>CM075345.1:35808750-38665000 GCA_037693485.1 Kitagawia praeruptora
TTTTATTTTAAAAACTCACTTATATTAATCTTATATATATATATATATATATATATATATATAATGTAATATTATATTAGAATCTATCTTCTTAAATCCAACCATTTTTACATTCCCTAAATTCAACTAATCGATTATTATAACTTGTGCATTATATATAATTCAACATTATTTTTATTAAATATCTATCTTTCATTAACATAGTTATACATTTTAATCTTATAATTGTTTGTATTGCATCTATAATCTCATTTAGCATGTTGTACTCTAACCAAACTTTGTATCTTTTCAATTATATAATTGAATCAGGACGATGTCTACATCTCATTTATAAATTATTTCAGTTTTTCTTATGCCAAATAAAAATTATCCTAGAACTCATAATAACATATTTTAATGCAAGTGTACTTATATAAAATTCAATATTAAAATTCACTAAAATTTTGGCTTATAATTTTGTACAATATGATTTATTTATCTAGTAAGTATCATATTTCAATAATATAGCTAGATAGTTTAAATCTCTATTTTTTTATATAGTCTATAATCTATTTTACAATATTTCTAGCATAACTATTATCTAAATATCTATCAGTTAACCTATATGAAGTTCAAATCTCATGTGCAATATTTTTTTTTCTAAAATTATATATTTTATTCAATTAAAATATTTTACCCGAAAAAATTGGAGTAGGTTGTAATCAAGTCGAGCCGAGTCAAACAATGTAAGACTCAAGTTTGACCTAGACTAAAAAGTTCAGTCGAGTTCGATCGAGCTTTAAATTTTATGCTTGAAGATTGGTTCATAAAAAGTTCGATACGTCCGAGCTCGGTTGTAAAACTCGAACTAAAATTATCCTTTTTCGGCAAAAGAATGAATATGAATGGTCCGATTCGGGTTCGGCTCAAATAAAAATATTAAATATTTGTGTTGAAATATATAAAAAATATATAAAAAGTCAAAACGATAAAATCTCGATTAGACTCGTGAACCTTACGAGTCGAATAATTTGAAGTTCCAACTCGACTCGGTAAAGTATTTAAGCTCGAGTTCGACTCGAAAACTGTTGAGCGAAATTTAAATATTTTATGAGCCGAGTTCGAGCAACTCAAGAACATTTTGATTCATTTACACTCCTAAATGAGAATAACGATTATAAATCAAAGGCATATATTAGTCTTTTCAGAATTGGTCAAAGTATCATATTGGCCTACATTATATAAATAGATAGATAACATAATTTATATGTTATACTAATTTTTTGAAGAAATTTTTTATAATACTTTTCATGATTAGCAAGCGACGGATATGTTGATAATTTTATCTAGATTATATTTTAAAATGAATATTAAATAGAATATAATAAATGAGGTCTTTGAAATGTAGTTAATGATTTTTAAAATGATACAAAAATGTCTTTGGTGTAGTGGTTAATGGTGTGAACTTGATTCTCATAACTAATAGAAAGGTCATGGGTTCAATTCCAATGACCAACATTTTTTTTACATTTTTATGATAAAAGGGTAAATATGTAAATTACTAAATAACCATGAAAAGGCTTGTTGGGCTATAATAGATAAGATATAATATAATGGATATGTAGATGAATACTTACAAATAATTTAGAAGTTTGGATACATTTATTTATAAGTTAGTAAAATGTTTCTTAAATTAAATTAAAAAGTGTATATTTAAAATAATCATCTCAATATATGTATTTTAAATTAAAATTTTAAAATATAAATATAAATATATAAATTATTAAAAAAAACCAATTAAAAAAAAGTTATTAATCTATATATTATAAATTACTGGATATCCCATTGCTTAGGTTTGGTATCCATATATAAGTTCGAATAAAATTTTTAGTTTTAAATTGATCCATGGACTATCCATTTTGAGGTTTGGCATACCATATTTTGGTTTATATATGATCCATATTTCTATTTGACCCATATCTTAAAATATATTGACACATTATTAATTAGTTAATTCTTAATGCATGTTAATGATTCTTTCCAAATTTTAATGGGCTTGAAATATATTTTGAATCAAAATTATTTAATTCTTAATTGCAACTTCTCAAATGATCATCATCAGTTGACATATTATTGTCAATTATTTTCTCTTCTAATTGATCCTTAATTCATGCATTTCAAATTATTTGGATTATCATAGGCCATATATTATAGATATTTATCTAAATTATTTTTTAAGTGTATTTATTATAATATATAAAAGTAACACATTAATTATATTAATATTAAATATAAAATAATTAAATTTATCTAATTAATTAATAATTTCATATAATATAATAATTAACTTATTAAATTAAATTGTAAAATACCGTTTACATAGCCCGAGCTATAATCTAGTTGAGATAAATGTTCAGTCGGCAAAGTGAGTAAGGTGCGTCACCCAAACAGGCCCATCTTTTGTCACATTTGAGCTGGATGGGGGCTGTATCATTTTCTATGCTGTAGATTCTCTCTCCAAAGATTTGGAATTAATTAATCTTGTCCTTTTAATTGGCTAAATGAGGAACAAAAATATTGTTGGACAATCAATATATGGGTGATATATACGATACATCATTCATTATTATATATTTTCGGTTCCAAAATACATGTACTATTTATGCGTATTTTAAGTGGCATAAAAATAATAATTTCGCATATTATTTTTTAAATATTTTTTTGTGAATTAAACTTTGAATATCAAATTTTAATTTTAAAAAAGAATTTTGGAAAATTTATATGACACAATAAAATACCTGTAAAAAGTGAAAGAAGATATAATTTGGAATGGGATAATATATATATATATATATATATGGCAATTGAGGTTTTTTTTGAAATAAGCAATTAAGGTTGAATGAATGGTCCCGTTTTTTTTTTTTTTTCAAATATTTAAATAGAATGAATGGTCCCGTTTTATATAGTTTGGCGTCGTGTCACCTGGATAACCTCTCATAAGTCATAACCTACGAATGAGTGGGTTTAAAGCTTTGGACTTTTATGCAGCAATGTTGTAGTTAAACTACATTGCCATCATCATTAATTTTGAGTCATTTTCACGCTAGTAGCTGCATGCATGTGTTTATTGTTTCTTTTTTTAAACCATTTAAAACAATCTGAAATTTGTAAATCTCGTGTGTGCCTATATATGTAAGATGTGTCTCTTCTCAAAACTAATTGTGAAGTTCACATATAAATATATAGGGGTGTGCGTTTGTGTGTAGATGAATAGATACTTCAAGTGAGGAGACAAGAACAAGGGTTTACGAAGATGAAAAGAGCAGCAGCATGCAGTGATCAGAAAAGAAGGGTGAATAAAGGACCATGGACTCCAGAGGAAGACATAATCTTAGTGTCATATATTCAAGAACATGGCCCTGCCAACTGGAGAGTTGTTCCTACTAACACTGGTAAATGATTAATATACTATATCTGATTCTCATGATGATGGAATAATCTTGATTCATGAGCAGTATTTCATTAGTTAACGTACTTTTGATGGTGCAGGTCTGCTTAGATGCAGCAAGAGTTGTAGGCTCAGGTGGACTAATCATCTCAGGCCTGGAATCAAGCGTGGTAACTTCACAGATCAGGAGGAGAAGATGATCATCCACCTCCAAGCACTTCTTGGCAATAGGTATATATGTACATGCGGGGTTAGTGACATATTCGCCTTAATTATGGATTAAGTATCAAATTCAAATTGGTCACTGAAGTGGAGGCTGTATATCAATTCATTCACTGATTTTAATGGCATATATATCATTTGAATTATATCAATCAAGTACCTCTACATATGTATTCAGAAAGTAAAAATAATTTTTCATTGAGTTCTATACTGGAATGATACTATAACAATAGGTTATGAATTTTAGTGATGTAAAAAAAAGTTATGAATTCTAATATTTTTTACAATATTTTTAAATTTTAAGAAATTTATTTACTATTTATTTCTAATTTTAAAAATATTTTATTTGATTTAATTAAAAGTAAATAGTAAATAAATTTTTGAATATCTAAATATATTATCAAAAATACTAGAATTCGTTATTTTTTCATTTTGTTACAGTATCATTCCAAGAAAATGTGTAGAATATAATGAAAAAATATTTTTACTTCTCGAATACATATATACAAATATTTATTTAATACTCCCTCCGTCTCTTTTTACTTTGCCCGTTTGACTAAAAACACGGGTTTTAAGAAAAACTGGGTATTGAATATTATTTGTAAGAAGTAGTGGGTATTGAATATTATTTTTAAGGAGTAGTGGATATTGAATATTGTTTTTTTGGAGTAGTGGGTGGAGTAGTGGATATTGAATATTATTGTTAAGGAGTAGTGGGTGGAATAGTAGGTATTGAATATTGTTTTTTTGGAGTAGTGGGTGGAATAGTGGGTGTTGAATATTATTTGTAATGATTAGTGGGTGGAGTAGTGGGTATTGAATATTATTTGTAAGGAGTAGTGGGTGGAGTAGTGGGTATTGAATATTATTGTTTATGGCTTAAAATAGAAAGGGGAAAAGTATTTTGATAGTCCCGATTTAGTAAATGGGAAATGTTTTTAGAGACAGAGGGAGTATTTATTATGATTTTAATGATTCAAATAATGAGCCTGTTTGGTTGGACTTAACTTATGGGCTCATGGACTTATTTTCGGATAAAAATTTTATATTTTGATAATTTTTTTTTATACAAGTATTTAATGTATCAATAAGTTGCAAAAACAACTTGGGAAATAAGTTGAAAAGTTAGGAATCTCTAACTTTGTCTTATTTAAAATAAGTTGACTTATTCTAAAAAAAAGTTCCCCAAACACTTCCCAATATCTCGTTGAGATCAGTACCTCCACTTCAATAACTATTTTGATATCTAACCCTTTTAAAGTATTCATGTGCCATGTGCGGAGTTTGGACGCATCAATTTTTTTAAAAAAACATCTACCTTTTAAGTTTGGTTTTTGTATGATTCGATCAATTTGATGTTTTCTTTCCAAAATAATCTTATGATTCAGTTTTTTAAGTTTGACTTTTGTATGGTTAGACCAATTCTATATTTTTCTTCTCAAAATGACCTTGTCGAATTTTGAAAATGGTCGGAGACCGGAATGAACTTTATGACAACATCCACCTCTTATGAACTTTATTTTATGATCTTTAACATGCTGTGTTTTGAAAACCGGACCGGACCGGCCGGTTCGACCGGTCGGACCGCTAACCGGTGGCAGGTCCGGTTCGGTTCACCCCTAAAACCGGTCCTCCGGTTTTCCTATTCAGAACCGGCCAGAACCGGCCAAAAACCGGTGAAAACCGGGAAAAACCGGTAAAAACCGGACCGGCTGCCGGTTTTTTTCAGTTTTTTTTTTGAAATATTATTTAGTCGAGTCTGTGATGAAATATGAGTTTCCTGCCTTGGTCTCGGTTCTTGCTGTGAGGGTGTGTGTGTCTATTGCAATCATGTGTGCGTGTGTGTCTGTACTGTGTGTGTGTACGCCGTTCGTGTGTGAGTTTATCCTGGCAAAGGGGTGGGTTCTGGTAAAAACATGGGGAGGAAGATGGGGGGTGGGGTTTACGGGTTAGATTTAGATTAGGTGGGAAAAAAAATTATATATTTAATAAAGCTTACTGCATCTACATATTTTACCTACATATATTTAGGCTTCTAATAAAATTGGGGGTTTTGTATTTATAATTTTCAGATTGTATTATATATTTATATAATTATATATAAATATATAAAATTAATTAAATTAAATATATATAATTATATATTACATAATTATGACGTCACACCGGTTGAACCACTGGTCGAGCCGGTTGAACCAATCGAACCAGTAACCAGTAGGGCTTCCGGTTCGATGCCCGGTCCGGTTTTGAGAACACAGTTAACATGGCGCCCTTTAACATACAATCAAATGTACAGTATTTCATAGCCTATTGGTGTTATATATATACAATTATTTAAGCCGGTGGTACTGGATTATTTTAATTATATACTCCCTCTGTTTTTTTCAATAGTTTACATTTGCGGACCAATTTCCGGCACGGATTTTAAGGTGCATTTTAAGGATAGTTCTATAACTTATTTTTGATATTTTCTTTTTTTGTATAAAAATAGGATTGTTCTATTTTTATACAAAAACAGGAAATATCAAAAATAAGTTATATAACTATCCTTAAAATGCACCTTAAAATGCGTGTCAGATACACAGTTTTTTATGTAAAGAAATGGATTGGACGGAGGGAGTATATACTAGCTTATAATCTGTACGATGCACGGATTTCTTTTAATATGTAATAAATTTTATTTTATGTTATAATTTTATTTTTATATAATCATATTTACTATATTTAATTTTAATAATTTAATAAAAAAAATTATTAATAACACGCTTGGTTTAAAACTTATATTATAAAATTTTAAAATAAACATGTCGTTGATGGAATTCGAACTTTGAAATTTTAGTAAATTAATTTAATCATATAATACTCCGTATATATAATCATTAAATCTAACGATTCTGGTTTTTTACTAAACATTCAACGGTCATTATTCGTAGTATAAGGATTTCTATTATATTTTGTTAGTGATTAGAAGATATGGTTTGATATTTTTGGGTATCTATACTATTATATAAAGGTCGAAACATTAAAAGTTTGGTTGGTCGATCGGTCAGTATGGTACCTGTTGATTTTACTTATTTACCATTACTCAAATACAAATCTACTAACTAATCAATTTACTTCTTGAGGTTAAACATATTAATTATTGCAAGATTATTTTTGGGTAAAGTGTTTTAATTCGAAAGGAAATATTAATGATTGGACGATATGATACAATTGATGGTTTTAGGTGTTTATAAAATGTAATATCTTTAACTAAAAGTAAATGTGAAAAGGTAATTGACTAATTACCATTAATTATATTATGTTATTATTTTTTTAGATGTTTTAATAGTACAGATATTGTATATATTAATACGATTGATATTTTTAGGTGTTTATAAAAGGTAATATCTTCAACTAAAAGTAGATGTGAAAAAGGCAATAGACTAATTACCATTAATTATATTATGTTATTATTATTTTAGGTGTTATATTTTTCTTGAAAATTATGGTGTGATATTTTCGGGTATATATTATTGATTATAAGATTTGTATTAAATTAAAAAGGTAATGTGTTTTAATTCGAAAGAAAATATTAATGATCGGAAGATAGGATACGATTAATATTTTTAGGTGTTTATAAAAGGTAATATCTCGAACTAAAAGTACATGTGAAAAAGGCAATCAACTAATTACCATTAATTATATTATGTTATTATTTTTTTAGGTGTATTTATTTTTCTTTATAATGAAGGGTAAATAAGTAAATTCACGAAAAAAAAAAAGGTACCAAAATTTTTAATATTTCGATTTTTATATAATAGTATAGATAGGTCTCCTTTTTAGATAATATTAAATTTTTATTTATATGATATGATTTGATCATCTATTTTTAAACATATCCAATGATTGAGATTTTTTAATCAGACAGCCTTAATTTTAAATTATATATAAGTATTAGGTATATAATTATAGTTTTTTTCCAAAGTTTTGAGCATAAATATTTACATGAGTCACGTGATTATTTACATGAATTAAAATTCTGTAATTCGTTAGTGTAACGTGATTTCCTATCGTATATAGAGGTCATCGGACACCTCTGCCCATCTACATAAAACCACAATTTGTCACAATTTCTAATATTAATTTTGCCAATTCATTGACATGAAACACTTTCTTTTTATCTTTTTTATATTATTATTATTATAATAATTATTATTATTATTATAAAAATATATGTTATTGAAGGAATCGATCACTTGACCCATCATAGTACTCTTTCATTATCCTTTTTACTCTTGTTATATAATAAGATATAATTTTTTATGCTATACAAATAAATATATTTTGATGTAATTTTATAAATATTATTTTGATGCTAAACTAACAATTTTTTTTTGATATAGTACATAGTTTAGATGTTCACATACAATCACTAATTGTTTTGAATGTGATTATAACTTACGGTGCACTACATCGTTGATGTGGAGCTAATAAAATGAGGTCCAATTTGTGAACGATTATTAATTTTTTTTTTTTTTACATTTATAAGTTATAACTATGAACTTTGTGTGTAATAAATTTATTTGTCAATTTTTTTTTTGTTAACTTTTTTCTAATTGAAAAGAAATTCTCATATATATAAAATTTAACATTGAAATTTATTTGCTTATTTCTTTATTTTTTTATATTTTAATAGTTTAGATGTACAAAAATAGTCTCAATATAAATGTATTTTGGTTATTTACCAAAATCACTATTTTTTATAATTTTTTTCGAGTTTACCATGTTTTGAATTTTTTTTCAAAAATACCTTATGCAACCAAAATCAATCAAAAAAAACCTATTTTTACATATTTCTAAAAATTAATTTGAATTTGATTTTGGTTACATTCGAGTTTGATTTTGGTTATATTCGATATTACATTTTGTTTAACTGATGAAACTTGTTAAGTAACTTATTATGTAACCAAACATGATTTCAATTATTAATTTTTTAAGATTGTATTTATAGTTGATGTCGATTGCAAATATGATTGCAAAATGTATTTTTACAAATATTTTATAAAAATTGATATTTTTATAATCCTGAAAAGACATTTTTTTAAAAAAAAACAACAAAAAGGTGTGAATTATACAAAAGCCAAACTTAAAAGGCTAGATTGAACCATTTTTTTATTGAGTACTAATGCGTACTATTGAACATATTTTATGGGTAAATATTTTAACAACCCTACTTGCAAAATGCACTTCACAATATCTACTTGGAATTTTATATGTTGCATATTATCAAACTAGATTATAATAACTAACTAGATTATTACAAATACTAGCTTATAGCCCGTGCAAAGTACGGGTTACTTTTAATTTTTTATAATTTATTTATAATATAATATAATATAATATTATAAATATTAATTTAAATATGTTATTGATTCGAACCTTACATTATATATAATAATTTTTAGTATTAAATATAAATTAATATGTTATTGGCGGGAATCGAACCTTGAGCCTCTGCATATAACAACTTTTAGTATTGTTATATCTAACGGTCATGATCTGTTTGAGTTGCTGATCTAACGGTGATAAATGAGGGATAACCAAAAATGGGGATAACCAAAAAATGGGTAACCAACTACAAATTATACCCCTTTTGCTTATTATAATACTCCCTCCGTCTCTTTTTTTTTTTTTTTTTTAAAGATAGTGAGGAACGAATGTTGTTTTTTTATAGAGTAGTTGGTATTGAATATTATTTTTAAGGAGTAGTGGGTATTGAATATTGTTTTTTTGGAGTACGGAGTAGTGGGTGTTTAATATTATTTTTAAGGAGTAGTGGGTATTATAGTGGGTATTGAATATTACTTTTTTGGAGTAGTGGGTGGAATAGTGAGTGTTGAATATTATTTGTAATGATTAGTGTGTGGAGTAGTGGGTATTGAATATTATTTTTAAAGAGTAATGAGTGGAGTAGTGGGTATTGAATATTATTTTTTATGGACAAAAATAGAAAAGAGAAAAGTATTTTGAATATCCTTAAAAGTAAAGTAGGAAAAGAAATATGAGATAGAGGGAGTATAGTACAGTATAGAAGTATAGATATGTCGGTTTTATGTTACAAATCCGACCGAGATTGTAGTCGGGTTTGTGTGGTCAACGATTAGTCAACATAATTAAAATGATTAAATTTTTCGTCGATTTTATTCTGCTTGGCCATCAACATACTTTAACTGGAATTGTTTTTGCGTTGGCTTGGAGATGCGAATCCAATTACAATTTTATAATAGACTAATCTTTATCGATGACCAATTTACATGTCTATTATATTTCTAAGCCGGCCATTTTTTGACTTAACCAACTATTCTTTTTGTTGTCGCTTTAATCCTATTTTGTTGTACCCTAATGAAATCCTGATTTTTATCAAGTTTTCTGCATATATAGGCTATGTTTAAACATTTTATTGATATTTAAAAAGTTGTAAATAATAATATTCGAGATATAATTCATATATTGATATAATTTTATCAGCTTAATTTGTATTTATAAACATATTAAAAAGAGTAATGCTACAGCCACCAAATTGGGTACCAAATTTTGACACCAAATGATGTGGCACTAATTAGTTGGCATTTTGTGATATTTTAATTGGATGGCCCTGGCGGACCCATTATTGTTATAACCAATCAAATTAATGACATGTCATTTGGTGTCAAAATTTGGGAACTAATTTGGTGGCCGTAGCATTTTTCTATTAAAAAATTTGAAGATCAAACGAATCTTTAATGTTCAAAAATAGAACATCTCAAGAGGAACTAATGAAGTTGACAAATTCTATAATTTTAAGTTTGTATTGTTGTTGTAAATGGAACAGATGGGCTGCCATAGCTTCCTACCTCCCACAGAGAACAGACAACGATATAAAGAATTACTGGAACACCTATTTGAAAAAGAAGCTTTCCAAGAGTCAAGGCCATGGGGCTGGTACTGACAATGTGAACAATTTTAATGGATTTTATATGGATTCTTCCTCATCTGCATCAAAAGGGCAGTGGGAGAGAGCTCTTCAAACAGATATCAATATGGCTAAAGCAGCTCTTGGTAAAGCTTTGTGTCCGGACCAATCTCCAACCAGCAACACTGCTTCTACATTTCCTCCAACCTCGACACTGACAGCTAGTTTTACCCAAGCTGTACCTCATGTCCAAACATCGTCATCCACACATGCTTCGAGTGCTGAAAACATAGCTTGGTTGCTTCAGGACTGGACACGAAAGTCTCCTAATTCTTTGTCGTCGACTCTTGGTTGTGGAAGAATCTTATCAGACTTTTCTACTTCTCACGATCACTACTACACACGAAAATCTCCTAATTCTTTGTCGTTGAATCTTGGTTGTGAAAAAATCTCATCAGTCTTTTCTACTTCTCATGATCACTACTCTAACTCTATCAATCACAATAACAACTATCTTCTAGTTGGAAGTACTAGTGGTTCACCTAGAGAAAGATGGATCTCAGAGTGCGATGAGGCTAGTGGTGGCAGTGGCATGGAGTCATTGTCCAACAAGTTGACTTCTTCCATTAACTATTCATCTCCCCACCTGGCTACGGAAAGTGATGACAGTAATGGGATGTTCTTGTTTCAGGATTATGATGAGACCAAGACCAATGTCGCCAATAACAACACTCAGTATAATCATCAGCAAGTACATGAGCAAATGTCTCCTTTCGCTTTGTTAGAAAAATGGCTATTTGATGATGTTACTTTTACTTCTGCTGCACCACGAGATGATTCAGTGATGAACATGTTTTAAGAACTAATCTGTTTTTTTTTATCTATATATTTCATAAGTTAATATTAGAGGATGAAGAACTTTAAAAAAGACCTGTAAAAGTGTTAGAAAATGGAAAGTTTGAGGCATATTTATTATATGTTCTTGATGTAATTTCCGGAATCTAACAAGTGGAGGTTTTTCCTTGTTATGAGGACTTAAACTTTCATATTTGGATCTAAGACATTTTCTTAGTGGAATCCATAAATAAATTGAGTTGAAGTTGCTTGCTTGAAATGGGTTATGTGGGTTAGTTGAAATAACTTGAGTCCCACATAGAATTGGTGATGAAAGGTAGGTGGCTTTATATAGCTCCATGTGCAAGTGTAGTGTATAACTACTAAGGCATGTGGGTGTGCATGGTTGTAGTGTGAGCCTCGCGCACACACACACACGCGCGCCGCCGCCGCTCGCCTCGCCACGCCACGACACGGGTCGGGTCGGGTCGAAGGGCGATTTGGGCGAATGTCTCGGCGTCTCGCGTACGCGAGGCGACCTGGGCGAGGAATTTTATTACCTGGAATATTGATTTATTTTAACAGAACATCAGATTTTATATGTTACTACTGTTGTGTATCAGTACTTGGATTATTGAGCTGATCAGACATTGAGCTGATCAGACATCAAATCCTGATGGACAGACTCTGAACATAACCCAATACTGATGAGCATCAGATCCTGACGGACTAAAATCCTGATGGGTCAGATACTGATGGATCTCAGATCCTGACGATGGTTAAATCCTGATGCAGCTGTAACTGAAAAATAAATACTGATGCAGTTAATGGAATTAAATCAGAATATTTACTTTCCTTTTAATGCATAACTCTTACGTTTTATTTTTTGGGTATTATATATATCGAAGACATAACGTTAAGAATTGATACGTTAAGGAAAACCCTTGTTGTTCTTCTGCTCTGTTCTCTCTCGACATAAACAGATTATTTACATAATTCTTAGGGCGAACTGAGGTGCTGGTCGTCGTTGATCTCTGGTGTATCTGTGAACACATTGATCGGAGTTGTTTTATCCTGGAAGTGTTATTGCAGCAACCCAACACAGCGTAAGTGGGGCAATAATCTCTTCAAGAACAGCCAAGTCTTCTCGTAGGGCTTGGTGACTCAGCTGTTCTTCTCTCTCTGATCAGTATTGCTAATAGCTTCTGTGAGAGATAAGTGTTTCTTACTTTTCTTGTTAATTACAGTCTCTAATTATACTTTGTTTTGCCTTCGTGATTTGTTTCTGTTAATTGGTTTTATGCCTGTTCTTGTTTAATATATATCACTGCCTCATTGTTGTGTTTAGTGTAAATTACCCAACAAAAAGTTAGTGTTCTGGATTATGCAAGAGAGTCCAGGGCTGAATATTCTGTTAGAGATAATCTCAAACAATCTTTTAAATAAGTTAACGTTTGATTTGATTATGATTTGTAGTATTTTATTTGATTTGGTTGGATGTCTGTTTCCTTGATTTTAGGATCGTGGAATAAGTCCTGTGTTGTTAGAGATTGTTTAGGAAAGTAGTGTGTGTCGTGTTCTGTTTTCTAGCTTGCAGTTTCCTTGTATTGCACTATATATTGTGAGGTGTTTGCAGTAATAAAATGTGAATAAGAAAATACAATGTAATCTTTTAATTTTTTTTTTCCTTCACATGTACATACACATATAGATATAGGTGTCTTATATACGTTTTATTTTCTACATTTGGTATCAGAGCGGGGTTTTGTTGTTCCGCCACCGGCGGTGGTGAAGCCGCTGACGGTGGTGAAGCCACTGCTAGTGGAGGCGTGGTGACGATGTTCTGGGGCGCTGCCGTGTTTACCTGGAGTCCCGGAGATTTTATCTTCGGAGGAGCCTGTTAATGCGGATGGCTCCTTGTTTGGGTTTTTGACGATGTATGGGTGTATGGCTGCGCAAATGAAGGTGTTAGTGTCGGGTGTATTTGAATAGTGGGAGAGATCATCATGTGCAGTATGGGATGCATATGGTGTTCTCTTGCACTGCCCACGTTTGAGATTTGCTGTTGCCATGTTCTTGTTTGGAGAAGTGCAATGAGTTTCCGGGGGTGCCCATTGTGTCCTTTTGTGGTTTCTTTTGTGTAGTTGGTGATGTTTTCTTTTGCTGGAGTCAGTTTAGGAGATGAGGACGTTACCGTCGTTCGTGGAGCGCAAGGAGACGTGACATTGAAAGATGAAAAATGAGTTGAAGTGCCAGACGGGCAAACAATAGTCATACGGGCTCAGTGTAATAGCCATACGGGCTCAGTTTAATAGCCATACGGGCTCAGTCGAATTAGCCATACGGGCTCAGTCGAATCAGCCATACGGGCTCAGTTTAAAAGCCATACGGGCTGATAAAGAAGTTGAAGTTGCCATATGGGCAAAAATGAACTCGACACTGCATTTGAACGACAGAAAGATTGCTGCGGTGTTTGAGATTATGGGGAAGATTGTTAGAGATAATCTCAAACAATCTTTTAAATAAGTTAACGTTTGATTTGATTATGATTTGTAGTATTTTATTTGATTTGGTCGGATGTCTGTTTCCTTGATTTTAGGATCGTGGAATAAGTCCTGGGTTGTTAGAGATTGTTTAGGAAAGTAGTGTGTGTCGTGTTCTGTTTTCTAGCTTGCAGTTTCCTTGTATTGCACTATATATTGTGAGGTGTTTGCAGTAATAAAATGTGAAGAAGAGAATACAATGTAGTCTTTTAATTTTTTTTCCTTCACATGTACATACACATATAGATATAGGTGTCTTATATACGTTTTATTTTCTACATATTCCGCTTTGTTACCCTTTCCTTTCTGAACCTATTTGGATTGTAATGTTAAATAAATTTGCAATAATTTTTGGACAAAAAAATTAGAGGCTAAAATATATTATTAAGTTTTGACATTGAACTGACATCTCACTTGGCATTTGAATATGGGTATAAATTAAATAACAGATAGAAATGAGATGTGCAAGTAAAAATGGCAAAAACTGCACAGACAAACTGGTTTTTTTTTTAGTAAAATTCAGGATGGTGGCCAAGTTTTATCCCAATTTTCAAAATGTTGGCCATGTTATCAGATTTTCAAAAGGATGGCTAATGTTTTCCTCCGCATTTCAAAACAGTGATCAATCTTTCAATTTCTCAAATTAGTGGCCAACATTTCACTCCGCGTTTTATGAAAGTGGCTATTTTAGTCTATATTGGTCACTTTTTTGAAAGGCGGAATGAAAGATTGGCAACTAATTTGAGAAATTGAAAGACTGATCACTGTTTTGAAAGACAAAGTGAAAGGTTGGTCACTAATTTGAGAAACTGAAAGACTGGCCAACATTTTGAAAATTGGGGTAAAACTTGGCCACCTTCCTAAATTTTACTCTTTTTTTTTCCCTTATACTTCATAGAAATCTGTTTCATCACTCGATTCTGTTTTTGAGCTACGCATTTAGTTTAGAAAAAATGAAGAAGAATTTCATTGTTATTTTTCTGTTTTTAGTAATCAATTGCGTCACTCGATTCTCTAGTTTCTTGTGTTTGCAGTTTGTTTATATGTTCCGGTGAAGATTTTCTTTTGGACAATCAGTAGACTTTATATAAGAGTGTTCTGTATGGAGCAAAGACCTATATATATATTATTTTGGTTTTTAAAGATACTCCCTCCGTCTCATAATGCTACTCTCGTTTGATATGTCGGGACTGTTCATAACATGAGACAAATTACTAATTTACGTCTAATCTATAAGACCAAATATAGTCATGAGTGATCTTGTTGGATTCGTATTTATGAGTACTTTAATATAGTGAAGTTTTTATATTTAATACTAATACGAAATTGAAGATATTAACGATCAAAAGTGTGCGTTGGCAAATGTGTCCAACTCAAATGGGAAAAGTATTTAGAGACGGAGGGAGTAAGTTATTAGAGGAATTCACTCGTGTCAAACACTCAAACCTGGTCAGAGAATTTAAGCTGTGAGCTGTTTCATTGTAGGAATATGTGGAAAGGCTACTGATTGTGTTACTAGCTTACATGCTGAACCTAAAAGGTTATATGACGATTTCTTTGCTCAATATTAGACAACTTCTGAGTCTTGAATTGCTCTAATGGCACAAAAGAGCATGCTCTGGTCAAGGTTTTCATTCATGCTTGATTGCTGCTGCAACGTTTCTGTGCGTCCTTTCTTCATTCTTTATTCGGTAAAATAATGGTTCATTTATGCCTACCATCTTAAATATGGTTGATAATAATATTATTTCCAACTACATTGAACCGGAGACATTCACCCTCTTAATCTTCGGTTACTCTATCCCTTGCTGACAGGTGGTTCATCAAGGAATTCGTATCACAAACATCGATCTATTGGATGTGATAGAAAGATGGTATGTCATTCAACTCAGGCTGTCCGTAGGGTGTATGTGTATGTGTAGGCTGCAAAGGAGGTCTAAATCAGCTGTGGGCGGATGTTAGTAACACAAGTAAAATACCTCGATACCCTGTCTGATTAAATTTAAATAATCAAATTTGATTGTAGCCCAGCATCCAAATAGCATGTGCCATGTGGACGAAGAAAGCTGGGTTCTGCTGGATTTGTACTTCCAAAATTCCCCCCAAACAATTGGGAAACGTTTGTGCTAGCTCCTTACAAGCTGCCAATGTGTCTGCTCTTTTTATATCGCTTAATCTTAATGTACCTCCAAGGTGCAGTTTATAAAAAAGATGTAAGATTCACGCCTCGCAATTGTCCACTACAGTTAGTTAAATATTTGAACTGTTATGTGGTTAGCTATTAGGTGTTCATCACACTAAGTTATGTTTGCTCTGTAGTTGCTTTTGTGGTTTGCTATAGATGTTGGTAGCCATCACTTTCAGTTAAGATAGAACTGTTAACGCAATAGTTTGCTATGAAGCAATTAAAGTTGGCTCACATGTTTAATAAGGAAATCATAGTCTTCTCCTTATCTCTACACTTAGTAGAATGCAAATGGATCTATTTTCTGCCAATCTGAGTATACATTGTGGGTGTTTGGGGTATCTTAAAATAAGTAACTTATGACTTATAAGCACTTATGTCATATAAGTGATAAGTGGAGCAGAGATTATAAGTCAGTAGAGTGTTTGGTAAATCAGAACTTATAATCAGTAGACTGTTTGGGTAAATCAGAACTTATAAGTTAACTTTTTTTAATAATTTTCAAACTATTTGTTTTTTATATATAACAATGGATATCAATGGATAGATCTCGATGAATAGGGAAATTTGATATATACATATCAATTTTCTAATGAATGGATCGAGAGATATATGGTTTTGAAGATTTGAAGGATCCGTATATCGAGAATAAGTTATAAGTTATAAGTTGAAAGTTAAGAATTCTTAACATTCAACTTATGAACTTATAAGTTATAAGTTTAGCTAAAACTTATTTTGGCAAACACCCCCCATAAGGACTTATGGCCTTATAAGCCATAAGTCCACGGAAATAAGCTAAAACAAACAGGGCAATAGTTGTTCGGGTGAGTTAGGCCATTCAAATGCCTAAAGACATCATTTCCTTGGTTCTTTAAACTGGTTGTCAAGGTTTTACATGTCAGACTTATTTGCTTTTACTAAATGAATTGAATTTTTTTTATTGAAGTTGAACAATTTCAATAGATTTTCAAGGATCGTGAATGCTAGTTTAGCTAACAAACATCCTGATAAACTAGCAATACAATTAAGCTTTTATTTAGTTTGCATTATAATTCAGAGACAAGGGGCCACAACTTATGTGTTTATGACCTCACCAGCATGTCTGTGTGTAAAAAATCTATCTAGAGTTCGAGTTCAAAAAAAAAAATTAATCTTTCTGTAGTTCTGCTTTCCATTCCACTTTGATCGCTGATCCTTTTTGCATTCTGCACTCTGACAACTCCAGGGGTGATCAAGGCTGTGACACAAACCTGTTATTTTATGCAGCAATGAGGAATTACGAGATACATGTAAGTGGAAAGTCACCAAAAAAAAGAAAAAGAGACGGCCTGACTAGGCCTAGACTGTTCTTATTAAATTGAAGATAGTGAGATTGGTTTTGGAGTAAAATGCTCTTGCATACTGTTGTTCATAAGTGTCGCCTCTATTATATTAGCATATTTGTTCCAGTAACTAGAGATTGCCTTCTCTGATGCTCATCAAAAGTTGATTTTGTTAACCAAATGACAAGTATATAGATGGTCAACAAATTCAGTAATGGAATTAATGTTTTGAGAGTTTTTTTATGTCTGCCTTCTCTTCTGTTTCCATCAGAACAACTGATTTGGTAGGTAAATTTAAAGGTAATTCTATGTACTATTAATATATTGACCAAAATGTGGGTGAAATAAAACAAAAATTGAAAAGCACTTTGAGTATCAGTTTCCATCAAGGCCTGGTGATGCTGAAGATATGATCTGGCGCCGTGTGGTCTCATGTAAATATAGAAATGATGTATGAAGTTTTCAGAAAGAACAGAAACAACAGAACCAAGCTGCAGTTACCACCAGGACTCCTTGATATTTGCATCCTAGACTTGTGGGACATAAACATTTACAAAGAGAACAAAACCTTATTTTGCAGATTTCCTTAGTTTTTTAAGGTACTACTAATATATAGCTTATTTTAAATTACATGTCTATAGAATCTTCAACATCTTTCAATGTATAGTTTTTTCTACATTCATTACAATTTTGTGGACTAAAGTCTACTCTTTGTTTACCACAAATCAGCCATTTTTGGGAGTGTGACTGTAAAATACTTATAATCCCTGTTTGTAAGATTATAACTACAATGCAGTAGAGAAGTGTTTGCATGTGTCAACCAGGGGGGATTTCTAGAAAACACTATGATTCTATACCGTCTGTGAGACTGGCAAAAACTAATGTTAAACCTATACAACATAGTGCATTCTTCTCTCAAACAATGCATTCAGCTCAGCTTAAAATAAAATAAATTATATGAAACAAATAGAACTAACGGAACCTTATACTGAAAGGATCTCTGAGGGGAAGCATAAGTTACAGCACGCCCACAAAGTTTCTTCTTTTACCTATAAATGAGATCATAGCCATTTCTTTTGCGCATGGACCTCTTCCATTTTAAATTTATAGCAAGAAGGTAGAAGAGAAAAAAAAAAAAAATCACATATCAGCACTTGTTATGAATGGGGTTTGATCGTCTTCTAACTCTTCTTTTGTTTGACTGAATTGGAACAAACATAACCGAAGGTGTAGGTGCTATGTTCAATTGTTCACGCAGTTCTTCAACATCAATATTCTTTAGAAACCGTGGATTTCTGAGAAACCTGAGAGCAAGATCTATGCTACTGAGGCTAGAAACTTGTTCTGGTTGAGTGAATAGAAACCCTATGAAAACAAGAAAAATGATCATTCTGCAAGCAGGGCTGTTCATGTTTAATGTTTCTACCCTACAAAAACAAGATTGAATAAGACTGAGTTATACTTTTGTTCAAGAAGATAAGATGAGGGCAAGTGGCATCTTTGTCTGTTGTCTCTTTCTTATGCCTTGTCCCTGTACATATAAGCCAATGTTTCATCTAGATTTGCAAAACTAAAGGCATAAAGCATAGGAGGGACCCCAAATATCTAGAGTAAGCTACGGTTTAACCTTAATCATAAGCCTGTCACAGAAGATATATAAGGCTGTTTATAAGAAACTGATTAATAAAATAAAGACAGGTTTGATTATTTGAATAAAAAGGCTAGTTAGAACATCGTTCTTGGGAAGCCGAGAATCTTTATAACAGTTCCCCAGTGGGGGATCCCCACATCTCTATCATTTGCATTTCTCTTTTTCACTAAATAATGATCCATCAGAATCTTAGACTGTCAGCTTCCACATCAGAAGCTAATGTTTACGTGTACTTGCACCTCATCTAAAGGTTGGGAATTATAAGGCTAATCATTACAATGGCTTAACCACTCATAAGGACAGTTTTCTCATTGACCTTCATTCTAATTTCCTTCATCATCATTCACAATTACTTGTGGATCTTCATTTCAATTTTAACTAAAACACTATGCTATTACATTGAATTGAATATTACATGTTCGATTGTTCGTAAATGTGGTGAGGTATGCATATATCTCACCTTCCCCCAGATCTGCTCTACGAGGGGTACACAGAATATAATTGGTTTGGTTTTGCATGTTTGTAATATCAATTACATAAGAGAATTACAATTATTCCTATTTGCGTGTGTTTGTGTAGTTTAGTTTTAGTTTACCCTGTGGCAGATTAATTTTTGTGACATGGGACGGCAGCTTGATGGATGCAAAAGTTAAAATTGCAACAGATGCAAGAAAGCCAGCTAAAGTAAAGATGTTGGGGGGTTATGTAACAAAAGGAATAGAAACGTCACAAGATATAAAGAAAACCAAGAACTTGCTTTATCTTATACTCTCTACCTCTACCTTTGTAGTTCGAAGTTTCTTCCCTCCGTACAACAACAACAACAACAACAACAACAAAATACAGTGTTGGCTTGTCTTGGTTTCTTTAGGCTTTTCTTTTGATCCAACTTTGGATTGTTAAGCTCCTAGCATTTATTTTCCTATTTGCAAGCTCACTATATTTTCCTTTCCTGCATTGGCCATCTCGCCCCACCAGCACTTCTCTTTATTTTTTCCGCTTTACAATAAGGACCTTCTTTATCTTTTCCTTTCAACTTTCTTTTGGTTTATCAATTTATTTGTTGGCTGAGTTCGTTAGGGAGTTCTGGACACGGTATCTGTATTGTTTTGTTTTAGACTGCAGAGATGGACTGATCTTGGTCCAGGCCAGATGGCCAAGAAAATGAATACAACCATTAGGGTTCCTACCTTATTGCAGTGTTAAGGCCATCGAAACAAATGAGCTCCTGCTTTGGGAAACTATCTTTGTTATCAATTTATTTTCTTATAAACTCTAACATAAAATTTATATACGCAGTCCACATGCCTCCACCGAATCCTTAACCTCCTTTTATTACTAATAGAAGTAGTAGTTATGCTAACACCTTGCAGATTTGTTATCAGTATTTAACATTAAAACTACTAACTAACGAGGATTAATGCATATAACTGAGTGACAAATCCCATCCCGTTTTTTTCATGAGACAAAATTGCTTTCAAATTATCAGATTAAGATTGAATTAGTTGAACTTAGTTCTGGGATTATTTTCTACTCGGACTGTAATAATAAGGATGAGCTGAATGAATCACTCTTCCTAAAATCTTAAAGAAATTTCCAGGCCCTATAATCAACCGGACAAATGCAATATTTTGTTGAATGTGCATTTGCGTATCTGATTATGATCGAGTGCACTGATAAAGAACCACTGAAAATATCTGAGCGAGGGGGAATTTTTCAAGCAGTGGCAATGACTGGCCTGAACATTCTGGAAATAATGTATGGAAAATCGAGATTTTACAGTCCCAGGCCAGTACCTCTTCTATTTTTCCTTGAAGTCATGACAATTCGATAATCACTTCATTACACTGAAAATAGTTGCCTGAGTTACTTCCATTCACATTTTTGAAGCCCGGCACATATATTTTAACAATGCACTAACTTATACAAGGAACCAGTTGCAAACGGCTTAGTGCTGAACGCCGAACGGCAATATGCAGCTCCACCACCATTTGAATTATCATAGTTGTCATAATTAGGCCTAAACGATGGCATTCTGCTGCTACATACCGTGGCCAAATATTAATGAGGGTTATGCAAATGTAATGGGGGTACCAGCAAATCAGCAATTGTCCAACCCCACCTTGTCATCACAAATCAAGTTCAAAGAAGTTCATTTATCAGTTACTTGCACTAGGCAGATAGTCCCTCTAAATAAAATATTCATGCAAGAAATGTCTTAATTAAATATAAAAAAGGCTCGAATAATTTATCATCAAAGTGAGTTTTAAACTTTTGGTGATTTGTGAGTTTTTATCAAATTAATCATTCTAACAAATAACACTACACAGGTACATAAATTAATAGGCTGCTGATGAGATCATAACTTAATGACAAAAAATGAGATCATATGTACAATAGATAGGAGCCGGATCTTCTGTCCTCTTCCTCCGTGTCTCCTTTGTGTCCCCTGTTGTTTTTAATAAAAAAAAATGCTGTTATGGAGCCCATTATTATTATTTATTAAAATGGACCCCGCAGGGGCACTCTTTTTGTATTAAAAAGAGAGGGGGACACGGAGGAAGGGGACAGAGGATCCGGACCCTGTTCAATTTCCCTTTCTTTGTAATTTATCTTGTGACTCATTTGGATTTTAAAAAATTAATTAATTAATAAATTAGTAGTCTTGAAAACTATAAAATCAATTTTAATTAAAATTTTAAAGTTCATTTTGGGATTGGGCCAATTTAGAAACAAGGCTAGGGAACCTGCTACATCCAATTAGAAAATTCAATAACGGGTCGGGTCGGACTGGGATAAAAAAGATTGACTACATAACCCAGGGTTTATAACTAGGGTTTAGTCCCTTAATTATTTCTCTCTGCGTAACAAACGTACAAATACAATGGCGGAAGAATTAAAGACCGAGTCGTCGGCGCTAGACATGGAGCTGGAACCGGTGGTCCCCGTCTCCGACCAAACTGACGGCGATGCGGCGGCGAACGGCGTCAAAAGAAAGAGAGACGACGGCGATGAATTGGAGGGTGAGAAAGAAACTTCCGTGGAAGAAGAAAGATTGGAAAACGGGTCGGGTCCAAAGGGTTCGATTAGTTTAGGGTTTAAGAAGTTCGCAAATGCTGTTGAGATTTTTGATTATTTTTCCGCTCTCTTGCAAAGTTGGTCCCCCAATGTTGATGTCAACAAGGTAAATTCATTGTCCAATTAATTTGTTTCTCTGTTTATAAAATATGTATGTATGTAATTATATGGATTTGATTGGTTGGTTTGATTCTCGCCTGTAACGAAGCCACATTGTTGCTGTTAGTTTATGGATGCATGTGTTCTGTCTTATGGTTGTGTATGTCGTCTAGTGGTATCGAAACCTTCCAAGTTTACCAATTTATTGATTCGGGATGTCTTTGAGGCTTGAACTGTCCTTGGGGGACGGTGAGCATGATATATATGTTGGTGTCTGTTAATTTGTAGGGTGTTTAGAGCAAATTTAAGTTTTTAGTCTTTGATTGTCTTTTGAAAGGAAAGCGTTGTAGAATAAGTGAGATTCTTGAGTCATTACAGAAGCAAGTGTTTTGTTTACGGAATCAGATATGAAGATCATCAATGAGATGCCATACACTCTTTATATGATTGATAAGGCAATTGTAGTTCGAATGCAGTTCTGTAAAGTTATGAAGGCAATATGTCTCTACCAGCTATATAATTATATTCCTAGAGACACCTCTGAATTGTATAGCTTCTATTTTCTATTAATGCAACTATGTGCATGTTTGGTTTAATTTTCTTCCTAGTGGAAGAGTGCTTATTTTGGTAGTAATCTCCATTATAAGAAAAAGAAACTCTAAGCCAAACAATCCTATCCGGACACAGCTATGTTGAGCTGAAAGACAAATTGGTGAGGTAGCGTATCTTGTTTTATTTTTGATTTTATTTTGTTGGCGATAAGCATACTTTGTGGTCGAAAAATGGTTTGGGTTTGGTCCTCTGCAATTTCTTCGTTCATGTTCTTGGCTCTTGGGGTTTCTCATAACAAATGTGATCTTTCTGGATTCTTGCTTAGTTCAACTTAACCTTTCTGAAAGTTACACCAGAGTTTAGTGTAGTGAATTGCTTAAAATTAATTTGTAGCTGGGAATTGTGTTCTCTTCCTAAGATTATCCTGTGGATAGAGTGACGCGTTGGCAGGGGCGGCTCCAACTATAAAAAGGCCCCATGTGAGCTCATTAAAATAGGCCCCCAGTATATAATTTTTTTTTACATAGAACTAAGGTGCTTTCTTAAAAATCGATCTACATGCATTTCTTGATGCAAACTCGTCCATCAAACTCTCGGCAACACAAGATTTCAGTTTTTTTGTGAACTTTAGGATCCCTCCTGCTAAAGATTTATCTAATTGAGCTCTTTTTTTTACTTGCTTTCTCTTCGCTGAACCACTTAATTGTTTAGGAGCCATATTATCACAGCCTAAATTATATGACAAATCGATCATAATCATCATATTAAACAACTAAAATTATATATCTTAAACCTAAATTATATAACCCTAAATTATAATTTATACAAGTACTGAAATTAACAAATTAATAGATAGGAATTAAGAAATTGAGAAGTTAGAATGCGCACCTTAGTTAATAGTTTGATTTTGGTAAGTAAATGTCTCTATTTTAAATTTGCCGTGCTTGATGATGCAAGGAGCAGAGGAGAGACGGGGGAGGGGGAGAGCCAAAGAGGGGATGGGGCTGTGGTGTCAGGGGATTGTGGAACAAAGATGAAAAGTGTTTTAACTTTATTGACTTTTTTATGTGTTAAGTGTATAATAAATTTCTTTTTTTAATATGTATTAAGGGTTTTTTTTCTAAAAAATTGGCCCCCCCTAAAAAACCAGGCCCCATGCCATTGCATGGGCTGCCTTGGGTTCAACCCTGCGCGTTGGAATATGTAAATGCAAACAATTAGGTGGCCATCTCTATTATGTCTATGGTTTAAGGATAATAAATGTTGCAGTTATCGTATAACATTGTAGTTTCCAATCGAAGCCTGCATTTATGCATCAGATAACCTCTAGTATACCAATGTTTGTGAATGAGATAGATTTTCATGATTGCATATTTCGGGTTATTACCTGCTTACTTATTCTTCTCTGTTTTGTGTTGCAGTATGAACACATGATGTTGCTTGACCTGCTGCAGAAGGGTCATCAGGAGCCAGAGAAAAAGATTGGTGATGGCGTTAATGCCTTCCAAGTCCGGTATCATCCAGAATATGAGAGTCGCTGCTTCTTCATAATAAGGAATGATAATTCTGTTGATGATTTCAGCTTTAGAAAATGTGTGGCCCACATACTTCCTCTGCCAGAAAACATGCAGAAAAAACCTAGTGTCAACAAGGCAGTAGGTGGACGTTATGGTGGAGGAGGCCGTGGTGGTGGCGGTGGAGGGTGGCATGGTCGGGGCCGCGGGAGAGGTGGTAAGTCTAGAAACTGACATTGCAACGGCAATATCAATTAATATATTACTAGAGAGATTTTCCATAATGTTGATCTGTAACATTATGTTATCAAGTTTTGAACTACCTTGGAACTAATGACGTGTATCCTATCGTTTAACATTTTGTGAAAACAAAGTAAGTTGTTTTGTTTTTTTATACCTATTACTGTGAGTCCAAATCTTGTACACCACTTTAGGTGTGCCACTCCATATTCCACTTGAGGTGGTTGTTTTTGATTGGGTGATTGGTGTGAATGCAGGGGTCCCATTTATATTAATGAGAGGTGAGTCAATCAAAAACAACACCTAAAGTGGAACATGGAGTGGCACACCTAAAGTGGTGTTGATGATTTGGACTCTATTACCGGCTCAGCTACTAGGTACTGACCTTCTCCTCTCCGCTACCAGCATTCTACTCCCATCTACCAGCTACTCTTTACGATTCTACTCCCCTCTACCAGCACTTATGACTCTCCGTCGCCCCTTCTCTCCATGAATCCCTCCATTTTCACGAGTGACATATGGCAAAATAACGTGCACAAGAGTCTGAGACTGAAAAAAACTCATTATTTTGTAAGAAGTGCTGGAGTTTCTATATAAATTGGAACTACTAATATCTTGTTCCGCGACTTTATATGTTGGATGTATTGTTGTTTCTAGTGGGGCTAATGGTTAAAAATAACCTTTTTTTAAACTCCATCATAAAAAAATGGGGATCGATTATTTATTATAGATGGGATACCCATTTGTATGAGTTGGGTATCTTATTTTATACAGGATACCCATTTGTGAGTTGGGTATCATAATTTATTTATTTTTAATTTTTTGGGATATCCATTTATGAGTGGGGTATTTTATACAAAATGAGATGCGTAATTACCAATTGGATATCCCACCGGGTAAAAATAATAATATGTTTTGAAAATTATTATTTTTGTCATTTTTAATTCAAAGATGGGTATTTTTTATCATTTATCCTTTCTAGTGACCCGAGTTTTATTTTAAAGTTGATATTAATACATGGGTCCTGGTCCCTGACAATCGTTTGTCAGGGATCGGTTATTTAACAATTGGTTCCACAGTCGTTGGATCAACGATCCAACGACTGAGATTAAAAAAAAATAAACGCGGACAGGCAATTTGCCTATCCGCGAAAAATTATAGTGGACAGTAAATTTTTTTTGTAATCCAGGGGGCCGTTCGATCAACGATCCAACAGTTTAGAAACCGATTATTATATAACCGGTCCCTGACAAACGATTGTCAGGGACCAAAACCCATTTAGTACATTGGGTGATGGCCCTTTCTACCGAAATTCCGGAACTGTTGGCCCGAAATGCCTACACGCGCCGAGCATGGCCCTAAATACCCACCAAACACGCATTTGGGAGAGGCGTGTCCGGACACGCATTTGGGAGACGAGCATTCTTCACAAAATTAAAATCTGAGCTCGTGAACAGTGAATGGGATACACATTTGGAGACTGCGTATCACCAGACACGCATGTCTTAACTGCGTATCTTCAAGCACTGTTCATCGTCCCCGAGCTCAAGCAACGTCGTTTTTCCGGCAACAATTTTGACCAAGCTATTCCGTCTTATTACGACATCTTCCAGTGTCATACTATATACCAAATTACTCGTGTTAACTTCCTCTACAATCCTATAACTATAGATTTCCAATTAAAAACCAAACCAAACATACCCAGTATACCCAGTATGTTATTTTCCGATTTCAATTTCTTGGAACACGTCCCTGCGAGGCCAAAACACACAAAGCAGTCGGGGATAAATGAAGAGGCTGTCCCAGGCTTCATTTTTCTGTTCTCAAAATTACTGGAGGTGGCCGGAATACCACTGAACTGATGTGGGCGATTGTAAGGCGATTTTGAGCTCCAGAGCAACGCCGCGTGAATTGTAGAAAACTGACGAGATGACGTCATCACGCATTCTGAGAATGCATGACCGTTGATACGCATGCTGAGTATGCGTATCCCTTGATACGCATTTGAAGAATGCGTGAAGCGTCGGTATTTAGGGCCGCATTTTTCAATATCAACATTTCGGGCAACATTTCGGGCCTTAACTCCCCAAATCTAGACATTTTGGGCAATTTCTCTAATACATTACGATGTTTAGTTCATGTAGTATATTTATATCTCTGTGCTTAGTGACAATTTACCTTTGCGGTTATGGTTCTGTAGTTATATGGTGAACCGTAAATAAATTAATATAAATTTCGATTCATTAGTCACAGTCTAATAGTTAATATTCCATATTCTCTTTTATTAATAGAACTGATTTCCATCACAAACAGTAGAAAATTGATCGAAATGTACGTTACAGTTTTATGAAATACAACTACCTGCGGCCAACATAAAATATACGTGTATACAGAAATATTCCTTCTATCTCATCCATTTATTTACACTTTTTTGTCACTTTCTGACACGCATTTTAAGGTGGATTTTAAAGATAGTTTCATAGCTTATTTTTAAAATTTTCTTTTTTTGTATAAAAATAGGGTTGTTCTATTTTTATACAAAAAAAGAAACTTTCAAAAATAAGTTATGGAACTATTCTTAAAATCCATCTTAAAATGTGTGTCGACACCCTATTTTGAAATGATAACAAATGGACAGGACGGAGGGAATAAGAAATAAGCTGATAGAAGAAACTCCTTTATCCAAATATTATATTCGATACAATTTATTTATGAATAAATATTTTTAGTGAGCGCGATACAAGCTATTTATTAGCTATGTTAAAAAAAAAAAGGCAATGGAAAAATGGAATGCAAATTACGTGCAACGTCAACATTATAATTATAACACTTGTAAAGTTGTGAAGTTGCAATGGAAGACAAGATTGAGACTGAGGGAAAACAAATCCCAATCTTATGATACTTACCGTCAAATACTGAAATAAGATTATGTTAATCAAGTGCTATAATTAATACTAGAACGTATTTTGAAGGCTAGTCTTATAAACAAGCTACCCTCGTGGAGTCGTCTTGTTCTGTGTAGCTAATCCATATATAGGCTTTTTTACAAGCCAAATTATTAAGCATGCAGATAGACACAACAAATGAACAAGAAAGCAAGCATATGCATTGCACCAAGAAAAATTATTACGGTTTATCTCCCGTATATAAGAGCTTAATTGATATTTTTTAATTAATTTTATTTTTATCAATAATAATGATTTTGTATCTCCGAAATTTTAATCAGTAAAAATTAACCTACTCATAAAAAAATAGAATAATTATTAGAATGTGCTCATGACAGATATGGAAAAGATCCAAATTATTAATGTGCTTAATTTGTGACGGCCACATTTACATACACATCACTTGGAAGTTTGGGGCGTTTGCGTGCAATGAATACTATGTATGAATTACTAAAGCGTTTGCGTGCAATGTATACTATGTATGAATTACTAAAATATTTGGGTAATGATAAAAAAAAAATGAATTATTTAGGTTCTGTTTGAAATTGTTGTACTGTTAAAAAAAATGTTGTTAAAATAAGTGATGTTGTGAAAATTAGGTAATTGTTTGGTAATATTTTTGATATATACATATTTTGCGTGTTATTTTTTAAAAAATAGTGTTTTTGGTGAGGTTTGATGTTGATATCAGTAATGCGAAAGCTGAAAAAGGCTGAAAAACAATTTTTTTCAAAAACATGAAGGGACATAATTTCTCTAAAAACAGTTTTTCAACCAAAAACACTTTTTAGAAAAGTTGCTTTTAAAATTACCAAACAGAATTTTACCTGCTTGTTGCTGTCTACAACAGCAATACCAAACAGGACCTTAAGCATTCGCAAATATAAAAAGTACAATATAAAATACATCTCATAATCTCATATACATATACTCTACGAAGCTTTCAAATCATAAAAATACAATAATGCTTTTTCATTGATTGAGATTTTTATTTTTTGAATAAGTAAATTTATATATATCTTATAAGTAATATTTTTTTTTTCAATAAAGTTTAAGAGGAATGAAAATCGAATCCAAAATAATAATTGATAAACTCTAACCATTTGAGTTATCTCACCGCATTCTTAATCTGTAAATCCAAAAATTCCGATTATCTCAGTATTATGAATTATCCTGTTTAAAGCGTGTAAACTTTTGCAAATCTCACACGATATTTTATGGCTTGATGCTCTTGCTACTAGGAGGGTGTTTGGCTCCACCTCCTTAAAGGAGTTTGGATCTTTAAGTAGTTTTTGGTATGTTTGGCTCGCAGGACTTAAAGTCGGCTTTAAGTTAAAAAACTGCTTTAAGTCATAAGTTCCATTTAAGTACTTTTGACTTATAATTTATGACTTATGCAAAAAAAATTATTTTTTTTTCACAAGTCTTGTAAAGTTTAAATATCATGAATTTAAATTTTTTTTAACTCAAATTTCACTTTAAGTCAAAATTATTAAATCTCCAATTACTTTAAGTAAAATTACCCAAACACTTTCATTCAACTTAAAGTAAACAACTTTACTTTCTCCTTTAAGTTAAAAATACCTCCATTAAATAAAAAGTAACTTATTTTAAGTAATCCCAAACACCCTCTAGATCAGTAGTATAAATGTTTTTTTTAAATGATCAGTAGTATAAATAGTAGTGATAATATTGGGCTAATATTAGGACAATAGGACTCCTACTACATTTACTCACCTGTACAGATACAGAATAGATTAATGTACGTTCATCTCATGTTTTATCTGTAAGACGGCATGCGTTCTTAATTCTTTTTATCAACAATTCTCATCCCAATCTCTCTCTCTCTCTCTCTCTCTCTCGATAATCCTTAATTTTTCTTCTTTTGATGCTGATTATATAGTTACAAGTACCTACTTGGCTACTTCATATAACAGCGAGAGAACTGAGAAGACTCTAAACACTGTTTCCACAATTACACACAGAGTCTGTATTAGCATGGCAAGTTTTAATGAAGTTATGGCAAGAGAAGAATTTACTCAAGACTTCTCCTTACCCAGAAAACCTTTACCATCATTTCAACACACTCCAAGGTAACAACTACACACATTTCCCACAGTCAGTTCAAATTAATCTTCAAAACAGAGTAATCAGCTACGAAATTTTATTTCATATTCACGATTGAATTAATGTGATCTTTTCGTATTGTATAATGTATAGTGAAGCAGAAATTCAGTGGAATTTCGGCATGCACGAGAGTGATTTCACTGATATTCCATTAATGGACATGTTTGGAATATATAGTGATCCTCTGTATGCCTCATTGGACATTCTACCTACTCAAAATACTCTCATGCAAGGTAACTATAGATCATTCTTTTTAGTTTCTTTCATCAAGGTAGTATTTCTTTTATGTAAAAAAGATTTTTTGCTCATCTGATTGATTCCTCTTGTTTTAATTTTCAGGAGACTACTTCTGTAGTTATGGAAGTGGATTCGAGATGATGTGGGAGTTTCATGAGTCTTCTTTAAACTATGATGAGCCTACTTCATTATTATGCGACAACAATGACAAAGATACTACTACTACCACCACTAATGCTATTACTGACCCTGATATGAATAGTCCCGGTGATGATCATAAAGATGACACGGAGAAGAACAAAAGCTGCAGCAGGGAGCCAAATGGTCAAAGCAATGCAAAAATGTTAACAAGGGAAGAGATTTCCAAGTACTTTTATGTGTCGATAAGACAGGCTGCGAAGGAGCTTAATGTTGGAATAACTCTCTTAAAGAAAAGGTGTAGGGAATTGGGTATCCGAAGGTGGCCTCATCGAAAACTCATGAGCATCAATGCCCTTATAAAAAATGTTAAGGTTATAAGAATGAAATCTTTCGAATTGTGTTTGTACTATTTATGGGCGGCAGATATTTGAACTGTGGTTTGTACACGTATATATGAATTAATTGCATTTGTTTTGATATGTAGGAATTAGGAAAGGAAGAAAAAGATGCAAAAGAGAAATTGGGAGAAGCTGTAATGATATTGGAGCATGAGAAGAAGTTGATGGAAGAAGCTCCCGGCTTGCAATTTTTGGAAGATACAAAGAGGCTGAGACAAGCTTGTTTCAAAGCAAACTACAAGAGAAGGAAGAATTCTGTAGATACTGAGTCAGCAATGCTGACAATGAACACGGACTTTTGATTGCCTGCCCATAACCTTGCTGCAAATTAACCCAATTTAACAGGCTGGGAATGCTGATTCTTATTCTCGATCTCTCTGAATCTTGATCTTCTGAAATTACTTTCCAAGCCTCTAAACAAGTCTGGCTAGTACGTACTACTTGTTATTACCACGCTATCTCACCAGTCGCCAGTCGCCAGTCGCCAGTAATAGAAGCATCCTAGTACAGCATCGCTTATTTGCCTCCCGGCTAACTCCAGCTACATTTTCCATCATGCAGTAGTGAAGTTGGAATTTCACCGTGGAGGACATCCATTACTTTCTATTTTCTCTAAGTTCTCTGTTATTTCCCAATTTCAAATGAACCAAAGAACATAGGCACTCCTAATTAAGTTTTCGCTGAGTGTTGTTAACTGTAAATGTGGGATACACAAATCTTAACTCTTAAACATGTAGGCCATGTTTGTTTTAGGGAATTATAATCCTTGGAAAATTACACTATCTTTCTTAAATTTAAAGGATTATAATCCCATGAAAGTATATTGCTATCATCTTTTTGATTCATTTCTATGGGATTATAATACCTACTTTCACAAGGTATTATAATCCCATGGGAGTGAACTAAAACAATGATCAAGATGTGAATTCATGGGATTATAATCCCTTACGTTTGGGATTTATAAGGTAATAATTTGGGGATTATAATCCCTTGAAACAAACATGGCCGTAGTGTCTTACATTTTGATCATGATTTATGTTAATGGAACAAACTTTGCAACTTTCCTATCATTATTTTTATTAAGGACAAACTTTCATGTTATTAAGCTTTGTAAACTATGTCAAAAGAAATTTATGCTATTAGAGAATAAAAGAGTTACATAACTGACAAAAAAAGAGTTTTTAATTTTATTTTTTTTTATTATTTAAACTTATATGTCTTACAAGTGAGTATCTGTTCTAACAAAATCTTGATAGTGAGCGAGAATCGAACCCGGAATATTGAGACGACAAAAGATAAGCCATTACCACTTGCTATCTGCAACCAGTAAATACAATTACAACCAGATAAATTTTTAAATGTTATAGTACAGTCATCAATCTACATTTTTTTTTGGGGAATTTAGGATCACAGCGTTGCTATGTTACCCAATTTTTTAATACAATTATGCAAGTACTATTTTCATTAGATATTTAAATTTCATCAAGCTATAAAAATTATATTATATTATAAATTTCTAAATATAATATTACAAATTCCATTTTAGATAGGTACATGAGCTAATTCGAAATTTAATTTTTCTACAAGAAATCGAAGAAAAATGATTTCGAAGGCGTCATGATCGATGATCATATATGAGTTTTGACTGATGAAAAAACGACAAATAAGCTGATCGAGCTGTTGTGTGGAGTAAATAACGATTATAACCCTACCGCTGGAACTCACGTTCCTTTGTTGGCTTGGAATTACCGGTCATTGTCTGGTTATCAACTTCCATGTTAATTCCTCCCTCCGTTAACTGCAATTTTTTTTATTTTCTTGCCTTAATTTTTTTCAAAACAATCATTTTTATTTAAATTTTAATAATGTTTACTTTGTAAATATTTGTACGTATAGTAGTTTGTAGATTTACCACCCCGGTTCTCCCGCTCCTTTCAAACGACCGAATTCATAGCTCAAACCCCGCTACACTTTTCTCGTAAGTTGTCTTCATCATTTTTATGATCTCTTTGCTTTTTTAATTTCATAGCCCTTCTTCTTGTTTACACCACCATTGTATTCATATTTTAAAAAAAAAAAGATTTAACTAATGATTTGCATTCCTTTTTACCATTTTATCATATGTCTTTTCTTTATTTGGATCCTTTGTTACACCTCCTTTATATATGTTGTTTTATGATGTTTTTCGAAACCATATATAATGTGTAATGTATAGGTTGAGAAGATCAATATTATAGGGTTTGCCAATCTTATTTATTCTTTGTTTGTTGTGATGTAATTCCAACTAATTAGCCTTTTAATTCTTTGTTGATGGGTGCACAACACTGAGTAATTTTCAAGGTTCATATCCTCAGAGGTATATTCATTTCTTGTTTTAATTACTTGATTTCTTATTCACCTATGTATTTTTTACATATTCTATTTGATTGTATGAATGACAATGAGCAATACTAGCGGTTCCAAGTATTTACAAAATGGTGTACCCAATAATGAGTTCACAAAATGTTGGTGTGTTGGTAAAATTTTAACCGTTTACACGACAATTGTTATACATGGTACACTGTCACATCAACGCTTCACGCACAATTTGATAAATGTTTTGGTACGTGTAGCATTTTGCAATATGAATTCCAATTGTTGCTGTTCATGTGTTTTTGGTACGTGTAGCATTTTGCAATATGAATTCCAATTGTTGCTGTTCATGTGTTTGTAATTGAAGGTGAATTTTAAATAGCTCCAATGATCCTTTATTTTCTTTTAAGTTTATCTCGGGTGCTAACGGAAATATGACTCAACAGATTTTGTGCATTTGTAATAATCTTTTTGTAGGATGGGGAGGGTCAAGCTTAAAATTAAGAGATTAGAGAATACTAGCAACCGTCAGGTTACGTATTCGAAACGCAGAGGCGGAATCTTGAAGAAGGCTAAAGAATTGTCAATATTATGCGACATTGATATAATCCTTCTTATGTTTTCTCCAACCGGAAAACCCACTATATTCACCGGAGCTCGCAGGTTCTATTATGTTTATCTAAATTTGTGCTATTTCTGGAATGGTTAAGCTTATTAGATAGGCATAGTTATGATTAGTGTTAAGCCAACACATGAATGGGAGTGGTTCGTTTAATCGGTTCCGATCAACTGGTTGCTCGGTTTGAAACTAAGATAACAATGAGGCATAACATTCTAAATTTAAGTATAACTACAACAAAGAAATTAAGAGGATATTTAACATCAACACAAGTGCTGTAGGTTCCTGAAAGAGAGCATCTGCAGTCTGCAGTCTGCAGACTACATATCTTTTCATGTTACAGGGAGCTGTGCCAATAACAGTGACTCCATGAATACATTAAACCATGACAAGTGCATGCTAGGCTGCTAGCTTCTTAGCTTAGACATGTAGATTATAAAAGTAAAAAATAAAACCCATGGTGTCCACTTTTCTCAAGAGACTAAATTATAAAGCTGCGCAAAATAAATTTTCTTAGTGCAGTTTCTAAAGAAAAAGCCACAAAATAGATACTCCTAAAATTAAACTAAAACCATTATAACATTACTTGGCGAAAAAACCTTCATAATGTTAATAAACATACACATATAAGGGTCGGAGTGGTGAGTTGGGTTGGATTTAAATCCAAACCGAAGCATAATCCCAGTTTTCTTGAGTCCTGGATCCTGAAATTTTGGTTCGGTTTGGCAGGTTAATGTCTACTTGGTTGGGGTGGATTATGTGGTCTGACTCAACCATGATCACCCTACTAACTCCATTAGTTCTGTAATATAAATTGAATTATTTGATTTTCACAGTCTTCTTTTTCTTTCTTGAAAAATGAAAGGAATTCAAATCATGCAAGTACAAAATATATCTTAAGAAGGATATTTAACTGCCGCTTGAATTTCACTTGGCTTTTTTAGTAGATGAGTAAAAAATGCTATATGTTTAACAAGAGAACAGTGATTTTATTAACAGCCTGATTTTGCAGAGCAAAAATTTCATTCAAATGCTATGAGGATTGAGAAAATGTTTCCAAACGTTTACTTGGATTATCATTTTACCATTATCACTATTATTTAATATCTATGTAAAGCCAGAACTCGTTTATTGACAAATATTGAGGTTAATCATAATCGACAATGTGTTTCATTTCTTTTCAGCAATATTGAGGATGTAATTGCGAAATTCGCTCAACTAACTCCTCAAGAAAGGGCAAAAAGGTACTCAAATTCTCACTTTAGAACTCTGATCTCTTTTGTTAATGTGCTATACATAGCATTTTACCTAAGAATTTATTATTTGATCCAACAGGAAATTGGAGAGCCTTGAGGTATGTTAACTTTACGAGCAATGTTTGTCTTCCATTTTCTTTGTTTATATTGTTAAAAAACTGTATTTTATTGGTGTTTTGAGAATGCAGGTTTTGAGAAAGACTTTTAAGAAGCTTGATCATGATGTAAATGTTGACGAGTTCTTGTGTTTGAGGTATATGACTGATGATTATTCTTCCCTTTATTCTTTATTTTCTATATTTTTATGTATATTATCAACTTTAGGAATTATCTAACCCCGTTTATCCCTCCTCTTTTTGCAGTAATCAATCGGTTGAGGTAGTACGCATCATACATCAATAAGTTCCCCTAATCTTAATGCTTATAGTTACAATTTTTGTTAGGAGTTCTTTTAGAAACTATTGGTGAATAACGTGTTCTGTTGTCATATTTTGGTTATAGGAAATGAGCAGCCATGTAAATATGTTGCAAGCTCAAGTGGCTGACGTGCATAAAAGACTAAGGTTCAAATTCGTAGTTTCAGTTCTGTATTTGCTTTTCTTTGATGTGGTTCTGTAACTGATTGAGTAGTATCGTTCATGATTACTTATTTAGATTTAGTATTGGTTGGCTATTACAGAACGGCATTTCTGCTTGACATTCTTCCTTACGAATCAAAATTGACCATTCTCCCATTCTGTAATTGCACACAAATAGTAGAAAACTTTATTCTGTAGCTAGGACTCCTCATCTAAAAGGATTATCCTCTTTAGTTTTGCTTGCAGAAGTTAATCCAATGAGTAGTGTAATAGTGTGTCTGCATTTCGCTATGAGGATCAAGTATTTTTATTATTGTTCTATTAATTGAAAAACTTATAATATGGTCCTCATCTTCCTACGGCTCTCCTCCCTCCTTCCCTCCCTAGTCCTTACCCATGGCTATATTTCTCTGTACCATACAAGTATAACCATGTGTGCACAACTCTCTCAGAACTTCTTTTATTCGTCTACCACACCTTTCTTAATGTAAGTTGCTCATTTTTGAAAGAGATTGTAGTCAAAAGATTGTGATAGTATGGTGGTAAAAAAATAACTTAAGTACTGTAAAGAGAGGACATTTATTTGGGGACATCCTTAAAATGATATTACGACGCATGATATTAAGGTAGAGCTGCAGGGACGGATGTAGGGTGGGGAGCGGTGGGGGTAATTGCCTCCACCCTAATTTTGGATGCTGCCTGTTTGTGGAATTTTTTTATAGTGTCGTATATCATATGTCCCTGTAATAGATATCAAATATGTACATTTGACCTATAATTATAAGCAGACAGTCTTTTTGTGCCCCAGTAGTTGAATTTTATGTATATTTAAGCTATAATCAGAACTGGAGAGTGGAGAGTCCTTATGTCAATAGTTGAATCTTTAAAGTGCATCCAAAAGAATCATAGATTCAACTCTCCTCACAAATAACATAACCGGGTGTATGATCTTGTTCCCACCAATGATAATTTCTAGATCCGTCCCAGGGTAGAGGGAGTACTTGTTAGTCAACACACCATTTAAATTTCAGATGACTTCTAAGTTAGAAGTTCTAACAAGCTCAAACTGATATTATTGTTTATGTTCAAATATCAAAATGATTTCCTTACTTTATGTTCTTTCTATGTGCTTCAGCTACTGGAGTAATCCAGATAAGATCGACAATATTGAACATCTTACACAGATGGAGGAATCACTGAGTCAATCCCTTAGCCAAATTCGTATTCACAAGGTATGATATATTGATCAGATAGGGGCACTCAACAACATGGATTACTTCAAATTTTCTACTTTCTTATTAAACCCAGAGTTCGAGTAGAAAATTTATGTTAATATGACCAAGTAATGTAGATAATTGACAATTTATATGCTTAGGCTGTAAATACCTGTGACGCTTTCCGCACAATTCATAACGCATGTGTTTGGAGGTGAGGGCGATATTGCTTATTGACATTATAATCTCTTGTGAAATTTAAACATGTGTGATGTAATTATACTTGCCAGGAAAATTTGGAGTCAAACCAGCTCTTTCCGCTAGATTGCGATAACCAGGTAACAGTTCCATACTTCAATTAAGTTAGATTTCTCTCTGTCTCTCCACATCATGCAGATTGCGGACATTATTCATCAATAGTGTCTAATGTTTGAATTGTTTCTTTTCAGTACCAGAATGAGATGAATCCGTCCCTGGTAATTGGTGCTATGCAAGAAACGCAACCCTTATCGTGGCTACCAACTAACGAGAATCACCAAGTAATACTACCTGCAGAGCCAAATTATATGCAGACAAGGTGAGGGGCTTCCTACATATTATCTCTAAATAGTTGACTATGTTCTTTTTTTTAAAAATTATATATGTACATCTGTGTTGTGTAACCCATTCCATGTTCCCCCTTATTTAAGCTTCAAGGAACAAGATTAGTTAGAAAAAAAAATCATTAAGATACTACAAAACTTTTACTACTAAACTGTGGCATAACAATATATGCCCTCAACTGTTCTGTAACAAATTGGGGGATGTATATCTTCTTCAGGGATACAGTGTGTTCCAGAAACATGGCACTTCCGAGCTATTCCGATTTGTTTGAGACTGGCAAAGAAGCAGAAATCGATCATACAAGACAAGAAAGTTCTGTTAATGAAACAAGTACTACAGATTGCTTGAAGCTGCACCTCAGTGAAGAATATCCTTATCATCCATGTAGCAGTCTGAATTTGCCGCCAGCTGTGGGGAAACTTGATGTTGACACAGAAGCAAACTTGCAAGCAAACCCTGTGAATTATCAAATAAATAATAGTTATCAATTTCTTAGTCCTAACTACAACCATTTGCATCAAAATTGGATCCCTCAATCTGGATCTGAAGTTGTTCACATGTTTAGCGAAAGCTCATACTCAAAGGTAAGCACTCCGTTAACAAGTCGTGATTCGTGATACTTTCTCAGCGTTATTGAAATATTATTTATCGGTACAGAGTTACTTATTTACTTGTGTGTGTGCGTATACTGTTGTATGAATGGAATTGAGACTATGTAGTAGGGTTGACAACTTGACATGCTCCATATAGTGCATGTGCACTTCTACTGCAACACAAAATGAGAAAGGTTATACATAAAATCGACGAACATTCTGTTAGGAATTCCCGTTTCCTGTCTTTGCGTAAATTAAATACGGAGATTATAACAGTCAATAATAATAACAGATATTGACAGATGAACACCAAGATTTATACGTGGAAAACCCCCTTAAGCCAAAGAGGTAAAAACCACGGGACCTGCTCCGAATGTTTCCACTATAATGATAATAATGGTTACAATATTCTCTCTCAAGTTTACGAAGTAACACTTGAGGCACAACTGAATAGAAATACAGCGATTCACTACTCCTTCGGTACTGGACCGGATAACCTGGACAGAACTATCCCTTCGGTACTTGACCGGATAACCTGGAGGACTCCCCTTGTTGCGGCTGCAATAGCTGGACGAACTCCTAATGCTGTAAACCCAGATGGCTACAGCCCGACCAAACTCTCACACTAACTCACCCGAAACGAAAGAATAGAGTAGCACGAGGGCCCCCTATCCTGACTTGCCTGAAACTACCGCAAGGTAAGTTTCCTACTAGACGGACTATCTAGCAGCTATAAACTAAGAAATGAGGGAGAGAAGAGAGTAAGATGTTTTGGTGTATTTTTGGTAATGAAGGGAAGGGGGTATTTATAGGATGGGGTTTGTACATAGTAGGTGGGGGGGTTGGTGAAATGGGGTTTGGTGGTGAGTTTGAAAAGAAAACAAGGCCGGTGGCCTAACAATCTCCCCCTCTTTCCAAACTCACAGTTAATCACTTGCACTCCATACCTGCGCCCTGTTTGCACAGCTCCAACTTTTCTCGCGGAACGACCTTCGTCATCATATCAGCCGGATTCTTATCCGTGTGTATCTTCTCTATCTGTATCACCCCATCTTCAACTTGTTCCCGTAGCCAATGGTAACGTACATTAATATGCTTAGTACGACTGTGACAAGTAGCATTCTTGCTCAAGTCAATAGCACTCTGGCTATCACAATACAACTCAAAGTTGTCTTGCTTCTGACCCAATTCTTGGAGAAATCGCTTTAACCAAACCAGCTCCTTGCCTGCTTCACAAGCAGCAATATACTCTGATTCAGTTGTTGACAACGCAACACACTTTTGCAACTTGGACTGCCATGCTACAGCTCCCCCCGCAAAAGTGAAAAGCATCCCTGACGTGGACTTCATCCCATCTGGATGTCCTGCCATGTCAGCATCTGTAAAACCTTCCAAGACTGGTTCACCGTGTCCATACTTCAAGCATAACCCGGAAGTGCCCTTGAGATATCTGAGAATCCACTTAACTGCTTCCCAATGCTTTCTTCCTGGATTTGACAGATATCTACTCACAACTCCAACAGCATGAGCAATATCTGGTCTTGTACAAACCAATGCATACATAAGACTCCCCACTGCGGATGAGTAGGGAACTTCCTCCATATCCTTCTTCTCCTTGTCTGTTGACGGACACATTTTCTTATCCAGTTTAAAATGTCCCGCCAATGGTATGCTAACAGGTTTAGCATCATCCATATTGAACCTTTTCAATACCCGTTCAATATATCCCTGTTGTGAAAGCCACAACCTCCGAGTTGTTCTATCACGAACAATCTTCATCCCTAGGATTTGTTTTGCTGGACCCAAGTCTTTCATATCAAAGAACTTTGACAAATCTTCTTTCAGCTTGCGGATCATGTTAGCATCTTGACCGACCACTAACATATCATCAACATAAAGCAGCAGGATAATAAAGTTACCGTTAGGAAACCTTTGCACATAAGCACAGTGATCGGATGCAGTTCTCTTGAACTTATGATTCCTCATGAATGAATCAAACTTTTTGTACCACTGTCTTGGCGCTTGCTTAAGCCCGTATAAACTCTTCTTGAGTTTACAAACCATGTGCTCCTTCCCTTTCACTTCAAATCCTTCTGGCTGGTGCATGTAGATCTCTTCCTTCAAATCTCCATGAAGGAATGCAGTTTTCACATCTAACTGCTCAAGCTCAAGATCCATGCTAGCTGCTAATCCGAGAACTGTTCGGATTGATGTCATCTTTACAACCGGAGAAAAGATTTCATCGAAATCAATGCCTTCCTTCTGTGCAAAGCCTTTAACCACCAAGCGTGCTTTATACTTTACAAGCTTTTCATCATCCCTTTTTACTTTGAAGACCCATTTGTTCCTCAAAGCCTTCCGTCCTCTCGGAAGTGTAGTCAACTCATAAGTTTCATTCTTATTTAAAGAATCCATCTCCTCTTGCATTGCTTTCAACCAGCAATTGCTTTCTTTATGAGACTTGACTTCCTCAAAGGTCTCGGGCTCCCCCTCATCAGCAATTAAGATATACTCGGATGAAAGATATCTTCCTGATGGTCTCCGTTCTCTCGTAGAACGTCGTGGCTGAGTTTCTTCAGCTTCAGGCTGAGGCGGTAGCTCCCCCTGCTCAGCAGCCTCATCATCTGTCGTATCATCTCCATAATCTTCTAATGTATCTGGATTTCTAGCTTGCCGTGGTTGTTGAGTGCTCCCAAAATTCTCATAATTTTGAGACTCATGGAAAACCACATCTCTGCTCCTGAATATCTTCTTCGATTCAGGATTCCACAACCGATACCCGAACTCTGGATCCCCGTAGCCAACGAGAATACACGGAGTTGATTTATCTTCAAGCTTTGTTCTATGCTCCTTTGGGATGTGTGCAAAAGCCTTGCATCCAAACACCCGCAAGTAGGAATAGGAAACATCCTTTTCTAACCAGATCTTCTCTGGAATCTCAAAATTCAGAGGTGCCGATGGAGATCGATTGATCAAGTAGCAAGCTGTTCTTACAGCTTCTCCCCAAAATGACTTTGGCAATTTAGACATTTTCAACATGCATCTGACTCGTTCAGCAATGGTGCGGTTCATTCTTTCCGCAACGCCATTCTGTTGTGGAGTGCCAGGAACTGTTCTTTCATGCCGGATACCATGCTTTGCAAGATACTCTTTAAACTCTTTTGAAGTGTACTCCCCCCCGTTGTCACTACGAAGGCACTTTAGTTGTTTCCCTGTTGATCTTTCAACCATGGCATGAAACTTCTGGAAGTACTCAAACACTTGATCTTTGGATTTGAGTATCTCAACCCACACCTTTCGAGATGCTTCATCAATGAAGGTAACAAAGTACCTATTTCCGCTTAAGGACTCCACCTCAAACGGACCACATACATCAGAATAAACTCTTTCTAACAGCTCCGACTTTTTCTTCAATGGACTGCTAAAAGATACTCTATGTTGTTTCCCGAATAAACAATATTCGCACGGCTGCAATGCAGTTCCTTTAGCAAATGGAATGAGGGATTTCTTTGCTAGAATCTGCAGCCCTTTCTCGCTCATGTGACCAAGCCTCTTGTGCCACAAACTTGCTGAAGCTTCATCTTCAACTGTATTCAACTCATTTGAACACATCGTCACTTGTGTCTTGTACAAAGAACCACAAGTGGATCCTCTTGCAACCACCAACGAACCCGTAGTAAGCTTCCACCTTCCACCACTAAATGTATTTACGTACCCCTGCTTATCTAGCGCCATGCCAGAAATCAAGTTGAGCCGTAAGTCCGGAACATGCCTGACATCTTTCAAAGTCATTGAACAACCCGTGTTTGTCTCAATACAGATGTCACCAATGCCTGCGATCTTTGACTGATCTGAGTTACCCATTCTTACAGTACCAAAGTCCCCTGACTTGTACGTCGTAAAGAATTCCTGAGTGGGTGTTGCATGATACGTTGCTCCAGTATCTATCACCCATTCGACCTTCTGATCATCAACATGTAAGCATTCTTCTTCCCCAAACGAAAGGATCACAACATCTTCTGTCATAGCAGCTGTTGTACTTTTCTCGGCATGTTTCCCTTGTTGACCATTGTTTTGTTGCTTGAGCCAGGCCCTACAATCCTTTTTGTAATGACCCTTCTTCTTACAATAGTAGCATTCAACATTGGCATTTGATTTGCCACCGGAATTCCTAAAATTCCTGCTTTTACTACGCCCTCGGTTTGTCTCCCTGTAGTTGCTTCTACCCCTGTTCTCAGTAACAAGAGCCTGGGAATCTTGGCTGACTCCTTGTACCTTTCTTCTCATGGATTCACTAAGGATACTCTGCTTAATTGATCGCAAAGTTAGTTGCTCAGTTGGTACAGCATTAGTTACTGTCACCACTAGCGTATCCCAACCGGATGGTAAAGTATTGAGAAGAAATATTGCTTGGAATTTCTGTTCAAACTCCATCTTCATATTTGATAGTTGATTTAACAACCCTTGGAATTCGCTCATATGCTCTGACATGTTGTTCCCATCCTGGTACCTCATGTTCACCAGCTGACGAACTAGAAAAGTTACATTTTGTGAACTTTTCTCTTGGAACGTAGACTCTAATGTCGTCCAAAGTGTATAAGCGTCTTCTTCTTCAGAGACATGATGATACTCCGAATTATCAATCCATCGACGAATGAGACTGATAGTTTTCATGTTCATCTTCTTCCAGTCAGCATCAGACTTTGCTGCAGGTTTGACTCCTTTCAGCTCCACCGGATCAAACAAGTCCTTACTATAAAGCAAATCCTTTATTCTGCTTTTCCACATCGGATAATTTGAAGCTGTTAGGCTTACCATTATACTGGAAGAATCATCCATTTTAATTTACCAAAGACTCTGGGAATCTCAACTTAGAACCACACAAGTTGGCCAGGAAAGTGGATGTGTTTGGGGAGCCTTCCGTATTAGTACGGCGCTTTATCAAGTAACCACTGCGCACAAAGCACTTTCCTAGACACCAACAACGTGGGCCCCAGCTCTGATACCAACTGTTAGGAATTCCCGTTTCCTGTCTTTGCGTAAATTAAATACGGAGATTATAACAGTCAATAATAATAACAGATATTGACAGATGAACACCAAGATTTATACGTGGAAAACCCCCTTAAGCCAAAGAGGTAAAAACCACGGGACCTGCTCCGAATGTTTCCACTATAATGATAATAATGGTTACAATATTCTCTCTCAAGTTTACGAAGTAACACTTGAGGCACAACTGAATAGAAATACAGCGATTCACTACTCCTTCGGTACTGGACCGGATAACCTGGACAGAACTATCCCTTCGGTACTTGACCGGATAACCTGGAGGACTCCCCTTGTTGCGGCTGCAATAGCTGGACGAACTCCTAATGCTGTAAACCCAGATGGCTACAGCCCGACCAAACTCTCACACTAACTCACCCGAAACGAAAGAATAGAGTAGCACGAGGGCCCCCTATCCTGACTTGCCTGAAACTACCGCAAGGTAAGTTTCCTACTAGACGGACTATCTAGCAGCTATAAACTAAGAAATGAGGGAGAGAAGAGAGTAAGATGTTTTGGTGTATTTTTGGTAATGAAGGGAAGGGGGTATTTATAGGATGGGGTTTGTACATAGTAGGTGGGGGGGTTGGTGAAATGGGGTTTGGTGGTGAGTTTGAAAAGAAAACAAGGCCGGTGGCCTAACACATTCCCACCACCTTGATATCTTCTGTAATTGACTAGCATGTGTTGATTTGGCAAGTGGCTTCTGATCTTGTCTAATTACTCTGCAATTTTATATTTTTTTGTTGCAGCCAGATTAGCTACTGAACAAGTATATATGCTCATGATAACTCATCTGCAACATTGGCACAGCTTCGCTTGGACTTTGCAGTGATTGATGTGATTATCCTGAAAGGTTATAACAAACTTTACAGACATCTAAAGGTGGTGTAATACATATACCTAGCTTAAACATTGTAGAAACTGTATGAAATCAAGGGTCTAATTAAGATATGATGAGATTAATCAGCCCTTGCCTAGTTGTTCACTTGCTTGTAACTGCTGGTGTGCAATTTCAGTTACTGCAGGCTGCAGCTGTAAACTAGACGGTAACGGTAATATATATATATAGGGAGGTGCTCAAATGAGACCCTCTTCTAATGAGACCCTCTCTTATAATGAGTCCCCTCATATTTCATCTATTTTAAAGGGCCCCGCCAGGGGCACCCAATACAAAAAAGTCTTATAATTCTACCCTCTATTCATTCATCAAAAAAAAATTTAAAAAAAAATATTTTTTTTTCAAAAAAAAATGATGACATGGCAGCAGTTTTATTAATTTTTAAAAAAAAAAATTTAGAATTTTTTTTGATGAATGGATAGAGGATATAATTATAAGACTTTTTCGTATTGGGTGCCCCTGGCGGGGCCTTTTAGAATAAAAGAAATATGAGGGGGACTCATTATAAGAGAGGGTCTCATTATAAGAGGGGTCTCATTTGAGCAGCCCCCTATATATATATATAGGCCTTTGCTCCATACAGAACACTCTTATATAACAAACAACAAAGAACACCTTAGATCTATTAGATCCTTTGGCCCCGCCAGGGGCACCCAATACAAAAAGTTGTTATTTTTTTACCCTCTATCAAGCCAGCAAAAAAAAATAAAATAAAATAAAAATAAAAATTTTACTGTTCATGATGACGTCACTGATGACGTCATCGTCATGAACAGTAATTTTTTAATTTTTTTTTTTTCAGATAACGGATGGATAGAGGGTAAAAAAATAAGAACTTTTTGTATTGGGTGGCCCCGCCAGGGGCAATGGATCTATTAGATATGAGGTGTTCTTTATTGTTTGTTATATAAGGTGTTTGCTATGGAGTCCAACTCTATATATATATATATAGAGTCCCACTCTAGGGAGAACCATCTTACGTGGAGAACCGTGGAGAACCACTTAAAATGCACTAAAATAGTCCTTTATATAAGGCCCCTGGCGGGGCCCCTTCACATAAAAGTCTTATAATTCTACCCTCTATCCATTCATCAAAAAAAAAAATTTAAAAAAAACTTTTAAAAAAATTTAAAAAAATGGTGTCACGTCATCATTTTTTGAAAATTTTTTTGAAATGTTTTTTTTTGTAATTTTTTTTTATAAATAGATAGAGTATAGAATTATAAGACTTTTTTGTGAAGATGCCCCTGCGGGGCCCTTATATATAAAGCAATTATAATGTATTTTAAGTGGTTCTCCACGGTTCTCCACCTAAGATGGTTCTCCATGGAACAATGGCCTATATATATATATATATATATATATATATATATATATATATATATATATATATAGGGACTCGTTTCACAGCCCCCGTGGGATATCCCTTGATCCCTCTGCCCGCAATGAAACATGGCGGGCACCCGCAATGAAACATGGCGGGCGTACTCTTGTGAAAATTAAATTAAAAATAGGAAAATAGTGATATTGAGTTGACATTCATCCCAAAATTAGTGACTACCACTAATTAATTGTGCATGAATTTTTAGTTCAATTTTAATCTTTTCTTCTTTTTTAATTAATTTTATAACATATTTCACAAACTAGCTAAATATTATTGAAAAATAAAGAAAATAGAAAAATAGTGATATTGAGTTGTCATTCATCCCGAAACTAGTGAATACCACTAATTGAGTGTGTATGAATTTTTAGTTCAAGTTTAATCTTTTCTTCATTTTTAATTAATTTTAAAATATATTTCACAAGCTAGTTAAATATTATTAAAAAATCAAGAAAATAGAAAAATATTGATATTGATCAAGAAAATAGAAAAATCAAGAAAATTTAATATTTTCTTCATTTTTAATTAATTTAATCTTTTCTTCATTTTCCTCCAATCTGTTATTTGTTTATTAAGAATTTAAATAAAAATTCAAAAAATAGAAAAAAAAAATTAAAAATTAAAATATATGTCCAATTTAGTGATATTCTCAAGATTTCAAAAAATAATAAATTAATTTGGAGGGTAAAAGATATAATAATAATAATAAATAATAAATTAATTTCTCGACGATCCAACCGTACGGATGTTAAGATATATCTAATATATTGATATTCCCAAAATTTCAAAAAAGAAAAAAATTATTTTGGTTGGAGGTCTTAGTAAATCACTAGTATATTGACTAGTACCCGTAACTCGTGCTTTGTCACTGATTATTGTTTCAATTCATAAAAACTATTTCTCGACGATCCAACCGTACGGATGTTAAGATATATCTAATATATTGATATTCCCAAATTTTCAAAAAATTAAAAATTAATTTTGTTGGAAATCTCAGTAGATCACTAGTATATTGACGAGTACCGTAACTCGTGCTTTGTCACTGATTATTGTTTCTATTTTTTAAAAACTATTTCTCGACGATCCAACCGTACGGATGTTAATATATATCTAATATATTGATATTCCCAAATTTTCAAAAAATAAAAAATTAATTTGGTTGGAGGTCTTAGTAAATCACTGGTATATTGACCAGTACCGTAACTCGTGCTTTGCCACTGATTATTGTTTCTATTTTTTAAAAACTATTTCTCGACAATCCAACCGCACATAAGTCAATATATATCTAATTTAGTGATATTCCCAAGATTTCAAAAAATAAAAAATTAATTTGGTTGGAGATCTTAGTAGATCACTAGTATATTGACTAGTACCGTAACTCGTGCTTTGTCATTGATTATTATTTCTATTTTTTAAAAACTATTTCTCGACGATCCAACCGTACGGATGTTAAGATATATCTAATAAATTGATATTTCCAAGTTTTCAAAAAATTAAAAATTAATTTGGTTGGAGATCTTCGTAGATCACTAGTATATTGACAAGTACCATTAATTCGTGCTTTGTCACTCATTATTGTTTCTATTTTTTAAAACCTATTTCTTGACGATCCAACCGTACGGATGCTACGATATATCTAATATATTGATATTCCCAAGATTTCAAAAAATACAAAATTAATTTGGCTGAAGATCTTAGTAGATCACTAGTATATTGACGAGTACCCGTAACTCGTGCTTTGTCACTGATTATTGTTTCTATTTTTTAAAAACTATTTCTCGACGATCCAACCGTACGGATGTTAAGATATATCTAATATATTGATATTCCCAAATTTTCAAAAAATAAAAAATTAATTTGGTTGGAGATCTTAGTAGATCACTAGTATGTTGACTAGTACAGTAACTCGTGCTCTGTCACTGATTATTGTTTCTATTTTTTAAAAACTATTTCTCGACGATCCAACCGTACGGATGTTAAGATATATCTAATATATTGATATTCCCAAGTTTTCAAAAAATAAAAAATTAATTTGGTTGGAGATCTTAGTAGATCACTAGTATATTGACTAGTACCTATAACTCGTGCTTTGTCACTGATTATTTTTTCTATTTTTTGAAAACTATTTCTCGACGATCCAACCGTACGGATGTTAAGATATATCTAATATATTGATATTCCCAAGTTTTCAAAAAATAAAAAATTAATTTGGTTGGAGATCTTAGTAGATCACTAGTATATTGACTAGTACCCGTAACTCGTGCTTTGTCACTGATTATTGTTTCTATTTTTTAAAAACTATTTCTCGACGATCCAACCGTACGGATGTTAAGATATATCTAATATATTGATATTCCCAAGATTTCAAAAAATAATAAATTAATTTGGATGGTAAAAGTGGTAGTCAATTATCGATTTGACCCGTACTTCTAACTAGTGCTTTGTCCCGGATTGTTGTTTCTGTTTTTTAAAAAATACTTATTGACGATCCAACCGCACATAAGTCAATATATATCTAATTTAGTGATATTTTCCCAAGATTTCAAAAAATAATAAATTAATTTGGATGGTAAAAGTGGTAGTCAACTATCGATTTGACCCGTACTCCTAAATAAGTGAATCTAATGTATAAAATCTCAAAAATAGAAAATTAGTGAATCTAATGTAAAATTAATCATATAATTAATGAGTATTAATATTTGAATTTTTATGAATTTTAATTCAAATTTTATCTTATTTTCCTATTTTTAATTAATTTAACAAAATTACGCCCGCAATGAAACATGGCGAACGCCCGCAATGAAACATGGCGGGCAGGGAATGAAACATGGCGGGCAGGGGGATATCCCCCGGGGGCTCCTGATTGATTTCCATATATATATATATAGGGTTGGACTCCATAGCAAACACCTTATATAACAAACAATAAAGAACACCTCATATCTAATAGATCCATTGCCCCTAGCGGGGCCACCCAATACAAAAAGTTCTTATTTTTTTACCCTCTATCCATCCATCATCTCAAAAAAAAATTAAAAAGTTACTGTTCATGATGATGACGTCATCAGTGACGTCATCATGAACAGTAAATTATTTTTTTTTTAGATTTTTTTTATTTTTTTTTCCTGGCTTGATAGAGGGTAAAAAAAATAATAACTTTTTGTATTAGGTGCCCCTGGCGGGGCCAAAGGATCTAATAGATCTAAGGTATTCTTTGTTGTTTGTTATATAAGAGTGTTCTGTATGGAGCAAAGGCATATATATATGTATGGAGCAAAGGCCTATATATATATATATATATATATATATATATATATATATATATATATATATATATATATATATATATATGGGTTGGACTCCATAGCAAACACCTTATATAACAAACAACAAAGAACACCTCATATCTAATAGATCCATTGCCCCTGGCGGGGCCACCCAATACAAAAAGTTCTTATTTTTTTAGGCTCTATCCATCCAGCAAAAAAAAAAATTGAAAATTTACTGTTCATCGATGACGTCATCAGTGACGTCATCATGAACAGTAAAATTTTCAATTTTTTTGCTGGATGGATAGAGCCTAAAAAAATAAGAACTTTTTGTATTGGGTGCCCCTGGCGGGGCCAATGGATCTATTGGAATAAATGATTTTATAGTGTTCTTTATTGTTTGTTATATAAGAGTGTTCTTTATGGAGCAAAGGCCTATATATATATATATATATATATATATATATATATATATAGGCTAGCGTTCAAATAGAAACCAATCTTAGAATAGAAACTAGAAACCTACACTAAATAAGTTATATTTCATTTATTTTAATGGCCCCGCTAGGGGCACCTTCACAAAAAACTTATAAAATTCTTGGCTCTATTCAACAAAAATATAAAAAAAAATATAAAAAAAATTTTTAAAAAAAGTTACTGTTCACGTGCCACGTCATCACGTGAACAGTAACTTTTTTTAAAAAAAAATTTATTTTTTTTATTTTTTTGTTGAATAGAGCCAATAATTTTAAATGTTTTTTGTATTGGGGTACCCTTAATTTGGTCATTAGATTAGCTTGAAATATTTAATTTAGGTTTAGTTTCTAGTTTCTATTATAAGTTAGTTTCTATTAGAACAAGACCCTATATATATAGGCCTATGCTCAAGGGAGAACCTTAGCTATTGAGAGAACTGAGAGACCACATCCACCTTCGTTGATTTCTTTCTAATTTGATGGCGTGGATAAATTAGCAATTAATTAATAAAAAGTAACATAAATTCCATATTTATATCAAAAGGACATAATTGGAAAAACAAAAACAAGCAGTTAGCTCATATATGAAAGTAAATAATTGATATGTGGAAACAATTAATCGAAATATTTATTTGTGTGCACGTCTTTTTCAATATGTGGTATTCAGATCGTTAAGATTTGATTGAGGATGTCATGATTCTTTCCATGTTTCAACTAATCAAATTATCCATAAATAAAAGATTTCATGATTGTAGCTTTCAAGCAAGCAAATCTACTCTATGTATTCACTTTGTCGTAACGTTATATTTCTAAAAATAAATGGTAAGATTTGGTTGAATTTTTACAAACAGATTATCTTTTATTTTTCTTAGTTAAATAGAATTCGTTAGTAATATGTAGTTTTTTTTTAAAATGTATATAAATATTATTTAATCCACCAATATTCTCTTAGGTGTTTTCTTCATTATATTAAAATTTTAGTAGTATTTTATTAGATATTCAAATTAATTTTTTAAACATTTGAGATTCTTCAAAGCATTATAATAATTCTATTTAAAATAATATTTTTAATATTTGAGATTTTTGGAATTAGAATTTATTTTTTTTTGAAACACGTAAGAAAATCTTGTTGTGTAACATAGTACTCCCTCCGTCCCATTTTATATGACTCTTACTCCTTTTTGGGACGTCCCAAAAAAATGAACGTATTAAAACTTACTATTTTTGAACACTACTTTTCACTATTACACCCACTGCTTCTCCATTTTTTACTCTTTTTTATATTAAATAAACACTATTATGTGTGGCATGGCCAGCATCTCCCTAAATCGGACCGTGGCGCTAGGCACACTGGCTAAGGTTAAAGGAAATAAGGTTGCGCCTTGCTACAAGCACCGGGGCTTTTAGCTCAGTGGTAAGCGCCTGATCCTAACAATTGGTATCAGAGCTAGGTCGCGGGTTCGAATCCCATTAGGCGCAGTGTTAGCGCAGAAGCGGGGTAGTGACGGGCAGATGCTGGGGGGCGATTGTGTGGCATGGCCAGCATCTCCCTAAATCGGACCGTGGCGCTAGGCACACTGGCTAAGGTTAAAGGAAATAAGGTTGCGCCTTGCTACAAGCACCGGGGCTTTTAGCTCAGTGGTAAGCGCCTGATCCTAACAAAATACAACACTATAAATGATCATCGAAAATTTAAGAAAATCTATAGTTTTTTTTAATTAGATTTCAATTTTTTTATAGCGTGTCATTTAAAAAAATTCTCGAAGGAATCTAAAAAAGATAATAAAAAGAAATAAATTGATATAATGATTCGAAACACATAATAAAATCTTGTTGTATTAGATGATATATTAATATGTAATTTAATTTTAAAAAAAATGTATAGTTTTCTATTTACAAAAATGTATAAAAACATTATGTACCCCACCAAGATTCTCTTAGATGTTTGTTAATTATTTTAAAATTGTAGTATTATTTTATTAGATATTTATATTAATTTGTTAAAACCTTTTGAGATTCTTCAAAGTATTATAATTCTATTTAAAATAAAATAATATTTTTAATTTTTGAGATTTTTAGAAATTATATTTTTTTTTGAAACACGAGTGTCACATAATATATCTAAATGTAACATACTTTTAGAAGAAATGTATATTTTTTAAAAAAAAATAAGAAATATATAAAAATATTATGTAATATATACCAAGATTCTTTTAGGTGTTTTGTTAATTACTTTGAAATCGTAATAGTGCTCTATTAGATATTTATATTAAAGTTCTACTAAATATTATATTGTTTATAAAATAAGTTTTGAATAGAACTAGACACAAGTACAACACTATAAATGATCATCAAAAATTTAAGAAAATCTGTAGAATTTTTTGTAGCATGTCTTTTAAAATAATTTTCAAAGGAATCTCAAGAAGAAAATAAACATAAATAATAAATAAATTGATATAATTATTTGAAACACTTAAGAGAATCTTGGTGCATTAGATGATATTTTTATATGTAACTTATTTTCAAAAGAAATGTATAGTTTTCTTTCTTCTTTTTAAAAAAAAAAATATATATAAATATTATTTAACCCACCAATATTCTCTTAGGTGTTCTCTTAATTATTTTAAAATTTTAGTAGTATTTTATTATATATTTATATTAATTTTTTTAAAACATTTGAGATTCTTCAAAGCATTACAAAATTTCTATTTAAAATAATATTTTTAATATTTGAGATTTTTTTGAATTAGAATTTATTTATTTTTAAAACACGTAAGAAAATATTGTTGTGTAACATAGTATTACTAAATATAAATTAATTTTATAAAAATGTATAATGTTTTTTAAAAAAGGAAATATATAGAAATATTATGAAATATACCAAGATTTTCTTAGGTGTTTTGTTAATTACTTTGAAATCGTAATACTGTTTTATTAGAAATTTATGTTAAAATTTTACTAAATATTTTATTGATATAAAATAAGTTTTGAATATAGTTAGGCACAAATACAACAATATAAATGATCATCGAAAAATCAAGAAAATCTATAGTATTTTTTTAATTAAATTTCAATTTTTTATAGAATGTCTTTCAAAAAAAAATTTGAAGAATCTCAAAAAGAAAATAAAAGAAAATAAATTGATAAAATAATTTGAAACACATAAGAGAATCCTGGTGTATTAGATGATATATTAATATGTAATTAATTTTAAATGAAATGTATAGTTTTCTTTTTAGAAAAATGTATAAAAATATTATGTACCCCACCAAGATTCTTTTAGTTGTTTTGTTAATTAGTTTAAAATTGCAGTATTATTTTATTAGATATTTATATTAATTTGTTAAAACCTTTTGAGATTCTTCAAAGTATTATAATATTTCAATTTTAAATAATATTTTAAATTTTTGAGATTTTTTCAAATTATTATTTAATTTTTTTTTAAACACGTAAGAGAATATTTGTGTGTCACATAATATATCTACATGTAACATAATTTTAGAAGAAATGTATATATTCTTTTAAAAAAAATAAGAAATATATAAAAATATTATGTAATGCACCAAGATTCCCTTAGGTGTTTTGTTAATTACTTTGAAATTTATTGATTGAATATAGTAAGGTACCAAGATTCTGTTGGGTGTTTTGTTAATTATTTTAAAATTATAATATTATTTTATTATATATTTATATTAATTTTTTTAAAATTTTTGAGATTCTTCAAAATATTATAATATTTCTATTTAGAATAATATATTCAATTTATACGTCACATGCTTTATTATCAACTAGCGTAACAGCCCGTGCAAGGCACGGGCCTCTATATAAATATCTCTAATTTTGTTCTAAAGAATAAGATAGCGGTTGGTTTAATAATTTCTGATCTGAAAACTCGTAATTATGAAATTGTAATATGAGTAGTGATATGTGTTAATAGTGAATGCCAATATGGACTGTATATACTTATAGGCGCCAATAATAATATTGTTGGGTATGATGTACAAGTTTGATTTATGAACGGGGAGCGTGTAATTATAAATTTGAGAGATTAAGATGATAATTTTTGTCTTTCCATAGTGATAGACACTACTTTCATATCAACACAATCGTCCACAATTAGCCGCAAGCGGTAACATTAAAATATGTTAAGTGAAAATGACGTGATTTAACTATAAGATTTTGCTTCCATTAAAATTGTCAATGTCATCTCTACTGCAAGTCTATAATGCAATGTTCTCACACCAGTCTTGAACCTATAAAACCAAAATCCCTATAGAAAATAGAATGCGGTTGCAAAAAAAAATTAAAAAAAATGACAAATAAATAAATAATAAATAAATAATAAAATTATAGTTCATATTATTTTACATCAGATCAACTTGGAAGAAGCATATTATGTTAGTTATGTTTATCTTATATCCAAAAGTAGATTAGATATTACGTAATTGTTTCATTTATTATGAGTAACTAATTCCCTAATCCGGGAATTAGGTAGTATTCAATGGTTACTATGCTTGTGTAGTTATATTATGATTTTTCTGCCTTGTTAATATGTTGTTGAGTACTTAACAAAATTAAGGAAGTCGCGAAACCTTAATTGTATCTTTAGGAATTGTAATGAATCGGGAGATGATCATACCTTTTGATTTCATCTTACATTTATCTAAATATATATTATAACTCAATCATTAAATATTATTGAAATGTTTAATTGTGAAAACTCATTTTTGACTAAAATTCAATTATTTTATATGCTTTTTTGAAAATTAATGTATATTACTTAATATAATTAAATAATTTCACAATACCGATTAATAATTTATAAATTGACTATAACATATATGGACAAATATACTATTTTTCATAATTAAAAAATTATATAAAGGTAATATACAAAACTACAAATGATAATTTTTAAAATGTTAAGTAGTGTCTATATATTTAAAGTTTCATTTATCAGTCTAAATTATATGACATAATGCATCATTTTAATGTATTATACAAAATATGTATCATCATAATTTATAGTCAAGTAATAATACGACGGGTTTTTACTAATAATAACTAATAATTTTATAATATTTATGATCTAAAAAATCATATCTTATTTTCATCTAACATTACATACTTATCACGTTATTTTTTATAAATAACATAAATCTTATTTTTAAAGTTCTTCTTTTTAAACATAAATTCAAAAGTTTTTCTACATTTTTAAATTTTTATCTTTCTTATATCAGTTATATATTAAATCGTTCAAAGCCTAAATGGTTGGTCGACCAAAAATCTCTAATTTAACTCACATTTTTAAATTTTTATAAACCTAAAATTATATGATAAACTTATAATTATGTTTGATTTTATAAATAGAATATAAATATTATTGAAACACAATCTTAGTGATAGATAGATAGAATTAATAGATAATAGATTTGTTGTATGTTTAACTTCTGCGAGTTCGATATATTCAATTGACCTAATTATTATAGATTTGTGTTCGATTTTCATCGAGAATGTGATTTTTATTTGCGTTTTTGTATTAAGTTTAATAAGAGATATAGTTTCATTTAAAAATATAAAATATATTAATTGTAACATAATTGATATCCATTTAATTGTAAAAAACTACAAAATATTAAAAAATTATAATAATGACTGAATGTATAGTTATATTATATACACAAACTAAAAAAAGGGAGTTATATAAAAATACAAACCAACATTTTATATAGTTATATATAAAATTACGGAAATTAGAAAAAAACGGAATTACATAAATAATGTAAACAAATATTTTATTTATTCAAAAGTTATAACAAGAAAATTAAATAGAAGAGAAGAATTAATTAGCAAAAAAAAAAATAGAAGAGAAGAAGAGGATGTGATTAATCTAGTAAGATTTTTGAAGTAAACTCAAGAATTGATGTAGCACAATTGGTTATGATATGAGATTCTTGAGCGGAGGTTAAAGGTTCGATTCTCATTGAATGCACAAAGGAATATATTTTTAGTATAAATTATATAATGGTGGCACTTTTGTAATTTTTTAACTTGAAAGGGTAAAATGGACATTTCACAGACATTTTATTGGCAATTTTTACCCTTGTGTTCTCTTATTATATATAGTAATAAATTTTCACAGCTACATGTAACCACATACATACATAAATTTCCAGCTCATCCTTTGTTAATACCATCGCTTTTGTTAATACCATCGCTCTTGTTGCTGGTTTGGTGGATGGTTGGATTCCTTTTTATCGTTTGAATTTTAATATATCGTTCTTTCGCTTTTCAAAAAAAAAAAATCGCTCTGATGTCGTACCTCTTATATTATTAAAAACAGCATAGATGATTTGAGAAATATTTTTGGGAATCAATTTTTGATACCTATTCTTTTCTATTTCTTTTTTCTTAACCATTGCCGTAATGAGCTCTTATATGATATGATAGATATTAAGAATCAATCAAGAGATTTGAAATATTGAGAACACCAAAAATTAAATAAAAAAACATGATCTTTATTGCAATATCGAAGATTTCTATTTCCATAAAATAAAGATTATGTAAAAGATTTAATTTATTGTGAGTGAATTTTTTAAACTTATACACGATTAGCTATAGTTTGAAACAGAGCTCATGTACTCTACAACTATACTCGAATACTTTACAGAAACTTTAAAAGAATCTTGTAAAAATATAGAACCTTTCTTTAAAGTGTTTGGCATAGAACCTTTTTTTTTTAATAGTTTCTTCCAAATGTCTTATAAAATATATTGGTATTTTTAGAAATAATTTGTTTATAATTTTTTTAAAGAATATAAAATATGTATCATATTTTCCGAGAGTACATATATTAATAAATTTGTACAAAATATTGATTCTTGAGTATTTCAAACTCTTTCGCATATATAAATTTTTTAAAATTATTTTTATTCAACTTTTTAGAGATTCTTCAAGGTGTTTTGAATAATATTAAATATAATATTTTTGAAATTCTTTAAAGTGTTTTGAGAATTTTTTACGGTGATTTTTTATTCTATTTTTTAGAGAATCATTAAGTTGTGTTGAATAATTTGATATATACAATTTTGAGATTTTTTAAAGTGTTTTGAGATTTTTTTAGTGTTTGGTTGGAACATGAATTACTGAGTTTAGTATACAACATTTTTTTATAGTTTCTTCAAAGTGTCTTGCAATATATTGACTTTTTTAGATTTTTTTTTCCTTTTTAATTCAATTTAAGGTGTTTTTAATTATATGAAATATACAATTTTAAGATTTTTTAAAGCGTTCCGAGGATTCTTCATTATTTTTGTTCGAACATGATATACAACCTTTCTTTTATAGGAAAGTAATTTTATTAATAAACTAAACGTTCAGACATTACAACTGTAAGCAAATCAGCTGGAGCATCATGCTCATCAAAGTGACAATCTGACCTAACCCAGTCGCAACACAATGTGGCGCCCTGTTTGATCCTTTAAAAGATTGCGACAGTCCTGTACCAGGAGCCCAAAATTAGACAGCATCTTAACTGCACTATTCACTACTTGAATAGCAACTATGCAGTCTGTTTATCAAAGTGACAATCTGACCTGTTCAAAAAGTTTAAATCTGGACCGGCCTCTTCCAAACCATCTCATCTTTTCACACAATGATGTGATGAGTTTATGATTGTTCTTTGCCAAGCTAGTCATGATTGCAACAGGGCTCACACATTGTTTTGCATACAATTTGAAATACAAGAACTCTATAGCCTTGAAAAAAAAATTACAAAAATGTAAAACTTGTGTCCCAGTTCTATTATATTAACAAAATTCATGAGGACATACGAACTTTAAAGCTTGACAAATACAAATATTATACATGAAGATCTCTTATAAGACCTTCCAACAATGTCCTCCCATAATATGGAAGCATCGCAGCCGGAAGACATTCACCTGTAACAGGATCAACCAAACCAAGCCTGTCTGCAGAGCCTCCCAAAGGATAAATTTCTCCTAGGTCTGGAAGGCCCTGAAACCAAATAAAAATGCTTATATCATTCTATCTTTCTGGAACATACTTTCTGTTCAATCAAATACAAAAGGTACTGCATGAACCTCGATTCCCCATAGAGCTGCTTGAAATGCATACTCTGTATCTTCAGAAAGGTAGTGATAGGATACCCTTTACAAGCCGGAATTGCTATCCGGGCCTACGACAGCTACTAAGTCCGGAGATATGTCACCATTATTAGGTCCGGGTCCGCTCCAGATCCGTGACGTTACTCCGGTGCGAGGTAATAGAGCACGTGGCATCCCAAGGCTCCTGTCACCATCAAAGGGTCCCAACTAAAAACGACAGCTAATGATTACCAATAATGGGCATAATACAAGAATGAGGAAGACACACTCTAAAAGGGGGCCGACACACTTTCCCACAATTATTCTCCTGGACAGGTGTCGTGCATCTACACGTCCCAGGTGTCCTACCTACCTAGGATTGAACGCCCATGATTTAAGGTACTAACCCCGAAACCCTAATTCTGGGACTATAAATAGACCCAGAAAAGAAGGTTTGGGGGTTACGTTCTCTCTACACACACTCATACACATACACCCTCCATAATTAGATACTCTGATTCTTATCTTTGATTTTCCAACGCCGTCACTCATTCTCACGCCGGAGGTGCCGCGGGTCCAAACCCACCTCCCGGCATTGTTTTGCAGAGTCCCAATCACCAGCTACACCGCTTTCCGGGCTTGAGGACGGCGGAGGAAACACCGGATCGGAATATAGAGTTATCATTGGCGCTAGAAGGAGGGGAATCTGTCCTTTGGTCTAGGTGCCACTGGACTCGACTTCAGCGACAAACTCTTGAAAAAGAGTCCTAACCAAAACCAGTAAGATCTAAAACCACCTCAACCTTTGATAAAAATGCAACCTTTACACCTTTCGACTATATATGCATGTTTTTAGTCCCGTCTAGCCTCTATTAACCCAGATCTGTGATAAAGTTGCAATTTTTTAATTTCTAAGCTTAGCTGAAATTTAGATCTGAGTCAGTGGTTAAGTACCTATATATATCGCCTTTTGATTTCATTTGAGTATTGAGCCCATATTCAAGTTATCTTATACAGAGCACAGTATAGATTTGTTATAATTGTTGCTTTGTGAATCATCCTGCTTGGAAAGTTTGAATCATGGTAAGGGGAAGTAAATCTACGCAAAGAGCCAACACTCGGGTGCGGGATCACGAAACAGCCCCAGAACCGACCTTAGTTCCGGCTGAGGTGCCTCCAGTCGTGCAGAGAGCAGAGATCGCACCGGGCGATGCCCGAGTTGACATCGAGGTGAATCAGTACAAATACACGGATGTGCCTCTAGCTGGAATGCATCTCCAAAATCTAACCCGGGAGGAATTGGCGGAAGCAATCCGGATATTTAGAGCAACCCGAGCACCTCCACCTCCTGAACCGGAGCAGGCAGAAAACTCCCAAGGCTCCCAACACTCTCATCGATCCAGGATGTCTGTCTTTGACCGGCTCGGAAACAAAGGCAAAGAAAAACAGACAGCCAATAAAGCTCAGAGCAAAAGCCAGGAAGTTGAGAAACTCAAAAAGCTGGCTGATCTAAAGGAACAAATCAGACAGGAGGAGGAAGCAAAGCTCGAACTCAAAATACAGAAAAGAATACAGGAAGAAGAGGACCGGATCTTCAGGAGGACCGGATCCAAAAGAATTCTAAGAGAAGTCAGTCCGGAGGTAATCTCGGACGAAGACGAGCCCGAAGACAATTTGATGCAAATGATTCATGAGCTACAAAAGAAAGTGGGGCAGGACTCCGGACTTGAAATTGAGGGGACTTTGACTCCGTTCAGCCGATCTCTGGAAGCTATCCCCAGACAAAAGAACCTGAAGCATTACAACTTTGACTCCTTTGATGGGTTGGGGGACCCAGAGGAGCATGTTAATTACTTTGAGCAGATTGCTCTTATCTACTACTACAATGACATAACCAAATGCAGGTTTTTCGCGTCAACCTTAAAAGGAGGGGCTCAGAGGTGGTTCAGTCGAATCCCTTCCCCAAGTATTCGCTCATGGAAAGAATTCCGTGAGTCCTTTTTAAAGAGGTTCAGAGCAAACCGAACTCATGAATTACACATGTGCCATCTGGAGACTATCCGTCAAAATTATGATGAGACACTCGCAGATTATATGAAACGATTCCAGGAAGCAATAAACAAAGTCTCGCGGTTGGATGAGCGAGAAGCTCTTAGCATTTTCCGGAGGAATCTGGACCCGGACCAAAATGAAAGATACGTCTATGAGTTGATCAATAAGGAACCTGAGAGTCTGGCCGCAGCATACTCCATGGCTGCACGATTTATCAAAGAAAGTGATGTATTACAGGCAATGAGAATGACCCGCCAGGGGAACTCTTCACACCGAACTGCCAGCGATGACCGCTCTCGGGGTGGTTATCAACCTGACAAGCGATTCAAGCCCAACAGACAAACAAATTATATCCAAAATTCACAACCATCGGTCTTCGAAAGGATCTCAGAACCCGCTGCAATAATTGTTAGTCCGGACTCAAAACCCGCTAAACCACCCAAAGCTGAACCAAAGCCGGAGCCGGAGTGGACTCCACTCAGCCGAACACGGGCTGATATTCTGAAAGAAGTCCGCGACAAACCATACTTTTATCCGCCCAAGCCGATGATCACGGCACCAGAGAAGCGCCCGACACACAAGCAATGTGAGTACCATGGGACTCATGGTCATACAACAGAAAATTGCTTGTCACTTAAGTACTTCATTGAAGATCAAATCAAAAGAGGAAACATGGGGCAGTATATAGCTCGGAAGAACACGGAAAAGGAAACAGGAAAGAAACATGTGGTCAACGTGGTAATGGGGGGGTCCAACTCCCCTCCCCCAAGCCCGGACTCAAGCGAAGAAGTAATGATGGTCCAGTCTTTCCCCGAACAAGTGATCACTTTCAGCAATGCCGACTTTGAAGGGATTGATCCCGACCACAATGAAGCCTTGGTGGTTAGCCTGGACGTGGCGGAAAACGAGGTCAAAAGAATCCTGATTGACAATGGATCCTCGGCCAACATTATCTTCAAACATACATTTGACAGAATGCAGCTGGGCAGCGTGAGAATGAACGAATGCAGAGAGGACCCTCTCTTTGGATTCGGAAACAACTTAGTGCCGATTCAAGGGACACTATACCTTCCTGTTCAGTTCGGAACCTTCCCAAAGCAAGTCACTCATATGATAAAGTTCTACGTCATCAATACCCCTTCCTCCTACAATATGATCCTTGGCCGTCCAGCGTTAACAAAACTCTGGGCAATAACCTCCACCCCTCATCTAAAGTTTAAATTCCCCACCCCCTCAGGAGTGGGGGAGGTCAAAGGAGACTCTGAAACCGCTAGTCGTTGTTACGGCCAGGCACTGGTCATGGCTGAAACTGATCCGGAGAACAAACGAAAAGCGTCAGTGTACCACAAGAACTTAAGCAGAAAGAAGCACAGAGCTTACCTCAAAAATCAGTCTGGACATGAAGTCCAAAATATCGAAAGAATAGAAGCCCAGACGAAAGAAGAACTGATTGCCAAAGCCAGAGAGTATCTGGAAACAAACACCCAGGCCCGGGTTCAACAATTTATGGCGAAGAAAGACTTGGGTAAAGTCGAGTCGGCAGTTGAAATCGAGATGATTGAATTGGAAGAAGGTAACCCGGACCGAAAGATAAAGATAGGATCCGGACTGGACCCTACATTCAAGAAAAACCTGGTACAACTCCTCAGGGATTATGCGGATGTCTTTGCCTGGAGCCCGGAAGAAATGCCTGGACTTGATCAATCGGTGGTCATGCACAGTCTGGATGTCAATCCAAACAAAAAGCCAGTAAAACAGAAAAGAAGAAACTTTGCTCCGGATCGACAAAAGGCCATTGATGAAGAGGTGGAAAAACTACTTAAGGCAGGAATAATTTGCGAGATAAAGTATCCGAACTGGCTAGCCAATGTAGTTTTGGTTAAGAAACCCAATGGCAAATGGAGAATGTGTGTCGACTATACAGATTTGAATGCCGCATGCCCCAAAGATCCATATCCTCTTCCCAGCATAGATCAACTCATCGACGCTACTGCAGGGCACGTGATGTTTAGCTTCATGGATGCATTCTCCGGATACAACCAAATCAAGATGAACCCGGCCGACATAGCCAAAACCGCTTTCATAACTCACCGAGCGGTTTACGCATACAAGTATATGCCGTTCGGATTAATGAATGCCGGGTCATCGTACCAAAGGGCGATGGTGGAGATTTTCAAAGATCAGCTGGGCCGAAACTTGGAGTCTTATGTGGATGATATGATAGCTAAGTCGAAAGCGGTGGAAGAACATGTTCCGGACTTACAGGAGTGTTTTGAAAATCTGAGGAAGCATGAGATGAAATTAAATCCGGAGAAGTGCACCTTCGGAGTCGTAGCTGGAAAATTTTTGGGATTCATGATCAGTCAAAGGGGAATCGAAGCCAATCCGGAAAAGATTAAGGCCATAATGGAGATGGAGCCGCCCCGAACTCAGAAGGAAATCCAGAAGCTAGCGGGCTCTTTGGCGGCACTGAGGCGATTCATCCCAAAGCTGGCCGAAAGATGCTTGCCCTTCTTCGAGCTGCTGAAAGGGGCGAAAAACAAAAGAGAAATAAACTGGAATCCGGACTGCCAGAAAGCTTTCGACTCTATAAAACAATTCCTGCCATCACCACCAATTCTATCTAAAGCTGAGCCAGGGGAAACATTGTTTCTTTACTTAGCCGCAGGACCACAGGCTGTGGGAGCGGCCCTGATCAGGGAACACGAAGGAAAACAGAAACCGGTGTATTATGTCAGTCAGGTACTGAAGGACGCAGAAACCAGGTACCCGAACTTGGAAAAGTTTGCTTTTGCTCTGGTAACAGCCTCAAGAAAGCTAAGGCATTATTTCCAAGGAAGAGAAATCAAAGTCGTAACTGACCAGCCTCTGCGAAGGATAATTCACAAGCCGGATGTGTCCGGTAGACTTGTAAATTGGGCTATCGAGTTAAGCCAGTTCCAACTCACGTTCGTACCCCGAACGGCAATCAAAGCTCAGGTGTTAGCTGATTTCGTTGTGGAATGTTCTTTCCCTGAACCCCAAACTAGTCCCATGACTGTGGATCCGGGAAAAGAGGAAAATGAATCAGACCCGGAGGCCTGGTCTTTGTATGTTGACGGATCTTCAACAAACGAAAGGTCTGGGGGAGGATTAGTTTTGAAAAGCCCTCATGGGTTTCAGATACAGCAAGCCATAGCCTTCAAATTTTTAGCTACAAATAATCAGTCAGAATACGAGGCACTTTTAGCCAGACTCCGCTTGGCAAGATCCTTGAAAGTACAAAGCTTGAACGTTTATAGTGACTCCCAAATTGTGGTGAAGCAGACCAAGGGAGAATATATTGCCAAGGATCAAAGGCTAGCTCAGTACCAGGCCCTGGTCAAAAGTTACCTGGCTGTGATCCCGAAGTTCGAAATGATTCAGATAAATAGAGAAGAAAACACAGAGGCCGATGCTTTGTCAAAGCTAGTGCAGAATGAGGCCGAACTGGATAGCTCGGTATACTTCGAGGAGATTGAGAAACCAACCATTGAAAATGTCGAGGTCATGGAAATAGATGATCAACCTAATTGGATGACCTCTTTGATTTCGTATTTGGATAAAGGAGAATTGCCCGATGACAAGAATAAGGCTCAAAGACTCAAGGCCAAAGCTGCTAAGTTTTTCCTAGAAGAAGGACAACTCTATCGCAGAACGTTCTGCAGCCCGGTCCTGAAATGTATCGGTCCAGCAGAAGCAGAATATTGTCTACAAGAGGTTCATGAAGGGATTTGTGGAGACCATTTATCCGCAAAGGCCTTGGCTTACAAAATAATAAGGCAAGGCTATTACTGGCCCACAATTCACAATGATGCGGTGGAGTTTGTCAAAAAATGTAAGAATTGTCAGTTGTTCAGCAATGTGCAAAGACAAAGTCCAGTTATACCTTCATCCGTCCTGTCTCCGGTGCCTTTTGCTATCTGGGGTATCGACATTGTTGGTCCATTTCCTCGGGCTAAGGGAGATCTCAGGTATCTATTGGTAGCCATCGATTACATGACTAAATGGGCAGAAGCAAAAGCCATGAGAACTATAAATCAGCAAGACTGCATCCGGTTCATGGACAACATACTGATGAGGTTCGGGATTCCTCAAGTTTTGGTCTCAGATAATGGGCCTCAATTTGTCGGATCCGATTTTGAGAACTACTTGAAAGAAAGGGGCATTAAACATAAGAAGTCATCGGTGGCATACCCACAAGGTAATGGACAAGCGGAAGTAACTAACAGAATTTTGCTAAGGGGAATAGAGAAAAGGCTGCAGGAGTGCAAAAACAAGTGGCCCGAAGAACTGCCAAACGTGCTATGGGCATACAGAACTAGTCCACGAACAAGCACAGGCGAAACACCCTTCAAACTGGCATATGGGACTGAAGCGATGCTTCCGATAGAAGTGGGCTCGCCCTCTCACAGGGCTATTAACTTTGAAGAAATTGCAAATGAGGAAGGGCTTCGAATCAATCTCGATTTAGTTGACGAACTCAGGGACGGAGCAGTGGCAAGAATGGAAAAGTATAAGGAGAAAACAAGAGAATATTTTGGAAAGAAGGCCAGAATCAAAAACTTTCAAGTCGGAGATCTAGTTTTGCGGGATGCAGAGGCTTCGGACCCAACCAACACCGGAAAGCTCAAGCCAAAATGGGAGGGCCCGTATAAAGTCAAAGAGGTCCTTCGCCCTGGAACATACAAGCTGATCAATATGGATGAATCCGAGGTTCCCAACACTTGGCATGGTCTTCGACTAAGGAAATTCTACCAGTAAAAAGAAGGTCAAGGCCCGAGTAATCAATCAAGGAGCTACCTCAAAGCCCAGAAAAGTCTTCAACAGATAGATTAGCCTCTGTAATGAAGCAAGAATAAGTTATTTGTAGTAGGGATGTTATAATTAATGAAAATAGGCATGGCCTTATGCTATTTATATTTCGTTGTAAATTTACTGTAACACTCACAAACACAAGCCCCTGATCCGGAGCCATAGGCAAAATTGGAACCAGGGCAAAAGCAATATGCAACGACCACTCTAGTCCGGGTTTGTTCCTACGAAACAATCCGGACTGGGGGCGAAAACGATGAATTTCTCTAAGTAACCCAAAGCTATAAAGCTTTGGACTTAGCTAAAATACCACCACTTTAGTCCGGGTTTGTTCCTGTGAAACAATCCGGACTGGGGGGCGAAAACGATAAATCTCTCTAAGTAACCCAAAGCTATAAAGCTTTGGACTTAGCTAAAATACCACCACTTTAGTCCGGGTTTGTTCCTGTGAAACAATCCGGACTGGGGGCGAAAACGATGAATTTCTCTAAGTAACCCAAAGCTATAAAGCTTTGGACTTAGCTAAAATACCACCACTTTAGTCCGGGTTTGTTCCTGTGAAACAATCCGGACTGGGGGCGAAAACGATAAATCTCTCTAAGTAACCCAAAGCTATAAAGCTTTGGACTTAGCTAAAATACCACCACTTTAGTCCGGGTTTGTTCCTGTGAAACAATCCGGACTGGGGGGCGAAAACGATAAATTTTCTCTAAGTAACCCAAAGCTATAAAGCTTTGGACTTAGCTAAAAAACGACCACTTTAGTCCGGGTTTGTTCCTATGAAACAATCCGGACTGGGGGGCGAAAACGATAAATTTCCTCTAAGTAACCCAAAGCTATAAAGCTTTGGACTTAGCTAAAAAACGACCACTCCAATCCGGGTTTATTTCTACGAAACAATCCGGACTGGGGGGCGAAAAAGATAAGTTTCTCTAAATAATTTCAAGCTATAAAGCTCTCGAATTAGCTTGAAGATGACCACTCTAGTCCGGATTTGTTCCCATGAAACAATCCGGACTGGAGGTAGGCGAAAAATCAAGTATAAAGATGCAACAAATTCAAAACAGACGCCAAAGAAACAAAAACAAATGATTATGGCTGTTTTTCAAGCCATTCTTATTAAGCTGGGGGAAGGGGAGGTACAACAGTTATCAAAATAAAAAAGATAAAAGATTATATCTAAACGGTGGCAGCACCAGCACCACCAGCACCGCCAGAACCTTCCCCGCCATTCCCAGGCCCGCGGCGTCCCCTCCCAGCCTGATCATCCACCATCCTGCGCAGAGCTAGAGCATCATCAATCCTTTTCAGGACCGCATCGATCTCGGCCATGGTGGTGGGGCCATCAAACACCATCCCATCTACTATAATTTTGTTATTCTCATAGTCGTAAACCAGAGTTTTGGGATCCATGGCTCAAAAAGGGGAGAAGATGAGAAAAGAAAACTGAGGAAGTTTGTGGCAAGAATAAAAGAAAAAGGGGGATATCATGGATATTTATAGGAAGGAGGTAAGGACGTGCTCAAGGCGTTTCCAAACGTCAAATACATGGGAAACTGAAAGGACATTAATGCTGGTCGACTAACGCAAGGACCAAGGCATTTGACCCTGGAAGCCACAATGTTCACCAATTCCCTGGCTAAATGCAACAAAAAACGAGGTACACACAAAAAACTATGAGAATAAAATAAATCCTCACCACCATCCGGACTCCATCTTTTGGGATTAGATCCAGACTGGGAGGCAAAACCTTACGAAATCTCTATAAGCCACTCAGCTTAAGAGAATATACGTAAAGCTATTACAACCAATCCGGACTTAATTTTTGTTTCGAAACCAGTCCGGGGAGCAAATTGCAGGAGGTTTATCTAAGTCACCTCAGATTCTTAAACGCCGAATTTAAGAGAAACAAAAATATGGAAAAGAGCAAAAGGAGTTAAATAAACTGCCGAATAGGCACCACGATACAGATAACATTTAACGAGGGACCGAACCAGCCATATGATTCGAAACATCCCGGAGAAAATTCGACCACTAAAGTTATAGTTCGATATTACAACAAAGACATTCAAACGAAAAGAAGTCGAATAACTATACGGCTGGAGGGTCTTCAGCCGGAGGTTCTTCGGCCCGAGTTTCTGGAGGGACGATGGCTTTGTTCAGAGATGGGTCCTGAACGTCCTCTTCCCTCTCTTCACCATCTTCATCATCCGAGTCAAGATTCCTCCTCGGAGTAGTAAGGTTCTGGATCTTCTCCGGTGGCAATGAAATGTTGTTCTGCGGCAATGAAGAGAGGTTTGAATTCGTCCCAGCCAGCGGATGGGTTTTCCTTCAATAACTTGTGAGAAACGACCCACGCGCGGCAAATTTTCGAGGCGGCCTTCTTGCCTAATTCCGTGTAGTACTCCTGAGAGTGACGGAACTCATCTAAGATGGCAGCGGGTTCTTTGTAGCCTGCGAGCTTAGCTCGGAGTTGTTCAAGCTCCTTCTCGGCAGTCTGGGCCCGGGCTTCCGCATCATCAACCTTTTTCTGGAGAATTACGAGCTTCCCCTCGGACTCTTTGGACTTCAGCTGCAAATCTTCAACACTTTCCTTCAACTTAGAGTTGGCATGATCCAAGTCGAAAATTTTGATGTCTTTCTGCTCTGAAGCGGAAATAATAGCCCGTGCAGCTTCAACGGTCTCCAACTCCCTGTTCCCTATCGCAAACAGCCCGGCCATCTCAGAGCCCATCTGGAAAGACAAGAATAATGTGTCAGAAAAAGTATGTTAAGTAACGACAAAGTTTAAAAGGACAAGAAAATCTACCTTCAGCCAAGTACTCATCATCTCTTTGAACAAGGGGTTAAACCCCAAAGCCTGATAGCGCGACCATTCCTCCTTATCGGGCAGATCTGCGATGAACTGGCTGCATTTCTCGGCCTCAATTAGAGGCTCTTTCTCCGGGCGGCTTCTCTGACTAGGACCGGAGACGGTTCCAAACGTCTTAGCAACCACGGGCGCAAAAGGAATAGAGCCCGGGGCAGAGGTTCCAGAAGGCTTCACCCCGGTGAGATCCATAACAATATTTCCAACATCTCCTCCCCGAGCCCGCTTTGATTTCCGTTCGAGCCCCTGCGACGGTTCGTCCTCAACCTCGGGGGGAACAGATTTCCCTTTCATATTAGCCCCGGACTCCGAATCTTGCTCAACACTCATGTCCGTTTTGGAACTCTCTCCTTCGCCAGCGGCGCTCTTCTTTTTCCCTTTCTTCGAGCGCTGATTCACTTTGTGTATGCCACCTATTCCCTGCATAGCTGTGGCCAGACATGCCGTTTCAGCATCCAGTGCCTTCATCCTCTCTTTATGGAAAGGGCTGTATTGAGGCAAACCTGAAAAGAAGACAGGGTAAAAAACAGTCAGAGCGATCGACAAAGGGAAAGAAAATCTCAAGATACAAATAATTACACACTACTTACATCCAAAAGAATGTAATATTTCATGGTCCATGAATGAATGCCGAGTTGTTGAAACCCCTAACGCCCTACAGAAGTCATGAACCTTTATCCGGGCAACGCCTGTTAGTTCATATTCTTGGAAGTTACGACAGGCCTCAACCCGGAACAGAGGCATATATTCAATATCTTCGGACTGTAGGAAGGCCCACTCCTCATGCCAACCCTTGAGGGAGGACATCATGGTGACAGGCATCACCCCTCCCTTCTTAAAACCACACCGTTGGTAGTTGAACCGGAGCTCATACAAGGGCACTAAGGTTGACTTCACCAGAGTGAAAATATAATGGAAAAGCCGGAAAGTAGGAAGAAATCCTTTGACATTACAGCAACCAAGGAACCACATGATCCACTTGACGGCGTTCGGGGTAAGTTGAAACAAGGGGATTTCATAGTGAAATTTGCAGAGGCACTTAATGAATTGATGACAATGAGGATTGTATCCTGATCTAAGGTGCTCCAGAGAAACCCCTACCAAACCATCCCCGGGCCTATGGTATATTCTTTCGTGGGGTTCGGGCCACCTCCAAACAACTTTGTCGTCTAGATGAAAGCACGACCTGAAACACTCATCTAACTTACCGGTATTGGCAATATCTAGCAAAGGGGCCATGGGGGTGCTAGTGCCGGGGAGATGTGATAACTCGGCGTCCATAGAGCACTGATCATAAAACACAGGACCCCCGGGAGACATTTTATACACTTCGGATAAGTTCCTGAAATAATACTCATCGGGGACAGAAATATCTTTCTCAACAAAGAAGAATTGGACATCTCTCCAACGACCCTCGGACGTACTAAGGGTCTCCCCCGGGGAGAGTCGCAGGGTGGGGAGCTCGTCTAGAGTGGTCTTCGGGAGTTTCCTAGTTCTGTGGGTCATTGTAGATGAAGAGGAAGAACCAGATCTAAGCTCGGTAGAGAGGTCTGAGTCCGAGGAAGAGCTAGAAGGTATAAATGTGGATCGGGGTCGTTTAGCCAATTGCTTCTTATACACCATAAAACAACTCACTACCCCAGATTTCCCAAAATACAGCAGATCCCCGAACCAAAAAACAAAAAGACAAACACGATTATCAGAAACACCAAGACAAAACAGAAATCAGAACAAAAGATCTACACAAATAGACACAAATACATGCATACAGAAAACAAAATTTGAAACCCAGAAACTTCAAGACCCAGAAATTTCGAATAAACTAAACAACCACCATAGTCCCAAATACTAGAGATACATAAACACAAAGCCTCAAATGACCCAAAAAGCAAAACAATCACTTCAGCTTTAAATCTCAACGAACACAGTAACAGGGAAAGTAAGCAGTTATAGTGACAATGGAATTTGAACAGTTGGGGAAAAATAACATCGAATTACTCCGCAAGAAGTGCAAGTAAAGACAAGAAAAGCGAAAAGAAATAAGGAGAAAGAAACGCTTACAATGAGGAAGAAGACGCAAGAAAAGCTCTCGCCGCCGATCAACAACCAAGGTGTGGAGGAAAAAAGAAGAGCGGAAGAAGCGTACGGTAAAAATGAAAAAGGGGGAGAAGCACAATTGAAATATACTTATAGGGAAACTGAAGTGAGTAAACGGATGAGATGCTGCCACGTGGACGGCCAGGAAAAATCTCGATTAAAACAAAAGAGGTTGTCATAAAAAGCAATCATGACTGCGCGTCTAACGAGGAAAATGGACAAGCTCTGGAAATTCGGAAATATGAAGAAATATCAAAAAACAGTTGATTAACGTTTCGAGTTCACCAGCCTACAGCCCCGGACCGTGTGCAACACACGAAATCCGGGCTGGGGAGATTAGAAATGTGGAATTTCCCTTCTCAACTACTCAAAACAATGGACACCGAAACCCAAACTACTACTCCCCCATCCAGAAGAATCTGCATAGGGGAGTGGGGGGCAAATGATAGGATACCCTTTACAAGCCGGAATTGCTATCCGGGCCTACGACAGCTACTAAGTCCGGAGATATGTCACCATTATTAGGTCCGGGTCCGCTCCAGATCCGTGACGTTACTCCGGTGCGAGGTAATAGAGCATGTGGCATCCCAAGGCTCCTGTCACCATCAAAGGGTCCCAACTAAAAACGACAGCTAATGATTACCAATAATGGGCATAATACAAGAATGAGGAAGACACACTCTAAAAGGGGGCCGACACACTTTCCCACAATTATTCTCCTGGACAGGTGTCGTGCATCTACACGTCCCAGGTGTCCTACCTACCTAGGATTGAACGCCCATGATTTAAGGTACCAACCCCAAAACCCTAATTCTGGGACTATAAATAGACCCAGAAAAGAAGGTTTGGGGGTTACGTTCTCTCTACACACACTCATACACATACACCCTCCATAATTAGATACTCTGATTCTTATCTTTGATTTTCCAACGCCGTCACTCATTCTCACGCCGGAGGTGCCGCGGGTCCAAACCCACCTCCCGGCATTGTTTTGCAGAGTCCCAATCACCAGCTACACCGCTTTCCGGGCTTGAGGACGGCGGAGGAAACACCGGATCGGAATATAGAGTTATCAGGTAGTACACTGGGAGGGTGAATTTCAATAATTTGTGATTCCATTGAATTACTTATTCTATGGGTGAAATTTAATTCTTGCTCTGCATAAGTTGATTGAACAAGAAGCTCCAGTACCATGATCTGCAGGCACTTTAATCTTCCCGATGTTTCTCCACTTGTAGAATTCCATTCCCCTTTCAATTCCTGTAAATACTTATAGGCATTCTTCACCGTATAAACTCCTGGATCTTCTTTTTCAAGCCCTGGATCATAGGAAATAATATACGGATTATCATGGTCAGGAATCCAAGGATCTGATTTGATTCTTACCATTTTGCCAATACCAATCGATCGTTGGGCTCCTGCCTTAACAAGCTCCTGCGCAGCCCACACACTTCGCCATATAAATCTAGGAATCCAACAGTATGTTTGTGCGACATAGAACAATAATAGGAATCTTCAGTTTTTGTATGCAAGCTGATCCAATTAATGTTCTTTATGAAACACATACAGTCCTTTTAATCGTAACAATAAAAATAAGAGTAAATCGTAAGAACATACATGATTTTGCTGCTGCTTCCATCCGCCATTGTTTTTATGCTCTTCAGTTTCTCTTCCTCTGATATGTAATTGCAATTTATTATATCTATCTCTATATAAGGAATTCTCGTTGTCTAATTCTATCCATCATTAAGAGAATCGTGATAACAATCAATCAATCACAAATAGAAGAAATTTCCATACATAAAAGTGATCTGAATATTATTTTCTTTAAATTGTTTGTAGAGTAAATTGTAAAATGGTGGCCTTGGTTTACACTGAATTGCAAAAAAGTGGCTGAACTTTCAGATTTTCATTTTAGTGGCTATCGACCTTTTTTAATGTATTTTTTTGAAAATTAAAAATAATTTGGCCACTATTTTAGAAATCAAAAATAATTTTGGCCACTTATTTTAAAAATCAAGAAAATTTTGGCCACTATTTTAAAAATAAAAAACAAAGTGTGGCCACCAAAATAAAATTTTGAAAGTTCGGCCACTTTTTTGAAATTCAGTGTAAACTGTGGTCACCGTTTTGCATTTTACTCTTGTTTGTATACATAACCTTAAACTTCAATATAATAACAGGATTGCCATTGATTTTATTTATAATTTGTTAATTATTAAAGTTCAAATCCAACGGTGTTAGAGAGGATCTCCTGGTTTTCTTGATAGGGAGGTTCTCTCTCGAACTCTACTTATATATATATATATATATATATATATATATATATGGAATAGAAAGGGGGAAAGTTAATTATGTATATTATATACTAATGGTTGCTTCAAATTAACTTTATTTTTATATAATTAGCAAAAAAAAAAACTTTATTTTTATATTAATATTATACATAATTATCAGAACAAATACTAAAATAATAGAATCACTATGGCAAAAAAAAAAATGAATATAATTCTAAATTTATTGAATATCATAAAATATTTTAATTTAATTTTTTAAGATGGACCAAACTATATTGGGCCATAATCCTGAAAAGCGGCATTTTGGACACTTCGATATTTCATTTTTTTTTTCTCTTTCTGATTTTTATTTTTAATTTACTTGTGCTCATATTCGCATGTTGTTTAATTTAGTTAAATCACTCTCTCAAAAACAATTAAATTGTCTAGTTCGCCTAAATTAAAAATTAAGGTTTGCGAAAAATATATAGTCTCTGTGGATCGAATCTTAAATATTAAAACGATGATCGTACGCTTGCGATAATTAATTGTCACATTTTCACCACTTCAGCCTCCCTGAATTTGTCTAATTCTGTTAGTTCTGTTATGAATTTTGATGTCCACTAATTCGTTCAAACCGACCCAAACCAACTTATAACAAATTGGGTTGGGTTATAAATTTAATTTTTATGGGTCGGGTTAAAAATTACCAAACCGATTTATAATGGGTTGGGTCGTTTTAATGCTTTAACCGGCCCAAACCGACCCGTGTACATCCCTACTAGTGACAATAAAAATGTTTAAATAGGCTGCCTCTTGTAATGCACAATATTAGGAGGCCCAAAAAAGCATCAGACTAACAACTTGAATTGACGGGCCCATATCCATTGTCTCATTCCACGTTAACCCAATTCTTATATTGTGCCCTAACTTGGAACTCTGTAACATATCAATATAAACCCTATATATACCATCTATGTTTTATAATCTTCCTCAGCAGCCCCTCCTCACCAGCTTTCAGCTCTATTTGCCTTTTCTTTTCATGTCCTGGTATTACCTTTGATTATATATTTATTCTTTTATGTTATGATTAGTATGCCTGTGATGGCTATAAATATACTTTGATTTAAATTTATTGTACTCTGAAAAGCACTTAGTCTGAGGCATATTGTCAATTTACCAATCTTTTGAGTTTTTTAAGATTTTTTAATTTTTTAAAAGATTTGATTTTTTTGATCTGGGCTGCTATTTTATTATGTTTTTAGCATTGGGTGGTTGTAAAAATTTGATCTTTGTTGATTTGATGGGGGTGGAAGTTAATTAGATTGCAAATGACGATAAAAAGACAGGGACATCAGAGCTCCTTCGGAGTAAATGATGACTTGGTCGATGGGAATCTCTCTGATGCTTTCTGTTTTATAAACTTTAAATTTGATTGCTTGTTGAATTGTTACAACGTGTGCCTGTGATGGTTTATAAATATACTTTGAGTATTTCTACTATGAAAACAACTAAATCTGAGGCTCCTTTGTTGCTTCCAATTCAGCTTTTTTGAATTGTGTTTGTTGATTTTATATCTACAAGTGAATTGCTTATCATTGGTTGATTGAGCTGTTACTTTTATTGAATTGTTAAAGCTGGAAGTCTTTACGGAAACAAATTGTTAATAGTGAGGTTTTTATATATATTTCCATATGCTGTGTATGTTTGATTTGCTTGATCATGGTGTTTAATTTGTGCAAATGATGATAAACAGACAGGGACATCAGAAAACCTTTGGGTTTGTGGGATGATTTGTCAATGGGAATCTCTTTGATGCACTGCCTAATTGTTTTTTAACATAGGAGTAGTCAATTGTTTAACATGAAATTTCTTCCTGCACATCGATTCTATTAATCCTAGGAGCCAGTGATGCAATACTTATTATGAAATTTATAATGATTAATTCTTTTAATAACATGAATCATCGAAGCTGAGGCTCTAGCGACTTTTGAATGTTTTTATCGTACTGCCATTGATGTTTTGTTAAATTCCTTTTCTGTCTGATTGTGTGTAAGCTTCTTGTATGGTTTGCCAATGATGCATTATATGCACGTATTATCAGAGACAAAATTATGATGATATATGCTAATATTGTCACTACCTCTGAGGCAATCTTGAAGTTTATAAATAAATGAATGTATTTAACTTAAATTTGCTTAATTATGTATTGCGTAGTATGGTTTTTTTGTTTTGGATTATGTCTGGCCTTTGAAAGCCAGCCTTGTGATTGTTTCTCAAGAACGGAGATTTGAACGGTGCCCTTTGTTGAAGTCTGAGTTGCAACCCGGGCTCCAAAGGGTGTCAATGTAATTATCATATCTTTCTAGAATATGAAGGCTTGTCAAAGAAAGGCCTATTTTGATAAAATTAAATTTCAAAATTACAATGCTATAGTTTTAATGAGTGTAGTGTGTTCTGTTTCTTTGTTATGTTTACGTTTTACCTGTTTTTTTGACTCTTTGATCAGATAGTTATTGGTATTATATTTCATTGTCTGTTGTATTTGGATAGTCATGTTTGTAATTATGTGTATTTGGTCATTCGCAGAGGGGAAATTTAACCGAGTATAGTCTATATAAAATGTTTTACAGTTTGTTATGTTTGATGCACATTTGTTATTGTTTGGAGAGTATAGAATTAAATTGAAATCATAAATTGAAAGTACAATGTTAATTGACCTTCAAGGCTATCTAACTCGACCCCGTCTCAGATTGATCACAAACCTTTTATTATTGGTGTATTGAACTGGTTGAATTTTTCCCCTTGAGCTTTGTAGAGGTAAACAGGCTGAGATAAAAGGATAATGAAGTTCACTTGTTCGAATTAATCTGTCAAATGGGAGAGTTTTGGAACCATGTATGTAGTTCAGTAAATGACGCTGAAAATATTGTTCTGTAATGAAACTCAAAAACCAAACTGGAGTTTGCAGCACAAAAAAAACGAAAAAAGAAACCTGGACGAAAGTGGCCTGAGTTGTCTCCGATCTATATTATGATACTTTAGTTATTACTAGCTTATAGCCCGTGCGGGTTACTTTTAATTTTTTTTAATTTACTTATAGTTTAGTATATATAATATTATAAATATTATTTTTAATATGTTGAGAGAATTCAAATTATAGACATTTGTATATAAATAATTTTTAATATTAAATTTAAATTAATATGTTGGTGGGAATCGAATCTTCAACCTTTCTATATAGTATTAATTTTATATTAAAATGTTGGTGGTGGGATTCGAACTTTAGATCTCCAATTTTTAGTATTGTTGTTAGGCAGCAGTCATGTAAATTCTTTGCCAAACTTTCATCTTCACCAACTATTTCCACCAACTACACCTACCACATATATCACCTATAAATACCCCTCTCCTCCTTCATTATCAAATACACCATAATTCTCTCTTCTCTCTCTATAGCTGCTAGATTGTCCATCTAGTAGGAAAGTCGGTTTAGCCCGCTTTCAGGAAGTGTCGGGATAGAAGGTCCTCGTGCCTAAACTATTCCTTAGGATACTTGGGTCTGACTGCAGCCATCGGAGGTGGTCCCGTTGCAGGGGGTCTTTCTATCAGGTTGTGTGGCACTGTCCGGGTTGGGAGAGGGAGAGAAGGAAAGGTTGTCGGGAAACAGTGATAGGGGAGGTTTTGAGATAAACACTTCAGTGAGTTGGGGATATACATAATATGTATTGTAGGGCTGAATTTTTGTATGAAATTCAAGGGGCCGGATACCCGGATATTGTAATCTCTTTTATCTAGTGTGAAGTTGTTGCTCTTGTGGATGTAGGCTGGGCCGAACCACGTTAAATCTCTTGTCTCTTTTACTGTATTGTTGGTTTGTTGCTTCATTACTATCACGTATATTTGTGGGATCTAAGTGCACATATTTACCAAATCGCTTCCGCATTCGCAGGGAATCGGGCAGATTCCTAACAGTTGGCATCAGAGCTAGTTGTGTCTAAATTATTGGTGCCGAAGGAAAGTCGTTAAGAAAAGTGGTTGTCTAATTTGGCGCCGTTTTGACGGAAGTGCTCCCATTGTTTCTTACACTTACCTGGCCAATTGATTTAGTTTTTTGGATTGGTTTGTGTGTCCAAACGGAGATCATGGCAAGTATTAAAGGATTCACAGTGACTTCATATGATGGTAAAGGAAGTTTTACTCTTTGGCAGAGAAGGGTAAAGGATATCCTAACCCAACAAAAGCTAGCAAGGGCTTTGAAGGGGAAGGAGGGAAAACCAACAAAGATGAGCGATGAAGATTGGGAGGATGCTGAGTCGCAATGCATGAGTACCATCAGACTATGCATTGCTGATAACATTATCAATAATGTTGTAGACGAAAGCACGCCGAAGGAATTATGGTCAAAGTTGGAGACATTGTATCTCGGGAAGAACTTGACTACAAAGTTAAATCTGAAGCGCGAGTTATACAAGCTGAAGATGGCAGCTCAAGGCAATGTTATTGAGCACATGAATGTGTTTAATGGTATTGTTGATCAACTTGAAAAGGTTGATTTAAAATTGGAGGAAGAAGATAAGGCCCTTATTCTTCTTACTTCGCTTCCGGAGTCATTCGATCATTTGGTCACAACCATTTTGTACGGAAAGGACACGTAAAAAATGGAGGAGGTTCAGTCAGCACTTTTGTCAAATGCTGGAAGGAAGAACCAGGATGGTGATAAGAACGGAATGACAGTTTTGGCTTTGCGTAGTCAAAATAATAGAGGAAGGGGTGCTGTGAAAGGATCTACCAATAGGAGGGGTAAATCCAGATACAGTGAAAAGGGCATGCAGTGCTTTGGTTGCAAGGAGTGGGGTCATATTAGGTCGAATTGTCCGCTTAATAAAAATGATCCAGATGCATCATTGGCTGTGGTTACTCTCGATTGTGAAGATGTTTGCACCGTCTTCAATCGAGGCACTAGTTCTCCAGGAGAATGGATATTAGACTCAGGGTCATCTTACCATGTATGTTCCGAGAGGGGGCATTTTGACAAATTCCAAGATACAAAGAATGAAACACTTTCTTTGGCTGATGGATCTACTTGTGAGATTAAGGGGATTGGAATTGTGAAAATCAAAATGTTCGATGGAATAGTTCGCAGCTTGAACTGGGTAAGATATATGCCTAAGCTGAAGAAGAATCTAATATCTATCGGTCGGTTAGCTTCAGAAGGCTACAGATGCTTTGTAGTAGGGGGGGCTATGAATATCAAAAGAGGCCGTGTGGTTCGGATGAAGGGAGAGCTACGTGGGGGAATATATCGTCTGATTAGTACGCGGCCAGAATGTACTGGAACTTCGAAAATCTGGTTATCTCGTGCACGAGGGAAGAGTGACTTGAAGGATACTGCTGCGGTTGTATTGCCTTCCAGTCTAGACGATGGTGCAAAGACTGCTGGGATGGATGCTTGGTCGAAGGGCTTCCACGACATCAACGAGTAGTTGGTGTGTTGCAGCTGCATATGGGCATCGATCAACACGAATCAAGTGAGCAGTGAACCATGCAACAGATTGATTTGTTTGATATGTAGTTGGGGAGTAAATGAAAGATCGATGGTCACACTTGTGTGTGTGATGGTCACACTTGTATGTGTGATGGACTACATATGGGATTGGCCGACGTGAATCAAGTGAGTATGTGTGTATACAACATATTGCTTCACATGTATGTAGTTGGACAAATAGAGGTCAATGGTACACTTGTGTGTATAGCAAGTGGGCATTCGAGAGTGAATGTGCAAACTAGGGTATAGTTTGGAGTCTTGGACTCGGTGGGAGTTTTGTCGTAGGGAATGATACGGATCAAGGAAAAGTTGGAGTTGTGCCAACAGGGCGCAGGTATGGAGTGCAAGTGGAGAGCTGTGAGTTTGGAAAGAGGGGGAGTTTGTTAGGCAGCAGCCATGTAAATTCTTTGCCAAACTTTCATCTTCACCAACCATTTCCACCAACTACACCTACCACATATATCACCTATAAATACCCCTCTCCTCCTTCATTATCAAATACACCATAATTCTCTCTTCTCTCTCTATAGCTGCTAGATTGTCCATCTAGTAGGAAAGCCGGTTTAGCCCGCTTTCAGGAAGTGTCGGGATAGAAGGTCCTCGTGCCTAAACTATTCCTTAGGGTACTTGGGTCTGACTGCAGCCATCGGAGGTGGTCCCGCTGCAGGGGGTCTTTCTATCAGGTTGTGTGGCACTGTCCGGGTTGGGAGAGGGAGAGAAGGAAAGGTTGTCGGGAAACAGTGATAGGGGAGGTTTTGAGATAAACACTTCAGTGAGTTGGGGATATACATAATAGGTATTGTAGGGCTGAATTTTTGTATGAAATTCAAGGGGCCGGATACCCGGATATTGTAATCTCTTTTATCTAGTGTGAAGTTGTTGCTCTTGTGGATGTAGGCTGGGCCGAACCACGTTAAATCTCTTGTCTCTTTTACTGTATTGTTGGTTTGTTGCTTCATTACTATCACGTATATTTGTGGGATCTAAGCGCACATATTTACCAAATCGCTTCCGCACTCGCAGGGAATCGGGCAGATTCCTAACAATTGTTATATCTAACGATCATGATCTATTTGAGTTGAAGATCTAACGGTTGTGAATGTGGATAACCAAAAATAAAGGGGTTAACCAAACTACAAATTATACCATCTTTCACTTATTATAGTATAGATAAATAGTATATATATATATATATAAAACATTATCGATATTTTTTTATATATTAAAGGGCCAAATTTTTTTTTTTTCACACTACCCAATTGTTTTCCTGGCCCAAGTCTAGTAGTTCATCAGTTTTCTAGCTAAGAGTCTTTGAATTGGAATAGAAAGCTTTTTTTTATTTTTTTTCTTTTTAAATTCGAAAAAGGATAACCAAAAAGAAGGAATAACCAACTACAAATTATACCCCTTTTGCTTATTATAGTATATTATAGTTTTAAATTCTGCATGTTTCTTCTATTTCTCCAAGCAAAGCTCTGCGCATTGCGATGCCAATTGTGTCAGCTTGACCTTTCATAAGTGGAGACAGAATAAAGCGTCCATAATAAAGACGATTATTGTCAGCTTTTGATTCAATATATTTTTTTAATGAGATTAGGGAGCCTGAGATGCATCTCAGGTAAATTACATGAGATATATGAGAATTTTAAGCAAATCAGGGATGGGTATTTTTGTAAAATCAGAAATTTTTAATTAGCCTTGCGGGCCCAATCAAATTTATAGTATAATTTCTAAGTTTCTCAGGAAAAGTTCCCTGAGATCAATCTCAGGGTCTTTTTTCTCTTTTTTAATTAGTAGGAAAATAAATTATAGAATATAATAGAATATTGTAATACATGTTTGATAGTATTTTTAACGATGGTACTTTAATAATTAATAATATGTTGTTGATGAAAATTGAATCTTAAATTCATTAGATTAGTTTATAAAATAATATATATATTTAATAGAGATATGTTGTTGGTGAGATTCGAACTTGAAACTTTTCGCTTATAATAGTATAGTATAGATAGATAATATAGAATAGGATATAATTATATAACAAAAATAATATAATTATTGTTATAATATAAAGTAATATAAAAATTTTGAATAGCAACTAAATAAAGTGATAAATTAGTGATTAATTTTAAAAAAAAATCTTAAGGGTCCATGTTTTCTAGTATTGAATAAACAAAAAATTTAGCATATACAAATTCACACAATGACGTGTCCATATAAGAAGGAGATTGTATTATAACTTTGTTGGTCAATTATTCACTTACATCTCGCTTTATATACACATTTTATTCAATTCTTGTAGAGTCCAAGACTCTCGGGAAGTAAGAGTCCAAGACTCCCTAAGCCGAATAATTAGCTTTTTTAATGAGTTATTTATCTGTTTTAATATACATGTTTAAATTCTTTTTTAATAGTGGGATAACCCAAAAAAGGATAACCAAAAAGAGGGATAACCAACTACAAATTATACCCCATTTTGCTTATTATAGTATAGTATAGATGAGAGAAATGCTGACGAATATATGAAGGAATGGACAAATACTATGATTTGCTCAGGTAGGATGCCCGAGACAGAATCAGTTGCTCCTTTGCAGTTCAAGTATAGCTAGCTAGATTCGGCAATTTTCAACACGATACGAAAAAATAACACGAGAAATGATACGAAAATTTAGTGTTTGGGTTTGCATTTTTAGTACATGACACGAAAGTACACGGACAGGAAAGTACACGATCAAGATTTAGTGTCGTGTTTGGGTTTACCCTTCAAGTACACGACACGAATTACACGAAATAAATAAATAAATAAATATATATATATATATAGTTAAGTTCTATGGAGACCAAGTTTTTTAGTGGAGACCGGAGACCATATATCAATTAAAACTTTGCAAAACCTTATTCATTGAAAATCATGTCCATGAAAGTCACTATTTCATTCATTTCATTGAAAATCTTGAAAATCGGACATGTTTTTCGTGCAAATTTCATTAAAAATCTTGAAAACAATGTAAGTTCTGCAAACAAAACATTGCAGAATGTATTGTTTTCCAAAACATGTTTTGCTTGCAAATCATATATGATTTTTAAGATTTTGAATGAAATAATAATGTTCATTGAACATTCTTTGCAAATATATATGTTTTGCAATGTTTTGAGTGCATAATGTATATGGTCTCCACGGCCTCCACTCAAATGTTGGTCTCCATAGAACTTAACTATATATATATATATATATATATATATAGTAGGGTTCAAGGGAGAACTCCTTAATCAAGAGAACTAGGAGACCCCATCATCTACCATTGATTAATTGTAATTAAATAATATGTAAATTAAACAAATGCGGTGGTAGATTGGTGATTAAATTAAAGATTCATGGGCAGAGACTTTACACTAGAAATCAAATCAACTGATCGGATTCTGTTAAAATTGGAAACAACGGCAATCACACGTTAACTGATACCAATCTTGATTACTGCTGCAAACACGGAGGTAATTAACAATTAAAATTTCCTTGTAAACACATACATTACACGATTGGGGTAAATACATACATCTCTACGTACATATAGATCAAAAGAATAAAACGGCCAAGCAACAATGGAGAAAAACAAAACTACCAATGGATTATTGTTTTAATATTTAACCTTTTTCGTTTAATCTACTATTCTAGAAATTTCTCAACTATGTTTTGATTAGTGTTTCGTTCAGTGTTCATGGATATAATGTAAGATTCCGGTGTGTGTTCTTATAATTAACATGTTCTTGTATCCTAATAGAAGTTTGTTCTTTTGCAGGAAAGATTTGATTAAGGAACCCTCTAAAGAAGCACGGGAAAAAGGATGTTATTCACTGGTATTGGTAAGGATGAACATAAAGTGCTTCAAGGTTATTCAGAATTCTGGATAGTGGCACTCTTACAATAATTTCAAAGTCATTTGGCAAACCAGAGATTGATTTGGATGAGCAGATTTTCTTTGGCGTTTATGTAAAAGATATTCTTCATAGCGCTGTGAGTCTGTGACCGGGAAACTTGATAAGCTTTTGGAAAAGGTTAAAGAGCAGAAAGGCAAAGGTAAAGGCATATCTCTCATGCCACAAGATCAGTGTGTTGATGAAGAAGGAAATGTGCTTATGGAACCGATGGAAGAGCTCATGATGAAGGTAGAGGAGGTGTTTCTTCAGATGGCTATGCTTGAGTAATGGGCAAAAGGAGATGATGTCTGGCTTGGTGTCTTTTTCATATGCATGGGATATATTCTATTATAGTATTTCAGTGGTTTTTGCGTCTGCTCTAGTTTAGTTTCTTGACTATTTTGTTTTTCTAGTTTCCGTGGTTGTACTGGCTCAAGGCCTGACCTTTTTATTTATAATATAATTGCTCTGTTTATCAAAAAAAATTGATCCTATGCAATGTGGTCTCAGTCCTATTTCCAGTTGTATTTTTGCCTATGCAAAATAACAATGTTGGTAAGGTATTATTGGCTGGGTGATGGCCCAAAATAATCACCTGGCAAACTGGATGGCCCTTTTTACTGACGGGACACGGTACATCGTGTACCGTGATAGAGGATGTGATGCGGAGAAGCGTCCTCTATAACAGGGCATGATACGGAGCTCCGTCTTCCGTGTTATGCATGATACGGTGGACGTTGTTCCGTGACAGTGCTGCGCACCCACCTAACACGGAACACCGTGTACCGCATCATGCATAACACGGAAGACCGTGTTCCGTATCATGCATAATACGGTACACGGTGTACCATATTAGGGTAATACGGAGGCCGAAACTCCGTATCCCGTCGGTATTTCGGACAATTTTTTTCAAAATCAGTATTTTGGGCAAAAACTTAGGAAAAATAGGCATTTTGGTAATTCTCTCTTATTGGCTTTGGTGCTTTTTGAATTGTATGTTGTGCTTTGCTTGAGATATGGGAGCTTTCTACTATTTACATGGACTGAGATGAGTTTTAATCTTTTTTTGTTCTAAGCATTCAGGAGGATAAGTAGAACACTTGTCAGAACACTTGAGTATTTTATCCTTAAATCTCATAACAATTTACTTATACATTTTACCGTGTTCACTATGAATACATAGTATTAATTTATATTTTATTACCTGTCCTACAAATAAACAAATTAGTTTTTTTTAAATATATTTTTCAGTTTTCCAAAGCCAAGAAAGTGTTTAGCATCCATGTGTCACTTTTATTCAAGAGGTTCTTTTAAGTGTTTGTTAAAAATATAAAATACTTTAAAGAATCTTAATATAAAAAATACCATAAAAATGATACTCATTTAAAACACCTTAGAGAATCTTGAAATAACTTAGAATTTTTTTAATGAAACTCTTAAGAGAATCTATGGAGAATACATGCACAAAATTTATAACAATTGTGTGAAACACTTAGAATTTATGAAAATCTGTAAAATACTTAATAAAATAATAATACTAATAAAAAGTTAAGTAAAAAATTATATTAAAATAAAAAATAAAATCATTTGATAAAAATATTTACCAAAATTAGATAACATAATATTTATAAATACTCCACGGAATCTTAATAAACCATTCAGATTCTTTAAAACATCTTTTTTTTGAAAAGTTCATTATAATTTTTTCAAATATATTTTAATGTACATTAATATTCATTAAAGTATTTTTTCTAGATATAATTATTGTATATAAGTTTTTTTAATGAAATATTTAAGAAAGAATAGTCTTGTGGTAGAGATAATTTGTACACATGTAAGTTATATCTTAGAGCCTCAAAGTTTGTTAGCAACTCTTTGTACATTTTTGTTACCTATAATGATATTGGATCTTACGTCTTCGATCTCCTACAAAAAATCTAAGTTTATAAATAAGTTAAATCACTAAATGTAATAATAATAATTAAAATGTCAATTTAATTAAAAAAAATTACACTATAAATTATTCAAAACATTACTCTTAAATAGTTAAAAGAATCTCGTAAAATATTAATTTGTATATATTTTCAAAAGAAGACTGGTGAATTTGTTTTGTATTATAATGACAAATATTCTCAAGATCTACTCCGCTTAACAAAATCTTAAACACTTAAAAGAATCGTAATAAAAGATGTTGAGTATTGAACACAAAGAAAGAATACAGAGGGGGGTGAATGGATTCTTGAACTTTTCGTGCCTTGAGTCTGTGTAGCAAACAAGTATTGTGTGTGCAGAGATGTAGATGGGGATAAAGAACAATACAGAACACAATATCACTTTAATCTAATGTATTATTAGATAAAGGTTGCTACAATCTGTGAATACAAATGATAGTATTCTCAGCTTCGTTTTTCTCAGAGAGATATAGCTTACAGTGTATGAAAAACTCGACTCACACAAAGTTACTAAGTTATGAAGTGAGGCTGTGTCCTTATAGAACATGGATACAGCCTACTTACTGCAAATAAGGTAGCTAAACAAATTACTTTCTAGTCTGTCTATCCTTTTTGAGTAAGTATCCAAACGGTTACAGATTTGACTTTGCAAAGCCTGTTTAGATCCACTTCTTTAGCTCCTTGTCTCTTCTATATCTCTCCAAGCTTCCTTGTAGGCTTTCCAGAGCACGTTACAGATTGTGGTCCATAAAGTGCATTGGCTTGTTGCAGGTTTCTGACTTGTACAATTTCTTCAGTATTTTGTCTCCAAGAATGTATTCGAGAAGTGACTAAGTAAGTGATTCGAGAACTAGAATTGACTTGATCGATAACTCTGAGTTCTCGAACACTTTTATATTGACATATCGAACCACTTCTCGAATAGCTCTTTTCCATCAGGATTCCTTGAGTTGTCGAATAGAACATTTGACTTATCGAATCCTCGAGATATCGAATAGCTTTCTGAGTCCTTGAGATATCGAATGGAACTTTGACTTGTTGACTCTTTGAGAACTCGAATACCATCTTGACTTGTTGACTTCTTGAGTTCTCGAATAGAGTAGTAGACATATCGAATCTCTGAGATATCGAATGAGATATCGAACAGTGTATTCAGAGATATCGAATAGTGTCTTGAGATATCGAATCCCTGACTTCTCGAATGCTGGACTTCTCGAATAGACAAATATACTTCTCGAATTGGTACTTAGGCAAATTCTTCATTTCTTCAAATCCCAACTGTGATTATTTGACAGTCTTTAACTCCTTGCTTGAGGCATGAACCTTGGAACTTCTTTCAAGCATTATTCTAGACTCTATAAGTACAATTACACAACTAGGATTTGATGCCTACTACAAGTACAATACAAACAGAAACTCTACAACTAGAGGTTCCCTCAGTTAAGAGGTCATGTAAGTAATGCAAAGCATTACAAACAATTAGGCTTGTTATTAGATGTGTACAGGCATGCCTCTGTAACTAACAATCTCCCCCAAATTGTGAGTGAGACCCTTAGTCACAATTTCATGTCTGATAACAAGCCTAACATACATAAGGATAAGACTTTAAAAGTACAGGTATGTATATTGATTGAACACATAAATGGAATTACAAGATCAATACTCTTACAGTATGATGAGGTACTAGCCATTTTCATTTGATTGCATCTCCATTGCTTTGGCTTGTAGATCATCATATGCTTTCTGTTTCCTTTCTTTCTCCTTTCTTGCATTCTCATCTATTGCTCTTATGATTTCTGCCATAGCATCCAATTCTTCAATCATGATAGAGTTTTTGAATTCTTCAAGCACTGGCTTCAGAATGTTGGCAGGATAGTGACTGAGTAGGTTCATTCTTATATTGACATTGTCTCCATTTCTTCTCCTATACTTCACCACATAGGGATCAAACTGAACTCTACACAATCCCTTTGCCCTTAGCTTTTCTGCTTCAATCTCTAGTCTGTCAATTTCTTTCTCCCTTTCTAACCACTTCTCATAGCAGCCCTTTCTCATCTTTTCAGCATAATCTCTCTTCATTTTCACAAAGTCAATCAATTCCAGCTTCCATACTTTCTCCACCTTGTCTTTAGAGTCCAGCAATGCAATGATTCTTTCTATCTCATACAATTTACCCCAATTTTGACAACCCCCTTGTTTGAATTTCATTTCTCTCCCATCAGTGTACTTGATTTCAAGGTGGTCATTCACAATTGCAGCATAGTATATCTTTTGAGCTCTTAGAAATTGCAGTTGCTCTTCATCAAAGTCTTCATCAAGTGGCTGGAGTTTTAATCCGGGAATGATTGTTAGAGCCCTTGACCTGGATGGCTTTACTCTCCTAGCAACATGCTTGAGTTTAAACTTTTTCACTGGATTGTTTGGCAGAAGCTTCTGACCTTTTTTGGCTGACCATAGTAGTGTTCCATTAGCAGTTTGCTTTTTGAAACACACATATGGTTTCTTGACTTGAATCTCCTTCTCTTCTTGAGGTAGTAAAACATTTGCAGAGGCCAGAGATGTAGATTTTGATGAATCATTACTAGTGGCATCCACCCTAGACATTGAGCCTTGTGTAGTGGTAGGAGTGTCATTAGTAATGTTCATGGCTTGCTGTTTTCCAATCTTCCTCTCATAGATTTTGCCTTGGTCATCATCATTCTTCTTATCCTTGTCACCCTTCTTCTTCTTCTTGTCTTCATCACCCTTATCTCTCCTATGATGTCTTCTCCTCCCATCACTTTTGTCTTCAGAATCATCATCCTTATTTCTCCTAGGTTGAGCACTCTCTGGAGGTTCACCAGTTGCTATAAAAGATCTGAGAATGTGCAGACCTTCAATTTCTTCAGCATTTCTGGCTCCAACCTTCTTCTGTAGTTGATCAATGATAGCAATGACCAGTCTGTGATTTCGAGAAGTGAGATCATGGGGAATGACCAATTGTTTGATGTCTTCAATTCTGGTGCCAGACTGATAGATGATTGTCCATGGCTTCTTGATCACTTCTGGTAGCCTTGAAGGTTGGCCATTCCTCAAATCATCAAACAGACTTTTATTGTTCTCATTCTTCTTCTCAATAAGTTCAAGTATGGCATCTATCTCTGAGTGTTTTAGGTCTTGTAGAGTCTTGTATGTTAGATGCCATATCTTTAATTTGGATATCATCACTATCTCCTTGAACCATAGGTTATTGACTTTCTTGGGGATGACAGTGATGTAGTCAATCTGCTTCTTCAACTCCCTCAGATAGAACTGAGTGTCACCAACCTGTTCCCTTGTGGCTTTCAGAAACTCCAAGAAGGCTTTATCATGATAAACATTTGAGTTAGCAACTTCTTGTAGCTTGGCCTCAGTAACAACTTTAACTTCTACAGGCTTGGCACTCTCAGGTATGGAGGATGGAAGTTTGTCAGAAGGCATACTCCCTGCAACCACTGTGGTAGTTATGGATTGCTTTTGACCACCAGGAGTAGTAATGTGCACAGTTGGTAGAGTAACAACTGGCAGTGAGGTAGGAGGCTCATCAACTTTGGATTTGCCTTTGCCTGGCACATTGGTTGTAGATTGTGCTCTGTGATGACCACCCTCATTTATCTGTATGCCCTTCTCCTTAGGTTTCTCTCCCTTTGGATTTAAGTTTCTAGACCTTTTCTCCGCCTTAGGCTTGTTGTCAGGCACAGAGGCTGTAGAAATCACCTGTGGGTTGAAATATTCTTCAGGTAGAGGGAGACCCATGTGCTTCATCATTGCAGCCAACATGGATTGCTGATGCAGAAGGACATTAGCTGTGGTGGTTGCTTGAGTGTCCAACTGTGTTAGAAATGATTGATGAGAACAGTGTTTGGAAGCTAAAGTAACAAAACAGAGATTAGCTGGAAGCAGTCAGAGTTTAGTTAAACACTGACTGGAAGCGCAACAAAGGTTGTTAAACTCTGTAGCGGAAGCGTCTGAGAGTCAACAGTGTTTGAAGATTGATACAAGATAAATATGGAAGCAATATCTTTGAAGATTGGATAGCTGTCAAAGAGATTGAGTTGACTTAGAAGACGTGTAGCAATCGTGATTGATATCAATTGTATAGCTTAATTATAGGAGAATCAATTACTGATTGTACGAAGCTGTATGTTTTATAAATACAGTTAGGTTAACCCTAGAAGGGTATCGAACGTAGAGAAATTCATTGATTGTAACCTAAGCAGCTCTCTGTGATATTTTACATCATTGAGAGAGGAATTGTTAATTCCAAACAGTTTTTAAGTGCTAAAACTTGTGTTCTTGTTAATTACTCATACAATACTTGATTACATATTGTGTATTCGACCTAACAAGTGGTATCAGAGCAAATCTGTTACTTTATTACAGTTTAAGATCCAAACACAATAGTAATCAATGGCAGAGATACCTCCTCCATCAAGTTCTGAGAAAGCCCCTACTACTGTTAGTAGGTATGAAACGATTAGGGTTCCAATACTTAGGCCATCAGAGTATGCAATTTGGAAGGTGAAGATGACCATGTTTCTGGAGGCTACAGATCCAGAATATCTTGATAGAATTTATGAAGGTCCTCACAAACCTACAAAGTTATCTACTGCTGCTGCTGGTGAGGAATCAAAGGTGATTCCAAAAGAAAAGAAAGATCTAACTGCTGAGGATCTTTCATCTATTGCAAAGGATGCAAAAGTAAGGCATTTACTTCACAGTGCTTTAGACAATGTTATGTCTAATAAAGTGATTAATTGCACAACTGCAAAGGAAATATGGGATGCACTTGAGGTTAGGTGTCAAGGAACTCCTGCAATCAAGAAAAATAGAAGAAACATACTCACTCAGGAGTATGAGCATTTTGAAGCAAAGTCTGAAGAAACCATGACAGAAACATTTGACAGATTCTGTAAACTGCTCAATGATTTGTCATTGGTTAACAAAGAGTATGATTTAGAAGACTCAAATCTCAAGTTTCTTCTTTCTCTACCTGAAAAGTGGGATGTGAAAACAACCACCATAAGAGATAACTATGAACTTGCTGAAACAGAGATTGATGAAATATATGGACTGCTCAAAACCTATGAACTGGAATTGGAGCAGAGAAACAAAAGATCAAGTAAAAAGTCAAAGACTGTTGCACTGAAAGTTGAAGAAAAATCTTCAAGGAAAGAATCATCAAGGAGAAAGGCAAAAGGAAAAGCTTTAGTCATACATTCAGAAAGTGAGTCATCAAACACTGATGTTGACTCAAACACAGATGGAACATCTGATTCTGAAGATGAAGAGGAGATGATGCAAATGGCTGCATTGATGGTAAAGACCTTCAAGAAGATGGGATTCAAGAACTTCAAGAAGGGAAAGAGATTCTCCAAGGATTACTCAAAGTCTGACAAGAAAAATTTCAAGAAATCTGAGGGAAAGGACTTCAAATCTGGTAAGAAAGATAAGTCTGAGATTCAATGCTACAAGTGTAAGGAGATGGGTCACTATGCTCCTGAGTGCAAAAAGGGTAAAACTGAAAAGGCACTCTACACCAAAGGCAGAGATTGGGCAGACACTTCAGATTCAGATGAGGAAGTCAACTATGCTCTCATGGCTACTACTCAGAATGAAGATGATGATCTAAAGGTACCCCCAACTACCTATGCTTATAATACTGATAATATAACTGAATTGAGAATTTATCTTAAAGCATTACATATCAGTTATAGGGATCAGACTTTAGAAAATGAAAGGATAAAGAATGAGTGCTCTCAACTCAAAGATAGAAATAAACTTGTTGAGGAACAGCTTGAAAACATGAATAAAGTTCAGAAAGAAAGAGATGATGCTGTGTTTATTGAACAGGAGTTGCTAGGTAAGTATAAGCAACTAGAATCTGAATTGGAGGATACTAAACACATTATTAAAACTTGGGCACACTCTGGTAAAGACACTCAAGAAGTGTTTCAGTCAGATACAGTAGGTCTAGGTTACTCTGAGGGAGATGAACTTAGATTTGAAAATTTGGTAAAAGTAAGACCACATAGTTCATCTGAAGGTAATGTTATGGGAACAGGTGGACCTAAGACTGAAGCTGAGAAAAAGGCTGTTAAAGAATCATATGCTAAGACTTTTATTAAAGAGGTTAACATTGGTTTAATGACAGATAAACAACTCAAGCATAAGCTTAAAGAGATAAAATCTGTCAACAAACAGAGAATGCCTAGGAAAAACAAAAATGGAAAGGTAGGCATATCATCAGGAATTAAGCCAATGCTTGCTACATTAGCTCCTAGAAAAACATGCTTTAATTGTGGTAGCACTAATCATCTTGCTAGTTTCTGCAGTAAGAATAAGAACATTAATTCTTTGCCCTCTAAAACTGCAGTAAAAAATGATTATGTGAGAACTAGACCACAGACTTTATGTAAACACTGTGGAAGTACTTGGCATTCTATTTACACTTGCAGAGAATATCATGCTATTTACTATAATTACTATGAACCCAAGCCAAATTTGAAATGGGTTAAAGTAAACTCTGCAAATGTAAACTCTGAAAAAGTTAGCTTAAACTCTGATAATGTGATTTCCGCTGCAAAAGCTAACAGAATTAAGAAAGCCAAAGGATCCAAGCAAGTCTGGATCCTTAAAACTAATAATCAGTGATTGTTTGTGATTGCAGGGCATAAGGGAGAGTACCCTAGTCATGGACAGTGGATGTTCAGGACACATGACTGGAAATAAAGCCCTGCTATCAGAGTATGTGGAGAAGGCTGGCCCAAAAGTTTCCTATGGAGATGGCAACATAGGACATACTCTGGGATATGGCAATATTAATCTTGGGAGTGTCATCATCACAAATGTAGCTCTGGTTCCAGGACTCAAGCATGATCTGCTATCTGTGAGTCAAATCTGTGACAGAGGATATCATGTAGATTTTTAGCCTGAATATTGTCAAGTCATCAGTAAATCTACAGGGAAAGTTGCTCTAGTTGGAAACAGACACAATAACATCTATGAAATAAAATTGTCAACAAACACCGATGGCAAAGCAGTGTGTCTGTCAACAAGAATGTCCAATGAAGAGAGTTGGAAGTGGCACAAGAAACTCTCTCATTTGAATCTGAACAACATCAATGAGCTAATAAAGAATGATCTTGTAAGAGGTCTACCAAAGTCATTGTTGAATGTAGAAGGCCTGTGTGATTCTTGTCAAAAGGCCAAACAGAGAAAAGCATCTTTCTAAAGCAAATCTGAGTCTTCAATTGTTGATCCTTATCATCTCCTACATGTTGATCTTTTTGGACCAGTGAATGTTATGTCTCTTGGAAAAAAGAAATATGCTCTAGTCATTGTTGATGAATATACCAGATACACATGGGTATATTTTCTTGCAAAGAAGGATGAAACTGCATTAACACTGACAGAACATATAATACAACTGGACAAAGGGTCAGAGAATCAAGTGAAGATTATCAGAAGTGACAATGGAACTGAATTCAGGAATTCATCAATGGAAGAATTTTGCAAGAGTAAAGGAATTAAACAAGAGTTTTCTGCACCAGGTACTCCACAACAAAATGGTGTAGTGGAGAGGAAGAACAGAACCTTGATAGAAGCTGCAAGAACCATGCTAGATGAAGCAAAGCTGCCAACATATTTCTGGGCAGAAGCAGTTCAAACAGCTTGTTTTACTCAAAATGCAACACTGATCAACAAGCATGGTTAAACACCATATGAAATGGTGAAAAAGAAGAAGCCAAATCTAAAATATTTTCATATTTTTGGATGCAAGTGCTTTGTATTGAAGACTCATCCTGAGCAGTTGACCAAATTTGATCTAAAGGCAGATGAAGGAATTTTTGTTGGCTATCCACTGTCAACTAAGGCATTCAGAGTTTATAATCTGAGAACCAGAGTGATCATGGAATCAATTCATGTGTCATTTGATGACAAGAAAATAACTGGACTTGAAGATGTCAATGAACATGATCAACTGCACTTTGAAAATGAAGATTTATTCTCTGAAAAAGTAAACTCTGATCAGATTGATCTGACAAACTCTGTTGAGCTAAACTCTGAACCTCTACTGGTAAATACTGAAGAGACTCTTCAATCAGAAACAAGGGAAGAACCAGTTGAGGGGGAGCATGAAGAATCACATCAAAGTGATAATTCAAATACTGATAGTGACTCAGTTGATAATTCTGAATCAAACTCTGTTGATTCAAACTCTGTTGATAATTCTGAACAGTCACATTCAGGGGGAGCATCAAAAAATGAAGAAAGGCACCAAGAAAATCAGGAGAGCATGGATCAAGGGGGAGGATCACATGATGACAGAAGCAATTTGCCTTCTGCAAGAAAATGGACTAAGTCACATACACCTGATTTGATTATTGGTGATCCAGATGCAAAAGTAAGGACAAGAAGTGCAACAACAAATGAATGTCTGTTTCATGCATTCTTGTCACAATCTGAGCCAAAGAAAGTAGAAGAAGCTCTTAAAGATGCTGACTGGATAACAGCAATGCAAGAAGAGCTAAATGAATTTGAAAGAAATGAAGTGTGGACCCTTGTACCAAGGCCCAAGAACAGATCCATTGTTGGTACTAAATGGGTTTTCAGAAATAAAACTGACAGTGAGGGTGTTATCACAAGGAACAAAGCAAGACTGGTTGCAAAAGGCTATTCACAGCAGGAAGGAATAGACTATGATGAAACTTTGCTCCAGTTGCAAGATTGGAGGCAATGAGAATCTTTCTAGCATATGCCTCTCATAAGAAATTCAAAGTGTTTCAGATGGATGTGAAAAGTGCATTTTTAAATGGAAAACATGAAGAAGAAGTGTTTGTAGAACAACCACCAGGTTTTGTAGATCCAAAATATCCAGACCATGTCTACAGGTTAGACAAGGCACTCTATGGACTTAAGCAGGCACCAAGGGCATGGTATGAAACTCTTGCCAAATTTCTACTAGAAAGTGGGTTTCACAGAGGTACTATTGACAAAACTCTGTTTTACTTTCAATCTGGTAGTGACTTGCTCTTAGTTCAGATATATGTAGATGACATCATTTTTGGATCTACTAATGATAAACTCTGTAAGAAGTTTGCCAAGCTCATGCAGTCAAGATATCAAATGAGTATGATGGGAGAGCTAAGCTATTTTCTAGGCTTACAGGTGAAGCAAACAGATGATGGAATTTTTATCAATCAAGCAAAATATACCAGAAATCTTCTCAAGAAATTTGGCATGCTTGATTGTTCATCTGCAACAACTCCCATGGCAACTGCAACAAAATTGGACAAAGATGCAGGGTCATCAGTAGATATGACAAGTTACAGAGGAATGATTGGTTCTCTACTCTATTTAACAGCTAGTAGACCTGATATTATGTATGCCACTTGTTTGTGTGCAAGGTTTCAGGCAGATCCAAGGGAACCACATTTAACAGCAGTAAAGAGGATTTTTAAGTATCTCAAGGGCACTATAACTTTTGGGCTATGGTATCCCAGAGAATCAGACTTTAAGCTTCTTGGCTACTCTGATGCAGACTTTGCAGGATGTAAGATTGACAGAAAAAGCACCATTGGAAGTTGTCAATTTCTAGGTGATAGACTTGTTTCCTGGTACAGCAAGAAACAGAAGTCAATATCTACATCTACAGCTGAAGCAGAGTATATTGCTGCTGGTAGCTGCTGTGCACAGATTCTATGGATGAAGAATCAACTGCTGGATTATGGATTAAGGTATACCAAGATACCTATTTTTTGTGATAATCAAAGTGCTATTGCAATGACAGGTAATCCAGTACAACACTCAATGACAAAGCACATCAGCATAAGGTATCACTTTATCAGAGAGCATGTAGAGGAAGGCAACATTGAGCTTCACTTTGTGTCTACAGAACAACAACTTGCAGATGTCTTCACCAAGCCATTGAGTGAAGCTACATTTACAAGACTGGTCAATGAACTAGGAATGGTCTCTAGTTTTGACTAGAGATGTTGGTTAGACTCAAGATCTTACTTTTAAAATATATTGCTCATGTTTCTGCAAATTGTTGAGTGCTATGTGAATCTTAGTATTAAACTCTGTTATGCATGCTTATGTTTAAACTTTGTTAAACTCTGTCAGCATATCTGTCTGCTAAACACTGTTAACATGTTGGATACACTCTGTGAATTCAGAATTGATTATTGTCTGAATGAAAACACCAATGAAGAAAAATGTATGAAGCATGATTCTCAGTAATTAAATCATGATTCTTTCTGAGTCACTGTAATCTAATCAGATTTTGTGCAGTAAATCAACACAGCATGATACTGTTTCATATTTATAGCATCTCTTAGTTTATTCAGTCCTAAACTCTGAGTTTATGAATATTGTGTGCATTGCCTCTCATAAATAATTTCTGATATTGATGAACTCTAAACTCTGATAAGTGACATTCTATTCCCAAAGATAATTCATGGTTCTTGATGATTCCTTGTTTGTACTTGTAAAAACTATAAAACATGAGATGTGTCATTGATTAGTTTGGTGAGTTCAGATTCATGTCTGCACCCTGTGAGATTTTGAGCCAAATCAGTGATTGATACATTCTCTATCAATCAGTTTTTATTGTTGTGTGATGTTCATCAGGAAGTATGTTTCTCTAGAACTTGTATTAAACCATTTTGAAGACTACATGATATGTGTGTGCATGAAAATGATAAAGGCAATAGGATTTACCATTTCTTCAAACACTGTTCAAAATTCTTTTGAACACTGTTCAAACACTGTTCATAAATTCCACCCTTAGTAAACCCCTTTGAGCCTAATTAACTGCTCATTTTTCTTAAACTCTGTAGTATTAAGAGCAGTTATATTCTTTTGAAAAATCAAATGCAAGCAGGTGAGTGTTTCTCAAGAAAAGAAAAGTTTACTCAGTATATATGTTAAAAAAATATATATAAAAAAAACATATATACTGATCATCTTGTACAAATATGTACTAACAGTGTGACTGAACACTTTGGTCTATTAAAATGTTCAGCTTGAAATTCACTCATGATTAAAACATCTCTTCTCATCTGTTTGATCTTACTACATTACAACCCTGAATAAAGTCCTTTTGATTTGTGCATATATGTACTCAAAGTAGTGTAGATTTGGTGGACATTCAAGCATATGGTAGTATCTGCTTTTACTGATTGAATGTGAGTGTAAACACTTCACCTAAACACTTGTGTGCTTTGAGAGTTTGTGAGTTTATCAAGTTCATGATTGTTACTCACTGAATGATGCTCTGATTTCTATCTCTTGATCTTTTTTTGTCTTCAAAGACTGTGTGCTTACTTGGATAATCATGAACATCAAAGGGAATAGAAGTATTTAGATCTCTGTATTACAGTAACTACAGAGTTTAGCATTCATCAAACAATCAGTGTTTACTATGAGAGTTTGTGCATTCAGTGTTTATTGATTTGTGTTATGGATTTTATGAAGAATTAGATGCTCTAAAAATTGATTTTGGTAAACTCTGCTTCACACACATTCATATTCACAACTGTGCAATTTTTGAAAGGGTTTTAGTGATAAAGTTGGAAAATTGACAAACACTGTCGAGTTGTGTTAAGTACTCTAAGGTAAAGTTTCATTGAGATAATTTGATTATTTTGGAGTAATTGGGGTAGTTGACAACTGTTAATTAGTGTAAATATGTCATAGTGTCGTGATTATAGGAATGACAGCGGTAATTATTAAGTGATCCATTGGTTGTTTGACACGTGTCCCATTATTGTGTCCCACTCTCACATTACTCTAAAATCAGTTGCGTGCTTACAATACATAAACGATTGAGTTTTTTTTTACTCTAATCGCTTTTGTTTTCTCACTTCACATCGATTCATATTCACCCACTCACAGTTACTTGCATACTAAATCACTTTCAAAACTCTTGTTCACTCTCTTTCACATATTGATAAACACTTACCATACACATCTTTTCTCTGAATATTTTCATATCATATCTCACTAATGGCAACCAAAGCTTTTGATGCAGCAGGGTTAGTTTTTCTTCCTAGCAATTATGCAGCTCCACTGGAGAATGCAAACGCTCCAGAGGCGTTTCATTTGTTTCAAAATTTCTTGAAAGATTCTGAAATTGGGAAGGCTTTAACTGCACCACCAATACTCTCTGCTTCACAAATTGCTACTTTTTGGACAAACTCTGTGTATGATGATGGAGAAGAGTCTGGCACTCCAACAATTACTTTCACTCATGATGAATCAGAGTATATCATTACTCCAACTACGGTTAGGGATGCTCTGGATTTTGAGACTCACACTTCTTACAGTGTTGTTGGTCACGACCGCTTGCGGACAATGTTGCAGCAAATTGGTTATTCAGGAAATTTGAATAAGCTGGGATCTCTTAGGAGGCCACTTTTGCGAAAGGAATGGAGTTTTTTCTTCGATTGCATTACAAGGGCCTTTGGAAAGAAGACAACAAATTGGGATGCACTTCCTCTTGACACTCTCCAAATTGGTCATGCTCTACTGTATGGAGGTAATTTCGATTTTGGTAGACTAGTTCTAATGAATTTGGGAGAGCGTTTGTCTGAGCCTACATCTGTTTATTTTTCTCGATTTTGTCAAGTGTTATTCAATGCTTGTGTGCCTAATCTTATAATTGCTGAAGCTGATGTCATTCAGCCTTTTCAAGTTGCTAAAAGGATGTTTTCTGATTTGACAAATAAAGATGTCACTAAACAGCAAATACCTGCTATGTTTATGCCACTAGCCTTACAAAACTATGTCAACCAACCTCAAGATTCTCAATCTACACAATCATCACAACAATCTGAACCACAACAAATGCCTGAACCATTAGACACCATACATTCTCCTCCTATACCAGCATCTGAGCCAACACCCACAACCACTGTACCTACTACATCTCATCAACCACAATCTGAACACATAAACTCTCAACCAATAAACTCTGAATCCTTAAACTCTGAGCCAGTACCTACTGATCAACCCAAATCCAAACCAAAAAGAAAAATACACACTGCACAAAACACTAAACACTCAAAGGCTAAACAGACATTACCTGGAGCTGTTTATACCAGAAGAAAGAAACAAAAGGCAAACAGACCTTCACTTTCACCAACTAAGGAGAGCTCTAGTGAAGAAGAAGAGGTGACTGTAGTGCCTCAAGCCAAGAGAAGGAGATTAATTCTTTCAGAATCTGATGATGAGCAAGCAATTGAAGTTCCAGAGGTGGTTTCACAGCAAACACCTACTGTTGAGGTTGCAGTGAATGATATACTTGCAGTGAATGATATACCTGCAGTGAATGATATACCTGCAGAGGTTGATATATCTGCAGAGGTTGCAATGCCTGCAGAGGTTAACATGCCTGCAGAAGAGGATCACGGAGATGGTTTTTCACCAATGAATGATATTCTTGACTCATTTCAACCAATCCTTGATCCTATCTCACCTGTTGTTCATACTGAAGCCCCTAGTGTAGCTGATGAGCCTGCAGTTATTCTTCCTGAAGCTGCAGCATCACACACAGAGCTGATATCTGATGCTTATTAAATTCCTGACAAAGGTGATGAGGTTGATCAAGCAACTAAGGATAACTCTAAATCTATGCCAATTGAAGCTACAAATCCAAACTCTGTTGCAGAGCCTGTGCAACATGAGGAGAATATTGAAAAGAATGCAGAAGTTGTTGCAGAAACTGTGGCTGACAAAGCTCAGCACAGTGGTTCTTTACAAGATGCTCAAGCTAATGATGCAAGTGTTGAAGATGAAGCTGAAAACAGTGCAAACTCTGATTCTTCTCTGAGTGCACCAGTACAGACTGATAACAAACATACATCTTTTGATCAGCCTTGTCCATCTCATGCAATTGAACAAGAGCACCTTGCTAAATCTGCTGCTAACTGGTATAAAGAAGACTGTATTTTTCCAAAAGGGAGAGCAGCTACTTTCATTAAGCAAACTGCTAGTCAAATTTCCAATCCAGAGATTTTATCATGCTTAAAGGCAACTGTGGTACAAGTCAAAACCCTGGATGGAAGTTTTGCTGACACAAAACAATAAATTACTTCTTTGAAGACTGAGATACAGACTAGAGAAATGAAAATGGAAAGAGAGTCAAAAATCAAAGCTGCACAGCTTTCTAAAGTCCAAGATACTCTCTTTGCCAGGTTAGGAAAGGTTGAAGAGAATCAGGCTGCCTTGTTTGATAAGGTTGATTCCATTGCTAACTCCTTGGAGCTCATTACATCTATACTCATTCCTGATGATGTCAAAAAGGGGGAGAGAGTTGCTAAGTCAAAATGCAAAATTTCTCAAACTCTGCTAAAAAAGGATGATGCTGGAGATGATGGAGGAGCAAGTGACAAGAGTAAGGCTTTAAACTCTGAGTCACTAACTCTGAGATCTGGCAAATCTCTTAAGTCACAGTCTGTTGGAATAAACACTGAAACTCAAGGTACTTCAAAAACCAAGAGTTTGGAATTAATATCTAATCCAAAGACTGATGAAGAGTTAGCTGTTATGCTCTTCATGGAAGAAAATGCAGAAGGAGTTACTCTAAAAGATGTTAAAGCTGAAGAAAAGAGTCTGCAAGAAAAGCATCTAAAAGCTTTAAAGTCTGATAAGTTGAAGAAGAGTGTGAAAGTTGTTAAAGCTGCAAAGCCTGTTCTTAAAGGCATTCAATTCAAAGAGCAAGTTGGTACTAATCAAAGGATGCAAGTATCCAGAAAACCAACAGATGCAGAAGCTAAGCAAAAGTTGAAGATTGTTGTTACAACCCCTGTTGATACACAGAAGAATGAAGACACAACCTCTGTTGCTACACAAGTTGTGACTACACCACTATTGTCTTCTCAGTTGAAATCAAAGTTTGGAAAATGAGTTCTTCATGATCCAAATTTAGCATCTACAGTTCCAATGGATTTCACTGATGGTAGAGCCTTATCTGGTAAAATTGGATACAACAAAGAAGGTATAGGCTCACACAGAGACAAAAGACAATATGTTGGTCCCAGAGATCCTTCTTCATTGGCTGTTCCAGGTCGTGGTGTTACTCAAGAGAATTTAGACAGACTGGAGTCAGTACAGCTTGTGTATCAGAAGAGTTTAGAGAAGGATTTTCTGCTATATTTCATGGCTGATGGAACAGTGTTTAAGGTTGATGAGAAGGATATTGATTTAAAATACTGGGAAGAACTAGAATATATTATGTATCTTTTTAGAGTAAGAAATCAAAGAGCTCAGTCAGTTGCAAATGTACTCAGACAAAAGATGATTCAAAATCTTGCAAGAAGAAGTATGAAATTCAACAGTAAGTATGTTCCTAAGTACAGAGATTGGAATGACAATCTGATAGAAATGGAGAAGGGGACTACAAAGCTGAAGACAGATCTTGGAATTACTATTCTGGATTTTAATGTGAAGTCTGAGGAAGTGAAATATATCAGGTTGGGAAATGAAATGAGGAGAAACAAAATCTACGATCTTAGAGCTGCTATCTATCAGACTGATGAGAATGATCCTCAGTTAAGAGAAATCAAGGAAGCCATGCAGATAGAGCTTGAAAATGCTGAAAGAAGATTGCTTATAGACTATCTCAGAACAATGCCAGATCTTCAAGAGATTAGAAATTGAAGTCTGTAAGAATTTTCTTATTTTCTGTAGAATTTGTTAAGTAAAAGCTTAAACTCTGTTTGTTAAACACTGTAGACTTTGTATTTGTTTTGACATCATCATTTACTGTAAACTTGTACATTCTTGCTAATGAACAAGTTGGGGGGAGATTGTTAGAAATGATTGATGAGAACAGTGTTTGGAAGCTAAAGTAACAAAATAGAGATTAGCTGGAAGCAGTCAGAGTTTAGTTAAACACTGACTGGAAGCGCAACAGAGGTTGTTAAACTCTGTAGCGGAAGCGTCTAAGAGTCAACAGTGTTTGAAGATTGATACAAGATAAATATGGAAGCAATATCTTTGAAGATTGGATAGCTGTCAAAGAGATTGAGTTGACTTAGAAGACGTGTAGCAATCGTGATTGATATCAATTGTATAGCTTAATTATAGGAGAATCAATTACTGATTGTACGAAGCTGTATGTTTTATAAATACAGTTAGGTTAACCCTAGAAGGGTATCGAACGTAGAGAAATTCATTGATTGTAACCTAAGCAGCTCTCTGTGATATTTTACATCACTGAGAGAGGAATTGTTAATTCCAAACAGTTTTTAAGTGCTAAAACTTGTCTTCTTGTTAATTACTCATACAATACTTGATTACATATTGTGTATTCGACCTAACAAACTGATCATGGAGAAGGGCAACCTTGTCTGTAAGGAGAGGATTTGACTTAGTGAGAGTAGCCACCTCCTTTTCAAGAGTGTTCACCTTAGTGAATAGCTCATTGGCCTTGAAACCAGACAAAGATTGATCCTGCAGCCTCTTCACTTCATACTTAGACAGTTCATGCACAGGAACTTCAGTCACTAGCCTATCTCCATAAAGATTCTTGAACATTGTCCTCAGCATGGCATTGGCCTCTGTAGTCTGGTCAGATAGATTTTGAAATCTGCTTCCTAGGCCTGTGACTGTATCTTTGAGGAGGGCTAGGCCATTGTCCATCTTTGTGCAGGTGGTGTTGCAGTGTTTGAGATCTTTGACCACACTGTCTAGTTGAGGAAATTTAGCATCAAAGGCCCTCTTGACTTCTGCTACTGAAGTGGCTGTCTTGTCACACACCCTGTTGACTTCAGTTTTGACTCCCTTGCCAAGATAGTGTGCAGCCTTGAGGAAACCCTTGTAGGAATCATTGACAGCTTCATACACTTCACTAGGAGACAGGGATTTTGCATTGGAGCCCAGTGAAGTGATGTATTCCTCTCTAAGATATTGAAGTGCTTCACTGAGAGTTACATCATTCTTTCCTTGCAGCCAGGCATCTACATTGCCATCTCTCTCAGCATCATCAATAATCTTGGCCTTCTGCATCTCCACATCATCCCTATGGCATAGTAGGATGGCCTCATAGTCTGGATTAGGGATATTGGAGGTGACAAGGTTCTGAGCTATTTTTACAAACTCAGGAATCTGATCCACAATTAAGCTTTGAAGTGCTTCAACCGTCAATTTTTGTGGAACAGACCCTGATCCTGAAGCACTGTCATGTTGCACAGGCTTCAGCCATTGTGACATAAAGTCAGAGCTAGAGCTAGGCAAGCTAGACTCCTCAGTTACAGATGCAACTTCTGTAACCGGATGGATTGACTCTACTACTGGTGTCTCCACAGGAGTGGGATGAGTTACACCAGTAGTTGACACAGACACAGAGTCTCTAGTAAAAACTAGTGAAGCCTCTGTGGTTGTGATGGTGTCATTAGGATATGCCCCAGCATGCATTCCCTCACCATCTAAATGTGGGTCCTGGGTGGTGAGCAAAGTGTCATGCACTAAGTCACTTGAAATTATTGGCTCATCAAGAGAAAAGAATTCTTGATGATCAATGCCTTGCATCTCAGTTGCCTGAGTTGCAGGTTCCAAAGAAATTTCAGTGTTAGATTCTGGAAGAGAAGTGTGTTGTAGAGTATATTTTGGCAACTCCCCCTGAGAGATAGAGGGAGTTTCAAGTGTGATGTGCTCTCTACTCAGTGTAGTGCCAGCCTTATCACTCCCATGTGCTGACTCTGTACAAGAAGGTGCATTGGGGAGGATGCTTGATTCTATAGGTGCACCCTGTTGAGAGGATACACCTAGTGAGCTGTGTGCCCCTGATTTTACAACTTCAGCCATTTGTGTGACTGAAGAGGTGGTCTTAGTTTTCTTCTTCTTTGGCCTTTGTAAGGGTGACTCAGGTTCCTCACTTTCTAGCCCTAGTTCCACAGCCAATGCTGCTTCAGATAATATATTCAGTGGTGCAGACATTACTTCCTTTCTCTTCTTTTTACTAACATCACCCTTTTGAGAGGATGATGCAGTTGGTTCAGTGTGTGGTAGAGTGTTTGGTTGAGAGGGTTGGTTAGCAGGCCCTGGGTTAGCATTTTGTTCTACTTGCTTGGGCTGTGCTAACTTAGATTTTGCATCAAATGTTGGCATGTTGTGGGGATAAGTTCTAAACAAACTCTCCATATGGGGAGTTATGTTTAGTCTTACATCCACATCATTCCTAGTCTCTAAATTACCAAAAATGAGTTTGGTCATGGACTCAGGATAGCCTATTCTATTTTTATCAATCCCAGGCAATTCAATCAATGAAGCATTCTTAAAATTAAGTACAGATTGAATAAAGCGAGGGAAGAAAATATCAGTACCTCTCTTGGTTGTGTTCTTACCAAGTCTTCCATATAGTTCTTGGAGGATGATTTGGCCAACATCTATCTTCTTTCCATAGGCCAATGCATAGCCAATTTGCTGCACAGGTGCACTGATTTGATCAAAGCTTGATTTCCTGGCAGTGAAGACTTGAAGAAGAGTTGCAAACACATAGCTCCACTCCTTTCTCAGATTCTTTCTGTTTAGCTTTCCAAGATTGATCCCATCTAAGTAGTTGATGAACTCAAAGAATTCCTCTAACTCTGCGTTAGTGGCCAGTCTGTCAAATGACTCTTGTTGTAGGCCCAGTGCTTGATTCATGTCTGCAGGAGTGATAGTGATTTCCTTATCTTGAATCTTGCAGTAGATGATGTATGAGGTGATTGCGTTTTCCAGGGCTACAACCTCCACAATAGCAGTACCCCAAAACTGTTCCAGGATATCTAGATACAGAGTTGGGTTGGCAGAGAGTGCATCCTTGATGTATGACTCAGCCATCCATTTCACAAAGCACTTGAAATTGGCATTGGGTGCTTCAACATCACTAGTGAGAGCGATGAAGTTGGTGTTGAACTTTACTGTTGCCATGTGTGTAGAAGAGAGGAAAGAAATTGAAGGTTGAAGAAGAAATTTGGTTTTTCGTAGCTAGGGTTTCAGGGGTTTAGAGAGTGTAGATGCTTGAGAAATCGAATGAAATGAATCGAATAGATGTGGAATTGTATAAGTATGGAGAACTTGAATTGTCGATTAGATGAATGTTTTGTATCGACAAGTCAGGCATTCGAGAAGTAGAAAACAACTATTCGAGAAGTCAAGAAAGGCTTAATCGATAACTCAAGCAGATAGAAACTCACAGCTGGCGGTTATCTAACTCAGAAATAATTCTAAATTAAATAAAATGTGTTTTTATGAGTGAATTAAACTTTTAGACAAGAGTCCAAAATCGGTTAAAATTCAGCGAGAATTCAGCCTTTTCAAATGATTCGAGAACTCAAATATGGTGTTCGAGAACTCAATCATTCGAGAACTCAGTTACTACATTCGAGAAGTCAAGAATACCTCTATTCGATATCTCAGAAAGACTCTATTCGAGAACTCAAGAGTACTCTAATGAGACTTGTTAGAGATGTCGAATAGTGAATCATTCGAGAAGTCTGACTTATCGAACTATACCCATCACTCATAAAAATTTGATTTTCACTATCTTTTGAAATTTACCAGACATATTCATTGAAGAATATCCTAGCAAATTAAATAGTGATTTTCTCAAAATTTCATAGAAATTCTAAGTTAATAGAAATATGATTTTCAACATATGCAACAGATTTGAAATATTTATAAATCATATTTCAGCCAACACTTACTCCAAAAATATTGAGAATTTAGATAAAGTAAGTGTTTACTGCTGCAACAATCTAGATGCTGTATTCACTTAGCCAGAATCTGAAGAATTCAGCATTCCAATCTCACTTACCAACCTTGTGAAGGTGGCTTCATCTAATGGCTTAGTGAATATATCAGCTAGTTGTTTATCTGTAGAGACATAATGCAACTCAATGGTTCCATTAGTTGCATGTTCTCTTATGAAATGATATCTGATGTCAATGTGCTTTGTTCTAGAATGATTGACAGGATTTGCAACTATAGAGATTGCACTTGTGTTGTCACACATGATTGGAATTCTTTCCAACACAAGTCCATAATCTCTAAGTTGATTTCTAATCCAAAGCACTTGAGCACAGCAACTTCCAGCAGCTATGTATTCAGCCTCAGCTGTAGAAGTTGACACAGATTGTTGCTTCTTGCTATACCAAAAAACTAACCTTTGTCCAAGAAACTGGCAGCTTCCTGAGGTGCTTTTCCTATCCACTCTGCATCCAGCATAATCAACATCAGAATAACCAACCAGATTGAACCCTGTGTCCTTAGAATACCATAAGCCTAAGTTTGGAGTGCCCTTCAGATATCTAAAGATCCTTTTTATTGCAATCAAATGTGATTCCTTTGGATTTGATTGAAATCTAGCACATAGACATGTAGCAAACATGATGTCTGGCCTACTTGCAGTGAGGTAGAGTAGAGAACCAACCATGCCTCTGTAGACTGAGATATCTACTTTCTTGCCTTTAGCATCTTCATCCAACTTAGTTGCAGTGGCCATGGGTGTCTTTGCAGGTGAGCAGTCTTCCAAATCAAACTTCTTCAATAGATCCTTGATGTATTTGGTCTGACTGATAAAGATACCATCCTTCCTTTGACTGACTTGCAACCTAAGAAAGAATGTCAACTCTCCCATCATACTCATCTCATATCTGCTCTGCATGAGTTTGGAAAATTTCTCACATAGCTTCTCATTTGTAGACCCAAAAATGATATCATCCACATAAATTTGGACTAGGATAATATCATCACCATGCTTCTTGTAAAACAGTGTATTGTCCAATGTACCTCTAGTGAATTGATTTTCAAGAAGAAATTGTGATAAAGTATCATACCATGCTCTTGGAGCTTGCTTAAGTCCATACAGTGCCTTAAGCAATCTGTAGACAAATTCTGGGAAATGTGGATCCTCAAAGCCAGGTGGTTGTTGCACATAAACCTCTTCTTCCAACTCTCCATTTAAAAATGCACTCTTGACATCCATTTGATAAACTTTAAAGTTTGAATGAGCAGCAAATGCCAAGAATATTCTGATGGCTTCCAATCTAGCAACAGGGGCAAATGTCTCATCATAATCAATGCCTTCCTGTTGAGGGTATCCTTTTGCAACCAGCCTTGCTTTGTTTCTTATGATTACACCATCTTCATCCATCTTATTCTTCAGAACCCATTTTGTTCCAACAATGGTTCTATTCTTTGGTGCAGGCACAAGTTCCCATACTTTGTTCCTTTCAATTGATTCAACTCTTTTTGCATAGCAATAATCCAATCTGGATCCAATAGTGCATCATCAAGTTTCTTAGGCTCAACTTGTGATAGAAAACATCCATAGAGGCACTCATTTTGAGTTGCTCTCCTAGTCCTTACTCCTGCATTAGGATCTCCAATGATTTGCTCTGCAGTGTGTGATCTATCCCATTTCCTCGAGTGTTCAGCCTGACTTCTCATTCTTGATGTTGCTTCATCATCCATATCATGGTCATCCTCATTTCCTCCCCCTGTGAAGTTGCCATTACTCACAGGTGTGTCTTGGATGCTTGTTTCTCCACTATCGATTGGCACAAATTCTTCTCTTGTATCATTATTCACTTGAGTTTGTTGAACTTGAGTTTCAACTCCAGTTTCAATCTCTTCATCAGAATCATCTAGATTATCAAACCTCAATGGATCTTTGTCTTCATCATTGGCTTCATCTAGTCCAGGTAGTTTGCTGTCATCAAATGTTACATCTGTGCTTTCCATAACTTTCTTTTGACTGATGACATAAACCTTGTATGCAATTCTTTCCATAGAATAGCCAAGAAAAATTCCTTCAAATGCTTTTGCATCAAATTTTCCAACATATCCAGAATTATCCTTTAGTACAAAGCATTTGCTTCCAAAAGTATGAACATACTTTAGAGTAGGCTTCTTTCCAGTCATCAAGTTGTAAGGTGTCTTTCCAGTGTTTTTGTTGATGAGGGTTCTGTTCTGAATATAGCATGCAGTACTCACAGCCTCAGCCCAAAAACATGTAGGCATTTTTGCATCAAGTAACATTGTTCTAGCAGCCTCAATTAGAGTTCTATTCTTTCTCTCAACAACTCCATTTTGTTGTGGAGTCCTTGGAGCTGAGAATTGCTGAGAAATACCATTCTCTTTACAAAATGCTTCGAGTATGGTATTTCTGAACTCTGTTCCATTATCACTTCTCAGTGCAATCACACTTGCATTGTTTGCCTTTGCTTCCTTGTCAACTTTCTTTATATGCTCAATAATTACTTGTGGAGCCTCATCTTTTGATGCCAGAAATTCCACCCATGTATACCTTGAAAAATCATCAACCATTACCAGGGCATACTTCTTTCTTCTAAGTGACATAATGTTGACAGGCCCAAACAAATCCATATGAATAAGTTGTAATGGCTTGGTTATTGATGTCACTGTCTTTGACTTATGGCTTGATCTTTTCATTTTTCCTTTTTGACAAGCCTCACACACTCCTTCTTGGCAGAATTCAAGTGTGGGCATGCCTCTCACTAACTCTCTTTTGACTAGAGAATTAATGGCCTTGAAGTTCAGGTGAGATAGTTTCTTGTGCCACAGCCAACAATCTTCATTTGATGCTTTTGAGTAAAAGCAACAAATTTTGTCCTTGTTTGTAGAGTCCATATTGGCTACAAACAGGCTTCCCTTCCTCACTCCAGAGAGAGCAAAATCACCAGTCTTCTTGTGGGTGATCAAACATTCATCTTTGTCAAAATTCACTTTGAATCCTCTATCAGTAAACTGACCAACACTTAGCAGATTATGCTTGAGCCCCTTAACTAGTGCTACATCTTCAATGATGACATTACCAACTTTCAGCTTGCCATATCCCAATGTGTTACCCATGCTGTCATCTCCAAAAGCAACCATTGGGCCAGCCTTTTCCTCATACTGTGATAGCAGGGCCATATCACCAGTCATATGATTTGAGCATCCACTGTCCAAAATCCACATGACCTTCTTTTCACTTTCTTTGCCCTGAGAATCAGATGGAAATGAGTCATCCTTGGAGTTGGCCATCAAGGCATAATTGCAGAATTCTTGTTCCTCTCCATCACTCTCAGAATCATCCCAACACTTCCCTTCAGCTATGTAGGCCTTACCTTGTGTTTGCTTTTTTAGAAGGGCCTCATACTTAGCTTCGAGCTCAAGATAATCTCTATCCTTCTTTTTAGGCTTCTTGCATTCACTGGCAAAATGCCCTAGGTCATTGCATCTATAGCACCTTACAGATGACCTATCCACATAACTGGTTTTGAATTTATTTCTGTTTGGTTTCACAGGTGCCTTGTTCTTGTTGACTGAATGGTTTTGAGGTTTGGGTTTGAAGGGTTGATTTCTTTTAAATCTGATGTTTGGAAATTTTCTGGCCATGAAAGCATATGAAGTATTTTCCATCCCATCAAGTTCTTCCAGAGTGTAAAACTCTTCTTCTTCTTCCTCCTTTTCCTCAATAGGTTCACTCACCCCAGCTTCAGTTTCTTCATCATCTGCTACCTCCTCTATCCTTAGCTCGCTTGTAGATGCTTCTAGGTCCAGAATAGATTTGTTGACAATCAAGGCACATGAGGTGTTTATCATTCTACCTTGGTTGGCTTGGATAGCCCTTTTCTGAAGCAACTCAAGTTCATGAGTCTTTAGGACTCCATAGAGCACATCATAGGTGACTTTGTTCAAATCTCTCTCCCTTAGAGAAATGACTCTTTGCTCTAGATGATTTGGTGAGGATAACAGAAATTTCATATTTAACTCCTTGGTGCTGTAAACCTTGCCATTCATCTGCAACTCAGTAACTAGCTTGTGAAACCTTTCAAACATTTTAGTGATGCTTTCCTTGGGCTGTGCCATGAAAGCTTCATACTGTGTGACCAGTATCTGTTTCTTGTTTTCCTTAACCTCATCAGTCCCTTCACACAACACCTCAATGTGATCCCACATCTCTTTAGCAGACGTACATGATGCAATGTTTGCAAACATTGACATGTCCATGGAATCAATGATAAGCAGCATGAGGTGGCTGTCAAGAGCAACCTTCTCCCTTTCTGATTCTGTCCATTTTGATGGATCCTTGGCCTCATAAGATCTTGGGATAGTTGTGGTTCCAACAGTCTTTTCTGGTATCTCTTGTTGTGGAACAAAAGGACCATTCTTGAGAATCTCAGGATACAAGGGATGAGAGGCTTTAATGAACAACATCATCTTTATCTTCCAGAGGTTGAAGTTTTCTTTGTCAAACTTAGGGACCTTCACCGTTCCTGTAGTCTTTGGTGTATTCGAACTCATGATCGTTTTTCTGTTTTTGAATAAACAGCCCGCTCTGATACCACTTGTTGAGTATTGAACACAAAGAAAGAATACAGAGGGGGGGGTGAATGGATTCTTGAACTTTTCGTGCCTTGAGTCTGTGTAGCAAACAAGTATTGTGTGTGCAGAGATGTAGATGGGGATAAAGAACAATACAGAACACAATATCACTTTAATCTAATGTATTATTAGATAAAGGTTGCTACAATCTGTGAATACAAATGATAGTATTCTCAGCTTCGTTTTTCTCAGAGAGATATAGCTTACAGTGTATGAAAAACTCGACTCACACAAAGTTACTAAGTTATGAAGTGAGGCTGTGTCCTTATAGAACATGGATACAACCTACTTACTGCAAATAAGGTAGCTAAACAAATTACTTTCTAGTCTGTCTATCCTTTTTGAGTAAGTGTCCAAACGGTTACAGATTTGACTTTGCAAAGCCTGTTTAGATCCACTTCTTTAGCTCCTTGTCTCTTCTATATCTCTCCAAGCTTCCTTGTAGGCTTTCCAGAGCACGTTACAGATTGTGGTCCATAAAGTGCATTGGCTTGTTGCAGGTTTCTGACTTGTACAATTTCTTCAGTATTTTGTCTCCAAGAATGTATTCGAGAAGTGACTAAGTAAGTGATTCGAGAACTAGAATTGACTTGATCGATAACTCTGAGTTCTCGAACACTGTTATATTGACATATCGAACCACTTCTCGAATAGCTCTTTTCCATCAGGATTCCTTGAGTTGTCGAATAGAACATTTGACTTATCGAATCCTCGAGATATCGAATAGCTTTCTGAGTCCTTGAGATATCGAATGGAACTTTGACTTGTTGACTCTTTGAGAACTCGAATACCATCTTGACTTGTTGACTTCTTGAGTTCTCGAATAGAGTAGTAGACATATCGAATCTCTGAGATATCGAATGAGATATCGAACAGTGTATTCAGAGATATCGAATAGTGTCTTGAGATATCGAATCCCTGACTTCTCGAATGCTGGACTTCTCGAATAGACAAATATACTTCTCGAATTGGTACTTAGGCAAATTCTTCATTTCTTCAAATCCCAACTGTGATTATTTGACAGTCTTTAACTCCTTGCTTGAGGCATGAACCTTGGAACTTCTTTCAAGCATTATTCTAGACTCTATAAGTACAATTACACAACTAGGATTTGATGCCTACTACAAGTACAATACAAACAGAAACTCTACAACTAGAGGTTCCCTCAGTTAAGAGGTCATGTAAGTAATGCAAAGCATTACAAACAATTAGGCTTGTTATTAGATGTGTACAGGCATGCCTCTGTAACTAACAAAAGACACTTAAAAAATCTTAAACACTTAAAGTACCTAAAAAAATCTTGATATATTACACAATACTTCTATATATTTCGTTTTTTAAAAGAAAAATTATACATTTTTTTAGAATTAAGTTATATATAGAAATCTTAGGTAATACGCCAAGATTCTTTTACGTATTGATAAGTGCATATTTTTGAATATTTTATTACCTATTTATTGCTTAAATTCGTATTTTAATAAATTATTTTGTTGCATTTCAGGAAATTCGAGAAAAAAAATAAAGAAATGACAAAATAAAGAAATAAAGTGCAAAGAAGGAGAAAAAAAAGGAAGAAAAATAAAAGAAGAAGGAAAAGAATTAGGAGCTTGGAGCAAATTGGAACACACCCCAAAATTTCAGCTGACTTTATTTTTCAAAAGTATCATGCGGCAGAATCTTGAAAAAAAAGAAAACTACAGCTTGATTGAGAAAATTGTCAACATAGGCATTTGAAAGCTATCATTGTAGGAGTAAAGCTGGCCTATAAAATGAAGTCACTGATCAATTACAAAACACAGACACGGGGAGACAACCCCAAAAACAAACTTACTTTACTTTTTCTCTTTGCCAATTCATGTGTTTCCTTTTAGTACAATTTAGTTTTTAGCTACCCTAAATTTTGTAGCCTTCATTTTTATTCGTAGTAAATTCTAGATATTGTAAACACCTTATTTCATATTAATGCAAGTTTAATTTTTCTTATTCCTTACATCTTGTTTTTTTATGTTGAATTAATTTCGTTATTTTCGTAAATCCGATTAGTGGACAAAGTAGCGAAATGCTAACCACTTAGGGTTGAAAGTAACGATTTTTAATTTTTCTTATTCTTAGTTAATAATCATATTTAAGCCCTTTAAATCTCAATTTAATTTTGAGTTTTATAATTTTTAATTCTAGATCTAATTTTTATATTTATTATGTTAGTGTAAAAAAAAATTAGTTTTATAAATTTTCTGCACTTAATTTTCTGTCTTTATTTTTGGTTTAAGTCGAAGCCTCTTATTAACTCCCCTGTTTTCAGTCTGTTCAATCACAACCCCTAAACCCAGAACCCCCATCTTTCTTTTCTTGTTCGAACAAAATACAAGACCCATCTCCGTTATTTTCTTCTTCACTTTAAAACAAACAATCACTCCCCTGTTCTTCTTCTTATTTCGATTCCATCCCTTTTCCCAGTTTCGTTTTTTTTTTTTAGAATCCTTGAGTTCGCTGATTGTTGCTTGTTTCCGAATCGGTGTTCACTATTTTGAGATTGATTCCGTTGTTTTTCCATAGCTGTGATTGTTGTTACTGTGTGTATTTGTTGCTGAGTAGTGTTAGTATTGCGTGTTGCTTGATTATGATGATACCGAGTTCGAATTTCACCGAGTTTGGTTTCTGTTTGGCTGAGTCGCTGTTTTCATGTTGGTGTTTGTTGTTTTCAAATTTTTCGAGTTCTTGCTGATGGTTTGCGATTTGTCTGATTGATGTTTCGTCGTTGTTTGTAATGGGCTGAGTCAAATCAAGGTTGTTTAATTTTAGAACTAGATTTGCTGTGAATTCTCACCGAGTTTGTAGTTGCCGTAACCGAGTTGTTGTCGACCGATTTCGGTGCTGGCTGCATTTTGTGTTCGTTTATTGGGTTTAATTCGCCGGTTGTCTGGGTTCATGTTTTGAGTTCTCGCGAGTTTGATGAGTAAATGTTTAGTGGTTTTTGTCGAGTTACCAGCTTGCCATTTGTTCGTGTTGGATATTTTTATTGCTGTCGAGTTATGGCGAGTCCTTTACCGAGTTAATTAGCTGTATTGCCGCCGAGTCTGGTTGTATTATTTCCGAGCTCTCGAGTCCTGTATAGCTATTGGTCGAGTTCTCTTTTATGAGTTTTAATGGTGTTTTGTTTCTGAGTTTCTTTTGTTCGAGACCTTCATTGCTTTGTGTTGCGAGATTGTGCTGTTCGTTAACTGATTTTGTCCTGTTTTCTATTCTTCAGTTAATTTTGTTGTTGAATTTGTCTCCAGTTGTGTTCCATGTTGTGCTGGATTTCCGAATTTTGTAAATTGCTGTTGGAGTTCTTATTTTCCTAATGGTTTTACGTTTTGCGATTACTGTTATGCTCTTGGTTTGCCTCGTTTTTGTCGTGTTAAATTTACGAATAATTCATGTCCACATTTTCTTAAAATTTTCTGTAAATAAAATCGGATTTTAATTCATAATTTAGTTTTAGAATAATTTAGAAGAATTTAGAATTAAATTAGTAAAATCAAATTTTTCAAAAACACAAAATCGTTCTGGTCCGATTAAATTAAATTTTAAGGTTAAGCGAAAATATTAGTCTCTCTGGATTGAATCTTAAAATACTAAAACGATGATCGTGCACTTGCGATATTTTAATTGTCATATTTTCACCACATCAAGTTTTTGGCGCCGCTGCAGGGGACTAATTATTTTTTGCTCCTTAATTTTTAATTTTTCGGATTAGTTTTCTTTCACTTGCCTTATTTTTACTTCGTTTTTTTTAGGAAAGTTTGGAATTTCGGGACTCTTCTCAAGAAGCTTGGAATAAATTGGAAATTTTGGAAGCATGTTTCGGTAAACCGTATCTCACTCTTTTCGCCTTTTTATTTTTAGAAAATCACAAAAAAAAAATCAAAAAAAAAAAAAAAAAGAACAAAACAAAAACAAAAAAAATTGAAAATTGAAAAAAAATCAAAAATCCAAAAAAAAAAAATTAGTTGTAAATACATAATTGTTGCATCATGCATTTAATCACTTAGGAGCACATCATCTAGATTTTTATTTTCTTGTTTTTTATTTTTAGTACCTTATAATTGTGGTGATTGGTGGAGGACCCAAAGGTACGTTAAATTCTTCTTTCTTTTAGATTAGTACACGTAGTGTAAGCATCGATAATTGTTTACCATTTTTGTATATATATCATTGTTTGTTACATTCATTTTAATAAACTTTTAATAAAATTAATTAGACATTTGCCCCTAGGATTTCGCGCTCAATTAGAAAGGTGCCTAAAAATAATTGTAATTAAGACTTATCCACGACCTTCAGTGTCTAAGGTTCGCCTGGCTGTTAAGATTCGGTGTCTAAGTGACGAGTTTGGCCTCTTGGCAATGCCTGCTCTAATCTGGCCGAATCGGTCTGAATAATTTTTAATTTATGGAATTTTTATTGTGTCTTAACATTAGGAGCAAGGTCGAGTTTATTTTATTAAGGAACCTAGGTTTAGAATTTTTCTTTTGATTTTTCACCCTTTCTTTTGTGTGTTTACATTTTTTTCACTTATTTGGTACGTGTTTCCTTTCGTGATTTATGCGAACTACTTGGGTTAGAGATAATTCATCTAGGTTAGTGAGACCAATAGAGTGTTCATCCTCTTCGGAATCCGAACCCGTAGAAATTCTTGACACCGTAGTAACCATGGCCATGTCTCTTAAGGACCGTTGATACCCCACCCGATCGTCCCAACCTTCTTGTATCACTCTTCCCCCGGTTACTGGTAATAATTTTGAGATTAAAGCCCACTTTATTAACATGTTACCTAAATTTACCGGGAGTGAGGGTGAGGATCCGTATCTTTTCCTTCATGAATTCGAGGAGGTTTGCGCATTGCAAAAACTCCAACAACTTTCCGAGGACTCCATTAGGCTTAGACTTATCAACTTCGCTTTGAAAGAAAACGCTAAGAAATGGTTGTATAGTCTTCCCGTTAATTCGATTTCCACGTGGGAGGGTTTCGTAGTCATCTTTCTAAAAAAATTCTTTCCAAGCCACAAGACTACGAAACTCACGAATGAGATTAATCAATTTCGTCAAAAACACAACGAACCATTTTGGACTTGTTTTGACCGCTTTAAAAATCTTTTATCTCAATGTCCCCACCACGGAATCGAAAAATGGAGGCTCTGTAAGATTGTGTACGAGGCCTTAGATGGTTCAACAACTGCATTGTTGGAATCCATGTGCCAAGGGAAATTCATGGAGAAAGACGAGGACGAAGGGTGGGAATTTTTCGAGGAACTAGCCGAAAAGACAATGTTGTGAGAGTCCACTAGGGAACCAAATAGGTCAACCGAATCGTCTAGTTCATCTTCTGGGGGTTTGCATTCAATTAGAAGCAACATCGCAACCGATGCCAAGTTAGCCACCCTTACTAGATGACTCGAAGCCCTAGAAACGCATAACGGTCCCTCACACATGTCTACGTACCCGAATCAAGGGATGCAAAGTTTCCAAGATTTTCAACAAGTCAATGCGGTGTTTCAACAAAACCCTAGGAATGACCCTTTTGCACCTACATACAATCCTGGTTGGAAGAATCACCCAAATTTCTCGTGGAACCAGGGCCAAAATTACCAATCTCCTCCACCTTCTTTTCAACCTTCTTTTCAAAGACCCAATCAGAATTATTACTCACCTCCAAACCAAGGATCTTTCCCAAACCTGACTCAAAATCACGGTCCTTATCCGACTCAAACACCCGCCCGTCCTCCCGGCCTTCATGAGTCAAATAAGAGACTTAATTCTTTGGAAAAGAGCATTGATGCGCTTGTAAAAACAACTAATTTGACTCAATCTCAACAAGCCTTCATGCAAACCATGACTCAAGATAGGCAAATTTTGAACGCTAGTACTCAAGCCATATCTAAGTTAGAAGTTCAAGTGAGTCAATTAGCCAACACCATGAGCGAGCGTGAGAAGAATAAATTTCCAAGTCAACCTGAGGTAAACCCTAGATTCCCCCTCAACCAAAGACCTCCTGAAAGTATTAATGCCATAATTTCTCTAAGGTCGGGGAATCAAGTTGACAATCAAGTAGGTGTCGAGTCTCAAGAAAAAGATGAAGAGTCAAATTTTGAATCTGACCCTAACATTGATCACTCAACTCTTGATTCAACAGAATCTCCTCATAAACCTTCCTCATCCTCCCAAACACCTTCGTCCTCTTCACCTACCAAACCGTCGTCTGATACTCCACTTCCAAAATCCCTTTCCGATGTGTCTAATGAGCGAGTCTTTAAGCCAAAAGCTCCGTATCCTCAAAGACTCCTCCTTCCCAAGCAATCGGCTCAAGTAGACAAAATTCTGGAAGTTTTCAAGCAAGTCGAGATAAACATTCCTCTTTTAGACGCCATTCAACAAATTCCTTCATATGCCAAGTGTCTAAAAGATTTGTGTGCTCATAAGCGATCCACCCATGTCCCTATGAAAGCCTTTTTGACATCACATGTGAGTTCAATTCTTTCAAATTAAATTCCCGTGAAATATAAGGACCCCGGTTGTCCTACAATTTCATGTGTCATAGGCGATACCTTTGTGGATAAAGATTTACTGGACTTAGGAGCGAGCGTGAATCTTCTTCCATTTTCTGTTTATCAAGCCCTAGGGTTAGGGGACCTTAAGAAGACAAACATGACGCTTCAATTAACTGATCGTTCTGTAAAAATGCCTATGGGAATAATTGAAGATGTCTTAATTAAGGTTGGTGATTTTATCTTCCCGGTTGACTTTGTTGTTCTCGAGACTCAACCCGTAACGAATCCCAAGAACCAAATTCCTGTCATTTTAGGAAGACCTTTTCTTGCTACATCTAATGCCTTAATCAATTGTAGGAATGGTTCGATGAAACTCACTTTCGGAAACATGACCATTGACCTTAACATTTTTAATGTCGGAAAAGAACCCAATGAGCTTTATGAACCATCAATAGGGTTAACGTTGTCAACAAATTTGTCACATGGTCTAGTTTCGAAGATAGTGAGATTGTGTCTCTCCTCGTTGAGGATTTCAAAGTCAACTATGCGTCTAACCGGGAGTATGTTGATTCGTTAAGGGACATGACCTCGGAAGAGATGTTGAGCGAGTTGGATGCCATTTGTTCCAAGTGGGAGACACCACCCGAGATTGTTAGTGAGCCCGTTGTTAAGAGTCCTGTTGGACCACCGCCACCTGCATTTGAGTTGACTTTTTATCATCCCGAATTTGATCAACAACCTTTAGGAGGAAACGAACTCTCATCTTATATCATTCTTAGTGATTCAACCCAAGACCATACTTACACTGTCTCTAATTTGCTTAAAGAAGCCTTAAGTTGGTTTAGGGAAAACACTAGTGATACTTGTGCTAATAGGTTGTATGATCCAATGTTGCTGGAGAAAATTTGTTCTAATCCAAATTTTCAAAAATGTCTTGAATTTTTCTCACAGCTTCATCCAAATTTTCCTACCGGAATCACCTGATTCACTTTTATTTCTTTACCTCCCCTCGTGAAGTCCAGGAATGGGGGAGGAATTGTGTGTGTCAGTTGTTTTTCTTTTGTTGTTTTTAGAAGTTTTTCGTCTCCGTCATCCTTTGTCAGGTATTATCTCCTCATTCTCTTCGTTTCTCTTGCATTTGCATACATTGAGGACAATGCATGATTTAGGTATGGGGGAGGGTTTAGTGTAAATACATAAAAATTGAAAAATCCAAAAAAATTGAAAAATTTTAAAAATCCAAAAATAGAGATAATTTAGCATAGTTGTCCTTCCCACTCTTGAACTTTAGAACTAGTTGGTGTTAACTGTTTTTCAAAAATTATATGTATAATGCTTTTAGATAATTTGAACGTAGTCAAGTGAGGTTTCACTCATGAAACTTGTGTCGAACAAATTTTTGCTTAAAAATCCAAGACGACACATTTGCACAAGACTTTTGATGGAGATTGCATAGGAATGTTATTCGATACCTGAGAGATAACCCACATGTTAAAACAATGTCGAATCAAATCTTTGCAAAAATTATTCCAATAGTTTCTTAAAAAAAAATAGAAAAAGAAAAAAATTAAAAAATAGAGTCAATAAATATTTGTAGTCATAGAGTGCTAGTGTAATTTTATAATAATAAATTCTTAGTAAGGAAATCGGCTAGGTTGGGCTCATTGATAACCCGAGTAAGTAAGTCTGAGGGGACTTTGTGCCTAGCAACCTAAGGTCCTTTGTGATCTGGGATTGTTGACCTAAAACTCGCTAAATGGGTATTGATGCAAAAGTCTTTTGGGACCTCAACCATTGTACAGTCGGTCTAACTACTAAGAACGTGAAGTTTGGCTAGATACTTGTTTTGATAGAGATTGGGTCAGTTCAATATTGGTTGAAAAAGAGAAAATGTTCGTATGCACTTTATCCATCACAGGCCTTAAAATTCACTACACACCTTGGGATTTCTTGTAAAAAATTTTAGTCTATTCAAGTGGATTATGGGAACCTATAACTTAGCTATTATTAGAATAATCCATAAGGCATGTATTTTTCCTACAAAAATGTTTTGTTGACACCAATAAAAGCACTACGCCATAAACGGCCTATAGCAACCCCCCAAACTGTGTTACCATAGACCCCTGTTTTAAGTTACCATAGGCCAAAATAGGGCTATGATAACACTTCAGCTGTGTTAGGTTCTCAGCAGTAACTACAGGTATCTAAGGTAACATCAAAAACCAACCTAAGGTAACACAGCAAATGTGGTTACCAAAAACCTCTATAGCAACACCTTAAACACTCTATAGCAACATAGGTTGTGTGTTACCACAGATGATACAATTTTGCATAATATTATGGGGCCCACACGTGGGGCCACACGTGGCATTCACATTTAGGTCCACATGTGGGGCCCACTTTTTGGACCTATTATGGGGCCTACTTTTTGAGCCTGCAACACATGCAATAATATACCTATTGTAACACACTTTGTACCTTTTGTAACACCATAAATGTAATAAAAGAAAAATGTACTACTTGAATATCGAATTTTCCATTAAATAAACCAACAACCAATTCAAATCCTAATTTCATTCACCAAAAACATAACTAGTATAGTTACATCAACGAATCAAATCCAGCAACATTGAAGAAAATAAATTAAAATGTACAAAAGATGCATCTGCAAAAGTCTCTCCTTCTCTGCTCTCTGTACTTAGCAATCTCTGTACTGACTTAAATCCATTGCTGCCATCTCCTGAACTTACTTCCCAATCTGGACAGAAGTAACGTCATTGAAAGATGCCTTAATTTCTGACTATCCCATATGGATAGAAGCAATTACCAACACTGTTACCATCTGCAAGCTCCTTTGGGACGCCATCTAGCAGTGACCTGGTGGAGTAATAGAAAATTAAAAGCAAATAAGAAAAGACAAAACGAACTTGAAATAAGAACACAATTTACTAAGCATCAGACAGCTTTTAAGGATTACAAAGATGTAATCCTTCTCAAATAAACTGATGTTTCGTGTCCACCTACGAACACTCCGAAGTGCAACACGTGTTAAAGCAGGCATAAACAGAATTATAAACTTATAATTCAAGTAATTTGAAGTTGGTACTGGAGAATCTAAAACTTGTTAAAGCACATGTCTTTTAGCACACTAAGACAGACCAATGAAGCAAATTACACTTCTATCTATAGTCTAAAACTCTAAGACAGACCACTGGTTGTGCATCACTAACTAAAGAACTACAGGCAAACTTCTAGGGGTGTCCATGAGTCTTCAAGCCGGTTTTTATATTGGTAAAACTGCACAGCATAACAGTAAAGTCAAGTCATATATGGCGCACTTGTACCAACATGCAACAATATTAAGACCTTGTATCAAAAATATAACAGCTCAAAACTAAAGATCGTTTATGATTCAGAACTGTCAGCAAACTGAATTTAAGAAAGAAAGATCAAAGAGACTTGCCAAGTCCCATAAATTGTAGCATGAGTTATGGATGAAAAGCTAATATGTACCGAAGCATACAAGGTACATATTATACCTCTTGTACAATCTCTTCACATTTCAAGCCTAGCTCTTGTTGTTTAGCAGCTGAAGAATCTTTTGCTGATTTGATCTTAGCCTCTAAAACATCCACCTAGCAATCAAACACAAGAAGATACCAATGTTTTAGTTGAACAGCTATTGATATAAGGAATACAAACCAAAAGATATTATCAAAAGATTATGAGTGTACCTCAGTAAGTAGTGCTTCAACATTTCTCTGCCTTGATTCAATGCGATGCTTTCTCGATTCTACTTCGAGCTTCACATTTGTCAATTCTTTACTAGCTGCCTCACAGTTGAGCTTAACATTGCTCCAGGTCTGCTTGGGCTGGATTGTCAAGACTTAATGAACTTTAGACAAAGGACAAGTTTAACTCTCTTAGTGGGAATAGACACTTGCACCAAGTAAAAATTAAACAATGGATATTGCATCAACATTTTAGGAACTTCACATATCTATTACATAATTATGTGTTACAGAGAGTATGTATGCCGAAATGAAACAGAAAATTGAATGACAAAGTGTTGTACCCACTAAGTGATTGTTTCAGTGATACGGAATGGCGAAATTTTGATTCTAATTATTAAAACATATCAGTAGATATATAGTAAATAGATAGATGGACTAAAATATTGATGTTTCAGTGAAGTAGTACCTTGGCATTGGATTTGATGGTGCACAATAAAATTACTGATTGCTAGATGAATAAGTAGATCCCTGAAAAGGACAAGACTCAACACAATTAGTTGTAAAACAAAAAAATCTAAGATATTTTATAGAAGGATAATTCTGAGAAATGAAGTTCATCATGCATGTCCTCCTTGTAAATGTAAAGAACTTAACATCTTGCAGCTCCCACTACTACAATGGCTGAAAAGTATACAATTTTTAATTACGTTAATAGGCCTTAGACCTTGGGGACAAGCAGAAGCATTAGTTTCAAGCAGATGACTTATAAGTTGATTCATGGAATTAGATCAGTTCATTTTTTTTCCAGCTGATGCTGCTACACGTAAAAAATGTGCTGCTTCTAGACACCTTATAACATTATCTTATGCATGATCTGTAGTATATTGCAATGAAAGTCCAGTTAAAATAAAGTTAAAAAAAACCATTAAACTTAGCTTATATTTTAGTAGGAGTTCCACCTACTGTAACAAAACTTTTTCTGTTCAAATTAAAACCCATCAAAATTTGATTACTGGGAAAATGTTTAATAGCTCTGTTTTTAACCCTCCTTGTGCACTAATTGTAGCTAGTTAAACTATTACTATCAAGGCTACATTATAGTTCAAGTGTTGAACTACTACTATTTTATCCCTTACAACTTACAAGCCATATTATGGTTTATAACTTAAAGCTTAAAAGATTTTTTTGTACTTCGAATTTTCACAGCATTCTTTAGGTATTATTATAAACTACTACTTTCAAGTTTTGAAAACAAATAGAGGAAAACACATAGTTTATTCATACCTCTTAAGCGGTAGAATTTATAACATGACCAAGCATAAGTATGGCACTTAAGCACTTCAAGAGAAATATTAATATTGTTGGAAGTCCTTTTAACAAAGTACGCTTACTAGAAAATGAACCCAACAAAAAAAAAAGAGAACAGGGTATACCTTTTATTTTTTGGAACCTCTGAGAACATCAATTAACCCGGGAAGGTTTCTAGAAGTAGCCAGGTACTCAACTACAGGTTCATAGTATGACAAAAGGCAGATACGGAGACATGTTTCATAATCGAGCTGTTTCAAGTAAAAATGTCAGTCATCGATTTAAAATTTTGAACTCAATTAGGACTAGTTCATATTTTTTGAAGAAACGGAGGACAGAGAGAGAGAGAGAGAGAGAAAGGGGGAGGGAGAGAGTGGGAGAGAAGGGGAGGGAGAGAGGGGGAGAGTAGGAGAGATAGTGAGTAAGGAGAGGATGACCTCTCGGTACCAAAACCCTAATTGAAAGCTTCGACAAAATCCAACAAAGCTCTAAATCAATTAGATCGAAAACCCTAATTAATCACCTGAAAAATTAAAAATCAATTAGATCGAAAACCATAGAAAAGAGAAAAGAAAAGTTAAGAAAGAAGAGAAGGGAATAGAGAGTTTTTTGAAACTATGGCGGTGGTGGAGAGTTCTTTGATGGCGGCTGAGTGTGTTAGAGCGAATGCAATAATGTGGACTTAGCATACAAATAATGTGGATTTGGGAAATTGGGGGGAAAATTGCCGCCCACAATTTTTCACCCTTCCTTTTTTTTTGTCAATAAAGTAATATCATTCGTTCAATTAAATATTTTGAAATTACATCAAATTATTAAGATAAATTTGGGTTGTAATTTAAAATTAGATAATAGTAAGATCCATTTTTTTTAATGTTATTGCTACATTATTAAGATAATTTTTAAAATAATTTGATTTAAGCTTTCGATTTTTTTAAAAATATTTCTCGACGACCAAACCGTACGGGCATCAAGATCCATCATTTTTAATATATTTCCCAAAATTTTAGAAAAAAAAATTATTTGATCGGGTAATTCAACGGTCTTCTATCACTTTGACCAGAACCCCTAAACAGGGTTTCGTCAAGGTTTAAGTATTCGATTTTTTAAAAAATATTTCTCGACCACCCAACCATACGGGAATCAAGATCCATCAATTATATTGTAATAATTTAAAGAATTTAGTAAAAAATTTATAAGTTAAAGAATTTACTTTCTTTTTTTATTTTTTTACTCACTTTTTTTATTTTTGTAAATATTATCAATTTATTTTAATTTCTTGAAATTACAATTTTATTGTTAAATCTATTATTTTCATAATTTTGTAATAATTCACAATTTATACATAACTTAGTTTTCTTTATTAATTTTTTTAATGAATTTAGGTAAAATTTAATAATTTTTGATACTACTTTATTTTAAAACCTTTTTATGTGAAATTTATAAACATAATTTAATATTTATGAAAAATCAATAATTTAATTATTTGATGGAATATTACGTTTTAAAAGGATTATTTTAATGATTTTGTTAAAATTAATTATTTTTAAAGTCAAATAATTATTAAATCATTAATTTTAAATAAAATTAAAATTTTGTTAATGAATACTCTATGGTAACACACCTCATGGTGTTACCCATTGTTAACACCTTTATAACTAAAGTAACATACTTTTGTGCCTATGGTAACACCACAATCAAAAGGTTGCGATAGGTCAAAATTTTCATAGCTATGGTAACACCCGTAGTGGTAACACCCATGCCAAAAGGTTGCGATAGGCCATCTATGGCGTAGTGAAGCTAGGTTGTAAGAGGAAAGTTGGATACTTGCTAATTTATCTCAAAGATTTTATGGGTATATCTTCTGTAAACCCTTAGGAGACAACACTCCTCCTATAGAGATCGTCTATAGGTTTAACGGGTTGGTAAACCTAAAATTACCCGTGATTCCTACGACAGTGAGTATAAGTTTTTATTCTGCATTTTTTCTTTTTGTTTTACTCGAGAACGAGCAAAAGATAGGTATGGGGGCATTTGATAAGTGCATATTTTTGCATATTTTTATTACCTATTTATTGCTTAAATTCGTATTTTAATAAATTATTTTGTTGCATTTCAGGAAATTCGAGAAAAAAATAAAGAAATGACAAAATAAAGAAATAAAGTGCAAAGAAGGAGAAAAAAAAAAGGAAGAAAAATAAAAGAAGAAGGAAAAGAATTAGGAGCTTGGAGCAAATTGGAACACACCCCAAAATTTTAGCTGACTTTATTTTTCAAAAGTATCATGCGGCAGAATCTTGAAAAAAAAGAAAACTACAGCTTGATTGAGAAAATTGTCAACATAGGCATTTGAAAGCTATCATTGTAGGAGTAAAGCTGGCTAATAAAATGAAGTCACTGATCAATTACAAAACACAGACACGGGGAGACAACCCCAAAAACAAACTTACTTTACTTTTTCTCTTTGCCAATTCCTGTGTTTCCTTTTAGTACAATTTAGTTTTTAGATACACTAAATTTTGTAGCCTTCATTTTTATTCGTAGTAAATTCTAGATATTGTAAACACCTTATTTCATATTAATGCAAGTTTAATTTTTCTTATTCCTTACATCTTGTTTTTTTATGTTGAATTAATTTCGTTATTTTCGTAAATCCGATTAGTGGACAAAGTAGCGAAATGCTAACCACTTGGGGTTGAAAGTAACGATTTTTAATTTTTCTTATTCTTAGTTAATAATCATATTTATGCCCTTTAAATCTCAATTTAATTTTGAGTTTTATAATTTTTAATTCTAGATCTAATTTTTATATTTATTATGTTAGTGTAAAAAAAAAAATTAGTTTTATAAATTTTCTGCACTTAATTTTCTGTCTTTATTTTTGGTTTAATTCGAAGCCTCTTATTAACTCCCCTGTTTTCAGTCTGTTCAATCACAACCCCCAAACCCAGCACCCCCATCTTTCTTTTCTTGTTCGAACAAAATACAAGACCCATCTCCGTTATTTTCTTCTTCACTTTAAAACAAACAATCACTCCCCTGTTCTTCTTCTTATTTCGATTCCATCCCTTTCCCCAGTTTCGGTTTTTTTTAGAATCCTTGAGTTCGCTGATTATTGCTTGTTTCCGAATCGGTGTTCACTATTTTGAGATTGATTCCGTTGTTTTTCCATAGCTGTGATTGTTGTTACTGCGTGTATTTGTTGCTGAGTAGTGTTAGTATTGCGTGTTGCTTGATTATGATGATACCGAATTCGAATTTCACCGAGTTTGGTTTCTGTTTGGTTGAGTCACTGTTTTCATGTTGGTGTTTGTTGTTTCCAAATTTTTCGAGTTCTTGCTGATGGTTTGCGATTTGTCTGATTGATGTTTCGTCGTTGCTTGTAATGGGCTGAGTCGAATCAAGGTTGTTTAATTTTAGAACTAGATTTGCTGTGAATTCTCACCGAGTTTGTAGTTGCTGTAACCGAGTTGTTGTCGACCGATTTCAGTGCTGGCTGCATTTTGTGTTCGTTTATTGGGTTTAATTCGCCGGTTGTCTGGGTTCATGCTTTGAGTTCTCGCGAGTTTGATGAGTAAATGTTTAGTGGTTTTTGTCGAGTTACCAGCTTGCCATTTGTTCGTGTGGGATATTTTGATTGCTGTCGAGTTATGGCGAGTCCTTTACCGAGTTAATTAGCTGTATTGCCACCGAGTCTGGTTGTATTATTTCCGAGCTCTCGAGTCTTGTATAGCTAGTGGTCGAGTTCTCTTTTATGAGTTTTAATGGTGTTTTATTTCTGAGTTTCTTTTGTTCGAGACCTTCATTTCGTTGTGTTGCGAGATTGTGCTGTTCGTTAACTGATTTTGTCCTGTTTTCTATTCTTCGGTTAATTTTGTTGTTGAATTTGTCTCCAATTGTGTTCCATGTTGTGCTGGATTTCCGAATTTTGTAAATTGCTGCTGGAGTTCTTATTTTCCGAATGGTTTTGCATTTTGCGATTACTGTTATGCTCTTGGTTTGCCTCGTTTTTGTCTTGTTAAATTTACGAATAATTCATGTCCACATTTTCTTAAAATTTTCTGTAAATAAAATCGGATTTTAATTCATAATTTAGTTTTAGAATAATTTAGAAGAATTTAGAATTTAGAATTAAATTAGCAAAATCCAATTTTTCAAAAACAAAAAATCGTTCTAGTCCGATTAAATTAAATTTTAAGGTTAAGCGAAAATATTAATATCTGTGGATTGAATCTTAAAATACTAAAACGATGATCGTGCACTTGCGATATTTTAATTGTCATATTTTCACCACATCACGTATATTTGAAACTTATTATAGATCAGTTAAATATTTTTCTAAAAAATAATTATTTTAAAAAATATTTATTTATTGTATTGGATAAATTATCATGTACATGAATTATTTATAATGTTGGATAAATTACAATGTAATATATTGTTTAATAAAAATAATAAGTACAACACTTTAGATTCTACTAGGTCTTTTGAAACAATTAGTACTCATTTCTAATTATTATTATTTTTAAATATTTTGACTACATGTCATGTAAAAAATTATAAAAAATCATTAAATTATAAAAATAATTACAAAATATTACACTCCAAATTCTACTAGTTGTCTTGATATTTTACGATTCTTTTAAATGTTTGAAAATTCTATTAACTAATGTTAAAATTCTGTTAAGTTATATATAGAAACCGTTAGGTAATAAACCAAGATTCTTTTACATGTTCAATTCAATTTATCAATTTTTTTATTATCTTTTAGAAATTTTTTCAGAGTAATTAACAAAATACATAATTGAATCACGGTATATTACATTATATTTTATATATTTTTTAAAGTTATATATAAAAATCTTAGGTAATACACGAAGATTCTTTTACGTGTTTTAAATCAATATATCAATTTTTTTATTATATATTCAAGATTCTTACGAGAATTATTTTAAAAGACATGCTATCAAAAATTGAATTTTAATTCAAAAAAATATTTTATAGATTTTCTTGAATGTTGGATAAATTATTTATAGTGTTGTTCTTGTACATAACTTTATTTGAAACTTATAGATCAATTAAACATTTTAATAAAAAATTAATATTATAAAAAATATTCATTTATAGTATTGGATAAATTATCATGTACGCGATTTATTTATAGTGTTGGATAAATTATCATGTAATATCAATTTTCAATAAAAACAATAAGTATAACACCTTAGATTCTCCTAGGTCTTTTGATACGTATTTTTTAAGAATATTTTGACTACGTATCATTTAAAAAATTCTAATTTTTTTATTAAATTATAAAAATAATTATGAAATATTACACTCCAGATTCGACTAGGTGTCTTGATATTTTACGATTCTGTTAAGTGTTTGAAAATTCCATTAAGTAGTGTTAAAATTATATCAAATTATAATTAGAAACGTGCACCAAGATTCTTTTACGTATTTCGAATCAATATGTCAATTTTTTTATTGTCTTTTCGAAATTTTTTCAAAGTAATTAACAAAATACTTAAGAGAATCTTGGTATATTACATAATTTTTCTATATATTAATTTTTTAAAAGAAAATTTATGCATTTCTTTTAAAATTAAGTTATATATATAGAAATCTTAGATAATACACCAAGATTCTTTTACGTGTTTCAAATCAATATGTCAATTCTTTATTATATTTTTGAGATTTTTTTGAGAATTATTTAAGAAGACTTGCTATAAAAAATTGAATTTTAATTCGAAAAAATATTCTATAGATATTCTTAAATGTTTGATAAATTATTTATAGTGTTGTACTTGTACATAACTGTATTCGAAACTTATAGATCAATTAAATATTTTAATAAAAAATTAAAATTATAAAAAATATTCATTTACAGTATTGGATAAATTATTATGTACATGAATTATTTATAGTGTTGGATAAATTATCATGTAATATCATTTTTCAATAAAAACAAAAAGTATAACACCTTAGATTCTACTAGGTCTTTTGATACATATTGGAAACAATTTCATTTTGTAATTTTTGACAATTTGTTTATATATTCACTCACTCATCTTTAATTATTTTTTAAAAATATTTTGACTAGGTATTATTTAAAAAATCTATTTTTTTATTAAATTATAAAAATAATTGAAAATTCTATTAAGTAATGTTAAAGTTCTATCAAGTTATATATAGAAACGTGCAAGAAGATTCTTTTACGTATTTCAAATCAATATGTCAATATATATTTATATATTTATTTTTATTCTTATTATTAATTAAAATAACACAAAATACGACACGAACACGAAATGACATGAATCCTTACACGGGTGGTTTTGGGTTTAGCATTTAGGTACATAAAACACGAAAGTACCCGACACAAAAGTACATGACACGAACGAATTGCCAAGTCTATAGCTAGCAGCTCGGCCCGTTTGGATAAATTTAAATTTATTACTATTGAGTTGTTTAAAATGGCAAGTGAAATGTAAAAATTTTAATTAAGGGCTTGTTTGGGAAAATTTAAAATAAGTCATTATGCACTTATTTTCAGGTAAAAATTTCATATTTTGGTGAAAATTTTTTATACAAGCATTTAATGTATATTTGAGATTCGATAAGTTGCAAAAAAAATTAATTTTTTTCAGAAAAAAGTTAGGAATCTCTAACTTTGTCTTAAAATAAGTTGACTTATTTTGAAAATAAGTTCCCCCCAAACACCCCCTAAATATCTATTTAGGTAATGTTGTATTATGAATAATTTATGAATTATAAAAAATAAAAAAAAGTAATAAATTTGATAATTTATTTATTTAAATGATGATACTAACTTTTTTCAAATAAAATTATCAAAATAAAATAAGTTATTCCAAAAAGTACTTTCTACCAACTCTTAACTTTAAACTGTTTTTTTTAAAAAACTTTAAATCATTTTTTGACTTATTAAACAAACATATATTTTTTAACTTAAAGTTCAACATGACTTTAAACTGGCTTAAAAGTGGCAGTCAAACGAGAGCAACTCCAATGTGATTTCTTATTTTGGACCTTTAAAATATGATAAAATAATGATTATTTAAAATATGAGAAATAAAAAATTATTTTACTCCAATGCTGTGGTTCCCTATATTTATTTTTAAAAATATTAATTAATTAGTATTCAAAAGAAAAAAGAAGAAACTTAGAGCATCTCCAATGGTGTTGTTAAAATTATTAGCTAAAATGATATAAATACTGATTATGTATAACTTACTGAATCTGTAAGTTATTGTACGGTTATATTTTTAAAAACATAATGTTATTATTATTTTAAGTTGTTAAAAATAGAATATTCCATTTCAATATGCTAATGGATGATGCGGAGTTTATTACAGGTCTTTAAATGTTGGACAAATATAATTAATATGAAGTGGTTATCTAAAATTATAAATAACAGTTATGTAACGTTGAAGATGAATAAATTTTACATATTCACTACAAAATTTATTTATGGTAATCCACGTCCCTTTTAGTTAGAGCATCTCCAACCCAATAAAACCTTTAGCTAAAATTAAATGTGAAATACCATAAATAAAAAATATAGAGAATATGTAAATAAAATGTTCACTCCAATGGGGGAAAACCCTTAGCAAAAATTTTAGCCAACCCTTTCATGTTGGATATATATAGCCAACCTCAAGGGACCTGTAGCAATATTCCACATCATCCTTTACCATATACAAATAATATAATCTATTTATAACAATTTAAAATAATAATAAAATACTATTTTTAAAATATAGCCAACCATTATAGCCAACATCATTGGAGTACAACATCATACAGATTCAGCAAATATCTTACAGGTTCAGCAAATTTTATTTGAACCAACCTTTTTTAGCCAAGACAATTGGAGATGCTATTAAGGACTATTCATGGTTGAAATGTTTTTAGAGAGATAAATGACGGGAGAGAAAATAAAGGAAGAGATTGAGAAGGGACGTGACTGGTGAGGTGGAAAAAATAGGAAGTTACTTTTTACTCTCCTTACTTTCTTTTTTACTTTTTAATTTTAACTAGGTAATTTAGCCGCGCTTCGCGCGGTTAATAAATTTTTACTGTTAGGCACTAAAAGTTAATTGATATTTTCAAAATTTCCTAAAAAAGTGATTTAAAACAGGTGTATGAATTAGGGTGAAAAACCAAAATATCCACCGGCGGAAAGGTCCGCCATTTTTACCTACAGACCACACATTACACACATGCGTGTAGGGTGTACGCATGTTGAAATTGCGTAGTCAATGGCCACGCATCTACATAATGCGTACACTTTGCGAAATTCAAAATTCAAAATTCGAATTCTAAGCTATGAACAGTAACCATGAATACGCATTTTTCGGATTGCGTGTTTAGAGATACGCATGATACACATGCATATATATGTACTGTTCATCGTCTTCTTTCCCCCGCCAACGGATGTTTTTTCTTCGTTTTTTTCATCGTTTTTTTCAATCGCTTCGTGCACTTTTTCTACGCATCGAGCAGTCACATACTATATACCAAAATGATCATATTGTTCTCTTCTACAATCCTATAATCTTAGTTTACCGTTTGTTTCGCCGGATTTAAAATCCCCAAATTGAGCTCATTTTCCGATCGAGTTACCAGATCTGTTCGTGCACGCCCCTGTGGGGCCAGAACTCAACAACGGAATATGAAATGATGTAGATGCAGGCCTGGGCATCATTTTTATATCCTCAGGTGTTGTGAAGGTTGCCGAAATTTGACGAACGGGAGGAGACAATGAAGGTTGCCGAAATTTGACGAACGGGAGGAGACAATTTTGTGACGATTTTGTGTTCGTCTGAGCTCCGACTGCGTTTGTGAAGTAATGACATCATCTGACGTCAATACGCATCTGGCATATGCGTGACAACGGATACACAACTTGGAAATATGTATCCCAGTATACGCAGCAAAAACACGCATATTCAATGGTAAAAAAGGGCGGAACATATTGAAAACGGGTATTTCGGGCACCTTCCATAGAAAAGTGGTGTAGTTTGGGTATTATTTCTTTGAATTATTATTTGCAGTAATACTCTCATTATATATCAAAAAAATTTAATAATCTTAAAAATATCATAAATATTAAAAGTACCAATTACAATATTAAATATAACTAAATAACGTTTTGAAAGCCGACACCCCTCTCATAACATACATGCTCAATAGTAGCATAAGAATTTATATAATTAGAAGATTTAATCGTAGGAGTATGGCCTCAATTTTTTATTTTTTTTTGCACAAAAATGACCCAAATATTTTTTTAAGCAGTTGCTTTCATTCCGTCTAAATAAGTCTAAATATTGGTGTTTATTTTTGGGCCATTTTATGTTGAAAAAACATTGTTCAGCCATCATGTTATAATTAAATCATAAACTGAATACATTCATCTGTTTTAAAAAATAGTTAGGTCATCACATTGTCTATTTTTATATTTGGACCATTTTTGTGGAAAAAAAAAAAGTTAAGCCCATCCTCCTACAATTAAGTCTAATTAGAATAATAATTTATTATTTCACAATATAATGAAATAACATGTTTATAACATTTTTATCAACTTAATCGATCAATAAAATGGTTGAGTTTATTATGTAAAAAATTAAAAATTTGTCAATATTATTTTATACAAATTCTAGATTTTAACGAAAAGATTATACTTTCATAACTTATAAAGATTTTCACAATCATTGATTAAAAATTGTTTTAGAAGTTAAAATCGTTTGTCCTATAATCGTCCGAAAAAAGTTTTCAAAAATCTTCAACATGTAATAAAAAATGACGCAATGCGAACAATTTTAAGTCGTTAATTTACATGAAAATAATCATAATTTTATACACATAATTAATATTTTAAATTTGAATAATAATTATAATGCTCAAATAAAGTTTGTCAATCTTTTCTATAAATAATATGAAGTAAATTTATTTTATATATACATATATATATATATATATATATATATATATATTTATAAGTGTAATTAATGATTATTAAGATGTTATTAATATGCCATTAAGATGCTACTTAATGCAAAAAAAAATAATTTAATAAAAAAAATCAAAAAAGTGAGAATTCAAGAAAAATATTTTAAACGCTTCTGGTGTATTTCCGATCTCCTGGCATTATAATATATATATATATATTTTTAATGTTTTTCCGAGTGATTACAATTAATTCAATTTAAAATTTAATTTATCCATTTACTTCATATGCTAATAAATCGATAAAAGTGAACAAATGATAATAATTGATACCAAAAGTGTAACATTTTAATATTATTTATTTTTTAATTAACTACAATTACAATTTAATCAATTATAATTATTTTCTAAAATATACAATTTCGTTTGATATTTTTTGAATATCTAATTTTTTTCCCCAATCAGTGACCTATCTGAAACTTAACATATATTTCGGTGATGAATTTGGTTTTGAATTTGAGATTCTGATGTGTACGTTAACGTGTTACTAACCTTGTAGCTGATGTGACACAATTTAACAATTTTCGGTTAAAGTCAACACATTTTTAATGATCGTGCAAGTTTTTTGAAGTTTCGTATTGTAATTGCAATCTGATTGTAATTTTATAATGCGATTGAAAACTTTTTTAATTTGATGACTTATTTACAAGTTACTACTAACTATAGTGATAAATTAGCCAATTAACCCATTATAAAGAATGCCATCCAATTTTAAAGATGGCTCTTTAATCATTTTGTAACTTGGTAATTTGTATTATTTCTTGATTTGCTATCTATTTCATTGCTCTATCACCTTTTTTTTTATAGTTGAATACACGCAGACGCCAATAATCGAACTCTTAACCTTCCTTAGAGAAGCCAAGTCCTCGACCACTGCACCAACCTTTTGTTGACAAATATGTACTTATTCAGAATTGAACTCGAAACCCTCAACAAATTTACGAACATTCATGCCATTACACCATTTAGTCATACATCTATTATCTTTTTCATACAATGCACAAATACGTAAATTTGTTGAAAATTGATTGAGTATTTTTTTTATAAAAAGATAACTTAAAAAGCTTTTTAGATATTACTTGAAAGTTAATAAGCCAAATTATTACTTACATAATTTTGGAATGAAACAGAATGGAATCCGGGACTTGAAATTTTATAGGTATCAATTTTGTTACACAATCCTCTGGTCGCGATGATTGACACCTTATTTTCAAGTTTCAGATAGAAAAGAAAGTAAATGAATGATAAGTAAAATAATTTTACTTTCATTCATGTTTATGTTTTCGAATTTTTAACAAAAATGAAAGTAAATGAAAATAAATACAAATTAAATATAGTATCACTCCACAAATAAGATGAAACTATTTCATTTCCCAACACTTTTAGTTTTTTCACTTTTAAAAACTCGGAGGATCCTTTAATTTTGAAGTGTTTATCTGCAAATATTGAAATAAGATAATACATTAAAAGCTGTTAGAATTTTTAATTTTTTTTATACAGTACAAAGTTGAGATATGAATGCTACTTTTTGTTGTTTTTGGGGAGAAAAACAAAGAAAGATTATTACAATAGAATGAATTTACATATTTATATTTATTTAAACAAGTTATCACAACTTGGCCTATTAGCTCAGCTGGTTAGAGCGTCGTGCTAATAACGCGAAGGTCGCAGGTTCGAGACCTGCATGGGCCACTTTTTTGTAAATTTTGCCCTTTTGAAGGGGCTCTTTCCTTTTTCTTTTCTCCTCATCATTTTTGCACTTTGCTTGTCATTTGTCGAATTCCCACTTCAACAACGTTATTTATTTAGGGGAAGCTGGTCCCTGATAATCGATTGTCAGGCACAGCTTATTTACTGGTCCCTGACAATCGATTGTCAGGCACAACTTATTTAACAATCAGTTTTTGAATCGTTGGAGCCTCCCTGGATTTAAAAAAAAATTTACGTTCCGCGGAAATTTTCCGCGAATTCCACGGATGCCGTTGAATAACGATCCAACGACTGAGAAATTGATTGTTAAATAACCGGTCCTGATCAGGGACCGAGACCCTTATTTAGGATAGAGATATCCACAATCTAGAAAATTAAACTAGCTTACTTTTCTCCGACCAAACCCTCTCTATCTATAGACTCTACATACAAAATCCTCTGTATCTATAACAAAACTTAAAAATAAAAAAGATGGGTTTGTTTGATCTTGAAAAACACTTTGCATTCTATGGATCATACCATAGCAACCCTGTTAATATTTTCATCCATACCCTTTTTGTTTGGCCAATCTTTTTCACTGCTCTTGTTCTCTTCTACTTTACTCCCCCTATTCTTAACTTATCTGAATTCTTGTTTTTGGGCCATGGTTTGATTTTCAATTTTGGGTTTGTTTTTACTTTGATATATGCTTTGTTTTATATTGGTCTTGATTATAAAGCTGGTTCTCTTGGTGCTGTTCTCTGTTTTGGCTGTTGGGTGTTTGCTAGCTCTCTTGCAAATTCTTTGGGCTTCTCCTTGGCTTGGAAGGTACTAATTTTTTTTTTATATTCACACTTCTATTATGTTAATCTCTGTTGTACCCTATTATTAGTATTGTCAATTTCGGATTTCAGGCCGGGTTCGTATTTGTAAACATGTCTTTAATTTTAAAGAAATAAGGTTTTGACTTTTGATGAACTAGTTATGAAAGGTTATGTACTTGTAATTGTGTTGAGAATCGAGTCTGATTCTTGTTTGCGTCAAATATTGTTAGCTATTTTAAATTATTTGATTATATGCTTCTTTAGTGCTTTACTATGCGACCGAGTGTGGTTTATTGGGTAATTGTGTACATTTTTAAGCTAGCAAGAAATAATTATAATGGGAGAAACATTTTTGACCTAAATTAGTAGGCTTAATTTCATATTTCTCTTTGACAACATGAGATGTACGGCTTGTTAATGAGCATGGAGGTGCAAATGCAAATCTCATTGCCCTTAAAGTTTCTTTTATTGTGTTGGAATTAGTTTGCCCTTGTGATTGTGCTTTCTTGTCCATTTTTTTGGTTTTACTATGATTAACATGCTATATGATGTTGTCCAAGAATTGAAAAAGATGAAGAAAACAAAATAGTATAAGTTTGGGTGGGTTAAAGGCAGAATATGCATTCACTTTAGGGTGACTCAAGTGCTCAACTAGTGGCTCTTCCACAAAAGAACCGCCACCTTAGGATTTCTCAACGGAAGAATTTGTTTGGGTTCCAACTGGAAGATAGCAATTTCAGTTTTAATGAATAAAGTAAAAAATTAAAAAATTTAAACTATTAAATAAAATAAACAATTTTTTTCTATTCTACTACCACAACCTAGAACTAACTAATAATTTAATTACCTCATTCAATTATTATAAAGATAATTAAACTTTATAATAAGTTTTAATCAACTTTATTCCTAGATAATAAAATAACTACAAATTAATTAATTTTTTTTTTTATTCCTTACTCCACGTCATTCTCCTCTGCTTTTGCCAAAACTCGTCCACTAATTGTGTAAAATCTCACAATGAACGGACGAAGTGATGATTTGTCGCAGACTGACTTGCAGTTGTTGAAGACATCAAATGTTAGCTTTGTGTATGGAATACTAAACAAGCTTTTATCAATTAATAAAACAGATCGCAATTTTTTCTTTGTTATTGCATAGAAGTGCCAATTCTTGCTGCGGATAAGTATAACTATATTATATTTGTGTTTTTGAGAAAAAAAAATGAAAGAGAAGATCTCTCCCAAATCCCAATTCTTCCTTCTTTCTTCTTTCTCTATACTGTAATAAGGGCAAGTAAACCGACCTTCGTGGTTTGCTAGAAAATTAAAAAGGGAACTACTAAGAGTTGGACTGAGACCCTCCATCCACCGCTGCAAATAAGATAAGAAAGGATTTGCTGCCTTCAGTAGGAGCAAGTACAGCTATTGGACCTTGTTACAGTGCTGATTTTAGAAGAGGATGAATTTAAAATCCTCAAGTAATTGATCCTTTTCTAGATAGGAAGAAAATGTGTAGAAATTTATTCTACAAGTGAACTAAAGATTTGTATAATCAGCAGACGTGCAATTTTAGAAGATCTTCCCTTGATTATTTCAGGTTGTCCTAGTCGCTCAGTTAGTTTGCTGGACTGCACAGTTTATAGGCCATGGTGTGTTTGAGGTAAATACTCTTATAAGCAAATTTTACTTCTAGTTAGTGACGGGTCAGGACTCTAAATTTTGTTAATGCAGAAACGGGCCCCAGCTCTCTTAGACAACCTAATTCAGGCCTTCCTGATGGCACCTTTCTTTGTACTGCTTGAGGTAAAATTGCTTCTTTTTTCTTTAGAAACTTCTTTCGCTTATCTGGATCATAAAAATGATATTTTGTCAATCTAGGTACTAATGTTATTCCACTATGAACCGTATCCTGGGTTCCGCAAATCTGTTGAAGCAAGGATAGAAGAGGAAATCAAAGAATGGCAGGATGAGAAGAAGAAGAAAATATCTTAGGTTGAGTTGATCACATGGACCAAACGTATACTTATTAGGTCTACTTGTAATAAGATTGGATGTTTGTCTAGACCTCATATGCTACCCAACTATAATCCTTGTAATATTTGTAAACAAGTAAATACTGTTTGGCCCAGGTTTTACCGATCCAGAATTTGGTTATATAAATTATGTGTAAAACTTTTATTTATCCTTTTTAAATTTGCAAAAAGCGAAGTTAGCAACTGAGAATCTTTGACCACAATTGGTAGTTGAAAATTTAGAAAACAGGAAAGCAAATTGTTAATCCATATTCTCTGGCTGACCTGAACATCATCTCATGCTTTATAATAATTGCATAGCTGCTACAGAAGGTTAAGTTGAAGGCAAGGAATGGGCTCTGGAAAGTTTAAAGAGATCATCTCTGACAACAGTCACTGAAGGTATTTTGTGTGTTCACAAGAGATACTGACTGGTTCCTTTATGCCCTAATTCTTTGGTCAGCTTGCAGGCTAACAAGTTTGGATCTATTTCCTTTGAATTCTTTCCTAGAGTCTGTCCTAAGGAGCTCACGAAGTGGCCAAAGAGGGCCTTGGTAGACAGCATTTGTCTTGGACCTCTTGGTCCAACTTGGATTAGTTGTGGTCATAGTTGATTTCCATTTGTGGCTCTGCCAATTTGGTCCTTGTCTTTGTAGAGTCTGTGGTTAGTGGGCTCTATGGACTGTTATAGATGCATAGTTCTCCAGGGATCCATTCGACTATCAGCAGCGGTGCTGGTGTCGGTTTAGTGGGTCATAGCTGAACTTACACTTTTGCATTCTAGTTGATGGGGTCATGTGGATCCGGATGTGGATCTAACATATATATTTGGGTTCGGGTCTGATTTTCACAAAATCCAAACCGACCCACCCGATTGCCATCCCTGCCCGGAGCTAAAATATCTGTTACAAAATTCTAAAGGCTAACCAGACCTACATACAAATATTTGAATATCAATCAAACAGAATTTGGAAATAAAAATCATCTGATTTTCAAAGTCCGGTCCAAATTATTAATTTCCTTGTTTCCGCAGCTGAGTTCAATGTTGTGGATATGCGTACTTATTTGTGTATACACTACCTTATAGCTGATATTATTTGTTTATGATTAACTCAGTGATGTTCGAAGAGGATGATGTTTCTATGATATTCAAGGGTCTTGGGCTTGGAGCAACAGAGTATATAATGAAGCCTCTAGGTGCCACAGATGTCTTAAATTTGTGGAATCACATACAAAAGAGGAGCACATGGATCACATTCGTTAAAGAGCAATTCCAACAGCTTCCTTCTCCTTACAAATAATATTATTAAATGGGTTTCATGTTGCTGAGGACCTCAGGTAATTCCATATTAATGCACGAGGATATAATTGTAATTACAGGATTTTTTAAAAAAAATTCAATATTTACAAAAATACCACAAATATTTATACTGCTATCTCAGGTAATTCTCCTGAGGTAACCTCAGGGCCTTTTTTCTCTTATTAAATTAACTCTTAACTATTTAGGACATAAAATCAAGCCTTTTCTCTAACAATTCTCCTCAATTTATTCCTTATTCATTTTTTTATTAATTAACTATATTTATACATACTTTGTATTATTATTAATACAATAATACTACATTCCAGTTTTAATTTATATCACTATTGCTAAAGCAATTTAGATTAAAATGATTTTTTAAAAATTCGATCCATTCGTAAAAATTAAAAAAAGAAAGAAAAAGAAAAAACCCATGACTTGAAGTCACGGTAGATAGCTCAAATTTTTGTTTCTTTTTGTTTTTCGGCTTACCTTTTTCTTTTTCTTTTACATCAATCAATTATATACATTATTCACAAAATATGTGGAGAATGATATCTCCAAGTTTTGGATGCATTACTGCAGCAACCGAACTGAACGTTTCTGTCATTTAAAAATGAAAATGAGAAACAAAAACAAAATGTCTTTCGTTTGTGTCAGAATTGTAATTGCTAAAAAAAAGAAGAAAAAACCCGTTTCTTGAAGTCACGGTAGATAGCTCAAATTTGCTAAATTTATGTTCAAGTTTGTTCAGATGTATAAGTTGAAGTTAATAAAAAATGAAGAAAGGAGAGGAGAGAAAATCTTAAGTATGAGGAGGAGAGGAGAGGAGAGGAGAGTTAAATTTTAAAGAAGACTTAGGATTTTGTTGGAGTGAAAATTTTGATAAATTCTCCTCAAAATTTGACTTAAGAGTGAAGTGAGGAGCTTGTTGGAGATAATCTAACTTAGAGTGTCAATTTTCGACCCAACCCGAAACCCGACACGAACCCAACCCGAGAAAATACGAATTTGGGTCATTAAATATTCAACCTGAAACTACCAGGTACAAACAGACACGAACCCGAAACCCGAAAATGACCCAAAAATTAATGAAACTCTTTTTATAACCCTGCTTTTGAAATACTTTATGTTTAAAATAACTAAATTTAAGTATAATAAAATAACTTTCATGTGCAATGATAGATACTCCCTAGTTAATTTATAATTATTTAAGAGTAATAAAATAATTTTCTATATGTCATGCCCCTTTTTACACCTGACAAAATGGGTACAGTACATATTATACATTTGAACTGTAACTTTCACGTGCAATGAAAGAGAAATGAACTGTTTTTTCTTAAAATTTTTGTAAAAGCAATCAGTCCATATAAATCGAGAGAGAGGGAGTATATAATATAAGAGTATATTTTCAGTCCAATAATTCAACCCGAAATAACCAGATACAATCTGACCCGACACGAATCCGACCCAGAACCCGAAATTGACACCCCTGCTAGTCTAACTACATGGCCTTTGTTATATTGCGATTACATATATTGTGTTCAATAACTTCTAAATAAATGATCCATCTATATTGTTTGTTTGGAATCTTTGGATTTGCTAACTTGTACTCATGATTGTGATTTTAGTTTGATAAAAAATTTATTTTCTAAACTATTTGACTTGGTAATTATAGACCAAAAATTTAGGTGTCATGCCAAAATGTTGTACATAATCCAAACTTAAGCAACTAAATTGAATTTTTTTTATGGCAAAAAAAAAAACAGGTACACAGGCTGTTAGTATTGTTACCAACACTTAATGCCGAAAAAAACTTAAGCAACTAAATTGAATTTTTTTGATGGCAAAAAAAAAAAAACAGGTACACAGGCTGTTAGTATTGTTACCAACACTTAATGCCGAAAAATCTAACAGCTTAGGTCTATAAATTTTATATTTTATCATTAGTATCCTCCAATGTCATAAAACATATGAAAATGAATATATTATTTTTTTTAAATAAATTAAATCTTGCTCTATAACCCATCAATATTATTGGACTAAGTTATTTGAACACTTACATCTTACTCATAAATTATAACACAGAAATCATGAAAATTTGACATATATGAGGTGCAAGATAGGCATGAATGATTTCATACACAAATTTATAACTTCTGTGATTCCCCTTTTTTATTTATCATGGTGTATGTTATAATAATTAATATTTTTTAAATGAAATATAGTGTAAAATTCAAATTTTAATTTTTGCGGAAAAATAATTTTTAATTAAATACATGTTATATATAATTTACAAATTTGAAATATACTTTATCATAAGTAAAGTGCACGGTTTTTGTGTTGTGTATATGTTGTATATATATATATATTTAAAAAAATAGTGAAATATCCATATTTTCAAATTTTATTTACAAATATACATTAAAATTAAAAGTTGCATATGTGTGATTGCGTAGTTTGCAAACATTTGCATTATTGGTTGTAACAATGGCATATTTTTGAAAAAAATCCTAAAAAAATATTATCAAGTTCATAAATAAGTATATAGAATTCTACGAAATTTTAGGTGATTAAAAACATAATTTTAAACATTTTAAAGTAAAAAAAATGGTCCATTCCTCATTATTAGTCACAACCACATATTGCTTAATGCTTAGTAGCAAAATTGATTCCTAGCTATACGGTACCCAAATATTACTTCCAAATGATGTGGCAATGCTTACATGGCATGGTGGAAATTTTTGATTGGGTGGTTGGTATGAATGCAGAGGATTAACTATTATTTCTTTACACTCAATAAAATGATAATATGCCTAAGCCAGAACTTGATATGTGATTCTCAGGATATCTTCAAACTTAGACCTCAGCAGGTCTTTGACCTTGAAACTATATATATGATTTCACTCTACCCTCCCTGCTACTGATTTTTGGTCATTTAAGTGTGCTAAGCATGTCAACTACCACCTAGGCATTGCGATAGTATACTATTTTCGGACCGTGTACGATTTGGCCATTCCATTTTTCGATTGAAAGGAACTTGATATTAGGAAAATTTTGCAAGATGCTGGTTTTAATGTTGGAGAGTATCACAATATTAAAGACTTTCAAATGGCGTTAAAGAAAGCTCTTGGCGTAGACGTGCATTTGGTATTTAAGCTTTACAATGATCATCGATACTAGATGAGATCGTCATCATGTTTGATACTTCCGGTAAGGCGATAAGCTCATGAATCACCCTCCGCGACACATGTTCCGGAAAAGAAATTTGTCTTTCACACTACCCCTATGTATGTAGCTAGTAGTGTGAAAGAGAAACTTCCCTTCCGGAACTTGTGCCGCGGAGGGGTGATTCATGAGCTTACCGAAGATATCATACATGATGCCGATCTCATCTAGATGGCCATTGTAAAGCTTAAACACCAAATGTACGTCTACGCCAAGAGCCTTCTTCAACATTATTTGAAAGTTTTTAATACTGTGATACTCTCCAACGTTAAAACCAGCATCTTGCAGAATTTTCCTAATATCAAGTTCCTTTCCATCGAGAAATGGAATGACCAAATCGTACACGGTCTGAAAATAGTCTACCATCGCAATGCCTAGGTGGTAGTTGACATGCTTAGCGCACTGAGAAGACCAAAAATCAGTGGCAGGGAGGATAGAGTGGAACCATATAGTTTCAAGGTCAATAACCTGCTGAGACCCAAGTTGTTTGAAAATATCTTGAGAATCACATATCAAATTCTGGCTTAGGCAATATTATTTATGCTAATATGCAGCGGGCATATTGCAAAAGCACTCAATAAGCTGGGATGGGTATAAAAAATGTGGAATGGAAGCAATATTTACCGGTGAGACAGGGAGGTTATTACCTACCAAAATATGTATTGGCCCAACATATTATATGAAGCCCGCAGACATGGTCGAGGATAAAATTCAGTCTCGTGCTCGAGGCTGTGTGCAACACTCACAAGACAACCCACACAAGAGCGTTCATAAAGTGGAGGTCTTCGATTTGGTGAAATGGAACGCGATTACCTCATTTCGCACGGTTCCTCTCACTTGGCACGGTTCCTCGCTAATTCTCAAAGAAAGACTATTTTGACTAAGTGATTCGTAATGTTTATATGCGAAAGTAGTGGATACACAGCTCAAACTAAATCTTGTTGTTGGAGATGCAAGAAAAGTCCCAAATGTGTGGAAACTTCTTTTGTGGCAATTGCTTCCAGGATGGGTTTGGATAAGCGGCATTAACCTGGCTTTAGTTTGTCTTTCCAAGCATACTATCAATTCCTCAGTCCATGCAAAAATTCTGTATTATCCTTACATACTTGTCCCTAAAAGGATATATATTAACTTTCAGAGATGGTTTCCTTTTTTGTAAACTATTTTAGTTACTTGCACTGCATGTCCGTTTCACGGGCCAGAAGTCCGTAATTAATCTGTTCATAATGATAAAACATGTGCATAACTTGCATCATGCTAAACAAAAGGAAGGGTCTGCGTCGAAGAACACAAGGGTGTCTCAGCTTTAATTATGGAATCTATAAATACAGTATATGATACAGAAGGCAGCAGCATTATGGTAAATCATGGATGAGAAGTTGAGGACTATACAAGAGAGCATCTCAACGAGCGTAAGCCATCAGAAATAAGTGTATGAAAATCCAGCCTAATTTGCAATAGCCATGGGGAGATTTCTAATGACAAATACTTACTCCCCTTAAACTTTTTTAGTCCCACGCTTATATGAATATGCATGTACCGGTTCATATTCTGAATGAGGGCATATTTGTTCTCTGCAAACCGGAAAGATCACCCAAGGACTTGGAAAATGGCATTTTTGAATATGCTTGTAATTTCATGTATTGTTACAACAAAAATCAATTGATCATTTAACCAAAATACAGAAACTAGTAGGTACTCATAAATAATATATCTATGCCAGGACTCGAGCTCCATCAGAAACTCTTCTCAGTTGTGCCTTTCATTAAAGTTCGATTGTGTTTGATGTAAACTACTTTGCTCCCTTTATTTGTTTCTAATATGAGATCCTTGCAAATGTAAATCATCTGAGTATTTCTTGAGATGATCAGCCATTTGACATTTTTTTCTGTTCTTTTTGCTAATTAGCCATTTGACATTAATGAACTTTTTACTTTTTAAACTATTGTACATATTTTGTTTAGTCGGAGGGAATTGTTTTAAATGTACATAGAATAAAACTTGTACTGTACTATTTTGTAGATAAATAACTATAGTTACATCCAAACCTTCTAAACTATTAATACAATATAAACTAAAAAACATATACAATGTTTTTGAAACTCAGATTTAGGCTGTGGCCTGTGGGATATATATTTTCATTGACATTCTAGCTCCAACCTACTCAATGCCATGCCCATGTCGAAAAGAAGTTATGCCCATTCATCACACTAAATACTCCTGTTACCTAAACTTAATCATTTTATTAAGATAGATAAGAATATAATCGATACGATCGTATCGTTAATTATTGCTCAAGACCATTTTAGTGTGCTAAGTCAACCTCAGAGCTAACATTCTCCTAGCTGTAGACGCGCTTCAGAGTTGTATCATTGTATGTTAGTTGGTAGTTATGTAGTACTTGATCTCCAGATTGTTATTTAAACATGAACTAATACAGGACTGCACGTCTTCCGATTATCCTGACATGCATCCAACTCTGTTTGGTACAACATAGAAATTTAAACATCTCTAATGCCTTTGCAGTGACTTGTATGCTTTCATTCTAGCATACCAACCATAACATCACAAGGTTAAGCATCATGAGAGAACCACACTCCCTACTTGTGTATGTCTGTTTCTTGTTTCTCTCAAGATTTTTTAACTACACCTCAGCTAGCACTTCCTACTCACCAACTGATAATTATCTCATTAATTGCGGCTCGTCTGAAAGCACCATGCTTCAAGATGGCCGAACCTTCAAGTCTGATTCTCAGTCAGTTTCTTTTCTCTCTACGGATGAGAATATACTTGCTTCTGTTGATTCAGTTTCTAACATTTCTTCTTCCTCGTTTCCTTCTTCGACGTCTTTGTCTCTTCCTCTGTTTTCTACTGCAAGAATCTTTCAAGACGAATCAATGTACAGATTTCTTATATTTCGTCCAGGGCGCCATTGGTTACGTCTGTACTTCTACCCAGTTCCACACCCTTTATATAACTTAACAAATGCTGTGTTCACGGTTAAGACCGATAAATTGGTATTCTTGCATGATTTTTCAGTTAAGGATTCCACAAGACTTGTGTTCAAAGAGTACCTTGTAAATGTTACCTCAGACAGGTTCTCTCTTATATTCTCACCTTTGAAAAATTCTTTTGCATTTATCAATGCCATTGAGTTTCTTTCAGCTCCGGATACAATCATTTCGGATTCAGCCTCTGCAGTTTCCCCTGTTGCTGATTTTAATGGCCTGTTGAAACATGCGTTTGAAGTTTCATATCGAGTTAATGTCGGAGGTCCAATCATCACTCCTAAGAATGATACACTTTGGAGGACATGGCAGGCTGATGATGGCTACATGAAAATCCCTCAAGGTGTTAAAAATGTGTCCGTAGCACCCGATGTTGTCAAATATCAAGAGGGAGGAGCCTCCCCTTTGATTGCTCCGAACGCGGTTTACTCAACAGCTAGCGAGATGGCGGATTCTAGCATGATCAGCCCAAATTTCAACCTCACTTGGGAAATGCCTGTTGACTCAAGTTTTTCTTATGTGATTAGGTTGCATTTCTGTGATATTGTGAGCAAAAGCCTTAATGAACTCTACTTTAATGTTTATGTCAATGACTTGATGGGTGCTTCATCTTTTGACCTCTCAACCCTCACTTCAGGCCTCGGTGTTCCTTATTACAGGGACTTTGTGCTCAATGCTTCAGCAATTTCAAATGATTTGATAAGGGTTCAGGTTGGACCCTCTTCATCATTTCAATCAAATGTCCCAAATGCTCTTCTTAACGGCTTAGAAATCATGAAGATGAGCAATTCTGATGGAAGTTTGGATGGGTTGTTTTCTTCCAATGAGAAACACTCGGCTACATCTGCTGCAATGAGAATTGCAGAGGCCATTGGCTTGGCACTGGCAGTGGCAGCTATAGTATTGCTTGTCGTTACGATTTGTCGACGGAAGAGACGGCCTCGAGATTGGGAGAAGCGACGCAGCTTCTCATCCTGTTTTCATCCTCTCAATTCCTCGTCCTTTTGTAGCAAAAGTAAAAGCAGTTACTCAAATACTTTTACCTCAGGGATCAATCTAGGCCGGGTTTTCACTTTCAGTGAATTACGCGATGCAACTAGAAATTTTGATGAGAGTGCAGTTATTGGCATTGGTGGTTTTGGGAAAGTGTATCTTGGGGAGTTGGAAGATGGAACATCATTGGCCATAAAACGAGGAAATCAAAGTTCATCACAAGGTATAAATGAGTTCCAGACAGAGATAAAAATGTTATCTAAGCTTAGACATCGTCACCTTGTCTCCATTATTGGTTATTGTGATGAACAATCAGAAATGATCCTAGTTTACGAGTATATGGCTAAGGGCCCACTTCGTGACCACATCTATGGAACCAAGCTTCCTCCTCTATCATGGAGACAACGGCTTGATATATGCATTGGTGCAGCTCGTGGACTGCATTATCTCCATACAGGTGCAGCTCAAGGCTTAATTCACCGTGATGTAAAAACAACTAACATTCTCCTGGATGAGAATTTTGTCGCCAAAGTTTCTGATTTTGGCTTATCTAGAGATGCTCCATCATTGGATCAGACGCATGTCAGCACAGCCGTAAAAGGGAGCTTTGGATATCTTGATCCTGAGTACTTCAGGAGGCAGCAGCTTACGGACAAATCCGATGTATATTCATTTGGGGTCGTTCTTTTTGAGGTTCTATGTGCAAGGCCAGCTCTTGACCCAACTCTACCTAGGGAACAAGTGAATCTGGCTGAGTGGGCAATGACACGACAACAAAAAGGTCTCATTGAGAAGATTATTGATCCTCGAATTGTTGGAACCATCAGCTCGGAATGTCTGATGAAATATGTAGAAGCTGCAGAAAAATGTTTGGCAGAATACGGTGTAGATAGGCCATCAATGGGAGATGTGTTATGGAACTTGGAGTTCGCATTGCAGCTTCAGGATGCATCTTCACAGCTTGATCCTCCTGAAGATGACATGGAGAATACGAACATTGTCCGTTCAGGTGAATCAAGCTTTAGTCACTCGGAAGAAGACCCTATTATCATAAACATCAATGATGATTCTGGGGTGGTAGTAGGTTCTCCTTTGTTTTCGAATATTGGTGATTTTCAGGGGCGGTAATTTGACAAGGGAACCAAATGAATGCAAGCCTTTTAGATTTTGTAGATTGTGTTGTTAATTAGTACTAGTATATTTTCCTCTCCCCACTTTAATTTTAGTTCATCTATTTATTCATGCAAGATAGACGATCTCAGTTAAATTTATTTTTTGCAAGCTCCGAGGAACATTGTCATTTGCTAAGCTCAATCAAAATTTTAATTTCCCAGCTTCCCTATTTGCTTCGCCTCAATGCAAGGGAAACATCTTGGAATTTTTTAAGAGTAATGCTAGGTGCACATAATTGGCTACAGAATTTTTTCACAGAATGAGTTGGATTCCACTAATATAGATTTTTATTGGTTGATATTGATGTAAATACAGGGGCTCATTAAGTTATAACCAATTAAATTAAAACACCTACCATTCTGTAAAACTTTTTGTGGAAGTTTCTGTAAGTCTGACATTTTCCTAATTTTAATTTGTAAAGAGTTGTTCTATTCAAGTTGTAAAATTGAAGTCATGGAGAAAGTAATTAATTCTATGGAATTTGACTAAAAATTGAAGTACTCCTAGGCCCTAGCCCACTTTCCACTTTGTTTGTTGACACATGACCAAGTCAAGTAGACTTATTTAGAAGTACTAATACATTTTCCTAATTTATTAATGTCCCCTTGTGTGAAAAACTATAATATAGTAATATCATGCACATTAATTTTTCAATGATTTTCTGGATTTTAATCAAATCCATGTCACTTTCAATTTGACTGTCTCTTCCAAGCAAAATTTTGAGTTGAAACCAAAATAATATTTAAGTGTATGAAATGTGATCTTTCTAATAATTTGACATAGTGGTTGGCAAAGAAAAGATGAGAACACTGTAAATGATTCCCCATGAAGGGTGGATGGCCCTAGTTAAAAATCATACCCTAGCATCGGCTTTTTACCTCAAGAAGGTTGGTGTTGTTCATACCAAAGTACAGTAAATGAATACTTTCGGATCGCAAAATTTTATTCAGTTGGTAAGATTATTCATTTATTGAGCTTAAGAATGCATTACTGTATTACCATTATGTTAGTATCGAAAATTTTTATTCATTTAATGAGATTATTCATTTATCGAATATTTATACTTGGGTTCTTCTATTTCCGGTTTCCTCTTTTCCGTGAGCTAAATTTATAGAATGTTGATGAGGAACTCCCAAAGACAAGACCTTGAATGAATCCAAAGGAAGTCATGGGTGAAAAGTGAAAACATATCAATGGTCAATATGTAAGATAGAATCTCACCTGATGAACTGGTGGTGGTTTGTTATCTAGCAGTTGTTAGCAGTTAGCCCATCTCTTTTCCCCCAGAGCACCAAAAGTCTCCTAGCTTTACTTGAGAAATTACCATTTCTAAGGAATCATTCAAATACAAACAAATCCCACTTGCTAATATAGAAAAGAAAACAGTAAGTTCTCCCTCCTAAAGTATATAAATGTGTGTGTATGTATGTACCAAGGAAAAATTTTCATCATCAAATTGTAGTTGTAATGGAGGGAACAAGCAAGATTATCAGAAGTTCAGTCTACATGTTTCTTTCAAATTATCATTACTTCACAATCTCAGCACTTTTTGCTTTACCATTTTCAGCTACAGTTCTCATCACTCAAGCCCTTGTCCCTTATACCTCTCTACTTCCACCAATTCAAAATAGGCTGCAGGCTCTTCTTTATGCTGCAGGCTTACCTCCATCATCAGAATTCTTCAACATTCTCTGCATAAAGCTCTCCGAGACCATAATTTCTTCGATTTTGGTTCTCCCTTTGGCCTTTTCTTTCCTCCTCATAGCCAAGGCATCTGTAATCAAAGCTCTCTCCCAAGAAAACAAATATAAAGTCTCTTCCTTTATTCCTATTCTGAGCTCCATTTTCTCCACACAGATTTGCAACTCATTACTCATTCTCTCCGTAAACGCAACTTCAATCTCAATCATATCCATTGCATTCAATTTTCTAGATGTTTTCAACCTACTATCAACTCCTACATCAATTTTGCTTTTTTCTGCAGCTGCAGCTCTTCTTTACTCTACATTTCTTGCTAATGCATTCATCATCGGCAACTTAGCCTTAGTTTCTTCTGGTATGGAAACAAAAGGAGGGTACATGTCAATAATCAAGGCTTGTGTCCTGCTCAGGGGGAGAAAATCAAAAGCTATATCATTAGCACTGCCACTCAATATGGCCTTGGCTGCAACGGAGGCTCTGTTTCAATTTCGAGTGATCGAAGCCTTTTCTTCGACTGGATTTCCAATGACACTCGAGTGGCTTGTCATTGCATATTTATACTCCATCTTCATCGTTCTTGATACAATCATCAGTTGCATGTTTTTCAAAAGCTGTAAAACAGCTTTATACGTCCAAGATCAGGAGAGCAGATCTTCTCATTATATTGACATTTCACAAGAAGATCAAGAACACGGCATTTCATTTGCTACATTGAAGACTCTAGAAGTACTTCCTTGAAATTTCATTGTAATTAAACTACTAGACAATTTGTGCAGTTTATTACATTGAAGACTCTAGAAGTACTTCCTTGAAATTTCTTTTTTTACCTCTTTTTTTAGAAGGTTGTATTTAATTACATTGCAAGAAAATATGCAAAAATCTGTGTGTATTACTGGCTAGTCTACCTGACTAAATTACTGACAATAGAACGAACTGACATGATGTTCTAAAACAATTCCCAAATATCAGCAAGATTCAAAGACTCATCATACAGGTCAGACAAGCCAAACAAGTTGACAAGTACTGGCTGTACATTATCCTCTATTTTATTCTTAAAGTCAAATAAGAGCATCTTCAACTTAAAAGTTTGTGTGAATTTCATTTTGTAACCAACCCGTGGGCAGATTAACTCTTCAGAACCAGTAAAAGGGCTTGATACATAAGAATCGTCAACCATTTGATAGTAACAAGGGAAATTCATGTTTTTATATAAGACTGAAAACTGATAACAAATGAACAAAGGAAGTACTCAACATAACAAGACGAGAATTGAATTAACCGAACTGAAATACAACCAGAAACGAAATGAAAATACAAAACATAAAGACAAGTTTCTTCTTCGATGATGCTTCCTTCTGTAGAGAACATGGTGTATATAGTTAGACATGTACTAATTTGGGCTGAGCTGGGCTTGTAAAACTGGACTTGTGAACTGGCCCAACTGTAATACTAATAAGTAATAACAGGCCCATGTAAATGCCGGGTCTACTCACTATAGTTGTTATGGGCTTCTATAGTGGGGGAGCGGGTTGGGGTGCATTGGGCTGCGGACCTGTGGGAACCGGGCTTGAGCCGGATTAGGCCCACTACTGTAACGGGAACCGGGCATGAGCCGGATTAGGCCCGTTACACATTTTTCTTGCTACAATTAGTATGACAAACAAGTTTCATGAGCATGGATCATTTGCTATACTGGGATCAATTACAAAAGTTTATATATGCAGGTCTATTGGGATCAATTACGAAAAAACATTTGATACAATACTTAAACATATCAGTAATGTTTAGTAGCCCACCCTTTGGATAGTAATGTTCTATATCCACACCTTTTTGCACAATAAAACATGTTAGACACATGCATGCCCACCTAAATCTTGATATAATACCAGAGGGAGCAAGTATATTTCGAAGATCCGAATCCCTAACAAACGATTATTGTAAGTATTTGTTCGGTATAACTTTTTGCAAATTGATTTAACAGTAAAAATTTTGTAAAGGCAGGAAATTCTTTCATATAACCCCCATTTTTCCATGAATTATATATATAGTCCTAATGTATTGGATTTTAGTGTACGTCGTTTCTTGATCTGTACATTAACTTTTTTCTCACATGCGTTGTTTGCGTAGTTGCAGAATGTTTAGCTGGCCTCAACAATTATAGGCTTTGCCGGGACAGAATAAGGGACTCGTTGCATAAAAACATGTTGATAACAATAATTATGTTGACAATTATGGTGATAAGAATAATTATCCATATAAACATGTTGATATTACAAAAAGAAACAAGTTTGAACTTTGAATTTATATAAAACATTTCTTTTCTTAACAACATTGTTGAATAATATTTGTTATAAATTATAATAGTTGCTGTAGTATAGGATCTTGTTGCATCATTCTCTGAAATTTAAAGTTTTAGAATGATTATTACTTAATACATGATAACCCGTGCGAAGCACGGGCTCGGGGATTTATATTAATTAATTACTAATTTTTTATTTAATTTAATATTTATAAAATATATTATAAAATTATAAAAAGAACTATGTTATTTGCATAAAAAATTTATACGATTAACAAACTATAAACTTAGATTGTTTAATAGAAGTGCATGAAAACAGGTTTAGTTGTTTTCATTGAAAAATATTTAAGATAATTGATCGTAATCTTTTCTTATTCTAAAGTTATAATAAAAAAATTACGATTAACAAACTATAAACTTAGATTGTTTAATAGAAGTGCATGGAAACACGTTTCAGTTGTTTTCATTTAAAAATATTTAAGATAATTGATCGTAATCTTTTTTTATTCTAAAGTTATAATAAAAAAATTGCTAATACAATATAAGAATTATAATAATAATAATAAGATTTCAATTTTATTATGTTTTTTTAAAAAAAAACATATAATCGTAGGAAAAATTGTTCTGGAGTATTGTATAGAAACATGTTCTAGTTGTTCTCCTTGAAAAATCTTTCGGAGAATTGATCGTATTATTTTTTTATTCTAAATTATGATTAAAAAAGTGTATTATAATTATAATAGGATTTCAATTTTATTATTTTCTTTAAAAAATAACATAGAATATAAGGGAAATATGATTTTAGGTGTGAAACTAATTTTTTATTTAAAGTTGTAATAAAAGAATTATATTTATAATAGGATTTCTATTTTATTAAAAAAACAACATAGAAACAGAATTATAGTAGAAATTGGATTGTAGGGGTGAAACCAAAATATAGTGCGAACCAAAAAGTGGTACCGTTAAAAGGGTGTTTCGTTCGCTTATTAATAAAGGTTATGATGCATTGTTAAATAATGTTGATTGTTAAAAAAAAATAATTCTAAATTGTGACTTTAGATTTGTTTTTCTTCCAAGTTTTAAGTATTAGTATCCAGCTATACAGCCAACAAATACTATATTCTTAGTTTATTCTTAAGAATTAAGAAAATACATAATTAATTGCAAATAATTGTAGACTTTTAGAACCTGTAGATTATATATGCATATATCCTATAATAATAATAGAGTAAATTATTCTAAACTTCTTTCAAAAGTATACATTAACAGTTATTAGAATTAAAATTTATAAGTCAAATGATAAATAGATAGGGGTGTTTGGGGGAACTTTTTTCCAGAATAAGTCAACTTTTTTCCTAACTTTCCAACTTATTTTCCAACTTATTTTTGCAACTTATTGAATCTCAAATATACATTAAATACTTCTATAAAAAAAATTATCAAAATATAAAATTTTTACCCGAAAATAAGTCCATAAATCCTAAAAAAAAAAAGGTGAGCCAAACAGGGCCAATGTATAATTAGTGATGTAAAATTCAGTTGACTTGGAAGAACAATGCAGTGAATATTTTTTGTATTATCCACATTAGAGTTCCCTGACTCAAACATTTAAGAGCTTCACTTCCCTCTAATAATAAAGAACTTTAAACCAATCCTAAACAATTTTGTATTACTCAACATTTTGCTTTTTTTTTTTTTTTTTTTCATTTTTAGTCTGTTTCCTTTGTCAAAGCTAATCACTTCAGATAATAAAAGAATGAATAAGGTGCAAGTATAGGGAGGAATGGAATGGGGAAAAAGGTAAGACAAACCATTTTATTAGTTACTAGTTAGTCAGAATCACTATACTCTCGAGTACAAAAGTTTTTGAATGCCCTGCAGCCTATATGTTAGAATTGGTTAGGATAACTATGCTAGACTAAATGTCCTATTTTCTGATTTCATCTTCTATTTCTGACTATAATATATACCACTCTTTACATGGGTTCCTACAAAACCAATTGATTAATTGGGAACCCGCACTTCTATGTTACAAGAAAAGAATCAGATGTTCTTCAATCTAACCATAAGGTCAAGTTGGAGCTTTGTACATGGTTATGGTACACTGGCTTATTGTCATTTGCTCTTCCCAAACCATCTGCTTCATGCTTGCTCCCCAAAAGCGTGATAAAGCCAGTTTTGCTATCAGAAAGACGTCTTCATCCAATGAATAGCAAATATTCCTTAGATGGATCCCCTGGACCTCCCATCTTAGAAAACGATATTCACTTAAATGCTCACAGATAAAGGGATAAATAACAATCAATCATATGCAAGCATCAAAATTGTCGACCGTGCTGCGAGCTGAGTCAGCCAAGAAGATCACGGGCCCACAAGAGTGACATATTCACCTTGTTTTCTTGAAGTTGACTAACCGTGAGATTCATGCCACAACAAAGATGAGGGAAGTCTTTGGTCTGTTACTGAAGCAGATCACTGTGACTTTATGAATCAACAGCTTAAGACCACACAGAATAAAAGGCCCATGAAGGTAATGAAGCATACTATTTTACACCCTTCTTTGTTAGATTAATCCCCTTTGCCTTCTCCATCTCAATCTCCTTTTGAGCTTTCTTCTTCTCAAGTTCAGCCTGTTTACAGTTCTCATCATGAGCTTTCTTGAACAACCGCACGAAGTTTAAAAGTGTTGCAGTAACTGCATAATTCAATTGATGAATATAAGAAGCAAAATCAGCCACTAATACTTTTGAGAATACCGAAAAAGCAAAAAAAAAAAATGGTCAGAACTAACAAACAAATAGGTTCACAAACAAGTTAGCATTGTCTCACATTGAGAGAAGGGGGGGGGGGGATTCATGAGTATCATGATAATGAGAACAATATAGAAAGTGGCAACCCTGGCTAAAAGCCAAGAAAATTTCACAAAGAGAACAAGAAAGAACAGAGCTTATGCGCGCAACATACCGATGGGCTTAAGGCTTTGCTAGGAACTAGTTTGACATTTTGTGGCCAACCTGCAGTAGGGGTGTTGTGGGGAAAAGTGTTCGTGGGGAGAAGGTTCAAGGTTTTGGTAATAAACATAGAAGTTCTAAGGACTAAGCTGAATGCCAATAAAAGGTTAATATTAGTATTTTGGAAATTAAGTTGAAGTTAAAAATATATTTAAAAAAGAAAAATTAATATCAGATTTCCTCTTAAGTTCTGAAAGCTGTTCTCCGCAGAAGCTAAAAACTATAGCTTTCCTGAAAGCAGTTTGTAAGCAGTTGTGGTGTTCCCAAATGCTGATTTTTAGCTGAAAAGATGGTAAGGCAATGCCAAATGGCCCCTAATTGTTCCACATATCCGCATAAAATTACTAAACTTAAAAAGTAATCAACATTGCCACATTTGGCTCACATGTATAGATTCAATTCAATTATTCAAAAGAGACTAAAGAGCTTTACAAAAAGATTTTCAAGTCCAGATGGGAAGAAATAAAGGGAATACTGTACCACTCTACTACAATTACCAACTTACAGTAGTAAACTTGAGCATTTAGACCTTTTGCAACATTAAACAAGAAATTGTCAGATATCATAAACTTGAGGGCTTATTTACCTTGTTCAAACGGGCACCGTGCCGGGTCCTCGCCAAAATACAGTGCCAGTGCATCTGCATTCCTACCCTGCCCGCCAACAAAGAATAATGTCAATATAACCAGGATGTCATCATTTTAGTATATGTGATAGTTTGATGGGTAGAGATTTACCACAACAGAATACAAATTTGTTAGAGAAGCAACCTCTGTTTCAGCAACCCCGACAAATTCCTTCAATGTCTAAAAATGGAAAAATACACTTGCATTATGGCAGTTTATAGAACAATACATGTTATTTTCAGTAATTGCATAGTAAATTAATAATAAATTGCATAAATTAAATAAATTTTGACGAGTTAGCTAACCAAAGCCAATGAAAAAACTTAAATGCCATGAATATCTTATAATGTATAAATGTATATCAATTTGGATCAGAGGTAATATATTTGAAATAAAAAATATCATAAAGATTCTTTTGAATTTGCAGCTTCAGCTGAATTCCTCGTTAGCTAATGACATTTATCAAACAAAACAAATGGGTGTTATTTTGTTCACGGATTCACTATTAAAATGATTACTCTAAAAGAACTCATCGATTTAATTCTCTGCATTATTGAAAGACCGTCTGTTCTGCACAGATTGATGATGCATTGACCACAGGTATGCTGGTTCAATTTTCATGCATTCCTTGTCTCCACCGCCAGTAAAACCAGACCAGTTGTATGGTCAAGTTCAAAAAAAAAACCTAAAAACACTATTTTTTCACCAATGCTTTGCCTACGTACACAGATAAGCAACATATTGGTTGGAGATGATCATTTACAGTATAAAGTTAAAGTAAGAAAGCTTCAGCATTTTTCCTAATATATACTTGCGTACGTAAAACTATAATGCTAAAAGTTTCTTCAGTCAACTACGTCAGTATATGTACAAATTCATTCCCTGATCCTCACCAACTGGGAAAGGAGGTAAATCGTGTATGCAGTCCTGTCAATTTCATGTTACTTTTTCAAACATGGACATACATCATTAAGAATGTTAAAAGATAATTCCCCTCATGGATACCTTATGAAAAACTTCTGATACAGGGCCATCATTCTCGGATGCACTTAACTCCTGCTTTACTTTTTCTAATCCCTTGATAATAGCTTGCATTTCTTCTGCTAAAGACTTTAATTGTATCTGCAAGGAATATCTTTTTTAGAGGCTATTTCCTAACAAAAACCTTCAGTATCGGGAGTGTGAAATGGATGAAAAGGAACCTTCGATGCAGGTTCAAGACTTAAAAGATCTTTCTGAAAGTCTAGTAGAGTCGGGGACTTGGAAGCAAGAACCTGACAAGTAGAAATTAACAAAGAGATCAAACACAAATTCCTAATAAAAATAAAGGTTATTCCTATATAGAACATCTATGGCAAACGTCAGCCATTATAGTAGTAAAAACAACCAACCTATCATTTACTGGTAATTTTTAAGTACCACCAGTACTAAAGAAGCCAATACTTTCACACTAACATTGAATTAAGAGGCACATTATTATGCAAGCAAATAACACTAATTGACAATGCAACTTAATCAGTGTGGGGTTTAGTGTTGGTTTCTAGTCATTATATTAGTAATGATGCAATATTTCGAGTAATTTGATAGGTCCATAGTTTTATATATTTTTAATACCTACATTATGTTTGTTTTCGGAATTTTATCAACTAATTAATTGTTTTGTAGGAAACTAAATAATAAGAGAATTCTAGAAGGAAAAGTTGAAGGAGGCGCAAAAGGAAAAGAGGTGGATAATTCTTTAAGGCGAAAAAATTGGAAATAATTAGGAGCATTACTGGGTATTTGTTTTTCAAAAATATATTTATTCATACTGTAGCACAGTTGCAAGACATTATTATGTCCTAACATGTCGGTCATCTGTAGTCTGTGCACAGAAAGAACTTACTGCTAAAAAAAATTGTACAGGAGACGGAACAAAAGGTATCCATACCTTGCAAAGATAATGCATTAATGTCATCTTGTTGTTGGTGGCACGGGTATCGGCAAGTTTCAATAGACTGTCTAATTTGAATCCTACTGCAGAACCTGTGACATTTGACATTTGAGACATGTTGAGATTCATTCACGAGACATGATATATAGCACTAAAACAGTGTCATCTGCACCAAAAGAAACTTGAGTCGATAATAAATGATAACATAACTCTTACCCCTGGCAGTTCCTTGATTTAATGTATTTCCCAAATATAAAATTTTCTTCATAATTTCTTTCAACTTGAAAGAATTCCGAACCTAAGGATATTTAAACTCTACATTAGGCCTAAAAGAAGACAACAAATGGAATGCTTCACTGATCATTATCATTGACAATGGAATGCTTTCAGCGCTCATTATTATCGACTAACCTCATCACAGGCAGCAAGAACAGATTTTAAACTCTTCGTGAAATCTGATATCTGCAATAGAAGTGAGACTCATTAATCTAAGTTTCCCGACTCCAGAGATTTGATAAAACACTTTGCAGTGTATCAAAATAATTTTATCATCAAACCTGGGAATTAAACTGAATTTTGAAAAGAAAAACCCTTAATTTTGATTCCACTCGTGGGACCTTCATCAGCTCCAAGAAAAACTGGAATATATATGTATATGCAAAATCAAATCAGATAGAATACACTGCAGCATTAACTCAATCTAGAATACTCCACAACAACATTATAAAGATTCTAATCCCTAACCCAGTTTTGTTGGCTACATTTTCAAAGTTGAGGTACTTTATTGAGATGATATCTACATTACTCTATATTTACAAAATGACAGAATAAAAATTAACAGATACTATCAGACATATTTAAAAGTGACAATCTACAATGAATATATTGTTCTTTTCTTAAGCAACATGCCTATTGAAGAGGCCAAGTAAGATGGCATAAGTACATTCCAGAAAGCAAAACAAAGTATAAAAAGTAAAATCTGCCGAGCTTAAAAATAAGGTGATCAACAAATCGAGTCAAATATCAAACCTCAACCAGAATCCATCCCACTTTTACAATATGTATCCAATTAATAAAAACCCATAAGTCATAAGAGGAGAAAACAAAATATAGATCAAGGCTAAGTTATTAGAGGTGACAACAAAATTTGGATCAAGGCTCCTACTTACAATTTTCATTTTATAACAACTTAAACAACAGAAATCATACTTCTTCAAAGCAATCATATTTTAAAAAAGCAACATCATGAAAAACAACAGCAGAATGAGTTTTTACCAGACCTGTTCACACTTTCCCAAATTCTCTTTGTCGCCTGTGTAATTCTGAAGAATGCAATAGAATCAAATATTAAATAGAAGTGAGATGAGAGAAGCATCAAGCAGCAATGCAACATTTTGTACCCCATCTATATAACAAGATATTCTCATGTGCATAGTGATAACATGATATGCAATAGAATGCGCACACACACGTATATAAGCCATAGCTTCACCTTAAGCAGTTCCATCTCTTCTTTTACAGGACAAAATTTTATAAGATTTTCTACTTGATCAGCATCTAAAATTGATTCATCCATTGCTAAAGCTGCAGCCTGTATAAATTTAAGCATAATTTCTGTTATGTACAAGTGAAGAATAAAAGAAGCTGGAAGCACAATAACAATGGCTTATACAGCACATTTAGAAACAACTAAAGCCATGTACTATATAGACTTTATACCTATCTCAAAATCCAATTTCTTTCCAAATGTCTAAAACCAACTAAACGGTATCTGAAGTATGAAGAAAGATAATTGCTACTTGTCACCAAACACAAACCAAGAAAACTAAGTAGAATACCTTATTACCATACCTTCAACTCACAATTTTTCTGATGCATTCATGATTCATTATCCGATTATTTGTGTGAGATATACATATACATATAGACCACTTAAGTTATCAAATTTTAGGAGGTTAAGGCTTCAAGCAATCTACATTTTACAAACAAGTTTCTGCTGATCCAAAAAGAGCATTTACAAATGGCACAAATCCACGACTTAGTATTCCTGTCCAGAATACCATTAGTTCTACAAAAAATCACATATTAAGCCTCTATGTTGCTAGCTACAATGAAATCAGCAGAGGTACAAGCTAATACTGCTCTGGACACTTTGAGGGCACTACAAAATGCAGCAAGAATATACCATCTAAACAAAATAAAGTATCCGTACATCTTACACCATTTGCACAATAGTACTTTTTATCTTTAACAGTTAACAAGTATGGTCTATCACACTAGATTTCACATGGATTATTAAATCTCAAACTAAAAAACTCATTTAAGTATGCATCTAAATGAAGAAATGAAGAAATTATGGATGAGAAGAAACTCATTAAATGAGATAAGTTCTCAATGGTAAGAATAAAGTGAAGAACAATGAAAACTTTTATTAGCAATCTAGGGGAACTCATTAGCTATGGAGAACAACCAATAAGCAAAAGAGGCATAAAACAAAGATGTTTCTACTTCATGTTAAGAATGATATCACCACTACATGCTACCCCCAATTTAGAGTTTGACAGTACCAGCAATCAAGCTTTTCATAAACTAAAAAGATGAAAATCAGAGGGAAACTGAAGTATGTGACATCCCATACACACACAGAATAAAGACTGGTGCAAACAGCCTAGATGAACCTATAACCTAATTTTAGACCCAACTAATGATGACTCAATTAGAAAGCACTTTATAATATTCCTAATAATTATTAAGTATACTTGTGAAACTAGTCAGCCGAGCTGGCAACAGGTCAGTGCCTTAAATTTGCCTATTAATAATTAATATGCTAATGACCATTAAACTTACAGGTTACCTTTTCCAATAAGATTGTCCAATTTTGTTCTTAGATTTCACTATAAATATTAATCGGCCTATAAAACTTGGCGTATAACATACTAAATCCTAAGAGATCCTACGACCATCTTACTTCGACATGAGATATGAAGATAAATAGCTCAGGCAGCACATGCATTAAGATGACATACATCACAAACACAAACATTGGTGTCCTCTTATGTTTTATATGGTCGAGTTATTAAAGCTTAGAGATTTGGAATACGACTTGTAGTTCTTTACAAATTTCGTATATTATGGTAAAATGAAAATATTAAAAGCTATTTGGCGTTCTGTTTTGTCACCCTCGTAAGGTCAGAAGATACAAATATGGGACATGTTTATATGTATGCTGGAAAAACGACAGTGGGTTAGTAATCCTACAGTCACAAAATATATATTCGATTGCTAGCATACAGAGCATTTACCAGGGATACTTGAAAATGTTTTTTATTGGATTAATTTCTTGAGAATCAAATTAGTTTTCTACATCCAAAAAAATCATCTCAAGCTTATCTAGATCTGATATAAGGGTGCTCTTCAAACACATTAGTTTATGCCCAAGGGAGAAAAAACCTATTACCACATATGATAGGCAGAAATCTTATTACATTGATATCTTGAGAATCAAAATAGTTTTCTACATCCAAAAAAATCAACTCAAGCTTATCTAGATCTGATTTAACGGTGCTCTTCAAACACATTAGTTTATGCCCAAGGGAGAAAAAACCTATTACCACATATGATAGGCAGAAATCTTATTACATTGCAAGGAAACCATGAAGTAAAACATACATACCATCATGTCAGGAAGTGGCATTTTGACCTTTGTGAGCATTATTTCAGTGTTGTTTGCACGCCTAAGATCAACCTGCAGTGATATAGAGAATATTAAATAGCAGAGAGATATACACAGAAATAAATGAAATTTACTCGAGGTTCAAATAATTTTAAAAATACGCATTCCCCCTCCACTATCACATATACTAATTATCATCTACAAGGTATACAATTAATAATTTCATAAAATGATCTTCAAAATATCTATTAGAGGTGATAGGAGACATCAACATGAAATTGCAGAACATGTGAATACATTTGAGTGAAAGTTGTTGGTAAAAAAGTGACGAATATAACTCAAGAATTGAGTACAAGAATTACTGAATAAAGTTTTTAAAAAAGGCTAAGGCGCACAAGGCTACAAGCCTAACATACACTAAATCAACATGAATATTGATGTTCATGAAAAAGAATAACTTCCTCTCTGGCATAACAATATTAACGCAATGGAGATGGATATAATAACCATTTCAATATACACCCAAAATACTCATGCAAGCAAAGAATTGGAAGTATTACCAGGTGAACTTTGTCAGGTTTAGATCCAAGAGACTTCCGCCTGTCATCCGACTTACCACCTGTCCTGCTCGACTTTGGGAGTGTAGCAGAAAAAAGGGACTCTATTTCTGACACATCAAATTCTGGCGAACTAGTTTGAAGGTGGAATTTTGGTTAGTGTACGTTATTAATAGAATTAAAAAATACACCTCAGCTACATGCAAAAAAATGTACCTTTAATTAGAAATAGAACAGAATTGGAACATGTCAGTGTAACGGTAAGTAAAGTAACTTCAATTTAAAGAAAGGTGTTCATAGAATGATGCAAGTACTTGTGTAACAGAAACAAGATGACTGAAGCAGTAAGAACATTGTGATACCTCTGAAGATCACCATTCCTTTGTAGCTCTTCCCATAAGCTTCCTTGCAGTGCCCTGGTTACCTTGCTCCAGTGCAGAGGTTTTAAGGTAGATCTTCGAGGTGCTAGAGCAGGCGTGCCTCCTGGACGAGGAAGCCCGCGTCCTCTTCCAGCAGTCAAGCCTCGGCCATCAGCTGTTGGTCCTTTTGCACCAAACGATGGAGGAGGTGGAGGGCCAGCACCTGGAGGTCTAGGTGGTCCAGGAGGCGGAGGAGGTCCACGTGATCCTGGAGGAGGTGGTTGAGGAGGTCCACGTGCTCCAGGGGGAGGTGGTGGAGGAGGCCCACGTGCTCCAGGAGGAGGTGGTGGAGGAGGCCCACGTGCTCCAGGAGGAGGTGGTGGAGGTGGCCCTCTTAGTGGGGGAGGTGGTGGAGGGGGGCCTCCAGGCGTGGGAGGCGGAGGTGGTGGAGGAGGCCCTCCACGCATCGGAGGCGGAGGTGGTGGAGGAGGCCCCCCACGCATCGGAGGAGGTGGTGGAGGTGGCCCTCCACGCATCGGAGGAGGTGGTGGTGGAGGTGGCCCTCCACGCATTGGAGGAGGAGGTGCTGGAGTTGGTCCACGCATAGGTGGAGGCGGTGGAGATGGGGCACCACGAATAGGCGGAGGAGGCGGAGGTGGAGGTGAGGATCCATGCATTGGAGGAGGAGGAGGAGGAGGAGGAGGAGGAGGAGAGGGTGGGGGTGGATTTCGAGTAGAAGGTGGTGGTGGTGGAGGAGGGGGTGGATTCCGAGTAGAAGGTGGTGGTGGAGGTGGAGGTGGTGGAGGCAGGTGTGGAGGTGGTGGAGGCAGGTGTGGAGCTCTAGAAACAGGAGGTGGGGGAGGAGGAGGAGGAGGAGCTCGAGAAAAAGGAGGTGGTGGTGGTGGTGGGGACATAGGAATTTGGAGTAAATTGGATGATCCTCGAGAAAAAGGTGGGGGTGGTGGTGGAGGTGGGGTTGGAGGAGTTGAAGGTGATACTCGAGAAAACGGAGGCGGGGGTGGAGGAGGTGGAGATGACACTCGAGAAAAAGGAGGTGGGGGTGGAGGAGGTGGAGGTGAAACCTGGGGAAAAGGAGGCGGATATGCTGGAGGTGGAGCTCTTGATAAAGAAGGTGGTGGTGGTGGTGGCGGTGGAGGAGGTGGTTGGCGGTTTGACTGAGCAACAGTTTCCCTTAAGCTTGTAAGCGGAGGCGGAGCCAGTGGAACCACATCTAGTGGTGAGGAATCTAATCCTGGGGAGGAAGTGGCCTTTACAGGTAGACTATCTGCAGTTGTCTTGGAATCTACTTCAAAGATTGATTCTGGGCTACTCATCAATTCCGAAGAACGAGCCTTTGTATTGCCTAATAAATGAGTATCCTTTGCAAGCGCTAGCATAGGCGGTGCACTATTATACCTTGTTGGCGGATATGCCACGTGCATTGAATTGGTGTAAGGACCTTTATTAGAAGGGATCCACCTAGATATTTGGTTCGGCTTAGCCTGCTTCGAAATACTGCCTTGAGAATCTTGCTGTTTGATTGTTTGTTTGGTACTTCCTGAATCTGCAACTTGTTTTAAACCTATAGAGGGCCCTTTTTTCGTTGCAAGTGGGTTAGAATTATCATAGTTATGTCTGGGTATATCAGCAATCATCTTCCGCTGTGAACTCTGCCTTTCTAGCATCTCCACAAGATTGGCTTTCCCTTCCTGTTCATTCCTCGTCGCATCAGATATGCTGCGGGCACTGGCACCCACCCTCACACTAATCTTTTGATGTGAACCCTGTCTGTCAAACATCATCAGAGGACCATCCTTCCTTTCATGTTCATTTTCTTTGTTATCTGAGGTGCCACGGATATCAGTAAGCTTAATCTCAGTTTCTGTAGACCTTAACATATCACCCGTCACTATCTTAGATTCTGTTGTAAAGGACGTGTCATGGACAAACTCAGTAGAGTACTTCTCATCAATCTTAGTGTCAATTTTATCATAAATGTTTCGATTACCATCCTGCCTTGGAGTGCCATCGTCTGATGCACAGTCTAAAAACGCATGAGCTTCTAGATCTTCTTTCCAAACTATCAAATCATTCTCGTCACTGGATTTACTTTTTTGATTAACGTCATTTTCTTCAGATATATGAGTGTCTAGGTCCCCCTTCCCAACTTGTGTGTCACTGCTGCTAAATATTTCTTCTACCTCAAAGAACTCTTCAGGTGAAGCACCTTCTGTTTCATTCCCATCTTCGCCAGACACATCACCGGTGATGATTGATATGGCATTGACATCCGAAAAGAGTACCTATATATGACAAAAGAACAAAATTAACTTTAACATCAATTACAAACATACATACATATAAAAGAGCCCTAACGCAAATAAACGAAGACCCCACCTCTGCCTTGAACTCTCTTGGAAACTGGACCTTCACATCCCACAGAACATCAACTTCATCACGATTCAACATCAATACGTTTGACCGGATAAATGCTGTGTGGAACATGACTCTGAAAATCAATTCTTCTCCTACCAAGTCATCCTCTAAATGAATGCACTCAATGATAACATCACCTTGAACTTGGCGATGAAAATCTAATTTGACTAGCACACACTCTTCCTGCAATTAAGAAGAAACAACCACGCTTTAAGTTCAAACCTCAATAAAACATCCTTTGCGTCTAAGAATTTTTAATTTTTAGGCTACCTGTGAGTAGAATCGAGCATGCTTCATAGTTTTCAAAGAAGAAAACAAGAGCTTGGAACTTCTATTGGCTGTTGTGGAAGACGGGTCCTGCCCATAAACACGAACTACTGGCCTGCAACCTTTGCCCCCACCAAACAAGGGAAGAACTCTAAGAATAATACAATCCAAAGCAAGAGGTGTATCTGAAGGTGGCCAACCGGAACCCAAACTTCTTTGGGAAATGTACTGAAGGTACCTCAGCTGCGAAGGCTGTGGATTTACAGGAGACAAAAGATGAATAAGTTCTTTTGGAGCTTGTTTGTATACCATTTCAAGGGTCTTCTGCTCACCAGTATACTGTTTGCGATATAAGAGCAGGCCTGCAAGCATAAAAGCAAGCACAGGCCAACCTCCTCTTTCACAGTGCATTAACAGCACATTTTGTTGGCCTTCCAAAGATAACCAACTCTCACTAGATCTCAAGAAGTGGTGAATCATTTCTAATGATAAAAGTGGACATCCCTCGTATTCTCGAGGATACTCCATGACTGTCATATCATACTGAGACAACAAATCTGAAACTTGGCTCCTAGTTTCCCCTTCTCTAAAGTTAAAAACCATAAAAGAAGCATCTTGGTAATAATCCTGTAGCTGAGCTACAATGCCACCCATGTATAATTTATATTCATCTTCTTTCAAAGCACTGGTCGAGAAGCAGCAATCAAACACTGCAAGAGCACGAAAAATATACAAGTCAAACCATAGTCAACATTTTATAACCCAACTGAACCTAAATAGTATTCTAATCTCGAACGACCTCAAACAATCTACTACAAATATCTTAACTTAAAAATCCAACCTGAAGACTTTGTGGCATATAACTTCAAATGCTACATTACAACATTATCGCACTCGGATAATAATATTCAGTTATCACCAAACTACTGTATAAATATCCGTGTTGCTAACAATTTCAAAATTCTTACTAAATTTAGGCTACATAACACGTAATTAAAACTAATAGCCAATAATAGACCAATTAGCAGAATGTAGCACAATTCGAGCACAATTATATCGAAAAATCACAATTCCAACAAATTAAGCTACTTGAAAACCACAATTACTAACAATTACATTAGCACATCACATAAACATACACAAACAACTTAAAAAAGCAAGTTGAACTTACCGTAAACTCGTTCGGAGATCTCGAGAAGCCGGTCCGGCGGTTTACGATAGAAGAACCGCCTGAACAGCGCCATCTAACACTCTTAGATGGCGCTGCTTCGACTCCGATCAGATCCAAGTATCAAAATTTTCAAAACCACAAACAAAAAAAATGGATCTAATAATTGAATTATGAAAATTCAAACACAAGCAAACAAAACAATGCGTAGTTACAACTCAATTGGGGTTCAATTGGGTGCTGGTGTTATTCGGGTCGGACTCAGTTGAGAAATCGGGTCTGCGAGTTGTCTAGATTGGCTCTGGCAATAGATTCATCAACGATTTGTACACGTGGCAATTGTAAGAATTTAGAGAGAGAGAAAGTTCAAAGTTTGTCGTCTGTGTTTATACGTATATAGATACAGATGTGTGTGTATTTATACTGGGGTTGTCTCTTCTCTATATCTTAGGAGAAATGTTGTGTAAGAATTAAGAAATATACGGTAACGGTATAAAATACACCTAAATTTGGGGTTTATGTTTAATTACTTTACTAGCTTAGGGGTTACTTTTAAATACTTTTAGGGAAATTCTAAATGGCACCATTGTACTTTTGAATTTTGCCAATGGTACCCTTTTCCCATTGGCACCCTTTATTATTCAACTGACAAGGGTACCATTGAGAATTTCAGATACTATCATTTTGGTTGATGGAGTGACGTTTCATGAAAAAGCCAAAAATACAAGCGTACCACTCGTAAGTCAAAAACACGAAATGGCACCACTTGGAAAAGTCAATAACAGAGGGGCACCATTGAGAATTTCCCATACTTTTAAAATTATGTGATTAAATAAAATAGAATATAATATTTTATTATGGAATTTAACTTTGTAATATTAATTAATAAAATTAATAATAATAATAATAGTTATTTAATAAATGATATGTATTGATTAGAACTAATAATATAAAATTTAATGTAAATTTGTTGTTAACGGGTAATGGTGTAAATATAAAATACTACTCTGTATTTAGGATTAAAGACAATAACAGAATTTATTTGATTTGTTTTATATTATAAATAATTTAAAATTATAAATAATTAGAGTGAAAACCAAAACTTAAGAGAAAACCAAAACTTTCAATGTTTCGGCTTTAATATAATAGTATAGAAGTATAGATAGATTAATTAAGAAGAAAGGGTGTTCTTAATTAAAGAAAAAACTGGTTATTAAGGTGGACCCCACGATTGAATTGACAAAAACAAAATTAGGTAAATATGAATATCAAACATAATGCCATAATTGGACAGCTATGATTCGGAATTTAACATTTTAACTTACTGTGTTTTCCATTTTTTTCAAAATGAATTATAATTAATTTAAGATTTTGAATATTACCGAGCATTAATTTACTTGTATAAAAAATTCGGACCTTTTCATGTCTTGCATTAGAGAATAACCTTGCAACTATATTATCCCGATTCTTCATTTTATCTCAAATATTTGTGTTAAATACTTGATACTCGAACATGAATATGGATACTTGAACATAAATTTTAAATCAAAAATATATATTTCTTTCTAAATATTTCCGAGTCTTACATTTGGATCTGTATCCATGTTATACACTTTTTAGCCGAGTCCAGGTAACATAACTTTGAAAATATCATATAATATTTTAACAATTATTATACTAAATTCAATTTCGAAATTAAGTAACAAGGCACAAACACTTGTTATTACTTATTTGCTCTTTCAATCCGCGGAGAAAACATTAAATTTTTGAAATACATACCAAAACTTTAACTACAACTAACAATCATGCCCTTGGTTTTAAAACCGTGTTTAGTCAAACAAATAGTGTAACATATATTTGAAGTAGCAACCATAATCATCCATTATTTGTGTACTCATCTTGATTTCTTAACAAACTGTTCTAATACCACTTATTTAGTATGAAATATATTTAGAATAATACGGGATGAATCTATTATCAATTTTTTTTTATTTTCGTGTTGTAAACTATTTGAATTAAACACAACAACTAAGATGTTAAAATATAATATCAAGCTTTGATGTCAGTAAATTTAACTAAGATAAATGATTTAACTTAGGAACATGGTTTTTAATTGGATAATTGGTTATTAGGAAAAAATATATTAAATTTTATGCATTTTTATTTAGCCAAAAAAAAAAATTTATGCATTTATGTGTATACAATAAAAGAAATCACATTAAAGTTTAACTTTGCAAAAAGAATGGACAAGTAAATTAGCAATTCATGTATATTGTATAAAGAGTTAATTGTATTTTGCATTCCACTAGTTAAGGCTAATTGCACTAGTATCCCATATTTTGCATACTTTCTATGCACAGCTTAACCATTTCATTAAACGAAAATTCCAAATTATTTTCGAAATTTTAGAATATCTTCGAATAAAAATCAAAAAAACCTGATCATTTTATATAAATTTAACTATAATGTCCCAAATCTTTCGAATAAAATTTATTGAAGGATAACTTTCAAAAGTTAACAATCTTGTAAACTTTGTAATAAATTCAATTCATATTAGATTTTGATCAGTTTTCATGATTTAGAAAATCCTCAATTACCCATAATTGTATTCATTGTATTTCCTCATATTATGTGTTGCACTATTTTCAAAATTGTAATTCTTAGATTCTACAACAATTGGTATACATTCGAAATTGTAATTCTTAGATTCTACAACAATTGGTATACATATCTATCTATCTATGGAAATCGAACTTGAGTCTATCAAGTAAATCATGCATTCTATTACCACTGCACCACATTATCACATGTGTTTCAGAACCATACACCTAATATGTGAATGTCGTTTTACAGTAGTACATTTGTCTAACTTCAAAATATATAAAAATAACTATGGAACTAAATTAAACTTAGGTTATATCTTTAAATTGCACATGTTCATAATAGTTGAGCACAATATCATGTGGTAGATATTTAAACGTGTAGGCATTTTAGTCAATTCATCACACACACACACACATATATATATATACTAATTTTAGTTTATTACCATATATACTAACCAATTCATTTTATATACAACCATATAAACGTGCACCAACTATATTACTTGTACTTTGGGTTGTAAACGAACCGAGCCAAGTCGAATTTTAGTTTGTCCAGTTCCAGTTTTTTCTTAACAAGTCGAGCCAAACTCGATTAACTTATCGATCAATTTATGTTGTTTGAACTCGATTTCTTAAACAAACGAGTTGAGTTCGAGTTGTTCACGAACATTTCGATGAGTCGAATTCGAGTTTGTCAATATTTTTTTTATTTAATGCTTCTTTTTCACTATTCAGTGCATTTTCATGTTTAATTTTGTGGATGATGAGGGATTATATGATTAGTCGTTGATCTATGATCTACATATTATTATATATTTGTATTATTGTAATATATTATTTATGTTAATAATATAATATTTTTTTTATGTATATAGCTTATAGAGTCGAGTTCGAGTCGCGTTTAACGATTTGAGTCGAGTTCGAGTCGAACACTCATAAACTCGGATCGTCTCGAACAATTTATCGAACATAATTTTTTGTTCGAACTCGAACTCAATTGCTTATTGAGTCGAGTCGAGTTTGACAAGTAGTTTCGTTCGTTTACAGCCCTACTTGTACTTATTTAGAAAGTACAAATCACACGTATGCCACAAATTAAAAGATGTATACTCACTAAGTTAAATTAGAAACACACAAATTAGTAAATGTATTTGAAATGACTAATTTATCCCCATGTTTAATGTTTAATTAAAAAATGTTGTTTGTGGGAATCGAACTTGAGTCTATAATGTAACTTATGCATTCTCTTACCACTGCACCACATTGTCACATGCGCGTTAACAACATACATGTAATATGTGAATGTCACTTAACAATAATGCATTTGTCTAACTTCAAAACAGAAAAAAACAACTATGGAGGTAAATTAAACTTAGATTATATCTTTAAATTGTATATGTTCGTAACACTTGAGCACAATAGACATGTGTAATCAATTATACATATGTATGTGTTGCGTGACTATTATATATTTAGTATTTTGATCATTAAGACTTATTAACAATATGTTAGTCACGATTTTATTTGTACATTTATATATAAATTAATAATATAAAATATGTAGTCTACTTATACATATTGCTAAATTATTAAACTAGCTTAAAACCCGTGCGATGCACGAAATTTTGTAATACGATTTTTTTGATTTGATTTGAATTTTTTGGTTAGTGAGAATTGAACTTGGGCCATACAACAAATTTGGACCCAATCATACCACTAGGCTAGCCATTCATTTGTCTCATAAATCGTACACATAATATGTGAATGCGTGCGACTTGAATGAGAAATAGTTGGAACATATGTATTTTTTTAAAACGAAAAAATGCATAAATTCTTCGTTAAAACAACATACAAAATACGATTAATTGATTGTAAAATTAATATCTAAAATCTATTTTATTATATATAATACACGAACAAGACTTAAAATTCATGTGATATTTTATTCATAATTTAAAATGACTAATTTACCTCTATATTGTTGTTTATACATAAAAAAAATATTTTTAGTGGAAATCAAACTTGTACCATCAAGTTAACTTGTGCATCTCCATACCACTAGGCCACACTTTTACATGTGTTTTAGATCATACACACAAAATGTATGTGTATGATATATGAAATAATATTGGTTAAATATTATTGGGTTTTAAATGAGATTTGGACTTTTTATTAATTTACATTTATTGATTAAAGAACCACATAAAATATATAATTGGGTTATAAAATGATACTATAATTAATATTAAGGATACTATCCAACAACATATTAGAATGAAAATATTGAGTTGTTCACGTAATATGAAAATTGTATATTATTACACAAGATGCAATAATTTATCAGTTCAACTCTTCGGGTTGTAAAAATTTTTGACTGGAAAACACGAATCCTAAAAATAACACATTACATTTTATATATAAATTGACTAATTTTCGATTTAAATTATGACATTTGAAGAAAAAAAGTTTGTATATAATATATGGTGTATTATTTATAAAGGTAATTCAAAAAAATATATATACAGTATCATGTATAATATATGATTTGTGGAACTTATATATCATATACACCACCTATTGAACGCTCAAATTCTATTCAATGATCCACAATAAAACTAAAAACTGACAATCTTCGATGCCCTTTACAATTTACATCATACTAGCTGATAACCCGTGCGAAGTACGGGCACAGATTGAACACGAGCCGAGATTAAAATATTAATAAATTAATAAACATTATTTAATTATATAGTTATAGAGAATCGAATCCAAGATAAAGCTAAAAAAATTAAAATAAATAATCTTTATATTTATGTAGTTGTAAGGAATCGAACTCGAGATGAAGCTAAAAAATATAAATAAAAAAATCTTGTATAATTATGTAGTTGTAAGGAATCGAACTCCGAATTTAATGATAACCAAATTTGGTATTTTGGTACTATTGTCTACCATTAAAACATGATTTTTCACATTAATAAAGAGTATAGATATGACCTATCACAAACACTGCAACAACCCACACTTCAATGACTAAGAACAATAAAACCCATACTAGAGCATGCCCCGTGCCTCGCACGGGTTCTCATGCTAGTTACTATAAAACGAAAGAAATTATATGATTTTTTAATAAGAAGTTAATAGCTATTATTTTTTTAATTTAAATAATTTTGTTTGAATTTATTTGAGTTTTAGTAAAGGCATAGTCAAAGAAAGTTTAAAGTTTAATAAAATTACATAATTTTGAATTAGTAGATTAACAAATTTTTTAGTTTTAGTCTTAAAATTTTTTTACTTGAATTTATTTGAGTATAAGTAAATGTATAGTCAAAAAAAGTCTATTCGTTAACTAATGAATAATATGATCAAATACATGTAGTCAAGTCGTGGGAGGTGATGAGGAAACTAATTGATAAAAAAACTGGATTCGATTTTGCTATAATAATATTTTACTCTACTATAACTTAACTCAAAAATATAGTTAATTAACTATAAAACTATTTTTTTTATTAACACAATTTAATTAGATACAAAATGATTGTTGTAAATTTTGATTATTTTACAAATTATAAATTTTAAATATTATAATAAGATTTTGATTAAAGATTAAAAGATATTAAATTTGGATCAAATTTCAAAATGACAGATGTAAAATATAATGTATCAATAGATGTAAAATTTATTGGAAATAATTTTAGGTTAATTCATTGTAAAATTACACAAAATGAAAACAAAAATAATCGAAGTTATTGTAGAAAAAATGATTAAAAAGACAAATATAATCGCATTTCAAAAGGACATAAGTGGCGAGATAAGTAGTTGAATATAATTGGAATTAGTAAACATAAAAAATATTATGATAAATTCAATGAACTATCATTTACTATAATAGTAATTAACTTAAGTTAGGTTAGTAACTACATATATATTGATTCAATATTGATACCGATAATAATTGATAATTTCTAACAAAAAGGAAAAATGAGAAAAGTTGAAAATTAGTGGAGAATGATAAAGGAAAAAAAATATGTAACGTGAATGGATATTGGATAATTAAGATATAGGGAAGACAGAGAATTTGGGGATGGGTAATTAGGAAATGGGGAAGGGAGAGAGTAAGTACAATAAAACCTCTGTAAATTATTATAATCAGGACTAGAGAATTCTACTAATTTAGAGAGATATTAATTAATCAATAAATTATTAATTTATTGAGAATTTTTGACATCATCAAAGAAAATAATTTCCAATTATATACATTTTAATAGAATGAATTGTACAATTTATGTTTTATGCTTAATTCAATATACATTGTTTTACGAACTCAATGAGCATTTGCCAAAGTAATGTATATTTAAATGATATCAAAAATGAAATAACATTTTTGGAACTTTTTGCACGTAAAAAAGCACTCAAGACATCAAAAATATTGATTAATAACTTTTTAATACTTTACGAAAACATTACATTCGAACTTTTGGATGTAACAAAGAGAGTTAGGGATGAGTTTCATATAGATTTAAATTTTAAGAACACTAGAATCATATTTTACAAAAGGGTAATACATATATTTTTATGATTATAAAGAACTTATTAATTTATAATTTTATTAGGACCATATATTTAGGACCATAAATATATTTAAGGTTTTTCAAAAAAATTATTATCTTATTATCTTATCAAAATTGATCATTTTTTGAACTAGCCCAAGTTAGGATCGGAGTAAATTATTAATTTAAAGAGATTATTAATTTATCGAGTATTAATTTAACGAGATTTTACTATAGATGGATTAGGAAATGGGGAAGAGAGATAATATGTGGATGGGTGAGAATAAGTGGAGAGAGAAAAAAATGGGTAAAAGACATTAATGACTTTAAATACTCCCCAATCCCTTTTTAGTTGTCACATTTAGAAAAAAAAACACATATTAAGAAAATTTCAATGCAATGAATTGTTTACATTTATTACTCATAATTATTATATTAAATGATGAGATTAGTTGTAAAGTCAAAAATTAAAATTAGGAATGGAGAGGTAGATATGGAAAAATTGGTACAAAAATGTATTGGAATAAAAGTGGGATAACTATTTAGGAACAATTTTTTTTCCCAAATGTGACAAACTAAAAAAGGACGGAGAGAGTATTAACTAAGGTTAATCTTAACTCAATGGCATAATTGGTAATTTAGATGGTGGGTTACTTCAGGAATTAGATATACTAGCAAACTTATCCGCGCTTCGCGCAGTTTATAATTTTTTTTATTTTAAAGTATTGAAAATAAATAAATTAATTCCTTTTATTCTTAAAAATTGATTGGTCTCGTGTGAATTTTTAAAAAAAAATTAATTTAAAATATTTTATATGAATTATTAGTTGAAAAATATTCTTATTATATATATAAAATATTGATAATCTTAAAAATATCACAAACATATAAAAATGAAAATTTCAATATGAATGTAATCTTTACGATATAAAATTACAAATATTGAATATAACTTATTAACGTTTTTTTAAAGCTGACACCCCTTTCATAATATACATCTTCAATAATAGTGTAAAAATTTATTTAATTTGAAAATTAATTAATTTTGACACATTATATGAAACAACAGGTGTATAAAATTTTTATCGATTTAATCTTCCGATAAAATGGTTGGGTAATTTGTTCAATTTAATTAGTTTGGTCATAATTGTGATTTATTCATGTGCGAAAGTAAAAATCTATTTATATTATTTGTATACAAATTTCAAATATTAAATAAAGATCTGGGTACTTCCATAAATTATTAAGATTTCACAATCATTGATAATGAAGATGCTTGAGAAGTTAAGATTAATAACATTTTTTAAAACCAACACCTTTCTCATAAATATACATATTTAAAAATAGTGTACGAATTTGTTTAATTGGAGTGTAAATTTATTTCGACTTAATATAATGAAACAATAGGTGTGTAGCTTTTTTTTATCGAATTTATCTTTCGATAAATATATGGCTGGATTTGTTAAATTTAATCGATTTGATAATATCACATGTATAGTTTATTCATGTGCAAAATTAAAAATCTGTATATATTGTTTGTATACAATTCCAGAAATTAAGTAAAGATCTTGCAAAATTCAAAAAAACGAAAATTCAAGAAAATTATGTAGATCGGAAAATTACCAGAAGCGTTTAAAATATTTTTCTTGAATTTTCGTTATTTTGAATTTTTTATTAAAATTATTTTCTTACATTAAATAGCTCTTAATGATATATTAATTAGTCATGAATTATACCTAATAAATATGTGTTAAATATAATTTATTTATTTATATTAAAAAATTTAAAATTTTATTTGAGCAGTATAATTATTATTTCATTATTAAATATTAATTATATATATAGTTAAGTTTATTTTTAGGTAAAATGACGAGTAAAAATTATTTATTTTGCATCCTTTTTTATTCCCTATCGAATACCACTCTAATTTCTTTTCGGACAATTGTAGCAAAGATGATCCTTAACTTCTTAAACAATTTTTATTAATAGTGATTATGGAAATCACAATGAATTATAGAAGTATATAAATCTTCGCTTGTAATAAAAATTAAACAAATAGTTTTTTTATTTTTACATATGAATAAATTACACATGGGTTATGATCAAACTGATTACATTGAAAAAATCCAATTTTATCGGTAGATTAAATCGATAAAAATTAAAAAAAAGTTATACACCCATTGTTCATTATATTGTGTCAAAATAAATTAATATTCAAATTAAATAAATTCTTAGAGTACTATTGAACATATATGTTATGATAGGGGCGTCGACTTTAAAAAGTGTTATTATATTTATAATTTTTGATCGTAAAGACTACGTTTGTATTATAATTGCTACTTTCTATGTTTATGATATTTTTGAGATTATGAAAATTTTAGATATATAAAGAGAGTATTTTCAAACTTATAATTTATATAAATTGTTTTGAATAATTTTTTTTAAAATATTTCTTAAGAGACTAATCAATTTTTAAAAATTAAAAAAAATATCTATTTTCAATATTTTTAAATGAAAATTTATGAACCGCACGAAGCGCGGATAAATTGCCTAGTAACTATAAAGTTCAAATAAAGTTTGCTAATTTTTAAACAAATTAAATAGAGTAAATTTAATATATGTTTAATCGATGTAATTAATGATTAATTAAAATGTCATTAATAGGCATTTAATACAAGAAAAGAATTTGTATTAAAAAAAATCAAAAAAACGAAAATTCAAGAAAACTATGTTAAACTGTTCTGGTGCATTTCCAATCTCCAGGCATTATAATATATATAGATATAGATGCGTTGCATCGGTATGTTAATTCTAAACAATTAATATTTATCATTACTCCTATTTATCAATTTAAATTTATATATTTCTTTAATAGTTTTTTGCTCTCATTTTAATGAATCACAAAATGGAACATGAAAATGACCGTCCATTTTACTATTGTAGAAAAAGAGATTTTACTGAAAACAAGATTTTATTACAAGCACACTCTAAATTATAGGTAAAAATGTAAAAAGCCCTTTTACCCTCTCTGGAATCTTCTTTTAATAAACAGCACAATTCTCTCATATGTTTGGGTTTATGCAGATTATTTCGCCCTTTAACATCTAGGTTCTTGTAAGTCGTTTTCTTGCATCGTAACGAATATTAGGGCTTGTTGTAGGTAATCATTTAATGGTGCTTTGTTTATAGACTAAAGAAATACGTACATCAAAAACTGTTTCTTTTGATGTATAATCAAAAGACAATATATAACGTATAATTTTAAACAAAACAAGCTCTAAATACTGACATGATGTTTATCAGTGAGCATTCAAAACAACTTGATTTGGGAAAATGGAACCACATACATCACATATAAGTGGGTTCCCTTTCTTGTACATATCACGATGCTTAACTTTGTTGTGACTGTCAATACCATCTTGAGTAGCAAAGCGATTTTCACAGTTATAGCAATAGTTCTCCAATCTCTTCCTCATCCCCTTGTGAACCCTAGATTTGTTTAACTTATCCTAAATAAATGTGTGGGAGGTCTAATATGACATAAACTACATTTATTTCTTAAACCAATACAAGTAAAAAATAAGTACTCCCTCCTTGTATTCAACAACTTTTTATTTTCTTTTAAAAAATTACAAATTTTTATTTTAATTATTAATTATTTTTTGAAAGATAATTAAAATAAAATTAAAAACCAAATCTTAAGTTCACTTAAATTTTCTTATTTTCATAAATTAGTACCAACGATGGAGACTAATTTTCTTTGAGGGGGATGAGGATAAACAAAAAATTCCCATGGGGAAACGAGACGGGGAGCCGGGGATGAAGCAATTTTTTTATGTGGGCAGGGTATGAGAATGCTGATCTCCGTCCCGAATCTGCCCCTCTGAGAACCCTAATATTTATTTTAGATAAATGAGTTAATTCATCATTATATTATATGAAAATTTTCAATAGAATCACCATCTCAAATTTTCAAATAGATTTTAGTTACTATTTCCGTTAAATTACTAACAAAATGTTAAAATGGTGAGGTGACGTGGCCGACCCATTTCACAACTGATTGCACCATTAACCACCCAATTTACCCAACTTTGTTCTCCTCTAATTAATTCAACTTAATTAACCCTAAATTTTTATAATCATAATAGTGAAAGAACAAATTATTAACCAAATTAATTGAACACTAACAAACATTCAAGCTTCCTTTTTTCCTTAAACATGTGCTAGTGTCTAAAAATGATAGTTGGTAATTTTACTTCAACATGTATGAATGATTATGTGTATATGATAGATATGTAATTGTTTATGTATATATACAGTGGATGTTTATAACTGTTTATATATATATAGGCCATTGTTCCAAGAAAAACACCTTTATATAAAAAACAATAAAGAATATCATAAAATTTTACATAAAATTGCATTTAGATTATAATTTTCACATCAAAAATGATGTTTTATGAATAAAAATAGAATCTAACAAAAAATTAAGATCAAATATAACATGATTACACATAATTTTATTGTTATAAAAATATATATAAGCTTCTGTAGTGGATTATATGTAACATTTGATTTTTAAATTTAGATGAGATTTTACGTTAGATTCGATATGTTAAGTTTAATTGTTGTTAAAATTTGTGATTCTTATCATAACAAATCAATTTTTATGAAAAATAATTTTTTATGATGATGTTCTCTATTATTCTGTATATAAGGTGTTCATCCTAGAGTGCAACTATATATATATGGTGGCATTCTATAGAGAACCACCTTATATAGAGTCCAAGAGGGAACCATCACAAATTACATATATTTGTCTCTTTTTGTATGAAAAATAATTATAAATCTTAATTAAGAAATTAAAAATGAAATTACACAGCTTTTCTTTTTGGAATATCATTAAAAATTAATGAAATAATCCAAAGTAATTCTACCATAAAATCAAATTTATCCAAAATGATTCTACTGTAGAATCAAATTCAAATCAGGTTTTTTGTTCAAATTTAATGTGTTAAATTCTTTACAAAATTTATTTGTCGTTAGTATTCTACTTTAGAATCAAATTTCATGTTTTTAAAAATTTTCTTTGTAACTTATTGATGAAATTCTATGATGGAATCAATGGTTTTTTCCGGGACTCTATATAAGAAGGTTCTCTCTAAAACAATGGCTTATATACAGCATAGAATCTTACATAAAATGGCTTTTAGATTCTAATTTTCATACCAAAAATGGTTTTTTATGAATAAAAATAGAATCTAATAAAAAATTAGGATCAAATATAACATGATTACACATAATTGTATTGTTACAAAAAAATATATAAGATTCTATAGTAGATTATGTGTAACAGTTGATTCTTAAATTTAGATGAGATTCTACGTCAGATTCGATATGTTAAACTTAATTGTTGTTAAAATTTATGATTCTTATCATACAAATCATTTTTTATGAAAAATAAAGTATTATGATGGTGTTCTTTATTGTTCTTTATATGATGTATTCTTTTTAGAGTGCAACTCTCTCTATATATATCTATATGCAAGTGATCAAATAGAAACCAAAATTAAAATGAAAACTAGAAACTAATCTTAGTCCTTAGATCAATCTAATCTAATGACCCGACTAGGGGCACCACATACAAATTCAATACACCCCCACGTACACAATCCCACCTAATCCCCTTCATTTTAATTTGATTTTTCCCGTCAATTGGTGAGTTTTTTTTTTTTGGAATCTGACTTAACTGTATTTTTCTCCATTTTCCAGCATATCATATGTGCTGTATTCCAACGTGATTTATTTCTACCCTAAGAGTGGTTTTTATTAGAATAAGACCCTATATATATATTGTCTGTAATATTGTTAGAAAGGAGATTTTAATTTAACAATATGGAAAAAATGATATGTTTGAGCTGAATAAGGTAATCAATTAGTTATTAGTTATTATAATATCATTGTTTTATTTTATTTAAACAAAACTACCCGAATAGGTTTTAGTCAGAAAAAATAGAAAATGTAACGTGTTTTAGCTAAAAATGAAATTGGTTATTTATTAGTAAGTATTATGTTATTATGTTTAGTCCCAAGAAAACAACCTAGATTGTAGAAGGGGGGTTGAATACAATCTAGTTAAATTTTTACTTTTTTTCGAACTATGTAAATTTCACTAGACACAAGGATACAGAATTAAGTGTGTATTCTAGGCGTGAAAAAGGTGATACCGAGTAATCTTAAAGAAGGTATATGAACACACAATCTTTAAAATTTCAGGTGGTCTTAATTTGATCCACCTGAGGTATGTATTGAAGAAAATCTGTGTTACAATAACACATTTACGAATTACAAAGTTTGATAAGAGAAACCTAAAGATTTATCTCAATTAGCTCGGTGTTTCTCTATATCTCACCATGTTGCTCATACAGTCTATTTATACTGTGTGAAGTCAAGCAGCGTACATAAAATGGAAAATACATTTTTGTATTGCTTGTCGCACGCATCTTCTTGAAGGATCACCATTTATGTAATTATCTTGAAAGTCTTCTTTTCTTGATTTGGATAATCCCAACATGCTTCAAGTCCGTGCATGTTGCTTTTTTGGTAAGTTACTAAGTTCTTGTATTGACTTAGCTTCCAAGCCCACCTAATACTTTATGCAAAAGTTATTATTTGATGAAACTTCATTCTTGAAAAGTTACTTTAGCTAAAGATATGAACCTTTAACAAGCCAATAAGCTTTTCTGCTTATTAAGCTATCCTTGAACTTCTCAGACAAACAGAGTAATCCTTATGCACTTATCGAGTTATCCATTGAATTCTTCAATTAAAAGGTAATCATCTTTGGAGGTTGCTTCCACTCTTATTTTTTCCTTCAAAACTGGATAAACAGTGATTGATTTCACATTTCATTTGTAAAAGTTTGAGCCTTCGAATATCTACATTTTGGCCCCTTACTCGTTACATCCTTTGTGTAATTGATCGTTGTTTATAAGTCACGGGTTGCAAAGTGATTTTGTGTCTGCTTTTTATTTGATATTTTCCATTGGAGAACTCTGGCACAACTCATTCAATCAAAAGATCTCGAATGAGTATATTTCTGGACTTCTTGAATCCAATGTCCGAGTTCTCGAACTGATGTAGCTTGACTTCTCAAATGAATAAGTTAGCACTTATCGAATTAGCCATTTCCTAGAGTTCTCGAATGACTTTTCGAATATGATACTTTGTAGACTTCTCGAATGAATGGATTCTAGACTTGTTGAATTGGCCACAGTCTGTAGATTTCCTAAATCCACACTTCTCGAATCACTTGCATGAGTTGTTTTTAGCAAAACCTCTCCTTTGATTACTGTTGACATATATGTTAATATATTTTATTGTGAGAAATGGAGAATTGCCTTTATTGTATTATTAGTAAGTTGGGAGAGTTCCCTTATGTTAATTTTCATTATTGAGAATTAAGGATTTGCTTTATAAATAATTGTGATGTATTTTATTAAACATAAGGCGAGTGCCTCCAATTATGAATGAGAAGAGACTTTGCGATGCTATTTTATCATGGTATCAAGAGCCGGGTGAGAAAAAAACCTACGAGAGTTCGTGGGTGTGAGAAAATCCTACGAGAGTTCGTGGATGAGAAAAAAAATCATGCGAGAGTTCGTGGGTGAGAGGAGAAAAAAAGTAAACAAGAATTCATGAATCTGAGAAAAGAAACCTCCAACAAGAATTTGTGGGGGTGAAAAAGAAAAAACTTATGGGAGACCGTGGGAAAAAAAGATGCTGCGAGAGTTCTTGGGTATGAAAGAAAGAAAAATATTGAAAACGAAGATGACGATAAGGCGAAAGTACAACGACGATGATGATGGATTTATGGAAAAGACTGTCCTAAACGACAAGAAAAATTTTGAGAAAAATTGTGACAGCGTAAATAAAGATGGCGATAAGGACAAAGATGACGAAGACAAGGATGAAAAATTGATCGCAATAGGAAAGCTAATTCAAGTGAGTGATTATGTTGATTGGACTGGACGATTCAATTTTTTATTTTTAATTTTGGCAAACTCTCGATGAGTATCATGAGTTTGAGGGTGAGTTTGAGGGGGGGGTGCTGACATATATGTTAATATATATTATTGTGAGAAATGGAGAATTGTCTTTATTGTATTATTAGTAAGTAGGGAGAGTTCCGTTAATATGTTAATTTCCATTATTGAGAATTAGGGATTTCCTATATAAATAATTGTGATGTATTGTAAAAAACTTGAGGCGAGTGCCTCCAATTGTGAACTAGAAGAGAATTTACGAATATTTTATCAATTATTGATACTCGATTAAAGCATCTCATAGCTTGTTGCAGAAATAAATTCTAACAGATTGCATAATTCCATCCACAAGATGTAACTTCAGTTGATTTGCATTTCAGTTAGCTTCTTGATTTATTTATTAGCTTAGATTTCTTGATTTATTTTTTGCCTTGTGATATTTGTTATCATCAACTCTAAACTATTATATCTCAACATATTATTTTATAAATTAAATAAAATTGTAGTAGTAATTTAAAAAAGAAAATATTTAATTAGATAAAATATAAAAGATATTGTTTTTTGCGTGAAAAAGGAAATGAAGTAGTTTTTGAAAAAGAAAAAAAGGTGACATGTTTTATTTGAAAAGGGAAATTAATTAGTTATTGATAATTATAATATTATTTTATTAAATAGAATGATGGACCAAAAAATAAATTAGAACAATAAACAATTAAAGAATTAAAGTGCAAGTGTCAAGTGATATCAAGAGTTTAAAAAGAGTTTGATTTGGTGGAGTAGAACCGTAGAAGTACAAATCGTACCAATTATTGAAATTAAAGATTCTCAGTAGTTTTACAAATTTGTTTTTGCAGAATCTGAATATTACCATTCGAAATCGTTTGATTCTTACATTTCTTGCTGAAAACTGATTTAGACTATCCGGTATTTCAGCTTATATCTAGTTCGAAAATATGATACATGCCTCAGATTCGTTTTGTAAACAATACGGATCTGACAGAAATTTTGAGCTCGGATAAAATATGATCCCGAATATAAAAACTACCCTACCCGCCCATATCCAGTATCATATTATTTTTATAAAACGAATCATATCCGAATCAGGTTCATATCCATAATACCCGAATCAGGCTCATATCCATAAAACTGTTTTATATACTATCCAGTTTGTTGATTATCAAAGAACTAAAATACACTAGCAACTAAACTATTGCAACTATTATGCAACTGGAGTGAAAGTTGCTATACAAACTTTAACAATTAACAAATTAATACAAATAAAAATGATTAAATGATTATTTTTATAGTTCAAATAAAAATGATACTAATGTTGTTGGATCATATTTGACTCGTATTCGATGGATCACAAACTACCCGGTTAGAAAAAAAGAAAATATGATACCGGCTCATATTCGATTTGGATCCGGACCTCAATACTCGGGATCAGATCATATCCGAATTAAACGATACCGATCCCAAATCTGAATACGATAAAAATAAAATGATTCGAGACCTGAGCAAGGGTACTACTAACCAGGCTTGGCCCCCTTTTTCCTAGTTGTCTTTGTAAATAAATTAAAGTTTTTTTTATTCCATTAAATATTAGATACTTGGCATGTTTGTTAAGCCTTAAAATAAGTTTTTTTGGACTTATTTTCGGATAAAAATTTCATATTTTGATAATTTTTTTTATACAAGTATTTAATGTATGTTCTATAAGTTACAAAAAAAAATGTTAGGAATCTCTAACTTTATTTTAAAATAAATTAACTTATTCTGAAAAAAAGTTCCGCACAAACACCCCCACTAACATTGACATACTGTCTTTATTTTAAATAGCAAGAGACGTGACCAAGAAGAAGTAGCTATGGTATAAAGTTGGAATGTTGGAGTATATACTATGGAAGAACAAACATGCAACGATGATTACAACGTTGTTGTGATTTGTGAACATCATATCCTATGTACGTTTTCTCTTAAATTCACAAAATCCTATCAAGGGGCTTATTATAATCTTCGATTTTAAGCAACTAAAGCCTTTTTGCTTTTCGTAAAAATCAGAGGAAATACGAGAAGAGATTGAATCAACGAGAAATCAGAAGAAGAGTAAGGAGACTGAGGTTTTGGAAGAGGTTTTACTAATCGATCGAGTCACTGCAGATGGTACTTGAACAAGGGAATCAACTCCGGAGTTTGGCTGACAAGGCTACTTCTAATGCAGTTGATGATATAAGCCAGCTAATATTTGACATGGAGTTAAGTCAGTTAAGGCTAGAACTCAAGATTGCGAAAAAAGAGGGGGAGCATTTCAAATGCGAGGTTAAGATGATAACAGACAAGTATGAAAAGTTTAGAAGTGAGGTGAAAGAGATTTATAAAAAAGAAAGTGATGCACAACTTGAGATTGCAAAATTAAAATCTGAGTTACATAGAGAAAAGTCGAAAACAGCTGCTGCAGAGTCTACTGAAGAAAGAACCAAGCGCGAAAACTTGACACTTGAGCTTGCTAATCAGAACTTGGCATTAAAAGTAGAAGAAGCGAAGTGTGAGCTCCAAATATTAAAAGATATAGTAGCTTATAAAGGAGCTGAAGAAAAACAAAATTCAGACGTTATAGAAGCTGATGATGCCACAACAGAAGAACAGAGAAATGCATGCATTGCAATTTCTGTGAGAGAATTCGAGACATTGGTGAAGAAGGCAGTTGAAGGTGAAGTAGCAAATCGCAAGATTGATGAACTGAAAAGAGAAATAGAGACGAAAACAACGAAAGTCGAGGAGTTTAGAACACGAGCCGAACAAGCTGTTTGGAGGGCAGAGGTGGCTGAAAAGGCAAAAGCATTGTTGGAGGAAGAGAGAAGTAAGTGGATACAGCATGAGGAGAGGAGAAAGTTTGATTTTGAAGCACTTAGACAAGAATCCATTTCACTAAAAAGTACCAGGTCCATAAAATATCATGAGTCTCCTAAAATTTATATGCCATTAGGTAAGCTTCTCAAGATGAAATTTTAGTTATAAATCATCTCAGAATCTTACACCATTACTTTCTTAGCCAAGTAAATTGTATGCAGTTCGCGAATTAGTTAACCATTTCCTGACAAGTTATAAGTTCTTACCAAACGTAACATTGTAGGCCCAAGGTACATTCTTTTATGCCTCTCCCCCTTTCTTAAATGGCTTTTAAACCGAGTTTAAAGTAGTTTTTAATTTTAAGTTAAAGAATGTTTTTTGTGTAACAAGTCAAAAATTGACTTAAAATTTTATTTGATAAAAATTAATATCAACATTCAAATAAATAATTTATCAAATTTATTTTTTGATTTTACATTTTTAATAATTCATAAGTTATCATTGATATAAAATTACCCAAACAGATATTAACTTAAAATTTTCACTTATCAATTTAAGGAACTTTTTTGTTTTCAATAATTAGGCTTATAGCCTTACAATTAAGTATCTGTTCTAAGAAAATTATCGGGATGAGCCAGAATCGAACCCAGATCCCGAGACAACAGAGGCCCTTATAGGGCTGAAAACGAATCTGAGTAATCCGGATTCCAATCCGGATTTGACTCATTAACAACAAATGTAATTCGTATTCGTTTAAGAAACGAGCGAATTCGAATCCTATTTCATAATTCGAACGATTATCGGGTCGAATCTTACCACTCTAATATTCGATCATATTTTTATAGAATAGTTCGATTAATTTTAGAATACTCGAATTTATAGGTATTCGATTACAATTCGCAAATTATGTATACAATATAAATTATATATAAAATATGTATTATTAAATTAATATTCTACACATGAACAAATTTTAGTTTTTTAATATAATCACTCGAATATTCTTAATTTTTTAAGGTTTTCTAGACGAATTTGAATATATAAAAACGAGTAATTCGGTATTCAATCGAGTCGAAACGAATCAAATACGAATATTTATATTCGAATTTGAACAAAGAATTAAAATTTTAAATCAAATCCGGATTCGAGCCAAATACCGCACATATTGACTCGTTTACATTCCTAAACCATTCGGGATATTTAAATCATAAGTAATAATTTTAAGCTTAACCCACCGAAATAAATTTTGAAATAGTAGTCATACCTCAAGGTCAGTGACACGGAGAAAGTGTGCCCATTTGGCAACTAGGCTTATTTGCCTTATTTGACTTTAAGTTCGACTGAACTTATTTACATGTGTTTGGGTAAACTTGTTTAGAGGCTTATATCGATCTTATAAGCCATAATCAAGAAGTTAAGAATTCCCAACATTCATCTTATTTTTCTTAACTTATTTTTTGATATACGTGATATATAATATCGTTCAAATCTTCAAAATCATATATCTTTTGATTCGTTCATTAGAAAATTGATATGTATATATCAAATTTCTCTACTCATCGAGATCTATCCATTGATATATATTAAAAAATAAATATTTTAAAAATAAAAAAAAGTTAACTTATAAGTTCTGATTTACCAAACACTCTACTGATTTATAAGTTCTGATTTACCAAACACTTTACTGACTTATAATTTCTGATTTACTTATCACTTATAATCAACTTATTAACTTAAAGCAATAAGTTACTTTTTTTAAGTTACGCCAAACGGCCCCAAGTCATACATCACCCTGGGTACGTTGCTTGATTGGTTACTAGCATAAAAGCCCGTGTGAGGCACGAGCTCTAAAATAATTTTTCGCCTAAAATTGTATATATAGTAAGATAATTTATTAAGTTGAAATATGATAAATAATAAGATTTCGATTTTATCTCATATTCTTATAGGTATTTACTTAATTTATAATATTGTATACAAAATTCATGTACCAAATATTTTATAATTTGATTAAATTTAATAAAATTTGGATAAATATTAATACGATAATAATCACATATTAACTTTTAATTACTAAAAAAGATTAATGTTTATAATGCTTGAAATCAACTTTATCAAAGTAAATTTTTGAGTATAATATAATAATTATATTAGTAAAATTGTCCAGAGATAACATGAAACTATGTAATTCATGTGATTTTAACGTATATAGAAACATATTACAAAATATTTTAACATTATGTAAAAGTCATCATTATGGTTCATATATATACATACATATTTATACACATTTAAATTCAAATATTTTGTTTTTATTCCAATGCATATTACACAAGATCAAAATTCTATTTTAAAAATTAGGTAGTTTGGAAAAAAATTATATTGTAATTTTGAATTATTTTTTTAACTGAACTTTAATTTTTCACAGATTTAAATTGAAATAAAATATAATTAAACGTCCTTAATGACTTGTACATCTATATGATATCTAAGATCGACTTTTTAGTTATATAAGTATATGTTGCAACTCTACCATTATATTTTATTATATTGATAAACTTATTATATTATATAAAAATTCATATAACCATACTTTATAGTTATAATCGAGTTATAATGTAATCGTTCATTGTATATAATTATAGTAGTCTTGTAATATTTATGACTCAAAAATTCTATATTCTTTCATTCAATATTGAAAATGTGTTAGGTTATATATATAACATAGATTTATTTTTAGATTTCTCATCTTTTTAACATAAATTCAATAATTTTTTAAATATTTATGTTTTAACACCATTTATACATTTAAATTGCTGAAAGTCTAAATAGTAAGTCAACAAAAAATCTCTAATATGAAACAAAAAATCTCTAATATGACTCACCTATTTAAAGTTTAATATACTTAAAAATTATGTGATGCTAATATTAATTATGTTTGATTTGATAAATAAGATTTATATATTTCTTAAAACCATATTTAATTTTTGATTATAATAATTTAATATCTACTTGGAGAGAAATGTAAATAAATACATTTTTTCCCGAACTCGGTTATATTTTTGTATAATCTAAAATTTTATCTTAAAATTTTATTTTTAATTTCAATCATTTAATATGGTAAAATAGAAACGTAGAGTATACTGAATCGATTAAAATATTTTTCGTAATTATATTCTTAGCAATATTTTAAAAATAACAAAAATCAATATGTTATTTAGTCAAAATAAAAATAGAAAAAAGGAGATAAAAGGAGAAGATGTGGTTTATCTAATAAGATTTTTAAAACATAATCAAAACTAAGTATAACATTCCTTCAAAAAAAAAAAACTAAGTATAACATATTGCTTATGACATGAGTTTCATAGTGGAAGGTCAGGGATTCGATTCTCGACAGTAACATAATTATATCTAATTTTGACATAAATTTTAAAAGGATGGCATTTTTGTTATTTTTCAACAAATAAGGATAAAATAGTAATTTCATAGTCATTAAAATGACACTTTTTGCCCTTTGAAATTTAATATATAGTAATAGATGGTAAAAGGATAGCATTTTTGTAATTTCTTAATTTAGGATAGCATTTTTGCAATTTCTTAATTTATAGGGATAAAATAAATTTTTTACATTGACACTTTTCACCTTATGTTGTCTAACTGTAGAAAAATCTAAAAAAAAAGAGTTATATAAATAATACTCCCTCCGGTCCATTATATAAGGCATTTGATTTTTCTGCACGTAACTTTAGGTGCTTTGACTACATAGCTAAAATAATTATTTTTTAATTTTTCCTTTTTTGAATAAAAATATGATACTTTAATTTTTATTTAGAAAAAGAAATTTTAAAAAATAATAATTTTAGCTATGTAGTCAAAACACCTAAAGTTACGTGCAGAAATGTCAAATGCCTTATATAATGGACCGGAGGGAGTATAATCTAATATTTTTATTTAACACAAAAATTAAAACAAAAAGAAGAAAGTAAATAGAATAAAAGGAGAAGGCGTGATTTATCTATTAAGACTTTTGAAGTAAATACAAGTGATGGAGTAGCACACTCGTTATGACATAAACTTTTTTAAAAAAAGATTTGTGGTTCGATTCCTGTGTAACATAAATTTATATGTTTTTTGTATAAATAATACAACATGACATTTTTGAAATTTTTTAACATAAAAGGATAAAATAGTAACTTCATAGCCATTAAAATGGCAAACTTTGCCCCTATGTTCACAAATAATATATAGTAATCATGGTTGTAAAAATCGGTAACGGTATAAATCGGTTGAGGTACCGATTTAAGATTAATCGGGTAATCGGGGATTAATCGGAAGGATTAATCGGAGTATTAATCGGATATTATAATAATATTTAATATATTAGTCTAATTTACAATTAAACATATCATTTTAATTAAATTCACAGGATTAATCGGATTTTAAAAATCGAATCGGTTGATTACCTTACGGTTAAATCGGGAATTTTTAGAACCATGATAGTAATAGAGTAACAGATCATTTCAACTCGGTTCATAAAGTTTACAGCTTTGTAAGTGAAAACAGAGCTTAGAAATACAGTTTAATATGCAGTTTTCTTTTGCTGTAAAATCGCTGAATTAGGGTTTTGCTGTTTATCTTTACATTTGGGTTTTCTTATTTTGTGCATCTATACTCATATAGTGGTGCCTCATGGCACGGCTCCAGGTGTTCATCACCCAAGTTCATCTTACAATATGTTCGGTGATACAGTATGTTGACCGAACTCCCCTCATCGACCAGCACTCTCCAAATCTTGTTTTCCCCGATGATGGGGTTTATGACAAGAGGGTCTTCGTGCGATCATATCATATCTTCAAAGTCATCTTCCGTGAATGATATTGGAAGTGGTTGTTTGGCTGCACTTGACTGGTAGAGGCTATAGATTTGCCTGGCATACTTCTTTCGGGCTATTTTGCTGTCCCGATCGAGTATGGTTCCTCCGGATATTGTTCTGACTTCGCCCCGATACTTCTCTGAACCTTCGGCATCTCTAGTGTCTCTCTTCTTTTCTTTGTCATCCAGTTTGTCTCTCAGATCTCCAACGAACTTGGTAAGTTCCCCGTCTTTTATCATTTTCTCAATCAATTTCTTCAAGTGGTAGCATTCATCAGTGTTGTGACCTTTATCCCGATGATAGTCGCAATATTTGTTTTCGCTCCTTCTATTTTCAGGGGTCTTTAGCCTGGGTGGTCTAACGAACCCAGGCTTACCCTTTATCTCGTGGAGAATCTTCGAGATAGGTGTGTTAAGTGGCATGAACACAGTACTATCTCTATCTCTTCTTCGTTCGGCCCCCTTATCAGGCCTAGTATCATTCAGTCTGCTTTTAACATCACCACGACCCCTTCGGTCGTCCCTCCTATCATCTTTTCTATCATATCTATCATTCTTCTTATTATCCTTATACCCTCCAATTGATTCTAACTTCCTTCTAATAGCCTCCCCCCTCACATATATATCATTCAAATATTTAGGAGGCATATCATAAAGTGAAGATCGAAGCTTCTTACCTTTAATTGGATCTAGGTCGGCAGCGAGGAATCCAGCTGCCTTGACTTTATCCAGGTTGGTAACCATTCCAGCTTCTTCTTTAAACCTTGCCAAGTAGTCACCCAAATCTTCGTTCGGCCCCTGCCTACAGTGAATCAGGGCTTCAGTGTCTTTATCTCTTCGGCACAAGTGGGAGTAATGCCTCAAGAACTTCTTCTTTATCTGCTCATATGAGCCAATTGACCTAGGTCTTAATGACCTATACCATATGGACGCATTCCCCTTGAGGTATGTCTTGAACATCTTGCAGAGCATCACATCATAGTGTCCCATACCAGTCATGAGCGATTCATACTTCTCACAATGGTCTTCGGGGTCACCCTTTCCGTTGAATTCATTCATCTTTGGGAATTGCCTTCCTGGAGGTGGTCGGAACTGTTCGATATCCTCAGTCACCACTGGCTCGTGGCTGACCTTTCTTTCCCCAAACATAACATTCTCGATCCTTCGAATACGGTCATCCGTGTGTGGACCTTCTTCCTCCGAATCAGAGGAATACACTACCTTCGACCGGGTTCTCCTAGAGTGTGATTCAGAGTCTCCTGACTCATCTTCATCATTTCTAGTCCTCGGCCTCTTATCCCTTCGATCTTCATGCTCCGGGTCTTCGGCTTCTAGAGCCTCGCGGAGTGCTTTCTCCTGCAACTCAATCTCCTCCCTTTGGAGCTTTAGGGCCTCTAGCCTCAAGCGATCGGCCTCCCTCTTCTTGGCCAGACGTTCGGCCTCCCTATTGCTCTTTTTTTTTCTCCATTTCCTTCCGCTTCCCCTTAGCCTTTTGTTCCTCTCGCCATTTCATGAGCATCTCCTGTTGTTCTTCGGGAGACGGCATATCTCCTTCTTCCTCAAAATTCAACCGCCTTGGGGTGATGGGAGTTGTCCTCAGGATTAGGGGAGGAGTGGTGCGACTGTTTCCAGCCACGGTACTATCGTCAACTATTGGTATTTCGGTTTCATTCGTCATGATTGATTGTAGAGCTCAACAAAAACTTATCTCTGCGTTTCCCACAGACGGCGCCAAAGGTTACAATCAGAATTCTGCCAAGCCTTGCTTCGTTCGGATCTGCGAATGAGAAGAATGCGAGGGTTTGGCCCCCCCGATTCACCTCTGGCGTGAGAATAAGTTATCTGGTTATTAATGGAGTAAGATGGAACGTAGAGTATTGTGTCTTGTGTGTAAATTGTGAATGAATGAATCTCAAACCTGAATAACCTTATTCTCCTCTCATTCGTCGGTTGCCGAAGAATCCGGTGTCATGGGAGAACGTGTCCCGCGTCTGTAGGATCGTAACGACCCAGCCAAACTATCATGGGCTTCCTTCAGACTATGGTTATGGGCCTTCGACCCAACCCATTAGGATGACGGGCCTTCGGTCCAGTCTATTGAATTAACTGACCTCCAATAGATACAATGCTAAATAGTGAATTTACCCAGATCCCCAATTTCTCTCCTCTTTATGCTTCCGCAACACCACTACACACTCTGAATCCACTGCAAAACTAACGCAATTTTTCATCGAACAATTGTAGCCAAGTACTCTTCCAGCCGATTTCTCCACTTGGTATGCATGTGCATAGATTCCTTGTAGGTTTTGCTACTGGTTTAGGGCTAATCTACATACTTGTTGACTTGTATGGGTGTAAAAAAACTTGTTCTGTGCTAGGTATCAATTTATACAGCTTTCAATTTTCCCCTAAGTATGATACGCGTATTCAGTTTGGGTATTGAATATATTAGGATACACATAAAAGACTTGTTCTGTGCTAGGTATCAATTTATACAGCTTTCAATTTTCCCCTAAGTATGATACGCGTATTCAGTTTGGGTATTGAATATACTAGCATTCATGCCCGTGCTTCGCACACGGGTCTTTTATTTTATTTTATTTATTTTTTTACTTTATTAATTAAACAATGCAAATTGTTTTAATCAATTTTAACGGCGCATGTGTCCGTACCTCCGTTTAACTAAAACCAATATCCTTACTTGAGTTTGTCGAACGGACACATATCCGTTTTCAGTTTTAATTATGCACCAATTTTTAACGGTGCATGAACTGGAACTCCATATCCTTGATGAATTTATAAGCAACTGGGATTCTGGTTAAATAGTTTTCTTGGTACGAAACGGAGTACAATGGAACGTTGAGATAAAATCGTGTACTAAATGTTTTGTTTGTTTGACGATAAAATCGTGTACTAAATGTTTTGTTTGGTATGCAACGGAAGCCCACATTCTAGTCACACGCACCTTAATCTTTCAGTTAGTGCGAGATGTGTCGAGAAAACAGGATTGTTAAATAATATATTGGTAAAAGTTGCTCGGCGTCGCCTCACGGCGACACCTCGATGCGTTTATATTAACGAAAAAAACATATATACTTGATTTATCTTCATGTTATAATTAAAAAATTGTAATATTTTAATAGGAAATCAATTAAAATTGAAATGACACAAATAAATAAATTAAAAATTTCACCTCATAGTAAGACAAAAATTTGTAACTTTTATATTATAAATCGTTATATTTAATATTTTTAAAATTAGGCGATCAAGATTATATCAAATTTTGTTTGATAATATAATTTATATAATTATAACTATTAAAAAATAGTCGTGGATTGCATGAGTTATAAGCTATTATAACCATGGCGCGTTTACTAAGAAAATAATATGTATATTTAAAATAAAATAAGGGATTTTTATATTATTGAATTTTTAAAAATTACACTTATTGCTAAATTAACCTATAACTTTTAATATAATATTTAATATATTTTTTATCTACTAAAAATTAATAACTTTTAATCAAATTTTGATTATCTTAACTATTTTTTGTTAAAAAAAATCACTTTTAGTGAAAAAATAGAAAATTACAATAAATATATCTTATTATTTTATTATTTTATTATATGATATAAATTTTAAATTTACACAATATTTTCAGAATATTATTTATTTTTATGTCCTACAATTATGCAAAAAAAATTAATATATATTAATGTAAGTTTGAATGCAAATTTAAATATAACTTCAAAGTACCGTTCCAAAGATACCACTCGCAATGCTTTGAAAGAACTAATGATGCTGAGGCCATGATAAATTACTTATTACAAAGCTGGATGCAATCATCTCGCATCAAATTTACATGTGAAATCAATAATAACGTGGAAATATTCCAACATTTTAATGAGACCTCATTAATACATCATTTGTAATGTTGTAATGAGACCGTACATAGAATTTATAATGTTGTAATGAGACCTCATTAATACATCATTTGTTCAATAACTTTTAATCATATTAAAGCTATTACATCATTTTAAACCGGTGCGTAGCACGGGCAATATTCCAACACACTCATCAAATTCTTGATTATTACATCTGTCACCTTGCCATCTAGAGCCTGATGTCACTTTCTCACTGTATTCTCCTAATCATCAACATGTAAGCTGTGTAGCACAAATTTTATGTCTTAATAAAAGTAATATGAGCTTTTACTGTGATCCAATCTGGCTTATCTGATCTATCGAGATCTTCATACATAATCCATGAGAGAGGTTTAAGTATCGCATTCTTTTATACACCAGGTAGACAGTCTCTAGAGATTTACGGTCAAGCAAGATCTTTTCCACCTCAAATTGAACCATAGTCTCAAGTTAATAATTTCTTGAGATCTCATCTCATTTTATAAAGAGCTGGCTAGAAGAAATATTCTCAATGGACTTGCCACTAAAGCTTGCCGACTTGAAACTATACAAAAAGTCTGAAGCAAAATCCTTAGAGATCTCCAAAACCAAAAAATCTTAAAAATCAAACTCCATTTTTGAATTAAAATCCTAAATAAATTTGCAAAAACTGAAACAAAAAATGCAAACTGATATAGCAAAAATGAGAAAATATCTGCATTTAGGAAGCATAAATACATAATTTTCTTCTGGTCTTATTTGGAACTGGTAAGAATAGTAGTAACGTAGACACATACTCTCTTTTCTTTGCAATATTTGAAGGTGTGCGTCCACTTGATACCCTTCATTTGATCTTATTTGGGGTTAGTTGCATCGCTTTTATTTAGTAACTAATTATGTTAGTCCATCTTTACACATCTTTAAAAACTGTTTAGGTCTATAATCAGATTGGTTTTATCAATCAGGGAAGCTAATAATGACGTCTTAATTACAGTATAATGGAGCATACCATGTCATTTAGTCCTTGAGTTGTGGCAAGAGCTTGAGGTCTTTAGGCTTAGACATGACTTGTAGAGATGCCTCGACAATGAGATTCTTATTTTTTTTTGCTATATTTTAGAAATGATTCTAATTGGAACATTAATGTCAAGAAGGATGTCAATAAAGGCCACAATTTTGATGCGAAACATTAACATCAAGTGACTTGTTAACGTGTTAATAAAACAGGCACCAAGACTTTAGGAACAGAATTAATGCAATAATATAAAAAAAGAAAAATGAAAGTCATATACAACACATAGCATGGACTTGTATTCACCTATAGTGAGTCGGTCACTATCTTGAAATATCAAAATTTGGGCTACAGGTTCAATGATTAAGAGACATACATAGTACAAAGACGCCAAACACATCAACAGATATACAGTAATACAATACGCTATCTCCAACAATGCCATAAGCCTGAAATAACATATTTTTGTTGATAGGAAATATTTATCAGAGAATTGAAGCTACATTCAGAATAAAAAAATTGCAGAAGTTCCATACTGGCTTAAAGCGCTGTTCACTAAGCTTGCGGATCTCGTCCTCATAATATTGGATCCGCCTATCCAGAGTGTTTTTAATGGACTCCAAGACGTTGGCTTCCAATTCTTCCCAAAAATTAGCTTCTAGCCCATGCACATCTAACTTGCAGCACCTGAGCATTTTCCGAGCATATCATACAAAAAATTGGTATCCTAGATAAATATTGCATTTTTTTATATCATAATACTACACTTCAACACATGCTTATGATACATATATAGTTTCCAAGTGCTGATTTCTATTTATAATTTATGCCCAAGAGAAAGTTATCACAATACTAAACATTAATTAAGATTTAAGATAATAATAATCTTCAAAACTGCTTAACCTCAGAATCAGCCACTAATTCCACTCTCATATTGAGTCTGTTGATAATTGTCTGAATGGCCTATATCAAGACAATGGCCTATATCAGGACGACTAAACAGACAATAATATAGGGAAATCATCTATAATATATGGAATTATGAATACTGACATATTGTACTAATAATAGCTCAACTTAAGGAACTGTAAATGTACCTTTGAGAGTTGCATCCAGACCTTGTTATTCAAACCAAACTCACTTTGTCAAGAAAAAAATTGATATTGGTACCAAAGACCAAAATTCAAATCGCATAGCCTTCTTTACTTATACCCTTGCAAATGGACTTGGCCAATGCATGACATCAAAAAGTGATCTATCCTGTCTTTATCCCGTACATGTGTCCACAGTCAACTACCAAACCTTTTGGCTTTTAGCATCCCAAGATCTACAAAAACTAATTATCCCGACTCCCTGTATCATAACTGTGAGGAGAACCCACCTGCATTCCTTTTTATCACATGAATATGGCCATGATAAACTTATATTTACCCTATTACTTCTCTTAAAATTTATAAACATGACAGCTTACATGCTGGAAGTAGGAGTTTTTCAGTATTTGGTTTACAAAAATTCTTACAAAAGAAATCATGTTTTATCTTTGATCAGAGTTCAGTCCCAGAACTTATTTTGACAAGTTCCACAAAAGCACAGCACACAAGTGGAATTCTGACGGCACACATCCTTCATGCTAACCTAATCCCCACCACCATTGCAAATAATTAAATAGGGGCATGCATTTTGTTGCAAAGGATGGCTCAGATAACATTGATCAAAACATTATTGCTGCATTAACATGTCCCCTACTACAAAGGAAATCTGCACTTTGAAGTACAGTAGTTCTGACCAAAAGTTGAACTCGTATCTTATATAATTTAAAATGTGACATATACTGGTACCAGATCATAATTTCTTAAGGAATATAGAGATGTTCAATATAGACATAACACATATGGTACCAAGCTGAGCTATAGGGATCTCTGGATTCTAATCTGGTATTAACAAAATCGGGTGGTCTGGCAACTGTCATATCTGTCATTATCTTAGAAACAGGAGCAATGCTGATGCACACGCTGCGAACGTACATGACCAAGATTGACCTTCAGTTAATACTTCCTGACATACGCATATATTTACCGACACTCCAACGGTGATACACAATCCTGCAAAAGAAAAAAGTTTATTAACGTCCAACTTGTGATATTAGAAAGTTTTTGCTAAACCCAGCTCTCCGCTAAAGTCTAAATACTCCCGGTTAGCAAGTTGGAAAACAAAAAAGCACATACGCAAACATGGTGCAGTAAGCAGTACACTACTTCCAATATCAAGAATTTATTTTTATAAGTAAATTGGAAAATTACAAATTGAGTTGTAATGGAACTGACGACAAAAGAACTTGTACTTTCGGCATTTTTCATATCATGTGTTGTTCCACCACCACAATGAACTCTGCTTGCTAGTTTTGGCCTTCTTTTCGTAGTGCACTTGTTAGAATTACTGACACTTGTCTGAGACATAACATATGACTGATTTATGACATACGCCGATGAATCAGTTGGTATACTTATTTTTATTTACTAATTCATTTGTTAAGAGACACTAAACAAAATCCCATTCTACAGAAAGAACAATACATTGTTATTAAACTATTTATCGAATAAACCTCCTGGTTTGATAGTTTGTCCTAAATTATTGCTCATAAAATGACTTGAAGGCTAATCTCCAAGAAAATAGAATGCAAATTCTTACTACTACAATGCATTAAAAGTGATAAATAGAAGCAAAATGCAGGACAATAAAGCCCATAAAGTACTAACCGGACAATTTGTAAGAATATCACTTAAACGGAGAGATCCTTCTCCGATTTAAAAAAAAAAACCGTCCTACATAATCAAGGTCTATACATTTAGAATAGATACTACTCTATGTAATATCCAAATTTAATTTCATCCATCTATATATATAATATAAATCAGCAAACTATATATTGAATATGAATTGAGTCAGAAATAGATGACATACATATGTTAATTTGTATAATCTCTTCCCACCTTTCTTATTTTTATTCATAATGGTTAATTTGAGTAAGAGTAAGAGAAATTTATACTAAAAAACCTATCAATAAAAGAAAAGTATTCAAAATTAAGAGGTGATATTACGTTCTCAACATGCCTTTAGTCAAAGTACTTGTGAGAACACCAATTTTAGAAAGTCTTAACTACTGGAATGAGATTTAGACTTAAAAATGATAAAATAGGAAATTGTTATAAATATAGTCTACTAATGTATCTCAAAGTGAGGCATTTTTATACTGTTTCTTATCAAAGTTTGCGCTTAAGCAAAAACTCATGACTTGTCAATATATATAACAATCCTAATAACACCATTATTCCATAATAAGTAAAAAGGATTAATAACGCCTCCATTTAACATGCTTGAAGCTATGACATTATCCTATAATATTACATTAGAATCTACAAAAAGGATATAGTTCAAAAGAGTTATTGTACCTAAGGAAGATGCAGTAAGTATAATATTTAACTAATTAATACCCAACCCTATATTTGTAGTTTTGTAAATATATAAGAGAAAGTAAATATGTCATTTCAAATAGAAAATTTGATTTGTATTTTTACCTGATGAGTTTACATCTTTTAAAATCCGTTTTGATTGTGTTGTGTCAGTTCTCGTAGGTCCCTATTGAGGAGAAAATCTATAATAATAGTCCATAACTAATCAAAATGTATAAAGTATAGGATAAGTTGAGACTTGAGATTTAAAGATACTTGCTTGCCAAAGAAGCTTCGGTTTTTGGGTTTTAGACTAACCTGGTACGCTTGCATTATTCAACCGTTGTTCCGATTGTGTGAATGGATTATTACACTTCCATTTAGGATGCTATGCAGCTATGACATCATCCCAAAATACAGAGACATGAACACAAACATGAACGAAATACAGAGACATGAACAGCCCAAAAAATATTATATACATCAAGAGTGAGAGCTTCAGAATATACCTTTCGAAGTGTGTACATGTAACCGGATAACACGAACATGCAAGAGATGGTAGGTCAATTCCAAAATCCTTGGTGGTTCTGGTTCTCCAAAATCAAAAATCAGACATGCTGTTTGCTCATATAGTAAATGTCTAATCCAATAAAATATTTTAAATAACAAAACACAATAATAATTTGATTGGGATAACAACAAAATAATAGAATTTAATTAGTATATTAGCAATTTACGGGAACAAAAAATGCGCACAGCTCATTAGAGTTCTATCAATAAGGAACTCACTCCAAGAATTAAAGTATTTAGATAAATCATGTTCATATTTTCAATCAGTATGTGGACGTATAGTAATGAGTACCTCTTTTTTTTATAATTTTAAAACTCCATATTTTCATCCAAGTTCCCAGTTCTCCATTTTGAGAACCTATAATTAAGAAGAAAGAAAAAACAGAATTACTTGACCATATATCAAATTTAATAAAGTAGAGGTTGATCATGACTTACAATTTTTTATAACAAAAATAGGTAAGCTTTCTTCGGAAGTAAATTAAGATGTCTAATATTTTATCTTCTCGTAACAAAAATAAGGAAAAAGAAAATTGAGCTAGTGTATATAATATTTATATTATATATATAAATAGTTATCTTATCTAATAAAGGCATGAGTGCAGGAGGAAGCTGGTATGCAAATCTATTATACATGTAAGATGGAATAGTTATAATATTTAATAAAATTTATATATGCAAGTTTTGAATGTAGTGACACATGTCATAAAATTTCTGGTTAAAGAATAATTCCGAATCGTTATGTTATAATGGAAACTTAAAGAGGACATGTGTGGCAATAATCTGGTTTAGTTGATTAACCCGAATAACCGATTGTTTTTTAGTGTGTTCATTGAGTTTACTATTTTTTTATCATATATATTTTGACTTTACCCTCCCGAAGTTCATTCTTCGAGGAACTCTGTTTAAATTATTCTGGTGGATTCTTTCCAATCTACTTCTTTTATGATCATTGAAAATCATATAAAGATAATTTTTATTTGATATAGCTATTTCTGCAAGTATTTTACGATTAAGAAGCACCTATTTCTTATATAAGTCGTGTATTAATCTACTTTTCTCTCTTTAGTGCTGCTACGCATAATCAACAGTTTGAACACCAGACTACATTGTTCCTGAAGAACTATTAAGGAGAAGGTATGCAAAGGAGTGTGATCGATAAGTATGGTACTCTACCAAGACTTGGGGAAACATATTTTATGGGATTTCCACCTAATGAGGACATGTGTACATGAGACCCAAAATAGTACAATATAAATGACATGGTTATCTAATCTCTGTACAATGTAAAGCTAAGCAAATTGCCCTAAGATGGAAGTGTCTAACAGGGATGCCTATCCAGATGTTAAACTCGTCAATATATTGAAAATTTCAAATATTTTGGCCTGATATGAAGAAATGAATGTTCATATCAATATATGATTGTCAACTGGTCGACCGAGGTAGTCCAGCCGAAGGTAAGAGTTAAGGTAACATACTGTAAGATGTCATATTCTTTAAGATGTACACTAATAACAAAATCATAGAGAAACAAAAGAGATGACTAAGTTAGCCGAAGTTCTGCATCAATCTTGATTAATATAGTATATTAGCATAATATGCTCTAGTACGTCACTTCTTAGTTAATCTTCTGCTCTCAGTTCATTCATTTAAAGATATAGTGTGTACAGAAGCTATGTAAAACTCACCTTATGATTTAAAACATCTGTAGGCAGATCTATATTCAAGAAGCACTTCTGTGGGCATGTTTTGTTTAGGACATCAAATAAAATTACATTTATAATGGGTAAGCAAGCCTCCGTAGCAAGTTTGTAGTCCTTAACAGTGCTCTTAATACCGATCCTGTCAGTCGACAACACAAAACAATTCATGAAGAAGGCTTGATCCAGAAGCATTTGTAATATATTGATTGAGAAGATATGGATGAATCAAGCCACATATACATTGATGCATTAATGCATAGCACACAAAAAATGTTTTCGTACCAGTCATATGATATGGACATAACAGGTACACCGTCGAGAAAGGCCTCTCGAGCACCTGGAACTGTTCCTGAATACAAACTGTCATTTTATTAAGAGATGTGATCAATTGCGCTAGACCATCTCTGGCAGAAGAACAAAGATCCATAACTGCATATAGTTCATACTATATTCAGTAATAATATAGAAGCTAGAAATCCTCAAGTGAGAGAGATGATACTAACATGTGGTAACCATAGTTGCTACCCTTATTTATGCCACTGATAACCTATGACAAAAGAAAAGAGAGTAAGCCTCAAGCAGAGAAGCAAGTATACTGCATGCACAAACATCGTATGTCACACATAATGAACCATTAATTGAATATTGTTATTAGTTAGAAGGCCAAATGGACACAGCTTGAGTTTTACAGATAAATTTGATCTTGAATTTGTATTTACATGTGTCAGCAACCACTTACAATTTAAGCATGGACACAATATACAACTGAGCTCTTACATGAATATCAAGATGTCATAAAGGTACTTTTCCAGTGGTGTACATCTCTTTTCCACGGCCGACAAAATCTCGCTACTAAGAAACAAAAATTCAATCAATCATAGAGAATTAGGTAACAAAATTTTAAAAGATAAATCTTTAGCAACATACAAATTGGTACTTTCAGCTCCATAGTGTAGGTACAGATCTCAAGTAAATCAAATGACTCAATCATCAAATGGACAGCTTGCACACAATATTTGTTGGTATTAGTAGATGCTCTTATCCATCAGAATAAGTAATGTGTAAAGACATTTCACTACATCTGCTCTTCGGATGTGTTTGACAAAATGAATACATTTCGACACTAACAAAACAATTATTTTTTAGAAGCATGACAAATAGTCTTGCAACGTGATTTATTATTGTGAAGGTGACCTGCCCATTAGCTAAATTATACTCATTTTTCAACATTTTGGTTAATGGTATAAAAACTCTTTAAGTATTGAACATATGCAGGATCCTAAATATTACAAATTTCTTTGGCCATGGTGCTCTGAAATTTTCAAGGATAAACAGTGAGACACTTGCAAAGTTTTAAAGGCATCAAACATATTCTGAGAATTAGAAATTTGTGCTACAATCCTAGGATTAATATTAAGACCGTACAGAGATCCAATTTGTAATTTACTTTTAAGTTTTGGGTGTTTTCCCAACTTTTGAACTTTATTATGTGTACCTGGACATCATAACCATAACCACTTGATTTTTACTCGTAAACCTACCTCGATAAATTCATCAAATGAAAAATGAGTGATGTACTCCGTATTTTCAATCACGAAATCTATGCTCCTGAAATCACAATACTCAAATCAAATCCATATATTAAAAATGAATCAAATATCCAAATACATATAATTACACAACAAACACGTACACACATATCTATGCACATATATGTATAATACAAAACATACATGCTCGGAAAGAGAAAATAAAATGAAAATGGAGAACATAACGATATTAAAGAAAGAAAAAGGAATTGATAAAGAAAAACCGAGCACGAAAAAAACAATATTCCAACACTAAAATCACAATAGTATATAAAAATGGGAAGCCACATTAGAGGGGAAGAAGGCAAAAAAATTAAAAAGAAAAATTTACCTGGCAGTGATCTTCTGTCAAAGGCTGAGATGAGCATATTACTTGATTCTGATCAGTATCCATTAACTTATATGCACTATAAACATTAACAACATTCTCTTTCTCCGGTGGTGACATAATGTCCTTAACTGTTATTACCTACACAAAACCATAAGAGCGAAAAATATTCACTAATTAATCACGCATTTAGAATCCTACCTTGCCGATCTAAAATTTATAATAACAGCAAATATGATTAAAAACTGAAATGATTAGGAACTAAGATAACATAACAAATTGTTATCAATTTGAACACAAACAATCAAATCATAAAAACCAAGTAGTTGCATAATGTGCCGTCTAAAGAATTCATACCACCGTGTCTAACAGACCTTTAAGGCAAGCCTCTTCAGCTTGTAGAAGGTAAATAATACCCGTGTTATACACTGTGCCAAGAAATTATTTATAAATGCTCAAAACCTTCTCTATTTACCAAGATTTCAGGAATCTGATTTCCAATCATATTGGCAAAGATCTGAGCTTTAGGGCCGAAGTTGCTTTTATCTTGAAAGTATTTACCCGTGGTCTAATAGTGTGCGAAGCACGGGCAAATCCCCAAAACATTTACATCCTTCCACCACCGGTAAGAACTGAATCCACCGAAAATAATAAAAACATTTACATCCAAAACTTATAGACCTGGATACATAAAAACATACCAAGATTTTTAATATATGGATTTGATTTGAGTATTGTGATTTCAGGAGCATAGATTTCGTGATTGAAAATACGGAGTAGCATCACACATATCCAAATACATATAATTACACAACAAACACGTACACACATATCTATGCACCTATATGTATAATACAAAACATACATGCTCAGAAAGAGAAAATAAAATGAAAATGGAGAACATAACGATATTAAAGAAAGAAAAAGGAATTGATAAAGAAAAACCGAGCACGAAAAAAACACTATTCCAATAATATACAAAAATGGAAAGCCACATTAGAGGGGAAGAAGGCAAAAAAATTAAAAAGAAAAATATAATTTACCTGGCAGTGATCTCCTGTCAAAGGCTGAGATGAGCATATTACTTGATTCTGATCAGTATCCATTACCTTATATGCAATATAAACATTAACAACATTCTCTTTCTCCGGTGGTGACATAATGTCCTTAACTGTTATTACCTACACAAAACCATAAGAGCGAAAAAGATTCACTAATTAATCACGCGTTTAGAATCCTACCTTGCCGATCTAAAATTTATAATAACAACAAATATGATTAAAAACTGAAATGATTAGGACTAAGATAACATAACAAATTGTTATCAATTTGAACACAAACAATCAAATCATAAAAACCAAGTAGTTGCATAATGTGCCGTCTAAAGAATTCATACCATCGTGTCTAACAGACCTTTAAGGCAAGTCTCTTCAGCTTGTAGAAGGTAAATAATACCCGTGTTCTACACTGTGCCAACAAATTATTTATAAATGCTCAAAACCTTCTCTATTTACCAAGATTTCAGGAATCTGATTTCCAATCATATTGGCAAAGATTTGAGCTTTAGGGCCGAAGTTGCTTTCATCTTGAAAGTATTTACCCGTGGTCTAATAGTGTGCGAAGCACGGGCAAATCCCCAAAACATTTACATCCTTCCACCACCGGTAAGAACTGAATCCACCGAAAACAATAAAAACATTTACATCCAAAACTTATAGACCTGGATAGACCTGGATACATAAAAATGGAAATGGCCTAAGACTTTCAGGGCATACATACCTTTCGATATTTCTTATCAGATGATATACATACACGGAGAAATAGCAAACCACAGCATTTCTTGTTGGTCTTCATTATCCTTCTTTCTGCAATGAACCAAATCAAACATGAGGCCAGTGAAAACATATTAAGTTAGCTATGAATCTAATCAAACACCTTATGATTCTTTCAAGAATTTAATCAAACACCTTATGGACCTACAAATCAATCATTAAATCAGGAACAAAAACAACATAATCAATCAAATAATTAGGGCAAACAACTAAACCACACATACAGTGTACTGGGTATTATTAACCAAAATTGATCAATAATCTAAATGCCCACAAAAAATTAACACCTAGAAATCAAATGTATATAACCTGTATACCGATAGATATGAAGATATATACCCGTGTATGCAGATAAGGTCGGATGAAAGCACAACGTATGATGATGAGTCGTGCGTTTGAATTAAAAAATGGAGAGCAAAACTGAAAGAATCACGATTGAATGAGCATAACTGGCTAAAAATAAGGATCTGAAAAGATTTGAAATGGATATGATATTAATTGACCGGGTTTTAGAATATGGAGCTGGGTCAAATAATACCCATAAAAAACACTAAAACACATTAAAAATAAGATGGCTAATATCCATGAGAAAATGGGTCATAAAGTTGGGTAAAAAAAAGTGGATCCGGGTCAAGTAGTGTGAAAAAAACAAAGGAAAACCCATTGGATAGTATCCATGGGATATGGGCATATTTTGGAATTAAGATATATAGATTACGATACACATAAAAGACTTGTTCTGTGGTAGGTATCAATTTATACAGCTTTCAATTTTCCCCTAAGTATGATACGCGTATTCAGTTTGGGTATTGAATATATTAAGATACACATATGGGATGGTGTATTGAGCGATCTTTTTTCTTCCCTTTCTATACTTCTAGCTAAACAAAGATCTTTTGTTTTAAAATTTTAAAATGTGAACCTACAGAATGTGTCTCCTGTAATTACGTACTTGAACGACACAAACTACTTTGCCTTGTATGTTTTGATTGAACAAAAAACTCAATTTACTTTTCTTATGCTTCGTGGCAACCTACTTTCTTGGAGGTAGTAATAATTATTGTCTTCCATAGAGAAATGTAATTAGTCCCTAGTTGATCATTTATGGAGTTACTAATCTATATGCATGTTCTGTTCAAAATAAAAGAGTTCTCTGTTTTAGTTTTTCTGAAATGGCTTGTAAAGTAACATGTCATTTTGGTTGCTTTTGTTTCTGGATTTATGCAGAAGAAAGTGAGAAGTTAGGCATTGCGGCACAAGCTGTATATGCAGATGATACTCTGGAGTAACAAAGAAGACGGTGGTTGCTTAATTTCAGAACCAATCATGTAGTTTTAGTACCGCATTTTAAATGTGTTGTTACCTATTTTGCTGGTGATGGAACAATTAGTACAAGTTGAAATCCAGAATTTGCACAATTGTTGACAGTGCACAATTATTTTCACCCTGGTTTGGAAAAATTGTGGATTGGTACAAACAGATTTGTTAACTACTCTATTTTGAACCTGAATTTGCTCTTAATTATGAAGTTACTTCAAACATATCCATAAATACCTATATTTACTAGAAAATCACAATTTTAATTTGAAATCAAACACGATATACCACTATATATTTTAAATTAAATTTCATAATTAATCATTCATTAATTTACCACTCTTTTAATATAAAGTCAGTCACAATCATATTATCACACATTATAAATTGATTTTTATAATATATATTATACAATTATAATCGATATTAAATAATTATAATCTAACTTAACTAAAAATCTGAAAAAATCGGATTTGAAATCAGATTTTAAATAACTTGGATAAAATTCATTCCTTCAAAATTTTAATTTTTTATAAGCTCAAAAATATATAAACATATCCATAAATACTTATTTTTTAAATCAACAAATATTTACTAGAAAATCACGATTTTAATTTGAAATCAATCACGATATACTATTATATATTTTAAATTAAATTTAATAATTAATCATTCATTAATCAACCACTCTTTTAATATAAAGTCAATCACAATCATATTATCGTATGATTTTTATAATATATATTGTACAATTATAATCGATATTAAATAATTATAAACTAACTTAACTAAAAATTGGAAAAAAAATCAAATTTGAAATCAGATTTTAAATAACTTGGATAAAATCAATACCTTCAAAATTTTGATTATTTATCTCAAAAATATATTTATTCATAATTTGTTAATAAAATTAATTAATAAATGCATATAAGCCAACACTACAAAATCGGATTTGAATAAATTTTAAATAGCTTGGATAAAATTCATATCTTCAAAAAATCAATTTTTAAAAGGTTCAAAAATATATTTATTCATAATTTGTTAATAAAATAGTTAATAAATTCATATAAACGAACACTACATATATTTTAATTATTAAATATTCGCTATAAGAGTATTATTATTGGATGGTGAATAAATTACCAATCAAAAAATTAAAATTATTTTAGAGGCAGTCAGAATTTACTTCTAAACTTTAAATCAATCATCATGTACAAAATTTTTATTTTCTACCATATTTATTCTGATTTACTAATCGCAGTTAAATTAAATTTAAATATAAAATATCTTGATTTAATAACTTCGCATATCACATGATTTTTAATTTTAAAATATTTCTACTAACCGTAAATATTATATTCTATAAATCCACTTAATAGTATATTACATATGGTTATATATCTTTTAGTTATGAATGGTTTTTGAACATCCTTTATTATAATAAAGGATACCCGAATCTAACATTTATTAGTTAACCAATCACAAAATTGTGAATTATTTTAAAATCATTCAGAATCTATTAAATTAAAATCAATTAAACTTAATGCAATATGTTTCTCTATTGGATCTAGATTCTACGTTTCAGCCAAGACTAAACTCAAATCAAGTTACACTTAGTAACAATTAATTTTTTTTTCATATCAATTAACTGAACATAATAACTACTAATTTTTATTTTAACGGTTAACTAATAAACAGTTTATATAAAATAAAATTCTTACAAACTATAAAATATAATTATTATATCAATTTAAACATTACAGGAAATCTAAGCCGCTTATTCCCTATTCTCCATCAGACTTAGTCAACTTTGATAAACTAAGTGTATGCATCAATTATTCCCATGGCTAAATCATATCAATTTCGGTTAAGTTACTAATTTATATCTTTTTATTATATGGCATTCTATACTTGGACAAATTATCTTTTTATTTCGATTGTATATATGTATTATATGTGTCGTGTTTTAATTGTCTAATAAATTCAACAGAAAAACATTTCTGACAAAAAAAAATGATTTAGGTTATCATCATCCCCAGACCAGATTCTCTCAGAGTTACTTCCCATTAGAATATTCAATAGCAAACTTCAATATATAATTCAGCGACTTACTAAATTGTAGGCATCAATCCTTATCATTTTACACTGATTTGTTTACATTATTATGTGTGCCTATAGATAAATGTTCTTTTACAGTGTTGGGTTGTCAATGTTATTCAATGATTACTTAACAATTTTATTCTAAATACAATTATTATTTAATTTAAAAATTTATACATTAATACATGAATCTATTATATTTATAATAGAATTTTGATATCTCAAACTTTCAATTCAAAATCATTATGTACAATTAAAATCATGAATTAAAAATTGTTAACAATACAAAACTATTTACCACACTATTCTAAATACACATTCAATTTTAAGTTATGTAAAATATTAAATAATTCAGTCATAAAAAAAAGCTAATCAACCAATTAAAATGTTAGAATGAATTTTAAACCAATAATCTTTTAACATTTTAATTATAATTTTTTTAACTATGCAATAATTAATGGTAAAAAAAATTGACCTAACAATATATTTGAATTAGTCAAAATGTTAAATATACTCTTAAATAGTACTTTACATTATTTGGGGTATAAATTATCAATCAAAAAATAAAAAATATTACAGAGTCAATGAAAATATTGTTAGTGAATATTTTCATAATAAATTGGTCAATTTAGCACAAATTTTCTTATAAATCACTATTTATTTATTGATAATTAATTCATCAATAAAAGGACATATGTCATACAAAAAAATAATCAAACCTGCAAAAATCATCAATAAAAGGGCATACAACATCTACAAAAATAATTAAAATTGAACAAACACATAGTAAATTATTCACTAATTTCCTTTATCCAATCATTGAACAGATCTTCAATTATGGTACATCTCTAACTTATGTCACTAAATTATACAGTCTTTTCGGCGAGATAATCTAACAATTTGTTATAAACGTGAGGAATATGTATATCTGATTTGTCATAACGTATTTAAACAACCGACCAGAACTGTGATTCTATACTATCCAAATCAATGAACTAATATAACAAAATCTAATATATGGGTAGACAAAATCCACGAACGAGATATTTTAGGCTCTCAATAAAGAGAGATATTTAGTGAAAGCCAAAGTAAAATCAAGGAAAAAAAAAATAGGGCTTATCATTTACAAGGAGTTAGTACAAAATCTAATATTGTGGTAAATAAAATCCACTAACGGGCAACGGGATACTATACTCTCAATGATATTTTTATTGAAAAATAAAGAAAAATTAATAAAAAAAATATAAAAAAACTTAAAAAACTGATATCAGCTTGATAAGTGGATTTTATATCCACTTGGAGCGTTCCATATCGGCTTAAATTGATTGTCTTGGACTCAAGTTTGTTGTAGTTTTGATGTGTTTTGTGTAGTGTGCAGGTTTGCAAGAAGGTTGATTAAGGTTGATGCTTCTATCGTTTTTGGAGATTAAATTGATTAGAATTCGGATTTTCCGGGAATGTTGCGCAGTCTACACTGTTTTGGCCATATCTGGAGTTCTAGAAGTCCGTTTTCAGCGATCTTACAGCTCACGCGAAGCCTGGGAGATTTTCTACAATCTTGGGCAGATTTGCCTCCAGGCCGCGGCCTCAAAACTCCAGGATGCGGCCTCGAGGGTATTCTGGAAATTCCGGAAATTGTCCTAAAAATCCTGATTCACTACTTTTGCCATATCTTGAGTTCTACAAGTCTGTTTTGGACGATCTTACTGTCCACACGAAGATAACAGAATTCTCTTTCATTCTAAAGTGCTCCAGAGGTCCAATTACAACTGGAACGGCCCAGAAATATTGAAGAAAAGTGGATTTTATATCCACTTGGAGCGTTCCATATCGGCTTAAATTGACTGTCTTGGACTCAACTTTGTTGTAGTTTTGATGTGTTTTGTGTAGTGTGCAGGTTTGCAAGAAGGTTGATTAAGGTTGATGCTTCTATCGTTTTTGGAGATTAAATTGATTAAAATTCGGATTTTCCGGGAAGGCTGCGCAGTCTACACTGTTTTGGCCATATCTGGAGTTCTAGAAGTCCGTTTTCAGCGATCTTACAGCTCACGCGAAGCCTGAGAGATTTTCTACAATCTTGGGCAGATTTGGCTCCAGGCCGCGGCCTCAGAACTCCAGGATGCGGCCTCGAGGGTATTCTGGAAATTCCAGAAATTGTCCTAAAAATCATGATTCACTATTTTGGCCATATCTTGAGTTCTACAAGTCTGTTTTGGACGATCTTACTGTCCACACGAAGATAACGGAATTATCTTTCATTCTAAAGTGCTCCAGAGGTCCAATTACAACTGGAACCTCCCAAAAATATTGAAGAAAAGTCAGCTACGAATTTTTCTTAAAAACCGAATCAGTTTAGGAAATGTATTATGTGCCGAACTGTAGAAATTCAACTTTGACAAGGAAATTGCTATAATTCCTACTTCTAATAAGTATGGTAATTGGGGCGGCTAGAACATTCCAGAATCAGATCTGCACATGGAATTTGTAATTCTATTCTCATTCAAGAATGGAAATTGCCAATCTTCTATTCCAACTCTAAAAAGGCAATTGCTTGGTGGACAAGACTTCTAGAGCCTATATAAATACATCCTACCATTGTAATTTGAAGAACCATTACATATCAATTACCTAGGTTTATTTGTATTTTTTTCATACTTTGTTTTTATCATGGTTTCATCAGATCCCATGATGACGAGAGGTTCGATTATGAACTAATCGTTGTCATGGGATTCTAACGGATTTATTTATGGAGCTTTAGTATCTTGATGCTTTAAAGAACTGTGTGTGATGTATATCTGATATCCTCGTATGGTTATGCTTAATTGTTAGATGTGTAGATAACATCTAATTTGTTAATCTCTTGTGAAGTGAAAGTGGATCTTGAGATTTAGAACTTGCCATGCTAGCATAGGTTCATGATTGTTTATCAGCATGATTTATAGTATGAGATGAGAATACTTATATTGCCTTGTGTGATCTTAATGGATAACTTGCTCTTCAACCGTTATGTTTTCAAATTCTATAGACATATAGGGTCTAAGCATAATTGGTGTCTATTCATCTTCTATCTCTTTTGTGGATGTATGTTTAGTTTGGTATACGTATGCTGATAGGTAGCGTGTACTTGTTTCGTGTTATCCGATCAGATATCATAACCACTGCATATAGTGATTAAAGGCGTCAGATCTAAGTAAAGTATTTAATGAAGTTAGGATCCCATGTTTTCTCTTGCAGAAGTAATTCGATTCCAATTCTTGTTAGTTAGTTAATTCTTAGCTTGTTAATTTAATTCTTAGTTAATTTAGTTTATTAAACCCAAAATTGTTATTTGTCTTAGCAGTGAATAATAATCATACATTGTTGCATAGGTACTAATCTGAATTAAAAACCAGATCTCTGTGGGAACGAACTTGACTTATTCATATATTACTTGTGACCACGTACGCTTGCGTGATTTTGTGTTAACAAGTTTTTGGCGCTGCTACCGGGGATCATCGGTGTTTTATTTTTAGTTTATGTGCTTGTCAATAGTGGTCGTTAGATTTCACTGACTCGGATTTCTTTTTCTCATCTATTCTTGTAGTTAGTTGGTGTTTCAGGTACTTGTCAGAGAGCGTTACGTTGAAGATGGATTTTCTAACTTACTATGGAGTTCAGCAGGTGGCTAGTGTTTGTGAGCTATGTGCGGGCGCACATGAGACGTATCAGTGCTGGAGCAACCAAGGTGGTATTCAATAGCCTCAGCAATGTGAGCAGTGTTTGGACGTTCATGATCCCTCACAATATTGTTACTACGAAGGAGTTGATCCATATGTCGGTTATGAGGAACAACCATATTTTCAATACCATCCTCAATAGTACCAGCAAGATGTTCCAAATATGTCATATTTCTTTGGTAGTAATGAGTTTCAACATCAGCAACCTATTCCTACTTTTCAGTCAGATGAGGTTGATGATTTGAAGGAGATTAGGAAGGAGATTAGGATGCTTGTAGAGAATCATGAGAAGTCTATCAAATCTATGGGGACACTTGTTGCTCAAGTTTTGAGTGCCTTGGAACAAGAGAAACAACAATTCATACCAGAGGCAATTCCAGAAAATAACGGTGACTTGGAGCAAGGTACTGCATGCATAATTGAGGAAGACAATTTCCAAGGTGAGGTGAGCATTCACAAGCCATGTGAGGAATTTGATCAAGCTAGTGAGGTGGATGATTTGGAAAGGGCACAATTCGGGACAGACACTGATGAGCTACACAAATTTCAAGAATTGGTATGTGCATACCAAGAGGACACTGATGAGCTACGCAAATTTCAAGAATTGGTATGTGCGTACCAAGAGGCTAATGAACATGGGAAAGATGCAGGTCTTCTACTTGTCTCAGAGTTTAAAGATGGAGGTAGCGCATTAGAGCCAATGGAGGAAGTTCTCTTTGAGGAACCAAAGGCTTCAGCAACTTACATTTACCCTCCTCCATTATATTCAAGTGAAACCCGTGAATGTGTGTTGTTCTAAAAATTGATAGATTTTGGGTCAACGGATGAAGGCATTGGAATAGGACATAGTTATTATAAGAATAGGCCAAGCGAGGAGAAGGGGCAGAAAGTGTGTCATCGTGATGACGATGAAGTCTCACGAAGAGATGACCAGGCAAATTATTATCATCCTTAATGGAGGCTTGGAAGTAACGTCAAGCTATTGACGTTAAAGAAGCGCTTCGTAGGAGGCAACCCACGCTTTTCGGCAATTTTATTTAGGTATGTTTTCTACTATCCCTCGTATTTACTTCCATTCAATGCGGACATTGAATATTTCAAGTTTGGGGGTGGTTTGGGGGATAAGTAGTGTATATGTAGTTATTTGTGATTATGAGTCATTGTGTGCATGTAGGAATCATATTTTGCATGTTAGTAGTAATTCATGCATGTTTGTCCGTGTTATTTACGTTTGTTTCATATAGGACATTTTGTTTTTATGTTCGTATATCATGTGAGTTCATAATAGTTGCATTTGCACCCATGCTTGATAGGAATTTTGTGTTGTTGATGCTTTTGATTGAGAAGTGATATGCTTTGTTCTTGTGCACACACATACACTAGTAAGTTGAAGCTAGTAGACTTTTTGAATGTTGTAAGTGATTAAAAGGACATGAATATGTGCAAGATGATTTAGTTTGCATGCTTTGAATACAAGTCGGTGCATTAGAGAGAATTTTTGCTTGGGATTGAGTATGTTTTTTCCACCAAGTGAGTTTTTGAGCCTTATTGCATATTGCATATTTGTTGAAATTTATTCGTTTGCTTGAGTGTCCACGGATTGTTGCATTGCTAGCAGTTGTTTGAGGTCTTTCTTAAAACGCATGACATTATTTGACGATTAAAATGATAAAGGCATTTAGGAATAACCGCATATTTTCCCATATTACCACACCATATTTACATGATCAATTAGTTAACCCGTTGAGCTTAATCCTATTTTTTTCGGTGACATACCACATTACTTGCCTAGACCTTTTTCTTGTATTGGCCGTACATTAATTTGAACCCACATTGTCAAAGACTAGTAGAGTGCTTAAGGGAGTAATAAGGTGTGCAAGGAGGGGTTTATTGTTGGTCTTACTTTTGGGGGAAATATTGAAAATTGGGTTTGTTTATTTGATAGTCGGCATATGTAATAAATTCATGGGATCATTGTTATTGTTTATATTATTGTTTTATTTAGCTCTCGAAAAAAAAAAAAAAAAAAGAAGGAAAAAAAATATATATTATGAGAGCATGTTTGTGTTTGTTGTGATCCTATTTTAGTCGACTAGTCGAGTGTTTGTTTTGAGTAAAAATTATGTGGGGGGGAAAATAGGGTGTCGTGTATGATTTATTATGGTACTTACTAGTTTTTGACACTTCACCTGATTTGGCTTATTTGACATACCTTGTCCCTAGCCCCGTTACAACCCAAATAAAGACCTTTTGATTATCGTCATTAATGTATGTTGTGTTAAGAGTTAGATTGATACCAAATGTCAAGCATGTTTATGATTTTGTTGGAATTGAGTGATACACTTACCCTTATTCTTGAGTGAATATTCTTTTGTGAGTGGATTGTGAGTGTTTACTTGTTTTTGCGTATGAGATCCCGAGTTTTGTCTCAAAGATGTACTCTTGTAGGCTTAGCATGTTTACTAACTTATTCTTACATTTGATATGGACTTGTGAGAACTTATGCATGTTCATTGAGTAGACTATGTGAATACTTGCACTTTCGACACCAAGACATTGCGTATTTACTTTGATTCTTAAGTTGATATGACATGGTGTTAAGATATCGGTCTCGTCTATTTGACGTGTATCTCTCGTGCATTTTATGAGTTTCTCCCCTTTGTTTCTGAGTTTTCTTCCATATCTCTGTCCTAAATTTCCTAGCCTCTTAGTTTCAAGCTTAGTTTGTTGCCCTCTCAAATGGCGAGTTCGTCACGACGGAATATTGAAGAGGAGTATGCACACCTATCTATCAATGATGATGAAGACGAAGGACTTATTTTGGAAGAGGTCAATGTGGGGATGCAACCAACGGAGATGGCCTTATGCTTGGTGGGGAGCTTCTTAACCAACAGGAAAGTCAATTTTGCGGCAATGCAGGACACTCTAGCTGGAATATGGAAACCGGTGAAGGGTGTGTTTATGGAGGAATCGGATATACCTAACATATTCTTGTTCAAGTTCTTTCATGAGCTCGACATGCAAAGGGTCTTAGACGATGGACCATGGACATTTAATAACCAAGTTCTGGTGATAAAGAGATTGGAGATGGGAGAGCAACTAACTGACATCAAATTAAATGAGCTCTACATGTGGGTGCAGGTTCATCAGCTCCCAGTGGGCTTCAACTCGGAATCCATTCTGAAGTCCGTAGGAAACTACATCGGCAAATTCCTCATGGCAGACCCTAAGAATTTTCAAAGCATCTGGAGACAATTCTCCCGCATTAAGGTGGCCATCAATGTTAATAAGCCACTAAAGAGCCAAATGAAAATGAAGAAACCGGGGGGCGAATGGATGTGGGTAAAGTTCAAATATGAGCGCCTACCTTCGTTTTGCTTCTATTGCGGAATCATTGGCCACTCAGAAAAGTTTTGTGAAGCTCTGTATGATGATACGACCAACAATGGAGTAAGAAAGTTTGATGCCTCCCTTAGAGCTACAATGCGAAATCAAGCCTACACAGGCCACAATCAATGGCTGAGGAACGCCGAAGGAATGAAAACAAGTCCGGCAAGCATGGGGGCTAACAGTGAGAAAGGAATAACTGGTCAAACAGACAACGAGGAAGCCAAGGAGAAAAGTAACCAGGAGCACAAGAAGGACACGCGTGAAATGGCAGGAAAAGAGATTGCTTTAGATGGAAGTGGCATTGGGGGAATTGACAATACTATCTTAAATGAGAATGCGTTGGTTGTTCGAGGTGGTGACTTGGCCCTCACAAACCAGACAAGTGGCCCATATTCAAAAGTTAATAACGACAGGGAGAATATTGTGGAACATGGGCTTATAGTTTTAGAATAAAAAAGAAGGAGAGTTAACGAGGAAAAAAAGGATGGACCGGGTGCAGACAAAAAACACGAGGATATCACTATGACAGAAAAACAAGATACTGCCACACAGAACCAAAAAAACGAGCAAATGGCGGGACCTGTCTTGCAGGCCCGCCTAGAATTATGAGCATATTCAGTTGGAACTGTCGGGGTATAGGTCTTCCCTCGAATGTTCGGTTCCTAAAAGACATAATCAGTCAAGAAAGACCAAGTTTTATTTTCTTATGTGTAACCATAGACAACAAAGGCAAGTTGGAGAAGCTTCGAAGTGCTCTGGGATTTGATGGTTTGATTTCAGTTGATGCAGTGGGTAAGAGTGGTGGTTTGGCCCTTTTTTGGAAAGTCAAAGATCACGTTCTGCTAAAAAGCATGTCCATAAACCACATAGACGTGGAGATTTCTGTGGAGGGTAGAGAGAAGTGGAGATTAACAGGTATTTATGGTGAGCCAGATAGAAATAAAAGAAGAAAGACGTGGGATTTGCTCCGTAATCTGGCAAGGGACTCTAACCTCCCTTGGTGCGTTATAGGGGATCTAAATAACGTAGCGTCTCAGCAAGATAAGCAAGGTGGAGCTCCATACCCTAACTGGTTAATCGAGGGGTTCTGTGAGGCCCTTTTGGAATCAGGGCTCACTGACATGGACATCATTGGCCACCAGTTCACGTGGGAAAGAGGCCGTGGCAGTACAGCTTGGACTGAAGTTAGACTAGATAGGGCTTTAACTACTCTACCGTGGCTGGATATGTTCCCTCTAGCTAAGCTGTATAATCTTGAAGGAGCCTCCTCTGATCATAGCCCGATTCTGCTGGTTCACGACCCTATAGAGAAGAGGTGTAACCCCCCAAGTTTTCGATTCGAGAATGCATGGTTAGCTGATCCAATGTGTAAACAGCTAGTTCTAGAAGGGTGGGAGGGGGATAATGACACAGATATTCAAGATAAAATCAAGCTTTGCAGTGAGATCCTTTGGCAGTGGGGAAAAGAAGTGACGGGGAAATTCAGGGAACGGATTAAGAATTGCAAGAGGGACATGAGACGATGGAGAAAATTCAGAGATGACGCATCAGTTCAGAAGTATAAAGAGGCCAAAGATAAGTTGCTTTTAACCTTGGAGCAGAAAGAAATTTTTTGGAGGCAACGGTCGAAACAGTTGTGGCTCCAGTCAGGCGATAAGAATAGTAGGTTCTTCCACATGTCAGCTTCAGAGAGAAGAAGGAAAAATCAGATCAATCGCCTAAAAGATGGTGATGGTCGCTGGATAGACTGGAACGAGGGTTTAGCAGAGCATATCATAGAGCACTATAATCATTTGTTTCGACAAACTCAAACGAATTGGCACGAAGTTATAGATTGCATGGAGACTGGTATAACAGAGGTGCAAAATGACGAGCTTATGAAGCAAGTCTCAGAGGAGGAAGTAAAAGCAGCTCTTTTTCAAATGGATCCCGACAAATCCCCGGGCCCGGATGGGATGACACCTGCTTTCTACCAAAAGCATTGGGAGATAGCGGGAAAAGATGTTGTCCGAATGGTCAGGAAATTTTTTCAGGATGGTATTATGCCAGACGGAATTAATCAGACGAACGTGGTCCTAATCCCAAAGAAGAAATGCCCTGCTAATGTCTCTGACCTTAGACCCATATCTCTTTGCAACGTGTTGGTTAAAATCATCACTAAAGTAATGGCTAACAGGATGAAACCTATGCTAGATGGGGTGATTTCTGAGTGTCAAAGCGCTTTTATTCCGGGAAGGTTGATCACGGATAATGTCATGGTGGCCTATGAGATGATTCACCACCTGAAACGGAAGAGGAGGGGAAAAAATGGAAGCATGGCTATAAAGATAGACATGAGTAAGGCCTACGACAGAATTGAGTGGGATTTTCTTCGAGAGGTTCTATGCAAGGTGGGATTTAACAACTGGTGGGTTCACTTAATAGTTCAAAGTGTAAGCACAGTCAGGTACAACATCACTCATGGGTCAAGGGAGATAGGGACAGTGATTCCAAGTCGTGGTCTTCGCCAAGGAGATCCGATTTCGCCCTATCTGTTTATCCTCTGTGCAGAAGGCCTATCTGCATTACTCAGAAAATATGAAGATCAAAAGCTAATTCAGGGTATTAAGGTGTGTCGTAAGGCTCCAAGTATCAGCCATTTATTTTTTGCGGACGATAGCTACCTGTTTTGCAAGGCAGATGAGAGAGCGGCCCTGACAATGGTCGAAGTATTACAAATATTTGAAGAAGCGTCAGGCCAGCAGGTTAATTTCTCCAAGTCAGCAGTAATTTTTAGCCCCAATGTCAATCGAGATGATAGAGCTAGCATCTGTCAAATAATGCAAATGAGGGAGGCGGATGATTCGGTGACTTACCTGGGCCTTCCTAATATGGTTGGTAGGAATAAAACTCGAGTTTTCGGTGCTTTAAAGGAGAGAGTAAAACAACGTACCCAATCTTGGAAAGATAGGTGGGTTTCGCAGGCAGGGAGAGAGGTTCTGATCAAAAACGTTGCACAAGCTTTACCAGTTTACGCCATGAACATGTTCTTATTGCCCTTGGATATTATAAAAGATTTGGAGAGAAGCCTAGCGAGATATTGGTGGGGATTCAAGGAGAACTCAGCTCAGGGTATTCACTGGATGAGTTGGGAGAGGCTGAGTAGACACAAAGCTTGTGGAGGTCTAGGCTTCAGGGATTTCCGTGATTTCAACTTAGCTATTCTTGGGAAGCAAGGATGGCGGCTAATAACTCACCCAGATAAGCTGTCGAGCAAATTATATAAGGCAAAATACTTCCCAGATTGCCATTTCTTCGACTCGGAGCTGGGGAATAACCCCGGGTTCATTTGGAGGAGCATTTGGGAGGCAAAGCGAGTAGTTAAGGCAGGTGCTCACTGGAAGGTGGGTGATGGTAGGTCCATTAAGGTGTTGGGACACCCGTGGCTTAAGGATGAGTCAAACCCATATATTACTTCTGAGCTTCAGGGGCTAGAACATGCCACAGTAGCTTCTCTTATGAAAATGAATAGTGATCAATGGGATAATGAAGTGGTGGAAGACCTCTTCAACCAAAGAGACCAACGGTGCATTCTGGATACGGAAATAGGTATTGATTCAGGGGTGGACATGCTTTACTGGAAGGGGGAGGTTAATGGAGAATATTCAGTTAGAAGTGCCTATAGGATTCTGCAGGCTCAAAAAAGAGCGTGGCAAGCATCAGATACCACTAGCACGAGCAACCAGATATGGAGAATCAAGGCGCCTCCAAAGACTTTAAATTTGTTATGGCGAGCTTTAGCCCAGTGCTTACCAACGAAAACAGCCCTTTATGCTAAAAGAGTTCAAGTAACTACTTCTTGTCCAGTTTGTAACGGGGCAGAGGAAACAGTTTTCCATGCATTAGTAGGCTGTCAATTCGCATCTCAGTGTTGGAGGCTAAGAGGGTGGAGGGATCAGGGGCCAGTGGATGACAATTTTGATAACTGGCTAAGTCACAGGCTGAGCCATACTGAGAAAGACGAGCATGGAGAAATAGCCATGCTTTGCTGGAATATTTGGCAAGCTAGGAACAATTGGGTTTGGAACCAGAAGAAGAGTGAAGTGAAGGTCGTAGTCCATTCAGCTCAGCAGTACCTTGCAGAGTGGAAGAAAGCCCAAGTATTTTCGACAAAGGCTCTATACCGAGATGTGATCCAAGGGGATGGAGCAGAGTCTTGGGCAAAACCTAAAAAAGATGAAGTCAAGGTAACGGTTGATGCTGCAATCTTCGCCGAGCAAGCAAAGTACGGAGTTGGAATGTTAGCAAGGGATGATAAGGGGGAGGTCATAAAGGGTCGTTCAGAGGTATTTAATGGAGTAGTCCGACCGGAGTTTGCAGAGGCCATAGCTTTTAAGGAAGCACTAAGCTGGGTGAAGGGAAGCGATTGGAAAAGGGTGGTGATCGAGACAGATTGCTTAGCACTCGTTCAAGCCATCAGGAGTCATGTTAAAATGATCTCTCCTTTTGGTAGCATAGTTATGTACTGTCGTAGAATGATAGTAGAATTAAACATTGAGGTGTTTTTTATTAAACGATCTGCTAACATGGCTGCTCACTGTTTAGCGAGAGAGTCATGTTCTTTCCCAGGTCGAGTTTTCGATAGGAGGTCTGTTCCTATTGAAGTGAAAGCCGCTTGTATGGCCGATTTGTCTGTTTAATATATCCTGCTTTCGTCAAAAAAAAAAGTTGATATGACATGAGAGGATTTGAAGGTATGGTAGTGTAATAACCCGGATTTTTCAAGAAATGATTATATTATTATTTCAATAATAATAATATTGTTTTCCTAAAATGAGGAGGAATTTTTTTTATTTTATTATTCAATTATTTAATTATTTTCGGTTAAGTGGAGCCTGGTGCTCCTATTTAAAATTTTATTGACTGAGTAGATACCTCGAGTCAATAGTTTATTTGTGCAAAGATTTAATTTTGGAATGTGAAATTATTTAGTAAAGATTTTATTTTAAATTATTGAATAATTTAGAGATTTTAAAGTCCTTAGAAAATGTTTATTTTAATTATTTGAGGATTTGTAGAAATTACTTGACTAATATATAAAATCAAGAATTTGAGATTTTACTAAAACAATAGTGTTTGTAGTATTTTTATAAAGCCCTGTAAATTGTGAATTATGAATCACAATTATTATTTTTATGATTTGTTTTTATAAATTATTAATATTTGTAAAATGCATATCAATTTAGAAAATTGAGATTTAATTCCAATTCTTTCTCCAAAAGTCTTTAAAAATATTATAGTATTTAATTATGCTAGAAACTTTATTTTTACAAATTAGATTTATTTACTCCAAATATTATTTAAAGTGTGTAGTGTTTAAATGTATTGCTTTTAAAAGTTATTGGGCTTGAGCCCATTAGGGTTAAAAACACACACAGATACAAACCCAGCCACACATATACTTACACGACAGAAAAATATATCGGGGGAGGGGGAAGAAATCAGTGGGGGGGAGAGAAGAGAAGAGAAAGAGAGATTGGGGGGGGGTGTTAAATTAGAGTGTGTGTATATATATATATGTGTGATTCGTGTGTATGTGTGCGAGTGGGGGCGCAAGTCTGGTCGCGCGAAGAGGGAGGAGAGGTCTCCGGCGAAGTCAGGTGGCCGGCGTCGCGGCGGCGCATCCGCGGTGGTGGTGGTCAGACGAGAGGCGCAGGGGAGAGAGAGAGAGAGAGAGAGAGAGAGAAGGAAGAGAGATTTTGGGGGAGATTAATTTCGGTGGAATGAATTTCAGGCGGATCGAATCAAAAGCGAAATGGTATAATTTTCTTGTATTTTGAATTACGTATTTGAATATCGTATATTAATTAGTTAATTGCTATGAGCTAATTAGTTGTGAAATTGATATAGTTTAATTGTTATGATTTTAATTAGCTAATTGTGGTAATTAGTTAGTTTAAATTGCGAGGTTAATTATGGTGGTTTAATTAATTTAAATGGAAAGCTTAATGTGGTAATTTTTGGGTGGTTAGATTAAATTCCGAGATTTAATTCGGAAGGTATATTTGTAATTATAATTGTTGAGTTTAATTATGAGTCCGATTAAAGGTTCGGGTTAGTGATCGTTAATTGTTAAATTGCTAATTGTTAATTCTTAGTGAGTAATTATGAGTTGTCGGATAATATGTGGAGTTACATGGTTTGACTAATTGTAAATGCTTATGTGCTAAATGATCTTAGTGATTAAAGTTAAAGTATTTTAGTGGATAAATTGCTAGTTGTTTATGGTGTCGGTAAAGGTCATGTGCTAAGTGCTATAAGTTGAGACGTAGCATTGGTGGTAGGTCATACTTGTCAATTACTTGGTATTGGTTATGATTGGTTAAATGGTTATCGATAATGGTTCGGGTAGAAAGTTGAATTACTAATTGTAATAGTTATTGTTATAGGAGGTGCAATTATATGAATGGCTAATTGGCTAAGTGCTAAATGGTATGAATCAAGTTATAGTATATGTTGATAGTATAAGTGCCAACTACGTGGTGTTGGCTTAAATGTGGATAAACCTAGTTTACTTTCCTTATGTGCTAGTTGCCGCATGTCTGGGCGGGTATTTTTCCTTATGTGCTAGTTGCCGCAAGTCTGGGCGGGTACTTTTCCTTATGTGCTAGTTGCCGCAAGTCTGGGCGGGTACTTTTCCTTATGTGCTAGTTGCCGCATGTCTGGGCGGGTACTTTTCTTACTTGTTTACTTTGCTGCAAGTTGAGGCAGCTTTATTTTTATTTAAAACAGGGTTGAAATGTTTTGATTGGCATGGAGGGGCTGTGCCCATAGTCCGATAAACGAATACCTCATGCCCAAATTTTCTGAAAATCCCCTGCAATCAAATTTATTTAATTTAGTTAAATACAATGGTCTAGAAGCATGAAATGGATATTAATTGTTATGTGAATATGTGCTAAGTGGACTATTTGAGGGTTAATTGTTATTTCGAGGGTTATGTGCTAATTTGCTGATTTGATGTGTCTCGAGGATTAATTATGTTTGAGGACTATCTATATACTAAGTTGATTAAGTGGTATGGTTTGAGGTGTTTAGCACCAGGAATTGTCCACTTTTAAAAAGGGGACTTTTCCATTTCTTTTCGTTACTATAATATGTTATGTGCAATAAGTGGTATTAGAATAGTCAACTATAGGGAGGACACCTATAGTTTGACTTTATGTTATTTAGTGATAATCCCGAGTTGTGTCTACTCGATATACGAGATAGGACTGACACGCACTCATAACTATTTCAGTACCAATAGGGCATAATCGAGTTGGAATGACGTGCATCAAAAAGGGAAGATCGAGGCGCCGTATAAAGAAAGGTAAGCTACCTCCAGGGAATTGCTTGGACGAAGTGCGAAAGGTTTATTCGCGGTTTCTGCTTTCTGCTAAGGACCAGAGGCAAGTTTATTTACACATACTCTATCGTTCAGAGTATACCTATTTTGAATTATATAAAATGTGCGGAAAAAGGTTTTCAATCCCTAATTGCGAGTTTTTAATCTTGTGCTCCTCCTTCCAAATCATTTAATTCTTGACTTTGCTAGCGATATTAAATTCTTCTCGTGCAATAATCAAAACCCATGACTTATAATACTGTCGATGGGCGGTGACATTCTTATGGTTCTACATCTCGATTTATATGTTGTATATTTATAAACTTTTGCAATATGGAAGTGGACTATATGTTATGAGGTATATATTTATGTATCGGAATAAGAAAGGCTCATAGGGTAGGGCATGTATTGAGTTTTAGAACTTAGCCGCGTGTTGGGGCTATTTTGTATTGTATGTTTTCGAAAACCCGGGCAAAGCTTTTAAAAAGAAGTTCGCAATAATTAACCTAAAGGCAACATCACCAATAAACCAGTGTTTATTTAATTAATAGATGCTCCCGAAAGCATTTACTAATTAAATAAACCTCATTCGCCTAATTAAATTTATTTAATTAGATGAATATCATTTTCAAAACGCTTTCTTAAAATCACTTTGTCCCGGAGAAATAATAAAACAATTTAATGGAGTGATTCTATCTAGTATATTATTTATTGGAGATATTTTATTTTCAATACGGATTAAAGATATTCCAATGGTTATAAATTGGTTACTTTCAGCTTAAAACAGCTAGATTGATATCGATATATGTTATTTGAATGCTTATTTAATTCGATGAATATTAATTATAATATTCATTAAGAAACAAAAAAAAAAGGAAAGAGAAGAAGGATTTTCATGCTTATTAATTATTTCTTATTGACCGAGAGTCAGTAGTAGTTATTTGATAAAGTGGCTAAAGTTTGGAGACTGCTGGAGAGATTGTGTCTTGATTTTGATTTGAAATATTCCAAGAGTTGTATTTGGGTGTTTTGAGGTTATTAAATATTCCAGTATTAATAGTAAATATTATTTGAATATTACTTAATAAATGAATATTAATTTGAGTATTCTTTTAAAAATGGATTATTGAATATTTATTATTTGTTACATAGTAGTCAATATTTATTAAATACTCTAAGTGTTTTGAAGGTTATAAAACACTATTTAAAGGTTGTCTAAGGACTTTCATAGTCATTTAAAATATTATATTTTGAATCTATCTAGGTAAGTTACTTTTCAAGAACTTATATATATATGGAGTTACCCGGCCCTGTTGTGGTTCAAGCTTTATGCGTACCATTTTCCATGTGTGATCACAAAACCCTGTGTCGAGATTGATATCGGTACAAGTGTATATCTATACTTGAACTCTTTTGAACTCAAAACATTTTCGAAAACCCCCGGTCAGGTTTTACTCTCTTGCTCGTTTTTCAAGAAATTATCGGTCGACTGAAGTCGAACTTCAACTACTCAAGTTTTCTATCAAAATGATTTTGACAAGAAAAGAAAAAGGGGACTCTGGCAGGTGTGGGAATCGTTGACGAACGATTCCCGGGATGTGTAAGCGGCCGTGAACCAGGCGGCCCATCAATTATTATTCCGGCCCAGGTGTTGCCGAAGGATGATTACGGATGTAGTTTTCATCGAGGGTGATTACGGATGTAGTTTTCACCCGGGGATAGTTACGGATGTAGTTTCTATCCTTCTACTGGTAGAGAAGACCCGCGGATTATTGGACTTGGATGTGGCGACTGATCATCGTCAATCCTTGTCAGGTTTTTATGTTTTCTTTAAGTCCCATCCTCCACTTTGGAAAAATACTCAAACACTGCTTCTTAGGCCTAAGTGCCAAGTAGCCGATAGTGTTGTTTTCAATTTTGAAAGATGATGGTGAATTCATGCAGTATCTAGAACTGCAAGATTATTTCGATAATATTGGCACGTGTTCAGTGCACTTGTGAAAGTACTTAAAAGATGAAAGATGGTTCATCGATTATTGTGGTCAAATCTCAAATGTTTTGTTTCAAGAGCTTTGACTCTCTTCCTATCAGTTATTTCTGAGTTTAACTTATCAAGTGGTTAACGAACTTATATCCTGTACAGAATCTTGAACTGTAAGGTGTTTTGATGATAATGATATACTCATGTGTATATACTTACAAACTTGAGGAGTATTAAAAAGGGAACTTTATAATGGTTTGGTTTATGAAGGGTGGCAATAACTATCTTAGCAGCTTATTGAACTGCATATTTTGAAAAGCTCCCTAAGAGGTTATCAATACTATGAGTATGGTATGTGGATAAGGTATGAGGATTACTATTGTTGACATGAACTTACTTTATTTATCTGATGTTACTCGAAATGTCATATATCCCCTACTGAGGTTTCATTGTTGTAAATATTTCGAAATTGATATTAAGTATCGTTATACTTCGAAAACTCCATGTGTATATTGATATATATTGTTATGCTCTATTAATACTTGCTGGGCAATTCTTTCGCTCATACTTGCTTGTTTTAAATATTAACCTTTCAGAGGAAGGTAGATGATTGAGGCTTATCTGCATGGCTCAGGAGAAGCTGGCAGTGTGCCCTTGTGAAGATGATATGATCCAGAACATAGATAGCTGGAGTAAGTTATATATAAGTGTATTGATTTGTAATATGTATATATCACTTGTACAGGATAGTACTAGTGCTAGTGTACTTCTCAACGAAGCTACACTAGTAGTATAGGATTTGTAATACTCAGTGTGATGTAATTAAATGGATGTAATGAGAAATGTAAGGATCGATTCTTGTTTCTAGCCCTATAACCTAAAAGATGCTTGGTGGTTGGGGTCACAGATGTTGTAATTCAGTTATTAAATGATTACAGGTGGTTTAATATTGTCAAACAGGTGATTTGATGTTAAGGATTTCCGCGTGACGACCAAATCCCTGACCCCGGATTTGGGGCGTTACAGGTAGGATATTAGTACTAGATTATTTGCATTTTCATTTAGTTGCATTCATGCATTGCATTGTTTAATTAAATGGATTTTGTGGGTACATTCACTATAGGCCCTCACGAGACCTTACTCGTCCACTAGGGCTGCCTAGGGGTTTAAAGGGCTTGTTGCATATGCCAAATACAACCGTGATCACCTACGGAAGTGGTACTAGTTTGTTAGTGTTAGTTGTTTATGTTTGAGGACAAGCATCGGTTTAAGTTTTGGGGTGTGATAAGTGGATTTTATATCCACTTGGAGCGTTCCATATCGGCTTAAATTGATTGTCTTGGACTCAAGTTTGTTGTAGTTTTGATGTGTTTTGTGTAGTGTGCAGGTTTGCAAGAAGATTGATTAAGGTTGATGCTTCTATCGTTTTAGGAGATTAAATTGATTAAAATTCGGATTTTCCGGGGAGGCTGCGCAGTCTACACTGTTTTGGCCATATCTGGAGTTCTAGAAATCCGTTTTCAGCGATTTTACAGCTCACGCGAAGCCTGGGAGATTTTCTACAATCTTGGGCAGATTTGGCTCCAGGCCGCGGCCTCAGAACTCCAGGATGCGGCCTCGAGGGTATTCTGGAAATTCCGGAAATTGTCCTAAAAATCCTGATTCACTATTTTGGCCATATCTTGAGTTCTACAAGTCTGTTTTGGACGATCTTACTGTCCACACGAAGATAACAGAATTCTCTTTCATTCTAAAGTGCTCCAGAGGTCCAATTACAACTGGAACGGCCCAGAAATATTGAAGAAAAGTTAGCTACGAATTTTCCTTAAAAACCGAATCAGTTTAGGAAACGTATTATGTGCCGAACTGCAGAAATTCAACTTTGACAAGGAAATTACTATAATTCCTACTTCTAATAAGTATGGTAATTGGGGCGGCTAGAACATTCCAGAATCAGATCTGCACATGGAATTTGCAATTCTATTCTCATTCAAGAACGGAAATTGCCAATCTTCTATTCCAACTCTAAAAAGGCAATTGCTTGGTGGACAAGACTTCTAGAGCCTATATATACACATCCTACCATTGTAATTTGAAGAACCATTACATATCAATTACTTAGGTTTATTTGTATTTTTTTCATACTTTGTTTTTATCATGGTTTCATCAGATCCCATGATGACGAGAGGTTCGATTATGAACTAATCGTTGTCATGGGATTCTAACGGATTTATTTATGGAGCTTTAGTATCTTGATGCTTTAAAGAACTGTGTGTGATGTATATCTGATATCCTCGTATGGTTATGCTTAATTGTTAGATGCGTAGCTAACATCTAATTTGTTAATCTCTTGTGAAGTGAAAGTGGATCTTGAGATTTAGAACTTGCCATGCTAGCATAGGTTCATGATTGTTTATCAGCATGATTTATAGTATGAGATGAGAATACTTATATTACCCTGTGTGATCTTAATGGATAACTTGCTCTTCAACCGTTATGTTTTTAAATTCTATAGACATATAGGGTCTAAGCATAATTGGTGTCTATTCATCTTCTATCTCTTTTGTGGATGTATGTTTAGTTTGGTATACGTATGCTGACAGGTAGCGTGTACTTGTTTCGTGTTATCTGATCAGATATCATAACCACTGCATATAGTGATTGAAGGCGTCAGATCTAAGTAAAGTATTTAATGAAGTTAGGATCCCATGTTTTCTCTTGCAGAAGTAATTCGATTCCAATTCTTGTTAGTTAGTTAATTCTTAGCTTGTTAATTTAATTCTTAGTTAATTTAGTTTATTAAACCCAAAATTGTTATTTGTCTTAGCAGTGAATAATAATCATACATTGTTGCATAGGTACTAATCTGAATTAAAAACCAGATCTCTGTGGGAACGAACTTGACTTATTCATATATTACTTGTGACCACGTATGCTTGCGTGATTTTGTGTTAACACAGCTCCTAAACTTTAGTTTAGCATCTTTTGAGAAAGGTGGAGAGAGAGAGAGGGGGCAACAACAGCTACGGTTTTCGTTATAAAAATTATTAATAATGATAAATAAAAAGGTTGATACACTTAAAATTATATATTGTTTTTAATAAAAGGGTGCCTTTTTGAATTTTGTATTCTTGAATTAAAGTAATAGTATCAATTCTCATATTGTTATTCCCAGATTACACACTTGTATAATTGTAGAAGGGGGGGTTGAATATAATTCTTGATATTTATAAATTTCTGATAAGAACCACAGAAATCTATAAGGAGATAATTGCTGAATGAGAAATGATTCACAAACACATAAAAAATCAGGTGGTTAAATGTACCACCTGAGACTTTTATTCGAAGAAAACTCTGTGATACAAATGTACACAGCTTCTGTTTTACAACTCTTTGCTTCTAAGAATATTCAAGAAACCCTAAGCAAATATGTATGTTTTCTTAGTTTCTAAAGAGTTGCTACAATTGGTTATATATCCCAAGTTTACAAGTACTACATGAATAAGATAATATTAATCTAATTCAAGTTGACTTGCTACTCCACTCAAATCCACATGTAGCCGAAAGGTTGTCCTTGTAGACAGATATGTCCCCTGCACCTTTCTTATATGTACTGTGTAAATGGAATGCTTCTTTCTTCTGTGTTTCCAAAGTATGGCTGCCATACTGCTTTTTATACCTACTATCAACCCATGTGATCTGTCAGTCAAACCTGTCCTTATCAACTGCTAATTCCCAGCTAGCATAGAAGAAAGTGTCAATGATTATCCGTTGATGTTGTACACTGTCATCCGTTGATGGTAGTTTGAGCTGTATCCGTTGATATCGTAGATTTGAGTTGTATCCGTTGATAGAGTCCTGTTCTCATCTGTTGATACACTTTCACTTAGATAGAATTACATAGCATAGCTTATTTACAATTGGCTACCCTATTCTGCCTATCCGTTGATGGTCTACATGACTCTGAATAAAAACACTATCAACTGATAAATAGAGATACTGCAGTATGCTACAAAACCTCATCCGTTGATGAGCTACCTATCAACGGATAGAGTTATAATGTCTCATCCGTTGACAGTTACAAAATATGACTTATACAATTTTGATTGTGAAGTTATCATCAAGTACAACATATTCCTAACAATCTCCCCCAATTTATACTTGATGGCAATAAAGCATAAATTTAGGACCTTGATGATAACAAAACATTCCTAAGGATATATATAGAACTATGCAAAAATTATGTTAAGCTACAAAAATTAAAAACAGAAGGTTTGAGAAATTTACAGAGAAGTGCTCCTCTAGACTGAGCAGATTAATACTATTTCTTCTCTCTGGTTGGCATCACCCTTGATTTTACTTCTTTGGCAGAGTTGGACTCAATCTGCATTTGGAGTTACCTATAGAAGGCATCTTCTTCAACAACTTTTGGATTTAGCTTTTGTTGTAACCATCTCAGGTATTGAGAACTAGCCTTTGATAGTTGGTCTTCTAACCTGAAGAATCTCTTGTTACCATCTTCATCCTTGAACTCCAACATCCAGAAGGGTTGAAGGTGGATTTTTTGTCCATTGTATGGGATCTTCATCTTCCTTGGTAGTCTTGATGGTGAGTTCCATTCTCTCCTTATCTGTTCTATTCTGTCCAGTATCTCCCCTTTTGCTATCTTGGAGAACCCTGTGTATCTCTTGATTGCAGAGAACACTTTGGTTAAGGTCAGATAATTTTCTCCAAGAACCCTCTGTAGAGGCCATGTCCTTTCCTTTCCTCCCTTGTATACAAAGACCAATCTCTCAGGCAAATGTTTATATTTGTCAATTCTCTTACTTCTGACAATTCATCCAGATACAGATTCATGCCCGAGTATTCTTCAATATCTGCCTGATAGATAAAATCATCCTTGTTTTCCAAGATTGGCTGCTTGACAATAGCAGGTACCCTAGCAACTTGAATTGGTTCCTTTGAAGGTTGCTTCCTTGGTATCCTTTTCTTCTGCTTAGGCTTCTGTTGGGGCTTCAGCAAGAATGAAGGCACCTCAATGGAGTCAAGATTCATTGGTTCCTCTTTAGGGATTATAGGGTCACCATGGAAATTCACAGCTGGGTCGAATACTTGTGCAGAAATAGATTGTGATGAGCCAACATTTTCACTTCTTACAATTTCTGGAGAGACGGGCCTCCTCCTTGCCTTTGATTTCACTCTCCTTTTATTTTTGGATTTGGGGACTTCCTCAGGTTCCCTCATTTCATCCTCTACCTCATCCATTAACTCCTGAGCCAGCCTGGCTTGCTTCTCTTCTGAGTTTTCATATCGATTTTCTTCACTTGGATGAGCTTCTCTTAGAAGTTTGGAGGTCTCCTCTCTTTTTGCTTCAACAAATCTAGGATGGCTGTTGGATATATTTAACACTTTTCCATTCCTTATTATTACAGCCATCCAATCTCTTACACTCTTATTTGTCTTTTCCTTGAACTCTTTGATTATCTTTCTCATTAGCTTCTCATCATCATCCTTGGGAAATGGAAAGTCCAATTGTAACTTGTTCTTCCCATTTGCCTTTGGTGGAGAGTAGGCTCTGGTTCTTATGTATGGTTCAAATTCTTTGACATATGATGGTTCATCATCATAGAATGTAGGAGCCACAATCTCTGGAGTGAGCACCTTCAGAATTGTAGTTGATGTTGTTGGAGCTGAGGACTGAGTAGAGAACAGAGTTGATACAATTGATTCATTGATCATTCTCTCTATCCTCAGAATTCTTTCATTTGCCTCCTTGTTGATCTTTTCTAAGGCTTCTATTCTGGCTTGCCTTTCACCATCTGAGATTTCTGATAGACTCTGAATCTCAGGCAACACCATTTGTTTCTTCTTCACAGGGGAAGCCTCTATAGAGAATTCTGTTGGATTGACCACTATAATTGGCTGTTGCTCCCCCTCAATTTGTGCTATCTTGCTACTGGATGCTGGATTTTGACTAGAAGTAGCTGTAGCTGCAACCTCTTCTACCTTTTTCTCCCCCTTTTTGTTAGCATCAAGGGCTGGAGGTGAGGCTGCAAGTAGCCTTTCCAGTAGCTCAGTCTGTTTGGCTTGGTTGGCAATGACTGTTTGCATTTGAGATTTCATACTATCCACTCTGGAGGAAAGATGCATAACAGATTTGGCCAGACTATCTTCCTTTAATAATTTGCTAGACAGCACCTTCTGAGTGGTAGTAGGGGCTAGTGCCTCAATCCTGGCATCTAGTTCTACTTTCATTTCCCTTATTGCAGTTTGGACCTCCTCATGTTATGTTCTTTGAATAACCATATGCATCTTGTGAAGTTTGAGGGAGGCCAGTATTTGCTGAAGGACAGCCTTCCTCTGTGGGTCTGCATTCTGGTGCTCAGCCATAACAGATTGATATTGCTTCATAATCTCCACATTGAAGTCACCAACCATAGTGGTAGAAGAAAATAGCCATTCTGGAGTATCCTCCACATTGACTTCTTCATCACTTGATGTTCTTTCACTGTCATTATTGCCAAACTCTTCACTGTCAGCATCTGAAGGCAGAGCTGTCAAAGCTTCCTTAGCTCTTTGTAGAGATTGTGAGGTATGCACTAGGTGCATTGCCTCCTCTGCCTCCACATTGCCCTGTTGTGCCATGACTTGATAGGCAGAAACAGGATGAGTAAAGGTTTCAGGATCCAAAGAGATGGAGTCAATGATTGACTGATATTCTTGTCGAAATTCCATCTCTTTAGAAGCTTCATTAACCTCCATTAACTCACTTGCAATGGCTGGATCTTCCAGCCTTATTTCTCCTGTAGTCCCTTCTCTCCACTCATCTCTCTTTTCTTGCATCAGGGGCTCCCCCTGGCTCACACCTCTCACACCCTCACCTTCACCTACTAAGGTGGAACTCTCTTGCTCTCCTTTTGCCTGACCTGAAGAAATGGCCAGCCTCTCATTATTTGCCTCTCCTTTTGCCTGCTCACAAGGCAGCCTCTCACTCCCTTCCCTCAATCCTAAAAGTGTTTCAACTACTAAGAACTCCTCCACACTTGACACAGGAATGTCAGATATAGCAGTGGTAGAGTGAGTTATCAACGGATAAGGGATATCCGTTGATGGAGTAGTTATAGCTGTCAACGGATGGCTAGGTATAGGCGCATCCGTTGATGGAGAAACACTTGTCAATGGATGAAGGATATCCGTTGATGAAGGAAAGATAGTATCCGTTGAAGTGAAAACCAACACTGAATCTGTGGAGATTGTTTTTAAAGATGAGGCCACAGATGTTGTTGTGAATTCGGGAATGGAAGATTGATGGCCCAACAAATTAATCATCTAGAAGATGATGACCACCAATTGCAGAGTGGGGCTTCTCCAAGAATCTTAAAGATGTAGAATCAGGAATTGATGTAGATATCATATCCACATCCAGAGATGGAGTTGGTGATGGTGGATTGTCAAGTGTTTCGATTTGAAGGTTAAGATCAAGGGGCTGTGACTCCACATTTATTGAAGTCACATCAAACTGAATTTGAGAAGGTACAGTTACATGTACTGTGTGTGCACCCTGTGATGCCCCAGTGGTTTTGGATTTTACTCTTCTACCATAGGTTTTTGAGAGAGGGCTAGTGTCCCTTACCCTTTTGTGCAGTGTTCCTTGTGGGGAACTTGATTCAGTAGTCACACCCTGTTGAGAAGATGTAACTAGAATTTGGCTTGTAGGTTCATTAACAGTCTTTTGAGAGACTGAAATGTTGGTTGCACCTGCCTCACCTTCCTTATCCTTAGGGCTTCTTTGATGTTCACCCTGTCCCTCACCACTCACTACCACCTTCACACTCCCCTCAAGAGTTTTGGTAGGTTTTACAACAGGTGTCTTTTGGGAGACACTTGAGGTTTGCTTTTTAGATTGTGGTTTTGGAACTTTGGATTTGGTCACTTTGGTAGGAGCCTGTTTGGTCACAACTACAGACTCCATTGTGACACTAGAAGGCAAAGAAATTTGGGGGTTAGAGATAGGAGTTTCAGGGTTAGATACAGGTACATGAACAATTGGTAGATATACCAATTGTACTTCTGCATTTAAGTTCATTCGAATCAAATCACTTAAGACTCTTTTCTCCTGAACAAAACAATTGAACTTGCTATCCGGGTTAGCAATGGATAGCTCATTCTCAGATACATGCAGTGCTAAGAGCATCAAAAATCTAGCAAAATAGATATTCTTGCTCCTAGTTTCCTTTTTACCTAATTTCGCTGCTATCTCATACATGACTAGTGTGCCAAAGTTATAGAATTTATCAGTAAAAAGCATACACATCATGACTAGCATGGAATGGGTAACAACATCAAAATTACTAATTTTGCCAGAAAAAGTTTTAATGAAGGCATCACAAAAATAACTCCATTCTTTAACCATACCTTTCCTAACAATTTTCCCTAAGTTCTCAGTACTAAGGGCATAATTTATGGAATTAAGCATGGCAACAATTTCAGCATTACTGGGTACTTCCAGACAGTTATTCTCAGGCAATTTTAAACAAGCAGTTATCACATCAGAATTAACTACATAGTTTTTACCCTTTAAAGAAAAAGCAAGTGTACCGTCTGTGCCAATGTACTCAGCAGATGCCCACACCTCTTCAATTACCTCGTGGATTAGAGGAGTGGTGGCAGTCATAGCATATGACAGTTTGCATTTCTTCACGAAATTCATCATGGTGTGATAAGCTTCTGGAGCATTCACTGTATCAACAAAGACCGCGAAATTGTTCTTCTCATAGGTAAACCTAGTGGAAGACATCATCTTAACAATAGGTGCCATTGAAGTGTTTGAACTTTTGTTGCAGAGAGTTTTAGTGAAGAAGATGCAGTTAACTTATGAGATTCTTGAAAATGAATAAAAGTGAGATGTGAGAGCACAAGACAGCCTTTTATATTTTTCAAGAATTAAAAATGAAATAATAAAAAGTAATTACTCCATTGGACAAAAGTAATTGTCAGATAATAAATGAAAAGAAAAGAAGTACAACCATGACTAAATATACACGTTCACCAACGGCTATAATAAAAAAATGTATATCAACGGATATAGAATGGACGGTTGAGAAATAGTTTATCCATCGATGACGTGGACAACCTGTTATCCGTTGACAAACGAAAATCTAGTAATGTGTTTATACTACCAACGGATAAAAGGATATCCGTTGATAAGCAAATTTTGCCTTAGACAAAATTTCTGCAGAAAATTTTTCTGAGAGTTTTAATTCTCAAGTAAATCAAAACACATTTCTAGCTGCAACCCAGTATGATCAGATATCATTAGGAATTATGAAAAATTAAGCATACCTAGTTCACCTACCAATCTTGTGAATGAAGATTCATCAAGAGGCTTGGTGAAGATATCTGCAAGCTGCATTTCAGTTGGCACAAAGTGCATTTCTACTGTACCATTCATCACATGCTCTCTAATGAAGTGGTATTTGAAGTCAATATGCTTGGTTCTTGAATATTGCACTGGATTCTCTGTGATGGCAATAGCACTTGTGTTGTCACAGAAAATTGGAATCTTCTCAACTTTTAGACCATAGTCAATAAGTTGATTTTTCATCCAAAGAATCTGTGCACAACAACTTCCAGCAGCAATGTACTCAGCTTCAGCTGTAGAAGTGGAGACTGAGTTCTGTTTCTTACTGAACCATGATGCAAGCCTGTTTCCTAGAAATTGACAAGAACCTGTAGTACTTTTCCTATCAATTCTGCAACCTGCATAATCTGCATCTGAATAGCAAATTTGATCAAAGCCAGAATCTCTTGGGTACCAAATGCCAAGGTTTGGTGTTCCCTTGAGATACCTGAAAATTCTCTTAATAGCAATCAAGTGAGACTCTCTAGGGTCAGCTTGAAATCTAGCACAAAGACATGTGGAAAACATTATATCAGGTCTACTAGCTGTTAGATATAGAAGTGAGCCTACCATGCCTCTATAGCTTGAGATGTCCACAGACTTTTCCAGTTTTCCTTAGTATTCAACTCAAGCTTAGTTGCAGTGGCCATAGGTGTTTTTGCAGAGGCACAATCCATTAAGTCAAATTTCTTTAAAAGATCATAAATATATTTTGTTTGACTTATGAAAATGCCCTCATTAACTTGCTTCACTTGTAAACCAAGAAAGTAAGTTAATTCACCCATCATGCTCATTTCATACCTACTTTGCATAAGTTTGGCAAACCTTTTACAAAGCTTCTCATCCGTAGACCCAAAAATAATATCATCTACATAGATTTGAACAAGTATTGAAGAACCATTGACATTTCTATGAAATAAGGTTTTATCTACTATACCTCTAGTGAAGTGATTCTCCAAAAGAAATTGAGATAAAGTGTCATACCAGGCTCTTGGTGCTTGCTTCAAACCATAAAGTGCTTTCATGAGAAGATATACATATTTTGGAAATTCTGGATCTTCAAAGCCAGGAGGTTGATGGACATATACCTCTTCTTCCAGTTCCCCATTTAGAAAGGAACTTTTGACATCCATCTGATAGACTTTGAAATTGGCATGTGCTGCATAGGCTAGGAAAATTCTAATTGCCTCAAGTCTTGCCACTGGAGAAAAAGTTTCATCAAAATCTATCCCTTCTTCTTGAGAATAGCCCTTTGCCACTAATCTAGCTTTATTCCTCAAAATTATGCCATTTTCATCAGTCTTATTCTTGAGAACCCATTTGGTACCTATGACACTTCTATCATCAGGTTTGGGCACAAGCTTCCATACTTTATTTCTCTCAAATTGGTTTAGCTCTTCTTGCATTGCTAAGATCCAATCTGGATCTAGAAAGGCATCTTCCACTTTCTTAGGTTCCTCTTGAGACAGGAAACTACTGTATAGGCATTCTGCTTGTGTGGCCCTCCTAGTTTGGACTCTTGAGTTTGAATCACCAATGATTAACTCAAAAGGATGATCTCCGGTCCATTTTCTTGAAGGTGGAAGGTTTGATCTAGATGAGGTTGCTTCATCTGAATGAGCATGATCTTGTTGATTGGTCATTGAGTTTTGACTTTGAGAAACTCCCCCTGAGTTTAACGGATGCATCATTTTGTCTATCAACGGATGCTCCATTTTGCCTGTCAACGGATGCATGAGAATGCCTGTCAACGGATGCATCTGATGCTCCAATATGACTGTCAACGGATGCTTCATTTCCAGTGTTAGCATCACTTCTAGTTGGACCAACAACTCTAGGTGAATTTTCATGGTCATGATCTTCATTTTCCTCACCATCATCAATGTACATTCTTCCTTCTACCTCATTTTCAAATTTCAACTTTTCATGGAAGCCTTCATCATTTAGACCTAGAATCTTTTGATCATCAAACACAACATGTACAGATTCCATAACAATGTTGGTTCTTAGATTGTAGACTCTATAGGCTTTCCCTGCTGCATACCCAATGTTAATAGTATTTTTATGTGTTCGTTCGCAGGGAAGGACTGAATGTAATATCAAGTTCAAGTATCTTATCTCTCACAATTTAGAAGTGTAAAAGAATATTTGGGTTTTTTATAAACTAAATTAAACTAATTATCAATCGAGAATAAAATATATGAGGAAAACAATCCAAGAACTGGGGTTCTTCACTTGGTTTCAATGCACATTCAATATCTATGTGATGTCTACGTTCTTACTCTGCTGAAAACAATTCTTCTAAGGTTATAATGTTCCCTTCCAAGATACAATATAATGTCTACAACTACACCTTAATTGTCACTTCCATGATACAATAAAAGTACAATCATAAACTATTAAGCACCAAGAATTATAAGTCTCACAATTCGCATATTAATCTTCCAATCAAATACTTGAATTATGTCTGTTAAATCATGTACTAAAATTGCAACTCCTCTTCCAAGTTATTACAATCCCTAAAATCCAATCAAAGGTTCATGACTCCCCTAATTGTGTTAAGCCCTCAATAACAGATCAGCAAAGCAAGAAAATCACAGATAATTAAACACACATGATTACCAAGGAATACTACCCAATCCTAAGATTAGAGATTTAGTTACACATAATTAAAGAAGAAAACAAAACACATGAATTAATAGAAGAACTCATAATTATAAGAATATAAGAAAAACCTTTAATCTTCAATCTTCAAAGACCAGAAAAATCCCTAAAAGTTGCGTACAAATTGTATCTCTCTAACGAACCCCGTTTTTCCCATCCCTAGATGTGTTTATATAGATACTCCTAGTCTTGCCCAACAATCAATTGCCTTCTATTACAATTATAATTTAAAGAAGGTAATTCTAAAGTTGCTGATCTGCCTTTGCTTCAAATTTGCCCAAGTTATCTCCATGATTCCTTAGCACAAAACACTTACGTCCAAAGACATGAAGGAAAGCTAAAGTTGGTTTCTTGTTGGTAAATAACTGATAAGGAGTCATTCCTCTAGCTTGATTGACCAAGGAAATATTCTGAGTGAAATAGGCAGTGTTGACAGCTTCAGCCCAGAAATATGTTGGCAATCTTGATTCACTTAGCATTGTTCTAGCTGCTTCAATGAGAGTTCTGTTTTTCCTTTCAACAACCCCATTTTGTTGAGGTGTTCTAGCAGCAGAAAACTCATGAACAATTCCATTCTCTTCACAGAAAATCTTCATTGTGGAATTTTTGAATTCAGTGCCATTGATACTCCTGATTCTTTGTCCTTTGACTTCAGAACCATTGTTTACTAGTCTAAGATGATTGATGATGATTTCACTTGCACAATCTTTGGAGTGCAGAAAGAAGGTCCATGTAAACTTAGAAAAATCATCTACAATCACCAGGCAGTATTTCTTCTTTGAAATGGACATGACATTTACTGGACCAAATAAGTCCATATGCAGCAATTGAAGTGGATTAACAATGGATGACTCTGTCTTGCTCTTGAAGGATGATTTCTTTTGTTTCCCTAATTGGCAGGCATCACACAATCCATCCTTGATGAACTCCAATTGAGGGATTCCTCTAGCCAGATCCTTTCTTACCAAATCATTCATAACTTTAAAATTCAAATGTGACAGCTTTTTATGCCATAGCCAACTCTCATCCTTGCTTGCTTTGCTGAAGAGACAAGTGATGGATTCTGAGCATACTGAATTGAAGTTAGCTATGTAAACATTTCCTTTTCTAAAGCCTGTCAATACCACATTGTTGTCTTCCTTGGAAGAAACAACACAGGCTTCTTTTGTGAACTTTACTTCATTGTCTTTGTCACAAATCTGACTGACACTCAGCAAATTGTGCTTCAAACCTTCAACTAAAGCCACTTCTTCAATGATGACATTGTCCTTTAAAATCAAGCCATATCCCTTAGTATACCCTTTGCTGTCATCTCCAAAGGTAATTCTGGGGCCAGCTGCCTCCTTGAACTCTGTGAGCAGGGTTGAATCTCCTGTCATGTGCCTAGAGCATCCACTGTCTAGGTACCATAGATTCCTTCTATTTCCCTGCACACATTCCAAAATACAAATCAAGTTAATTTTGGTACCCAAGTTTCCTTGTGTCCTTTCTTGTTAGCCTTTGGTTTTGCACTCTTAGTAATCTTCATTTTAGGTGTAGATGCTTGAGTGATAGGTTTTGACAAATGCTCATTTGCATAAATATTTGATGCATGCATTTGTGGAAAATTGACATACATATTATTCATGCTAGGAATGCTCCATGACATTTGTGGCATATTCACAGATTGAAAATAAGGATTAGACACATATGGCATGTTCACATATGGATTTGAAAAACTAGCATTTTGATACAAACCAGGCATTGCAGGCATACATGGTATTGTTTGAGGTACATGAACAGGAGCCTTGTTAACAATCTTGCAATTAGAAGATAGGTGATTGACACTATTACAATTGATATGGGCTAAAAGTAAGCCCTAAAGGCACATTTAATGTGGCATTAAATGGACCCAATATGGTCAAAATGTGGGGCCCACCAGATGGGCCCAAACCCTATTTACAACATTAATTTCGTAATTAATATTAGGGGTAATAACCAGCTCAGCAATAAGAGTCAGATAAGGATATTACTCCTACCCAGCTTAACCTCCAAGGCACAGAATTCGATATGGGAACTGACTCCTACAAGGAAGGAGTCTAGAACCTTCCTCAAGGCGGTGACTTGCCCACCAAGTCACCTAATTCTACTACGATTCTAGGGCTTCTCAGCCTATATAAAGGGTCTGACCCCTCATTCCTAGAACTACGTCTTGGCTTGATTCTCAATAACGAGATACGTAGGCACTCTGTGAGGACCGATTAGTCCCGAACACGGAAACAGCCATTAAAGCTCGAAGCTCACCAACCCTAGCATTAAATACAATTTGTAACCTCGTTTTTATTCCACAACAACAATTACTACAAGTTTTCCTAGGGGCAAACTTGTTAGGAGAATAATTTTTTTTTCTTGTTGATGCCTATCTTACCATTTCTGTTCTTTTTCTTTTTACCCTCAGTTTCTACCTTTTCATTATCTGATTTACCAACAGCCTTTTTGTTATGTAAATCACCTGCCTTAGCCTTCCCACTAGATTTGGTTTGGCTACTCTCACTACTAACAAAGTTCTTGTTGACTGGACCATACTTAATATCCAGTTTCTTGAGTTCCTTCTTACTAACAAACTTTTTGTTAGTCGACGGATACCTCTCATCCGTTGATGGTTCATCTATTAACGGATGATCACTATCCATTCTTGATCCTCAAGGCCAGGTTCTAGCTCCCTTTTCTTTTGAGTCCAGGTATCCTTCACAAATGATTCTATTCCCTGGACTTCTATTATATTTTGTGAAATATTCCTACAACTTTGAAATTTAGCAATTATCCCTTGTTCCTTTTTCAACTGCTCTCTTAAAATTAGTTCTCTTTTTAACACAGCTTTAAGTTCACTTTTAGCATCATTGCAATCAACTCTCATTTTCTCAAATTCTAGAAATTGAATTTCTAGAGCATCATTTCTATCACTTAAAAACAGATTAGTCTCTTTAATCTTATTGTTCTCTTTAGTAAGTGATTTAAGAGTAACACTCAAGTGATATAGTTTAGTAGACATTTCATCTATAACACTATTGCATTCCTCTTTGGTGAGCTCAGATAGATTAGTAGAAAATACCTGATTGCTAGCAGAACTTGCTTCCTGCTCAGAATCAGCCATCAATGCAAGGTTGACAAACTCAGCATCATCATCAGAATGATTTCCATCAGCAGCCCAGTCATACTCTTGGGTCATGAATGCCTTTCTTTTCTGCCTGAGAAGATCAAAATATTTCTTCTTGTAGTCAACAGTTTCAGTTGGCTTTCCCTTGTTCTCAGATCTAGGCTTCCTGCATTCACTTATCATGTGACCAGCAATTCCACAATCGTAGCATTTAATTTTGGATTTATCCACATAGTTGCTTGTGGAAAAATCCTTGTTAAATGGCTTGGCCACCCCAGAGTTTCTTCTGAATTTCAGCTTAGAGAATCTCCTACATAGAAAGGCTAAATGCTCATCTATCTCATCCAATTCATCCTGCTAAAGGACACTCATTTCTTCAGACACTTTTTCCTTGCTTTTGCTTGATTCTGCTCTACCTTCACAAACCTCCCTGTTTGGTGTAAATTTAGCAGCTTTAGTCCTCTTCTCCTCTTTCTGCTCCAAGTTGGCAACAAGTGCAACTGACCCACTTTTCTTTTGGGCCTTCTCAATCTCCATCCTGCTCCATTTCTAGTTCATATGTCTTTAAAGTTCCATAGAGCCTTTCAAGAGTAAATGTCTTGTACTCTTGAGTGTTTCTTAGAGAAACAGTCATTGGCTTCCATTCTTTGGGCAATGATCTCAGAAATTTGAGATTAGAATCTTTCACTTGGTAGATTCTTCCATACAGTTTCAAGCCATTCAGTAGCTTTTGAAATCTACTAAATGTGTCATTCAATGTCTCTCCATTCTTGAAATGGATATGCTCATACTGTTGGATTAATAGTTGCATCTTGTTCTCCCTTACCTGTTCTGTGCCTTCACAAAGGGTTTGAACAATGTCCCATGCTTCCTTGGAGGTAGTATAGTTGATAACATTGTCAACCATGTCTGTTTCTAAGCCATTAAACAGAATAATCATGGTCTTTTTATCTTTGTGGACTTCTGCGATGTCTTCAGTACTCCACTCAGAAACAGGTTTGGGAATGTAAGTGTCTGGTGCATCTGCAGCAAGGCCAACTCTTGACGCAGTCTTTATTGGAACATGAGGACCCTTCTCAATTCAATCTACAAAACCTTCATCAATAGACATGAGATGTAGACGCATTTTTACTTTTCAGTGAAAGTAATTTTCTCTATCAAGAACAGGTATCTTTACTCCATAATCCTTCTTAGACATGTTGGAAGTGTGTTGATCTTTAAACTTCAAATATGTTAGAAGCTTGCTCTGATACCAATTGTTATTCTCAGATTACACACTTGTATAATTGTAGAAGGGGGGTTGAATACAATTCTTGATATTTATAAATTTCTGATAAGAACCACATAAATCTATAAGGAGACAATTGCTGAATGAGAAATGATTCACAAACACATAAAAAATCAGGTGGTTAAATGTACCACCTGAGACTTTTATTCGAAGAAAACTCTGTGATACAAATGTACACAGCTTCTGTTTTACAACTCTTTGCTTCTAAGGATATTCAAGAAAGTAAGAAACCCTAAGCAAATATGTCTGTTTTCTTAGTTTCTAAAGAGTTGCTACACTTGGTTATATATCCCAAGTTTACAAGTACGTACTACAGGAATAAGATAATATTATTCTAATTCAAGTTGACTTGCTACTCCACTCCAAATCCACATGTAGCCGAAAGGTTGTCCTTGTGAACAGATATGTCCCCTGCACCTTTCTTGTATGTACTATGTAAATGGAATGCTTCTTTCTTTCGTGTTTCCAAAGTATGGCTACCATACTGCTTTTTATACCTACTATCAACCTATGTGATTTGTCAGTCAAACCTGTCCGTATCAACTGCTAATTCCCAGCTAGCATAGAAGAAAGTGTCAATGATTATCCGTTGATGTTGTACACTATCATCCGTTGATGGTAGTTTGAGCTGTATCCGTTGATATCGTAGATTTGAGTTGTATCCGTTGATAGAGTCATGTTCTCATCTGTTGATACACTTTCACTTAGACAGAATTACATAGCATAGCTTATTTACAATTGGCTACCCTATTCTGCCTATCCGTTGATGGTCAACATGACTCTGAACAAAAACACTATCAACTGATAAATAGAGATACTGTAGTATGCTACAAAAACTCATCCGTTGATGAGCTACCTGTCAACGGATAGAGTTATAATGTCTCATCCGTTGACAGTTACAAAACATGACTTATACAATTTTGATTGTGAAGTTATCATCAAGTACAACATATTCCTAACACATATCTTAACCTAAGAGCATATATTGAATTTGCTTGGTTGGTTGACTATATTTTTTTTATATCAACAAAGAATAAAAAATGGCTAAGAAAACTAAGTAAATTGGTAGAAAGATTCTACACAAAGAGAGATATTTGTTAACGAGAAATAAGAAAAAATAAAAAGGAGGGTTTTATTTTGTTTAGGAGACTTTACACCATGCATGCTACTCTTAGTTTTGTTTTGTAATATCTCAATGTTGTTCTAAGACATATAAATATATATGTACATAACTTGGATACATAGTAATATTTCATATAATTTTTATATTTTTCTATTCACGTATTTCATTTCATTTCGTGTACACAAAAAAATTTGTGTAATTTAGTGTCATTTTGTGTTCAAATTTTAGGTACACAATTTAATATCATGTCAATTTCGTTCAAGACCCTAAAGTACATGACATAAATGTACAAAACGATTTGTCATGTCTACATAAGCTATTTCTTCTTATATAAGTAGGAAAAATATACTCACTGTTAAAGGAAAATGAATTTCATGTTATTTAACCCAAAATCTGAATTATAAGGACACATATATTATAATGTGATTATGTGTTTATATACTACACACTTGATTTCAATTTTATGGACAATAGCTTATTTTCACAAGTTAGTCAAATTATAAAAAGATAGGTGATACTCATTTTCATATGTCTTATTTTAAGAATAAAAGAAAACCAAAATTTATTATTCCATGTTTTACTTAAAATAAAAATTTTAAAAAAAAACAAAATACAAACTTCCAAACTGAAAATGCACATTTTAAGTTGTCTTTACAAATAAGCTAAGACCAATAACCATAAAATCTAACAATTATATGTTACTCCAATAGCGCGATATATTGAATTTGTTTGGTTAGTTGATAATTTTTTTTATAGTAAATCAATTCATTAATAAAAGAACATATAATTTGTAAAAATGATATTGAACAATCACATAGCAAACTAGATTAGATGAAACATGCAACCATTTTTTGATAGACAGTCTAATAATTTATTGGAGTCATGATGATTAAGTTTCTACACATTTTTAATATGTAATCGAAAAATTAACCAAGACCATACAAATATTTTCAAAAAATTAATATAATAAATATTTTAATGATTCGATATTTAATAAATATACTGAATTCTCAGAATATGGGTGAAAAATTTGTTAACATGATACGTAGAAATATTCTCTAACAAAGAGAGAAATAAAATGAAAGCTAAATTTTAAAAAAACAATAAAGAGGAATTTTGAACTTTTCAACAGGGATTGTATTTGTTTTGATGATTGGTTCATAATATTAATATTAATTCAATTGGTATGAATTCACGGATAAGTAATTTTATACTTACGTTAATTAACATTCCAATAAAATAATATATTTTTATAAATTAAAATTAAAATAATATATTTATATTAATTAATTAATACAATTTATCGATCGGTGGGTAGCACGGGTAGAACGCTAGTGTTATAATAATACCTGAGTTGATATTTAACTTGCATGTCAATATTTTACAGTCTATTTTGTGCAGTAAGGCTTTTTTTTAAAAAACCAAACCCAGGGAAACTTTAGGACTTAAGCTTGCACTGTCTTTTCGCACTAGGGCGCAATGTGGGTTCATGAAAGAATCCCAGATCAAAAAAAAGTTGACTATTCAGGGCCTAAAGGTTTTTTGTAGCTAAAAAAATTCTGACTTTAGTTAAGAGTTAGCATAAGATCCTGTTGGGATCTTCCCGACTTCTTAAGGTTTTAGATGAGTTGGTTACTTAACAAGGTATCAAAATTCGGTTTATGAGGGGTCTCAGGTTCGAGTCCCTCCAATCCCATTTAATTTAAATATTTGTTATCGATATTGGTTATGTTTGTTGTCGTTGTCAATCGTAGCGAAACGTATCGTACGATTGAGGGGGAGTGTTGAATGATACTTCTTGTAACATAAGACACCTTAAGGTTTTAGATGAGTTGGTTACTTAACAAGAGCCGATTTCATCATCAAACTCAATTGCCAAATGACCTGAATGAGTGAGCCTAGTTGCATCAAGCGATGAATTGTTTTTATATTAATTGGGTAAATGAGCTAATCCGTCGGCGTATTAGATGCAAACTTTCACTTGAATCAACCAGAATTTATTGTACTATAAATTGTTGGCAATCGAAACACCAAATTATTAATTATTTTCACAATCATTAAAATACTTCGACTATTAACGAGATGCATTTTTGTCGAGAGTTTTCACAACTCATCCATGATAACAAAATATATTTGCTATAAGTTTATATATATTTACTGATGAACAAGAGGAAGAATAAGGAAAACAATTAACAGACTTGTATTACTAAGAATCGGAATACAGAGGACTACATTGTTACGAGTCTACTATCTTGATAAAGACAGAAGGGGCTTTATATATAGCCAAACTACAATTACTAAAACTACTGTAATTACTAAATTACCCATTCTATTTATTTCCTCAATACTTCCCCTTAAGCCAATGAGCGAGAACAAAGTGAAGCTCTTGGCTTGAACTCCAACTATATCAGACAAAACCTCATAATCCTTTGCTGGAGGAGGAAACGGTGACTGCATATGGCCCGACTAAGACATAGATTGCATACTCATCACAACCACATTACGTTCCAGAGCTAGCATTTTAAACTTGTCAAAAACAGATTCTTCATCAACATTTTGGTCATGCCATTTTCCTTGAGCAGTAGTTGGAGCACGTCGATTCCTGACAGGGACTCCAATTCCGGCCAGTAGAAGCATATCATGTCCTGACAGAGGACTCCAATTCCCTGCCATATGGACCAATGCTCACAGAACTCAATAGCTGAAATTCAGATCAGCTTTTTTAAAAAAATTGATGGCAATTCATTTCATCTTTGAAAAAAATATCTTCATCGATCTCTTCTTCCTTGTCATCCAATAACATCTATTTTCAAGGGCTACTTCAAGGGACATGGCCGCCTCAATAGAATTTGACGCTAGAATTTAAACATAGAATCGAGGCACAATTATTCACAATTATTGAGGAGTGATTTGCGACTTGACAAAGCAAGACAAGATGAGCGACTTGACAAAGCAAGACAAGCTCATCACCCTCATTCAGTCAACTTGACGCTATGCAAGCTCAACTGCAAATAAGCATGAGTGAATGTCCCTTTAATGGAGAGACCCCTTAGCTTTAATAATCTTCAATAACCTATAAAGAATGGCAAATGAAACTCACAACGGAGCAACAAGCTTCTGTAAAGCCATAGAACACAAGTAAACAAACAATGCACCACCTGCAGAACCGGTGGCTCAGCTATTGTGGACACTTATTTCCTGATTTCGGCATAAATGAAACACGATCCAGGAGCTAACAGAAGGAAACCAATCTTGCTAGCAACATCTTGTAAGCTAGCAGTGTATATTGCAATGTCCAGAACCTCTAGGAATTGCAAGAGGGCAACAAACGAAGTAAACATAAACACATATACTCCATTTTAAAAAAAAAAATTCAATAGCTTCTTCTACCATTCTTTTAAACAAACACAAAACTTCGTCGGTGCAGTTCACTCGAGTATACCTATCAATAACAACAGTCCAAGAAACCACATTCTTATCCAGCAGCGAATTAAACACTTCCCTAGCCTTATTGACATCACCCCATTTAACAAACCATTTACCAAACCCAGCAATCATAACATGAATCATAGCATACTACTAACAACACCCAGCAAACAAGGAAATATAAAACCCAGATAAACTTCTCAGACCATCAGCCACCACTATTGGTTTAGGCCTTTTATCAAACACCTGATGAGCATCATTCAAATTCGTGTTTTCAACCAAATTCCACAAGAGAATGACACTGTCGTTGTCGTGCTAGCACAAAGTGAACCATCAGGAGACACCGCAACCCTATTTACGTAAGCATTAGGACCAACAAGAGTAGATGATGAAGATGGGAAAGTGAGCTTTGAATGAGATGGGGATGTTGAGTTATAGAGACATAAAAGAGGAGAGAGGTAGTGGTGGAGAGATGAGAGATAGAGAGCGATTTTGAGGGATCGGAGCAACTAAACAACTCAATGAAATATTATTTTTTTTGGCAATCTATCAAACACCTCATGTGTTATTACAAAGCTCACAATATTTTCATAAACAGCAGCTCATGGAAGCCTCTAGAACGGAGGCTCTGATACCATGATAACAAAATATATTTGCTATAAGTTTATATATATTTATTGATGAACAAGAGGAAGAATAAGGAAAACAATTAACAGACTTGTATTACTAAGAATCAGAATACAGAGGACTACATTGTTACTAGTCTACTATCTTGATAAAGACAGAATGGGCTTTATATATATCCAAACTATAATTATTAAAACTACTGTAATTACTAAATTACCCCTTCTATTTATTTCCTCAATAATCCATATCGGTATCCACATAACATGTTCAAACTCCGATCCATTAATTCCACCAATTTATCCATCATCATCACCTTCAAATTCCTTTCTCTACTAAATATAAACACAAACACACCCATCTCATGTTCACAAACACATCCATGGATAAAAGATGGTAAAAGAAAGTCCAATCCTAAATGTAAAATGGCTATAGTTATTGCAATAATTTAGTATCAAAAAGTGTTTTTTGGTGTTAAAATATAACTTCAACTCCAATGTAGAATTGTTGTAGAATTGTGGTGAAAGTGTTTTGCATTTTATATCCAATTAATTTCAAATTTAGCTCGTACTATTGTAGAACTGTGGTGAACCAATACCACTTCTACATCTTCTAGGAAACCTACGGGTGGAGTTGTGATAGAAAAGGAAATGTGGTTGTACAACAAAAGTATTCTTCAGTAAGTGGTAGATAAGACATATTCATTACCACTAAAGAATTTCAAGTATCTACTCATAATTATCAATGTTACATGTAAAGGATTAGCAGGTAGATACATGAAGAATCAAAGAAATGAAGATGAGTTACTTATTGAAGATCAGTTCCGTGTAAAAGAAACAATTTACTAAACCAAATTTTGGAAATGGATTATCAGGACATGGATTCTGGAAATGTTATATCTAAACCAATTTTTTTTATGTGCTATTTACTAGTTCTTTAGGGTCCGTTTGGAATGGAGGTTGAGAAGGGTTGGGTTCAAATTTAAAAATTCATTTTTGAGAAAATTTTAGAAGTAAAATATTGGGTTTTCGTAGTTTATGAAATAATTAAAATAATATAACATATTTAATCCAAAATCCAACATTTTACCTTTAAAATTTTCTCAAAAATGAATTTTTAAATTTGAACCCGACCCAACCCAACCCTTCTCAACCCCTAATCCAGACTATTAATGGTTTATCTTTTTCTTGTTTTTTTAATAATTAGGCTTATAGCCTTACAATTGAGGATCTGTTCTGAGAAAATTCTCCGGGTGAGTAAGAGTCTAACCCATGTCCTGGAACAACATAGGATAAGCCCTTACCACTTGGGCTATCCAATCTTTTTCTTGTTTTTAGTTGAGTTATCGTCTGGGAATTTGCTTGTTATTGTCTAACAAACAGATAGGGGGAGATTGAAAGTCATATATATGTTTAATCCTATTTGTAAATATCGAGGATTCAACTCAACTTAAACAAGATTGTAATAGTAAATAGTATATCAACTATCACAAGAATCTCAAGATGTACAATCTGTCAGAAAGAGAAAGATGACCAAAGTCAATCTACAGTTTTGATATTAAACTACATTGGAAGAAGTTCATTAATTTGATAAAGCATCAGTGGAGTAATCAAGAAGGTGGATTCTATTTATAGTGACAGAGGTTTCTACAGTGGCAAAATACAAAATACAGATGAGAAAAGTTTGAATAAAGGTTGAAGAAAAGGAAGACATGAACCACAACTTAAAATCTACATATGAGGAACAATCATTGCGATTAGTCACTCATGAATCAGACCGTGCATCGAGTATCAACATTATACGGTGGTAGTTTAACTTCAGTGGTTCAAGCTATCAAGACTGGGTCAAAGAAAAATCATTATGGAAAATGTTTATTTTTAAAAAAGTATTTTTGCAAATATTTTGAGAGGATGGTAAAATTGCAAAAAAAAACTTAGAAAATTAAAAGTGGTATTTTTGATAAATATCCTATTTTATTATCACATATAATTTTTTCCCTACTAATTAAAAAAATATATATGAAAATATGGGTAATAAAATAAAAAATATTAAAAAAACATCTGTGCATCACACAAGTCATAAGCTATATAATTAAAAATTGTATAAAATCTGAAAAACACTTATAATATAAATTTTTTTGTATAAAATTTGAAAAAAGGTCTACATGATTAGATAAATTTCAATCTTTCTACTAAATAAAAGTTAAAAAAACTACTTTTATGCAATATTTATATATTTACATATGTATGTTAAAATAACAATTTAAATAAATAATTACAATAATATCTATATTCATGAGGTTTATAAATTTAAAAAATATTTTAATAATAAAAACATATATACAACTTAAAATTTTAACAATAGAATATAATTAAATAGTTTACAAACAATTATGCATCGCACAGGTTATAGGCTATTATAAGCAAACTCTATTTCGTTGGTCGTTTGGTACACTAAATTTGGTACATTAAATAATAACCGTTGGATTTTAAGACAAATAAATGAGAACCGTTGGATTGAATAGTAAAATAATATTCCCTTTCTAATATTTAAAATACTTTAATAGGTTCAAGTTTCAAATCTCACCAAGAACATATCTTTATTAAACATATATATTATTTTATAAACTACTTCCAGGAGGTTAAGGTTCAATTTCCGTCATCAAATTATTAATTTATTATCTCTTTTCAATAAATATTACTATACATTTATATTATTCTATAAACTACTCCCAAAAATTTTCATCAACAACATATTATAGTTAAAAATTAAAACACTATCAAACATGTATTATAATATTTTATTATCTTTTGTAATTTATTTTCCTACTAATTAAAAAAATATGTGAAAAGTGGGTAATAAGATAAAAAAAATATTAAAAAAGAATCAGTGCATCACACGAGCTATAAGTTTTATAATTAAAAATTACATAAAATCTGGAAAACACTTATAATATAGAAAAATGTGTATGAAAATCGGAAAAATGTCTACATGATTAGATAAATTTCACTCTTTTTACTAAATAAAAGTTTTAAAAAAGCTACTTTATGTAAAATTTTATACATGCATATGTATTTTAAAGTAACAATTAAAATAAATAATTACAATAATATTTATATTCATGAGATTCATAAAGTTAAAAAATTATTTTAATAATAAAAACATATAAAATATAATAAAATATAATAAAAAAGTTTTGAATGATTCAATCCAGTAAAACTAGTAAGAAAAATATTTTATGAATAGGGCCTCAACCCATTATGTTTATTTAAGACTAGTCCAGTACGGGTTTCCAAAAAAAAAAAAAAAACTAGGCCAGTAGGGAAAGTCCAGTAAGTAGTTTCGTCTTTCGATATAATTTAAACAGAGGGGGGAGGTCCAGAGAATCTCGTAAGGAAAACAAAAACACTAGATCTCGGATGAGAAAATGGTCTGTGTTCTTTAATGTTTGTTTTCCTCTTTGATTTGATTGTGTTCGGTCGGTTAGTGCTCATACCTCTATTTTTTGCTTTTTCATGTACAGGTACAGGGAAGATTTCCAAAATTGAGCCACTTGTGAGTATAATCATTTTACTTGTGTGTTCTCGTTTTTTTTTGTTACTCTTTTCCCATTTTCGTAATTTTCATGTATTATTAGGATTTTGAAAATGTGTGCATTTTTTTTGCTGTTACCTTTTTCATTAGGATTTTGAAGATGTATTTTTGTTTTTTTTTCCTGTGTCCTTCTCACATTTTCATGTAATTCAATTCAAGTACTGTTAGAGTTCTGAAGGGGTGTTTTTTTTTTTTTACCCTTTTCACATTTTTTTTGTTTTTTTATATAGTCTTCATTCGTTATCCAAGACCCAAAACCCATCTCAAAGGTTATGATGGAGGACAGCTCTCAACCTCCTGAAACAGATGGGGAGTTACCCAAAACCCATAAGAAGCCGGGTCTACCTAAGATTTCTGTTAAAGACTTAATTGAGGTAATCTAATCTCTACCTCCTCCATTAGGCAGATTTATGTTTCTGACTAAGCAGAAGCAACGACCCCCTCTATACACACCATTACCACACACCACCCTAGGTAAATTATTTTCATATATCCATCCTATCCTACTGTATTAGAATTGTTAAATATCTTGATAATAATACAATTTATATATAGCTGATCGGTATGCTGAATTGAGGATCGAAACATGCCCTGCTCCTTGGTACTAGATCGTCCATGGGCTATGGACATCATTCATCTCCGGTGACTGGCTTGTATTCCACAAGATGTCTAGAGAGGATAAAAAGCTGTATAACACCTACAAACAACTTATCAAATTAGTAAGGCTAAAAGTTAATTTTCTGACATATTTACTTGGATTTATTAATTTTTATCATCTGATTTTGTTGATTGTTGTGTCTGTGGCCTCTCTTAGAACCCAATTTGACGAAGAAGTTCCATCAGGTTTGGGTCAGTACCTCTCACAAAAGGATGACTCGGAAGGAAGCAAATGAAACTCTTTTGAGCCACGAGGGAGCTGATCATTCTTTGCATGCAGTTGGACACCCTATTAAGGACTATATGGGGAAGACAGACATCTCGAGATTGGTGGCTGAAATTACCAGGGTCGGTCTTAGGGTAAGACGACCAAGACGAAAGGGGCACCAAAAAAATAATATACATGTAGTAGGTAACATAAATTTAGATATATATATTGATATACTTGCATTTGAATGTGTTTTTGAATACTAAAAGTTCTTTTTCAATTTCATTGTTCTATTTACCTAGCATTGATTTGAATAAAGATAAATTTTTTCTTCACGATCTTGAAAAATAGAAGCACCATTTCAAAAATTCGTCTAAGGCACCCAAATCTCTAGGACCGGTCCTGGAAATTACCATATAAGAAATTACCGTTTTTATGAGAAATTACCGTTATATGTTTTTTAAAAGTTTACTTTGCAAAAGTACCATCTTTCCAATTTCCTTGCAAAAATACGATAAGTCCATCTTTTTTATTCTACTGTTCACAACGTATTCACATTCTTTCTTATATACATTACATCATCCTCTTCTACTGTGTTCTTCTCCACTCTACTTTTTATCTTTTCTTCAAAGCTATACACGTATGTATATACTACCTCGTCTTTTTTCATTCTATTCTATCAATCTCTGTAATTCTTTCTTCTATCTTTTTCATCACAACTTCATCTAATCTTTCGAAACTTTTTTTCGATTCAAGTGAAGATTTGTTGATTGAATGAGATGTTGTATTTTAGTTATTGTTTATTTAGTTGATTTGGGGAAATTCGAAGAATTTATTAGTTAAGAATTTGCATATATGATTGCGTAACATGTTGCACGCAGTTGCATATGTGGTTGCAAGGCATACCGTATTTTTGCAAATTACATTTAGAAATTCGTATTTTTGCAATTTTTCAGGAAAATCATATATTTGCAAAATTGAAAAGGTATTTTTGCAAAAACTTTTTCTATAATCGGTATTTTTCAAAAAACCACTTTGTTTAATCCATAAAAATCGATACTTAAAAATTAAAAAAAATTAGTGAACAAGACCCCACCAATAAGCTGTAATCTATACTAGTATATAAATTCCGAAACATTGAAAGTTTTGGTACCTGTTTTTTGGTACCAATTTTTTGGTACTTCGTGAATTTACTTATGTACCCTTCATTATAAAGAAAAATATATATTAAAACACCTAAAATAAATTTTAACATAATATAATTAATGGTAATTAGTCGATTGCCTTTTTCATATTTACTTTTAGTTGAAGATGTTACATTTTATCATATCTTCCAATCATTAATAATTACCTTTCGAATTAAAATACGTTTCCTTTTTGATTTAAAACTAATCTTACAATCATTAATATATACCCGAAAATATCATATAATATTTTTCAATTATTAATAAAATATATTAAAAATATACTTTGTGTATAATAAGGAAACATTAGTATAATCCGTAAACATGTGTATATTAAATTATATTAATTAAAATTAAAAATTATGTAAAAAATAATGATTACATAAATTGGTACCAGTTTTTTTGTACCTATTTTTTGATACTTCGTGATTTACTTATTTACCCTTCATTATAAAGAAAAATATATATTAAAACACCTAAAATAAATATTAACATAATATAATTAATGGTAAATAGTCGATTGCCTTTTTCATATTTACTTTTAGTTGAAGATGTTACCTTTTATCATATCTTCCAATCATTAATATTTCCTTTCGAATTAAAATACATTTCCTTTTTGATTTAAAACTAATCTTACAATCATTAATACATATCCGAAAATATCGTACCATATTTTTCAATTATTAATAAAATCTATACTATTTATAAAAACCGAAACATTAAAAGTTTTGGTACCTGTTTTTTGGTACTTCGTGAATTTACTTACTTACCCTTCATTATAAAAAAAAAAATACACCTAAAATAAGTAATAACATAATATAATTAATGGTAATTAGTCAAGACACTACCTTTTATAAACAACTAAAAACATCAATCGTATCACATCTTTCCATCATTAATATTTCCTTTTGAACTAGAAGTCTAAAACACGTTACCTTTTTAATTTAAAACAAATCTTACAATCTAAAATAAGTAATATCATAATATAATTAATGGTAATTAGTCAAGATATTACCTTTTATAAACACCTAAAAACACACTCCTCTATAACTTATTTTTGATATTTTATTTTTTGTATTAAAATAGAACAATCCTATTTTTATACAAAAAAATAAAATATCAAAAATAAGTTATAGAACTATCCTTAAAATGCACCTTAAAATCCGTGCCAGAAACTGGTCCGCAAACGTAAAGAATTCAAAGGGACGGAGGGAGTAAATCGTATTATTTCTTTCCCTCATTAATATTTCCTTTCGAACTAAAACACGTTACCTTTTAATTTAAAACAAATCTATACTATTATATAAAAGTCGAAACATTAAAATTTTGGTACCTATTTTTTGGTGCCTATTTTTTTGGTACTTATTTTTGGTACTTCGTGAATTTAATTATTTACCCTTCATTATAAAAAAAAATACACCTAAAATAAGTAATAACATAATATAATTAATGATAATTAGTCAAGATACTACCTTTTATAAACAACTAAAAACATCAATTGTATCATATATTTCCATCATTAATATTTCCTTTCGAACTAAAAATCTAAAAGACGTTACCTTTTTAATTTAAAACAAATCTTACATTCTAAAATAAGTAATAACATAATATAATTAATGGTAAGTAGTCAAGATATTACCTTTTATAAACACCTAAAAACAACAATCGTATCATATCTTTCCATCATTAATATGTCCTTTCGAACTAAAACAAGTTATCTTTTTAATTTAAAACAAATCTTACAATCATTAATATATACCCGAAAATATCACATTAATATAATAAAATTAACGGTAATTAGTAGATTGTCTTTTTCATATTTACTTTTAGTTGAAGATATTACATTTTATAAACACGTAAAAATATGAATCATATCATATCTTTCGATCATTAATATTTTCTTTCAAACTAAAACACATTACCTTTTTAATTTAAAATAAATCTTTCAATCATTAATATACAACCGAAAATATCACACCATAATTTTCAAGTAAAATGTAACACCTAAAATAAATAACAATATAATATAAAAAATGGTAATTAGTCGATTGCATTTTTCATATTTACTTTCAGTTGAAGATATTACCTTTTATAAACACCTAAAAAGATCAATTGTATCATATTTTTCAATTATTAATATTTCTAATTAAAACACGTTACCTTTTTAATTTACAACAAATCTTACAATCATTAATATATACTCAAAAATATCACACCAAAATTTTCAATTATTAATAAAATATATTAAAAATCATATACGTTGTTTATAATAAGGAAACATTATTATAATCTGTAAACATGAGTATATTAAATTATAACAAATTAAAATTAAAATAATTATTAAAATAATGATTATATAAAAACATAATTTTAATATTAAATAAAATTTATAACATAATACAAGAAACCCGTGCACTGCAATACTAATAATTAACCGATTATCTTTTCAACTAAAACATATATCATCTTTCTATTTTTTTCTAATTAATTTCCTTTTTTTCTAGAAATATAACGGACAGCATTAATTTCTCATTTTCTAAAAAACACTAGGAGCAATTTTAATTAGTAATTGAACATAATTAAATTATAATTAGTATAAATTAATCAATTACCTTTTTCACCTAAAACATGTCACCTTTTTAATTTTCCCGTTTTCTTTTCTATTTTCTCTAACTAAAATATCTCATTTTTCAAGTATATTAAGGGCAGTTCTATTATATGAAATAAAATAGTAATATGATAATACTAATAATTAAGAAATATTGCCCAAACTACACCACATTTCCTTAGCTGGTGCCCGAAATACCCATTTGCGGAGAAGGCTGCCCTTTTTACCCACCAAGTACGCATCCTCCAGTTGCGTGGTCTAGGATACGCATTCCTGGAATGCGTATCCCGTGTCACGCATCTGAGGGATGCGCAATGACGTCATATGACGTCATTTATTCACTTCCTACTCCGGCGTCATTCTTCTCCTCAAAATCGCCTCCAGTCGCCCCTACTCCGTTTTCGACACTCCGACTAGCTCTACTGCTCGTGAGGGCATCAAAATGAAGCTTAGAACTCCTTCTTCCTTTCCACCGGTTCGATTTGTAGATTCTGGCCCCGCAGGGGCGACTTCGAACTGATATGAGAACCAAATCGGAAAAAAAAGCTCGATTTGGGGATTTCGATTCCGGTTAAATTAAAGATAATTGGTTGGTATAGGCTTGTAGAGTACAAAGAGGCGATCATTTTGATATATGGCTTGTGAATCAAAGATGTCTGGAAAGGACTTAACGAAGTGTTTGAAATTTTGGACGGAAATCGCTCCGACGAGCTTACAAAGAGGACGACGAACAGTGACAAATACGCATGTTGAACATGCGTATCATGGCCCACGCATGTCTAACATGCGTATTCAAGTTACTGTTCATAGACTACCACTGTCTGAATTCACAAAGTTTACGCATTAACGAAGTGCGTATACATCCTGTACGCATTTTTGCAATGCGTATACTCTCCACGCATGTGAAACATGCGTGGCCCGTGGGTAGAAAGGGCGGACGCTTCTCAGGATCGGTATTTTGGGCACTTTGAATTAAAATGTGGGTATTTTGGTTTTTTACCCAATAATTAATCGATTAACTTTTTCAGTTAAAACATATCATTTTTTCTATATTTTATAATTAAAATCCCTCTTTTCATAGAAATATCACGGGCAACAATAATTTCTCTTTTTCTAAAAACATTACAAGCAATTTATTTAGTAAAATAACATATTTAACTTATAATTACTATAAACTAATCAATTACCCTTTTCACCTAAAACATGTTACCTTTTTAATTTTCTCTAACCAAATCCTCTATTTTTCCAATTATATCATGGGCATTCTATCTAATAAAAAAATAATTTTATAATTACTTATAATTAACCAATTATCTTTTTCAACTAAAATCCATCATTTTTTCTAAATTTTTAACTAAAATTCCCCATTTTCTAGAATTATCACGAATAACATTTATATAATTATCATCATATAATCTCATTTAAAAAGTTAAGTCTCCAAAAATCATGTTTTAAAAAAATTAATTAAAATTATTAAAAAATTTAATATATTATTAAAAAAATCCGTGCATCGCACGGGTTTTAAGCTAGTTTGTATGAATGCGTATAACGTTTAATCTGTAGATCAGAAACATCATCTGAGAGTGAATAAAACAGTGAATTCAACCAACTAAACTTCAACCTACCATCAACCAGCGCTCCCCCTATTCCCTACTCCCTCAGCTCCCTCTTCTTTCGAAGGAGGGAATAATCCAAAAACATGCTCAACAAATTTCCCCCATTCACCCTCAACTGCAGTAAAGCTAGTAACAGCTGGACCATCAATCCTTAAACCCAAGAGAATAATCACATCTTGTTCACCTATAGGTAAATAAAAGGTATGTGTCTCTAGACGCCATCTCTCTATCAGAGCAGTGATCAAACTCCAGTCAATTTGAATACCCATTAACCTAGAAACACCGTCAAAACTCAAATATTGTAGAATCAGCACCATTCTTGAATGTAGGGGAAGGAATTTCACATTGTTAGGATTACGGTGTCGTGATCTCTGACTTTCGCCGCCTCCAACATCCCATACAACGGAAGACCTATGAGTTGTTTGTAGGTGCAAGATAGAACTTTCTCTAGGCTGAGGATGCATAATAGGATTATTGGGATCCATGATCTGTAAGGAAAACAAAATGCCATTAAAAAACAAGACAACAAACTGAATATACAATAGAATAACTACATAATGTTCGCTGTAAATATCAAATAATATGGTCAAATATACATATATATACGCACATATATCAACTCCTCAATTTGTTAATATACATTAGCATAACTTTTGCATTGAATGCTTGATCTCATTAGTCAAATCATCGAACACTTACTACGCAAAATACATATACTACTTCAATAACTCTAATCAACTCAATTCACCAATCGTCCTTTCTAACATTTACAGTAACTCATGACTTAAAACATTTCCAACAAACTTTCAATTCGATCAATAATTAACTCTAAAACGAATAGAGCTCATCAAACCCTTGTTTTTATATAACTCAAACAATAAGAATGAACAAGGATTAATAATAATGAATGTTTTATATTTACTTGCATAGATTAGTTTGTATTGGTGGAATGAAAGCAAACAACACTATTGATCGTACTAATCGAACTTCGAAGAGAGGAACATGTTTTGCTTATACTCGGAGTATTAAGTCATCAGAAAGATACGTCTTAAGAAGTCACGTATCTGGTGGGTAATTAAAAAAGTTAGGCTCACCAAAAATAGGTATTTTGGGTTATCCCTAGTAATATATTAGGTATTTGGGCAATTTTTCAATTGAGAACTCTAATAAGTTCAGTAGTAGAACTTTAGAATTCATTTGTTTGACTTCAAAATTCAGATGCATAACTTTTAAGTTTAGCAGCAGAATGTTTGTTGAAAAAAGTAAGTTCAGTCGTAGAACTTTGTAGAAAAAGAAAGTTCGGTTATAGAACTTTTAATTACATGTGCATAACTTTGAAGTTCAGTAGCAGAAAATTATATTTTTAGTACGAAACAAAATAGATTTCGCAATAGAAATCAATAGTAAGTAAGTTCAGTTGTATAATTTTGTAGAAGAAGCAAGTTCATTTTTAGAAATTTAACCTCATGTGCAGAACTTTAAATTCAGACTTTTAAGTTCAGCAGCAGAATGTTTGTTAAAAAAGTAAGTTCATTTGTAGAAAAAGCAAGTTCAGTTACAGAACTTCATGTGCATAACTTTGAAATTCAGCAGCAGAACACTACATTTTTGGTACGAAATAAAATAAATTTGCAGTAGAACTCAATGGTAAGTAAGTCCGGTTGTAGATATTTGTAGAAGAAGCAAGTTCAGTTGTAGAAATTTTTATTTCATGTGCATAACTTTGAATTCAGTAGCAGAATACTATATTGTTATTACGAAACAAAATAGGTTCTGCAAAAGGATTCAATGGTTCTCCGATTCTATTTTAGGCTGTGGTTCTCATTTGAATCAAACCCTCATTTTCGATATAAAAATTTGTTGTTACATAATTTTGTTGGTAAATAACTTTGTTAATAACACGATATTTTTAGATAATTTTTGATGAAATACATGTACATATATATAAAAAAATCATCTTTAAATAACTAAGTAATAAAACCAATCGAAATATAAAAACTTTGGCCTCCTCTTTTCTCTCTAAGCCGCCTCCCCTTTCATCTTCGTCCTCTGTCCAGCCGGGGCTTCCACCGGATTATCACCGGTGGAAAGCCCCATTCCTCTATTTAATTTCGTTTTTCTTGTATAGAGCTTGGATTTCCCTAAAAAAATCTTCCTTTTCGGGAAAGATTTGGTTTGTTTTTTTGGATTAAAGCTATCGGATCTAAGGACTAGAAACCTTTTTCGATTTGGCCTACAAATTCTTAGATCTCAATCCCAAGAAGCTTCGGGTTCTCATTCTTCCCGGTTTTGCTTTTAGAAAGAAGTCCGAGTTACCTTGCTTTTGGGGGTTTGTTCCCAAGATCTGAATATTTGTGAGTGTAATCCAGTTTGGGTTGTATTTGTTTGATAATTTTAAGGCTTGTCTGTTAGTTTAATTTTATTTGTAAGTTTAGTTTTCATTTCTCTCCTTGGTGAGAGTTTGGGTGTTCTCTCCTTCGTGAGAGTTGTGATTTTCTCTTCTTGGTAAGAGGTGTTTGGAATTCAACGATTAGAGCTTGTGCGGAACTTCATTTTTGGTCGTCAGCTCAAACGGATTATGGAAAAGATATTGAGCGGAGCGAGTATCTATAGATATATCACTTTATTCAGACATATGCTTATTTGTCTCATTTTTATTATGAAGACGAGCGTGTCATCTTGTTCTATGTTTGATCGATCCGATCATTCTTGTAGATGCCGTATGGCTTTTATGAATTGAATTATTGCCTTTTATCAAAAAAAAAAAAAAAAACCAATCGAAATATATAATGGATCCAATTTTTAAAACCTTCGGCATATTTCTTTCACGCTGCTTGAATCTTGATCTCCCTTTCCACGTATGTTATGTATATTTATATGCATTATTATGCATCGTGACCAAAACAAATGAACAATAGAGTTGGTCATGGTCAAGCAGGGCGGCTTTCTTAATTTCACACTTGATGGCTAGCTGTCTCCCCTTCTTAAAGCTCTTTCCCAGCATTAAGACACGAGTCCTGGATTCTAAAAAAACCGCAAAGTCATCAAGTCTAACTAAATAACTCCATTAAATATTAGTATTAACAAGTATACATATTCTAATTACACGCACATTACCACTAATCATTTTCTAGTCAACAAAAAACCCTGTGTTCCGTGTACCGTGCATTACTGCATTTGCTTCAAGTCTTCAAGCTTTTTAAAATTTTTATTATCCCTGGTCCATCTGCAGATGCTCGAAAATCTAACAACATTCTTCCTCTTATTCAAAACCCTGTTGCCATTTCATTTAATAATATTTACATATGTGTGTGTACAGAAAGAGGGAAGAGACCAAGCATCTGTTTGTTCTTAATATTTTTTATTCATGTACAAGCATGAACTTTGAGAAGCTTCATCAAGTTATTTTCCTCATCTTACTTGCAGGTATTTATTTCATTACAATTTTTGTGATTTTAAGTGTTAATCTCTCTGGTTTTTACTTATTTTCTACTTGTCCACGTGTCTATAAGATTTGCATGGCACAAATATCGATGGAATTATGTTTTCTGACAGTCTGAGTTTTCCTAGGAAGATTCATATGACTGGTACATCAAAGTTTAACAGAAAACTATGTTAGGGAGTTTTATTACTTACCCCTGTTTTTGTTGTGATCACAGGAAGATATGTTGTTGGAGATTCGAGTGACACTGATAAACAAGTTCTACTCGGCCTAAAATCGTTTCTTGAAGATCAAAATCATGTCGATCGAGGAAAATACACCAAATGGATTCCAGAAAGTTCATCACACTGCAACTGGCCAGGAATCAGCTGCAACAATATTAGTCGAGTCACCGGAGTTGACCTTTCCAGCATCAACATCTCAGGTGACATTTTTGGGAACTTTTCAGCTTTGACTGCTCTCACTTCTCTGGACTTGTCTGGGAATTCATTAAATGGTCCGGTTCCAGCGGATTTGGGATTATGCAAGAATCTCAAGTTTTTGAACATGTCACACAATATTATTGCTGGTGAGCTCAATTTTACTGGACTCGACAGCATAGAGGTTCTTGATCTTTCTGAAAATAGAATTGAAGGAAATATTCAATCGGTTTTACCAAGAATATGCAACAGACTGGTGGTTGCGAATATTTCATCAAATAATCTAACTGGAGAAATTGGGAATTCTTTAGATGGATGCTTGAACTTGCAGCATGTTGATTTTAGCTATAATTATCTGACTGGGAATATTGAATTTGAATTTCAAAGGTTAAAGATGTTTCACGCATCTCGAAACAATTTAAGCGGCGTTATCCAACCATGGGTATTTTCAGAGGATTGCAGATTGGAAGGTTTGGACTTGTCAGAGAATAAATTTGTAGGACAACTTCCAAAGGAGATTTCGCATTGCAAGAATTTGGTGGTATTAAATTTGTGGGGAGACGGTTTCACCGGGAAAATTCCTTGGGAGATTGGATCACTTGTGAACCTTCAGGCACTTATAATGGGGAGAAACAGTTTTGACCGGGATGTTCCCGAGTCTTTGATTAACCTGACAAAGTTGAGCTTTCTGGATTTGAGTGGGAACAACTTTAGGGGTGATGTACAACGTGTTTTTGGGCGAATTACACAAGTGAAATTTCTTCTTTTACATGGAAATTCATATACTGGTGGCATTTACTCATCTGGAATTTTGACGTTGCCAAACATATCTCGTATAGACCTGAGTAACAATAACTTATCTGGTCAACTGCCAGTTGAGTTTTCTCAGATGCAAAGCGTAAAGTATTTGTTTCTTTCCTCTAATCAGTTCACTGGCAATATACCACCAGAATATGGAAACTTTCAGCAGCTCCAAGCTCTTGATCTCTCCCATAATAGACTTAATGGATCAATTCCACATACTTTGGGAAAATTAAAGTCCTTGCTGTGGTTGATGCTTGCCAGCAATGAGTTATCTGGTGAAATCCCACCAGAGCTAGGAAATTGCAGTAGCATGTTGTGGCTCAACCTAGCAAATAATCAAATTTCAGGAAAAATACCACCTGAATTGGCAAGTATTGGAAACAACCCGATGCCAACATTTCAATTGAATCGACAAAGTGATCAAATAACTGCTGGTTCGGGGGAGTGTTCAGCAATGAAGAGATGGTTACCTGCAGAATACCCTCCATTCAGTTTTGTGTATACACTCCTAACAATGAAGAAATGTAGAAGCCTCTGGGACGAGTTGCTTAAAGGGTATGGCCTATTTTCAGTTTGTTCTGCAGGTACAAATGTTCGAACATATCAAATATCTGGCTATATTCAGCTTGGCAATAATCAGATATCTGGTGAACTTCCTCATGAAATCGAGAAGATGAAAAACTTTAGTATGTTGCATTTGGCTAATAACCGATTGGTGGGTACTTTTCCTGCAAAACTAAAAGACTTGCCACTACTGGTCCTTAACATTACAGGAAACAACTTTTCGGGGGAAATTCCAGCTGAATTAGGGAGGATCAATTGCTTACAAAGCCTTGATTTGTCGTATAATAATTTCTCTGGAGAATTCCCTGCTAGCTTAAGCAACTTGAATGAGCTTAACAAGTTTAATATCTCCTACAATCAGTATATTTCTGGAGTAATACCAACAACTGGACAATTTCCAACATTTGAGAAATGGTCATTTCTTGGTGATCCATTGCTACGGCTTCCACCCTATCTAAACAACAGGACCAATAACACCTCAAGTATCACCGAACACCCGAGAAAGACTATGAAATCAGGAGCATTCTTGGCGTTTTTAGTAATCCTAATTGCTTGCTTAGTATTTGGAATAATGAGTCTTGCAGTCTGTGTTGTGGTAAAGAGCACTCCAGGCACAACTAATTATATGTTGGAAGATTCAAAGGTAAGGCACATCACCGTTTCAAGCTCTGGTGGGTCTTCACCCTGGTTTTCTGATGGAATTAAAATTATTCGCCTGGACAAAACGGCATTCACACATAAAGACATCTTAGTGGCCACAGGAAACTTCTCCAATGAGAGAATTATTGGACGAGGAGGATTTGGAACAGTATATCGAGGAGTGTTGCCAGATGGGAGAGAGGTTGCTGTAAAGAAGCAACAAAGGGAGGGTGTCGACGGGGAGAGAGAGTTTCGAGCAGAGATGGAAGTACTAACCGGAAATGGCTTTGGATGGCCTCATCCTAACCTTGTGACTCTTTATGGGTGGTGCCTTGATGGATCCGAAAAATTATTGGTCTATGAGTATATGGTGGGAGGGACCTTAGAAGACCTTATATCAAATCGAACACGTCTCAGATGGAGGCAAAGAATAGATGTGGCCCTTGATGTTGCAAGGGCTCTTGTCTTTTTACACCACGAATGCTACCCTGCAATTGTACATAGAGACGTCAAAGCTAGCAATGTGCTCCTTGATAAAGATGGGAAGGCCCGTGTCACAGACTTTGGGCTTGCTAGAGTTGTTGATGCTGGAGAAAGTCATGTGAGCACAATGGTGGCGGGGACTGTTGGATATGTTGCGCCAGAGTATGGACAAACATGGCAGGCCACAACAAAGGGAGACGTGTACAGCTATGGCGTGCTTGTATTGGAGCTGGCGACTGGAAGACGAGCAGTAGATGGGGGAGAAGAGTGCCTAGTGGAATGGGCGAGAAGGGTGATGGGTTACGGCCAACACGAATTCAGTAGTAAAAAATTTGTACCAGTGGCACTTTTGGTGTCAGGGCTGGAAGAGGGAGGAGAGGAGTTGCGTGAGTTGCTAAAGATTGGAATAAGGTGCACAGCTGAGGCACCACAAGCTAGACCAAATATGAAGGAGGTTCTTGCCATGTTGGTTAGGATTTCGTTTGACAGTCAAATGGATCCATCTTGGTTATAGCTCTAGAAAGTAAAGAGAAAGAGTACATCTCTTACCGCATGAGTTACATACATTTATTTATCATAGGCATTCTTCTTGTAAATATTTATTTAACATGGATTTTTTTAACAAGATTCTTGTCAGCAATACATCTGAGATACCTTGAACCAACTTCTTAGACTGGTTTCCACCCTTAAAAAGCTCTGGAGCAGGGCGTTAATCCATTTAATCATTCCATGAGGTTTAAAATCCACGACGACCTATTGGCTCGCCTGCCTACAATATTGAGGACGATATAGTTATGGTTTCTATGTAACAATTTAATCTGATAAAATGCAAATAGTAATACTGTGACATTGTTTTGAGTAGGCTTGTCTAAAATCCACTACGATTTGAAGTGAAACTCTCTACTCAAATCACACAAGGGAAACATATATTGCAGTAGCGTAAATCATTCTCTACCAATGAAGAGTGCAAAAGATCTCCTATTAAACTCATCATGTAATAAAAAATACAAGTATATAACATACAGCTCCCTCGCTCCAACATATTTTATTAAATATGATTTCTCAACTCGCAAGCTTTGCAGACCATAACATTTTCATGAAAAATTTGAAATTAACTGCGGGAACAAAATATTGATACAATTACCAAAATACTAAATTCTCACTCCACAAAAGTTGTGCAGAACTATCCGAAAGATTCGAAAGCCAACCAGCCTGGAAGAGATTCTTGTCCTCCGTTTGTGCTCCCCAATCTATGCAGGTGCTGTCATCTGTTCCATTTGTGGCATAACCTTAGCCTCTGCAATAAAACACTGTACAAATCCTCTAGCTTTATTTTTGTCCCAAATGCAGTTTTTTGTTGTCCATTTTCAGTTTTGCTAGATCAAGTTCTATGTTGAAGTGGTACTTTGCTCAAACATCAATATTTACATCAGTCTATCTTCTTCCTATTCCAATTTCATAGCCTTTTTTCCCTTTCAGCACTATATGCATCCATGAATATTCGGGGTTTTTAATGCTTTGCTCCTTTAACCATGATCATGGTTCATGGACACATGAAACCTCCTCAATGGTACCTCTTTACCATTTATATTTGTCCCTGCCTTTTATGTATGCATAAATTCACCTTTTTTAAATTATATAATCCTTGCCAAGATTATTTTCTTTAATATTTTGTGGTGTTCTGAGAGTGAAATTGAAATACATGTACAAAATATGCATATTTATATATTAAAGAATGCACGAAATTACCATTTTCATTTTATATCATTATATATTAAAATTTTATTTTTATATTTGTGAAATAACTTTGTTAATGGTTGATGATACAAAAATTACTTCTTCATTTTTATCAACATATTTTAATCAACCAACGAACAAATGGTCCCTAATTCTGGTCTCCGAAATTTGTATATTTATTCTCTGCAACCGTGTCTGTATTCAAGTGTAACAACTAACAATTCACATGTCATAGTAAAATGCAGCAATTGTTGAATGGTAGAAATTTCTGTTTCCATTTCAATTTTGTTTAGCAAACATCATAGATATAATGATTTGAAATTTTCGTGGGGAGAATCTTCAATTCTGGCACACTTTCGGAAACCCGACGATCATAAGGTTCTATTCTAATTTTTAGTTTCAATTTAGATGTTAATTTGAGAAATTGATGATGTATGTGATGCCATAATATATTGAGGGTAAGTTGATCATCCATGCAATGCAATGTTGTCTGCTGATAATTTTGGATCTCTTGCAAAAAAAATGATGATGAATTGATCTTTTCAGAGCTAGCACGTCGTGGCGCAGCTTGATGATCGCTTGATTGTATCTTGGTGTAATCATCTGAGCTACATTTAACATTGAAATTTATGTATAAAATTTCGTGTCACCTGCAAAATATTCAGAGGGTTATTACTTATTAGTGAATCTATGAGCAAAAAGATGACTGCAATCTTAGCTCCCTTTGTACTATCAGCATAAATTGCAAATACTTAATTTGAATTCCTAAATCTGCAAGCACTTTTTATTTATTGGTGTTGTTAAATGCAAACATTCTTGCAGGTTCAGATCCAAGAAGGTGATTGTCCTGTTATAACACCTGAAAAAAGGCCCTTGAAAAACCCCGATTTTTTGTAAACATAAAGTTGGTATACCTTTTTTTGACGGAAAAAAAGAAGTTGGTATCCCTTTTTATCAAGTCAAACACTTGCACCATTCATCATGTGGGGTTTTGCATCCAATGTGATCTCCAGAAGTGCTAGACGGAAAAATGAGATTCTAATGCCAACTAGAGCTCCTTCAGAGTGTTCTGATGATGAAATTTCTGTGGGAGAAAATAGGGAGGAAGGATTGCAATGCCAAATTTGCTGGGAATCCTTCAACATTGTGGAGAATGTACCTCATGTTTTATGGTGCGGTCACACCATATGCAAGAACTGCATCTTAGGATTAAAATGGGCTATAGTGAAACTCCCCCCACTACCAGTTGAGCTTCCGTTTTTCATTTCTTGCCCATGGTGCAGCTGGCTATCCTTCAGGCTGGTGTATAAGGGAAATGTCAAATTTCCTCGCAGGAACTATTTTCTCCTCTGGATGGTTGAAAGCATGAATAGTGGCAGGCTGAAATCCCATTTTTCCTTGTGCGATGATCAACAGGTTTTTGCTTCAACCAAGAGTTTGGCTGTAAATCAGGTTAACAATGTGAAATTTTCATTTACCTTAGCAGCTACTTCTCCTTATCCTGAAAATGAGTCAAACTGTACTGAAGATCGCACAACGGGTATCCATCTCAATACTGAAAGATTCCACTTATCCCTTCGCAAGTCCTTAGTTTTCTTTTCTCATTTGACTGCCAAATTCCCATTGGTCTTCATATTCCTTCTAACTGTTCTGTATGCAATACCTGCCAGTGCAACCATATTGGTTTTGTACATTCTTATCACTGTTTTCTTTGTTGTCCCAGCATTACTTGTTTTGTACTTTGCATGCCCTTTCCTTCGCTGGTTGGGTAGGGAAATCATCAATTGAGTCGGTTTACGTTTTATAATGCACAATTTGTCTATTTTTTACACTCTTTCTCCTGGCTCTTTTAAGTAAATGTTCAACTTTTTGCATACCTGACATTATTTCTGGTCTCTGGACTATTTGTCCTCCTTGTATAACCTACATATGTTGAAATTATCTGCACCTTGACGCCATGTTATGTTGAACCCTGATAGTTAGAGAGTTTTTATGCTTGGTCTTTACAATTGATGCACCCAAGTGGATGGAGTAATACTTTCATGATTTGGTGACTTTCTGGGATGGATAATTTGTACTGCGATTTTCACTAGGTACGTTTCTTGTGTTTTAAACTAGAGATGATTAAATGTTATGATCTACATTACTATTTTTCGAATAGCATAGAAACCTTAACTTAAGCATTTATACATTTGAAGGGGTTCGATAAAATTAGTTTCTTCTGAACACCACCTAATTCTATGTCTGCTAGCTAAGGATCCAAAACTACGTTTGTCCTTACAGATTATAACCCGAGGACAATTAACTTTTTCTCTCAGATTACCACACTCAAGTCCTTTAAAATAACCATGTGAAGTAAACATTGTAATTTTTAACTTTTTATGGGGATTTATCATACAAAGGAAGGATAGGTTAAGTAGCCTCCGTCTAACAAGCTAAAAGGTGATGGAAAATGGTTCATGAGGTTGTTTAAGAATTTTAACTATGGAAGAACAACAGAAAAGTAGAAAATGAAAATTATATATTAATGAACAACAGAAAAGTAGAATATGAAAATTATATATTAATGAAAACAAATACTTACTAATTATTCTTGTAAACAAGCATATATAGCTCAAGTGTTTAATTGTCAGCCCCTTTCCATCTTGTTTTCTTTTGCCTAAACTCTTCTAGCTAGCTAGGTTAAATAAAAAGTCAGGTAAACATGGATAAAAGTCTATATTCAATTTTGGTACATAGTATATAGTTCCTGGTTTGAATTCCACAGCATTATTACTTAATGGTGACTTGGTTATAACTTATAAGTCATATTACCTACTACTATATGACTACTTCCTTACTGAGATAGGAAGCTGGGGAGAACCGGCTTAGCAGATAACATGAATATGAGACCTTTTTAACTCTCTCCGGCCCACTCACCTTCTAGTACACCAGTGACAAACAGGACGGGTCCAAGGATAAGGTGGCAAGGCGAACGTCTAGGTACCACCTCGTCAAGGGGCACAAAAAAGTCATATCTTTATAGGTATTAGGTAGTAGATAACATAAATACTAAGCATTCTTTCTTAATTTTATTATTGTATTTAACTAGCATTATTTTGAAAATGGAAAAAAGAACTTTACAATCTTGAAAAATAGGGGCAACATTTCAAAATTTCGTCTAGGGCACCCAAATCTTTAGGACCGGCCTTGGTGACAAAGCTACATGGGCCATTAGTTTGATATGAATATTGAGTTTGAGGAAGTAAAAGAATTGTGAAAATTATACTAGTAACACTAGTAATCTACTCTCATAAATGCTACTAGCAATTCTTGTCATCACTTTTATTAGTGAGACAATTTATGTTGTAGCAGGAAACACTTAATCAACTAGATTGTGATTCATGCATTTGTTGTAAAATTAAGATGTATATGAGACGTGTTTACGTAACAATTTGAAAGAAGTTTTTTTTTGTGTCGTACCTGTGGTTCAGGTTGTGTTCACAAATCTTGGATTGGAAGAGCAAAGAAGTGATGTACTGAATAGGATCTGGAGTCTGAGATATTTCTTTCAAGTTGTTGGTTGATCTCGCTTTAGGTGCAAGTGTGCAACATACTGTGTGTTTAGTGTGATTTTAATTGATAAGTATAATAACGCACTGCATAATTTTCTTGTAATTTTACTGCACTTGTGAAAAGCAAGAAAATGTAACTATAAAATTAACGAATGTATATGTCCATATACATTAGCTTTAAATGAAATGTGTATCTAAAAACACATATATGTTCCTCAACGTCAAGAAAACTGCAAACTCAGCAAGTCTATCTGTGGTTGTTACACAATACAGTGGTGCTGAGTCAGATAGTGCAAATGACATGGATGTCATGTCATCTAAGTGATAACAGACTGGTACAAGCTATTACCAGTTGTAAAAGTTTGTTACATATTAGTTAGTTAGTCTATATATAGATTAGTCATTTTTAGACTCTCCAGACTAGAAGTTTCTTGTTGTAAATTCTGTTATCTCTTTGAGAGACTCATCTCTCTGAATCTAATCTCTCTTGTAATCTCTTTGATGATGTAAACATTGAGCTTCTTGATGATATGAAATAGAGTATTTTCTATAGATTCTGTTACTTAGTTAAGTTGGATTCATTGAAGTGACATGGTATCAGAGCCGGAATGCTTGATCCGTTCTAATCATCGTCGTCATCGTTGATTTTTTGTCGCCGATCGTTACAGATTGGTGTTGTTCTGTGATTGTGTGAACGATTCATGCCTAAACGAACTTACTCCGCTGCTGTTTCTTCATCACCTGATCAATCGATGGCAAATACTAATCCAACTGCTAATCTTTCTACAAGTAATACTACATCTTCTTCTCTTATTGATGCTTATCATCCATATTATCTGCAAACTTCTGATAATCCTGGTATTGCACTTGTTAATCAATCATTAACTGCTCAAAACTATCAACAATGGAGTAGATCTGTGAAACTAGCTTTATCTGCTAAGAATAAGGTTAGTTTAATTGATGGAACAATGTCACAACCTGCATCTTCATCTCCGTTATATGAATTTTGGCATAGATGTAACGATATGGTTGTGTCATGGTTACTCAACTCTATGTCAAGTGAAATTAGAGATAGTGTTGTCTACTTCAGTACTGCGAGAGAGATTTGGGAAGATCTGTCTGTACGATTTTCTCAGGGCAATGTGCCTCGAATTTTTCAACTCAAGAAAGAACTTACTGCTCTTCAGCAAGGTTCCATGTCTGTTACAGCTTATTTCACTAAGATGCGTACTCTAACAGATGAGTTAAATGCTTTAGCACCAATACCTAAGTGTACTTGCTCTCAAAATTCATGTACCTGTGGTGTTAGCACCAAACTTGAAGCTTATGAACGAATCAACAATCTCAGTCAGTTTTTGATGGGCTTAAATGAGTTATATACTGGAGTTCGAGGTCAATTGTTAATGATGCAACCTTTGCCTACCTTGAGTCAAGCATACTCTTTACTACTACAAGAAGAGAATCAACGTGCTGCTCCTCTATCTACGGTATCTGAGAATATAGCCTTGAATGTCAAGTTTGCTGGTCATAAGGCTAAACAAGCTTATTCTAAGAAGACTGATTCAACTGATTCATGTGAATACTGTCACAATGCTGGTCATTCACAAGAGAAATGCTTCTTTCTTCATGGTTATCCAGAATGGCACCGTTTATATGGCAAGCCAAAGCCTAAACTTCGAACCACAGGTGGTAATGCTGTTAAGAAAGCTGCACAGATTACAGTCAAATCTTCAGATGTTACAGACAAAGTTCATGGTGAGATTCCTGTGTCTGAGACTTTTTCAGAGGCTCAGTGTGAGCAATTAACTCGTATGATTCAGAACAGCATGAAGACTATGGGAAATTGGTCTACTACTACTTCTCATCTGTCAGGTATAATACATAGTGTTTCTTCCTCTCATAATGCTTACTCTGTTCATACTACATCCAATATTACTTGGATATTGGACTCAGGTGCCACAGATCATATTGTATCTGACATTCATTTACTTCAAAACTGTAAACCTTTGACTTCTGCTCTACATTTACCAAATGGTGATACGGCATCTATTACTCATATTGGTGATGTTAATCTAACATCCAATATCATTCTTCATGAAGTACTTTGTGTACCTTCATTTCACTGTAATCTCATTTCTATCTCTAAACTGACTGCACATTCTTCTGCATCTGTTGTATTCTCCAATCAATCTTGCTTGTTACAGGACCCTTCCCTGAAGCAGATGGTAGAGATTGGTAAGGTGGATGTTGGTTTATACACTCTTGTCAGTCCTTCCATCTCTCAATGTACAAATGTTCATACTAAGTCATCTGTTGAAGCTCAAATCTGGCATGCCAGATTAGGCCATCCTGCTGCTGTTATTCTCAACAAATTGTCTGTTGTAATTCCTTCTGTTTGTTCTTCTTTGTTTTCAACCTGTGATGTGTGTCTTAGAGCTAAGCAACATAGGTTACCATTTGTTAATCATGAGAATTTCAGTTATGCTTTGTTTGATCTCATTCATTGTGACCTATGGGGTCCTTATAAACAATATACTCATGGCAAATGTAACAAGTTTCTTACAATTGTTGAACAATACTCCAAGTGTACTTGGGTTTATTTGTTGACTGATAAATCTCAAGTTCCTTTGTTAATTCAGAACTTTATCAAAATGATTCAAACTCAGTTCCATGTTACTATTAAAACTGTTCGCTCTGACAATGGAACTGAATTTATCAATTCTCAGTTACAGAATTTTTTGTCTGCTTCTGGTATAGTTCATCAGACTTCGTGTCCATATACACCCCAACAGAATGGGGTAGTAGAACGTAAACATCAACATATCCTAAATGTTGCTAGAAGTTTAATGTTACAAGCTGCACTTCCTAAATCTTTTTGGGGTGATTGTGTGCTTACAGCAGTGCACTTGATCAATCTTTTACCTGTTCAACAACTTCAATACAAGTCACCTTATGAACTATTGTTTAACAAAGAACCTGATTATACTTCTCTTCGAGTATTTGGATGCTTGTGCTAAAGTGCTATATTTCTCGAGATGTGACTTTTGTGGAAAGTATATTTCCATTTCACACTTCATCTTCTGTCTCAAATGACTTAATGTTTCCTTCTATTTTGCCTTCTTGTGACACTTCTCTTGATCGAGTACCTGACAAGAACATTTCTTCTAGCCTTGATACTCATTCATCTGTTCTTGATACAATTATTACATCTGCTCTTGATACAAATATTACTTCTATTTCTGACATTGTTCCTGAGTCAGAATCTGAACCTATCTTACCTCCTATTCGACCTTCTCGAACAAAGGTTATTCCAACTAAGTTCAAGGACTACACAGGACTTCCCACCTCCATTAATAATGTTTCTGCTGAGTTAGGTGCTGCAACATCTTCTACTTACCCTTTGCATAAATATATTTCTTACAATGTTTTTCGACAGCCTCACACTCAGTTTTTAGCAAATATTACAAAAATCCCTGTTCCATATACATATAAACAGGCAGTTGTTCATAAGGAGTGGTCTGATGCTATGATAGCTGAGATAACTGCCTTGGAAAATAATCATACATGGGACATTGTACCTAAGCCTCCTGATACAAATATTGTGGACTGTAAGTGGCTTTTTAAAGTTAAGTATACTCCATCAGGTACTGTGGAAAAATACAAGGCTCGTCTTGTAGCTAAAGGGTTTACTCAGACTATTGGAGTTGATTACTTTGAAACGTATGCCCCTGTAGCTAAAATGACAACAGTTCGAGTTGTTATTGCTTTAGCTGCTAAGTTTAACTGGTACATTCATCAAATGGATGTTAATAATGCTTTCCTCCATGGCTTATTAACTGAGGAAATTTACATGAAATTACCTCCTGGTTTTCAGCATCTATCTTTTGATTCTACTAAGTATCCACCTGGTACTGAACTAGTGTGTAAACTAAGGAAATCAATCTATGGGCTAAAGTAGGCTCCTCGAGTTTGGAATGACAAATTGGCTGCTTCTCTTCTTAAGTATGGTTTTACTCAAGTTGCTTGTGATCACAGCTTGTTTACATTTGAGGACAATTCTCAAATTGTTGTGGTAGTTGTCTATGTCGATGACATTTTGATTACTGGAAATTATTCCACCTTAATTGCCAAAGTTAAAGAGTTTTTACATTCTCAGTTTAAGATTCGAGACTTAGGTCCTATGAAATATTTCCTAGGCCTTGAGCTTGATAGGTCTCCTACTGGTATTTTTTTGAATCAAAGGAAGTATGCTCTTGACATCCTTACAGATACTGGATTGTCTGGAGTTAAACCTTCAGTTGTGCCTATCGAACAAAATCACAAGTTAATTGACAACACTTCTGCATTTTTATCTGACAAGGACACAGCAATCTATCGTCGTTTAGTTGGAAGACTGTTATATTTAACAATTACTCGACCTGACTTGTCCTATGGTGTGCATGTGCTATCTCAATTCATTTCTACACCTCGTGATGATCATCTTGCAGCTGCTTACAAAATGGTTAAGTATATCAAAGGTACTATAGGTCAAGGTTTGTTTTTTGCTCGTGACACATCTCTTCAGCTACAGGCCTTTAGTGATTCTGATTGGGATGGATGTGCAGAGACTAGACGTTCTCTGACTGGCTATTGTGTCAAACTTGGCTCTTCTCTTATTTCTTGGAAGTGCAAGAAGCAATCCACTGTTTCTCGATCATCTGCTGAGGCAGAGTATCGATCCATGGCAGACACATGTTGTGAAGTCATGTGGCTTATTTCTTTACTGAAAGCTCTGCAAATTCCAGTTAATTTGCCAGTTCCTTTATACTGTGACAATAATTCTGCTCTTCATATTGCCTCCAATCCAGTGTTTCATGAGCGTACGAAACACATAGAAATTGATTGCCACCTAGTCAGAGATAAGTTGAAAGCTGGTATCATTGCTCCTGCTCATATTCGAACTGCAACTCAACCAGCTGATATTTTTACCAAGAGTCTACCTTCACATCAGCTGTCTATGCTTCTGTCCAAGTTAGGTGTTGCCAACTTGTTTGCATCTCCTAACTTGAGGGGGGATGTTACACAATACAGTGGTGCTAAGTCAGATAGTGCAAATGACATGGATGCCATGTCATCTAAGTGCTAACAGACTGGTACAGGCTGTTACCAGTTGTAAAAGTTTGTTACATATTAGTTAGTTAGTCTATATATAGATTAGTCATTTTTAGACTCTCCGGACTAGAAGCTTCTTGTTGTAAATTCTGTTATCTCTTTGAAAGACTCATCTCTCTGAATCTAATCTCTCTTGTAATCTCTTTGATGATGTAAACATTGAGCTTCTTGATGATATGAAATAGAGTATTTTCTATAGATTCTGTTACTTAGTTAAGTTGGATTCATTGAAGTGACAGTGATCTCAACCAATTTTCACAACAATGGTTTGAAAATGAGTAAATTAGCATTTTGGTCCTCTTATTTCTGGTTTATTTTCCGATTTATACTAGACTATCTTTCATGTCATATTCAATCTGCTGGTTTTAGCCTCGCTTCAATTTCACCACTTTTCACAAAATACATCCCCAATGGATCTTTTCTTACTGCTAGTTTGGGTAATAACCCGAGCTACATATGGAGGAGCATTCTAGAAGCCCAGGTTCTTCTAAAAAAAGGAGCTGTTCGTTGTGTAGGAAATGGAAATAGTGTGCATATTACTAATGATCCTTGGCTTCCTTGTGTTAGCAATCCATATATTGAAACAAACCAGGAATCTCTAGCGGACAGGACAGTATCATCTCTTATAAATACAAATGGTAATGAATGGGATGCAGATTTAATAAGGGATGTTTTTTCAGAAAGGGATGCCAACTTAATCCTATCAATTCCCATACGCATAATGGACAATGACTCCTGGTTCTGGAATAGAGAAAAGTTGGGTCACTATAGTGTCAAAAGTGCATACAGAAGCCTTCAAGAAGATGGAGATCTTTATAATGGACAAGATAATTCAGAAATCTGGAGAAAGGTTTGGAATCTGAAGATCCCCCAGAAAGTAAAAATATTCATATGGCGAGCAATGTCCAACTGCTTACCAACAAAAGATCAACTTATTCTAAGGAAGGTAAGCGTTAATCCTCACTGTCCAGTTTGTAATTCAGATTTTGAAAGTGTTGGTCACACTCTTGTAGCATGCCCTATCGCTATAAAATGCTGGGATCTTACTAAGTATGGAGGAGTTGATCATAATGCTGCTACCTTTATGGAATGGATAAGGAACTGCTCTTATCAGAATTCAAAGGATCAGATGGAAAGACTCAGCATAGTTTGTTGGTCTTTGTGGAAAAACAGGAACAATATCGTGTGGAATCAAAAAGGAATGGAACCTGTAGAGATTGTTGAATCAGCGAATCTCTTTCTTAATCAATGGAGAATAGCTCAGGATAAGTCATTTGACAACTACCTAGGGTTTATGACCTTAGCAGATGGCAGTGAGCAATGGAAGCAACCACCGGAAGGAATGATTAAGATTAACACTGATGCAGCACTGTTTGAGGAGTCCAATTCTTATGCATACTCTATGATTGCACGAGATCATACAGGTGACTTGATAGAAGCACGAGTGTCTTGTAAACAGGGAAACATCGATCCAGTTTTGGCTGAAGCAGTGGGCACTAGAGAAGCATTGCGTTGGGTAAAGCAAAAGCTCTGGTCTGGTGTCATCATGGAAACGGATTGTCTTTCGATAGTGCAGGCAATAAGATGCTCTACAGTTAACTTATCCTATTTAGGCCGGGTAGTGAAAGAATGCAAGGATTTGTTAAATGCATTACTAGATCATAACGTTAAGTTAAATTTTGTTAAACGTTCTGCGAACAAGGCTGCTCATTCCATTGCGAGGAGTTCTAGTTCTATAGCTGAACGTAGGTGGGTTAAGGGAGATGCCCTCCCTCACTTTTTTCATGTTTTGTATGATGAGTAGAAGTTTTAATGAAATTGCTTCTTTCTTTGGCAAAAAAAAAAAAAAAAAACAGAAAATGAACACTACTAACCAAAATATCCATCGGAATCAATGAATTTACTAATATAAGTATTTTGGACATGCTAAATTACATATTTTGGATATTCATCCCTTTGAAAATTGGGACAGATTGCATTCTAACCAAAAAAAAAATTAACTCGCGAGTACTTTTTAAAAACAAAATCTTGAGTTTAGAAAATAAGCATTTGTAAAATAAACAATTGTATTAAAAAAATATAAAAAAATATTTTATAAAAAATTTGAATTAGTAATTCTTTTTGATTTAAACATCATTATAAAAATATATCTTTTTTAAATGCAGGTTATATTATTAAATCTATAACCTTTATTAATAAGTGAAACCCCTTTTTAATGGTACTACTTTTTTGGTTCGCACCATATTTTGGTTTCACTAATTTTTTGGTTCGCACTCTATTTTGGTTTCACCCCTAAACTCCTAATTCTACTAAAACTCTATGTTATTTTTTTAATTAAAAAATATAAAACCTATGCCAAATCTGCTTACAATTGCACAGTCCTGCTAACAATTGCACGGTCCACACATAATTACGTTAAGAACACTTGGAAAAAATTTGACTAATATGCAATTTATATAACTAAAAAATAATTCTTAAAAAAAACGAAGAACTTGGTGATAAAAAAAAATACTATACACAACAACTACTCAATTTACAACTTAAAACTTATAAAAAGTTAATACATAAATTTAATAGAATTTACAATTTAGTTATGAAATTGGATATAAGAAAAATATTTAACAACCATGAACTAAAATTTTAAAAGAAAAAAAGAAACTTGGTACGATTTATGATATAAGAAAAATATTACACAACCATGAACTAAAATTTTAAAAGAAAAAAAGAAACTTGGTACGATTTATGTTGGATCTAAATTCCTTTCAAGGAAGGAATTCTAGAGAATAACTACATAAAAATAATGATTTCGTTTACAATATATAATATAGATAACAAATAATGTCATATTTCATATTTAATAATACAGAAAACAAAAAATTAATATTATTATTAATAAATTATATAAAATGATAAAATCTGAAAATTTTAACGCCAATAAAAAGTAAAGAAAAATGAGCAATTTTAAAAAAAAAAAATAAAAAACTCGGCCCGTGCTTCGCACGGGTTATCAACTAGTAAAAATTTAAAATTATAAACATGTTTTTACCGAATATAATAATAAGATGAGTAACCTGTGCCTGAGGACAACCTCAGGTAGTACCCTGAGGTTAGGTTATTTTTCCAAATAATACAGCAGGGTAGTTTTGTAATTACACAACTGAAGTTTAAATTTACAAATATAACCTTATAATTTTACATGTAAAAACCATCTAACCTCAGGTTGAAACCCTGAGGATCAGGCCCTTTTAACTCATAATAAGATATTGTTTTTGTATGATTTTTAATGACATGATTGACAAAGATAAGGATGCAACTATGCAAGAGCAAGACAATGGCCTATGCTCTTCACTTCACTGCTGCCGGACATCTTTTATCCACTTCCCGGTCTGAATTCCGGCCGCCGAACTGTTCTTCCGACCGGCAAGCGCTCTTTAATCGCATTGCTCCTGTCTATGATAACGTACGCATTGCCCATCTAGTTACCACTCGTTCAACACACTCATTTATTAATACAGTAATTGTTTTTAAATTTTTTTGTTTGCAGTTAAATGACTTGTTGAGCTTGGGTCAACATCGAATTTGGAAAAGAATGGCTGTTTCTTGGAGCGGGTAATCTCTTCTTTTTATCCCTTTTGAGATTCGAACTCTAGAGATCTTGTCATCGAGACAAGAGTGGTGTTTAGTAGGTTATGATGAGTTAATGCTAATTCATGTGTGTTTGTTAGGCATGTTTGAGTATGAGAAAAGACAATACAATTTTTTAATATGTTTTATTGTTGAATGCACTAAAAAAAAACTTGTTCTATGTGAATTGCGTAAATAATCTTGATAATGTTGTAGATTCTTTGACACTAAAAGCCCCTGTATTTTATTTCAGGGCTAAAGCAGGGGACACTGTGTTGGATTTATGTTGTGGAAGTGGAGATTTAGCATTTCTCTTATCCGACAAAGTTGGAACTACTGGCAAAGTCTGAATTCTCCTCTCTTTTAAATCTTACTGCAACTATTGTATGTTTTATGTGCTAAGACTCAATCATTGACGCTGATTTAGTATGATTTCTGTGTGCCATGTTTTTTTTCTTGTTTGATTAGAATTCGGTAGCTTTTAAGGTCAAGTTTATAATGCTCAAGTCAACGTGAGATTGGATGAAGACATGCTTGCATACTTGTGCTAATTGATTGTCGATATAAGTACTTAAGTCTCTGATGACTTGTGAATTTTTCAGCTTTTGTAGCTGACACTTGCATATTATACTCTTTCATAGTCTTTGTTTGTAATTTGGTAACAATTGGCAGGTTATTGGTCTTGATTTCTCTGAGGAGCAGTTATTAGTTGCTTCATCCAGGCAGAAGTTACGTGCAAAGGCTTGCTACAATAATATTAAGTGAGCATTGGTAAATTGTCCCGGATGAATGCAAATTCTGGAATAGTTGTGATTCTATCTGGGCAGAAAGCTAAAGAATAATTTTTTCTCACTGCAATAATGTCATTTGTCACCATAGGTGGGTGGAAGGCGATGCTCTTGAGCTACCATTTTCTGATTCTTACTTTGATGCCATTACGATTGGCTATGGACTGAGAAATGTGGTGGATAGACAGAAAGCAATGTTGGAGATGTATAGAGTTCTCAAACCAGGGTCAAAAGTTTCTGTCCTCGACTTCAATAAGAGTAGTGATGCGTTCAGTACCTTAATTCAGGTACTTGCCACCAACTAACAGGTCTATCCTTTTTCCACCATGCAATACCGTTCACAACAGACACTCACGTTAACTTGGTGGCTGTAGTCTGGCTTTATAAAAAATTGCATAAGTTGTGTACAGTTTATAAGATATGCAGTTACTAAAATGGACCAAAATATCAATTCTAGAACCCTGAAAACCCCAATCTATATTGAGGGGAGGGTGTGTCATGTAAAGACTGATTTTTGTTTTCTCTACAAGCTTTTGAAAGATGCTTTTTGTAAACACTAATTATGACTTCTGAAACTATGCAAGGAATGGATAATTGATACCGTAGTTGTTCCTGTTGCAACTGGTTATGGTCTTTCAAAGGAGTACGAATATTTAAAAAGCTCAATCCAGGGCTACTTGACAGGTTAGTTCTGATTCATCATAGTTGATCAATAAATGTGCATGCGTATATTATGTTGTTATAGGCACTTGTAAAATGTAGTCCTATGGATAATTCTAGTGAATAAAATGGTAACTAAGCATGGGGGTTCTCGGACAAAACAAGCAATACCTTATATTGTTTTTTTGCATTACATACTCTGAAATCCCTTGCTGGTTATAAGCAGTAGTAGATTCTTCTCACTAGCCTATCTAATTCGTTGCTAAAGGAGCATTGTTATAGGTTTTTTTTTTTAAATGTAGTCTTATAAGTTCTGGCCTAATGTCTTCAAATAAACTAATAACTAAGCCTGGGGTTTTTCGGATAAAACAAGCAATGCCTTGTATTGATATTTTTTGCATTACATATTCCTAAACTCCAGCTGCTTTCGAAGAAATAACAGATGCATCACACTAGCCTATTTGATTCATTGCTGAAGGGGCTTTATTACTGTATATATCATGGAGTGAGGTTGGTTAACAACCACAGATTTTGTAATGGTTGTCAGTCATCCACATAGAATAGTTTTTTTTTGTCATAAGTGTATTTTACTGCTAATGTAGAATTAAATGTTGTAATTACTTGAAAGCTAGAGGAAAGTTTGTCCCCGATATGTCTTGAAACATACTGTATTATATTCGACAATTGTGTGTTTCCTCTTAATCAGGGAAGCAGTTACAGGACCTCGCTTTGGAAGCGGGATTCTCTACTGCCAAATATTTTGAGGTTGGTGGAGGACTCATGGGGAACTTGGTAGCCACAAGAATGCAGTAAATATATTTGAAGTTCAGTTAGTCGAGGACACGTTAGATAATTTGGGAGAACGATTGTAAGGTCTAGAATTGTACTTTTTATCAAGTTAATCAATCAGATCAGTTAGATAAATTTACATTTTATAGAAAATTAAAAGAAGATGTCAATTTATTCTTGCTCGCTTCAAATTGTCTCCTTGTAAAAGAATGCATGTAGTGGGGTGTGCCCTGTACTATATGATCTTTATTTTCACGTACCAGGCTTATATCAGATGTCATTCCATTGAAATAGCCTTCTGCAGTCGCAAGAAGATTTGGAGCCAAAATTGTTCGTTTCTCTTTATTGGGTCCGTTCTCTTTATTGGATCCGGATCCTCTATCCCCTTCCTCCATGTCCCCTTTGTGTCCCTCCTCTCTTTAATACAAAAAGAGTGCCCGGGGGGGGGGCATGGAGGAAGGGACAGAGGATCCAGACTCCTCTTTATTACATGTTCCCAGATGATAAAGATAACCTTTTTTTGCCCGCTAAATGATCAAGATGACCTTCGCTGGATACAGTCTGTTATTTTTGTTAGTGTACAACTGATTTTTTCTGTATATTTGTGAATTTAAGAAAAACTTGTTTATACAGTCTCTACATGTGCTATGTTTGCAAGCACTCATATTGAAAGGCATAAACCTGCACTGCATAATTTTTTTCAAATTTTCTTATGAAAAGCAGAAAAAGTTAATATCAAGTCTATGAACGTAGAATTTCTTACAAATAAAGACACAACAAGTTTACCATTAAATGAATGAATGTGTATATAAACACACGCGTATATGTTCGGCGACGTTAAGAAAGGCTTGACAAACTGCCTTTATAGAGTCGAGTCCCCATCTACTCTTGGACTTGTCTTCTGCATTTTAGCACATAGATTGGAGAGCGCTAAACACCTTTCATGTAATTGATGGTTGAGTATATATGGTGACAATAAGGACCGGCAGTATTTCTGTGCTTTTAGCAAAGCAAATAAGCTGGTTTCTAAAACTTGTTGTCGAGGGACAGGGACTTTTGCTGTTTTACATGTATCATCTGATAGCATGGTATTGGTGTACATAAGTAGTGTTAGTTTTATATGCATGCAAATGCAAGATTATACAGATTTATGGGATCATAATGGATTGTTGTTCTAGTTACCAGTTTATTGATACTTGTGAGAGTGAGTGAAAGAAACTAGCCAGACACAAGGTAAATCCAACTTCGAACATGATCTACCACTGAACATGATTACCGTTGAACATCCAGTTACATTGGCCTCGCGATGTTAGGAAATAGGATATCATTGTGAAGGGGGTTCGGTCCACCAGGAACCACTCCTGTGTCGGTATCAAATCTTGTCAAGCGAAGAGAGAAGCATATGCATCAGAGCTTAATTAAGATGTTGTGTTCGCGGACGGTGGGAGCTTAATTAAGATGTTGTGTTCGCGGACAGATTTTTAATCAGTAAGACAGTAACGTTAAAGAAAAATGGAAACGACTGCCACAAAAATGCAAGAGGCTGGCTTTTGGAGAAATCGTCAGTTCGTGCTGGCTTATAGTGTATGAAATGAAGGTTGCATTGAGCATTATGGAATTGTTCCCCATTCCCTACAGAATCTGAGTTGTAGCATCCAATAGAGTTGGAATGTGCTACCATTTTTCTTACAGGAGGGAGTGAAATGGCCAAAGTGGAATCTATTTTCTTTTCATAACTATATGGAACTACTCTTATTTTTTTAAATTTAATGTAAATGAGCCACAAGAAAGGCACAAATCTATATTATACTATACTATAGAGTAATAAATATATTTTTCATTTTGGTTTACTCTATTTTTGATTATCCTCTTATTTTTTGTTGCCCCTTTTAGTTATAATCGATAATCATCGTTGGATACAATATCAAAAGTTCTTAAATTTAAAGATTTAGGGTTCGAATCCGCCAACAACATTTTACTTTAGAATTAATACTGAAAGATGTTATACAGAAAGGTTGAATGTTCGATTTCCGTCAACATCATATTAATTTAAATTTAATACTAAAAGTTCTTAAATGTAAAGGCTTAAGGTTCAAACTCCCATCAACATATTTAAAGTAATTTATAATATTATGAAAAAATGCCAAAATATTTCTTTTTTTTATATTTATTTGTCCAAAATATCCATTTTCATAAATATTAATCAAAATATCTCCATCAGAAGTGAGACATCAAAAGTGATATTTCTCACCCAATGAACTTTTTGAGTGTTACTCAAAATCCAAAGTATGGAGAATCTTACTTTGACCCTTACCTTGAGACCTCACAACAGAACTCTTTTATTTTATTTCTCTGTTTTAACTGTTAATTCTAAAAAAACTTTTAAACCTTAAAAATAATAATTACAATTTCAACTTTAAATTTTAAAAATTTTATAATTTAAAATATGAAGTTAGGGGACCGTAGAAAGATTAAGTTAAAAAAAAAAAGATTGAAGAAATAAGAGTGAAAATTCATACTATAAAAAGTTAACTTTGGAAATTTCATCGTTCATGACTCAACCATAAAAAAAAAATCGTAGGCGTTCTGATTAACTAAAATTTCAGAGAACAACATATATTTATATTTTAAAAATACTAGCTTAAAACCCGTGCGATGCACGGATTTCTTTTAATATTATATAATTTTTTTTTATTAATTTGAATTACTTTTTTTAAAATATGAATTTTGGAGGCTTAAATTTTTAAATGAGATAATTTGATAATAATTATATAAATGTTATTCGTTATACTTCTTGGAAAAGACGTATTTTAGTTAGAAAATATTGAAAAGATGATATTTTAGTTGAAAAATGTAATTGGTTAATTATAAGTACTTATAAAATTATTATTTAATTTATTAAATAGAATGTCGTGATTTAACATGAAAAAGAGAGGTGTTATAGAAAATTAAAAAGGAAACATGTTTTATGTGAAAAAGGTAATTGATTAGTTTATACTTTATAGTAATTATAATTCAATTATGTTATTTTATTAAATAAATTTGCTCGTAATGTTTTAAGAAAAGGAAAAATTAATGTTGCTCGTGATATTTTTAGAAAAAGAGTGATTTTAGTTAGAAAATATAGAAATGATGATACATTTTAGCTGAAAAACTTAATCGATTAATTATATTATTATGATATTGTTATTTTATTTTATTGAATAGAACTACCCGTGATATAATTGAAAATTTACAGATTTTCTACCCGTGATTCCGTACTACAGTTCCTCCACCGAACTGTAGTACGGAATCATCCCCAAAGATCTCGGTCAGAGCAGGCATATGCCAAACCTGAATACCCCCGAAGCAACGGGTAGAACACCTGGTAGAGAGTAATAGAAAATAGAAAAGGTAATGCAAAAATTAAAAAGGTGACATGTTTTGCTCGTAATGTTTTAAGAAAAGGAAAAATTAATGTTGCTCGTGATATTTTTAGAAAAAGAGTGATTTTAGTTAGAAAATATAGAAATGATGATACATTTTAGCTGAAAAACTTAATCGATTAATTATTATTATTATGATATTGTGATTTTATTTTATTGAATAGAACTATCCGTGATATAATTGAAAAGGACAGATTTTAGTAATAGAAAATAGAAAAGGTAATGCAAAAATTTAAAAGGTGACATGTTTTAGGTAGAAAAAGTAATTGATTAGTTTATAGTAATTATAATTTAATTTACGTTATTTACTAAATTAAACTACCCATGATATAATTGAAAAAAGACAGATTTTAGTAATAGAAAATAGAAAAGGTAATGCAAAAATTAAAAAGGTGACATGTTTTAGGTAAAAAAAGGTAATTGATTAGTTTATAATAATTATAAATTAATTAATGTTATTTACTAAATTAAATTGCTCGTAGTGTCTTTAGATAGTGAGAAATTAATGTTGTCCGTGATATTTCTAGAAAAAAGAATTTTAATTATGAAATATGGAAAAGATGATACATTTTAGCTGACGAAGGTAATCAGTTATTATTAGTATTACAATATTATTATTTTATTTTACTAAATAGAATCACCCGTGATATAATTGGAAAAAGAGATATTTTAGTTACAGAATAGAGAAAAAATAACATGTCTTGGCTGAAAAAGGCAATTGATTAGTTAATAGTAATTATAGAAAAAATAGAGGTTTTAGTTAGAGAAAATTAAAAAGGAAACATGTTTTAGGTGAAAAAGGTAATTGATTAGTTTATAGTAATTATAATTCAATTATTTTATTTTACTAAATTAAATTGTTCGTAATGTTTTAAGAAAAGGAAAAATCAATGTTCCACTTATATTTTTAGAAAAAGGGTGATTTTAGTCAGATACAATATAAAAGATATTGTGTTTTACCTGAAAAGTGAAATTAATTAGTTAGTGAAAAACAGAAAAGGTAAAATTAATTAGTTAGTAGGATAAATTTTATCTATAATTAAGTAAGGGTAAATAAGTAAAATCAACAGGTACCGTACCGACCAACCAAACTTTTAATGTTTCGGCTTTTATATAATACTAGCTTAAAACCCGTGCGAAGCACGGATTTTCTTTAATATTATCTGATTTTTTTAATAATTTGAATAAATTTTGTAAGTTTTTTTTAAAGTTAAATTTTTAAATGATATAATTCAATAATATATATATATATATATATATATATATATATGATACGTTTTAGCTGAAAAATGCAATAAGTCAATTTTTAATTAATATGCTATTATTTTATTAAATACAATTATCCATGATATTATTGGAAACGAAGAGCTTTTAGTAAGAGAAAATATAAAAGGTAGCGTGTTTTAACTGAAAATGCAATTTGGTTATTAGTAATCATGATAACATTATTTTTTTATAATATATAATTGCACATAGCATTTTTAGAATATAAAAGATAAAGTGTTTTATTTAAAAATGAAATTAATTAGTTATTAAAAAATTAGAAAAGGTAACATGTTTTTACCAATAATAAATATTTAATTAAGGATAATTAAATAAGAAATGAAAGTTTGAAAATGAGATATTTTGGTTAAAAATATAAAAAGGAGTTTACATTTTATTTTAAAAAGGTAATCAATTAGTTATTAGTAATTAATTTTATTAGTTTACTTCTTTAAATAACATGATCCGTGATATTTTTGGAAAAGAGAGGTTCAATTGAAAAAGTTAGAAAAGATAATGTATTTTAGGTGAAAAATATAATTTGTTAGTTATGATGAACTATAATATCGTTATTTACTTTATAAGATAGAACTAAATATTTAAGTAATTAAGTAAAAGAATCAATTTTGAAAATGAGATATTTTAGTTAGAAAAGATATTACCTTTTAGCTGGAAAAGGTAATCAGTTAATTATTAGTAATTATAGTTTATTTCATTAATTAGAACAATCATGTTTTTGGAAAAAAGAGATTTTAGTTAGAAAAGTTAAAAAGGTAATAGTTGAAAAAGTTAAAAATTAGAAAAGGTAACATGTTTTTACCAATAATAAATATTTAATTAAGGATTATTAAATAAGAAAGGAAAGTTTGAAAATGAGATATTTTGGTTAAAAATATAAAAAGGGGTTTACGTTTTATTTGAAAAAGGTAATCAATTAGTTATTAGTAATTATAATTTTATTAGTTTACTTCATTAAATAACATGATCCGTGATATTTTTGGAAAAGAGAGGTTCAATCACACATAATATAAGAAAAATATAATTTGTTAGTTATTATGAACTATAATATCGTTATTTATTTTATAAGATAGAACTAAATATTTAAGTAATTAAGTAAAAGAATCAAGTTTGAAAATGAGATATTTTAGTTAGAAAATATAGAAAAGATATTACCTTATAGCTGGAAAAGGTAATCAGTTAGTTATTAGTAATTATAGTTTATTTCATTAATTAAAATGATTATGTTTTTGGAAAAAAAAAATTTTAGTTAGAAAAGTTAAAAAGGTAATAGCTGAAAAAGTTAATTGATTAGTTATTATTTAGGAAACATGTTAGGAAGAGTTATATGTAATATTTTGAGAAAAGATTGTGCTTTATTTTTATTTTTTTATAATTAAGAAAAATAATTAAGGGTAATAAAGTATAACAATTAAATAAGGTAAGTACTGTACCGTACCGTAAAAAAAGGAATTTAATTAGAAAAAATAAAAAAGATGATACGTTTTTAGCTGAAAAGGTAATCGGTTAATTAATAGCGTTATAATATTATGATTTCATTTTTATTATAGAATCGTCCGTGATATAATTTGAAAAAGAGGGGTTTTAGTTAGAGAAAATAAAAAAGGTAAGGGTTTTAGTTAGAGAAAATAAAAAAGGTAACTTGTTTTGGCTGAAAAAGGTAACCCGTGATATAATTGGGAAAAAAATATTTTAATTAGAGAAAAGAGAAAAAATAAAAAATTAATTTATTAGTTAATTGAAATTATAATTTGTTTTTTAATTAGATAAAATATAAAAGATACTATTATATTTTACCTGAAAAGGGAAACTGCTTAGTTATTAAAAAAAAGGTAACATGTTTAACCTGAAAAGGTAGATTGATTAGTAAAGTAAAAATTTTAGTTAAATAAAATATAAAAGAAGATTTTTAAAGGTAACCCGTGATATAATTGGGAAAAAAGATATTTTAGTTAGAGAAAAGAGAAAAGATAATTTGAATGAAAAAATTAATTAATTAGTTAATAGTAATTATAATATGCTTTTTAGTTAGATAAAATATAAAAGATATTATATTTTACCTGAAAAAGGAAACTGCTTAGTTATTAAAAAGAAAAGAAAATGTAACATGTTTAACTTGAAAAAGGAAATTGATTAGTAAAAGAAAAATTTTAGTTAGATAAAATACAGAAAAAGATTTTATCTGTAATTAAGTAAGGGTAAATAAGTAAAATCAATAGGTACCAACCAACCAACCAACCAAACTTTTAATGTTTCGGCTTTTATATAATAGTATAGACTAGCTTATAGCCCGTGCAAAGCACGAGTTACTTTTAAATATTTTTAAAATTATATGATTAAACAAAATAGAGTTTTATAATTTATTATGGAATTAATTTAACTTTTTAAAATTATTTAATAAATCACATGTATTGTTTAGAAGTAATAAAATAAAATTTTAATGTAAATTTGTTGTTGACGGGATTCGAACCGGGATTAAAATATAAAATATTCATTATTACTATATTTATTGGTTATCATCTATCTACTAAATATCTAACGGTCACTATTGTTTTAAATTGTTGAACCAAACAACAAAATTATATCCCTGTTTGCTTATTATAGATTAGTATAGAAGTATATAGATTGTTATTATATTTTGATTAATAATTGTAAGATGCGGTGTGATATTTTTGGGTTTATATTAGTGATTGCAATATTTGTTTTAAATTTAAAGGTAACATGTTTTAGTTATAAAACAAATATTAGCGTTTGTAAGAAATGGTACAATTTTAGGTGTTTATAAAAGGTAATTTCTTCAATTAAAAGTAAATGTTAAAAAGGCAATCGGCTAATAACTATTTATTATATTATTATAAATAATAATTAAGTAAAATAACATATTTTATTAGTTAAGGGTAAATAAGTAAAATAAAGAGGTACCTTTCTTTTGATATGTTATAAATTTTATTTAATAATATAATTAGGTTTTATATAATCATTATTTTCAATAATTTTTTTACTTTTAATATAATTTAATATACTCTTTTTCAAGGATTATCCTCATTTTTTCTTATTATTAGCAATGTATATAGATTTTTATTATATTTTATTAATGATTGTAAGATGCGGTGTGATATTTTTGGGTTTATATTAGTGATTGCAAGATTAATTTTAAATTTAAAGGTAACCTATTTTAGTTAGAAAACAAATATTATTTGTAAGATATGGTACAATTTTAGGTGTTTATAAAAGGTAGTTTTTTCAATTAAAAGTAAATGTTAAAAAAGCAATCGGCTAATGACTATTTATTATATTATTATAAATAATAATTAAGTAAGAATAATTAAGTAAAATAACATGTTTTATTAGTTAAGGGTAAATAAGTAAAATAAAGAGGTACCTCTCTTTTGATATGTTATAAATTTTATTTAATTATATAATTAGGTTTTATATAATCATAATTTTCAATAATTTTTTTTACTTTTAATATAATTTAATATACTCTTTTTCAAAGATTATCCTCACGTTTTCTTATTATTAGCAATGTATATAGATTATTATTATTATTTTATTAATGATTGTAAGATGTGATGTGATATTTTTGGGTTTATATTAGTTATTGCAAGATTAGTTTTAAATTTAAAGGTAACATGTTTTAGTTAGAAAACAAATATTAGCGTTTGTAAGATATGGTACAATTTTAGGTGTTTATAAAAGGTAATTTCTTCAATTAAAAGTAAATGTTAAAAAGGCAATCGGCTAATAACTATTTATTATATTATTATAAATAATAATTAAGTAAAATAACATGTTTTATTCGTTAAGGGTAAATAAGTAAAAATCAACAGGTACCAACCAACCAAATTTTAATGTTTCGTCTTTTATATAATAGTATAGATAGTATAGATTATATAAACCTATCAAAATTATCAATATTTCTTGAAACCAAAAAAAAAGGGTGATTGCCCTTTCTACCCACTTTTTATTATTTCATGTCCAAAATGCCCAGATTCGTGGACAACCGCCCAAAATGCTCACGGGATACGCCCATGTCAGAGGAGTATCCTCGGATACGCCTCTGGGATAGGAGTATTACCTAGAGACAGAGTGTTGTACTAATACGTCAGCAGAGTAGGCGTATGTGGGCTTGGATGCGCATTCTGGTACGGTGTTTCCACTGTTGCGCATTTGTCGAATGCGTGATGACGTCATCATCACTTTTCTCAGAAAAATGACAGCTCTCAGAAAAATGGCGATTTGGGCAATTTTTGGTAAAATCCCCGGCGAGGCTCATTCAACACCATCAGTCAGTTTTCCGGTTACGTTATATACATCATTAGAATCGCATGTTCATCCTCTACAACCCTATGCTATTCGTTTATCGTTTCTAATGCCATATTGTAAACCCCAAATTCAAACCTATCCCCCCGATTTTTCGACGAACACACTCCTCCTCCGTTCGTCTCTAGACGATCTACAATCCTATACCACTATTAGCCCATTTTGATTGCTGATAAGTGGATTTTACATCCACTTGGAATGCCTCCGTTCGGCTTAAATTGATTGTTTTGGACTCAAGTTGTTGTAGTTTTGATGTGTTTTGCTTAGTTGTGCAGATTTACGAGAATGTTGATTAAAGTTGATGCTTCTATCGTTTTTGGAGATTTAATTGATTAAAATTCGGATTTTCCGGGAAGGCTGCGCAACTTATACTGTTTTGGCCATATCTGGAGTTCTAGAAGTCCGTTTTCAGCGATCTTACTGCCCACGCGAAGCTTGAGAGATTTTCTACAATATGGGATAGGTCTTACACGACCAGGCCGCGTGTGGTGGGCCCAGGAAGCACGACCAGCAGATAGATGGGAGCAGAGAAATTACTGTTTTGCCCTTTTCTAGTTCTAATTGTATTTTGGGCAATTTTTAATACCTTAATTGAATTCTAATTGTAATAGAAGGTAATATCTTGCTGGGCAAGATTTGTAGAGCCTATTTAAACACATCCTACCATTGTAAATCATAACAATTGATAGCTTTTAATCGTATCAAGGTACTTTCGATCTTCAATTCTTTCTTCAATATTATGTTTTCATTCATTATCATTATTATTTTGTTTTCTTCTTTAATTATGTGTAACTAAATCTTTAATCTGAGGATTGGGTAGTATTCCTTGGTATTCATGTGTGTTTAATTATCTGTGATTTTCTTGCTTTGCTAATCTGTTATTGAGGGCTTAACACAATTAGGGGAGTCATGAACCTTTGATTGGATTTTAGGGATTGTGATAACGTGGAAGAGGAGTTGCAATTTTAGTACATGATTTAACAGACATAACTCGAATATTTGATTGGAAGATTAATAGGAGAGTTGTGAGACTTATAATTCTTGGAGCTTAATAGTTTATGATTGTCTTTGATTGTATCACGGAAGTGACAATTAGGGTATAGTTGTAGACATTATATTGTATCTTGGAAGAGAACATTATAACCTTAGAAGAATTGTTTTCAGCAGAGTAAGAACGTAGACATCACATAGATATTGAATGTGCATTGAAACCAAGTGAAGAACCCCGGTTCTTGGATTGTTTTCCTCATATATTTTATTCTCGATTGATAATTAGTTTAATTTAGTTTAGTTTAATTTAGTTTATAAACAAACACAACATTCTTTTACACTTCTAAATTGTGAGAGATAAGAAACTTGAACTTGATATTACATTCAGTCCTTCCCTGCGAACGAACACATAAAAATACTATTAACAAATTGGCGCCGCTGCCGGGGAAGGCAGTATACTTGAGTTTAGGTTAATTGTTTCTTATTGTTTAGATTTTAATTGGTTCCACAAGTTGTTTTGTTGGTGATTTTCAGGTGTATGCTACGTTCATCTTGCGTTAGAAAGTTGGAATTTGACCCTGAAATCGAGCGTACCTTGAGAAAGATAAGAAAAGAGAAAGCTAAGATGACGGACGCTGAGAATGTTAACGCAAATGTTAATGCAAATGTTAATGTTGATCAGACTTCTATTTGGGACCATGAGACACCTAATCCTGCCAATTGCATGTACAAAACTCCAGAGATTGGTGCAACCCAATTCAACATTAACCCGAGTTTAATTCAGATGATCAGCAATCAAGCTTTTGAAGGAGATATTGAATTAGAAGACCCACACAGACATCTAGAGCGTTTCGTGCAGATGTGTGGCTCATTCAGAATCAATGGTGTTACGAGTGATCAGATTCGTCTCCATATGTTTCCCTACTCTATTAAGGGAAGAGCTTTGGAATGGTTTCAGCAACTTCCAAACACTGCGGTTGCTACATGGGACAATCTTTCTACTGCATTCTTGTCCAAATATTATCCTTCTGACAAGACGCAACAATTGAGGACTATGATTATGAGTTTCAAAGCACAACCGGGTGAAGGTTTATATCAGGCATGGGAGAGTTTCAAGGCACTATTGAGGAAGTGTCCACATCACGGCTTGGAAGATTGGCAGATCATCAGTACTTTTTATGGGGCCATGAATGCAGATATTCGTTTGAGTTTGGATGTGGCTGCTGGTGGAAATTTCAAGAAGGCACCAACTACACAGGCTAAAGCACTCCTTGAGGAATTGGCATCTAATAACTATTCATGGGCACCTAGTGGGACGAGCTCAGCTAAAGCAGCACAAGACTCTGAGATGATCAACATGCTGGCTCAGAAGTTGGATACTCTAACTCAGGAGATGCGAGGACAAAGAGCAAATGTGAATGCTATTTCTTCACCTATGGAGGGGTATAATGATTATGGTGCTAATCAGAACTCTTATGTGCAACAATTTCCAGAAGAAGCATCTTTCATTCAAGGAAGACAGCCGTGGCCTGTTCATAATAACTCCTACTACAATCCAAATCAAAGGCCAAACAACAATCTTTCTTACAGTAATAATCATGCGGCTAATCCTTCTTATTCATTTCCAAGGCAGAATCAATCTTCTGGTTTTCAGTCATGACCACCATATCAAGCACAGCAGCAGTATCAACCTCCGCCAAAGAAAGAACCAGCTGATTGGGAGGTTGCACTAAATAAGATTATGCAAGGAACTTCTGGGGCATTGGCTAATATGGAATCAAGAATAGAGCAGATGGCATCATCTCAAAAAATGCTAGAAACACAGATTGGACAGATTGCCTCCAAGATGGGTATTCGTGAGCAAGGATCACTTCCTAGTCAACCCGACCAGACTGGTAAAGAGCAATGCAAAGCAATTACTTTGAGGAGCGGGAAAGAGTTGCCCGAGGTTGAGGTTCTTGAGCCTAAAGAGAAGGATACTGAAAAAGAAAGTGAGATAGTAGAGATCGATGCAGAAAAGTCAGAGAAAGAAGATGAAGAGAATAAGGAAGAAGAACTAGAAAAGCCGTATGTTCCTCCACCACCTTATGTTCCTCCTATTCCATTTCCACAGAGACTTCACAACAGGCAGTTAGAGAAGCAGTACGAGAAGTTCTTGACTATGTTCCGGCAGTTGCATGTCAATATTCCCTTGGCTGAAGCTTTGAATCAAATGCCACTCTATGCTAAATTTCTTAAGGAGATGTTGACAAAGAAGAGGAAACTTGAGGATGCAGAAACCATTACTCTCAATGCTGAATGCAGTGCAGTCATCCAAAAGGCCATTCCTCAGAAATTGAAAGATCCGCGAAACTTTTCTTTGCCTTGCACTATTGGGAAGATGGAGAACATGAAAGCCTTGTGTGATTTAGGGGCTAGTGTGAGTTTGATGCCATATTCAATCTGCAAACGACTTGGTCTTGGAGAGCTTAAAAAGACACGGATTTCACTTCAGTTAGCTAATCGTTCTGTTAAATATCCGTTGGGGGTCATTGAAGATGTGGTTATCAAAGTTGATAAATTTGTCATACCTTGTGATTTTGTGGTGTTAGAGATGGATGAAGATGTTGAGATACCTATTATCTTGGGAAGGCCATTCTTGGCTACTGCTGGCACTACAATCGATGTTAAAGCTGGAAAATTGACATTGAATGTTGGCGAGGACAAAGTGGAATTTGATCTAAACAAAGCAATGAAGATGCCTCCTTTTGGAGCAACTTGTTTTACTGTTGACAGAGTTGATGAAATTGTGCAGCTAGAAAATGAACACTTCATGGGAGCAGAACGGGTATTAGATGATGTAGTAGAAGAAGAACCACTTGTTGTTCGAGACACAGAAGTTGAGATGGTTTTTACGCTTTCAGAGGCACCACAGGTGGAACTTAAACCTCTACCTGCTAATTTGAGGTATGCCTTTCTTGGTCCTAATGATACATATCCTGTGGTAGTTTCTGCATTACTTAGTGATGATGAGCTGGAAAAATTATTACATGTTCTTCGGCAATATAAATCAGCTATTGGTTGGACAATTCAAGATATCAAGGGAATTAGCCCTGCTCTTTGCATGCATAGAATTGCCTTAGAAGATAATCATAAACCTGTGATTGAGGGACAAAGAAGATTGAATCCGAATTTGCAAGAGGTGGTGAAGAAAGAAATCACTAAGTTGCTTGACGCTGGTATCATATATTCGGTTCCACACAGTAAGTGGGTTAGTCCTATTCATGTTGTGCCTAAGAAAGGTGGGATGACTGTTGTTCACAATGAGAAGAATGAATTAATTCCCACGAGAACAGTAACAGGTTGGAGAGTTTGCATTGATTACAGGAAGTTGAATAACGCTACTCGCAAAGATCACTTTCCCCTCCCATTCATTGATCAAATGCTCGAAAGGTTGGCGGGTAATGAGTATTACAACTTTCTGGATGGTTTCTCGGGCTACTTTTAGATTCCTATTGCACCCGAAGATCAGGAGAAGACCACCTTTACTTGTCCTTATGGTACTTTTGCTTATCGGAGGCTTCCTTTTGGTTTGTGTAATGGTCCTTCGACGTTTCAACGGCTCATGAACCACATATTCTCAGATTTTATAGGGAAAGACATGGAGGTCTTCATGGATGACTTCACAGTTTATGGTTCTTCCTTTGAATCATGTTTAGCCAGTTTATCGAAGGTGTTGCAGAGATGTACTGAGACTAATCTTGTTCTTAATTGGGAAAAATGTCACTTTATGGTGAAGGAAGGCATTGTGCTTGGGCATAAAATCTCTAATAAAGGCATTGAGGTCGATAGAGCAAAAATTGAAGTTATTGAAAAATTGCCACCACCTTCATTTGTGAAAGGAATTCGAAGTTTCCTTGGTCATGCTGGTTTTTATCGACGGTTCATCAAGGATTTCTCCAAGTTAGCTCGGCCTCTCTGTAATCTTCTTGAAAAGGATCGTGTTTTTGACTTTGATGAAAGTTGTCTTGTTGCGTTTAACAAGCTGAAGAAGGAACTTACTTCTGCACCCATAGTTACATCTCCTGATTGGAGCTTGCCTTTTGAGCTTATGTGTGATGCTAGTGACTATGCTGTGGGTGTTGTTCTTGGGCAAAAGAAGGATAAGCGTATGCATGTGATAGCTTATGCAAGCAAGACTCTTGATGATGCACAAATCAACTATTCAACTACGGAGAAAGAGCTACTTGCAGTGGTGTTTGCACTTGATAAATTTAGATCCTATCTTGTTGGGTCTAAGGTGATTGTCTATTCAGATCATGCTGCGATTCGTTTCTTGATGACAAAGAAGGATGCCAAGCCTCGTCTAGTTCGTTGGATTCTCTTACTTCAGGAATTTGATCTTGAGATTCGAGATAAGAAGGGGTCCGAGAATTTGGTAGCTGATCACTTATCTAGGTTGGATCAAGGAGATGGAGAGGTAGGAGGTGAAAAACCTATCAATGATAAATTTCCGGAAGAGCAGCTTCTAGGTGTGTCCTTGTCTACACCATGGTATGCAGATTTTGTGAACTACATTGTGGGAGGAGTTGTGCCGGATGATCTATCTTATAACCAAAAGAAGAAATTCTTTTATGATGTGAAACACTACTATTGGGAGGAACCGCTACTTTACAAGGAGTGTGCTGATGGAATGTTTCGTAGATGTGTGCCTCATGATGAAGTTCCTCATATTTTCAGGCATTGTCATTCTCTTGAGTGTGGAGGCCATAACAGTAGTATGAAGACAATGGCGAAGGTTTTGCAGTCAGGATTCTATTGGCCAACCATGCATCAGGATGCTAGAGACTTTGTGGCAAAGTGTGATAGATGTCAACGAGTTGGAAATATTTCGAGGAGGAACGAGATGCCTTTACAGTCTATTCTTGAGGTGGAGATATTCGATGTGTGGGGGATGGACTTCATGGGCCCATTTCCATCTTCTTATGGGAACCAGTATATTTTGGTGGGAGTTGATAATGTCTCTAAATGGGTTGAAGCTATTGCATCTCCTACTAACGATGCTAGAGTGGTGAAGAAGTTCCTAAAGAAGCATGTGTTCACTAGATTTGGAGTGCCAAGGGTTATTATCAATGATGGAGGTGCACACTTTTGCAATAAACAGGTGGCTGATCTCTTGAAAAAGTATGGTGTGACACAAAAGGTGGCAACTCCTTATCATCCGCAAACAAGTGGACAAGTTGAGATTTCGAATCGTGAGCTGAAGTCAATTTTGGAGAAGACAGTGGCAGCGTCGAGAAAGGATTGGTCAACAAAGCTTGATGATGCACTTTGGGCATATAGGACGGCGTTTAAAACACCTATTGGAATGTCTCCATATAGGTTGATCTTTGGGAAGCCATGTCATTTGCCGGTGGAACTTCAGCATAAGGCATTTTTGGCGACAAGAGAGTTGAATTTTAATCTTAAATCTGCGGGAGAGAAGCGTTTACTTCAACTTGGAGAGCTTGAGGAGATTAGGCTTCAATCTTATGAAAATGCTAGTATATACAAGGAGAAGACCAAATTGTGGCATGACAAGCACATTCAGAAGAAGGAATTTGAGGTTGGGCAACATGTTCTATTGTTTAATTCAAGACTCCATTTATTTCCTGGAAAGCTTAGATCAAGATGGTCCGGACCTTTTGAGATTGTGAAGGTCTATCCTAATGGGGTTTGTGAGATTACTAGAGAAGGGTCAGATGTATTCAAGGTGAACGGGCAGAGACTTAAGCCATACCTGCTTGGAGAAACAGTGGAGCGAGGAATGAGCATTCTTCACCTCCAAGACCCTACTATGAGTTGAGGAAGTAACGTCAAGCTATTGACGTTAAACGAGCGCTTCTTGGGAGGCAACCCAAGCATTTTTTGTACCTTGGTGTAGCATAGGATTTTTATTTTCGATCTTCAAAAAAAAAAAAAAAAAAAATTACAACAGAATTTTCACCGCGCCACAGCGCCAGATCGGCGCCACAGCCTCGACCAGCTTCTGTCCAGGTAAGTAATCACGAGTCTGTTTTGAGTATATATGTCTTAACAAGTTTTGTACGTAGTATATATATATTAATAATCAATTCTTATCTCCTAAATCAATTCCAACCCCTTTTCTAATTATTTCATCCACCTAAAATCCTAATTCTAGCCCCATATTAATTCCAAATTATTCCTAATCCATCTTCTATTTCATATTTTATTTTATTTTATTTATTTTATTTATTTTTATTTTTATTTTTTATTTTTTATTTTTATTTTTATTATTTTCCCCCCAAATATATATACCCACCTATACATACAAATCCAATTCCTTTTCTACTTCTTTAAATCTCTAAAAATTCAATTCTAAAGAGGAATTAATTGCAAGTTCACCTCTCCGATTCGTATTGGGTAAATCTTTTTCTCTAATTTTATTTTTATTACGAATTTGTGTTCTTGTAAATTGGGATTTTGTATTATTCTTGGAATTTGGGCTATTTTTGGTGTGATATTGCTTGGTAATTATTGGTGGAGCTTCTTGTGAGTTGGGGATTGATTCTTTTGGCTCCTAAGCGTGGGAGAGGTGGTGCTGGTGTTCTGAAATTTTCGTCTCCCGCATGATTCATCCGAGGAGGAGGACGAGTAGGTATGTTTTCTGCTATCCCTTGTATTTACTTCCATTCAATGCGGACATTGAATATTTTAAGTTTGGGGGTGGTTTGAGGGATATGTAGTTGTTGTTGTTTTAATTGTTCATGTAGGATTTCATGCTTTGCATATTAGTAGTAGTAAATTATGCATTTATGTTTGTGTTATCTACGTTTGTTTCATATAGGACATTCTGTTTTTATTTTTTTTTTGTATTCATGTGAGTTCATAGTAGTTTGCATTTGCACCCATGCTTGATAGAAATTTTGTGTTGTTGACGCTTTTGATTGAGAAGTGATATGCTTTGTTCTTGTGCACACACATACACTAGTAAGTTGAAGCTAGTAGACTTATTGAATGTTGTAAGTAATTAGAAGGACATGAATATGTGGAAGATGATTTAGTTTGCATGCTTTGAATACAAGTTGGTGCGTTAGAGAGATGTTTGCTTGGGATTGAGTATGTTTTTCCACCAAGTGAGTTTTTGAGCCTTATTGCATATTTGCAATTTATTCGTTTGCTTGAGTGTCCACGGATTGTTTGCATTGCTAGCAGTTGTTTGAGGTCTTTCTTGAAACGCATGACATTATTTGACGATTAAAATGATAAAGGCAATTAGGAATAACCGCATATTTTCCCATATTACCACACCATGTTTACATGATCAATTAGTTCACCCGTTGAGCTTAATCCTATTTTTTTCCGGTGACATACCACATTACTTGCCTAGACCTTTTTCTTGTATTGGCCTTACATTAATTTGAACCCAATTGTCAAAGGCTAGTAAAGTGCTTAAGGGAGTAATAAGGTGTGCAAGGAGGGGTATAGTTGGTCATAATTTTGGGGAAAAATATTGAGATTGGGTTTGGTTGTTTACTTGATAGTCGGCATATGTAATAAATTGGGGGATCATTGTTATTATTTATATTATTGTTTTATTTAGCTCTCGAAAAAAAGAAAAAAAAAGGAAAAAAGAGAAAAAAAAGAGAAAAAAAAAAAGAAAAAAAGAAGAAAAAAATATTTTATGAGAGCATGTTTGTGTTTGTTGTGATCCTACTTTAGTCGAGTGTTCTTAGTAAAATTTATGTGGGGGGAAAATAGAGTATTATGAATAGTTCATTATGGTACTTACTAGCTTTTGACACTTTACCTGTTTTGGCTTATTTGACATACCTTGTCCCTAGCCCCGTTACAACCCAATTAAAGACCTTTTGATTATCGTCATTGATGTATGTTGTGTTAAGAGTTAGATTGATACCAAATGCCAAGCATGTTTATGATTTTGTTGGAAATTATGAGTGATACACTTACCCTTGTTCTTGAGTGAATATTATTTTGTGAGTGGATTGTGAGTGTTTGCTTGTTTTTGCGTATGAGATCCCGAGTGTTGTCTCAAAGATGTACTCTTGTAGGCTTAGCATGTTTACTAACTTATTCTTACACTTGACATGGGCTTGTGAGAACTTATGCATGTTCATTGAGTAGACTATGTGAATACTTGCACTTTCGACACCAAGACATTGCGTATTTACTTTGATTCTTAAGTTGATATGGCATGAGAGGATTTGAAGGTATGGTAGGCTAGATTAATTGCATTTGCATATTTAATTGCATTCATGCATTGCATTGCATTAGGTAAATGGATTTTGTGGGTACATTCGCTATAGACCCTCACGAGACCTTACTCGTCCACTAGGGCTGCCTAGGGGTTTAAAGGGCTTGTTGCATATGCCAAATGCAACCGTGATCACCTACGGAAGTGGTACTAGTTAGTTAGTTAGTTGTAATTGTTTATGCTTGAGGACAAGCATCAGTTTAAGTTTGGGGGTTTGATAAGTGGATTTTACATCCACTTGGAATGCCTCCGTTCGGCTTAAATTGATTGTTTTGGACTCAAGTTGTTGTAGTTTTGATGTGTTTTGCTTAGTTGTGCAGATTTACGAGAATGTTGATTAAAGTTGATGCTTCTATCGTTTTTGGAGATTTAATTGATTAAAATTCGGATTTTCCGGGAAGGCTGCGCAACTTATACTGTTTTGGCCATATCTGGAGTTCTAGAAGTCCGTTTTCAGCGATCTTACTGCCCACGCGAAGCTTGAGAGATTTTCTACAATATGGGATAGGTCTTACACGACCAGGCCGCGTGTGGTGGGCCCAGGAAGCACGACCAGCAGATAGATGGGAGCAGAGAAATTACTGTTTTGCCCTTTTCTAGTTCTAATTGTATTTTGGGCAATTTTTAATACCTTAATTGAATTCTAATTGTAATAGAAGGTAATATCTTGCTGGGCAAGATTTGTAGAGCCTATTTAAACACATCCTACCATTGTAAATCATAACAATTGATAGCTTTTAATCGTATCAAGGTACTTTCGATCTTCAATTCTTTCTTCAATATTATGTTTTCATTCATTATCATTATTATTTTGTTTTCTTCTTTAATTATGTGTAACTAAATCTTTAATCTGAGGATTGGGTAGTATTCCTTGGTATTCATGTGTGTTTAATTATCTGTGATTTTCTTGCTTTGCTAATCTGTTATTGAGGGCTTAACACAATTAGGGGAGTCATGAACCTTTGATTGGATTTTAGGGATTGTGATAACGTGGAAGAGGAGTTGCAATTTTAGTACATGATTTAACAGACATAACTCGAATATTTGATTGGAAGATTAATAGGAGAGTTGTGAGACTTATAATTCTTGGAGCTTAATAGTTTATGATTGTCTTTGATTGTATCACGGAAGTGACAATTAGGGTATAGTTGTAGACATTATATTGTATCTTGGAAGAGAACATTATAACCTTAGAAGAATTGTTTTCAGCAGAGTAAGAACGTAGACATCACATAGATATTGAATGTGCATTGAAACCAAGTGAAGAACCCCGGTTCTTGGATTGTTTTCCTCATATATTTTATTCTCGATTGATAATTAGTTTAATTTAGTTTAGTTTAATTTAGTTTATAAACAAACACAACATTCTTTTACACTTCTAAATTGTGAGAGATAAGAAACTTGAACTTGATATTACATTCAGTCCTTCCCTGCGAACGAACACATAAAAATACTATTAACAATTGCCAGAATTTTCAACCCCAAAACGGAGATTTACGTCGGAGAGACGGGGAGAGAGGAGAGAGACACGACTGCTATAGTGAAAGCAAGGATACGCCGATCCAAACCGCGCATTACTTGGGTATTTTGGGCAAAGTTTTGAAAATTGGGTATTTTGGGTAGTGGGTAGTAAAAAATTGGATATTTTGGGCAATTATTCAAAAAAAAAGTTATGAATTAATTTAGCATATATTTTAGTATTTAACTATTATAAATACAAAATCAAAAAACAAAAAGAAAAGAGAAACTGGTAGGTATATAAACAAACGGGACCTAGAAAACGAAGAAATTAAAAAATCCGGGCATCTCTTTCAATTCAAAAAGAGGGAATCGAAGAACGTTATTCAAACTGACGGCTGCTATTATCCCAACTTTTTCCGGTACGTACATACATACATATATATATATATCTATAATATAATTAATCTAGGGCAAAAATTGAAAAGCAAGGGTTTAATATTGAAGATTGTATTAGGCAGGTTACAATGGGGAGCGAATTGAAGATTTTTGTTTCTGACAAGTTGATGTCTCTTGTTGGTTATTCACAAACAACTCTTATTCAATACATCATTAGTCTCTGTAAGTCTTTACTTTTATATATGTGTATACTCTTTATTGTCTATCCTTTTTTTACTTGTGTTTATTTTAATGCCTGCCAACTGTTTGATTAAATGCAGCAAAAAAAGCTAAATCACCTGTTGATATTGCTGATGCCCTTAAAGATGATTTAATTGGATGTTCTGATGCGGAGTTGCAGGCATTTTCTCTGGAATTGTTTGCTAAAGCCGATAGAGGGAGGCCTGCTCCAGATGTGGGTGTTATCGAGATTTTTCTATTGTGATTTTGGTTTTGTTTTTGTTTATGGCTGATGATTTTGTATTGAGATTTTTCTTTGGGAAAAAGTTTGCTAAAATTAGAGGCCATGTTGCAAAATTAAATATATTTTGTATGGGATAACAAATTCCCTATATTTTTTAAAGTAATCTTTGATTATTTTATACATGTTATTGGAATCGAGATTAGAATGAGTATGTTATATTTGCTGTGCTATAAGATTCGTGTTGCAGATTTCGGAAATCGGAATATTTGGTTGAGGTATCAATTTATGATTTATCGGGGGATTCGGTTGAAAAATCGGTGATTTATCGGCGATTTTTGCAAAATCGACCGAATCGGTTCCAAAATTTTTACCGATTTTTGGCCGATTTATCGACAATTTTTCAGAAATCAGCCGATTTCAATAACAGAGCTACAAGTTAGTAAAAAAAAATAAATTAGTGGTTTATATATAACATTCGAACCCATAATCGAATAAAGTGCTAACAAATTGGTACACATTTGTTATTGACTTGTACCTATAAAGGTCTCAAATACTCTTATTCTAATCGATGTGGGATGTTACAAACACCCCTTCTTCTAGTCCAAAAATGGTAGCAAACATACCATTTATAACAAATTGGTACACATTAGTTATTGACTTGTACCTATAAAGGTCTCAAATACTCTTATATATGTGGGATGTTACAAACACCCCTTCTTCTAGTCCAAAAATGGTAGCAAATATATCATCTATAACATCCAAGCCCACAACCGAATGTATATCGGACCCAACAATCAATTACATGTCAATCCAAAAGTACTAGCAAATTGGTACACATTAATTATTGACTTGTATCTATAAAGGTCCCAAACATTTTTATTCTAATCGATGTGGGATGTTACATTATATATCAATTATATATCGTATGTATTGTTGTATAAGCATAAAATTTTATGATTGTGTAGTATTTAAGTAGGGTAATGTTGTGCGGCTTTAATTTAAAACCTAGTAGTGTTAGTAAAAAGAATAAAGTTAGTAGTTTATATGTTGTAATTATATATAAGCATAAAATTATGCAATTTAATGATTGTGCAGTGTTTGAGTAGGGTAATTTTATTTATCATTGACTAGTTGGGCCATAATTTATTTAATTTAAAACCTAGTCATACGATGATTTATTTAATTTAAAATCACAATAATATATAAAAAAAATATTTTTATAAAAAAAATGAAAAAAGATCCCTTAAATATTTTTGCAGCGGGTCTAGGAATGTGCTACCATTTTTTAAAAAATGACATATTTACCCGTTTTTTTAGACAATCAATACCATAATAACAATTTTCGGTAATTAGACCATTAATACCCACCAGATAAGCTTTTTTTAAATGCGTAATTACCTCTCATCATTCGCGTACACATAATACACATAAATATAACACAGGCTGGACACACACAGGAGTTCTCTCTCATACACTCATTCTTTGCAAATAATAGATTATTGATTGTTTGTGTTGGTATCTTCTTACCGGTCTTCGTTGTGCATTTAGAAAATATGAAAACATCTAATAATTTAGAATCAAGTATCAGATAATACCCATGAAAAGAATGCGTAATAGTATATATATATTATTAAACATGTTACCGAGATTGTGATTGTGTAATATGATGTATTACTCATGAAGAAAATGCATAGAGTACCTAATACTCATATACAAAATGTGTATTAGAGCTATTTAAAATTTAATAAAAAAACATTTATCATGATAAACTTCTACAAAATGCGTAACAGTAATAAGCTTTTTGGAAATGCGTAACAAGTCGGTAAATATGGCCACCCATCTCAATCTCGGGTATTCTTGCCAATCTTTTCGAAAATGTCGTCAGATTTGGCCTTCATCCTTTTCTTACACGAGGGAGTGAAATGACCAAAGTGGAATCTATTTTCTTTTCATAATTATATGGAGCTACTCTTTTTTTGTTTTCTTTAAAAAAAAACACAAGTGAGTTGCAAGAAAGGCACAAATTCAAATTAAAAAGGGGAGAGGGGAGATCATATGAATAATGACCTAGAAATCGAACCCCCCGACACGATTTCCTTCTCTTAAAATTCAAACCCCAAATCAATTTCCCAAACCCTAATTTCTTTCCCCCAATTATTTTCTCTCTACCCGTAATGTTTTGTGTGTGTTTATGTTTAGTCTAAATGGGCTTGGCCCAATTCTTAAACACTTAATTCGTTCTTACTCAATGTCTTCCGATTCATCACGACGCTCCATTTATCTCGGTATTGATGTTGGCACTGATAGCGCCCGTGCAGATATATATGGTGTCGGTGGGATGATTCTAGGATTTACGTGGCTTCATGGCGTAAACGATGATGAAAGAATTTGAGATTCAAATTTGATATTTTGATGAACTCGAGGTAAGTTGTATAATGTCACGGGCTAAGGTATTGTCCCAAACATCACACATTTTTATGCACTATACACTAAGTCGGGTGTCTGCACGGAAACAACCTCCCTACTTTCAGAGTAGGGACAGGGTCTGCGTACAATCTAACCTCCCCACATACCCCGTTCTCAACGGGATATATTGGGTATGTTTGGTTTGGTTTAGTGTGGGAAATCTCAGTCATGACCATTACGTTAGGACCTCATAGCAGAACTCTTTTATTTTATATTTCATTTTTTAACTTTTAATTTTTTTTAAAAAAGTAATAATTATATTTTAAATTTCAAAATTGTATAATTTAAAATATAAAGTTAGGGGACCGTAGAAAGATTAAAGAAATAGTTAAAAAAAAGATTGAAGTAATAAGAGTGAAAATTCATACTATACAAAAATTAACTTTGGAAAATTTAATCAAAATGACTCGACTATAATAAATTTTTTAGGTTTTTCGATCAACTAAAATTTTAGAAAATAATATATATTTATATTTTTATAAAACATTTAAACCTAAAAAATTATCATTATTTTTTTGAAACAAAAAAAATGATCAATTAATTTAACAAATATTTCAGTATTTAACTTACATATAGTACATAGGCCTTTGTTCCATACAGAACACTCTTATATAACAAATAATAAAGAACACTATAAAATCATTTATTCCAATAGATCCATTGGCCCCGCCAGGGGCACCCAATACAAAAAGTTTTTATTTTTTTAGGCTCTATCCATCCAGCAAAAAAAAATGAAAATTTACTGTTCATCGATGACGTCACTTCAATTTTTTTTTTTTGCTGGATGGATAGAGCCTAAAAAAATAAGAACTTTTTGTATTGGGTGACCCCACCAGGGGCATTGGATCAATTAAATCTAAGGTATTCTTTATTGTTGTTATGGAGTCCAACCCATAGTACATATTATAAATAAAAAAAAACAAAAAACAAAAAGAAAAGAAAATTGTGACCACAGTATAGTAGGTATATAAACAAACGGGACCTAGAAAACCAAGAAATTAAAATCTGGGCATCTCTTTACGGTTTCTAATTCAAAACGAGGGAATCGAAGAACGTTATTTAAATCGCCGGCTGCTCTTACCCCAACTTTTTCCCGGTACGTACATACATACTTATATATATCTATAATATAATTAATCTAGGGCAAAAATTGAAAAGCAAGGGTTTAATATTGAAGATTGTATTGGGCAGGTTACAATGGGGAGTGATTTGAAGATTTGGGTTTCTGACAAGTTGATGTCTCTTGTTGGTTACTCACAATCTACTCTTGTTCAATACATCATTAGTCTCTGTAAGTCTTTACTTATATATATGTGTATACTCTTCATTGTCTATATTTTTTTACTTTGTGTTTATTTTAATGCCTGCCAACTGTTTGATTAAATGCAGCAAAGAAAGCTAAATCACCTGCTGATATTGCTGATGCCCTTAAAGATGATTTGAGTGGGTGTTCTGCTGCGGAGTTGCAGGCGTTTGCCCGTGAATTGTTTGCTAAAGCCGATAGAGGGAGGCCTGCTCCAAATGTGGGTGTTTTCGAGATTTTTCTATTGTGATTTTGGTCTTGTTTTTGTTTATGGCTGATGATTTTGTATTGGGGTTTATGATAGGCTTATCAGCAACGAGAAAGGGAGGCGGCTCAGCTGGCAAAGAAGCAGAGTATGTATACGCTTTTGGAGGATGATGATGTTGATAATGGCGGTGTCGGTGCTAGTAGTTCTGCGGTTTCTGAGTCCAAGACGAAGGATTCGAAGAGGAAACGGTTTAGGAAAAAAACTGAAGTTCAAGACGATGAAGATGATGAGGCATATTGATTGTAATCTTATTTGTAGATTTTGGATATTTTATTATGTGTGAGGTGCTGTAACAGTGTCGCGCGCGTTGACATGGTAATTTTTTTGGGAAACTGCAGGTAGTCATACCTAGGAAAGATGACAGACGGGTTAAAAGGCGGACTGCTCAGGCCGAAGATGATTCTGATGTAATTTCTCTCTATATTTTCGTTGTGAATTAATCTCCACATAGGATGATAGGAGTGCGATGAGCCTTCTGTTGTTCTTGCTTTTAGATTTGTATGCTTCTGTTGGATACCTGTTCTCATCATTATCAACTCATGTCGTGCATTCTGTTGTTGGCTAATGATTGTGCATAAACATGTCTGGCACTAGTATAGTAGTATTAGTGGTGTAATAGGCAATATGTTTCTTTCTTGTTTAGGGGGATTACCTCCATCATATCATATTGTCTAATGTAGGATAATATCATGTTTCAACTTTGAATGCAGTCAGAGGAAGAAAGATTGCGTGATCAAAGAGAAAGGGAGGAATTAGAGCAAAACTTAAGAGATCGGGATGCAGCAGGGACAAGAAAGGTACACTGTATTTATTGATGTTTTAAGACAATCTGTTAAATATTTTAGTTTTGCATAAAGTCGACTAAATAATGCACAAAAACCTTTCATATTGTTCAAGATCCAGTATGCAAGCTGTCCATGCTCACTTTATTGCATGGACTGATACAAGTGCATACGTTGCTAATTGCTTTCTGGTGGTATACAGAGCAACAGTTTAGAATAGCATAATGTAAATTTGGCTTTATCTTTAAACTAAGTAGGAGCATCATGTATCTGATATTCTGATTCTTAGTTATTAAAAATATTTTATGCAACTGTGCCATTCATCTGCTGTTGCAGTGGTTTGTGTCATTCAGTAGCTTTCAGTATCATTGCTGTATATCTTGAGCAAGCTTGAATTTCTTTTGTGTCCTTTCGTTCTGTGAACATGTATGTAATGGCGGCACCTTGACTTGCACGAGTGTATCATTTATAATAATATTGCTAAATTCTAGGGTTCCAGATTCCAATCATTAAGCCACGTTTCTAAAATTATTTAGGAGAGGTGTGTTCAGTACTTATATTATTTTTCCTTGTAATATTAGATTAAAATGAAATTTAATTTAGTTTAGTTTCTTATAATTGTTAATCTTATTGTTCTCAGCTAACGGAGCAGAAATTAACACGGAAAGCGGAAGGTTAGAGGTCTTTCGTACTTGTATTTGTATATATGTATATACTTCCATGTCCGTTATGAACAGACAAACACACACATTGGTATTTGCTAATATTCCATAATCTCACTTGTAACTAATTGGATGTATATCTGGACTACAGAAGAGGCAATCAGGAGATCTAAAGCCCTGGAACAAGATGACATGGAGGCTTTAAGGTGTGTCATAATGCTATATCCGTTTTTTGCTACATATATTGCCAACACTCTCTGAGATCAATTCCATCCATGATTTTTTGATCTCATCCATGATTTTGCCTATTATTTGTTTGTGTTATGTGGAGTGTAGGTTTATGAAGTACAGTACCTCTATAAGCATATGACATGCGCTCTTCTAATTTAAAAGAATTTCCAACAAAGCTAAAGCACTATTTGCTGTTCTGTATATAGATCAATTATGTCTTCAAACCTAAGTAGGCCTGACGGTCGTGTTTTGTGTTTTTTCGTGTTTAGTATCACAAATGTCAAACCCATATCTAAGACTAAATGAATTCGTGTAGCTAAGTACCCAACCGACACGACAATAATTTATTTGCCTCGTCCATTCTTCGTGTCATCTATTCAATATATATAAAATAAATATTCCATGAAGGAATTCTTTTGGTATCATAATATTACTTCTATAGGTTTTAATTAGTTTGGTATTATTAAATTAATTTAAAACGTTAATCTTTACTACTTTTAATATTATAAGCATAATAATGATATAATATTTAGTATATATTATGTATTTATTTTGTGTACTTTTTGTCGTTTACTTGAAGTGGGAACTCAAACACAACAGTTAATCAATGTGTTTGTGTAATTTTGTGTTTCGTGTAAGATTTTTCACGCCAAACATCAAATTCTTATGCCTGGTACAAAGTTGCCGGGTCTACTTTTGTTGCTTTTGAAAAGATTACAAGTATATAGTACACTGTTTATTCATTTTTTTTGAATAGTTTGTAGTATATACTAGCCTTTTATCTTATACAAGCAACACAAAAGGTGGAACAGTTGATCTCTCTTTGTGTTTAAAGTTGTTTTTTCGGGCTTTTTTTTAGTGCTAAATACAAAAGAAATTCCTGAATTTGACTTTCTTAACGTTTAGCAAATTATTAGTTGAAGTACCGTACTAAGTTTGATGGTTGCTAGTTCAGGTCATTTGTGGTTACTCGTGTTCTAATTCTAATAATTTATACTTTTCCCATATCGCTGTTGATATTAATGATCTTTTACATGTTTATTTTTTTTTTTATCTTCAGAAAAGTTTCGAGGCAAGAGTATCTGAAGAAGAGGGAGCAAAAGAAACTAGATGAAATCAGGTATTACATTTAGCTATAAGCTTTGATTCTACTTTCTGTGTTTCAAATTGTTGGCACCAATGCTTTAAATACATGAGCAAACTCTTCAAACGCCTCACATACAACCACAATTTGACTTTTTCAGGGATGACATAGAAGATGAGCAGTATCTGTTTGAGAATGTGAAATTGACTGAAGCAGAAATGCGTGATCTAAGGTAATTTTGTGACTTTGTCGTGCATGGCATGGCTATTTATCTTCATGTTTCAGTTCTTCTAAGTTGATACCTCCCTCATTATATGATATCACTTGAATTTTAAGTACGGTCAGTCACTGAATTTCCTTTCCTGTAAAAGTATTTTATTTGGTATTATCCAAATAATCAATGATGTGGGAGCTATATGTACTTAGCTTCTTTCTTGTTTCTTGAAATTGCACGAACTATACAAGTTAACTTTGTCAATTTTTTGGATTGATTGTTAGCTTTTAAGTTATATGAATGGGTTTGTAAACCTACTACGTCAAAGACAGACTGTAGAACTTGTCAAGCAAGAAAAGATAAAAATAAGTAGAAATAGCTATATCTCTAGTTGCCTTGATATGATGCTTTGTTTGATTGAATCTTGGTTACCTGTTTCGATTTGCACCCTTTTTCTTCCTCGGGTATATTGCCAAGTTACAACTGGTGTATTTATTTTATATACTACAGTTCTTTTAGGATTGGAGGGGTTTTGTGTTTCAATCTGGGGTAATGGAATAAGATCTTCTAGTTTTCTCTATATATCATACGAATTTAGACATTGCAATTTTTTATGCTTTAGTCAGATTTTTCTTGATGCTTACAGAGTTTCCTAGATTTGATAGTTTTGGTTATGTGCATTAAATCAGTCCCTAAGTTATGTTGTTTTACATTGAATATGTGGAAGTTTCTTTGTTTCTATGTTGACGAGTCTAATTTTTTGGCAGATACAAGAAACAAATTTTTGATCTTGTTAAGAAGCAAACGGAAGAGGCTGACGATATAAATGAGGTAGTTCAGATTATCATACTTTGCACATCCTGATTGAAGCATCTTTTTTTTATCAGTTCCTAGTGTATCAATTCATTTTATATTTCAAAAAAAAAAAAACTGAAAACACACTACACACTTTTTGGAGAGGGAGTTAATTTATACAGTAGTTTTCTGGCATTTCAGGCAGCAATACTAATACCAAGGATGTCAGCTTCAGTATTACATAATATATTGTAGAAGAAGTTTAGCACTCGTCGATAAATGTAACAAGGTTAATCACATAATCGACGATTTTGGTAGTGGATATATCGGCATGGCACTTTGGGACTAGAGTAGTTTGTATTAGATATAACCAATCCCTTGTGCTAAAATAAAGTGTTCTTATCTATGAGCGAGAGAGTGCCAATTTAGTTAACTGAATATCTTAGCTCACTGTGAAGCACCATTACTCATTTACTCTAATGTACCGAGTCATCTTCTTTTTGATTTGGTACATGTCTTTGTATACGTCTTAATTTTTTTTGTTAGCAAAGCTGTTGGTTGGTTTAAAGCATATTTTCTTAATGTTCTTCTTGGAGTGCAGTACAGAATGCCGGATGCTTATGACCAGGAAGGTGGTGTAAATCAGGAGAAGAGATTTTCTGTGGCTGTGGAGCGTTACAGGTCAGCTAGTTTAGTGTGCTCTGTACAAGCAATAATGTTAATAATTTGCACAGATTGCCATACATATACATGCATGGAACTTATCTTTAGTTTGATGTGAAAATTGCCTGCTTTCCCGTTCTTCAGGGATTTAAATGCTGCAGAGAAAATGAACCCATTCGCAGAGCAAGAAGCATGGGAGGATCATCAGATTGGTAATCACCTGGCTACTGCTTCTTTATTTTCAACTAATCTCATGTATTTATCTTAAATTAATGATTTATAATAATTAATATCTAATCCTTACTGCCTTGAGTTTTGCAGGTAAGGCAACAATGAAGTTCGGCTCAAAAGATAAAAAGCATGACGACTACGAGTAAGCTATTCGATTTTTGTTTGTCGATTAATTCATGTCCCCTCCTAAGGCTTTTTCTATGGATGTGGAAATAAAGGAAAGAAGGAACATATATTAAAGTTTACTAATTTAGTTCCTACTGATCCTTTTGGTACTTTTTATGATTAGTTAACTTTGTGAAGAACGAATGCTTCACATTCATTTATAAAGTTATTATGTCTGTTTTTTCTGAATAGGTTCGTCTTTGAAAATCAGATTGAGTTCATACAAGATGAAGTAATGAAGGGTGATAATGTATGTACAACGATTATTTATACTTTTAAGTGTTTTCCATATCTAGACAATCATTTTTTGAACAAATTCACACTCACTTTGCAGTATGACGGAGAGCCGTATGGCGACTCACCTGACGAATCTGTTGCAAAATCAGCATTTGAGAAACTTCAGGTATGCAGACTATGTTCCTGATCACATGAATTGATTTTTTTTTGTTTCCTAAGCAGTGTACTCATCTAAAAGAGTTGGATTGGGATGGGTTCAGTTAACCTTGTTTAACCATACCTAATACTGCAATGGTGATTGGTGCAAATGCTACTAGTGATAGATCGTTGCGTAATTTACTCTTCCAAGCCCATTTACTGTTGTTGATGAAAGAGTACATTACTGGAATGTTATTTGAGATAATTTTTACTTATTAAAATTTGAAATGTTGAGTAGCTGCAAGTCTCTCACAGTATTGATAACCGATTGTAATTAGTTGATCAGATTACATTAAGTTCTGTTCTCTACTGTAATTGGCACTTGTTAAATGTGATGCTGTTTAATAACAAAACTACACAAACAGGATACTTAGAGATTCATTCATAGATAGTTCATGTGAAATGACTATGTCCAAAGTAAAACCGATAATATCCAGGCGTATGCTCCCTACTTTATGACAAGTGAAGTCTGAAAGAGACGAGTTTGTAGAATAGTTACTGAAGTGGCACAATTAATGCCGGATACCACTACCACATTTTAGCAGGTAGATTACCTTCTAAGTTTTGCAGTATAGAATATATACAGGACTGAGGCAAAAGATTAGTGCTACTACCTACAGTATCTGCTCAGCGGTCCTTGAGAAGTTTCTGACATAAACTTGTTTTTAAACATAAACTAGATGAAGCAGAGCATCAGTAGTTAATTACTGTTTACATGTTGTATTTCGGGAAACAGTTAATTATATCTACATCTTTTGGGTGACGATTGTGGAAGCAAAGTGTTACTGACTTGCTATTTTGACCCTTCAGGCTGATAGGAAAACTTTACCAGTCTACCCATATCGGGAGAAGTTGCTTGAAGCTGTTAATGAACATCAGGTTTACAGTTCTTCCTCTTTGTGTCATGTTGCCTGATCATAACAATCTGAATATGACATTAATAACTGGCTTCACAGGTTCTTGTTATTGTTGGAGAAACTGGTTCTGGAAAGACTACGCAGATACCTCAGTATCTCCATGAGGCTGGGTATACAAAACGTGGAAAGGTATTTGTTTCATTTCATATAGATCTTTAATCGAAGTTTATTACATTAAATTTTTCAAGAGAAAATGTTGAGTAGAGATCTCTCTTGTATTGAAATTTCCTGATTCAGTAGACACAGTTTGCATCCTGTTTCCTATATTTGTATATAAATATAAAAGGTTTGGAATCCCTTAGTGGATTGGCAAACACTGGTGTGTTTTAGAGCCAATAAGTGGCGTTAATCTTTAATCTCATTATGCTGGCTAAATTTTACAGATTGGATGTACCCAGCCTCGTCGTGTTGCTGCTATGAGTGTTTCTGCTAGAGTGTCTCAGGAAATGGGAGTAAAACTTGGACACGAGGTATGAGTTTAGTTACTTAGTAGTTCTCCAATTGGGTCACCTTTGGTTTTCCCTTTTCTTCATTTACCAATGTTGTAACTTAGATTTGTATGTCTTCATCATTTATGTATTTTTTTATTTACTAGTAAGCTGTCCTGTTGTATGCTATGTCAGTAGAATTCAAATATATAGTTTTCTGCCAATGTATATGTTGAGATTAAGATGATGTAGCATGACATCATGCACATTTTAAGATGAACTCCGACATCCTGCAATTTGGTCACCACTATGACAGCATCAGCATGTGTCATTGGCACTGTAGCAAGAGTTGCCGCCAAGTTATAACTGTAGCAGGCTTGGGCTCCAGGTTCTGTAGTTATATGTAGAGGCACTGCCTCATTGTATTAAGTGGAGAAGTAGCAACTCTATATACATACCTTCCCCCGTAGTTTCTGATGTAGCTACCCGGATCATCTTTCCAATCAATATTCTTAGTTTTATCAGTATATTTCCTGTTACATGTAGTGCTAGTCTGGCATCTATGTAGTCTGTAATACTCATTCCCGTAGACTAGGTATTTAATTCACTTTTCACTGTACTTCTAGGGAAGTTCCAGTTTTGTGGTATTGTGGGATCTTCGCTTTTAAATTATAAAGTGCTCTCATATTAACTTGTATCAAGTATTTGATGTTCCTATACACTGGCAGTTGGTTGGTGACCCTGATTGTGCAAGCCTGTGCTATTAATTTTCATTTCTTATTTTAGGTTGGTTATTCTATTCGCTTCGAAGATTGCACTTCTGAGAAGACAGTTATCAAATATATGACAGACGGAATGTTGTTGCGGGAATTTTTAGGGGAACCTGACCTTTCAAGTTACAGGTATACATATCTCGTTACTATCTTAAAGTTCATTACAGATGAATTTTATATTAATATTACAGATGAATTTGATGGTAGACTTTTAAATTTTGCTTGTTAGTGTGGTGATGGTGGATGAGGCTCATGAAAGAACGCTTTCTACTGACATTTTGTTTGGTTTAGTTAAGGTAGGCATCACTCCAACTTATATATTTTATATTTCATGTTCCTACGTGAAGAAGCTGGTAAGTCTTATCTCACAACTAATTTTATAATTGATAGGATATAGCTCGATTTCGTCCTGATCTCAAGTTGCTTATCTCTAGTGCAACTCTTGATGCCGAGAAGTTCAGTGATTATTTTGACAGTGCTCCGATTTTCATAGTGCCGGGAAGGAGGTTCCCCGTTGAAATAAATTACACAAAAGCGCCAGAGGCTGACTACTTGGATGCAGCCATTGTCACTGCTCTTCAAATTCACGTTACTCAACCTCCTGGAGATGGTGATATATTGGTCTTTTTAACTGGTCAGGAAGAAATTGAGACGGCTGAGGAGATTCTGAAGCATCGGACAAGGGGTTTAGGAACAAAAATAGCTGAGCTGATTATATGTCCAATATATGCAAACCTTCCAACAGAGCTGCAGGCAAAAATATTTGAACGTACTCCGGAAGGTGCAAGGAAGGTTGTCCTGGCCACCAATATCGCAGAAACTTCATTGACAATCGATGGGATTAAATACGTCATTGATCCAGGTTTTGTGAAGATGAAATCTTACAGTCCTCGTACTGGAATGGAGTCATTACTGGTTACCCCTATTTCGAAAGCATCGGCAAATCAGCGTGCTGGTCGATCTGGTCGAACAGGTCCCGGAAAATGCTTCCGACTCTACACTTCCCATAACTATTACAATGACTTGGAAGATAACACTGTGCCTGAAATACAACGAACCAATCTTGCAAATGTTGTTCTTAGTCTAAAAAGCCTAGGCATCCATGATCTGGTGAACTTTGATTTCATGGATCCACCCCCAGAAGCATCTTTGCTGAAAGCTCTGGAGCTTCTATTTGCACTGAGTGCGCTTAATAAAAAAGGTGAGCTAACTAAAGTTGGAAGGAAAATGGCTGAGTTTCCTCTTGATCCCATGCTGTCCAAGATGATTGTTGCTTCTGACAAGTACAAATGTTCCGATGAGATCATATCAATTGCTGCGATGCTTTCAATTGGAAGTTCGATCTTTTATCGTCCAAAGGACAAACAGGTTCATGCAGACAATGCACGAATGAATTTTCACATGGGTAATGTTGGAGATCATATTGCGTTGCTCAAGGTTTGTTTTGAGTTTCCATATCTATATTATAGTAATTGATAGATCTGCCTTTGATGCAGTGACATTACGTTCTTAAATCTTGATAGTGCATGTTTTAGTGGTTGGTTATAGAATTGTTTAGAGCAGATGGGGTGTTGCATAAATTGGTACTCTCTGGTGTTTATTTACAAATTTACTTCCCTGGTAATTCTTTCAGGTATACAGTTCTTGGAAGGAAACCAACTTCTCAACTCAGTGGTGTTATGAAAATTATATCCAGGTGCTTTATATTTTTATGTAAATATATCTGTGCATGTTATGTATCATGTACACATTGGTATAATTTTTGCCTAGTATGCATGCAAGAGAGTTCCAACCATTATAATTTCCCATTTGGTTTGTCAGGGGCGTTAGTGTATGTGTACATGTATGTGGTTATATTTAATAGGAATATTTCTAAATATTCTTGCTTGTCTAGCCTCTCTTTTTCTGCTACCTCCATTCGATGTGATGAATTTATTTTTACTTTAATGGCAATTCAATGAGGCTGTTTTAATCTCTGTAGCTTTGCTTTATGCATGTATTGCCCATGAAGTCCTTTCTATATTATAAAGATGTGGCTAGTTCTGTTTGTTTGGGGCCTATTCTCGAGGGATAGATTTTAACCAGGGAACTAGACTGAAGCATATCAATATTGAAATTAAAATAATTCTTCTAACTTCAAAGCGTCTGTATGAATCTAGAACTTATTTGAAGATTGATTATTAAAAGTAGATAGTCAAGTGCAATATTTAAAAAGCACCAAGTTCGTAGGTCGTAAGAATTTTTATCACTAATCTTCTGTAGGCCATGAGAATTTGTGCCATATCAGTCGAGTAAAAACTACTCCTATCTTAGGGCAACTTCTAGTGTTACAATCATGATTTAGGAACAGTATACTTACAAAGTTCGTAATTTATATCAGGTCAGGAGCATGAAGCGTGCTAGAGATATACGAGATCAGTTGGAGGGGTTGCTGGAGAGGGTCGAAATTGAAATGATGTCAAATCCTGGTGATTTGGAAGCTATACGGAAGGCCATAACATCAGGTTTTTTTTAAAACAATCCCGTGATCATATTTATACATATATGGGCCACATGGCACATGCAGGTGATTTTGAATTACTTTAAAAGGAGGTTATTTTTTTAATATTTTCTGAACATTTTGCAGGATACTTTCCTCACTGTGCAAGACTGCAGAAAAATGGATCTTACAGAACTGTAAAACATCCTCAAACTGTTCATATCCATCCGAGTTCGGGTCTAGCACAGGTATATATATATATATATACAAATTTCTAAGTAGCCAGGCTTCCTATCTCAATATTTGCACGGGCGCGGGGATAGGCATGCACATTCAGATTTGTTTTCATACACATGCACATACACACATATAATACATGTGTGCTTCTGTTTGTTAGTAATTAAATTGGACCATCATTGTTTGTGTTCCCACATGTGACATGATTGTGATGCCTTCACTATTATATTTTAGGTACTTCCAAGATGGGTTGTGTACCATGAGTTGGTACTCACAACTAAAGAGTACATGCGGCAGGTGAGCGAACTAAAACCAGAATGGCTGATTGAAATAGCTCCTCACTTCTACCAGCTAAAGGACGTTGAAGATAGTAAGTTTTCGCTCTATATATGTATCTGTGTTTTTTTTTTGGTTTTGGGGTGGGGGGGGGGGGGGGGGGGGTACATTACTCTGCTGTTTAGTAACTCAAGGTGAATAAAAGTCTCAGTGAGTGTAACTGGGGTAAATAATAGACAAAAAGGACAGCGTCTCTATTCTTTGCAATTTCATTGTTTAAAGTTTTTTTAAGAAAACAGAAAGAATGAGAAACGTAGAAGAATTAAACACCTTTTCTATAATTGCACTCTTGGTATATATGATTTTAATGAGTGGCTAACATCCAGCGTCACTAATTCGACAACGAAAGCTTTTAGCCATTAATCGTAGATTTACGGATAAGAAATAATTGCGACTTAAAAATTACAATCAAAATTCCATGTTACCCTTTGCCGTCCTTCCACAAGCAAAAATGTGCACCCTTCTTTGCTCTTCTCAACTTCCGGTTCACAGTAAAAGCAGCTTGCTTTTTAATATAAATAAACTGTTATAAGATTCTTATCTTCCCATATTACTTGGTGTTCTCATCTTTTTTTTTTCCAATAGTTTTGCTTGTAAAGCAATATGTATTTGATATGTTGTTTACATGGTATGATGGTATCACATTGTAGTTAAAGTTTGCTGGATGTAACTACTATTTTTTGTATGCCATCTGTCATGTTTTGTAGTTAAATTCATATGTTCTTGAAGTCAATTCCTGATCCAAGAAAATTCATATGTTCTTGAAGTCAATTCTTGAAGTCCTATATCACTTGATATAGGTTAATAGTTGATTGCTAATAATACAATTTGTATTGCAGCCGGATCAAAGAAAATGCCACGTGGTGAGGGTCTCGCATCTGACATCAAAAGATAGGAGATGACTGACTGCTGTACATATAATTTTGCTAATCAAACTTGGATAAACAGTGGACTTTGATTCCTAGCTTAGACATAGGTATAGATGAGTATATGTATCAGTGCTGTGTGTACAATATGTAGTCTAGTTAGTTACCTGATGAATGTATGCATGTCACAATTGTTTCTTAGCCGCACCTTATCACTGTTACAATTATGTAGCAACTCATTAATGAATATCATACTAAGCAGACCAGTTTTATGAGGAATTTATTAAGGGAAATTCTCGTTGATGCCCTTATGGAATTGGCTTTTCCAGATGGTGTCATTTCGTGTTTTGGACTTTCTACTGGCACCCTTAAAGTAACTGATTATCCTAATTATGCCTTTTTGTTAATCAAAACGTTAAGAAACGTTAACAAATTTCAACATTTATTCCATAATAAAATTTAATGTCATATAAATCACAAATTAAAAAAATTTTAAATGTGGAATTATGTTATTTTATGGTCAGAAAATGACTGAACACATATTTTAGATTAACGGTATGTTAATTTATTACAGATTAATGTTTAATATTTTTCAATTTGTGGTACATTAATAATTATAAATTAGTATTTAATCTTTTTAACTAGTAATACATTAAAAACTTATAGATCATCATTTATTTTTAGAGTTTTTTTTAACGTTTATTAAAGTTTTGATTAACAGAATGATATAATTAGAGTAATCAGTTACTTTAGGGGTGCCAGTCGTAAGTATAAAACACGAAATTTGGAAAAGTCAATTCCAGAAGGGTGCACGAGAATTTCCCATTTATTAATGATAGTTTTATGTTGGGTCTTCATTTTGCGAGTGCTGACCAAGTGACCCTTGTTAAACAATGGAGGCTAGATAGTGTGATTATGAAGCAGGTGACTCCATGTCTTCCCTACAAACATGTTTGAACTCATCTGAATTCTGACATCCCTAAAAAAACAAAACAAAACAAAAAGAATATGTACAAATTGATGCAATATCTCCTTCAAAAAAATTATGGAGTATATTTTTTCCTTATAAAAGGACCAGACATGCCTCATTTTCAGTATAGCCTGAGAATTGTGTTGGACTTTAAGAACTGCAACTGTGCAACAGTGCAAGTACTTGATTTTTTGTAATTAACCATTTTTTAGAATATGTAATGTAATGTATTCACTTAAAACAAAGTGATATTATATGATTGTCGACCAGTTCTATCTTTTGAGCTCGATTGATCGCTGCAAATAATATTTTTTTGATACAATATTTATTGTAGAATTTATTATAAAATATATGATGGCTGTTAAAAATACAAATAAACTTCACCAAGCAATTTTTACAAGATTATTCACAAAAAAAGAAGCAATTTTTACAGGTTAGATGGGTAAAAGGAGCGTACACTTGCCTTTAGGAAAATTTCCTAAAGTAGTACATTAGTTGTATTAATTGCATAATTTTTACGGCATTTACTGCTCGTGGAATCTTCAGTATAAGCAATCTTAAAGAGCAGTTGCATTTGAAGGGATGATAACGTTTGAATCCCAGGGGCGTAGTGGTGGGATAGCTTTACTATGGAAGCATAAAGATGACATCTTGCTTCGTTCTTATAGTAAAAACCACATTGACACGATTTTTCGCACATCCCCTGGTAATTTATTCAGATTCACAGGATATATGGTGAGCTTGATAGAAACAAGCGGCATGAAACATGGCAGCTTATTCGAAATTTGGCCACAAATAACTTCTTGCCTTGGGTTCTCATGGGTGATATGAACAATGTTTGTTCTCAAGAAGATAAAATTGGGGGACGGCCTTATCCTCAGTCTCTAATCATTGGTTTTCTTAATGTGTTGGAGGACTGTAATTTGATAGATATGATTTTGCAAGGATACCAGTTCACTTGGGAGAGAGGAGCAGGTACTTCTGATCATATTGAGGTTAGACTAGATCGAGCCCTTACAAACATTGAGTTCCTAAATGTTTTTAAAGATGTCACCCTTACTAATCTTGAGGTATCGACATCAGATCACTGTCCTTTATTATTAGAATGGTGCAAAACTCAACAAATTGTCAGAATCCACCATTTTCGTTTTGAAAATGCATGGCTTCGCGAACCAATGTGCGAGCAGCTGGTTGCAGACGTTTGGTCAAGATGTCAGGGATTCTCATTTTATGACAAATTGACAGAGTGCACATCTGTTTTAACAGAATGGGGCAAGGATATCACAGGAAGTTTTAAGCAGAGAATTCATACTCACAAAAGAGTAATCAAATCCCTGAAAGGCAAAAGGGACGCCATATCAGTTGAAATAGTTAAGGAGAATCAGAAAAATCTAGCTGAGGTTTATGCACAACAGGAAATATTTTGGAAGCAACGAGCTAAGCAAATGTGGTTAAAAGAAGGAGACCAGAATACTAAATTCTTCCATGCTGCTGTAAAGAATAGAAGGAGCGCAAACCAAATCAAAAGACTGCAGAATAAAGATGGTATGTTAGTGGATTGGATTTCAGGATTAGAAGGTGTGATGATCGATTATTTTAACGAATTATTCACAGCCTCTAGTACAGATTGGAATGCAGTGACCAGTTGCATTAACACGACAGTTACTGAGGAGCAAAATTCAGAATTAAGTAACGAAGTCACAGAAGAAGAGGTGAAGCGTGCGCTTTTTCACATGTATCCTGATAAATCTCCAGGCCCCGATGGCATGACCCCGGGATTTTATCAAAAATTCTGGCACATAGTGGGAGGAGACATTGTGAATATTGTGAAACAATTCTTCTCAACAGGGCATATTAATAATCATCTCCGAGGGACTAACATAGCTCTCATCCCCAAGAAAAAGAACCCTTCCAACATGACAGATCTAAGACCTATCTCATTATGCAACGTGGTGTACAAGATCATTTCTAAAGTACTGGCTAATAGATTAAAATCATTAATCGATCTGATTATTTCTGACACCCAAAGCGCGTTTATTCCGGGCCGTCTCATAACTGATAATATCATGGTAGCCTATGAGGTTATGCATTTTATGAAACGTAAAACCACGGGAAAGCAAGGTTGGATGGCTTTAAAGATCGATATGAGCAAAGCATACGATCGAGTGGAATGGAATTACTTGGAAGCAGTGCTTTATAAGAGGGGTTTTAACCAACATGTTACTCGCCTTTTTATGTCTTGTATTACCTCAGTGAACTATCAGATTACTCACGCTGGGAGAAGATTTGGTCATATATCTCCTACTCGTGGATTAAGACAAGGAGACCCGTTGTCATCATATCTGTTTTTGATTTGCATGGAGGGTTTTACTGCCTTGATCAATAACTACGAGCATCGAGGTCTTATACAAGGTATCAAAGTAGCTCGCCATGCCCCCTCTATATCTCACATGTTTTTTGCGGATGATTGTTATATTTTTTGCAAAGCAAATTCTGAGAGTGCTACCAATGTTTCACGTATGTTGAAAGAGTTTGAGGTTGCTTCCGGACAGAAAGTGAATAAAGAAAAATCTTCAATTCTTTATAGTCGAAATTGCAACCAGGCTTTGAAACAAGAAGTGTATCAGTCCTTAAATATTAAGGAAGCAGATGAAAATAGCTTATATTTGGGTCTTCCAAACATGATTAAGGGTAAAAAATCTTCTGTTTTTGGTTATATTAAAGAACGTTTGCAGGAAAGAATTCAGGGATGGGATAAAAAGAAGCTATCGAAGGGTGGAAAGGAAATTTTAATTAAATCGGTAGCCCAAACTTTACCGAGCTACTCGATGAGTGTGTTTTTACTTCCCATTGAAACTTGTAAAGATCTGGAAATGTTGATGACAAAGTTCTGGTGGAGAAATGACAGCACTAAAGATAAGGGCATTCATTGGAAATGTTGGAGTAGGTTGTGTTCAGCAAAAGTTGATGGAGGAATGGGGTTCAGATGCCTTCGGGATTTCAACATCGCGTTGCTAGGGAATCAGGCTTGGCGATTTCTCTCTCAACCTGATAAACTAGTAAGCAGAATTTATAAGGCAAGATATTTCCCCAATGAAACATTTCTAACAGCCAAACTAGGAGCCAATCATAGTTACATCTGGCGAAGTATTCATCAAGCTCAGAGTCTCATTATTCAAGGTGTGTCTTGTCGAATAGGCAATGGAGAAGAAGTTCAAATTCTTAATACCCCTTGGCTCCCAAGTGTATCTGATCCTTTTATTCACTCAAATAGTGAATCATTGATCAATCAGCAAGTTGTATCTCTGATGCATATAGGTCGAAAACAATGGGATTTAGACATCATACATGACATATTTGAAGAAAGAGATGCGGATCTAATTTTGTCCATTGAGCTCGGAGATAACGAGAAAGATACTTGGTATTGGAGATATGAAAAAATGGGTAATTATTCGGTCAAGAGTGCTTACATCCGCCTTCAAGAAAACAAAGGAAATCACAACACAGTTGACAATTCTGGGTTATGGAGAAAGCTATGGCAGCTAAAATTACCTTCCAAAATTAAAAATTTTCTTTGGCGCGCGGTATCTAGATGTCTACCTACCAAGGATAATCTTCGAGCTCGTACTATCGACATCAATGCTGTGTGTCCTATTTGCCAGGTTGACAATGAATCTATAGAACATATTCTTGTTAATTGTTCATTTGCTAAACATTGTCACCAGCTTAGCTTTTCATCTATCACTCAAGAAGAGATTAACTCGTTCGCAGAATGGCTCAGTCGTGTATTCCAGAACCATGATCAGACTAAAATCCATGTACATGTCATTATTTATTGGCTATTATGGAAAAATCGAAACGATGCAATATGGAAGCAAAAAAGTATGGACTCTTCGGAAATTGTTAATTCGGCGTTCTCAATCATTAACCAATGGAATTCTGTTCAAGACAAAAATTTTGATCATTTTTTGGCTTTTATTAACCCAGAAGACGGTGATGAACAATGGAAAAAACCAGAGAATAATAGTGTTAAGATTAACTCCGATGCAGCCTTATTCGAGGAACCGTCCAGGTACAGTTATGCTTTCGTTATTAGGGATCATTGTGGTAATCTGGTGGAAGCATTCTCCAAGTGCAAATATGGAAGAGTAAGTCCAGAATTTGCAGAGGCAGTTGGTATAAGAGAGGCACTTAGTTGGATTAAAAGAAAGAGGCACAAGAATGCAGTGTTGGAATCGGACTGTCTGCAAGTAGTGCAACTAATTCGAAGTTCGTTTTCCAGTTTTTCTTATTTTGGCAAGGTTATAGTAGACTGCAGGTCTCTTCTTTCAGGTTTACAAAGTCAAAACGTCAAGTTAAGGTTTGTTAGACGATCTGCGAACAGAGTAGCTCACTTCTTAGCGAGATATAGCTGTTCAGTAGCTGATCGTAAATGGGAGGTGGGAGATGTCCACCCAGATTTTAATCTTGTATTATGTAAGGATTTGGTTCAGTAATATATTTTCCTTCCGTGGCAAAAAAAAAAATAAAAATAGGTGAATATCAAGCACAATCTAGTTAGGTCTCCTTGTTTATACAGGAGCCATGAATAACATATGCAGTTTAAACAATGCACCTAAACTGCTTTCTAAATGTCTAAGCGATGCAACTAGTCTACTTAACTTTGGGAAATTTTCTTTAAAGTAACCGTAGGCTTCTTTTACCAGTTATATTGTGTTGTAATTCTATTGTGCTATATTCTCTATAATTTAACTTTGGAGCTGTTTAATTTGAGAGAAAATGAATTTTTTATCATTCAACTATTTGTAATTTTAAAAACCTATTATTAAATTATGAAGTTTATTTTTTTAGTTCCTAACATTTGATTATTAGCACTGTCAATCGTTAACTTGCCGTTAAAAACAAAATCCAACATGTCAGATTTTGCTGACATCACTACAAGAAACATCGGTTAACGAGACCATCAATATAAAAAATGGGACTTAATGATCTTATAGTTAAATATAGGTAATTACCTATAGACTATAATTAAGATATATTATAATAAAATTCGAAGGCTATTTTTGCAAATACATGGGGTGGATTTCATTGTTACAAAAATGTCATCCACCTTTTATACTAATAATTTAGGTAATTACCTATAGTTAACTATAGAAACATTTTCCTCTAAAAAATATTAGTAACATTGGTTTTTAAAAAACTGATGTCTTAGGGATTGTTTAAAAAAATTGAACATGTTTTTCCATTTTTTTCCCCTTACATCATTTTATTTTCTCGCTTGTTACCATATACTTCTTCCCTTAGCGGCTTAGCCTTGTCTCTGTACCTCCGCAGCAGCTTGAGTTGGAGTGCATGTTGTTGTTCACGAGGATAAGTAAGTATGGTCATCATCTTCAATCAAAATTTCAACACCAAATGGTCTTTTCCTTGTTTGGACTTGAATGTTTGATGTCTTTGGAGGTCTTTCCCTTCTTTTTATTGGAACTGTCTCTGTACTATCCTGTCGAACTTGAGAATTAATTCAAGAAAAGGAGAAGCCATTCAATTGAAGAAACAATTTTCAACCCTAATTTCTATATATCTCCCCAATTTGAATGAAGAAGATGAAAGACCCGTTAGTAATATATAATAATCAGGTTATATATGAAAAATTATAAAAATACCATGTCATCTTAACTGTTGAGTATAGAATATAGTAAAAGAATACAGAGGGGGTGAATGGATTCTTGAACTTTTCTTTGTTGAGTCTGTGTAGCAGATAAGCGTTTGTGTGTGCAAAGATGTAGGTGCGGATAAAGAACAACACAAGTCACAATATCACTTTAATCTAATGTATTATTAGATAAAGGTTGCTACAATCGGTGAATACAAATGATAGTATTCTCAGCTTCGTTTTTCTCAGAGAGATATGGCTTACAATGAATATGAAAAACTTGACTCACCAAAAGTTAATTGCTAAGAAAATGAGGCTGTATCCTTATAGAACATGGATACAACCTACTTACTACAAATAGGGTAGCTAAAACAAATTACTTTCTAGTATGTCTATCCTATTTGAGTAAGAGTCCAAACGGTTACACTAGCTTCCACTAGGTCATCCTCATGTCTAGGGTTATGAACTAGGTTACTTGGCATGGACCCTTCCACCACTGTAGTAGTGACAGTTTGTGTTGAGTATTGAATACAGTAAAAGAATACAGAGGGGGGGGGGGGGAATGGATTCTTGAACTTTCCTTTGATCGAGTCTATGTAGCCAATGAGTGTTTGTGTGTGCAAGAGTGAAGGTGCGGATAAAGAACAACACAAGACACAATATCACTTTAATCTAATGTATTATTAGATAAAGGTTGCTACAATCTGTGAATACCAATGGTAGTATTCTCAGCTTCGTTTTTCTCAGAAAGATATAGCTTACAATGTATGAAAAACTTGACTCACAAAGTTACTAAGTTAATGACTAAGGAAGTGAGGCTGTATCCTTATAGAACATGGATACACCCTACTTACTACAAATAAGGTAGATGAACAAATTACTTTCTAGTCTGTCTATCCTTTTTGAGTAAGTGTCCAAACGGTTACAGATTTGACTTTGCAAAGCCTGTTCAGATCCACTTCTTTAGCCCCTTGTCTCTTCTATATCTCTCCAAGCTTCCTTGTAGGCTTTCCAGAGCACGTTACAGATTATGGTCCATAAAGTGCATTGGCTTGTTGCAGGTTTCAGACTTGTAAAATTTCTTCAATATTTTGTCTCCAAGAATGTATTCGAGAAGTGACTAAGTAAGTGATTCGAGAACTGGAATTGACTTGATCGATAACTCTGAGTTCTCGAACACTGTTATATTGACATATCGAACCACTTCTCGAATAGCTCTTTTCCATCAGGATTCCTTGAGTTGTCGAATTGAACATTTGACTTATCGAATCCTCGAGATATCGAATAGCTTTCTGAGTCCTTGAGATATCGAATGGAACTTTGACTTGTTGACTCCTTGAGAACTTGAATACTACTTTGACTTGTTGACTTCCTGACTCGAATAGAGTACATAGACATATCGAATCTCTGAGATATCGAACAGTATATACATAGATATCGAATAGTGTCTTGAGATATCGAATCCCTGACTTCTCGAATGCTGGACTTCTCGAATAGACAAATATACTTCTCGAATTGGTACTTAGGCAAATTCTTCATTTCTTCAAATCCCAACTGTGATTATTTGACAGTCTTTATCTTCTTGTTTGAGGCATGAACCTTGGAACTTCTTTCAAGCATTATTCTAGACTCTATAAGTACAGTTACACAACTAGGATTTGATGCCTACTACAAGTACAATACAAACAGAAACTCTACAACTAGAGGTTCCCTCAGTTAAGAGGTCATGTAAGTAATGCAAAGCATTACAAACAATTAGGCTTGTTATTAGATGTATACAGGCATGCCTCTGTGACTAACAATCTCCCCCAAATTGTGAGTAAGACCCTTAGTCACAATTTCATGTCTGATAATAAGCCTAACATACATAAAGATAAAACTTTAAAAGTACAGGTATGTAGATTGATTGAGCACATGAATGAAGTTACAAGATAAATAATCTTACAGTATGATGAAATACTAGACATTCTCATTTGATTCCATCTCCATTGCCTTGGCCTGTAAATCATCATATGCTTTCTGTTTTCTTTCCTTCTCCCTCCTTGCATTCTCATCCATAGCTCTTATGATTTTTGCCATAGCATCCAGTTCTTCGAGTAGAATAAAGTTTTTGAAATCTTCAAGTACAGGCTTTAGAATGTTGGCAGGATAGTGACTGAGTAGATTCATTCTAATATTGACATTGTCTTCATTTCTCCTCCTATACTTCACCATATAGGGATCAAACTGAACTCTACATAATCCCTTGGCCCTTAGCTTATCTGCTTCAATCTCCAGTCTATCAAGTTCTTTCTCCCTTTCTAGCCATTTCTCAAAGCACCCCTTTCTTATCTTCTCAGCATAGTCTCTCTTCATCTTTACAAAATCAATCAACTCCAGCTTCCATACTTTCTCCACTTTGTCTTCAGAATCCAATAATGCAATGATTCTTTCTATTTCATATAGCTTGCCCCAATTTTGACAATGTCCTTGTTTGAATTTCTTCTCCCTTCCATCAGTATATTTAATCTCAAGGCAGTTATTCATAATGGCAGCATAGTAGATTCTTTGAGCTCTTAGATATTGCAATTGGTCTTCATCAAAGTCTTCATCTAATGGTTGGAGTTTTAAGCATGGATAGATTGTCAGAGTCCTTGATTTGGATAGCTTTGGTTTCCTTGCAGCTTGTTTGAATTTGATCCTTTTTACATGGTTGCCTGGCAGTAGTATGTGACCTTTATTTGTAGACCATTGTAGTATTCCATTAGCAGTTTGCTTTTTGAAACACACAGATGGTTTCTTGACTTGAATCTTCTTCTCTTCTTGAGGTGGCAAAACAGTTGCAGAAGCCATAGATGTAGATTTTGCTAGGTCACTACTAACAGTATTCACCCTAGACTTAAAGTCTTGTGTAGTGGTGAGGTTACTGTCAGCAATGCCTAAGGCTTGCTGTTTTCCACTCTCCTTTTCATATACCTTTTCTCCACCCTTGTCATCATTCGTCTTTCTGCTTTTATCATCCCTTTTCTTCTTGTCATCACTGCCCTTATATCTCCCTTGATCTCCACCCCTGCTTCCACTTTTATCATGATCATCCTTGTCTTGATTTGACTTTCCACCTTGAGCAATAGGCTTGATGTCTGATTGAGAGTTGATAAACTTCACCAGAATGTCAAGAGCCTCCTTTTCAGATTTAGATTTTCCACTCCTTGAATGTAGAACCTCAGCCAAAAACTTTATGGTGGACATGTTGTTTGTCTTTAGATGTTGGCTAAATCTGAATGCAACAATGTCTTGACCCTTTTCATATAGAATACAATGAGGCTGAGGAATTACTTGAGGCAGTTGAGATTTCATGCACTTGGTGAGAATCTCCTTGAGCATATCATTGTCTGGTGAGTTATTCCTTTCTATCTTCTTGATGAATGTTCCAAGTTCAGAGCTAGATAGAATTTGAAAGGCTTCAATGTGGATGTGGAAAAGGTTCTTGGCAGTGTGAACTAAGACTTCTCTTTCATTAGAAAGAATGATGGCATGGGGATTGGTTTGCACAATTTCTCTTCTCATTACAGTGACTAGAAACACATCTTGCACAAGAAGCTTGATGTAGTCAAAGTAGTGGAAGTTTGCTCTTTTCCTTAACTCTTGTAGATGCTTCAGAAAGGCTATGTCATGGTATAGTCTGGAGTTTGCAGTTTCTTGACATACTCTTTGAGTAAGCACATTTTTGAATTCTGAGGGTTCAGCTTGAAGGGATTGTTTAGCAATGTCAGGGATGTCAAATTCATATTCTTCCTTGGCAACTTCATCTACAACCACTTTCTTCAGCTTGTCATCCTTGGATGCTGGCTTAGGTTTCTCAGACAGAGATGGGGGCTCATCAACCTTTGTTTTACCTTTTCCTGGCATATTGGTTATAGATTTTGAGGCTCTTTGATGACCACCCTCATTTATCTGTATGCCCTTCTCCTTAGGTTTCTCCCCCTTAGTCTCCCCCTTTGTCTGAGGCTCCCCCTTAGATTTTGAGTTCCTTGATGTCCTCTTCTCCCCCTTAGGCTTGTTGTCAGGCACATAGACTGTAGTAGGAGCCTTTGGAGTTGAAGATTCTTCAAGTAGAGGGAGGCCCATATGCTTCATCATAGCAGTCAGCATCTGTTGTTGAGTGAGAAGAACATTAGCATGAGCAGTTGCTTGAGTGTTCAACTTTTTATTTAGCAGATGGACAGATTCTTTTAGCTCAGCATTGAAGGCTTGTTGTGCAGACACTTCCTTTTCCAACTTCTCCAGTGAGTGATTGAGGTGTTCAGCTCTGAAAGATGAGAGTGATTGTTTCTGGAGCCTTTCCACTTCATATTTACACATGTTGTGCACAGGTACCTCAGAAATGACCTTATCTCCATATTGATTCTGCCACATAACTTTCAGAAGGGCATTGGCATCCTGAGTTTGATTGGAGAGAGTGGCCATTTCACTTGTGAGCTTTGAGAGACTATCCTTCAAGGAGGGTAGCTCATGGTCCACAGAAGTGCAGGTCTTCTTGCATTCTCTTATCTCTCTAAGTGTGGATGCTAGAGGAGGGAAGTCTTTGATGAATTTACTTTTGAGTTCACTCATTTCTTTGGATGTATCTCTGCAGATATTGGCTAGTTCATTTTTCATCCCTTTCCCAAGATAGTGAAGGGCCTTTAGACTTCCCTTGTGGACCTCATTCATGGCTTCATAGACTTCAGTAGGTGAGAGAGTTTTAGCATTTGAGCCAAGAGCAGTCACATATTCTTCTCTCAAGTATTGCAGAGCCTCAGCCAGGGTGCAATCCTTTGTAGTGCTCATCCATGCATCTACATTCCCATCTCTCTCAGCCTCATCTGCTATCTTTTCTTGTTGTCTTTCAACATCTTCTTTGTGACAGAGCAAGATGGCTTCATAGTCAGCATTTGGTAGATTGGCTGTGAGGAGATTTTGAGCTATTTTAGAGATCTCATCAAGTTGTTCCACATTTAAGCGTTGAAGTGCTTCATCCGTCAATAGTGGTGGAACAGTTGATGATCCCAAGACACTGTCATGTTGCATAGGTCTCAGCCATTCTGACAGGGTGGCCTGAGCCAAGTTAGAACTAGAGCTAGGCAAGCTAGACTCCTCAGTTACAGATGCAACTTCTGCAACCAGATGGAAAGACTCTACTACTGGTATCTCCACAGAAGTGGGATGAGTTACACCAGCAGTTGACACATCCACAGAGTCTCTAATTAAAACTAGTGGAACCTCTGTGTTTGTGATGGTGTCATTAGGAGATGCCCCAGTATGCATTCCCTCACAATCTAAATGTGGGTCCTGGGTGGTGAGCAAAGTGTCATGCACTAAGTCACTTGAAATCATTGGCTCATCAAAAGAAAGGAATTCTTGATGATCAATGCCTTGCATCTCAGTTACCTGAGTTGCAGGCTCCAAAGAAATATTTATGAAAGATTCTGGAAGAGAAGTGTGTTGTAGAGTAGATTTTGACAACTCCCCCTGAGAAATAGAGAGAGTTTCAAGTGTGATGTGCTCTCCACTTAGTGTTGTGCCAGTCTTATCACTCCCATGTGCTGACTCAGTACAAGAATGTGCATTGGGGAGGATGCTTGATTCCATAGGTGCACCCTGTTGAGAGGGTACACCTAGTGAGCTGTGTGCCCCTGATTTTACAACTTTAGCCATTTGTGTGACTGAAGAGGTAGTCTTAGTTTTCTTCTTCTTTGGCTTTAGTAAGGGTGACTCAGGTTCCTCACTCCCTATACCTAATTCCACAGCCAATGTAGCCTCAGATAATATATTTAATGGTGCAAACATTACTTTCTTTCTCTTCTTTTTACTGACATCACCCTTTTGAGAGGATGATGCAATTGGCTAAGTGTGTGGTAAAGTGTTTGGTTGAGAGGGTTGGTTAGCAAGCCCTGGGTTAGCATTTTGTTCTACTTGCTTGAGCTGTGCTAACTGAGATTTTGCATAAAATGTTGGCATGTTGTGGGGGTAAGTTCTAAACAAACTCTCCATATGGGGAGTTATGTTAAGTCTTACATCCACATCATTCCTAGTCTCCAAATTACCAAAAATGAGTTTGGTCATGGATTTAGGATAACCTATTCTATTTTTATCTATCCCAGGCAATTCAATCAATTGAGCATTTTTAAAATTAAGTACAGATTGAATAAAGCGAGGGAAGAAAATATCAGTACCTCTCTTGGTTGTGTTCTTACCAAGTCTCCCATATAGTTCTTGTAGGATGATTTGGCCAACATCTATCTTCTTTCCATAGGCCAATGCATAGCCAATTTGCTGCACAGGTGCACTGATTTGATCAAAGCTTGATTTCCTGGCAGTGAAGACTTGAAGAAGAGTTGCAAACATATAGCTCCACTCCTTTCTCAGATTCTTTCTGTTCAGCTTGCCAAGATTGATCCCATCTGAGTAGTTGATGAACTCAAAGAATTCCTCTAAACTCTGCATTCGTGGCCAGTCTGTCAAATGACTCTTGTTGTAGGCCCAGTGCTTGATTCATGTCTGCAGTAGTGATAGTGATTTCCTGATCCTGAATCTTGCAGTAGATGATATATGAAGTGATTGCGTTTTCCAGGGCTACAACCTCTACAGTAGCAGTGCCCCAAAACTGTTCCAGGATATCTAGATATAGAGTTGGGTTGGCAGAGAGTGCATCCTTAATGTATGACTCAGCCATCCATTTCACAAAGCACTTGAAATTGGCGTTGGGTGCTTCCACATCACTAGTTAGGGCAATGAAATTGGTGTTGAACTTTACTGTTGCCATTTGTATGGAGGAAAAGAAAGAAATTGTAGGTTGAAGAAGAAATTTGGCTTTTCGCAGTTAGGGTTTCAGAGGTTTAGAGAGTGTAGATGCTTGAGAAATCGAATGAAATGAATCGAATAGATGTAGAATTGTATAAGTATGAAGTACTTGAATTGTCGATTAGAAGTATGTTTTGTATCGACAAGTCAGACATTCGAGAAGTAGAAAACAACTATTCGAGAAGTCAAGAAAGGCTTAATCGATAACTCGAGCAGATAGTAACTCACAGCTGGCAGTTATCTAACTCAGAAATAATTCTAAATTAAATAAAATGTGTTTTTATGAGTGAATTAAACTTTTAGACAAAAGTCCAAAATCGGTTAAGATTCAGCGAGAATTCAGCCTTTTCAAATGATTCGAGAACTCAAATATAGTGTTCGAGAACTCAGTTACCATATTCGAGAAGTCAAGAATATCTCTATTCGATATCTCAGAAAGGCTCTATTCGAGAACTCAAGAGTACTCTAATGAGACTTGTTAGAGATGTCGAATAGTGAATCATTCGAGAAGTTTGACTTATCGAACTATACCCATCACTCATAAAAATTGATTTTCACTATCTTTTAAAATTGACCAGCCATATTCATTGAAGAATATTCTAGCAAATTAAATAGTGATTTTCTCAAAATTTCATAGAAATTTCAAGTTAGCAAAAATATGATTTTCCAACATATGCAACAGATTTGAAATATTTATAAATCATATTTCAGCCAACACTTTCTCCAAAAATATTGAAAATTTAGATAAAGTAAGTGTTTACTGCTGCAACAATCTAGATGATATATTCACTTAGCCAGAATCTGAAGAATTCAGCATTCCAATCTCACTAACCAACCTTGTGAAGGTGGCTTCATCTAGTGGCTTAGTGAATATGTCAGCTAGTTGTTTATCTGTAGAGACATAATGCAACTCAATGGTTCCATTAGTTGCATGTTCTCTAATGAAATGATATCTAATGTCAATGTGCTTTGTTCTAGAATGATTGATAGGATTAGCAACTATAGAGATTGCACTTGTGTTGTCACACATGATTGGAATTCTTTCCAACACAAGTCCATAATCTCTAAGTTGATTTCTAATCCAAAGCACTTGAGCACAGCAACTTCCAGCAGCTATGTATTCAGCCTCAGCTGTAGAAGTTGACAAAGATTGTTGCTTCTTGCTATACCAAGAGACTAAGCTTTGTCCAAGAAACTGGCAACTTCCTGAGGTGCTTTTCCTATCCACTCTGCATCCAGCATAATCAGCATCAGAATAACCAACCAGATTGAACCCTGTGTCCTTAGGATACCATAAACCCAAGTTTGGAGTGCCCTTCAGATATCTAAAGATCCTTTTTATTGCAATCAAATGTGATTCCTTTGGATTTGATTGAAATCTAGCACATAAACATGTAGCAAACATGATGTCTGGCCTACTTGCAGTGAGGTAGAGCAGAGAACCAACCATGCCTCTGTAGACTGAGATATCTACTTTCTTGCCTTTAGCATCTTCATCCAATTTAGTTGCAGTGGCCATGGGTGTCTTTGCAGGTGAGCAATCTTCCAAGTCAAACTTCTTCAATAGATCCTTGATGTACTTGGTCTGACTGATAAAGATACCATCCTTCCTTTGACTGACTTGCAACCCAAGAAAGAATGTCAACTCTCCCATCATACTCATCTCATATCTGCTCTGCATGAGTTTGGAGAATTTCTCACACAGCTTCTCATTTTAGAGCCAAAAATGATATCATCCACATAAATTTGAACTAAGATAAGATCATCACCATGCTTCTTGTAAAACAATGTCTTGTCCAGTGTGCCTCTAGTGAATTGATTCTTAAGAAGAAATTGTGATAAAGTATCATATCATGCTCTTGGAGCCTGCTTAAGTCCATACAATGCCTTAAGCAATCTGTAGACAAATTCTGGGAAGTGTGGATCCTCAAAACCAGGTGGTTGTTGCACATAAACTTCTTCTTCCAACTCTCCATTCAGAAATGCACTTTTGACATCCATTTGATATACTTTAAAGTTTGAATGAGCAGCAAATGCCAAGAATATTCTGATGGCTTCCAATCTAGCAACAGGAGCAAATGTCTCATCATAATCAATTCCTTCCTGTTGAGAGTATCCTTTTGCAACCAACCTTGCTTTGTTCCTTATAATTACACCATCTTCATCCATCTTATTCTTTAGAACCCATTTTGTTCCAACAATGGTTCTGTTCTTTGGTGCAGGCACAAGTTCCCATACTTTGTTCCTTTCAAATTGATTCAGCTCCTCTTGCATAGCAATAATCCAATCTGGATCCAACAGTGCATCATCAAGTCTCTTAGGCTCAACTTGTGATAGAAAACAGCCATAGAGGCACTCATTCTGAGTTGCTCTCCTAGTCCTTACTCCTGCATTAGGATCTCCAATGATTTGCTCTGCAGTGTGTGATCTATCCCATTTCCTTGAGTGCTCAGCCTGATTTCTCATTCTTGATGTTGCTTCATCATCCACATCATGGTCATTCTCATTTCCTCCCCCTCTGAGGTTGCCACTACTCACAGGTGTGTCTTGGATGCTTGTTTCTTCACTATCGATTGGCACAAATTCTTCTCTTGTATCATCATTCACTTGAGTTTGTTGAACTCGAGTTTCAACTTCAGTTTCAGTCTCTTCATCAGAATCATCTAGATTATCAAACTTCAGTGGATCTTTATCTTCATCATTGGCTTCTTCTAGTCCAGGTAGTTTACTGTCATCAAATGTCACATCTGTGCTTTCCATAACTTTCTTTTGACTGATGACATAAACCTTGTATGCAATTCTTTCCATAGAGTAGCCAAGAAAAATTCCTTCAAATGCTTTTGCAACAAATTTTCCAACATATTCAGAATTATCCTTCAATACAAAGCATTTGCTTCCAAAAGTATGAACATACTTTAGAGTAGGCTTCTTTCCAGTCATCAAATTGTAAGGTGTCTTTCCAGTGTTTTTGTTGATGAGAGTTCTGTTCTGGATATAGCATGCAGTGCTTACAGCCTCAGCCCAAAAACATGTAGGCATCTTTGCATCAAGTAGCATTGTTCTGGCAGCCTCAATTAGAGTTCTATTCTTCCTCTCAACAACTCCATTTTGTTATGGAGTCCTTGGAGCAGAGAATTGCTGAGAAATGCCATTCTCTTTACAGAATGCTTCAAGTATGGCTTTTCTGAACTCTGTTCCATTGTCACTTCTTAATGCAGTCACACTTGCATTGTTGGCCTTTGCTTCCTTATCAACTTTCTTTATGTGCTCAATGATTACTTGTGGAGCCTCATCTTTTGATGCCAGAAATTCCACCCATGTATACCTTGTAAAGTCATCAACCATCACCAAGGCATACTTCTTTCTTCCTAGTGACATAATATTGACAGGCCCAAACAAATCCATGTGAATGAGTTGTAGAGGCTTGGTTATTGATGTCACTGTCTTTGACTTGTGGCTTGATCTTTTCATTTTTCCTTTTTGACAAGCCTCACACACTCCTTCTTGACAGAATTCAAGTGTGGACATGCCTCTCACTAACTCTCTTTTGACTAGAGAATTAATGGCTTTGAAGTTCAGGTGTGATAGTTTCTTGTGCCACAGCCAACAATCTTCATTTGATGCTTTTGAGTAAAAGCAACAAATTTTGTCCTTGTTTGCAGAGTCCATATTGGCTACAAACAGGCTTCCCTTTCTTACTCTAGATAGAGCAAAATCACCAGTCTTCTTGTGGGTGATCAAACATTCATCTTTGTAAAAATCCACCTTGAATCCCCTATCAGTAAACTGACCAACACTTAGCAGATTATGCTTGAGCCCCTTGACTAGTGCTACATCTTCAATGATGACATTACCAACTTTCAACTTGCCATATCCCAATGTGTTACCCATGCTGTCATCTCCAAAAGCAACCATTGGGCCAGCCTTTTCCTCATACTGTGATAGCAGGGCCATATCACCAGTCATATGATTTGAGCATCCACTGTCCAAAATCCACATGACCTTCTTTTCACTTTCTTTGTCCTGCAAACACAAAGGTATTACTTTTCCTTTGGTACCTAAACAAGTTTGGGTCCATGTGACTTAGAAACAGTTTTATCATAAACAACATGCTTGTCAACTTTCTTGGCATTAGTCTTCTTATCACTGTTAGAAGTCTTGGAACCTGAGGTTTCAGACTTAGGTGACAGAGGTACCTTCCTAGCTTTAGGAGGACTCGAAGACTTTGACTTGGTGTAGTGTGTGTGAGAATTGTGACTGATACAACCATCAATGAATTGCTTTCTCAGATTGAAACAACTAGTCATAACATTCATATTGCATGGCATACAGTCAAATTTATCACAAAATGGTGCATCTCTATGTCTTAGAGGCACAGAACAATCATAGAAAGGTTTAGATACACTACCAGTAGGTTTCTTGCATGCATGAGTTAAATGATTGGTACTGAAACAGTTCTGACAAGTTTTTCTAGGGGCATTAGGCATATAAACATAGTTGTTATCCTTGTTAATCCCTAATTTTAAATTTCTGTTCTGTTTCTTCTTAGTCACTTTTTTTTCTGATTCACTCTTCCCAGCTGAAACAAACTTAACAAACTTCTTAGGTCTTGGCCTATCAACTACTGGCTCCTTGGCTTTTGACTTGACACTCTCACTCTTGGAAGATGCTTATTGTTCATTTGATTGTGCCTCATCCTCATCATTCAACATTTGTTTGATGAGTAAGGCATCCTCATCAATTTCAAATGTTGGTTCCTTAAAAATTGGATTTTCAGTCTTTTTCAAAATGTGAGGCACTTCCTCATGAACAACTGTGTCATCTTCAATGACAGCATAGCCTTTTCTCTGTTTAAGAGTGTCATAATCAAGTCCAATAGCAGCCTTGGGTTTTGCTTCAATTTTCTCACAGTAGGATTTTACTAGACCAGATGATTTCTTGAAAGTTTTTAGTTTGAATTCATTTTCAACTAATTCATCCCTAAGAGCCTTTTCAACCTGACTAGCACACAAAACCTTATTCTGCAGATATTCAACTTCTTTCTTAAGGTTTTCCACTTGCATAGCAGTTAGCTCAAGTTCCTCATTCTTTTTGGTTAACTTCATTTCTAGTAGACAGTTTAGCAATCTCTTCATTAGCAGCAGTCATACTAGTATGAATGTTAAACATTTCAACAGATAGTTGTTCAATCATGCATTTATACTCTGAAACAGACATGTCTATAGTAGTGAGAGATGGTACCTGAGGGTCTGATGGAGATGTGTCATCCTTGGAATTGGCCATCAAGGCATAATTGCAGAATTCTTGCTCCTCTCCATCACTGTCAGAATCATCCCAACACTTCCCTTCAGCTATGTAGGCCTTACCTTGTGTCTGCTTTTTCAGAAGGGCCTCATACTTAGCTTCGAGCTCAAGATAATCTCTATCCTTCTTTTTAGGCTTCTTGCATTCACTGGTAAAATGCCCTAGGTCATTGCATCTATAGCACCTTACAGATGACCTATCCACATAGCTGGTTTTGAATTTATTTCTGTTTGATTTCACAGGTGCCTTGTTCTTGTTGACTGAATGGTTTTGAGTTTTGGGTTTGAAGGGTTGATTTCTTTTAAATCTGATGTTTGGAAATTTTCTGGCCATGAAAGCATATGAAGTATTTTCCATCCCATCAAGTTTTTTAAGAGTGTAAAACTCTTCTTCTTCCTCCTTTTCCTCAACAGGTTCACTTACCTCAGCTTCAGTTTCTTCATCTTCTGCTACCTCCTCTATCCTTAGCTGGCTTGTAGATGCTTCTAGGTCTTGAATAGATTTGTTGACAATCAAGGCACATGATGTGTTTATCATTCTACCTTGGTTGGCTTGGATAGCCCTTTTCTGAAGCAACTCAAGCTCATGAGTCTTTAGGACTCCATAGAGCACATCATAGGTGACTTTGTTCAAATCTCTTTCCCTTAGAGAAATGACTCTTTGCTCTAGATGATTTGGTGAAGATAACAGAAATTTCATATTTAACTCCTTGGTGCTGTAAACCTTGCCATTCATCTGCAACTCAGTGACTAGCTTGTGAAACCTTTCAAACATCTCAGTAATGCTTTCCTTGGGCTATGCCATGAAAGCCTCATACTGTGTGACCAGTATCTGTTTCTTGTTTTCCTTAACCTCATCAGTTCCTTCACACAACACCTTAATGTGATCCAACATTTCTTTGGTAGATGTACATGATGCAATGTTTACAAACATTGACATGTCCATGGAATTAATGATAAGCAACATGAGGTGGCTGTCAAGAGCAACCTTCTCTCTTTCTGATTCTATCCATTTTGATGGATCCTTGGCCTTATAAGATCTTGGGATAGTTGTGGTTTCAACAGTCTTCTCTGGTATCTCTTGTTGTGGAACAAAAGGACCATTCTTAAGAATCTCAGGATACAAAGGATGAGAGGCTTTGATGAACAACATCATCTTTATCTTCCAGAGGTTGAAGATATCTTTGTCAAACTTAGGGACTTTCACCGTTCCTGTAGTCTTTGGTGTATTCGAACTCATGATCGTTTTTCTGTTTTTGAATAAACAGCCCGCTCTGATACCACTTGTTGAGTATTGAATACAGTAAAAGAATACAGAGGGGGGGTGAATGGATTCTTGAACTTTCCTTTGATCAAGTCTATGTAGCCAATGAGTGTTTGTGTATGCAAGAGTGAAGGTGCGGATAAAGAACAACACAAGACACAATATCACTTTAATCTAATGTATTATTAGATAAAGGTTGCTACAATCTATGAATACCAATGGTAGTATTCTCAGCTTCGTTTTTCTCAGAGAGATATAGCTTACAATGTATGAAAAACTTGACTCACAAAGTTACTAAGTTAATGACTAAGGAAGTGAGGCTGTATCCTTATAGAACATGGATACACCCTACTTACTACAAATAAGGTAGCTGAACAAATTACTTTCCACTCTGTCTATCCTTTTTGAGTAAGTGTCCAAACGGTTACAGATTTGACTTTGCAAAGCCTGTTCATATCCACTTCTTTAGCCCCTTGTCTCTTCTATATCTCTCCAAGCTTCCTTGTAGGCTTTCCAGAGCACGTTACAGATTGTGGTCCATAAAGTGCATTGGCTTGTTGTAGGTTTCAGACTTGTACAATTTCTTCAGTATTTTGTCTCCAAGAATGTATTCGAGAAGTGACTAAGTAAGTGATTCGAGAACTGGAATTGACTTAATCGATAACTCTGAGTTCTCGAACACTGTTATATTGACATATCGAACCACTTCTCGAATAGCTCTTTTCCATCAGGATTCCTTGAGTTGTCGAATAGAACATTTGACTTATCGAATCCTCGAGATATCGAATAGCTTTCTGAATCCTTGAGATATCGAATGGAACTTTGACTTGTTGAATCCTTGAGAACTCGAATACTACTTTGACTTGTTGACTTCCTGAGTTCTCGAATAGAGTACATAGACATATCGAATCTCTGAGATATCGAATGAGATATCGAACAGTATATACAGAGATATCGAATAGTGTCTTGAGATATCGAATCCCTGACTTCTCGAATGCTGGACTTCTCGAATAGACAAATATACTTCTCGAATTGGTACTTAGGCAAATTCTTCATTTCTTCAAATCCCAACTGTGATTATTTGACAGTCTTTATCTTCTTGCTTGAGGCATGAACCTTGGAACTTCTTTCAAGCATTATTCTAGACTCTATAAGTATAGTTACACAACTAGGATTTGATGCCTACTACAAGTACAATACAAACAAAAACTCTACAACTAGAGGTTCCCTCAGTTAAGAGGTCATGTAAGTAATGCAAAGCATTACAAACAATTAGGCTTGTTATTAGATGTATACAGGCATGCCTCTGTGACTAACAGTTTGCTTTTGGCCACTAGGTGTAGTGATGTGCACAGGTGGTAGAGTGACCACTGACAGAGAGGATGGAGATTCATCAACCTTGGATTTGCCTTTGCCTAGCACATGGGTTAGAGATTTAGATGCCCTTTGGTGACTACCCTCATTTATCTTTATACATTTCTCCTTAGGTTTCTTCCCCTTTGTATTTGAATTCCTTGTCCTCTTCTCCCCCTTAGGCTTGTTGTCAGGCACAGAGGCTTTAGAAGTGACCTTTGGGTTTGAAGATTCTTCAGGTAGAGGGAGACCCATATGCTTCATCATAGCAGCCAACATAGATTGCTGAGCAGAAGGACATCAGCTATGGTGGTTGCTTGAGTGTCTAACTGATCAGTAAGAAGTGCAACCTTTTCTGTAAGATGAGCATTAGATTCTTTGAGTGACACCACTTCCTTCTCAAGAGTATCCACTTTAGAGAATAGCTCATGTGCCCTGAAACCAGACAAGGATTGATCTTGCAGTCTCTTCACCTCAAACTTTGACAATTCATGCACAGGGACTTCAGTCACTAGCCTGTCTCCATAAAGATTTTTGAACATTGTCCTCAGCATGGCATTGGATGCGATAGTCTGATCAGATAGAGTTTGAAATTTATGTCCTGGACCTGTGACTGAATCTTTTAGAAGAGCCAAACCATGGTCCATCTTGGTGCATGTAGATTTGCATTCCAGTATGTCCTTGATGACAGTCTCCAACTTAGGGAATTTGACCTCAAAAGCTCTCTTTATCTCCTTCACCTCCTGGGTTGTGGCTTGACATACACCATTAATTTCTGTTTTGAGACCCTTTCCAAGGTAGTGTGCAGCCTTGAGAATGCCCTTGTAGTTGTCATTAACTGCTTCATACACCTCACTAGGGGAGAGAGATTTGGCATTTGACCCTAGTGCAGTGATGTACTCTTCTCTAAAGTACTGGAGGCCTTCTGAGAGAGGTATGTCATATTTTCCTTGCAGCCAGGCATCTACATTGCCATCTCTCTCAGTATCCTCCACTATCTTAGCCTTTTGCATCTCCACATCATCTCTATGGCATAAAAGAATGGCTTCATAATCTAGATTTCGCATGTTGGCAGTGAGAAGGTGCTGAGCAATCTTTGTGAACTCAGGGATTTGATCCACAATTAAGCTTTGAAGTGCTTCAACCGTCAATTGTTGTGGAACAGACCCTGATCCTGAAGCACTGTCATGGTGCACAGGCTTCATCCATTGTGACATAAAGTCAGAACTAGAGCTAGGCAAGCTAGACTCCTCAGTTATAGATGCAACTTCTGTAACCAGATGGATTGACTCTACTATTGGTGTCTCCACAGAAGTGGGATGAGTTACACCAGTAGTTGACACAGGCACAGAGTCTCTAGTGAAAACTAGTGAATCCTCTGTGTTTGTGATGGTGTCATTAGGATATGCCCCAGCATGCATTCCCTCACCATCTAAATGTGGGTCCTGGGTGGTGAGCAAAGTGTCATGCACTAAGTCACTTGAGATCATTGGCTCATCAAGAGAAAAGAATTCTTGATGATCAATGCCTTGCTCCTCAATTGCTTGAGTTGTAGGCTGCAAAGAAATTTGAGTGGTAGATTCTGGAAGAGGAGTGTCTTGTAGATTACAGTTGGGTAACTCCCCCTGAGAGATAGAGGGAGTTTCAATTATGATGTGCTCTCCACTCAGTGTAGTGCCAGCCTTATCACTCCCATGTGCTGACTCTGTACAGGTAGGTGCATTGGGGAGGATGCCTGATTCTATAGATGCACCCTGTTGAGATGATACATCTAGTGAACTGTTTACCCCTGATTTTACAACTCCAGCCATTTGTGTGACTGAAGAGGTGGTTTTAGTTTTCTTCTTCTTTGGCCTGATTAGGGGTGACTCAGGTGCCTCACTTCCTAATTCTACAGCCAATGCTACTTCAGATAAAATGGTTAAAGGTGTAGAAGCAACCTGTTTTCTCTTCTTCTCCTTTTTACTAACATCACCCTTTTGAGAGGATGATGCAGTTGGCTCAGTGTTTGGTAGAGTGTTTGGTTGAGGTGGTTGGTTAGCAGACCCTGGGTTAGCACTGTGTTCTACTTGCTTGGGTCTGGCTAACTCAGATTTGGAGGTAAATGTTGGCAAGTTGTGAGGGTAAGACTCAAATAACTTTTGCATATGGGAAGTTATTAGAAGCCTTACATCCACATCATTCCTAGTATCCAAATTACCAAAAATGAGTTTGGTCATGGATCTAGGGTAGCATAATCTACTTTTATCTAAACCAGGTAAATCAACCACATTTTTATCTAGATAATTAAGTACAGACTGAATAAACCTAGGAAAGAAGATATTATTATCTCTCTTGGTTGTGTTCTTACCAAGTTTTCCATAGAGTTCCTGCATTATGACCTTTCCAACATCAATTTTCCTATCATAGGCAAGTGAGTAGCATATCTGTTGAACAGGAGCACTTAGTTGGTCAAAGCTGGATTTCCTTCCACTGAATACTTGCAGGAGAGTGGCAAACACATAGCTCCACTCTTTTCGCAGATGTGCCCGTTTTAGATTTCCAACCTTGATGGCGTCTGAGTACCTTATTAGTTCAAAGAATTCCATTAGTTGATCATCTGTTACAAGGCCATCATACTCATTCTGGTGAAGACCCATGGCCTTGCTCATGTCCTTAGAAGTGATGCTGAACTCTTTACCAAGTATCTTGCAGTTAATGATATAACCCAGACTGCCATCATCTAGAGCAACTGTTTCTGTAATGGCAGTATTCCAAAATTGCTCCAGAATGTCTAGATACAGAGTTGGGTTGGCCGTAAGTGCTTCTTTGATATAAGATTCAGACATCCATTTGACGAAACACTTGTAGTTAGCATTTGGGGCTTCGACATCGCTTGAGATAGCAATTCACTACTAAAAAAACGCTAAAAGACATCGGTTTCTGGCCGATGTCTTTGAAAAATTCTGACCGATGTCTTTGTCGGTGATGTCTAAAGTCTGAACGTTAGACATCGGTTTTTGGCCGATGTCTTATAGCGTATAATACATCAGTTTTAAAAATATTTCTGATGTTTATGAACTATCTTCTTGGCTTAACTGCATGAGGTTAACTTTTAAATTGTTATATTATAATTCTTAGATGTTATTTAACATATAGCAAACATAGAATAATTCGACATAGACATCTATTTTTTTTCCAAATATTGATGTCTAAGCCTTTATTAACATCGGTAAATATTAAGAAAAGCGATGTATAATGTGACCATAGACATCAGTTTTAGACGATGCTGAAGATATATATTGCATTGGTTACCTATTTTTAAAACCGATGTCTGAGATCCGTCAGACATCGTTTTCAACCGATGTTTAAAACTTCTAATATATCAATTTTTTTTAAGAGAAATGATGTGTAAGGCCTCATATGGGACCTTCATTCATATACATCATTTCTAGCAATATTTGTGCACACCAATAACCAAACTAAAACAATACCAAGTCAGAACTAACCAAACACATATATTAACCAACATAAATATCAAGAATCAAGTATTCTTACATAACCAATCAAAACCAAACTAATGACCAAACCCAAATATCAAGTACATTACAAATATCAAGTACATTAGCAAAACCAATAAGCTAAAAATCACCAACTAGAGACATGTCCTTTGCAAAGTAGTCGAGGATTTTTGGCAGACATATCTTGTTTTCCTTGTTAATGCATACACTAGCCATAAATTGAATCACCAACTAGAGAAGGAGGGAGGTATCTAACAGCATCGGAAGTAGTCTACAACCATAAATTGAAGACCAAATGTTAGTTCATGGCATAATCCAACGTGTTCATAAGTAAACGCACAAGATAAATCAGACATGTAAAAGTCTAATAAAGATGACAAGGAGAATGTACCAATCTTTCTTGCTCTGATGATCGACTTGCAAAGCAGCTCTTCTTTATCCTCTTTAATTATTGCAACATTTGTTCATGTGCTAACAAAGTAATCATAAATTGTTAGTAATTAGAGTAAAATATAACTTTGATAATTTTTGAACAATTATATGTCAAACACAATCTATGAGAACGAATCTAGAAGTCCAGGCCATTTTAGTGGATAATTTCTGAATCTTCAATTAACTGCAAGGGCATAACTACAGAAAGATACGTAACCGCTAACCACAATTTTTAGAATCAGAAGTAACATCTATAATTCAATTTCACTCGGAGATGCTTTTTTTGCCAGCAACAGGTTTTAGAAATAACAAATTCAGAGAAGAGACCAGTTAGGGAGTATAAACATAGTAGATTAGTCTGAGTTCTGTTTATATTAAAGTGGATGCTCTTTCACTTAATGCACGTATACATGTACGTGAACAAGCGAGTATGCTTGGTGGAAAATTCTCGACCCCATAAGCTCTCTATCAATTCCTAGTATATCATTCAGCTATTATTAGAAGATATGATTCTCATCCTTCTTCAAGTACAAGTACCACAGAAATTAAATACCCAGGAAAATTCTTGGCAACTATCATGCTTCATAAATATGAACTTATAATTACCTGATGAGGGTTTCTGTCTATAATAGATTGCTCTTTAAATTTAAGCTTGCATGAGTAATTTGCACTGCCCTTTATGCGCATTGTGCCATAGTGGTCACAGTAGATTTTACCCAGTATGATATTGTAAATAGAAGTTGTGACTTTGCTCCATTCAAAAGTTTCACCATCATCAAACTGTAAGGTAAGCACTCCTACAGGATCTAGTTGAATAGAACGCCCCAAAAACTTGCCTTTGAGGTTGGAATCTGCCCAAAATTTCCAGTTTCTGCCTTCACAGTGACAAGCAACAACCATTGGGTGGTGACTCACCTATCAAACAAAAAATATTAGGGAAAAGAATCAAGTGCTTTTCAAATTTGGCAACAAAAAAGATGAAAAAAAAATTCATGTTTTATCATTTAGCAGAAAAAGGAAAAGGAAATTGAGGTCCATTCCAATTCCACTTGTTTATATCATTACATTGAAAATACGACCGGACATCCAGAAACCAGAAAACCAGAAAAAACATGAAACTAAGTATCTTATAACAAAATGCACCAAGTAAACATGACACAAGACATAATGGTAATTAATGGGTTCAAGTATATTACAGAATTTTTAGTGGGTGTAAGAAGTTCAATAGGTTGCAAGTTAACAATAATTTTTGGAATAATATATACTTGTGCATAATGTATACTTGTGCTGTTGTGCATGTAGTAATGCTACAAAGAATTATGGCTTGCTCCTCCTATAGTGGTAGGAAAAGATCATATTTTACAACTTACAAGTGTTTTGCCTTCTTAAGAGAGTCCAAGCCTGCTTTATGAAGGGTTGAAATATGGGATAGTTCTTGTAAACTGATTACTTTCCAGGCACAACCAGTAGAGTTTGGTGAGAGAAGGAGGAATCACCCCAGTGAAGTTGTTAAAGCTGAGATATCTGTTAAAGCAAGATAAGAGGTAAGTACTATATAGGAGTTTAAGTCAAATACAAGTCAGAAGAGTCAATCTAGAAATCAATCACTTTATTTTACAAATTCTCGAATAAGATGAGTACTTTTGCTTAATATTATATTAGTCCTTGTCAACCTGTTTGCTAACCAATGTAGTGTAGTTGTAAGAAAAAGAAGTAGAAATTCTTACAAGAAGGATAATTGCGTAAGATTTCCCAGTTCAGTTGGAATAGTGCCACTGAAACCACATTCCATCAAAATTCTGAAAAATATGAAAAGCGTTATAATGTTGTGAATTATGTTTAGATGCACAAGCAACACACAATTACGATTGAATAGCTGGGATAGCTTCAAAAGAATGTTGTCCCACATACAATGCGTTGAGATTTCGAAAGGCCTAGTTGCGGAGGAAGGGAACCTGTTAAACCTTTGTTATATGACAAATCCCTGCAACAAAGGAATGAATGTGCTTATTAGTAAATCTATCAACATTTTTTAATTGTACAGAACTAGCATCGATCAATTGCTGAGGCACTGGCCTCTATACAAATTTTTAAAGATTTATTAATGTAGTATTACTTTTTGTCTCCTATACTGTTAAAATAAATACTTACATATAGTGTACTTGTGTCGTAGATCAATCGTTCAAAATTTTCATCTCACAAATCAAATGAATGCATATCGATGTCTATTATGTCTCTAAAAATCAAGAATCTTTTGCAGATTTCAGGATTCTATGGGGATATTTTTCCATTAGTTTATGAAAATAAGGCTTCAACAGTGATTAATTGACACTACTTACAATGGATACTTCCAAGAGTTCGAATAACAGTTGATACGAACGTGTGAGTTTTAAAATTTCTCGTAATTGACCTTAACGTAAAGAAAGATACTTACAAAGAAGTCAATTCGCTTAGTTCCCCAATGTCACCACTCACTTCACCCACAAGGCCTATAGCTGTTAAGACCCTTAAGACATTCCCAAATTATGTAAAACTTATGTACATACCATACTCGCAAACAAAGAAAAAAATTATTATATGAATTTTATCATGTACTAACCCAAGAGTTTTGGTACATATAAATGTGTGCAACACTTACAGTCCAGTCACTCTGGAGTTACCACAGGTGACGCTTTACTACCACAAGGATCATTGGACAATTCCCAGCTTGGCGGAGTATTTTTCCACTCATCCTTCAATGATCTCAGCACTGCAACTGCACCCACGTACCCATTTTACTATTAATTCAGAGTTAGCTTTAATACGACAACAAACAAGTAAGAGACAATTATTCAGAACAAAAATGTTACAATGTTGGTATTTAGGTGCCAACTGCTTACAATTCCCTAGCCATTTCTTCTGTAGTCCCTCGGTTCTACCATGTACTGGGAAAAGACAATGAAGTAAACACTCTATATTAGTACTTGTGCCATTTTTTAGCAAGTATGGCCCTTGCTTCTTCCACTACCGAAGCATCATCGTCTGTAGTATACAGAATCCTTAATATTCTATGACCTGAGATTAAAGAGATACTTTAGAATTCAAGGTTAAAATATAATTTTGTTTGCGAATATCAATGAGAATTAAGCAAAAAACATAAAGGTAAATTCTAAATCTGTGGAGACTGGCACAAATTCATATACTAGGCACTAAATTACATTTTAAAACTTATATACTCTTTGATCAGTGAATAGTTAGTTGCACTATACAAGTCATAATTACAAGAATGTTATAAGTTACACTAGAATGTCATAAGTTATACTGAATGTTATAAGTTACATAACCATTTTGGTTACAGGAACGTAATATACCCAGCAATCAACAACTTTTCATTTACACAAAACATGCCAACAGTTTCTCTTCCTCTAAAAACCAACAGATATTGAAATGTGAACTTTCACTAGTCATCTGCAAGGTAAATCAGATATATAACTATAATTTATATACTGATTCCGCCCATGTGTAACCAAATTACAAGCAACAACATTTATCTCCAGCAGAGTGCAAAAGCTTGTACAATAATATTATTTCTAAAGTAAAACTATGATGGCTGATTTAGTACCTATTGCACTGAAAAATCTGCAGCTGCCTGATACATTGCCAATAATCCCGCCCTGTATAACAACAAGGAAAGACATTTAGTTAAGTCCATCCTTTGTGAACTTAAGCCCTCCTTTAAGATAGATGAGAAGAGTTAAAGAGTCATCAAACCACAAATGAACATTTTTATCACCGTAATTACTGTGTGCAAAAGCTTTAAGACATTGATCATGTCCTACTTTCCACAAATGAATAGTTTTATCAACAGATAAAGAAATCAGATGCTACAGAAAAAATAATGACAATTAGAAATCTTTTATTTTCTAGTAAAATACAAAACAAAAGTATTAGAATAATTCAATTAACTTACATTATTCTTTGACCATGAGAGGTCCAAGATCTCTCCAGTGTGCCCCCAAAACTGGTGCAGTGGTTTCTCCAATATCCGAAATACCATTGGTGGAAAAATGATACAAGCCGAATCTGCAGTTTTCTTCAGTCTCTTTAATCTAATGATTTTTTCCTGCTCGGATGTTAGAGGATTTAATTCAGATAGATGATTTACAGTAGAGTATAAGCAGGACAGGTCAATATCTGGAATATCGATTTCATTTGATCTATCATCTTCCACAACTTGCCACACACAAACAATCCCATCTTCACCGGCACTAGCAAGGTACTGCCCATCAGGACTTAATTTCATTGTCAAAATTGAACCAACATAAAAATTTAACTACTTTGTCAAAACACAAGAACACACAGAAAAATGAAGTTCCATCAAAACAACACAGCTGGATTCGGGAAACGAGTCAAAGATACATCTCGTAAAATTTAACTACTTTGTCTCTTTGAACTAATTACCAATTAATACATACATAAAAATGCTTATAACAAAGAAAAGTACATTAAAATTCTTATAATCGAGCATTGGTAAATACTGAATGATTAAAAACAAAACCCCCAATTTTAAAAATTAGGGTTTTATTTTTTAACAATTCCCAATTTATTTTTAGCAAAATACATGCTTTGAAATGATTAATATACATACAACTGTAGCTTAAATACTTACCAATTCGATCTTTCGAGCTTCAAACAAATCAATTGAGCTTTCGAGCTTCTTCGAAATGAACTTCGACTTGGTTTCTAAACAAAGTGAGACACGAGAGAGTGGAGAGAGAGTACGAACTCTGTGATTTTGAGCAGTGATTCAATAGAGAGAGTCTGGAGAGTGGAGAGAGAGGTGACAGTGGATAGAGAGACTTGAGAGTCGAGATGAGAGAGAGAGGTGAGATGAGGTTGAGGTCTGTCGAGAGAGTGAGGGGTGGGTTTTGTTTTTAGTTTTAATGAATTATTTTGATTTAATTTGTTTGAATGTAGTTTTAGAATTGAGTGGGGGAAATACAAAAATTTCGGCTAAGGGGGGAACAAATAGCGGGCAAATGAAACTTAAAAGGGGGAAAATAAAACTAAGGGGGGGGGGGAATAATTGAGAGGGACGCGCGTTTATTTTTTTAAGTAGACATTTAGACATCGGTTCATAAATAAAGTGATGTCTAAATATTTTCAAAGAAACATTTAGACATCGGTTGATATATCAAGTGATGTCTGAATGTTTAAAAGACATCGGTTTTAAAATAGGTGATGTTAATTTGATTTTTAACATCGGTTTTATTGTAATCGATGTTAAAAACGGTGATGTCTATTAACAGATTTTTAGTAGTGAATTAACCGATTTTTTTCCAAACACGATTCTTTCGACTGATCCGCTCACTCGTTAAAACCGAAATACCAACTTTAAAATATAGTATAAAGACTTGTATTATATTTTTTATTCATAAAAATCAAAATTAAAAATAAAAACAAATTATGACACTATTATCAACTTCTAATAGCTAATACAATTTTTTTTAATGAGACGTCTTCCCATTAAATACGTTTCGAGCTGTTCTTATTTGGAACCGAAATTCTAAATTCATTACATATTATTGATGACACTTATCTTATAAAATAACTTTTCTTTCTTAAAAATTAAAACCTTAAAAGAGAGTAAATCCCATTTTTTACATTCTTTAAGCTTTCTAATATTTATGGAGTTTTAAAAGATGAAAATGTATCTTATATTTTCTGATATTATAGATATTTCTGTATTTATTTACAGCTTCCGCATGGAAATGTCTTTCGATTATGTTAACACATCATTTTTTTTAATATGAATTTTTCGATACCAGAATAATATTTAATTTATGGATATATTTTTCTAATGCAAGTATAATTAACTTGTACAAAAAATGCTAAAATAAAGGATTTCTAGGAAAAAAATATATAGTTTTAAAAAATCGTATAAGACATCTCCACCGTGCTCGTATACTACTTCTAATAAAACATTCTATTATATGTATTCTTTATATATTCAAACATCTTTTCTACCTCCAATAATTTTTTAATTGTATGCATTTTCTATAAATTCAAACGCCTATTTTACTTACAGTAAAACTCTTAACTATATGTCTTACAAATACACATTCTACTTCTAATAGAACTTTTAATTATATGTCTTCCCAATAAATTCAAACTCTTATTCTCTATAAATTTGAACACCTATTATGCTTTTCATATGTTAAAAGATAGTTTTTTTATTATTAATATTTAAAATCATAAAATTCTAAAAAATTCAAAATATATTTATCTTCTAATATTAAATTTTAATATTCAACACGGTCTTCTTTAATGATCCGTTTTCTCGTTAAACACGGTTATTCCTATTGAGCCGCTCTCTTGTTAAGGCCAAAACCCTAACTTTTACATATATTACTTGTATAACAATGTTTTTCCATAAAAATCGAATCCTAAAAATAAAAAAAAATTAAAGTTTCAATGGCTAATACAATGTTTTATATTGAGCCGTCCTCCCGGTAAACACGTTTTGAGCGCTCTCGTTCGGAATCGAAATCCCAACTTCATTGCATATTATTGATGATACTTATCTTATGCAAAAACATTTTTCCTTGAAATCAAAGTCTAAAAATAGAGTGAATTCTTATTTTTACTTTCTCTAAACTTTCTAAAATTTAAACACATATTGTACTTTCAATAGAACTTTCAATTATATGTTTTTTCTATAAATTCAAACTCTTACTCTCTATAAATTTTTTCTATTCTACTTCCAATTGATCAGCTTTTAATCTCATGCTTTATAAATACCTATTCTACTTCAAATATAACTTCTAATTATATGTGTTCCTTATAAATTAATTCGAACTCTTCTTCTCTATAAATTCGAACGCTTATTCTACTTCTAATATGTTAAAAGATATTTTTTATATTTATTTGTGTTTAAAACCCTAAAATTCTAAAAAATTAGAAAAATAAATTGAGAACATCTATGAAGCACCACCTAACATCTCGCGTATCCTCTTATATATATATATATATATATATTTGCAATTTGATTTCCACGTACCGTTGTATTTTGTTGAAAACAATCCTCTTAATTTCCAGCATGCTGCTCCATATGTTAATGTCTGTTTGTACTTATATTTGTGATCAGAATTCAAGACAAAATGGTGCTAGAACAATTTAAGATTTTAAATTGTTTTCATCAGCTTGACTAGTTATTATTAACACGTCTTTTTTTTTGTTGAACAATATGGAGCTCTGCTTTGTACAATATTTGATTTTGTTGAACATTAAAATTCAACTGTAGTCTTCTTCTTCACCAAGAGCTATCTCGGAAGCTATCTTATTCTTCGGCATGCTCTTCATCATGTCCCGCCTTAGCTTCCTCCTCATGAACCTTGTTGTCATTTCCATGAAGAGTACTTAGCTGCTGAATTGTTTGGCGGGTTACTTCCCTCAATTCCTTCTCCAAATTTTTCACTTTTTTCTCCGTTTCTTCCACCAGGCCAAAAAGGCCCTGCACAGGATCCTTAATTAAGAGATCACACGTCTTGTGCAGGGTGTCAATGCAATTTGAAACTGCTGCTGGTTCATAGCTAGACAGCAGCATCACCATCCCTTTTCTATGGAAAAGGGACTGGATTTTCCCCGCTTTGTAAGCTATCATAGCATCATCTGGAAAGTACTTACTGCAAACACACTTTTCCCTGCATGCTTGCTTGTTGCCAATACAAGCACCGCAGCGATTCTTTCTCCCTTCAGGACGCTTCTTTTTTTTCTGGTCGTCACAAACATATATATATATATATATATATATATATATATATATATAAAATGTCAGGAATTAGCCATCTTAACAATATTAAGTAGTTATTGTGTGACTTGTGAAGTATTGTAGATTGGTGTAAGTGGTGTTACTTGGATTGGTGGAGTAAAATGAAGAAGGAAGAAGAAAAATCATATAACGAGTTGTTGCAGGGGGTACAACAACAATTTTTAGTGCACAGAGAGAATACTAGTCTTAATTTGCAAAAAAATTGAGCAACTCATGGAAGTAGTTGTACATAAGTTGTGTAGAATTGGAGTAATGAAGAAAAAAACTACGAATGAAGAAGTTTTTGAGAATCCTTTTTGTAATAACCCAAATTTCTGTACTTGAGAAATATTTTCATTTGAGGGATGAATAGTGATTTGCATGGATGAATAGTGAAATTATGGATGAATAGTGATTTTTGAGTATTAAGAAATTTTTCATGTCACCCTATGTACGGGATAGGAAATGGATATTTCGAAGTTATATTAGTAATCTACGAGGTAAATAAGTGTATGTAAACGGGATCGGAATTCAGAAATTCCAAACTTTATTTCTGTGGAATATTTGACCGGGCAGTGACGTACATATCAATGCGATCAAGACAAGTGATATATTTAATTTGAGGATTTGAGAATTTTATTTTTTATTATTCTATTTAAGGTGATTTAAGGAATTAGGACGAAAACCTCTGAGTTAGTATAATAAGCGTTCTAGAAATCGCTAAAACTTTACAACGAGATTAAGCGATTAAGCGAACGAATTATGGATTATGGATTGAGTCCATATCGAGATTAGATACCATACATGATCATAAAGAGGATTATATCAAGTGGATTAAAAGGTTTAGTCCAAGGATTAAAACAAAACAATTTAGGATTTAAGTGATTTAAATCACTTAAATCAATTCCAAAAACAAAAGAAATCAAACAAGCTTATCCAACACTCTTTGCACAAGCCCCAATATGATCAACACAGCCATATACAAGTATACAACTGATCTTATCTAGAAATATCATCAAAAGTAGAGTTGACAAGTCAAGATTGGAGGAAGGCAAGAGAAAACCAAGAACACACAAAACTGCCTAGCAGAAACCCACCTTAAAGAAAAATTCATATCTCCACTTCTATCCATTCATAAATCACCAAATTTGAACAAAAGTTTCCTCATTGTATGGAGAATACACGTTTAAAATTTTATGGACAATAAAGGAGTGTAGCCTAGTCAAATCTCTCCTCCAAGTTGGAGAATCAAAACTGTCCAGTCCATGGCAGTTTCGACCTCTCATCTTAGAAAATCAATAAGTCGAGCTTCAAGAATCCCCTGGTGATGATATAGGACTCAAAAGAAATCCCTTGAAGAGTAGAAGATGTGGTAAAATTTTGAGAACCAATCTCTAAATTTTCGATTTTATACAGATTTTACAAAGTGATGATGAATAGCAAGGAATAGTGTTTTAAGTTGTTTTAATGATTTGTTCATGGTTTTTTAGGCTTTGTTAAGGCTACCCAAGGCTATTATAAGGTGTACAAAGCTTTGTTAGTGTTGTGAGACCATCAAGGAAGGTAAAACCCTAGCCCACCTTTTGAGTTTATATGAGTTTTGGTGTAGTTTTGATGTTAATGTAAAGATCAGTTCATGTTAAGTGATTTAGTGATTGTTTGGCCTTGTATAATGTGTAAAATGATGGGTGTTGATTTCGAATCCCACCACTGGTCTTAGAGAAGTATAATGGATGCTTGTTGATGTTGAGGATGATTGGTTTCCTGGTATGGCATGGTTGTAGTGTTTGTAAAATGGAAATGTCCGAGTTATAGCCGTCGTAATGGCAAAATTTTGTTAGCTCCTAAAAATAGTAGCCACCCGAGACCATAACTTTGTTTAAATGGTAACCACTTCCCATATTGTGTAGATAGTGTTTTCTAGTTAATTTGGCCGCAAGAATCATGTCAAAAGAGTTTACGATTTAGGAGATATGACCATTTTAGTGAAAGTTGTTCGAAAAATGGAACTGCAGAAATGTACCTACTTTGAGGCTATGATTGAGATCCTTAATAGTCGATTTATAATGTGACATTTTGAGGATAAATACTAAGGTCAGTTATCAAGGTTTATGTGAAGGTTTCGAGTTAAAAACATTACTTTCCAATTTTATAAAAATGCGTAAGCCGAGATTGCGCAAGTGGAAAAGCCATTTTAGGGGATGATACTATTCGTTGCTAAACCCCTGCCCTGTTTTGTAAATTTCGAAAAATGAGTCCTCTGACCAAAGCCAAATCTTGAGTAGGTTACCTTCTATACATTCTCTAGATCGTGCACGCGAAAACGGTGCATCGTTTGAGTTAACGGTTATCGAGTTATGAACGTTTTTGTAAAAGTGGTGCAAATAGTAAAAATCCGTAGTTGACTGAACTTCGAAAATACATTTCACCTATCTAGACCCGTGTTTTCGAATCAAGATTTTTATGATAAATATTATAAATACCAAAGATGATTTTAGAAGTGGTTTCTTATTTAAATACATTTCCAGTGATTTATTAAAGTGTTGGAGTGCGAGTCAAGGAATAGTAATTTTCAGGAAAATCAGCTCTAGAGGTGCTACTTTGACCATCCGTTTTGGCTAAGTTAAAAGAGGAATTTTGAGTTGACTAAAACACGAGACTTGTTAAGAATTATCAAGGCAACATATTGGTGTAAAGAACGAGGTTATAAATGGTTAAGTACAACTTGAATTTGAGGAACGATTTCGGACTAAACTTATGACTAAGGTGCTTGTCGATTAACATGGACTTAGTACGAGTCTAGAGGGACCCCTTAGTACCTTATTTGTGATTCGCTTACATGTTTAAGCATCGAGTTATAAGTGGATTGTATAGGGGATTAATCAAATATTTATCGTTGACTTTTGTTTAGATTGTCGGATCCCGCTACGAGCCCCTACTGCATCCAGAGTACCAGGCAAGTTTACTTTTGCATACTCTATCATTCAGAGTATATATTTATATATTTTGAAATGCTGGAAATATATTGATTAAGTTTTCGATCCTTAATGGCAAGTATACTAACTCTTACTCTATCGTTCGGAGTAGAGATATTTTCTAACGAAAGTTGTTCGTAATAGTAGTTAAATGCTAGTAAACATAATGAGGAGATAATGAAAGTATGGTTAGAAGTAACCTACATTCCAAGTAGATGATGTAACATAAGAAGTAGGCGATGAGCACGAAGTGCTGAGGAGAATTGAATTTTCGAAAACTCGGACAAAGCTTTTTAAAACAATTTCGCAATAATTAACCTAAAGACAACATCGCAAATAAACCTTAGTCGTCTAGTTAAATTTATTTAATTAGATGAATATCATTTTCAAAAACGTTTTCTTAAAACCACTTTGTTCCGGATAAATAACAAAGATGATTTAATGAAATTATTCTTATCTAGTTGATTACTTATCAGAGATGTTTTCTTCTTGCAATTTAATGCATATACCTTGCTGTTGATTGTTGTCATCTGGATAATATAGACGATAGTAGTATATCTTAGGGTGAGGAGGCGTATGCATCCTCTGCCAGTATATCATAGGGTGAGGAGGCGTACTCATCCTCTATAGTATATTTTAGGGTGAGGAGGCGTACTCATCCTCTACACTATATCCTAGGGTGAGGAGGCGTACTCATCCTCTACAGTATATCTAATGGTGAGGAGGCGTACTCATCCTCTACCAGTATATCTTAGGGTGAGGAGGCGTACTCATCCTCTACCAGTAGCACTTAGGGTGAGGAGGCGTACTCATCCTCTACCGGAAGTAAACAGCAGCTGTAATAGGACTGATCATCCTTTACGGATATATGACGAGGGAAATCTCCTGAATAGGGTCGGAGAACATAGGACTGATCATCCTTTAAAGAAGTATTAATGTATATATATAAGTAGTATTCAAAAAGGGCGGAGAACATAGGAGTGCATTATGCTACATGCGTATGCAAATGGCAGAAATTTTCTTTCTAAAAAGTATCTTTTGGAAATTCTGTCGTAATCAAAATATATATATATATATATATATATATATATTCTGGTGGTATAAAACTTGCTGGGCATTTTTGGCTCATTCTAGCTATTTTAAATATTCTAAAACAGCGGCGTCCGGAGCTGGCAATAGTGTGGCGAACCGAGATAAAGGAAAGGGAAAAACAACTGATTCAACGTGTTAGCCTTATAGTATCTGAGGGAAGAAAGTTGTTTAATTCTTTATTATCTAGTACTTTGAGGTTGTAATGAGATTCTGGAGGATACTCTGATATGTAATAACTTTTGGATCATTAAGTACTCGTTCTAAGACTTTAACCCGTGGAGTAAATGATGGAGTTTATTATGAATATCGTTGTAGATTATATTGTGAGCAGGAGATTGAATCTTCCGCAAGAAAATGTGAACATGAAGGTATGTATGTGTATGGTTGTGACGACCCAGATTCCTGTAGGGGATTTGGGGGTGTTACACTTTTGGTTGGAGAAGTTATGAGAAATGAGTGAAGCTATTGATTTGAGAAAGAGTAATTCTGGTAGTCTTACTCATCTCAAATTGAGTTTTCCTAAGTATGTGGAAGGATCTAGAGTTAGTGACTGGCAAGAAGATTGTGAGCAAAACTTTGAAATCTTTGGCGTAAAAAATTACAAGAAAACTGTTATAGCAGGGATGCACCCGGAAGGCGTGGCCAAAAGGTTGTTTCAACTACTTTCAAGTGTATACTGTAGGAAATACTCAGCTAGACTGGAGTGACTTCAAGGAAAAATTATAACGCCCTAGAAAATATTGTTATTATTATTATTATTATTATTATTATTATTATTATTATTATTATTATTATTATTATTTAATTATATAGTATTCAATGTGAATTATAGGGTGTGAATTTTTTTTCTTAGATAAAATATATGTGACATCATGTTTATATGTTCATATGGTGATGTATGTGTGTGTCGTGTAGGTCCATGTATTTTTATTTGAATTTTGTGAGCAAAAAATCTATTTAATTATGCATTATCGACCTTCGAAAAAACTTTTATAAAATCATCGGAGTTATTAAAAATCACGAAATCTTTTGTAATATCATCATTATGATATTATTTAGTTTTTAAATTTATTGGAAGAGTTATTTTGGGTGTTTAAGTATTTTAAAATGATTTTAAAAGTTTTATTATTTTTAAAGGATCTATATTTGTAAAATTCATATTTATTTCATTTTTTATCCTAAAAATATTTTAAAAATATGTGGGGGGTTCATAATTTTGTACTCTTTATTTTAAAAATGAGAAGTTTAATTTTCACCAATTTTTTATTTGATCTCAAATTTAGAAATTAGTTAAATGGATTTAATATTATTTTCAGCAATTGGAAAGTATCCTTTTTGTATTTATTTTTATCCCAAAACCGAGCACCCTGTTTATTTTTCTCGGCTATTCTCGAGAGTTCTCGACTCTCTATCTTTACTCTCTAATATCTCTTAATCTCTGATAATCTCTCAATTTCCCTCAACCTTTCTCTCTTCCGAATTAATCTCTCTCGTGAATCGCTCTCATTGCCCACTCCTTTCTCCTCCATTTAACTGTGAGGATGTGGGTATATATACAGCGGTGGTGTGTGCGCGTTTGTGTACTTTGTGTGTGAGTCTTCTCGAAGTTCTAGTGTAATCGCCGTGGTTCTTTTGTTTCTCAGGGTATGAATTCAATTCGAGCTTGGTCTTGTTGTGGTGTTGATGTTGCTGCGTGTATATGTGTGTGCGCTTACGTAATGTGGTGTGTAAAGGGCGTGTATGTATGTGTATGTAAGTAAGTAGCAGTGGGGTTATTGATTGAAGACGAGGAAGGAGACAGGTGGGTGGGCGTGTAGATTTTGTGTGTGCGTATTGTGCTGTGTGTAAGGGCCGCGTTCGTATAACTGGTTCAGGGTAGGGGAAATTGATGAAGAGTGGGTGACAGGTTGTTTTTAGGTGTGTAGGGGTAGGGCTATGTTGTTCGAAGGGAGGATGGAATGACAGTGGTATGTGATGTAGGTATATAGTGGGTATGTATAGCTGAGCTCATGGTGTGGTAAATTGGGTGGGAAATTTTGGGGGTTGTTTTAAGCACTGATGTGTAGTTTTGCTGTGATGTGTATTTATATATTGTGATTGTGTAAGTGTAGTTGTGAGTATGGTTATGGTGAAGTCGAGGAAAGAATTAGAGACAGCAGGATTGTTATTGGGAATGTGGGTTTGCGAAGTGAGGTTACTACAGGGGTTTTGATGTTCAGATTTGGAGGTGTGCGGAGTGGTGATGGATTTGTTTTGAAAGGATTGAGATTAGTGTTGAATTTCATAGTTGCCATTGATTCGGAGAGAAGAGAAAAGAGAATGAAGGTTGAAGAAGAAATTTTGCTTTTAGCAGTTAAGGTTTTCAGGGGTTTTGGGAGTTTTGATGCTTGAGAAATCGAATGAAATGAATCGAATAGATGTGAAATTGTATAAGTATGAAGTACTTGAATTGTTGATTAGATGTATGTTTTGTATCGACAAGTCAAGCATTCGAGAAGTAGAAAACAACTATTCGATAAGTCAAGAAAGGCTTATTCGATAACTCAAGCAGGTTGAAAACTCACAGCTGGCAGCGATCTAACTTAGAATAAATTCTAAACTAGGTAAAATGTGTTTTTATTAGTGAATTAAAATTTTAGACAAAAGTCCAAAATCGGTTAAGATTCAGCGAGAATTCAGCCTTTCCAAATGATTCGAGAACTCAAATATAGTATTCGAGAACTCAGTCAATAGAGAACTAAAACACTATATTCGAGAAGTCAAGAATACCTCTATTCGATAACTCTAAAAGACTCTATTCGAGAACTCGAGAGTGCTCTAATGAGACTTGTTAGAGATGTCGAATAGTGAATCACTCGAGAAGTCTGACTTATCGAAATATACTCATCACTCACAAAAATTAATTTTCACTATCTTTTAAAATTCACCAGCCATATTCATTTAAGAATATTCTAGGAAATTAAACAGTGATTCTCTCAAAATTTCATAGAAATTTCAAGTTAACAAGAAAATATGATTTTCCAACATATGCAACAGATTTGAAATATTTATAAATCATACTTCAGCCAACACTTACTCCAAAAATATTGAGAATTTAGATAAAGTAAGTGTTTACTGCTACAACAAACTAGATGCTGTATTCACTTAGCCAGAATCTGAAGAATTCAGCATTCCAATCTCACTAACCAACCTTGTGAAGGTGGCTTCATCTAATGGCTTAGTGAATATATCAGCTAGTTGTTTATCTGTAGAGACATTATGTAACTCAATGGTTCCATTAGTTGCATGTTCTCTAATGAAATGATATCTGATGTCAATGTGCTTTGTCCTAGAATGATTGACAAGATTGTCAACTATAGATATTACACTTGTGTTATCACACATGATTGGAATTCTTTCCAACACAAGTCCATAATCCCTAAGTTAATTTCTAATCCAAAGCACTTGAGCACAACAACTTCCAGCAGCTATGTATTCAGCCTCAGCTGTAGAAGTTGACACAGATTGTTGTTTCTTGCTATACCAAGAGACTAACCTTTGTCCAAGAAACTGGCAGCTACCTGAAGTGCTTTTTCTATCCACTCTGCATCCAGCATAATCATCATCAGAATAACCAACCAGATTGAACCCTGTGTCCTTAGGATACCATAGACCCAAGTTTGGAGTGCCATTCAGATATCTAAAGATCCTTTTTATAGCAATCAAATGTGATTCTTTTGGATTTGATTGAAACCTTGCACACAAGCATGTAGCAAACATGATATCTGGCCTACTTGCAGTGAGATAGAGTAGAGAACCAACCATGCCTCTGTAGACTGAGATATCTACTTTCTTGCCTTTAGCATCTTCATCCAATTTAGTGGCAGTGGCCATGGGTGTCTTTGTAGGTGAGCAATCTTCCAAATCAAACTTCTTCAATAAATCCTTGATGTACTTGGTCTGACTGATAAAGATACCATCCTTCCTTTGACTGACTTGCAACCCAAGAAAGAATGTCAGCTCTCCTATCATACTCATCTCATATCTACTCTGCATGAGTTTAGAGAATTTCTCACACAGCTTCTCATTTGTTGAGCCAAAAATGATATCATCCACATAAATCTGAACTAGGATAATATCACCACCATGCTTCTTGTAAAACAGTGTCTTGTCCAGTGTGCCTCTAGTGAATTGATTTTTATGGAGAAATTGAGATAAAATATCATACCATGCCCTTGGAGTCTGCTTAAGTCCATACAGTGCCTTAAGCAGTCTGTAGACGAATTCTGGGAAGTGTGGATCCTCAAAGCCAGGTGGTTGTTGCACATAAACTTCTTCTTCCAACTCTCCATTCAGAAATGTACTCTTGACATCCATTTGATAACTTTAAAGTTTGAGTGAGCAACAAATGCCAAGAATATTCTGATGGCTTCCAATCTAGCAACAGGGGCAAATGTCTCATCATAATCAATGCCTTCCTGTTGAGAGTATCCTTTTGCAACCAACCTTGCTTTGTTTCTTACTATTACACCATCTTCATCCATCTTATTCTTCAGAACCCATTTTGTTCCAACAATGGTTCTATTCTTTGGTGCAGGCACAAGTTCCCATACTTTGTTCCTTTCAAATTGATTCAGCTCCTCTTGCATGGCAATAATCCAATCTGGATCCAACAGTGCATCATCAAGTTTCTTAGGCTCAACCTGAGATAAGAAACAACCATAGAGACACTTATTCTGAGTTGCTCTCCTAGTCCTTACTCCTGCATTAGGATCTCCAATGATTTGCTCTGCAGTGTGTGATCTATCCCATTTCCTTGAGTGCTCAGCCTGATTTCTCATTCCTGATGTTGCTTCATCATCCAAATCATGATCATCCTGATTTCCTCCCACTGTGAGGTTGCCACTACTCACAGGTGTGTCTTGGATGCTAGTTTTTCCACTGTTGATTGGCAAAAATTCTTCTCTTGTATTATCATTCACTTGAGTCTGTTAAACTTGAGTTTCAACTTCAGTTTCAGTCTCTTCATCAGAATCATCTAGATTATCAAACTTCAATGGATCTTTATCTTCATCATTGGCTTCTTCTAGTCCAGGTAGTTTGCTGTCATCAAATGTCACATCTGTGCTTTCCATAATTTTCTTTTGATTGATGACATAAACTTTGTATGCAATTCTTTCCATAGAGTAGCCAAGAAAAATTCCTTCAAATGCCTTTGCATCAAACTTACCAACATATTTAGAATTATCCTTCAATACAAAGCATTTGCTTCCAAAAGTATGAACATACTTTAGAGTTGGCTTCTTTCCAGTCATCAAATTGTAAGGTATCTTTCCAGTATTTTTGTTGATGAGGGTTCTGTTCTGGATATAGCATGCAGTGCTTACAGCCTCAGCCCAAAAACATGTAGGCATCTTTGCATCAAGTAACATTGTTCTAGCAGCCTCAATTAGAGATCTATTCTTTCTCTCAACAACTCCATTTTGTTGTGGAGTCCTTGGAGCTGAGAATTGCTGAGAAATCCCATTCTCTTTGCAGAATGCTTCAAGTATGGCATTTCTGAACTCTGTTCCATTATCACTTCTCAGTGCAATCACACTTGCATTGTTGGCCTTTGCTTCCTTGTCAACTTTCTTTATGTGCTCAATGATTACTTGTGGAGCCTCATCTTTTGATGCCAGAAATTCCACCCACGTATACCTTGTAAAGTCATCAACCATCACCAAGGCATACTTCTTTCTTCCTAGTGACATGACATTGACAGGCCCAAACAAATCCATATGAATGAGTTGGAGGGGCTTTGTTATTGATGTCACTGTCTTTGACTTGTGGCTTGATCTTTTCATTTTTCCCTTTTGACAAGCCTCACACACTCCTTCTTGACAGAACTCGAGTGTGGGCATGCCTCTCACTAACTCTCTTTTGACTAGAGAATTAATGAATTTGAAGTTCAGGTGTGATAATTTCTTGTGCCACAGCCAATAGTCTTCATTTGATGCTTTTGAGTAAAGCAACAAATTTTGTCCTTGTTTGCAGAGTCCATATTGGCTACAAACAGGCTTCCTTTTCTTACTCCAGATAGAGCAAAATCACCAGTCTTCTTGTGGGTGATCAAACATTCATCTTTGTCAAAATTCACCTTGAATCCTCTATCAGTAAACTGACCAACACTTAGCAGATTATGCTTGAGTCCCTTGATTAGTGCTACATCTTCAATGATGACATTACCAACTTTCAACTTGCCATATCCCAATATGTTACCCATGCTGTCATCTCCAAAAGCAACCATTGGGCCAGCCTTTTCCTCATACTGTGATAGCAGGGCCATATCACCAATCATATGATTTGAGCATCCACTGTCCAAGATCCACATGACTTTCATTTCACTTTCTTTGCCCTGCAAACACAAAGGTATTACTTCTCCTTTGGTACCCAAACAAGTTTGGGTCCATGTGACTTAGAAACAGTTTTATCATAACCAACATGCCTATCAACTTTCTTGGTGTTAGTCTTCTTGTCACTGTTAGAAGTCTTAGAACCTGAGGTCTCAAACTTAGGTGACAGAGGTACCTTCCTAGCTTTAGGAGGACTTGAAGACTTTGACCTTGTGTAGTGTGTGTGAGAATTGTGACTGATACAACCATCAATGAACTGCCTTCTCAAATTGAAACAACTAGTCATAACATTCATATTGCATGGCATACAGTCAAATTTATCACAAAATGGTGCATCTCTATGTCTTAGAGGCACAGAGCAGTCATAGAAAGGTTTGGGCACACTACCAACAGGTTTCTTGCATGCATGAGTTAGATGATTGGTACTGAAATAGTTCTGACAAGTTTTCCTAGGGGCATTAGGCATATAAGCATAGTTATTATCTTTGTTAATCCCTAACTTCCCATTCCTGTTCTGTCTCTTCTTAGTCACTTTCTTCTCTGATTCACTCTTCCCAGCTGAAACAAACTTAACAAACTTCTTAGGTCCTGACCTATCACCTACTGGCTCCTTGACTTTTGACTTGACACTCTCACTCTTAGAGGATGCTTGTTGTTCATTGGATTGTGCCTCATCCTCATCATTCAACATTTGCTTGATGAGTAAGGCATTCTCATCAATTTCAAATGTTGATTCTTTAAAAATTGGATTTTCAGTCTTTTTCAAAATGTGAGGCACTTCCCCATGAACAACTGTGTCATCTTCAATGACAGCATAGCCTTTTCTCTGTTTAAGAGTGCCATAATCATGTCCAATAGCAGCCTTGGGTTTAGCTTCAATTTTCTCACAGTAGGATTGCACTAGACCAGATGATTTCTTGAAAGTTTTCAGTTTGAATTCATTTTCAGCTAATTCATCCCTTAGAGCCTTTTCAACCTGACTAGCACACAAAACCTTATTCTACAGATATTCAACTTCTTTCTTAAGGTTTTCTACTTGTATAGCAGTTAGCTCAAGTTCCTCATTCTTTTTGATTAACATTTCATTTCTAGTAGATAGTTTAGTAATCTCTTCATTAGCAGCAGTCATACTAGTATGAATGTTAAACATCTCAACAGATAGTTGTTCAATCATGCATTTATACTCAGAAACAGACATGTCTATAGTAGTGAGAGATGGTACTTGAGGATCTGATGGAGATTTTTCATCCTTGGAATTGGCCATCAAGGCATAATTGCAAAATTCTTGTTCCTCTCCATCACTGTCAGAATCATCCCAACACTTCCCTTCAGCTATGTAGGCCTTACCTTGTGTCTGCTTTTTCAGAAGGGCCTCATACTTAGCTTCGAGCTCAAGATAATCTCTATCCTTCTTTTTAGGCTTCTTGCATTCACTGGCAAAATGCCCTAGGTCATTGCATCTATAACACCTTACAGATGACCTATCCATATGGCTGGTTTTGAACTTAGTCTTGTTTGGTTTCACAGGTGCCTTGTTCTTGTTGAATGAATGGTTTTGGGTTTTGGGTTTGAAGGGTCGATTCCTCTTGAATCTGATGTTTGGAAATTTTCTGGCCATGAAAGCATATGAAGTGTTTTCCATCCCATCTAGTTCTTCAAGAGTATAGAACTCATCTTCCTCCTTCTCCTCAACAGGTTCACTTACCTCAGCTTCAGTTTCTTCATCATCTACCACTTCCTCTATCCTCAGTTGGCTTGTAGATGCTTCTAGGTCTTGAATAGATTTGTTGACAATCAAGGCACATGATGTATTTATCATTCTGCCTTGGTTGGCTTGAATAGCCCTTTTCTGAAGCAACTCAAGCTCATGAGTCTTTAAAACCCTATAGAGCACATCATAAGTGATTTTGTTCAAATCTCTTTCCCTTAGAGAAATGACCCTTTGCTCTAGATGATTTGGTGAAAATAGCAGAAACTTCATGTTCAATTCCTTGGTGCTGTAAACCTTGCCATTCATCTACAACTCAGTAACTAGCTTGTGAAATCTCTCAAACATCTCAGTGATGCTTTCCTTGGCTGTGCCATGAAAGCTTCATACTGTGTGACCAGTATCTGTTTCTTGTTCTCTCTGACCTCATCAGTTCCTTCACATAACACCTCAATGTGATCCCACATTTCTTTGGCAGTGGTACATGAAGCAATGTTTGCAAACATTGACATGTCCATGGAATCTATAATCAGCAACATGAGGTGACTATCAAGGGCAACCATCTCCTTTTCTGATTCTGTCCATTTGGATGGATCCTTAGCCACATAAGATCTTGGAATAGTAGTGGTTCCAACAGTCTTTTCAGGAATCTCCTGTTGGGGAACAAATGGACCATTCTTGAGAATCTCAGGATACAAATGATGAGATGCTTTGATGAACAACTGCATCTTGATCTTCCAGAGGTTGTAGTTTTTTTTGTCAAACTTAGGGACTTTCACCGTTCCTGTGGTCTTTGGTGTATTAGAACTCATGATCGTTTTTCTGTTTTTGAATAAACAACCCGCTCTGATACCACTTGTTGAGTATAGAATACTGTAAAAGAATACAGAGGGGGGGTGAATGGATTCTTGAACTTTTCTTTGTTGAGTCTGTGTAGCATATAAGTGTTTGTGTGTGCAAAGATGTAGGTGCGGATAAAGAACAACACAAGTCACAATATCACTTTAATCTAATGTATTATTAGATAAAGGTTGCTACAATCTGTGAATACAAATGATAGTATTCTCAGCTTCGTTTTTCTCAGAGAGATATGGCTTACAATGAATATGAAAACTTGACTCACCAAAAGTTAATTGCTAAGGAAGTGAGCCTGTATCCTTATAGAACATGGATACAACCTACTTACTACAAATAAGGTAGCTAAAACAAATTACTTTCTAGTCTGTCTATCCTATTTGAGTAAGAGTCCAAACGGTTACAGATTTGACTTTGCAAAGCCTGTTCAGATCCACTTCTTTAGCCTTTTGTCTCTTCTATATCTCTCTAAGCTTCTTTGTAGGATTTCCAGAGTACGTTACAGATTGAGGTCCATAAAGTGCATTGGCTTGTTGCAGGTTTCTGACTTGTACAATTTCTCCAGTATTTTGTCTCAAAGAATGTATTCGAGAAGTGACTAAGTAAGTGATTCGAGAACTAGAATTGACTTGATCGATAACTCTGAGTTCTCGAACACTGTTATATTGGCATACCGAATTACTTCTCGAATAGCTCTTTTTCATCAGGATTCCTTGAGTTGTTGAATAGAACACTTGACTTATCGAATCCTTGAGATATCGAATAGCTTTCTGAGTCCTTGAGATATCGAATGGAACTTTGACTTGTTGACTCCTTGAGAACTCGAATATCACTTTTGACTTGTTGACTTCTTGAGTTCTCGAACAGAGTAATAGACATATCGAATCTCTGAGATATCGAATGAGATATTGAATAGTGTATTCAGAGATATCGAATAGTGTCTTCTGAGATATCGAATCCCTGACTTCTTGAATGCTAGACTTCTCGAATAGACAAATGTACTTCTCGAATTGGTACTTAGGCAAATTCTTCACTTTCTTCAAATCCCAACTGTGATTATTTGACAGTCTTTATCTTCTTGCTTGAGGCATGAACCTTGGAACTTCTTTCAAGCATTATTCTTGACTATATAAGTACAGTTACACAACTAGGATTTGGTGCCTATTACAAGTACAGAACAAGTAGAGACTCTACAACTAGAGGTTCCCTCAGTTAAGAGGTCATGTAAGTAATGCAAAGCATTACAGATAATTAGGCTTGTTATTTGATGTAAACAGGCATGCCTCTGTGACTAACATTAACACATCAATGTAATCAACGTTGGCGAATTTTTAACGGAATGCTTACTTTCAAATTCTCATATAACGTTGGCAAATTTTATTATAATTTATAATATATTTTTATATAAACATTATTTCAATTTATTAATTTTAATTTTAATTTAATATAATTTGATATATTCATATTTAAAGATTATACTTATGTTCTTATTATAAATAATGTATACTAATTTTTAATATATTTTATTAATAATTGAAAGATATGGTGTGATGTTTTTGAATATATATTAATGATTACAACTAAAAATAAAAACGTGAAAAATGCAATCACTTAATTATCATTAACTATATTATGTTATTATTTATTTTAATAATTAGGATAACCAAACCGACAAACTTTCATTACAAATGCAAGTTTTATCATAATGCTAAGAAATTTGTGAATATGACTAGAAAACTTGGCGTACTTTGCACTGCATGAATTATACGCGAGTTTAAAATTTTTAAATAAAAAATAAGATGGGGTTTAAGATTCAAAAATTTTGTTAAATAAACTACTTCAAAAAAATTAAAAAAAACTGGGCTTGGAAAACAGAAAGATATAATTGGGCCTTGAAGGTCTTGGACATCTTTTCGGACTCTCAAGCCTAATCCGACCATGACTGTTAGTCATGTTTTGGTATGTGCTGTATGACAAAAAAAGAGTGACAAAAAAAAGGTATCAAATCGACAACCAAGTATAGCTATTTCGCTTATAATAGTATAGTATAGATAGATGTGGAAGATGGTTCCCCGCGACTTACTTTGACAACGACCACATATGGTACATCGTGTACCGTATTTGAGAGATGTGGAACAGGAAATTTCGCAACAGACAGTAGATGCGGTGTACAAAGTGCCGTGTTTTTTGAAAAAAAAATGGAGCATATACGGTGCACGAAATTCCATATACAATGCACAAAATTCTGCATTCATGGGATACGTGAGGGCCAATAATCTGTAGATGGAATATTTTGATGATTATCTCTTTATTTGTTGAAATTTATTATTATACAAAAAATACTAATTTTATCAATTTTTATGTAACATTCTAAATTTTAATAATTAAATTATTGTTTTTTCTGATTTATCAATCAAATTGATGGTTATCAATATAAAAATAAATTCCATCTATTTTCATCTACGATTATATCAATTTTCGACCGAATGATCAATTCAATAATAAATTTCAATTTTATAAGTGAAATAATAAAGAGCCATTACATTGATAAACCCCACATATAGGTGATCCCGTTTAACGAATCAATAATTAAATTTTGAACAAAAAAACTTAATTTTTTTTATAAAACTACTTTGAATATATATACCGTAACTCCCATAATTATTTATATAATGGTTCTCCCTAACTCCCATAATTATTTATAATTTTAGTAACACATTTTTTTTGTGTAAATTATATTTTGAGAAAACTGGGCCTGAGGACAACCTCAGGGATCTCCTGAGATTATAAGAATATTGCTTATAAAATAAGGGGCCCCGTAGGGGCAGTTTTGTAAATCTAAATTTTTTATCAGTAATTTACACAAATGCCCTTAAAATTTGTATTGATTTGTTCTATCCTCAGATTCCAGGTCATCCTCAGGCACATGAAACCCATTATATTTTACGGTGTGCTAAAATAATATTTGCGATCAGAAAACAGCTACGAATTACGATCATGAAATTCACGATCATGAAAACAAAATGCCAGACAACAATAACGTAGAAAACAAAGTATTTTTCTTAGTAATACAGCTAAGCTCCTAATAATTTAAACGTCAGATTTACTGAAACAACCCATGTAGAAATTAGAATTCAAAGGAACATGTGAAACCTTCCTCTCTGGTGTAGTAGTCATGGACAATGCTCCAGCACATCAGAAACAAGCCAAGTCACCTTCAGCCATAACTCAGAGCCCCATATGGAAGCTAACTCCGGGAAACAATAGCAGCAAGATGAGCAATCTTTACGACTCGTATGACCTCCAGGCAGTGAGCAAACAGATTAATCGTGCCATCCGTGGATCCAAAAGTCCTCTGTCACCTTACTCATATTACATGAACTTAACCCCATACTGTTCCAGACGATCAAGTTGCCTCACCACAAAGAGGATTTGCTATCCACAATTGGAAAGTAAAACTCATAATCCACAGCTGAATTGTAAAGGCAACAGAGGAATTTTGTCAAGGATATGGAAGAGAATTAAAGCAGGGCTTGCAAATAGTAGATGATAAAATTTTTATCATGTTGACAACATACCTGTTAAATGTTAATCATGTATATTATAAAGTACAGCTTCAGGTATACAGTTCGCTACTGGAAAGTGTTCTTGCCAATACCATTAGCTCATGTAGTTCCGATTTCTGGTGTTCTGGTCAACTTTAAAGCAACTTGGCAAGTAAGCAGCAGAGCAAGAATCTCCCAATGTAAACAAAAAGAATCCAGAAATAAAATGGCTGCGTGCGAGCTCTCTGGGAGAGACCAAATACTTCGTTGCCAATTATTGTACATAACGTGTATATTTATGTATTTCGCCTTCGCCTTCACATATGCCTATGGTAACTGGAACTGCGTGTATATTTATGTATTTCGCCTTCACATATGCCTATGGTAACTGGAACTGTATATTTATGTGTATCACTCTGTCTTCGCATCTGCATAAATTGTTTCCAGTAGTTCTAATATTACATGAAGCGTTTAAACGAGGGCAACTTGAAAAAATAGTTCAAAAGCTTTAAGGAAATATATCTAGCATCCTTTTTTTCTCTCATTTTGACCAATTCCTCCTATCTCACTACTCAAAAACAATCCATAGGGGACAATAAAGATATACAGCTGCAAAATAGCTGCATTTGTGTGGTTCTCACGGTAAGAAATTAATAAAGTACAAAGATGTGTATCTTCAATGTGTATCTTCGACGATATAACATGTCAAAAAAACAGTGAGCATTTTAATGGGATTATAAAAAAAAAATCCAATGTAATACATCAACATAATAACAAAAAAAAATAAATTAAAACCAAGTATATTACCCATATAATAGTACGACATCACTTCCACTTCCATTCTTAAATTGTTTCATTCCTTCAACCAAATGGATCCTTCCATGATTCATTTTGCAAAGTAGTATGTTATTATTTCAAAATTATAGCATATGCTAAACATAAAGCAGTGAACATATTATAGAACCTACCAATGCAAACTGGGTTCCAGAAACAAAACATCTAAAACAAACATTTAACATACAAATTTAGGATGGAAGACCGTTAACATCACAAAATCTGATACATGAGGTCCAGCAAATGTGCCCTAAATGCTACATAATCCAGACATACAAAAATTGAATAAATACTGAGTGTTCAATGTTTATCCAAAGAAAGCCAATATAAATCTATTCAAGGAGCAACAATAACAATCCTTCCAGCAACTTGATCAAGATCACGTTGTCCACTTGATGTGATTTTTCTCCCACTGGTGCACAGAAACAGATTACAAGCATTACAATTTCATGCGATGACAAGCCTTATTAAGCTAAATCACGGGGTTGTTAACAACTCTATTATGCAAGCATTCTTGCATCAAACACATAAAAAACATAGAAACCTCGTAATATTAGATTCTGAAAACCTTCAAACGTTAAACTGTTTACTCTAACATGCACAACATGTAATCCCTACGAGAGAGAACCTATCCAATTAGACTTTTTCACAAACACCACAAGCTCAAGTAGCCTAGACATCTACCACAAGGCATGAGAATACTTAAAAAATTGAAGCACTTACCCCTTACTGTCAAAATCAACAATGTTCATTGTTTGCAATTGCTGAAGAATGTGACGAGCAATACCCCCACTGCTCTTGCAGAAGTGTGGTGGAGCACTACCGTTCCTCTTGCTTCCTCCATAGATCCTCCTAAAGGCACCAACACCAAGACCTCCCCGCAAATATATTTTCCTCGCCATTGATGCTGCAGGTCACATTATATAAAGACAAATAAGCAAAAGCCATAAAAAATTTATACAGGATTAATTCGAATAGTCCCGGCAAGGGAAGAACCAGCATACCAGCTCTAATATAGTACCAATCGTTATCATAAGGTGCAAGCTCCTTAAAAGTGCCAGTCTTTACAATGTCAGTCCAATGTGGAAGCTCCATCTGTAAAATATAATTAAAAGCAGTAAGACAAAATTCAACAGAAATAACCTTACTCGTATTTAAATGATGAACTATGCTGCATATCCTTTTTGATCGACATCACATCACTTGATGAGAAATACTTTAAGCTAGTTTTAAAATAATACAACGATCAGTAGAGAATACACAGTCTCCTAAATTAGAGGCATAAATAGACAAACCAAAAAACAAGTAATGTCAATCATCTTGTGCATGCTAAAGGATATGTCTCATTAGAATTGATTCACGAAAAGTCGAAAACCAACTTGATATTGCCTTGTTGCATATATACTATTGGGACGGTTGATTTACTATTAATACTACAATAATCCCTGATTTACTTTTAATACAGTAATCCCATTGTAGAATACCAACAAGAGAAACATGCTTATGTGTGTATTAGCTGTTATTGTGTTAATAGTTAGTTGATGAATGAGCTTACCATGAAAGGAAAATTCAGAACATTTTAATATTGCACCTCAACTCTAATGCAAGTCATCAATACCAAGAATTAAAGAAAAACTTGAACAATAAAACCAAATGATTAAACCTAATTAAATTTTCAAATCCTTAGAAACTGTAATTACACAAGACACTCACATTTGAATAAATTCGACAAATTTATATAAAATTATAATTAAGAACAACTGAGATACAAGATATAATAAATAAATTAAAAAAAAAGAAACCTTTCCGGAGCGTTTGAGATGAGCAGCGTAAGCCTTGACGAATTCATGTGGAGAAACATCTTTCACTGTCCTACCCGCCGCCTCCATTGCCGATAGGGTTTGCGACAAACAAAAGAGATAGAGAGAAGGCGTTCAGTGAGCTAGGCTTGGGGGCTTTTATTTCTTTTTCAAATGTTTGTCAAAAAGCCCAATACAACTCAGTCCACCCAGGTTTGGCCCAAAAACACAGCCCCTCGTGTGTATGCCAATATTTCATTTGGACGGTGTGGAAAATTTAAATAATAAATCGTCAAATAATTTTTGCTAAACAAAGAAAAGGGTGCGAGGTGGTTATGATTTATGCAACTGTATTTTCCAATACAACAAATAAATTGAAAATAAAAACCTCTAACTAGTTATTGATGTGCAATAAAATTCAATCTAATTTATCAATGTTCGATAGACTCTTGAGCATCTCGAACATATCAGGTATACCATTCATGAAACTTTTCACACCTTTTTTCATTCGAGAAATACGAGGAATAGCATATATTACATCATATATCTCTTTGCTAGAGGGTTTTGGAGGACCTTGTGCTTCACTCGCGTACTCGGTGAAGGACTCAGCAAATCTAGAAACAGCATCAGCAAGACGATCTCGCTTTACCCTCTTGTTCGACTCCCCATAAATAGTATCAAAACCATTGCCAATCTCATTCTCCGTCTCTATGACAAAGGTTGACTCTTCATGTTGCTCGGCACCATCACTAGTGGCTCTATCCGAGATAAAAAGAGTGCAAATATCATCCCATTTATCAATACATTTGTCTGATATGCAGAAGCACTAGAATTGTCCTGTACATATAACCAAATAAAGTTAATAATAGAGTAGTAGCTGTAATTTTCCAGGTCTCAATCTTATACAACGAGATGAGCAATTGTACAGCAATCGTATAAATGCCATTTGTAGAACATCTAAGTTTTCATGTGTTCTTTATTGCAAAAATTAAACATGACTCTCACTCTTTTAGCCTTCATCAGCAAGTTAGTTTGTTTAGTTACATACTATCTGTGTTGTACGTCTGTCTATGTTTCAAGCTTCTTGCTTTTCTTGAGTTTCTTTCTAAATTAAATCTACACGTGATTATTTAGAAATGTTAAAAGGATATTCTTTAATTTGTAAGCAGTAGTTACATAAGTTGGGGCATAATCAAGCATTTGGATTTTAACACTTTTTTCTTGTGCTTAATCTGTCTTGGTTTGGTACTAGAAAAAATTTATCTATCTATCTATAACCAGAGAACATGCACTTTTGAAGTGAGCAAATTTATTCAGGACATGTCTGAATTGCCACAATCCATATTTAGTAATGTCAATTGTTTACCTACGAATCTACGATTACTTACGTAGTTTTTGATATGTATACTACGATTAAGGACTCAGCTGGATTCAATAACAAACTTTGGCTATTACAAAAAAGGTGCAAGAGCTTTGACAGTTACTAACCAGCACTATTAATCCTGTTTCAAACACCTACTAAGGAAAGTTAAAGTTAAAGTTATATATCCATCTTTATTATGTTGACCAAAACATTCTTGACTATCCTCAAAATAGGTCCATGCATAGCCCTAAAGACCTGCTTCGATTATCTATCTGATATTTACTACTAAACAAACATGATTAGACATCACACTTAAAACATCAGTTACAAATGTCCCTGATATTAAAAGCATGTATTACATCGACAACTTTAAAATCGATGTCTTTTATAAATCAAACATCAATTTTCTTTAAAAGCGATGTCTAAACTCGTTTTAAAAAATTCAACAGCGACCTCCCATAGCTTTCTTTCCCCGCCTTAGAAAATTTTCTTACAACTCCCCCCCCTCACTTGAACAAATTTTTTCCCATTAAACTAATTTTCCCCTCCGGCCGTGTTCAACTCCTGACCAACTGTTCCCTAAACAATAAAATTTTAAAACAAAATCATAAATACATTAAACAAAAAAGATAACTCCAATTGAGTTTATTACTCCTCAAACCAAAACCAATTGAGCTCTCGCCCCTTTCTTCTCCGCTTTCTCAAACGTAACCCTATCTTTCAATTAAGCTCCGATTATGCTTCGTTTGTCCGATTACTACTTTCAATTAACTTTCTTTTCTTCATTGGCTTCTTTTCTTTATTCAGTTATATCATTTTCATTGTTTCTTCAACAGATCTGAAACTTGAAGGTTGGAGTTTGGAGCTTTGGGTTGCGAATTTGTTTCACTTTCCTTGTTTTTTGTTTGTAAGGTATTTTCTTTGTTCTTTGTTTGGTAAAGTTTTTTGTTCATTGTTTGCATCTTCACATCAATCAAACTTGCTATAACAGGATAACAATAACTAATACATAATAAAAAAATATACCAAAAAACTAGCAGAACTTCAAAAAAACCCTAAATAAAAAATCTCAAACATTCAAATTCAAAACCTTGAATATAAGTCCCAAACATAGATAAAAAAGCGTAAATACAAAACCCCAAACATTCCAATATAAAACTCTGATTTACCTTATCCAAAGAAAGCCCCAAAGTTGAAGCCCTAATTACTTGTAATTTCAAGAAAAAAAAAAGGATTGAATGTCATACATAATCAATCGAAAATAGAATTTAGTTGTAAACCGAGTTAGTGGAGAGAGTTTGTAAATCGAGTTTATATTCAACTACCAATTGTAAAGGGGGAGAGTTTTGGGAGAGAGTTATTGAGAGATAAAGAGAAAGTTTTAAAAAAGCTATTTTATGTAATATTTTTATATATACGTATGTATTTTAAAGTAACAATTAAAATAAATAATTATGATAATATTTATATTCATGAGATTCATAAAGTTAAAAATTATTTTAATAATAAAAACATCTATACAACTTAAAATTTTAATAATAAAATATAATTTTTTTAAAGAAAATAATAAAATATAATTAAAAAGTTATGAATTATTCAATCCAGTAAAACTAGTAAGGAAAATATTTTATGAACGGGGTCGCGACCCATTATGTTTATTTAAGACTAGTCCAGTATGGTTTCCAAAAAAAAAAACTAGGCCTGTAGGGAAAGTCCAGTAAGTAGTTTCATCTTTCTATATAATCTAAACAGAGGGGAGAGGTCCAGATATCCTCGCAAGAAAAACAAAAACACTAGATCTCGGCTAAGAAAACGGTTTGTGTTCTTTAATGTATGTTTTCCTTTTTGATTTGATAGTGTTCGGTTAGTTCTCATACCTCTGTTTTTTGCTTTTTCATGTACAAGTACATGGAAGATTTCCAAGATTTCCAAGATTGATCTTCTTGTGAGTATAAGCATTTTACTATTATTATTATTGAATATGTGTTCCCTTTTTTTTGTTACTCTTTTCCCATTTTCTTAATTTTCATGTATTATTAGGATTTTGAAGATGTGTTTTTTTACTGTTACCCTTTTCATTAGGGTTTTGAAGATGTATTTTTGTTTTTTATATGTCCTTTTCACATTTTACTGTAATTCAATTCATGTACTATTAGGGTTCTTAAGGGGTGTGTTCTTCTTATTTTTTTTTTGTTTACCCTTTTCACATTTCTCTAATTTTTTTTTGTTTTTTTATACCGTCTTCATTCGCTATCCAAGACCTAAATCCACCACAAAACCCATCTCGTCCAATTATTGTTGCTATGACTGATAGATGAAGAAGGCTTGCTTCTCTACCTCCTCCAGCAGGCAGATTTATGTTTCCGACCAAGCAGGAGCAACGACCCCCTATAAGCACCATTCTCAAACACCACCCCAAGTAAATTATTTTCATATATCCATCTTATCCTACTGTATTAGAATTGTTAAAATTTTTGATAATAATACAATTTATATATAGCTGATCGATATGCTGAATTGAGGATCGAAAGCTACCATGCTTCTTGGTACTGGATCGTCCATGGGTTATGGACAACGTTCATCTCCGGTGACTGGCTTGTATTCCACAAGCTGTCTAGAGAGGATAAAAAGTTGTATGACACCTACAAACAACTTATCAAATTAGTAAGGCTAAAAGTTAATTTTCTGATTTAGTACGTACTTACTTGGATATATTAATTTTTATCATTTGATTTTGTTGCTTGTTGCGTTTGTGTGCAGCACTCGCCTCTCTTAGATCCCAATTTGACAAAGAAGCTCCATCAGGTTTGGGTCAGTACCTCTCATAAAAAGGTGACTCAGAAGGAAGCAAATGAAACTCTTTGGAGCCACGAGGGAGCTGATCATTCTTTGCATGAGTTGGACAACCTAACTATTAAGGACTATATGGCGAAGACAGGCATGATGGGTGACCTCGTGCAATCGAGATTGGTGACTGAAATGACCGCTTTTATGAGAAATTACAGTTTTTATGAAAAATTACCGTTATACGCTTTTTTAAGTTTACTTTGCAAAAGTACCACCTTTAAAATTTTCTTGCAAAAATACGATAATTTACCATCTTTTTTATTCTATTGTTCACAGCGTATTCACATTCTTTCTCATATGCATTGTACCATCCTCTTCTCCCGTGTTCCAAAAAAATATGATTAGACATCACACTTAAGACAACGGTTACAAATGCCCCTGATGTTAAAAGCCTATATTACATCGACAACTTTAAAATCGATGTCTTTTATAAATTAGACATCACTTTTTTTTAAAAGGGATGTCTAAAACTCGTTTTAAAAAATTCAATATCGACCTCCCATAGCTTTCTTTCCCCGTCTTAGAAAAATTTATTACAACTTTCCCCCCACTTAAACAAATTTTTCCCCCTTAAACTAATTTTCCCCTCCCGCCTTGTTCAACCCTCGGCCAATTGTCCCCTAGACAATAAAATTTTAAAACAAAAATCATAAATACATTAAACAAAAAAGATAACTCCAATTGAGTTTATTACTCCCTCAAACCAAAAGAGCTCTCGCCTCTTTTTCCTCCGCTTTCTCAAACGTAACCCTATCTTTCAATGAAGCTCCGATTAAACTTAGTTTGTTCGATTACTACTTGCAATTAACTTTCTTTTCTTTGTTTGTTTCTTTTCTTTATACAATTATATCATTTTCATTGTTTCTTCAACAGATCCGAAGCTTGAAGGTTGGAGTTTGGAGCTTTGGGTTGCGAATTTGTTTCAATTTCCTTGTTCTTTGTTTGTAAGGTATTTTCTTTGTTCTTTGTTTGCATCTTCACATCAATCAAACTCGCTATAACATGACAATAATAACTAACACATAATATAAAAAATACACCAAAAAACTAGTAGAACTTCAACAAAATCCTAAATAAAAAATCTCAAACATTCAAATTCAAAGCCCCGAATATAAGTCCCAAACATAGATATAAAAGCGCAAAAACAAAACCCCAAACATTCCAATATAAAATTCTGATTTACCTTACCCAAAGAAAGCCCCAAACGTGAAGTCCTAATTCCTCGTAATTTCAAAACAAAAAGGATTGAATGTCATACATAACCAATCGAAAATAGAATTTAATTGTAAACTGAGTTAGTGGAGGGAGTTTGTAAATTGAGTTTATATTCAACTACCAATTGTAAAGGGGGAGAGTTTTTGGGAGAGAGTTACCGAGAGATAAAGAGAAAGCGAGTGAGTAGAGAGGGAAACCTAAATAATTTGGTTAAGGGGGGAAATATCCGTCCAAAATTTGGTTAAGCGAGTGTGTACTTGTTTTTTCAAAAAACAAAAAGAAAAACTAATTTGTTGTTAATCTTTTTTTTAGAGAGTGTTTTTTTAAAATTTTATATTTATATTAAATTTGGAAAATGCATGCTAGATACTTATATAAAATATATTTAAGAATAGTAGCAATTTACAATTATTTATCAAATTTAAAAGGAATGTCTACTTGTCCGATTTGACTATTATAAAATCAAACCAAATAAATCTAGATTTTTTTTTAAAATTACCACAACACTAAAATCGTTATATATTAACATCCATATGGTTGAATCGTCGAAAAATAATTAAAAAAATAATCAACATTCAGGACAAAACTTGTTAAAAGGAATGTTTACTTTGACCGATTTGACTATCATAAAATCAAACCAAATTAGTCTAGGAATTTTTAAAAAAATTACCACAACACTCAAAATCGTTAAATATTAACATCCATACGATTTGATTCTCGAAAAAATAATTTTAAAAAATAGTTACAACAAGTGCTGGTGTGGGACCCACTGCTAGCGTGGCAGGTGGGGGCCCACAAGTGCTGACGTGGCAGGTGGGTGGGGCCCAACCTGGGCCCCATCCACCTGCCACATCAGCCCTTGTGGACCCCACCCACTGCCACATCAACACTTGTGGGCCCCACCCACTGTTGAGTATACAACAACGAAAGCAAAACCCAAAGCAAATAAACAAGAACAAGAAAATAAACGACAATCACACAAGACAATGATTTACGTGGTTCGGAAATTCCTACTCCACAAGCCGCACTAATTTTGTATTGATCTCTCACAATTGTGTTGAGTTGTGTTGTTGTGTTGTGTTACAATTACATGAGTATTTATAAGAGAAGAAACCGGGTCAACCAATCAGAGTCTAATTCTGAAATTCCTAACTCTAATTAGAGTCCAATTCAGAAATTCCTAACTCAAGTCAGAATCCAATTCCAATTCTGAAACCTGATAGACTCCACAAACCAAACAATCTCCCACTTGGAGTCTGACCACATCTTCGCTTCACTCTTGTAAATCTAGTAACAAATAATCCTTCGATCAATAACTCTAACTAGTGCAGCGCCTTCTCATCAATCAGTTCTGAAGGCCAGTTGAAGCTATGCAAAGCTTCAACTTTTCATTAGTAACCACCTTAGTCAACATATCTGCAGGATTCTTTGAACCAAGGATTTTCTTCAAGGACAAAGTACCATTGCTAATCAACTCCCTTGTAAAGTGATATCTTAGCTGAATATGCTTCGTCCTAGCATGAAACACAGGATTCTTCGCAAGATGAATAGCACTTTGACTGTCTCTATACAAAGCACTGTCCGCTTGTTTCTTGCCCAACTCCTCAAGAAAATTCTTCAACCAAATCATCTCCTTGCTAGCTTCAGAGATAACCATATATTCTGCTTCTGTGGTTGAAATAGCAGCACTCTTTTGAAATCGAGACATCCAACTAACTACTGTGCCACCCAAAGTGAAAATATATCCCGTAGTACTTTTTCTTGTATCCAAACATCCACCCAAATCTGCATCAGAGAACCCTTCCAAGATAACATCTTTCTTGCTGAAACATAATGCAACCTTGGACGTGCCTTTCAAGTAGCGCAACAACCACTTGACTGCTTCCCAATGCTCTCTTCCTGGATTAGACATGAACCTGCTAACAACTCCCACTGCATAAGCAATATCTGGCCTTGTACACACCATAACATACATCAAACTGCTAACTGTAGATGCATACGGAACTTTAGCCCTATCTTTCTTGCCTTCATCCGCTTTAGGTTACTGCTTCTTCGTGAGATTAAAGTGAGTCGCTAATGGTGTACTTCTGGTCTTCGCATCCTGGACACTGAATTTCTGCAACAATTTCTCAATATACTTCTCTTGAAATAATTTCAAAGTACCTTCAGATCTATCCCTTATGATGCTCATACCAAGTATCTGTTTTGATGCACCCATATCGTTCATCTCAAACTCCTCAGACATCTGTCTCTTTAACCTGTTGATTTCCCTCATGTTTGATCCTGCTATCAACATGTCATCAACATACAACAACAATATGATATAAGATGAATCAAATTGTTTAAAATAACAACAATGATCCATAGCACTCCTAGTGTATCCATTCTTCATCATAAAGCTATCAAACTTCAAGTACCATTGTCTTGGCGCTTGCTTCAAACCATACAAGCTTTTTATAAGCTTGCAAACAAGGTTTTCTTTCCCAGCTACCTGAAATCCCTCTGGCTGTACCATGTAGATGTCTTCCTCAAGATCACCATGTAAGAACGCGGTCTTAACATCTAGTTGCTCTAGATGTAACTCCTCTGCAGCCACAATACTTAGCACAATTCTAACTGTAGTCATCTTAACAACCGGAGAAAATATATCAGTATAGTCAATACCCTTTTTCTGTTGATAACCCTTGACTACTAACCTCGCCTTGTATCTCTTGCTGCCATCAGGTTCTTCTTTGATCCGGAACACCCACTTATTCTGTAAAGCCTTCTTTCCTGCTGGTAATTCTGTTAAAGACCAAGTTTCATTCTTCTCAAGAGAACTCATCTCTTTTTCCATGGCTGATTTCCACTGAACTGAATCATCCACCTGAACTGCCTCTGAATAACACTGAGGCTCTCCATTCTCGGTCAATAACATATAATATGCTGAAGGAGAAAATCTTTGTGGTGGCCTCACAATTCTGCTAGATCTTCTTACCTCAGCATGTGGAGTAACTGGAACTGTGTCATCACCATTCCCCAAACTCCCACTATTTCCTGCATGATCTTCTTCTGTAATATCTTCAAGCACTGCTTTCTCTTTCTCAGGTTGTTCCTTTGCAAACTCAGAATCGACTGCAAGCTTATCCTTGTACACTGCACTTTCGTTAAAAGTAACATCTCTACTTCTAACGACCTTCTTCGTCAGTTCATCCCAGAAATGGTAACCCATATCATCTGAGCCATAACCAATGAAGATACACTTCTTTGCTTTCGGATCAAGCTTGTCCCTGTCAGAATCTTTAACACGCACATAAGAAACACAACCAAAAACTCGCAAGTGTGAAAGATTTACCTCCTTTTTCTGCCACTCTTCTTCGGGAATCTTGAACCCCAAAGGAACTGAAGGTCCTCTATTTATGAGATACGCTGCTGTGCTAACTGCATCTGCCCAAAAAGTCTTTGGCAACCCTGCATGCAACCTTATACTCTTGGCCCTCTCATTCAAGGTTCTATTCATGCGCTCTGCAACACCATTCTGCTGAGGTGTCTCTGGAATAGTTTTGATCATTCTAATCCCATATTCTGCGCAATAGCTTTTAAACTCATCACTACTGTACTCACCACCATTATCTGACATCAAGCTCTTAACCTTCAAACCGGTCTGATTTTCAACTTCAGCCTTCCACTTCTTGAAAGTAGCAAACACATCTAATTTATTCTTCAAGAAATAAACCCATACCTTTCTAGTGGAATCGTCAATGAAAGTGACATAGTAGCGAGATCCTCCCAACGACGCAACTGCTGTTGGACCATATACATCTGTATGAACTAGCTCTAACCTCTCAGCCTTGGGTGTCCTCCCTGATTTTGCAAAAGTAACTCGTTTTTGTTTTCCAAGAACACATGGCTCACAGAACCCAACTTCCACATTCTTCAGCTCTGGAATCTTTCCCTTCGAAGTTAACAGCTTCATACCCTTTTCACTCATATGACCAAGTCTTTGGTGCCACAAAGTTGAAGACCCAATCTCATCAGCAACTGCATTTTCTTCATAGTTAGATTGTTCAACTATGTATAACGTCCCCTTTTTGTCTCCACGAGCAACACCTAGATTCCCCTTTATAACCTTCCACTGTCCGTCTCCGAAAGTAACTCGATACCCTTCCTTATCTAACTGACCCACAGATATCAACATCTTCTTCAGTCCAGGAATGTATCTCACATCTTTCAACGCCCAGCAAGTCCCCAAAGAGGTCTTGAGATTAATATCTCCCATGCCCGTAATATCCAAAATTTCATCATCAGCAAGACGAACTTTACCAAAATTTCTAAGTCTGAAATTTAACATCAAATCCTTGCAAGGGGTAGCATGGAATGATGCACCAGAATCCATAACCCATGATTCAACCGAACATTCAACACAACAAATCAAAGCATCATCATCCGCCACTTCTTCAACTACATTAGCTGAATTATCCTCTTTCTTCTTTCCTTTAGGAGTTGCGGGAGCCGTACACTGATTTCTGAAGTGACCTTTCTTCTGACAATTCCAACAAACAATCTCCTTGCGATCTTTGGACTGTCCTCTCTTCTGTGACTTTGATCTGCTACGCCCCTGATTCTGCCCCCTATCGGACTTTCTGCCTCTACTCTCCGTACTCAACAAGGAACCTGATGACTCTCCTGAGTTTCTCCTATGAATATCTTCTCCAAGAATCGCATCTCGAACTCCATCAAAAGTCATCTTACTGCTCCCAGATGAATTACAAATAGCAGTGACAAATCCTGACCAACTGTCAGGTAACGAGGATACCAGCAATAAAGCTTGTACTTCATCATCGAATTTAATATCCACTGATGTCAATCTTGATAGGATAGAGTTAAATTCGTTCACATGATCAGCAACACAATCACCTTCATTCAATTTTGTGGCAAACAACAAGCGACACAAATATACCTTATTCGAAGCAGATGGCTTCTCATACATATTTGATAACGCCTTGATCAATCCATAAGTTGTCGTTTCCTTGACGATATTGTAAGCAACGTTCTTCGCCAAAGTCAATCTGACAACACCCAGAGCCTACCTATCCAATAGATTCCAATCTTTGTCATCCATCTTTTCTGGCTTCTTCTCCTCCAGCGGTTCGTGTAGTTTTTTCTGATACAAATAATCTTCAATTTGCATCTTCCAAAACCCAAAATCTTTGCCATCAAATTTGTCGATCTTTACTTTCCCTTCTTCTGCCATCGCTCCCAATCACCTGAAAACCTAGGCTCTTGATACCAGTTGTTGAGTATACAACAACGAAAGCAAAAACCAAAGCGAATAAACAAGAACAAGAAAATAAATGACAATCACACAAGACAAAGATTTACGTGGTTTGGAAATTCCTACTCCACAAGCCGCACTAATTTTGTATTGATCTCTCACAATTGTGTTGAGTTGTGTTGTTGTGTTGTGTTACAATTACATGAGTATTTATAAGAGAAGAAACCGGGTCAACCAATCAGACTCTAATTCTGAAATTCCTAACTCTAATTAGAGTCAAATTCAGGAATTCCTAACTCAAGTCAGAATCCAATTCCAATTCTGAAACCTGATAGACTCCACAAACCCAACACCCACCTGCCACGTCAACACTTGTGGGCCCCCACTTGCCACGCCAGCAGTGGTCCCACACGCCACGTCAGCACTGGTGGGCCCCAACTACCTACCACGTCAGCACTAGTGGCCCCCACCCACCTGCCACGTTAGCACTTGTAGGCCCTACAACCACGTCAGTAGTTGGTCACACACGCCACATCAACACACAGCTTGGCCCACATGCCACATCAGCAGCAATAGTGGATTAGTGGGGCACTTGCCTTGTCAGCAATGGGTCCCACACACCATGTCAACATATATTAAAATTATAAAAATATCTAATGCAACACCATATGTTAGTGTTGCACTATTTATAACTAGTTTGTTAAATATTTGGTTAATATTTCTGTGTTTGAAGTGTTTGTTTATAATCCCCTGAGGACATAAAAGTGTCTTTTGATACTATTTACCTTGAACCACAATATTTCCCTTTGCATTTGAAGAGCTACTCCTAACACAACATGAAGTCGACTTTTTTCTGGCTTCATGGCAACTAAGTGTAATATACTGTTGTCCTTAATTGAGCCAACAATATGTCACCATTCTCGTTATTATGTTTTTTGCAACTATAAATGTTATTATGTAATTTACATCGTGATCATTGATTTTACATCTAAATCATCAGTTCCGATCATACAAATAACAAGTTCTCATCATTCTTGTTTTTATTTGGTTCTCATTGTTGTAATTCAAGAAATTTATGTGAAATGTAATGACCTTGTGATATGTAGTTAGGGTATGTATGGCCTTTAATTTGAATCAAGCGAACATAAAATGACAACTGCTTATTTTGATTTAAAAGGAATTTTGTCTATGTTTTCTCTATTTATGCCGGAAACCAAATGGAATCCTGTAATCGGAATAGATCTTGGAACAACTTACTCTTGCGTTACTGTTTACAGATATGGAAAAGTTGAGATCATAGCCAATGACCAAGATAACCGCATTACCCCATCTTGGATTGCCTTTGCTGATGATGAAATATTGATCGATGAGGCTTCGAAGAATCAAGTAGCTGTTAATGTTGAGAGGACAATCTTTTATGTTAAAAGACTGTAACACTCTACTCGAATTTAGCTAATAAACGAGAAAAGAAAATACGAAAAATGGGACTCAACAATATAAGGTTTTCATTGATAAAGATAAGAGCAAAAAAAAAAGATGCAGAAAAGTTTCTCCCATACAAAATATCTCTCCAACTATTTAACATCTACCCCCCATTTCCACTAGCCACGTGTCAACATCTTAATGGCTAAATAGATAACAGAATGTTAGGCACGTGATCCCAAATATTAAGTAATAACAATATTATCCACTGCTTAATTAAAATACTTTATTTAACCAAGGGGCACGTAGATCCCAAAAATGCAACGACATCGTTTCACAACTCCTTCCTATTACATAATTTAAAAATTAAATTACTGAAAGCTGTGACTGTTACAATCCATCCCTCTTAAATTCATCCTTGTCTTCAAGGATGAAACTCTGGAAACTGCTCTTGTATGGATGCTGCCTCCTCCCAGCTAGCATCCTCAGGAACTGAATGAGACCATTGCACCAACCATTGGGCTACAGCTACATTATTCTTCTTAACTATGCGCCTCTACAGAATCTTAACAGGATACACAAGGAATTGTCCCTCAGGGCCTAGTTTAGGAAGAGCGGTGGTTACTTGATTATCAGCTCCTACCTTCTTCTTCAATAAACTCACATGAAACACAGGATGTATCAAGCTTCCTGCTGGCAATTCCAACTTGTAAGCGACTGCACCCACCTTTTCCAAAATCTTGTAGGGACCAAAGTACCTGTGAGCTAATTTAAGATATCTCCTAACAGCAACTGAGAGCTTTTTGTAAGGCTGCAACTTCAAGTAAACAAAGTCTCCCACAGCATAGGAAACATCTTTCCTTTTCAAATCTGCAATTTGCTTATATCTGTGTTGAGCCCTTTGAATTGACTCCCTCAACACCTGGTTCATAGCTTCTCTTCTCACCTGGAAATCAAGGACTGAATCTATGGAAGACCTTTGATCAGTAGGGATACACAGTTGTCTGGGTTTGTACCCATACAGAGCTTCAAAAGGAGTCATGTGAATAGCACTGTTGTATGTGGAATTGTACCACCATTCAGCAAGAGAGAGCCACCTACTCCACTGTTTTGGTTTTGAACTAACCATGGCCCTCAAATACTGTTCCAAACACCTGTTCAGCCTTTCTATCTGTCCATCTATTTGTGGATGGTAAGAGGTGCTAAGGTGGATGTTGGTTCCTACAGACTTGAATAACACTCTCCAGAACTGGCTGATAAACACCTTGTCTCTATCTGTCACAATTGTCATGTAGCTTATAGATGTGATCCAAGAACAATTGGGCCACCGTTGTAGCACTGAAAAGACGTGACAATGGTATGAAATGGCCTACCTTGGTTAATCTGTCTATAACCATTAGGATGGAAGAGACATCCATCCTAGTGGTTATAGACAAATTTTATAGAAATGGCCTACCTTGGTTATTTCTTGTTCCCTGACTTTGGCAACCGTTGTAGACTTTGATTCCAATGAAGTTTAAGAACAACTTCGCTGCTTATTGTGAGGCTCTCTATGTTATTACAACACCCATAATCTTTTTATATTTTTATATTGTGGTTATAACCGTTGTAGCAGTTGGAATGTCTTCATTGTCTATAACAATGGTATGAAATGGCCTACCTTGGTTATTTCTTGTCCCCTGACTTTGGCAACCCTTCGACAAAGTCCATAGAAATGTCTTCCCAAACTTGTGTTGGTACTGGAAGAGGCTGAAGCAATCCACCAGGAAAACAGTTGCCTGCTTTGATCCTCTGACAAATATCACAAGCTTGAACATAGTTTACTATCTCCTGCTTCATTTTTGGCCAATAGAAAAACTGAGTTACCTTTTTGACAGTTGCATCTTGCCCTGAATGCCCTCCTATGGTGCTGTCATGGAGTTCCCATAATATCTCCTTCCTAACTGAGTGGCCAGTACCCACATATAACCTGCCCTTATACTTGATGCCCTTGTGAGTATGTGTAACCCTGAACCTCTGGTCTCTGCAATATGATGCCAGATAACAACTCTTGGGCAGTGATATCAGAATCATAACTTTTTAGGATGCAAGCCAACCACTCTTCTTGTAAAGTTGTCACCTCCTGTATTTGCCCTTGATCATTTCCTTCATACAATCTTGAGAGAGCATCTGCAGCAGCATTGTCCTTCCCTTTTTTATATACAATCTCATAATCTAATCCCATCAACCTTGCTAACCATTTTTGCTGTAAGAGGGTGGACAATCTCTGTTCTAGCAGATATTTGAGGCTTTGGTGATCAGTTTTTATGAGGAAATGATTTCCTTGAAGGTAAGTTTACTATTTCTGGGTGGCCATTACTATAGCCAGAAGTTCCTTCTCATATGCGGACATGCCTTGGTGTTTAGGAGCCAAGCTTTTGCTGAAATATGCTATTGGCCTCCCTTGCTGCATTAGTACAGCCCCCACACCTGTTCCACTTGCATCTGTCTCAAGAGTGAAATTCATTGTATAATCAGGCAGGGCAAGGACTGGGGCTGTCACCATTGCTGATTTTAGGTATCTGAAGGCATCAGTAGCTTCTTCTGACCAACCAAATGCCCCTTTCTTTAAAAGATCAGTAAGGGGTTTGCTCATTACTCCATAATTCCGGATGAATCTTCTGTTAGTCACAGAGGCATGCCTGTATACATCTAATAACAAGCCTAATTGTTTGTAATGCTCTACATTACCTACATGACCTCTTAACTGAGGGAACCTCAAGTTGTAGAGTTTCTATTTGTTCTGTACTTGTAATAGGCACCAAATCCTAGTTGTGTAACTGTACTTATATAGTCAAGAATAATGCTTGAAAGAAGTTCCAAGGTTCATGCCTCGAGCAAGAAGATAAAGACTGTCAAATAATCACAGTTGGGATTTGAAGAAATGAAGAATTTGCCTAAGTACCAATTCGAGAAGTATATTTGTCTATTCGAGAAGTCCAGCATTCGAGAAGTCAGGGATTCGATATCTCAAGACACTATTCGATATCTCTGAATACACTGTTCGATATCTCATTCGATATCTCAGAGATTCGATATGTCTACTACTCTATTCGAGAACTCAAGAAGTCAACAAGTCAAAGTGGTATTCGAGTTCTCAAAGAGTCAACAAGTCAAAGTTCCATTTGATATCTCAAGGACTCAGAAAGCTATTCGAGATCTCAGGGATTCGACAAGTCACAATGCTCTATTCGAGAACTCAAGGATTCCCAGAGAAAAGAGCTATTCGAGAAGTGGTTCGATATGTCAATATAACAGTATTCGAGAACTCAGAGTTATCGATCAAGTCAATTCTAGTTCTCGAATCACTTACTTTATCACTTCTCGAATACAGTCTTGGAGACAAAATACTGAAGAAATTGTACAAGTCTGAAACCTGCAACAAGCCAATGCACTTTATGGACCACAATCTGTAACGTGCTCTGGAAAGCCTACAAGGAAGCTTGGAGAGATATAGAAGAGACAAAGAGCTAAAGAAGTGGATCTGAACAGGCTTTGCAAAGTCAAATCTGTAACCGTTTGGACACTTACTCAAAAAGGATAGACAGACTAGAAAGTAATTTGTTTAGCTACCTTATTTGTAGTAAGTAGGTTATATCCATGTTCTATAAGGATACGGCCTCACTTCCTTAGTTAATGGGGGAAAACACACGAACAACTTTGTGAGTCAAGTTTTTCAGACACTGTAAGCTATATCTCTCTGAGAAAAATGAAGCTGAGAATACTATCATTTGTATTCACAGATTGTAGCAACCTTTATCTAATAATACATTAGATTAAAGTGATATTGTGTCTTGTGTTGTTCTTTATCCGCACCTACACCTTTGCACACACAAACACTTATCTGCTACATAGACTCGAGCCAAAGAAAAGTTCAAGAATCCATTCACCCCCCCTCTGTATTCTTTTACTGTGTTCAATACTCAACATCTTCTATAATACCCAGTAATTCCTAGGAATCCCCTTAGTTGGTTGAGGTTTTTAGGAAGAGGCCAGTTTTGCATAGATTCTATCTTGGATGGATCTGTTGACACCCCTTCCTCTGAGATGATGTGACCAAGGTATTCCACCTGGTTTTGTCCAAATAAGCACTTGCTAAATTTAGCAAACAACTTGTGCTCTCTCATTTTCATCAGAACACACCTCAAATGTTGGACATGGTCATGCAAGGTTCTACTATAAACCAAAATATCATCAAAAAAAACCAATACTGACCTCCTCAGCTGATCTTGAAAAATATCATTCATGAGGTTTTAAAAAGTAGCAGGAGCATTTGTAAGCCCAAATGGCATTACCTTGAACTCATAGAGCCCTTTGTGTTCTAAAAGCTGTCTTGTAAACATCCTGTGGTGCCACCCTAATTTGGTGATATCCTGCCCTCAAATCCAGCTTAGTAAACCATTTAGCTCCTTATAACTCATCTAGCAGCTCATCAATGAGAGGAATGGGGTATTTATTCTTGATGGTAATATCATTCAGTCTCCTATAGTCAATGCACATCCTCCATGTCCCATCCTTCTTCTTTACTAGAATAATGGGTGAAGCAAAAGGGCTAGCACTCTTTTGAATAATCCATGACTGCAATATTTCTCTTATTTGTTTTTCTATCTCTGCCTTCTGCACATAGGGTACCTTGCAACATAGTGATAGGATTCCCATCCTTCTGGATTGCTATACTCATCTTATGGTAATCAAAGGTAATTGGATTATGTACCTTAAGCCAGTCCACTCCTAAGATGATGTATGACCCTCCTAGAGGAAAGGGTCTCATATCAGTGATAAACTTTTGACCCTGCACTTCATAGACCAGATTCTTACAGAGAGTGTCAACCACCGTACTTGAGCCATTAGCCACTGTCACCATCAGGGGAGTCACTATCTCATCCACTAACTTCATTTGTTTGACCAAGTTGGTGTCCACAATGGTATCTCCCCAGGGTCTTCTTCCAATGGTAATAAATTCCCTCCTGTGTTCATGATCCCATCAGAAATGAATTCTGGCTCATCCACCTCTTCTCCCAATAACTTGTACAATTTAGATTTACAATCTCTCCTAGGGTGAAAAGGCTCATCACAATGAAAGCATTGACCCCTTGCTCTCCTCTCCATTATCTCCTTGCTACTAAGTGTAGACCTAGGCCTCCTACTGTCCTGATATTGTCCCTTAGAATTTCCTCCATGAGTACCACTTGCAGGTTTCTGCTCAGTTGCTGTTTGACTATTGTACTTCACTGTTGACCCCTTTGTGTAGGAATTCCCTCCCTTTGACAATCTGTTTTCCTCTTGCTTGGCCAGAAAAACTGCATCAAACAAGGTTTGTGGTCTGAACATTCTCACTGCTACCTTGATGGGTTCCTTTAGTCCACTAATGAAACTGGACATGAAATATTCTTCATTGAATCCCTTATTTTTGTGAATCACCAGGGCCCTTAGCTCCTCAAACTGGTCCTCATACTCAGCCACACTTGAGTTTTGCTTTAGCTTATTAAACTGATCTTGCACATCTCTTTGGTCTGGATTCTCGAACCTCATGATCACATCAGCCTGGAATGTTCTCCATGACACACTCATCTTACTAGCTTGGTAGTATCTGTACCATGTATTGGGTTTCCTCTCGAAATGCATTACAGCTAACTTCACTTTTTTTCCTTCCTCTATGTTTATAAAATCAAAGTATTGCTCTGCTTTGAGCACCCAACCTTTTGGATCAGTCCCATTGAATTTAGGAAACTCAGTCTTTGGATGAGGATTGAATACAGGGTTTCCACTGTGGTGTATATTTTGAGAGTTACCCAGAGTGTTTGAGTGAGACATAAATGGTGAGATGGGTAGGGGCCCTGTAGGAGGGGGCATTATGTATGGGTTAAATGGTATCAAAACTTGCTGCCCTCCAAAAGGAGTTGTCGACATTGTTTGGTTCGTTGTGTAAGGTGCACTGTTCATGGTTTGACCAGTGGTAACGGTACTATAGATTGGTGGAGCCATTAGCGGTGTGCTATTGAAACTAATGGGTATGTGAGTTGGGTGTAAAGGGGTGTGTATCAAGGGAGAAGTATGAATAACACTAGTACTAACCAAGGGTGGATGAATAGTACCTGTTGGAGTACCAAAGGTGTTTGATGGGCTGAAAACTCCTCCCCTATCATTAGTGCTTCCAAATTGCAGATCTGGTGTTGGGGAACGTCTAGATGCTTCAAACGAGCTACTCCCAGTGCTTATAGGTCGTTTTCCCAACTGTAACCCATCTAACAACTATTTTATCTCCTTCAGTGAGTCACTCATCCCTCCCATCTTAGCCTCGACTCCCAATATCCTTCCACTTATCTCTTTGTTCTGATTCAGAGCTTCATCTTTGCTCTTCGCTATTACTTCTATAACTTCATTCACCTTCGTTTCCTGTATACCCATCCTTTCATCTAATCCTCTAAAACGTGTACCATCCGCCATTCTAGCCCGATCGCCGAGGAACGTGGGCTCTGATACCACTTGTAACACTCTACTCGAATTTAGCTAATAAACGAGAAAAGAAAATACGAAAAATGGGACTCAACAATATAAGGTTTTCATTGATAAAGATAAAAGCAAAAAAACAGATGCAGAAAAGTTCCTCCCATACAAAATATCTCTCCAACTATTTAACATCTACCCCCCATCTCCACTAGCCACGTGTCAACATCTTAATGGCTAAATGGATAACAGAATGTTAGGCACGTGATCCCAAATATTAAGCAATAACAACAGGAAATGTTATTTCCAGAGCATTTTTTTTATTTCCAGAGCATTATGTGTTGCATATTCCCACAGCATTCACAATATGTAGCATATTCTAACACAATAGGCGACACATAGCTCTGGAAATAAAAAAAATGCTCTGGAAATAACATTTCCATAACAATATTATCCACTGCTTAATTAAAATACTTTATTTCTACCCTCCACCCCCAACGACATCGTTTCACAACTCCCTCCTATTACATAATTTAAAAATTAAATTACTGAAAGCTGTGACTGTTACAAAGACTTATGGGTAGAAAGTAAAATGTTGCTTGATGCATACACATTTGAAAATTATTATCGTACATTTAAAATTTTCCTTAACATGCATCTTTAAAGTGGTTGACGTATAATCTTCATTGGTTATAAATAGGTTTTAAGACAAAGAGGTCAGTGACAATATGTCACCACTCTCGTTGGCGGCTTTGTTCAGACGCAATGACATGGTGTCATGTCTTTACTCTTAAACAAATAATATGACAGCTGATGAGTGGACTAATATGTATAGAGTAATGCTACTGCAGGCTTGTATAAGTGCAATTCTTTATGGTAAGCTTTCTCTTGGTAGCATCATAGTACTAATCTATAAAACATGTTATCTATTCTATGTTATAAAAAAAAGCACGCAGACTTGATTGTCATGGATATCTCATATATGTGATGCCTGCATCTATAGATATGAAAAGATAAACCTAAATCTGTCTTATGTGACAAGTCTAGTGTCATTGCAATTATTTATGGTCAATAACCTATAATATGGAAAAGGTCCCTGGTCTGAATATCACACCTATTGAAACATGGCAAGTAACACGATATGATGAATATGAGAAGGTTTTGTTTTCTGCAAAATAAACAATTAATTTATCCATAGGATGCATCAGTTTTGCACCGGCCTGAAAAGTTTAAATGGTCAATTGGCTGCTTTAAGTTCAGGGTGCTCTTAGCTGATTAATCTTCTTGTACATGATTCTTGTTTATCATCATAGATATTGTACTTAAAATATAGGAAAGGTCAAATATTTCTTGTCTAGAAGAGAAGTGTTGAAATATAAATGTAAATACATTGTTAAAGTCTCATATGTTAGGCTAGTCATATTTTGAAGGCTTGACATTAACAAACATGTATGTAAGCCATGATGTCATTTGATTGTTTTGTAGCCTATAAATAAGGCATTTGTTTGCTGTAAATTATAAGCTTCATACAAGCAATACAAGAGTTATTGATTTTCTCTTACATTGTTTTAGCTTCATCAGTTAAACACATACCAGTTTTATCATGGTATCAGAGCTCTAGGCTTCTTTCCTCCATTGTTCCGCTGCCTTCATCTTTTCCGGTCGTCAAAATAATTTTTCGGCCAACTTTGTCTTTGAGACATTTAATCAAACAATTGGTGGTTTCGCATCTGAAACAAGCTGGCCTCCCTCGCTGCTTGCCTCAATTTCTCAGCCATCATTTCCAATTGCCTGCTATCTAGTGCATCGATTCTGGGCGCTTTGTACTTGCCAACATTGAGCGTTTTCGTCTCCAACGATTGCTCTATTATGTCCATCAACGATTCAGTTGTGGTGATCTTGTTATACAAACTCTGCCTATCAGCCCACTCATTTTCATTTTATTTGGGCCAACACAATAAACCCAACAAAATAAACCCAACAGGCCACGGTAAATAGCCTAACTGAATCCTAGTTTGTACTATTTTGACCACAATTACTTGTTAGTACCCAAATTTTACCAGATCTTGCAAGTTGACACTCCAACTTTTGTCAACTGACATCTCAGCCCCTGGACCATTTTAATTTCTACAATACAGTCCCCGAAGTTTTCAAACTTTCATTATAATCCCTGTACTTAACAAAATGAAAAAAAACCCATTCACAGTCACTACGGGATCCTCAGACAGGACATCCTCTTGGGACAAAAAGTATCTGCGAAAGGTTCTAATCGTCATTCAATCTCTATATCACACAAACACACATATATATACATATTATTGTCATATTCATATATATTCGCTCGTGATTTCAACGTATCACAACATAGCACTCATATATATGCATATGTCAGTCGTATACATATATATTGGCTCATATTTTCATAGCACATATATATACATGTAATTTTCACACATATATATATATGCTTTGTGATTTCAACGTATCACTACATAAGCACACATATATATAAATATCACAGTTATATACACATATATTTGCTTATGTTTTCAAACAACACACATAAATAGAGATTGATTGTCATTTCACCCGTCAACAAGCTGAATACTTCATAGCAATACAAGAGTTGTTTGTTCTTTCTCTTACATTGTTGTTCAGCTTCCCTTGTAGTCTCATATTTCTTATACGATATTGTAACTCTGCTACGTTACACATATGCACACACAAGCAATGACACAAGGTCACCATTATCACCAAGCTCACATTGCTTATACAATATTTATAACTCTTCTACGTTATTATATACATACAAGCAGAGCTACCCTCACAATTTCTACATGGTATTGGTCAACAAGTTCAAGATCGATGGCATGATTCTGCTACATTATGTCTCCTCTACGAAGCTCATTCTCCTCGAAACTTTCACACTTTCTTCCAAACTCAAGATGTTTCTTCAACCATCTTCAGTTTGAGGGGGGGTGTTGAAATATAAATGTAAACAAATTGTTAAAGTCTCATATGTTAGGCTAGTCATATTTTGAAGGCTTGACATTAACAAACATGTATGTAAGCCATGATGTCATTTGATTGTTTTGTAGCCTATAAATAAGGCATTTGTTTATTGTAAATTATAAGCTTCATACAAGCAATACAAGAGTTATTGATTTTCTCTTACATTGTTTTAGCTTCATCAGTTAAACACAAACTAGTTTTATCAAGAAGAAAATGGACCTACGCAATGTCCTCTTTGTCCGATAAAACATATATATGTAATTGTCTCTCAACTAATTATTTTTTTCTTAGTACTTCCTGGACCGAGAGTAAGGTTTGATGAGAAGAAGTGTCAAGCACTTGAAATTGTCCGAATTATATCGAGGGAGATCGTTAAATTGGAGCAAGATGACACGTGGACAAAATTTTTTTTTTTTGCAAATTAAAAAGATTTCATTTAATGAAAAAATTTACACAATCCGAAAGGGACAACAAATGAGACATTCTTTCATCCATAAAAGCTAATCATCTAACCGAAAGGTATGCTTAACCAATCCACGGGTCGTAACCTGAATTACGACAACCATGAGAAAGAGATTCCTCCGAAGTTTAGACAATATCACCTCTATCTCAGAAAAGAAGACTCCTTACAAAGGTGGCCTCGTTAAAAACCCCGCAAGAGCAAAACCCTATGGGAAAAAAAACTCAAGAGGGGAAAAAAGAGTGCCCACCCCCCAATAATACATCGATATACAATAACTGTAAAAATATTCTAAGGATTTCTCGTTGCTTCCATCCATCTTCTTTTTTATTGCTTCCCATCCCAAGAACCATCATCCTTCTTCATTTCATATTTCTTCCCATCCAAGTAAGTCTAACTTGTAAACCAGCCCACTTCCAAAAAATAGTTCACCTAAACAATAAAAGGCAAACAAACTAATGAGTCTCCAATCGATATGTAAAAAATTATATATACTATAAAAATAAAAAAGAAAATACATCCAATAATAACTTATTACTGAAAACATATGTGTTAAAATTTCATAATAAAAGGAAATAAAAATAAAATCTAACCAAAAAAATCTTTGGTTAGACACTAAAGTAAAATATATATAAAAATATGATTTAAAGGAAATAAACAAACAAAGCCAACAAAATGGCACTTGATTGGCTATACAAGACCAACATATACGCCATCCTTTCTGGCCACCCATTAATGGTACAAAAACAGCCATCAAGGCATAATTAGCTTTAATCCATAAATGGAAAGGAGTTACAAAAATTAAAACCAAAAGAAATGGCCTTAACAATAGCGAACTTATTTACTCAATCTATTTCACACTTAACAACCATCACATTACACTTTTAAGGCTAAAATTATGAAACATAATCAAATCACACTTTATTACTTTATGAAGCAATAATTTTAAAAACCTTAAAGGCTAAAAACATCGAGACACATTAATATGATTAAATTAGCAAGAACAAAATTTGTGGAGTAATTATAAATGTTGACATTTAACCAATGTAACTGAACATTAATAAAATATTCTTAAAAACTAAAGTCAAGGCACAAGTAATACAGAATAATTACACCTTTAAGGCGCATAAATTAACAGCAGTTATGGAAATTAAAATAAAAAACAATAGAAACAAAGTGTAAAATCCAAAAAATATATTGAGTCTTATAAACCGCAAGCAAAGAAATGATAGCAGGCATGAAATACTTTTTTATTATGCTAACTACAGGCATCAATATCAATATCAATCAATATATTCCTAATGTCTGCTAGTATTGCATTTTGAAAATTACTGCTTTTATCCTTCATTTTTCTAATCTTCTTTATTTCTTTGATGCCCTTTTTTGTCATTACACAGGAAAATTACTGCTTTTATCCTTTATTTTTTTTAATCTTCTTTATTTCTTTGATATCCCTTTTTGTCATTACACAACATTTGAAGCGACCCAATTTAGATTGGATCGACCCAAATCTAAATCTATACTATTTTTTATCATTACACAACATTTGGATCGACCCAATTGGATTTACCCAAATCTAAACCTTTACTACTATCTGTTAGGTCGAATACACAATAGGTAATCAAATACTGTATGAGTAACTTAACAAGAACACACTGTTTAATACTTAAAAACTGTTTGGAATTAACAATTCCTCTCTCAGTGATGTAAAATATCACAGAGAGCTGCTTAGGTTACAATCAATGAATTTCTCAATGTTCGATACCCTTCTAGGGTTAACCTAACTGTATTTATAAAACATACAGCTTCGTACAATCAGTAATTGATTCTCCTATAATTAAGCTATACAATTGATATCAATCACGATTGCTTCAAATCTTCCAAGTCAACTCAATCTCTTTGACAGCTTTCCAATCTTCAAAGATATTGCTTCCATATTTATCTTGTATCAATCTTCAAATACTGTTGACTCTTCAGACATTACCGCTACAGAGTTTAACAATCTCTGTTGCGCTTCCAGTCAGTGTTTAACTAAACTCTGACTGCTTCCAGCTAAACTCTGTTTTGTCACTATAGCTTCCAAACACTGTTCTCATCAATCATTTCTAACAATCTCCCCCAACTTGTCCATTAGCAAGAATGTACAAGTTTACAGTAAATGATGATATCAAAACAAATACAAAGTTTTACAGTGTCTAACATACAAACAGAGTTTAAGCTATTACTTAACAATTTCTACAGAAAATAAGAAAATTCTTACAGACTTTAATTTCTAATCTCTTGTAGATCTGGCATTGTTCTGAGATAGTCTATAAGCAATCTTCTTTCAGCATTTTCAAGCTCTATCTGCATAGCTTCCTTGATTTCTCTCAACTGAGGATCATTCTCATCAGTTTGATAGATAGCAGCTCTAAGATCGTAGATTTTGTTTCTTCTCATTTCATTTCCCAGCCTGATATACTTCACTTCCTCATACTTCACATTAAAATCCAGAACAGTGATTCCAAGATCAGTCTTCAGCTTTGTAGTTCCCTTCTCCATTTCTATCAGATTGCCATTCCAGTCTCTGTACTTAGGAACATACTTACTGTTGAATTTCATTTTTCTTCTTGCAAGATTTTGAATCATCCTTTGTCTGAGCACATTTGCAACTGACTGAGCTCTTTGATTTCTCACTCTGAAAATATACAGGACATATTCAAGTTCTTCCCAGTATTTTAATTCAATATCCTTTTCAGAAACTTTAAACACTGTTCCATCAACCATGAAATATAGCAAGAAATCCTTCTCTAAACTCTTCTGATATACAAGCTGTACTGACTCCAGTCTGTCTAAACTCTCTTGAGTGACACCAAGACCTGGAACAGACAGTGAAGAAGGATCTCTGGGACCAACATATTGTCTTGTGTCTCTGTGTGAGCCTATGCCTCCTTTGTTGTATCCGATTTTACCAGATAAGGCTCTACCATCAGTGAAATCCATTGGAACTGTAGCTTCTAGCCTTGAATCATGAAGAACACCTTTTCCAAATGTTGATTTCAATTGAGAAGACAATAATGGTGTGGTCACAACTTGTGCAGTAACAGAGGTTGTGTCTTCATTCTTCTGTACAACATGTGTATCAACAGAGGTTGTAACAATACTTTTCAGCTTTTGCTTAGCTTCTGCATCTGTTGGTTTTTTGAACACTTGCATTCTTTGATTTGTACCAACTGGTTCTTTGATTTGAATGCCTTTAAGAACAGGCTTTGCAGCTTTAACAGCTTTCACATTCTTCTTCAATTTATCAGACTTTAAAGTCTTCAAATGCTTTTCTTGCAGACTCTTCTCTTCAGCTTTAGCATCTTCTATAGTAACCCCTTCTGCATTCTCTTCCATGAAAAGCTTAACAGCTAACTCCTCATCAGTCTTTGGATTTGATATTAATTCTAAACTCTTGGTTTTTGAAGTACCTTGAGTTTCAGTGTTTATTCCAACAGACTGTGACTTAAGAGATTTGCCAGATCTCAGAGTTAGTGTTTCAGAGTTTAAGTTTAAAGCCTTACTCTTATCACTTGCCCCTCCATCTCCAGCATCATCCTTTTGAAGCAGAGTTTGAGAAACTTTGCATTTAGACTTAGCAACTCTCTCCCCCTTTTTGACATCATCAGGAATGAGTATAGATGTAATGAGCTCCAAAGAGTTAGCAATAGAATCAACCTTAGAAAACAAAGCAGCTTGATTCTCTTCAACCTTTCCTAGCCTGGCAAAGAGAGTATCTTGAACTTTAGACAGCTGTGCAGCTTTAATTTTGGACTCTCTTTCCATCTTCATTTCTCTTGACTGTATCTCAGTCTTCAAAGAAGCAATTTCTTGTTTTGTGTCAGCAAAATTTCCATCCAGAGTTTTGACTTGTACCACAGTTGCCTTTAAACATGATAAAATCTCTGGATTTGAAATTTTACTTGCAGTCTGCTTAACAAAATCAGCTGCTCTCCCTTTTGGAAAAATACAGTCTTGTTTATACCAATTAGCAGCATATTTAGCAAGGTGCTCTACTTCAATTGCATGAGATGGACAAGGCTGATCAAAAGGTTTATGTTTATTTTCAGTCTGTGCTGGTGCACTCAGGAAAGAATCAGAGTTTGCACTATTTTCAGATTCATCTTCAGCACTTGCATCATTAGCTTGAGCATCTTTTAAAGAACCACTGTGCTGAGCTGTGTCAGCCACAGTTTCTGCAACAACTTCTGCAATCTTGTCAATAGTCTCCTCATGTTGCACAGGCTCTGCAACAGAGTTTGTATGTGTAGCTTCAACAGTCATAGATTCAGAAATTAGCTTAGTTGCCTGATCAACCTCATCACCTTTATCTGGAATTGGAGAAGCATGAGATATCAGTTCTGTGTGTGATGCTGCAGCTTCAGGTAAATTAACTGCAGGCTCATCAGCTACACCAGGAACTTCAGTATGAATAACAGGTGAGATAGGATCAAGGATTGGTTGAAATGATTCAAGAACATCATTCACTGGTGAAAAATCATCTCTGTGATCCTCTTCTACAGGCATGTTATCCTCTGTAGGTACTTTAACATTGACAGCATCCTCTGCAGGTATTTCAACCTCTGCAGGTATTTCAACATTGACAGCCACAATATCCTCTGCAGGCATTTCAACCTCTGCAGGTATAGCAACATTCTCTGCAACCTCAACAGTAGGTGTTTGCAGTGAAACCACCTCTGGAGCATTAACAACATTCTCATCATCTGATTCTGAAAGAATTAATCTTCTCTTCTTGACTTGAGGCACTACAATCTCCTCTTCTTCTTCACTAGAGCTCTCTTTAGGTGGTGAAAGTGAAGGTCTGTTTGCCTTTTGTTTCTTTCTTCTAGTATACACAGCTCCAGGTAATGTCTGTTTAGCCTTTGAGTGTTTAGTGTTTTGGGCGGTGTGTATTTTTCTTTTTGGTTTGGATTTGGGTTTTTCAGTAGGTGCTGGCTCAGAGTTTAAGGTTTCAGAGTTTAGTGGTGGAGAGTTTATTGTTGGAGAGTTTAAGGTTTCAGAGTTTATGTGTTCTGGTTGTGGTTGATGAGATGTAGTAGGTACAGTTGTTGTGGGTGTTGTGGGTGTTGGTTCAGAATGTATGGTGTCTAATGGTTCAGGCATGTGTTGTGGTGACTGAGAATCTTGAGGTTGGTTAAGATAGTTTTGTAAGGCTAGTGGCATAAACATATCAGGTATTTGCTGTTTAGTAACATCTTTATTTGTCAAATCAGAAAACATCCTTTTAGCAACTTGAAAAGGCTGAATCACATCAGCTTCATCAATTGTAATATTAGGCACACAAGCAGTGAATATCATTTGACAAAAACGAGCTAAATAAACAGAAGTAGGCTCAGACAAACGCTCTCCCAAATTCATTAGCACTAGTCTACCAAAATCAAAATTACCTCCATACAGTAGAGCACGACCAATTTGGAGAGTGTCAAGAGGAAGTGTATCCCAATTTGTTGTCTTCTTTCCAAAAGCTCTTGTAATGCAATCGAAAAAGAAGCTCCATTCCTTTCTCAAAAGCGGCCTTCTCAGAGACCCTAGCTTATTCAAGTTGCCTGCACATCCAATTTGCTGCAACATTGTCCTCAAGCGATCATGACCAACAACACTGTAAGAAGTGTGAGTCTCAAAATCCAGAGCATCCCTAACCGTAGTTGGAGTAATGATATACTCTGATTCAGCATGAGTGAAAGTGATTGTTGGAGTGCCAGACTCTTCTCCATCATCATACACAGAGTTTGTCCAGAAAGAAGCAATTTGTGAAGCAGAGAGTATTGGTGGTGCAGTTAACGCCTTCCCTATTTCAGAGTCTTTCAAGAAATTTTGAAACAAATGAAACGCCTCTGGAGCATTTGCATTCTCTAGTGGTGCTGCATAGTTGCTAGGAAGAAAAACTAATCCTGCTGCATCAAACGCTTTGGTTGCCATTAGTAAGATATGATACGAAGATATTCAGAGAAAAGATGTATGGTAAGTGTTTACCAAAATGTGAAGAAGAATGAGTGAGAATTTTGAAAGTGAATGAGTATGCACGTAACTGTGAGTGGGTGAATATGAATAGATGTGAAGTGAGAGAACAAAAACGATTAGAGTAAAACTAAAACTCAATCGTTTATTCAGTAAAAACGCGCAACTGATTGTAGAGTAATGTGTGAGTGGGACACTATCATGGGACACGTGTCAAACAACCAATGGATCACTTAATAATTACCGCTGTCATTCCTATAATCACGACACTTTGACATATTTACACTAATTAACAGTTGTCAACTACCCCAATTACTCCAAAATAGTCAAATCATCTCAATGAAACTTTACCTTAGAGTACTTAACACAACTCAACAGTGTTTATCAATTTTCCAACTTTATCACTAACAACCCTTTCAAAAATTGCACAGTTGTGAGTATGAGTGTGTGTGAAGCAGAGTTTACTAAAATCAATTTTTAGAGCATCTAATATTTCATAAAATCCATAACAAAAATCAATAAACACTGAATGCACAAACTCTCATAGTAAACACTGATTGTTTGATGAATGCTAAACTCTGTAGTTACTGTTATACAGAAATCTGAAAACTTCTATTCCCATTGATGTCCATGATTATCCAAATAAGCACACAGTCTTTGAAGACTAAAAGATCAAGAGATAGAAATCAGAGCATCATTCAGTGAATAACAGTCATGAATTTGATAATCTCACAAACTCTCGAAGCACACAAGTGTTTAGGTGAAGTGTTTACACTCACTTTCAATCAGAAATAGCAGAATCTACCATATGCTTGAATGTCCACCAAATCTACACTACTTTAAGTACATGTATGCACAAATCAAAAGGACTTTATTCAGGGTTGTAATGGAGTAAGATCAAACAGATGAATAGAGATGTTTTATTCATGAGTGAATTTCAAGCTGAACATTTTAATAGAGCAAAGTGTTCAGTCACACTGTTAGTACATATTAGCATAAGATCAGTATATATGCCCCTTTTTTTTATTATTTTTTTTATTTAACATATATACTGAAAAACTTTTCTTTTCTTGAGAAACACTCATCTGCTTGATTTTTTTCAAAAGAATATAACTGCTCTTAATACTTCAGAGTATAAGAAAAATGAGCAGTTAATTAGGCTCAAAGGGGTTTACTAAGGGTGGTATTTATGAACAGTGTTTATACAGTGTTTGAACAGTGTTCAAAAGAATTTTGAACAGTGTTTGAAGGAATGGTAAATCCTATTGCCTTTATCATTTTCATGCACACACATATCATGTAGTCTCAAGATGGTTTAATACAAGTTCTAGAGAAACATACTTCCTGATGAATATCACACAACAATAAATACTGATTGATAGAAAATGTATCAATCACTGATTTGGCTCAAACTCTCACAGGGTGTAAACATGAATCTGAACTCACCAAACTAATCAATGACACATCTCAAGTTTTATGGTTTTCACAAGTACAAACAAGGAATCACCAGGAACCATACCTTTGGAAACAGAATGTCACTTATCAGAGTTTAGAGTTCATCAATACCAAAATTATTTATGAGAGGCAATGCACACAATATTCATAAACTCAGAGTTTAGGACTGAATAAACTAAGAGATGCTATAAATATGAAATAGTATCATGCTGTGTTGATTTACTGCACAAAATCTGATTAGATTACAGTGACTCAGAAAGAATCATGATTTTAATTACTGAGAATCATGCTTCATACATTTTTCTTCATTGGTGTTTTCATTCAGACAATTATCAATTCTGAATTCACTGAGTGTATCCAACATGATAACAGTGTTTAACAGACAGACATGCTGACAGAGTTTAACAAGGTTTAAACATAAGCATGCATAACAGAGTTTAATACTAAGGTTCACATAGCACTTAACAATTTGCATAACATGAGCAATGAGTTTTTGAGTCTAACCAACATCACTAGTCAAAACTAGAGACCATTCCTAGTTCATTGACCAGTCTTGTAAATGTAGCTTCACTCAATGGCTTGGTGAAGATATCTGCAAGTTGTTGTTCTGTAGACACAAAGTGAAGCTCAATGTTGCCTTCCTCTACATGCTCTCTGATGAAGTGATACCTTATGCTGATGTGCTTTGTCATTGAATGTTGTACTGGATTACCTGTCATTGCAATAGCACTTTGATTATCACAGTAAATAGGTATCTTGGTATACCTTAATCCATAATCCATCAGTTGATTCTTCATCCATAAAATCTGTGCATAGCAGCTACCAGCAGCAATATACTCTGCTTCAGCTGTAGATGTAGATATTGACTTCTGTTTCTTGCTGTACCAGGAAACAAGTCTGTCACCCAGAAATTGACAACTTCCACTGGTGCTTTTTCTGTCTATCTTACAGCCTGCAAAGTCTGCATCTGAATAACCAAGTAGTTTAAACTCTGATTCTCTTGGATACCACAGCCCCAAAGTTATAGTGCCTTTGAGGTACTTAAAAATCCTCTTTACTGCTGTTAAATGTGGTTCTCTTGGATCTGCCTGGAACCTTGCACACAAACAAGTGGCATACATGATATCAGGTCTACTAGCTGTTAAATAGAGTAGAGAACCAATCATTCCTCTGTAACTTGTCATATCTACTGATGACCCTGCATCTTTGTCCAATTTTGTTGCAGTTGCCATGGGAGTTGTTGCAGATGAACAGTCAAGCATACCAAATTTCTTGAGAAGATTTCTGGTATATTTTGCTTGATTTACAAAAATTTCATCATCTGTTTGCTTCACCTGTAAGACTAGAAAATAATTAAGCTCTCCCATCATACTCATTTGATATCTTGACTGCATGAGTTTGGCAAACTTCTTACAGAGTTTATCATTAGTAGATCCAAAAATGATGTCATCTACATATATCTGAACTAAGAGCAAGTCACTACCAGGTTGGAAATAAAACAGAGTTTTGTCAATAGTACCTCTGTGAAATCCACTTTCTAGTAGAAATTTGGCAAGGGTTTCATACCATGCCCTTGGTGCCTGCTTAAGTCCATAGAGTGCCTTGTCTAACCTGTAGACATGGTCTGGATATTTTGGATCTACAAAACCTGGTGGTTGTTCCACAAACACTTCTTCTTCAAGTTTTCCATTTAAAAATGCACTTTTCACATCCATCTGAAACACTTTGAATTTCTTATGAGAGGCATATGCTAGAAAGATTCTGATTGCCTCCAATCTAGCAACTGGAGCAAATGTTTCATCATAGTCTATTCCTTCCTGTTGTGAATAGCCTTTTGCAACCAGTCTTGCTTTGTTTCTTGTGATAACACCCTCACTGTCAGTTTTATTTCTGAAAACCCATTTAGTACCAACAATGGATCTGTTTTTGGGCCTTGGTACAAGGGTCCACACTCCATTTCTTTCAAATTCATTTAGCTCTTCTTGCATTGCTGTTATCCAGTCAGCATCTTTAAGAGCTTCTTCCACTTTCTTTGGCTCAGTTTGTGACAAGAATGCATGAAACAGACATTCATTTGTTGTTGCACTTCTTGTCCTTACTTTTGCATCTGGATCACCAATAATTAAATCAGGTGTATGTGACTTAGTCCATTTTATTGCAGAAGGCAAATTGCTTCTGTCATCATGTGATCCTCCCCCTTGATCCATGCTCTCCTGATTTCCTTGGTGCCTCTCTTCATTTTCAGATGCTCCCCCTGAATGTGACTGCTCAGAATTATCAACAGAGTTTGAATCAACAGAGTTTGATTCAGAATTATCAACTGAGTCACTTTCAGTGTTTGAATTATCACTTTGATGTGATTCTTCATGCTCCCCCTTAACTGGTTCTTCCCTAGTTTCTGATTGAAGAGTTTCTTCAGTATTTACCAGTAGAGGTTCAGAGTTTAGATCAACAGAGTTTGTCAGATCAGTCTGATCAGAGTTTACTTTTTCAGAGAATAAATCTTCATTTTCAAAGTGGAGTAGATCATGTTCATTGACATCTTCAAGTCCAGTTATTTTCTTGTCATCAAATGACACATGAATTGATTCCATGATCACTCTAGTTCTCAGATTATAAACTCTGAATGCCTTAGTTGACAGTGGATAGCCAACAAAAATTCCTTCATCTGCTTTTAGATCAAATTTGGTCAACTGCTCAGGATGAGTCTTCAACACAAAGCACTTGCATCCAAAAATATGAAAATATTTTAGATTTGGCTTTTTCTTTTTCACCATTTCATATGGTGTTTTGCCATGCTTGTTGATCAGTGTTGCATTTTGAGTAAAACAAGCAGTTTGAACTGCTTCTGCCCAGAAGTATGTTGGCAATTTTGCTTCATCTAGCATGGTTCTGGCAGCTTCTATCAAGGTTCTATTCTTCCTCTCCACTACACCATTTTGTTGTGGAGTGCCAGGTGCAGAAAACTCTTGTTTGATTCCTTTACTCTTGCAAAATTCTTCCATTGATGAATTCCTGAATTCAGTTCCATTGTCACTTCTGATTATCTTCACTTGATTCTCTGACCCTTTGTCCAGTTGGATTATATGTTCTGTCAGTGTTAATGCAGTTTCATCCTTCTTTGCAAGAAAATATACCCATGTGTATCTGGTATATTCATCAACAATGACTAGTGCATATTTCTTCTTTCCAAGAGACATCACATTCACTGGTCCAAAAAGATCCACATGTAGGAGATGATAAGGATCAACAATTGAAGACTCAGATTTGCTTTTGAAGGAGGCTTTTCTCTGTTTGGCCTTTTGACAAGAATCACACAGGCCTTCTACATTCAACAAAGACCTTGGTAGACCTCTTACAAGATCATTCTTGATTAGCTCATTGATGTTGTTCAGGTTCAAATGAGAGAGTTTCTTGTGCCACTTCCAACTCTCTTCACTGGACATTCTTGTTGACAGACACACTGCTTTGCCATCATTGTTTGTTGACAGTTTAATTTCATAGATGTTATTGTGTCTGTTTCCAACTAGAGCAACTTTCCAGATAGCAGATCATGCTTGAGTCCTGGAACCAGAGCTACATTTGTGATGATGACATTCCCAAGATTAATATTGCCATATCCCAGAGTATGTCCTATGTTGCCATCTCCATAGGAAACTTTTGGGCCAGCCTTCTCCTCATACTCTGATAGCAGGGCTTTATTTCCTGTCATGTGTCCTGAACATCCACTGTCCACGACTAGGGTACTCACCCTGGTGCCCTGCAATCACAAACAATCACTGATTGTTAGTTTTAAGGATCCAGACTTGCTTGGATCCTTTGGCTTTCTTAATTCTGTTAGCTTTTGCAGCGGAATTCACATTATCAGAGTTTAAGCTAACTTTTTCAGAGTTTACATTTGCAGAGTTTACTTTAACCCATTTCAAATTTGGTTTGGGTTCATAGTAATTATAGTAAAGAGCATGATAATCTCTGCAAGTGTAAATAGAATGCCATGTACTTCCACAGTGTGTACATAAAGTCTGTGGTCTAGTCCTCACATAATCATTTTTAACTGCAGTTTTAGAGGGCAAAGAATTAATGTTCTTATTCTTACTGCAGAAACTAGCAAGATGATTAGTGCTACCACAATTAAAGCATGTTTTTCTAGGAGCTAATGAAGCAAGCATTGGCTTAATTCCTGATGTTATGCCTACCTTTCCATTTTTGTTTTTCTTAGGCATTCTCTGTTTGTTGACAGATTTTATCTCTTTAAGCTTATGCTTGAGTTGTTTATCTGTCATTAAACCAATGTTAGCCTCTTTAACAAAAGTCTTAGCATATGATTCTTTAACAGCCTTTTTCTCAGCTTCAGTCTTAGGTCCACCTGTTCCCATAACATTACCTTCAGATGAACGATGTGGTCTAACTTTTACCAAATTTTCAAATCTAAGTTCATCTCCTTCAGAGTAACCTAGACCTACTGTATCTGACTGAAACACTTCTTGAGTGTCTTTACCAGAGTGTGTCCAAGTTTTAATAATGTGTTTAGCATCCTCCAATTCAGATTCTAGTTGCTTATACTTACCTAGCAACTCATGTTCAATAAACACTGCATCATCTCTCTCTTTCTGAACTTTATTCATGTTCTCTAGCTGTTCCTCAACAAGTTTATTTCTATCTTTGAGTTGAGAGCACTCATTTTTTATCCTCTCATTTTCTAAAGTCTGATCCCTATAACTGATATGTAATGCTTTAAGATAAATTCTCAATTCAGTTATATTATCAGTATTATAAGCATAGGTAGTTGGAGGTACCTTTAGATCATCATCTTCATTCTGAGTAGTAGCCATGAGTGCATAGTTCACTTCCTCATCTGAATATGAAGTGTCTGCCCAATCTCTGCCTTTGGTGTAGAGTGCCTTTTCAGTTTTACCCTTCTTGCACTCAGGAGCATAGTGACCCATCTCCTTACACTTGTAGCATTGAATCTCAGACTTATCTTTCTTACCAGATTTGAAGTCTTTTCCCTCAGATTTCTTGAAATTCTTCTTGTCAGACTTAGAGTAGTCCTTGGAGAATCTCTTTCCCTTCTTGAAGTTCTTGAATCCCATCTTCTTGAAGGTCTTTACCATCAATGCAGCCATTTGCATCATCTCTTCATCATCTTCAGAATCAGATGTTCCATCTGTGTTTGAGTCAACATCAGTGTTTGATGACTCACTTTCTGAGTGTATGACTAAAGCTTTTCCTTTTGTCTTACTTCTTGATGCTTCCTTCTTTGATGGTTTCTCCTCAACCTTAAGAGCAACAGACTTTGACTTTCTACTTGTTCTTTTGTTTCTCTGCTCCAATTCCAATTCATGGGTTTTGAGCAGTCCATAAATTTCATCAATCTCTGTTTCACCAAGTTCATAGTTATCTCTTATGGTGGTTGTTTTCACATCCCACTTTTCAGGTAGAGAAAGAAGAAACTTGAGATTTGAATCTTCTAAATCATACTCTTTGTTAACCAATGACAAATCATTGAGCAGTTTACAGAATCTGTCAAATGTTTCTGTCATGGTTTCTTCAGACTTTGCCTCAAAATGCTCATACTCCTGAGTGAGTATGTTTCTTCTGTTTTTCTTGATTGCAGGAGTTCCTTGACACCTAACCTCAAGTGCATCCCATATTTCCTTTGCAGTTATGCAATTAATCACTTTATTAGACATAACATTGTCTAATGCTCTGTGAAGTAAGTGTCTTACTTTTGCATCCTTTGTAATAGATGAAAGATCCTCAGCAGTTAGATCTTTCTTTTCTTTTGGAATGACCTTTGATTCCTCACCAGCAGCAGCAGCAGATAACTTTGTAGGTTTGTGAGGACCTTCATAAATTCTATCAAGGTATTCTGGATCTGTAGCCTCCAGAAACATGGTCATCTTCACTTTCCAAATTGCATACTCTGATGGCCTAAGTATAGGAACCCTAATTGTTCCATACCTACTAACAGTAGTAGGGGCTTTCTCAGATGGTGGAGGTATCTCTGCCATTGATTACTATTGTGTTTGGATCTTTAACTGTAATAAAGTAACAGATTGGCTCTGATACCACTTGTTAGGTCGAATACACAATAGGTAATCAAATACTGTATGAGTAACTTAACAAGAACACACTGTTTAATACTTAAAAACTGTTTGGAATTAACAATTCCTCTCTCAGTGATGTAAAATATCACAGAGAGCTGCTTAGGTTACAATCAATGAATTTCTCAATGTTCGATACCCTTCTAGGGTTAACCTAACTGTATTTATAAAACATACAGCTTCGTACAATCAGTAATTGATTCTCCTATAATTAAGCTATACAATTGATATCAATCACGATTGCTTCAAATCTTCCAAGTCAACTCAATCTCTTTGACAGCTTTCCAATCTTCAAAGATATTGCTTCCATATTTATCTTGTATCAATCTTCAAATACTGTTGACTCTTCAGACATTACCGCTACAGAGTTTAACAATCTCTGTTGGGCTTCCAGTCAGTGTTTAACTAAACTCTGACTGCTTCCAGCTAAACTCTGTTTTGTCACTATAGCTTCCAAACACTGTTCTCATCAATCATTTCTAACACTATCCTTCTTTTTTTATTAATAATATAATTAATGATAATTAGCCGATTGCCTTTTTCAATTAAAAGATGTTTACTTATAATTTATATGATACTACCTTTTATAAATAACTAAAATATCATATCTTCCCATCAATAATTTTTTTCACCCTAATCAGTATTTGGAGCGATCCAATTGGATCAACCCAAATCTAAACTTCTACTATTATCCTTCATTTTTTATTAATAATATAATTAATGATAATTAGTTGATTACCTTTTTCAATTAAAAGATGTTTACTTATAATTGATGATATTACCTTTTATAAATACCTAAAATATCCTATCTTTCAATCAATAATTTTTTTCTCTCTAATTAAAACACGCTGACCTTTAATTTAAAACATAATATTGCAATAATTAATACATACCCAAAAATATGGCATCATATCTTCTAACCACTAACAAAATATCTTTCTTTTTTAAGGTTAAAAATATTATCTTCTCTATTTTTCAATAAATAAATAATTTCATTTTTCAGGTAAATTCAATATCTTTTATATTTTATCTAATTAAAATTTCCATCCTACTAACTAATTATATTATAATTAGTATTAACTAATCAATTACCTTTTTGAGCCAAAATACGTTACCTTTTCTCTTTTCTCTAACTAAAATCTCTCTTTTTCCAATTATATCACGGGCGATTCTATTTAATAAAAATAAAATAATAATATTATAGTACTAATAATTAACTGATTACCTTTTTAACTAAAACGTATCATCTTTTATATTTTTTTCTAATTAAATTCCCTTTTTTTCCTAGAAATTTCAGGGACAACATTAATTTCTCATTTTCTAAAAACTATGAGCAATTTTATTTAGTAAAATAACATAATTAAATTATAATTACTATAAACTAATCAATTACCTTTTTCACATAAATTATGTCATCTTCTTATTTTCACGTTACCTTTCTATTTTTTAAAACTAAAATCTCTCTTTTTCTGATTATATCACGGATGGTTCTGTTTAATACAATAAACTAATAAGATTTTAATATTAATAATTAAGTGATTACCTTTTTTTATCTAAAACGTATCATCTTCTATTTAATGAAATAAAATAATAATTATATAAATACTAATAATTAGCCGATTACCCTTTTCAAGTAAAACCTATCATTTTTTCTATATTTTCAAACTAAAATCCCTCATTTTCAAGAAATCTATACTATATTATAAAAGCCGAAACATTAAAAGTTTGGTCGGTCGGTCGGTACGGACCCTATTGATTTTACTTTCCATCCTACTAACTTATTAATTTCCCTTTTCAGGTTAAACATATTATCTTTTCTATTTTTCAGGTTAAACATATTATTTTATCATATCTTCTAACCACTAATAAAATCTGTATACTATATTATAAAAGCCGAAACATTAAAAGTTTGGTGGGTCGGTCGGTACGGTACCTATTGATTTTACTTATTTACCCTTACTTAAATAAAATCCATCATACTAACTAATTAATTTCTTTTTTCAGGTTAAAAATAAAAGACTATTTACCAAATATGCGGTTATTTTTATTTATCCTTGCAAATATACGATCTTCCTCTAACTATTACAATTTTACGTACTTTTCAAAACTTCTACCAAAAATACTATTCTTCTTTATTCTCCTTCTTCCAATTTTCATTGAATCCATTCACCATCATCATCTTCTCCCTCCGCCGTCTCCTTCGAATCTCCTCCCTCCGCCGCCTCCTTCGAATCTCTGACTCCCGATCTCCTCCGATCTCCGACCCCAACCTTCCGCCCTCCACCTCCTTCTCCGACGCCACCTTTGACGAATACCACAATCGCCGCTTCGATCAGACTATCACCCACCTCCTTTAGATCGGGGCCGCAGGCCGACGACCATCATCGTCGACAAGCAGTAAGAATTCCGGCGAGTTTCGAAGGATTGCTTTTGATTTTAGGTTAGGGTTTTTGAATGGATTTGGTAAGCTTGTTGTTTCGGTGTCTGTGGATTGTTTAGTCGGTTTATTGTATTTGCTTGCTGTAGGAATGCTCGTGCAATTTGGCTCGGGACGGATCGGAGTCGAAGTTATTTGTCGCTGCTCATCCCCTTTTCTATTAAAAAACCGTAATTTTGCAATTTTCTTCAAAAAAATCGTATTTTTGCAATGAAAATTTTATTTTTGCAAAAATATATTTAAAGTAATAGTATTTTTGCAAAAACTTTAAAACCAACAGGTATTTTTCAAAAAAGCCCAAAATATTATCTTCTCTATTTTTCAATAAATAAATAATTTCCTTTTTCAGGTAAATTCAATATTTTTTATATTTTATCTAACTAAAATTTTCATCCTACTAACTAGTTAATTTCTCTTTTCAGGTTAAACATATTATCTTTTCTATTTTTCAAAAACTAAATAATTTCCTTTTTCAGGTAAAATACAATATTTTTTATATTTTATCTAACTAAAATTTCTCCTTTATTAATCAATTTCCTTTTTCAGGTTAAACATATCACCTTTTCTATTTTTCATTAACTAAATAATTTCCTTCTTAGGTAAAATACAATATTTTTTACATTTTATCTAACTAAAATTTATTCTTTTTTTAAAAGCTACGATCAATTTTGTATAATAAAATAACATAATTATATTATAACTAGCTTATAACCCGTGCGATGCACAGATTTTTTTTGATATGTAACAAATTTTATTTTATGTTATAAATATATTTTTATATAATCATTATTTATAATGTTTTATTTAAATTTTAATATTAATAATTTAATATAAATTTAATAAATGATATGCATGGTTTAAAACTTATATTATAAAATTTTAAAATAAATATGTCGTTGATAGGATTCGAACCTTGAATATAAAATATTTAATCATTAGATCTAACGATTTTGATTTTTTACTAAAAATCTAATGGTCATTATCCGTAGTATACAGATTTTTATTATATTTTGTTAATGATTAGAAGATATGATGTGAAATTTTTTGGTATATATTAATTATTGCTAGATATAATATGATTGGAAGATATGATATGATTGATGTTTTTAGGTGTTTATAAAAGGTAATATCTTCAACTAAAAGTAAATATGAAAAACACAATCGACTAATTACAGTAATTATATTATGTTATTATTTATTTTAGGTGTTTTAATAATATAGATTTTGTATATATTTTTCTTTATAAAAAAGGTTAAATAAGTAAATTCACGATATACTAAGAAACATATACCAAACAATAAGTTTCAAAATTTTTAATGTTTCGGCTAATGTTTTCTTATTATAAACAGCGTATACATATTTTTAATATATTTATTAATAATTGAAAAATATGATATTATATTAATCTATACATATACACAACATCTTTATATGCAACAATCTATGCATATATGTAATTAAAACCATCAAAAACCCACTTATATAATCATTATTTATAATATTTTATTTAAATTTTAATATTAATAATTTAATATAAATTTAATTAATGATATGCATGGTTTAAAACTTATATTATAAAATTTTAAAATTAATATGTCGTTGATAGGATTTGAACCTTGAATATAAAATATTTAATCATTATATCTAACGATTTTAATTTTTTACTAAAAATCTAATGGTCATTATTCGTAGTATACAGATTTTTATTATATTTTGTATTTTTGTTAATGATTAGAAGATATGATGTGAAATTTTTTGGTATATATTAATTATTGCTAGATATGATATGATTGGAAGATATGATATGATTGATGTTTTTAGGTGTTTATAAAAGGTAATATCTTCAACTAAAAGTAAATGTGAAAAACACAATCGACTAATTACAGTAATTATATTATGTTATTATTTATTTTAGGTGTTTTAATAATATAGATATTGTATATATTTTTCTTTATAAAAAAGGTTAAATAAGTAAATTCACGATATACTAAGAAACATATACCAAAAAATAAGTTTCAAAATTTTTAATGTTTCGGCTAATGTTTTCTTATTATAAACAGCGTATACATATTTTTAATATATTTATTAATAATTGAAAAATATGATATTATATTAATCTATACATATAAACAACATCTTTATATGCAACAATCTATGCATATATGTAATCAAAACCATCAAAAACCCACTCGAAGTCAGATTTTTAATATATTAATGATTATAAGATTAGTTTTAAATTAAAAGGGTAACGTGTTTTAATTTGAAAGAAAATATTAATGATTGGAAGATATGATACGATTGATGTTTTTAGGAGTTAAAAAAAGGTAATATCTTTTTTTTTTTGTCAGAAAAAAGGTAATATCTTTAATTAAAAGTAAATGCGAAAAAAGGCAATTGACTACTTACCATTAATTTATATTATGTTATTATTTATTTTAGAAGTTTTAATAGTATAGATATCATATATATTTTTTTATAATGAAGGATAAATAAGTAAATTCACTTAGTACCAAAAAACAGGTACCAAAACTTTCAATGTTTCGGAATTTATATAATAGTATAGATTAGTATTAACTAATCAATTACCTTTTTGAGCCAAAATACGTTACCTTTTCTCTTTTCTCTAACTAAAATCTCTATTTTTCCAATTGTATCATGGACGGTTACCTTTTTCAAACACGTTACCTTTTTTCCTTTCTCTTACGAAAATATCTCTTTTTCCAATTATATCACGGGCGTTCTATTTAATTAAAATAAAATAATAATATTATAGTACTAATAATTAACTGATTACCTTTTCAACTAAAACGTATCATCTTTTAAATTTTTTCTAATTAAATTCCCTTTTTTCTAGAAATTTCAGGGGCAACAATAATTTCTCATTTTCTAAAACTATGAGCAATTTTATTTAGTAAAATAACATAATTAAATTATAATTACTATAAACTAATCAATTACCTTTTTCACATAAATTATGTCATCTTTTTAATTTTCACGTTACCTTTCTATTTTTTAAAACTAAAATCTCTCTTTTTCCGATTATGTCACGAACGGTTCTGTTTAATACAATAAACTAATAATATTATAATATCAATAATTAAGCGATTACTTTTTTTTATCTAAAACGTATCATCTTCTATTTAATGAAATAAAATAATAATTATATAAATACTAATAATTAGCTGATTACCTTTTTCAAGTAAAACCTATCATTTTTTCTATATTTTCTAACTAAAATCCCTCATTTTCTAGAAATATCACGGATAACATTTATATAATTTTTTTATTGATTTCACAGTATTAAAAATTAGACAGAATAATATTTGTTTGGTTTTGATTTTGGTTTGGAATTTAAGAATTAAAGTTTTAATGAATTACCCGATGTTATAATAATATACCGGACACTAGAAAGGTACCTTTAAAATATTTGCTTGGTCTTTCAATTTTCGATTTTACATGTCATAATAACAAAGGTAGTTGGAAAGATTACAAGTTAATGACATTGACATAGTACAGACTATGTTATTTGTAAATAATCTTGGGACTCAATTTGATACTTATAGACATTATTTTGTTTTCAAGCAAACTTATGTTCTTTATGGATTTGTTCAACTTAAGGTTCATGGGGTAGACATGCTACGTACCAGAAGGTCTTATGGAATAACATACTTTTTATCGGATGTCTCCGAAGGGACTATGGAATAGCATACTTAGAAGCTCAGACCCACGTCACAAGCCTCACCCTCTGGGTCAGGCAACATTGCTCTTATTTATGCTCTAAATATCTTCTTTACTCGCGTTCAATTTCACTTCATATATGATCTCATATTAGCACTTTCACTTGAGCTCCATATTGAAATATAAAAGCACTAACTTTTCCCTTTTTCATTTTAGTTGGCTTTTTGAGAGAGAATAGGTAGTGGAAAATGTGATTGTTATAATTTGTAATCATACATTATTTGAAGATAAAAGTGAATAAGTGAGCTTCTTGCGGAGACCTGTGTTTTTGGTAAACAGTATTATCCTTCATTTTGTTAATCTTCTTTATTTCTTTAATGCTCATTTTTATCGTTACACAGCATTTGGAGCGACCCAATTTAGATTGGAACAAAAAATTCTATTATGATATTGTACTTATTTTCAGTACTGTTGTAGTACTAAGATTGCACCTCCAGCCTTTCTCTTCTCCTCCAGCTACATAATTTTAAATATTGAAAACAAAATACAATACAAGAAGAAGTTTGCATTTATAAATATAGATTACAAGCAGAGAGAGATGTTTAGTTACAGATAGACTACATAACAACAACATAAGTGATAAAAAGAAATATGTTAGTTACAGATAGACTACATAGCAGCAACATAAGTGATAAAAAGAAAGATGGTCCACATGATGATCAAGCTAATGAAGTATTGAAGTAATTAATAAGTCTGAACCACATAAGCAACTTCCATTTTATAGGTATTGTTTATCATAACGTGGGTAATGGGTTTATGTATTTCCATTAATTTTATTTTTGGTCACACCTCTAAGTTGATCACAAAAAAATTAACAACCCATCAAAATAAGTAGTTTAAAAATATATTCAAATTCAAATTATTATATTCTTTTCAATAAGAACATACTTTTAATAAAATAAAGTCAATAAAATAAAAATTCAACAATTTCAGAAAGCGAGAGCCATGGTGAAAAACCTTAATTTGAACATAAACTATAAATCTACTAGAATATTTATCTGATATTTTGGCTTGCTTATTTAATTGTATAATTTACTTATTTTTAATAAAAGAATCTATATTAATAATATATATACACTGTATTTTCATACATGAATTTACTAATACCGTTTAATGGTGACGCTCTGGTGAGAATGAGAACAGTGAGGACACACATACTCACTACATTTCAAGCTATTTTAAAGGGTCCCGCTAGGGGCATCTTCACAAAAAAAAATCTTATAATTTTTCCCTCTATCCATTCATAAAAAAAATTAACAAAATAAAATAAAATGAGAACAGTGAAAACACACATATTCGCTACATTTCAAGCTATTTTAAAGGACCCCGCTAGGGGCATCTTCACACAAAAGTTTTATAATTCTACCCTCTATCCATTCATAAAAAAAATTAACAAAAAAAATTAAAAATTTCTTGAAATGTGGTCTCATTGTTCTCCAACATTTACATATTATATTAACTATGAGGTCTCATAGTTAATATAATATGTTCTTGATATTATATGAGTTTTAATGTTTTGGAGCCATTTAATGTTTTGGAGCCGTTGGGGGTGAAGGGATTATCATTTCCGCATTTGAATAATGAAGACAATTTATTATTGTTTTCAATTAGAAAACAATATTTGTAAAAATATTTATTACTTTTATTGCATATTTTGATGGATTAAATAAATTTTCAACATTGTTAAAATAGAATTGTATGCTACATTTTTATATAAATTTTAGCATATCATTATTTTATTAAATACTTATATAACTGTATATAATATCTTTCTAAGAATTGATTATTTATATAATTGCATACAATATCTTTTTAAGAAATCAATCAAATTAATTTGTTAAATTTTTGGTATTGTCAATTTAAATTAAATAAGATGTTTTAAGAAATCAATCAAATTTGTTAAATTTTTGGTATTATCATTTTAAATTAAATAAGATGCCGTGTACGAAGTACGGGCAAAATGCTAGTTAATACTAAATCACCTCCTTAATCGGGATAATTACATTTAAGAGCAAAATTATTGCCAAGAAAATTGTAACTGAATAATTAAATACAAGAGTTGACATTTCCAAAATTGTAAGATGCAAATACTCACCGTACAAAAATTACGCCTCCCAGTTATACAAAGATTACGTACAGAAAATAACATGGAAATGGTAAACACCCAGAATCAATTAAAAGTAAGAAAACAACAAGATGGGCATGACAGAATTTATTGAATTTTAACGAAATATGAAATCAAAAACAATAAAATTTAAAAAAGCATTCTCATAGTTCTAGTTTTGCAAAATCATAAACGGATGAATAGAACCAAAACCTCAATCCTTATACGAATATCAACAAAGGACAAATTACAAAGTTAATCTATTCAACTATAATCACCCAACAATTTGACCGTAAAGAACATTTAATCAATGGATTTTCAATTTTCATACATGTGCTATGGGGTCTATACACATAGTTTTACCTGAATTCGAATGAAAATCAAACAGGGATATGAATAATCTTTTTCAACCCTTCGATGGCGAGTGTTGTTGAAGATGAAATGGAGTACCGGAGGAATCTTCGCATCGCGATGATAACTTTTCCAGTCCCTTCCTTAAACACAAGCTTAGCAATACATCGGAGCCATTCGAGGCTCATCAATTACCATTGAAGCTACAAAGTTGATACCAAAAACCACTAACTAATTACGTGATCATGATGCTACAAACATGAGTACTGCATGATCTACAGATTGTGGTTGCTAATTGATGGTCCCGAATCATGTAAAGAATACTCATGCTTTATAATTATTAATTGTCTTTAAAGCATAGCAATTTGGGTTTATTCTGGGGGACTGGAGGTGGGGAATTTGGGATTAGGGTATAGTTGGAGGTACATTTTTAAATAGAGCAGCACACGTGGACATAATTAGAGGCCCTTCAGAGACGGGATATCAGCAAACTTTTGTTTGTTGCTGCTGCGTTGGGAAACACTAAGCTCTTGATCGGACTACTTCCATTATCTCAGCTGATATGGAAGAAAGATGACAATGACCATACAATTTTCCATGTTGCAGTTTTACATCGCCAGGATAGTGTCTACAATCTCTAATATGAGATAGGCTCAGGTAAGGACATCATAACCTCTTACAGGGACTCAAATAACAACATTATACTACACTTAGCTGCCTTGAAGCCAGAAAAATGTCGACTTCATGTTGTGTCAGGACTCAGGAGTAGATCTTCAAATTAATGCAAAGAGAAATATTGAGAGTACTTTTACTTGAAATAATCTATGTAGTTCTCGCTATTCAGTATTTTGTAAGTTTATTCTTACAATTTTGTAACAAGTCAAAATGGTATTTTTTTTTTTAGGAAGTAGAAATTGTGGTGCATCATTCTTTAAGAAAAATGAAGAACAAACAAGGAAAAACACCCCAAGATTTATTCACTGAGCAGCATGCAGAGTTGATGGGGAAAGGGGAGAGCTGGATGAAGGACACAGCAGCTCATTGGATGGTTGTTGCTGCCCTTATAGCCACAATATGTTTGCAGCACCTTTTACTTTACCAGGAGGTACCAACGGCGACAAAGGGTAGCTAATATTCAAAAAAAGAAGTGCCTTCATGGTATTTATAATAACAGACGTTGTTTCATTGTTCAGTTCCTCAGCTACCATACTCGTGTTCTTGGCCATTCTCATAGAACTTATTCCTAAGAACTTATTAACCTACAAAACATATCTTCCTAAACACACATTCCAGTCGAGCCTCCCTGTCTGTAATCACTCTTGATTCACCAAAAAAACCAATTATGCCAAGTACAAACACGATGAAACTGTATTTATAACGTTTTTTTTGCTAGGTGAAGGTAGGTTCAAACTAAGGACCAACATGGCAACATTGCTATAAAACACATAAAAGGTTAATAATGGTGCAACAGCCCTGTGACAAACACATAATAAAATGCAGAGCAATATTACAATTCCAACAGTTGATCAAGGACAACTTCCTATCATTAAGCAAGCCTCATTGCATCCTCAAACTCCTTCTGCAATACAATGTAGAGGGGGTCTTCCAACAATGTAGAAGGGGACTTTGTGGTGATACGTACAGTACATATATAATTATGCAGCAGTCAAGCAATTCTCCCAAGTCCCGTATTTCGAGCTGAAGCTTCCACCACCACTGCTGTGCATACTCAGAATTCAGAAACGACATCACGAGCACAAATATCCCATGTCTTTGCTATATCCCCAATCGACATGGGCTGCGAAAGGCTTCGAAGCGAGATGCTAAACCTTGACCTTGCCTTGAATGTAAGATCTTCATATTCCTTGCTGAGAGAAGCGAAAGTTTGTTACAGGTTATTAAACACTCTGCAAAGGACTAGAGTAATACCTTACAAAGATTCCAGCACTAAGAAAAATAATGTTAATAAACAAAATAATGTTAATGCCACATGTTTATACTCTTCAAAGTATATTTATTGATTCTAAATAATTTGTTTCAACTGAAACTCGAAAACGTGTTATAGTCAATTTTGAGAGTTTTAATAGGATTATCAAATCGAGTTTGAATTGCTTGATTCGAATTATGGTCTTAATGTTAACTCAAATTTGACTTGAATTCGAATTTAATAACCTTTTTTTCTTCGACACTAAAGAAGTTTACAAGTATATAATGTATGAAGCAGTTTTACAAGTACTTAATGTATGATGAAGGCATGAAACAATAACTTAAAAGTTAAAACTGAGTACAAATTGACATGCTTCCTTGTCCTTGAGATCAAAAGCTACTGTATGGTGGCGTGTGAACTCAAATTTGGGCCTCTTTTGTCTCTGCACCATTCTATGTTGTGCTTTACTGAGAGCCTGAACAGATGACGTATATACACGGTAGACAAACAAGCAAGTTGAAGTTAAAAGATATGTTTGCGATTTGAGAACAGAAGATTACTGCTCCATTAAGGTCTTGAAAATACAACTTCATAAATCACTACGGTTCTGCTGTTCTGAGCACTTGGAAACTTGCAACATCTTTGCTTACTCACCTCTACTAGTGTGTAACTTCAGTCTTCAAATCATACTTGCATACTGGACAGAATGTGTTCCATTTTGTCAACCATGAGCCCACACAATTAGCATGAAATTCTGCAACAGAAAATAGACATTACACCTTACAGGTAAAAACTGATACATCATGAAATAGGATATAGACAGGATATAGACCTACTAACGTAAAGATTCAAGACCCCAATACAAGTGATACTTGTGCATTCTTTAATAACATAAACCGTGTAGGACAGCCCTTAGCCCTAGGCAATACCCTCTTTATTAAAGTGCTTTAATGAATAAAAAAGGGCATTCTCTTAAAAGTTCTGGTGAGGACACAGGATTGATGATCCATGGCATTATCACTCGCCTGAATTGATAATATTTATATAGCATCCATTTTCTTTCATGACCAACCAAAAGCTATTTGCTCTAAAAACATACTGTTTCAAAAAGTTGTATTCTGCACCAAAGGGTGAATATAACAGTATTTAGTAATCGATGTCTTATATAAGGTAGTGTGATGATCTCCCTGATATTATTACTGTACATATAAAAGGGAAAATGAACCAAATCTTACTATGTTGACAAGGAAGTATTTTAAGACTGTCGCCATCTTTAAAATCCTGAAGACATATTGCACAAGTCTTTTCCATGTATCCACTCATATGAGTGGCATTGAATATCGAGCATGGAAGTAATTCCACAAGTTTTTCACCTGCAAGATTACTTGATCTATTCTGATTCCTCCAATACACTCGGACATGATTCCTCCAATACACTCGGACAGAGACAAAAACAGCCAGGACAGATACTATAACTAGCAGAGAGATAAATGAAATTATGAGCACATTCCACGATGCTTCCGTCAAAGATGAGATTATGCAGCATTCACCATCTTCTCCTCTGGAATGCTTCATTAGAGTCTCACCGGCTTCATTTGAAACAAAAACCGCAGGAATCCATATTCCTTCGGGGCTTCCAGTCACTGAACCGTTAAATAAGTAATTACCAATGTGAAAATCAATGTCATCTTTAAGAATATTTGTCAAGCAGATGAACCATGTTCAAGCAAGAAGCTCTTCATTTGGCAAGGTACGTTGGTTAAAAGTTATCTAGAATTAGATTCTGAACAAAAGAAATACACTACTTGATCATAAGTTATTGTAGGCCTAACATTTAATCAGGACTTGCTCCAGATGCAAGTAACATATGCCACTTAACATAATCCGAAAACCATAAAAAACATAATTCAGGAATTTGCACAAAGAAAAACACATGTACTGCAAGATTGATGGGCTAGCCAAGAACGTTTATGTAAATCCCACTACAAGCTACATACATTTCTAGCATCACAATCCAGGACGCTAATGATTAACAATGGGAAAATATATAGGAGTATGAACATCTATACTACCTATTCAATACTATGAGAGCCGAATCATTCAAAGTTTGGTAGTTGGTTGGTCGGTAACTTGGTCGGGAAAAAAATATTAACAATATGGGTCATTAGGTCTTTTGGGACAGATAAAAATAATAGAATGACTTTTTTAAATAAGATCTTATTTACTAATATTAAAGATGTGTTTTTCTTTGAGGGCGGATAAATAAATAACATGAACTTTGATAATAGGATCTTCAATATTATAATTTTTATGGTAGAAGTATTATTCTCTAGGGCCGAAATTAAATTATTAAGATTTGGACCATTTGGTTTATATTAAACATGTTACTTCTTACGTAAAATTTACTTATATCATTTCAACGTATAAGCCTGTTCGCACAGGCTCTCTCTGTATTGTTTGCAATGTAATTGAAATTATTTAAATGGAAACCTCATCTAGGGCTGTGATTCTGTTAACGAGATGAGCATTTAGGCTTGCTAGAAGCTTTATAAACGCAACTTGGCAATTTTTTAGGCCCAGTCCATAAACAACCCGAGCTTGAGCACGTCCAAAGTTATAGGCTCGATCAGTAGGATTGTATCCAAAAGTTGTATGACAAAATATGTGCGAAACATTCAAAATTTTACGTATTCTCTGCACTCGAATGCATGTAATGTATATTAATTGATTAAGCTCTTTTATGTTTTAAACATGTAAAGGTATAATAAACAACTAAATTTCTTAACGAGCCGTATTAATCTCCTAATTTTAGTATATGAATTGCTGAACAGGGCTCGAGCACACCTAATTCCTGCCGAGCTGGGCTCGGGCACAGCAAAACCCAATACAGTTATAGCCCTAAATCCCATAAAAAAACAAAACAAGAGCAAGTCAATGACAGAGAAATGCTTACTGGAAATCAAATTCTTCTCAACTTGATCATCAAACACAATAGCTCCATCAAAACCAGCAAGTTGAGCATTCCGAACCTTTTCGAGAAAACTACAATTACCCCTAACTATCAAAGCAAACTTAACATGATCAAATTGAAACACACTGCTAACAAGTGAAGAACAAGCATCTAATGGGTCAGCTACAAGTAAAGCACCACATATTCCAGAGCTGTTAATTCTTGCACCTACACAAACAAATACACACACACAACACAAACTAAATCATCTTGATAATTATTTATATAATTAGAATTAAAAACAAAGATAATATGAGAAATACTTACTGAATTTAGCTGGAGAATCCAAGAATGAAGTGGATAAAGATTTAAGATGAACAATTCCAAAGGTGGGTTGGATAAAATAGCATATATAATAGTAAATGACTGCAAGTACCAGCAGTTTTCTCATCTCATCTTCTTGATTTTAAGTGAAGTTTTGAGAAGACGAGCAATTTGTTTAAGGGACTGTTTGGTTAGCCTTTAAATATGGGTGGGTATTATAATATTTTCTCTCTGGGTAAAATAAAAGAGAATCCACGTGATACAGTGATATAGTATGCGATTTTAAATTCATATTTTTAATAGTTTTTGAGAAATATGTAAAAAAATTAATTGATACATTAAATTACATAAAAATTAATTTTATATATTTTGATCAAAAATACCCAAAAACCTATATCACATAACAAGAATATTCCAAAATGGCAATAAATACCCGTCTATTCCGCATTTCATATGAAAGTAATAGGTTTACGCATTTGATATTGGGACAACTAGTATAAATTTTTCTTTTATCACGCATTTGGGGAGGGTCCGGATCCTCTGTCCCCTTTGTGTCCCCTGCTCTTTTTAATACAAAAAGAGTGTCTTTGCGGGGCCCATTATAATAAATAATAAAAATGAGCTCCACAAGATTATTTTTTTTATATTTAAAACAACAGGGGACACAAAGGAGACACGGAGGAAGGGGACAGAGGATCCCAGCTCATTTGGAGAATGGCCGAGGAGTAGAAGCGCTGGTCCCCTTCGGTCAAGTTGCTTGTGCCTGGTGTTACCTACCGTAGGACCTCCGTCCCCGAAGCGAAGAAAGGGGAGCAGGAACAAGAGGTTGTCCTCTCCCGGCCCAGTAGTTCCGCAACTACTACCGTGGTTGTTGCCAATGGGGATCCCCCATTCCGAAAGGTTACTAGGCCGGCCGTTAGGCCCGATCGTGAGACTGCCTGTTGAACGTCCGGGGTTACCCATTTTTCAAATGCGTAATAGGCTCTCCTGACAGGTCTATTACCCCTCTTCCAAATACGTAATATGTATAAAATCTATTACCCCCTCCCAAATGCGTAATAAAGGGGTATTTATGGTCACCGTCCGTGATTTGTGTTATTTTCGTCAGTTTTATTAAAAAATGGGATATTTATGTCATTGTTTCATTTGTAATCACTATCAGAAAATAATATGATAATTAAACTTGTAAACCGTATATAAAATGTCATATTAAAATACATTTATTTTTAAAGTTAAAATTTATAAAATTTTACACGTACTTATTTTGGTATAAAATTTTCATTGACACGATTTGATTTACAAAAAAACTGATAAATACATGATTTAAAATATATAGATAGAGAATTTTTATCGTAGATTTTCATTACTCTTTCTTTATTGCATTAATGTCAATCTATTAAATTAGAAAATAGAAAATTAATACTTATATTTTAAATAAATTTGAAAAATCTTTAGTTTTGTTCATAATATTTTTTGGGAGGTGATATGTGCACACCCCGCACTTATATGTGCACACCCTTTATCAGTAATATGACCAAAATGCCCTGAACTTACATTTTCATTTAATTACTAGTTTAATTATAATTTTATAATAAATTAGTTGAACAAGTGAATAAACCTTTTTTTAGTGAAATTTAGTTTTAATTTTACATCTTATTTTAATTAAAGATGGGTCAAATTGACCACTGAAAATCAAATATTACTATTATTGCGGGTTTGAGAAAATAATAAATAAATATTTTTAGTAATTGGACTATAAAATGGTAGCTATTTTGCACATGATTTATTTTCAATAATAAGATATTATTTTATTGAATGGTAATAATAAAATAATAGTAATTTCTGGTGATTGGCATGTTTGTACTTATTGAGTACTTATTGAACAATTGTTGCCAAAAAAAAATATAATTTCAATATTCAAAAATCATATTAGGATAGAAAAAATAATCAAGCATGAAAAGTACATATGTATTTCAAAAAAAACATAAAATATGTAAAATATTTTACACTTGAATCTATCTATACTATTATATTAAAGCCGAAACATTGAAAGTTTTGGTTTTCTCCTAAGTTTTGGTTTTCATTCTAATTATTTAATTTTAAATTATTTATAATATAAAACAAATCAAATGAATTCCGTTAAACCAATCTATCTATACTATTATATTAAAGCCGAAACATTGAAAGTTTTGGTTTTCTCCTAAGTTTTGGTTTTCACTCTAATTATTTAATTTTAAATTATTTATAATATAAAACAAATCAAATGAATTCCGTTAAACCAATACAGAGTAGTATTTTATATTTACACCATTACTAATACAGCTAAACTTAAAACCTCCGTTGCCTTACAGAACTCTATTCTTCTAAACCTCATCTGCGCAATCTTCATCAATTCAATACACAATCTTCATCGGCTTTTCTCTTCTTTTTCAACACCATATATCAAACATAAATACTTTTCACATAGCCGTTAGATCTAATAATAAGGAATATTTTTTATTTAAATCCCTCTTCCAAAGATCAAGGTTCAAATCCCATCAACAAATTTACATTAAGATTTTATATTATTAATTCTAATCAATACATATCATTTATTAAACTATTATTATTACTAATAAATTCGTAATAAATTATTCTCTATTTTATTTAATTATATAATTTTAAAAGTATTTAAAAGTAACCCATGCTTCGCACGGGCTATAAGCTAGTATAAAATTATTTTTCAATGTGTAAAATATGCTTCTATTGATGAAAATGGAAGTTAAGGGTATTCTAGTCTCTTTGACTATAATGGGTGTGCACCTATAAGTAACGGGTGTGCACATATCAGCTCCCTATTTTTTTTTTTTTGTTTTGAATTTGTGTTTATTTTTGTGCAATTAGGGCAGAGTGTGTGTATGTGTTCTTGATCAAATCTTTGAATTAAACGAAGCCCAGTTTTAAAGATAGGCAGGGTTTTGCAAATTTTGGGGTTTTGATTCAAGGGTATTTTATATATAATGGAAGTAAAACAAGAAGGCTCAAGCATGGAATTACCAGAAGCATTCATCGATTTTCTCAACAAGAATGGATTGGATCCCTCTATTTATACTGCAACCGACTCCACTCCGCGTTATATAAGGTGCTTGCTTTCATATCATTCTCTCTCTCTCTCTCTCTCTCTCTCTCTCTCTCTCTTTTAAATTCTGCATTTACTTGTATAACATAGGATCAAACTAGAAGCCCATGTGTTTCCAGCAGTATTCGGTGTGTTCAAATTAAGTTTGAGAGTATCTTAGGGTATGAGGGTTCGAATTCAAGGCCTTGTTTAGTTCAGTTGGTAGGATCGAATGATGTAGGAAAAGAATGGAAAATTGTTAATAATTATATAGGTGGAAGAAAATCTGTTGGAGGGTAGAGTGAGTAAAAATGCGAGATTTGACAATTTGCGTATGATGTTGGTTGTGAAGAAATTGAGTAGTAGTAAGAAAGAGTTGATTATCGCCAAATTTGTGGGATTGGGTACTAATTGTAACTTGTAGGAATAGAATGGAGAATGCATAAAAAATATTAAGATTGTACATACAAAATAGTACACTTTTCATTCCAGTCCCACCTAATTTAGTTTACTCCAACCAAATGGAGCATAGGATGAGATGGGAGCTTAGTTGGATCATATGAAGTTTCTTTAACGTAATTTGCGAATAAGCTGTTTTATGATTTTGATGTATTATGTTATATTGCCAACATAAAGGTTCGATCTTTGTAGGTTGAAACCTGGCTGCGAGGTTTATCTTGAAGATATCGAAGTTGAGATTAAATGCAAGCTCCAGAAAGTGGAGTGGTTACCGAATTTCTACTCTCTTCCACCTCATGTTCAGATTGCCAACTCAAAGGCATACCGAGAAGGAAAGGTGATAATCTATGTTTACTACTAAAAGATGCTTGGCTTGGGCTACTCTTGCATGAAGCCCTTGATAACATGTTATAATTTGCTTAAACTAATGATAGCAACTGTTTATAAAGTCTTGTCGAAGCAAAATTGTGAAGGAACCTAAACTTTCTATTAACTTGTACTCGTGTGTTTAGCTGTCCATGCACTTCCCACCCATTGTTTGTTGTCATTTTCAAGTTTTGTTATTATGTTCTTGATTTCTGTATTTTATCTAATTTTCTTATTCTGGTTTGATGAACATGGGCAAACAGAAGTTCAATTATTTGCTTTTATCTGGATTTATGCAAACTAATTTTGTTTGCAAACACTTTTCTTTAAGATCAGCTCTATGGAATTGATGCAGCATCTGGAGCTGCAGTTACAGCTTTGGACATCACTTCAGGTGATCACATCCTTGACCTCTGTGCGGCTCCTGGTAAACAAATTTCCAAACTTCGATGACAATCATTACAGTTAGCTAAGGCAACTATATTAGCAAGATATAGAACTATATGTAGAACATACTGTAAGACAATTCTAGAAATTTAGTCAGTTTAGTCATTGGACTTTATATTAGTTACTTTCTGTTTTACATTTTTCATGACATTATAAGGCTCCTTCTGACTTTATTTCAACATGTATACAATTAGGAACCATCCAATTCTATTTCTTAACTCCCATTTCCCTTTTCAGGTGCTAAACTATGTATGATATCAGACCTCCTTGGCAGTTCAGGCACTGTGACTGGTGTTGATGTTGCAAGGCATAGGCTGGCAGCTTGTAGAACTATGTTGCAGAAATATGCACTTGGAGATCGATGTCGTCTCTTTGTTGCCGATGGAACAACATTTTCTCTTTTACCTGTCAGGGCCCAGTCAAATTCCGAAATTTGTAATATATTCTTGACATAAGTTATTAATTATTATATTTTATTTCTTCTCCTCTGTGTGTCTGCATCTGTCTGTTGTTTTATGTGAGTTGAAATGTCATTCTTTGTAGTTTCAGACAGGGAATCAACCTCAGAAGAAAAGTTGGATATGTACAAAGAGTGGACATCTAGGAGACCTTGGAAAGAAAGGAAAAGGGCACATCAAGCGCAGAAAAATGGTAACTCGCAGCTAGTCGTAGAGAGTCAAGATCCAGAGCTTATTTTTTATGGGTTGCATTCTGGAGTGGTTGGGCTCAGTAAAAGCAAGTTGTATGACATTGCAAATGGCAGTGGGCTCTCACATTATGGCTATGACAAAGTAAATTTCATGTTATTTATTTTTGTCCTTCTCTTTATTGATATCATAACCGGATGTTCTTGAAATCCAATCTTTTGCTTCCATAATGTTATATTGGACTCATCTCAATCCAAAAAATCCAATGCCGTTCAAGGGGGAAAAAAGTTATATTAGATGTGTCCTACTATGTACTTTGCTATTAGCAGATGCTAATGAGTGGATCTTGATTCAGGTCCTAGTCGATGCAGAATGCACACATGATGGATCAATAAAGCACATCCAAAAATTTGAAAACTGGGGTTGGACCACCCTTCAGCGACGTGTACTGAATGCAGAGAGGATTGACAATTTAAATGTTCTTCAGGTACTGGTTCATTTTTGGTTGCAGACCACACTGTTTTAAGGATTTATTTGGTTAAAGGAACAAATGCCCACGCTGTGAGAGTTCCTTATGTTCTTGAATTTCGGACATGAGATTATAGAAAAGTGTCATCAGAAGATCTTCTCAAATTTATATCAAGCTTGTGTTTGATATAATATAATTATCCAGAAAATTAGGAAGAATAAGTTCATTGATAGACATTTATTGTCTTTCTTACAAAGCTCTGCAAGGATTTGTGTGATATTTGTTATATCCCAACACCCTTTTCTGTTTGATTGTAAAGTTCTTCGGAAGACTTTTAATTGTGGTACTGGTTTGTATTTTGTGTTGCATTGTCTTATTGCTATTCCGTCTAGCTGTATCATCATCTGTAATTGTCCAAGTCCTATGCAGTTTCTCCGCTTGATTCTTTCGGCTTATCTGTGGCGTGGTGTGGTGTCACCATGCATTTATGATTTATATAGATAGTAATGAATGCTAAGTCGAACACCTGTCAGTTTCTCATTTTTGTCCTTGTATCCTTGTAGTTGCTGCTGCTAACAAATGGTTTCAAATTGCTAAAAGTTGGAGGGTATCTTGTCTACAGCACTTGCAGGTTTTAAATTTGTTTTTGAATCTGAATTTGGAACTTCACTCTAAGGTCAAGAAATCTGAAACTGATTTCCCTTTTTTTTTGTGTTACTGGTGTAGTTTAACAGTTGCTCAGAATGAAGATGTGGTAGAGCAGTTCCTCTTACAAAATTCCTCTGCTGGTTGGTTTCTTAGTACTTCTCTTTATTACAGTTGTGCTTTAATTCCTACAGCACGAGTCTATTTTTGTGTCCAAAAATATTAAAAAAGCAGATGCCTGGTGTCTTAAGCAATAAATATGACTTTGAATTTAGCAAAAAAAATTAATGATTTTGATTTGTGCTTTTCAAAGCAAATAAGTGGTACAAAGTACAAAATAAGTAGTAATGTACAAAAAATGAGTGACTTCTGTATCAAACTCTGTTCCATTACCTTGTATTATGATGTGGCTTGTGTTTTTTTTTTTTTCAGAGTTGCTGGATATAGAGGCTGCTAAAGATTGGCCTTGTAAGAGTGGCCAAATACAGAAGACATTGCGGTTTGATCCTTTGACATCTCAAACTAGTGGCCTTTTTGTAGCAAAGTTCACAAAATTGTGCACTTAGTCTGAGTTTAGTTCTTCTCAGTGTCGATATTTAAATTTATGCAACGGGCGATGCGGCTCTATGATACTGTTTGCGATGCACCTTTTGTGTTTACACCGGGCTGATTAAAATGCAGAAATTAACTTCTCAAACGCAAAAATCTTATAGAATTCCCGTGAGTTCAAAATGCAGGGAATGACAAAACAGGCCTAGCAGCAGTAGATAGCACACAGATAGCAGATTTGGGAGTTGTATAAGGGGTAAAACATGTTTCTGGGTTGCGTTTTTCCATTTAGAAAGCCAGTAGTAGAGGAATTTTGTATTTAAAAGCATTTTATGTGTATTTTGCTTATAGACGCAATTTTTATATGTGCTGTCTGGAGTTTGATTACCATTGATGGAGACTAAGGCTGAAGGCGGATTTCCTTTTCTGCATTATTTTGCATCTGAAATCAGTTAGGATTTCCTTTTCTGCATTATTTTGCATTTGAAATCAGTAAATTATAAGTATATACTAGTAAAGAGGTGTACATGTGGATGATTTGGAGATATGTCAGTTAATTATCAATTTTTATTACCACTGTTTACTTCGAATTTATATATACTAGATATTGGCTAATATGACCCATAATTAAATTTAAATTTAATTTTTTTAAAAATCCCATAAAATCAAGCTCAAACATATTTTGAATAAAGATTAGTATATCATAAACTAGCTTAATTTGGGGTGTGGAATAATGCTAATTATGACTTTAATTTCATTGAAATGTAAGTGGTCTGAAATAACGTCCCAATACAAGATTCCATGAAATAAAAGAACAAAGTCGTCAGTATCTGTCTATATTTAGTTGATTCAAAGATGTAGGGTCCTTCCTAGTTCCTACCATTCAAATTTTTAGTTGAGAGCGTGTCTGAATCAAATCTTACGGGGGCAGCTGCAACAAAGATGCAAGAAGAAGATGAAATACTTACAGCTCCACTTAGTAATCATCTCCTTCCATCCTCCATTCCTTTTTGTTCATTCATACTCAATATTTATCTTACTATCTTCTTGTCTAATTATATAATAATGCAGTTGACCAAGAGCACACTAAAAACAGCCCTGCTTCTACTTCTGGATCACCATCTTACTCGGACGACAACTCTCCGATCGAGCAAGTTGCACTTACAGTTCCGATAACGGACGATGCCACTCTTCGAGAACTAACTTTTCGAACATGGGTACTAGGATTGGTAGCATGTGTGTTGCTATCATTTCTCAACCAATTTTTCTGGTATCGGAGAGAACCACTTTCCATATCGGCTATCTCAGCTCAAATAGCTGTTGTGCCTCTCGGACACTTGATGGCTGCTACGTTGCCTGATCGAGTGTTCTTGAAAGGCAGCAAGTTTGAGTTTAGTTTGAATCCTGGACCGTTTAATGTCAAGGAGCATGTGCTTATTACTATTTTTGCTAGCTCTGGTGCGGGGAATCCGTATGCTATTCATGTGGTTAGTGCTGTGAAGGTGTTTTATAAGAAAGAGTTGACGTTTTGGGTCTCGTTGATTGTGATTGTAACGACTCAAGTGTTGGGGTTCGGATGGGCTGGGATGTTTAGGAGGTACTTGGTTGAGCCTGCTGCTATGTGGTGGCCACAAAATCTTGTACAAGTCTCGCTTTTCAGGTAACATCCTAGTATCTTAATGTTTATGTTAGGAGTCAGTGGCGTTGTTCCAAAATTTACTGAAATTAATAAAAATGAATGTACAATTTGGAAGAATTAAATTTTAATAACCGAGTCACTTCGAGTCATAGTTGGATTAATCATGAATTTTCTGGATATTATTAGGGATATCATTGAAAACTTACATTGGCTTGCCAATTGAAAAGGGAATGAATGTATGACTGGCATAAGATCCACAATGGTAAAAAATAAGGCATAGGTGTCAGGAAATTTGATGAAGTAAAGACTAGTTGAATAAGTGATATAATCAGAGCAGATTTATATCAAACAGAAGATATTAAGTTACAGATTTGTGAGTGACACATATAGATATAGTGAATCAGTTACAGAATTTCATAAAGAAACTTCAGAAGGCTTATTGGCGGAACACTAATTTTTTCTGAAAGAAATGATGCTAGTTAGGGCTTACTACTTACTAGTAGAGAGGAAATCATGTTTTTAACTTTGTTATGCATATGCATCCTTGTCGATCAATATTTGTTCATAAGCTTGGTGAAGTTATAAGTTTAGTTGACTTATCCAATCCATGTTCAATATAATGAAAATTACAGGGCTCTACATGAGAAAGAGGGGAGGCCAAAGGGTGGTTTAACTAGGAACCAATTCTTCCTGGTTGCCTTCATTTGTAGCTTCGCTTACTATGTCTTTCCAGGATATCTTATGTCAATGCTAACTTCCATTTCCTGGTTATGTTGGGTATTTCCTAACTCGGTAATAGCACAACAACTCGGTTCAGGACTTCATGGTCTTGGAATTGGTGCTGTTGGACTTGATTGGTCGAGCATTTCTTCTTATATTGGGAGTCCACTTGCCAGCCCATGGTTTGCTACAGTCAATATTGCTATTGGATTTGCTTTGATCACATATGTGTTTACCCCCTTTATCTATTCGTTGAATTTTTTCAAAGCAAAGACATTCCCTATATTCTCAGATGATCTGTTCACTTATACTGGCCAACAATACAATATTTCGGGTATTATAGACTCAAATTTCCACATTGACTTGGAGGCATACGAGCATGAGGGTCATCTCTATCTTAGCTCCTTCTTTGTTATGACCTATGCTGTGAGTTTTGCCTGCCTCACTGCTACTGTTGTCCATGTTTTGCTGTTCCATGGAAGGTAAATTGTACTTTTAAGCTAAAATATTATCTTACATTAGAAATTTGGTGAATTTATTTGCATTGTTTTAAATACCCTATATCTTGTGACGATTTTCAAGTTTAAAGAGAAATAGCATGAAAGAATATTGTTTTTGTGATGTTTTGTTTAAGTAATTTCTGCTCACCCGATAAGATAAGAACGAACTACTGATTTTGATTTAATAATCACCATCTCTACTGGTGATTATGATTTATAATGAAACTATTTTCCTTTGCGATATTTCCAACTCCTGATGTTTCATCATTTGTGTCATTTATGTATGTATGCCTACATAATTGGCTATCTTCCTTGAGCTACTACTTTGGTATATACTTTTAACTCACATTTACAATGTCTTAGAGAATTATGGCAGCAAAGCAAGTCCGTTTTTCAGAATAAACATATGGATGTGCACACAACGCTGATGAGAAAGTACAAGCAAGTTCCAGAATGGTGGTTCACATGCATTCTCTTGACAAACATTGTAGCAACCATATTCGTATGTGAATATTACAAAGACCAGCTACAGTTACCATGGTGGGGTGTCTTGCTAGCATGTGGAATTGCCTTCTTTTTCACCCTACCTATTGGGATCATCACTGCCACGACTAACCAGGTATCCCTTTGTCACTCTATGTAATATTTTACTTATTATTCTCTGAAAGTTATTTATACATATATAAAGATACTTGGTATGCATTTGTTGCGATTTACATGTAAAGGTATGTGCATATATTCTCAGTGTTTATGTGAGATTAGTTTTGCATCCTTGAATACATGATATTCTTTGGGCCGTAAATAAAAAAAAAATTGTTTCTCCTAAATCTCTTCCTGATCTACAGACTCCAGGCCTGAATGTGATCACAGAGTATATCATTGGTTACTTGTATCCAGGTTACCCTGTGGCTAATATGTGCTTTAAAGTTTACGGATATATTAGTATGAAACAAGGGATTCTCTTTTTGCAAGATTTTAAACTTGGACATTACATGAAGATACCACCTAGATCGATGTTCAAGGCACAGGTTAGTTTTGCTTTATCTTCTTTGGCTTTATTGTTGTATCTTCAGTCGTCAGCAGATTGATCTATCCAAAACAATCTTATTATCAGGTAGTTGGTTCTCTAATATCAGCGTTGGTGCATTTAGGAACGGCATGGTGGTTAATGAGTACTGTACCAAATATATGTGACAGGGCCATGCTCCCCCCAGGCAGCCCGTGGACCTGCCCAGGCGATCATGTGTTCTATGATGCCTCGGTCATCTGGGGACTTATTGGACCTCAAAGAATTTTTGGGAATCTTGGCTATTACTCTGCTATTAACTGGTTCTTTTTAGCAGGAGCTGTAGTTCCTCTTCTGGTTTGGCTTGCACACAAGGCCTTCCCCAGTCAGCACTGGATAAAACTTATCTCAGCACCGGTAATATTAGGAGGTGTTATAAATATGCCCCCAGCTACCGCTGTCAATTACACGAGCTGGATTATCATTGCTTTCCTTTCCGGTTTTATTGCTTATAGATACTACCGGAACTGGTGGAGTCGCTACAATTATGTACTATCCGGCTCACTAGATGCTGGACTAGCCTTTATGGGAGTTTTGTTGTATCTATGTATTGATATGGAGCATATTAGCCTCAATTGGTGGGGGAACAGACCAGATGGATGCCCTCTGGCTTCTTGCCCAACTGCTGAAGGGATTATAGTAAAAGGGTGTCCAATTTTTTGATCAAAGCCTCCACGCATGTCTATTCAAAGTACGCCACTGCCTTTGTGTATATTCAAAAGTTTGTAATTAAAATTCTTTCAACATTTGTATGTTCGATATTTTCATTGATAATTTTATTTTACTAGTTATACTTGGTGTTTTCGATTGCTGGTTATTTAAGGGTGTTTTCTGAGTTAAATCATTACTCATAAGTTTCCGGTCGCAGAGCGCTGCGCTGCCAAGAATTCCAGGGTCTAGTGGCATGGTTTAAGATAATGAATGCTTAATACCATCTACAAGTAATACAACAGTTCCACATTTCATGCCGCGGAAATAAGTTATTGAGTTGGAAATTGCAACTTGACTATGGAGTTGCAGATTATTTAATAGTTCATCTTTGACATCTGTTATTGATTTTTAATTCAAAATGAAGTTGTATTAGCCCACTAGCCCATAGTACCTTGCCTGTTTATATCTCTACACATATTTTATCTGTTTGAACTTTGAAGGGACCTCTTGTTTTCCAAATCCAGAATTCTCCTAGCATGGTATTGTAATACAATGGTACTTCAGATATTATCTGAAGTTTAATCATCATTATGATTGTTAGGAGTATTACTAGCGTGAGCTATATATAATTCACATGTTTCATATCAGTTTCAAACATAACTCATTATCTTAGTGATCACTAATTACTTTTTCATATTTCGAAATTTCTATACACTGTAATGGTACTGATGTATCTCTCTAGAGCATCTCCGGCCCAAAAATGGCTAGGATTTGTAACTGCAATCTGGATACAGGCAGTTGCTGGCAACAACTATACATTTTCAAACTATTCCAATGCTCTCAAGTCCCTCATGGTTCTTACCCAGCTGCAACTCAACAATCTCTCTGTTGCTAAAGATATAGGGAAGGCATTTGGGATTCTTTCTGGTCTCGCTTCTAATCGCTTTCCAACTTCGGTGATACTCATGATTGGAGCAGTTGAAGGGCTTATCGGATATGGTGTTCAATGGCTTGTTGTTAGCCAGCATATCAGTCCACTTCCATATTGGCAGGTAAAACAAAATTTCAACTTGCGTTATTTGATAATACTCTACAAAAAACATTACTTACAGTAAAAAACTTGGATCAGTTTTTAGTTATTTGTACGTAAATTTAATTTAATCTTAATCAATTTAAATTATATATTTTTTATGAAGCAGATGTGTATATTTCTTTGCTTGGGAGGAAATAGCTCTACATGGATGAACACTGCAGTTCTTGTGACTTGTATGAGAAACTTCAAGAATAACCAAGGTCCAGTCTCTGGCATCCTTAAAGGCTATTTGGGCCTCAGCACCGCTATATTCACTGACCTATCGACAGCCCTTTTCTCATCAAGTCCTTCCTCTTTTTTGCTCTCTCTAGCTGTTATCCCTGCCATCATTTGTGTTGTAGCTGCATTGTTTCTTCGAGAAGCGCCATCTAACTCAACTGAAACAAAGCAGCAGCCACTAATATTCAACATACTTAATGTCCTTGCTTTTACAGTAGCCTTTTATTTGTTAGCCTTTGATGTCACTGGAAATCATGGCCACACTATATCCTCATTATTTGCCTTTGGTTTACTTGTTCTGCTGGTTGCACCTCTGATTGTTCCCGCATACTCCTTATTGACCCAACCAAGCTTTACTTCAGATGTTGAAGGGACCATTAGTGAACCATTGATCAACCAAAGCGAAGCAAAGAATGTTACTATTGTGGAGGACATGGCTAAATTCAAGGAAAAGCCTGTAATTGGGGAGGATCATACTATTTTTGAGGCATTGAAGACATTTGATTTTTGGGTATTGTTTTCGTCATTTCTTTGTGGGGTTGGGACAGGCATGTGTGTAATCAACAATCTTGGACAAATGGGAGGAGCACTTGGTTTTGCAGATGTATCCATTTTTGTGTCACTCACAAGCATCTGGGGATTCTTTGGTCGCATTATTTCAGGCATGGCATCTGAACATTGCATAAGGTAAAAACTACTTACATAAATATATCTTTCTTTCTCATAAGGATCACATCATTATATAATTTAAGGTAACTAATGTACAGGAAATATTCAACTCCGAGGCCATTCTGGAATGCAGCATCTCAAATACTAATGGTAGCTGGATACATTTACATGGCTCTTGCATTCCCAGGCTCCCTTTACATCGGATCAATTGTTGTAGGAATCTGCTATGGAGTTCGTTTAGCTGTCACAGTTCCCGTGGCATCTGAATTGTTCGGACTCAAATATTTTGGCCTAATGTACAACGTGCTGATCCTTAATCTTCCACTGGGTTCATTTCTGTTTTCCGGACTGCTAGCTGGTTATGTATATGATTCAGAGGCCACCAAGTCATCCGAAGGAGGCAACACCTGTAGTGGATCACATTGTTATAGGCTTGTTTTCGTAGTCATGTCCTTTGCTTGCATTGTAGGATTTGTGTTGGACGTGGTACTAGCAGTAAGAACAAGAAAACTCTATTCTAAGATTCACGAGACCATGGAATCTAGGAAAGATGTTGCAGTAAGTTGAACATGTACAGTACACTGTAAATGAGCCTATTCTTCCTCTCTTTCCTTTTATTTGGTATTTATATATGGGTCCTGGTCCCTGACAAATGATTGTCAGGGACCGGTTATTTAACAATCGGTTCCATAGCCGTTGGATCGTTGATCCAACGGCTGAGATTAAAAAAAAAAAATTTTACTGTCCGCTATAATTTTCCGCGGATAGGCAGATTGCCTATCCGCGGAAAATTTCCGCGGACAGGCAATCTGCCTATCCGCGGAAAATTATAGCGGACAGTAAAAAAATTTTGTAATCCAGGGGGGCCGTTGGATCAACGATCCAACGGTTTAGAAACTGATTGTTATTTAACAGGTCCATGACAATCATTTGTCGTGGACCAAAACCCTTTATATATAATATAATTGTTGATTGAAGTTTGACATTCTTCCACAAAACGAATTACACTGTCCTTCTATAATTCTCCATTACCTCTCTCTTCTCTCTCCTTAACCCATGAGAGTCGACCGGTGAAACTGCAACCCTGCCCCCTTTCTTCATCTCCACTTCCTCCATCAATCCATCCTCCGATCCTTTCCCCAAGCTTCTATCCCCCTCTTTGTTTTTTTCAGTTTTAATAAAAATTGATCCAAAATCAAAAATCTTAGAATTTATTTCTCATATCTATCTTGGTTTTGAATCAATCTACTAAAATAAAATATTCCTTGAGATTCAAATTCTCCTCCTTAACATCATACTAAGATTTGGTGTTATTCCGATGACTTTGATTTTGGATCTTTGTCTCGCTTTTTGGCGTGTTGTGTTTGTCTCGTCTGTGTGGCGAGCTTTGTTTGTTTGTTTGTATGTTGTTATGGGTTTGGTTCAGGGCTAATTTGAAAAGGATTTTTGTGGCTTGGTGGGATATCTGTAATTTTTGCATTGATTTCGGGCTGGTGTTGGATATTGCAAGAGCTTACTTTTCACAATTAAAATTTGTTCATCTTATGATGTCCGGCATGTCTATAGCTGGTTTTCGGCATGTAGATAGCTGGGGTTTCATTTTCGGCATGTCTATAGCTGGTTTTCGGCATGTAGATAGCTGGGGTGTTTCTGAACATTGGGCTACAGGTGGTGCGTATGTGAAGGTCATTTGCGATATTACTGGTTTCATGATTGGTGCAGATTGGATTGATCGGAAAGCTACTACAATCTTTTTTAATTCAGAGAATATTGTTATTCATGATGTAAAACAGTCTGTAAACATAAGCGGCTATTTGATTAGCTCATTTATTTGTTTCCATTCAGATTATAGTGTCAGTTCAGGGGTTTGTCCAGGGGTTTGTCCTGTCTGTGTTTTGATTATTGCTAGTTAATACAATTTATTTATTTGTCAAAAAAAAAAAATTACACTGTCCTTCCCATGGTTAAAAATAAATAATACTTCATACATAATAATAACGAAAATTTGACCAATGTTAGACACATCATACAATGTCAAAAAATTAAATATAAATCTGATGAAATAAGGGTGAGTGCCCTAAATATCCACATTTTAATGTTTCGTTACCAAAATGTCCAGATCCGATAAGCATCGCCCTAAATACCCACCTAATACGCCTCTACAATCCACGCATCTTGTGATACGCCTCTACAACCTACGCATCTCCAACTAACGCTTTTAACCAAGGCGGGTGCAAGACTTGTTACGCCCATACAAGTAGCGTGTCTGAAGATACTTTACGTATCTGTCGTCGTCTTCAATCTCAGAAATCTCAGAAAAATGGCGATTCTAGCGGAAAAAGTCAATCATTCCGTTCACTCTCAGGCATCAATTTCCAGTCACGTTGTACACACCATTCAATTCGCCTTTCAATCCTCTACAACCCTATACCACTTTTTTACCATTTGTTATCACATATTTTAAACACCCAAAATACGATTTCGGCGATTTCGAAAAATTCGACGGCCTTTGTTCAAGCCCCTGCGGGGCCGTAGCACAGAAACGGACAATGGGAAGAGGAAGAGGACGAGGTGAACACGTCAACGTGTTGTGATGGGTTGGACGTTCTGGTATGAGAGAGATCGAGAGAGGCGAGCAAATCACCCAAAAGTCGCCGGTCATCTCTTCCCTCGATTTTCTGGCGAGATTTCAATTTTCTGGCGTGCTACAGTAATTTCGGATACGCTCATGGGAGTGACGTATCCCGTGGATACAGATGTTGGTGTTTTCAGAATTGGACATTTTGGTTAGTGGGTAGTAAAAATTTAGACATTTTAGGCATTCTTTCATGAAAATAACTCGCTCAATTCATAAAGCATAATTGTACTGTATATTTCCCATCTTTATGTGATCTCAATAATTCGAATTTTGTTAAATATAAAGTAATTGGTATGAACCGATATTTTCGTTAGGTGGTCCAAGACGATCGGGGTATCGCCTAATTGGGTAGATGAGAATTAATCGAACGGATTAATGGAGCATTAATAGGTTATATTTAAATATTATTTTTAATATTTTATTTATTAAATATTTTTGTCAATTTTTTTGGCGATTTTTGAATTCTTCAACGTATTTTACTATTTTTTGCCGATTTTTTATCGTCTATGTTAATTTTTGATCGCCTAAACCAATTTTTGAGCAATTTACACAAAACGCTTTTTTTGACAGTCTAAACCCGAGTCGAGACGTTTCGAGAACATATTTAATTATATAAAAAAAATCAACAAAATACTCTATTATGTTTGAATTACCAAACGATCTTTTTTTCCAAATTTCTACTTCGAATTGTAATAAAAATCAAATTTCATGAAAGTCAAGTCAACCAAACAAGGAAATACCACTGTTTAATTTATTTTTTTCTTACAATCGTATAATTAAAGTGTTTAACAAATTAGTACATCATTAAACTTAAATGTCAGCAGCTTAACTGAGATAGGATACAAAAGAAATGTCGGAGAAGGGGAGTGGTGCCGCCCCAAAACCATCGTCTCTCCGGTGGACTATTCTTCGCCGCGCTTTTCTTCCTCGTTCACACCACAAGGGTCAGCTCATTTCTCACTCTTGTCACACATAAGCTCACACACTTTAATGTTTGTATATGTAATTTTGATAAAATTTGCTATTTATGGGCAGATAAACACAATTCTGAGATTGGGATTGAGCGTGTTTCTAGGAAGACTAGTCATGGATTCAATTTAATACCATCTTGTTTAGTCGATAATCGAACCAATACAGCATCATCATCTTTGATTAATACTGAAGAAGCTGCTTGTTTTTGCTATACATTGCCTATACCTAATGCTCCTAAGCTCTTTTTGTTGTAAGATTTTTCTGGTTATAGTTTTATTTTTACCCTTTTGATAATGCTATTTTATCTGCGGTTAATTGGTTGATTGATGGTTGTTAATTTGTGTGATGTAGTCAGAGAGTGAGCAGCAATGATGTTCTCAGTGATTTTGAGATATGCAACAGATATGATATTGACAACACTGGTCTTGTTTGTAAGTTCGTTCATACTTTAAAAATTTTGTTTACTTGCTATTGTAGTAATTTTACGGAAGGTTTTCGATTTAGAAAGAATGTTAAAATAGAATCGTAGGATTGGGGGTGGGGGGATTTTGTTTTGTGCTGAAATTGTGAACGCCACGTGGTTTTTCAAGGAAGGAATTTCTTTTAGTTGCGTGCTTCCGAGTTCTACTTTTTTGGAGAAAATGTAAGAAGAAATACAGAAATGACCTTTATGAATAATTTAAGCACTCTGCCTCCATTTTATCCCTTTATATTCGAAGTAAATGTTCCGTACGTTTTTCTTAAGTAAAATCGGGAGTATGGTGTATTTGTTATGAGTGAAAACCTATTGACTGTGCTCTCTTCATCTGCTTTGATCTGAATTTAAAACTTTGAAGTAGGGCGTTTAATGTGTACTTAGCACAGTTACTTGCTTTTTACATAATCCTACAGGTCCCTGGCCATCAGAAGAAATCCTTGCTTATTATTGTTTGTCACATGCAGAGATATTCAGGTATACAAGCACTATATCTTATCTTTGACACTTTTAATAACTCCACCCGTTCCCCATCTTGTATCTTTTATAACTGATTCAAAGCACGTGTATAAGCATGCACGTAGTTGATGTATATGCACCTCTTTCTACTCTCTTTAGATCCAAAACAGTCATTGAACTAGGATCAGGATATGGGTTAGCTGGTTTGGTTGTTGCTATGGCCACTGAAGCATCGGAAGTTGTAATATCAGATGGAAATCCTCAAGTAGTTGATTGTATCCTTTTCATGTTGTCATCATGTCATGTACAGCTCCATTATGTTAATAAGGAGGTGCAGTGGTACACATATTCTTAATAATGTGCATTTTGCTTGCCTTTTCAGCTTAATATCCATTTCTAATATTCAGCGTATTTGCTTTATATAATCGTGAGACTTGTAAGTTAATTTCCTTGTCCTAAATGTAGCAATTACGCTGATATATATTCTTTACCGTTCTGGCTAAAATATCCTTCAATACATTTTTTTTCTTTGGATACAAAATGAAGATTCTTAACATACAGATATTCAGCGTAGTATTAATGCCAATTCTGGTGCATTTGGCCCTAGCAAGGTGAAGTCTTTGATGCTTCACTGGAATAAGGAAGAAATTTCAGACATTTCCAATAAATTTGATGTCATTGTGGCTAGTGACTGGTAATTTTCTCAGTCACTATTTGTTTTCTCTCTCTTTGAAGTAATTTTAACAACCATACATCATATAGACATGGATACTATACATCAAGGGGTGACCCTAGATTTGGTTTAATTTGAATACGGATTGCAGTTTGGGTCTAGAAGTTGCAGCCACCAGCTGCTTTGGTTTGGTGGCGGTTTGAGCTTTGACCAAACTGATTCCGACCCGAATCGCATGTATATTTAATTAATTTATCATATTTTAATACAAACCCTAGTCTATCGTTTCCTGTATTCCCTCCTTTTTTGTCTTCTGGAAGACTTGTACGTTTAGTTCATAAAAGGCATATAAATAAAATCCTTCCTATTTGACCCAGGTCCCTAATATTGACCTTTTACTTGACCTGATTTTTTGGTTTTTGGCTACCCAACTACGTGGTATTCAACATTAAGACTTAACTGTTTTACAAGTGGATTTACCGTCACAAAATCCGCCTTTGATTTAGTCTAACTAAACTGTGCATAGGAATAGAACATGATTAATTTGTATAAACTAGACCAGTATATTTACATGCTCAAATGGCTTTATGGTTAACAAAATTTAATGATGGCATATGATTTATTTCTAATACTGGAATATACTTGTCACGTGCAGTACTTTTTTTACGGAATTTCACAAAGGCCTCGTTCAAACTCTTGTGAAGTTGTTAAAAAGGGAGGGTCCCTCTACAGCCATCTTTTTTAGCCCCAAAAGAGGTGACACATTTGATAAATTTATAACTGAAGTCAAAGAGAGTGGTCTGCATTTCTGCATCGATGAGATCTATGACACAGAAATTTGGAGGCAACATAAGGAATTCGTCAAAGGTGATGACTCGTGGCCCAACTATGACAAGGATCACTGCTATCCTTTATTAATCAAAATTACTCGGTGAATCACTTTATACTGTACAAAATCTTCATAGTACATGGATTTACCTAAACCTCGAAATTCATCTATTTCTAGCTCCTTGTAGGATGGATTTGGTTTATGTACTCGTGCGCTCAATTAATGCCTTAAATTTTCTGATGACTTGGTGTATAGAAGCACTCCATATTTTCCAGATATTAGTCCAGGAGCAGGACCTAGCTGGCTAGCTGATTCAGATCTTCCATTTAAGAAATAATGTTTAAGATAGTGTTCTTTACATTTAGACGATGCCTATACACTGACAAATGGTAATCCGTTTCATTCATTTAATCACATCGAACTGATATAATGGTGCTTGGGAGTTTTTGCATAAGCTAGAGTACTATATATTCTTATGGATTACTTCTTTTGGTCAAACAAGTAACTATTATGGTGACTACTTGGTACTTACTAGTAATATGCGCATATTTGGCAAAAATAAGCCAAACACATGGGATTATACATATGCTTTTATTTTAGAAAAACAATAAAAGAAAACCCAAATTTTACACTTTAAGACTCCAAACTATACGTGCTGTACATCCTGCATAAAACTTTGTGTGGTAGAGCTAAAATCAGTGTTGCAGATTTCGGAAATCGGAACTATTCGGTTGAGGTACCGATTTACGATTTATCGGGTGATTTGGTTGAGAAATCGGCGATTTATCGGCGATTTTTGCAAAATCGGCCGAATCGGTTCCAAAATTTCGACCGATTTTTGGCCGATTTATCGGCGATTTTTCAAAAATCGGCCGATTTCTATAACAGAGGCTAAAATAGGAAAAGCGGAGCTTATTTATTAATTCTCTTACTTTATGAAAAGAGAATCGATAATAAAAGAAATACAAAAAAATGAGTAATGTTAGGGAACTTAAAAATGTTTTCCCAAAAATTGTTCCAAATGATGCGTCACACATGGCACGTTTTGATTTGATGTGCATATGTATGTACGCATGGTCTCATATTTTTATTAAGCAAATTACTAATTAAACGGATGACACATAAGCATTTGGGACAAATTTTAGGAAAAGTTTTGGGTTCTATAGCATTTTTCCAAAAAATTACTAGAGAGTTGGGGAAGGACAGAAGGTAATTGTATGGTCGCTGATTGTGGAGGTAATATTCCGGTACCATCATGAGCACATGGAGTTTACTAGCACGAATAATGTGAAATGGGTTGGGGTACGCAACTCGCTCAAAGACTCTCTCTGTACTTGTTTGTGGCTATGGCCTAAACGGGGTGTACTTAGATTAATTTCAGTTGAATCATATAATTTAAAGAGGCAGATCACACGGACAGTTGGTTCTCGTTTGTAATTTTGAAGTTTACAGCTTCGCATTACCACACAAGCTGCTCAAGTGGAGTGTAATGTGAATGACACATTACACATGCGGGTAGTTGTTCACTGTCAGTGACGACTATCGAGTAGTCTTCCCCTTGCAGGAGGGCCTTTTGTGAACTCCATTCTATCAAAGTTATAACCTGGATAGAACAACCCATGCTCTTATTTAAGTAAAAGTGATTAAGTGGTGCTCCATCAAATATCACCAACAAAAACAGAATTTTAACAAATCTCCATTTAAAATCATGGTTTGCCAATATTCTACATCCACTTTATTTAATCTCAATTTAGACAAACTAGTCACAATATCACATCAACCCTCAGCAATGAATGTAGAATACCTCCTTACTCTAATGTGGTACCAGAGATGAACAATTGTCTGTGTGTGTAAGTGTAAACTACCGAGCCTCGGATCCTCTATTGATGGTCTTTCTTCCTAAAGCTAGACTTTGAAATTTTAGCCCTAACATTCTCCTGATCTATGTGGCAAAAACTGGTAACAAAATGGGGGAATAAGGCAACATGCAAGCTGGTACCTAGAAGAGAGAACAAGGCAACAAACAAGGAAGCAACAAACGACACCCAACTCGAGCACACATAAACAACTTCAAAAGCAAAGTTCCTTGCCAACACATTTTAATCATCTACCAACATCAAAGCTATCCTCAGCACTATCTACTGATGTACTAATATCTGAATTTGATAAACATACATATCAAATTAATAGTCAGAAATATCCACAAAACACTGTATTAACATATCCATGCTACTCACAAGTTTTAAGTTGATAATTGATAACAAGTTGTTCTTAAGATGGTGATTACTATACAGGAAGGTGAAATTAGAAATTCAGCAACACTAAGGGCAAAAAAGTCACAGACAAGCATATTAAAATAGAAAACAAGAAAAGACAACAAATAACTAACATAAACTAGCAGGAATAAAATATTTGTTTCGCTATCCCATGAATATAAAATATGTCCAATTTGCAACCCTCACTGGAAACTCCTCGTGCTACAAAACTAAACAAATTAATAAGACGCACGAAAGACGACAAAAGTACTTAACAGAACAACCAAGATAATTAGAAATCAACAAATTCATTAATAGTTACTTCATGGAGAAGAATTCCTGGTCATGATAAGAAAATTTAGGAACCAGTCATAAATGAAAGTTTGCACCGGTTCCACAACCCAGTAAATTATCTCTGCAGAAAACAGACAAGCCTGGACTACCACCAGGGAGGAGATTGGCCTCACAAACTCCTACCATAACACAACCCAAACATTCCTAGAGTATCTACTCATCTAAACCAGTAAAATGTGACCCCAAATACATCCATCAACTCTTTTATCCAAACCACATCATCAATAATAAAACAGTTTTCTTATCTAACAACCAGACCTCTGTACTTCAGCTCAAAGATCCCTGTACATATATTTGACCTTAATCAAACATAAGCAGTTGGTTTGGGAGAGTAGGAAACAAAAAATCATGCTTAGTTTAAAGACTCTTCAACAGTTTTATGACAACTTTGCCTATTTGGTCTAATTGCTCAGCTCACAACTTTGCCTATTTGGTCTAATTGCTCAGCTCATTACCTGTCGATACAATCAACAGATCCTATGTGGCATCTCTTAGCTGAATCTATGAGGGCATGAAGCTATAGGAGTAAGATAAGTTGCTTGGCAACTACCTCGATGTCTCCGTCAAAGCAGGAGCGAAAGAATATAAAGCTTAAACACAATTAACTACATCCGCAAAAAAAGGATAACTATGGTGATAATTCTATTAATTATCTACTCAAGGGTTGCCTACTATAGTATGAGCTTGATAATGTTGTTAATAATACTGTAATTAATGACCACCTTGATTCAAGGAGTTATTCTAATTGTGGCCTACAAAGAAGCCGCAAATTCGCAAGCATGTGTAGGTTTTCACAAGAATGTGTAGGGCTTTCGCAAGCACGTGTAGGGCTCATCTCAAGAGTGTACTTACAGTCAGGGGCTAAGTAAAAATATAGCACATTTGCCTTGTCACAACTGAACTCTATCAACAACAAAGCAATGAGAGCATAAAACCAACCCAATAACAACATTTAAACATTTATCACCAAATCTACCGAAGCAGAAACAAAATATAAATCAAACTGACAACCGAAACCGACAAACAAAGGTAGTCCAAAAACAAAATTCATTCATAATGTCAGTTATTAGTAACTGAACCAACCAACCAACGAAAACCGACCAAGTTTGATCGTTACGACCGACCGATATATGTGTATTAACATGAATGGATCATCCCCAATAAACCCCAAAAAACTATCCTATCATGATACCCAAGTCAAAAATCTAAACCAGAATCAACGCAACATCATTTCATGAAATGAACAAACAAAATGTAAACAGATAACCATCATTTGGAACGATCACCGCCACTCTTATTCTCGAACATTGTTACGACATTCCTTGGCATAATGCCCAGGCTCCCCGCAGTTGTAACAGCTTCCACCTCCCCTTCCACCACCGCCACCAGCACTGCCACCAACAAACCTGTCATACCCCCTTCCGCCACCTCCAGCACTTCCACCAAACCTCTCGTACCCCCTTCCAGCACCGCCGCCACCACCAGTACTAATCGGACACTCTCTAGCCAAATGCCCACGTTCTCCGCAAGTATAACAACCACCTCCAAGTAATCCTCCACCACCTCCACCGCCAACAGCATTCCGAGCACTCGTACAATCCCTAGCCATATGCCCAATCCCACCACAATTAAAACAAACACCATTCCCAGCACCACCACGAACAGCACCGTAACCACCTCCACCTCTCCCACCACCACCGCCACGAACAGCACGATCACAATCCCTAGCCATATGCCCAACCCTACCACAAGTATAACACTCTCCACCACCACCACCACCGCGGGCCCCACCATAACCACCACCACCACCACCACCAGAGCGGGCCCCACCATAACCACCACCGCCGCCACCATAACCACCACCACCGCCGCCGAACCTCCCTCCAGCAGCGCGGGCCCCACCCTGCTCAAGCGGAGATCCGTTGGGACCGGTGACTTCAACAGCCTTAGTCTTGTTTTCATCTAATAGAACATAAAACTCGACCAATTGGCCGGGAAAGAGAGTGCGATATCCGTCGGATTTGATGTCGGAGTGATGAACGAAGAGATCGTCGCCGCCGTCATCGGGTTTGATGAAACCGAAGCCTTTCTGATCGTTGAATCGGAGCACTACGCCACCAGATCTAGGCACCTCCTCCGCCATTGATGTCGAGCCTTTCCAATTAAAACCCTAGATATATGGTTTGTATGTATTGTATGTATTATAGAGGCGCTTTCTGTATTCCTTTCCCCAAACTTTCCTAATATTTATACCACCCTTCACTCCACACTCTCCTTGTATCCGCTACTCTAAAATCTAAATTCATCTTGCTTCTTCCTTTTTTTTTCTCTCTCTCTTTTTTTTAATAATTATATATTATAGATAGTCCAGCTGTAATTTATCTTTATTTTTATTGAGAAATTCGTGCATTTTAAAAAGTTTATATGTAATATTTCTTAAAAGTTGAAATACCACACATATAACATATTGCATATATATGGATAAAAATATATTAAACGGAATTGTATGTTAAATTTTAATCATTCACTACGAATCGTAAATACGATATTGGTATCGTATTGATTAATGTATATTATCAATAATCTAAAATAAATCTATTATAATGTAATCAAACATAACACAAATTGAGATCATATCGTTAAATATGAAAATATTGTGTTTATAAAGGAACTGATTAGATCATGACGATCCTATAAGGCTATAACGATGATATTGAATAATAATTAACTGAAAAATATGTGTTACATGGGTATATAGGTTGGATCGTACACCTTGATTAAATTTTTGATGTTAAAGAAAAACACGAGTAAAAAGGAAGGTACGAATGATAAAAAATACGTACATAAGAAATTGTAAATAGAAAGTAAATTTGATGGCGAATTGATATTACTTGTGAAAAAATGTGGGAAAAAATATAAAAATATGATTTATTTAAGTATGAAGTAGAGAAACGAAAAATTAAAAAAAAATAGATACATGATCGCATCATAATTAGATACACATTTCTAATAGTTATAATATATTTAATATTACTATTTAAGAAAAGATATCTAATTATTTATAAAAAGTTACCTGTATATTTTACAAGGCTATTTAGCCTATTTTAAAAGAAAAGGTTAAATGCAATATTTTTCTAAAATTTCAAATATAGATGAAAATAAAAATTATATATGAAAGAACAAGTATTGACAATTTTATATTTTTAATCAATGTATAAGAATTTGTTGTAAAAATGATATTTGTGTTGCATTGATTCAATTTGTTCGGTTGAATGATTACAATAAAGTGTGTGAGATCAGATAACAATAAGTTCAAATCACACCATAAATTATTCAATCTAAATTCTGTAAGATTTTTTTGGATTTCAAAAATTTGAGGAGGATTTTAAAAAATTCACTAAAATCTGGTTGTATTCGATAAAGAATTTAAACAATCCTTTAAAATTTGATAGTATTCAATTAAGATTTTAAAAAGTTTGGGGGTATTCAATCCGAATTTCAAACAATCTTTTAAAATCTAGAGGTATTCACTATGGATTATAAGCGATCTATTAAAATTTGATGGTATTCAAAAACTTATTGCTTTGAATGATTTTAAAAATCCGTGGATTTTGTTGGATTTTACAGTGTATTTTTATTTTTTTTTGAAATCTCACCAAAATATAAGAGATTTTAGTGGATTTAAACTCAATTTTACGTATACTCAACGAACTCTACGTCGATTCTGCATGGACTCTACCAATTCTGCATGGATTCTACATAGAATATTAAATCAGCAACAATCTACCAAAATCCATGAATTATTAATAGGGCTTGAGGTGCCTGAGGTTGTCCTCAGGGTTTTCCCTGAGGTTAAAAGATTTGTAATATAATTCTAAGGCTATATATATAAATTACTATAAAAAAAATTATATTTACAAAATTGCCCCTGCGGGGCCACTTGATTTATAGGAAGAAAATCTTTTAACCTCAGGAAGATTGCCTGAGGACAACCTCAGGCCCAGTTTTCTCTTATTAATAATCCATTAAAATCTGAATTGAAAATTTATGTCGATAAATGAATTGGAAAAAGTAGTCGATCGCATATCGATGATGTTAGACAACAATAAATTAAAGTTAAATGACAACTAATTAGCATTGATCGCATATATTGATTATATTTCAGGAATGATGAGGATGGTGATATTAAAGAAGAACACGAATAGATGGAAACACGCTAACAATGAAAAATGCATTCATAAAAGGGATGTAGATTGCCGAGCAATTCTTTTAACAATTCGATAATAGTTTTGTAAAAAGGTTGAGAAATGAATTTAAATGGGGTGTTTACATAAGAATGAAGGAGGGAAAAATTAGATAGAAGGGTTACGTTGACAACATTCTAGCTCTTTTTGCATATTCAGTACTAGGATAGTGCCCGTTGTCGCGACCTTCCTTTTTTATTGAGTTCTCGAACATTTTTATTTGACATTATCGATGAAAAGGGGTTTTGTGAATTTCATCGTTAAGTCGTTTATTCAACTTTAGTGGTTAATTTTCAGCATTCTGTTGCATCATTGTTGGCAGTAACGGACTAACTCATGGGCCAGAGTAGGTCTTGGCCCACCTTGAAAACAAAATGGGTTGCATATAATATTTTAGTTTTGGGTAATGTCTTATGCTTTAACTTAAATCTTTGTGCACTGAAAATAAATCCATGTGGAAGCAAGTACTGACTATAACAGATGCCTAATTTCTTGACCTTTACCTAGACATTTGTTCCCTTTTGAAGATTAGAAGTTCTTGTTAGTTATACTTTACTCAACGTTTATGCAGGGGCAGACCCGGGATTTGGAATCCGCCCGGGCTAAGTCTAGGGATGTCAACATCAGAGCCGCAATAGCAAAGTTTACGCCGACAGCGATTCCCGTCGGTAGCGCCGCCATAGCTCCGCAGGAATTTTTTTTCTTCAGAAAATTATCAATACCTATATCAGTGTGTAGATTGTGAAAAGCAGGTCATTTACATATAGATATCGAATTTTGGATTAATGGTTTGTAAGTTATGAATTTTTGAAACATTATTTATTGATATGTCCCAGTTGTACACCACAAGATTGTAGAAGGGGGGGTTGAATATAATCTCAACTAAATTCTTTCAAATTGATGAGGTCTTGATAGATTGTTATAAGAACGTAAACAAAACAAGATAAATAGAATATCTAAAGCATACACAACACACAATATAAAAAATCTCAGGTGGGTTGGCTTATCAGCTTGATCCACCTGATGGTTGTATTTGAAGATAATTCTCTGCGTAATAATACACAGCTGCGATTACAAAGTTTTAGTGTTTACAAGAAAACCTAAAGCTATCAGCCTTGTGATCTTTGTTTTCTTATCTACTAAAAACTATGCTGCTCATACAGTTTTTTTTTTAAAACTATATGAAGACAAGTAAGTTACATAAAATGTAATGATACATTTTTGATATAACTTGTCACACACACATACTCAAAGTGATTTCCATTTCTGGAATTATCTTGAAAGTCTTCTCTTCTTGATTTGGACAATCCCAGTAGGCTTTGAGACAGTGTATGTTTCTTTCTTCAAAAGTGACTAAGTTCTTGAGGTGACTTAGCTTCCAAGCCCACGTGATGCTTTCTGCACAAGGTCATTTTGCTTTTGGATCTTTGTCTCTGAAAGTAGCTTTATCAAAAGGGTTAATCCTTTTTTAGAGTCAATAAGCCTTTCTGCCTATTGAGCTGTGCTATAACTTCCCAGACAGAACGACTAATCTTTATGCATTTGTCGAAATATCCTTTGAGTCTTTCAGTAGATGTGTAATCATGTTGGAGGTTGCTTTCACTCTTATTATTGCCCTTGAAGTCGAATAAACAGTGAGTGATTTCACCTTTCACTTGGAAGAGTTGGAGCCTTCGAATATTTACAATTTGACTCCCTACTCGTAACATCCTCTGTGTAATTGATCGATGTCTATAAGTCACGGGTTGCAAAGTAATTATGGGTTTGATCTTCATTCGATATGTTTCCTTTAGAGAACTCTGCTTTATTAACACAGGGTTGAGTTCTCGAACAGATGTATCTTGAGTTCTCGAATGATGACTTCTCGAATAGTTCCTCAGAGTTCTCGAATGACTTCTCGAATAGTTCCTCAGAGTTCTCAAATGACTTCTCGAATAGTTCCTTGAATAGACTTCTCGATTAGAGTTGTTGCAGACTTCTCGAATAGAACAGTCTGAACTTCTCGAACTAGAACATCTCGAATATAACACTCTGACTTCTCGAATAAACCCTTTTTGGTAGAGTTCTCAAATGACTTCTCGAACTCATATTTTCTTGACTTCTCGAATATACTTGCATGGTTATGGCAAACCCCTCTTTTGATTACGGATATCTGATTGTAGCATGTTGTGGCTTGTTAATAGATAAAACGCTAACTGTTTGCAGTGTTTCATTCACAAGATGTAGCCTTTGTTTATCTGCAATACAGCTAGCTTCCTGATTAGATTATCAGCTTCGATTCCTTGATTCATTTTCTGCCTTGTGGTATTTGTTATCATCATCTTGAAACATGTATGACTCAAAAATCTCCCTCTATTTATGTCTTGAGGAAAGAACATAAATCCTGAGAGTGATGATAACAAAAACCACTCTTTAGATTTGACTTTCAGCAGAGCAGAAATTATTGATCAAGCTTCTTTGACACATTTTCTGAATTGTACTACTCACTTTCCTTGAGTGCTTAGAACTGCTCCCTGCTCCCCCTAAGTATAGCATATATCCTGAGAGGTTCTGTTTCTCCATATGCTGATTGGTCTGAAGATAAAACTGACCCTTCTCCCCCTTGGGCGAAGTCACTTTTCCTCTTCTCCCCCTTGGTCGAAGTCATTTTTCCTCTAGTAACTTCTCCCCCTTTTTTGTTATCAGCAGGATCATAGTAGAATTAGAAAGCAGAGGGATGAGAACCTAGAAATTGCAAAAAAAAATAAAAAATCTATCTGTAATCTCTCTGTTTTTGCATCAGGATCTCATCCTAGCTCACTTCTCACAACTCACCTTCCCTTTCTAAAGAGGTACTCAATCTCTCCTTTTGCTCTCCTGGAAGAAATATGAGACCACTCTTAATCACACCTCACCTATTGCCCTGAAACAATCAGGCCTCTCCAGTTTTTCACTCCCTTCCTTCAATCCTAAAGGAAAAACATAAAGACTGAAGAGAAATTGATGTTAACATTAGTGATAGAAGAGTAGTAAAACTATGTGTAGAGTAAGCTCAGTGAGCTAAAGATTGAGTGTTGGCTTCTTCAAGAAATGAAATGAAGAATCAAGATCGTTTGGAATTGTTAATGAAGTGGTTGATTATCACAAATTAGGTATCCATGAGTGGGGCTGAATCTTCATTTACAGAAGATCCATCAACCTGAATTTGAGAAATAGTTAAGAGTTTCATGTGTGCTCCCCCTATGTCAATGCATCTTGTAATAACTCATGGCTAGTTGACAAGTGATATAGGTTGCACAACTGTGTCCCTTACCCTTACTGATTGTGTTCCTGGATGGGAACTTGATTCAATAGTTAAAGCCTATTGAGAGACTAGAACTAGAAATGTGGATGTCCTTTTTAATCACTATGCCTTTTTGGGAAGACATAGGATGGTTAGGCTGGTTTTACACACCCTTACCTTCCTTGTCCTTGTGGCTTCTTGATGTTCACCACTTCCCTCACCCTCACTGTCCTCCTGTTCACTCCCCTCAAGGTAAGATTTACAAGTATTATCAACTACAATTTGTTGAGAAACTGTAGAGGGGGTTTAAGGATGGAAATGTGAATGTATGGTATGTTGAGTGGGTAGAGAATCTGGGGGACATTCCAGCAATTCTCAGTTCAGCAAGGTTAGGCAAAGATTAAGGAAAGAAGATGCTGATAAAAAGGAAACTCAATACCTGAGCTGAGTGAACTGCTGTAAGAGCCTTCTCCACATGAAGGTTTAGTCTCTTAAGGTTGTAGAGCACTACTGAACTTGATTGATCAAATTGACATTGCTTGTAGCTGTACTTAAAAAAAGGTTTACAGAGACAGTCATGGATATACATTTAATCATCTGCAAGAATATGAAACTTAAACCTAGTACCATTGTTAGTCAATTTGAAGCATGAGTTTGATCAGCAAAAATACTTATTCATATGTTCTGGATTAACTAATGAGTCCCGTTTTACAACAGAGTACAGATCAATTCTTTTCTAATTAAATTCTAATTCTGAGTGTGTTTGCACATGGCATATGAAAGAATTATTGAACCTGGTTGATGCAATCACCAAGTTTGCTATGTAGAGCACATCACTTCCTTATCATTACCCTTCGTTGTCAGTTTGAGTCATATGGATTACTGCAGTTTAGACACAAAACTATGCAACTGTGTACCTTTTAAGGCTCACTTGTAAGGTTAGATGATAATGTGAAATTAGAATTAAAACAACATGAATAATATCTAAGTTATCAAATCTAGTCAGTCTGATTCAGAAAACAAAACAGGTTGATTAGATTATTGATAACAAAATGAAATGTGTGCCAAATCACTAACAAATCTGATAAACGCATAAGTTGACTTAAGACACTAATTCGCACAAATTAGGTTATGAAGGCAACTTAGGTGATTCATGCACTGTTCATTTTAATCTTATCTAAGTGTTCAGAGATGTGTTCAAGTCAAGCAAAGTGAATCTAACAAGTCGAACCAAAGGAACATGCAAGTAGATCAAGACTATAACAAGCATCAACAAGATATAGATAAGAACAAACTTCATTTCATACAAATAAAAAAAAACTTACAAAAATGGTCAAAAAGACCATTGAAACAAACAAAACAAAAATAACAAAAACTTAAAACTAGACCCCCCACCTAAGCCAACTAAGCAGCCTTGGCTGGGCCTTCTGGGTCCTCAACAGCGTCCTCCCGGTTGCGAGCGCGGAAAACCTCCAGTGCCACTCGCATGGTAGCAAGGTTCCTCTCTTCCGCAGCGAGGAGCTCGTCGATCTTCTCCTGGAGGACCATCACCTTCTCGTAGAAGGGCATGGCCTCGAACTCCTCTACCGAGACTCTGAGAATGCTCCTGGTCATCTTTGATGAGAGGGTTTGAAGAAGGAAAGAAAGGGTTTTGTTTTTGTTAAGAGTATGTCTAAATGATCTCTGCCCTCCCTATTTATAAGCCCAGAAGTCCTAAAGACACGTCTTAAAAACTAGGAGAAAACTGAGTGCAAGGATAACCAAGGGTCACTCACCTTTAATGCACACTTACACATGCAAAAGAGATACACGATAACCTATACTCATCCTGACAGATCATTTAGAAAGAGTAAAAAGAAAAATATTATGTGTGTGATACGTTCCAAAAACATTTATATCTGACGGCTTAAGTCTAATCAAACCAAGACAAATATTTTTAGAGTACAGAGCACACAAAAGATTCAATTATTCTGGACGAAAAATAGTGCAATATGATATTAACAATTAATTAATTAGTTCGACATCTTAAACCATGACCATTCGATTTGTCTGAACATTTACTTATTCGATATCTCTTAACATTTCACTAGTCGATATCTCTAGTTACACTAGTTCGATATCTCAGAGAATTAGTTGATTGATATCTCAAGCATAATATCCATTCGACAACTCAAACTGGTGCACATAACCATTCGATATCTCTTGTTAATTAAATGTTCGATAACTCCAGAATAGTCAAAAATAAAAAAAACAATAAAGAAAATCCAGAGAATAAGATTCACTGGCTGCAAAAAATTAAACAGATACTTCAAGATTATGAAAAGTTCAACATACCGAGCTCACTTACCAACCTTGAGAAGGTTGCTTCATCCAGAGCTTTAGTAAATATATCTGCTAATTGTTTCTCACTTGGAACAAAATGAAGTTCCACAGTACCTTCCATCACATGCTCTCTGATAAAATGGTATCTGATGTCTATGTGCTTGGTTCTTGAGTGTTGCACTGGATTCTCAGAAATTGCAATTGCACTTGTGTTGTTACAGAAAATTGGAATTTTCTCAACCTTAACTCCATAGTCCAGCAGTTGATTTCTCATCCATAAAATCTTTGCACAACAGCTTCCTGCAGCAATATACTCAGCTTCAGCTGTGGAAGTTGAAACTGAATTCTGCTTCTTACTGAACCAAGAGACCATCATGTTTCCTAGAAATTGACAGGTTCCTGTGGTACTCTTCCTGTCCATCTTACAACCTGCATAGTCTGCATCTGAATAGCCTATTAGATTAAAACCAGAATCTCTAGGGTACCAAATGCCAAGGTTTGGTGTCCCCTTGAGATACCTGAAAATCCTTTTAATAGCTACTAAATGAGATTCCCTAGGATCAGCTTGGAATCTAGCACATAAACATGTAGCAAACATAATATCAGGTCTACTAGCAGTTAAATACAAAAGAGATCCAACCATGCCTCTATAGCTTGAAATGTCCACCTTCTTTTCCTTAGTATTCAATTCAAGCTTGGTGGCAGTGGCCATGGGTGTTTTTGCAGAAGAGCAGTCTACTAAGTCAAACCTTTTTAGTAGATCAAAAACGTATTTTGTTTGACTTATAAAAATTCCCTCATTTACTTGTTTAACTTGTAGACCAAGAAAATAAGTTAATTCTCCCATCATACTCATTTCATATTTACTTTGCATAAGTTTGGCAAACCTTTTGCAAAGTTTCTCATCAGTAGACCCAAATATTATATCGTCTACATAAATTTGGACAAGTATCATAGAGCCATTGACAGATCTATAAAAGAGAGTTTTATCTACAGTACCTCTGGTGAAGTGATTCTCAATGAGGAACTGTGAAAGAGTGTCATACCAGGCTCTAGGTGCTTGCTTCAGGCCATAGAGTGCTTTGAGCAAGTAGTAAACATATTCTGGGAAGTTTGGATCTTCAAAGCCAGGAGGTTGACTAACATACACCTCCTCTTCCAGAATCCCGTTTAGAAACGCACTCTTGACATCCATTTGATAGACTTTGAAATTGGCATGGGCTACATAGGCTAGGAAGATTCTGATTGCTTCTAACCTTGCTACTGGTGCAAAGGTTTCCTCAAAGTCAATTCCTTCTTCTTGACAGTAGCCTTTGGCAACTAGTCTAGCCTTGTTCCTTGTGACTATGCCATTTTCGTCCATCTTGTTCTTGAATACCCATTTAGTGTCGATCACTGACTTGCCCTTAGGCTTGGGTACAAGTGTCCAAACTTTGTTTCTTTCAAACTAGTTTAGCTCCTCTTGCATTGCTAAAACCCAGTCTGGATCTAGAAGATCATCTTCTACCTTCCTTGGTTCTTCTTTAGAAAGAAAGCTGCTATACAAGCATTCTTCTCGAGTTGCTCTCCTAGTTTGGACTTTTGCATTGGAGTCACCAATTATCAGCTCAAAAGGGTGATCCTTAGTCCATTTTCTTTGAGGTGGTAAGTTTGATCTTGATGAAGTTGCTTCGTTTTCTTGATGTTGATCATTTTGATTCATTGTTGAGTGTTGACTGTGAGAAACTCCCCCTGAGTGGGTGATCCTCGAGTTGAGAGGAGTTCTAACAGAGTTGTCTACAGATATTTCCCTTTGATTCTCAACTGATGCTTCAACATGATTCTCATCAGATGGTGTGAGTTGCTCTCCTATAGATGGTCCATTCTGCAGTTCATTTTATGGTCCATGTCTGTTGTTTACACCAATCGTTATCCTATCTTCATCATCATCTTCACTTACTCCACCACTTGTCTCATTTTCAAATAAGAAAGACTCATGAAAACCTTCATCTACAAGACCAGATATTTTCTTGTCGTCGAAGACAACATGTATGGATTCCATAACAATGTTGAGTCTTAGGTTGTAGATTCTGTAAGATTTTCAGCAGAGTATCCAACAAATATAGCTTCATCTGCCTTTGAATCAAATTTTCCAAGGCTCTCGCCATAATTCTTCAATACGAAGCATTTGCATCCAAATACATGCAGAAAGTTAATTGTTGGCTTCTTGCCTTTGAACAGTTGGTAAGGTGTCATGCCTTTTGCTTGATTGATCAAAGAAATGTTCTGAGTATAGCATGCAGTATTAACAGCTTCAGCCCAGAAATCATCAACAATTACAAGACAGTATCTGTTGTTGCTTATCGACAATACATTGACTGGTCCAAATAGATCCATGTGCAGAAGCTGCAAGGGTTGATCGATTGAGGATATTGACTTGGATTTGGAAGAGGTCTTTCTTTGCTTTCCTTTCTGGCAAGCATCACAGAGTCCATCTTTGGAAAACTCTAGTTTTGGAATACCTCTGACCAAATCCTTCTTGACCAATTCATTCATGGCTTTAAAATTCAAGTGTGACAGACGTTTGTGCCAAGCCATCCTTCATCCATGCTTTCCTTGCTGAAGAGGCATGTAGCCGAGTTGGTACTCGTTGAGTTGAAGTCAGCAATGTATACATTTCCTTTTCTGTTTCCTGTCATCACTACCTTGTTGTCATTCTTCTTGAAAATGACACAAGCTTCAGATGTGAACCACACATTTTGATTGTTATCACACAGTTGACTGATACTTAGCAAGTTATGCTTAAGTCCATCAACCAGTGCTACTTCTTCAATGACAACATTTCCTTGTGAAATCAAGCCATATCCTCTAGTATATCCTTTGCTGTTGTCTCCAAAGGTAATGCTAGGGCCAACTCTCTCCTCAAACTTAGTGAGGAGGGTAGAATCTCTAGTCATATGCCTAGAACAACCAATATCCAGGTACCAAAGATTCTGTCTGTCTCCCTGCACACATCAAAATCAAATCAAGTTGATTTTGGTACCCAAGATTCCTTGGGTCCTACCTTATTAGCCTTTCTCCTGTTTTTCAAGCCTTTACCACCCAAGGGTTCTAATTGAGTTAAATCAATCTTTACTCTAGTTGTAGGACTCTGAAAGACAGGTTGGTTCACATACTCATATTCATTCAAGCTAGTTGTACAATTTGGCATATTCTGTGCAAACATGTTATTCAACATCCATGGCAACTGAGGCATTTTATAAGCATTGTAGTATGGATTATGCATGAATGGCATGTTAGCATAGTGACTAGATGCATGAGCAGGTTGAGCAAACATGTTAGGCATAACATTCATGGCAGGCACATGCACAGACATAGGCATACTAGGCACAGAAGTTTTCTTAACAGATTTACAGTTGGCAGACAGATGATTTACGCTTCCATAGTATGCACATTCCTTTCGAGGAGCATATTTATCAGGTGTGTAGTTACTGTGTTTGTTAATTCCTACCTTGCCGTTTCTATTCTTCTTACTAGCCTTAGTTTTGGATTCAGTCTTCTCTAACTTGTCCGTTGATTTCTTAGTAGACAAGTTGCCTATGTTGCTTTGTTCAACTAACTTGGTTTTGCTACACTCTCCTAACACAAAGTTTTTGCTGACAGGTCCATATTTCTTATGCAATTTAGTCAAGGTTGCATTACTGACAGGTTTCAACTCCTTTGGACAATCATTATCCACAGAGTCACTGTCTGATGCACTCTCTCTATCAACATCTAACTTTGCTTCTGCTAATTTGTGGAAGGATCTAATTCCTTGAACTTTACAAATTTCTTCAGTTTTAACCTTTGATCCACCCCACTTAGCAATTAGATCTTGTTCCTTTTTCAATTGTTCCTTTAAACAATCTTCTCTATCTAAGGCCTCAAGTAATTTATCTTTTACATCCTTGTAGTCTTTTCTCATTGTCTCAAAGTCAATTAACTGAGTTTCTAACAGTGTATTCCTGTCACCTAACTTAGCATTCAGATCCTTAATCTTGCTATTCTCTTTGTTAAGTGATTTCAATGTGACATGCATGTTATACAGTTCATTTGACATTTCATTGACAACATCATCACATTCATCTTTAGAAAGCTCAGTTAGGTTCGTAGAGTATACGTGGTTGCTTGCTGAACTAGCCTCTTCATCATTCTCTTTTGCCATGAGTGCAAGATTGACAAACTCTTCTTCTGTATCTAAGTTTCCTCCAGCTGCCCAGTCATCATCTTTAGACACAAATGCTCTTTCCTTTTGCTTGAGAAGATCAAAGTATTTCTTCTTGTAGTCATCAGTTCCAGACAGTTTCTTTTCATTCTCAGCTTTGGATTTTATGTATTCATTGGCAAAGTGGCCAGCAATTCCACAGCTATAGCACTTGATCTTTGACCTCTCAACCATACCCTTCTTTGGTTGATGGCTTTTCTTGAATTTCCCGGCTCCTGCTGGATTCTTCTTGAATCTTAGCTTTGAAAACCTTTTTGATAGAAATGCCAAGTATTCATCTAGATCTTCATATTCATCCTCACTCAGCGCATCAAGTTCTTCAATCATCTTGCTTTTGCCTTTGCTAGTTCCAGCTCCACCTTCACAAGTTCTCTAACTTGGTGTGGTTTCAACATCCTTCATCTTCTCTCCATCTTGATAGGTTGGAATATTGGCCACCAAAGCTACATTTCCACCTTTCTTCTGGCCCTTCTCAACTTCTTCATCTTGTTGAAGCTCGAGCTCATATGTCTTTAGAATTCCATACAGTCTCTCAAGTGTATAGTCTTTGTAGTCTTGAGAATTTCTCAATGAGACTATCACTGGCTTCCATTCTTTAGGTAAAGACCTTAGAAATTTTAGGTTGGAGTCTTTGGTTTCATAAATTCTTCCATACAACTTTAACCCATTTAACAGTTTTTGAAACCTGCTAAATATGTCAGTTAAGCCTTCACCTGTATTACAGTGAAAATGTTCATACTGTTGTATGAGAAGTTGTTTCTTATTCTCTCTGACTTGCTCAGTTCCTTCACAGAGTGTCCGAACAGTGTCCCAGACTTGCTTGGCAGTGGTGCAGTTGATTACACTATCGAACATGTCCTGATCAATGCCATTGAACAATATATTCATGGCCTTTTTGTCCTTCTGGACTTCTTCTTTGTCTCCATCTGTGAATTCTGCTGGCAGTTTGGGAATTGGCCTTCCAGCAGCTCCAGATCCAGCTACTTCTCCAACTACAGTGTTGGCCTTCATAGGGATATGAGGACCTCTCTCTATGCAGTTTACATAGCCTTCATCGATGGATGAGAGATGTAGGTACATCTTTACTTTCCAGTGAAAGTAATTATCTTTGTCGAGGATTGGTATTTTTACTCATGCATCCTTGAATCCCATGGTGGTGATCTTTAAACTTCTTGTATGTTAGAAGCTTGCTCTGATACCAATTGATATGTCCCAGTTGTACACCACGAGATTGTAGAAGGGAGGGGTTGAATACAATCTCAACTAAATTCTTTCGAATTGATGAGGTCTTGATAGATTGTTATAAGAACGTAAACAAAAAAAGATAAATAGAATATCTAAAGCATATACAACACACGATAAAAAATCTCAGGTGGGTTGGCTTATCAGCTTGATCCACCTGATGGTTGTATTTGAAGATAATTCTCTGCGTAATAATACACAGCTGCGGTTACAAAGTTTTAGTGTTTACAAGAAAACCTAAAGCTATCAGCCTTGTGATCAGTGTTTTCTTCTCTACTAAAAACTATGCTGCTCATACAGTTTTTTTTAAAACTATATAAAGACAAGTAAGTTACATAAAATGTAATGATACATTTTTTACATAACTTGTCACACACACATACTCAAAGTGATTTCCATTTCTGGAATTATCTTGAAAGTCTTCTCTTCTTGATTTGGACAATCCAAGTAGGCTTTGAGACAGTGTATGTTTCTTTCTTCAAAAGTGACTAAGTTCTTGAGGTGACTTAGCTTCCAAGCCCACGTGATGCTTTCTGCACAAGGTCATTTTGCTTTTGGATCTTTGTCTCTGAAAGTAGCTTTATCAAAAGGGTTAATCCTTTTTGAGAGTCAATAAGCCTTTCTGCTTATTGAGCTGTGCTAGAACTTCCCAGACAGAACGGCTGATCTTTATGCATTTGTCGAAATATCCTTTGAGTCTTTAAGTAGATGTGTAATCATGTTGGAGGTTGCTTTCACTCTTATTGTTGCCCTTGAAGTCGAATAAACAGTGACTGATTTCACCTTTCACTTGGAAGAGTTTGAGCCTTCGAATATTTACAATTTGACTCCCTACTCGTAACATCCTCTGTGTAATTGATCGCTGTCTATAAGTCATGGGTTGCAAAGTAATTCTGGGTTTGATCTTCATTCGATATGTTTCCTTTAGAGAACTCTGTTTATTAACACAGGGTTGAGTTCTCGAACAGATGTATCTTGAGTTCTCGAATGATGACTTCTCGAATAGTTCCTCAGAGTTCTCGAATGACTTCTCGAATAGTTCCTCAGAGTTCTCGAATGTCTTCTCGAATAGTTCCTTGAATAGACTTCTCGATTAGAGTTGTTGCAGACTTCTCGAATAGAACAGTCTGAACTTCTCGAATATAACACTCCGACTTCTCGAATAAACCCTTTTTGGTAGAGTTCTCGAATGACTTCTCGAACTCATCTTTTCTTGACTTCTCGAATATACTTGCATGGTTATGGCAAACCCCTCTTTTGATTACGGATATCTAATTGTAGCATGATGTGGCTTGTTACATAGATTAAACCCTAATTGTTTGCAGTGTTTCATTCACAAGATGTAGTCTTTGTTTATCTGCAATACAACTGGCTTCCTGATTGGATTATCAGCTTCGGTTCCTTGATTCATTTTCTGCCTTGTGGTATTTGTTATCATCATCTTGAAACATGTATGACTCAACATTTATATAAATAATTCATACTCCCTCCATCCCCTTCAGTTGTTTACATTGGAGGGGGACACGGAGACCAAGGCAATGCATAGAAAATGAGTAAAGTTAGATGAAAAGTGGGTAAAGTGATGGTACCTATCAATATTTAATAGTAGATTTGAGATAGTGGAGGAAAGTAGTGGGTGTAATAGTATTTTTTATTATTAAATATTAGATAGTGGGGGAAACTTACTATTTATGGTAACGTAAAGAAATGAGAGGGACATCCCAAAATATTACTTGTAATGAAATGAAAGGGACAGAGGAAGTACAAAATTAGTTATCGCCTAGATGAACGAGATATGAGATAATCAGAGAGATGCTTGTATTTTGCTAATTGGACTTAACTTAATTTGGGTAACTCAAAATTAGGTAAACAAAGTTAAAAGGTGGGCTTATTAAGGTTGGGCTATAATATATATATGGGCTATAATTATTTTTTACCCGGGCTAAATATAACTTGGACTGAATTTTACATTTAAAATTTATGGGCTATTATGAAGCTACCCGGGCTGCAACCCACCCGAGCCACCACCTGGATCCGTCCCTGGTTTTATGAAACCTACATATCTGTATATCTTGGAATGCACATCTTGCTTTGTTATTTGAGTTTTCCTCTTTTCTTTTCTTTTTTTTAAGAGAAAAGGAGAGATAACATCAGAACTTAACACATAGTCATTGAAAATTAGCTTAAAAAACACATTTTGTTGAAAAAATTTACACACACAAAAAGGTAGTTAAATTTAGCCCTCCCTCGATAAAATTGTTGGGTCCGCCACTGATTGTTGGTAACATTCTTCGTTGTGCATCCAAATAATATTTAACAATAGCTTGGCAAAAGGAATGCATCACATAATGATAAATTCATAATTAAACAACTTAATTGAAAATGTTCCATTCATCCAAAAGTTTGTAGCATAAACACAACAACATGCACTCAAAACTAGATTTATAATAAAAAAAAAACATTAGATTTTAAGGCTAAATTCAGTTGTCACGAAAGTCGTCCTTCACCTCCCTTCCCAGCTACTTCAAGTCATTCATGTCTTCTATCAACATTGCATGAATCGCTTTGAATTCTTCACAGAAACTTTTGAATCATTTTTTCAATCTTTCCAGCTAGAGCACACATATTGATTTGCAAATTGGTTAACGATTTTTCCATTGTTTCTGGGTGTGGCTTCATCTTGTCTTCCTAATTTCTGCTAGTGCTTTGGAAGTACTCCCTCTTTCTCTTTTTGTCCCTGTAAAAACACAAACAATAGTGAGAATCAAAGATATACTCGTAATACTTTGCATCTCAGGAGATAATTGTTAAAAAGTGAAGGAAGAAACTAACGCTGTCATTCTGATACTTTACATGATGAGCGAGTATTGTTATTGATATTTGTGAACTATGAGGAGGAAGTAATATAGATTATACAGAAATAAAAGATGTGGCGTTTGGACTTTATGTAGTTATACAGGAGTAGATTAGTTGTACTTGGAGTTTATGTGGGAGAAGTAATTACGCTGTTATCGATTCGTGTGTTACTAATGGTACACGCTTGCCTGATGGAGTTACGAAGTGACCATTGCTTTACCCCAGCCGTTTTGAATTTCATGTGATTGTAAATTACTATTAATTGTATAAATATTAGCTCATATTTCGTTTTTATTTGTTTTGAAAAGTAGTTTGCAATAAATTTTAAAAATTAATTTAATTTTGTAGCTCTTGATTTGAATTTGAAGTTCATTTATCATACATTTGTTTTATAATTTTACATATTAGTACTTACATATATTCAAAAATCTATCTATTTACTTCATTTTAATAAAATTTGTATTATTTTATTTCATGCGAAATTTGGAAAATTAGTTTGGATCTTATATAAAATCTTTGAAGGATAATTTGTATTACGTAAAAATTCTCATTAATTTAACTATTTATGAAAGCACTTATAGGACATGTCCAATCCATGCACTTTGATTCAAATAAACTTTGTAAATTTCACAAAAATGGTGATCAAGTAAAAAAAAAGATAAAAACATATACTTTTTCAAGTGAAACGGTCTGCATGCACTAGTATTAAAAGAACATGTCCAATACATACATTTATCTTAAATGTATATACATTTAAGTCACATTTTGAAAACAAATATATAATGTTGAGTATTGAACACACGAAAAGAATACACAGGGGGGGTGAATGGATTCTTGAACTTTTCTTGTTCTTGAATCTGTTTGGTGAATGTAGCAAGATATGTGTTGTGTGTGTGATGATCTAAACGTGCGGATAATAAACAACACAAGACATATATCACTTTAATCTAATATTTTATTAGATAAAGATCTGCTACAACCTGTGAATACAAATGGTAGTATTTTCTCAGCTTTGTTTTTCTCAGAGAGATGTGCTCTTGAATGTGTATGAAAAACTTAATCAACTAAAGAAGTGAGGTTGTATTCTTATAGAACATGAATACAACCTACTTACTACAAATAAGGTTACAGGATAAATTACTTTCTTGTATGTCTATCCTTTTTGAGTAAGTGTCCAAACGGCTACAGATTTGACTTTGTAAAAACTCTGTTCAGATCCACTTCTTTAGCTCTTTGTCTATTGTACATCTCTCCAAGCTTCTTTGTAGGCTTTCCAGAGCACGTTACAGATTGTGGTCCATAAAGTGCTTTAGTTTGTTGCAGGTTTCTGACTTGTACAATTTCTCCAGTATTTTATCTCCAAGAATGTATTCGAGAAGTGGCTAAGTGATTGATTCGAGAACTAGGATTAGATAACTCTGAGTTCTCGAATACTATAAAGTTGACATATCGAGTCACTTCTCGAATAGCTCTTTTCTTCAGGAATCCTTGAGTTGTCGAATAGAACATTTAACTTATCAAATCCCTGAGATATCGAATAGCTTTCTAAGTTTTTGAGATATCGAATGAAACTTTGACTTGTTGACTCTTAGAGAACTCGAATGATGCTTTGACTTGTTGACTCTTTGAGTTCTCGAATAGAGTAGTAGACATATCGAATTTCTGAGATATCGAATGAGATATCGAACAGTGCATTCAGAGATATCGAATAGTGTCTTTTGAGATATCGAATCCCTGACTTCTCGAAGGCTAGACTTCTCGAATATAACAAACATACTTCTCAAATTGGTACTTAGGCAAATTCTTCATTTCTCCAAATCCCAACTGTGATTATTTGATAGTCTTGTTCTTCAAGCTTGAGGCATGAACCTTGTAACTTATTTCAAGCATTATTCTCTGACTTTTAAGTATAATTACACAGATAGGAATTGATGCCTATTACAAGTACTAAACAAGTAGAAACTCTACAACTAGAGGTTCCCTCAGTTAAGAGGTAATGTAAGTAATGCAAAGCATTACAAACAATTAGGCTTGTTATTAGATGTATTCAGGCATGCCTCTGTGACTAACAATCTCCCCCAAATTGTGAGTAAGACCCTTAGTCACAATTTAATGTCTAATAACAAGCCTAACATACATAAAGATAGAACTTTGACAGTACATGTTTGAAATTTGATTAAGAACATGGATAGAACTACAATGAGTGATCTTACAGACTATGATGAGATACTAGCCTTTGTCTTTTGATTCCATCTCCATTGCCTTGGCTTGTAGATCATCATATGCCTTCTGTTTTATTTCTTTCTCCTTTCTTGAATTCTCATCCATGGCCTTTATGATCTCTGCCATAGCATCCAGTTCTTCAAGCAGAATTGAGTTCTTGAAATCTTCAAGTACTGGTTTCAGAATATTGGGAGGATAGTGACTGCGTAGATTCATTCTTATATTGACATTATCTCCATTTCTTCTCCTATACTTCACCACATAGGGATTGAATTGAACTCTACACAATCCTTTTGCCCTTAGCTTTTTTGCTTCAACTTCCAGTCTATCAATTTTCTTCTCCCTTTCTAGCCATTTCTCAAAGCACCCCTTCCTTATCTTCTCGGCATAGTCTCTCTTCATCTTCACAAAATCAATCAACTCCAGCTTCCATACTCTCTCCACTTTGTCTTCAGAATCCAATAATGCAATGATTCTTTCTATTTCATATAATTTTGATAAGTGGATTTATATCCACTTGGAACATTCTAAATCGGCTTAAATTGATTGTCTTGGGCTCAAGTTTCTTGTAGTTTTGATGTGTTTTGTTTAGTTGTGCAGATTTACAAGGATGTTGATTATGGTGGATGTTTTTGTCGTTTTTGGAGATTTAATTTATTAAAATTCGTATTTATTGGGCTGCACGCGTGAGATTCACTGTTTGGGCCATATCTTGAGTTCTATAAGTCTGTTTTCAGCCCGTAAGCAGTCCACGCGAAGATAACGAGATTCTCTATCATTCTAAGGTGGTCCAGAGGCCCAATTACGTCTGGAACGTCTCTGGAAAATAGAAGAAAAGTCAGCTACGAATTTCCCTTAAAAAACAGAATCAGTTTAGGAAACGTATCTTGCAGAAATTCTATTATAATTCTGTTTTGGTATTTTCTTGCTGGGCAAGATGTCTAGAGCCTATATAAACACATCCAACCCTTGTAAATGGTATTAGGAAGATCATTATCATTAGAGACACAATTACATATCAATTACTTAGGTTTATTTGTATATTTTCATACTTTGTTTTTATCATGGTTTCATCAGATCCCATGATGACGAGAGGTTCGATTATGAACTAATCGTTGTCATGGGATTCTAACGGATTTATTTATGGAGCTTTAGTATCTTGATGCTTTACAGATCTGTGTGTGATGTATATCTGATATCCTCGTATGGTTGTGCTTATTGAATTTAGATGCGTAGCTAACATCTAATTTGTTAATCTCTTGTGAAGTGAAAGTGGATCTTGAGATTTAGAACTTGCCATGCTAGCATAGGTTCATAATTGTTATCAATATGATTGTGGTGTGAGATGAGAATACTTATACTGCCCTGTGTGATCTTTATGGATAACTTGTTCTTCAACCGTTATGTTTTCAAATCTTATAGAGATGTAGGGTCTAAGCATAATTGGTGTCTATTCATCTTCTATCTCTTTTGTGGATGTATGTTTAGTTTGGTATTCGTATACTGAGAAGTAGCGTATACTTGTTTCGTGTTATCCGATCAGATATCATAACCATTGCATATAGTGATTAAAGGCGTCAGATCTAAGCGAAGTATTTAATGAAGTTAGGATTCCATGGTTTTTCTTGCAGACGTAATTAGATTTTAATTCTTGTTAGTTAGTTAATTCTTAGTTTTGTTAATTTGTGTCTTAGTTAATTTAGTTTAATAAACCCAAAATTGTTATTGTCTTAGCAGTGCATAATAACCATACATTGTTGCATAGGCATATTTACTGAATAGAACCATAACTTGATCCCTGTGGGAACGAATTTGGACTTAACCTTATATATTACTTGTGACCACGTACGCTTGCGTGATTTAGTGTAAACAAGTTTTTGGCGCCGCTGCCGGGGATCTTTGGTGTTTTATTTTTGGTTTATGTGCTTGTCAATAGTGGTCGTTAGAGTTCACTGACTCAGATTGTTTTTTTTCTCATCTATTCTTGTAGTTCGTTGGTGTTTCAGGTACTTGTCGGAGAGCGTTGAAGATGGATTTTCTAAATTACTATGGAGTTCAGCAGGTGGCTAGTGTTTGTGAGCTATGTGCGGGCGCACATGAGACGTATCAGTGCTGGAGCAACCAAGGTGGTATTCAACAGCCTCAGCAATGTGACCGGTGTTTGGGCGTTCATGATCCATCACAATATTGTTACTACGGAGGAGTTGATCCATATGTCAGTTATGAGGAACAACCATATTTTCAATACTATCCTCAACAGTACCAGCAAGATGTTCCAGATATGTCATATGTCTTTGGTAGTGAAGAGTTTCAACATCAGCAACCTACTCCTACTTTTCAGTCAGATGATGATTTGAAGGAGATTAGGAAGGAGGTTAGGATGCTTGCAGAGAATAATGAGAAGCTTATCAAATCTATGGGGTCATTAGCTGCTCAAGTTTTGAGAGTCTTGGAACAAGATAATCAACAATTCATACCAGAAGCAATTCCAGAAAATACCGATGACTTGGAGCAAGGTACTGCATGCTTAATTGAAGAAGACAAATTCCAAGAGGAGGAGAGTGTTCATAAGCCATGTGAGGAATTTGATCAAGCTAGTGAGGTGGATGATTTGGAAAGGGCACTATTTGAGACAGACACTGATGAGCTACGCAAATTTCAAGAATTGTTTTGTGCGAACCTAGAAGACACTGTTGGGCTACAGAAATTTCAAGAATGGGTATGTGCGAACCAAGAGGCTGATGAACATGAGAAAGATGCAGGTCTTCTACTTGTCTCAGAATTTAAAGATGGAGGTAGCGCATTAGAGCCAATGGAGGAAGTTCTCGTTGAGGAACCAAAGGTTTCAGCAATTTACATTTACCCTCCTCCATTATATTCAAGTGAAGCCCGCGAAGGTGTGTTGTTCTACAAATTGTCAGATTTTGGGTCAACAGATGAAGGCATTGGAAGAGGACATGGTTGTTACCTGAATAGGCTAAGCGAGGAGAAAGGGAAAAAAGTGTGCCGCCGAGATGATGATGAAGTATTGCGAAGAGAGGACCAGGCGAACTATTATCATCTTTAATGGAGGCTTGGAAGTAACGTCAAGCTATTGACGTTAAAGAAGCGCTTGGTGGGAGGCAACCCATGCATTAGTGAAAAATAAAAAAAAATAAAAAAAATTGAGTGTTGTGAAAAAAAAAAAAAAATAAAAAAAAATAAATCTAGGCAAATTGCGGGGCTGTAACGCAGGTAGCCCCTGCGTTACTGGAAGAGGAGCAGGTTGCGGGGCTGTAACGCAACCTGCGGTTGCGTTTCTGGAGGTAGAGCAACTTGCGGCCCAGTGGCGCAGATTGCAGATGCGCGTCTGGAATTGAGGCGAATTGCCTCTCAATCCCGCAGCTTGCGCGTGGAGCAGATCAAAATTTCTTGTTTTTTCAGCTGTGTCCAGGTTTTGTGCGTGTGTTGATGTGTATTATATAAAAAAAAAATCTTTTTCTACCCCATTCTTTTTATACACCCCCATTCTCTCTAATTCTAATCCTTTTTCAATTCCAAAACCTCCCATCTTTTCTCCAAAATTCTAAATCAATTTCTTTTCTAATTCTAATTTTATTATTATTATTATTATTATTATTATTATTATTATTATTATTTTATATACACACCTATACATACAAATCCAATTCCTCTTCTATTTTTTTTTTTTTAAATCTCTAATAAATTCAATTCTAAAGAGGAATTAATTGCAAGTTCACCTCTTTGATTCGTATTGGGTAAATTTTTTTCTCTAATTTTATTTTTATTACGAATTTGTGTTCTTGTCAATTGTGGGTTTTGTAGTACTCAGGCAAGGTGGCTAGTCTATGGAGCTCGTGCGCAATATCCTCCACCAGATTCATCCGAGGAGGGTGACTGCTTCGGCATTGCAGGTATGTTTCTGCTATCCCTTGTATTACTTTCCATTCAATGAGGACATTGAATATTTTAAGTTTGGGGGTGGTTTGGGGGATAAGTAGTAGTTGTTGTATTAGTTGTTCATGTAGGATTTCATGCTTTGCATATTAGTAGTAGTAAATTATGCATTTATGTTCGTGTTATCTACGTTTGTTTCATATAGGACATTCTGTTTTTATGTTTGTATATCATGTGAGTTCATAATAGTATGCATTTGCACCCATGCTTGATAGGAATTTTGTGTTGTTGACGCTTTTGATTGAGAAGTGATATGCTTTGTTCTTGTGCACACACATACACTAGTAAGTTGAAGCTAGTAGACTTATTGAATGTTGTAAGTGATTAGAAGGACATGAATATGTGCAAGATGATTTAGTTTGCATGCTTTGAATACAAGTTGGTGCGTTGGAGAGATTTTTGCTTGGGATTGAGTATGTTTTTTTCACCAAGTGAGCTTTTGAGCCATATTGCATATTTGTTGCAATTTATTCGTTTGCTTGAGTGTCCACGGATTGTTTGCATTGCTAGCAGTTGTTTGAGGTCTTTCTTGAAACGCATGACATTATGTGACGATTAAAATGATAAAGGCAATTAGGAATAACCACATATTTTCCCATATTACCACACCATGTTTACATGATCAATTAGTTAACCCGTTGAGCTTAATCCTATTTTTTCGGTGACATACCACATTACTTGCCTAGACCTTTTTCTTGTATTGGCCAACCCATATTGTCAAAGGCTAGTAAAGTGCTTAAGGGAGTAATAAGGTGTGCAAGGAGGGGTTATTGTTGGTTGTATTTTTGGGGGAAATATTGAAATTGGGTTGTTTACTTGATAGTCGACATATGTAATAAATTATGGGATCATTGTTATTGTTTATCTTATTGTTTGTGTTTTATTTAGCTCTCGGAAAAAAAAGAAAAAAAAAGAAAAAAAAAAGAAAAAAAGAAAAAAAAATACAAAAAAAAAAGAAAAAAAAAATGAAAAAAAAGAGAAAAGAAAAGAAAAAAATATTATGAGAGCATGTTTGTTTTTGTTGTGATCCTACTTTAGTCGACTAGTCGAGTGTTTGTTGCGATATGTGGGGGGGAAAATATGGTGTTGTATATGATGTATTATGGTACTTACTAGCTTTTGACACTTCACCTGTTTTGGCTTATTTGACATACCTTGTCCCTAGCCCCGTTACAACCCAAATAAAGACCTTTTGATTATCGTCATTGATGTATGTTGTGTTAAGAGTTAGATTGATACCAAATGTCAAGCATGTTTATGATTTTGTTGGAATTGAGTGATACACTTACCCTTGTTCTTGAGTGAATATTCTTTTGTGAGTGGATTGTGAGTGTTTGCTTGTTTTTGGCGTATGAGATCCCGAGTTTTGTCTCAAAGATGTACTCTTGTAGGCTTAGCATGTTTACTAACTTATTCTTACACTTGACATGGGCTTGTGAGAACTTATGCATGTTCATTGAGTAGACTATGTGAATACTTGCACTTTCGACACCAAGACATTGCGTTATTACTTTGATTCTTAAGTTGATATGGCATGAGAGGATTTGAAGGTATGGTAGATTAGATTAATTGCATTTGCATAGTAGTTGCATTCATGCATTGCATTGCATTGCATTGGATTTTGTGGGTACATTCGCTATAGGCCCTCACGAGACCTTACTCGTCCACTAGGGCTGCCTAGGGGTTTAAAGGGCTTGTTGCATATGCCAAATGCAACCGTGATCACCTACGGAAGTGGTACTAGTTAGTTAGTTAGTTAGTTGTAATTGTTAATGCTTGAGGACAAGCATCGGTTTAAGTTTGGGGGTGTGATAAGTGGATTTATATCCACTTGGAACATTCTAAATCGGCTTAAATTGATTGTCTTGGGCTCAAGTTTCTTGTAGTTTTGATGTGTTTTGTTTAGTTGTGCAGATTTACAAGGATGTTGATTATGGTGGATGTTTTTGTCGTTTTTGGAGATTTAATTTATTAAAATTCGTATTTATTGGGCTGCACGCGTGAGATTCACTGTTTGGGCCATATCTTGAGTTCTATAAGTCTGTTTTCAGCCCGTAAGCAGTCCACGCGAAGATAACGAGATTCTCTATCATTCTAAGGTGGTCCAGAGGCCCAATTACGTCTGGAACGTCTCTGGAAAACAGAAGAAAAGTCAGCTACGAATTTCCCTTAAAAAACAGAATCAGTTTAGGAAACGTATCTTGCAGAAATTCTATTATAATTCTGTTTTGGTATTTTCTTGCTGGGCAAGATGTCTAGAGCCTATATAAACACATCCAACCCTTGTAAATGGTATTAGGAAGATCATTATCATTAGAGACACAATTACATATCAATTACTTAGGTTTATTTGTATATTTTCATACTTTGTTTTTATCATGGTTTCATCAGATCCCATGATGACGAGAGGTTCGATTATGAACTAATCGTTGTCATGGGATTCTAACGGATTTATTTATGGAGCTTTAGTATCTTGATGCTTTACAGATCTGTGTGTGATGTATATCTGATATCCTCGTATGGTTGTGCTTATTGAATTTAGATGCGTAGCTAACATCTAATTTGTTAATCTCTTGTGAAGTGAAAGTGGATCTTGAGATTTAGAACTTGCCATGCTAGCATAGGTTCATAATTGTTATCAATATGATTGTGGTGTGAGATGAGAATACTTATACTGCCCTGTGTGATCTTTATGGATAACTTGTTCTTCAACCGTTATGTTTTCAAATCTTATAGAGATGTAGGGTCTAAGCATAATTGGTGTCTATTCATCTTCTATCTCTTTTGTGGATGTATGTTTAGTTTGGTATTCGTATACTGAGAAGTAGCGTATACTTGTTTCGTGTTATCCGATCAGATATCATAACCATTGCATATAGTGATTAAAGGCGTCAGATCTAAGCGAAGTATTTAATGAAGTTAGGATTCCATGGTTTTTCTTGCAGACGTAATTAGATTTTAATTCTTGTTAGTTAGTTAATTCTTAGTTTTGTTAATTTGTGTCTTAGTTAATTTAGTTTAATAAACCCAAAATTGTTATTGTCTCAGCAGTGCATAATAACCATACATTGTTGCATAGGCATATTTACTGAATAGAACCATAACTTGATCCCTGTGGGAACGAATTTGGACTTAACCTTATATATTACTTGTGACCACGTACGCTTGCGTGATTTAGTGTAAACAAATTTGCCCCAATTTTGACACTGTCCTTGTTTGAATTTCTTCTCCCTTCCATCAGTATATTTGATCTCAAGACAGTCATTCACAGTGGCAGCATAGTAAATTCTTTGAGCTCTTAGATATTGCAGTTGGTCTTCATCAAAGTCTTCATCTAGAGGTTGGAGCTTCAGTCCTGGATAGATAGTTAGGGCCCTTGATTTAGATGGCTTCACTCTTCTTGTAGCTTGTTTAAATTTGATCTTTTTCACTTGATTGCTAGGCAGAAACTTGTTACCTTTGCTTGTAGACCATTGCAGAATCCCATTAGCAGTTTTCTTTTGGAAACATACATATGATTTTTTGAGTTGAATCTTCTTTTCTTCTTGAGGTGGCAAAATAGTTGCAGAAGCCATTAACTCAGATTTTGGTAGGTCATTACTAACTGTATTCACCCTAGACTCAGAGTCTTATGTTGTGGTGAGATTACTGTTACTAATGCCTAAGGCTTGCTGTTTTCCAATTTTCCTCTCATAAACTTTTCCTTGGTCATCATCACTCTTCCTATCCTTGATGTCCTTCTTTTTCTTCTTATCTCCATCATCCTTATCACTCCTGTGATGTCTTATCCTCCTATCACTATTATCCTCATCTTTATCATCCTTATTTCTCCTAGATTTGGTTATTTCTTGAACAGAGCCAGTTGAAATGAATGTTCTGAGAATGTGTAGTGCTTCTATTTCCTCAGCAGTTCTTATCCCATTCTTCTTTTGCAGTTGCTCAATAATATCAATGATGAGTCTGTGGTTCTGAGGAGTAAGATCATTAGGAATGACCAGATGCTTGACATCTTGAATTTTAGTACCAGACTGATAAAGGATGGTTCTTGGGTTGGTGCACACTTCAGGCAGCCTGGCCTGTTGCTCTTTCCTTAAGTCATTGTATAAACTCTTGTTGTTCTCATTGACATCTCTCTTCTCAATTAACTTGATTAGAGCATCCACCTCTGTGAACTTTAAAGCTTGTAGTGTTTTGTAGGTTAGATGCCAAATCTTGGACTTTGAAATCATCAGTATCTCCTTGAACCATGAACTGTTAACTTTCTTGGGTATTACAGTGAAGTATTCAATCTGATCCTTCAAACTCTCAAATAGAATAGAGTGTCACCAGCCTGTTCCTTTAGGGCTTTCAGAAACTCCAAGAATGCTTCATCATGATAGACATTTGAGTTGGCAATTTCTTGTAACTTGGCCTCAGTAATCAACTTCACTTCTACAGTCTTGGCACTTTCAGTCTTGGAGGTTTGAAACTTGTCAGATGGCATACTCCCTGCAACCACAGAGGTTGTGATAGATTGCTTTTGGCTACCTGGAGTAGTGACATGCACAGTTGGTAGAGTAACCACTGGCAGAGAGGATGGAGGTTCATCAACCTTGGCTTTCCCTTTGTTTGGAACATGAATTTCAGATTTGGAGGTTCTTCTTGATTGACCACCTTCATTTATGATTATGCTCTTCTCCTTAGGCTTCTCCTTTTTACTCTCCCCCTTAGGTTTTAAGCTCCTTAAGGTCCTCTTCTCTCCCTTAGGCTTGTTGTCAGACATAGGAGCTTTGATAGGGGCCTTTGGGTTGGAAGAGGTGGAATTGACAGTTTCATCGGGTAGAGGGAGCCCCATGTGCTTCATCATAGCAGACAGCATCAGTTGTTGATGTAGAAGAACATCAGCTGTGGTGGTGGCCTGAGTGTTCAATTGTTTAGTAAGAGTGACAACTGTGTCTGTAAGATGAGCATTGGATTGCTTGAGTGAGGTCACTTCTTTTTCTAGGGAATCCACCTTGGTGAAAAGCTCAGTAGACTTAAAACCAGATAGTGATTGATCCTTGAGTCTTTTCACCTCAAACTTGGTCATCTCATGCACAGGGACTTCAGTCACCAGTTTATCTCCATATTGATTTGCAAAGAGAGTCCTCAACATGGCATTGACATCAGTTGTTTGACTAGATAAATTTTGAAATTGAGTTCCCAGATTCTTAATAGCATCTTTAAGCAAAGACAAACCATTGTCCATCTTTGTGCAGGTAGACATGCATTCTTGAATGTCTTTGATCACAGAGTTTAGAGATGGAAACCTTGCTGCAAAATCCCTTTTTATTTCATTCACCTCCTTGATTGTGGCTGCACATACTTCATTGATCTCTGTCTTAAGGCCCTTGCCAAGATAGTGTGCAGCTTTCAAGGTTCCCTTGTAGGTATCATTGACAGCTTCATACACATCACTAGGATTTAGAGATTTGGCATTGGACCCTAGTGAAGTGATGTACTCCTCTCTTAGCAACTGAAGACCTTCTGAGAGGGCAATGTCATATTTTCCCTGGAGCCAAGCATCTACATTACCATCCCTTTCAGCCTCATCTGCTATTTTCTCCTTTTGCATTTCCACATCTTCTTTATGACATAGCAGAATGACTTCATAGTTGGCATTTGGAATATTTGAGGTGACAAGATTTTGAGCAATTTTTACACTCAGGAATCTGATCCACAACTAAGCTTTGAAGTGCTTCAATCGTCAATTGTGGTGGAACAGACCCTGATCCTGAAGCACTGTCATGTTGCACAGGCTTCGGCCATTGTGACATAAAGTCAGAGCGAGAGCTAGGCAAGCTAGACTCCTCAGTTACAGATACAACTTCTGTAATCGGATGGATTGACTCTACTACTGGTGTCTTCACAGAAGTGGGATGAGTTACACCAGTAGTTGACATAGGCACAGAGTCTCTAGTAAAAACTAGTGAATCCTCTGTGTTTGTGATGGTGTCATTAGGATATGTCCCAGCTTGCATTCCCTCACCATCTAAATGTGGTTACTGGGTGGTGAGCAAAGTGTTATGCACTAAGTCACTTGAGTCCATTGGCTCACCAAGAGAAGAAAATTCTTGGTGATCAATGCCTTGCTCCAAAATTATAAGGAAATGAAGACAAAATTTGTCTCCAACAAGTAACTCTCTTTAATTTGTACCACCCATAACATGAAATTACGGTGCTCTCCAGAAGATACAATTAACTAGCATAACTTGAAGTTATGATTAACACAAAACTTGAAGATACAAGTAGCTACCATAACTTGAAGTTATGGTTAGCACAAAATCAAATTCAAGCAAGGCGGCCGATATATAAAATAGATTAAAAATAAATGGAGATGAATTTTGTATTAATCTGTGTCTACATAATCTTAAGTTTTGATTGGCTGTTCAAAATTAATCCTGTAAGCTGATTGGTTGAAAGTATTAGTAGTGGATTATACTTAAATTTTAAATTAAACAACTACTTCAGTTCCCAAATGCAAGTATTAGCGGGTTGGAGTTTTCATAAAACCTGTGTCATTCAGTAAACCAGAAAAGAATTAAGAGACAAATGGAGTATAATACTTGCCACCTAGAATTTATTTGATAAGGGTTTCTTACATTGGAGATGCTCTAATATTTATTTTTTAATTAAAATACGTTAACTTTTAATTTAAAACATAATCTTGCAATAATTAATATATACCCAAAAATATCACATATAGAATTCCGTATAAAACGAAAAATGACCATTAGATTTCTAGTAAAAAATCAGAATTGTTAGATCTAATGTTTAAATATATTATATGATAAAATTAATTTACAAAAATTTCAAGGTTCGATTTCCGTTAACGACATATCATTTTAGAATTTTATAATATAAATTTTAAACTAAGAATATCATTAATTTATATTATATATTTAAATTTAAATTAATTATTGAAAATAATGATTATATAAAAATATAATTATAACCTTTAATAAAATTTATTATATATCAAAATAAATTCATACATTGCACGGATTATATGATAGTATATATTTAAAAGTATTCCATTGAATTTTTGCCAAAAAATAAGCTTTTACCTGGATATGCTCCTTAAAGTCAAAATGATAGTGACTTGATTTTTTATCACACATTTTCAAATTCTTTGAGCACATAATTAAAATTACTTTTAAAATATGTCTTTAAATATTTAATTAATATTAAATTTATAATAACATTAAGAGAATAGGGAATCTGAGATAAATCTCAGGTAACTTTCTTGAGATCTTATATAAAAAATTTTATTATGTAAAAGATTATACATATCAAAAAAAGATTTTAAAAAATTGTGTATGTAAAAAAATCATACTTACCAAAATTCATTAATTTTATTCATATATCTCGAGTTCCTTTTTCTCTCTCTAACATTAAAATAATATTTTTAGGATCAAATTACTTTTTTTTTTTTGAAAGTAACGAACTTCTTCATTCATTAGAAAAATCATTCAACAAAGTCTCCAACAACGGAGGTGGAGGAGACGTAAAAACATGGAAGCAATTGCTTGAACAAGGAAATCTAGCTAGTCTGTGAGCCGCCTTGTTTGCTTGCTTTCGAATATGAGTAACCATTAGGCCGAGAGCCGATTGAGAGAGGCATTTGCAATGATCCACCACATGACTAACCTCCAACAAATAACTCTTCTTGACCTGCAAAGCTTTCACAGCAAGGAGAGAGTCTGATTCTATGACGGCAGGTGCAACTCCTCTCTGTATAACCCAGGAGAGAGCCTCCCTTATTCCAATACTTTCAGCCTCGAGGACAGAAGCAGGGCAAGGCAGAGCTGTGACTTTAGCCTCTATGAACTTCCCCTCGTGGTCTCTCATAATCATCCCTACTGAGAACGTATCAGATTGGGAAAATACAGACGCATCAACATTAACCTTTATCGTACCTTGAGGGGGGGGACACCATTTCCTTTCTCTCGTCACACTTGAGTTACTAACAACAGTACTGACTATTCTTTCTTTCTTCCTAGCACTCCTCCATTCTTGGACATTGTTGAAACTCAGCTCCATAGCTAACTCTGCAGTAACCACCTTGTCCTCCCAGACCTTCTTATTTCGCCAAAACCAAATGCCCCACAAGACAGTTGCCAGTTTGATACACTTAGCCTGGTTCAACACTTCTAGTTTATTTAGAAGCCAATCTGGTGCGTAGAAGACTTGTGACATGTCAAACGAAAAACCTGCAACTTGCCAGCAGCTTTTTGCAAACTCACAATCAAAGAACACGTGAAGCAGATGCTCCACATCCACATTACACATAGGGCACATAATAGTGATACGGACTCCCTTATGCCTAAGTCTGTTCCTCACTGGTATGTTGTTCCTACAAAATCTCCAGAGAAAAATTTTCAGCTTGTGAGGAACGTTGAGTCTCCAAAGCTTATTCCACCCACCAGATCTAGTACAAAGAGAATCACCCACATTTCGATTATGCCAAAAATGGTATCCAGTCTTCACATCATATATTCCGTCATTTGACATGGACCAAACTATTCTATCCTCAACTGTTCGTTGCGGCACAAAGGTTGCCAGAATAGCTTTTGCATCATCTATGTTGAATGATTCAAGTATTTTATCTGAGTCCCACCGTTTGGTACCTGGGTAAAACAAAGAAGAAACAGTTTCATTCCTGCCTTCATACCTCCAATGATTCTCAACTCTATACTCTCTCTTTTTTGACAACCAGGGATCTTTCGTCGCTACAATTCTTTGGCCATCACCCACTACCCACCTGTAACCCTTACACAGCTCTTCTTTTGCTTGCCACAGGCCTTGCCAAATAAAACTAGAGCCTTGCCCCTTCACAGCATTTAACACATGAACCTCAGGAAAGTATCTTGCTTTTAGAATACGAGAAACTAACGTGTCAGGCTGTTCTATGCACTTCCAGATGTGTTTCCCTAGTAGTGCAATGTTGAAACCATACAAACTCTTGAAACCCATTCCACCTCGACTCTTTGACATACTCATACCCTCCCAAGATAACCAACTCACTCCCTTGCTCTGAGAAGACCCCGATTTCCACCAGTAGCCGTTGAATAATATTTCAATCTCCAGTGACAAAGTTTTTGGAAGGAGAAAACACGACATACTATATGCTGGAATAGATTGAGCCACGTTCTTGATAAGCACCGACTTCCCTGCTCTGGAGATTGGCTTAGCAGTCCACCCTTGAATAGCTTTACAACTCTATCTTTCACATAGCCAAATACTCTCTTCTTTGATCTCCCCACTAAAGATGGCAAACCCAGGTAATGGCTGTTGGATATGTCATTATGCACACCTAGTACTGCAGATAGTTGGAGTTGCTTATCCATACGCACATTAGAACTAAACATCACCCCTGACTTCTGGTAATTAACTTCTTGACCAGATATTTCAGCATACTTCCTTAAGATCTCTTTAATGCATGAAGCTTCTGCAACCGATGCTTTGAAAAACAGAAAAGAATCATCAGCAAATAACAAATGAGACACCTTAGGAGCTGATGGCTCAATTTTACAGCCATGGATTCTTCCTTCCCCTTCTGCATTATCTAACAAGTTGGATAACCCTTCTACGCAAAATAAAAAGAGATACGGTGATAGAGGATCACCTTGACGGATACCTCTTCTAGGGTTGATAGGACCTACAATCATACCATTAAAATTGATATCATAAGACACCGTGGAAACACATCTCATTATCCAGCCAATCCATTCACTGCAAAAACCAAGAGATTGCATACGTTGTTTCAAGTAATCCCAGCTTACCTTGTCATAAGCTTTGCTGATATCTAATTTAAGAGCGACCTCACCATCTTTACCCCCTCTACTCCTTCTCATATGATTCACAACTTCAAACGCTACTATGACATTATCAGTTATACTTCGATTAGGGACAAAAGCAGACTGCTTTTCTGATATGAGGCCTGGTAGAACACCTTTCAGCCTATTTGCCAAAACTTTCGCCACAATTTTGTATAGAACGTTACACAAAGCTATTGGGCGTAAATCTTTCATATGACACGCATTTTCCTTCTTTGGGATTAACACAACAGTAGTATGATTCAGATCAGCTGGGAAAGAATTACCTTTAAGCCAATTCCTGCAACATTCAAACACCTCGTTACCCATAACTTTCCAGAAATTTTGATAAAAAGCTGGGTTTAGCCCGTCCGGGCCACTAGCTTTATCTGGATGCATCTGATGAACAGCCTCTGTGAACTCCTCAAACGATACTTCTGCTACCAATCTCTGATTCTGTTCTATAGAAATTACTCGATGACTATCAACTGTTGCACTTGTATGCACAATACTGCTAGCTGCAAAAATATCCTTAAAATACTCATAAACTACAGAACACATGTCAGCATCATTCTCCACTTTATTTCCCTCATCAGTCATAAGAAAATTAATACGATTAGACCTCTTACGTGCAGAGGCATGTGCATGAAAGAACTTCGTATTATCATCCCCTTCCTTTAGCCAAAACAGTTTAGCCCTCTGTTTCCAGTAGAGCTCCTCGTGCAATAAAATCTCATTCAGTTTGTCCCTCTCAGCCATATATTGTTTCACACTGTATTCATCGTTTCTACCCTTTAAAGAATCCAGGATAGCCTTTTGTTGGCGCACTTTCTCTTTAAATTTATTGAAAAAATTCCTCCCCCATTTCTCCATATATCTTGACACCGAATTCAACTTAGGTAACAAATGAGAAGAAGGGATATTCTCCCAATGCCCTGTTACATCCTTAATAAAATCTGGCTCCTTAAGCCATGTGTTCTCAAACTTAAATCTGAACACTCTCTTGGGAACTGCTACCTCCAGAAATTCAAGGTGAATGGCATCATGATCAGACACAGGAGTCATAAAAACTGTTAGTTTACACAAAGGAAACTTTACCCACCAATCTCTCGTAGCAAACGCCCTATCAAGACGCTCTTGAACCCAGTCACCCGTACCCCTACCTTTCTCCCAAGTGTACAAACCTCCTGTCAAGTCTATCTCAGACAGCATGCTTTCCTCCACAGCATTCCTAAAACCCTCCATGAGAGCCCTTGGATGAGGGTGAGTACCATTCTTATCTGCATTATACAGTAAATCATTAAAATCCCCCATGATGCACCACGGGAGATTCGATATTTTTGACAACTGACAAATCATATCCCAAGCTTCTTTCCTCCTCACACGCTCAGGAAAGCCATAGTAGAGAGTTAACCTCCAACTAGCAGCATTATTCTCATTAAACACTACATCTATATGGTTCTGTGAATACCCTGTGATACTACAATCGACATTGCTTCTCCAGAAGACTGCAAGGCCACCACTTCTACCTATTCTATCAACTGAAAACCCTTGAGCAAAACCAAATTTTATACGAAGTTCCTCAATCTTATTAGCAACTGAAATAGTCTCACTTAAAAACAAAACATCGGGTTTACGACTTCTAACGAGGTCGTTCAAAGCACCAACTGTACGAGGATTCCCCAATCCCCTACAGTTCCATCCTAAGCAATTCATTGTGACTGGCTAGCTTGCTGTGCAAGCTTAGCCAAAAAAATAGTAGAAGATTCTGTGCAATCAATATTAGAAAGCCCAGATTCTATTTGTATTGCAGAAATATTCCCCTCGACATCCATCCTATCATTCAGCCCAATTCTTTTCCTTTTCCTTTCCTCTACGTCCAGCCCAATCAGCTCCTCATCTGTAGGCCCAACACTATTTTTTGAAATTATTATTCCCTCCTTTCCGATATTACTGGTAACAACTTGATTGGCATATCCCTTATTACTCTCCCTCATAACAACTTCATTATCTTCCTGTTGTTGAAATCCCGCTTTTTTGCTGGATTCTGAAATTCAAACCCCTGATTACTCTCCTTCCCTTTTTTCACGCTTGATGAGAAGTGCATCAAACTTGAAAGTGATGAGAAGGGCATCACAAAATGAAGAGATGGTGGTGAGAAGTGCATCACAAAAATGAAGAGAAGTGCTTCATAAGTTTAAGATTATGGGGGTGAATGTTGGAAAAATAATCTTAAACTTGTTTTAATTGTTTTATTTGTTTTAATTGTTTTAATAATATGTAGTGTATGCAGTACATGAACGTTGCAGTTTGTTTCCTTAGTAATAGCTGAAGACTAGGACATGTAGTTTGTTTGCTTATTATCAGGTACAGTAGTGGAGTCGTGGTAGGTTTCTAGTAGCTAAGTAATAGGCAATTAGGCACCACCTTGTGTTCTATAAATATTGTATGTACGTTTCATATCAAATAGAATGAAATAAGAATATCATTTCTTCTGGTGTTCATCACAGTAAACAAGTGTGTTGGTTGTGTATTCCCTTAAGTTCATCACGCAGCCACTTACTCTGACCCTGTGCCGCCTGTCTTCGCGGTGGTGCACGGAGCCACGACCCCCACTCACGAATACCACCAGCCACCTCACCATCCATCTTCTTTTTACAGAAACGTTCAGTATGTGTCACCAAGCCACAGATGAAGCAAAACTCACCCAACTTTTCATACTTACAGGTCACCATAATTTCAGTCTTGTCTTTCTTACATATCTTCTTCTTCCTCTTCAATGGCATTCTCACATCCACCTTGATTCTAATCCTCATGTACTCGCGCCAGATACTCGTATTATTGCTTAAATCATAGGAGACAAAAGAGCCAAAGAAATTACCCAATTGTCTACCTACTGATTCCATCATATATCCACTAGGCAAATTATACAGCTGAATCCAGAAATCGACTTCATTTAGTGGCACCTTTGTGGGATCACCTCCGACTGGGATTGTGTTAACCACTAAGATTGCATTGTCAAAAGACCATGGACCATTACTCATCATCCAATTCATATCATCCTTATGGTAAAACTGGAAAAGAAATAAGCCTGGTGTAAGCGTCTTGATATTTATCCCCATGGCTGGTTTCCATATGTCAGCCATCTTTGACTTCATTACACGCACATTCAGATTCTTCTCCGTCAAAAACTTCCCTACCAGACAAAGCTCAAACCTATTCTCTGCATCAACATACTCGACATCCAAAACCAAATCCTCATTTTCTTCATTCGATATGTCTAGATCAGACATCAGCACATCAATATTGTTCACCGTTGCCATTTTCTATGGCCTCTCACAAACTATGTAGAATGGAGAGAGAAGATTCACAAACTCTCACAGAGGCATGGAGAGAAATAAAAGGAAAAGTACAATATAGGAGCTACTATAGCCACATCAAATTACTTTAAAATACGTTACAACAAGCATATTATATAATAAAAAAAGTTTTATAAGGATGAAGGTAAATAATATTCATTTTTTAATTGGATTTAACCAAAATACCCATTTTGAGAAGTGTTGGTGAATTTTACTCATTGGAATACACAAATCACAATTGGGTATTTATGTTACACATTTTTGGTTTGGGTAATAGTATATTTAATATTTATATATGATACGTATTTGGAAGTTGGATATTGACACATAATATGCATTTGTTATTTAGATAGGAGAAAAATGATCCTGAGATTGATCAATGAACTTTTCCTGAGATACTTAAAAATAAATATACTTTAAATTTGATTGTACCCGCAGAACTAATTAAAAAATTGTAATTTTATAAAAATGTCTATCCCATATTTGCATATAAATCTCATGTATCTCAGGGAAATTACCTGAGAAATACTCCCTAATCTCTTTAGATATTACATATAGGATACCCAACAACTCATAGTTGGGTCATAAAAAACAATTTTTTTTTGAAATACACATTTGTGAAATGGGCATCTTATACAAATGTGATACCCAATTCATAAATGCGTATACCAATCGTTAAAAACAACCCACACACCCGATAATTGTTTTTTTTTTTTGTTAATTTTGATTAAAAAATTATTATTTTTAATATTTTTTTGTTTAAAGAGTATGATAAGATTAAGGCATGACAGTAGTAGAAGCACACATAAAACTTTAAAAATAAATTGGGTGAAGGCCCAAAATGCCTTTTTTTTCACTTCCCATTACCAAAATGCCTACCGCCAATCCGAGTGGCCCTAAATACCCACGGGATGCGCTACTGGTGAAGGAGTGTCCTCAAGACACGCTAGTGGAAACACCGTATCCTCAAGACACGCCTGTGACAACACCGTGTCCTCAAGACACGCTGATGGGAGCTTGGAGAATTGATTGAGATACGCTATCATATACGCCCGGCGTATCAGTGGATACGCATTTTCGAAAAGCGTGATGACGTCATCATCATTTTTGCTCAATTTCTACGCGACAGTTCCAGTTATGGTGATTTACGGGCGACTTCGCCGGAAAAAATAAAAGTTCAGGCATCCTCGTGTCAAGGCATCTTCCCATAACATTGTATACACCAAATGAATCGTCTCTCGACGATTTACACAACCATACCAATTTTTATCATTTCGTATGCCGGAATTGAAAACCCCAAATCGTCTCATACACATTACTCGATTGTCCGATCGATTTTCCGACGAGGTCGATTACGCTCCTGCGTGCCAGATTTTGCTAAATCGGTTGGGGAAAAATGAAGAGGAATCAGTGGAGATTGTTTTCCTGTGCTCGGTTATGGTGTAGATGGCCGGAGAGAGGAGAAAGATGGAGAGAGAGATCGGAGAGAAACGGTAACCATCGAGAGACACGGAAGAGAACGAAGTCGAGGGAGATGAACAGTGGTTTGGGATACGCCGTTTCCCATGGGTAGATAGGGCCATCTGTTCCGAAAAACAGCATTTTGGGCAGTGGGTACCTCATTTTGAGGTATTTTGGTCATTTTCTCAAATAAATTAAACCGTACGTAGTCTTTAGAAATGTAAACACCTTGACGATCTTACCTGATTGAAGAAACTGCATGCTAATGGTGTTAAGATAATGCAACAATTATTAGGATCGCTGATCGCATTTTTGCTAAAAGTGTTAGATAATGCCACAATTGTTAGAAGGGTTTGAGTTTCTGTTGATGCTCCATGAGAATTATATTGAGTATTAGACAAACATTTATCACACAAACTCTGTGTGTGTGTGTGAAGACAGATTGAAGAAGTAATGTTCTACATTTCAACTGTTTATTATGATCAAGGCCCTCAAAAATTCATTTTTTGCAGAAGGACATTGACAGTATACAGCAGTACTAATGAAGAAAGTGAAAATGAATACAAGAAAGGAGAGTTACAAGGAAGTTGATTACCTATCTACATAATGCAGAGAAAATTGAAATATAGATTGAGCATAGAGTTTCAAGAATAGGCATACATTTGTACAAGAAACCCGAAATTAGTACACTTCAACGTTCCACTGTCCTGCCTTCTTCAATGACCTTTTGTATTCGGTCCAATCAATACCTGATATTATCCATGTATAACAGAAAAACACACAGCGAGATCAAGAAATGGAACACATTATATGTATTAAAGGCAGATACATTATGTATAAGGTGGAGATATGTGAAGAAATGAAGCCACTATGTCCACATTCATACCATCTTTAGCAGCTAATGACACCATGATGTCATCAATTCCCTTTTCCATTCCTTTTAAACCACACATATAGACGAAGGTGTTGTCTTTCTTGAGTAATTCCCAGAGCTCTTCTGCGTATTCAGCCATGCGAGTCTGGATGTACATCTTTTCTCCTTTGGCATTTGTTTGTTCTCTACTCACTGCAAAGTCAAGTCTAAAATTTTCTGGTTTCTTCTCTTTCATTTTCTCGAATTCCTGTTGCGAAAACAGCAAGACTAAATGGTAAGCACTTTAGTTAGAGAAAATCTGAAGTGTGCGTTGAGTGAAGAAAATTTTCACCTCCTTGTACAGCAGCGAGCTACTTGTGGGCACACCCAAGAAGAGCCATGCCAAACCATTGAACTGCATTGATTAAGATTAGAGTCATTTGTCTAAGTACTGTTAATTATAATTCTGGTTATAATACAAGACTGATAGAGCTAAAACTCGTATTGAAACAACTTGTTTTTTTTGCTAAGTCGAAACTACTTCTTCTTTTGGAAGGTTTACTACATGGTTTGCTTTGATATCTTTTGTAGTGTGTTTAAATTTCCCTTCATTATTTTGTCAAACTGTTACACCTTGTCACAAATCACAAATTCAGAAGTACTTGAATCATCAACCAAAAAATTTTACGCTACCTCATAGTCTTCATGCTTCTCAAAGAACATTTTCCACAAGAAGGCGCGGAATGGTGCAATTCCAGTTCCAGTACCAAGCTAGAAATGATAAATCAAACAATCATCAGGAATTTCTTTAACTCATAAACTGAGAAGCTGCAATATTAAAATGTGATACTGATATAGTGTATTATCACATTTTAATGATTGATGTTGTAGGCAGAATGTACCATAATAATGGTTGCATTGGGATCCTTTGGCATAAGCATTTCTTTTCCTACAGGTCCAGTTATATTCACATCAGCCCCTGGCTTTAAGTCACCTGATATATGAGGGTGAAAAAATTTAGCTACAACATACTAAAGTCAAAAATTCAATCATCGTATACTAAAGACCAAGTGCTATCAAATACAAGAAAGATTGCATGCTTACACAAGTAATTTGAGCATACTCCTTTAACTACTTCGCCTTGGTCATTGGTATAAACAAGCCTTTTTACACACAATGAGACCTGTAAAATATTAAATTTAAATAATAAGCCTCGGGATAGAAAAAACTAAGATATTGTTCTGCAATCTGTACTGATATTGGAGTCATCTTGTTGTGAATAAGCTCAAACTGCAAATATAATGCCTCGAAAAGGCGGCGTATAGAAATGAAACTTGATAATCATGTTCCAACGAGAAATCTGTTTGTGCTAAAGTTCAATTATAACTCATGCACTAAGAGCTGATTTAATTTTCAATTGTAAGCATTATCATGACAACCATATGATCTCCAAATAAACATGAACCATGAAACTAAACTGAAAATCTTACAGTTTTGGAGTCCCCAAAATCTCCGATGGCACTGCTAGCAATTGAGTACAACCTAAGCTTGTGAGGTTTCCCATTCTTGTCTTCGCCATCTGCGATAATTCCAATGGATTGCCCTTCCAAGTAGGGTATCTCTCCTATTAAAACAAAAGTTTAACTGATCACCACTTAAAGCCGATCATAAGTCAGAATCACAGATATCATGTGAATATACATCTCTACCACTGTAGCACCAACGAATATCCCTCTACTCTTGGTAAAGAAATGGAGGGTGTATCAGTGCCAGTTATCAGAATCATGGTCGCTGTCAAAACCCTGCTTGATTTCTAAACAAAACCATGTGATTATACGTACCTTCAGTGCTGAAGACCATATGCCAAGTCTCACCAGGAGCATCATCACCAGTGATCTTAGTGTTGAGAAGGCATTTACCAACATAAGGTTCCTTGGGTCTGAACTTGTTAGTAACCACGCCTTCATCCACTTTCTTGGAAACCTTTTCAACTTTAGCTGGAGCCTCTGTTGTGACTTGAGCTCTAATTGCTACCATTTTTCCACCACAGGATACATTTCTAAATGTCAAAGGAACCTACCAATCCAAAAAAAAACATCAGAATCATCAGAAAGCGGCTAGGAGGGACAAGATTTATACAACTCATTTATCAAGATATCACATGAAAATAACGCCACACGGCTCAATTAATCCATCTATGACCGAAATGACATCGTGTTTATGACATTTTTTATTCTTTGAAACTTACATTTTCTTTTTATATGATCAAAATTTGGTAAATTTTAGACCGTCACGAATTTAACATGTCTATGATGATCGACATAGTTCGAAATATGACACATACATGAACATGAAACATGATTTCCAAACTTAAATAAATATACCTTGGTGAAGTTAAGTCTGTCAGCAGATATGATAGATGTTCTGGTTGAAAGGGAAGTTGAGTTGGAGGATGGTAGAGAGACTGCAGCACTGACTGCAGTAGCCATTGTTTCGAAATGAAAGAAATGGTAGATAGATGGTACAAGTGATGTATGTCTAGTGTGTTAGTAAACAAGCCAGAGAGAGTTTTAGATTTTTTGATGGGGGAATATAAGTGGATTATATATCGGGTGGAGGAGATTTTTAAGACAATGCAGTGGCGGGTATGAGGATAAGAAAATTGTGTTTTGTTTCTGAATCTTCGGAGGGTATCACTTTTTTAGTTTGCACCACAGATTGTCTGTTTTCTAGCCATTTGTGCCTAGGCCTCAGATATTTTAGGCCCCTAGAATCTCAAAATTATATATGAATATGAGTTTGATTCAGTGTAGAACCATATAAACTGGGAACCTAAGAACTTTCAATCTCAGCCAGTGAATTAGAGAAAGACCTGCCTAGCCAGCTTAGTTTTTAGTCATAATATATATTTACAATTAAACCTCAGATAAATGAATATCCTTGTGATCGAGAATTCTTATTCATTTGTCGAGCTTAAAAATACTCATTTATCAAACTTAAAAATATACTATTCATATTATGTTGGGACCAGAAAAATTACTCATTTAACGAGAATATTCGTTTATCAAAAAGTCATTTACCGAGATCCTGCTATATATAGTCATTTGTATTACAACAGTACCTATATATTGTGCAAATATAAATCACACAGTAATATTTTTTATTACAGAGCAAACTTATTAAATTAAATAAATTAAGAGGTAAAATAAACGTCTCATCATGAACAGCTGGTTTGAATGGCCTTCAATTAGATAACATACCATTACAATTGATAATGCTAAGTTTAAGCTTTTGATATTTCGAGTATCCTTCAACTAGTTCTTAAACAAAAATACATTCAATTCTCCCTGGACCATGTCCCGCTTTTACCCCCCATCTTGTGTTCAAGTCTTACATCTGTTATTTCTATATCTTTAGAAGCAGCCTTACACATATCATATACTGTTAGCCCTGCTACAGAAACTGCTGTCATTGCTTCCATTTCAACTCCTGTCTTTCCAGTCGAAGCAGCCTCTCCTTCTATTTTGACACTGAAGTCACTCGGGTTCAATGTTAAATCTACACGGACGTGACTTAGACAGATGTTGTGGCACAGGGGGATCAGGTTGCTTGTTTGCTTAGCTCCATGTATTCCAGCAATTTTTGCGACACTAAGAACATCACCTTTTGCCATCTGGTTGGCGGAAACTAAATTAAACACCTTTCTCCCAAGAATGACTTTGCAGCTAGCAATAGCAACTCTCTTGCTCATCTCTTTCAAAGAGACATCAACCATTTGTGCTTCACCCTTGCTGCCAATGTGGGTCAAGCTAAATTCATTAGCCATTGTTTCAGAGGGTAAGCTAGATTCATTAGCCATTGTTTCAAATGGTAATGTTGGTGAATCTTGAGCTATGGATTGGTTGCTACTGGAACCTGCAAGACTTGATGGAGGAGCTTCACCAAACACAAATTCCATCTCCTGAAAAATAAAGATAGTCATATTACTAAGTACCTTGTATGACCTTTTTAAATATGTGAATAGCAAGGCATTTGATTATGGTGTAATGGATGCACTCTCTTTTTCTTTTCATAAAATTACGTGACAATTTAGTAGGAATATATTAGTGAATATTTCAAACATTCACTTATTAATTTTACACATGTTAACATCCGGAAAACTGGGTGATTCTTAAAGAAAGAAGAACCAGTTTTTACTTTTTAGTGAGGCATTTGAACATACTGTTAACTTTTTTATTTACGTGTTTGAAGTAGATTGAGATTATCTCAAAGTACTAATTAAGAATAATTACATACTTATCAAGATATATTCATGTTCTTAGCAATTTTTTGCTTGACACTTATTATCAGCTCCTCATATTGGACCATCAGATTGAATGCCTTAAATAAAATGTTACACTTGTCTTATTAAACTAACAACAATATGATATTAACAATGTAGGTTTAATAGCAAAGCTTTGAACTTTGAAAACGTAATTTCGTATTGGAAGCAAGCAAGGGAGGGGTGTTAATAAATACCTTATTAAGCTCATCGATAGCACTTTCGAAATTGGTACTTGTACTAGGAGTAGTGCAAAACAACCTCTTTGAAAGAGGCAATGTAGGTGCAACTCGGCGGAGAAACATGACACCCCCGCAACAGCTCCAATGCTGCTGCCTGAAAACACTTTCGAGATTAGAAACGCACATATAAAATAAAGAAAGTTGGTACTAGAAAAATCTCTCTTAGACAAATATACAAACACGTTGAAGCATAAGCATGAAGTTGACCAAAAACATCAGGCAAACTGAAATTTATCATCAGTTCAGCTTTGGCCAAAACACATAAAACAAAACGTTATGAGAAAAAATTGAAACACAAGAAGCTTACCGGGAAAAACGCTAGTAGTGTCTTAAAATTGGGTTTCACTATAGGAGTAGATGAGCAAAGAGATCGAGAGAAATAAAGGGAATATCAGAAAGCAAAGAAAATGTTTCCTTCATACTACCTGCTACCTCCGTCCTAGGGGTGCCCACGGGTCGGGTTGGGCGGGTTACAAGCAATTTAGTAACCCAATCCAATTAGTTCGAGTTTATAAAATTCAAACCCATCGTAAATCTTACTAAAGTCGGGTTGGGTTGGTTCGGCTTGATCGGGTTGATCGGGTTGATCGGGTTAAATATAAAGTAGAAGTTAGTGCAACACATATTTGTATTTGTTGGTTAGTGATAAAAACAACTCGAAGTCCAAGAATTAAAGTCATGTACAACTTAATCTAGTATGCAATTATACAATTGATCACCATATGTGCAAATTGTACTACAATCTACAAAACTAAATTACGTTACACATAAGTAGAACATCATTGTATTCAATATCTTTAATTCATAATTTTAGTGTGGAACATGTAATAATATACCCAAAAAATCTTAACTTTAAGTCAAGTAGTAAATTAGTAGTACGGCTCATTAGTGCATAATATATGTCGGGTTGGATTGGGTTAAAATTATCAAAACCCTAACCCAACCCATTTAATTCGGTTTTTTTAATATTTAACCCATTCAATATTCGGTTTAAATAATATCGGGTTGGGTCGGCTAAAAGTAGGGGTGGGTTGGGTCGGTTTAATCGGTTTGATCGGTTTATGGGCACCCCTACTCCGTCCCACGATACAAGTCATTTTTTAAGAATATTAATTAGATGATACATATAAAGAGTCCCACTCTAGGGAGAACCATCTTACGTGGAGAACCGTGGAGAACCACTTAAAATGCATTAAAATAGTCCTTTATATAAGGCCCCTGGCGGGGCCCCTTCACATAAAAGTCTTATAATTCTACCCTCTATCCATTCATCAAAAAAAAATTTAAAAAAAAACTTTTAAAAAAATTTAAAAAAATGGTGCCACGTCATCATTTTTTGAAATTTTTTTTAAAATGTTTTTTTTTGTAATTTTTTTTTATAAATAGATAGAGTATAGAATTATAAGACTTTTTTGTGAAGATGCCCCTGCGGGGCCCTTATATATAAAGCAATTATAATGTATTTTAAGTGGTTCTCCACAGTTCTCCACGTAAGATGGTTCTCCATGGAACAATGACCTACATATAAATGCATTGACTTGATAATCTATACTATTATACAAAAGCCGAAACATTTAAAGTTTGGTTCAACGGTACTTATTGAATTTACCTAATTACCCTTACTCAATTACAGATCTATTAACTAATCAATTTCCTTTTTCAGGTTACGCATATTATCGTTTCTATTTTCAAGAACTAAATAATTTTCTTTTCCAAGTAAAATACAATATATTTTATATTTTATCTAACTAAAATTTCTCATTTATTAATCAATTTCCTTTTTCAGTTTAAACATATAACCTTTTCTATTTTTCAATAACTAAATAATTTCCTTTTTCATTTAAAATATAATATCTTTTACATTTTATCTAACTAAAATTTCTCCATTTTAAAAATACTACGAGCAATTTTGTTTTAAAAAATAACTTAATTATATATAATTGCTATTAACTAATCAATTACCTTTTTCAGTCAAAACACGTTACCTTTTCTCTTTTCTTTAACTAAAATCTCTCTTTTTCCAATTATATTATGGATGGTTACCTTTTTCAGCAAAACACATTACTTTTTTTCTTTCTTCTTATTAAAACCTCCATTTTTCTAATTATATTACAGGCGTTTCTATTTAATAATAAAAATAATAATATTATAATACTAATAATTAACCAATTACCATTTCAGCTAAAAAATAACATAATTATATATAATTATTATTAACTAATCAATTACCTTTTTCAGTCAAAACACGTTACCTTTTCTCTTTTCTCTAACTAAAATCTCTCTTTTTCCAATTATATCATGGGCGGTTAACTTTTTTCAACAAAACACGTTACCTTTTTTCTTTCTTCTTACTAAAACCTCCATTTTTCTAATTATATTACAGGCGTTTCTATTTAATACAAATAAAATAATAATATTATAATACTGATAATTAACTGATTACCTTTTGAGCTAAAATATATAATCTTTTCTAGTTTTTCTAATTACATTCCCTTTTTTTTTCTAGCGTTAATTTCTCATTTTCTAAAAACTATGAACAATTTTATTTCATAAAATAACATAATTAAATTATAATTACTATAAATTATTCAATTACTTTTTCCACATAAATCATGCACGTTACCTTTCTATTTTCTCTAACTATTTTTTTTTAAAATTACATCACGGACGGTTCTATTTAATAAAATAAACTAATAATATTATAATATTTTTAATTAACCGATTACCTTTTTCAGCTAAAACATATCATTTTTTCTATATTTTCTAATTAAAATCACTTTTATAATAGAAATACCACGGACAATATTATTTTCTCATTTTCTAAAAACATTACGAGCAATTGTATTTAGTAAAATAACGTAATTCAATTATAATTACTATAAACTAATCAATTACCTTTTTCACCTACAACATATAATCTTTTTAATTTTCACTAACTAAATTCTCTATTTTTCTAATCATACCACGGACATCCGATTTAATAAAATGAAGTAATAATTTTAAAATTATTAATAATTAATTGATTATTCTTTCTAACTAAAACCTATCATCTTTTCTATATTTTCTAACTAAATCCCTCCTTTTCTAGAAATATCACGAATAACATTTATATAATTATTATCAAATCATCTCTTATAAAAAAGTAAGCCTCCAAAATTCATGTTTAAAAAAAATTAATTTTAATTAATGAAATTTTTTATATAATATAAAAAAAAAATCCGTGCATCGCACGGGTTTTAGGCTAGTACATAATAAATGCATTGACTTTTAAAAATAAGAAAAGTTATTTTATACACTTGGTCATTTCTCATTAATTACTCCCTCCGTCCCATTTTATATGACACTTATTTCTTTTTGGGACGTCCCAAAAAATATAAACTTACTATTTTTTAACATTACTTTTCACTATTACACCTACTACTTCTCTATTTTATACTTCCTTTTTATTAAATAAACACTATTACACCCACTACTTTCCTACTTTACCCATTTTTTATACACCCACTTACACCCACTTTCACAACCAACCAACCACGTGCTACCACCTAACAAGTCAAATAGTATTTTCTTAATCTTCGTGAAAGTCAAACCATGTCTTACAATTTGGGACGGAAGGAGTACTATACAATTTTTTTAAAAAATAATTTGAAAATGATACAAATTTTCGATTAATTCTTTATAAAGTGTTTAGTTGATTCGATTCTTAAAATTTTCGATTAATTTATACGATTACATGGGAGTATTTGTAATAATTAATAAAATTAAAATAATATATTATTCAAATATAATTATTATTTGCTTTATAATATAATAAATACATATTACTTAATAAATAATTAATAGAATTATAATTAATATTATAATATTATAATACATCTGATTTTTATTCCGATTAATCCTTTCGATTAATTTCCAATTTAACAATTAATCCTTATCAATACCCGATTTTTATAACACTGAAAGAGAGATAACGATAATAAAGATTTTGTTTATTAGGTTTCTGTATTCATATAATCTCTTAGATCTGATCCGTTCCGTAAATAATTACTTCCTCTGTCCCATCCATTTCTTTACATAAAAAATTGTGTATCTGACATTTAAGGTGCATTTTGAGGATAGTTCTATAATTGATAATTTTTTTTTTGTATAAAAATAATATTATTCTATTTTTATGCAAAAAAAAAAGAAAATATCAAAAATAAATTATAGAACTATCCTTAAAATACATTTCAAAATCCGTGACAAAAACTGGTCTGCAAATGTAAATTCGTCAATGGAACAGTAGTATTTTCATTAGTCGACCTAATCTCGAAAACAAATATATTTTCCTCTCTAATGACAGTAGTAAAAAAAACTTTTTTTTAAAAAAAAGGAAAAAAGAAAAGGGGAAGGAATGAGGATACAAATTACAGTGAGTCGATGCTAATCTATCCAATTCATTTTAGTCGATCTCGTATACCAAGCCCTAATCTGAAGCCACCTCTCCAGTAAGCTCACTTTCTTGTTTGTTAATTTTCCATCTATTTTCATGTTTTTGCTAGATCTCATTTTCATTTCTCTTATCTATTTATTTAATTGCACAATTATCTTTTATTCTGTATCTATTAATTCAACTCAATTGAAGCTCCTGTGATTCACCAACTTGAAAGCTACATGTTTCTCTCTTACTTGTATCTCTAATTGAGTGCCTATCTGTATTCTATCACGGTATTGATAATTATGTGCATCGTCGATTCGTAGTGTATTTGATGTTCCATATTAGTTTGTTTAGTATGTATAATTAGTGAATCTGAGGCTTTCTGCTGTCATGTGCTTCTTCATTTGCACCGATGCAACAGTGTCGCACTTTGCTGCATCGAATATTTTTTTGTCAGAAATTAGGATTTCGGATTTTACGGTGTGATTAAAATGATTAATGTGTAAAACAGTTGGTAATGGTTTTACAAAAACTATGAATAAAGTTGACTATTTAGATGAATAGAACCTAAAAGAAGAGTTATCACTTTATAATTTGGTGCTTGATGCAGGACAGAATATTAAATCGAAGATTTATTGAATAAAAACAAATAAAGCAATGAATTATACGAATCCCAAGAATGAATAATCAATAATATTATTCCCAAGAAAAATGTATAATCAAAGCTTTTCTAGAAATGTATCATGTTCGGTCTATATATACTATATATACCGAATATCAAACCCATAGTCAAAAGACAAATCCCTAAACATATGGGATCATATAAAATCAAATCACAAGTAATAAAGTAAATCCCTAAACATATGGGATAATATCAAATCAAATCTCTAGAGATAATATGATGAGTTGGTCCCTATCAGCTTTATTTAGTAAACTACTTAAATAATAAGCTCCTAGCCCCACATATAAAATACATAGATAAATACATTATTTATCTCTACACTAAACAAATATAAACTAATTATTAATTCTTTATTCCCGTTCCTCATCATTCTCCCCTTGTTGGAGAAAACTCGACCACGAGTTTTGTAAAAGTCAAGAATCACGCAAGGATGAGATGGAACCAGGATAAATTTTGTGCTCTTCTTTAGAAACGGTTGAGGTGCAAAGAACTCTAAAAACGGACTACCACGCAAAGGAGGCTCAAACGAATATTCTGGAATGATGAAGTCAATATGTTCAACCTCAATAATATCAACTACTTTATAATCATCGACAATTTTAAAGCAGTCAGGTTGTGGCAAAATTTCTTCTACTTGCTCCTCAATAGCAATCTTTGTATCCTCAACTTGTTTAACCTCCTCAAATGGATCTTCCGGATTTGTGTCTTTACCACGCTGAATTTCCATATTGGTTTCATGTTCTATGGCATTTTTTGCATTCTCCAAACCCACAAGACATTGAACTTGAGATGTGAGAGTTGCAAGAGCCCTTTTGACTTCCCCGGTTGCACTTTTTAGTTCCTCACCTGCACGTGCGTCCCTTTCTTTACGTAACTCAATTTTATACCTCTTTTGTAAGCTTCTAAGTTCATCATATTGATTATCCAACTCCTTTAACGTAAGCCGATATTCAAGTAACTTACGTTCACGATGACAAACATAGATTTCATAGTGTAATAAATCACAATCATCCTCCATACAAGATATATTATCTTTCACTGCCTCAATTTGACGTCGGATATAAGCAGACATGGCTTAAGCAAGGATTAAGAAGGGCTGATATTGATATATTTTGAAATTAAAGGGGCTGAAATATCAGATCATAAGCTTCAGGGATTTGACTGTCAAATTTCTGAGGTTCAGGGACTGGTTGGTGAATTTTTGAAACTATGAAGGGCTGTTCGATAAGTCTGTGAAGCTGAGGGGTCAGTTTTTAAGTCTCTAAAAGTCACGGGACAGGTTCGTGATGTTACAAAACTGCAGGGGCTGACTTATAAGTTATAAAAGTCTATAAATTCTGTGTATCTAGTGGCAGTTTTACGAGATGTGCATATATCATATATGTAAGGATTAGGGTTACCCTTTTTCTGGTACGGCAACCTCTTCTCTAACCTCTCCAACAACAATACAATACAGGTCAGAAGTAGCCTTTGAGACAAATTCCAGCAAAGGGATGGTGCAACAGATTCCGGCGAGGGCAGATGCCGACGAGCAATGACACCAAATACGTCTTGCCGCTTGTTTTCTTCTTCCTTTCTTATTGATTCGTTGCTGATTGATGAATAGTAGCAGCGATTCAATTAAATTGTTGTGTTTCGATTGCAAATAGGATTTCTAAATTGGGAATTAGAGTTCCAAGCGGGGTGGGTTCAGTTTTAGGAATTGGGGATAAGGCAATTAGGGTTCTGGTTAGTTAAAATAGGTAGCGATTTTGGTGTTTTCTGATGGTATGGTGGTGTAGGGCAGGTGGCTGGAAGCTAGGGTTCAGGGATGATGGGTAGTGTATGCAGTGGTGAATGGTATAGAAATGAGCAGCGGTGGTGATTAGATGGTGTAGATGAACAGTAACCGAGGTGTGAACAATATACCGGCAGCATAAACAGTGAAAACGATGACGAACAGTGAAAAGATCGATGAACGGTAAAAATTGCAGGAATTCGGCTCTGATACCATTTTGATGCAGGACAGAATATTAAATCGAAGATTTATTGAACAAAAACAAATAAAGCAATGAATTATACGAATCCCAAGAATAATCAATAATATTATTCCTAAGAAAAATGTATAATCAAAGCTTTTCTAGAAATGTATCATGTTCGGTCTATATATACCGAATATCAAACCCATAGTCAAAAGACAAATCCCTAAACATATGGGATCATATAAAATCAAATCACAAGTAATAAAGTAAATCCCTAAACATATGGGATAATATCAAATCAAATCTCTAGAGATAATATGATGAGTTGGTCCCTATCAGCTTTATTTAGTAAACTACTTAAATAATAAGCTCCTAGCCCCACATATAAAATACATAGATAAATACATTATTTATCTCTACACTAAACAAATATAAACTAATTATTAATTCTTTATTCCCGTTCCTCATCAGTGCTACTTGTAATAATAATCGCACAACGTTGGATATTAGCATCCATAACTCTACACTCTACCAGTTATCATACAAAATTAACAAATATATGTGAGTAAGAGACTAAGAGTATACATTGAAATTTCTAGCAGAGGGAATCAAGAGATAGAAGAGAAAGATAGTTATAATTGTTGAACGCGGTAAGTTATTTAAAAGGCAGAGGAGACGAAGGGAGAGTGATTGTTCGATCAGCAGAGGAGACGAACAAAATTATATATATACGTGCTTATTTTTCACTGCAAAAAATATGTGTAATGTATATGTGAAGATTTATCGACAGCTTAGTGTTTTGCTTTTTCCCTGCACATGAATAAGATCGTGAGTTTGAATTTCTAAATTTTTATTGGATATACTTGGAAATGTAATGCACTATTAAGATGCATAATAGTCTTATAATCTTTGTTAACAACAGTTCGACGACTGTAGGTCACAAAACCCCTCTGATAGGAGAAGACACATATTGTCTTGATGCGAGAACACCTCAAATGCGAGAGTTAGATGGATAAATCACCAAATACCTAAATTATACTTGAGGGACCATTTTATTTTAATAATTGACATATTTTCTATGTAAATGCAAAGAAAAGTTGACGGTAGGCTGCCGACAACCATTGTTACTCTATAAGCCTGCTGCTGTTTGTAGTGGATTTATCAAACTTATGAACAAGAACAAGGGAGAGGAGAGAAAAGTATACTGAGTGCATTTTGTGATTAAACTTTAAACCTTTTTCTTTTTCTCTATTTATTGTCTAATTAATTATCAGCTAGTCATGTCTATAAAAAAGGAGGGGGCAGGGTACTTGGTAGTTTGGTTGAAACGCAAGTGTAAATCATATGCTCATTGACTTATTGAAAAGATTTATGTGTCGACAGTTGTTCAGCATACTTAAGATAAACTAGAAGGCAATGCTTAGTGTCAAGTAGAAGTTTCAGTTTTATTTCTATGGACCTTGTTCCAGTGATTCTTATATGCTTTTTATGCTTTATCTTATGATAGAGTGTAACACTCCTCTCTATACACGTATAAGTTACTTAAAACCACAAACATCTATATTACTAGTCCAAAAGAAATAAGATAAGGAATCCTTGAGTGTTGTTAATTTTCCACATATTCATATTGATATTAAAATTTATATTTCTAGTCCTAAAGAAACTGTTTTAGATATAAAAATTGCTTGTGTTGTTCTATCACGTAATGATCTACAACAACTTTCCTGATTCTCCGTGAATACCTGCCACAATAAGGTTATTGTACACAAAAATGCCCCTGTACAAATATTGAGCATTGACGAAATTAGAAAATTTTATATCAACCGAGAAGATAGAGACCATGTAGAAAATATCACTGTTTTCTCACCCTCTTCTGGTTTTCTTTCGCTTAACTTTCAATGGAATAGCAAAGAAAGTGATCCATTTGCCCCATAAAATGTGTTTACATTTTATCTCTCATCACTTGCTTTCTGAAATTCTGATACTCCATTTATTTTTCTCAATCTATTTGCTCATCTACTCCTATAGTGAAACCTAATTTTAACACTAACATTTTTCCCGGTAAGCTTGTGTTTTAATTTTTTCTCATAACGTTTTGTTTTATGTGTTTTGGCCAAAGCTGAACTGATGATAAATTTCATTTTGCCTGATGTTTTGGTCTGATCTCAGCTTCATGTCTTTCTAATTTATTTATTTTTTAAAACTGCATAATTATCCTAGGCCTACAATTATTACGAATGGTCATAAATCTGGCTACTATGAGATGAATCTAGAGTTTTTTTAATAATTTGAGTTGTTCCATTATTTTAGGAATACCAGAAGTCTTCATGGTTTCGTAAATCTTTCATGCACACATCTTTTTATATTTTTGGTTGATTAATGCAACATATATTATGCCTTCTCTTGATTGAGTGCACATTGATTCGCCTGGTTGAGCGGTAATATGAACAGCCTGATATTCAGAAGTCTCTGCTAGTGTAATCCTCTTGTATGCACTAATTTTTTTCTTGCTGCTTTGTCGTGCACATGCATGCTAATATTCTGTGATCAAGTTTACATGTTTTGTATCAGGTTCAATTTACAACATGGCTAAAGGTATTAGAGGAAGACGCAGAATTGCTTTAAGACAGTTCAGGGCAACTCCATACCCGCTATCGTCTTGTAAGCGGGGTGTGTCAGATTGCTCGAGTGAGAAGAAATGCACCAATGGGACTGAACACATGAAAGATTGGGAAGATGCAATGTGTTCTGTGTGCATGGAGTATCCGCATAATGCCGTTCTTCTGCTATGTTCTTCTTATGACAAGGGCTGTCGGGCCTACATGTGTGGGACCAGCTGTAGATATTCCAACTGTCTCGACCAGTACAAGAAAGCATACACTAAAGTAACCTCACATGATCAGAACCAGTCTTTGCATGGTGCAGCTGATGATAGTAATTCTTTTGTCAGCCCACCAGTTTCTAGTGGTCCTGTTGTGGACCATGGAGAAGTTGCTGAGCTGGTGTGTCCTCTTTGCAGAGGTCAAGTCAAAGGTTGGACTATTGTGGAGGTTGCACGGGAATATCTCAATGGTAAGAAGAGAACTTGCATGGAAGATAAGTGCTCATATATTGGGACTTACAAGGAATTGAGGAAACACGTGAAATCTGAGCACCCTTCTGCTAGGCCACGTGAAGTAGACCCTGCTCATGAACAGAAGTGGAGACGGCTTGAGCGGGAGAGAGAAAGGGAAGATGTAATCAGTACGGTTACTTCATTAGTGCCCGGATCAGTGGTTTTTGGTGATTATGTTATTGAAAGGACTCCCTTTAGGTTTGATACAAGTGATGATGATGAAGAGGAGGGTTTGACAGGAGTCGGCAGGAATATGGAAGATTTCGATGTCAATTTGGTTAATGTTTTTCTCCTATTTCAAGCACTAGGTCGCACGGAAGGAAATGGGGGGTCCTTTGAAGGGTTGAGGAGGCGGGGTGAAGAGGTCGAAGAAGCTGGTGATGCTGATAGTGATGACCATAGCAATAACCATGGTACATCATTGATGAATCGTTTACGTAGACAGGGTAGAGCTATATTGAATAGGTCAGGTAGAAGGCGGCGGGGGCGGCGTAGAGGAGCAAGTGGGGGGCATACATAAATTGTTGAAGAAATTGCAATCAATAAGGGGATCAAGAATGTTGGTTGACTGGTTTCACTTGCCTTTAGTTTAAAGGCATGTACCCACTCTCCTGATTCCTTACTCCCTAGAGCCAACAGTTGTAGCTCTCGTGATTAAGCATTCTCGAAATGCTTTCAGTTTGAACCCCTCCTGTGTAAAGATGTACTAATATTGATCTCAGTAATTTAGTATTTGTGTTCCCGGTGGTCGGCGAGCTATTGTGCCATGAAAAATAAAAAATATTAAAGCTGAAAGAAATTTGTTTTGAAAGTCGGTGATAGATAACAGCTGAGTAAATCTTATTCTATGTATAGTCATGGCTTTTATAATGATTATTTACATGATTTTTTAATTATTTTCATATTTAAATTCCGACATTGTCATAGTTTCTTATCCTTGTGAGTAATATCAACGTAACGCTTCACTTATCACTTGTATGTATTATCAATGCTGTGCTCCATTTGTATACTCCACTTTTTGTTTCATAATGTGCATTTGTCTATTTCATAAAGGTCGCAAAGATGGGAGAGTTGCAGTGACCAATCCATGGGAATGGATTGTAAAAGCTGATTCACAGAATAAACGGATCAGTTTGGGGGGTCGGCCTGATGGAATACAAACTGCATATTTGGAGTAGACAATTCCTGTTACCATTTTATTTATAATCACACATTGCATCCCGTAGGGAACTGGAAAATTTCACAAAAATGCATACAAACTGCATGTATGGAGAAGTAGACAATTCCTGTTACCATCTTATTCAAAATCACACATTGTATCCCGTAGGGAACTGGTTTCACAAAAATGCATACAAACTGCATAATTTGGAGAAGTACACAATTCCTGTCACCATTTTATATATAATCACACACTGTATTCTGTAGGGAACTGGAAATTTTCACAAAAATGTACACTACATTTTGGCTGCCAAAATGACCATCTTACACTGTATGTACAATGTATTTTGGATGTCAAAATGGTCAACATTAACATACACAACCAATATCACTGCAAAGGCTAGAGCAACTCTACAACAAATGTACTTGAAAGCTAGATGGATGATCACTCACTACCTACCTAAAATGCATGGCAAACCTTAAACTTTTCACTTTTTTAGTGAATAATTTTTTGAAAAAGAACATTGTTGCAATCTCTTGTCAGAAACTTTCAAGCACCTTATTCTGATCTAATGTCTCCGAGATCCTCGTGGGGCAGGACTATTCACATTTATCTTACCCATGCTCGCAGTTCTTAGGAGCCTTCGAAACTCTGACAAGCTTATTTTCCCATCTTTGTCAATATCAGCTTCCTCTAAAAGTGGATCTATGGACCCTCTTAATCCTGTATGCTGCAGTCAAAGATGTAAACTTACATAATCTTTAATGTAGGAGATAATAGATATTTAGAGTTTTTCCCGATGAACATGCATAATATTTGTTATGCCAAAACACAGTTTAGTGAAAAATTCTAAAGCTAGATCATATACAACCATGCAATCTTGATCCAAACTATGGGAATTGCTCCACAAAGGAAACAAGATTTTGTTTCTTCCGCATTCCTACAAATTCATATTCCATTTTTTCCCAGTAAAAATCATTACTATTAACATTGTCACCGGGGCCGGGTGCAGCAAGGGGTCTGGGTGGCTGGGTGGGAGTTCTCCACCACTTGATTTCATAGTGTATTAAAAAAAAAAACCCGGTTAAATTAAGAATTAGTAAAATTTCCAATTGTTAGTATGGTTTGTCGAATAATTTTTATATAATATTGTGGGTATAAATCCTAAAAAGCACCAAAGTTATGCCACTTTGCTAATATTATTATTTTATCTATTTGAAAGTTTGAGGCGTTCTTCCTCTAATCTTCAGAGCTCTTATTAATTTTATATGAACTTTGAAATTTTATTGTTACAATAGTCAAACGTTAGTACGTTTTAGAATTTCTTTTTGAATTTAGGAAATTTAAACCTTACCCCCCCCCCCCCCGGTTACTGTTTAAATTGGAGTACTCAAAACTGCACTATGTGATCATCAACAATAACTAGGTTACTAATTGTCAATCCTTTTGAATCTTTAAACTAACGACTTCCCACCCTGGAAGAAAAAAGATGAGGGAAACTGTACTATGTAAACATTTTTGTCAATTTCAAATAATTTATACGTGAATGCAGCTGAAGTACTTGGCTCATTGATTACTATAAAGTCAATTCAGTTATAGATAGAGCTGTTAACGAAACTAGCCTGTTCGCGAACAAGCTCGGCTCGGTTCGTTAAGAGCTCGGTTTGGCTCGATACGTTAAGAACTCGAGCTCGAACACAAAAAGTGTTCGTTAAGCTTAACGAGCTCGAGCCGAGCTTTTAGCATGTGCGGCTCGAGCTCGGCTCGATTTTATTCGGCTCGGTTCGGCTCGTTAAAGCTCGAAAAAATTGTATATATTTTATTATATATATTATATATAAAATAATAATATTTTGTTATTATTAACGAGCTCGACTCGAAGCTCGAAAAAATTGTATATATTTTATATTTTATATATATTATTATATATATTGTATATAAAATAATAATATTTTGTTATTATTAACGAGCTCGACTCGTTAAGGGCTCGGCTCGGCTCGTTTTGTTCGATAAAAGCTCGATCACGGCTCGAGCTTGGCTCGGTTCATTAACGAGCTCGAGCTCGAACACATATTTTGTTCGATAAGAAAGCTCGGCTCGGCTCGGTTCGTCAGGAAAAAAACTTAAGCTCGGCTCGGTTCAATCAAAGCTCGGCTCGGCTCGGCTCGTTAACAGCTCTAGTTATAGATAGAGGTGGCCACTTGTGCGGGTTTGAACAGCCCGCTCGGAACCGGCTCGTGTTTTAGCCCGAGTTATTCGGCCCGAAACGGGGCGGTACAAAAACCGCCCGACCCGTAATAATTGTAGTGCCGGTTACAAGTCAACACATACAGAACCGGGACCGTACCGACCCGATTCGCAAGCTAGAACCGGCCCGCACGAACAGGCCTGCACGGCTCACAACCAGCCCGCACAGAATGGCCCGCACGGCTCGCACGTCCCACTCGACCGTTGCTTCTCTGCCCGTTGCTTCTAGCCATTGCTTCTCTGCCCGTTGCACCACTAGTCGTTGAAGCATTAGTCGTTGCCAACGGCTACATCCCTCCGGCCTCCACATTATAAATATAAGCCCCCAGCCTCTGCCCCCACACCACAGTCTCTCTCGCATTTTCTTTCAATCTTTCTCGCACTTCTCCCTCTCTCATTTTCTCTCAATCTTTCCCTCTCATATTCTTGTGCTTGCAAATTACAATTTTTATTACATTTTTTTACTAAAAAAAATATGGAAGAAGGAAGAGGTACTTTATCGTCTCAAGATTCAACCCCAATATCCATGCTATCACCTCGACCTCGATCCACAACCAACATCGAACAAGGTACTTATTTCCTTTTATTTTTTAAATTTTATTCGTTTTTATTTTTTTAACTTTTATTCCGTTTTTTATTTTTTAAATTTTGTTTCATTTTTAAAATTTTGAATTTTACTTCGTTAAATTTTCTGTACTTTTATTTTGTTTTTCATTTATGAAATTTTGTTTCGCATTTAAAATTTTCAATTTTAATTCGTTTTTATGTTTGAACTTTTATTTCGTTTTTAATTTTTATTTTTATTTTTCGTTTTGAAAATTTTCATATTTTAGCTCATTTCTAATTTATTCATTTTGTAAATTTTTGTAGGCGGTACGAGTTCAAGACGATAATCGCACGTTTGGACATATTTTGATAAAGAAAAAATACCAGATAATCCAAACTGATTTAAAGCTCATTGTTTGGTTTGTTTGCAAAATGGTCGAGAACAAGTACCATTTAACTACGCTAAGGGAACCGGTACGGGTACAGTTAATCGGCACTTGGAAAACATTCATGGAATTACAAAGGCGGGTCACGAAAGTGGAGAAGCACGTAGAGGTCCACAATAAACACAAATTGGTGGTTTCATGACATCATCGGTCGGTGGAGGTATGCCTTTTTACTATAGTAGAGATAGAATGATTGAAGATTTTGCTACTTATGTTACATTAGATGAGTTACCTTTCTCTCACGGTGTCCAAATTTAGAGCACATGACTAAAAATTCATTAAACCCGACATTTAGAAAATTTCCTAGGAACACACTTAAACGACACACCATAAAACAATCTCTTAGCACTAAAGCACAATTTGTAATAACTCGGATTTTCAGAAAATGATTTTAGTATTATTTTAAGAATATTAATGTTTTCCTAAAATGAGGAGGAAATTTTTATTTTATTTTATTGTTCATTATTCCAGTTCAAGGAATTTCAAAAGCGAATTATTTAATTATTGTCTGGTTCAGTATAATTATGAACTATATTATGTGATTATTGTTGGAAGGTGGAATGTATGTGAAGTTGTGTTTATGTGTTTATATGATGATTGTGTGAATTGTGAAGGCTGATGTATTTTATTTATATTTTTGAGGATTTAAATATATTTAAATCATGCATTTTGATCCTATGTTAATTTTATAAAAATTATGGGATGAATTAAAAATCATGAAATCTTTGGTAATATTATCTTTATAATATTATTTAGTTTTTAAAATGGTTGGGTGAATTAATTTGGATGTTTCGGTATTTTAAAATGATTTTAAGAGTTTTATTGTATTTAAAGGATCAAAACTTTGAAAATTCATATTTAATTCATTTTTGATCCGAAAAATATTTCGAAAATATGTACGTGTTTGTAATTTTATATTCTTTATTTTAAAATTGAAAAGTGTAATTTTCCAGAAGTTTTATTTAATTGTGATTTTTATAAGTTACTTATTAGAATGTATTTGGGCCCGAAATGAAGAGTAGTAGTGATATAAAGGATTTGGGCCAAGCCCATTTAGTGAATCCAGAGAGTTCTCGACAGAGAAAGAAAGAATCGGAGAGAAGAAAGAAGAATTGGGGAGAGAAATTGAGGGAAGTAATAAATCAAAACACACACCTATACACACATATATACACGCGAGAATAGATCGGGGAAGGGGAGAAGAAGAGTAATCGGGGGAGGCAGTGCACGAGTTCAACAGCAGTGGCAGGAGGAGGGGCGACGCGGGGCTGCAGGGCGGCGACGGCGTGGCCAGTGGTGGCGCGACTGGACAGTGGGGTGAAGAAGAAGACCAGCAGAGAGAGAGAGATGGAAGAGAGAGGAGAGAGATGGCAGGAGGGAGATGAAAGAGGAGCTGGAAAGAGATTTCCGGGGGTAGTTCTTCGGTGAGTTGACTTTTCCGGCGAGACGGAGCAAACCGAAATGGTATAATTTCTTCGTATTTTTAAATTATGTATTTAATTAACTAATTGTAGTATATTAATTAGTTAATTGTTATGAGCTAATTAGTGGTAAAATTGATATAGTTTTATTGTTATGATTTTAATTAGTTAATTGTGGTTAGAATTAATTAGTGGTAATTATAATGAATGGTTTAGTGGTTGTAATTTTAATTAGCTAATTGTGGTAATTAGTTAGTTTAAATTGAGAGGTTAATTATGGTGGTTTAATTAATTTAAATGGAAAGCTTAGTGTGGTAATGGTTATAATTAGATTAAAATGGTAAGATTATGGATATTGTTTAAATTCCGAGATTTAATTCGGAGAGTATATATTTTTTTAATTGCAATTAGTGGTATTGATTGCGAGTTTATGTGGTAATTGGTAATTGCTAAGTGCTAAGTGCTAGTGGTAATGGTTGGAATTATATTGTGGTTTTGTTAATATTTGAGTTTAATAATTATTGGTGGTAAATGGTAATATTAGTATAAATTGTGGAAGTTATAATAGTTGACTAGTTGTAAATGTCTATATGTTAAATGTTAGAATTTTATAATAATTAGAATTGTGCTAGGGGTTATGAGAAGATCACAAGTTTTTAAATGTCAATATTTAAAGGACTTGTGTAATTCTTTTCGACTAATCCCTAGGGCTTACGAATATCCATGATTAGCTATCACGAGTATAATTAATATACTTGAGTGATGTGATCATCGATGTAGCGTAAGTAATAGTTAGTGCTAGGGGTTGTTCCCTAGGGCTTACGAACATCAATGATTGGTTGTCACGTGTATCATTAAAATGCGTGAGAAATACGATCATTGGTGTAGCGTAAGTAGTAGTGTTAATTATTATGTGCTAGGTGCCGCATGTCTGGGCGGGTACTTTTCATTATTTGTTTACTTTTATGTTGCTGCAAGTTGAGGCAGCTTTTATTTTATCAAAAGCAGGGTTATAAATTGTTTTGTTTGGCATGGAGGGGCTGAGCCCATAGTCCGATAAACGAATACTACATGCCGAAATTTTCTAAAAATCCCCTGCATTTAAATTTATTTAACTTATTTAATTTCAAGGGTTTAAAGGTATGATTGGGTGTTAACTGTTTATGTGTATATGTGTTAAGTGAATTAATTTGAGGGTAATTGTTGTCTCGAGGATTTATGTGCTAAGTGATTTAATTCAAGGATTTATGTGTTTCGGGGATTAAATGCGTTTTGAGGATTATTTATAAACTTAGTTTTATCATAGAATGACACTAGTATTGTAATTGTATATGTTAAGTGAAGTGAAGTGGACTAAATGTGTTATGTTCATTAATTGGTATTTGAGTAGTCAGTTATAGGGATAACAACTATAGTACGACTTTAAGTGACTCAGTGGTAATTCTGAGTTGGGTCTACTCGAGATACGAGGTTGGACTGACGCGTACTCGTAACAATTACAGTACCATTAGGGCGTGATCAAGTGGAACAACGTGTATCAAAAAGGAAGGATCGAGGCGTCGTGTAAAGTTCATGGAACTGCTTGGGCGAAACGCCAAGGATTTATTCACGCTGTTCTGTTTGGTGCTAAGGACCAGAGGCAAGTTTATTTATACATACTCTATCGTTCAGAGTATATTTATTTTGAAATATATGAAATGTGTGAAATAAAACTTCAGTCCATATTTACAAGATTTCTTCTATCTTTATCTGGATAAATTGTTTACTTTTAAGTAAAATGGTTTGACGGGTAATATATATGATATGGAGAGAGTGATATACTATAAGGAGTAAAGTGATATGGGAAGGAATGGTATCAGTTGTTATTATGGTTATTTTTATGATATTATGGTATCAGTTTGTTATCTAAAGTTATTTTATAATATTATAGTTATGTGTAAATTGAGGATATTTGAGTTCTAAACTGTTTCAGACGTTATTAATAAATATTTTGTTATATAAGGGGACAACAGTTGATATCTACAGATTTTTCTTAAAAAGGGACTTACAGGTAAAGTATTTTAGTTGGTGTATTTTGAAGGTATTGATATATGAATGGAAAAGTGGAAAGGGGTTATCTTGAGAGGTATATTTTCGAAAACCAGGACAGTTTTTAGAAAGAATTTCGCAATAATTAACCTAATGGCAACATCACCAATAAACTAGTGTTTATTTAATTAGTAGATACCTCTTGAAGTATCTACTGATTAAATAAACCTTATTCGTCTAATTAAATTTATTTAATTAGATGAATACTATTTTTAAAATGTTTTCTTAAAATCGCTTTGTTCCGGAATAATAATAAAGATATTTCGATGGTTATAAATGAGACATTTTTGGTTAAAAATGTCTGGAATGATAATGATAAATGTTATTTTAATGGTTATCTAATTCAATGAATATTAATTATAATATTCATTTAAAAGGGATTATTGAATAGTTATTCTTTAGATATTCTAAGTGTTCTAAGGATGATTAAATATAGTTAAAAGGTTATTTAAGGAATTTCATAGTGAAATGAATGTATGTCTTGAATTGATATACCTGTATATATGTTTTCAAATGATTATAATACGGATATGAAAATGGGAAGGTGAAATGTGAAATGGAAATGAAAATGATATACGGGAATGGAAATGTGAAATGGTGTTGATAAATGGAATAATGATTTTATAAAAAGGGGGGGATTAGCAACAAACTTGCATAAGAGGCTGTGTCAGGGCTGTGTGCGACATAGTCTAGCATTCATGATTCGGCACGAAGATGCCAAGGGAGGATGTTAGCAGGTGGCCTTCCTCCGGGAGGATGTTAGCAGGTGGCCTTCCTCCAGGGATGATGTTAGCAGGTGGCCTTCATTCCTTCTACCGGTAGTAAAAAGGGACGGGTACGGAGGACGACTGATCATCGCGCCTCACGTATTCGGCAACAGTGAAAACCCCCAAAATTTTTGAATAAAGAATCGACGATAAAGTCAGATTGATATATTGAAAAGGGAAAATTGTATGAAAGTATGAAATTACCTTACGGTTAAAAGAGAAACTGAGTTTATATTATTTTATATACAATTGTCGTATAAAAAGGGAATAAAAAGATTATATTGAAAGATTTTACCCAAAGGTTATATTATCTGGGATATTATATTGAGATGATGTATAGTTTATTATCTTGTTATAGAAGAGAAAATGATATTATACGATTGGAAGAGAAACTGATATTTTGTTAAACCCTAGTAATAACTTCGCTCATACTTGCTTGTTTTCAAATATTAACTTTTCAGAGGAAGGTAGCCGGACGAGGTTATCTGCATGGCTTAGATGAAGCGGGCAGCGTGCCTTTGTGAAGACGTTATGATCTAGAAAGTTTATATCTGGAGTAAGTTATATGTAAGTATATTGATGTGTAATATATATGTTACTTTGCGCAAAATAGTATTAGTTACTGGTGTACTTCTCAACGAAGTTATACTAGTAGTAAGGAGTTGATTCTTGTTTCTAGCCCTATAACCTAAAAGATGCTTGGTGGTTGGGGTCTCAAATGTTGTAACTCAATTATTAATGGCTACAGAAGGTTTAATGTGGTTAAACAGGTGATTTGTTATTAAGGATTTCCGCGTGACGACCAAATCCCTGACCCCGGATTTGGGGGCGTTACACAATTAACTGAATTTTTCCGAGAATTTGATGGTATGGTTTCTTTAACTAGTGATTGTTGGAGTTCGAGTCAAGGTGAGCCTTATTTTTGTATTACGGTTCATTGGATTGGTGTTGACTACTTATTACAAAAACGAATTATTGCTTCTGATGTTATGGACGAGTCACACTCCGGTTATAACATAAAACAAAGAATTTTAGACACAATAAAGGGATTTAATTTGTTGAACAAGGTATTTACAATATATTTAGATAATGCCGCTGTAATAACAAATGTATCGACTACATTAGGTTCGATATTCCCTTAGTTTTAGATGGAGTATTTTTACACGTTATATGTTGTGCTCACATAATTAACTTGTCGACCCAAATGGGAATTTCACAATTAACTCATTTATTAGAACCTATTCGGAAAGTAATTAAGTATCTACGTCTAGAAAACACATTTAGGTCTAGGTACAAGAAATTGTGTAAAGATAATGGATTAAGGTCGAAGAAGTGGGGTATCGACACTCCTACGAGATGGAGTTCGACTTATAAATTACTAAATGAAGCAATTAAATATAAGGTCGTTACCACCAAATTATATAAGGAGAGCCAAACAACCAATACGAAGGTGGAATTATTACCAAATTTGATTGGGAGTTGGCATCTACCGTTCGTGACATACTTGATTGTTTTGTACATGCTACTAAGGTTTTTTCTTATGTTTATGAACCAAATGTACATCATGTTATCATTGAGTGTATTAATATTGTTACTACTTTACGTGGTTATGAAGATAATGCATATTTTAGTTCGATTATTTATGATATGAAAATTAAGTGGATCGAATAATTTACAGAATTTCTTTATATTTATGGTATTGCATGTCTTCTTGATCCTGGTGTTAGAAAGGAAGGTTTAGAAAACATGTTAGAGCATTATTATTAAGTGTTAGGAGTTTCATATGATCATGTTTCATATGTAAATAACTGTTTAGACTTGTTGTATCGTCTTGTAGATTTGTATGCTCCAAAAACTCAAAATGCTATACCACCTAAGAGTAGTTAGGTTTAATAGTACTATTTCATATATACTAATAAAAAAACAAAAATGTACAACTTCCACTTCATCTTTTGTACCTTCTTCTGCTTTTAGTATGGTTACTCTACTTTTAGTATGGTTACTGAATTTTTTTCTTATAATTTTGAGTTAAATGATGATTTTGATCTACTAACATCAGTTACAATCTCCGGTTTTAACAAAAATTGTAAAGGACATCTTAGTAGTCCCCGCTTCTACAATTGCGTCCGAGTCCACTTTTAGTGCAGGTAGAAGAGTGTTAGACGAGAAGAGATCAAGTCTTGCGCCAGACGTGGTAAAGGTTTGTGTTTGCAAAAAATATTGGGATCAAGCCGAAAAAAGACGAGGACAGAAAGAAGATGACTCGATTGGTGAAGACGATCCATGGATGACAATGGATACTTCATCAGCTTCTGGCACCTCAACAAGCGAACAACAATTATAAATCAAATAGTGATAAATAGTGGATGGTTATTTTCTATTTTGCACTTTAGATATTTATTTAATTTGTATTGTATTTTTATATGTTGATATGGTTTGTTCTGTTTTTCAGAGAGGAGTCCTCTCGAATTATTTGTAAAATATTTTTCTATTTATAAATTTATAAGAGGTATCGTCCTACTTTAACCCAAAAAAAAAAATTCAAAATCAATTCAGCTCAAACCAGCACAGTCCGCCAACCCGCACAGACGTGGTAAAGGTTTGTGTTTGCAAAAAATATTGGGATCAAGCCGAAAAAAGACGAGGACAGAAAGAAGATGACTCGGTTGGTGAAGACGATCCATGGATGACAATGGATACTTCATCAGCTTCTGGCACCTCAACAAGCGAACAACAATTATAAATCAAATAGTGATAAATAGTGGATGGTTATTTTCTATTTTGCACTTTAGATATTTATTTAATTTGTATTGTATTTTTATATGTTGATACGGTTTGTTCTGTTTTTTCAGAGAGGAGTCCTCTCAAATTATTTGTAAAATATTTTTCTATTTATAAATTTATAAGAGATATCGTCCTCCTTTAACCAAAAAAAAAATTCAAAATCAATTCAGCCCAAACCAGCACAGCCCGCCAACCCGGCTATATAACCTTCCGTGCCGGTTCAGTGTTGCACTTCTTCGGTTCAAGCCCGGACCGGCCCGGCTCGCATAAGTCAGAGTGCCAGTTTAGTGCCTGGAGCTTCAGTGCTCGACACAGCGGCGGCCCGGCCCAAACCGCCCGGCTCGCACAATGGCCACCTCTAGTTATAGATGGGTCTTCAAGGAAATTAAAATGCAGAGGACATATAAACTACAAACTATCTAGTACAATATTGTATTTCTGGTACCATCAATTTACCTAGTGTTGTAATCCTAAGTGACGACAAGACGCTAGGCAGGTGATGCCAGGCAGACAAGTGGTGCAGAAAAGACAAAGGAATAGGTGACCGCGTCAGGTGGATCGGCACCAGATCGATTGACACCATTCATAATGGCACAGGGCAGTAAGGCATCAAGTGATAGGGTGAGATGCCGAAAAAAATCTTGTCCTGGTTGAAAAAGTATTGTCCAGGCATGTGGCAGATGGAAACATGGGAATTGGGAAAAGGATATGTGGTATTAAAGCCCTTACCAAAACAGGACAATAACAAAAAGACTTAATTGAAAGCCAAGTGAAGCCATTTCTGAGTAGAAAAAGGAGTTGGGTGCAGGATTGATGTAATGGATACCAATAATGAATCCCAAAAAGGTGGGTACAACTGGAAGTTTAGTCAAAGCCAATAATATGAGAGCAGGAAAAACTGTCCAAGGTGAGCAGCATCAGAGAGTTCGAATTTGATTAAGATTTTAACTAAGAGGCACATTCAAGATTTGGGATTCTACAAGGGTTCAATTGAGGGTAAAACCTATCCAGATGAGGTAAGAATGATGCCAATGCAGGGGATAAATGAGAGGCTCTTGGAATCCATATAGGACTTGAAGAAGAGGGCGATTAAGGCCCAGTAAAAGGGGGGGGGGGGATAATCATTCAGTTCAACATTATGAGCAACGGGAAAGCTACAGTTGGGCAACAACAACAGACTAGTTTTATTAGAGGGAAAATAGTGGGTAGGAAGCTTCTATTATAAAATTCAATTTGTTTAGGGGTCCCTTTGTCCAAATAAAAGCAGTATTTTGTGTTTGTGTGTAAGCTTCCTCTAATCCTGTCACAGGTACAAGTGGGGGATGGACTGGTTCCAGGAGAGCATTAGGTGGTGTGCCCGGGACTGGAGCATCAAAAGTTGCAAAAATTGTATGCTAGGGTCCTATGAGACCTAGTATCATGGCTGTACTTGGCCACATAGAAAATTATTCATACATAATGGCAGATTATATGGCCAAATTTCATAGTGATTTAGTTCTTCATTTTACTGGACGTGGATGGAATGTTTGGACAGTTACTGAGATATTACAGCACTTTCAGAGTATTAGTTTGGAGAGAAGAGAAGAGGGGAGATAATTATTTTCTGGCAATGGTTGATTGCAGAATTTAGATACTCACACAATGCCTCCAGTGCGACTGGAATCCTCAATCAGTTTGTCTTTCAGTAAACTAGTATTTGGGGTACCAATGAAATGGAGATGAGAGAATATTCTTATGTCTTATCCCAAACTAAGCTTATAATTCTTTTGGAAGATTTGGAAAGAGATGAGATGATTCGAAGAAGGAAACAATTATTTTAGTTATTAACTAATAACCTATAAACTATATTTTTATCGAGATGTAAGTCAACTGGAAAGCTCATCGTGCTCTTAGTACAGTAAGAAAGCAAGAAATAATCTTCAATCTTTTAAAGCAACAATTAAGAAGTCAAATGTGCAAGAATGCAAGACAAGAAACTAACCATCTTAAGTTCTTCCCCAGTTATATATCCGTCTTTATCGACGTCAAACTTTTCAAAAGCAGCATGTGACATTTGTTGCCATTTTACTGAATTATGTTCCTCCAATTGATTAACATGCAGAGTGGCTGCAACGAACTCATGAAAATCAACCAGGCCATCGGTGTTGCTGTCCATCTGCCTCGAGAAAATATTCATATAGATTAGCTAAATCAGAGAAATGAACCACTAAGAAGTGAAGCTCAGCAGAAATTATAGCCAGAAAAATTTACAAGGAAAAAAAATGATGGCGATGCAACTTGATTAAAAAAAGGGCTGTTTCTATGAAAGTTATGCTATGCCACAGTATTCTTTAGTGAAAGAAACTATATAGTAAGAAAAGCAAGGCATACAATAATAATGAACCACACATGCAGGAAATACATTGAGACATAAACCAGTTCTACTTATAGAGAAAAAGAATCATTATTTGATGGGTCGCTCACTTAGATATCCTTTCTATAGGTTTTGAGAATGTAGATAATTAACTGAACAATCCATTTGGAAAACAGAATGGACATTACTGTTTAGAAAGATCCACTCATTCAACTATCCACTTCTTTTTCCGAGGAATAAACATACCGCTTGCAAAATTTCCAGGGCACGTGATTCACTCACTTTCCAAGGAATATCTTTAGCAAGTGCCTGAAATAATATAACACATCCCATGGCACATTAGAATATAGTAATGTGCATCTTCCGACAACAGCTAGCAGTACAACGGCATGTAGGCATATAGCATTATCTGACATTTGATACATATAGCATAATCTGACATTGAATAAAAATTACAAAATTTACTACAAATGATAAATTTAAAACCTAAGCACGAAACAAAGCACACCTGTCTCATTTCTTCAAGACTAATTGCCCCGTTTTTATCCGCATCAATGGCACGGAATTGATCTCTAAGATCAGCCAGCTCCTCTTCATCAAGCGTACTAGCCAACGCCTGTGACAGATTAAACTCCTCTTTTAGTAACATTATAGATAAGTAATCAGAACTGGCAAAATGAAGTTACTACAACAAGAGTGCAAAGGAAAGAAAACAGACCCGGAGTGCAAATTGCTTCAAGCGGCTGTATTTAACAAACTGCCGCATATTGTATAAAACAGATATGTCCAGAGGAATCTCCCAGGCATTACCCCCTTCTCGGACCCATGGGTGTGCTGGCAAAATCGAATATTTCAAGATGCTGGAACAGATGTTGAAACCAAACAAGTAGAACTTCACTAGAGTGCACAGATACTCGTAGTGAATGAATTTGTTTAATGGAAACTGGATTAAAGGCTGCATGCATATGTATTAGAGGACAATTAAACTAAACTAAACTATCTAAACCAAAAACATTGATTGTCCGACAAATATGTTGGACCAAGGTGAATTTACACTGAACTGATTATTTTTACAGAATTAAGGTATATCAATGTTTTACAGCAAACTGATTATGACCACAGAATTGCAAAACTAATGGGTAAGCTTTCCTCAGCTTATGACCACAGAACTGTGAAACTAATGGGTCAGCTTTCCTCGCAAAAGAAGTCCTGAAGAAAAATACAGTCTGCTGACGCAACCAATCAACATAACTTGTTACGGAAAGGTTGATATCTTTTTCTTTTTTTTTTTTTTTGCTAAATAAGGTTGATATCATATTGAGAGCTAAAGAGAACCATAATATTTTTTATTATAATTATGAAGGGCATGATGCCAACTATCTTCACTTTTTAATTTCAATCAGAGTCAGAGTACAGAAGAAAGACTAGTGAAATCTTACATAGAGCCTGAGCGGCAGTATATCGCGCAAGAGGTTCTTTTACTAGCAATTTATTTACAAAATCTTTTGCGCCGTCGCTTATGTCTGGCCATGGTTTCCGGCGAAAATCAGGCTTGTTTCTTAAAACCTGCGGAGTATAAAATCAATGAGACTGAGATGACAGAATACATAATAGCTTTTTCTTCAATAAGAGAAGCCACAAATTAGTATAAATTTTATTAAGTATGGAAACAGGCCTGGCTCCCAAAAACCTGTTAAGTTGAATACTGAATTATAAAACTAGACGAACTACCTACATTTGCAAAAGTTCCAGAACTACCTGAATGATGCTCCAATATCAAGAACATCATTTGATACTAAGGTTATTTAGATAATACCAGTGCTGTGGCAAGACATGCAATAAGCTAATAAACAATCCAAGTTAAATATCCTTATTCATTATAATCTAATACAAAAAAAAAAGTGAAACATCTCGACTTTATAAGGAAATCAATTCTAATAATTGAGATCATTACTTAATACGTGAATGAAACAAAAGAATGATCCAAGAGAAATAACATATAGAATACTAATAAAACTGAGAGACAACATAGCTGAATAAAATGAGAAGGCTTTTTACATATTCCTTCTCAATTTATTCAGCTGACTTGTGTCCGCTATTTTGGTGTTCTATTTTTTATACCTTTCAAATCATTCTTCCAGTTATTTACTTCTTAAATGTTGCGAAAGATAATTTTGGCAAAAGAAAAAAAAGGTTTCAGAAAGATCAAGGACAGATGTTGTGCAGCAATTTTATAATAAAGCTACCACCTACGTCAAAACGTAAAATCAGACACCCAAGTTGATGACAACCTGCAATAAGCAGAATTCTATTATCAATTAAATTAGACATAGTCCAGATTCTTTTTGACATGTCACGATAACTAAGCAACAGTACGCCCTTTCTATTAACTTCAATTGCTTTTTCCGTGATTCAATTGCTACAAGTATATACAGAATTTCTCAATTTTGTTACTTTCACAATCTGCTGAACATATAAAATGCCATTGTGTTGATACGTGTAACATGTAGAGCCAAACAAGCTAACAGATAATATATGTGTGCAGTTTTCAGTCTCTTCAATTCTTCTACACATGTCAATCACAAAAGCTACTAAAATATGACAGCTAGAATGCTGGTAATCACAAAAAAACCTATTATCTAGCTGCAGAACCAGCTTAGCTCACCATTGTGTCAACATTTATTTCTTCAATTTGGACCATTTAAGGTGGTCTAAACGCAGTTTAGACAAGCAAAATTCTATGCTGCTACTCCTTCACTCCAAATTTATTATGATAATGAAGCTAAAACTGAGGGAGATTAGGCCATTTATATTACAATCTTAACAGAGGCATTAATTAGTACAACTCATACCACCAACCAAAATACATATATAATGAAAATTATCCCACTAAATTTGAGGCAATAGTTATTATATGATGAGTAAGTGTCTCACCTCTTTGAATATACCATCCTCAGTTTTATCCCAGAAAGGACGCCGTCCACAAAGTAAAATGTATGTAATTACACCAATACTCCAGACATCTGACTCGGGGCCTGATTTCCGTTTCAAAACTTCAGGAGCTACATAATATGGACTACCAACAATATCTCGAAACTTTTTCCCTGTATTAGTAATCAGTAGAAATCTATAAGATGGACGAATATGTAAATTTGGTAATTATACGTGAGTTATATTTTAGTGATGACAACGAGCTATTTAATGAGGCAAGGAAATATATTAACGCAGTTGTAGATACAGAGAGTATATTGGGAACTAAAGGGCTTCAGTTAAGTTGGGACAAATGTTTAAGAGAATAAAAGATTAAAGACATAAAAGGCAAAATTTAGATCTTGTATCATATCTTGTTTTATCTTTCCGCTGCTTAGTTTCAAAGGCCAGTACGTACCCAAGCTAAGCATGCACCACCTCAAAGACATATAAAACCTATTCTTTAAGCCGTCTTAAGCAAATGACTACTTTTCCCTACCCGTAAGAAAAATGTACCCATGACTTTATGCTTTTGATTGCATTTATTATTGTAGAAATTTATAAAACTATCTTAGCAAAGATAATATTGGATTAACTGTTTAATGAAATAGGCTATACTGTAGTTCTATCTTCACTTCATAATTGTAAGTACTAACTATGATGTGTAACCAGTGTTGTGAAAAGAGCCATAACTCACTTGAGTTTTGCAAGTAAGCACAAGATTTGCAAGTCGAAAAGTAGAGATTTTACAAGTTTCAGATCGGCAATAAAGCGTGATTTTAAACCAAAGACTCGCAAGAGAACTCGCTGGATTATGCTTAAAGCTGAACTGATATTCAATAACATAACAAAAAAAAACATGGAACCCTAGTCTCTCCCACCTTAAACGCAACTTATGGGCTTCTTATATTAACTCTTTTAAACAAAGATGATGAAGAGGAAGAGAAGAATATGACGACCCTGAGGTCAAGCTAAACAATTTTGAAACATACTAGTTAAAATTCTTTTGATTGATGTTGTGAGTCTTGTGACCTATTTCTATAACATTTAATACTATTGCACATATTAATAAATTGTTAAACTTGTTGAACCATCGAAAAATTTGTTACATTTAAGTGTATAATACACATTTACTTGTTCTACTTCGGCAAAAATATGTGCATATACTTATGATTTGTGAGTTGCACCTTGAAATTGGATCCTGCACTTCTATATGTTTATACCTTTCACAACACTGTAAGAGACCAACTTTTTGCCTGACAACACTCGTTTTGAATTGAAATATTAGTTGCTGTCTGTGTATTTGTAAATTTCACAACACCAAAGAAAGTATTATTACTACTCCATTTCGTCTCAAATATATAGTCCAATTATAAATAGAAAACAAACAGGCCAGGATGTTAATTCTATTGAATCAGAAGAAGTGCAAAAAGAATAAAATAGGCTACTAGGTAGAAAAATAATGCTTCAGGAATGTACCATCTCTTAATACCAAATATAATTCATGATCAGATCAGCCTATTTTACGAAGACCTCTAGCAAAACATATCAGCTTTTTGTTTAATACATCACATAATATACTATTAGGAAACAAAAAAATCTAAAACAAAAACTTTCAAACCTGGTCTTATAAAATCTGAGAGACCGAAATCAGTAGCCTTTAATGCTGAGTCCTCTTCCAGTGACTTGAAAAGAAAATTCTACAAAAGAAATGATTCTCCGACTAATTAAGGGAAAGCACCATTAGGAAAATGGAGTAGAAAAAATCAGAAACCTTTCTACAAAAAAAAAACATTAATTATCTAGTTGGGACATACTTCTGGTTTCATGTCACGGTGCACCAGACCATGCAAGTGACACTCAGCAGCAACTTTTAGCATCTGTCTTACAACTCTTGCAGCATCTTTCTCAGTATAACGGCTGGATTTTCTGATTAAAGGAAATTAACGATAAGTCCTGCTCCTGCTATCATGCTTAGGTTCATTAGAAAGTAGCTTTTCCAAAAGTACTTACTTGGCCAAAATTCTATCCAGCAATTCACCACCCTCGCATAACCTAATAAGTAACACGAAGGATTATACCGTCAACTAACCAATACAAATGACTAACGGATATTAACATAAGTTGAGAAACTAAGAGTTGTCTAGTATATAAATTAAGACTTTTGTCAATAAACTCTGGGAAAATATAATAACATAGGGAAGACATTACATTTTAATTTTTCTAGATTTCTAGGAAGGCATAACAGTACTTACTCCATAGCTATATAAACATATGAATCATCTTCAAAAGAATTATAAAACTGAACCACATTCTCATGACCACTTAAGGCCTTCAAAATCACGACTTCCCGTTTAACATCCTCAACAGCGACAGGAAGGATCATCTGCCAAAACCCAAAAATTAAACCATTATTTCCAATGCATTAGAACAAGTCAACAAGCAAAGGCATCTCTATAAACTTAACTTGCAACAACTACCTCGGTTAAAGTTAAATCTATGTTCCTGACATATCAATTATCTAGTACCCATTTACTGATCTCCCTATTGCTACAATCTGAGTTTAGTTGGAGGGAAAAAACATCTCCCATATCAAATATAACATGGAGTGTATAACCCTTCAACCGTATGCAAGTCAGTTGTACTCCTCGAATACCATGTGATACACTTGTAGTGGTCATACATATCCCAGAATCACATAATAACAAAGATCGACTAGAACATGAGTGATCCTGACGAGCAAAAGATTTGATTATGAATTGTTTAATGTATTCCATATGCACTGAATTCAAAAAAAAATGGGTTGCATGGTAAATGAAGTAGGCTGCACCACATCCCCACAACATAATCTCCAGGCCAAAGTTCCAATAGGCTAACCTAAACACTACTGTGCAGAGTGCATAGCCTCCATTTTAAAGTTTGCAAATACCATATATTCCGCCATAAAAAAATATTATTTTCGAGAATGATTCAAGATTTCCATAAAGCTCAAGGAAAGTGAATAGTACAAACTACTAATACAATCAAGCTCATTAATACAGTTGTTTACTCTCACCATGACATGATTGTTTACTACTAATACAGTTGTTCATCATCTAGCACATCAATTTCTTGCTAGAAAAAAACATCTTAATACAATCAAGCTCATTAATTTACCTACTAATCGTGCAACTGTGATGAATTCAGATGTTACAGGACCGTTGAGAATGTATTCAAGAAAGAAAAATAAAGAGCAGGGCAAAATGGTAAATTCAACAGAGGAGGTCAATGGCTTGGTCAAAGGGGCAGAATAGTAATTGTCTGGAGGAAAGAAAATATCGTATGTAATGGGGCAAAAGGGAATTAGGGTTTTTCTTATGCAAACTGAATTGTAATTCATTTTAGTAGTTGGGAGAGGCGGCCTCTCGAAGGACCGAGTAAATTATTTCTGTTTGTGTCGTGCATTCAGTTTGTAATCGGAGACAGCCATTCTAGTACTCTTTTATTATCAGTATTGTTACGAAAATTGGTGTGGAATTAATTGAGTATTACTGTGGTTTGTAACAAAGTGGTATCAGAGCATCTAGATCCGATGGGACCTCCAACGACAACGCAACGATTGGAGCTCATCGAGACGAAGCTCACAGATCTAGAGACGGCGGTGTCGGGAATGGTGGAGAAGGAGATGGAGACTATACGCCACCAGATGATGGAGACGGTCATGGAAGGGCAAAATTTTGCTAATAAACAATTGGGGGCGGAGATGGAAGTACGGATGAAGAGAGATCGTGAATACAACGAGGCACTGGTCAATTCACTGAGGCTTGAACAAAATAAATTTCAGTTGGAGATGAAAGCCTTGTTAATGGGCAAGCCCACGATGAATAGTGTGAGTGGCGACAAGGCGGCGGGTAGTACATCCCATATTGTGAATCCACAACCCATGGCCTCCCTGGGGTTACACTCGCAGTTTGCTGGGCGTACTGATACAGGGTTTGATGGTCCCACTGTTTTGGGCGGAGGAATGACGGGTGGAGGAACAGGCGGAGGACCAGGGGGTGGTAGTCATTGGCGGTACCGGAAGCTAGACATGCCCATATTTGACGGATCTGACCCGGATGGGTGGATAATGAGGGTGGAAAGGTATTTTGGTTTTTATCGACTAACTGAAGAAGAAATGATGGAGGCTGTAGTGGTAGCGTTGGAAGGCGACGCACTCAGGTGGTTTCAATGGGAGCATAACCGACGACCCATTCGTCGTTGGGCGGATTTGAAGGTGTTCATTCTACGACAGTTCCGTCCCATCAGTGGGGGATCTCTATACGAACAATGGCTCTCAACCGTTCAGTTGACAACCGTGCAAGAGTATAGGCGTAAATTCATTGAGACTGCAGGGCCATTAGAGAGAGTATCTGAGGAGATGTTGTTGGGTCATTTTATAAATGGGTTGAAAGATGAAATAAAGGCAGAGGTCCGGTTGATGAATCCTATGTGTCTAGAGCAGGCTATGGAACAGGCAATCAGAGTGGAGGATAAAATTAAGACAACAAATTCTCGGAAAACAACACTGGGCACTTCAAGTTGGAATGCTTCACGGTATGGTAATCTCTCAACCTATAACAAAAGTAATTCTAATGTTGGTTCCTATACTATGAGTCAACCCACCAGTCCAGCCTCTGTCCGTAGCTGGGGTAGTAGCCCTACGGAATCGCAAGCTTCTGTCCAGTCCCCTACGGGGTTTAACAATCGTAGTGAGGTCAAAAGATTAACTGATCGTGAGTTACAGGATAAGAGGGCAAAGGGTTTGTGCTATCGTTGTGATGCAAAATGGGTTGTAGGGCATAGATGTAAGAAGAAAGAGTTAAGTGTGATGTTGGTAGCTGATGATGAAGAAGAGGGTGAGGGAGAGGATGTTGAAGCTCCGGTGTCACCAACGGAGGAAATATTAACAGAAGTCTCCCTGAATTCGGTGGTAGGGATTTCAAACCCGAAGACTATGAAGATAAGGGGGTTGATTGGTAGCAATGAAGTGGTAGTTATGATCGACCCGGGGGCCACCCATAATTTTATCTCCACTCGTACCGTCAAAGAAATAGGTGTCAAAATTGAGAACTCACCCATGTTTGGGGTGTCCCTTGGAAATGGGGAAGCAATTAAGGGCGAGGGGATATGTAAAGAAGTAACACTACAACTGGATGGGGGATTAGAAATCGTGGAAGACTTTTTACCACTCGAGTTGGGAAGTTCTGATGTCATCTTGGGAATTGCTTGGCTGGAGAAATTGGGGCCAGTAGTAACTAATTGGAAGACTCAAGTAATGAGGTTTGAGTTCAAGGGAGAACCAGTGACACTCGAAGGAGACCCTTCGCTGGTACATTCTCAGGTCTCGTTCAAGGCAATGAAACGGACGTTGAGGAAACAAGGCTGCGGATTCTGGGTGGAGTGTACCAGTATGGAGCAGATGGGGGGCATACAGGCAATTCAGCCAAGGGAAGCAGATGAGGGGATTCCTGAATTTTTAATTCCAGTGCTACAACCCTACGACGCAGTTTTTAAAGAACCAGTGGGGCTGCCTCCTTCTAGAGGGCATGAACACGCAATAAATCTGAAAAGTGACAGTGATCCTGTGAGCGTGAGACCCTATCGGTACCCCCAGATTCAAAAGGAAGAAATAGAACGGTTAATTACCGAGATGCTAGCTGCTGGGATTATCAAGCCCTCCACTAGTCCCTTTTCAAGCCCTGTTCTATTGGTGAAGAAAAAGAATGGGTCGTGGAGATTCTGTGTTGACTACCGGGCTTTGAATAAGGAAACGGTGGCTGATAAGTATCCTATCCCGGTCATCGACGAACTCCTAGATGAGCTACATGGTGCCCAGCTGTTTTCGAAGCTCGACCTTAAGTCGGGGTACCACCAGATTTTGGTACGACCTGGGGATACCCACAAAACGGCGTTTAGAACACATGATGGGCATTACGAGTTCCTCGTAATGCCATTTGGTTTGATGAATGCACCGTCAACCTTTCAGTCTTTAATGAACAACATATTCAGGCCATTCCTCAGGCGCTTTGTCTTGGTTTTCTTCGACGACATCCTGGTGTATAGTCGTTCCGTTGAAGAACACCAACAACACTTGCAGTTAGTCATGGACAAGTTACTAGAACATCAGCTGTACGCTAATAAAAAGAAGTGTGAATTCGGGAAAAAGGTTATTGGCTATTTGGGCCATGTGATTTCAGAACGAGGAGTGGAAGTAGACTATTCCAAGGTGCAGGCAGTCCTCGAATGGCAGCCACCAAAAACATTACGAGAACTGAGAGGGTTTCTTGGGTTGACGGGCTATTACCGTAAGTTCGTTGCAGGGTACGCCAATATCGCAAGACCTCTAACTGAGCTGTTAAAAAAAGATCAATATGGCTGGAATGAAGAGGCAGAGAAAGCCTTTACTCAGTTGAAGCAGGCCTTAACTAAACCCCCTGTACTGGCGATGCCGGATTTTAACCTACCATTTACTATTGAAACCGACGCTTCGGGGTATGGTGTGGGGGCTGTCTTGCTCCAAAACGAAAGGCCCATAGCATATTTCAGTAAATTGCTGGGAACACGAGCACAACTGAAGTCCATATACGAGAAAGAGCTGATTGCTATTTGTTTTGCGGTGATGAAGTGGAAACCGTATCTATTAGGAAGACATTTCATTGTTCGTTCGGACCAGCAAAGTCTGCGTTTCCTCACTCAACAAAGAGAGGTAAACCACGAATATCAAAAATGGGTCACCAAGTTGCTTGGGTTTGATTTCGAGATTCATTATAAAGTGGGAGCCTCCAACAAAGTGGCTGACGCACTATCCCGTAAATCTGATGGGGAAGTGGTGTTAAGTTCTCTCATATCCACTCCAGTTGTCTCCTGGGCACAATTGGATGAGGAGATTCAGCAGGATTCAACCTTGCAACGCCTCAAACAAGATTTATTGACCGCTGAAAAGAATCACCCAGGGTATACCTTGGTGGGGGGCAGAATTGTGTACAAAGGCAGAAGTGTCATCCCTAAGAATTCCTCTTTTCGTGACACTTTACTTAGAGAATACCATGACAGTACTACAGGCGGGCACGCAGGGGAATTAAAAACCTATCTCCGACTAGCCACTGATTGGTTCTGGGTTGGTATGCGAAAGGAAGTCACTGCTTATGTTCAACAGTGCTTAGTTTGTCAACGCCAAAAGACTTCTCAGCGTTCCCCTGCCGGTTTACTCCAGCCATTGCCAGTTCCCTCTCAAGTGTGGAGTGACATTAGTATGGACTTCGTGGAGGGTTTGCCCCTTTCGAATGGCATCGACACAGTTCTGGTAGTAGTCGATCGACTCACTAAATACGCCCATTTTTTGGGCCTCAAACATCCGTTCGATGCTTTGAAGGTGGCCAACGTGTTTGTGAAAGAAGTGGTCCGCCTACATGGATTCCCCAGTTCCATAATCTCGGACCGTGACCGTATTTTTCTTAGTGCTTTTTGGCGAGAGTTGTTCAAGGTACATGGAACAGAGTTGAAACGCAGCACCTCCTACCATCCACAAACGGATGGCCAATCCGAAATTGTAAACAAATGCTTAGAAACATACCTTCGATGCTTCATTGGTGATCAGCCTAAATCATGGGCGAAATGGCTGCACTGGGCGGAGTTTTCATACAACACGTCACCCCATACGTCAACTAAAGTCAGCCCATTCAAGGCCCTATATGGTAGAGACCCCCCCCCCACTTGATGAAGATCAACACAGGGCAGGTAGTTGTGGGTAGCATTGAAGAATTATTGCAAGAGCGCGACGCTATACTGGATGACTTACGCTTCAATCTCATCAAAGCGCAACAAACCATGAAACAGGCAGCAGACTCGAAGAGAAGGGACGAGTCATTTGAAGTGAACGACTGGGTATATTTAAAGTTACAACCTTACAGGCAAAAGTCCTTGGCTCGCCGTCCATTTGAAAAACTAGCTGCCCGTTTCTATGGGCCATTTCAAGTATGCAGGAAGGTTGGCAAAGTGGCTTACCAACTTCTACTTCCAGCGGATACTAAAGTGCATCCTGTGTTCCACATCTCACAGCTGAAACGGTCGATTGGTCGAGTCCCTTCATCACCAGAACTACCACCTCAACTGTCGAAAGAATTAGAGTTAATGGTGGAACCTGAGTCATTGTTGGAGGTCAGGCAGATACGTGTAGGAAATTCTCTAAGGCGGGAGGTTCTAATTAAATGGAAACACTTGCCTCTGTTTGAGGCCACATGGGAGGATGCCACCATGATTACCAACCAATTCCCCACGTTTCACCTTGAGGACAAGGTGAGACTTTGGGGCGGGGGTATTGTGATGAATTCAGAAGTTACAGGACCGTTGAGAATGTATTCAAGAAAGAAAAATAAAGAGCAGGGCAAAATGGTAAATTCAACAGAGGAGGTCAATGGCTTGGTCAAAGGGGCAGAATAGTAATTGTCTGGAGGAAAGAAAATATCGTATGTAATGGGGCAAAAGGGAATTAGGGTTTTTCTTATGCAAACTGAATTGTAATTCATTTTAGTAGTTGGGAGAGGCGGCCTCTCGAAGGACCGAGTAAATTATTTCTGTTTGTGTCGTGCATTCAGTTTGTAATCGGAGACAGCCATTCTAGTACTCTTTTATTATCAGTATTGTTACGAAAATTGGTGTGGAATTAATTGAGTATTACTGTGGTTTGTAACAGCAACACATTGGTAAACATATAAGACACCATTACATACAAATCGAAAAACTTCAAGTACATAATCAATATGGAAATCAAGAATCATCAATCGAGAAAATTACCTTGCTTTTATCAATTTTCTTGACAGCAACACGATCACCATTACTTCTATCAGTAGCAACATATGTATATCCAAATTGACCATGACCCAATAATTTCCCAATTGTATACCTCTTTTCGAAATCTTTACCATACCCAAAATCTGTTTTTTTACCCCAAGGAATAGCCCCAGTTTGATGCCCTTTTTTGTTGAATAAAGGTTGATTAATGTTCTTGTTATAATGTGTTTTTTGTTGTTTTTGTTGTTGTTGATGATGATTAATTTTTTGAGTAAATCCAGTTATCTTTTTGGTAGAAAACCAACAGCCCATTTCTTTTTATGTGATTTGGGTAATACCCTTTTGGTGTTTTAAGGGATGATGACATAGAATGATTGTATGTATAAGTTGTATACTTCTATGTATAGGAGGGGTTGGAGCCTGGAGGGGAAGAAAGGAGGGAGGGAGGCAGTTTGTGATGGTGGTCTAAAAATACTTTTTTGAATGAAACAAAAGTTTATGTACCGGTATATACCATCCATTTCTTTACCATTTGACGTACTACCAATTCTTTACATTACTAAAAATATTAATTTTTAATAATAAAATACACTATTACATCCACTACTTCACTCCACTTTTTCAACATTTTACACTATTACACCCACTACTTCGCTTATTTTAACAATAAAATCACTATTACACCAACTATTTCATTTATTTTAACAATATTACATCCACTATTCTTGGTCTCCGTGCCTTAACAATAAAATCACTATTACACCCACTACTTCATTTATTTTAACAATATTACATCTACTATTCTTGGTCTTCGTGCCGAACCCCCATGTTAAGAATCTCATGGGACAGAGGGAATATCTTTTTGTGGTTAAAAGAATATTGGGATAAATATCAAATACATCATTTTCTAGATTCAAATGTATCAAAATGATCACTAATTAAAAAAGTGACTCATTTTAGTCATTAATTTAAAATTTTGTATCAAAGAGATCATTTAACAATGACTAAACTAATAAATTTTTTTAACTTTTTAATGATTATGTTGATACAAGTTTTCAAATTAGTGACTAAAATGAGTCACTTTTTTAATGAGTGATCATTTTGATACATTTGAATCTAGAAAATGATATCTTTGATAATTATCCCTTAAAATATTAATCAAGAATACTTCAAAAAAAAATATTCATTAAGAAGAAGGTGAAGAATGGTAAAAAAGAAAATTTGTGGTTAATTTTTATATTAAGAGCATCCATAAAAATTAAATTTAGATACTAAAATAAAAATTTATAAAAATGTTAAAAATAATTATTCCCATAAGACAAAACTGTTGTCTATGAATATATTTCATGACATTGTCTTTATATGTTGAACTTTATGGGATTTATAATAAAAATTCACATTATATATATTATATTAAAATAAATTTTTTACATTAACAATTTAAATAATAAAATTATTATTTTTAAAATATAATTGATCATTATATTCAATGTTACGGATTATAATCGATGTTATTGGAGTACAATATCTTATAAAAACAAATTTAAACTAGTTACAGTATTAATTTATATCAATTTAATCAATCTCATAAAAATGCTATGCATTTTTTTAGTGAATAAAATAGAGTTGAAAAGGGTATTTAGTGGAAAAAATCAGTTTTACTTATCTATACTATCTATCTATCTATACTATACTATAATAAGTAAACTAGGGGATAATTGGTAGTTTCGTAGTTTGGTTCAACCCTATTTTTTAGCCATAATTTTAGTTCAATTAAAAATGAATTTAATTAATATTTTATCTAACTAAAAATATTCCCGGGTAAGCAAAGTTTTAGCCGAGAGTTTTGATCGAGAGAAGTTAATAAGTAAAGTAGGGGATAATTGGTAGTTTGGTAGTTTGGTTCAACCCTATTTTTTAGCCATAATTTTAGTTCAATTAAAAATGAATTTAATTAATATTTTATCTAACTAAAAACATTCCCGGGTAAGCAAAGATTTAGCCGAGAGTTTTGATCGATAGAAGTGGCGTGTGTGTTTTTTTTAATTTTATTAACAGGATAGTGTTTAACAGGAGAGTGTTTTGTGTGTTTTTTTACATTTTTTTATTATTAATAATAGAGATTTAAGCAAATCAAAGATTGACCAAAATGAGTGACCAACAAAAGAGTACCAAACCGACAACCAAATATATCATATTATACTATAATATGTAAACTAGGGGATAATTGGTAGTTTGATAGTTTGGTTCAACCCTATTTTTTTATCCATAATTTTAATTCAATTAAAAATGAATTTAATTAATATTTTATCTAACTAAAAACATTCCCGGGTAACCAAAGATTTAGCCGAGAGTTTTGATCGAGAGAAGTGGCGTGTGTGTTTTTTTTTTAATTTTATTAACAGGATAGTGTTTAACAGGAGAGTGTTTTGTGTATTTTTTTACATTTTTTTATTATTAATAATAGAGATTTAAGCAAATCAAAGAGTGACCAAAATGAGTGACCAACAAAAAAGTACCAAACCGACAACCAAATATATCATATTTCGCTTATAATAGTAGTATTAAACTAGGGGATAATTGGTAGTTTGGTTCAACCTTATTTTTTAATATTAAAAAACATATTAAACAAATAACAAATTACACTATAACAAATTAAAATTAATATTTACAATATTATATTACACTATAAACAAACAAAAAATTAAAAGCAACCCGTGCTTTGCACGGGTTATAAGCTAGTAAATTATAATTTCCTTTTGAGACGTTTGCCTACATTTTATGCTTCAAAATTTTTTGAAATTTTCATTTAAAATTTACTCCCTCTATCCCGTGTAATTCTTTACATGGGGCTGGGCACGGAGATTAAGGATAGTGGATGTAATATTGTTAAAATAAATGAAGTAGTGGGTGTAATAGTAATTTTATTGTTAAAGTAAGTAAAGTAGTGAGTGTAATAGTATAGAGTGTTGAAAAAGGGGAATGAATTTGTGGATGTAATAATGTATTTTATTGTTAAGAGTTACTATTTTTAGTAATGTAAAGAATTGGTGGGACGTCCCTAAAAGGAAATTGTAAAGAAATGGATAGGACAGAGGGAGTATAATTTTTTACTAATATGTCCCATTTTAAAAACTGTTTTATTATAATATCTCATTTATAATTTTATTTATAAATGTATTCTATTTTAAAAAAATTCCAATTTTAAATTAATCATAATTAACTAATTACTTTACATTTTAAAATTACATATATAACCTCATGACTTTTTTTTTGCCAAGGAAAGAATCATTTTTATTAATTCTTCAGATCATTCAATAATACACGCTGAAATTCGGAGTGGACATTTCCAATCCTCCAAATACGGTCAGCTATAGAACAACTATGTCTCGCCAAATAATGGGAAACCCTGTTCGCTGATCGCTTAAAAAAACGAATAAGCACATTACGAGCTTTCAAACTAGCTAAAAAAACTCGACACTCTTCTACTACCCTTCCCAAATAAGATACACTCTCAGATGAGGAGCGAATAGCTTGTACCACCTACAAACAGTCCGTCTCAACCTCAACACCTATGCGATTCGTCTCCTTTATCCAACTTAAAGCTTCTCTAATGCCAAAAGCCTCTGCAATTTCTGGAGACACCCTTGCAAGCACCTTGACCTTGCCTCCACTAACTGTCCAATATGATTTCTTGCTACGAATGCATAGCTGTACCTGGACGAGCTTTCAAAAATAGCGGCGTCAGTGTTAACCTTGATTCTGTTTTCCAGTGGTAGCTTCCAGTGTTCGTGACCATCATATTGAGTCATATAACTCAAATAGATGTCAAAGGATTTATCTTGAACACGCCTCCATTGATCAAGGACAGATTTCGCTGACTCTACTACTTCATTCACTCGTAACCCACGTTGGTTCCAAACTAGGTCATTCCGATTCTTCCATAACGCCCAACATACCATGACAATTAAATGGATCTCATTCCTTCTAAACTGCTGCAACACCAACTTGAACCATTCTGCGAACAAAACGAATTTACCAGATACCTCTGGCAACCCTGCATACCTCCAACACTCTTCTGCAAAATTGCAAGTTACCAGAGAATGGACAACCGATTCTGCATGACATTGGCACACCGGACACCAAACATTTAAACCCACCCTCTTACATATCAGATTATCTTTTGTAGGAAGAATTCCACTCAAAGCCCTCCACATGAAATGTTTAACCTTCGAAGGAATTTTTAAATTCCATAACCGTCTCCAGAAACCAAAATTATCATCAATGTGATTACTTTCCTTACTATCTCTTATATGACCATAAGCACTTTTCACCGAGTCACCATCCATCTTCTCAAACTTCCAGTACCATGTATCGCCTTCACTAGAGTTAAAAGGAATGGAGAGAATTAAATTTGCATCTCTATCTTCGAAAATATCCCAAACAAGATCCAGGTCCCATTGATTCCTAGACATATCCATCAACTGAGAAACCCTAGCATTATTTTAAGATTCACTCACTGAGGTAACATACGGATTACTCCTATCTGGCAACCAGGGTTCATTCAAAACAAAAGTATTGTCACCATTACCAATTCTACGAATGGAGCCTTCCTTCAACAGCCCTTGAGTTTCCATTATGCTGCGCCAAACATAACTGGGATTGCCACCTGTTTTAGCAGTGAAAAAAGAACCTTCGAATAGTATCTTGACTTATATACTCTGCTAACCAACAAATGAAGGTGATTGATTAATCTCCAGCTCTGTTTGCCTAAAAGTACCAAATTAAAATCCCGAATGCACCTAAACCCCAGACCACCAATGCTCTTCTTCTTGCTCATTCTCTCCCAGCTCATCCAATGTATAGACTTTTCCTTACTTCGGTTCGCCCTCCACCAAAATCTGCACATAATCCTTTCAATATCCTGACAAAGATCAATCGGTAACAGGAATACACTCATTGCAAAGTTAGGGAGTGTTTGAGCAACCGTCTTTAACAAAATTTCTTTACCCCCTTTAGATAGAACATCTTTATCCCAACCTTGAACCTTCTCCTGCAACTTATTTTTTATGAAACCAAACATTGCAGTCTTTTTTCTATGCATCATACTCGGAAGGCCCAAATACAAACTATGCTCCCCTGCTTCCTGAAATTGCAACTGATGAAGCAAACTCTCCTTTACCTCTTCATTAGTATTTCTACTAAAAAATACTGATGACTTTACTACGTTAATCTATTGCCCTGATGCTTTCTCAAAGATCTTTAGCATCTGCAAAACATTGTCAGCATTCCTAGATGTTGCTTTACAGAAAATGAAGCTATCGTCTGCAAAAAACATATGGGAGATAGGAGGAGCTGTTCGAGCAACCTTAATTCCTTTAATCAACTATCGTCTCTCATAGTCCTGAATCAAGGCAGTAAACCCCTCAATACAAATCAGAAATAAGTACGGATAAAGGATCCCCCTGCCTTATACCCCTTTTGGGAACTATAGAACCAAAAATCCTACCTGCGTGAGTGATAAGTGGATTTTATATCCACTTGGAGCATTCTAAATCGGCTTAAATTGATTGTTTTGGACTCAAGTTTGTGTAGTTTTGATGTGTTTTGTGTAGTTGTGCAGGTTTGCAAGAATATCTAAGCTTTTGTCGTTTTTGGAGATTTAATTGATTAAAATTCGGATTTTCCGGGAAGGCTGCGCAACTTATACTGTTTTAGCCATATCTAGAGTTCTAGAAGTCCGTTTTCAGCGATCTTATTGTCCACGCGAAGCTTGAGAGATTTTTTACAACCTGGGATAGGAAACAAGTGCAAGAAATATGCTGAATTAAATCGCGCACGTGTTCTTATAAAAGAAGGCCATGAATTTACTGTTTTGCCCTTTTTCTAATTCTAATTGTATTCTGGGCAGTTTTGGGTACCTTCTTTAAATCCTAATTGTAATAGAAGGTAATATCTTGCTGGGCAAGATTTGTAGAGCCTATATTAAACACATCCTACCATTGTAAATCATAACAATTCATAGCTTTTAATCGTATCAAGGTACTTTCGATCTTCAATTCTTTCTTCAATATTATGTTTTCATTCATTATCATTATTATTATGTTTTCTTTATTAAATATGCGTAACTAATTCTCTAATCTGAGGATTGGGTAGTATTCCTTGGTATTCATGCATGCTTGATTACGTGATTTTCTGCTTTGCTGATCTGTTAATGAGATCTTAACACAATTAGGGGAGTCATGAACCTTTGATTGTATTCTAGGGATTGTAATAAGCTTGGGAGAGAAGTTGCAATCTTAGTACATGATTTAACAGACATAATTTGAATATTAGATCGGGAGATTAATAGGAGAATTGTGAGACATATAATTCTTGGCACTTAACAGTTTATAGATATACTTTGATTGTATCACGGGAGTGACAATTAGGGTGTAGCTGTAGGCACTATATTGTAGCCTGGGAGGGTACAGTATAACTTTAGAAGAATTGTTTTCAGCAAGGTAGGAACACAGATATCACATTAATATTGAGCATGTATTGAGACCAAGTGAAGAACCCTAGTTCTTAGATTGTTTTCCCATATATTTGAATCTCAGTTTAAAATCAATTCTTAGTGCTCATAATTAGTTCTTGGTTAATTTAGTTAATACACAAACCCAAAATTCTTCTCACACACTTCTAGACGTAAAGAGATAAGAAACCTGAACTTTGAATTAAATTTAGTCCTTCCCTGAGAACGAACACACAAAAATACTACTAACAAATTGGCGCCGCTGCCGGGGAAGGCAGCAATGTTGAGTTTGACTTAATTGTTTCTTGTAGTTGGATTTTATCTTTGTATATATTTTTCTTTTCTTTCTTTTTGTATTTCTTTCTTTGGTGTGTCTACAGGTTCTTTGAGGTAGACAACTTAAACAGGTTTTGAGGAGAGAGACTAGATGGAGTACAACTTTGGTTGGAACAATGCTCAGAATTTCTACAACAGTCAGGAACAATATCAAGACTTCAATCCTTACCCACAATTTAATGCTTATGAGGATTGTAATGCATATCAGGTGAATTCGTTCTATTCTGAGAACTCATTTTATGCTCCATATGCCCCTAGCAATGATTATTCATATTCGTTTGAAAATCAATATCATGATGATGTTTATCCATATATGTGTAATGATGTTGATACGAGTTTAACTCAGTCTAATCCTTCTTTACCTGCTGATTGGGAGATTGCGCTCAATAAAATGATTCAAGGAACTCAGTCTAATCCTCCCTTACTTTCTTTGGGAGTTTTTGATGAACCAACTTTAGAAATTGCTAGTGATAATGATATTCCATGTGATTCAATAGCTTGGTACGAGGAGAATGCTAAACTAAATAATTTTATTTGGGAAGTTCGAGCAGTGTGGCATGAAGGTTGTTATAGAACTCCCCCTTGTGTCAATTTTCCTCTATGCCATGATTCTTGTTTAGCAATTGAAGATAATGTTATGTCTGATGAGTCTACTTGTGTAGTTGATAATTGTCCCATGCACATTAATGATAATTTGGATGCAATTGAAATTCTACCAAATCTAGAAAATTTTGAGCTTAATACCTTGGTAGACGATATTAAAATTGATGAGTGTCCAATGATAGAAGAGAAGGAAGTTAAGATTGATGAAATTGAAAATCTTGCTTTAGAGTATAAGGATCCGATTTGGGAGGAGTATATGAGTCGTACTTATAATGATTATTCTGACAATTTTTCTAGCTATTTTGATGTTTCCAAGTCTTTTGAGCATGATAGGTTCTTGAAAGTTTTTGTACCTTTTAATGAATCTAAGGTTTATTTGCACAATATGCTTATATTAGAAATTCGTAGATATGCGCATCTGTTTGCTTTTTCTCCTCATTGAAGTTTCCAGGTATGTATAAGTCGAGCTATTGACGTTAAAGAAGCGCTTCTTGGGAGGCAACCCAAGCATATTTGTACTTTGGTGTAGCATAGGATCTTTCATTCAAAAAAAAAAAAAAATTACAAATGCCAGGCGCGTGTCTTTTTGGCCAGGGAAGTTGTTTTTGTCCAGGAGGTTAGTTACTTAGTTGTTGTCCGTCTGTTTATATGTTTAATATATATTATTCAATTCATCTTCTAAATCAATTCTAACCCCTTTTCTAATTATTTTCTCCACCTAAAATCATAATTCTAGTCCTATATTAATTTCAAATTTTTCCCAATTCATCTCTTATTTTATTATTATTTTTTATTTTTTATTTTTTTTCCCCAAATCTATATACCCATCTATATATACACCTATATATACACACAAATCCTACCCCATTCCAATTAATTTCAAGGCTTCAAGATTCAAGTTTGGGGGATTTTTAATTGCAAGCTTCACCTCTCCGGTTCGTATTTGAGGTATATTTCTTCCCTTTATTTTGATATTACGAATTGTGTTCTTGCATTATTAGGGTTGTGTGTTCTTGATTATTTGGGGTATTTTTCTACTTTCCCTCGTATTTACTTCCATTCAATGAGGGCATTGAATATTTTAAGTTTGGGGGTGATTTGGGGGATTAGTAGTTGTATGTATTGTTGTATTTTGTGTTCATATAGGATATCATGTTTGCATAGTAGTGATAGTTCATGCATGATTGTTATGTTCGTATTAGCTACGTGTGTTCATATAGGACATTTTGTTTTATTTTCGTATACCATGTGAGTCATATTAGTTGCATTTTCATGGCATGCATATTTCATGATCCTTTAGGACGAGCTGATTCTGATTGATATTTGGATGTTGATTTGGGTGTTATGATGATGAGTAGAGGGCTGATTTATAGTTTTTATGAAATTGACTTGCATGTTACGGGAACAAAATTTATTTCACAGTCTCATTGGGGTGCTTTTGGGCTAGGTTAGGGTCATGCCTGTTGGATGTTTTGAGATTTAATCACTTGTTTATATTTAGAATTTTCGTTATTCCCTTTATAGCGTAGGAACATTAAAGTCTAAGTTTGGGGGAAAACAAGAATTTCATGCTAAGTTGTTAATAAAGGCTAGGTGTCAAATGGCTAGTAGCCGGCTCATATTTATATGAGTAGTCTAGGGTTGGAAATGAGAAAGGCTCATTCCAGATTGCGGAAAAAAAAAATCAGAACAAAAAAAAAAGAAGAAGAAAAAAAAAAGTCATTAGTTTGTTGTTTTGTATGCAAAATTAACCAGAGTGAGCTCTTTAATACTCGAGTAATTAAGTCTGAGGGGACTTAGTCCTAGTAACCTAAAGCCCTTGTGGTTTGGGATTGCTGACCTAACACTCGCTACATGGGTATTATTGTATAAGCCTTTTGGGGTCTCATTCATTGCACGGTTAAATAAGCATGTGTATTGTATATAGTATTATGTGTCGTAGTAATAAAGCATGAGTTTCTGTCTACCTTGGATAAGGGTGGAGGTGTTCCTAGGGTATGAAGTGTCTACAGTCTATTCTGTTTATAAACCTGTGATTGTCTTGGCGGAAAGCATGTATAATTTTTGACCTAGTTTTGGGAGTATTTCTGATGAGCATTGCACACACGCACGTTTCTGTTCATGTATTGTTAGTATACGGGGACTTAGTCGAGCTCTGCTTGGATTTGTTACATTCATTGAGATATTTGCTTGTTAGTTGGTGTTGGTGAGTTTCAAGGGGATCTTTGCATTTTTCATATTAGTTGCATTCATGCATTGCATTGCATTAGGTTAAATGGATTTTGTGGGTACATTCGCTATAGGCCCTCACGAGACCTTACTCGTCCACTAGGGTTGCCTAGGGGTTTAAAGGGCTTGTTGCATATGCCAAATGCAACCGTGATCACCTACGAAAGTGGTACTAGTTAGTTGTAATTGTTTATGCTTGAGGACAAGCATCGGTTTAAGTTTGGGGGTATTTGATAAGTGGATTTTATATCCACTTGGAGCATTCTAAATCGGCTTAAATTGATTGTTTTGGATTCAAGTTTGTGTAGTTTGATGTGTTTTGTGTAGTTGTGCAGGTTTGCAAGAATATCTAAGCTTTTGTCGTTTTTGGAGATTTAATTGATTAAAATTCGGATTTTTCGGGAAGGCTGCGCAGCTTATACTGTTTTGGCCATATCTGGAGTTCTAGAAGTCCGTTTTCAGCGATCTTACTGTCCACGCGAAGCTTGAGAGATTTTCTACAACCTGGGATAGGAAACAAGTGCAAGAAATATGCTGAATTAAATCGCGCACGTGTTCTTATAAAAGAAGGCCATGAATTTACTGTTTTGCCCTTTTTCTAATTCTAATTGTATTCTGGGCAGTTTTGGGTACCTTCTTTAAATCCTAATTGTAATAGAATGTAATATCTTGCTGGGCAAGATTTGTAGAGCCTATTTAAAACACATCCTACCATTGTAAATCATAACAATTCATAGCTTTTAATCGTATCAAGGTACTTTCGATCTTCAATTCTTTCTTCAATATTATGTTTTCATTCATTATCATTATTATTATGTTTTCTTTATTAAATATGCGTAACTAATTCTCTAATCTGAGGATTGGGTAGTATTCCTTGGTATTCATGCATGCTTGATTACGTGATTTTCTGCTTTGCTGATCTGTTAATGAGATCTTAACACAATTAGGGGAGTCATGAACCTTTGATTGTATTCTAGGGATTGTAATAAGCTTGGGAGAGAAGTTGCAATCTTAGTACATGATTTAACAGACATAATTTGAATATTAGATCGGGAGATTAATAGGAGAATTGTGAGACATATAATTCTTGGCACTTAACAGTTTATAGATATACTTTGATTGTATCACGGGAGTGACAATTAGGGTGTAGCTGTAGGCACTATATTGTAGCCTGGGAGGGTACAGTATAACTTTAGAAGAATTGTTTTCAGCAAGGTAGGAACACAGATATCACATTAATATTGAGCATGTATTGAGACCAAGTGAAGAACCCCAGTTCTTAGATTGTTTTCCCATATATTTGAATCTCAGTTTAAAATCAATTCTTAGTGCTCATAATTAGTTCTTGGTTAATTTAGTTAATACACAAACCCAAAATTCTTCTCACACACTTCTAGACGTAAAGAGATAAGAAACCTGAACTTTGAATTAAATTTAGTCCTTCCCTGAGAACGAACACACAAAAATACTACTAATAGTGAGCTATCTGATAATTAGCTGAAACAACACATGACATGATCAGATCCACCAATTTTCGATCAAAACCCATCTTAACTAGTATAGCATCCAAGAAACCCCACTCCACACGGTCGTAGGCTTTACTCATATCTAACTTCAACGCCATCCAACCCTCCTTCCCTGTTGTCTTTCTTTTCATAAAATGCATTATCTTGTGAGCCACCATAATATTGTCCGAGATTAAACGACCCGGAATAAATGCACTTTGGGTATCCGAAATGACCTCGTCAAGAATTTGCTTCACCCTATTAGCCAGAACTTTAGATATGATTTTGTACACCACGTTGCACAAAGAAATCGGGCGTAAATCTGCCATAGTCTGAGGGTCATTCATTTTTGGCACTAGAGCAATATTAGTATTAGTCAACTGAGCTGATAAGATCCCATCTTCAAAAAATCTCCGGACCATAAACACAATATCACTCCCAATAATATCCCAATACTTCTGATAAAATCCTGGACTCATTCCATTCGGGCCAGGCGACTTCTCTGGATGCATATTAAATAAAGCCTGCTTCACTTCCTCATGCTCTACCAGAGACAGCAACATTTCATTCTGAGCTTGAGTAATTCTTGTCGACACACAATTTAACATCTCAACCCACTCTGTATCTGATGCCATAAAAATAGTAGAGAAATAGTCCACCATTGTTTCCTCTAACCCAGTTCCCCGGCCAACTTTAACACCTGAAACATTTAACAAAGACGCGATATGGTTTACCCGTCTTCTTTTCTTCGTAGATTTATGAAAGAAACGACTATTCTGATCGCCTTCATGAAGCCATAACTGTTTTGACCTTTGTTTTCAGAAAACCTCCTGCTGAGCATAAACTTCTGCTAGCTTCTCTTTTTCTGTCTTGCACAAATCAATAGAATGAGCATCCCTCCTTCCTTTAAGAGCTTTCAGAACATGCTTGCAATGATTAATCCTCTTTCGAAAACTACCAGTGATTTCCTGCCCCAAAATTGATAATCTTTGTGAACAAACAGACAACTTATCGTAAAAGGACGAATTTGGATTACACCACCATGCATCCTCCACAATTTGCTTACACATTGGTTCTCTCATCCACGCGTTCTCAAACCTAAAAGGTTTTACAGTACGAAGAACAACATTTTCACAGGGCTCTAGTAATAACGGACAATGGTCTGAAGTTGTTAGCTCCATATTTGTCAATCTAGCATTCTTGAACATGTTTAAAAAATTCTCCGTTGCTAAAGCTCGATCCAGTCTAACTTCGACCCAATTCGTTGTGCCATAACCTTTCTCCCAAGTAAAAGGATACCCACTCATATCCATATCACTTAAACCACAATCATCCACCACCTCTTTAAATCCTTGAATCAGCCAATGCGGATAAGGTCTTCATCCCCTCTTATCCTCTTGAGATAAAACATTGTTCATGTCGCCAATTAAAACCCAAGGAAGACTGTTCCCTGCAGCCAATAAACGAAACAGATCCTAAGTTTCTTTTCTTTTCCTCCTATCTGGTTCACCATAGATACCTGTTAACCTGTACACCTGACCCCCTCTGCTAGTAATAACCAAATCGATATGGTTCTTACTATACGATTGCAATTTGACCTCATCATCATACCTCCACAAAAACGTAATACCTCCACTATGACCTTGAGTTTCAACAGTAAAAGCTCCTTCGAAGTTTAAAGAATTCCTCACTGTCTCCACTCTGTTCTTATTACATACAACTTTTGCATACTGTAGTGTGTATATATCTTTAGGAATGTTTTGTTATCATCAAGGTTCTGAATTTATGCTTTATTGCCATCAAGTATAAATTGGGGGAGATTGTTAGGAATATGTTGTAGTTGATGATAACTTAACATTCAAGCAAAATTGTATAAGTCAAGTTTTGTAACTGTCAACGGATAAGACCTTATAACTCTATTCGTTGACAGGTAGCTCATCAATGGATGAGGTTTTGTAGCATACTGCAATATCTCTATTTATCAGTTGATAGTGTTTTTATTCAGAGTCATGTTGACCATCAATGGATAGGCAGAATAGGGTAGCCAATTGTAAATAAGCTATGCTATGTAATTCTGTCTAAGTGAAAGTGTATCAACGGATAAGAACAGGGCTCTATCAACGGATACAACTCAAATCTACTCGATCAACGGATACAGCTCAAACTACCATCAACGAATAATTGTGCACAACATCAACGGATAATCATTGTCACTTTATCCTATGCTAGCTGGGAATTAGCAGTTGATAAGGACAGGTTTGACTGACAGATCACATGGGTTGATAGTAGGTATAAAAAGCAGTATGGCAGCCATACTTTGGAAACACAGAAGAAAGAAGCATTCCATTTACACAGTACATACAAGAAAGGTGCAGGGGACATATCTGTTCACAAGGACAACCTTTCGGCTACATGTGGATTTGGAGTGGAGTAGCAAGTCAACTTGAATTAGATTAATATTATCTTATTCCTGTAGTACTTGTAAACTTGGGATATATAACCAAGTGTAGCAACTCTTTAGAACGTAAGAAAACAGACACATTTGCTTAGGGTTTCTTGAATATCTTTAGAAACAAAGAGTTGTAAACACAGAAGCTGTGTACATTTGTATCACAGGGTTTTCTTCAAATAAAAGTCTCAGGTGGTACATTTAACCACCTGATTTTTTATGTGTTTGTGAATCATTTCTATTCAGCAATTATTTCTTTATAGATTTCTGTGGTTTTTATCAGAAATTTATAACTATCAAGAATTGTATTCAACCCCCCCTTCTACAATTATACAAGTGTGTAATCTGGGAATAACAATTGGTATCAGAGCAAGCTTCTAATATATTTGAAGTTTAAAGATCAACACACTTCCAACATGTCTAAGAAGGATTATGGAGTGAAGATACCGGTTCTTGATAGGGAAAATTACTTTCACTGGAAAGTAAAAATGCGTCTACATCTCATGTCTATTGATGTAGGCTTTGTAGATTGCATTGAGAAGGGTCCTCATGTTCCAATGAAGGCTACTTCAAGAGTTGGTCTTGCTGTAGATGCACCAGACACGTACATCCCAAAACCTGTTTCTGAGTGGAGTACTGAGGATGTTGCAGAAGTTCACAAAGATAAAAAGACCATGAATATTCTGTTTAATGGTTTAGAAACAGACATGGTTGACAATGTTATCAACTGTACTACCGCCAAGGAAGTATGGGACATTGTTCAAACCCTTTGTGAAGGTATAGAACAGGTAAGGGAAAACAAGATGCAACTACTGATCCAACAGTATGAGCACTTCCATTTCAAGAATGGAGAGACATTGAATGACACATTTAGTAGATTTCAAAAGCTACTGAATGGCTTGAAACTGTATGGAAGAATCTACCAAGTGAAAGATTCTAATCTCAAATTTCTGAGATCACTGCCCAAAGAGTGGAAGCCTATGACTGTTTCTCTAAGAAACACTCAAGAGTACAAGTCATTTACTCTTGAAAGGCTTTATGGAACTTTAAAGACATATGAACTAGAAATGGAGCAGGATGAAGAAATTGAGAAGGCCCAAAAGAAAAGTGGGTCAGTTGCACTTGTTGCCAACTTGGAGCAGAAGGAGGAGAAGAGGACTGAAGCTGCTAAATCTACACCAAACAGGGAGGTTTGTGAAGGTAGAGCAGAATCAAGCAAAAGCAAGGAAAAGGTGTCTGAAGAAATGAGTGTCCTACAGCAGGATGAATTGGATGGGACAGATGAGCATTTAGCCTTTCTATCTAGGAGATTCTCTAAGCTAAAATTTAGAAGAAACTCTGGGGTGACCAAGCCATTTAACAAGGATTTTTCTACAATCAATTATGTGGATAAATCCAAAATTAAATGCTACAATTGTGGAATTGCTGGTCACATGATAAGTGAATGCAGGAAGCCTAGATCTGAGAACAAGGGAAAGCCAACTGAAACTGTTGACTACAAGAAGAAATATTTTGATCTTCTCAAACAGAAAGGAAAGGCATTCATGACCCAAGAGTATGACTGGACTGCTGATGGAAATCATTCTGATGATGATGCTGAGTTTGTCAACCTTGCATTAATGGCTGATTCTGAGCAGGAAGCAAGTTCAGCTAGCAATCAGGTATTTTCTACTAATCTCTCTGAGCTCACCAAAGAGGAATGCAATAGTGTTATAGATGAAATGTCTACTGAACTATATCACTTGAGTGTTACTCTTAAATCACTTACTAAAGAGAACAATAGGATTAAAGAAACTAATCAGTTCTTAAGTGATAGAAATGCAGTTCTAGAAGTTCAATTTCTAGAATTTGAGAAAATGAGAGTTGATTGGAATAATGCTAAAAGCGAACTTGAAGCTGTGTTAAAAAGAGAATTGATCTTAAGAAACCAGCTTGAAAAAGAACAAGGGATAATTTCTAAATTTCAAAGTTGTAGGAATGTTTCTCAAAACATAATAGAAGTCCAGGGAATAGAATCATTTGTGAGGGATACCTGGACTCAAAAGAAAAAGGAGCTAGAACCTTGCCTTGAGGATCTAGAGACTATTTCTGAATCAATGGATAGTGATCATCCGTTGACAGATGAACCATCAACGGATGAGAGGTATCCGTCGACTAACAAAAAGTCTGTTAAAAAGAAGGAACTCAAGAAACTGAATAATCAGTATGGTCCAGTAGCCAAGAACTTTGTTTCTGGTGAAAGTAGCCAAGCCAAATCAAGTGAGAAGGCTAAGGCAGGTGATTTACTTAAAAAAAAGGCTGTTGGTAAATCAGTTAATGAAAAGGTAGAGACTGAGGGTTAAAAGAAAAAGAACAGAAATGGTAAGATAGGCATTAACAAGAAAAACAATTATTCTCCTGACAAGTTTGCTCCTAGGAAAACTTGTGGTAATTGCAATAGTGTCAATCACCTATCTTCTAATTGCAAGTCTGTTAAAAGGACTCCTGTTCATGTACCTCAATCTATGCCAAGTATGCCTGCAATGCCTGTTATGCCTGGTTTGTATCAGAATGCTAGTTTTTCAAATCCATATGTGAACATGCCATATGTGCCTAATCCTTATTTTCAATCTGTGAATATGCCACAAATGTCATGGAGCATTCCTAGCATGGATAATATGTATGCCAATTTTTCACAAATGCATGCATCAAATATTTATGCAAATGAGCATCTGTCAAAACCTATCACTCAAGCATCTACACCCAAAGTGAAGATTGCTAAGAGTGTAAAACCAAAGGCTAACAAGAAAGGACCCAAGGAAACTTGGGTACCAAAATCAACTTGATTTGTATTTTGGATTATGTGCAGGGAAATAAGAGGAATCTATGGTACCTAGACAGTGGATGTTCTAGGCATATGACAGGAGATTCAACCCTGCTCACAGAGTTCAAGGAGGAAGCTGGCCCTAGAATTACCTTTGGATATGACAGCAAAGGATATACTAAGGGATATGGCTTGATTACAAAGGACAATGTCATCATTGAAGAAGTGGCTTTAGTTGAAGGTTTGAAGCACAATTTGCTGAGTGTCAGTCAGATTTGTGACAAAGACTATGAAGTAAAGTTCACTAAAGAAGCCTGTGTTGTTTCTACCAAGGAAAACAACAATGTGGTTCTGACAGGCTTTAGAAAAGGAAATGTTTACATAGCTGATTTCAACTCAGTATGCTCAGAATCCATTACTTGTCTCTTCAGCAAAGCAAGCAAGGATGAGAGTTGGCTATGGCATAAAAAGCTGTCTCATTTGAATTTTAAAGTAATGAATGATTTGGTAAGAAAGGATCTTACTAGAGGAATCCCTCAATTGGAGTTCATCAAAGATGGACTGTGTGATGCCTGCCAATTAGGGAAGCAAAAGAAATCATCCTTCAAGAGCAAGACAGAGTCATCCATTGTTAAGCCTCTTCAATTGCTGCATATGGACTTATTTGGTCCAGTAAATGTCATGTCTATTTCAAAGAAGAAATACTGCCTGGTGGTTGTGGATGATTTTTCTAAGTTTTCATGGACCTTCTTTCTGCACTCCAAAGATTGTGCAAGTGAAATCATCATCAATCATCTCAGACTAGTAAACAATGGTTCTGAAGTAAAAGTACAAAGAATCAGGAGTGACAATGGCACTGAATTCAAAAATTCCACAATGAAGATTTTCTGTGAAGAGAATGGAATTGTCCATGAGTTTTCTGCTGCTAGAACACCTCAACAAAATGGGGGTTGTTGAAAGAAAAAACAGAACTCTCATTGAAGCAGCTAGAACAATGTTAAGTGAATCAAGATTGCCAACATATTTCTGGGCTGAAGCTGTCAGCACTGCCTGCTTCACTCAGAATATTTCCTTGATCAATCAAGCTAGAGGAATGACTCCTTATCAGTTATTTACCAACAAGAAACCAACGTTAGCTTTTCTTCATGTCTTTGGATGTAAGTGTTTTGTGCTAAGAAATCATGGAGATAACTTGGGCAAATTTGAAGCAAAGGCAGATGAAGCTATCTTTGTTGGATATGCAGCAGGGAAAGCCTATAGAGTCTACAATCTGAGAACCAACATTGTTATGGAATCTGTACATGTTGTGTTTGATGATCAAAAGATTCTAGGTCTAAATGATGAAGGCTTCCATGAAAAGTTGAGATTTGAAAATGAGGTAGAAGGAAGAATGTACATTGATGATGACGAGGAAAATGAAGATCATGACCTTGGAAATTCACCTAGAGTTGTTGGTCCAACTAGAAGTGATGCTAACACTGGAAATGAAGCATCCGTTGACAGTCATACTAGATCATCAGATGCATCCGTTGACAGGCATTCTCATGTATCCGTCGACAGGCAAAATGGAGCATCCGTTGATAGACAAAATGATGCATCTGTTGACAGTCAACTTCATAACTCCTCAAGGACAACAAACTCAGGGGGAGTTTCTCAAAGTCAAAACTCAATATCCAATCAACAAGATCATGCTCACGTAGATGAAGCAACCTCATCTAGATCAAACCTTCCACCTTCAAGAAAATGGACCAGAGATCATCCTTTTGAGTTAATCATTGGTGACTCAAACTCAAGAGTCCAAACTAGGAGGGCCACACAAGAAGAATGCCTATACAGTAGTTTCCTGTCTCAAGAGGAACCTAAGAAAGTGGAGGATGCCCTTCTAGATCCAGATTGGGTCTTAGCAATGCAAGAAGAGCTAAACCAATTTGAGAGAAATAAAGTATGGAAGCTTGTGCCCAAACCTTATGATAGAGGTATCATAGGTACCAAATGGGTTCTCAAGAATAAGACTGTTAAAAATGGCATAATTGTGAGGAATAAAGCTAGATTAGTGGCAAAGGGCTATTCTCAAGAAGAAGGAATAGATTTTGATGAAACTTTTGCTCCAGTGGCAAGACTTTAGGCCATCAGAATTTTCCTAGCCTATGCAGCACATGCCAACTTCAAAGTCTATCAGATGGATGTTAAAAGTGCCTTTCTAAATGGGGAACTGGAAGAAGAGGTATATGTCCATCAACCTCCTGGCTTTGAAGATCCAGAATTTCCAGATTATGTATATCTTCTCTTGAAAGCACTTTATGGTTTGAAGCAAGCACCAAGAGCCTGGTATGACACTTTATCTCAATTTCTTTTGGAGAATCACTTCACTAGAGGTACAGTAGATAAAACCTTATTTCATAGAAATGTCAATGGTTCTTCAATACTTGTTCAAATCTATGTAGATGATATTATTTTTGGGTCTACAGATGAGAAGCTTTGCAAAAGGTTTGCCAAACTTATGCAAAGTAGGTATGAAATGAGCATGATGGGTGAATTAACTTACTTTCTTGGTTTACAAGTAAAGCAAGTTAATGAGGGAATTTTCATAAGTCAAACAAAATATATTTATGATCTCTTAAAGAAATTTGACTTAATGGATTGTGCCTCTGCAAAAACACCTATGGCCACTGCAACTAAGCTTGAGCTGAATACTAAGGAAAAATCTGTGGACATCTCAAGCTATAGAGGCATGGTAGGCTCACTTCTATATCTAACAGCTAGTAGACCTGATATAATGTTTTCCACATGTCTTTGTGCTAGATTTCAAGCTGACCCTAGAGAGTCTCACTTGATTGCTATTAAGAGAATTTTCAGGTATCTCAAGGGAACACCAAACCTTGACATTTGGTACCCAAGAGATTCTGGCTTTGATCTAATTGGCTATTCAGATGCAGACTATGCAGGTTACAGAATTGATAGGAAAAGTACTACAGGCTCCTGTCAATTTCTAGGGAACAGGCTTGTGTCATGGTTCAGTAAGAAACAGAACTCAGTCTCCACTTCTACAGCCGAAGCTGAGTACATTGCAGCTGGAAGTTGTTGTGCACAGATTCTTTGGATGAAAAATCAACTTATTGACTATGGTCTAAAAGTTGAGAAGATTCCAATTTTCTGTGACAACACTAGTGCTATTGCCATCACAGAGAATCCAGTGCAACATTCGAGAACCAAGCATATTGACATCAAATACCACTTCATTAGAGAGCATGTGATGAATGGTACAGTAGAAATGCACTTTGTGCCAAGTGAAATGCAGCTTGCAGATATATTCACCAAGCCTCTTGATGAATCTTCATTCACAAGGTTGGTAGGTGAACTAGGTATGCTTAATTTTTCATAATTCCTAGTGGTATCTAATCATACTGTATTGCAGCTAGAAATGTGTTTTGATTTACTTGAGAATTAAAAACTCTCAGAATAACTCTTAGCAGAAATTTTGTTTAAGGCAAAATTTGCTTATCAACGGATATCCTTTTATCCGTTGGTAGTATAAACACATTACTAGATTTTCGTATGTCAACGGATAACAGGTTGTCCACGTCATCGATGGATAAACTGTTTTCTCAACCGTCCAATCTTTATCCGTTGATATACATATTTCTCTTTATAGCCGTTGGTAAACGTGTATAATTAGTCACGGCTGTACTTCTTTTCTTTTCATTTATTATCTGACAGTTACTTTTGTCCAATGGGGTAATTACTTTTAATTATTTCATTTTTAATTCTTGGAAAATATAAAAGGCTGTTTTGTGCCCTCACATCTCACCTTTATTCATTTTCAAGAATCTCATTAGTTAACTGCATCTTCTTCACTAAATTTCTCTCTGCAACAAAAGTTCAAACACTTCAATGGCGCCTATTGTTAAGATGATGTCTTCCACCGGGTTTACCTATGAGAAGAACAATTTCGCGGCCTTTGTTGATACAGTGAACGCTCCAGAAGCATATCACACCATGATGAATTTCGTGAAGAAATGCAAACTGTCATATGCTATGACTGCCACCACTCCTCTAATCCATGAGGTAATTGAAGAGGTGTGGGCATCTGCTGAGTACAATGGCACAGACGGTACACTTGCTTTTTCTTTGAAGGGTAAAAATTATGTAGTTAATTCTGATGTGTTAACTGCTTGTTTAAAATTGCCTGAGAATAACTGTCTGAATGTACCCAGTAATGATGAAATTGTTACCATGCTTAATTCTATGAATTATACCCTTAGTACTGAGAACTTAGGGAAAATTGTTAGGAAAGGTATGGTTAAAGAATGGAGTTATCTTTGTGATGCCTTCATTAAAACTTTTTCTGGCAAGATTAGTAACTTTGATGTTGTTACCAATTCCATGCTAGTTATGCTATGTATGCTTTTGACTGATAAATTCTATAATTTTGGCACACTAGTCATGTATGAGATAGCAGCTAAATTAGGTAAAAAGGAAACTAGGAGCAAGAATGTTTATTTTGCTAGATTTTTGATGCTCCTAGCACTGCATGTATCTGAGAATGAGCTATCCATTGCTAACCCGGATAGCAAGTTCAATTGTTTTGTTCAGGAGAAGAGAGTCTTAAGTGATTTGATTCGAATGAACCTAAATGCAGAAGTACAATTGGTATATCTACCAATTGTTCAGGTAACTGTTTTCAACCCTGAAACTCCTATCTCCAACCCCCAAATTTCTTTGCCTTCTAGTGTCACAATGGAGTCTGTGGCTGTGACCAAACAGGCTCCTACCAAAGTGACCAAATCCAGAGTTCCAAAACCACAATCTAAAAGACAAACCTCAGGTGTCTCTAAGGAAACCCTAAGGATAATGAAGGTGAGGGACAGGGTGAACATCAAAGAAACCCTAAGGATAAGGAAGGTGAGGCTGGTGCAACCAACATTTCAGTCTCTCAAAAGACTGTTAATGAACCTACAAGCCAAATTCTAGTTACATCCTCTCAACAGGGTGTGACTACTAATTTAAGTTCCACTCCAGGAACACTGCACAAAAGGGGAAGAGACACAGATAACTCTCACTCAAAAACCTATGGTAGAAGAGTAAAATCCAAAACCATTGGGGAATCACAGGGTGCACACACTGTACAACAAACTGTACCTTCTCAAACTCAGTTTGATGTGACTTCAATAAATGTGGAGTCACAACCCCTTGATCTTAACCTTCAAATCGATACACATTTTGATCCACCATCACCAACTCCATCTCTGGATGTGGATATGATATCTACATCAATTCCTGATTCGCCATCTTTAAAATTCTTGGAGAAGCCCCACTCAACAATTGGTGGTCATCATCTCTTAGATGATTTGTTGGGCCATCAATCTTCCATTCCTGAATTCACAACACTATCTGTGGCCTCTTCCTTAAAATCAATCACCACAAATTCAGTGTTGGTTTTCACTTCAACGGATACTCTTTTTCCTTCATCAACGGATATCCTTCATTCGTTGACAAGTGTTTCTCCATCAACGGATATATCTACAACTAATTATCCGTTGACAGCAATAACTACTACATCAATGGATACACTTTATCCGTTGACAACTCTCTCTACCAATGCAAAATGTGACATTCCCATGTCAACTGTGGAGGAGTTTGTAGTAGTTGAAACACTTTTAGGAATGAGGGAAGGGAGTGAGAGGCTGCCTTGTGAGCAGGCAAAAGGAGAGAAAAACAATGAGAGGCTGACCATTTCTTCCGGTCAGGCAAAAGGAGAGCTAGAGAGTTCCACCTTAGTAGGTGAAGGTGAGGGTGTGAGAGGTGTGAGCCAGGGGGAGCCCCTGATGCAAGAAAAGAGAGATGAGAGGAGAGAAGGGACTACAGGAGAAATAAGGCAGGAAGACTCAGCCATTGCAAGTGAGTTAATGGAGGTTAATGAAGCTTCCAAAGAGATGGAATTTAGACAAGAATATCAGTCAATTATTGACTCCATCTCTTTGGATCCTGAAACCTTTACTCATCCTGTTTCTGCCTATCAAGTCATGGCACAACAGGGCAATGTGGAGGCAGAGAAGGCAATGCACCTAGTGCACACCTCAGAATCTCTTCAAAGAGCAAAAGAAGCTTTACAAACCCTGTCTCTAAGTGCTGGAAGTGAAGAGTATGACAGTGATGACAGTCAAAGTTCAGATGGTGAAGAAATCAATGAGGATGAGACTCCAGGATGGATGTTTTCCAATGCCACTGAACTTGGGAATCTCAATGTGGAAATCATGAAGCAATATCAATTTGCTAAGGCTGAGCACCAAACTGCAGACCCACAGAGAAAGACTGTTCTTGAGCAAGTTATGGCCTCCTTGAAATTACAAAAGATGCAATCTGTTATTCAAAGAACACAACAGGAGGAGGTCAAGTCTGCAATTAGAGATATGAAGATAGCACTAGATGCCAGGATTGAGGCACTAGCTCCTACTACCACTCAGAAGGTGCTTTCTAGCAAACTTCTCAAAGAAGATAGCCTGGCTAAGTCTGTTCAGCTTCTTTCCTCCAGAGTGGATAGTATGGAATCTCAAATGCACACTATCATTGCCAATCAATCAAAACAGACTCAACTACTGGAAATGCTACTTGCAGCTTCAACCCCAACCCTTGATGCTAACAAAAAGGGGGAGAAAATGGAGAAAATGGGAACAAGCACAGAAGAGGCTGCAACATCTACTGGCCAATTTCAAGCTACCAGTAGTGAGATAGCACAGATTGAGGGGGAGCAACAGCCAATTGTAGTGGTCAATCCAACAGAGTTTGAGATAAAGGCTTCCCCTATGAAGAAACGAGTGGCTTTGCCTGAGATTCAAAGCTTAGAAGAAATCTCAGATGGTGAAAGGCAAGCCAGAATAGAAGCTTTGGAAAAGATCAACAAGGAGACTAATGAAAGAATCCTAAAGGCAGAGAGGATGATCAATGAATCAATTGCATCATCTCTGTTCCTTAATGCTCAATCTTCTGCTCCAACAATATCAACCACAATCATGAAGGTGCTCACTCCAAGGGTTGTGGCTCCTACATTCTATGATGCTGAGCCATCATTTGTCAAATAATTTGAACCAGCTATCAAAACCAGAGCCTACTCACCACCAAAGGAAAATGGGAAGAACAAGCTTCAATTGGACAACCCATTTCCCAAGAATGATGAAGAAAAGCTAATGGGAAAAACAATCATGGAGTTCAAAGTACAGACAAATAAGAGTGTAAAGGATTGGATGGCTATAATCATGAGGAATGGAAAAGTATTAAATATATCCAACAGCCATCCTAGATTTGTGGAAGCTAAAAGAGAAGAAGTCTCCAGAATCCAAAGGGAAGCCCATCCAAGTACAGAAAATCAATATGAAAACTCAGATGAGAAGCAAGCCAGGCTGGCTCAAGAGTTAATGGATGAGGTAGAGGTTGAAATGAAGGAACCTGAGGAAGTTCCCAAAATCAAACCTAAAAGAAGGAAAGCTAAGACCAAAAGGGTTCTTTCTCCAGAACCCTTTCCAGAAAAAGAAACCATTGGCTCATCAGTACCTATATCTGCAACAGTAATCGACCCAACTGTAAACTTTCATGGTGACCCCATAATGCCTAAAGAAGAACCAATGAATTTTGATTCAATTGAAGTTCCTTCATTCTTGCTGAATCCAAAACATAAGAAAAGGGCTCCAAAGAAGCAACTTTCAAAGGGACCAGTTCAAGTTGCTAGAGTACCTGCTATTGTCAAACAACCAATCTTGGAAAACAAAGAAGACTTTATCTATCAGGCAGAAATTGAAGAATACTCTGGCATGAATCTATATTTGGATGAATTGTCAGAAGTAAGAGGAATTGACAAGTACAAGAATCAGCCTGAGAGATTAGTGTTTGTCTACAAGGGAGGAAGTCAGAGGACATGGCCATTACAGAAGGTTCTTGGAGAGAATTATCATACACTGACCAAAGTGTTCTCAGCATTCAAGAGACATACAGGGTTCTCTGAGATAGCCAGAAGGGAGATAATTAGCAGAATAGAAGAAATAAGGAGAGAATGGAACTCACCCTCAAGTCTACCAAAGAAAATGAAGATCCCATATAATGGACAGAAAATCCACATTCAACCCTTTTGGATGATGGAGTTCAGGGATGATGAGGGCACTAGGAGATTCTTCAGGTTAGAAGACCAACTGTCAAAGGCTAGTTCTGATTACCTAAGATGGTTACAACTAAAGCTAAATCCAAAAGTTGTTGAAGAAGATACCTTCTATAGGCAACTTCAAGTGCAAATTGAGTCCAACTCTGCCAAGAAAGGAAAGTCAAGGGTGCAGCCAACCAGAGAGAGGAAACATCATTAATCTGCTCAATCTAAAGGAGCACATCTCTGATAAGTTTCTTAAAGCTTTCTGTTTTTAATTTTTGCAGCTTAATACAACTTTTGCATACTGTAGTGTGTATATATCTTTAGGAATGTTTTGTTATCATCAAGGTTCTGAATTTATGCTTTATTGCCATCAAGTATAAATTGGGGGAGATTGTTAGGAATATGTTGTAGTTGATGATAACTTAACATTCAAGCAAAATTGTATAAGTCAAGTTTTGTAACTGTCAACGGATAAGACCTTATAACTCTATTCGTTGACAGGTAGCTCATCAATGGATGAGGTTTTGTAGCATACTGCAATATCTCTATTTATCAGTTGATAGTGTTTTTATTCAGAGTCATGTTGACCATCAATGGATAGGCAGAATAGGGTAGCCAATTGTAAATAAGCTATGCTATGTAATTCTGTCTAAGTGAAAGTGTATCAACGGATAAGAACAGGGCTCTATCAACGGATACAACTCAAATCTACTCGATCAACGGATACAGCTCAAACTACCATCAACGGATAATTGTGCACAACATCAACGGATAATCATTGTCACTTTATCCTATGCTAGCTGGGAATTAGCAGTTGATAAGGACAGGTTTGACTGACAGATCACATGGGTTGATAGTAGGTATAAAAAGCAGTATGGCAGCCATACTTTGGAAACACAGAAGAAAGAAGCATTCCATTTACATAGTACATACAAGAAAGGTGCAGGGGACATATCTGTTCACAAGGACAACCTTTTGGCTACATGTGGATTTGGAGTGGAGTAGCAAGTCAACTTGAATTAGATTAATATTATCTTATTCCTGTAATACTTGTAAACTTGGGATATATAACCAAGTGTAGCAACTCTTTAGAACGTAAGAAAACAGACACATTTGCTTAGGGTTTCTTGAATATCTTTAGAAACAAAGAGTTGTAAATACAGAAGCTGTGTACATTTGTATCACAGGGTTTTCTTCAAATAAAAGTCTCAGGTGGTACATTTAACCACCTGATTTTTTATGTGTTTGTGAATCATTTCTATTCAGCAATTATTTCTTTATAGATTTCTGTGGTTTTTATCAGAAATTTATAACTATCAAGAATTGTATTCAACCCCCCCTTCTACAATTATACAAGTGTGTAATCTGGGAATAACAGTTTCGTCTATCGTGGCATTTAGCCGATACTTCTGACCAAAACATCAAGATTGGTAGGCCTTTCGGAACAATGAAGCACAAGGGTGAGCTAGCTCATAGTACCAACGATGGACCAGTTGAAAGCCGTCTTCTAAATGCTACATTAGAGAATGACCATTTGTGAGATGTGTTTGTGAAAAATATGCAATAGATGAGGATGCTTTCTTTGTTTATTACGCAAAATCTCACATGAAATTCTTTGGACTAGGATTCGCATAGGCCTTAAAATTGGTTAACGGAAATGTTGGGAAGAATTAGGAATGGGCATTCACTCCGGCTCACTCGATCACGATCCAATCCCCATATTCAATGGAAATCGGGAATTTTTTCAGATACGGATCGGGGAACGGGAACAATTTTAAAAAAAAATCGGGGAACAGGCTAGGCCCGGGATTCTATATCTCACCGGCCCGAATCTCAATTCCCGACTCGATTTCACCACACTATAATACATGATTATATATATATATTAATAATCAGATATTAATATATTCAAATTTCCAATACTTTATATTGGACACAAAATAATGTTTTAATCTTACATGTTTGTATTTGTAGTAGTTAAATAACTTCGTTTTCATGTTATTTAAAATTATTTCTTTAAGTAATATTTTTTTATCTTAATTTAGTGCATATGAGCTATTGAAAGCGGGTAATTTAGAATTCAAAATGAAATTTTGAGATATGCATGTTAATAGATTAACGGTGATGAAAAAACGTTGTAGCTTAACATCTAATCTAACTGTAGTTGCTAATTTCACTATATATCGCAAGAAAAAATAATATTAAACCTCACTAAGTAGTGTTTAAAATTATTTAATATAGTTTTTTGTTTAAAATAAAATTCTCTGATTTCCCGTGGAGATCTCCGTTACCCGTTTGGATCGAAGACTAGAAATGAAAAATAGTCCCCAATGAAAATCGGGCGGGGATGTGGATTGAATTTGAATTTGGGGATCGGAAACGGGATAGCATTCCCGGACCCCGAAGTGTCTCGATGTCCATCTCTAAGAAGAATACCTACTCCATTATAATTTCATATTATTATGTAATGGATTTGATGAAACTTGGATTTGAACTTTGTTGGTGGAATTTATAGTTCTTTTTATCCCGTTTTTTAGGTGAGCGTCCGGAATCTCCAATGTTTTAGAATTCTAAAATTTTCAATTCGTTTTCTAAACTGATTTTGACTAGGGCCTCCTGTACCTCCTAAATTTCAGGACTATCCCTGACGTATCTTCACAGACTTAAAAAAAAATTGTTCAAAAATATGAAAGGTGAATATAGATGCATGAATTTAGAAAGAACATAAGATTGTCAATATTAGCTTAAATCATTATATTGAACATGAGATGAATGTTGGTAAACATTTTTTTTAGTTAGGGACATTATAGTCATATTACTAAAATTTACAACTTTTTTTTTGACTATTTTGGCCTATATGCCTTACAAATTAGTATCTGTTTTAAGAATATTCTCGAAGTGAGCAAGAGTCGAACCCACAACCTGGGACGACAGAAAATACACCCTTTACCACTTGGGCTATCCAATCGCGCTCAATAAAATTTATAACTTAATTATATTTAAGTGAGTTATATGTGAATTAAAGTTAAACATAGAACATAATTATAACAATTGAATAAAAAGAGAAATGTTTATAAAATATCTCATTAATTTGAGATATTTTATACAAATTTCCTAAATTTTTTCAAAAAAATTAAAATTAGATTGGAAGATTGATACTCACACCGAGGCGTCCTTTCGGAGAAAGTAAAACGTGTTTTAATATTTCTTAATTAAGAAATCCGGATGTTCACACTATGTTCCATTGATTTTTGAAGACAAATTTGCGACAAAAGTCAAGAAAAATTATTTGGATTGTGACAAAAGAAAATTTAACATCGATTCAATTTATTTTTCCTATATGGGAAAATAAATTGAATCGTCACTGAACTAATGCTGTTTTATTGTCTGGGTCCCTGAACAAAAGATTCCGTATTTAAGGTAATTTAATTTTTGAATATTTTTAGATTGAGTCCTTCCGTTAAGAGGATTCTAACGTCCGTTAGAATATTGCTTACGTGGCAGGTATTTTTACATGTCATATTTTACTTGGATGAATAAAAACAAAAATAAAGAAAAAAACATGTAAAATGCATAGTCACGTGACTACATAATATATATAATGTAACAAAAACATATCGGGTTATAACATTTGGGGGTTAGGGTTAAACTGAAAATTAGGGTTCTTAATTAATAGGGGAATCTTATATTGGATGCTTTAATTGCGATTTCGTACAATATTAGGTAATTAGGGATCAAGTTATTCATTTTCGTTGCTTTAATTACGATTCGTGTGTATGTATTAACTGTGTTTGTGTGTATTCACGGATGGAGTCGAGCATTACATTTCATATTCATCACGGTGGTGAGTTTGCTGAAGAGAATGGTGTGAAATTGTACAAAGGAGGTAAGGTCGCACCTCTTTATAATCAAAGTTCTGTATCTTTTCCCATTTTCAAGAATTACATTAGAAATGATCTTGGTTATAAGGATTAAGGAGTTTCAGATATATTGGCACAAGCCTGGTTCTTTATTTAATGATTGTAATTGCAAGTTGTTGTGGAATGATCATAGTATAAAACAACTGTGTAATTATGGTAAGAAAAATGGTACAGTGGATATGTACATTGATCATGCCTTTGAGAATGAGGAAATGTTTGATGGTTTTAGTGAAAGTGACCCTGAGTATAAACAAGAGAGCGAGGAGAGTGGAGAGAGTGAGAAAGAAGATGATAGTGACGATGTTAGTGAAGTCAGTGATTACAGTGAGAATCTTAGTGACTATGATGATGTGTTTGCAGAAGTAATAAAAAAGAAGAAACAAGTGTATGAGTATAAAGTAATCCAACACAAGCTAATGATGCTGATTTGAATATTCCTCTAAGTCATCTGGTAACTCCAAAAAAATAGAAAAAAAAACCCAAGAAGAAGGAGAATGAAGTTGTAGGTGAAGAAAATACTGAATGGGAGAGTGAGTATGAATCTGATTCTTACAAAATTGGGGGGGGGATGAGTCAAGTGAATGTAGTGATGATGAGGTTGAGTCTGTTAGCACCAAGAAGAAGGTGAGGAAGATCAAAAAATCTTATCCAACATTTAACAGTAGAACCCCAATGAAAAACATTGAATTTGAAATTGGTATGATGTTTAGTGTTGTAAAAACACTAAAGAATGCAATATTGGATTATTCTGTTGAACAAAAGAGGGAAATTTGGTTTAAGAAGAATGATTTGCAGAGGGTTCAGGCAAAATGTAGAGAGAATTGCCCTTGGTATCTGTTTGCTAGTAAAATAGATGAAACTGGTGCTTTTCAAGTTAAAACATATGTCAGGGATCATAACTGCATACTTGTGCACAAGCATAAATTTGTGAGATCTGAATGGTTGGTTAGGAAGTTTGGTAATAAGGTTAGAGCTAATCCTAAGTGGAAATTGAGAGAATTTCAGCAACATGTTTTTTAGGTCCACAGTTTGGTCACTTCAAAGAATCAGTGTTGGTTAGCAAAGAAGATTGCTTTGTCTGAGATTGAGGGTGAGATAGCTAAGCAGTATAGGAGATTGTATGACTATGGTGCTGAAATTTTGCAAAGTAATCCAGGTAGCACTGTCAAGATTGGTGTTGAGGGAACAGATGAAAATGGCTTGGCTACATTTCAGAGAATGTACATCTGTTTTGGTGCTTTAAAACTTGGTTTTACAGAGGGCTGTAGGAAGATAATTGGGTTGGATGGATGCTTTTTAAAAAGTTTTGTCAAATATTATCTGCAGTTGCTAGGGATGGAAACAATGGGATATATCCCATTGCTTGGGCTATTGTAGATGTTGAGTCTACTGAAACATGGGAGTGGTTCATTTCTCTTTTGAAGGATGATCTACAACTTGACAGTACTGATGCTAGATACACTATAATGACTGATTAGCAAAAGGTACACTATAACCATTTTCTTTAATTTTCTTTCATTATAGCATGTGATACACTTTAGTGATATGTACTCGTGTGGTTTTTGTCAGGGATTGAAGTATGCAATAGACAAGATTCTTCCAAGAGCAGAGCACAGATGTTGTGCAAGGCACATCTGTGCCAACTGGAAGAAAAATCATCCAGGAACAGCTTTGAAGAACTTGTTTTGGATGGCTGCTAAGTCATGTACTATTGAGGAGTTTAACATGCACATGGATGAAATAAAAGGTATTTACCCTCTTGCATACTCAGATCTAGTAATGACATAACCAAGATATTGGTGTAGGGCTTTCTTTGATACATTTACCAAATGTGAAATGGTTGATAATAACCTTTCATAATGTTTTAATAGTTGGATTGTGGAGGTTAGATATAAGCCTATTCTAGAGCCGTTGGATGATATTAGGTTGCAGGTCATGGAGAGAATTCACAAGAAAAGAGATTATATAAGTAAAGTTGAGTGTGAGATATGTCCTAGAATAATTAAAAATAAATAAATTATAGCATTGAGGGGACTAGATTGTGCAAGTCCACTTGGACTGGTGGATCTGAGTGTGAAGTATGGGACATTGATGGGGGGCAATGGGTGGTGGATCTGAATGTGAAGTAAGGGACTTTGATCAGCATATGAATTAGAATGGATGTTATTGGATGTTACGTACTCATATTGTCTACTTTTCAAGTTTCCGAAGTTTAAATGGATGTTATGTACTTATATTTTCTACTTTTGAAAGCTGTCATTTAAATTCCAGTTCACTTCATTGTTTCAAAGTATTATGATGGTTATTTTACTTCCATTATAGTGAAAATCATAACTGAATTTGCACATTCATAAGCATAAACTGATTGCATTACAATTTCATAAGCATAAACTGAGTACAAAGGCACAAACAATTACAACAAGAAAAAATTTCCAAACTGCCAATTGAAACCCAATATCTTCAATGTGTCTGTCTTTAATCTTCAACTGGTCTTTCATAGCTCCAATCTCCATATTTTTAACAGCTTCCATTTCACGAAGTTTTGCTTCCAATAGAGCTACCTTCATCGACCAAAAAGTATCGCTTTGAGGACAATTCAAATTGCAAGTTGCGTTATCTTCATCATACCATTCAAAATATCCACAATACTTGTTCTTGTCCTTGTACAATGGGCATCCAAAGAACCCCCTTCCTTTACTAATCGGTTTGTTGGATGTCCAAATTGGACACTCGAAACCACACCTACAAACTACTGGTGACTTCGAAAGCACCCTTGAGCTCATGGTGCTACCACTCCCACTCAATTTCATCTCAGCTGATCAACTAATTTTTTTCCCCTAATTTTTATTATGAACCCTAACACACAAATTATATATGTATATATATGTGTATGTGTATGTGTATGTATATAATGAAACGGATATAAAAGTCGAGTGAATGTCATCTGATCGGTTTTTCCCATTTATTTGTTATTTTTTAAAATCATTCATCCACATAATATATGATTTGTCAAACGGGTTGCCACATCAGCAAAGATTCTAACGTTTGTTAGAATATATTGGACGGAAGGACTCAAACTAGAAAGTTCAAAAGTTAAATTACCTTAAATACAGAATCTTTTGTTCAGGGACCCAGACAATAAAACAGCAATAGTTCAGTGACGATTCAATTTATTTTCCCTATATAGATTGCAATTAGTTAAAGGTCGAAGGGTAACACATTTCTTGGAATGTCTAACTTTGTCTTAAAATAAGTTAACTTATTCTGGAAAAAGTTCCCCAAACACCCCAGTGTAGTGTGAATGATTAGAGCTTTCTACACGTTTTGACTAGTTCAGTAGTGTTTTTTTTATGTTACTTTTTTTTTGAAGAACAAATGTGTTAATTCAATAATAAAAAGGTGTACGACATCTACACCAATGATCGAGTCGAACAAACAATAAATTACAATCGCATGTTCTTATGAATATGAATAGACAGTTAAACGATATTTTGAAAATAATGTATATACAAATACAAGTACACATTATATGCATTCTCGTTGGATTACTGGTACCCACTTCATCATGTCCTAATGGAGCTATCGTTTGAATTATTGACCAAAACTGCAATTTCATACAAAATTTCATCACAAAATCAAGACCTCAGCTCACAATCAATAAGCGAATAACAAACCTCTAACAAAGGAGAGAAACCAAACTGAAAAATATAAGTCGAAAACCGAAATAAAAACAAATTAAAAATACAAAAGAAAATCCAAAAAAATTTAGATCTGACAAACGAAACCACAAGATAGGCGGTTAACTCTCGAATCCAACAAACTCCGCTTAAATCGCTTAAATCGAAGAAGAAAGAAAACCGGAAGCTCCGATAATGTAGATCTAGAAAAATAAGCCAAAGCAAATCAAAAGGATAGACATCCTTACCCAAAAAATGATGATTATTGAAGGAGACAAATCAAATAAAACAAAAAAAATATTTTGAAATTTTCTACCAGATTAATTGGTGAAGCCCCACCGATTAAAGAACAGGCGACACCTATGAGACTTGAAAGAAAAGAGAAACAAGAATCACATGCTTCCTATTGAAACATGAATCACATACTTGATATTTTATAATTTAAAATCGAAAAAGTACTCTATTTAATTATATTAATATTGTTTTATAGATTGATGCAGTTTAATTAAGATACAACCTAATATGCTAGTGTTTTAAAACTTGGTCGATTAATCGATATATGGAAGGATTTCGTCTCGATCAAGCAAAAACCGAGTTCCAAATTTTCGACAAAAAATAATTTTTTATAAAAATTGATCAAGAATTGGATGAAACGAAAAAAATTGGTAAGAATAATGACGAAACCCAAGTTTTAGACAAAGTTATGAACGAAACTTTGAACAAAAAATTATTTTGAAAAGACCCGTCGATCAGAATCAAAATCCAGCCCAAGCTTTAGACAAAAAGTTTAGGGAAATGTTATTTTCAAAGATTTTTTTTTTTATTTCCAGAGCTATGTGTAGCCTGTTGTGTCAGAATATGCTACATATTGTGAATGCAGAGTGAATATGCAACACATATTGCTCTGGAAATAAAAAAAATGTTCTGGAAATAACATTTCCCAAAGTTTAAAGGAAATCACGAAAACAGTTATTTTTGGGGAAAAAAAAAAGGGACAAGCAAAAGCAGTTTTTTTAATTAGATTTTGATTCAAAAATAAGTAAATTAGGTTATCGTTATTCTCTCCTGGAAAACAGTTTTTTTTTTTTGAAAAAAAAAAGGGGAAATTAGAGTTGCAACCTAAACGGGTTGGGTTTATGAGTTATTGGACCTAACGGCCCAAACACGAGGCTTATGCATAAGCATAATGACCAGTTTTGAAAATTCATTATCCAAATCCAATACGTTCTAACGGTCATATTATTATTATGCCCCCTCAAATCCTAGTTTTGAATTCACCTTATATATAATAAGTAAATCTTTTCCTCTCTCTTTCTTCTACTAGTATTTCTTTCCCATCTCTCCAAACAAGCATAAACCCCCATCTCTCTCTCTCTCTCTCTGAAAATGGAGACTCCAATTTCTACAAGAAGGGTTACAAGATCACAAGCCTTGGCTTCTTCTGGAAACAAGAACAGCAACATACCCATGTCAAGTTAGTCCTTTTAATCCCACCCCCCCCCCCCCATTCTATAATTATTCAATTTTTCAGTAAATTTAATCACTTCTTCTAGTACTGTACTAATCAAATTGATTGTTATTTTTGTTTTCTTGAGCCCCCTTCATAAAAATTTCAATTGGGTTCTTGACCAATATCATAAAATTTTGTGTAATTTTAACCAGTTCTTGTAGAATTAGATTTAGTTTCTTTTGGGTTCTTTACCCCATTCATAAAAGATTCAAATTTTGTAACAAATTTAATCAGCTCTTGTTGTACTAATTATACTGATTTTTTTTGTGTGTGGTGGTTTCTTGGTCCCATTCACACAATTTTCTGTGTGTTTTAAAAAAAATTATATTGATGCTGTTTTGGGTTTTGGACCCAGTCAAGAAATTTTCAACAATCTTTGTGTTATATTGATCTGTTCTTGAAGAGTTGTAGACTAAATATGTTGATTTCATTTTGTGTTTGATTTTTTCAGAGAAAGTTGAAGGAACTGAGAAGGGTTCTGTGAAATCAAGACAAAAAACTGGAAAACAACAAGATCGATTTGTTTTAATGGATATATCGAATGATTCACCTATTGTTGGGCTTGCAATGGGAAGCTTAGAGACCCCTTCTACTGTCTCCAAGAAAAGAAGCTGTGCTAAAAAGAGCGGCACTCCTGGTTCTGGAGAGACTCTATTGAGAGATCAAGTCAAGACTTTGTTGCAGAAAGTCGAAGAAGGGGCAGATATTTCCAAGGTTTCAGTAAATGATGTTAATGGGCCTTTTCATTATCTCAAGAGTTTGGTCAATTCACCGATAGGTCTTCTTGCTCCAACTCCTGATAACTTTGTAAAATAGAGAATGAGAGATGAACAAACTTAGATTGAATAACAAAGAAGATGAACAAAGAGAAGAGAAAAGTCTATAAATATTATCTCTTTAAAGACTACATTGTGTTGATCTTGTCTAAAATAAAGCTAAGTGGGGCTTTATATATAGCCCAATATCCTATCACTACAATGACTAAAATACCCTCATATTTTATTCCTTAATACTCCCCCTCAAGCTAAGAGCGGGAACATAGTGAAGCTCTTGGCTTGAACTCCAACGATATCAACAAAAAACTCATAATCCTTTGTAGTCACAAAACCACACTTCTAAGACTGTTTTTCATGAACAATTGGAGCACATCAATTCCTGACAGGGACTCCAAATCCAGCCAGTAGGAGCACATCAATGTCCTGACAGGGGACTCCAATTCCCTGCCATTTGAGGACTTGTTGGAGCACGTCAATGTCCTGACAAGGGACTCCAATTCCCTGCCATTTGAGGACTGTTTCTGTCTCTGGCTCTGGCTCGGGCTCTAGCTCTGGCTCGGGCTTCTTGGCTTTAGACTGTTTCACTCTCGATCTCTCTTCTTCTTCGTCCCCAGTAATTTATGTCTCCAAGCGGTTTTTCAAGGACTCAATGGCCTACCTCAACATAATTTGGTGGACTTCAAAAGTAGAGTCGAGGCACAATATATCAACTTGGTTATGCAAGTTGTTCAAATACTCACATAGCTCAAACTAAGCTAAGCATGAGTACTCAATCACTTCAATGGAGTGACCTATCAACTTCAATCATGGCAATGACTTCCATGTAAATGATGGCAATGACTTCCATCTCAACGAGCCAAACAATGGCAAATTAATAAACATATCATGGCAATTACTTCCATTTAAACCTGGGAAAACTGCATTGTTGATTGCAGATTCTAAATCAATACCGTCACGGCAGCCGCTGTACATTCACTTCTACAACCACCTCAGACCATGGCTGGAGCTGTTGACATGGCAGGACCAACAGCAAGTGTTTATCAGCCATCACAACCCTCTTTGCAATACCCATTAATCAGAACATTAATTGTAATATTGCTTGAGTCTTCCATCATCAAAACAACAGCAAGTGCAGCATCAAATTTCTTCGCATTAAGCGCATCATATGAAGATTCAAGTGTTGATAAAGGTGACAACTTTCGATCCTTTTCATTTTTTGAATTGTTTTCCTCCTACCCACTGCTGATATTAGAATCATCCACAGTGCCATCTTCGTTTTCTTGACCCACTCGCTTAATTCTTTTCTTCCTGAGTTTCTTGTGTTTCTGTCTCATGGACTTCAGAGTTGCTCTCGTCTTCAGATTTGTGGGTTTACTCTCTTCTTTCGTTGCATCTGTGACAACACTGTCCAATTGTACTGCAACTTGTTGAGCTAAAATTAGTTGCCATCTGTCGTGTAATTTTGTACAACTTATTCCAACCAATGGCTTCCCCCAGTAACTTCCGGGAATGATCAGTCCCTCTAAGACATACAAAACTATCAGACATTGGTCACCGCAAGTCTAAAGGAAAGACATTTTGAATATATCTTGTTGATAAATCAACAAAAAATAGCAGTGTCTTAGATTCGTGATACTTGCAGTTCAACAGACATTTTGTACCCTCAAACATATATACAAGACACACACTTTGCACAAACAGAGACAAGCCATTGTTAGTTGTCAAATTAAAAAAGGCTTCAAGAGTTTGCAATAACTTCATTCCAACAGAAAGTAGTTCAGACTGCCAGTAACACTGGGCGGAAAATACGAACTGCTGACAATCAACATAGATTAAATTTCTATTCCTGTGAAGAGCTCTTTCATTCACATTTGTCAGCCACTCAGCATCAAGGGACTAGCACTACGAAGGTAGTGTTCAAATTACTTATGTGCCTGCGTACTCCAAAATAGTCCAAACAGAAATCACCATGTCCCAAAAATTTACTCAACTCTTTGGATTCAAGACAGCCAAGATACTCAAAGAGCTTTCAATGTTTTCTTTCCAGAGATTCCAAAAGTAAACAAGCGATGTAACAGAAACCTTATTCTGTGATATCTCACATCTTCTAAGTGACTTGAATTCTGTACCGGCTTTCATGAGAAGCTCTCCACCATTATCGATGAGTTCCCTCGTCTTGAAGATATCCATCCTTTCTATGGCGGCCTTCTTCATGTTTTGTACAATAAAGATCATTACAAGCTTGCCCTTGGACAAATCAATACTGCCAACTCGGTTAATACCGAGTTCCAGATCTAACTCGGTCAACGGAGAATGAGCTCCGGTTATGATAACAAGCAGAACCATCAAGGTGGAGAATAGCCACAGCGTGTCCTTCTCAAACAAATGGGCTTCAACATTGACTGAATTACTTCCGAGTTACCCGAGTTAACCGAGTTACCCGAGTTTTAGATCCAACTCAAAGTTTTCAAATTGTTTCAGTTCGGACGTTTGGTGTTGTGTTTTATGAAACTGGTGGAGGACGAGATGTGTGAGAAGTGGTGAAGATTGTGAAGTCTGTGTGTGAGTTTTAGAGAAGAAAAAGATGGCGTCTTCTACTTTAATTTAGGGTTTTCTACAGAAAAGAAAAAGAAAAAAGGATGTGGGATTAGATAGATGGTGGGTTTTGAAGGTAAACAGTGGTGGAGAATCGGAGACAGATAGTATTATCTGGGCTTTGGTTGTGTAAAAACCGAGTCAACTGGGTCACCCCGAGTTCTAACAGATCTGACCCAATAACAAAGAAATCATATTTTTATTTTTGAGGCCCTCGAGAATCGAAGGCTCTGATACCATGATAACTTTGTAAAATAGAGAATGAGAGATGAACAAACTTAGATTGAATAACAAAGAAGATGAACAAAGAGAAGAGAAAAGTCTATAAATATTATCTCTTTAAAGACTACATTGTGTTGATCTTGTCTAAAATAAAGCTAAGTGGGGCTTTATATATAGCCCAATATCCTATCACTACAATGACTAAAATACCCTCATATTTTATTCCTTAATAACTCCTAACAACACCCCTCATGTTTCCAATCTCTACGGGAATGCTAGTGGAGAAAACAATTGTCTAGAATCCGCAATCTCGGAGGTTTGATATCTTTTTCGTGTTTCTTGATTCAGGGTGGTGTTGTTTCCTTAAATATTCAATCTACTGTTTTTGTGTTTGATTAAGACTAAATGTTGGTTTTCCGATTTTTCAAATGGTGTTTGAATTTTGATAGACTGTCATTGAGATAGACGGGCAGAAGAAGGAAGAGACTGCTGAATCTGAAATGCTGGTAACAAGGTCTCTGCTATTTGATTTCTCAGACAAATCAGAGAGTTCTTGTGATTCTACAGATGATTGTACCTCTGTGTTGACATACCAAGGAAGTAAAGTGAAGTCATTTACTGACGATGGTTCATCAATCTGGTCAATCCAAGGGAATGCAAGCTCAAAAGATGATGAAGAAGATGCTTTTGAAGATGAAGTAGGGAGTGAGAAAGAAGAGGATGAATATTATGATGAACAAGAGGAAGAAGACTATTGTGATGATGATGCAAATCTAGATGATTTGTGTGAAGGACTGAGCAAAGTCAGTGTTAATGGAGTGGAATTTGCTGGAAAGCATACGCGGTTTTTGTATAACAGTGATGATGAACTTGAAGGAGAAGAGGATTGTGATGCTGCAGATGAAGGTCTTGATTCTCTGGCCAGTGGTGTCTTGCGGTTGAAAGGCATGCCTACACCAAAGGGGAAGCATTTGCGCTTCCCAGTGGATGACTGAGCTTCTAATGATGCTTCTATTGTTGATTTTTTCATGATGGCTGTCTCTCTTGTGACACCATTTCTAAGCAACTTCAGTGACTGTCGATTTTGTTTTGATTGTGATTTTTTAGGGATTCAATATGTTTTCTGAATTTCCGAAGATGAATGATTTCTGTTCCTTGAAATAGTTGAAAACATATTATCCCCATATTAATGAATTGAATCAAAGTACTAATATTTTTCATTTTCTCATATTTTGTGTTTCAGAATTTTAACCAATAGTGTTACATTTGAACTAAACCAGTTCAAATATTATGAAATATGATAACATGTGTCTATGGAGATTCTTAAAATGCAGCAACAAGTTGAGTAGTTTTGTTTATCCAAGTGTGGATTAGAATTCATGAAATTACAGATAACGAAATGGCTGCAAACTCAAGAAGTTTTCTGACCAATTATATAGATCTCACCATGCGTCATTACAATCAATTTACAAAAACACTCAAATGTTAAAGTAATCGAGGCTTTGGAGTAAAAGATAGAGAGCTGAGGAATCAGTGGTGAGGGCAATGGTTGAGATAGACATGCTCCAACCATTTCAATTAGTAGATCAGGTAGGGATGGATACTAATCCAAATTACAAAGAAGTAGCATCTCAGTTTAAAAGAAGAAGACACTAAGACAGTCTTATGAATACCTCCTATCTTTGTAACAGGATCTTTAAACCAGACAAAGCAAGAACTAGAACTGAAGTGCAGAATAACATTTAAAAACAGCTAATCATTGATCAATGATCCCGAGCTCGTAGCAAAAACTGCAAAAGTAACAAAATCGAGGATAACAAGTTTGAGCGTACTCCTTTGCTAGCCAAGATGAACGAATTGTAGACTTGTAGTAAATGGTGTAGCCTGGTTTGGAAAATTATTCTATGTGCTGGGCAATTGTTGGACCTAGAATTAAATACTTCCATCCCGATATCTTCTATTACCGGATCTTCCACGGTTTTGAAAAGTTCCAGCCTTCTAGGTAGAGAACTAGATTGGAGGATCACCTAAAAAGCAGAGTGATTTTATTTTATTTTGGTTTCGAATTCAGTTAATCTATGGATTGATATTTTATGATTACCAAGTGAGGATGCAACACAGCTTAAAGCAGTTAAATTGAAGTTACAATACAACTTCGCTCCCATCGAGTCTGAAGATGATGCTATACCTTAGTATTTTATCTGTATATCTTGAAGAAACGTAAACAGAATCTTGCTTTCCAGTTCTGGCTTTTTTCCCTTGTGAAGCTAAACATGTTGCAAGTGCATAATTTTTAATATTTTTCTCTGGATACGCAAGTGCGAAATTAAATACCAACCATCATGATATGATTCTATAATAGTACTAGTATTGCTCTTAGATTTCAATTTTCTATGGCACTTGCAATTTCCAAAGAAAATAAGATCCAAGAGCATAAAGTGTTCTTAATTTCTTGCCACTTGCAAAACAACAGAATTTTTTTTACCAAAAATCAATAGTTACATCTCCTTTGGATTGACTTAACTCTAATGGAAGTTCCATTTAGAAAACTAGTCCACATGTTAAAGGATCCAAGAGGTCTACATGTCAGAGGTGCTTATGCATATTGCTGCCAAAGAAAATATCAAAGAAACTAGCAGTATACTAAAAGAAAAGTTAGCGAAAGGAGTCAACAAATGTAATTACCTATATAATCTGAAAGCTAAAATCACTTGCTTCAAAGGAACAATAAACTCATTTTTCTATATGAAGGCTCCAATTGGAAGGCCATCTTCAAATATCCCACAAGTTTACAACTTCAGCATTTCTACAGTTTCGTTCCATCACTGATGCACTCACAAGAAAATATTTCTTTTGCATCACTGATACATTCACAAGAAAACATTCTATTTTGCAATAATCTGGGTGTTGTCAAAAAACTAACAGACTCAATCAAGAAAGAAGTTTCTGGTGAATATGACCTTAAAATCACAACTTCTAGTACTTGAATGTAACATCACACCAAAGAACGGTCCCCCGGCTCCAGCCTGCTGATGGGAATTTTGTTCATATCAATTCACACACATCTGAAGTAAAACAATTAACAAACCCAATCAATCCTCCAAACCCAGTCTGAGTCGTCGCCTATTCCAAGGACCTTCTGTCCGAGGACCTGTACCAAACAAACCTCTTTCCTTCGATCTGTCTCTGTTATTCTCGCTTCTTGTAGCCTGCACAATTGCAGGACGGTTTATTTTTGAGATATTTGAACGTTTTGATCTGTCAACTTCATATGCCAGTGGTTGAATTCCTTGCAAGTCAGGTTCAGGGGTAAATCCTACAGGCCATTTGGACTCGTCCATCTTTCTGAATGTTATTGATATCCTGTGGAAGTACACAAAACACAACCAGGAGTTCAAACACACACATAACAGTAGATAATTATATAATAAAATGATGTAAAAAGGACAGTCTTTAAAAAATGAACTGAGTTTCACAACTACCTCTTGGTAGGAACAGCTGGAACACAGTGCTTTGCCACATCAGCCCCGTTCCCATTCAATACAAGAACAGATCTGGATGAAAGCTATGCAATTAGAAACAGTTTGGGATATTTAACATTTCAGACTCAATGATAGAAGAAACATAATAATGCATAGAAAGACCCATATTCAGATTCCAGTACTAAGATAGTAAGATATAATAATATTTAACTTATACATTTATACTTACCCCACTGGCAAGGGAATTGCAAAAGACCCAGCAAATTCACCAGGACCAATAATTTTCAAATTTGATCCAAAAACTATATCACACTCGCTAAGAAATGACACGGTACAGAAGGGTCTAAGGAAATCATGATTGTCTATATGAGGAGGTATGCAGTCGTCTTTATCATAAATATTGACAATACAGCTATCAGGTACACATGTTGTAGGAAGTACATGCCAACTGACCAACCGTCGGATGATAACTTTGAAAAGGTGAGGAATTTTGTCTACAAGTTCATCCTGGAGGATTCCTGGGGGGTTACCCTTTTTATCCTGCAATCAGTCACAATTTGTAAGGTATCCTTTAAAGCAATACTAAACATGTCTGATAACCAGGTTATTTCTCCGTAAACATATATGTATGGATTATCTAGAACACTAAAAGAAAGGCTGTGGAACAAACTTACAGAAGCATAATTATAACAACAACCAAATTGGATAGTCACCCGTCCCTTGCCCCTCATCCACTTCTGTGGTGCAGTATAAGTGCGTGCTGCAAAAATAAAATGTACACCACATACAATATGATCTCAGCAATCTAAAAATTGATCGTGCCTGACAAAAAGTATATAGAAGAAATGACAATGCAAATGAGTCACTGTTTTACGGATTTATAGGACTATCAACATTTTATTATTAAACTTAAGACAGCTGGTGCACAAACTTATGTTTTTATTATTATTTTGAATGTGGTCAATACTATGCATCAAGAAGTACATAGGGATTCATGTTTTATTACGATGTTAAGTTTTAGCACTGCCAAATCCAGTTTACTACATCTCGGTCACCTATCCTTCATTGTTTTCAACCCTATTTTTTTCCTTCTCCCCATTTGTCAACATTAAAACATAGGAAACACTAACCACTGTTGGAGCCATGATTACAATACCGAAAATAAAATTCACTAATCAATACTTGAGTAATTAGTACTCCCAACTCTATTATGAGCACAAAAAAAATGTGATTTCAACAAAAAAGAAGTGAGCATTATTCTATTCTTAGTCAAGAATTTTATCTGCCATCTAGGCATAGTCATAATTTTAAGTACAGATTTTATCCTGAGATAGCTCCTACCCTAGCCACCTCCCCTATATCTACAAATCCCACATTATATGCAGTCATTACCTCTTATTTCACTTGGAGAAGCTTAGTCGTTCAATTAACACTAGGTCCCTAGTGCAAAGATTGCATCATTCTCATAGAGAAGAAATCTATATAAACATCATTAGTTTGTCAACAAAAAAGTAGCACAAATTTTTATATTCCTCAAGTATCCTATACCAAGCGCTTGCATTTTTACTATATGCCTTAATTTTTTCTGCATGTAATATAGCTCAGATTTTACGATTAAAACTACAAAACCACTAACTTGCCCCTGAAAAATTGATGAATTAGATTTACTATGGAGTGAGAGGCTTAGAGTGTGAGACCCAAAAAAAAAAAAGACACTAAGAAAAACCTTAAGTTGGGCATTCCTAATTTTACAATGGAGCTTAAGCTTACAAACATTTTAAAGACCAGTATGTATAAGCAAAATTAAGATCTGAACGCCGCAAATGCACATTGTTCTCAAAAGCTAGGATTCACAAAACACATATCCAAGCTTAAACGTCAGATATGCTTTTAAATAGTCATCTTACCTAAAATGATATTCTACTACGGTACTACCACATAACTGAAAGGTTTTTTTTTTAAAACTACTACCAGTGTAATTAGAAACATTAGAAAATTGCAACTTAAGTGACCTAGCTACCAACTACAAGGAAACAACAACTACAGTGGAGAAAGTGACAAGAGATTATGACCTCCCATATCACATGTTCTTTGGATATCCATTATTGATGCCATAAAGAGTCATATATAAATCTTACACATAAAAAAATGCCGTAGAAAAACCCTCAAAAAGATCTATAAAACCAAAAGTCACGTACGTAATAATACGAGTACATGACGATAATTTGATGAACAGCAATATATAGCAAGTATATTCTATAATAATGATTAGGTAATTCGGCTGACCTTTCAGTTTTCCTTTTTTCCCCAACTCCTCAAGCTCATAAACATAATCGACAATTCTCTTTTGTTCTACTGCACTGAACACACCAGTGTGCAACTCCAGGCCATCAACAATGTTAACAAGTTTCGTGTTGATTCTCTCAAAGCAAGCAAAATCCTTTTTCCTTTTAACATTAGTAAACCGAATATACTCCCTTTGATCCCTGGACAAAACCTGTTTCGAAGCAACCTTCACGGCTGAATTCCCATCTCCCGATATAAAATTACCAACAGACAAGCTAGACATCACCTCGCTCTCGTCATCTCCCTCAAGCTCATCTTCCTGTGCCATGTCAGCCCACGACATACGAGCTCCACCACTCGCAGCAGGTGCAGACATGCCAATACTATCACTGGTTGAGTACCCATTTGCACCAGAAGCCACAGAAGGTTCCACACACCCACTCTCACCAGAAGCCACAGAAGGTTCCACACACCCACTCTCACCGTCCTTCCAACTCCCTAACGAATTCGTCTCAGCAGCATCATTAACACCATCCTTCCAACTTGCAACAGAATTCTTGTCATTTTCATCCGCTTTCAAATCACCCAACAAAGCAAACAACAAATAAGCCAACCCGACGACAAACAAATGATCCCGAATAACAAAATTCACCAGAAATCATCTAACATTACTTGGCATCACTACAAACCATCTTAACCTAAAACCTCTAGAAACAATTCACCATAAATCACAACCTAAAAAGTTGAAAATTTTAAAATAAAAGATCCTATTTTTCTCACAATTACAAATACACAGAATTGATACCGATACAACAATACATAGAAAGAATATAGGAAAATAGAGAGAGAGAGAGAGAGAGAGAGAGAGAGAGAGAATACCAGGGCGGAGAGATCGAACTTTATGAGTTAATTTGATACTGCACGAATCGCAAAGACCGTTTGTCAAGAAAGGCAACCAATCCGATAAAAACTCCGATGCGATTCTCCGGTCGTTGGCGTTGTAGTTACGCAAGAACAACTCGTCCGACTCGGACTCGGTACTAGACATGTTTGCTGAGTCAACTCAGAGAGAGAGAGAGAGAGAGAGAGAGGCGAAATTGGATCGAAAGTGTGTGTTGAAAAATGAATTTAATTTAATTTTGGGTATTTAAAATTTAAAAAGGTAAGTTACCCTTTGGGAACATAGATACACTACTGTATAGCTGTACTGTTACTAGATTCACAAATCTAGTGATGATAAACTACTGATTACATTATTAATTAATCACGAAGGAGTCCGTACAAACTGGAATATCAATTTTATGGTTACATGTTTTTTTTTTAAGAAAGACCCCATTTTTTAATAAAATTGACGAGAATAACACAAATCATGGATGATGGCATAAATATCCTTCTATTATGTATTTGAAAAAGAGTAATAGATTTTATACATATTACGCATTTGGAAGAGGGATAATAGACCTGTCAGGAAAGCCAATTACGCATTTGAAAAATGGGTAACCCCTATTACCCATTCTCCAAATGCATAATAGATAAAAAATCTATACTAGTTACCCCAATATCAAATACGTAACCCAGTAACCCCTATTAAATTTATACTAGTTATCCAAATATCAAATGTGTAATCCTATTACTCTCATATGAATATGAAATACGTAATAGACGGATATTTATGACCTTCATCAATGTTTTGGGATATTCTTATTATGTGATATAGCTTTTTGGGGTATTTTTTTGCCAAAGCTCTTTTTTTTATTACACGGAAAAGATAGAGTTTTATTGATTATCAAACAAAATACACCAATTTGGCAGAAAACAAAGAAAAATATTAACACAAACAAGGAAATGATAAATACATGACCGTTTCTCATCATCAGGTCCTCAACTAACTTCTTAATTATAGTACGATCGCTAAATTAGTTGTTCGTTTAATAAAACTAGTGCAAAGCACAGTTTACTTGTAAATAATTTTAAAATTACATGATTTAATAGAATTGAATAAAATAATTTATTATGGATATATTTTAATTTTGTAATATTAATTAATAAAATTATTAGTAATAATAATAGTTATTTAATAAATGATATGTATTGACTATAATAACTAATAATATGAAATCTTAATGTAAATTTGTTGTTAACGGGATTCGAACCTTGAATCTTTAGAAGAGGGATTTAAATATAGAATATTCCTTATTATTAGATATAACTGCTATCATCTATTTACTAAATATCTAACGATCAGTATTCTTTTAGATAGTTGAACCAAGTTGAACAAACAACCAAATTATACCCCTGTTTGCTTACTATATAATAGTATAAATAAGGCTCATAGGATCCTAAGTTAAACATAATTATTAATTATATAATATTATAATATATGGTATCAAGTAATAATTTTAGATGCTAAAATTTAACATGTAATGCTAATTGTATTTTACAATCAAATAATTGCACATCTAACTAATTTTTGGGTGAAATCCCCAAATACCCATCTTTTTAAACCAAACGTCCAAAATACCCACCTGAGCATCAGACCGCCCAAAATACCCATCAACTACGCATTTCCAACATGCATAACCTCCAACACGCATGTTGGACATGCGTGTTCTTCATATTTTTTTTTAAAAGTAGGCCACGCATGTACAACATGCATGTTTTTTAAAAAAAAAAAAAAATTGGCCACGCATTGTGTCAAGGCGTCTAGCTCATTTGTAATTTTTTTTAAAAAAGTAGTATATGTACGCATTATAATCATGCGTATGGCAACTTACCACACAATACAAAACTGTTGACTTTTAAAATTTGTTTACTTTTGCTAATAAAGTATACGCATTGTGTTATTGCGTAAGATCAGTACGCATGTACACATGCGAATTTCGTGGATAAAAAAGGCGGTCTCTTTCGTCCGTGAATATTTTGGGTAATGGATTTCCAAAAGTGGTGTAATTTGGTCATTTTTTCCTAATTTTTTGTGCAAACTCATCTAAAATTCATTTGAAATACACCAATTTGTATTACATTTATGCTTTTTTAAAAAAAAAACATTTATGCTTATTTGATGATGTGGCTAAATGCATAAATGCATCATTGGATGCAAAATTTGGTACCAAATATTTTTTTATGCATTGTTACATCCAAATATGCAACTACTTTGTATTTGATGTCAAATTATAACAATAGCAACAAGATCTTCTTTTTTCTCTTTTCTTTTTCTCTCTCTCTGTAACTCAGTCGCTCCTCTTCTTTTTTCCTTCAATCGTCGGGGCTTCCACCGGATCTCCACCGGTGGAAAGCCCCAAAACCTTTAATTTTTCTTATATTTTCTTGTTTTCTTTGTTTTGATTTCCCTAAAAATCTTCTTTTATTAGGTAAGATTGGTGTGTTTGTTTTTCAGATCTAAGGTTTTAAAACCTTTTCCGATTTGGCTCTATTTCTTAGATCTCAATTCCTCGGAGCTCCGAATTTCTCGTTCTTACCAAAGATTTTGGTCTCGAAAGTGGTCCGAGTTTTCGTGTTCTCGTGGTTTTGTTTCCCAGATCTAGGGATTGGTTTGGTTTTAGTTAATTTTATTTGTGCATTTGTAAGTTTGGTTTTCTATGCCTCACCGTTTGTGTGAGTTTTGGTATTTCCTCACCGTTTTGTGTGAGCTTTGGTTGTTTCTCACCAGTTGTGTGAGTATGGTGATTGATTTAGTGATAAAAGCTTTTAGGGGATTGCATTCTCGGTTGATAGCTCAAACTGGTTTCGACGGAAGCGAAAGTGGCGAAATTTGTGTAAATACCATTTTCAACAAATCACGTGATGCCGTATGGCTTAAAATCAGTGATTGTTTCTGTATTTTATTTGTTCGACTCAACTGTTTATGTAGATTCCGTATGGCTTTGAATTATCCCATTACTCAAAGAAAAAAAAAACAATAGCACCAAATTTGACATTACATTAAACTTACTCTTATAAAAAGTTTAAACCACACTGGCATTTTATTTCCATATGTCTTAGTTTAAAAGTCACATTTTTCACTTTCTCGTATTTCATATTAAGAGTCATTTTCTACTAAGACGCTATACTTAATCTCATTCATTTATATTTATGAATACATAATAATTTCTCAATGAACACCACTGACATTTTGTTTCCTGATGTCCTAGTTTAAAAGTTACATTTTTCATTTTTTTCACATTTCATATTAAGAGTCGTTTTTTACTTCTAAAACATGTACTGCTTCTATACTTCATCTGATTTAATTTATTCATATTTATGAATACATAATAATTTTTTACTATTTACAAATTTTTTATCAATCAACTAATTTTTATACAATTCATCTTCTCCCCATCTCTATGTATAATTTCAAATTATGCTTACATTTTTTATCTTAATTATTCATATTTTAAAATAAAGTAAATATGATAATATAAAAGATGTACGGAGAACGGTGGTTTGATAATGGAGATAATTTATATACAGTAAAACCTCTATAAATTAATACTCGATAAATTAATAATCTCGATAAAATTAATAATTTGTTCAGTCCCAACTTGGGACCAGTACAAAATTGGACCCCAATCGATAAAATAATAAGATAATAACTTTTTTGAAATCCCAGTATTTATATATTGGTCCCAGCGAAACTATAAATTAATAATTACTAAAAGATTCCAAATTCTAAGATTGTCTAGTAAAAAATGAATATATAGTCACTTGTTTTTTGTTGAATTTCAAATCTATATTGAGTTCATCTTTAAATCTCCTCATTGCACTTAAGAGTTGGGGCATTATCTTCTCGTATTGCAACAAAAAATTTGTTTTTTGTTGAACTTCAAATCTATATTGAGTTCATCTTTAAATCTTCTGATTGCACTTAAGAATTGGGGTAATGGGCATTGTCTTCTCGTATTGCAACAAAAAGTTGCGAAGAGTTGTTGTTGTTTGCAATGCTTCTTTCCGAGTGATTGGTTTCAAAGCTATTGAATCATCCTCAAATTCAATTAATTTGTTAATGTACATTCATAGAATGTGCCTTGAAACTTGTTTTTGTAATTTATTTTTCATCTCTAACTAATATACATTGTAACTAGTACATTGGACTTGGAAATATAAAGGTCCTACGTAAAACCTCTTTAAATTAATAAATTATTAATTTATCGATATAATAATATCTCGCTAAATTAATAAAATATCATGGTCCCAACATTATTAATTTATAGAGGTTTTACTGTAATATGGAAAAGGTGTAACCTCAAGATCGTGAAAATTATATCTCGATTAATAGCTAGTTATCGATCAATTTAATATAATTCGACTAGAAAAAAGTTTTACTTAATAGTTAGTTATCGATCAATCCAATATGTTGTGTCCAAAATTTGTAATGGATTTAATTTTAGGCCCACGGATATTGAGAGGCCCAATTAGGATGGTTTGGGTAATAGCTGTTGAGGTTCTATTTTGGAGGTAGCTGTGGAGGTGCTGTTTTTAGGGAAGCTGTGCAGGTGCTGTTTACAGCTCCACCTCTGTCTAACATAAGTAAAGTTGGACAAGGACTCTTGTTCCTAAACTTTAGGAACACGGGAATGGACTCAAAAGATATACTTTGAGATGGATTCTACTGCATCAAATGGGATATACACGTTATACGCATCATATATGTGTGTATATATATATATATATAGATAATTACATGAAAATACATGGATAAATGGACTTCTAGTGGCATACTAGAAGTAGGACTCTTATTTCTACACAAACACTTCAAGATCAGCATTGGAGGAAGGATAAAATACATAAAAAAACATGGCTTATTGCTCAAGAAAGGAGTCCATAACCTAAAGAACTACACCGGGGCTTGATTCCTATAAATAGGATATGTAGGCAGTTGGCAAGGGGGTTCGGATATTCACTTCTCTACGCGTAAGGCACGCGTACCCTCAGTGATCATATTCTGGACATATTTGGCCGGAGTTTTGCCATTGTTGTCCGGTGACCTTGCTAATTCAGCCCCAAAAACACCACAAATCTCCACCCACTCCGGTAGTTGGAGCTGTAGTTGCGGAGCGAAGCTGAAGCTGCGGACGTGCGAACCTGCTTCAACGTCCGATATCCAAGGACAAATTTGGTTATTCCAGCGATATTCGCTCGGGGTGTTGTTGCGGAATTTTCTCACAACATTTTTGGCACTAGAAGGAGGGGAATCTCTGATCTTTTGAGAAGAACAATGTCTAAAAGCTCAGGCGATGATCGTACCATGAAGAACGACCGAGGTAATCTTTAAAATGAGCCTGAAAACAAAGTCTTGGGCAAGGATTTCATGGATTGAATTCGACGTATGGTCAGGAGAATCATTACTCTAAAAAAATCTGAAAAATTGGAAAAACAAAGGAGAAATCATGGCTTGTTGGAGAAATGGCGAAGAAGAATGGAGATAATCACCTTCATACTAGTCATTTGATGGTGAAAATGCATAAATGACGATATATGGCTCAGAGATGCACATATTTTTGGCTTGATGAGAGAGGCCTGGAAAAAATGGCCGGAAAATGAAGTTTTCAGATGTTAATTTTGATCGGAAATACCCAGAAATGAGGTCCCGCGATGAGAGCTTCTATGACCCGGCAGCTTCTCATGTAAGGGGTGCTGATATGTTTAACTATACAGGTGAAGCTGAACATCCACCCGCTAATGGACTGGTCCCAGCTTGGCGAAGATGCTGTTAAAGCGGTTGAGGATATCAAGAAAAAGGAGGCTGCTAGAACCAAGGTGGATGATGTTGATCCAGCTGTTGAAGAAAAGGAAATAGAGGTTCCTAACAAGGAGGTAGCTGATACTCAAGCAATTGCCTCAAACGCAGCGACCCCTACTCCTTCCATCACAAATGGAGGTATGACCACATCCACCTGCTCATGGAGGTACGACCATTTGGAGAGGTTCTAGTGGCAAAGACAGGAGAGACCTCAATCTCGAGGTTGCACCTACGTAGAAGGTTTCTATAAGGTTCCCCAAATACTTCATCTTGGCATATGATAAGAAGGTTCTTATGGTCAGAAAATGGCAAAACTCAATTTAGAGGTTCAACCGGATGGAGGTGAAGGATTATCGAAGCTCCCATAGTGAAAATTATGGAGTACAGATCTGGTTCATACCATACTACAGGTCGTAAGGAGAGTCAGCGGGTGAACCTGAGGGGAAAGAAGGTATGAACCTCCTAACTGAGGAGGTGCAGGTGTGGCTAAATGTGAACCTCTTGACCAAGGAGGTACAAATGAACCAGGTATGCAGTTGAAGCTGTTTATTAAATCTGTTGGGTATGTGGATGTAGCTGTACCTAGAGATGGGAAAGGTGTAGCTAAGGAGGTGCTCAGAAAAAAGAACCTTTAACACTGCTTTCAAGCTACATGCAACAAAAGAATGAGGAATGAGGTTCATGGCAGAGGTTCAACTGTTGGAATTAACAAGAAGTCAAATAACAAGAACCTCTACAGGAATCTAGAAGAGCAAAGGAAGCAATCTAGGTTAATCGTAGCGATTCTACCATGCAACTTGAGGTTTGATAGTTGAACCTGGAGCTTCCACTATAACAAGATAATACACTTGATTGAGGTTCTCTGAAGGATCCACCTTATGCCATGACGAAATTCACTACAGGAAGCTCAATGTAGAATAACGAAGAAAACATGTTATCAGGTAGCCTTAATGGAGGAACCTCACGATGAAGGTTCCAGTTTTTCGGGGGGTAGTACCACCCATGGCATTGATGCAAATGGCTGCTCTAATGAAGGATAATGAAGGCAAGGTGCACGATGTGGAAGTTATGACTAAGGATTAAAAAAAAATTACAAGGGGAACCTTGCGGAGTTCTTGGTTGGTCATGTGGCAACACCTGTAGAAGTAGGTGAAAGCAACTTGTAGGGATGCTTATAACAGAAGCTTCACCAATAGTGGAAGGTGGAAGCTCAGAATATCTAGTTGAAGGCATCAAGCAAAAGGTGTCAAGGTAGATGACGCTGAAACTCCAACAAAAAAAGGCTATCAGGGAAGCTGAAGGCGAATTGGTACCTCTCATAAATTGAAGAGGCAAGTGACCTATTCTGAAAAATACAGAAGAAGAAGCATATGAAGCCTCTAAGGTGCTCATCTGATAGAGGAGCCAATAATAAGATTAAAAGAGGAAGCACCTGGAAAGGAACCATCTCAGCTCGTGAAAGCTTCGAGAAATATAATTATGGTAATCATCATGATGAAGAATCTCGAGGAGGTTCACATACTGCAATCCCCGTAGGTATGATAAGGCATGATAAGTTGGAAGGTGTCTCACTAAGAGGTTCTTCTGCTATAAGCTTCTCGATTATTAGAAGCTGGAATTTGGGAATACCTCATGGAAGGAATTGTAGAAGGAGTAGATGATAATAATCTTAATCAGATTCTGGAAAAGATGCTACTGGACAAAGAAGGAGATACGAACGACCTCTGGGTTATTAAAGGAAGTGGTGCGAGGTTCACATATGGAGCTACCTACCAATCGGTGGATGTAGAATGGAAACCTATGTTAAAGGCATGTAAGCAAGAACCTTTCAAGGGAAAAATCACCGAAAGCTATGAAAGCTCGAGAAATAGTGGAGCTGCATATTTGCATACTAAGGTAGTGGAAGGAAATCAGGTGTGACTAAAGACACCACCTCAAAATTGGCAGATGTCGGTAATCTTAATGAAATATGAAGTATCGAAAGGCAACTTGGGTCGCACATGAGCGAAATATTCATCTCAGTTTTGAAGGTGAACCTTACAACGAGATTGTTAACTATCAAGAGGTAGCTTCCCCCAAGGCACTATCATTGGCAGCTTTCTTGTTAAAAGGTTGCAGGTTGATTGGTTTTAGCTGCAGGAGCAGCTTCTTCGGATTTCACTTGCTGGTTGCATGTTGATTGGCTTCAGCTGCAGGAGCAGCTTTCTTGGTATTAACCTGCTGGTTGCAGGTTGATTGCTTTTAGATGTAGGAGCAGCTTCTTCGGATTTCACCTGTTGGTTGCAGGTTGATTGGTTTCAGCTGCAGGAGCAGCTTCCTTGGTATTAACCTGCTGGTTGCAGGTTGGTTGGTTTCAGCTGTTGGAGCAGCTTCGTCGGATTTCACCTGCTAGTTACAGGTTGATTGGTTTTAGCTGCAGGAGCAGCTTCTTCGAATTTCACCTGCTGGTTGCAGGTTGATTGGTTTCAGCTACAGGAGCAGCTCCCTTGGTATTTACCTGCTGGTTGCAGGTTGATTTAATTCAGCTACCAATCGTAGATGTATTGGTGTTCACCTAGGATTCAGCTTCATTGGCTTCACATGCTAGCTATAGGTTCATTCTTTTCAGCAGCTGCTGCATGTACGGGTTGCAGGTTCATTCACACTCACCTGTGAGTTGTAACTTCATTAGTATTCGCTTATAAACAACAATGGATTTCATGGAGGGGCATGGATCTGGACTATGGATTTCATTGGAGGGTTAGGCTCATGACATGCTGAAATATCTTAGGGTTCACATTCTTGAGGAGCTTCCCTATATTCGCTAGCTCGCGATATTTAATCGTGGCTTGGACGGATTTGGATATTGGAATTGTGGAGAAACCTCCCCGGTAGACACCTTTGGGTAGGGATTCGGTAGACCTACATAGGCTTAGGAGAGATAAAACGGTTTATTAGGTACGACTGTCACGCTTAGGTTTAGGTTTTGATATGTTTAGTTGTCACTAATATGTGTGTCTTATGTGGATTATATGTTTACATGTTCTATGTGGATTATATGTTTATGTGTTTACGTGCTCCTTGTTTATATGCTACATGTATGAATATTGCATGCCTGAATGGATGAATCTAGCTCTTCATTATCGTTAGTCATATGTCAAGTAACTAGGAGGGTAGTGGGAGTATGGACCTGCTAGGTAGATCCTCTTAAGTATGAACCTCTTAAGTACGAACCTCCACGGGGAGTATAGACCAGGCTCGCGAAGTTCCTATGCTTATAGGATCGCGAGGTGCCTTGATGGAGCCAGGCTCGCGGAGTCTCTTGGCATATGGATTGGAATACGGATTAGAATTCTGATTGGACTATGAGCTCATTAAATCCTTGGTCCGGTAGTGAAGCTCTTTCATTTTTTGAAAATCTTTACGTCAATGGAATGGTGTTTAAAGGCATATGGAGATTTGATACGAGTTATACCTAGAATAATCTTAAAAGGCCAAGTTCTGGAAGTGTGGTCTAGCTACAACTACTTATGGTTTAGTGAGGTTTAGGTACAGCTGCTGGTTTTTGACCAACTGCTTCTGAGCTGATCGACATATTTAGGATTCAAGCTGAAGAAGGTTTTACATGTCATATCGAAAGGAAATCCAATGCTCGGGGGTAAATCAGATTTTCGTGGAAGAGTTGGCAGATTGGAAAAGAGGTTCTCATCATGAGCTTGCAGAGAGGGAGCTTCTACCAAGTAGGTTCGATGGTCGAACCTGAATCTAAATTGGAACCATAAGGAAAAGATAAGTTATACTCTCATGCTTTTACATATTCATTATCATACATGTTTTTTGTGCACAAAAGGAAATTTTTCGTAGCATCACGCTAAAAACATCATTCGAACCTCATCTTTTCAAATGGATCATTATTTTTTGCAGTATATGAACTCATGTTTATCTAATATGCATGTATCATGATTTCAAGAAAACAAGTTTGCATGGATTTATAAGAAAAGGTCATCATTCCATATACATTTATTAAATTATGCATGATTTTCAAAAGGTGTTTTCAAAGTTGCTAGCTGAAGCTGTCAGGTAGGTACCCAGGCACGCTATATGCCCCATAATATAACCACTTGGAAAGACATAGCAGCAATTGAGGAGGTCTACATGGCATTCCATTGGTCCCTCTTGTGATACGTGTATGGAATCACTTATAACTTACAACGCTTGGAGGATCCCAAGGTTTAAGGGAAAGGTCTAGAAAGTCCCACGATTTATGGGCATTATAGGAGAAGTCCTCAAAATACTTAACATCTTCGGAGGTCTACTGTGATATGTTCATGGAAATTTATGAAAATTGTGGCATTATGTCTTGAAGAGTGTGTTCGCCAAGGTTCTGCTTGATTGTAGAGGCAACAACGAATATATATAAAAAATCATTTGCACTTGCATATTCATACTTGTTTGCATGTCTTCTATGTGTATGAGTTGTATGCATTGTATATGTGAGCTATTTAGCTCTTACTACTAATCATCATTTCTTGTTATTGTCGTAGCTCAGGTTTGGGATGTTAAGGTATCTTTGCAACAGCAGGAGTTCTATACGGAAGCTTCATGGCATGGCTCACGAGGAATTCTGTTAACACAAAATCACACAAGCGCACGTGGTCACAAGTAATATAGATATAAGTCAAGTTCGTTCCCACAGAGATCTGGTTTTTAATTCAGTATTGTACCTATGCAACAGTGTATGGTTCTAATTCACTGCTAAGACAAATAATAAATTGGGGTTTGATTATCTAAATTAAACTAAGATGCAAAATATTAAACTAAGAATTAAATTAACTAACGAGAATTGAATCGAATTACTTATATGAGAATAAACATGGGACTCTAACTTCATTATCTACTTCACTTAGAGTTGACGCCTTTAATCAATGCACGTTATGGTTTTGATATCTGATCAGACAACACGAAATAAGTAAACGCTACTTCTCAGTATACGAGTACCAAACTAAACATACATCCACAAAAGAGATAGAAGATGAATAGACACCAATCATGCTTAGACCTTATATCTCTATAAGATTTGAAAACATAATGGTTGAAGAACAAGTTGTCTATTAAGATCACATAGGGTAGCATAATATCTCTATTTACGCCACAAATCATGATGTTAAAACATCAACCTATCCTATGTTATCATGGCAAGTTCTAAATCTCAAAATCCACTCTCGTTTCGCAAGAGATTAACAAATTAGATGTTAGCTACGCATCTAAATACATGAAACACAACCATACAAGGATATCAAGAATTCACCACACGTAATCTTTAAAGCAATCAAACTACTAAGCTACATAAATAACTCCGTTAGAATCCCATGACAACGATTAGCTCATAATTGAACCGTTCATCGTCATGGGATTTGATGAAAACATGATATAAACAAGATATGAATAAAAGAAGTAATTATATTAATAAAAAGAAGAGTTAAGAAAACAAATCTATAATCCAGAATAACACAAAAGATGAAGTAGATCTAGATCTGTTGCTTGTCACGAGCGTTGAATCCTTCTCTCCTTTTCTCCCTTGCAAATCTAAGCTATGATACAATAATAAAAAACTATATAATTACAAGGCTAAGATGTGTTTTTATAGGCCTAGAAATAGGTTTTGATACCAAAAATACAATTAGAATTCGAATAGGGACAAAACTGTCAAAAATCAGCTTTTTCTGATCGGCCAGAGTGCTGCCTGCGCCTCCTGGAGCGCAGCCTGCGCTTCATTCTCTGTTCTGGAGCATTTTGGAGCGCTGCTAGCACTCTAATGGGCACTGCCTGCGCTTGAACTGCTGTTTCGGGAACTTCTGGGGTGCTGCCAGCACTTGGATTTCTGTCCAAGTTTTTGATTTTGCTTTATTCTTGTAGAAAATTTCCCAAGCTTCGCGTGGACAGTAAGATTCTCCAAAACGGACTTCTAGAACTCCAGATATGGCCAAAACAATGTAGACTGCGCAACATACCCTGAAATCCGAATTTTTCACAATTTGCTCATTTCTCATCCGTTTTCTCTTCCGATCTTTTGCCACTTCCCGTTCTTCAATTCTTGACTTATAAATCCTCATGATAGCCTAGGGAAATACACCATCCTTTATTCCAATGCTCAATTTCAACTCCAAGATCGACGAGAATCAACAACCCTAGACGGCATTTTATTAACCTACACAACTACACAAAACACATAAAAAATGCAACAAACTTGAGGCTAAGTGAATCAATTTAAGCCGATATGGAACGCTCCAAGTGGATATAAAATCCACTTATCAAATTCCTACACGACGGTTATCTTAGCAGGAGAAAGGAGCATTTCGAGGAATCAGATTATGGTTTTCAAAGGAAAAATGCCGGAAGCTAGTAGGTTCAGGTACGAAGCTGAGGAAGCTTATAACTGCAGCTGGAGTATCGTACGTGATCTAAGGTATAAGGAAGGGTTTCATTTAAGGATTCAGAATGAGGTACCTATGCAGAAGCATTGTGCTTCCTGTTTCTTACGCCGAGTTAGCTCATGTAAGCTTGGAAGTGCGGTGTTGAAGCTATGTATCTATCTGAGAAGGTAAGGAAGGATTGGACCTCTTCTTTTGTATAGGTTCCTTTCGCATTTCATGACATCAAGGAATCGGGGGGTAGTTGTTGTGCCCAAAATTTGTAATGGATTTAATTTTAGGCCCACGGATATTGAGAGGCCCAATTAGGGTGGTTTAGGTAATAGCTGTTGAGGTTCAGTTTTGGAGGTAGTTGTGGAGGTGCTGTTTTTAGGGAAGCTATGCAGGTGCTGTTTTGAGGGAAGCTGTGCAGGTGCTGTTTACAGCTCCACCTCTGTCTAACAGAAGTAAAGTTGGACAAGGACTCTTGTTCCTAAACTTTAGGAACACGGGAATGGACTCAAAAGATATACTTTGAGATGGATTCTACTACATCAAATGGGATATACACGTTATACACATTATATATGTATATGTGTATAAATATGGATAATTACATGAAAATACATGGATAAATGGACTTCTAATGGCATACTAGAAGTAGGACTCTTATTTCTACACAAACACTTCAAGATCAGCATTGGAGGAAGGATAAAATACATAAAAAAAACGTGGCTTATTGCTCAAGAAAGGAGTCCATAACCTAAAGAACTACATCGGGGCTTGATTCATATAAATAGGATATGTAGACAGTTGGCAAGGGGGTTCGGATATTCACTTCTCTACGCGTAAGGCTTGTGTACCCTCGGTGATCATATTCTGGACATATTTGGCCGGAGTTTTGCCATTGTTGTCCGGTGACCTTGCTAATTCAGCCCCAAAAACACCACAAATCCCCACCCACTCTGGCAGTTGGAGCGAAGCTGAAGCTACGGACGTGCGAACCTGCTTCAACGTCTGATATCCAAGGACAAATTCGGTTATTCCAGCGATATTCGCTCGGGGTGTTGTTGCGGAATTTTCTCACAACACAATACAATTTGACTAGAAAAAAATTTGGGTTAAGTATCAAAGTGGTCACTGAAGTGGAAGTCAAATATCAATTTGTTCATCGATCTTTATGGGGTATCATTTGAGTCATTAAAATCATAATAAATATCAAATAAATACCTGTATATATGTACTCGGGAAGTAAAAGTAATTTTTCATTGAGTTCTACAAATTTTTCTTAAATGCTACTATAATCAAATTAAAGATTATGAATTCCAGTATTTTTGATAATATATTCAGAATTTAAAAAATTAATTTACTATTTATTTTTAATTAAAACAAGGAAAATGATAATAAAATTAAAAATAAATAGTAAATGAATTTTAAAAATCTAAATATATTATTAGAAATACTAGAATTATTTACCTTTCGTTTGGTTATGAAATCATTCAAGAAAAATGTGTAGAACTCAATGAAAAATTATTTTTGTTTTTCGAGTACATTTTAAAGATATCAATTTGATATTTATTATGACTTTAATGATTCAAATGATACCCCATAAAGATCGGTGAACGAATTGATATATGGCTTACACTTCAATGACCACTTTGATACTTAACCCAAAAAAAATTGTACTTAATAGTTAGTTAACGATTAGTCCAATACAATTTGACTAGAAAAAAGCTTTTATTATTTGTTGGCCAGAGAAATATGATTTCATCTCTAAAACCGTTACATTTCATGTGTTCATCTAGTTAAACTTCAACTATTGACAAAACAGCCGTGTAAATTGATTTTAATCAATACTATAGTATGGTTTATAAGCAATCCTCAAGAATTAAATAAGAACTATATTGATCTTTCAATTATAAGGCATGTCAAAGGTAGCATGCGTGAGATATTTTATAAAATAACATGCAATAGTGATATTCAATTCTTTTATCTAAGTAACTAGATGGAATTTGTCATAAATAATCCTCAATGAGAAGGTTTCAATAAGTAATATAATGTCTCTTCATCTATAAGATCATAAACTAGGTCTATCATGAACAATTCGCAATGAGAGATTTGCAGTCAATAATGTACTAAAAAAATCTATTACTATATATAAAACGAGGACATAGGGGCAAAAGTTACCAAAAAAATGCCAATGAATTTACCCATTTAACCTTATTTTATTGAAAATAATAGGAGTGCCCAGACAGTATGCACGATCTATTACACATTCTCATACACTCTCATTGGCACGGTGGTCCGACCATATGTCCAAAAACGGGCTCCAACCACCCAATTAGGGTCTTTCTTCTGCAATTTGTACGTGGTCGGGGGCATAGAGGTGGAGAAGGAGACCTTGATCGTTGTATGCACGTATCAATTGCAATAGTCGATATACGGTTTTCTATCTTCCTTTTGGGTTATTGATTGGTACATTCTATTTTCTGTAATTTTGATATGTGATTGAAATCTTCGTTGTTTTATTGATTATGATCGGTACATTCTATATCCCCTAATTGTGATATATGTTCTTGGGTGAAAGACAAAAATGCCGTTTTTTTAGGTAACAGTAACAAAAATACCCATTCTCAGAATTTTTGACAAAAATACCCGGTGGAATACGCATTTGCCAAATGGGTATCTGGGACACGCATTTGCCAAATGCGTATCCTTTATAGTTTTTTTTTAAAATTCTTCTTGATTTCACGACTTTCCAGGCAAGTGGGCAACATGTCTCCTGCATGTCTCCTGCAACCACATGTGTGAGTCAGACAGAGACTACTTAAAGTGCCTTGAGTTGTCCATTTTTTTTAACAAATACGCATTACATGAATGCATATCCTCATATTACCCATTCATCTCTTGCGTATTATTTAGAAAATGTGAAGGATAAGCATTTACCAAATGCGTATCCCAAATACGCATTTGGCAAATGCGTATTGAAACGGGTATTTTGTCAGCTTTTTTAAAATTGGGTAGTTTCGTTACTATTACTCTAAAAAATGGATATTTTTGTCTTTTTTTTTCTATGTTCTTTTGGTTAATTGTTAACTGTGATATAACAATGCAAACTTATACTCTCAATATTGGCTTTTATCTGTTCATTGGTTAATTGTTTTAACGTTATGTTTTATGGGATTAACATAATTATTATAGTCTAATCTGATATCTCATTTATATATTACTTACCCTTATGTATGCGATTTATTACAATCACTAATTCCAATCTTGTATAAAACATAGAAATAACGTTTTCTATTCTGGAAGATCATTGTTTGATTTTGCACCAATGATGGTGTTTCATTATTTTATATTTTTACCAAAAAATTATAAAAGGAACAAAAATATTTAGATAAGAGCCACTATTATATATATATATATATGAAGATGAGTGAAGTTGCAACTTGCAGATACATGTACCTTTGGAGTTCGGTTTCTACGTAAGTATGATTTTTGTGATAAAAGTGCTATGCTAAATTCGTATAGAACTGCTAAATTAGGATTGTCCCTATTACTAACTTGAAAAGTAACAAGCAATAACCTTAAACACTTCTTTTAAGAGAATGCTATATGATGTAAGAGGCCCTTCATTTTTCTTGCCTGTTTTTTATTCCTAATTTTAAACACATAATATTTGTTTTTAACAATTGAAAGGAGCTCAATAATCGAGGAACTGATCTTTTTGAAGGCCAACAATGAAATAAAGGTGTCATTAAATCTTAGTTTGTTTATTACCTTAATGATCGTCATCTATATTTTAGTTCATTTGTTACCTCAATGACCATCATTCTGCGCATAATAAAACTTTCTTATATTCCAGTACTAGGTGTAAAGTATATTTTATTAAAGAAAAGAGGCAAACAAATTAAATTTTGGATGTATATCTTTAAAAGTTTATCTAAACGTGAAATTTTGAATGTGGTTAAGTATGCTATTGTTACCACGCTTAATAGTCGTAGTATTAATATGTGATAAATAATTTTTTGCATAGCTCAGTTCAAGCATTCACTACGTTAAAATTTGAAATAAATTAGATCCATTAATAACACATACATGTGTGGGTTTGATTTGGAGGAAACGATGAAGAATTTGCCTTGCAGGAAAGAGCTTCATTGGAGGTCACCTCTGACATTGTGACATTGTGCAAGCAGCACGTAGAAGCATTTTGTATAAAGCATAAATAGAGATTTGCAAGATCGTTAGACTGGTAATCTCTCACTGTTTAATCCTCTTTGTATTACTATCTATTGCACATGAAGTTAAGTCATGTGTGAGAATATTTTTTTCACATTTACCAAAAGATAGGTTGTCATATGATATATGACAAGCGTTTTGGGGCAAAATCCTACAAACGTTTAAGGTAAAATTACCTTTCTTTTACAAGTACAGTTATGCCTAACTACTTCTATCACCTCACGTGAAATATAGTTTAGATTTACTCTATTGACTCGGATAATAAAATAGACGTTCAAGAAGATGTTTACTCTCCTTTGCTTATTTAGCTTTATTAAAATACAACCTGATGCAGGATGGATGACATTCAACGCAATAGAAATCTTGGTAAGGGAAGCTCCGAAATTTCTGTAGCATTTTAGTCGGTTATAGGCTTCCGGTTTGGATACCTTTGCCTACATTTAAATATGAGTATTTGTAGAAAATATATACAATTGTACATATACTCGTATGAAAATGTATAATTATGCTGGTTGAATTTTTATCATTATTATTACCATCCTCTCTTCTTTAATTAAAATGCAATTATTGATGATTCTATACTACTATACCAAAAGAGTATTATGGTAAATTTGTAACCGAAACTATTCTTATAATAATAACATGATTAAATTCTTGTACTCTTCGCAGATTATGTATTTGTTTCTGCATTATTCTTCCACCTCATGTGGGATTCTGATGATATTTTCTCCCCAGGTAATCAGACCATTTGTAGGTTCGCTTTATTCTTCCCTGGTTCAATTAGTACTAAATACCACTTTATAACATTTATCATTCTGCGCAACAAAGTAAACACTGTTTGTATAATAGGTCTTTTAATATGAATTTGGTATCACGAGCAAGTAATTTTTGCATTTACATTGCTTTGGATCTGCCTTTTGAATGTTCTATAGTTAAGAAGTAAACCTGGACTTTCTCAGCACAAGAGTTCAGTTCCTTGTGACCAACATTCTGCATAGTTTGCATTGTGAATCAATAAAGGGAGATATCATGATGTGAACTTTTGTCAAGCCATTAGGAACTTGTGGTAGCTACAAACGCCCTTAAAATTTTCAGGTACTTGGTCGGTGCCATTGCAATAATCTTTGAGTTTCTATTTATTTTACTTTGAGTTAATTGCATATTGCATCCCTGTGGTTTTGGCCAATCGCAATTTTAACCCAAACTTCATATAAATTCAGTTTGCATCCCATAACATGTTTTGGCGGTTCACTTTGTACCCCTTTTACCGACTTCCGTCAAATGAGGCCAATTAATGTTATATTGACAAGGGTAAAACCGTCTTTTCCGTCAAATGGCTTTCTTCATGATCTGGGGACTGTTCATAAGCTCCGCCATCGCAAACTCAATCGTGTTAGGGGCTGTGTCCTGTCCAAAAGATACATCAGATGCAATCTTTATACAATTATTATCATGCGTTCAAAATACTCAATCAATCTCGCAAACATATCAAATTTAATAATAAATCAGATATATTTGGCTTTGCAATATTAGCAGACACCTCGGCCACCGCTTTCATAAACTCCATCGCAATTGCAGCCCTCTCTTTGCCCTTAACCGTGCTACCCCACAACATATTTGTTATCACATTTAGCACTGTTAAGAACATTTGTTCACCTAAGTTAACTGGACAATTTGCTTGATCATACAAATATTTACAAGTATTTCTAATTTCCTGTTGTCTACGATTGTAGACAGTATCAAGCACCGAATGTCCAAGTATTCTGTGGACAGAGACTATTATCAGCATTCGCCATTATGGTCCGTATGATGTCCATACAATATCACAAGCACCAGTTTCCATGGCATTTGTGACAGCTGAAACATCACGATTTGCATTTGAGAAAGGGGAGACTTCCTACCACTGGAAGATCTCTTGGGCCTGGTGGCGAACATCCAGGAGTAACATGAAACGGTGAACAAAACAAGGGAGATTGCAAGCAGTATTTGAGCAATGTTTTCCCATTTTACCCTTATCAATATAAAGTTAACGAGCCTCATTTAACGGAAGTCGGTGAAAGGGGTACAAAGTGAACCGCCAAAACATGTTATGGGATGCAAACTGAAATTATATTAAGTTTGGGTTAAAATTGCGATTGGCCAAAACCACAGGGATGCAATACGCAATTAACTCTTTTACTTTTGAACAAAGCAACATGTGAATTTTAATGTTGGAGTGTATTGTCCGACCCACACTGTTTTCTAGGTCATTGATTAATATTTTTGTTTTTTAATGTAATTGGATATATAATATATTAAAATTTAACTCCATAAAAGCACATACCCAGAAGTCCATAGTTGTTTTCTTTAGAAATTTATTTGTAAATTAAGTTAAAAGGGTGGTTATGCTTGTGTGGGGATTGAGTTATGATTTCTGGCTGCTTATGTGTGTAGAAAATCATTGTAGAAGATCTACAAATGCAATTGTTAGCTTATGAAGTGTTGTTATATGATAAGATAAGATGCATGTGAAACTCTTGATATACATTTAACTGTATTTTCAAAAGCACGTCCTTTTTTATGTTACATGAATGCAAGCGAGGCAATTAATGTGCTAATATTAATAATAAAAAAAAAGAAACATGTGCATGATATTAGCAACTACTTGTCACGTATTATGTATTAATCAATTCCGTTTATTTTCATTTTCTTACATATAGAAATTTTATAAGTTGTGTGAGTTTTGAATTATGATTTCCTGGATAGAAAATCACATTGTAGAAGTGCTACAAATGCACTTTTTAGCTTACGAAGTGTTGCTAATATGCATCTGATGATGAGACATGATGCAGGTGAAAGTGAAACTCTTAATATACATATAATTGTATTTTCAAAAGCAAGTCTTTCTTCTCTTTATTTTTTTAATGTTACATGAATGCAAGTGAGGCAATTAACCTGCTAATATTAAAAAAAAGTGTGCATGATATTAGCATCTACTTGTCATGTACTACGTATTAATTGCCTCCATTTGTTTTTCTTTTCTTACATAGAATTTTTTTTTAAATGTATTGTGTATTCTAGAATCCCACATTACAAAAAATTATTTTCGCTATGAATTCAATATCTTGGTGATGTGATAAAACAATAAATGTTACTTCTTCTTTTGTACAATGACACTTTATACATCGCAACCCTAATTTTTAATTGGGTTAGCTAAGATATTAGGCACTTTTAGCTTAATTTTACATAGAGGAGGACCGGAGATGATGGCTGCTCTTGATATATTGACATTAATAGGTATATATATCTGAGTATCAGCTGATTCCCCAAGAACGAAGTGGAATAATGTGGAGCCAAAGCATTCAATTGCCCAAAGTCACTAATAAAGTATCATGCTCAGTTTTACAAATTGTTTGTGTTAAGAACTTTCAAACTTGGTGTGTGTTTTTTTACCTTTTTAATATTTCAATTTTGAGTATAAATTTACAGCAATCGTTTTGACCTTGCTTTTGTAGTAGGCTTATAGATATCCTAGGGATTTTGTTATCGGTTACACGTTTTGTTTTGGTTTTATAACACTTTGGTGTACTATAAAAGGCCTGATGTTAATTTTGTAAATGTTGGAGCTATATTTAGTTATGATACAATCATTGAGAAACTCACAAAGGTAGCCATGGAAATAGCGATTGATGATATTGATAACGACTGAATAATTCTTACTAAAATGGCGTCTCAGATTTCAATGATAAAATATGTGTTATTATTTCTCAGGAGTCGTTATCCTCAATACTAAATTTATATAGTCAATGTGGCTTCAATAAAACATTGTGTTATGGATTTTCTGGAATCACATAGAAGATACCCTTCCATTCGCATATTTCCTAGAGGAGGCGATGTAAGGTATATACATTTGTATCTTCTAATTCCACTATGTGTACATATTCAAAAGTTTGTATGCTTTTTATAGATTTTTTTGTTAGATATCAGTAAACTTTCTTTATTATGTTGGCTTTATTTGTTTCACATCTTAGTATATTATATCGTATAATATGATTTTAGATAGTCAAGTACGATTAACGTGTGTATGAGTTTATTTTTCCTTTGTGATGTAGGTTATGTATATCATTCCTTGCATACAATGGATGCCTCTGTTCTTCTGGAACCTAGAAGCTTCAAATGTTTTTGATAAGATATCTACACTAGTAATGAATTTAGAATTGAACTTTTTGTACAGTTTTAGGTTTAGTTTCATTAAACAACTTGTATGTTTTTACTTTTTCAATATTTTTATTCTGATTGAATTTTTTTTCAATTTTTCCGACCTTAGCTTTTGTACCAGGCCTATAAATACAAAATAGTGCGAGTCAAAATGGAGACTCGTGCCTTGCACCTCTAATGGATGTAGAGTCGAACGCTTTGTATAGTTCGAGGCTTAGTTTAATTTAACAGCTTGTATAGGTTTTTACTTTTTCAAAAATTTTATTCTAATTGTAAATTTTTGCAATTTTTCTTAATTTAGCTTTTGTACCAGGTCTATAACTACAAAATATTGTGAGTCAAAAATTAAAAATCAAAATGGAGCCCCGTGTCTTGCACGGGCTTTTACGCTAGTATTTTATAGAGCTCATCTAAGCAAATTAGGTAAGATTTTGTTCTTCATTTATATAATTAATGTTCACACATAAATATATAATTGTATATCTTCATCCATATTTGTAACATTATTATGTAAAAATGACGTGGGAGTAGATCAATCATAAATAAATAAATAAACACATTTATCACAAGATTAGGCACCTCGACATTACATATCACCTCGACATTACATAGAGATAGCGAGAAACATATCACTCGATCAAGTTTGCAGAGTGCTCTCTCAATCAAAATTAAAGGTCTCTGATATTATTAAATAGATCCAATATTTTTCTACAGTCCATCTCGTTACTTGTAGGGGTGAGCAAAAAAACCGAAAAACCAAAACCGAGCCGAAAAATCGAAAAACCAAACCGAAAAAAACCGAAACCGACTAAAAACGAAAAAAACCGTAACCGAACCGAAAGAACGGTTTTATAACGATTTCGGTTTTACCCTTATAACCGAACCGAAAAAAACCGTCCATATATAATATTATATGTAATAGCTTATGAAAAAATTTGTTCATTTTTGAGAGCCTGACCAGAGACATATATAATAAACATAAAAGTTGCTACCTCATGTCATTACTTGTTCAGAATTTATGAATTTTTATAATAAGTAACAATGTTGTACTAAGTCTGAATTCACAGAATCATGTTACAGTGAGTGTGAATTCATAGAATCATCACCCGAGCCCTCACATTTCATCACCTTATATTCACAGTCTCATGCTTCAATTTAGTTACTGAATTATCATTAAAATTTTATATTAATAGAAATTATGTAATGTAAATTATGTTTTTATTTTATAGTATATGCAAGATAAGTATTATAGAACTTGTATATTAATAAAGTAAAAACCGAAATCGACCGATGGTTAACTGAACCGAAAAAAAACCGTTTGAACGGTTTGGTTACGGTTGTAAGGTAAAAACTGAACCGAACCGACGTACACGGCTTGATAACGGTTTTTTCAAAAAATGGAGTCGAATCGACCCGTGCACACCCCTAGTTACTTGTTTGATTACGTAAACTCATAATAAGGCCTTCCAACCCTGTCCATGCAACATTATGACGTTTCTTTATTTGTTTGATTATATCAATTCAGAATAAGTCCTTCCGACCCTTCCCATGTAACATTATGACGTATTTTTATTTATTTGATTACATCAATTCGGAGTAAGGCTTTCCAACCCCACCTTGCAACATTAGACGCACATGATATCCTTCACAAAAATTAATCGCATCTAAAAACATTAATTACATGAAGGTAGTTTTGGTTTTAACTCAACATTCTCATTCTTAATATAGGTTTAGAACAATTTCCTTCATCACTTCCGTTCACGTAATAAATAGATTCATAACAAGTTTTATTCATCAATTGTGACATTATTAAACGCATTCGATGATATTGTAAAAGTTTAACAATAATGAGTATCTGAAAATATTAGACATGCTCCATAACTTCACTTATTTGATTAGGTACATTAAAGAAGTTTAATTTTTTTTTCTTGAGGGAAAAGAAAACTTTTATAAATAGAAAGACAATTTATCCATAAATACAATAGAAGAAATTTTCCTAGGATAATGATTTTTCATTTCATATTTTAAAAATTTAGGTAATAGTGATTCATATAAAATTTTATCGATTTTTTTTTGTGAACTTTTAGATACGTTTCACTAGACAATCAAGTCTATACTATTATATAAAAGCCAAAACATTAAAAGTTTGGTTGGTCAGTCGGTCGGTACGGTACCCGTTGATTTTACTTATTTACCCTTACTCATTTTACTAACTAATCAATTTCTTTTTTTAAGTTAAACATATTTTTTTTCCCTATTTTTCAATAACTAAACAATTTCTTTTTTCAGGTAAAATATAATATCTTATATATTTTATCTAACTAAAATTTCTCTTTTATTAATCAATTTCCTTTTTCAGGTTAAACATATTATCTTTTCTATTTTTCAAAAATAAAATAATTTTCTTTTTCAGGTACTAAAATTTCTCTTTTATTAATCAATTTCCTTTTTCAGGTTAAACATGTTACCTTTTCTATTTGACAAAAACAAAATAATTTCCTTTTTCAGGTAAAATACAATATCTTTTACATTCCTTTTTTAAAAATACTACGAGCAATTTTGTCTAATCAACTAACGTAATTATATTATAATTACTAATCAATTACGCTTTTCACCCACGTTACTTTTTCTCTTTTCTCTAACTAAAATCTCTCTTTTTCCAATTATATCATGGACGATTACCTTTTTCAGCCAAAACACGTTACCTTTTTATTTTTTCTTACTAAAACCTCTATTTTTCCAATTATATCACGAGCGTTTCTATCTATTAAAAATGAAATAATAAAATCATTATACTAATTATTAACCGATTACCTTTTCAGCTAAAACCTATCATCTTTTCTATTTTTTCTAAATTAAATTTCTTTTTTTTCCCAAGAAATATCAATGGCAACATTAATATCTCATTTTCTAAAAACACTATGAGCAATTTTATTTAGTAAAATAACATAATTAAATTATAATTACTATAAACTATTCAATTACCTTTTTCACATAAATCATGTCACTTTTTTAATTTTCATGTTATCTTTCTATTTTCTCTAACTAAAATCTCTATTTTTTCAATTAAATCACAAGCGGTTCTATTTTATACAATAAACATCGTAATATTAATAATAAACCGATTACCTTTTTTAGCTAAAGTGTACCATTTTTTTATATTTTCTAACTAAAATCCCTCTTTTAATGGAAATATTACGGACAAAATTAATTTCTCCTTTTTTAACACGAGTAATTGTATTTAGTAAAATAACGTAATTAAATTATAATACCTATAAACTAATCAATTAACTTTTTCACCTAGAACATGTTACATTTTTTATTTTCTCTAACTAAATCTACTATTATATAAAAGCCAAAACATTAAAAGTTTGGTTGGTCAGTCGGTCGGTACGGTACCTGTTGATTTTACTTATTTACCCTTACTCATTTTACTAACTAATCAATTTCTTTTTTTAAGTTAAACATATTTTTTTCCCTATTTTTCAATAACTAAACAATTTCTTTTTTCAGGTAAAATATAATATCTTATATATTTTATCTAACTAAAATTTCTCTTTTATTAATCAATTTCCTTTTTCAGGTTAAACATATTATCTTTTCTATTTTTCAAAAATAAAATAATTTTCTTTTTCAGGTACTAAAATTTCTCTTTTATTAATCAATTTCCTTTTTCAGGTTAAACATGTTACCTTTTCTATTTGACAAAAACAAAATAATTTCCTTTTTCAGGTAAAATACAATATCTTTTACATTCCTTTTTTAAAAATACTACTAGCAATTTTGTCTAATCAACTAACGTAATTATATTATAATTACTAATCAATTACGCTTTTCACCCACGTTACTTTTTCTCTTTTCTCTAACTAAAATCTCTCTTTTTCCAATTATATCATGGACGATTACCTTTTTCAGCCAAAACACGTTACCTTTTTATTTTTTCTTACTAAAACCTCTATTTTTCCAATTATATCATGAGCGTTTCTATCTATTAAAAGTAAAATAATAAAATCATTACACTAATTATTAACCGATTACCTTTTCAGCTAAAACCTATCATCTTTTCTATTTTTTCTAAATTAAATTTCTTTTTTTTCCCCAAGAAATATCAATGGCAATATTAATATCTCATTTTCTAAAAACACTATGAGCAATTTTATTTAGTAAAATAACATAATTAAATTATAATTACTATAAATTATTCAATTATCTTTTTCACATAAATCATGTCACTTTTTTAATTTTCATGTTATCTTTATATTTTCTCTAACTAAAATCTCTATTTTTTCAATTAAATCACAAGCGGTTCTATTTTATACAATAAACATCGTAATATTAATAATAAACCGATTACCTTTTTTAGCTAAAGTGTACCATTTTTTTATATTTTCTAACTAAAATCCCTCTTTTAATGGAAATATTACGGACAAAATTAATTTCTCCTTTTTTAACACGAGTAATTGTATTTAGTAAAATAACGTAATTAAATTATAATACCTATAAACTAATCAATTAACTTTTTCACCTAGAACATGTTACATTTTTTATTTTCTCTAACTAAATCCTCTCTTTTTCCAATCATATCTTGGACATTCTATTTAATAAAATAAAATAATAATTTTATAATTACTAACAATCAATCGATTACCTTTTCAACTAAAACCTATCATCTTTTCTATATTTTTAAACTAAAATCTCTCATTTTCTATAAATATCACGGGTAACATATATATTTATTATTAGATCATCTCATAAAAAAATTTAAGCCTCCAAAATTCATGTTTTAAAAAATAATTTAAATTTATAAAAAAGTCATATAATATTAAAAAAAAATCATATAATATTAAAAAAAATCCGTGCATCGCACGGGTTTTGAGCTAGTATTATTAAATTGTATTTGAGTTAATTTAAAATTGATTATTACAATTTATAAAATTGGATAAAAATTATGATTACAAAAATGCAATTGCTCATTAAATAAAGGAAAATGCTAGAGTTACCAAACTGGATCCAAAAAATTTCCCAAATGTCACATGTAATCTTTTAATTGATTATATTATAATTAAATAAAATGAACCCATATATTCATATTAATCACATCAATTAAAATATTTCATTTGCCAAATCACCAATAACTTTTGGAATCCAATTCGGGATCCTAGCAGTGCTCTTAATCAATTAAATACGATAATAATACATAGTTTGTGGAAAGGGAAAAGAGTAGGCAAAAGCAACTAAAGAAATATTGGTGAAGATACATACAATTTGTCCCCCAAAATTTTAAAGCTAATTTGGGCCACCAAAAATCGACGACGATTGCCTCCATTTTCTTCCTTGAGGGTATTCATTATCATCCCCCATGCTTTCGGCTTTCCCCTTCCATTTCTTATTCCCAATGCTCTCTTTTTATGCCTTTTGTGTAGGTTATGTTGTTTGTTCTGAAACATTTTATGTTAATATCTTTAATTAATTAATCCTTGTTATATCTGGGTTTTTTATACTTTGAAGCTGCAATAAATGTTTTATGCACCATTAGTTTGATATTTATATTGATTTCTGGTATGCTTTAGTCATCTTTATAGGTTTTCAAGTTATAAGTAAGACTGCAATCCAGAATTCCATCTATTTGAAGCCGTGGTGTCGTTTTCGATATTAGGTGATTCTCTTTTTGGTGTACATTTATGTTGCTATTAGGTAAATTGGTTAGCTAAAATAGTATATGATCATAATTAGCTATATTATAGATGATGATGAAGTGATTTTGCTCCAATGCTATTAGCTATATTTCAAAAACAATATCTTACTATTATAATTATCGAAGGGAGATGAGTTGGATATGCAATAAGTGTAAAATATTAGTATAAAGTTGGAGGGAGATGAGGTGGGCATTTATAGATAATGGTAGTGGATCAACAAATATAGAAGACCAAGTGAGGTTATCTAAAAATTTTATTGCTAACTGATTGTGGTTGGAGAAGGCAATCATGTATATGGCTTAGCTATATGAAGTGCCAACTAGGATTTAGCTAACAGGTTTGTATGGGTTGGAGATGCTCTTAGTGATTTGATTGTATCTGATTATTATGTTTGATTAATTCTTTACGATTTTTGTCTTCCATGTACATTTTTAACTCGCATGATTGTTTTATTCAAATTAGAAGTTATCCTAAATTGATCTGAATATGTACTTAAAAGTTACAACTGTTATTTGTTGAAGTACATGAAATTTCTTGTTCCTGCTAGATTTGCTATATTTTAGTTACTTTTTTAAAGATACAATACATCATATCTTCAGAATCTTAATTAGCTTATTAAATTAGGTTTTATAACATATAAAAAGAAATGGCCACTGGGGAAGATGTGGACTCTTTAGATATGAAGTTGCCTCAATCAAGTCAATCGAATGTAGTTTGGAAAGAAGAAATAGAACGTAGCAAGTCCCAGATTGATTTGTTACAAACAAAACTTATGGAGGTAAAAGATAGTATAGATGGGTCTGGGGAAGATGCAAAAAAGGAGTTGGAGGTTCTTTGGAGGAGGGTCAAAACTACAGCAACATTGTTGATGTACTTGAGATCAAGAGCAAGAATTATGGCAATTCCCCACTTGGCTCAGACCTCCTGTGGTATTAAACAATTAGATGGGGTGGGGATTGTTGACAGAAATGGAACACCATTGTCTAGTTGGTCAAGGAATGTTGATCTTTCTTCCTTTGACACTCTAGATGGTGAAACATGGATGGGCATAAAAAATCATCCAAGCGCTGTTGATGAACAAGATGGTCTTTACATTGGTGAGATACTTAAGAGTGTGCAGATGGTCACAGATGTTATGGAGTCTCTTGTGAAAAGGATTATTATGGCAGATTCTGAAACTGCTAGTGAAAAAGAAAAGGTAACAATAGGACAAGAAGAGATCAAAAAGAAGGCTTTTCAAATTGATAACATGTCCACAAAGTTAAATGAGATGGAAAAATTTGCATCGGGTACCAACGGAATATTATGTGAGTTGAGGGAAAGAGTTGAGGATCTGGTGGAAGAAACTTCTAGACAGAGGCAGCGAGCTACGGAAAATGAGCAGGAGCTTACACGAGTTAAGCAAGACTTTGACTCATTGAAATCCTATGTCAGTAGTCTCATCAGTGTGAGAGAAACTCTTCTTTCATCAGAGAGGCAGTTTCAAACTATCGAAAAGCTTTTTGAACGGTTAGTATATTTTCTTTGCTTTGCAGCATTCAAACTGTTGCATGTACATGATATGAACCATTATTGCTGCAATTTACCATTTTTCACATAGAAAAAAAAAATCCTATGAGGTCTGAAATGCAAGTGAGCATAGTATGATTTAAATCAGTTTAGTCAGACACTACTAACAGGACTTGGGCATCCATGTCCTTTCTACTGCATCGCTGGCTTTCATTTATAGTCAGTGAGTTGTAGTATTGTTTTAATTTAATGTTACCTAAACTATTTGTTAAACTTGGAGTACCTAGACACTCGACATTCAGACATGAGCATGGACCTTCAATGCTTTAGTATGGGCTAAAAACCTGCAGAATTCAGGTAGTATAGGTTATAACGTAGTCGAGATGTAAACCTAAGGAGTTGCATATTAGTCTGGAAATCTGAAACTCCATTGTTCATTGCTGCCTGTCATGCTTTAATAAGAACATATATTTGAAGATATTATTGTTTCTTTCCTTTTTTAAAATATAAGTTTGTTTTTCCAAAGGTCTATACATTTGGAAGGTAGCTGGACAGTTCAGATGTTGTAACTTGGTCATGTAAAATAAGAGGACTTGTATAGTCCCTTGTTGATTGTATGACTGTTTTTGTATGTCTGTAGAGTTAATTCTTGAACACATAAACTGAAATATGCCTGCACCAGTTGCAATACGTGAATTTTGGTCCTAGGTTTATTCTTCTCCATTAAATATTCATTTGTACTTGTCATCTAACTTTTTATTTGTCCTCACATTTACTGTCAAACCATTAGAAATATGTTTTTCAGGTTACTCTTAAAGACTAGTAGCTTTCTCGTTTGTACCGGAAACATTATGTCTATTGATCAGTGCTTAAGTACCATATGGAATAATTCTTTTTGTGTTGAATTGTTTAGTGGAGAAATGTACTATTTACATATATATTCTCACATATTCGTAGAAATGTAGGTCCTCTGAGTTGCGATGACTCTGTTTAGGTTTAGCTGTTCTTTTGTGACAATCTTCTATGACATATAAGCAGTTTGATCCATCTTCTCAAAATTTTAGCTTCGAAAAAACCAGTACATGTTATGATAAATAGCTCCTTGAACATTGACTAATGTGATGCGTCTTTCTTATCTAGACGTTGTGGACTATCTAATGGTAGTTTTGTATTCCACTATACTGCTAACTTTGTTTATGTAATTGCCTACTTACACTGCACGAATAATCTGTAGGAGGTTTCAATATTCGTTTCATGAGTGAGTAGTTTATTAATTGACTTGGCACTGGTTTCTGTTATTTTCGGACTTCGATGCCTTTTGAAGTAGTTCATCTTATCTAGCTGATTCATAAACTGGTGTCAATGTAGACAGTTTTATAGAAACATCCCTGAGTCAAAGGTTAGTGCAGATATTGGTCACGATTAACACCTACTAGTCCTTATATGTGAACCCTTTCCTTGTGTTCAAAATTTATGTTGCAACATCTGCGGTCTGGTCTAATAACAGTAAAATTACGAGTCATTTAACCCGATATTCCTCCGAACAGTGTATTTTTGTTGCCTTTCCTTATATGGGTTGCCATGGGATAAGCTTTAGCTGGTATACAATATACATGCTTCAATTTTTCTCTCTGCAAAGACCCACGCGGAATGATAAGTCATATACAAAGATTAGTAAGACTTGCGGTCCACCTTTTTGTTAATGGGATAGCTAATGGGTGATGCATCTTTCTTCTAATGGTTGTGTTCAGCCTAAGCACTTAGCTCTTTAACTTTAATTTACTGGCTTTAAATTTTCTTTGTTTTTTTTGAAAGAAGAAGTTTGCATCTTAGTAATAATCATTTTTATTGTTCTGTATTACGTAAGAAATGCAGAGTTTTGCTCTTAGAGTTTTTACTTAACCTGTATTAAGTAAGAAATGCAGAGTTTTTGCTCTTATAGTACTTGTTAATATTCTATAATTTCTTAAATTTTAATTTGGAGCAGGTTAGCTGCTAAAACAACACAGCTGGAGTGTGAGAAGGTGCAGAAAGAGACTGAAGTACAAAAGCTTATGGAGGAGAATGTGAAACTGAGTGCTCTTCTGGACAAAAAAGAGGCCCAGCTGTTGGCGATGAATGAACAATGCAAAGTAATGGCCCTAAGCGCTTCTCACATCTAGCTTTGCAAGCTTATCTTGCTGGTCGTATTGTAGGTGGTTTTTGCTTCTAATTATCTTGCGGAAACTCAGTTTGTGTGAAAGATGTATGGAAAATTTGTACGCCATCAGTGTATAATGGTTATCCCTTGCTGAACTTCTAACGAATCCAAAAACCATATATGTAAGATCAGTTTCTTCTATCGTTGTATGCTAAACTTGTAATTAGTCTTATGGTCGATCTGCCCCTAGTTGGCTGGTGGCAGTTCTTCTGGTGGCAAGATTTTTTGCCCCCTGCCTTTAATGGTTTCTTTCATTTTCCATAATCTCGGCATTACTTTGGGTAATGTATAAGATCTAGCCATCTGGGTGGTGCTTGGTGGGGAATAAAATGAGCGATCCATTGAAAAGGGCAGAGCCCACATACAATGATTTTATATGTAGTAATTATGTTTACATCATCTTTTTTAATTTTTTTTTTTTTGAATTCTCAAGAACTCATTAGTTTTTTTAAAAAAATTTCATTTATCCTCTCATCTTTTGTGTTTTCCCCTACAAAATGACAAAAAAATAATAATCTATTATACCTTTTTTTCCCTAACATTTCGTTGATTAGAGTTTATACTAAAAATTAAAAAATTACAATAAAAGGTAATCTTATTTTTTCAAATAATTACAAATGAGTAACTTATTCTAACAAATTTAGGAAATCGAATCACAACTTGAATAAATAAGTCCTTATCACTTTAAATATCTGGTTTAGAAGCAATACATTTCGTAAAATTTGGTATGTTTGCCTTGTGCCTACTTTAAGCTGTTTTTCATCAATTTTGTGATTACGAAAGTAACTTCTATCATTATGTAGCTAAATTACAGTGTCTTGAAAATTTTAAATACATGCATTTTTTTTTTGATAAATAGTCGACATTCATTCCATACACGTAGAGGCGAACGGCAGTTTTAATTGTTATCAACTGAAAGTGGAGGAAATGCATAAATATTATAAATCAAATATAAATACTGGCGACCAAATGGAAAGTTTGACAAGTTTACTATTTTCTGGTAGTCTCTCTGTGCGAGTATATAATACCAAATGGAAAATCCAATTCAACTTCTTATAATTCGGGTCCCTGAACTTCTTATTAAACTCCTGGCAAACTCTCTGCTATAAATGAGCAAAACTTCAAAATTTTCCATGACTTGTGCAAGCTCTTTACAAGCCAACTTAAGTTCTTCAAATAACTCAAGATTGCCCGGAGACTTTGTACAAGTAAAAAAATATAAGGCTACAACCTTATCTTCAAAAGAATGAATAGGTACCTGATCTCCTTTGTTGGAAAATGGGATGGCAATCCAAGGCATGTCAGAAAGCAAAAAATCAAAATGTTGTTGATGGTCAATTGGGAAAGATGGATAAAATTCATTTGGAAATTTGAATGAGCTATTTTCACTTACGGGAACCAACAGGACCTCAAAATTATTGTCCAACTGTAGATCTTTGTATTCATCCATTACAAATGTTGCATGCTACTTTGTAATGTTATAATCAGAATTGCAGCGTGGCAATTGCAAAAAACAAAGTGCGATAACCTTGCCTTCCAAGTTCCAACTGCTCAGCCGTTGATTGTTGTTTTTGATGAGGCAATCCATTTCTTTGGTAAAGAGAAGGTCTTTAAGATTAATAGTATCCCCTTTTTGCACGAATTGATTGTCGGGATCCTTGTCTGCATTTCTATAATCAGATTTTGAAATCACCCTTTTTAAGCGTGCTTCTTCCATATATTTATCAGCATTTTCTCCAAAGCGATAGTTTGGCAATGAATCCAACTGGGGTGGAATTGAAGTATAAGAGCTAATGTTGGTGGCGTTTGAAGTTGTCGGAGAAGTACAAGTAATTAAGGATGATGATGATGATGTTCCTCGTAACCTAAACAATCTGTTGGGAATATTACACACTACAGCAACAATGAGACAGTGATATATATTAAACAAGAACATGCATAAAACCAATTAACAGAAACAAATCACGAAGGCAACACAAGAATATAATTAGAGACTATAATTAACGAGAAAAGTAAGAACACTTATCTCTCACAGAAGATTACCAACCACTGATTAGAGAGAAAGAACAGCCGAGTCGCCAAATCCTTCGAGAGGACTTGACTGTTCTTGAAGAGAATATTGCCCCACTTACGCTGTGTTGGGATGCAGCAATATTACTTCCAGGATAAAACAGCACAGATCAATGTGTTCACAGATACACCAGAGATCAACGACGACTAGCACCTCAGTTCGCCTAAGAATTATGTAAATAATCTGTTTGTGTCGAGAGAGAACAGAGAAGAAGAACGAACAAGGGTTTTCCTCAACGTATCTTACACTCTCTCAACGTTATATCTTCGATATATATAATACCCAAAAATAAAACGTAAGAGATATGCCTTAAAAGAAAGTAAATATTCTGATTTAATTTCATTAACTGTATCAGTATTGATTTTTTCAGTTACAGCCCCCAAAAATAAAACGTAAGAGATATGCCTTAAAAGGAAAGTAAATATTCTGATTTAATTTCATTAACTGTATCAGTATTGGGTTATGTTCAGAGTCTGAACATCAGGATTTGATGTCTGATCAGCTCAATAATGTTATGTTCAGAGTCTGTCCATCAGGATTTGATGTCTGATCAGCTCAATAATTCCAAGTATTGACAGCTCGATTTGATATGTTCAGAGTCTGAACATCAGGATTTGATGTCTGATCAGCTCAATAATGTTATGTTCAGAGTCTGTCCATCAGGATTTGATGTCTGATCAGCTCAATAATTCCAAGTATTGACAGCTCGATTTGATGTCTGATCAGCTCAATAATTCCGTCTGTCCATCAGGATTTGATGTCTGATCAGCTCAATAATTCCAAGTATTGATAGCTCGATTTGATGTCTGATCAGCTCAATAATTCCAAGTACTGACAGCTCAATAATTCCAAGTACTGATACAACAGTAGTAACAAATAAAATCTGATGTTCTGTTAAAATAAATTCCAGGTGTGACAAACCGAGTCAAATCCCGAGCTTTTTTCGAAAATTGGGTCGAGTCCCGATCACGAATCCGAAATAAGCCAAAGCAAACTAGCCCAAATGCAGCCAACTTGGGTAATCCACAAGCCCACCACAGGCCCCCAAAAGATCATGATTTGTTGGTGCACTTAGTAGTAGTACTTTACCTTATACACTGAACAGAAGTCCCAAATCTCCTCGATGTGGGACTGGGGTGTTACAAACTCCCCCACTTAAACTCCTGACGTCCTCGTCAGGCCTGAACGGAAATCCCATAGGTCCAAGATCGTTCCTCCCTAGCCATTGTGGGATAATACCGGTTGGCTTCGTGTCCCCACCTCCGGACCTCTATCCATTGTGGGATAATACCACCAGCCTTCGTGTCCCCACCTCCGGCAACTTGACGAGTCAAGCTTTCGAGAGTCGGCTCTGATACCATATGTAACCTCGCCCAGGTCGCCTCGCGTACGCGAGACGCCGAGAAATTCGCCCAAATCGCCCTTCGACCCGACCCGAGTCGTGTCGTGGCGTGGCGAGGCGGGTGGCGGCGGCGCGTGTGTGTGTGCGCGAGGCTCACACTACAACCATGCACACCCACATGCCTTAGTAGTTATACACTACACTTGCACATGGAGCTGTATAAAGCCACCAACCTCTCATTACCAATTCTATGTGGGACTTAAGTTATTTCAACTAACTAACCCACATAACCCATTTCAAGCAAGCAACTTCAACTCAATTTATTTATGGATTCCACTAAGAAAATGTCTTAGATCCAAACATGAAAGTTTAAGTCCTTATTCCAAGAAACAACCTTCACTTTTTAATTTCCGGAAATTACATCAAGAACATATTATAAATATGCCTCAAACTTTCCATTTTCTAACACAATCTTCCCAAACTCCTCCTCATCTTCCCTTGTACACGAACAAATAAATCTTGATACTATATTTTAAAGTTAGAACTTGATCCTCGGCTGCCTCTCTTTCTCTCTTGTCTGTGTGTTGGTAGTGCTACTGCTACTTGAATATTATATTATATAATAAAATTACAAGATTAATTTTGATAATTCATAAATTTGGACAAGTATAAATATTATATAGCATGTGATTATAATGAGACCAACAGGTAATTTGATGGATATATTTTTGTAATAATTACAAGTCTTTTAGAACTACGTTTTGTTTTTATTTAACTAAATAAAATTATCTATTTAGTTATTTAAATCATCTAACAATCCATCAGTAATTTAATGAGTAAATGATATAGTATGTAACTATCCTAACAAGATGGAAAAAGCTATAGCTGGAAGTGTACACAATACCGTAACTGTTAATCTTGAACAAGACGAAGAGAAAGTAAAAGACTTTCATTGGTAGAAAAGAGTTATTTACAAAATGAAGAGTTGAAAACAATATTTACAAGATTACTGATCTATATACTGTTCTGGAAATAAGAAAAGTTCGTTACAACTCTAACTAAGTAACTAACTAATGCTTAGCTGGAAATGCTGAGGTGGAAATATAATTTATAATTAACTAATTAAGTAACTCCAACAGTAACAAATGAGCGCGATGAGATATCTCGAGTAGTAAGGGTGTATCTCTTGTCGTTCTAGGATTCTTGGGTTCCATTTTTGCTCACCCCGAAATTTATTAGAACGGATACTCATTTATAAGGCATATAAGTCTAAATACTCAAAAAAAAAAAACCCACAGTAACAAATACGGAGTAAAAGCATCTCCAAAAGACTTTTAAATAAGCTCTTAAATTCAAAAATAAAGAAGATGGAGAAAAAATGAGCTCCAAGAGACTCTTAGTGGTTTTTAAAAAGCTTAAGAGCCTATTCTCTCTCCTCAATTTTAAGAGCTACTACATGGCTCTTAACTATTTTCTATCAATAAAATATTCACTTGTACATGGTTGAATTTAATTGCATGTCATAGTTATGTTTGAAATATTAATAAAATATAAGTTAGGAGTCAAGATAAAGAGCATTGTTGGAATTGACACGAAAATCTATGTACTAAACCATATAATTTATATTATATTTAAGAGTTAACTAAGAAATTATTGGAAATGCTCGAAGGCATTCCTCAATCCCTTCAAATTTCTTATCAAAATTGCTCTTCCATATCCATATACATTTTGCTTGAGTCAAAGTTACATTTTGACATCCGGACAAAAAAAATTTAGCTAACAAGAACGGAAATGTAAAACGGTGAAAACGTTGGTGCCATTTTTTAGTAACAAAAAACTTAGAATGCCCCTCAATTTTAATATCGTTAATGAGATTTTTGATAAAAATACACATTTTATATCAAAACGTAAATAATAGATACGTAAAATTATTTTCTTAAATAATAGGTACATACTTTGTAAAAGACGCAAATAATAGGTACACACTCTATAATTAATTTTAATTAACTTTTATTATCTGCAATTTTTTTCCCTTCAAATTTTGGTTTTGCAACAAAAAATCTAACCTCCTAATTTTAAAATAAACATATAAAAACTAAAAAAAAATAATCTTAAAAAACGCGACACTCTGACAATCTACCATGGTGAGTCGTATAAAATCCAAAACTTGACCGGAAATATACATACAGACATACATATATACATATATCTGCCGGAGCTTCACAATCAACACAATGAAGCAATCGGTCAGAAATATATGTATATATTATAATCGCATACTTTACATATGCTTGTTAAGCATGTCAATTAATGTAGTGTCGGGTATAAGAATTCCGGATCGGATCCAAAAAGATCCGACAAATGAGGTACTCAAAACGGCAGCGTTTTGTCTAGGAAGCTTCTGGAGATCCGAATCGGTGTTTGGTTGTGTGGATGGTGTTGTACGGACTTGCGTTGGTTATGCTGGTGGATCTAAAATTAATCCTGAGTATCGGAGTCTTGGTGATCACGCTGAGTGTGTTCAGGTATTATTTCATTATTATTCGAGATTAGTTTTAGTGTGAGTACACGTGAGAATAACTAAATATTTGCGGAATCTTGTAAGAAGGATATTATTGATAGTGTACTAGTGTATAGTGTGTGTGATGTGTTTGATTTAATTAACTTTACTTGTTATTAATTGTGTGTGTTTAGAGGATTAATGAATGTGGGGACAATGTGCTTCCGATTCAATAGTATTTGACTTGTGAATTGTGATGCAATTCTTCGGATAGAGGTGTTCGGGCATAATTGAGCCTTTTTTTTGGCTAAGTGATTGGTTATCGTGTAATTTAAGGTTGGATAAATTTTAAGTTCAATTTCAGATATGCTGTTTGTTTTCGTGGAATTATTACGTTGTCTTGCGAATAAGTTTAGGCTACAGAGTACCATTTGGAAGCATTCTATAAAGGAAAGCTGCATAGAAAGGGTTTGTTAGTTTTTTTCATAATTTAGGTATGTAGTATATACGTATATGTGCACATATGCACAGATATGCATAATGCAATCATGCTCTTCCATAAGATAGATCTGCTGGCTTGCCTTACGATTCACAATGTACTAAAGACAATGCCTCGTTGAGCCTTATGGATACACCCAGTTGCATTTAAATATGATTGCACTACTGCTACCAACATGGTTTTAGAAGATAATTTGATGATTTTATAAATAAACCAGTATTCACTCAAATATCTAATCTGTGTTCGAGAAGTTTTGGACCCTCGACCTTCCATAAAAGGAGCTGATAGAGATCCTGCTAGACAAAGAGGTCCTTGGTCTAATATTCTTCTTCATCTGTTACAAGGAAAGATTTGAGTAGCACCAAGCATTAGTGTTAAGTCCTCAACTAGTAAACGAAAACTAGTCGACAACTCCTGAAATTGCAATGACTTGGATTTAAGAGGCAAGTCCATTGACTGGCCAGTTGATATATAGATTATGTAAGTTATGTATTTATGCTCAAGTTACAATCCGTTTAATATATGTAATTATCTATATAGGCTTGGGTGACTAGTTGGCAAGTCACAAAAAAGCAGTGACTTCGATTCAAGAGGCAAGTCGATTGTCTGGCCAATTGATATATATGCATATTTAATGTAGTATTTATATAAGTAATTTATTTTATGTAATTTTTACGCATGTTATGACCTATGGAACGTACATGATTTTATATATATAGGCTTGGGTTCAGATGACAACTAATCTATACTGGAGAACCTGGGGAACCGTTTAAATTTTTGCTAGAGTTATAAATTTTTTCATTACAGTGTTTTTCCTAAAGGACACCTGTTCATTTTTTGTCAAGATGAAATTTTTAGAGGACAAGAACTGTATTTAGTTCTCCATGTAGAATGGTTCCCCAACGAGCCCAAAATCTCTCTATCTATAAATGTATATATGTTTAATCAATTATTTATATTAATATTAATCTAACAATAATTTTTTAGATAAATTCTCTCTATATGTTTTATCTTTTAACAGCATGAGGACTTTATTATGTGTTAAATATGTTTATATTTATAATCAGTTTGTTACATAATCTCACAATTGAATGTTATTCATTTTACTTTGTAGTTTACGTCATCACAATATTTATCATATTAGATGTTTTTTAATATTTGACGACTAGCTGACTAAATGCTTTGTTAGACCCTGTCTGCTAGCCTTGACACACCGACATAACAATCTTGGTACCAAAATATAAATTGGCTCTGTAAATTTTTGGAAAGGGTTGATGTATGCAAATTGCAGTCTAGTTTTTCATTAAGAATTAAACTAACTTGTCATCTGTAACAAGTGGATATACACATTGCACCAAGTACTGCATGTATATAAGCTTCCTGAACCTGGAGGCAAGGGAAAGTCAGTTTAAATGGGAAGTTCACATATCATTATATGCTTCAGTGGAAAATGCAGCAAAGTTAAAGCAACAGAAGAGGAGAAGAACCTCCAAAGGATGTATTTCCTCGAATCTACACTACATCTACATTCTACAAGGACACTAAAACTCTCAAGGAATTTGTCAGAAAGGCTCTTCATTTTCAAGTGGTAACGGTTGCAGTGTTAGCATTTTCTGTGTGAGCTGATTTTAAGAGTTACCGAGTTTGTTACAAGACCAGTAGGGTCTTTAAGCTTCTTTGGAAGTACTATATATAAAACTGAACATACCTGGATACAAGTGTATTTTATCTCCCTCTACTATGTTTCTGATTCCCTAATTTTTCTCTTCTTTCTTTTCTTCTCCAATTTTTGTCTAATCTATATCTTTTTCTGTACTTATCTCAAAATCATTGAAGGTTGTGACATGATGTCTTCGTTTGTTTTAAAGACCTTTGCATTTGGATTCATGTCAATAACATCATCAATCATATTTGGTAATCTGATTATCTCACTGTTGTGGAATAAAATCGAGGGTTTGTAAATTGCGGCTAGGGTTTGTATGTATTAAATACAAGGGATGGAGAGCTTCGAGCTTTAATGGTTCTTGCGTTCGAGACTAAACGGTCCTCACAAGATGCTACGTATCTCTGTATTGTTAGAGAATCAAGCCAACGTAGTTCTGAGAATGAGGGGTTAGACCCTTTATATAGCATGAGAAGCCCTAGAATCGTAGTAGAATTAGGTGACTTGGTGCAGTGTTGTGAAAAACGCGATTAATCGCGCGATTAATCGCGCTTCGCGATTAGTCGAAGGTTCCGCGAGTTGCGTGTGAGCGATTTAGTGCGATTATGAAATTGGCTAAAAATCGCGGTTGACTCGCGATTACTCGCAAAAAATCGCAAAAAAACTCGCACTATGCTTAAAAGACTGAAATACCCTTATTAAAAAAACCCTACTTATATCTTTATAAGTAGGGTTTTACACAGCCGCTCAAACTCATAACTCTCTCTCATTCCCTTCATCTCTCATTCTCTCTACCCCTCTTTCTCTTCATCTCTCTCTTTCTATCTCTCTCTCTTATATATTCTCAAAGCTGATCATAGATATATAGTATACATACTATATATCAAGTACTTTCTTTTGTGCCAGTTAGGTGTTTGATGAAATTCCCCTTAAAAGAAATTTCAAGTACTTACTGATTACTCTAAAAATGACTCGTACTGCTGATATTGGGTGGAAATATGGGAGTCCTGTACAGAATGATAAGTCAAAAGTTCAGTGCTCATTTTGCAAGCACATCTACAGTGGTGGAATTAATCGTTTCAAGAAGCATCTAGCTGGTGGATACAATAGAGATGCTACACCATGTGATAAAGTACCAGCTCATGTTAAAGATGAAATTATAGAGTTCCTGGGGAAGAAAAAAGAAATGAAACAGAGTCGAAATTTGGAGCAGGTAAACATAGAGGATGAAGATTCTATGGATGGAACTAGTGCTCATATACCTCAGTTAAATTCAAGCATTGGAAGTAACCAACAAAGACACACCAGAGGCCCAATAGATGCTTTTTTCATGCCTGATCCTGAAGCAATATCAAGGCAGGCAAAAAGAAAACTGACCACAAACGAAGATTCAAAAAAAATCATGGAACATTTCAGAAATCAGGCTTGTAAGATGTTCGCGAGGTGGATGTATGATGCAGGGATTCCGTTTAATGCTGTTAATTATGACAGCTTTGGTCCTGCAATTGAAGCTATTGGTCAACATGGTCCAGGAATGAAACCACCAACCTACCACGAGGTTCGAGTCCCATTACTTAACAATGAGTCCCATTAAATTAATCTAAATGTTCGTGTAGCAACATGGTGGGAAAATTTTGGAAGTTCAGCTCCAAATTTACAAAGATTTGCGATCAAAGTTTTGAGCCTCACATGTAGTGCATCAGGTTGTGAGCGCAACTGGAGTGCTTTTGAACATGTAAGTTATACCTCAAAATCAATCTTTTAGGTACATGTATTTGCCTCACACCATCTTGATAAACCAGATGTCCTAATGTTCGTTAGGGAACTGTTATTGTTTTGTAGATACATACAAAAAAAGGAATAGGCTGACTCAAAAGAGGCTCAACGACTTGGTATATGTCAAGTATAATAGAGCACTAAAGCGTAGGTTTGATGCACGTGATGTCCAGGACCCGATTGCTTTAGATGTAATTGACGATTGTAATGAGTGGTTGCTTGGAAAAAGCCTTGATGATGACGATGTGGATCCAAATTATGTGCATGAAGGAGAAGATCTTAGTTGGGACGATGTTTGCATTGCTTCTGGAGTTGAAGAACCATTATATCGTACTAGGCGCTTGACAAGAAACATGAACACCTCAAAATCAAGTGAAAGAGCTTCTTCTTCTTCAACTCTTCAAGACGAAGATGATGAGGAGGAAGAAAGAGAATTCGAGGGACCCGAGATTGAGCTAAATGATTTTGAAGCATTTGACTTGCTAAATGTCATAGATTGATATTTCCACTAAGCTTGAGAGTTAAGACTTTTTATTATATTTATTTCCACTAAGTTGGAGACTTATTATTATGTTTTAGTATGTTTTAAGTTTTAACTTTTACTTAACGTACCATTCTAGTGTTAAAAATGATAACTAACATTTTTAGAAGTAATTATGTATAAATACAAATAATTAAGTAAATAATTTCATTTTTGGCAAAAAATCGTGCGAGTAATCGCGAGTCGCGCTTCAAAATTTGAACTTGCGCTTTTTTTGATTTTGCGCATTTCACAACACTGACTTGGTGGGCAAGTCACCGCCTTGAGGAAGGTTCTAGACTCCTTCCTTGTAGGAGTCAGTTCCCATATCAAATTCTGTGTCTTGGAGGCTAAGCTTGGTAGGGGTAATGTTCTTATCTGACTCTTATTGCTGAGCTGGTTATTACCCTTAATATTAATTACGAAATTAATATCGTAAATAGGGTTTGGGCCCATCTGGTGGGCCCCACGTTTGGACCATATTAGGTCTAATTAATGCTACATTAAATGTGTCTTTAGGGCTTATTTTTAGCCCCAATCATTTGCCACCAACTTCTAGGAAAACTGATCAGGTTTTCCTTGAAGTTTTAACAGTCCTTTCCAAGACTCGGGTCAGGGTTCATCTTCATACACTAGTGTTTCACGAGTATTGTGATGTAAAGCGTGGAGCGACCGACGCATTTACGACAATGTTAATTCAATGCTAATTAGCACTAATCAGCCTTAACGATGTTTAAACAATGTTTAAATAACGTTAAACGGCATAAAACGGCACTAAACGGCGCTAAACGACGCTAAACGACACTAAACGGTGCTAAACAGCCTTAAATGACGTTTAAACGATGTTGAACGGCACTAAACGGCGCTAAACGACACTAAACGGTGCTAAACAGCCTTAAACAACGTTTAAACGATGTTAAACGACGTTAAATGGCAGAAAACGGCACTAAACGGTGCTAAACGGCACTAAACGGTGCTAAACGACATTAAACAGTGCTAAACAGCCTTAAACGACGTTTAAACGACAGAAAACGACACTAAACGGTGTTAATTTCAATTTCAGCCTTCGCTTGGTTATCTTGTTCAAAACAATCTCCATAGTGATCTTGGTCGTCAAGATGGAGAAACAAAAACAAAAATGTGAAAACTCGACTCGACCACCACTGTCAGTCGGCCGAACCGAAACCTCATACCGACAACCGACGTTGGTCGGCCAAAACGCCCTCGGTGAGCCGGTCGGCCGAGACCCGGTCGGCCAAAATTTTTCTCATACCGACAACCGACGTCGATTGGCCAAAACGTCCCCGGTGAGCCGGTCGGCCAAAATTTTCTCATACCGACAATCGACGTCGATCGGCCAAAATGCCCCCGGTGAGCCGGTCGGCCGAGACCCGGTCGGACAAAATTTTCTCATACCGACAATCGACGTTGGTCGGCCAATTTTTTTTTCAATCGATCGAAGCAAAATCTCGGCGCGATGACCGATGTCGGTCAGTCAGAGCCTTCCGTTGGAGCCCGGTCGACCGGTTCTCGGTCGGCTGGGCGAAACCTCGTGCTGACTATCAATGTCAGTCGGCCGGAGCCTCCGTTGGAGCCCGATCGGTCGGCTGAGCAAAACCTCGTACTGACGATCAATGTCAGTTGGTCGGAGCCTTCCGTTGGAGCCCGGTCGGCCGGCTCTCGGTTGGCTGGGCGAAACCTCGTGTTGATGATCAAGGTCAGTCGGCCGGAGCCTTCCGTTGGAGCCCGGTCGGCCGGCTCTCGGTCCTTGAACTTCAACGTCAATATTCGAACTTCGATATTTGGACCTCAATGTCAGTATTCGAACGTCGTTATTTGGACCTCAACGTCAGTATTCGATCGTCGAATGTCATTATTTAAAGTCGATGACCAAACAGACATCCTCGACTTCAATTTGGCTTTCATAACTTTCGTGACCTTGTGGGCCTTAACTCGCTTGTTGAATCCTTGGTTTTAAACCTTGAATCCATTTATGGTTGTCGGTTATAACCAACCCTTCATTCTCATTCTAAGATGTGGATCTTGTGGTGAAGCTTGTTAATTCTTGCCCCCTTACTTCGTGTGGTGGAGGTCTTGCTTCTCGGTTGATCGTTCAAGAAGTTCATTTGCCACTCAGCACTTGACTTCAAGTCTGGTGTGCCTTGGCTAGTTGTCACTCCTCTATTTTGACTCTAGGATTCCAACCTTATTCTTATACTCATATAACCTTGCTTAGGTTTCAACTTGACTGATGACTCTTGATTCGAGCCCTTAAACTCAAACGACAAGCTCGATTAGAGGCAGACAGTCTTGTTGGCCATCCAGGCTTAATTTTTGTGTCGGGATTTGAGATTCAAGATTTTAAGTATGGAATGACAAAGGACCTCTTATCTCATCACTCTCTCACTAACAGTTTCTGTGCCTTCAAGGCATTATCAGGGAACCAACCATTCTCAAGATGAGCTTTGATAGGGTCTATCCTTCAGCTTCCCTCATCAATTGGTGCTATCATCGTTTTGAAAATGCCATCGGAGGTCTCTGAAAGTGCTCGGAGGAACTTGATGAATTCCTCCGAGCCAGCATCAACGACATCAGCTGCCAAGTGCACCATGAAATGCGAATAATCCCCTTCATAATATTTCTTCACCAGGCTCACAAAATTCATCCGTGCTGCCATTGTAGCGTGTATTAAAATGCGGTTCTGTAAATATAAGGATATTTACAGAACCAATCTGACCAGTAAATAAAATGGGACGATATGATTGGTTGGAATATTTTAAAGTAAAGTAAAGTATTGATTGTAGGGTGAAATGTTTTTCACCATAGGTAAAGTAGGGTTTGACCTAAAGTAGACATAAAGTAGCCATCATGTTTTGTCCCCCAGGTTAAAGAATATATTCTTTAACCAAGGTTAGATGTTTTTCACCCTGAATTCGAAATTCAAATTATTTTGAATTTACACTTTGGAAATCACATAATCTCCTTCCGGAATTAAATATGATTGGGTTTTCAGTATTGGGTTTAGGGTTAAGGCGTAACAATTAAAAGGGATTAGGGTTTTAGTTTTAAAAAAATGAAAGTTCTGATAAATAACATTTTCTGAATGTAAAGCCCCTTACAAAAATTATGGTATAATTTTTATAATTTAATTCCCATTATTTCGTACTAAACCAGGAGGGGGGGACAAATTTCCGCTCCCCACATGTCGGCCGGCCGGGTCGGCCCTCGGTAATATTATAGAGGGCCTCCCCTTGTCCAAGACACCTCTATATATTGACCTCTAATACTCCAATACAAGGGGTACAGTTGCGAGCTCTTAATTGGAGTAAACCTTTTATTCACCAAAATGCCACTCCCACAAAAACGTTACAGGTTACAAGCCGAGAACATTTTCTTGACGTATCCACGGTGTTCATTGTCCAAGGAGGAGGCTCTCGAGCAACTGAGATCCATTGCTTGTCCTTCGAACAAGAAATTCATCCGTGTAGCAAGGGAATTGCACGAGGATGGGGAACCCCATCTCCACGTCCTAATCCAGTTCGAAGGGAAGGCCTAGTTCACGAATTACAGGCACTTCGATCTTCGACGGATAGTGTGCGTCTCATCATAAACATTAATCCAACGGTTCCCTCGTATTGGAGTACATCCAATCTGACGGTTGAGTTTGATAACTATTGGGATGCATAGTGACAACACGTGGGTCAAATAGTGAATTTCCTTGTGTGAAAAGACCTCTATACCCTTGAGTTTTTTTCTGTTCACATATTTCCAGGGGCATTTTGGTCATTATGGGGTTTACTCCAATAATCACGCTGCGCGGCCGGTACTCCAATACTCCGGCGCGGCCACCAGTAATATTATTGGTGGCCGCCAAGGACAAGACGGGACTATTGGAGACTCTTAAGCTCAGTATTTGTATCCTCGTCCAAGAAGGCTTTATAGCTGGATTTTGGACCAGAATTGCAGAGGAAGATTGTGGGGATCCCACCCGTTATGATCATGGGCTTTCCATATTTCGTATTGGACTGCCATCTCCTTTGGGGCCCATGAATTCTTTGAAGTGCTTGACATAATGAGGATCCACATCATCTATCACATTAAACCAGGCCTCGTTAGTAAATATACGTGGGTTGAGGTTCAGGTGTCCACACAAGTAATTGTGAGGCCCAAGAGATCGAGCCCACAACGTCTTACCAGTACGACTCTCCCCTTGTATGACAATACTCTTGGGCCTGTATGGCCGCGCAGCGGGCCCAGTTACATTTACCTTAGCCCAGTCCAATATGTCTTGAGGGACGTTGTTGAACGAACCAGATTCGAATGGGCTCACGAACGGTGGTTCCGGGACCTTGAAAATCCCTTGGGTTCCCTTCCCTCAAGATGGCGAGTGCCTTGGTCTTGTCTTCCGTTTTGAGGGCTTCGTCATAAACGTCCATGACGTTATTCGTCCATTTCTTTCCAGAACGTCCATCCTTCTTGAACTCGCCCCAGTCAGAAAAATCTCCATCCTTGGCTATGTAGTCGTTGATATCCGAACTGGACTTAGCCCCTTGCACATTCGGGTGGAACATATGTGAGTTCGACGGATGTCGAAGATCGAAGTGCCTGTAATTCGTGAACTGAGCCTTCCCTTCGAACTGGATTAGGACGTGTAGATGGGGTTCCCCATCCTCGTGCAATTCCCTGGCTACCCGGATGAATTTCTTGTTCGAAGGACAAGAAATGGATCTCAGTTGCTCGAGAGCATCCTCCTTGGTCAATGAACACCGTGGATATGTCAAGAAAATGTTCTTGGCTTGCAACCTGTAACGTTTTTGTGGGAGTGGCATTTTGGTGAATAAATGGTTTACTCCAATTGAGAGCTCACAATTGTACCCCTTGTATTGGAGTATTAGAGGTCAATATATAGAGGTGTCTTGGACAAGGGGAGGCCCTCTATAATATTACTGAGGGCCGACCCGGCCGGCCGACATGTGGGGCCCGCACAGCGGAAATTTGTCCCCCCCTCTTGGTTTAGTACGAAATAATGGGAATTAAATTATAAAAATTATACCATAATTTTTGTTAGGGGCTTTACATTCAGAAAATGTACTCATTTCATATTTATCAGAACTTTCATTTTTTTAACCCTAAAACCCTAATACCTTTTAATTGTTGACCCTGAACTCTAAACCCAATACTGGAAACCCAATCATATTTAATTCCAAAAGGAGATTATGTGATTTCCAAAGTGTAAATTCAAAATAATTTGAATTTCGAATTCAGGGTAGAAAACATCTAACCTTGGTTAAAGAATATATTCTTTAACGTGGGGGACAAAACATGATGGCTACTTTATGTCTACTTTAGGTCAAACCCTACTTTACCTAGGGTGAAAAACATTTCACCCTACAGTCAATACTTTACTTTAATTTAAAATATGCCAACCAGAGAACCTTATTTTCTTGATGGGGGTGTACTTGCCCCGTCGGTCCAGAGGCCCGGTGCCCAAGGCGGGCATCGACACGTATCCCTGCCCATACTGGTTGTTCAACATGATCTCTCCGTTGCGGAGGACCTCATGCATCTTTCGGATGGCGAAGGTGCGTCTTGGGACTCGAATGGGCACACGACGATTGGGCCCGATTAACCTACTGGACCCAAACCTACGGTACTGATAATAAATAAGTCTCCATTTTAGAGTTCTAAAATGCTATATTTGTAAACGTTAATGCCTTGATCAGCAAGGCACTTAATATGCAGGTTTAAATTGTAAAATGACAATTTAATGTTGGGTCAAGAACGTTTAAATTGTAAGATGACAATTTAAAGTCGGGTCAACAGCGTTTAAATTGGAAGATGACAATTTAAAGTTTAAATTGTAAAATGACAATTTAAATCCAAAAACATTCTTGGGTAGGGATGGGCCTCAAATCATGCTGTGCGGCCGGTACTCCAATACTCCGGCGCGGCCACCAGTAATATTATAGGTGGCCGCCAAGGACAAGACGAGACTATTGGAGAAGAAGGAGGATGCTCTCGAGCAACTGAGATTCATCCGGGTAGCCAGGGAATTGCACGAGGATGGGGAACCCCATCTACACGTCAGTATTGGAGTATTGGAGTACATTTTGTCCGGTACTCCAATAGTCCCGGCTTGTCCTTGGCAGCCACCTATAATATTACTGGTGGCCGCGCCGAAGTATTTGAGTACCGGCCAAAATGTACTCCAATACTCCAATACTGTAGGTACAGTTGTGAGCTCTCAATTGGAGTAAACCCCCTAAGGACCAAAATGCCCCTGGAAATAGGTGAACAGAAAACAACTCAAGGGTAGAGAGGTCTTTTCACACAAGGAAATTCACTATTCGACCCATGTGCTGTCACTATGCAGCCCAATAGTTAACAAACTCAACCGTCAGATTGGATGTACTCCAATACGAGGGGACCGTTGGATTAATGTTTATGATGAGACGCACACCATATAGTGTGAATCACAACCACCAGATTACCAGCTTGTTGATTTAATTCCAAGGCCACCAGATTCCCTTCTCGCTAATCTAATTGAAAGTTTCTTGTGAATTAGGGGATGGAAACCCAGTACGATAACAAGTATCACAAATCACGTAGGAACGAGTACAGATTATCCAACGCGACCCAGAACATCAAGATGTCATTTCCCAGTTTGAAGGATTTGACCCTCAGCAGGATCACAAGGAAGTGCATGAAGATCGATCATTGTCAGATCGAATACCGACCTCTTACCCCGCACAACGCGCAAGGGTTGGTTGAAATCGAGATACATGACACGAGGCTGAACATTGACCAGTCCAGGCAAGCCTGGTTCAAGCTACCAATATTCGAACATTACCAGATGAACTTCTCCGACTCGTACTTCTCCATGACTGATGCCATCCCATGGAAGGCAACAATCAGAACGAGTCATACGAACATGAACACGGATACCCCATTCTGTACCATCAAGGCCCGGTTGAAGCTATCGTCCGAGAAGCATTCGGAGTTCATCACCTGGCGTTCGCCATCGGTGAAGATAATCGCTGGGGTGATATTTACAGAACCGCATTTTAATATACGCATCAACGACATCAAACCCCATAATGACCAAAATGCCCCTGGAAATATGTGAACAGAAAAAAACTCAAGGGTAGAGAGGTCTTTTCACACAAGGAAATTCACTATTCGACCCACGTGCTGTCACTATGCATCCCAATAGTTATCAAACTCAACCGTCAGATTGGATGTACTCCAATACGAGGGAACCGTTGGATTAATGTTTATGATGAGACGCACACTATATAGTGTGGATCACAACCACCAGATTACCAGCTTGTTGATTTAATTCCAAGGCCACCAGATTCCCTTCTCGCTAATCTAATTTAAAGTTTCTTGTGAATTAGGGGATGGAAACCCAGTACGATAACAAGTATCACAAATCACGCAGGAACGAGTACAGATTATCCAACGCGACCCAGAACATCACCTGTAATTCGTGAACTGAGCCTTCCATTCGAACTGGATTAGGACGTGTAGATGGGGTTCCCCCATCCTCGTGCAATTCCCTGGCTACCCGGATGAATTTTTTGTTCGAAGGACAAGAAATGGATCTCAGTTGCTCGAGAGCATCCTCCTTGGTCAATGAACACCGTGGATACGTCAAAAAAATGTTCTTGGCTTACAACCTGTAACGTTTTTGTGGGAGTGGCATTTTGGTCAATAAATGGTTTACTCCAATTGAGAGCTCACAACTGTACCCCTTGTATTGGAGTATTAGAGGTCAATATATAGAGGTGTCTTGGACAAGGGGAGGCCCTCTATAATATTACTGAGGGCCGACCCGGCCGGCCGACATGTGGGGCCCACGCAGCGGAAATTTGTCCCCCCCTCTTGGTTTAGTACGAAATAATGGGAATTAAATTATAAAAATTATACCATAATTTTTGTTAGGGGCTTTACATTCAGAAAGAAACTGTTAGTGAGAGAGTGATGAGATAAGAGGTTCTTTGTCATTCCATACTTAAAATCTTGAATCTCAAATCCCGACACAAAAATTAAGCCTTGATGGCCAACAAGGCTGTATCAGGGAGCCAACCATTCTCAAGATGAGCTTTGATAGGGTCTATCCTTCAGCTTCCCTCATCAATTGGTGCTATCAACTTAGAGTTGATGGTCGGGGCCTTCAAGACCTTGAAGTAAACACTCCCTGCATAATTCTCTATCTCAGAAGAAGCGAATTTAGACAGGGCATCGGCCTTAACGTTCTCATTTCTTGGAATATGCTCCATATAGCACTCATCAAACTGAGTCGTAACAGCTTTCACAACTCGAAAATACTTTGCCATAGCTTCATGCTTGGCCACAAATTCACCATTCACTTGCGATACTACTAGTCTTGAATCCCCACAAACTTTGAGATTCTTGACCCTCATGATTCTGGCCAAGCCCAACCCGGCTATCAAGGCTTCATACTCAGCTTCGTTATTGGTTGTCGGAAAATCCAACTTCAAAGCATACTCAACTGCGACCCATCAGGGCTTTGCAAGACTAAACCTGCACCGGCTATCAAGGCTTCATACTCAGCTTCGTTATTGGTTGTCGGAAAATCCAACTTCAAAGCATACTCAACTGCGAACCCATCGGGGCTTTGCAAGACTAAACCTACACCGCTAGATTTTGTTTTTGATGCTCCATCAAAATAGAGCACCCAATATTCCTTTTGATCAGGTACAAGCTCCTCATCTTTTTCTCACTCCCAGGGGTGGTTACTATATTCTGCCCCCCGACTTCTTGGTTGTCAATGGTACATTCAACCACGAAGTCAGCTAATGCCTGAGCCTTGATGGCTGTTCGAGGCTTATACGTGATGTCAAATTCTCCAATTTCAATTGCCCACTTAATCAACCTTCCACTGGCCTTCGGGCTATGTAATATGTTCCTCAATTGCTAGTCTCGTAGCTTCCTCAAGGCTGTTATCAATGCCAAAGCAAACTTTTCAATGGTTGAGTAATTCAACTCAGTCCCATGCAACACCTTGCTCACGTAGTAGATGGGTTTCTGAACCTTTTTCTTCTCGAACGAGGACGACACTCAATGCTTGTTCAGGTACGCCAGGTATAGATAAAGAGTTTTCCCAGGACTAGGTTTGGCCAACAACGGGGCTTCAGCCATGTACTTCTTCAACTGTTCAAAGCCCTCTTGGCTCTTAGGAATCCACTCAAAAATTTTCACCTTTTTCAGTGCCTGAAAGAAAGGCAAGCATTTGTCCCCAGACTTGGAGATAAATCTCCTCAGGACTGCAACTTTGCCCGTTAACTTCTGTACGTCCAGTATAGAGCGGGGCGGTTCCCTTTCACTTTTTCTACTTACCCCACCCAACAAATAAATAGAATTGTTATTTCAATGAATGCTCAATTTATCCGAGTATGACCATGAATCAGAACTGTGGCATTGCTTACTTAATTTCTTGAGATTGTTACCTTTATTCCGGGTTTTCTAAGAACCTCTTAGCAGTATACCTGCATAATATAGGTGGCAAAAGTAAAAACTTAAACAGGCATGCGCCCCAAACTTGGTGTACTTAGTTAGATTTAGTCTTTTGTTAGATGTCTTGCAGCAATTTATTGTTTGCCAATGACCACTTTTCATTAGTGGGCTGTAAAATGGATGATTGTCACTACATTCTTGTTTTGTTAGTCCCACTAATTAATTTGTTGCCTCTTTGTTAATTGGGGGATTTGCCTTATTATCACTAATAAGGAAATGTTTTGTTTTTAACAGTTTTACAAACTACCTGCAGATTGAATATGATCCTACAGTAATCAATTTCAGGCAGCTTTTGGAGGTTTTCTGGTCTAATCATGACTCTCGGCAAGTATTTGGGCAAGGTCCTGATGTTGGTAATCAATACAGGTAACCATGATTGGTCTTTAAGCAACTCTTTGTACCCAACTTAGAATACCAACCAGCAATGCTCATATAACCTAAGCAGGTCTATCATCTTTACTAATGGAACTGAAGAGTCCAGATTGGCTGCTTTAAGCAAAGAACGAGAGCAAACTAGATTAAAGAGCAGTGTTGTGACCACTCAAATTCAACCACTTGGCCTTTTCTATCCTGCAGAGTCTGACCATCAGGTTTGTTGTATTGAACTTTATTCTTTACTATCATGGTGCGTAATAGACACTAGTTTCCCCATTCTTCAAAATTGCACTTTGTCAATCTCAACCCTAGTGTGGTCTGTTTAACATGGAGGCATGAAAGAAGGGGGGAGGGGGGGGGGGGAATGAAAGTAGTAGTATCAGAACTAAAAGACGATCCCCAGTAAAAACTGGGTTAAAGTGCTTTTCCCTTCTGTTTTTACCAACAAAATTGCAGGAATATGGACAATTTAATTATGTTAACCATGATACTGCATCAACACATTGTCATGGTTTTCTGATCTCTGGCTATAGTTACTCCTTTTGTTGAAAAACGGGAAGAGATGCTAATTAGCTTCTGTTGACTGACAAACTAATGAAAGATACAATGTTTGATTTTGTTTAGAAGTTTGAGTTGAAAAGGAACCACTTCCTTCTCCAGCTGATTGGAAACTTGCCTCAAGAAGAGCTTCAAAGTTCCAGCTTGGCTGCGAAACTAAATGGCTATGCAGCAGAGCTGTGTCCATCGAGAACTCAAAAGAGACTGGATGTAAAGATTAATGATATTGTAAGGAAAGGCTGGCCTATTCTTCAAGACGTATAGTGAAAACATTCTTTATTGAGCTGCTGAATCGTTAGGAACTGCGGAGAGCATGAGGTCCAATGTTATTTGTAGGCTTTCCAAGAAGCTTTCTGTTGGGTTAGATCTCGATGTGCTCATATAAATACTGTCTCAGTTCTTTAGGAGAATCCCTCTTGTAGCATTATCTTCCCATCACTTGTTCTCTTAAAATTAATTATAGGGTCAGAGGAGTGAGGATCAGTGAAGTGTTGTATGCTATTTACAGTTCTTGATCTCTCGCTAGGGAAAAAAAAAAAGCAAGAACTAATTGTTATCATATAATTTTTGTTATATTAGCAGATTGTATCTGACTACTCTCTTCTATTCTCAGAAATTATGAAGTACTCCCTCCGTCCCAGTGAATTATATACGTTTGTTCTGGGCACGGAGACCAAGAAAATGTATAGAAAATGAGTAAAGTTAGATGAAAAGTGGGTAAAGTGGTGGGACCTATCAATATTTAATAATAGATTTGAGATAGTGGAGGAAAGTAGTGGGTGTAATAGTGTTTTATATTATAAATTTGAGATAGTGGAGGAAAGTTAGTGGGTGTAATAGTATTTTTTATTATTAAAACTTTACTATTTTTGGAATGTATAGAAATGATGGGACACCCCAAAATAGTAAGTGTATAGAAATGAGTGGGACGGAGGGAGTACATGGATTGGTAGTTATTACATGCACATTCTCCGAAAAGAAGATTTCCCATTCTAAGAATTTAGACTACTATTCTGCCAATTAACTTGTTCTTCCTACGAAAAACTAGAAAATAAAGTAAAATTACAAGTCCAGAATTGGAATGAAGAAAGTACATAGACAATGTAATTTCCATGCATACAAGCGCATACATATTAGCACAATGAGAAGTTTTTTCGCTCTAAGAACTTGAAACTATTATTCTGCCAACTAACTTCTTATTTTGAGAAAAAAAAAACATGCAAATTACTATAAGTTCAACATTGGAATGTAGAAAACGCTGAAGACAGAGCACTAAAAAAGCCTAGGCGAGTAAATTAAGGGTGTGTTTGGGATTGCTGTTGCAGACAGCAACATCAGCTTATTTCTGAAAAGCAGTTAAAAAGGTGTTTGGTAAAATTTAAAATCTGTTTTTCTGAAAAGTGCTTTTAGCTTTAAAAATTGCTTTTAGAGAAAGCATGGCCCCCATGCTTTTAAAAAAAGCTGCTTTTCAGCTTTTGCGGAAAGCAGTAGCTGATTTTAACATCAAACCTCATCAAAAACATTATTTTTAATATATTTTTACATCAAAACATGCACATATCAAAAATATTATCAAACAGTTTTCAGCTTTTTACAACAGCACAACAATTTTTAACAGCAATCCCAAACAGAGCCTAAGTTGGATATAACCACCAGTAACTTCTTCTGAAGAGTAGACTAGTACTTGATACGATTCTCGAAGAGAAATTGACACTTCCCATCATCCTTTCTCCGTGCACTGATCTGCAGAACTGCACCATCGACGATCATCCGTTGTAAAACTCTAGCGATATTCGTTGCATCATCAATTCCAAGATGGTGATTTCCTGCTACCGTGATCTTAAGTGGCCACATCATCGCGAGCATATCTCTAGCCTTCCTATTATAAAAGTTCAAGTACACGTCTTTGATCTTTCAGATTGATCCATTCCCTAAAATAAGAAGGAAGCTCCATCCCTGATATACCACATTGGTGCGGAACTTGTGTCTTGATATCTCAATTTCCACAAATCACGAAAGCCCCTTTCTTAAGAGGTCCACCCGACTCCTTCTCCCACAGCTTATTCTTCACCAACCAATCTTCGAATTCTTGTATAACTTTTTGGAATGGAATAGCCGTCTTGTGCCACACACTACTAATTCCGAACTGCCCAAAGTGCTTATCCACATCCTCATCCGTCTCTTCCTTGCTCAACCCTACAGGCCTAACAAACCTATGAAAGAAATCAACAAGCTTAGCGGTCTTAGCATCGATCATGACAACAGGGAATTCAAGAATCTCTTTCTTGCCCTCCAAATCAAGAACAAGAAAATAATCAAAAAGCTGAGGATGAACAAGCTTCAAATAGAAAGCTGAAGCGTCGAGTACCAAGAAAGAATTATCAAAGGCCTTCAAGTGGGAGGGATCTAAAATGGAAATAAGAATTAGATTGCTGGAAGTTATTTTTCATTATACTGATGTGTGCCATTTATACATTGTACAAAGAAGAAAGACATGAAGAATATATGGAGTAATACGAGGAGTAATTCTAGGAGTGATTGAAGGAGTAATTCTAGGAGTGACCATCAATATCATGACTATTGAACTGTGATGATTAGGAGTGACCAACCGGTGGAGTTCATCATAATGCGGAATCTTATGAAACAAGGACATATAAGGACTATGCCCTCGTAACACTGGAGAAGGTAAGCGATTATCGAGATAAGCTACTGTTTCCATAGCATATGACCAGAATTCGTAAGGCAAAGAAGCATAATGCAGTTATGCGCGTCCCATTGCAACGATTTATCTGTGACGTCGCTCAGCTGTTCCATTCTGCTGAGGGGTGTGAGGAGCAGAAGTGTACCAGCTTATACCATGAGTAGATAAATATCGTCTAAGTGCTATAAATTCACCACCATTGTCTGAGTAGAAATTTTTAACTGTAGTACCAAATTATTTCTCTACCAAGACATGAAACAAAGGAAATATTTCTGCAACTTGTGATTTTCTTTGCATTGGATAAAGCCAAACATATTTTGTATAATGATCAACAAGAATAAGATAATATCGATGTCCATCAATGGAAGGAACAGAAGTAGGACCCCAAACGTCTACATAAACAAATTCTAAGCAAGAAGAACTAACAAGAGAAGTTTCTTTGAAAGGCAGCTGGTGGCTTTTATTAAGATGACAAGAAATACAAGTTACAAGTTTTCCAGAAGAAGAACAAACTCGCAATTTAAAACTTGAAATAATGTTGGTACATAATTTAGGATTAGGGTGGCCTAAACGATGATGCCAACAGTTGGGGGACGCTCGTACTCCCATGTACGCAGTTGGTTTTGAAGACATACTACGAGGAAGTTAAAGTTGATACATTCCTCTGTCACACTTGCCTTGTAACAACGTATCCCCTGATTCCTGATCCTTCACAACAAAATTATACGGATGAAACTCAATAAAAACTTTATTTGCCTTGGTAAACTCATGAACAAATAATAAGTTTCGGTGAGCCGAAGGCACGCATAAAATATTAGATAGCAAAAGATTGCGTGAAGGATGAAAAATATTAGTACTCCCAATATGAGAGATGGGTAAACCTGAACCATCAGCAATTTGGACTTCATCAGTTCCATTATATTCTGAATGAATGGAAAAATTATTGAGATCAGAAGTCAGATTATGTGATGCTCCAGAATCCATTAACCATTGATTGGAACTATTGGGATGAGGGGGAGTAAACGCATCATTAGCAGTATATTGAATCTTATTGCATTGTCTAGCAATATGGCCTGATATTCCACAAAATTGGCACACAACAGATTGGCGATATTGATTGGTGTAATTGTTCTGATATTGATAACCACCTCTGCTGTGGTAGTTATTATGGCCACGCCCTCTTCCTGAATTGTTGTGATGGTTATCACGATAATTTCCACCGTGATTGTTATTTGAGCGATTAAAGTAGGAGCCATAATTCCTGGAGTTATTGTTCTTGGGACGTGGTGTTGTTGCAGCATGCGTTGCATTGTTTGCAGTTGCTATCAAATTTGTAGCAGAGGCCTCATACCGTTTAACCGAGGTTTCATATGAAACAAGAAGATCGTGCAATTCCTCAAAAGAGAGAGAATGTTCTCTAGCACGAATTGGGGCAGCTATTTCTCTCTAGGCTGCACCAAGTCCAGTTAGGACATACAATGTAAGATCATCGTCTGATACAGGTTTGTCGATGACTGCAAGTTCATCAGTTTTTGACTTAATTTGTTACAAAAACTATGCAACGGACATGTTGCCAATAGTGGACAAAGTCAAGTCCTCCTTGAGGTGAAGAACTCTGGTGCGTGATTTAGTCGCGTATAAGCGAGATAAAATGAACCATACCTTTTGTGAGGTATTAGCAGCAACCACTAATGGCATGACATCGGCTGAAAAAGATCCAAGTAGAGCCGGCATTATTAACTGATCTTGTCTGAACCAATGAGTATAATCATCAGTCCAAAGTCCATCCTTATCGAGTGGAGGAGGAAGAGTTGAGCCATCTAAATACCCGAGAAGGTTATAACCATTGAATAATGAAACGACAAGATTTCGCCATGAGGGATAGTTTTTTGCCGTGAGGGCTAAAGGAATCTGCTGGTGGGAGTTGATAGCAATAAGTTGCTCACCAGTGGATGAGACCACCGTGTTAATTTTTGGTTGTTGGGTGGGAGTCTTTGTTGAATCTTCAGTGGATGATGATTTGGGAGTGTCCATGTGATGTCTTTAGACAGGAGGTCTCTGATACCATAAAATGGAAATAAGAATTAGATTGCTGGAAGTTATTTTACATTATACTGATGTGTGCTATTTATACATTGTACAAAGAAGAAAGACATGAAGAATATATGGAGTAATACGAGGAGTAATTCTAGGAGTGATTGGAGGAGTAATTCTAGGAGTGACCATCACTATCATGACTATTGAACTGTGATGATTAGGAATCCTCAATAGAATCATCCAAGTTAATGCAACAGCCTTGGGTATAATACAAACACCAGGGCAATGAAGGAGTGGTTCTATCGAGAGGATTAAAGTAGGTGGACTTGTTAGAACATCACCGATAGGTTCTCTATTCAAGCTCTTGACTCAAAAAATAAGGAGAGAGAATGAAAATGTTGTTTCAAGAGACTCTTAGAGCAACTCCAATAGGGGTTGCTAAGAAGGTTGCCAAGCCTACATGGCAAGGCAACCTTTGTTGCCAACTTATTGGAGGTGGGAGATTGCCTAGCAAGGTTGCCAAAAGTTGGCAACTTCCTAATTTAGATAAAACTCATTAAACAATCCAAAAGCATATTTACCTCTATCCACTTTTATGTTTTTGATATTTTTAATTTTTAAAATAAAGTGTATATGGAGACCACATTAGCAACTTTTGGAGTTGCCAACTATTGGAGTAAAATTTTAATAAAAGTTGATAACAATGACATGGATGTAAGAGAAAATAAAATATAATATAAATATTGATTTGGCATAGGTAGTGTTGTGAAAAGCGCAAATCGGACCTAAGCGGCGGGATGACCTTCTAGCGCTTAAGCGGTTAAGCGGACGCTTAAGCGGTTTTAAAAGCGGATCATTAATCGGATTATAAATAATTATATATTTATATAAATAAATATAATATTAATTTTTTTAAAAAAAAACTAACATTCACATATGATATAACATATTATGATAAAAATTAAAACTAGTAAACTCTACATTCACAAAGTCATATTGTACTTAGTCATAATGAACTTAGAAAACACACAAATCATAATTATCATAATACGAGATCCGAAAGATAGAAAGATAGATTGTAGCATTCTTTCAGAAAGACGGAAACATATGCATTTTTTCACCATCCTTTATAATTTTTTATAATTTTTTTTATAATTTTTTATAATTTTTTTTAATTCATCCGCTTAATCCGTCTTTGACCCGCTTAATCCCGCTTAAAGCCGCTTAAATCCAAAAAACGCTTAAAATCCCGATTTTGCTAAAAGCTAGGCGTTTTATCCCCGATTCCGCCTAAGCGGCCGCTTAATGCGCTTTTCATAACAGAGGGCATAGGTTGACAACCCTTAAAGCAACTTCTTATTGAAGATGCTCTTAAAAACACTAAGAACCTCTTCTCTCTCCTCATTTTTATTAAGAGTCTCTTAACTTGTATTTTAATAATAAACTATACATGTCCACCAATTCTTGCACAACTTTTGATTATAGTGGGATTAATTTATGAATAAATTATAAATAAAAAGTTAATATAAAGAGGATTGTTGGAGTTTGACACATAAACCAATGTAATAACTTGCTAAGAACCATTTATTTATATTATTTTAAATAGTGAATGTAGGAATCTCTTGGAGATGCTCTTAGTACTAGTATTATCTGAGGAGTCTTGTTTTTTGGGAAAACAAGAAACAGCAGCTGGGGAACAAGAGCCCGCCATTGTCTATTGGTGTTTATATAGACTGACAATAAATACAACTCGAACAAGAGCCTGCCGTTGTCTATTGGTGTTTATATAGACTGGCAATAAATACAACTCAAAATCCCATTGTGATTCGTTCCCAGGATATACTTGTTTTTCTTCGTAATAGAGGATTAGGATTATTTTCAATACGCGTAGTACAATAAAAATTCTATTAAGTTAATTAATTAATAAATTAATAATTATTAATTTATAGAGAATTTTTTACATTAAAAAAATTAATTTTTAATTATATACATTTAAATACAATGAATTATACATTTTGTGTTTTATACTTAATTCAATTAATTTAATATACATTGTTTCACAAATTCAATGTGCAAATGGTTCCAAAAATCTTGTTTTATCTTTAATATTTAGATGATATTAAAGATTAAACAAGATTTTTAAAACCTTTTGCATACATTGATTAATAACTTTTTAATATTTACGAAAATATCGCATTCTAATTTTTGGAAGAAACAAAAAAAGTTAAAGATGAGTTTCATATAAATTCAAACTTTAAGAATTCTAGAATCATATTTTACAGAAAAATATTGCATATATTTTTATGATTATATAGGACTTATTAATTTATAATATTATTGGGACCATATATTTATATAGAATTTTTCAAAAAAATTATTATCTTATAGAAATTGATCATTTTTGAACTAACTCAAGTTGGGATCGCAAAAAATTATTAATATAAAAAATTATTAATTTATTAAATATTAATTTTACGAGATTTTACTATATATGCATCTGAAAACATTATACGTGTGGTCAAATAGGGGAAGGAATTTAAAATTCAATATTGAACATCGAATCAAACCTTTTGAGTTTTCCAAACATGGAAATTTGATTGAATTTCAAAGCCTTAACAAATTAAACGATTATTTCATTTTATATTTTATGTTTGTTTGATAAGTAAGATAACTTCACTAAAATTGTTAATTTGTTTAAAAATAAGTTTTTTGTTAAATGAAATTCCTTTCTCCGTAAAAAAAACGGGTGACTGCCCTAAATACCCACTTTTTAATGATTCATAACCAAAATACCCACCAGACAGAAGGGCTGCCCAAAATGCCTAGCAAATACGCCACTACAGTAGGCGTATCTCGTGTCACGCCTATGACAACAACGTAACTGCTGCCGACGCTGTTAAGATCGACGTTAACAACTAATACGCATTTCAAAACGACGTATCTGACGTCACCAATGATGTCAGATACGCATCTTCAAAATGCGCATCAAGAGATACGCATCTTCAAGATGCGTATCTGACGTCGTCTTCATCATCTTCGCAGGTCGCGACAACGGCGATTCCGGTTGAAAAAATCGATCTCTTCGTTCTCTCTCAGGTGTAACTTTCCAATTACGTTCTATACACCATTCAATTCGTCTTTCAGTCCTCTACAACCCTATACCAATGTTTTATCGTTTGGTTTGCCGGATCGAAAATACCCAAATCAAAACTTTTCCGATTCGAGCTTTCCGGCAAGAGTTTTTCCGGTGAGAGAAACAGATACACGGACAACGAAGACGATGACTACCTGGTCTTGTGGTGATGATTTGGAGGGTGGGAGACGAGGCAAGGTTGGGAATCGACGAGAAGGTCGAAATCGGCGAAGTCACCGGTCAAAGAGCTGTTACTTTTCTGGCGAATAGATCAGTTTTCTGGCGAGCTATAGTGGTCTCGGATACGCCGTTTCCAACGGCGTATCCCGTGGGTATTTTGGGCAGTATTTTTGAAATCGGGTATTTTGGTAAGTGGGTAGCAAAAAAAATGGGTATTTTGGGCATTCTTTCTAAAAAAGATGCTCTTAGATTTAAGAGCATCTCCAATGGTATTGGCTAAATTGGGTGGCTAAAATGATATAAAATAGTGATTATGTAAAATTTATTGAATCTGTAAGGTGTTTTACTCCAATGGAGTTGGCTATAATGATTAGTCATATTTTAAAAATAGCAAGTTATTATTATTTCAAATTGTTAAAAATAGAATATATTATTTTAATATGGTAATATTGATGATGTGGAGTTTTACTACAGGTCTCTAGAGGTTCGACAAATATAGCCAATATGATAGGATTTTAGAGTATTATCTAAAATTTTAGATAACAGTAATGTCCCGTTGGAGATGATTTTTTTTACACAATATCTATAATTTTTATTTAAGGCATGTTTGATACACTTTTAGCTAAGGGGTCTCTATGGTTGGAGATGCTCTAACCCTCTAATCTTTTGCTGCTTCACTTTAGTTCATGTCTTGACCAAAAAGTTATCATAATAAAAAGATAATTAATGTAAGTAATTATTTACAATATTGCGATTTAGTTGTTTTTTCTTTTATTAATTTATAGATATTTATTCAGAATATATGTTATATGATTTTTGATATTACAATAACATATAACTAAAACTCGATAAGTGGGTATTAAAAATAAATTTAATTATTAATAAATAATGCTCATTTACAGTTTAAAAAAATAAATCGTTTATACAGTTTAATGTTCATTTACAAGTTCTTCTATATACAATAAAACCTCTATAAATTAAGATAATCGGGACCGAATAATTTTATTAATTTAGAGAGATATTAATATATCGATAAATTAATAATTATTAATTTATAGAGAATTTTCGACATCAAAAAAAATATTAAATAGAATGAAGTGAACAATTTATATTTTATACTTAATTCAGTTAATTCATAGAATGATAGTTTACAAATTGTATTAGAGAGATTCAAAAACGTAGAAATAAACTAAACGGTGCACACCGGATTTTTATAAAAATGGGAGCCGAAAAGACACCAGAGTTTCAAATTTTGAATGGAGGCAGGATCGACAACGGCATCGGAAAGAGGGACGCCGGTACTTTTGGGTTAAGTGAATCGGGCAAAGACAGCTTTTGCAAAGGCGGGGGACATAGGAATGATTGTGACCTATCGGGGAAGCATGAAGCTAAGAAGTATGCAGGAGAGCAAATATTGGGAGATTTTATATGGGCAAATAGTGACCTTGTTGATAAAAGGGTATTGGATAGATATTATCAGGGAGACAAGCAAGCAATCACTGATGCGCTAAACATGATTCACTGGAGAAGTTTGTAGAAAAGGAACGCAACCTCCGAGGCAGGAAATCAGAAGGGAGACTCTGAAAGGAAGTCCTTTGCGGATGTGGTTAAATCGGGCAAGAAAGAATTTCCAGCCTCGAAAAAGGTAACTAAGGAGAAGGAGTGGATTGTTGTGGAGAGTAAACGGAACAAAAAGAGTAGGATAAGTGCGGAAAAATAGACATGTACTATATCTGTATATGACATACCAGAAAATTTAATGGCAAGGGAAGTATGGGAGATGTTCAAACCATGTGGTAAGATTAGAGACATTGTGTTGCCAAAGAAAAGAGACAGAAGAAACAAAAGATTTGGTTTCATCAAAACGGATTCAGAACTGGAGTCGGGGAAAATAATTAGCAACGTGAAAGAATCAGGTGGAATAGGGGCCAAACTGAAATTGTCTATCAATGGCATAGATAGGCCCAATGGTCCGGTAGCATTCGAAGTTCCGCCGCAAAATAAGAAGGAAGAGTTGCAACAACAACATTTCGCTACGGTATAGGAAGACATTTTCAAGAAACGGATGTTTGAGAATATAGAGATGAGTATAGATGATGATGTTGAGAAGGGACTATTCCAAACAAAAGTAGGGTTTTCAAAAGTTGAGGAAACAGCGAGAAGCTTGCAAGAAAAGATTAATCAATTAGGCATGGAAGAAATTGTAATGGTAGGATTGACTAGGAGGAAATTTCTTTTACGGCTTGATGAGGACGCAGAATGGAGTGATTTTGACTTGGATAAACTCAGCCTTTGGTTTAGCTCTATTAAGGACTTTGCAGAAAAGGATCTTTTACTACCAAGAACAGTATGGTGGAATGCATTGGTCTACCCATGAATGCATGGAAAAAGGAAAATTTGAAGGCCTTCATATCTAGCTTGGGAGAATGGCTCTCGTGGTCATATCAAGAGGATGGTAAAAATGAGTTTTTCAATCCATTGATCTGTCTATCTACCACTATCTTTGAAAAGATTTCACAAGCACTCACAATGAACTATAAAGGCAAGATGATCCAAATTTCTTTCAAAGAAATCACTAAAGAAAGTTTTCTTCAAGAGAAGTTACTCCCAATGGAAGATTCAGAAGAATTGAGTAGTAGTAAAATATCAGCAGGATTTGCAAAAGAAAATTTGACCCCAGCTCCTGAAAATCCTGTTGAAAATGCTGAGATGAGTAAGGAAAGCAAAAGTATTATCAATGCTACTGAAGATAAGGGGTCAGTAGAGTTGCTATGATGTTCCTGCTTATGTGTTTTGTGGCTATGATGTTCCTGCTTATGTGTTTGAATCTCCTAATGGCATTAACTATGAGCATTTTACCCCAATGTATCAAACTTTAGCTACTGAAGATAAGGGGTCAGTAGAGTTGTTAAGATGGGAAATAAAGAATTCGAAGATACATTATTGGCAAAGTCACAAGATTCTGAATCCTTTATTGGCAATACGGATGATGAAGTAGTCTCTAACATGAGAGCACCTATAGGAAAAAGAGACTTCATTTTTTCTGATTCCTTAAAGGAGGGTGATGATGAGTCAGGATTAGAAGATAGTGGCACAGCAACATATGTCTAGGAAACTTCTTCGGAGCCAGATAAAAATAGGAATACAGAGAGCTCACAGTTAACTCTGTGCAACAATTTGGATAACTTGCAAACGGGAAGGAAAGCTGGAAGACCAAGAAAGAGAGTAAGGAAAACCAGAAACCCTTTTGATTTTGGTCTTCAGAAAAGCAAGAATCTCAAAAGAATAATGTTTAAAAAGACCTCTTGTAAAAACTTAGAGGGTGCTTCTAAATAAAAAAAAGCTCCCATTAACTTTCAAGTGGAAGTTATCAATCCTGAGAAAGAAGCAGAGGAAATTCTTAACTGTGCACAGCAAATTGGATTGGAGTTTGTAAAGAGCAAAGAGGATGCCCTGAAGGCAATAGCTCAGCAACTTCAGCAAGGTAATCTTTAGTTGAGCAGTCTGCATTAGAAATGTTGTATTTCCAAAAGTTTTTATGAAGAACACAAAGATACTTTCTTGGAATGTGAGAGGCATTAGAGGGAACTACAATAGAAGAAATTTAAAGGATCTAGTTCTAGCTTCAAAAGCAAACATTCTATGTTTGCAAGAAACGAAATGTAAAGAGTTGGGTAATTTGTTGAAAGGGTCCATATGGGATGTTCAGACTCATGGTTGGATAGTTCAGAAAGCAAGAGGGTTATCAGGAGGGCTACTGATTTCTTAGGATTCTGGGATTTACAGATGTCTAGGTTTTGCATAATGCCAGAACTGGATTTGGGTTCAATTTAAAATTATTGAAGATAATACGATTTTCAATCTGATCAACATATATAGTCCTTAACAACTCTTGGATAAAAGGGAACTCTGGAAGGAAATGGCAGAGATTCTTCACTTCATTGCAGGAGAAGCTGCATGTTTTTTGGGAGACTTTAACTGTGTGAGAAATAAATCAGAAAGAATGAATTGTGAATACAGGCATGCGGATTCCAAACTGTTAAACCACTTCATCAAGGACCATAATCTTATGGACATTGAGCCAGTAAATTGTTTATTCACATGGTTTGGGAGAGAGGGAAAAAAAGTAGGTTAGACATATTTTTGATCAGCCCTGAATGGTATAGTAAAGGTCCATGGGTAGTATCAGCATTATCAAGGAAACATTCCGATCACAAGGCCATATTCTTAAGCATTGACAATAGTAATTGGGGGCCTAAGCCTTTTAGAGTGTTCAATTGGTGGCTTAAGGAGGAGGGGTGTACTGAAGCAATCACTAATTTCTTGGATAGTTCAGGGGCAGCAAATTTTGATAATATATAGGTTCTTCTCAAAGGAGTCAAAGAGACTATTCGAAGTTGGGGGACTAAGGCAAAATCTGAGTTGGACTTAAGAATAACCTGTTTGGAAAAGCAACAAGATCTTCATGACCTCAACAACTTTTGGGGTAATAAAGCATTGGCATGCAGAGAGGAGCTTTTGAAGGGTTACTCCAAGAGGGACTCTATGCTTAAAAAAAAGGCAAGGCTTCGCTGGCATTTGGAAGGTGATAAAAATTCAAAGTATTACCATCAAGTTATTCAATGTAGAAGGAATAAAAACAACATCAGTAAGATCTTTTGGCAAGGTGCATTATTATCAAATCCAGAGGAAGTTAAAAATGTTTTTTTCAATCACTATAAAGACTTCTTCACCTCCAAAGTCGATTTTTTGACATTCAGAATTGGTAGATTGATGCAAACAAAGCTTGATTCGTATGATAGGTCTTATATGGAATCTAAGATTATTTTGGAAGAATTAGAGCTGGCTCTTCATCAGTCTGCAAATGATAAATCACCTGGACCTGATGGTATCAACTTCAGATGTATCAAATTAATTTGGGCCTGTATCAAATCTAAAGTGCAGGAAACTCTGACAAGCTTCTCAGAAACACTAGTACTTCCAAAGGGCTTTAATTCTTCTTTTATTGCCCTGATTCCGAAATCTCCTAATCCTTCTCTAGTTCATGACTTCAGACCTATCAGTCTGATTAATAGCATCTCCAAGTTGTTCACTAAGTGCCTCACTAATAGGCTTGGTCAGCTTATGGATCGTATAATCAGTGGCTCTCAGACAGGATTTATGAAGGGCAGGCAAGCGAGTGAAAGTATTTTGATAGTAAAAGAAGTTCAGCATTCTCTAAGGAGTCATAAAAGCTGTGGATTCATTCTCAAGTTAGATTTTGAAAAGACATTTGACACAATAGAATGGTCTTTCCTGTGGGAGCTTCTGGAAAAACTAGGATTTGGACGTTCGTGGATAAATTGGCTGTCAACTTATTTTGATAGCATAAGAGTCTCAATTCTTGTAAACGGCTCTCCCACCAAGGAATTTTCACCTAAAAGGGGTCTTAGACAAGGAGATCCGCTCTCACCACTTCTCTTTAATCTAGCAGATGAAGTTCTCAGTTGCATGCTTTCTAAAGCTCCAAACATAGGTATTTTTCATGGCTTTTCATTCCCAGGAAGCGTGGAGCAGTTAACACATCAGCAGTTCGCGAATGATACTATCATTTTTCTTAAAAATGACATTGAATCTATCAAAGGAGTTAAAAGGGTTTTACAGTGTTTTCAACTACTCTCTGGTCTTAAAGTTAACTTCAATAAGAGTAGTTTATACTCTTGTAAGGAAAATGATTTGACAGTGCACCACAGTGCTGCGATCTTAGGCTGTAAAGTTGGTGCATGGCCAATGCATTACTTAGGTATGCCTATAGGTTTATCATGTCGAAGGAAGGTATTCTGGGAGCCTCTTACAAGAAAATTAAGAGGAAAATTCGCAGCATGGAAAGTCGATTCTCTTAATAAGGCAGGAAGACTTGTTCTAATCAAATCAGTTCTGGACAGCCTCCCTACTCATTGGCTTAATTCTGCTAGTATGCCAAATTCGGTATATAAAGAAATTGAAGCAATAAGGCACAAGTTTTTTTGGGGCAGTAAAACAAAGGATGATCAAGTTGTGAGTAGTAAAATGCACCTTCTAGCCTGGGATAAAGTTTGTAAGCCCAAGCTGGAAGGAGGATTAGGACTTTCCCTCATTGCTAATAGAAACGCAGCATTGTTAGGAAAATGGGCTCATAAGTGGTACTCAGAGAGGGACAAGGAATGGCACAAATGGACAAGAATCAAATATGCTTGCCAAGGTAGTGAATGCTTGGAGGAGTTGTTAGATAAAGGGAATCTCTCGGAGCTTTGGTCAGGAGTTAAGGAAGTGTGAAACAAGACCCTGTTAGGTCCTCATCTTAAAAACGAAAATTTTAGATGGAAACTGAATGTTGGGAAATCAGCCCTATTTTGGGAAGACAACTAGAACCAAGGTACAGCTTTAAGGGATAAATTTCAAAGATTATACTCTCTGTCAAATTTTAAGGATATCAATGTTGAAATTTTTCTCACGTTTTGGGATTGCTATGAGCATGTGAGTAGTGTCTTTTGGAAGCGTTCATTGAGACATTGGGAAAGTGAACAGGTTGAAGTTTTAGGAAAAGAAATTCAACTCATTACTCTCAATCCCGCTAAAGATGTTGTATCATGGGTGCAAGGAAATGGTATGTACTCAGTCAGGATGGGAACGTCAATTCTATCTGGAAATGGTATGATGCTCAATAAAGAATGTCAGAGCATCTGGAAACTAGTGCCAACCAAGGTACAACTTTTCCTATGGTATTTTTATTTAAATATTCTCCCAACAAGGTTCTTTTTAGCACAGAGAATAAATAGTATGCAAGCAAATAGGTTTTGCTCTCTTTGTTGTACGATGATTTAAAACTCAGATCACATATTCTGGAAATGTGATATTGCTATGAGATCATGGAGAAGAATTCTAGACTGGTGGGGACTTTTATGTAAACCAATTCCAGCGAGCATCAATGAAGCTTTTGGTATGATCAGCTGGTTCAAAGTAGAAAGTTTGAAAAGAGTGTGGAAAATGACAATAGTGGCGGCCATTTGGACATTATGGCTCTGTAGGAATGATAGAACTTTCAATAATGCACAGATAGAAATCACCAGTGTACTTTTCTTGGTCCAGAAAAGAGCTATAGAATGGAACTTAGCAAACAACTTCATTTCTTAAGAATTCTCAAAATGGTGGAACTCAACCCTAGTGGGGTGGTCACTGGCTCGACGAATGCTGCAATAACAAGATTATTGATGGGTAAGACAGACATATTCTGTTTCTTTGATGGAGCGTGGAAAAAATATGATCAAGGCAATTTAGTTATAGGAGTAGGTGGAATTGCAAAAAATATGGATGGAATAATGTTGATGCTCTTCACGGGTCCTCAGAAAGCTGCAAATGCTTTTGATTCAGAAGTAAAAGCTCTAGAAACGCTGATTGGAGCAATATATAAGTATGGTTAGCAAGATAAAAGTTTCACAGTCTACATGGACAATGTGGAGTTGGTAAATAATGTTCTTGAGTTCAAGGCTTTGAATCACACGAACCTTTGTCTAGAGGAAGAGACGAAAAAACTGCTACTTTCACTCGACATTTGTTTTAAAAAAATTGATAGAGAATTTTTAAGAGAAGCAGATTTTTGGGCCAAGCAAGGTAGCAGAAGGAAAAATCTTTTCATTTCATGGTTTTAGTTTATAGCAAAGTATTCAGCCCGTTAGAGTTAAGCAGGCCCATTTAGGGAAATTCGAATCGCCAGGGGAACGAAACAGTTGTCTAGCCTCTAGGGGAGTAACGCTGCTGGCTTAAGGAAATGTGCAAACTCTATTGGCAATATAAGAGTTTTGATACATGCATATTCATTTTAATCCAGCCTATATGGAGGCAATCTTTACTCAGCTATATCAACCTTTTATCCTCCATAATCACAAGCCAAAGAGTGAGAGAATAAAATTTTTATCATGGCTATGGTCAATGTTAACCCGGGTTGGGAGCTGCCTCGTAAAGCAGTTGTCAAAGTTAATGTGCATGGGCACTTTGCTGGGAATAGGCTTCCGAATGGAAACTTAACTGGTATTGGAGTGGTAGTCAGGGATAGTAGGGGCAGAATTCTCAGGATGCTTGCGGGTTCTTTGTGTATCGAGAATCAAAGAAGCAATGAGTTGCATGCTTTTATGGAAGGTTTGAAATTGATCTTCGATGACGACCACCCAAAAGCAATTCTTGAAACAGACCATGTAGCTGCATATTGGGAATGGAAAGATTCACGAGAAGTAGGGGCAACTCCTGAGAATGCTTTCATTCTTAAACAACTCAACACTAGAAGGGCTGACAGAAATTTCAACATAGAGGTTCGCCTAGCAGATGAAGAAGACAATAGGGTGGCTGCGTATCTTGCTCAACATGGTGCGAGCAACTGGAAGCAGATGGTTGTTATTGGAAGATCGTTTGGGCGTCTGTTTGAGATTTGGAGTTTGGATATGGGACTAGGTAAGGTTGGTCCTCAGTTCCATAGAATCCATGAAGAAGAAGTTAATGTCGAAGAAGCTATGGAGGAAGAAGTGGATAACCCTCATCTACGAGAAGCTCAGTTGGAAAATCAAGAGGGCATTGCTAATGATCAAGCTGGAATTCGTGCAGATGCTGTCTTCGTAGGAATGGAAAATTGGTAACCTGCAGTAAGAAAGTTCTATTTCTTCGTTTTAGTATTGGGCTTTTGCTAGTAGTTTGTTTCAGCTTTTATGTTTTCCCTTTCTGTTTTGCTTTGAACTTCCTAAACTCCGAGTATGTTCGGATTCCTGTTGTTGGGCCTCGTGGACAGATTTGTTTGTGGTTCTGTTTATTTTGCTTGGGCTTAGTCCCTTAATATATCTTTCTGCTTTTCGAAAAAAAAAAGAGATTCAAAAGATAAGATTTATGTATATTTATACGATATCAAAGATTATACAACATTTTTGAAATATGTTGCATGTAAAGAAGCACTCAAGGTATTATTAATAACTTTATGATGTTTTACGAAAATACCATATTCAAACTTTTGGATGCAATAAAGAAGATTAATGATGAGTTTTATATAGATTATAATTTTAAGAAACCTAGATTCATATTTTGCAAAAATGTAAAACATATATTTTTATAATTATAAGGAAATTATTATTTTTTATAATATTATTGGGACCATATATTTATATAGAATTTTTTAAAAAAATTATTATCTTATCGAAATTGATCAATTTTTGAAATGGTCCAAGTTAAGACTAGAACAAATTATTAACTTAAAGCGATTATTAATTTGTCAAGTATTAATTTATGGAAGTTTTACTGTAACGTGGTTTTTGGAGCACAAATTGAGAGACCCTGACCCCCCGAGATATCATGCTTCTCTGTTTACGTATAAAATAGGGAAAATAAGCTAGCCAGCATTCTGCACAGCCAACATCCGTTACATCCCCATCTTGCATCACTTCATAATTCACATTGGTCAAAAGACTTCAAACTCAAAAGGCAGTGCACAATGTGATTTCAGGTGCTAGCTTTCTCCGTGTATCAACTTAGTTTCCACCAAGACTAAAGATTCTTTCTATTGTCATTTCTCTGTTTTATATCCGTTCATCTTGATGCAGCACCTGCACATGTTGTGCTCGAGGCACAACTGCGCTGCCATTCTTTAACCTCATTCAAATAGTCATTGTCATATTCGTCGAACAGACCAAAACGCCTGCAAATGTGACAACTAACTCAACCCCGAAAGCTTTCCAGCCCAGTGACCCCCTCAAGCATATAATCAGATTTCAAGTTTACATATACGAAAACTATAGTTTCTAAGGTTCCAAACCCTTTCAAAGAGAAGTATCTCAGGTAATTAAGTATATTGAAAAAGCAAGTCCAACAAGACAACAGGACAGCTTGTAATGCTTTCTTTTTACCTTTTCTTTTTTACATCCTTCCGGTACTTTCTCAACCAAGCTTCATTCTTTTTGCACCATGCAGTGCCTCCACTTGAGAGGGTACTGGTTGTTCAGATCTAATGTGCATGTATGGGCAACTGGTGCCATTCCAACACCCCTTGGGAGAATTAAAGTAAATGCAGGGCTTCTGTGGCTTTGGCAAAGACAGTCCCTGCCCAACTACTTGAGTGTTTTCATGCAACGACAAGAAACCATAATCCAGAGTTCTTTGCATACCTCTATGTTGTCCTGTTTCGTCGCCAAGGAAATTTCCACGATTCTCTGGAAGAGGAACTGCTGGCATGAGAGGGTTTGTGTGACTAAAGGCTAACGGAAGAGGTCCCATATTACCAGTAGGCTGCGATTTTGCCTTTGGCAATGTAAACAAGTCAGCCCCTGAAGAAGGAACTAGACCTAATGATGTCATGAGCTTTGTCACGGGCATACATTCTGGATCATTTACTCCCAAGACAGGGCGTGGGTAAACTTTTGGTAAATTTGGGATCATTTGTTGAAAGGATCGCAACACATTTGCTGTTGGCTGGAAGCTTGCCCTGGGCAATCCCAACCCTCCATGCACTCCTTTGTCGTTAATGCAATTTCCATGATTCTCTGGATGAGCAACTGCTCGCACGAGAGGATTTGAATGACTAAAGGCCAATGGAAGAGGTCCCATATTAGCAGCAGGCAGCAAGTTGGCCTTTGACAAAGTAAATTCGGTCCTTGGGGAAGGAACTAAATCTAATGATGACATGATCTTTGTCCCAGGCATAGCTACTGGAGCACTTACTCTTAAGGCAGGGTGCGGGTGAACTTCTGGTGGCCTCGTCTGTGGAAAGGATTGCAACATATTTGGCTGGACGCTTGCCCTTGGCAACCCTGAAAGCTGCGGTGAAGAAAATGGAAGCACTGTTGATATGAGCCTTGTCCCGGGCCTGGGTTCCATTCTCATTCCATCAACAACTCTGCCCTCTAGCCTCTCAATCTTCATGACACTAGGCTTCATATTGGCACTGGGAGAGGAATACAAAGGTGACATAGGGGCCATTGTTGTTTCCGGATATGGTAAATCTTTATCAATTAAGCTCATTTTGGTACTTGCAGTAAACACTGAAGAATATATTGTATGAGGCACCGGGAAGGGGACACCGGTAATAGTAGATGAACTGTCTTCACCAATTGTATTTACACGGGAAAGTAATGTTTCAGAAGTAATTGACATGGAACGGGATGATTGATCAACTGCTGTTTTCATCATCGAGGCAGACAGACAACCAGATCTGTCAGAGGCATCATATTCTTTAATCAACTCTTCAACAACTTTTGGGTTCCCAAGGAGGCGAGCTAGCAAGTCGAAGTCGATTGCACCCTGTTCCTGTCTGGAGCTTTGAATTGACACTGAAGATGTCGTAGCATTGTGTTTCGAGATTACTACATCAGTACTTGCCGGAACACAATTAATTTTAGTATTCAATTTTAGCTGATCAGGATTTGTACTGGCAAAGGGAACGGAGAGTGTTGACTTATTCAGCGTGGAGGCAGGCTCAATTCCTAGGAAACTTTGCTCGCTGATTAATTTATGGACTGTGTCTGGGTTGCTAAGGAATTGCATTAGCAAACCTATATCGATTGAAGTTAGCTCATCTTGGCGCGATGCATATGCAGTTAAAGCAGCTGCGGCACCAGCCATAGCAACAGCCATCATACCACCTCCCGAGGCAGGTGACTTGCTATTTTCAGGCTTTTCAACATCACTGAGCCTTACAGATTCTGCTGAAATAATATTGTCTGTTGCAGGAGTGCTGATTATTAAAACTTCTTTTTGCTTCTCTCCTTTTATGCTATCAGTAGACAGGAATGGTGCTGAGCTGTTGTTCTGAAGGCTGGCTTCTTCCTCCATTTCTATGGGATTTAGAGGAATAACTGGTGTTTTGTTGTCAGCATTGTCACTAGTTGGATAAAATGGTGCAGAGGGTCTACATTGATATCCAGGATAAAATATAAGCACAGGCACAAAACTTAGAGGTCTACAATAATACGAGACAAACCTTCTGTTCAAAGTAAACTAGAACATCTTACCTCGGATCAGTTGTATCACGTCTCTGAGAAACAGCCTCTGTGCTCTCTTCACCAGCAGCCACATGCCAATTAGAATCGAAATTAAGCTGTTATTTGATATGCAAGAATATTAGTCAACACCAAACCTTACAGATTTTCAACGAAAAAACACATAACCTCTTATTCTATAGAGGCTGTTAGATATCAGATGTAATATCAATCTTTCAACTCATACTTTAGGAGGACATCTCCATTGCATTTGCGGAATATGACAAGGTCTCGCGTATTTTGGATTCACACAAGGTGTTCCTTTCAACATGTTTGGAAGAATCGAGACACTTCTGAGTTGCAATATAACTTTGATTTGAAGGAAAAAGTCAACTGAGAATTTATCTTCTGCTTCAGACCACTTTATGAAGACCCTGTATAAGAAACAACCTAGCCTGTTTCAAAGCAGGACGAAAAACAACTATAGTTACATTTTTGGAATATTTAATTAAATTTCTCTGACCCAGAATATGCAGGACCTACGGAAAGAAAAGCATCCAGCCCAAAAGCATGGAGTAATATAACAGAATTTGATGATGTTAGTATTAGTCAAGCATGATAGAAGCTAACATGTTCCTACATCAACAGATGCAACATCTTCAAAAATGTTAGTATTCGCATATGCTATTCGAAGATCAGCATTTCTTACTCTTTCTTAATAAATCTTTTGAGCGGATATAGTAAACAAAGATCAGCATCAGGACGATAACATAAAATTTGAATACTTGGTTCACAGACACTTGCTTCGACCAATCGCCACTTCTACAAAGCAAAGCACAGCTTAATTTATGTAAAAATCTCGCTTGTATGCAGACAATTTGTTATACCCGTATCGATTTTCTGACCTATCATTTACAAATTTAATTTATCCTAGCCCTTTAAATTTTTAATTTATCACAAAAGGGAGGTTTATATGAAGCTAAATATCATAAAATAATTCATTTCTTGTTGATTCTTACATTTTATCATTCGAAAATTTCTATGTCTTGCATTATAGTGGAAGAAAGCTTTCTCAACTCTTAAGTAGCTGAAAAACAAGGAAGTAAAATATTTTATTACAAAAATTTTTGTTTTTATCCAAAAAAATCAATAATTTTGCCTTCTACAAAATCCAGTGTCGGGCTTTATCTGACCAGGCCAAATTAGAGGGAAAGTTGGTGTTAACAAAGAACGACAACATATCACATTACTTAAATGTTTACTGTGGCAAAGATGATTAAGGTACATACTTCCTCTACATACTGTGACGATTGAAGATACTTGCTAATATTGTACAAGGGTTGCTTGGCCACAAGTTTCATATGTAAATCAGATTATAGCTATATATCTTATAGTTAGTGGCTTACCACAGATGTATTTCCCACACACTAAATAAATAGTTATACAATAAAAGTTTAGTAAAGCTTCAAATACCACTGCTCATAATTGTACCCCAATATCGTCGAATAACATACTTTATACCCATATTTCTTCTAGTTTTCATTATCAAAATCGTTCGCTATTAACCCTACAAAATATGGAATTACAACCCTAAACAAGAAATCAGCGTTTATCCCAAATGGAAATAGAAGTCATTTAAGGTGAATACTGGAAAAAAATGGCCCTATATACCACACTATAAAGAAGTGTTGATTTTTTTTTATTTTTTTTTGCCAGATAAAGAAGTGTTGATTAAAATGCCACAACAGGGAGGAATGGTCCAAAACCGCATGGGAGATACGCATCTCACATATGTGTATTTGAGAGAGATGCATCTCGAAAATGTTTATTTCTAAGACTTAAAATTTGGGGTAAGATTTTATTTTATATGATTTTGGCATTTATAACTTCATTGCACATACAACCAAAAAAATGATAACAATTTATATGGTTTTGGCTTTCGTAACATTATTGTGTAGTATAGAAGATAGTTGATCATTTCTCTTCAATTTGAGTTGTTAGTTGAAGCTCATAAACTGTTTGCAGGTGCATATATCTTGAACAAAGTAAAATAAAACACGTACACCAATAAAAGTCAGTAGATAAAAAAAAAACTAACAAAAAAAATATACTTATATGCATTTGTGATTGTTGTTATACCTGATTAGATTTAGCACTTCCAGGAAGCTCTTATTTCTTCTTCGAATAATAAAAATATTTCCAATGCGCACCCGAATAATTAAGAGTCTAAAACCCTAGCTGCTGCAGTGTGTATAAATTAAAACAGGTGATTCAATATAAGGTAGTTTGGGATTTTGTGCGTGAGATTTTTGTATAACTCGTTTTTTGCTGATTGTGTTTGCTCCGCCGTGTGTGGTGGTAAGTAGTACTGTTTCATTCACCACTCTCCGGCGCCGATAAAGTTGGTTTTGCATATGTAGAAATTATATAGCTGTGAGCCTGTGATGTGACGGTTCAAATAATACTGAAAATGATAATATTACCATTTTTATGTCTTGAAAATGCAAATTATACTCCCTCTCTCCCTATTTGTTTTTCCCATTTGATTTGTCGGCCCTGTTCATAACATGAGATAAATTGCTAATTTACGTCTAATCTATAAGACCAAATATAGTCATGAGTGATCTTGTTGGATTCGTATTTATGAGTACTTTAATACAGTGAAGTTTTTATATTTAAAACTAATACGAAATTGAATATATTAACGATCAAAAGTGTGCGTTGACAAACGTGTCCGGCCGAAATGGGAAGAGTTTTCTGGGACAGAGGGAGTACTATTTTTTAAGTAATTATATTCCTCACATAGTCACATGTTGGGGTGTAAATGAGTCGAGCCGAGCCGAACTCTAAAATGTTCATGTATCGTTTGTTAAGAAATTATCGAACTCGAATTCGAGCTCGAACTTGAATCGAGCCAAAATTTATGTTTGAGCTCGGTTCGTTAAGATAAAATGTTGTTCGCGAACAGTTCACGAACAGCTCACGAATCTGTCTCATGAGCTTACTCACGAACTTTTAGTTTCGAACAACTCATTAAGCTTCTTCACGAGCTTGTTCATGTAATTATGCTCACGAATAAATCTTAAACGTTGCTCGCGAACTTATGCTCACGAGCTCACTTACGAACAACTCATAAACTTGTTTCCTCATTTTTGTATACAAAAATCTAATATTAAAAAAATCAAAAAGCCAAAATTAAATAATAAAATTTTTGTCTCAGCACTAGAAATAATAATAAATCATCAACCACTAAAATTCTCACATTTCCAATTTCAAAAAACAAAAAAAGTTTGATTTAAAAATAAAGGACGAAGAAACGTAATTGTTACACAATCATAAACATTTATTAATTCTTTTTATATATTTAAATAGTATAAATAAATTTAGACTAAATTGCAATTTGCAACCCTTTGGTTCGGACCAAAATCAGTTTGGTACTCATAGTTTGAATAATTGCAGTTTGCATCCCTAAGAATGTTTGGGCGCTGCAAATTGCACCCCTTTCGTGTATTTTTACCAAAAACCCAGGGATAATTTGGTAAATTCAGAATATTTAATTAAATTTTGATCCCTAAAATATGAAATTTTGCATACATGAACACTTGAACAAAAAGTTTCGAATTTTCATAAATTTTTTCGATTTTTTCCTAATTTTTTTCGAATTTTTCCTAATTTTTTTTCGAATTTTTCAAACGATTCACAGAAAAATTCAAAAAAAATTATGAAAAATTAGAAAAAATTTAGGAAAAATTCGAAAAAAATTATGAAAATTCGAAAGTTTTTGTTCAAGGGTTCATGTATGTAACATTTCATACTTTAGGGATCAAAATGTAGTTAAGTATTCTGAATTTACCAAATTATCAAGGGCAATTTGGTAAAAATACACGAAAGGGGTGCAATTTACAGCGCCCAAACATTCTTAGGGATGCAAACTACAATTATGCAAACTATGAGTACCAAACTGATTTTGGTCCGAACCAAAGGGTTGCAAATTGCAATTTAGTCATAAATTTATACATCAATAACATTTACTACTAAAATTTAGCACTTAAAATGATGTAATATTTAATTTATACAAATTTTGACAAATATATACTATATATACTAATTGTAAGACTGAGTTGTTGTTGTTATTATTATTATTATTATTATTATTATTATTATTATTATTATTATTATTATAAAAAAATTGTACTCCCTCCGTCCCATAATATTGTCTTAAGTTGAATTTTCAAAGTCAAATTTATCAATTTTGACCAACAAATTAAACATATTGTATAATAATATCTATTTTTCTTAAAAATATTATAATAAAATTTGAGTACTCTATTTTATGAAGCAATTTAAAATTTTGTAAAATCACAAACGAATATTTTTAAATTGTTAGTCAAAGTTAGAAAATTTTGACTTTGAAAAGTCAACTTAAGACAATATTTATGGGACAGAGTGAGTAATAACTAACATAACATATAAGATATTCTAATTAATGATGTACAATTAATAAGAGTTTCGATAGTATATTCTAATAATCAAACATATATTATATATAGGAGATTATTTATCGAATTTGTTTATGAACCGCTAATGAACTCGTATACCAAACATGTTAACGAGCTTAACTATCGAACTTATTCACGAACATGTTCATGAGCTATGTTCACGAGCATGTTCATGAACTATGTTCACGAACACGTTAATCGAACTTGTTCGCGAGCTATCGAGTCGAACTTTACTGTGATCAAGTTCAGCTCGTTTATAAATCGATCCCTAAAATCATGTTCAAGATCGACTCGTTTATGAATCGAATCGAATCCAAACCGAACTTTTTTCGAACCGAACGCCGAGCCGTTCGCGAGTGTATCGGTTCATTTACAGCCCTACACTCACATGTTATAATGGTTAAAAGGATCAATTATGCCGAAATAAAATCCTACATGTTTTTGAAATATTATTATATTATAATTATAATTACTTGAGTCGATTTTTCTATAAAAATGTATCATCCTACATTAATTAAATAATATTAAATTTTAAATTCAATATTATGAATTAATTTTATCAAATATTGAACACAATAATTACGAATGATCATCCACAGACGAGACAACTTAGAAAGATTTTACTCTCAATGATGGACCCTCGATTGGATGTTATGGCAGTCCGCAATAACGAGTCAAATTGGAATAACAAAGGAAAATGAAAATGTAAAACAAGATCATAGCATTATGATCTTTTTTGTTTCCATTGCATTACAATCATTCAATCGCTGTTACAACAACATCATCTTTTTGTTTGGCTCTCACAACAAATTCCTATGAAAAAGATGCAAATACAAATTAAGGAAATAAAATTGCATGATATGCAGGGAGGAAAAATACCATCTAAGCTGCAAACCATCTGGTCTCTAAAATCTGCTGATCTCCACACCCATACAAAACTACCAATCCTCCACTCCAGAATAAACAGTGCCATAGCTTGGTCTCCAACCTCTGCTATGAAATTACAAGCTATTTTACAGTGGTGTAGCGATTGGTGCCATGCTTTGCCCAGTGGTCCTTTAAATCAAGTGGACTGGATAGGTCATAACCTTCATCATGCAGTCGATTAAGCAATTTGCTGAAAGCACCTCCGCTCATCTTTCTCCCCCCAACACGAGAATATCGCTTGTTTGATACCTGAGGTAAAGGGTACATGGACATTGTGGTTGTGCAACAGGCAGACTGCCAACCACCATTCCCCCACTTATAGCATGGTTGGGGTACTCCTGTGCAGGAGCAGACAGGAATTGGCATGGCAGAATCATCAAAATTTACCTGATTTAGTTCCAAATTATCTTTCCAACCAGCATTCTGTCTATCTTGGTTCTCATCCGCACCCAAATCCTGCTCAATTTTGCAAATATTTGACGTAGATGTCGATCCCTCTTTTTTTAGATTTTCAGCTCCTTTTCTACTAACCCTCCGCAACTTGACTGGTTTTCCAGGAATTTCTTTGTTCTCTTTCGTTTGCTTAACCTTTCTTGGTTTATTAACAGCTTCAGAAGGAACTTCATTAATCTGATAGGAATTCGTCATGGTTTCTTTTTGACTATATTTTGCTATTGACATGTCATACATAATATGCATTTGCTGGTCCTGTTGAATGTTTTTTGTCCCACATCCTACCCCATTATCGGGGATGTCAGAACTCGTATTATTCTCGTTCACTGAACTCCCCCCTTTGTAGCGTAGTGTAGCCATAGCCTCATCTCGTTCTCGCATAGCAGAGTCACGCTCTTGAAGTGCTGCATCTCGCTGCAACATTGCCATATCACGCTCAGCAAAGGCCCTTTTCCTCTCCTCCAGAGCCATGTTCCGCTCTCGAATGGCAGCATCCCTCTCGGCCATGATGGCCATGAAGGTCTTTATTGTTAAGTGATTGTGTTCCTTTAAAAATGCACAAATCGGCTAACATTAACTTCAGGATTAAAACTGATTCCAGGGGGAAGGTGTTTTTAAACTTCATTACAGCCTTCTGAAGTTTGGGGAAATTAAAAGTTCCTAGGTAACCCAAGTGTGGCAGCCTTGCAAGAAAATTCTAACGACACAACAGTCGCCAGCCCTGTGCAGAACCACTTTTATGAAGATTGATAAACCTTCAAAACACATACAATTATCTTTTGAGTAAAGGCATCACTCTTTTGAAAGCATACCTGTTTGGCTAAGCTAATATTACTAAAGTGCGTGCTTATTTCTCCAAAAATGGAATGCTAAAAATCTTACTATACATATTACTCTCTATTGCCTCCATAAATTCTTGAATTCTTTGACCTACCCCCCAAACCCCCTTCTACTCCAACAGAACCAACTAGAATTCATTGCTGAAAAAATCAGGATAATATTTTGTATTACAATTAGTAATTAATAAAATTTGTAATCTGACTTGGTAATTCCAACTTTTTTGGTCAACTATAGATAGTACATCAATATTATTCTCAGACATCATTGGTACTGGTCATTACCCTGAAGCAAAGTTTATTAAAATTTTCAGGCTCAAGCCTCAATGGAGGCATGGGTGATGACCTTTAGAAAAAAAAATAGAGGGAACAAGCATATTTTTTGAAACCCGCTAAGCTATCAACCTGGCAACACCAGTGCCTTGACGATGTATACTTTGATTTTAAGATACATTCTTGTATAATGAATTATAATTGTTTTTCCATTTCTATATAAAAATATTACATTACATTACTTTAGTTTGCTATTATAATAGAAATTAATATTGTTTAATTCTTACGAGTTTTAAATAATTATAGCTTGGTAAACATTTTTTTGAATCATCTAATTTTCAGGAACTGAATGATTAATAAACCACTTGTCTTACTCTATATTATTTCATTTTTCGTAGATGTATAACCCTATATATAACAAGGGTACACAAACCCACAGATTTGGTCCGGTCTTCCTTGGTCATTCGGGTCCAATGCATGAACGAGATGTCAGAGACCCTATATAAAACAATGGCTTAAAGTGTATAAAAGCCCTATATATATGAGGTCAACCACGTCATTTTGAAAGAATCTAAGTTCTAACAAAGTGAAATTTCATGAGTCATGAGTTATTCACTTTTTTGGCAATAAAATTAGAATTAATAAAAAAAAAATGAAAAGAGCAATAGTAAGGAAAACAAGCTCAAAATACAGCCTAATCAGCAAAAAGAGATAGACTAAATTGCTTTAAAATGTTAAATACCGTACCATTCCTTGGGAGAAGCAAAGCTCCTTGAAATGGCCCCTCTTGCAGCTATGACTTCCACTTCCGCTAACTATAAACAATGAGAAAGAAGCAAAAAATATGAAAGTGTATTCCATATTAATTGAAACTAATTACTATAAGTATGAACCAAACTGAATAAATGTTTTCAGAATTTGATTCTGAATCTACAACTACGAAATTACAATGAAGCTTTGTCATAATTGCTTCTGACCCTAGAAGAACTAATGGCCAACATATGTAAAATAAATAAATTTAAACTTTTAAAATTGTACAACCATAATAATGTTATAACTGAAATATACAGGCAACTAATTACAAAACTGGAATAAAGTTTATAAATATATATTTTCTTTTTTTTAGCAGCTCCCACATTAGCAGTCCAGGGAAGACTGGTCACATAAGGAAGAGCATGTGAAGATTAATTCATCTCATATTTACTAATTATAATTCAGAGTAGTTCTTATTAAAATTAAAAATCATTATATATGTCTAAACTTTAAAAAATATGAAGTTCAAATTTTAATATTAGTAAATAAAGCATTCAATTGAAAACATATGATAATACATATATATTAAAAAATATGATGCCATTGAGATTAAGCTTATTATCTAAACAGATCAAAAAAATAATAAAAAGAATCAAAAAAATAACTGGAGTTTAATAGAGGAAGAGGTAACATAATCACATAGGTACATCATGCAAGAACAATAAATGATGAAAAACTTGATCTCTGTTTTAAATTTTTAACTTAGATGGTACTTTAATGATAAAATTACCATAACTTTTTCCTTTTACCAAGCTGTATAATAATTGGTTTCATTCTAAACACTATGAAAACAAGAAGAAAATTTGGTACCAATTTTGATTTCATAGTTAAGATGATTTTTCAGTTATGTAGCAATATAATATTTTTGCAAAGATAACTGGGAATCAGAAGCTAAGAGCATGTACGAAGTTGTTTCAAACCTTTAACCTTTTGTGCATTAGAGGAGTTGTTCCTAGATTTTAGCTTTTTTGCTAGAATGCTCAAACAGACACATCCTTTATCGTTTTTCAAATTCAATGCAACATTGTTGCAAATGGAACCATCATAAAGAAAGGTACTAAACACAACTCAGAGTTGTTATTAAGCTCCTAAATGAAAGCATAAACTACACAGGTAGGAGTTTTTTTTTATATATATATTTATTGTTTTACTTGGCTTAAAATAAAGGCCTAGACATAAGAACTTTCCCAAGTGAGAATGTATCTCGATCCTAATTCCTAAAAGACTGACCATGGTTTTAAGATTTAAAAACCTAAGCAAAAAACCATATCCCTAAGACTGCAAGGAAAAATAACAAGTAGGCTTCTTAAGCATTAGAACGGAGAATCAGGTAAATGTTCTAATATAGCACAGTTGGAATAAGCAAGGGTATTGTAGGTGTAACAAGGTAATGGAGGAACACAAGTATGATTCCATTGACATGTAGGATTTTAGGTGAAAATATCATGTGGGCCTTTATTTATTGTAATGTCCCTACAGAATAACAGCCAGGTGAACAACACAAGTTAACATATTTTGGACAAGAAGAGATACCAAACAACTCCACATGTTGAGAATTACACTGGGAAATATGTTAACAAGAAAATTTGACTTCAACTTATGCAAAGTCTAGTCCCAGAGTCCGGATAAAACTCGACGAACTTAATTAGAAAGTTTAAGCAGTAAGCATCGAATGCATTGGTGTGGCATTTCCAAATTGGCCTTAAACTGATGTCATGGAAGTCAAAGAAAGTAGAACCAATATTCGTATTACATCTGCAAAATGAAAGTTCAATCGATCATCCCGTGCTGGGATTACTTTTGTATAGCACTAACCAAACCCACATTCTGATCTAGGCTGAAGCATCACAACAATTAACGGGAATCACCATGTAGAAGAACAACATAGGTCTAAAACCAAAACTAACAAGCAGTAGTAACACCTAACTTTGGTAGCAACCACTTGTCTAACCCAATCCCACAAGCAAAAGAAACAGAACTAAGCTTCAAAAAAAAAGTCAAATCTACTCAACTCAAACAATTCACTGCCAGTCACTACATTTCTTATTACCTTTAAACTATAATTCAAACCTAAATCAGTAAAAAAAAAAAAAGTGACTTAAATAGAATCTCACTATAATTCTATTCAGATCAAAGCGATATTGACAATCAAGCTCAAAAGAAGCAAATATAGATCCAATTTACACATAAATATAAACACAATAGATAAACAAGATCATAGAGCTAAATTAGCAACAGGACAAGTAACTAATCAAATGAGCTAAGCAATTATTTATTTAAATAAACAATATAAATCAACAAATAAAAAAAAGTAAAAAGAACGAAAATAGATACAGAGCTCGAGATTTACCAGAGTTGATTAAATTGTTGGATTGGGAAAATATTTAGTCTTCTTCTTCTTAATCTATTAGTGGCATTTCAGAATCAGGACAGTTTGGGATAAAACGACGGCGTTTGGGATAAAACGACGGCGTTTGGATGGAGTTGTTGGACAATCAGCTGTTGTTTTTAATTAGTTTAGCAGGTAGTTGATTCTAATTATGCTCTTTCCTTGCCCGGTTTCCGTCAACAAAGTTGCCAACATCTATGTGTCAAGCAATCTCGGTTGTCTTTCTATTGGGGAGCCAAGGTTGCCTTAACGCCTATTTGGATAGGGGGTTACATGAGGTTGGGTTGGATTAGAATGGTATGGGTTAGGTTGGGAAGGGATGGGTTGAGGTTGGGTTGGGTTAGAAAGGTATGGGTTAGTTTGGGAAGGGATGGGTTGGGTTGAACCCTTACCTTGTTTGGATGTAAGGGTTGAGTAATGAAGGGTTCAACCCTTACCTTAATTGGATGGAGGGTTAGGTTGGGAAGCGGTTATAATATAATTAATTATTAATTTTTTTAGAAACATTTATTCGGAAATATTTTTTTTCCAAAATATTTTTTCAGAATTATTTTTTCAGAAATATTTTTTCTCGAAATATTTGTTCGAAAATTTTTTTTCTAGAAATTTTTATTCGGAAATATTTTTTCTAGAAATATTTAATTAGAAATATTTTTTTCGGAAATTTTCAGGAAAAAAATATTTTCGAATCAATATTTCCAAAAAAAAAATTTCTGAATCAATATTTCCGAAAACTATTTTTTTTAAATACTGATCCGGAAATATTTTTTCCGAAATATTGGTTCGGAATTTTTTTTTCTAAAATATTGGTTCGGAAATATTTTTTTCTTAAATACTAATCCGGAAATATTTTTTCCCAAAATATTGGTTAGGAAATATTTTTTCCGAAATATTGGTTCGAAAATATTTTTTTCCGAAATACTGGTTCCGAAATATTTTTTCCCAAAATACTGGTTCGGAAATATTTTTTTCCGAAACATTGGTTCGGAAATATTTTTTCCCGAAATATTGGTTCGGAAATATTTTTTTCTAAAATACTGATCCGAAAATATTTTTTTTCCAAAATATTGGTTCGGAAATATTTTTTTCCCGAAATATTGGATCGGAAATATTTTTTTCTGAAATACTGATCCGGAAATATTTTTTCCTGAAATATTGGTTCGGAATTTTTTTTTCAGAAATATTGGTTCGAGAATATTTTTTTCTGAAATACTGATCCGGAAATATTTTTTTCGGAAATATTTATTCGAAAAAAAAATTTCAAAAATATTTTTTTCAAAATTATTTATTCGGAAATATTATTTTTCGAAATATTTATTCGAAAATATTTTTTCCCAAAATATTTTATTCCGAAATATTTTTTTCCAAAAATATTTTCTTGAAAAATATTTCTTCAGAAAAAAATTTCTCGGAAAATATTTTTTCCATAAATATTATATCTAAAAAAAATTTTTCTCGAAATATTTTTTTCCGGTAATTTTTTTTCAAAAGTATATCTATTAATTACGTAATATATATAATATAAAAAATAATAATCAAAATAAATTATATGCTTATTACTGTTGTTTATGCATGATTGAAAAGAAAAAATAAATTAATTAATTAAAAAGGTATTGGGCAACAATGTCCAACACCCCAAATCGGGGTGTTGAAACACACCCCCATTTCCATTATACTAGAACCCTCTCCCAACCCTTGACCAACCCCTATAAACCCAACCCTCCATTTTAAACTTCTATCCAAACAATCCAAACAAGGGTTGTGAAATTTGAACCCAACCCATCTCATCCCTCCCCAACCCCCAATCCAAACAAAGCCTTAAGGTTGCCAACAATTGTTGCCAAAAGTTGGCAACTTCCTCTAATGGTTAAAGTGCATATTTTTGTTTAAAAGAAATATACTAATATACCTATTTTACATGTCTTCCTTCAAATTTACATTATTTAATTACTCATATGGGGACCATTTATACAACTTTTAGAGTTGCCAACCATTGGATCATTTTTCTATTCAAAGTTGCCAAATTGAAGATCAATTAAAAAATTATTTTTTTTTGATGATTTGGCAAAGTTGGCAACTTGATTAGCAACTCCTATTGGAGATACTCTTAGGTGTCTTGTCTTGACACACTGACGCCACGTCATTTTTTTTTATAACTAGAATTTTCATTGATAGGTTGATAACACTTCGAGAGAACCCGAAACCCAACCGACCCATATAAACCCAAAAGGGCTAGAAGCAATAACAACCCTAAACAGGGAAAGAACCTAGAGATCATGCTACTGGCTACGCCCTAAACAAAAGCAGCAGAAAGAGACAAAAGAACCAGAATATCAGAACTGGATTACAAATCGCCTTCATTGACCGAGACCTGGTCTTGGATTGCAACAACAAGCTCTGTGATAACTTCTGGAGCGAAACCCACAACCATACCTTGGTCATCGCGCGGGATAGGAGAGACCAGAAGCTATGGAATAGGTGGACCAAACCCCATGTCGAGGTCCATCTTCTCTTGCAAGCGACCAAATGGCTCAAGAAAGTAGTGCATTGTTGACCAGTTGTTTAGCCCCACCACTGCTAAGTAATGATCACATCTGTTGGACGACTCTGAGATGTATTTGATGACATTCTCCCACTCCGGATTGTAACCCAACAGCTTCTTGATTTGTTCCACAATCCAAAGGCAAGTTCTATCGCCCCTTCCATCTTGATGCCACGTCATTTTGAATATGTTATTTTTCTCAACTTAAATTAAAAATATATACTCCCTCCGTCCCTCTCATTTTTTACAGTTTCTATTTTGGGACGTCTCTCTCATTTCTTTACATACCATAAGTAGTAACTTTTAACAATAAAATACATTATTACATCCACTACTTCACTCACTTTTTCCACACTTTACACTATTACACCCATTACTTCACTTATTTTAATAATAAAATCACTATTACACCCACTAATTCACTTATTTTAACAATAAAATTACTATTACACCCACTACTTCACTTATTTTAATCCTAATCCTTGGTGTCTGTGAAAACACCAAACGTAAAGAACCACAAGGGACGGAGGGAGTATGTGTCAAGAAAAATTAAAATAGAATGATAATTAATTAGAAAAATATTTTGTCATTCGACATTTTTAACTCACTAGTTTATGGGTGAAAATCCTAAATACCCACCAAAAATAATCTTGTGCCCGAAATGCCTATCAGTGAGATTGTCCACCCTTTTTGACCACGGAATACACATGTTGGTTTTGCGTATAGTGACCACGCATTTCTGTAGTGTGTAATTTGAATTCCCACAATCAAATGCGTGTTTGAGACATGCATGATTACCATGCGTATTCCGTACTAGCTACTACGCATCATGCAGATGCGTATTATGTACTGTTCATCCTCTCCCCCAGAATCGCTGAGATAGTCGAATTTGGGGGAATTTTCGTCGAAATTCCGGCACAGTCCCGTTCAACAGCATATTGTTATTTTCGTGTAACATATTATATACGAATCGGCTTGAAATTGAATTCTCTTCAACCCTATACCATTGATTTTTTATTTGTAATATCGGATTTGGCAACCCCCAAACCAATCCTAATTTCCGATTTCAAATTTCGATGAAGCTTCACACACCCCTACGGGGTCAGATTTTGCTGAAAGATACAGGGGAAATGGAGAGACATATGTAGTGATCCTTTTTATGTGCTTAGATGGGGTGGAGGACGACGGACGAAGATAGTAGGAAGAGGCGATGGGGAAGACGATTTGGAGCTCGAGAGAGACGACCTCTGTGTTATGTGATAATGACGTCAGATGACGTCACGACGCATGTCACGAATGCGTTACAGCTGATACGCAAGTTCCTCATGTGTATCCCCCTATACGCATTTGTGAGATGCGCAATTCGTGGGTAAAAAGGGCGGACTCTCCCGCCCGTAGGCATTTCGGGCACAAGAAGGAGAAAAGTGGTGCAGTTTGGGCAATTTCTCCTAGTTTATAATCCGTGCTACGCACACGGTACCTTAAAATATTATTTAAAATAAATATTTATATATAATAATATTGGTAAATTAAATGTATGAAATAATTTTAATATCAAATAATCAAATTTTGAAAGAATCTTATATCTTTTTATACATATAAAGGGAACCCCGGGAGCTCTAGAATCGCTCGAATTCTATTTATCTATTTTTCTAGAGCTTCTCTATTTTAAATAATTAAAATCAAATCAAAACTTCCTTCTTTAAACCCTATTTTTTAGAAAAGAAATCAAACTTCCTTTTTTAGCATTGACATTAACATCTTCGAAATAGGAAAAGTTTTCGAATTTGTAGGTAAGAATATCAAATTTATATATTCGAAATAAAAAAGTAATAATATAATATTTCAAAATTTCCCTTTTCACCATTAACATTTTCGAAATAGAAAAGGGTTTTGAATTTGTATGGAAGAAGAATTCAAATTTACATATTCAAAATAGAAAAGAAAACAAATCGTTCATTATATTATAAATTATAAATTTATAAATTTATCATCTTAGTTTTTTTATTTAAAAATTTCTTATCATCTAACATAAATCATTTATGTTAGGAGTATTAATTTTTTTATTACAAATATTTATTACTGGTGTCGGTCTAAAAAAGCGTCACACAAAATCGGTATAAAAAAAATTAGTTTATTTTATTATCTAAGGATATTTAATTTGTACAATATTATGTTCACTAATTTATGTGATATTTTAGATATTTTATCAAATTTACTCTTAAATAATTTTTATTCTAAATTTTTTTCCCCAAAAATGTTATAAAATGGCCGCAAAACGTAGCTTAATGGACTAAAGGAGAACCATTGTAGTATGAAATCGTCTGAATTATATTTTTTTCCTATTTTTTTTGGAGAGAAAATTGAAACCTTTCTTAAATTAAATAAGAGATTTTCAAATTTTAAATATCAAAATGTGCTTTTTTAGGTCCTATATTTTTTAAAAAAATTGAAACTTTTTTAAAATTTAATAAGAGATTTTTAAAATCTAATTTTTTTGAACAAATTTATCTATTTTATTAGAATTCTTCAAATTGAAATATTGAAAATTAAATTTTTCTCTTTTAATATTCTAAAAATTAGGTAAGGAAATAATTGTAATAATTAATTATTATTTTGACAAATAACATATTCAAAATGTAAAAGAAATTCAAATCTAAGACTTATCAATCAAAATATTTCACTTATAAATCACAGGATTATGATGAACATGTATGATGATCTTATAGTAATATTATGAATAATTTTATGATAGCGTTGATATTTTTTTAATAATTTAGGTAACATTAAAAAACAAGTTTTCCCTCCTAAGAACATCTTCAATGATATTATCTAAAACAATTGGTTAAAATAATAATAAAAATATTGTTTATATAAAATTTGCTGAACGTGTCAGGTGTCTCCAATGATATTGGTTATAATAATTAGCTATATTTTAAAATTTACATATTTTTATTATTTTAAGTTGTTGTAAATATAATATATTGGCAATAGATGATATATAATTTCACTACAGATTTATAAAGTTTCAGCAAATATAAATAATCTATTGGGATTGGCTCAATTTTTTGCTAAGAGATTTATCTCATTGGAATGGTAATTTTTTTACATAATCTTTAAGATTTTTATTTATGATATATCACATAAGATTTTAATTAAAAGTTTTATCTCCTTGGGGCAACTCCAATCGTGGACTAAAAATCCAAATTTGGACAATTTTGCCCCAAAATCCAAATCATTCCAACCGTGGACTAAAAAGTGATTCAAATTTGGATCGGTGAATTATTATTGATCCAAATTTGGATCACTACTATTCATTGATCCAAATATTTATATAATTATAATATTATTATCTTTTCTATTTTGTTGATTTTGTTAATGTTATTAAAAGTAAATTAATTAATTTTGAAATATAATTAAATTTGGGTGATGGTCCAGAATACCTACTTTTAATATTGAAGGGCCAAAAATACCCATATCAATATTGAAGGGTCCAAAATACCCATTTCTTTGTCTTATAGCGGTCTTTTAATCTTATGCTATTCTGACCTATTAGAGGAACTGTCTCCGATTTCTTAGTCCTATTACGAGGATAGGGTTCTAATTTCATAATTCTTTTCAAATTACGAATTTCAATTTCTATAATATAAGAAAATTTATTATAAAAAGAAGGTTGTTCTTCTTTTATGGCTTCTAAATCCCAAATTAGGCATCTAGTTGTTGCTTGATTTCCAGGGGAAACAATGTTTCTAGAGGTCAATAAGAGATGATCTAGATATTCAAGGTTAGACATGTCAATCATGGCATTACCTTTAACATTAACAAACCAAGGTTTATCGTTCATGATTATAACAATTAATCAAAATTGAAAAATAAGATTTTGCTAAATAGGGTTGTGAGTTTTACCAGGCTCTTTTAATGATCTCTGTCTGCATGGAAATTATTGATCTTTAAAACTTCATTTTCTCTTTAAATCTCCTGATAATTATTATTCTTTGTCTTCAATCCTATGAGCGGTGTTTCCCTTACGGCCTCCTGCCTAGCGGTACTCCCTGTGCTCCAAAGCGAATTCCAGAATAACTCGAATATAACCAAGATTTTTGAAGAAAAAAACTTTTTATTGATTCATATAATTATAAAGATACAGACTCATTATGAGCCTGTTTACACACACAACCCCTAAGGGTTTTACTTACTCATTATGAACTTCTTTGAATGCTAAGTATACAGTGGGTAAACTCTCCTAAATTCAAGATCCAATACTGAAAACTTAACTCGCCTTTTATAGAATAAGGTCGAGGATCTGTACAAAATTACTAACGTAAGTGATTACGTTTTGTACTCCATTATTGTTGCACCTTTGAATGAAGAGATAAGATTCCTTATCTTATTTTCTCCTGTGCTTGAAAGTAGATTGTTTCTACTTTATTCCTCCTCCACTGCTTTTTCTTTTCCTTTGCTATAGGTGGGGCTATCTTGACAGTATTGACAGAGATAACTTTCGTCGGTACCTGTCTTTTTTATTATTCGAGCACTAACTTTACAAAATTTCGAGTAGTGGCCATCGAATATTAGCTGGCTTTTAGTTATGCCTTTTGCATGCAACTAAAGTTTCTTTATCTTCTTGGCTCATTGTAGTGTGATTCATAGAGGTCATGATGCAATTTGAAGATGAATAAGTTATCTTCATCTTGTCGCTTTCCTTTATGCAAAGAATCTTTCTAGAATAGCTGCATATTTATGGATGGCTATTTGCTTCAAGTCTTTCTTTTCCAGTGTGACTTGTTTTGATTCACTTGGTGTATAGCTTCTTTCCTTGACAATTCCTAGTTGAACATAATGGAATGGCTTAGCCAGACTGTCGTTATAGTTGTCATCCCAGAACGGTAGTGATGATTGAATCTTGATGAAAATTTCTTTTGCGGGATTCTGAACACACGTTGTTCTGAACTTTTTGACTGCTACCCTGAAAGCTTTTGGAAAACTGCCAATTTCTAGCAAATTATTGGATGGGTAAATTAGACTAACTAACCCATTAACATAAGCTTCATATACTATCTCAGCATCTGAGTTAGGGTAGAAGTTGAAATAACTTATGTTTGTTTTATCCGTGGCAAAAACTTATGTTTCACGAATTCTTGTTCTGTAGCACTTCTTCCAAGTTCATAGAAGTAGCTGAAACTATCGTAGATGGTTTCTCCACTATCGTCGTTAAAATCTATGATTAGATTTTCTGACTTTACTTTTCCTAACACCTTCTGTGAAGATGCCGTCTTTTTCAACGCTTGTTTGAAGGTTGGCTTCAAAGCGTCTGCAGAATTGATAAGACAAAGAGGTGGCTTCATCATTTTCGTGGTGTAGAGATCAACAGATACTCTGGCTTCTTGGAAATCCTTGAATTTCTTATGTGAAACTCCTAAAATTCCTGAAACTACAAGATTTGCAATTGCCCAGTTGTTATAGATTCCTAGATTGGGACCATTATAAACAACATAGTAATTCTTGCCGATAATACCGAAAGATTTTACAAAAGATTGCTCTTTTGATTTTTGTGGGATTTGAATTCCCCCATTGGGTCTTAGATTTAAATCAGAAGGTTCTCCCAATGTTATGGAGGTTTGTACCTTAGTTATGCTTTTTTACCAAAGCATCATGTTTCAACGGGTTTGTTGAATCTTTACCAGGAGCCGTTTGCTCTGGATTAGCCGCTTCTTGACTCATTTCTGAGGAAGGTGAAGTGATGACCTTTTGTTGCGAGGACTGAGCCTCGGTTTGGATTTTTGCCAAATCCACAGGCGTCAACGGATTTTAGTTGCCTTTACCGGTAGCCGTTTGCTCCAGGCTAGTTTCTACTTCACTTGTTACCGAGGAAGGTGTAGAAATAACCTTTTGTTTTTCAGGAAGAGAATACTTCCTTACATATTCTAGTTCTGCCCGAACTAGGTGTAATTCTTCCTGAATAATTTGAAACTTCTTCAGGAGGATGGCTTCTTTAAGCTCTAATTGCTCTATGGAAGTATCTATAGTTTATCTCAAAGAAAGAGATTATTATAGAGCAAAAGCTCTTTGGTCTGTTGAGAGATCTATTGTATAGGGAGGTGTTTAGTGTTTGGTGTGATTTCCAATTGCTGAATTCCTCTTCTATTTATAGGCTTGAAATGCCTTGGATACCTGCAATAGGATGTGACATAAACCTGTAGAGTCTTATTTGCCATACCTTTTACTTTTGATGATATTCCCTTGTTAAGAAGTCGGCAAGACAATTCTTAACTCTAACAAGGTGTTCAACCTTAAACACTACACCATATTTGGTCTTTGGCAACACCCAAAATAAGTGTTAAAAATGCTGAAAAATGTTACCATAAGATTTAAGGCAACACTTTCGTCAATTTTGAAGCTGTATCTGGAAAACCATTGCTGCCATCGCACAAGTCTTCCTTGCTTATTATCTCTTTTAATCTTCAATTTAAGGAAATAAGTAAAATTCTTATTATCTGTCCTGACAATAAATTCAATAGGGGTTAGATAAATAGAGAATTTTGTAATAGCTCTTTGACCGCCAAGTATTCTTTCTCATTAGAATGATATCTTGTTTCTGCGTCTTTAAAGCTTCCTGATGTGTATCGGCATATTTATTCCTTTTCATCAGAATTAACTACTTTGAGAACTCCACCCCAATGTTTATCGGATGCGTCTGTCTCTACGATAAGCTTGTCTTCAGGCTCTGGATGATAGAGCTTTGGAAAACTTATTAACTGCTTCTTTATTTTCTTAACATAAGAAGTATCAGTTTCTATCCATTTCCATGGACTTTCATCAGTTTCTATCCATTTCCATGGACTTTCCTTTTTGAGCTTAGCCTGCAAAGGTGATCTTAAAGCTACAAGTTTAGGAATATAATCAAATGCATAAGTCAGTATACCTAAAAATCTTTGCAACTGCTTTCTGTCTTCTATCTGATCTGGAAACTTATGAATATGTTCCAAGATATGATTTTGAGGACGGTGTGTTCCTTGATCAATTTCCAAGCCTAGGAAATTAATACTGGTTTTGAAGAGTTGAGCCTTTTTCTTGGATAGGATTATGCCAAGAGTTTAACATTTCTTTAATATTGCTGCCAGATGTATAAGATGTTCTTTTTCATTGTTAGAAAATATAATAATATCATCTACATAAATACAACAGAATTTTTCAAAAGGTCTGAATGCTTCTTGCATATGCCTTTGAAATATTGATGGAGCTTGTTTGAAACCAAATGGTAACACTCTCCACTGAAAATGTCCTTGGGGACATGTAAATGCTGTCAATAGCTGCGATTCTTCGTCTAACAATACTTGCCAGAATCTCGACTTACAGTCTAATGAACTAAACATTTTCTTACCTCGTATAAGAGCTAATAGACTATCCTTATTTGGTAAGTTGTGACCATCTCCTATAGTAAGATCATTCATCTTCTTATAGTTGACAACCATTCTTTTCTTGCCTCTTCGTCGTTTAGCTTCATTTTCAACTAAGAATGCTGGCGACATATGAGCTGATTTACTAGGGATAATAACCTTCATCTCGAGTAATTCTTTAATTTGTACTGCAAATTCTTCAACATCTTGTGGGCTATATTTCATAGGCATTACCCTGCAAATATCCTTCAGATTATTGAGTTTGATTGATGCTTTCATCCAATGTTTGGTCTTCTTGGGTTCTAATGGATTGTCTGAGCATACTTTATCTAAGAGTTGTTCAATCTTAGATTTCCTGTCAATATCTTGAGATAAATTTGTTAAAGCAAAATTCATTTCTCGATATTTTAATAGCATATCTCTCCCCCTCTCTAAAAATTGAATTTTGTTTTGGGAAATGTTAATAGGTGTAACGGGCTTAGTCTTAGAATTCTTCTTCTTAGATTCTAAGAACTCAGGAAAACCTACTTGATTAGCTTGGATAACTTTTTTGACCTAAACTGGTTCACCCTTAAGTGTGAAAATAATCCTTTTACCGTCTAGTTGTATACAAGGTTTGTTGGCTAGACAAAAATTATTACATAAAAGAAAGTCTATACCTGATTCTTGATGATAAACAGTAGGAATATGAAATATTTCTTCTGCTATCATAATATCAAGGTCTTTACATACCTTAATAATCACAATGGTTTTACCATTAGCGATTTTTACCTCAATAGGCCATTCGACATTCACCCAATGTTCCGATGGAATGACGTATTTACTTGCTATACATAGGCTTGCACATGTATCAACATAGCAATGTAGCTCGATTTTTCTATATCCGGCAAACTTAAGTGTACCTTTTATGTAGATCGATGATGGATTAGTAATGTTTGTCATTACTAGTTCTTCTTGTGAATCCTCAGTCGCTTTCGTCTGTTGATTCATCTTTTGACTCGTTGGACGATGGTCCAGGGTCAATTTCTTGTATGATGAAAACTTATTTCTTCTCATCATATTTGTCTTCTACTGGTTCATAACCTATGTAGTAGATTTCTTCTAATACCTTGAATTTGTCAAGGTATTTTTTCTTGTTAGGGCATTCATTTGCATAATGTCCTTCTTCGTTGCAGACCCAACACCTGCAATTTTTCTTTCCTTTTGGACAGAGCTTTTCTTTATTAGTAGAAAAAGTTTTCTTCTTAACATATTTTCCTAGTTTAAAAGGTTTCTTTTTCTTCTTAAGCCTGTATTTAGAAGATATTTTCTTTTTAGAATATTTTTTCTTATATTTCTTGTTGTAATTGGGATTACAACCGAAATTATCAGATTCTTCTAAATTCTTCTCACAACATTTTCTACCGAAGGCTTTCAATTTCTTCTGTGTTTGACTGAAATCACAATAGTTTTTGATTTATCAATTAAACATATGTCACATAATTGCATTTTACTAAGAGCCAGCTTAGCATTCTGTTTGATTTTATCTTTTTCTAAATCTTTAGCATTGATGTAATCAATTCCTAAAAACATAGTATAGATAGCATCTATGATTGTATTAAAGGCTTCTATGGGTTCGTAATTATCGAAATTCCATGTTGCATATTTAATAAATCGATTTACAACTCCTGTCGTTTTGTGATCCACTAATAATAAAACTGTCTCAGTGTCGTTGTAAGCAATAGGATTAGTTTGTATTATCAAACTAATTTCCTTTTCCCAAATATCGATTAAGGTCTTTCTTCCTTATTCACAATCGATATTTAAAACATTTGATCCAAATAAATTTTGATTTGTTTTAAACTCAGAAGTAGGTGGATAGAAATTACCTTTTCTTCTATTTACTGGTCTCTTTTCCTGAAGTCGATGCGAATGGATTTTCGTCTATATTTACTTCTTCTTGTTTATTCATCCTAAATGTTTGTTGATCTAGCCTTTGTATCCATTTTTTGTAATTGTCTATTAATCTCTTCTTTAGTGATTAAAGGCAAATACACTTTTCCTGTAGTATCTTTTATATCTACATGCATTTCTTTCGTAGATACGTAATAAAAGATATTGTTTTTTCTTTTTAAATGATCCAACCATGGAACATTAAAAATAGTTTCTTTCTTTAAATCAAACTTTGTGTTCCTGGTTTTAGAAATTAAATTGTGTTTTACTAGAAAACTGGCTTGAAAGCCTTTTTCTAATTCTGAAAACTCGATTTCTAAATTATCAGAAGTTTCCTCCTCAGGAATCTGATTTTTCTCTTTTAAAAGGTTCATTTTAAAAGATTATTAACTAGGCTCTGATACCAAGTTTTACGAAATTTGCGGAATTTGAATTAGACTAAAATCTAATTTTTTATGAGTTTTACAAGTCATGCAAGCTATAAATAACTTAATGAAATATGTAAATAAATTGTGTGGTCCTTGGTAGGTAAAAAGGGCCAAGATTTTGAGAAAAGGCAAATAGGACCACACCTTTCCAATGGTAGGCATTTTGGGCAATTTCTCATTAAATTCACGATAAATTTTAAAATACATAAAAATTCAAAATGCATTAAATTTGAAAATACATTAAATTTAAAAATACATGAAAATTAAAAACATAAAACAAAACAATACAACACAGAAAATCTCACGATAATACAACTTGAAATAAAGCGAAGTTCATGTTCTGGAAGTTAAAACGGTTCTGAATGATGAAAATGGCCGATTTCAACAGTTTATGAGTCATTACAAAAAAAAATTGAGATAAAGATGCTAATCTAGCACTTCGAAATGCACTAATTGAGCATTTGTGCAAAGAATATACTAATTCTGATAATTAGTATTTTTATGTAATAGTTTAATGCTTTTAATTTATTTTCATGTAACGTTTTATTGATTTCGAATGTACTTTGTAACGTTTTATTTTTATTCGAATGTATTTTAGTTATAATCTAGTTGTTCTTGATGTTATTATTATGATTTATAATGAAATTAATTAATCTTTTTTTAAAATACTTAAATCAAAATATATGAATGATAAAATGTTAGTTTAATTATAAAAAGTACATTTAAAAATCAATTTGATTAGGTATTTTAGTATACATATTATTATTATTTTTTGCCAAGGGTATCTATTCCATAGATGAAATATATCGAATACAATATTCGTAGAAAGAGATTTTTTTTTCATTCAAAAAAGTTTATTATCTAACTGAAAGGCACGCATGTTGCCTCCGGATATTTAGACAATAGAACCTTTAAGCTTGAAAAGAAAATCACCCGAAAAGGAAAAAAATTGCAAGTGCCCAAACAACGTGAATTCAACACTATAAAAGAACAAAATCAATCCGATCTTCAGCTAACTCAAAATCAACTTGCCTGACACCAAATTCTTCTTAACCGCACTTTGTCAACAGCCTTGCTTCAAAAAATTGTAGCTCTGTCCATTATCCATCCACCTATTGATATAAATGAAAATTTTAGTCTAAAAATTAAGTATGTAATAGACAAGCCATCTAAAATGACACATTATTGCCTCTTAAAGGCCCAAACAAACCATCAATCATGGCCGCCCAAAAATGGTACAAAAATTACTTGGCTTTTAGAAGTCAAAAATGTCATCAATCGTGACCAATAAAATAGTAACTACCAAATCTTCATAATTAAAATGCAATAAAAACTTCAAATCAAATTGAAACTACAAATCAAATTGCCACAATTAATCTAAAATTAATCAATCAAATCAGACCAAGAAATTTATGCTTTTTTTGCTTTTGTTTCATTTCTACTCATTCCAGCAGAACGGTGCCTTGGATCATTGCATGTTTGATTCTAAAGCTATCCTTTTTACATTCAGCCCATGCCTATTGCAATATCAAATTACAAATCTTTTTTTTCCTTTACAAAAGCATATTTGTACTTGGCATTTTTTGCATTTATGTTTCAATACAACCTACCACAGAATCTTCACCTCGACTACATGTTTAATGAGAAGGAGATATTAGTGCTACAATTGTTCAACTGTCTCGGCCTGATGCTAGTGATATTACTCCCATGCGCTTGTCTTACATCATTTAGACTCAAGTTTGACAAAAGTTCCGATTATGTTACTCCTTCGTTGGTTGTCTTATTTTAAGATAAAAATCGAGGTAAGTCCGTGTGAATTTATGTCACGGCCCAGGTATGAACTCTATTAACATAAGTATGTACACATATACATATTGACTTGTTTGAGGTGTAGTCGGTTTGTTGAGATATCCCTATGTTTAGAACATTGTTGTTGTTGCATGTCTCAATTTTATTAAGATATTGGTGTTTGTGTGCCTTGTTACCTTTGCCTAGTATAAACATTCGATTATCTGGTGTTTAGACAAACATATCTTGTTAATTATTCTTAATGTTCTTGGGGTTTTTTGGGTGTGTATGTGTTGTAGTGTGTGTTTTGATCCTTAGGTGGAGATAAATTTTTTAGGGATCTTGTTTTTCAGATATAGATTGCTTGATTTCGATAATTAGTGTATCTTTAATTGTTTTTGGTTACGTTATTTAATTCCGTGATTAGTGCTTTATTAAATGATAATGGATTTCATTAATGGGTTGATTAATATATTTTGAATTATAGAGTTCAGGGTTAGTGATTTTGGGTTTTATTTTATTGATTTGTTTCCTTCTTTGATTGATGGTCTACCATTGTTTTTTTCCCTTTAAGTTGCTGCTAGATTAGTGCCTTTTTTCTTGCTTTCATGTATATACTAATATGTATTAATGTGATAATATATTGTCTACATTAATTGCGGTCAAACCGGTTTCACACAGGGTCTTATTATGCATGTTTAATTGCTATTAATTGCCATTAGTAGTCCTTATTTCTAGTACTCTATTGCAGGAGATACATGATTGCTTTTTGGTTTTAATAAGCGAACTATATTGGTACCGGACCTGGAAAATTGCAGTTTGGTGGCACTCGGTTCAATGCTAATTATGACTTGATTGATGACTATTTTGTACCATTTATGGGTGGCCAGAAATGATGACATATATTTTGGCCTTGTAGAGGCAATCAAGTGTCATTTTGTTGGCTTGTCTATTTACGTTAAGTCATATTATATATATATATGATTCAATTTAGTGTCTAACCAATGATTTCATTGGTTAGATTTTATTTTATTTTCTTTTCATGAAATATATACATACATGCTTTCAGTAATAATTTATTATTGGATATATTTTCCTTTATTATTTTTATAACATATATAATCTTTTTATATATGGACTCATGTTCTCTTTGTTTTGTTTTGTTTTTTTCCAGAATTTTATGGATTTTCTATTTTAAGATGGTGACCTGCAGCAATGGAGCAGTAAAGATGAAGAGGAAAATAAAGCAAGTATGCGGCAATAATTGATGGCAATGGGGACTCACATAAGCAATAACTAGTTCTGGTTTTTTGGAATATTTGTAAAATGATGTATTTATATTTTTGAGGGCACTCTTTTTCCCCCTTGAGTTTTTTCCCACAGGGTTTTGCTCTTGAGGGTTTTTAACGAGGCCTTTCTATTGTGGGGTTCTTTCGTTCAGACTTGAAGGTTTTATTGTCTAAATGTCTGGAAGCAACATGCGTGCTTTTCGGTTAGATGATGAATTTTCTTGAATGAATAAATCCCCTTGTATAATTATTGTATTTTCGATACAATTCATGAATAAGAAATTCACCGTGGCCACTTGGCCATTTCACAAAAAAAAATGTCATCAATCATGACCAATAAAATAGTAACTACAAAATCTTCATAATTAAAATGCAATAAAAACTACAAATCAAATTGCCACAATTAATCTAAAATTAATCAATCAAATCAGACCAAGAAACTTTCAAAATAAAATGGAAAAATCTTAATCATATAATCAATTAATCTAAGGCAATAATCACGAAATCAACACCTCAAAACAAATCAACACTTTAATCAAAATTCAAATACAAATTTAAGACTAATCAAAATATGAATCAAATCAAAATCATAAACACAAATCAAATTAACCACTGAATATACAAAAACCTCAATCAAAAAACAAGAATTCAATTAACATTAAATAATAAAAACCAATTCCTAATTCCTAATTAATGCTATTAAAACTGAACAAAGGTTCCTGCCATCTCACCAAAAAACCGACGAGTACCCCGGTTCCGACTACCATAAAACACATATATCAAATACATAATGAATATCATTTAACCCAAAAATTGATACACGAGCACAATCAATCAACTAGCTTAGATAATCTTAATACTAATGACCTAAATATCTACAGCAATTAGTCAAGTAATCACTTTGTTGAATGATAAAATTAGGGTTTCTTTTTCTCACCTGTGTTGCGGAGTCCATTCACGTAGTACTTACCTTTCAATGAGTTTGACAAACAATTCCCCTTCTTTATGTTGAATTCTTTAATTCACGGGATGGAGTTTGTTTGGATCGTAAACGAGTTGAATTGATTTGAAATTAGAAGAATTTATGTTTGGCTCGACAAAAAATTATCAAACCCAGATTTAATGGAGTCAAAAAATTTGTTTGAGTAAGGTTTGTCAAGAAGAAAAGTCGATCACGAGCTTCATCACAAGTAAGTCGGGAACATATGTGCTCACAGGAGTAGTAAAATATTTATGTTTTAAGAGAACTAGGAAAAGAGTAAAGTTATCTTGGATAACTATGGTCCAAGGATAAGAAGACAACACACTTCAATGTTCATTTAATCATTTTATTTAAACGGCCCAATTAGACACGACAAATAACTGTAATCTGTAAAAAAAAATATATTTTCTTTTATTGGCCGGTGTCTAGGGGTTCCCTTTATCAGTTTGTACTGATAAGTAGGTCATTTTTGTGGACTTCAATGAATTCACTGCCCTGTGTACTGAAGTCTGAATATCACATGGGTACAGACCCAGTTAGGACACGACATCATTTAACACTTGAACAAGATGAACAAGAGATATGAGGAATCCAATCAGAAATTCAGTATACATATTATTTGATGATATACATTGTTGATGTTTCCAAAATTGAAATGTTGATTTAAATTTTTATTAATGAGCTCACCAAAATGTAATGAAATACATTAATGACACTAAAAATTTATCCAAATTTTCTATAAGTTGATGTAAATATCGATATGGAATCTACATAAAACAAAATGGATCACAAACCTAAAATATGGATAGTCCATGGATCAAATTTAAGTTAAAATTTTTATCTGAACCTATATATGGATACAAAAATTAAGGAATGGGTTATCCAACAATTTATAATATATATAGATATATATGGATAAGTGACACAATTATAATTTTAGTTTTATACATTCAATACCATTCTTTTGAGTGACATTAGATTATCGTTATAAAATTATGAAATATTCTTAATAGTATTACTATACGATTAATTTGTTCATTTTAATACATTTCAAGGATGGTTTGGTTCAGTTGATCGTGTTATCAAGTATGAATTTTGTCCATTTAAAATTCATATTTGCTGTTTGGTTGATAATTCTTTCAACTTGATATTCATATCTGAAATCCACCAAAAATGAGATTTGATATCTTGGACCATCTCCAATGCATGATATTAAAATGGTAACATTTATACCATTTGTTGTAAATTATATATTATAATTGTATATATGTGTATGGTGGATATTAGAGGGAGAAAATGTTTTTGGGGGCTCAGCAATGTATTGAACAAGCTCTTCTAAAAGTGCTTTTCCTTTTTGGTTGACCCACACCCACTATGTATAGGCAATACATACATGTCTTCCACCCCTCAAAAAGTAACTGCCCATATACTTTAATTGATATGTAACTCCAATCATTAATTCACACATTTAATGCATCTATTTGTAACCCCTTCACAATAAACAATAAATATATATGATATTTCCTTTTTCTCATTTTATTTATTTAGCAAGGATAGTCAAAACTAACATCTCCCACTTTGACATTTTTGCTAAATATCTTTCGTGACTCCCACTTTTCACCTGGTGTAGAATTTGAAAATTAACTTGAATCCAACTTTTCACAAGGTGTATAATTTGAAAATTAACCTCCATTATTCGTCAGAGTCATAAACTTATTGTCTCAAATTTATCAAATCAACATTATTGACAACATATTCATATTTTTCACTTTTCCAACTTCAACTCCACCAAAATAAATAGGAGTTCCGAAGTTGAATTCTTATTATCAATGTCACCTTCGATACCTATATCGTAATAACCAATAACTCCAGACACGTCTGTCTGATGTACCAATTTAAACAACATACACTTCAACTACTTGATCATGATCCTCTTTATAGCCTCTCACTAGGCTCAAGCAAAATTGCTTCATAATCCACTCACAAAGATTACAACATATGTCAAGTCAATTGATCACATAACATAAAATATATTGAACTTCTGACCACTTGCACATATATTACATTTAATGATTCCATTCCCGCATTAATTATTTCCCCTCTAACAATAGGGTTCGCACTGGACTACAATTCTGCATCCTAAAATGATTAAACATCATACACACTTCTTAATTCAAACTCAATGTTCTTTTTTATCCCTCACAAACTGGATTCTTCGAACATATGAAATTTCCCGAATATCTTTCATCACAAATTTTTAAATGAGCTCCCACAACTTAACATTTCCTTCTCATTTTTCGCTATCAACTTATCATCAAGATATTCGATATAATCGTAAATGAACTCCCACTTTCAAAATTACTGACACAACTTTCTTATGTCAGTATCGAAATAAAATTCGCAATTTTTCCGTAAAAATTTTCTTCACCGATCTTGCTTCAAATTTATAAACACACCAGCAACTTTATTTTCTTTTTCAAAATTCATTTACAACCTGCGACACAAGCCTGAAGGAACCTGCGACGATTCTTGTAAACACACTCGAGCTCAGTTCAACCCCCACAAAAACCTACATTCTTCACATATTAGTTGATCGCGAGCCTAGACAACTCATCATAAATCTCTCAAAATTTGTTACGAGATCCACTCATCAACAATATCGACTATACTTTAAATTGTAATATTATGAATGCATAATATTAAAACTATTTACATGATCATGTAACTATAATTAGTTTTGTAAAAGTTTAGAGTCAAAATATAAAAGAAAATTAGAATCAAAATATATAAAAGATATTGTAGAATTAATAACAAAAGTAGTGTTCTGTAATATCCCGTAATTTTTAGAATAATAATAATAAAGAATAAGGGAATAAAAATGATTAAAATTAGATAATAAATAGGATTTAAAATTGGTTTAGCTTAATTGGGCCTAAAATATGGATCAGATTTAAATACAGATAACTTGTAGGTTTGAAAATAGGGTTTTGTAATATTATAAATACATCATATTCTCCTTTTTTATCTTAATTATCAAAATTCGTAGGTCTATTCTTCACACAATTCAGCAATCTTATAAAATTTGTAGAAAATTCATCGTAAGTCCGAATTCGTTGATTTTGGACTTGTCGGAAAGGTCTTTTCGTGCTCTACAACTTTCGTGTTTGGAGTTTTTCAAGAAAACATCGTTTAGAGGGTCAAAAAGGCTAAATACAGATCAGTTCAAGAGTGATTACATGTTTTCGATTCTTGTTTTTCCGTGTCGAGGTAAGTTTCTGATTGATTTTGCTAGTGTTTTTAAAATTGTGTATTATGTGTACGAATTTGTTATGAAAAATTGGGCTAAGTGATTATATTTTGAAGTTATACATGTATTATTGTATATGTGTTATGTGTGAGCGGCAATAGTCTTGGGACTCTGATTTATGCCATGGTTTGCGAAAATAAGAATAAGGACCGAGTCACCGGGTTGTAGGGACCGTTATCACCGGGTTGTAGTGGTCGTGGTATGAATCATGGGTTTCAAGTTATTGTTGCTATGTATAGTCGTATCGTATCGTATCATATCGAATATGAATTAGAATACGTGTATAGATTATTTTATCGTATCATATCGAATATTGTATTCTTTTATGTGTATAAGTGTTATTTGGCCCTACTAGTTGGATCGATTGGTTACTTGCTGGACTGTATAGCTCATTACTTACAATTTCAGGTTTCGTATAAGATCGAGTGGATATCATTGGAGTTCGAGGAGCTTAGGTCGGAGTAGATTAGCTTTTAGATTGTCGTTCGTTGTTGTGCTTTTGTAATAAGTACCTTTGTAATAGACTCTTCATACTATTCTTGTGATGTAATTTTTACACCATTATGAGCTTGAAATGCAACAGGATGAAGAAATTGAGATGGGTCAAAAGAAAGGAGGGTCTGTTGCACTAGTTGCAAACAATCAAGAAAGGCATGATGATGAGAAGATGGAAACTGCTAAACCTACACCAAGTATGAGTGCTTGTGAATGTATTGCTGAATCAAGCAAAGGGAAAAACAAGTTAATTGAAGAAGTTGAAGCATCAAGTCAAGATGAGCTAGATGAATTGGACGAACACTTGGCTTTCCTGTAAAGAAAATTCTTTAAACTCGGGTTCAAGAGAAACCCTACAACTTCCAAGCCATTCAGAAAAGATTATCAACCTAACAAATCTTTGGTTGATAGATCTAAGTTTAAATGATGCAAATGTGGAATAAATGGGCATTTCTCTATTGAATGCAGAAAACATAAGGCTGAGAAGAAAGACAAAAAGTATGAAGCTGTTGAAAGGACATTTATGCCTCTAGACAATGATTGGGCTACAGATGGAGATGATTTTGATGAAGAAACGGAGATACCCGTTCGGTTGGGGATTCGGGGAATTTTTCGGGTTCGGCGCGTGAGCGGGGAATATCTTTAAAAAAAAATTGGGTATCGAGGCGGGGTCGGGGATTAGGAGATCCTCGCCCCGATTCCCAATTTTATTTTTTTTTAAAAATGTAAATTTATATATGTATAGAATAAAATATTATAAAAAATATATTTACATATATTATTAGTGCTTAAAATTATTAATTCATTTCACATATTCAAAAGTTTAGTAGTAAATTTAATTTAATTTTAATAATTTAATTATATCTTTTAGTACAAATAAAAATTAATTTGAAATTTTTTTTAGAGTAAGTCATTGAATTTAAAATATAGATTATATCATAATTTAGAAAATTAATTTATTATGAAATTTGTTTGAAAATGCATACAATTTATTTTTTTAAAATAAAGCTAAAAATCCCCGATTTTCCACGAAGATCCCCGTTCCCCGTTCGGGACGGGGATCGGGGAGCAAACTATTCCTCGTTCGGGGATCGGGGCGGGTTCGGGGAGCAGGTTGGGATTCAGAGATGGGGCGGGGATTGTACTTCCCAACCCCGAAGTGACCCGACGCCCATCCCTAGCACTTATGGCAAATTCAACAGATCAAGAAGCTAGTTCTGCAAGCAATTAGGTAATTACTACAAACCTAGCTGAGCTTTCTAAAGATGAATGCAATATTACTATTAATGTTTCAGTTTCTTTTAACTAACAATAAATTAGTAGATATTTGTTTGTTTTACCGTTTTGCAGGTTTATCTTACCGGAATATTTAGCTCATCCAAAGTGCAAAACACCCCGGAGTGTTACGATTCAAAGTCTGTGTTTGGGAGGAGAGGAGTTTTTGGCAGGGAGTGTTGCTCGGAGCCGACCTATATCAGGAGATGAGTTTCCAATGTCCGCTTAGGTAAGTCCCATGAGGTCCAAGCCATGGGCCCAGGTTAGGTTGAATACTTTCACATTTGTAATCATCTTTGTATAGAACACACATTATTTTTGTTGAGCACTTAGCCGGGGGTCTTCACGGAAATAGCCTCTATATCGTAAAAAGTAGAGGTATGGTCTGCGTACATCTCACCCTCCCCAGACCCTGCTCCGAGCGGGATATACTGGGTATGTTTGGTTTGGTTTGGTTTTCTCTTGAAGTGTACAACATGCATGTCACTCTTAAATAACTTAATAGAGAGAGCATTAGAATTAAAGAACTTAATAATCTATTGAGTGATATAAATGCCGTATTAGAAACTCAATTTATTGAATTTGAGAAAATGAAGAGAAATTGTCAGATTGCTAAGGATGAACTTGTAGCTGTCTTGAAAATGAATAAATTCTCAGAAAACATTTGAAAAGAGAACACGAGTTAATCGCTAAGTGGAAAGATTATAGGGATGTTGCTAACAACATAATCAAAGTTCAAGGAATAGAAACCTTATATAATGAAATCTGGAAAGAAGAGAAGAGAAAGTTAGAATTCGATTTCAAATTCAAATATACAAAAATGAGTAATTCGGTATTTATTCGAGTTGAACCGAATCAAATACGAACATGTATATTTGAATTCTAGTCGAATTTGAACAAAGAATTAAAATTTTAATTCGAATTCGGATTGAATTTGAACGAATAACTACAAATTCAAACTGAATTTGATCATATTACTATTCACACATATTTGATTTGTTTAGCCTCTAAATATTGTATACCATAAACATAGTAACAATATGGATTGAGTAGAATCTTCATGTGAGTCAGATCACCGACTTTATTCAGTATTTTTTTCTTAAAAAATTAACCAAGCGGTATTTAGTTATTAAATAATAATCTATCACGATAGTAGTACTCCCTCTGTCTCTAAAAACTTTTTCCATTTCCCTTGGACACGTTTGACAACGCACACTTTTAATCGTTAATATATTTAATTTTGTATTAGTTTTAAATATAAAAACTTCACTGTATTAAAGTATTCATAAATACGAATATAACAAGATCACTCATGACTATATTTGGTCTTATAGATTAGACGTAAATTAGTAATTTGTCTCATGTTATGAACAGTCCCGACATATCAAACGAGAGAAGTGATATGGGCTAAAAGTAAGCCCTAAAGACACATTTAATGTGGCATTAATTAGACCTAGAATGGTCCAAGCGTGGGGCCCACCAAACGGGCCCAAACCCTAATTATAATATTAATTTCGTAATTAATATTAGGGGTAACAACCAGTTCAGCAATAAGAGTCAAATAAGAATGTTACTCCTACCTGACTTAATTAGCCTCCAAGGCACCTATTCAGACAAGGAAACTGATTCCTATAAGGAAGGAGTCTAGAACTTTCCCCAAGGCGGTGACTTGCCCACCAAGTCTCTGACTCCTACCATAATTCTAAGGCTCCTCATCCTATATAAAGGATCAGACCCCTCACCACAGAACTACGTTTTTTGGCTTGATCTTTGATATTCATCAAAGTACGTAGGCATCTTGTGAAGGCAGATTCAGCCACGAGCACGAGAGCAGCCATTAAAGCACGAAGCTCACGCATCCTAGCATTAAATACAGCAAACCCTAGCCGCAATCTAATAACCTAGTTTTTATTCCACAACATTTGGCGCCGTCTGTGGGAAGAAGACATCAACCATGGTAACTACATGATGAACAACACCAGCAACTACTGATCCTATTCCACTCAGCTCCGCTCCACTAGCAACAGATCCGGTGCCCCCAATGACCGGAACGATCGTTCCGCTTCAAGTTTCTCAACCCCTAGGGATGACCTCCCATGTTGAGAGTACGTTACCTCCGATCGTCCACACGAATCCAGGGACTAATCCCTTTCAGATGGTGGTTTCTCCCTTGATTGTAGATCCCAACAACCCTCCACAAGGGGTCCAGATCCACACTACGGATCTCCCCGTGAATACCAACCCAATGTATGGGCTGCCTAACTACCCTCCTACTCAAGGAGCTGGATCAAGTGGTCATGCCATGTGAAGGAATTTACGGACGAGCGGAAGCGCGGTATAACAATTATTCCGTAAAAACCATGTATCGTGCATATAGAAAATCATATAAAAATGAAATAGCGGAGGAATCGAAACCATACCTTGAAGTCGAAGCTTTACAAAATGGTGTTTTAGCAATTGCTCCTCAGAGTGTGAAGCACTCTACCGGTATCCACCAAGATTAATTCTTCGACGAAGCTTTTTATAAAACTAAGCTTTTATAAAAATGGAGGTTTGAGAGAGAGAGAGGGAGATGAAGAAGATGAGGGAGGCAACTAGGTTTTTCACAAAAACCAAAAGTATATAAACTCATTCTCATCTCATTCTATTTATAGGGCTCATGTAGGATTTTCATAATTAATATATCATTATATATTAATATATAAATCCTACACTTTATCTTATAAAATGTTAAATAATAATTAAAACAATTTTAATTATTATTAAAACAACTTGCTCTCTCAAAATACCTTCATCAATAAATTAATCTTTTTATGGTGTGACCCTGTAGGTTCAATATTAAGCCGGTAGTAGAAATAAATAATAATAAACTTTTTATTTATTATTTATATGAATTCTAAAATTCATTAAATATAATTAACTGATTAGTTATATTTATTCTACATCGTGAGTGATGCTTCTCAACATATCGCGACTATCCGGATAATATGAATTCACTGCTTAGAATACCAAGAACCTGTCAGTGCTAGTTACCGTACAATCAATTCCTTCTACCCTGCAATATCCCGATTAAATACAAGGCATGGAACTCGTGTCAAGCCTATCAAATTTAATCATATGATTCTTATTCATAATGCAAAGTTCATATTAATGCAAATTAGAAACTCCTTTCTAATTTCATACACTCTGGCCAGAGATTCCAGAACTCGCATACTAAGAATAACATAGGATATTCTCTTCCTTTACTGGAAGGGGTAGATCCTTTATTGACCGTTAACTATCTCCATACACAAATCCCTATGCCCAGAATAGACCTAATGGATGTCCTTGAGACTAAGGACTAAACCAAAGCATAGTTCATTATATACAAGATTACTATAACGATCTCAAGTCTAAGGACACTTGTACAACTATCACTCAGTGAACAACTATCGACACGTGAGTAAACTCCATTAGTTGTTCAACTTATCGAGTCATGTTCAGTGAACTTATTCCCTAATAAGCACCTACATACTAGCTATAGTGTCACCACACAAATGCCTATGAGAACAGACATCCTCCTAAAAGGAGCAAGCATAGTATGTACCAATCTTTGCGGATTCACTAACTTCCGATTAGTTATCCTATGATCGGGAACTGTTTAAGTCTAGAGTTATCATCTTCTAGATCTCACTATTATAATCTCATTATAATTCTAGAAGCTTTACTCTAAACTATGGAACATCTTATTTAAGACACTTTAAATAGATAAAGCCCGTAATAAAAACAAATAAGTCTTTTATTAATGTTAATGAAATCAAATAAGAATACAAGAAAGTTCTTCCTAAATCATCATGCATGATTGGATTTTAGGACAAACTCTTTCAATCTCCCACTTGTACTAAAGCCAATCACTCTGGTATCTAATACCCATTCACTCATTATGACGATCGAAGTGAATCTGAGATTGCGGCTTAGTGAGTGGGTCTGCTATGTTGTTATGTATGTCAACTTTCTCAATGTTGACATCTCTACTTTCAATGATCTCCCTAATCAAAAGAAAGCGCCACAAAACAGTTTTGTAGCGTCACTTACATCTATAAACTCTGCTTCCGCTGTTGAGTCAGCCGTTGTAGGCTGTTTGGAACTCTTCCAACTAATCGCTCCACCCTTCAAGGTAAACACGTACCCTAACATGGATTTGCTATCATCACTTTCTGATTGAAAACTAGAGTAGGTATAACCCTTCTATTTTTCAACTCAGATCCACTAAAAACAAGAAAAATATCCTTAGTCCTTCACAAGTACTTAATGATGTTCTTCACTTCTTTCCAGTGGTCTTCACCTGGATCCGACTGATATCTGCTCGTCAAATTAATTGAATGAGCAATATCATGCCTAGTACATAACATCGTGTACATGATAGATCCTATTATCGAAGCATAAGGAATCTTACTCATACGCTCTCATTCCTCACGTGTCTCATGAGACATCTTCTCGGAAAGGGATACTCCATGGCTCATCGGTATGAGGCCTCTCTTGGAGTTTTCCATGCTAAACCTTTTAAGCACTTTTTCGATGTATGTACCCTGGGTAAGACCTATCATTCTTCTAGATCTATCTCTATAGATCTTCATACCGAGAATGTAGGATGCTTCGCCCAAGTCCTTCATAGTGAATTTCTTTGATAGCCACACTTTGACTAATTGCAGCATCGGTATGTCATTTCCTATAAGAAGTATGTCATCCACATACAACACAAGAAATGTTACCGCGCTCCCACTAACCTTCTTGTAGACACATGGTTCATCTATGTTTTTGATAAAATCAAACTCTTTGATTATTTCATCAAAATGGATGTTCCATTTACGAGAAGCTTGCTTCAATCCATATACGGATCGCAAGCAAAATCCGATTTGATTTGAGTAGGGCTACAGGCAAAAAGTTTCAACAAAGTCAATCCTTTGCCTTTCTCTGAATCATTTTGCCATGAGCCTAGCCTTGTAGGTCTCCACCTAGCCATCTACTCCAATCTTTCTCTTGTATACCCTTTAGCACCCAATAAGTCTAACGTCCTCATGTGCTTTGTTGGTTCGAAAACTAACTGCGCAAGTGTACGCGGTCACAAGTAATATAATAAGTTCGATCCCACGAAGACTTGGTGTTTGTTCAGAAATAGTGCTTAAGCAACGACGTATGATTAAACAACAAACTGCTTGAATAAATATAAAAGGGGGTTTTGTTGTATTTTTCTAATTGATTTATCAACTTAATAATATTAAATAATTCAAACTACTTGATTTAATTAAATGAGAATTTATATGTGAGAAAAACATGGGATTCTAATTTCATTATTTATTTCATTTAGAATTGATGCCTTAATTTCAAAGTAATTTTGATAATTACGAAAGCTAGCCGGGAACACGAAACTAACATAAGCGCCTTTCAGCCTTAACTCATATCAAACCACACGAACATCCACTTAAAAAGGTAGAAGTCGCGTGGACAACTTTTATGCTTTGACCCTATATGTCTATAAGATTTGAAAACATAATTGGTTTATGAATAAATTCCTTTATTATGACTATATAGGGTGATGTGATCCAAAATCCTACCACTTATCGTAAATGTACATGACAATTACGAACCTATGCTAACATGACAAATTCTAAATTCCTAAATCCACTTTTGCATTCATTAGGAATTAATAAATTAGACGTTAGCTACGCATCTAATAAATTAAGCGCAACCACATTAGGTAATCTGCATTTTTATCATAATACAAATTATTAAGGCATCAAATTACTAAATTACGTAAATAAATCCATTAGAATCCCATGACGACGATTAGTTCATAATCGAACGGATCATCATCATGGGATTAAATGAAAACATGGCAGAAAATTGTATGAATAAAATATGAAATACAAGAGTTTAGAAAATAAAACCGAAATAGCTTCCAACGAAATAGAAAGGAGTATTCCAAGTAATCCCCGTAAAATAAGAGTTTAGAAAATAGAACCGAAATAGCTTCCAACGAAATAGAAAGGAGCACTCCAAATAATTCCCGTAAAATCTTCAACCAAAATAGAACTTATACTAAATTTGCAGAAAATTAAAGTGTATAAATTGAAACTGAAATTACAAAGGAAACTAGAGAGAATGCAACCGAATATAAGAGAGAACTCAGTTGTGGGATGATGATAACCAAAGGAAAACATTCCTATTTATAGGCCAAAATAGCACACCATCTCCCAAGATTAAATGAGCCGAAATCAATAATATAGCACACTAGGCGGGCGGCCAACAACTGCAGGACAACCTACCATGCTGAAGAACAATCGCACAGAGGACGGTGAAGACACGCACGCTATTTCTCCGGTTTGGCTAGAGCGCGTGTATTTCACGCGCGGGATAGTGAATCTGGCACCTGGTCTCGACAGCTGCATGTGATTCCACTGATATGCCAGTTCAATTGTTTAAAATTGTTTTGCAACAATTCCTTTTTTACTTAACAAATGACCTGGGCCACACCTCCATTTCTTATTTCAAAACCAAAACATTCCACCTGCCACTTTCCTTTTTAACTCGGGTGACATGTTTTGATTTCTCAGAACGGGCTCCGTAGAAATGCTTTTTAACCGCACAGCTTATAATTTTTAATTAATAAATAATTAATTTAATTCAGAAATTATAAAAATAAATATCTAATATTATTAGATATTTATAAATGTAATTTTCTAATTAAATAAAATATTTATTAATATAAATAAATTCTTAAGCTCTAAGCTGCGATCTTTTGAGGGTCGGAAACCGGACTCCTTTTGCTTAACGAAAAATATATCAATTCCAACCGGGATTCCTGCTTTAAGAATATATCACTTTCCATATTTTTGTGATAATTCTATTTCCTCATTGCTCGTCCAGGTGTAAACTACGGTCTATTGAGGATCTAAAACCGAACTCCTTTTGCTTAAAAAAATATAATAATTCCAACCGGGGTTTCAGCATTAAGAATATATCACTCGGAATTTCTTTATGATAATTCTTTTTCGTCGCAGCCAGTCCACTTGATGATAAAATCCTTGTGATTAAATTCCGAATTTAGACAAAAATCCATCATTTTTAATCTTTTATCGCCTCTATACCTCAAGTCGCGAGTTCTGCACAACAAAGACTGAAACAACATAAACGAGTTAAAAGACACAACATACTTAAGGATAAACCACCAATCTAGGTCCAATTAGCGCATAATAAGTGGATATAAAATCCACTTATCACACCCCCAAACTTAAACTGATGCTTGTCCTCAAGCGAAAACAGACTCGACTACCTCTAAATGCATGAATGCAACTGATGCAAAGATCCCATAGGCAAAACAATAACCAATTTAGCAGAGTGTCTCAGAAATGTGATAATTCCAAATAGAGATAGACTAAATACCACCATATTTAACATTTAGAAGTACAGAAACGTGCGTGTGTGCAAAGCTCATCAGAATTACTCCTAGCACTAGATCAAAACCATACATATTCTTCGCCAAGACAATCACGAGTTTATAAATAGAATGAACGCTAGACACTTCATAACCTAGAAACACCTCCATCATTATTTGAGTTAGACAGGAATTCATGCTTTATTACTAACAACTATGACGCATAATACTATACACAACACACATGCTTATTTGACCGTGCAATGGATGAGACCCCAAAAGGCTTATACAATAATACCCATGTAGCGAGCGTTAGGTTAGTGGATCCCAGAACGGAAAAGTCTTAGGTCACTGGGCTTGAGTCCCCTAGAACTTAATTGCTCGAGTATTAAAGAGCTCACCCTGGCCAATTCTGCATACTCACACTCTCATTTTTTTATTTTAATTTTTTTATTATTATTTTTTTCAATTTTTTTTTTCGCAATCTGGAATGAGTATTTTCATCCAACCCTAGACTACTCATAAAATATGAGCGGCTACTAGCCATTTGACGCCTAGCCATTAACAACTAAACAACTAGCATGAAATCCCTGGTTTCCCCCAAACTTATATTTTAGTGCTCCTACGCCATCAAGAGAATAAAGAAAATTCTGAATATAATCAGGTGATTAAATCTCAAACAACCAAACAAGCATGACCTTAACCTAGCCCAAAAAGCAAACGATGAGTTGTGTAAGATTGTGTTTCTGCAACATGCAAGTCAATTCATAAGCATTTAAATCAGCCCTCTATCCATCATTATCACACTCAAATTCATCATTGACTACTAAACGGAACCACCAAGCGCTACGGGATCAAGGAAAATATGCAATGCAACTAATCATGAATATGCAAAATTTTATTTTTTTTACATGATATAATATGAATTATATGAAATTATACTAGCATGGTATAATATGAACTACATGAAACTATATGCAATACTATGACTCTGACTCCATTAACCAATATACTTAATCACCCCCAAACTTAAAATATTCAATGTCCTCATTGAAGGTGTAGATAAAGGATAAAAGAGAACTCCCCTAACTGTCGGCATCGTCACCCTCCTCGGGTGATGAATCAAGTGGCGAAAATGCTGCATGAGCTCCAAACTGAGGCCAGTCTTCCTCGACGAAATTTATTTTGCGAAGCAAGCTCCTGCAATTCGTTAATGACCTGCAAACTTGACATAATACTAAATAAAATCACACCAAAAAAAAAACATTAAACCTATGGGTTGCCTCCCATGAAGCACTGTCGTTGATGTCATTTAGCCGGACGTTACTTCCTCAACTCATGGTGGTTTCAAAAGAATAACTGAACCATCCTCAACAGAAAGACCATTCATACGAACGTTGACTTCTTGCTTGCTTACTCCCAACACAATTCCTCTTTCACTCTTCACCTTGACTTTTCCACCAATCGACTTCCTCGTCTTCTTTTTCTTCTTCACACCTCTAAGGTGTTTATCCCTCTCAGTCGATTGAACAACAAACTCTTCCACCTCATCTTCTACTATCCACCTTCTTAGCACATTATCATGACCCTCTTCAAAAATCACTAACTCATCATTCAAAAGTAAATACTTCAAGGGTGGTGGAAGTTTTCCGAGCTTAACATTCGAAAGATCTTGAGTGGAAGATTTATCAGCCTTACTTTCCTCGAGTATCTTGACTGCTTCAGACTTCTCAAAAGGAATTAAGTCACATGACACATCTTGAACCGACAACTCAAGGGGATAACTAGTGTCATGCTCCAGCGTATGCGTATCAATTTCATCAGTAAGAGATCTCACACAAAAACAACTTTCTGGATCGTCTGACAACTTCATAGGAGAAAACACATTAAAAGTTACCTGCTCATCTTGCACCCGCATAGTTAGCTCTCCCTTTTCAACATCAATAAGAGTCCTTCCTGTGGCTAAGAATGGTCTTCCAAATAAAAGAGGAATTTCCTCGTCTTCCATCATATCAAGCACAATGAAATCCGCAGGTAATATAAATTTACCAACCTTCACAAGAATGTTTTCCACTATTCCCCTGGGATAAATATACGTTCTGTCTGCAAGTTGTAACTTAACCGAAGTAGGCTTCACTTCTCCAACTCCAAGCTTCATAAAAATAGATAAGAGCAACAAATTAATGCTGGCTCCCAAATCACACAGAGCTTTCCCAAAATTTTGTGTACCAATAGCACATGGGATAGTGAAGCTTCCAGGATCCTTGAGCTTTGGAGGAAGCTTTTTCTGCAGAATAGCACTACACTCTTCAGTCAATGCCACTATTTTGAATTCTTACAAACTTCTCTTTCTCGAAAGAATGTCCTTCATAAACTTGACATAACTCGGCATCTGCTCTAATGCTTCAGCAAAAGGAATATTAATGGACAATTTCTTGAAGACGTCCAAAAATTTGTAAAATTGCTTGTCTTGACTTTTCTGCAAGCGTCGAGGAAATGGAGGAGGCGGATAGACATGCTTCTCTGGAGTTGATGCTTTAACTGATTCATCTTTCCTGGATTCTTCATGAACCAACTTTTGAGGCTCTTTATTAGACTCAGATTCCTCTTCATCAGCTTTCTTTGTGTTCCCTTCAATCTCCTTACCACTTCTAAGAGTTATTGCATTGCAAGTCTCCTTTTGCTCACTCTTTGGATTTGGCTCGGTATTGCTAGACAGAGTTCCTTGTGGCATATTCAGCAAGGCATTAGCAAGTTGACCAATCTGATTTTCCAAGGTCTTTATCGAAACTGCTTGACTCTTGCACATCAACCTCAATTCCTCCAGTTCTGATTTTTTATTAGAAGATTGCCCCGCACTAGCATGAGGCTGCTGCTGAAATCCCGGAGGCTGAAATTGTTGCTGGCTGCTGAGGTTGCTGCAACCCACCTTGGTTGTTGCTCCAACTGAAATTAGGATGATTTCTATTGTTAGGTTGGTAAGTATTTGGGACTGGGTGTTGTTGCTTTTGAAAATTGCTCACAAAGTGCACTGATTCATTGGAAATTGCACATTGATCCGTTTCATGTCGACCAGCGCATAGCTCACAAACACTCGCTACTTGTTGTACCCCATAATTTTTCAAAGAATCCACCTTCATGTTTAGTGCTTCAAGCTGAGCTGATAGTGATGTGGCTGTGTCAACCTCGAGGATTCCTGCCACCTTGTGTTGAGGCATCCTCTGTGTCGGATTCTGATACTCATTAGCCGCCATCATTTCAATAAGCTCGTAGGCGGCTTCATAGCTCTTAGCCCATAAGGCTCCCCCTGATGCTGCATCCACGATTGGTCTTGATTGCCATCCTAGACCATTGTAAAAGCAATTAATCACCATCCAGTTGGGCATTCCATGGTGCGGGCATTTTCTTAGCATTTCCTTATAGCGCTCCCAAGCTTCACATAAAGATTCCCCTGTCTGTTGTGTGAACTGAGCAAGAGCATTCCTTATGGCAGCTGTTTTTGCCATGGGATAGAATTTAGTGAGGAACTTTTGAGCGAGTTCCTCCCATGTTGTTATCGAGCCAGCTGGGAGAGAGTGCAACCGTCCCTTAGCTTTGTCCCGCAGAGAAAATGGAAAAAGCCTCAACTTTACAGCATCATCTGACACGTTGTTGAATTTGAATGTGTCACAAATTTCTATGAAGTTTCGGATATGCATATTTGGATCTTCCGTTGGCGCTCCCCCGAACTGGACAGAGTTTTGTACCATCTGGATTGTGCCAAGTTTGATTTCAAATGTGTTGGTTGCAATGGCTGGCCTAACGATGCTTGACTGAATGTCATTGATTTTCGATTGGGAATAGTCCATCAACGTCTTAGGCACATCATCCGCCATGTCTAACGTTTCTTCCAGCTTTATTACGGTTCTTGATTTAAGAGTTTGGGCACGCTTTAGCATAAACAACTCAAGATCCTTATACTGGCAGAGCGAGAAAACACGACGTGAGAAAAAAAATAACTATCCAAGTTAGTTAAGTTTAACCTCCGTTGATGTTAAACAAAAATTCTGAAAATAACACCGAAGTCCCCGGCAGCGGCGCCAAAAACTTGTTGGTTCGAAAACTAACTGCGCAAGTGTACGCGGTCACAAGTAATATAATAAGTTCGATCCCATGAAGACTTGGTGTTTGTTCAGAAATAGTGCTTAAGCAACGACGTATGATTAAACAACAAACTGCTTGAATAAATATAAAAGGGGGTTTTGTTGTATTTTTCTAATTGATTTATCAACTTAATAATATTAAATAATTCAAACTACTTGATTTAATTAAATGAGAATTTATATGTGAGAAAAACATGGGATTCTAATTTCATTATTTATTTCATTTAGAATTGATGCCTTAATTTCAAAGTAATTTTGATAATTACGAAAGCTAGCCGGGAACACGAAACTAACATAAGCGCCTTTCAGCCTTAACTCATATCAAACCACACGAACATCCACTTAAAAAGGTAGAAGTCGTGTGGACACCTTTTATGCTTTGACCCTATATGTCTATAAGATTTGAAAACATAATTGGTTTATGAATAAATTCCTTTATTATGACTACATAGGGTGATGTGATCCAAAATCCTACCACTTATCGTAAATGTACATGACAATTACGAACCTATGCTAACATGGCAAATTCTAAATTCCTAAATCCACTTTCGCATTCATTAAGAATTAATAAATTAGACGTTAGCTATGCATTTAATAAATTAAGCGCAACCACATTAGGTAATCTGCATTTTTATCATAATACAAATTATTAAGGCATCAAATTACTAAATTACGTAAATAAATCCATTAGAATCCCATGACGACGATTAGTTCATAATCGAACGGATCATCATCATGGGATTAAATGAAAACATGGCAGAAAATTGTATGAATAAAATATGAAATACAAGAGTTTAGAAAATAAAACCGAAATAGCTTCCAACGAAATAGAAAGGAGTATTCCAAGTAATCCCCGTAAAATAAGAGTTTAGAAAATAGAACCGAAATAGCTTCCAACGAAATAGAAAGGAGCACTCCAAATAATTCCCGTAAAATCTTCAACCAAAATAGAACTTATACTAAATTTGCAGAAAATTAAAGTGTATAAATTGAAACTGAAATTACAAAGGAAACTAGAGAGAATGCAACCGAATATAAGAGAGAACTCAGTTGTGGGATGATGATAACCAAAGGAAAACATTCCTATTTATAGGCCAAAATAGCACACCATCTCCCAAGATTAAATGAGCCGAAATCAATAATATAGCACACCAGGCGGGCGGCCAACAACTGCAGGACAGCCTACCATGCTGAAGAACAATCGCACGGAGGACGGTGAAGACACGCACGCTATTTCTCCGGTTTGGCTCGAGCGCGTGTATTTCACGCGCGGGATAGTGAAGCTGGCACCTGGTCTCGACAGCTGCATGTGATTCCACTGATATGCCAGTTCAATTGTTTAAAATTGTTTTGCAACAATTCCTTTTACTTAACAAATGACCTGGGCCACACCTCCATTTCTTATTTCAAAACCAAAACATTCCACCTGCCACTTTCCTTTTTAAATCGGGTGACATGTTTTGATTTCTCAGAACGGGCTCCGTAGAAATGCTTTTTAACCGCACAGCTTATAATCTTTAATTAATAAATAATTAATTTAATTCAGAAATTATAAAAATAAATATCTAATATTATTAGATATTTATAAATGTAATTTTCTAATTAAATAAAATATTTATTAATATAAATAAATTCTTAAGCTCTAAGCTGCGATCTTTTGAGGGTCGGAAACCGGACTCCTTTTGCTTAACGAAAAATATATCAATTCCAACCGGGATTCCTGCTTTAAGAATATATCACTTTCCATATTTTTGTGATAATTCTATTTCCTCATTGCTCGTCCAGGTGCAAACTACGGTCTGTTGAGGATCTAAAACCGAACTCCTTTTGCTTAAAAAAAATATAATAATTCCAACCGGGGTTTCAACATTAAGAATATATCACTCGGAATTTCTTTATGATAATTCTTTTTCGTCGCAGCCAGTCCACTTGATGATAAAATCCTTGTGATTAAATTCCGAATTTAGACAAAAATCCATCATTTTTAATCTTTTATCGCCTCTATACCTCAAGTCGCGAGTTCTGCACAACAAAGACTGAAACAACATAAACGAGTTAAAAGACACAACATACTTAAGGATAAACCACCAATCTAGGTCCAATTAGCGCATAATAAGTGGATATAAAATCCACTTATCATGCTTCAACCAAGGTCCATACTTGGTTGGCATACATAGAATCCATTTCGGATTTCATGGCACTCTGCCATTTCTCAGAGTCAATACTATGTCACATAAGGTTGTTTAGTTTGAACAGGAGTTTCCACTTGAACCGTAGTAGTTTGTGTTCCATGAACTTCTTTAAGTTCAATCTTACTCCCACTGTTCCCTTCAAGGATAAACTATTTTTCTAAAAAAGGTAGCATGTCTGGAGACAAACACTCTATGATTGGTGTAAAAGTGATACCCTAAATCTCTTTAGGATATCCCACAAAACTACATTTTACGGATCGAGATTCCAGCTTATCCGGGTCAACTTTCTTGACATAAGCCGGACATCCCCAAATCTTAACGTGTTTAAGACTCAGTTTCCTTTCTTTCCATATCTCATATGGAGTTTAAGGAACAGATTTGGAAAGCACCTTATTCGGTAAATATGCTGAGGTTTCCAATGCATAACCCCGAAGTGATACTGGAAGATCTGCATAGCTCATCATGAATCGAACCATGTCTAACAAAGTTCGATTTCTCCTTTTATTAGTATGTTCAATTTGTAGTAAATTATGTTCTACGTCACATACATATAGACCATTATTTAAAATACCACTACCATAAAGAACGTTATCTCTTCAGAATTGAACATTTATTATTCTGAATAATAAACGAAAATCCAGCCAAGTCTAACATGGGAATAGAAATAATATTCCTCACAATCGAGGGAACAAAATAACAATTATTTAAAAACAATAGTCTTGCCCGTAGGCATATGTAAATCAAACGATCCTACAGCTATAGCAGCAACTCTTGCTCCATTTCCCATCCGTAGAATCACCTCCTCTTCCTCAAGAGTCCTACTTCTCCTTAGTCCCTGCAACGAATTGTAAATGTGAGAACCATAGGTGGTATCTAATACCCAAGTAGAAATTTGATTTAATGACATATTCACTTTAATCATAAACATACCTGAATCAGAAGCGGCAGTCTCACTACCCTTCTTCTTCTTCAACTCTGCAAGGTAAACCTTGTAGTTCCTCTTCCAGTGCCCCACCTTGTTACAGTGGAAGCAAACAACTTTGCTCTTGGGGTCTTCAGCTTTTGGTGGAACCGGCTGTTTCTCACCTACTTTCTTCTTCTTGGGAGGGTTCTTCTTCCTTTTCTTAGGATTGGAACCTTCACCAATTAGAAGAACAGACCTCTTCTTAGAGGGAAAGTTCGATTCCGCAGTCTTCAACATGTTGTGGAGTTCAGCCAGGCTGACGTCCAACTTATTCATGTGAAAGTTCACAACAAACTATGAAAACGAATCCGGGAGCGATTGCAAGACTAAGTCTTGGCTTAGCTCCCCATCCATGACAAAACCAAGTTGTCCAAGACGTTCAATCAAATTGATCATCTTAAGTACATGGTCATTCACAGATGATCCCTCCGACATCCTACAGCGGAACAGCTCCTTCGATATCTCATATCGAGCTGTCCTCCCTGCCTCATCATACAACTCTTGTAGATGCTCTAGGATAGTGTGAGCATCCATAAGCTCCTGTTGCTTCTGTAGCTCAACGTTCATGGAAGCTAGCATGATACATTGAGCAACATTAGCATCATCTATCCAGTTACGATACACAACATGTTCATCATTATGTGCATCGTCAGCAGGTTCAGCAGGCTTAGGTGAGTCAAGCACATATTCTAGCTTCTCAAACCTGAGAACAATTCTCAAGTTTTGAAGCCAGTCAGCAAAATTCAGACCAGTCAATTTGTGAGCATCTAGTATGCTCCGGAGTGATAGTGCAGCAGACATAGTGTATATAGTAAATCTGTAAATGATAAACACATAACAACACTTAGCAAATATTCAATTTCATTTTAAAAACACTATATGAATCGGGTCTTTATTCATAAGTGGCTCCCACTAGTTTATCTAATTTATACAACCCCCTAAGTGAATAAATAAGCATTCAAAATGCTAGTGGGAATAGGGATCCTACATTCCATCACACAACCCCGGCTGTGGCACGAAACGCCATGTGATGTTCAGTAGGTAGACAACTCTTGTCAATTACATCTCATGTTATTCCCTAATAAAACTTTAGCCTCTTGAATAATTGAGTCACGGCTGTGGCACGACAAACTCAATATTCTAAGTCAAGTCTAACCCAACATTCTGTACAATTGAATCAGTCTCCAATAGCCCACGGCTGTGGCACGTAACGACCATTAGATTCTAATTCATTGTACACATCTCTATGTAATAGACAAGTATTTCTTATTTCGAAATCAAAGCCCTCGGCTGTGGCACGAAACGACAGTGATTAAAAAATGAGAACTACTTTCTACCATGTTGGAAGGCTATGACCGACACAAGCCCGTTGTGTCATTGGCCAATTACTACTTGATATTTATAAAAGAGGTTTTTTTTTAAGGTCACGAAATATTTTCGTATAAACCTATAAGTCTAACGTGTTTTAAGTTTAATAGATAATCTAAATCTATAACAAAAACACGAAAAATCTTAATATTATTAGTCAAGTCAAATCCAACATTTTGTACAATTAAATTAGATTCCAATAGCCCACGGCTGTAGCACGTAACGACCACTAAAATCTAATTTTGTACACATCTAATGTAACAGACAAGTATTTTCATGTTGATCGGTAACAAAGTCCTCGGCTGTAGCACGAAACGACAATGCACCGAAAACAAGAAATACTTTTTGTCATGTTGGAAGACCATAACCGACACAAAACTTTTTGTGCCTATGGCCGATTACAACTTGACATATATAATACATAGATATCATCTTCTTTGTTATTAACCAATAATTAAAACTCTTTTAATTATTAATTCTATTTCTAAACTCTTTAGAAAATTAATCTCTCCCTTAATATAATTTCATAAATTAAATAAATAATTAATAATATTAAGATCACATCTTAATTATTTTATAATAAATTAAATCTCATTTAATCAATTAATAAAATTGCTAACTAATTATTATTTCATAAATAAATAATTATCAGCCATTATTAATTAACTAATATTATTTAACAATCATAATCATATTATAAAGAGAATCTTTTATTCAATTAAATATTTGAAATCAATAATCGATAATCGGATGATTCCCAAATCGGGGGGAGCATTGTCAAGAGGCGTCACTTAATACCCCTTTCTTACAGATCGAAATCTATTTTTGACAGAATCATCCTTTCTCTCAAAATTGAAAATTCATATTTAATTACGTGTTTCAAAAACACAAAAATCTCATGATTGTATTCATAATATTATTATTAAGGCAAGAAACGATTCCTATTTCTAGATTTTCTAGCGCACGCCTTATGTTGATTTAAGTTCACCTAAATCTATCATCTCATGGTAAACATAGGCATATATCTCATATATAAACATAAATAAATAAGTAACCATGCAAACAATATCATGTCACACATTGATATAATGATGTATGGATTTATTATAGTATTTAAAAGCAATTTAAAACAATTAAAATATGCTTTAAAACACTTCCGGTAATATAAATATTTCAAAAATATTATATAAAAAATATTTGACCACTCCATTAGATCCATCTCGGAAATACGAATCCAACGATATATTGCACGCCCAAAACGGAGTTACGAAACTCCCAAAAAATTGAATTTAATGTGGACAGAAGGCTGTAACGCATTTATTATATGCGTTACAACAATTAAAACAATTTTATTGTGTAACGTATTTCGTAAATGCGCGACTGGACCTGTCACGCATTTCTTAAATGCGTGACACCCCTCCCCGCGTGCACTGCACGCGCCCGACACATTGCCGACAGCAGTTTTTTTTTTTTTGTTTACGTTGTACGACTTCAGCAGTTAATGTTCAGCAGTTTTTTTGTTTACATCAACTATTACAGAACTAACTCCTCCGCAACAGTTACAAAGGAAAAAACAAAAACGCTACAGTGCTTTATTAACCATAATAACTATTATTATTATCCTATAAATTTAATATCAATAAATTAATTAACAATTAATTAATAAATTAATAAAAAAATTATTTGGACATGATTTCTTAAAATCAACAACAGCAAAAATTACCAGGTAACTATGGGGTCCTTGTGCAAATTTTAATTTCATATTATTCACATGCATGATTATTTTATGAATTTTAATCAAAACAATTTTTTAAAAAATTCATAACAAATAATCTACACATCACAAAAATATGAAAAAAAATACCTAGATGATCCACAATACTTGTAGAATCCAGATCAGTGGTCAAAATCGCATGCAAACATTATTTCGAATTAATTCATAATTAAATCTAAATAAACTTGCAAAAATCATAATAAATCCATACATGCATAAAAAAATCTGAATTTTTTTTACATGAATCTCTATATGCATAACCTAGCTCTGATGCCATTGAAGGAATTTACGGACGAGCGGAAGCGCGGTATAACAATTATTCCGTAAAAACCATGTATCGTGCATATAGAAAATCATATAAAAATGAAATAGCGGAGGAATCGAAACCATACCTTGAAGTCGAAGCTTTACAAAATGGTGTTTTAGCAGTTGCTCCTCAGAGTGTGAAGCACTCTACCGGTATCCACCAAGATTAATTTTTCGACGAAACTTTTTATAAAACTAAGCTTTTATAAAAATGGAGGTTTGAGAGAGAGAGAGGGAGATGAAGAAGATGAGGGAGGCAACTAGGTTTTTCACAAAAACCAAAAGTATATAAACTCATTCTCATCTCATTCTATTTATAGGGCTCATGTAGGGTTTTCATAATTAATATATCATTATATATTAATATATAAATCCTACACTTTATCTTATAAAATGTTAAATAATAATTAAAACAATTTTAATCATTATTAAAACAACTCGCTCTCTCAAAATACCTTCATCAATAAATTAATCTTTTTATGGTGTGACCCTGTAGGTTCAATATTAAGCCGGTAGTAGAAATAAATAATAATAAACTTTTTATTTATTATTTATATGAATTCTAAAATTCATTAAATATAATTAACTGATTAATTATATTTATTCTACATCGTGAGTGATGCTTCTCAACATATCGCGACTATCCGGATAATATGAATTCACTGCTTAGAATACCAAGAACCTGTCAGTGCTAGTTACCGTACAATCAATTCCTTCTACCCTGCAATATCCCGATTAAATACAAGGCATGGAACTCGTGTCAAGCCTATCAAATTTAATCATATGATTCTTATTCATAATGCAAAGTTCATATTAATGCAAATTAGAAACTCCTTTCTAATTTCATACACTCTGGCCAGAGATTCCAGAACTCGCATACTAAGAATAACATAGGATATTCTCTTCCTTTACTGGAAGGGGTAGATCCTTTATTGACCGTTAACTATCTCCATACACAAATCCCTATGCCCAGAATAGACCTAATGGATGTCCTTGAGACTAAGGACTAAACCAAAGCATAGTTCATTATATACAAGATTACTATAACGATCTCAAGTCTAAGGACACTTGTACAACTATCACTCAGTGAACAACTATCGACACGTGAGTAAACTCCATTAGTTGTTCAACTTATCGAGTCATGTTAAGTGAACTTATTCCCTAATAAGCACCTACATACTAGCTATAGTGTCACCACACAAATGCCTATGAGAACAGACATCCTCCTAAAAGGAGCAAGCATAGTATGTACCAATCTTTGCGGATTCACTAACTTCCGATTAGTTATCCTATGATCGGGAACTGTTTAAGTCTAGAGTTATCATCTTCTAGATCTCACTATTATAATCTCATTATAATTCTAGAAGCTTTACTCTAAACTATGGAACATCTTATTTAAGACACTTTAAATAGATAAAGCCCGTAATAAAAACAAATAAGTCTTTTATTAATGTTAATGAAATCAAATAAGAATACAAGAAAGTTCTTCCTAAATCATCATGCATGATTGGATTTTAGGACAAACTCTTTCACCCTGCATATCCGAGATCGAGATTATCGCGATTTTTCTGGTCCTTATACGGATGATTCATCCTCTGACGACGATTACGAACGTGATGAAGCTCCAAGGAGGCGACGTGCAAGTAAAGAACCTCGAAGAAGAACTCGGACTACTCACGATGAACTCCCTTCGACAACTGCTGAGAGGATTAAGGCTTATGAAGCCGAGATCTTAAGATTAAAGTAAAATATGGCAAGAGAACAAGCCAGGTCAAATCAGACTCAACCTTCTCCGACATCAGGACCGATTCCCTTTATAGACTTGGAGAGGCCTTCAAGAAGGCAAAGAAGGGCTGATGCCCCAACTGGAAAAACAACGAGGGTGGAAACCCCCAAGAGCAACCCCAAGGATCTGATGCCACTTGGGGATCCTGATGATCCCACACCTCCGTTTACTGAGGAGGTGATGAATGCTCGCATCTCAAAGAAGTTTAAGATGCCGACAATTAAAGCTTATGATGGAACGGGTGATCCCGCAAACCACGTTAGGACATTCTCAAACGCTCTGCTGTTGCAACCTGCGAGTGACACTTTGAAGTGTAGGGCATTCCCTCAAACTCTGTCAGGAATGGCTCAAAGATGGTATAGCCGCCTGCCTGCAAACTCAATTGGTTCCTTTAAGGAGTTGAGTGCTGCTTTCGTTAGTCAATTTATCAGCGGAAGAGTGCATGAGAAAAGTTCTGCATCCCTTATGTATGTGGTACAAGGAAAGAACGAAAGTCTGAGAGAATATCTAAAGAGGTTCACCAAGGAGACTTTGAACATCACTGATCTGGAAAATAAGGTGGCAATGGTAGCCCTGGAGCATGGCACCACCGACCTCTACTTTAAAAGGTCATTGGCGAAGCATCCTCCCGAGAATATGGCTGAGCTCCAGCGAAGGGCTGACAAGTATATCAAAGCTGAGGATAGTATAAAGAAGGAGGCCGTAGCATGCAATGGCCGAGGTAATAATGATACGAAGAAGAGAAAGCAAGATCAGGAGTATGATGCTAGGGACAAGTATCCCCGTATTAGCAAAGACTCTGAGTCAACACCGAAGAAGAGTACGGGACCAAGATTTTCTGATTATGCAAGGTTGAATGCTCCTAGGAGTCAAATTTTGTTAGAAATCGAGAAGGATAAGGACTTCCGATGGCCGAAGCCACTCAGGGGTGACCCCGCAAAGAGAGACAAGGAGCAATACTTTTGGTTCCACCGAGATGTGGGGCATGATACAGATGATTGTAGGCAATTGAAGGATGAGATTGAGTTCTTGATTCGCAAAGGAAAACTGAACAAATTCACTAAAGGTGAGGATCGTGGAACCCAAAGGAGGGATTACGAAAGGAGAGACAATGACAGAAGGGATAACGATCGTGATCGTAACCCACAGCCTAGAGGGCCAGTTATCAACATGATCTGGGGAGGCCCGACAGCGGCCGGTACAACTCGAAACTCTCGGAAGGCTTATGCCAGAGAGGTGATGCACATCGTGGGAGAGGCCCCGAAGCGTGCTAGAACTGAAACAGTAATTGGTTTTGATGATTCTGACCTGGAAGGGGTGAAGTTCCCCCATGATGACCCGTTGGTTATAACCCCTGTGATTGGGAACTCAGAAGTGAAGCGAGTCTTGATAGACAATGGAGCTTCTGTTGATATTCTGTTTCATGATGCATTTGTAAAGATGGGATACACCGACTCTCAGCTTACCCCAACCAATATGCCAATCTACGGATTTAATGGGGTAGAGTCCAAGGTTGAGGGTACTATTCAGTTGCCCATGACAATTGGACAAGAACCTAAGGAAGCAACTCAGATGTTGAATTTTCTGGTAATCAAGGCATCCTCGACTTATAATGCAATACTGGGAAGGACTGGACTTCATGCGTTTAAGGCTGTTGCCTCCACTTACCACATGAAGATTAAGTTTCCAACTAGGAATGGTGTTGGAGAACAGAAAGGCGACCAGAAGATGGCAAGAAGTTGCTATATGTCTGCTTTGAGAGCTGATGGAGTCGGGGGGCAGGTACTCCTAATTGAAGACATGGATGTCCGTAATGATGATGAACATCGAGGAAAGCCAGCGGAGGAGTTGATTCCCATACCTCTAGAGCTGGGTGACCCTGAGAAAGTTACTTACATAGGAGCTTCTTTGAAGGAGCCTTTGAAGGGTAAGTTGACGACATTTTTGCAATAAAATAGTGATGTGTTTGCTTGGACTGCTGCTGATATGCCAGGGATTGATCCCCAACTCATAACTCATAAGTTGAATATTGATCCTGAACGGAAGAAGATAAAACAGAAAAAGAGGAATTTTGCTCCTGAAAGGCAAGAGGTTGATAAGCTCTTAGAGGCTGTTTTCATTGAAGAGATTCAGTTTCCCGAATGGTTAGCTAACCCGGTGATGGTCAAGAAGGCGAATGGGAAGTGGAGGATGTGCATTGACTTTACTGATCTGAATGACGCTTGCCCAAAGGATTGTTTTCCCCTACCAAGGATAGACATGTTGATAGATGCCGCAGCTGGACATGAGATGTTGAGCTTCATGGATGGGTTCAGCGGTTACAATCAGATTAAGATGCACAAGGATGACATCCCAAAGGTATCTTTCATAACTGACTTTGGTGTTTTCTGCTATCTTGTTATGGATTTTGGACTAAAGAATGCAGGAGCCACTTATCAACGACTCGTGAATAAGATATTCGCCCATCTGATTGGAAAAACCATGGAGGTCTATGTTGATGACATGTTAGTCAAGAGCCTACTCAAGGCAGATCATATTAAGCACCTCAGAGAGGCATTTGAAGTGCTGAGGCACCACAAGATGATGCTGAATCCAGCCAAGTGTGCTTTTGGCGTTGGATCGGGAAAATTTTTGGGTTTGATGGTTTCGAAGAGAGGCATAGAGGCCAACCCTGACAAGATCAAAGCCATCTTAGACATGGAATCACCCCGTTCTGTGAGGGACGTACAAAAGTTAACTGGCCGAGTTGCAGCCCTGGGGAGATTTATCTCCAAATCTGGTGACAAATGCTTGCCTTTCTTTCAGGCATTGAAGAAGGTGAAAAATTTTGAGTGGGCCACGGAAAGCCAAGAGGCCTTCGAACAGTTGAAGAAGTACATGGCTGAAGCCCCGTTGTTGGCCAAGCCAAGTCCCGGGGAGACTCTTTATCTGTATCTAGCAGTATCTGAACAAGCATTGAGTGCCGTCCTCATCAAAGAAGAAAATAAGGTTCAGAGACCTATCTACTATGTAAGCAAGGTGCTCCATGGCGCCGAATTGAACTACTCATCCATCGAGAAATTTGCTTTGGCCTTGGTAACGGCCTCAAGGAAGCTACGACCATACTTCCAGTCGCACAAAATTAAAGTCCTGACGGACCAGCAGTTAAGGAACATATTGCACAGCCCAAAGGCCAGCGGAAGGCTAATCAAATGGGCCATAGAGCTTGGAGAGTTTGATATCAAGTATAAGCCTCGGACAGCCATCAAGGCTCAGGCATTGGCTGACTTCGTGGTTGAATGCACCATTAACAACCAAGAAGTCGGGGGGCAGGAGATGATAACCACCCCTGAGAACGAAGATAAAGATGAAGAACTGGTAGCTGACCATAAAGAGTATTGGGTGCTCTATTTTGATGGAGCATCAAAAACAAAATCTAGTGGTGCAGGTTTGGTTTTGCAAAGCCCCGATGGGTTCACAGTTGAGTATGCTTTGAAATTGGATTTTCCTACTACTAATAATGAAGCTGAGTATGAGGCATTGATAGCCGGATTGGGATTGGCCAGAGTCATGAGGGTCAAGAACCTCAAAGTGTGTGGAGATTCAAGACTGGTAGTCTCGCAAGTGAATGGTGAATTTGAGGCCAAGGATGATACTATGGAAAAATATCTGCGAGTTGTGAAAGCTGTCATGACTCAGTTTGATGAGTGCTATGTAGAACACATTCCGAGAGAAGAGAACGTTAAGGCCGATGCCCTATCTAAGTTCGCTTCTTCTGAAATCGAAAATTATGCAGGAAGTGTTTACTTCCAGGTCTTGAAGGCCCCGACTGTTAATTCTAAGTTGGTGGCACCAATTGACATAGGAAGCTGTTGGATAGATCCTATTAAAGCTCACCTTGAAACAGGTTGGCTCCCTGACAATGCCTTAGAGGCACGAAAACTGTCAGTGAGAGCATTGAGATATGCCCTGATCGAAGGCATCTTGTACAAAAGGTCGTTTGTCATCCCATACTTGAAGTGTTTGAGGCCCCAAGAGGCAAGAGAAGCATTGGAAGAAGTTCATGAAGGAATTTGTGGGCAGCATTTGGGGGGCAGAGCCCTGGCTCACAAAATAACTCGTATGGGATTCTATTGGCTAGAGATGCTGGCCGATGCACAGAATTATGTCAAGAGGTGTGATAGGTGCCAGAAGCACGCTCCGATTGTAAGGCAGCCGCCTGAAATGTTAACATCAGTCAGTTCCCCCATCCCGTTTGCAATGTGGGGGATGGACATACTTGGTCCTTTCCCTATGGCATCAGCACAGAGGAAGTTTCTGATAGTCGCCATTGACTACTTCACAAAGTGGATTGAGGCTAAGCCTTTAGCCAAGATAACCACCAAGCAAGTTTCCCAGTTCTTTTGGGAGAACATAATCTGTAGATATGGCATCCCGCGAATCCTTGTGACGGATAATGGGACACAGTTCAATAATGAGGAGTTCAAAAAGTACTGTGAGGAGAATGCTATTGAGCTTCGTTTTACTTCAGTAGCACATCCGCAAGCGAATGGACAGGCCGAGATGGCCAATCGAATCATCCTTGATGGATTGAAGAAAAGGGTCGAACGATCGAGGAACACTTGGGTAGATGAGTTGCTGCCTATACTCTGGGCTTATCGCACTACTTGTAAGGTGACTACCGGAGCAACCCCGTTTCTGCTAGCTTATGGAGATGAGGCAATTGTGCCACTGGAGATCATGCAAGCATCACCTCGAGTTGAGGCATTTGAACCTGAGGCTAATGAAGAAGGCATGAGGCTCGCCCTAGATCTGATTGATGAAGTCAGGGACGAGGTAAATGCCAGAAATGCGGAGCATCAAAAGAAGGCATCTTTCCACTACAATCAAAGGGTTAAGGAGAGGTTCTTTCGACAAAGTGACTTGGTTCTAAGGAAGATAGAAGCCTCAGGAGTTGGCCAGAAGGGCAAGCTAGCCCCAAATTGGGAAGGACCGTATCGAGTCAAGAAGATGTTGGGACGAGGATCATACAAGTTAGAGACGTTAGATGGGGTTGAGGTACCCCGAACTTGGCATGCAACCAACCTCAAGATTTATTATGTGTAAGCCTTCCTAGTAAGGACTTGGCTTTTATCTATTAGGAGAAGTAGAAATAAGGTTTCATGAAACCATTACAGAGCATGTTGCTCCCAGTAGGAGATAGAGTATTTATGTAAGGGTTGAACCCGTTTCAAGTTATTAATGCAAGTTTGTTTTCCATTTGTGATGGTGTGATTTTATTTATGTGCCAAGCACCTGATAAGTGCAAGTCAAAGATGACCAAGTAACGAAAATAAAGAATACGCAAGTGGAAATAAAACAAGTGCATAAATAAAATACCCCCGAGGGGCCAAAGTTGGAGTTAGGTTACATTACCAAATAAAAGTTAAGTCCCTAAGGACCTTGATTGAAAAGCAGAAAAGATAAAGCCACATGTGGCTAACAAGGCCGTGCAAGGCCACTTACTCCTCGGCAGATTCCTCCACCACCTCCTCGTCCTCAGCATCGTCTTCTTCCCCTTCTTCCTCGGAGCTTTCTTCCCCGGAGCTCTCCTCATCATCATCTTCCTCAGCTTCCGTCTCCATCGGCTGCGCCGTCCCTTTCTTCGCCACGACCCCTTCCTCTTCCGAAGTCTCGGTTGAGGAGTCAACTCTGCCACGGAGTTGCTTGCCAGGAAAAGCTCGCCTCGCAGCTGCTTCCCTCTCTAACATGGTCTTCTTTCCAGCAGAACGGGAAGAGGAAGAACCAGAGCTAACAACATTGGCTGCCTTCCTCATACCAGAAGGACGGTGACTGCCTCCAGAACCTGATGCATGTTCCACGTCGTGACTTCCACTATCAAGAGCCCAGGTAGGGCACGTGAAGTCCTCTGGATTCACCACCGAAGGGTGCTTGCTGCTTACAGCGCTAATGGCTTTATTCCACCCAACTGACATGTTAAAAGGCCTCAACTCGTCATCATGCTTATCCATAAATTGCATAAAGTCCTCCGAATTGTGGTATGAAGCAATTATCTTGTGAGCATTAGAGAGCTTCTTCTTGGCCTCCGATCGGACGACTCTGGAGTTTAAATCTTGAAGCTGCTCCTTGAACTTTGTCTGTTCGTTCTTCAGTTCCACGTTGCTATCTCTATAGGCTCGGCCTTGACGAGTAGCACATTGAAGATAAACATTGGCCTGTAGTAAGGAAATTAGTAAGACATTTTTTTTTTTAAAAAAACAAGGTACAAACAAAAAGATCGAATGTAAAGGTTGATACCTGATACAGAGCTTGGGCCCCAAGGCACTCGGATTCGTCAATCTTGTCTCCTGCAGTTACCGTTAAGAGATCAGGGGCAGTGATAGAGAGCCTGGACCAGGACAAAGCTAAGTCAGTACTCCCCAAGATAGAGTCCTGTTCACAAATACCCCAGTCGGGAGTGAAGGGGACTCTAACACCCTCAGTAGCATTCCGGGATCTCTTCCCCCCATGGGAACATCCCTCCAAGAAGGAAGGAATCCTTCGGTCGGTGGGGTTCAGCTTCTCCGTCGCCTTTTTTATCATGCGTCTTGTAACTTGAGGTTGATTCTCAGGTCGGCTGTCCAGCTCCTCGGCAGCTGAAAGATGAAGAAAAAAACATTGGAATAAGAACTAACATAGCTCATAATGGTAGAACGAAAGAAAAATTACCCTCTAAAGAAAGGAAGCTTAAGCCAGCTTCAATGAGTTTCTTTTCTGTCAGAATAGTTCTATAGTGGGTGCAACCATCATCAGCAAGTAGCCTGTCTCGGTCTGCCAACTCTTTGAGATCAAGGTCACACACGAAGTGTGAACTATCCTCCACAAGTCCGAATCTTTTAACAAAGAAATAACCCCAGTCGCCACCTTCCCACTCCAAGACAACGAAGTCCCTTTCCCATGAATGGTGGGAGTCAGGGAAGGAGAAAGAGTTTACTATATGCGGAAGCCTATTTCTAAGCTGAAAACTAATCCACCCCGGCTTAGACTCAGGGGAGTTCTTTGTTGCGAAGATACTTCTAAACATAGTTGTACTCCAAGGGATGTCCAATTCATGACATCTTAACAAGAAGATGATTAGGAACCTCCAGGAATTGGGGTATAGCTGACACGGATGGACTTGAAGTTCTGCTAAGAGCCTGATGATAAATGTGTGAACAGGGAACCTAAGTCCTGCCTCCAATGCTCCTTTCATGACGCAAATCCTTTCGGGGTGCCAGTTGCAGGTTCTGTCTCCTGGATTTGGAAGGCATACTTTAATTGCACTTGGAAAGCCGTAAATGCTCCTGATCTTCTCAACTTCCTTCTTTTTCAATTTAGAAGGACTATTAAAAGCAACTAAGCTGGAGCTGTTGGGGAATGATTCTCCCATAGTGTTTAGCAAATCTAGTGTAGACTCAAACCGACGTTCAATATATCTAGGAGGCATGAGTTTTAGCTTACCTTTCATTGTTCGCGCCATGCTCCTTTTTCTGAAAGCCTCCTCCATGGAGAGTTGGGGGGCAGCAGCTTGCTTGTCAGCCGTCTTGAATCTTGAATCTTGAAACTTGAAAGCCAGAGAACTCAAGAGCTTTAGAACTTAAGAAAGTTTGAGAAGTGAAGAAGTGAAGAGAAATGAAGAATGCTCTCCTCCTTTTATAAGAAAAAGGTGACCTGTTATCTCAGGTTGAAACACAGCTCGGCTTAGAAAGCTAAGTACGTTTAAGAAAAGTTTGATGGGAAGATTATTCCTAAACATGAGGCTAGCAATGTGGATCAAGGTACTAAGTAAAATTCTAAACAAAGCCATGAATGGCCAAGTGTTGATTTTCAAAAGCGAACAACAATAAGGCTCTATGTTGATGATCGATGTCGATATGCAAAAATCAAAATCACTGATGGTGACCAAACCGATTCCATGTTGATGGACGATGTCGGTAGGCGAAAATTTTCTGGCCAACTAACCTCTCAGCCGACTGGCTTCCCGGGGAGTGCCCCGGCCGACCGACATCGATCGTCGGTACGGTGTTTTGCTTCAGCCAATTGACTTAGCGGCCGATTGCCCCTTCGGAGATGCCCCGGCCGACTGACGTTGATCATCGGTATGGGTTCGAAAAAAAAAAATGCAAAAAATTTTCTGCCGACCGAGGTCCCGGCCGACCGGCTTCCCCGGGAGTGCTTCGGCCGACCAATATTGATCATCGGTATGCACTTTTGGACCGGCCAACCACCGAACCGGCCGACTGGCGTCCCGAAGGCATGTTGGCCGACTGAAATCGATCCCCGAGTCGATATTTTTGATGCGATTAAAAAAAAAAAAAAAAAACCGGCCGACCGAAAAAAAAAACCGGTCGACCGCGTGACCAGCCGACCGGCCTTCCTTGGCATGCTCCGGCCGACCGGCATCAACAGTCGGTATGGGTTTTTGCCCGGCCGACCGACGGCGATGCTCGAGTTGGGTTTGCAAAATTTCGTTTTTTTTTGTTTTTTGTTTTTCTGATTCAGTAATTAAGGGAAGTGAAAACTAAGCACAGATTAGTGCCGATTAGCACTGTTTAGTGCTGTTTAAGCATTATTTAGTACATATTAGCACCATTTAGCACCGATTAGTGCCGATAATGCCGTTTTATGCCATTTAACATCGTTTAACACTTTTCAAACGTTGTTTAAGGCTGAGTAGCGCTGTGTAGTGCCGTTTAACACAGCTTAGTGTCGTTCAACATCGTCGTAAATGCGTCGGTCGCTCCACGCTTTACATTAAGATGATATTGTTGAAAATACTCATGAAAGAGCAATAGACCCTGACCCAAGTCTCGAGTAAGGCCGTTATAACTTCAAGGAAAACCTGATCAGTTTTCCTAGAAGTTGGGGGGCAAATGATATGGGCTAAAAGTAAGCCCTAAAGACACATTTAATGTGGCATTAATTAGACCTAGAATGGTCCAAGCGTGGGGCCCACTAAACGGACCCAAACCCTAATTATAATATTAATTTCGTAATTAATATTAGGGGTAACAACCAGTTCAGCAATAAGAGTCAAATAAGGATATTACTCCTACCTGACTTAGCCTCCAAGGCACCTATTCAGACAAGGAAACTGATTCCTATAAGGAAGGAGTCTAGAACCTTCCCCAAGGCGGTGACTTGCCCACCAAGTCTCTGACTCCTACCATAATTCTAAGGCTCCTCAGCCTATATAAAGGATCAGACCCCTCACCACAGAACTACGTTTTTTGGCTTGATCTTTGATATTCATCAAAGTACGTAGGCATCTTGTGAAGGTAGATTCAACCACGAGCACGAGAGCAGCCATTAAAGCACGAAGCTCACGCACCCTAGCATTAAATACAGCAAACCCTAGCCGCAATCTAATAACCTAGTTTTTATTCCAGAACAAGAAGCATTATGGGCAGTGTTGTGAAAAGCGCAAATCGGACCTAAGCGGCGGGATGACCTTCTAGCGCTTAAGCGGACGCTTAAGCGATTTTAAAAGCGGATCATTAATCGGATTATAAATAATTATATATTTATAGAAATAAATATAATATTTTTTTTTTAAAAAAAAACTAACTTTCACATATGATATAACATATTATGATAAAAATTAAAACTAGTAAACTCTACATTCACAAAGTCATACTGTACTTAGTCATAATGAACTTAGAAAATACAAACATCATAATTATCATAATACGAGATCCGAAAGATAGAAAGATAGATTGTAGCATTCTTTCAAAAAGACGGAAATATATGCATTTTTTCACCATCCTTTATAATTTTTTATAATTTTTATAATTTTTTATAATTTTTATAATTTTTTTTTAATTCATCCGCTTAATCCGTCTTTGACCCGCTTAAACCCAAAAAACGCTTAAAATCTCGATTTTGCTAAAAGTTAGGCGTTTTATCCCCGATTCCACTTAAGCGGCCGCTTAATGCACTTTTCATAACAGAGATTATGGGACGGAGGGAGTAATATTCTATTAAAAATTGTGCTAAAAATTCATAAGACTAAAACACGTAGTAAACCATTTGATCCTTCTAAAATACAATCATACATCAACCATTTTCACTCATTCAATCTGCATTGTAATCCATAATTTGAGAACCTTAAAACCCATAAATTTTAAAATCAAAAAACAAACAAAATCAGATAAAAAACCCACACTAAACCACCAAGAAAACACACACATTCTTGAAAGAAACACACAAAAGATAGCGATCCGTGTGACATAAGATAACTATTGCGCTTCGCATCTCCCAAAGCCTAATCAACGGCTTACATACATCCACGTGTACGTCTCATACACAAAAGCTTTCGATCCGGGTGACACCAAACTGACCAATCAGAAATCAGATAAATGTGTAGCATATATTCCTTCCCCACTATAAATACCAAAATAGAGAAATCAAATTGTATCATAGTCGAGATAAATTCAGCATTTCAGTTATATTTATAAATCATTTCTGTATTTAAATAACGATGACGACTGTAGCAGCTTCCAAGGCCGCCGCTGAGCCACCGAAGAAGGTGGTTTCCGAGAAGAAGCGAACCAGGCCGGCGGCGAAGCCGGTGAAGGAGAAGAGCCTGGCGGCGAAGCCGGTGAAGGAGAAGAAAGCTAAGGTCTCCAAGCCTGAATCTGCCAAAACTGCTTCTCATCCTACCTATTTTGAGGTACTCTACACTTTTTGTATGTGTATGTACGTATATGTTCGATTCACATATGGTTTTCCTTTCATTTCTGTTTTTTGGAAATTTTAAAAAAAAATCCGTTCAATTGCATCTATTTGTTTGATTATACGAGAGAGAGAGAGAGAGAGAGAGAGAGAGAGAGAGAGATAGAGAGAGAGGCTGTTTAGTTGATTATTTGATTATGTGTGTGCGGGGGAGAGAGAGAGAGGGAGAGATTATTTTATATATGTTGTAATTTTGGTTTGAAAAATTGAATTGCAGATGATCAAGGAGGCAATATCAGCACTGAAGGAGAAAGGCGGATCAAGTCCATATGCAATAGCAAAATACATGGAGGACAAGCACAAGGCTGTGTTGCCTGCTAATTTCCGAAAAATTCTAGGGCTCCAATTGAAGAACTGTGCTACAAAAGGCAAACTAATCAAGGTCAAGGCATCCTACAAGCTTTCGGAGCCTGTCAAGGCTGAGAAGAAAGTCGAAAAGGTGAAGAAAACTGTTGTTGCTAAGGCGGCCAAGCCTGTGAAGAAGGCCAAGACAAAGGCAGTTGCTCCGAAGACGAAGAAGAGAGCAGCGCCTCCTGCTAAGGCTAAGGCCAAGCAGCCGAAGTCGATTAAGTCTCCTGCTGCGAAGAAAGCCAAGAAGGCTGTGGCTTGATGAGGAATAGAGATATGGAGTGGTGGTAGTTTGTATAGGGTGGTTTGTTTAGGAAGGTCTTGATGACTAGTAGTGTTTGTGTTATGTTTTGGAATGTTATGTTTATATGAGTGGAAATGTTATGTTTTCATGTTTAATATGAATGCAGTGTGAAGAAAACTAGTAGGTTTCATCAACACAATTAGCTTTTCAATCTCATTTTCTTGTTTATGCTAGCTGATCTGCAATGACATGCTTGTTTACCCCCAATCTTTGGATGTTGAATTGTGAAAATCTTCTACACGACCTATGAACTTTGTGAAACCAGCAGTTGAATTTGGAATTTGCTTGAAATATCTTTCGTTTATAATGGTGAATCGTTAAAATTTTGGTAACTGAAGTTGTCATTCGAGTTGTATCAACAAAGTTGTCGGATCATTTTGGTGTCTTTTCCCCTACTATTAAAACCAAATTGCAACATTGATTGATTAACTCATGTTATATACTTGTTATAACAAGTTTTGGTGTCTTTGTTAAATTATCGTTAACATTGATTGATTAATCAATCAATGTTGCAATTTGGTTTTATTTACATTCAAACTTGTTATTTTAAAAAACTTGTTATTTTATCAAAGTTGTCGGATCATGTTTGATAAAATAACAAGTTTGAATGTAAATAAAAAAAATTAAAATAAATAATAGACTCACTGAACTTTACCCTGGTTCAAAATAAGAACTCAGACATGAGTTCAATGACGAAAATTCAACTAAAGTTAATATCCTAACTGAAGTCTAAAGTTAATATCCTAACTGAAGTTCATAAACACAACTGGGTTTTGATAAATAACCAACTTGAGTGAGCAAAATTATTTGTACAATGAACTTGTCAGAGTTCAGCTCGATTTAACAAGTCAAAACTCGATTTGTTTGGATTAAGATCATAGACACATCCCTGCAGGCGAGACTCCTCTCCTACCAAAAAACCCCCTGCCAGCATCTCCACCTAGGGCCCGAGGATCGTGCTACACTGCTACTTGATTAGTTTCTCTACCTCCAAAATTAGTTTCTGAGATTTCATCTTCATCTTCCTCCAAAATGTAGACCAGGGCACGCTTTCTTGCAGCAAAAATGCAAGCTACGCCTCTGGATGCTGGTACAATAAGTGGAATGAGATATAAGAACGTGCGATCGACATTTGTACCATAAAGCATGAAGCTCATAAAACCAAACCAACGTTTTTTTTTCTTTGCCAAGCCAAAACGACTGATTGTTAATACTACTAAATTAAACTCTTACCACTAACTGCCAGGGGAGCAACAATGGAGTGAGGAATACTTCGTACCTTTTCATTCTCCAGTTGCAAGTATACCAAAGAGTCCTTGAATATACAAAATTTCTATGAGAAACGTTTACTGGAAATATATAACAGTTAAGTAATAACTTTCTATGACTGAATTATATTGCAGAATTCAGTATAAAACAAGATAGACTAGCATAAAAATGTAGTGCTTCTTAATACTTTCAGAATTGCTAATTATGTTTGCTAATTTAAGTGAGTTACAGAATGGATACGAACACATCTTGAAAAGTTATATTTGCTTATTGATCTCCGAGAAGATTAATTGAGTAGTACAGGAAATGAAGCTTACTATATCAATGTCAATGAGATTTACCTTCAAATCATGTAATTTCCAAGAGTTCAAAGTAGAGGATCTACCAATGGACACGAACGGAAGATTGTTTGCTTCTACAATCATCAGACAAGCATTTTCCGAGCTATCGCCAGTGGTAGACGTTTCATTTAGCAACAATACAATTTGATTTTCCTGTTTAAAACAATAAAAATGCTCCATCAGCAGTAGCTTAGTCAAAATACTTAACAAAACAAATTTTACGGACAAAAAACAAACATTCTAAGCACCTTATTGTTTAATTTTGTGCCCATTTGACTGTGATTTGGAAACACGGAAAAGGTAATACAGTACACGGGTATTCACTTTAGATTTGCATTCATGCAACTTTTGGTCATTCAAAGAAGACTCAAAAAAATTTGTTAGATTGCGAATATTGTAGTAAATACATTGAGACTCATTCTTAATCACTAAAAGTATCTATTACGTACAACTACATTAGTACTTTGCCTTTCAATTGCTAAATATACATTTAATACATGAGATTTAAATGGAGTGAATCCCTGTTGTGCGCATGGTGTGCATCCCCAATTAACAAACTGGTCTGTCATGCAAGGCAACGACTGTGTTGCCAAACTCAGCAGCAAGTATTTCATCCTATGTTCTGTATCTTATCAACACGCCCACAAAAGTTGGCAGACACGAACCACAACTTAAATGGAAACCAAGTAGGTGAAGAAAAAAACATCAGAGAGGAAAGAAATATAAGCAAGCAATATAAAAGTTTGTCTTAAATTCCATCTGTGCACATTTTTTGACAACTTAATTCCAAGCAATGGGATAGGAACTGAAAGCACATTTTGCAATTTGATAGGATTGGAACTTAAATCATAATTTGCTGTTAAAATACAATTTCAAGACACAAAATTAAGTTGTCAACATAGTTAAAAAACTTAGGGGGTCGCTAACAGAGGAGAGAAGCTTAAACAAATTTTTTTTTTACAGAAGACCTACCGTGTAATATGATATTGATGCTGGAACAACAGACGACGCCAATTCTGTCAAAGATGCATGAGGAAACAATGGGAAAATTTCTTTGCAAAGTATTTTATTGGATATTGTTGTAAATGGCATCTGAAAAGCTTCCTTGAAACTGCAGAGGAACACGTGACCAATAACTTGAACTTAATTCAATAAGCAGATGTCACACTAAATTGACAATAAATAATGTACATCAATAGTATAAAAGAGAAAGCATGTTGATATAATCCATGTTGTTCGGACCATAAAAATTAAAAACAATAAAGACTTGCATAGTATAATCTGGTATTTACTTGACAGTCTGAGCATCAACTGTGTGTACTGTGTAGTGTACCAAAAAAAGCGGGTAAGAAAATAAACAGTACCAAGATTCCATCTGCTGACATTCCTTCGCTAATGAAGTAATGATCTTTGCAAGTATTCACAATCTGAAAACCCTCCAAACTGAGTCAATTCTTTAACCCTTTCCAATATTTCCCTTCAAAAAGAAAAAAAAAAAAGCACCACTAAGATCACTTGGTTCGGACATCAGTATCTTTACAGACTTCAAGAGCCAGTTAAAAAAATTTGAGAACTGCAAAAAAGAGAAAAAATAATCTACGTAAAATATTACCAAAACTTTCAGAATATGGTCAAGTATTTGCTCAAACTGCATCCACACATGGAATGGCTTGCTAAGATTTCATGTGTATGCCTTGACTTAATTATTCAAAGACATAATAGAGGTTCAGCTAAATAGACAAGAAAGAATCAAGAACAAAGACAACTACATTTTTTTTTGGGGGTTAAGGTCAATTACATGATTTTTTTAATTAAACACGAACACATTTGTCTACACTGAAACTCAAACCCTTGACCTCTTGTTACCAAGAGCGGGATCCACCCACTACGCTACAATGCTAAGGAAAGGACAACTACAACTTTTAAAAGAATGAATAGTAAACATATTAAACATGAGTATAGGGTGTAGGGATTTTTGGGACATCACAGCTTAATTTAGAAACGAGGCCATGAAAAACATTTAACATGGGTATAAGTTCAGGACTTTAGGGCATATCACAGCTTAATTTCGAAACCAGGCCATGAGAAACATTAATTACTGACAGAATAGCGACTACACACTATGTTTTTTTTTTTTTTTTTGCTAAATGACTACACACTATGTTAGTATCATATAACCAAAAAGACGATGAGCAGCAAACCATATGTATGTATAAAAAGAACCATCACTACAGATCAAATATCATTGGAAATGAAAACCTTTTGAAGGGAGCACAAAATTATACTACAACATATCCTATTCATTTGGGAGAAGGTGTTATGCCCGAGTGGTCGAGTGTGGTATACACCAGTGTGCTTGGTTTTGTTACACACGCAGTATTACTATCCAGAAGAACAAATCAAGAGAACAAAATATGAGGTAGAAAAGAGCAAACCTGTTGCACTGCAGAGGATAGAACACTCATGAATCGTTCAACTTGTACAAGTAAGGTGCCAGTTTTTTCTGTCGCTTTATCAAATAATGTTGTGTCTAGACCGATACTTTGATAACGTGCACGCCATTTAGAGAGGCCTCTCAGTTCCCCCATTCGAAAGGCAATAATTTCAGCAGCTGGCTAAAAGTCAAAAATATGAACTCATGAAATTTTTGCAAGCAATTACAGAAGAAACGATAAGGGAAGAAGAGTCATAGGAACAAAAAATGATGTCTTGGTTGCAAGTTTCAATCATACAATATGGGTTTGGTTCAAATGTGCACTTTTCATGAGAAGATGAGAACTGTACTATAAGTCTATAAACAATTGAAAAAAGGTTTTTTCTATCAATCACTACCTCTAACTGCTCTATCTGTTTTAAAACTGTCATGTGACCACAGATACTAATTATTTACATGTATGTGCAGATAAGGATATGATGGCCTAGTGGCCTACCTGTAAATGATCAAGAACAATAAGGTGAAGCTCTTTCCCAGTGCTACAAACAGTCTTTGCGACCCGCTTGAGACCCTAATCATAATTTAACTGAAAGTCATACCAGTGATTAAATTGCTCAGCAAGTTGCAAGGCTTACATAGAATAGGATGTACCGCTTCTCCAAGAGAATTCAGTAGAAACTGATGGACTGGTGGACTTGTCCGAGCACCGCCAAGAAGGCTTAGAAACTCCTCTTGGGAAGTTGAGTCGAGTCCTGTTTATAATTGGTAAGAAAAGAAACAAAGAGAATACTAACAACAACAATAATATTGTGATCTGTTTAGCTGTTACCATGGTCAACAATCAGAGCTGATAGAGAATTAAATTTCTCATGAAACGTATACATTGCATCTGACCATTGCTTGCACATGACTGATACAGATGACCGGATGACTTCAGTTAGATCCTCAACGTTGGAAGCTTGTTGAGCTACTTGGTGGAGCTCATTTTTCCTACAATTACGAGGTAGGCAAAAATCAGAGATTTGGTGTCAACTATTGATAGGTGACTATACAAATTTGATGCCGTATTCATGGCTGCTTATTAGATACAGGACAAGTAAAAGGTAAATAACATTTATGCTCCTCGGACTGATAAATTTTAATCATCTTGAATAACATTTTATACACTTTTTCGGTGCCTTCCCTACTTTCTATAAATTATACAGACAAAATTTAAATTATATACATGCTCCTTAGATACGACACAAAATTATAAAAAAACAATAAAGTTAACAGCAAACCACAAGTTTAGTAGAAATTTTATCTGCATTATAAGACAATATAATGAATCTTAAAAACAGTATATGGGATAGAACATGAGTCTTCTAAACCTTTTTTCCAGCTACATGGTTTTCACACTCACACACACACCCACCGACCCATCCACACACACAAAAACATAACATGGATCAAATGTCAATCCGCAGATCATCTTCTACCTAAAACCCTAATTCTTAGTGTCCTTCCGTTGCTTATATTGCCTTATAGGTGCAATTCCACACAATCATGCCTAAAATGTCCATAATGTAAATTGTATTTAGCATGTAGATTGTTTATGTACTTTAGTATGTGATTGGACCAAGTTGTGAAGTTTCGTGAAATTTAGACCAAATTGATATATCAAAGAGGACTCATAATGGTTTATAACCCGGTTTTTGACCTATCTGCCTTCCACAGGCCATACGTTTGAACCATAGATAAATGAGTGGAATTCTTGTGGTCCCTTTGACATATATTGGATTGCTTGTACTGTAATGCATTCCATCCATTTCCCAGGCTTTTTCTCTCTAAGTTTGTAGGTAAATACGTATAATAAATGGTAGTTTTAGTTTGAATATAACATTGCATTAGTGTTTTATGCAATATATTGGAGGCTGATGGTTGATTTGGTGCTTCAATCGAAGCTATATCACCCAATTGGGTCAGATTTGTAATTCACCTTAGTATCTATAACTTTTTCTCAATAATAACTATGTTCTTGGAGTCTAGGATTACAAAAAACCCTAACATAGCTACTTGGGATATTGTGCCCTTGTCTTTTGGGTTCAATCCCTTACTTATGAGTTATGACTATATAGCTCAACCCATAGCTAGTATGAGAAATCTCAGGTGCTATGAATGTTTTGTATCGTCGCAGTGATATAATAAGTTTTGAACCCAATCAAGTATCACTAATCGCTAGTCCGAAACTAGTTTATGTGCCTAAATAGTAAGATTAAAGATGGCCAATTGCTATTTTATAACCCTTTTAAAAAAATCTTAGTAAATTTATGACGATCAAATTTAGTCTCGACACTGAACATGGAATAATGTTATGCAACCAATTACAAATTTCATCTCATGCATATTATTCATACTAGAAATTATAATGATGATTTTTTTTGTCAAAGACATGTACTTCTTAGATCCCACAAAAAACAACACAGCAGAGAGATACATAAATTAGTCAATTCCTACAAATGACTATTTTACTTGGGATTTATTTGTGGATCCCTAATTAAACGGTATGGTTCTGTGGATCCAAACAATGCACAATAAAGGTTGCTTCAATTCATAAATTCTTATAGGGTAACAGATCTTCCACAAAGCGGAGGCGGGAAATAGGATCAAAACTTAAAAGCTTGTCACTGAGGGTAGGAAATGGAGGACGAGCCTTTGCCACTAGGCTATGCATGAATCCTCATTGCCCTTGCTTTCAACTGTAAAAACTTAAGGATGTGACTTGGTAGCACTTCATATCTGTCAAAATGTCAGAAATCTTAGGTTCATATGTTAGGCACCGTCTATGACTTTGGGGCAATGTTAGGCACCTCTAGACTTTGGGGCATTAAGTTTTCTATATATAGGATCTTTCTCTCATTGTAATACTCGCACTAGACATTCTAATATAAACACATTTCAGTTTATGTGCCATCTCCTCTCTACTGATCCTATACATTCCGCATAGCTCTTATTTCTAACATGGTATCAGAGCATGTAAAATCCTAGGGAAACACAGAAGAGAAGAATCAGCTCCTTGTTTTCAAGAAAACAGGAAGAAAACAGAGACCTCTGGAGACCTCTGCTAAGAAATCGAAAACACAAAACACAACAAAGCGGAAATACAAAGACACCACAGTACAGACCATTGAAAGACGACCTACCAGAATTTTTCCGATCTGAAAAACAACCGTACACGCGCCCACGCGCCGCCGGTCGCCGCCCACGCGCACCACGCGCCGCCGGTCGCCGCCCACGCGCACCACGCGCCGCCGGTCGCCGCCCACGCGCACCACGCGCCGGCGCGTGAGTCCCTTTCCGGACATTTTCCAGCGATGCTTCTTCAGGGAAAGCTGATCGCCTCTTCTAGCCCAGTCCTTTTGTGGTAACATCTTCTCCATTTAGTACAGTTGATACAAATCATATATATACAGGAAAAAAGAGGAGGAGATAGGAAAAAAGGGGGAGACTGAAAAAAAAAAGAGGGTGAGTCTGTTAAATTTCTCCAGGGCAGATTGGCTAGTGAGTTCAGATGGGATGTGCAAGGGATGTGCAGATGAAGAGAAAGAGGAAGAGAAGAAGAAAAAGAAGTCTGTAATGAAAAAAAGGGTGGAGATGTAAACAAAAAAAGAAAAGATGCTAAAGCAAAAGAAAAGCAAAAAAAAAAAGCAAAAGCATCTAAAAAAAAGGAAAGAAAGATGCTGAAAAAATTGTTGTCGACCAGGAAAAAAAATGTTGTCGACCAGAAAAAAAAATGTTGTCGACCACGATGCTGGTTGCAGAAAAAAAGATAAAAAAAAAGGTGATTTTATGATTATAGATCCGATAAAAAAATTATTTTACATTTATTTTCTTAAGGGAAAGTAGTGTTAATATTAAAAAAAAAAATCGGGATCTTTTAAAAATGCATCACTTTGGTTTTAGGAGTTTGCCTCAGGTTATAGATTTAATTGTGTAGTATTCAAGTGGTAGTTGATATTACGGTATCACTCCAATTTTCTACGATGCTACAAATTAAATAGTTCAAGGGGCATTATTTCAAAGGAGCAGAAGAAGTAGTTGTATTTCAGACAACACAGTTCACTGCCACAAATGAAAAGGCAAGCAGCAGAAGTAGTGTATATACAGATGTACACACAGTTCACTGCCATGACGACAAAGCAGCAGAAGTAGTAGTATGTACACAAACATACACACAGTTCACTGCTATATCTTCTTTATACCGAGTGATCACAAAGTCGAGTCTCGGTTTCTTAAATAATCAGTTCAAGGACTGATTGGTGGTCATCCACCGTTGTGCTGAAAAGCAGCACTTTTTTATGTTTTTGACATGGCCTAAAATATACCGTGTGGTCGCAAGTTCGAGTCCCGGTATCCCAAAAAACTCAAAAGGTCAACTCCAAGATGGGTCAATCTCAAGATGGACGATAAACTCCAAGATGAGTCAATCCCAAGATGGATCAATCCTAAGACGGGTCTTCATTCCTAAAATGGGTTTGGTTGGACGCTAAGGTTACGCTTAAGGGCTCCTAGTGTTCCACTCTTCAATCCCAATATAGATATTTCATCCCAAGATGGGATTTTGAGTGAGGGGGCGTGTCAAAATGTCAGAAATCTTAGGTTCATATGTTAGGCACCGTCTATGACTTTGGGGCAATGTTAGGCACCTCTAGACTTTGGGGCATTAAGTTTTCTATATATAGGATCTTTCTCTCATTGTAATACTCGCACTAGACATTCTAATATAAACACATTTCAGTTTATGTGCCCTCTCCTCTCTACTGATCCTATACATTCCGCATAGCTCTTATTTCTAACAATATCTAATGTCTCAACGTAGGTAATTGAACTAAACCAAAATGGGTGTGTGTAATATATGTTCTTACTGACCATTTGCTTTTTATAACTATTTCCTTATAAAACATGTGTAGCCATTATAAAATAAGGAATAAGCAGAACGAAGCAAAGATTTCTCAAACCCCTGAGAATGGTAAACTTACCTCTTCCAAAATATTGAAGTGTCAAGCAATAAGCAATGGGAACCAACTAAATCACGTTCAGCCATTCTTTGGTCGTCTGGTCCAACCACACCATTAGAGAGTTCCCCGGAGCACATGACTATCAGATGACAGAGGTCTGTTGATAAAGCCACCTAGAACAAGAGGCACATACACATTACAGGCTTTAGGTCACGATTCAATCATGTTATGCAGTGAAATTCTATATAACAATGCGAAGAAAAATTTCTAGTCATCGTAAACTATTAACTTCTTTGTATTTCCAATAGTGTGATGCATGACTTTTATTGCAATATCACGACTTCTTTGTAAAATATTACACCATCCGTCCCATAATTTTCGTCTTGTTTGACTTTCAGGGTCAAATTGACCAAAATTTGACTAAAATTTACATATTATCCTTTTATAATTTGAGAATCCAAAAAATACATCTTAAAGTATATTAAATATACTTTTTAACAACATAATTTTCATTTAAAAAAAATACAACTATATAATATATGTAATTTTTAGTCAAAATTTGGTCAATTTAACAATAAAAACTCAAACAAGACATAAAATATGTGACGGAGGGAGTAACTTCTTGTGGTTCGTTCAGTGCATATGATCAATTATACTAATTCCTTTGAAGGTGAAGCTCTCTTAATTTTAAATATAAAAGACAGAAGCAAGATAGATTAAAAATGTATGTGCATGTATCTCTCACTCTCGCTCAAAGTGAGGTACATACAGCCTGTGTAATTCTAAATGTTTACAACTATGGGAGATGTTCTAATCATCTATGCTTGCAATGGTTTAAGTGGGTCATTTAACATATTTGTACAAGTATATCCTACAAAGAGAGTGGAAAGACCATATCTACATATAAAGATAATAGATGGAGGACCACATCAACAATTTAGAACCACATTAAGAATCACCAAGTTAGTGTTTAGATTTGCGTATAACCCTTCTAACACGGCCCTTCAAAGTTGTGCATGTACATATAATTAATTCTTAAGAGCAACGCCAATTACAAATAACATAAAATTTACATTAGCATATATAGCTAGCAGAAAGAATGTATCAGTAAATTAAAATGATGAATTAATTGTCGATCGAATATCTGTAGGCATCATATTTATAAAAAGCTCTAATTTGAATCATTGACATGGAGGTGGACACACCTTACATATAGAAGCACTCAGAAGTTGAAGCGAAACACGGTCACCCATTGGAGGAGAGCAAACAGAGATATCATGTATATTCTGAAACATACTTCACACATGTAATCAACAAGTAAACTTGCAAAGAGTAAAAAATGAGCTGACTTAAAGGATTAATGGAATAATAATTAATAGATGCGTAACGGATTGTCTTATGAGCATATGTAATTAGCCCCTGGTATGCCCAATAAACTTACTAATTTTCCAACTGGGATTATGCCAAATATACTAAAGCAGATGATACCGTCTCTGTCCCCACTACAGAGGATGTTAAATCGTTGATGTGAAGAAGTATTTAGCTCTCGCAACGAATCTTCGACATCATCCATAAATCCAGTATCACCAGACACCAGTCCAGGCATCCTCGGTTTTCTTGGAGGGGGAGGAAAGAAACGAGAAGTGCGATCTTCGTACGTCAAATTGTTGGCAGGTTTATCCTGAATTTTGATTTGGAGAGACATAGAACTTTCAGAAACAAGAAAAAGCAACCAGAATTATATAGATTCTCAGTTATAATGAAGAAATATACTAATAAGCACATACTTTGAGGTATCTTTAATTGACAAATAAATATCATGCTCATAATTATTCTACCTAAAAAACAAAGCATATCTATATAACTTAAAGCACAGATAATTATTCCAAGTAAAAGCTTCAAGCATCGATAGAAACTCTCAATCAATCTGGTAATCTGAACATGTAGCTATCATGAAAGGTATACGGTTAGTGGTGGGTAAATTCTAATCTTTAAAAGGAGTTCCAACATTGGAGAAATTATCTTTACACGGAATATCAATCTTCTCAGTCAAGTGTTTTCCCCGTGGAAAATAATTTAATGATTAGAGGAACCTATCCAATCATATAACCTACTTAGTATTTATTTGTCATGGTTGCACTGAAGGGCCCAAATACAATTGTGGCAAAGCTGCGTATCTTACGAGTTTGAGTGCTAATCAACTAACCAAATTTTATGACATGAGGCTGATGTTGAACATGTTTAAGATTAGACATTACTAGTCTAATATCTCTTTAAACTCCTTGTTATTGATGATATCTTTTTATTTACGCCAGCTCCGGCATTTCAGTTGCATCTTCTCTACTAAAGCAGCAAAGGCAAGTCCATGCATTGCCCTAAGAAGCAAAACTAGCTTACGCAGACTCACAATAGCCAGCCGCCTGTTCTTCACAGAAGCAATATGAATGACAATATCGACCACCATGAAACTTTATCATGATCCGTAGTGAGATAAACTGCTCCATGGATCTACCATAGGGAAAGCTAATCGAAAAAACATGTGCATAACAACATCGCCACATTACAGAAAAAGTTGAAACATAATTAAAAACAATGAGGACACCAGTAGATCCAGTTGTAGTCCATTATTTAGTAGGGTCTAGCATAAAACAATTGTAAAAGTGGCAACCACACTTGCACATTAGAGAGAGGTTATGAAAAATGTACTTTAATTCGTTCAGCATCTTCCTGCCAGTTGAGACACCCAACAGCAGCAGTGTGGTTCTTCATGCTTCGTAACAGCTTTCCATTCTGTTTTTTGCATAAAATAATGAGATTATGGGAATCACCAAAATAAAGGATAAGAACTCATGCAGTGCAACAAAACAGTAATATATAAAAAGGGTAAGAACTCATGCAGTGGAACAAATTTGTCATATATATTGTATTTATAAGTAAAGCATGATATATGTAACTACAAGCCCATAATATATTGCAGTTACATCCTTCTTGGGAAGTCCCATATAATTTGCAAACTTCCTTTGTGATAAGGATTTACCAGGTTTAACCTAAATTGTCCCACAATCTCAATGCTACAAGTACAAGTGATGGTGCCGTCATGATGATTGATGACAATCAGTTATGCAATTTGATCCTAAATATTCAAAATGTCAATACTCAATACCTCCTACTGATCAATGCTATTGCCATGGACATCCTTGACAATTTGCCAGACAACAGATTCATAACTTGTCAATTGTCTTATAAACAAAATAGCCTGGACACGCGAGATTAAGTAAAGGAGTACATGCTTAACACCAATAATTTTAGACAAATTGACGAACTAAGTTCAGAATCACGTTCACATAACTTCAGTTTACTAACATGATTATTGATTAGTTAATTATACACCATTGTTTGAGCAGTAAACTATGAGTCTTCTAAACTTGTAAAAAGTAAAAGCACCTAGGGAATGTATTGCTTCCACAAACTCATTCTGGCCCCTGATAGTGTTTCGAACTTATTACACATTAAGCAAACAAATCAATAGATACAACAGAAGCATAAAAATCTTCAGAGCAACTCACTTCAACATCGTGCAACGAAATTGTCCCGTCTTCAAGTCCAACAACTACTGCTTTACCATCAGGACGCCAACATAAGGATGTTATACACTTACCTAAAAAACATCCATTAATCTACATTAACCCTTAAATCAACCGAATATTCATGAAGAATAAGGTTAATTCGTCACAACACTCAATTTGGTACCCATGAATAACAAAAACTTGCCATAAGTCTATCACGTCTAACAATTAAAGTCATTTAACAGGAATTCTCAGTCAATTGCGTGGTGGGAGTAGATTATAATTGAATTAGAAGTAATTCCAAAATGATGAATACATTTTATATGCGTGTGTGTTATTGAGTGACTGACCAGGAGAGATAGTCCAGAGACGCTGCCAGTTGAATCTGTGAAGAAGTAATTTGGAATCCTGTGTTACCATGGCTAGTAGATCCTTCTCCGGGTTCCATTCTGCTATTTTTATCTGATTGTGCAACAGATAGAGATGAATATTATTTGCATACAGTAAAGAAATGTATGTATATGTATGTATAGAGAGGAGAGTAGTACCTCATGAAATATACAAGTCTACTAGCTTATCTTTCTTAATAAGCAGCTGTGCTTATCAAATCATTGATAGTGACGATAACTTTTTATAACAGAATTCAGTTACATTCTTCGGTATATATTTGGTTGTAAGCTTGTAGTTGAGACTAATTTTCATTTTTCTGTAACTCTTTCTTCTTACGAGAAATGGATTATTTTCCTCCATGGATTCTTGCTTACACAATTACACACATCTATACACACACACATCTGTATGCGTATTTTGTAGAAGATTAACCTGATTCACAGGAATCTTAAGATGGTATCAGAGCGATATGTCTTCCGCCATTGCAATCGCAGTCTCGTTTTCAATCAGTTTCTTCAACATTTCGTGAGTTCTTTCTGTTTTTAATCTGTGTGTTTTAAGATCTCTATTTGTCAAGATTAGTCATACTAGATGTGTTGATCGATCTGTGCTTGAGCGTTGTTGATAATCGTTGTTTCATCTGTATGTTCTTGATCGCAATTTGTTCTTCATTTTATTACGATTTCTTGATTGATTCGATCGTTTTGATCTCTGTTTCTCAATCGATCTAGTACGAAGTTCATCTGTTTGTTGAAATTTGTCTATCAATATGTTCTTCGATTGATCTCTATTCGTCAATTTGATGTTTACTTTATGAATGTCTTCACAAACATATGCTGATGCACTTCTGAGATCTCAAAATCCTATGGCTAATACACCTCCTCAAAATCGTACTGTTTCAACTCCTAATTCCACTTCGTCATAACAATATCCTCAATCGATTGAAAACAATGCACATCCTTTGTTCCTTCATAACAATGATCAGTCAGGGATGGTTCTCATTTCAAAGAAACTCACTGGATCTGAAAACTATGCGTCTTGGAAACGTTCGATGCAAATAGCTTTGTCAGCGAAGAATAAACTTGTTATTGTTACTGGTGACTTTGTTGCACCAGAAGAGACTTCTCCTCTCCATGTTCATTGGAAGAGAGTTAATGATATGGTCATTACCTGGATCATTAATACCGTTTCAGACGACATTGGAAATAGTATGAATTACATGGATAGTGCAGCTGCTGTTCGGAATGAACTTGATGAACGTTTCTCAGCTGTTAGTGGTCACAAATATTACGAAACTCAACGTGAATTGTTCAAATTAGAACAAGGAAATGATTCAGTGGAATTGTATTTTCACAAACTTAAGGGATACTGGGATGAAATCAAAGCTTTGTCTCCTGTTATTCAGTGCACTTGTTCTGCTAGCAAAGACTGGGAACAACAACTTGAGAAAACTCGTTTAATACAGTTTTTAATGGGGCTTCACTCTAGCTATATAGCTGCCAGAGGCCAATTGTTAATGATGTCTCCGTGGCCAACAGTAAACCAAGCTTTCATGCTTCTTAAACAGGAGGAAAGGCAACGCCAAACTCATAGTGTTATATCATCTCCTATCTCTATGATGGTAAATATGTCGAAGACCTCAAGTTCTTATACTCCTAATCGGTTCAGTGACAGACCATCACCTCCTATCCAAGAGTGTTCTCACTGCCACATTAAGGGTCACACAAAGGAAAAATGCTACAAGTTGGTCGGATATCCACTTGAGCATCCTTTTCATCCCAACAACAAAGGCAAACGGAGGCCACCTCAGAATTCTAGATATTCAAATGTTCAGTCTAAGGCTACATTACAGGCTTCTGCCTCTGTTTCTTCGGTTCCAGATGGCACCACTGATTTGACTACAAAATGGAAGAACTCCAGACTCAGCTACAATCAATAATGAAGAGCCTGAATCATACTCATACTGCTCCATCTGCTCCTACACCTCAGAAATCAGAATCAGTTTAGCTTAGCCACACATTTGGCATGTACTACTTTTTCCTGTTCTATTTCCACTCATATGTCTCCAAATGTTTAGGTTTTGGACACTGGGGCAACGAATCATATGTGTTGTCACATTGATTTTATGCAAAATGTTAAACCATTAGATCCCCCTTTAACTGTTCAGTTTCCTAATGGTGAGAATGCTACTGTCACACATGTTGGTTCAGTCTTTTTACACTCTATTTCTGTCATCATTCCTGATGTTCTTCTAGTTCCCACATTTACTTTCAACTTACTATCTGTTAGTAAACTTTCTTCTCAGTTACAAACTACTATTCACTTCACTTCTACTACGTGTTACTTGCAGGACCAATCCCAGATGAAGGAATTGGTTCTTGGTAATCTTAGTGGAGGTCTTTATCAGCTTCATAACATCTCAGCATCCACTCCTCAAGTTTTTTCAGCATCCACTTCTTCAACAACATTTCTCTGGCATAGACGTTTAGGACATGTTCCTTTTCAGATTTTGTCAAAAATACCTACTCTTGATGTACAACATTCTACTGTTAAAAGTCATCAGAATTGTATTACTTGTCCATTAGCTAAGCAATGCCAGTTACCTTTCTATTTAAGTCAGTCCAATGCTTCTTGTTCTTTTGAACTTGTACATTGTGATGTTTGGGGCCCTTATAGGGTTCCCACATACAATGGTTGTACATATTTTCTGACTATTCTGGATGATTTTTCTAGAGCTATTTTGACCATTTTATTACCTACTAAGCAACATGTCTCTCAATCTTTAAAAGATTTTTTTGCTTATGTTCATACACAGTTTTTTACTTCTATAAAATGTGTACGAACTGATAACGGGGGAGAATTTATTAATCATGATTTAAAATCATTTTTCTCTTCTCTTGGAGTTGTACATCAAACAACTTGTCCGTACACTCCCCAACAAAATGGGAGAGTAGAACGACGTCATCGAAACTTACTTGAAATGTCTCGTGCACTTCTTTTCTAATCACATCTTCCTTTATCTTTTTGGGGTGATTGTATACTAACTTCCACATATCTCATAAATCGGATACCTACTTTCGTTTTAGGTCATATTTCACCTTATGAAAAATTATTTGGCCAAGCCCCTTGTTACACTAATCTGAGGGTTTTTGGATGTCTAGCACACATGACAGTTCATGATCCTGACAAACTAGCTCCCAGGGCCCTCAAGACTGTTTTCATTGGCTATTCTACTACACAAAAGGGCTATAAGCTTTTAGACCCTGTTACTCAGCACATACATTTCTCACGACATGTGATTTTCAATAAAAATGTCTTTCCTTATTTTTCTGATGACACTTTATCTCTTTTGCCTTTTACAGTTCCTTCACCTACTTATAGTGTTACTACATCCTCTACACCTTTGGATACATTCATTACTCCTGACTCTGTTTTAGAATCACACTCACAAGGTTCTTTATTTTCTCCTGCATATTCAGCAACACCTACTCCACAGTCTACTTCACCACCTACTCCACAGTTTACTTCACCACCTACTCCACAATTTGTTTCCTCACCTAATCCTCAACCTACTATACCAGTGCCTCATAGAGTCTCTCTTTGACATAAAACACAACCCATTTGGATGAAGGATTATGTGGTCCCTTCTACTGTTCCTCAAGCCAACAGTATTTTACACAACTGCCCTATAGATAATCAGAAATATAGCTACTCTCACTATACACCACCACATGGGATTTATGCTTGTGCTGTCAGTACTACTACAGCTATTAAAGAACCTTCTACTTTTAAACAAGCACAGACAGATTCTTGTTGGATGGATGCTATGCACACTGAGTTGCTAGCTTTGGAGAACAATAATACTTGGACAGTTGTTGACACTTTACCCAATGGTAAACGAGTAATTGGTTGTAAGTGGGTCTATAAAGTGAAGTATAAAGCTGACGGTTCATTGGATAAATTCAAAGCCCGTCTTGTAGCTAAAGGCTATACACAAATTGAGGGCCAAGATTACAACAATACTTTTGCACCTGTAGCCAAAATGGCCACAGTTCGCACTCTCTTAGCTCTGGCTATAGTCAAGCAATGGGAGATTCACCAATTAGATATCAATAACGCCTTCTTACACGGTGATTTATCTGAAGAAATCTATATGGAATTACCTCAAGGTCATTCTTTGTATGGTACTGGTGCTGTCTATAAACTTAATAAATCAATTTACGGATTGAAGCAGGCTTCACGTGTTTGGTTTGAGAAATTAGCATCGGTATTACTCACTTTGGGTTTCGTTCAAACAGTTGCTGATTATTCCTTTTTTACCTATACTAATGGCACTTCTTTCATTGTTGCTTTAGTATATGTAGACGATATTCTGCTCACAGGAACAGACATTGATTTCATCACTCATATTAAGACAGTTTTACATTCTACCTTTACTATCAAGGATCTCGGATTGGCCAAATACTATTTGGGTCTTGAGATACATCTGTTAGGAATATGTTGTAGTTGATGATAACTTAACATTCAAGCAAAATTGTATAAGTCAAGTTTTGTAACTGTCAACGGATAAGACCTTATAACTCTATTCGTTGACAGGTAGCTCATCAACGGATGAGGTTCTGTAGCATATTGCAATATCTCTATTTATCAGTTGATAGTGTTTTTATTCAGAGTCATGTTGACCATCAATGGATAGGCAGAATAGGGTAGCCAATTGTAAATAAGCTATGCTATGTAATTCTGTCTAAGTGAAAATGTATCAACGGATGAGAACAGGACTCTATCAACGGATACAACTCAAATCTACTCGATCAACGGATACAGCTCAAACTACCATCAACGGATAAGTGGGCACAACATCAACGGATAATCATTGTCACTTTATCATATGCTAGCTGGGAATTAGCAGTTGATAAGGACAGGTTTGACTGACAGATCGCATGGGTTGATAGTAGGTATAAAAAGCAATATGGTAGCCATACTTTGGAAACACAGAAGAAAGAAGCATTCCATTTACACAGTACATACAAGAAAGGTGCAGGGGACATATCTGTTCTCAAGGACAACCTTTCGGCTACATGTGGATTTGGAGTGGAGTAGCAAGTCAACTTGAATTAGATTAATATTATCTTATTCCTGTAGCACTTGTAAACTTGGGATATATAACCAAGTGTAGCAACTCTTTAGATAGTAAGAAAACATACATATTTGCTTAGGGTTTCTTGAATATCTTTAGAAGCAAAGAGTTGTAAACACAGAAGCTGTGTACATTTGTATCACAGGGTTTTCTTCGAATAAAAGTCTCAGGTGGTACATTTAACCACCTGATTTTTATGTGGTTGTGAACTATTTCTATTCAGCAATTATTTCTTTATAGATTTCTGTGGTTTTTATCAGAAATTTATAACTATCAAGAATTGTATTCAACCCCCCCTTCTACAATTATACAAGTGTGTAATCTGGGAATAACAACATCGTACTTCTGAGGGCATGTATCTTCATCAACACAAGTTCATCTTTGATATGTTAGTTGAAGCTGGTCTAGAAGATTGTAAACCTCTCTCCCTACCTGTTGATGTTACTGTTAAACTTTCACCTCATGACGGTGAGTTGCTTGATGATCCTTCAATTTACCGAAAGTTTGTGGGGAAACTCTTATACTTAACTGTCTCATGACCAGACATAGCTTTTGTTGTTCATCACTTAAGTCAGTTTTTACAACAGCCACGAGTTCCTCATATGGTTGCAGTCCAAAGGGTTCTTCGTTACCTTAAAGGTACTTCTTTTCAGGGTATTTTCTACTCCATTTCTTCATCTCTTAAACTTGAGGTGTTCTGTGATAGTGACTGGGGGTCTTGCTTGGATTCTAATGGTTTACTAAAGAGTGTTACTGGTATATGCCTTTTGTTGGGTTCATCACTAGTTGTTTGGCACTCTAGCAAACAAAAAGTCATATCTCGCTCCACAGCTGAAGCTGAATTATGAGCTATAGCTGACACGGCTTGTGAACTTTCTTGGTTTACTTTGCTTCTCTCTGAACTTCAAGTTTCTCAGGAATTGCCAATTCTAATTCATACTAATAATCAGGCAGCTCTGGACATTGCAGCTGATCCTGTATTCCACCCGAAGACCAAACACTTCGTTTTGGATTGTCACTTTGTTCGTCAACAAGTTCAGTCTTCCCTTATCCAATCAGTTTACACTTCCAGTTCTATGCAGTTAGCTGATGTCTTCACAAAGGGGCTTGGTCGACATGCTCATTGGTCCATTCTCTCCAAATTGAATGTTCACACACCCACATTCAATTTGAGGGGGGAATCATGAAATATATAAGGCTACTAGCTTATCTTTCTTAATAAGCAATTGTGCTTATCAAATCATTGATAGTGACTATAACTTTTCATAACAGAATTCAGTTACATTCTTTTGTATATATTTGGTTGTAAGCTTGTAGTTGAGACTAATTTTCATTTTCTGTAACTCTTTCTTCTTACTGAGAAATGGATTATTTTCCTCCATAGATTCTTGCTTACACAATTACATACATCTATACACACACACATCTGTATGCGTATTTTGTAGAAGATTAACCTGATTCACAGGAATCTTAAGAGTACCTGAGAAGCAATTGGTTTGTCGAATTGAATTTGGAATGGGGTGACTCTTTCTGTTTCGTCAGTCTCCATTGTAGTACAGCAATTTCTTTGCCTCTTTCAACAACTTTTCATCTTCGTCGGAATCTAGAAATGTGTGTGCTGGTGTTGGAGAGAGAGATTAGATACAAATCGGTGTGTGTATAATTAGTGTTTGAAATAGAGGTGGACTGAGTGCCGGCGAGCAGAGAGGAGAGAGGGTTTAATTTAGGGCGGTAACAGGGCTAACTCAAGCTAGTGTTGTAATCAAATTGCTTTTCAGAGAAAAAAAAAAGATATTTACAAAATTATTTAACTTTTTGAAATTATTTATAAAAATGTGGTTTTTTGGTTGTAAATATTGTAAAATTGGCATCGTAAGGGATAAAGATTTCAAATGAGCTTAAAACGCAGATAAAAAAAAGGTTGCAAAGGTTGCGCACAAGATTGCAAATGTTCCAAATCGTATTTTAAAAAAAAATTATTGCAACTAGTGTAGTTTTGAAAAAAATCCAAAATAAAGTTGGATTTTTTAAGATGGGTACGCATCATCGGTTTGATTTCTACCTAAAACTGTTATCAAATTGATTGTTATCAAATAATTTATTTTGTTCGGTTTTATTTCTACCTTTTAATAACCAAATCATTCTAATCATTTTATTCGATTCGATTAATTATTTATCAATTTTAATTTTTTCCCATTTTGTAATTAATGAAAAATATAATACAAATTTAATAAATATATTTTGAAAATAATATAACATAATTTTTATATAATTTAAATTTACAAAACTTTTATCAACAAAAAATTACAACGACGGTTTATAAATCAAAGATTCAAAGATGATGATTCAGTGAACATAGGAACTGAGTAATGTATATGGCTTACATATTCGATTAGGATTTTGAAGGATTTTGAGAGATTTTAGAAATTTAAAGATATTTAATTTGAATTTTTTAAAATCCATTAATCTTGAGTTATTTAATTTGGATTTCAAAATGTCATTTAAAATTCAAGGGTATTCAATTAGGATTTCAAAAAGTTTTTTAAAATCTGGGTGTATTCAATCTGGATTTAAAACAATTCATTTAAATCTGATGGTATTAAAAAATCCATGGATTTTTTAGGTTTATTAAAATCCATGGATTTTGGTGGATTTGCTAGTTGTTTTTATAAGTTTTGAAATCTTGCAAAAATCAATGAGATTTTGATGGATTTTTTAAAAAAACATTTCAAATCTCAATAACTCTAAATCAATTTTACAAGATTCTTTGTAGAGTCTTTGTAAAATTTAAACAATCCATAGATTTAAAAAATTCATTAAAATCCATGGATTATCAGAAATCCTTCAAAATCCCGGTTGAATACCCCCTAAGTTAATTGTCTGGAAATTAAGAAAGATAAATTAAATACTCAAACATACGATGGATAGCCTGCAACAAGAATTCTCTCATGTCACCCTCAATTGTTTACATTAAGAAATGGAGGAGTGATATGTATTTTAAAATTTTAAAAAAAATTAATTTCATAATTTATTTTTTAAATTTTCCCTGAATGAACATTTAATATTTATTTATTTTAAAATGTATTTTTTTTAAAATAAATTATGAAACTATACTTTATATACACTTAAAATACGTGTCAAGCAATTCTGAAAATATTTAAATAAATGAGTGGGATAAAGAGAGTAGGAGTACTTGGACAGTTAACAAATAATGGGGATAAGTATCAAGTAAGCCACTGATTGGATTGAAATGTATCAATGTAATTTTTAATTGACATTTTGACTCATTTTAGTCCATAACTTCTTCAAATTGAACAAGTAAGTCACTTATAATTTAGAGTTCTTAAGGTTCTTAGTATTTTTCATCAATTAATTCAAAATTTGTATGTAATACTTCAACTGGTTCTAGTAATATTTCCAACCAGCCCAGAAATCGCCTCAGAGCCGCTCCAATTGATCACGATTGATATTAGGCTTTGTTTCTCCCTTTTCAATCGCGATCAATTTGAGGTATTCTGGGGCGAAATCTAGACTGCTTGGAAGTATTACTAGAACCAGTTGAAGTATTACATACAAATTTTGAAGTAATTGAAGAAAAATACTAAGAACCTTAAAAACTCAAAATTACCAGTGACTTACTTGTTCAAATTGAAGAAGTTAGGAATTAAAACGAGTCAAAATGACAATTAAAGATTACATTGATACATTTCAAGCTAACCAATGACTTACTTGATATTTAACCCACAAATAATGTTAACGAGACACCTAAGTAACATTTTTTCAAGTTTAGTATAGGTATAGTAAATAAATTAATATGTAAGATTAAATAATTATATAAATAAAATATTATATTTGTGATTCAGTTGTGATATGGGCTAAAAGTAAGGCCTAAAGACACATTTAATGATGCATTAAATGAACCTAAGACGGTCCAAGGTCAAAACCCAATTATGAGGCCCAAAATCCTAATTATGATAATAAATTCGTAGTTAAATAAATCAGCCAATATGAGACTCCAATATTGAGTCCAATGAGGACCCAAACTCTTCAAGGAGTAGTCCCCAAGTCATATGAGTAAAATAGGAATCAGCCTTCCTCATGGAAGGATCCAGAAGTCTATCTAAAATGGGTATCTTGTCCACCAAGACACCAAACCCTACCCTAATTCCAAGGCTCCCAACACCTATATAAGGGCCTGACTCCCCATTCACTACACAACGTTTTGGGACACAACTTCATATGTCATCCACCACGTTTTGGGCTTAATCCTCGAATAAGGACATACAAGCAACTATGTCACTACGCCGCGAGGGCGCATCAAGCCACGTAGGCAAATCTAGAACTACGTTTTGGCTTGATTCTTGATATTCATCAAGGTACGTATGTATCTTGTTAGGATCGACTTGTCCCGACAGCAAGAGCAGCCACCATTAAAGCTCGAAGCTCTCAATCCCTAGCAATCAATACACGAATTAATTACACCCTACTTTTTATTCCACAACATTTGGCGTCGTCTGTGGGAAAAGACATCAACCATGGTTACCACACGAGGAACATCAATCGCAGAAACTACTGAAACCACTACCAGCACCACCGCACTCCCGGTTGGGGAACAAGTACCCCCAGGAGCGGGCTCTCAACCACTGATCATTGGAGCGGGCTCCCAACCACTGATCACTGGAGCGGGCTCCCAACCACTAGTCATTCAGCCCCAAGGGACTAAAGTAGAAACTCATGGATCATTACCCCTAGTGACGAATTCCTCCAACCCAGGGACGAATCCCCTACAAACGGTAGTCTCCTCTCTCGGAGGCCAGTCCGTCCCTCCTAGAGCCCAGATCTCCACTACCTTGATTCCCGCAAGCACGAGCCCGGTGTATGGGTTGCCCAATTATCACCCGTACCAGGCTGGACCAAGCTGTCATGCCCTTCAGATACATGAGCCACCTTACATCAAGGGGCTAGGACCCGAACAAGGCCAACAATACCGCGACTACTCCGGCCTATATTCTGACGATTCATCCTTGGAGGAAGAGGATAGGGATGAAGCCCCAAGGAGGTGACGTCCGAGCAAGGAACCTATGAGACAAAATGGATATGATGATCCACCAGCCTCACTGCGCGTTCCGACCACCGTTGCTGGAACTCACCCAACACATACCTTCAAGGGTTGAACCCTCTAAGAACAGGAATTTAAACGAGTCTCCAAGAAGCTGGAGTCCAAAGAACGATTTTAATCATTCCAGGGGCGGATCCCCAATCATAGGCATGATTATGCCCATAATAGGAAAACATGATTACAAAAATCTACCACAGTGCTTCCACCACTGACAGCTCAAAACCCAAGTTATGGGCTTCCACCCCAACGAGGGGATGATTCAGCCAGTATTTGAGGCTTGGAACCTCCTCATATAGCAGGAGGGAGAAATCTCGATCGTACACTAACGACGTTGAAAGAACAATTGGACTAATGATCCACTCCCCTCGATTTCCAATCAAGGAACGGCTCCCCTAGAGACGCGTCTCCAAGGGGTGATCCCCAAGGGAGGATCCAAAATCCACTAACTCAAGGAGAGAATCCCCAATTGCAGATGGTGGTTTTACCTCTGGAGTACAAGGAGCATGGATCGCCACCACCGTCATGCTAATTCCAATAACTCGAAACCCCGTTTACAGGTTGTCATCGTTCCCAATTGCTGATGGAACCATCGATCTACTCATGAGAAGTATGTGCCTCAATACAATGAAGGCTTGGTCCCCTTGTTGGGGGACACCAAATTTTCTCCGAGTCATATGCCAAAGATGACTCCTCGTCTGAAGAAGATGAGGAAGAGGACGTCCGTTATAGCAAGAGACGTCAAGGCAAGGAGCCCTCTGGAGGAGCAAGTCGTTCTCAACCCCGAGGGACTCAAGGAATGACTCTTTAGGCAAAAGAAGAAAGGATTTAGGGGCCCAAATTACCAATCCGCAATAGCCGACTGTGGGTTCAATGAATTTAGGAACGAATCCCCATCTCTATCATTACACAATGAACTTAAGTTCCCACCAATGGGATGTCGTTCATCAATGGTAGAAGTGGCCAGCAACGCGAGGCATACATGCCTCAACGCAATCAGGGCTTAGAACGTCCATGAACAAGTCGGGATTTTTCCGGACCCTATACAGTTGACGATACATCATCCACTGATGAAGACGACTATCTCAGAAGGGAAAGACCAGGCAAGAAGCTCGAAGGAGGGTCAAGGCCTTCTAAGTCCCGAGGATCCAAAGGACTGGCTCCCAAGACTTTAGGAGTGAGGATACTCGCTCGTGAAACGCATACCTGAGAATTGAAGTAAGATATAGAAATACAACAAGCTAGGCAGCACCCAAGGGCTAGGATCCCCAATTTTTTAATTCGAGTGATACCCCTAGGAGGAGAAGGGTTGATACACAAAGGGCTGATCCCGATGACAAAATGCCTCTAGGAGATCATGATGATCGAATCTTGTCCTTCACCAACGTGATAGTGAATGCTTATATCTCAAGGAAATTCAAGACGCCCACCATCGAGGTGTGTGATGGGGCAAGAGATCCCACTAATCATGTGAGGACATCCTCCAATGCACTACTAATTCCAGCCCATGACTGGTGTAATCAAGTGTAGGGTATTCCCTCAAACCCTGGGGGGGCATGACGCAACGATGGTATAGTCGGTTGCCTCCGAACTCAATCGGCTCCTTTAAAGGATTAAGAAGGGCATTTATCACCCCGTTTATTGATGAAAAGTTCATGAGAAACGTTTTACATCCCCATGAATGTGGAACAAGGAAAGAATGAATCCTTGAGAAATTACTTAAACCGAATCACCAAGGAAGCCTTAAAGGTCTCGAACTGGGATGATAGAGTAACCATCAAGGTAGAAGAAAGTTTAAAGGAAACCTCAACCCCTGTTGGAGGCAATGGAGGTAACAACAAGAATCAAATGGGGTCAAGAGTAGGACGTTAAGGATAAGTATAGACTTTGACTTTCCCTTGAAAAAGAACAATCAACGACTGAGGTTCACCAACTATGCACATTTGCATACCCCAAAGAGCCAAATCCTGATGGACATTGTGAAAGACAATGATCGCCGATGGTTGAAACCACTAAGGACTGATCCCGGGAAGAGAGACAAGAACCAATATGGTCAGTTCTATAAGTCATTGGGGAATAACACTCACGATTGTAGACAATTGAAACACAAGATCAAGTTTCTGATCCTAAGAGAAAAGTTGAAAAAGTTCATCAAAGATGGCCAACAAGGAAACCGAAAGAAGAGATTATAGAAGGAAGGATGTCGATCAAGATCCCAATCCATAGCCCCTAATGGGGCAATGATAAACATGATTTCCGAAGGCCCAACAGTGGTCAAGAATGCAGGGTGCTCTCGTAAAGCTTACGCTCGAGAAGTTATGCACATCATAGGAGAAGCTCCATAACGAGAAAATGCTGAAATTGAAATTGCCTTTGATGATTCTGACTTGGAAGGGGTGAAGTGCCTCCATGATGACCCGTTGGTCTTAACACCTGTGATAGGCAACTCGCAAGTGAAAGGAGTCTCGATAGACAATGGAATATCAGTGGATATCTCGCGTTCTCAAAGATGGGATACAACGATTCTCAATTGACCCCCTCCAACATGCCCGTCTATGGGTTCAACGGAGTCAAGTCGAGAGTAGAAGGAACTATTCGGTTGTCCATGATAATAGGACGGGAGCCTAGGAAGGCCACTCAGATGTTGAACCATTTGGCGGTTAAAGCAACTTCTGCTTACAATGTTATCCTTGGGAGGATAGGCTTGCATGCCTTTAAGTCGGTTGCCTAAAAATAAGACCTGATGATCAAATTTTCTACGAGGAATGGAGTTGATGAAAAGAGAGTTCAAACAATAACCAAGAATTGTTATCCGACCGCCTTGAGGCCTGATGAAGTCGGGGGGTAGGTCCTCCCGATTGAAGACATGGATGTCCAAGAAAATGAGAAACAAAGAGGAAAACCTACCGAGGACTTAGTCCCTACTCCCTTAGTTCCCGAAGAACCTGAAAAGTTACCCACGTAGGGCATTGCTAAATGAACCCTTGAAGGGCAAATTGGATGCGTTCCTACAAGAGGACATTGTTGTATTTGCTTGGACAGAAGCTAATATGCCAGGGGTCGATACCCAATTAATTACGTAAACTAGACGTCCACCCGAATAGGGAGACGATGAAATGGAAGAAAAGAAAATTTGATTCCAAGAGGCAGGAAGGCCAATGGAGAATGAAGGATGTGTATTGGCTTCATTGATATGAAATATGCATGTTTCAGTGACTACTTTCCCCTACCAAGGAACGATACATTGACCAATGCAACAAAGTTGATGTCCCGAATAGGTGACATGTCGAAGATTGATTAATAAGATTTTTTAGCATCTTATTAGGAAGACTATAGAAGTCCATGGTAGTGATATGTTAATCAAGAGCCTTGATAAAGCACATCACATTGAGCATTTTCATGAGGCATTTGAGGTGTTAAGACACCACAAGATGATATTGAAACTGACTTAATGCGCCTTCCGCATAGGATCAGGAAAATTTTTGGGTTTGATGGCCTCCAAGCATGGAAATTGAGGCCAACCCCGATAGGAGTAGAGCAATCCTTGACACGGAACCTCTATGTGTTGGCATAACCAACTTACAGAAAGTAACTGTATCTATGCTTGGCTATATTTGATACGGCTTTGAGTGTCGTCCTCGTGAAAGAGGAAGACAAGGTTCGAAAACCCATATGTTACGCGAGAAAGGTCTTCTATGAGACAGAGTAACCACAATAAATCCCCATGCACTCGCTGACTTCATGGTTGAATACACCATTGACAACCAAGAAGTCGGGGGGCAGGAGGTAGTACCCCAGGAGGGCAAAGGATTAGATAAGGAGAATCCAGAAGCGGTACTCAAAGTACCCGAGGAGGGCAAAGGATTAGATAAGGAGAATCCAGAAGCGGTACTCAAGAGTATTGGATGCTCAATTCCAATGGAAAAGGATTAGATAAGGAGAATCCAGAAGCGGTACTCAAGAGTATTAGATGCTCAATTTCAATGGAAAATCAAAAACAAAATTAAGTCAAAGCATACCCCGATGGGCTCATGCTTGGGTATGCACCGAAGTTAGATTTCCCAACGACAAACAACGAGGCTGGATGCAAATCCTTGATAGCCAGACTTGGCTTGGCTGGAGGCCCAAGGGTCAAAATTCTCAAAGTCTGTGGAGACTCAAGGTCGGTATTACCAAGAGTGAATGGTGAGTTCGAGGTCAGGGCTGGAACCACGACAAAATACTTGAAGCTTGACTCAATTCAATGAGTGTTACGTGAAGTACATCCAGAAGGAGGAAAACGTGAAGGCCGATGCCCTATTCAAGTTTGTCTCACTGGAAATAGAGAATTATATAGAAGTTTTTACTTCCAAGTCTTGAAGACCCGAAGCAATGATAAAAAAGGTTATAACACCTGCAGGTGTGGAAAGCTGTTGGATAGATCCTGCAAAGGCTCACCAGGAAACCGGTTACTTACCCGACAATGCCTTGGAGGCACAGAAGTTGTTAGTGAGTACACTAAGGCCTCAAAACGTGAAGTTAGTCCCGAAAGAAACCCATGTGGAAATCTGGGGGTAGCACTCGGGGGGCAGGACCCTTGCCCATAAGATGACCCGATTGGGATTCTACTAGCCAGAAATAATGGCTGATGCCAAGAGTTATGTGCGGTCAATATCCAAAAACACACAACTGATCACTCCCAGTGGCAAGGTGGGGGATAAGCGTTCGTGGTTTAATCCCAGTGGCAAGTGCCTAGAGGAAGTTCCTGATAGTTGCTATGAATTCCTTCTTGAAGTAGACCAAGTCCAAATCCCAAGCCAAGATAACCACCAACTAAATGACACAATTCCTGTAGGAAAGTGTGATACATAGATATGGACTTCCACCAATCATGATGCTAAAAATAGATAACAATTCAAGAATGAGGCTCTTACAAGCTGGAAACGTTTGGAATAAATGTGGTGCCCAGACTTGGCATACCCCAAACCTCAAGGTTTATCGTATCTGAGCATCCGGTTAGGACACACCACCTGATCAGACTTAGTAGAAATGAAGGCTCGACTAGGTCACGTCCCATTCAATCAAAAGCACAAATAGGCCACGTTCCATTCATTTGAAAGCTCGAATATGTCACGTTCCATCCAATGGAAGGCTCGAAGAACGAGTAAATATTATAAGTAGTTTTGCGTAGGGCTAGCCAATAATCAATTTAAAAGCTAAACATTAGTCATGATTGACCTCGATCTAGGTTGAAAATCACTCGAGTTGGGTACCAAGTGAACCCGTAATTCAACTTCAATCCAGATCTAAGGATTGTGGATTCATGTTCAAGGGTAGTAAGTTACAGTCCGAGGGATCAAGATTCCTGATCTATGGGATCAGAATTCCTCTTTTAAGAGGTCAGGATTCCTGATCGAAAAGCGTTCGATCAGATGAAGAAATTGGCCCTAATTCGACCAGGATCCTGGTCTAAATATCAACCAGGATTCCTGATCGAAAAGCCTTAGACCAGAGTGTAAAAATGACCCTTAATTCGACTAGAATCCTGATCGAAATTCGACCAGGATCATGGTCGAAAAGCCATCGACCAGACCGCATTTGAAGCTAATAATTCGACCAGAATCCTGATCTGAGAGGTCACGATTCCTGGTCTAAGGTTATGGATCCTCGATCGAAAATCCATTGATTAGGATGCGCAAAACACCCATAATTCGATCAGAATCCTGGTCTACGGGATCAGGATTTCTGGTCTAAAGGGTCAGGAAGCATTTTTGAAACAAATATTTTCTGAAAATGAATTATTTTTATGCATGTTGCACAAAAAAAAGGGGCATATAATGAAAATTATATATGCCCAAAGTCATGAATGACCTCAATTCAGGACGAATTTCGTAGATTTGGGAGCCAACAAGGTCAAAAATACGATCTTAAATTACGGAAATATTAGGGTTGATAGCCCCTCCAAAATTGTAAAAAATTTGTTGTTATTATTATTTTAATAATAATGATAAAGTCCGGGTCGAATATTATTCGAGTGAAATTTTATCCAAGTGGGACACCTCCGATTTGGGGCTGAAATTATCCAAAATTCGGACAAAACAAATATTATTATTGAATAATAATAATATTAAAAAAAAAGTACAAAAAAAAAAATACTTCGACCTCAATCCCGCTCGATTTTCGAGCAGGAATCCTGCTCTAAAGGGCGTCGACCAGCAAGGCCAAAAACCAATTAAGTCGACCAAAAACCTGGTCGATTTTCGACCAGGTTAATATTTCATGGCAAATTGCAGTTTAATACCCCAGGTTATGCTGAGTTAGCACAAAGCTCCCTGTACTTTGGAACTTGACAGAAAGGTCCCTGCAATTTACAAATTGACAAAAAGTTCCTGGAAAATTACGAAATAGTCCCCCTAAAATGCATGTGTGCACAAATTCAATATTTTTGATTAAAATATTCGAAAATATATTCAGGAAAGCGTCCGGTGACACTAAAAATTACGAGAATTTCAAATTTCGTAGGATTGAGGTCCCGTAAATTATTTTAAGTCTCGTATAAGACCAGATAATTCGTGAATGACATATTTAAATTGTCAAGAACAACCCAAAAAATACCTGTAGGTACAAGAAAATTCCTAAAATATTAGGAGTAATCAAGAAAAATACCCGTGGGTACATAAAAATTCCTAAATTATTAGGAAAAATTAAGAAAAATACATGTGGGTACGAAACAATTCCTAAATTATTAGGAATAATTAAGGAAAATACTTGTGAGCACACGAAAATTCCTTAAGTATTAGGAAAGGTACAAAAAAGTACGAGGAAAATTATAGAAATATTTTCTTGACAAATTGAGCAATAATTTATGCTAATAATGCATAAAAGCTCTATGAAAGTGCCGAAATTGCTAAAAGCAAACACAAGTTAAAGCCTCGAAAACGGCAAATCGTCGTAAATGTGTAGGTCGCTTCACACTTTATAATAAGGCGATATATGTGAAACACTAGTGTAAAACAAAATCCCATATGAGGGTAGGAAAATTAAGAAGTCCCAGGTAAGGGATAAAAACGACCCCAAGTCTCGAAAAAGACAATTATAACTTCTACGAAAACCTGATCAGTTTTCCTAAAAGTTGGGGGGCAAATGATATGGGCTAAAAGTAAGGCCTAAAGACACATTTAATGATGCATTAAATGAACCTAAGACGGTCCAAGGTCAAAACCCAATTATGAGGCCCAAAATCCTAATTATGATAATAAATTCGTAGTTAAATAAATCAGCCAATATGAGACTCCAATATTGAGTCCAATGATGACCCAAACTCTTCAAGGAGTAGTCCCCAAGTCATATGAGTCAAATAGGAATCAGCCTTCCTCATGGAAGGATCCAGAAGTCTATCTAAAACGGGTATCTTGTCCACCAAGACACCAAACCCTACCCTAATTCCAAGGCTCCCAACACCTATATAAGGGCCTGACTCCCCATTCTCTACACAACGTTTTGGGACACAACTTCATATGTCATCCACTACGTTTTGGGCTTAATCCTCGAATAAGGACATACAAGCAACTATGTCACTACGCCGCGAGGGCGCATCAAGCCACGTAGGCAAATCTAGAACTACGTTTTGGCTTGATTCTTGATATTCATCAAGGTACGTAGGCATCTTGTTAGGATCGACTTGTACCGAAAACAAGAGCAGCCACCATTAAAGCTCGAAGCTCTCAATCCCTAGCAATCAATACACGAATTAATTACACCCTACTTTTTATTCCACAACAAGTTGTTTTTTGATTTTAGGGGTAAAACCGAAATCAAAGATGATGATTACAATTAACATGGGAACATGTTAATTACAATGATGGTTTATAAATCAAAGATGATGATTCAGTGAACATGGGAATTGAGTAATGTATATGGCTTACATTAACTTAATTGTCTGGAAATTAAGAAAGATAGATTCAAACATATGGTGGGTAGCCTGCAATAAGTATTCTCTCATGTCACCCTGAATTGTTTATATTAAGAAATGGGAGAGTGATATGTATTTTAAAATTTTAAAAAAAATTAATTTCATAATTTATTTTTTTATTTTTTGAATGAACATTTAATATTTAAATTTTTATTCAAAAATATGAAAATTTTAAAAATAAATTATGAAACTATACTTTATATACATTTTAAAATATGTGTCAAACAATGCTGAAAACAATTAAAGAAATGAGTGGGACGAAAAGAGTAGGAGTACTTGGATAGTTAACAAATAATGGGGATAGGTAGGGTAATGGCCAAAAATGTCATTTTTCAAAAATTTTATTACATAAATATCAAATTTTAAATTTTTGTCCAAAAATATCAACCTATTACGCATTTCCAAAATGGGTAATGCTATTACGCATTTGACAAATGAGTATCATGTATTTTTTTTTATAAAAAACGAAAAAAAAATAAAAAAACGGTGATACGCATTCACAGAATGCGTAACACTTCTATTAGGAAGGTGTTACACATTTCATGAATGCGTAACACGAGATTTTTTTTTACTTTATATGTATTACCCATCTGACAAATGCGTAATACTATTACCCATTTTTAAAATGCATAATACACTGGTATTTTTGGGCAAAAAATTCAGAAGTGATATTCTCGTCAAAAATTTTAAAAAAATGGTAAAAATGTCATTATTCCGGATAAATATCATGTAAGCACTCCATAGAACAATGGCCATGTTGAGTAGCACTCCAGAGAACAATTATTAGGTTCACGATTGATATTAGGTTTTGTTTCTTCCTTTTCAATCGCGATCAATTGGAGCGCCTTTGGGACGATTAATTTCTAGATTGGTTGGAAGTATTACTAGAACCAATTGAAGTATTACACAAATCTTGAAGAAATTGAAGAAAAATACTAAGAACCTTAAGAATCCTAAATTACCAATGGCTTACTTGTTCAATTTGAAAAAGTTAGGGACTAAAAAGAGTCAAAATGACAATTAAAGACTATATTGATACATTTCAACCTAACCAGTGACTTATTTGATATTAAACCCACAAACAATGTTAACGAGACACCTAAATAACATTTTTTCAAGTTTAGTATAGGTATAGTAAATAAATTAATATGTAAGATTAAATAATTATATAAATAAAATATTATATTAGTGATTCAGTTGTTTTCCGATTTTAGGAGTAAAATCGAAATCGTTACCAAACCGTTTCATCGATTTGATTTAATTACGAGTTTTTAAAATATTTCTAATAAAAAATATTTACAAAATATTAATAAACCAATGCACTAATATAAAAGGGTATTCACTAAAAATGCTATGTTTCTAGTTTATTTTGCAAATATACTATTTCTTCAAATTTATTGCAAATATACTGTTTTATACTATCTTAATTGCACATATACTCCATCTTCTTCTTCTTCTTCTTCTTCTTCACCCACCCCACCCCGCAGCCCCGCCCATCGCCGCCCGCCGCCGCCGCCGCCGCCCTCCTCCCCCCATCTCCGCCCAGAGACAGACGAGCGAAGTGAATTATGATTCCTAACAGTATTTTGCTTTTTGCCATTGTTGATATCCACCAACAACATACCTGTTAATTCCAACAAATACTTGGAATTTGATTTCTTCTAGCAAATTTGGTATCGGTTGCAGCTATAGTAATTTTGTTCTTAGGTATTGAAAATATTCAGAATTACCAGCTGGTTCTCAAGTTAGTATTGTCAAAATTTCGAAAAGGAATGGTATCAATTTCAGGCATAAAGTAAGCTATCACCCTCGTGAAATAAAGCAATGAAAGTAATAGTATGCGTCTGTTGAGTGTCTAATCCGTCCATCTCTATTGATCATCGGGGCCGCATGCCACCACATTCTATAATATGTTCTCCGATCTTTTGGATTTGGTGAGATTCGATCTGTTCTCTTGTGACAACCCGGGTCAAATCCCGAGTCTTTTCAAAAATCGGGTCGAGTCCCAATTCCGAATCCGAAATAAGTCAAAGCAAACTGGCCCAAATGCTACCAACTTGGGTAGTCCACAAGCCCACCACAGGCCCCCAAAAGATCATGATTTGTTGGTGCACTTAGTAGTAGTACTTTGCCTTATAAACTGAACTAAAGTCCCAAATCTCCTCGATGTGGGACTGGGGTGTTACATCTCTGATCTATTTTCTCACTCGTATTTTTTGATTTTGGATGAAGTTGCGTTTAGTTGATTTCAATTGCGTTCGGTTGATTTCAGTTGATTTAGGTTGCTTTGGTGGATTTGGGTTGAAATAATTAAGTTGTAATTAGTTAATTTGGGTTGCTTTAAGATTACTAAATTATCAAAAAAGTTGCATCTGGTTGACTGTAGTTGCATATCGTATTTTTGTAATTTTTTTTAAAAAAATGGTATTTTTGCAAATTGAAATTTAAAATAATAGTATTTTTGTAAAAAAATTTAGACTAATTTACATTTTGCATCCCATTGGTTTGGGCTTATTGCACTTCGCACCCAGTAGTATAATTATATACACTTTGCATCCCTTAATTTTCTAATCCCCTACACTTTGCTTTTTTATATTTTTGCACCGTTAAGTTTTACCATTATCGTTAGTCAAGAGGGGTAAATTATAATTTTCACAAATGAACATATAAATTTTTGACACTTTGCATCCCCTTGGTTTAGACTTATTGCACTTCGCACCCGGTAGCATAATTTTTGGATTGATATTGAGCTCAATTTAGCTGATTAATATTCTTTTTCTATATAATCAAATTTGAAGGAGATAATTTTTATAGAGCAAATAAATAATTTCTCCCCATTAGCTATTTTATAATTTTATTAAACTTTTTTTATTTTCCAACTCTGTTTTCACGTAAAATTACTTATAAGTATTTTTGTTATTTTATCATTAAATTAATTTTAACTATATTTTCACGTAAAATCAATTATATGTAATAATGTGATTAATATATGACTTAAAATGTATAAATTAGCATTTTTTGATATTTATTAAAAAGTTCAATAAATTTTTCATTCACTTTTTTATTCAATAATCTTTTATTAAATTTACTTTAATATCTCTCAGTTAATACTCTTTCGCTTGCGTTAAAATGTGTTGAATTATAATAAATTATTCTTTATTTTTGTAATTATATATTAAAATCTTAATACAATTTTCAACAGTATATATGGTACTAAAGGAAATTATTTATTATAAAATTTTCAAAACTTCTACATCGGCACAAATCAAATGGGACATCGATACAAATATATATTATTATATTAAAACCAAAACATTGCAAGTTTTGGTGTTTGGTTTTCGTTTTGATTATACTAATTATCAATATAAATAAATAATAAATAATGTTTTATTATTTTCTGAAAAATAAATACTCATGATTTTTTGAAAAATTGTTAAATCCAAGCTTTGTATTAATATAAGTATGCAAAGTGTAAATTAATATTAATATAAATACAATTGTAGACTGTTATGCTCTTCAACAATTAGACGTTGTTAGTCAATTTTGCAAAGCAATCGTTAATGGGGTGCGAAGTGCATATTAATTATATTACTGGGTGCAAAATGTAATAAGCTCAAACCAAGGGGATACAAAGTGTTAAATTAGTCAAAATTTAATATGTTGTGTTATTTTTCAATATACTGATTTTTTACGTAACTGTTTTGTCCAACATTTTATAAATATCAAAATGAATAATACAATGTAAAAGAATAATTAAAATTTTAAAAAGTATATATAATCTCCGTAAAATCACAATCTACGCTATAATTCACGGGCGGAACGGAAAATATGAGCGGCTGATTAATCTAATAATAATACCTACACCTACACCTACATTGATTCTGAATTATAATTCGAAAGAAAGTTAAAACAGTAATTGTTTATTTTATATATGGAATTACAGTGCATGATGAGACAGATCACTTTGGTTAAACTCATCCCATTCAAATTCTCCGCCTCATAGCACAAATTTGATCTCACACCAACAAAGGGTATGTTAATTCTTGATATTTTTCTTAATTAAAAATCCGTTCTTTATAAATTAGGAGTTTTCAACTTATGGGTAATTCAAGAAATCAGTATATGTCTTTAATTCTGTGATTTTAGCCCAGTTTAATGAATGTGATTTTAGCTAGTATATGGTAATCACATGATTGAGTTATATAGGAATTGTTGTGGCAGTGATATTGAAATTGGTATGAGCTCACATGTGTGTTTATGTGTACATATTTGTTTTCAGGTAATTGTGTCAAGGTGGGCACTTTAAGGGGTTTGTTTTGTGCGAAATGTCGATAGTGAATCCTTTGAAGAAGTTAGTTTCGTGCGTGATTCTTGATTTGGATGGTACACTTCTTAACACAGGTAGAGATTTTGGCACTCGTTTAACTTAGGATTTCGTTGTTGGATTGTTTGATGTTTTGCTCTTATGGTCTGGCTTAAATGAAAACTATGCTTGAAATTAGAACTGGAGAATTAAACTTAATCCCATTATCAAAAATTTGCATTTGGTTTAGTGAAATAGCAAATTCATCATAGCTTCGCTTTTGGTTTAGTGAAATGGTAAATTCATCATAGCGTAATGATTCACATGATATCAGAACTCATAGACTAATTTCGGGAGGTTAGCTGGAGTGTCTTTAGTCTGAAAGGGAAGTCCTACACCTGCTCCACCCTATTTATGAATGTAGAATTTACGATGAATGCTTGGTATGTATGTATGTCTAATTTAATAGTAGTAAATATACTAGATTGCAGAGGATGGTTTTCTGAGTGCAAAATCAAAACAATTAGTAATTGAACATCAGGCGAATAAAGGGGATATAATTTTATAGTTTTGAAGAGGATTTTGTGATGTTTCAACTACAGAAATAGGTAGCTCATATCCGACTTTCTAATGTTTGGTTCGTCACTCGGAACACATGCCAAGCATGTGTGCTTATGTTATCATTTGACTCAATTGTTGATAGCAAGCAAGTCATCCTTTGAAACTGTGTAGTTACTGCTTTTGCCAACATTAATCTTGTTGATGATCCTCTTTTACGATAAATGTCTGTGGTTCGTTCAAGTTACTCTAATTATTGACTTCTTAACAGATGGCATCGTCAATGATGTGTTAAAAGTTTACTTGGTGAAGTGTGGGAAGCAATGGGATGGGAGAGAAGCTCAAGGAATAGTTGGAAAGACACCATCAGAAGCTGCGGCTGTTATTGTAGACAATTATGGGCTGTCAATAACTGCAGATGAATTGATGACAGAGATTACCCCAATGTTCTCCGATCAGTATTCATTTGCACTCTAACTCACAATTTCCTTTCTTTGCGTAATTTACATAATTCTAGGAACAAGTTCGGTCAGATAGTGAATGGAAAATTACTAGACTACAAGAAATATGTGGATGTTAGGGGTATCTAATTCATTTATTGTAATTTTGTTAATTACAACTGTCATGGCAGATGGTGCAAAATCAAAGCTCTTCCTGGTGCCAATCGGTTGATTAAACATTTTAGGGGTGAAGGTGTACGAATGGCCTTGGCTTCAAACTCTCCTAGAGCAAACATTGAAACTAAAATCTCTTATCAGCCAGGTAAATTCATTTAAGGACATTTGTAATATTTCGGCATAGGTTATAATAACTTTAATCATGCTGACACGAAATGAAAAACAGCTAATGCTTGGCATACCAGCAAGCTCATGGAAAAGGCTGTACATTCTAATTGTTGTTTCTGATAACTGTCTTACAGGCTGGAAAGAATCTTTCTCTGTCGTTATAGGTGGCGATGAAGTAACCGCTGGAAAGCCATCTCCTGAAATGTGAGATTGAACAAGCCAAACCTGTAGAAGTTATAACTGATAGTATCTTTATTATATGACCTGGGTGAAATTATCTAATTATAATTTGCTATTGTAAGATTTCTTGAAGCAGCCAAAAAGCTTAATATAGACCCATCCAAGTGTCTTGTCATTGAAGATTCACCGTAAGTTTGTTTCTTTACACTTTTGTTTCTATTTTATTCATATGATTATTTTTTAGTTATGGAACTGAACTTGTAATTTTAGCAGCATCTTTAATAGTTTAGAAAGGATATATCTACTGATTAATTACTTTCTCTACTTTCCTGTCGAACTTCCTATTGTGGAGATAATGTTAGAGAATCTGTATCGAATATTATTCTTATCTGAGTGTCATGTTTTCTTTTATCCACAATTTATGTTGGTTGCATAGATAAATCTATCTACGCACTTTTGCATTTGTTTCTTTTTTTTTTTCCTTTCAATTTGTTGAAAAAGAGAGATGGAAGGCATACTTGCTTATGGAGGTAGTAAGGTGTGGGAAATCTGAACCCAATCAACTATAAGAGCTCCCTCTAAACCTTCCTTCTGTTTTGTCTAGGGGATCAAAATCGACCATTATAATTGCATTAGAAGACGGAGCTAAATCTGTCACTGATCATCCTATATTGGTTCCATTATATAAAAATAAGGAATTGATGATCTTCAGACAAGTTGCGTACATCATCAGAATTGTGCAGATGCTTAATCTTAGACATGAGAATGACAAGGAAATCGAGTGTACCAGGATGCTTAATTTGCAACCTTTAGGTTACATTAACAAATACCTGAACTTATTAGTGGGCATCACCCTCCAAAAAACATTTAAGATTAAACATATAGAAGCATACTATTGGGATGATGCATGGAAAAGTAGAGCTATAGATCATGCAAAGCTATCAAATTGGGACAACATACACTCTGGAGTAGTGTCGTCAAAACTATAATTTCCAAATTCTTAGGGATATCACACTGCGCTGATATTCTCTCAAAGAAGAGTCCTGTCGTGAATAGTATTTCGCCCCACATACGTAAGATCTCTTGAAAGTAGTTTATTTGCCAATCAAAATAGCAGCTTCAATATTTTTATACACTAGTACCCCGACCCATATACATGTTTTGAAAGTACTATCGCATATCTAGCAATATATCATGCCTTGGTTTTAGGTTTGCAACTTTTGCTTCATTTGTTTCTTCAAATTATTTGCACTCCTTTGTTTAACAACTTTATTAAAGTCATTGTACCTTTGACACATGCACCTTATGAAAACTTTGAAATCTCTAACTCGCATTAAGAAACTTGATGTTGTAAACTGAGGGCAATGCTTTATGTTATGTCAGAACTGGTGTTATGGCTGGGAAGGCTGCTGGAATGGAAGTGGTTGCCATACCATCTCTTCCCAAACAGTCCCATCTTTACGCTTCAGCAGATGAGGTGATCAATTCGCTTCTTGATTTGCGGCCCGAAAAGTGGGGATTACCTCCATTTCAAGATTGTAAACATCTATAACTTTTCCAAACTGATTAAATTAAATCAATGATAAATATCCTCAACTAAGATTTTAATTTTTATTCTAGGGATAGAGAGTACGTTACCGATAGAACCTTGGTATATTGGTGGTCCTGTGATCAAAGGATTTGGGCGTGGCTCAAAGGTTCTTGGAATACCTACAGGTACCTGCTTTGTATATAAACTACTCGCTGTTTGTTTATTGAATTTTGTATGGAATAATCATGAGTTCCTCTCACTCAAATCATAAGTGACGGTTCTTATTGATATTAGTCAGACTCCATTTAAGACAAACCTCTCTTCATTGCATACTGTTAGAAATAAGACCCTAGCTATGCTAAGGAATGAACACCAGAAATTGTTCTGTATTAATATTCTGTGTTGTTGATTACAAGAGCTCCTAAGCCCTATTTATAAGCTTAATTAGCCTTCATCTACGTAACTGATTACATCACAATTACTGTGGATCTTCTGACTATGACTTACTGTAGCAAGTAGACTTATTTTAGCACACAATATTTGACACACCCCCTCACTCGAAATCCCATCTTCGGATGAAAGACCTTTCTTGGGATTGAAGAGTGGACACTAGTAGCCCTTGAGCTTAATCTGAGCATCCATCTATACCCATTTTTAGGATCGACCGATCTTGAGTTTATTGAATCTTTTGGGATACCGGGACTCGAACTTGCGACCACATGGTATATTTTAGGCCATGTCAAAAACATAAAAAAGTGCTGCTTTTCAGCACAACGGTGGATGACCACCAATCAGTCCTTGAACTGATTATTTTGAAGGAACTGAGACTCGACTTTGTGATCACTCAGTATTAACAAGATATAGCAGTGAACTGTGTGTATGTCTGTATACATACTACTACTTCTGCTGCTTTGTCGTCGTGGCAGTGAACTGCGTGTACATCTGTATATACACTACTTCTGCTGCTTGCTTTTCCATTTTGGGCAGTGAACTGTGTTGTTTGAATATACAACTACTTCTTCTGCTCCTTGGAATAACGCCCAATAAGACCCTAGCTATGCTAAGGAATGAACACCAGAAATTGTTCTGTATTAATATTCTGTGTTGTTGATTACAAGAGCTCCTAAGCCCTATTTATAAGCTTAATTAGCCTTCATCTACGTAACTGATTACATCACAATTACTGTGGATCTTCTGACTATGACTTACTGTAGCAAGTAGACTTATTTTAGCACACAATATTTGACACATACCTTAATCAGGAGATATACACTTCGATTCTTATTATTATTTTTTTCCTGAGATGGATTATATTATGTTTATTTGGCTTGCCTACCTATTAATGCAACCATAATTGTGTACATCCAAGGAATTTTAATTCAATGAGTTGTAACAGTCTATAAAATTTTTATGATTTAAATAAGATTAATATTCTTAGTTCTAGAAATCTACCAAGAATCATATTGAAGAATGGGGTTTAAAGGAAATGCTGAACTTTTTTTTGCTAATTGAAATTAGTGAACTTTTAAAGCCACTGATTAATTAATGTAAGAATTTTACTAATATCTTGTTTGACTTGACAAAAAAAAAAAAGCCAACGATTAGTTAAATGTAAATTTATTGCCATTCTCTTTAATTAAAATGCATAGACGTGCTAAGTATCCACACTGTAGAGAATCAAGTATAGCCGTATAGTGCATTTCAAATACTAGCAGGTAACCCTATGCGAAGCACGGGTCAGTTCTGATTTTTTTTAAGTATAAATCTTATTAGGTTAATATTAAAGATTATCAATATTGATAAATTGGTAAGAAATTAGTAAAATATGTATTCTTAAGGTATTGTGGTTGTACCAAAAGATTGAAGTTTAAAACTATAAAAAAAAGTTAATTCTGTTATTAAGTTGTTATTTAGTAAGTGAATTCTAATTTAGAAATAAGTAAATAAAACATACGTTTTAATACTTGCAAAATAATATTCTTGATTTCAGCATTTGTTGTATTGAACCTAGATTTTTAATTTTTTTCGCTAAAACCTAGAATTTTTTTGAATGCTGATAAATGAATATTATATACATTATTTTTGGTAATCAAGAATTCGAACATAAGATCTTCAAATATATAGAGGGGTGAAATCAGATACGAACATTGGAAAGGACTTTCGGCATTTAAATAAGATTTTATGGTGTTACTGTACTCATCAATCATGATTAGTAAGCTACTTACGTTTCCATTACCTGGAATTGAGTAGGCCATAGTTATTATTCCAAATATTATATCCATTATATGTTTGAATTTGTTAGCCGGGATCCTAAATAATATAGAAATTAGAACTTATCACGATTTGATGAATGGTGCCCTATAATTTTGTAAGATTCTAATACGACTTGATGATTACCTATCCTAAAAATGAAAATGATGCTTCAGATCCCCAACTACATATTCTGCAATTGATTAAAATTTAAAATTCATTATCTTCAGCTGAGCTGGTACACTGGTATTTCTGACTACAGCCTAATATCACTCTACATTTTTGTTAATTTTGAGCGCTTTTAAGATGAAAAAGGCTTCATCCTAATCAGGAATTGGGACGAATACTTGGCGTTTATTTTCTTTGTACTAGGTCTCTGATAAGTTAACATAATCCCAGGAAGCAATCTTTTGTCGTATTAACGTGTGGGAATAAATTATGTGAGAATAAGTTCTGTCGAGTGATTCCCAAGATTCAATTAATTTCTCAAAGAGAAATCTTGTCACATTTCTGTATTTTCTCCTTATTTCATTTGCTTTTCTTTCTTCAGCTTTTCATGTGTTATAACCCCCCAATCCCTCCTCCCTCAACACTTTTGCTGGCTAAAAAAGTCATATAAGGTTCTCACTGTATGTGGATTAACGTTTTTCAGCTAATATCTCCGCAAAAAATTACTCAACGGAACTCTCAGACCACCCGTCAGGTGTATATTTTGGCTGGGCTAAATTATCAACACGAGGGGTTTACAGGATGGTCATGAGTATTGGTTGGAATCCTTATTTTGACAACACTGAAAAAACCATTGTGAGTCTAAGTGTGATGGGTATGCATAATATATTCAAAGAAGTATTCTATTTCAGCTTTATAAACATGTTTGTCATCTCAGGAACCATGGTTGCTACATGACTTTGAAGAGGATTTCTACGGTGAGGAACTGCATCTAGCTATTGTTGGTTACATAAGGCCTGAGGTACCAAAGAAAACATCTTAAGTATTTATTTAAATAGCTATTATTATTCTCTTGCATCTTCTGACTATCACTTAAAACGGGACAGGCCAATTTTTCATCTCTTGAAAGCCTGATTGAGAAAATCCACGAAGACAGGAAAATTGCGGAAGCTGCTCTAGCGCTTCCTTTGTATTCAAAGTACAAGGATGACACATATCTGAGAAGTCCTGCAAATGGAGAGAACAATCATTTATAGATTCGGTGAAATTGGTATAAATTCCGTAAATGGATTAAAATACACTTATGTCTTCATTGTAAAGAAAATGGATGTGCTACTAGTGTACTACATACATCAATGTATTTGATATCTGCAAGTATCCATTTCCACCCACCAAATAAAGTGGAGAGTATATACAGGGGCCGTTTGGGAAATCTTAAAATAAGTTACTTAACACTTATATGAAGTAAGTAACTTATATGAAGTAAGTAATAAGTGACTTACAACTTATATTTTCGTGTTTGGGTGTTTAACTTATAAGTTGGTAAAATATTTATTAAATTAAATTTAAAAATATTAATTATTTAATATAATAATCCCAGTACATGCATATGACATTTATAAATATAAATGTAAAAATATAAAATATTAAACAAGTTAAAAAATCAAGTAATACGAAATAAGTTGGAAAAAAGTACGTCATTACTAACTTATCACTTATCAACTTATTTGGCAAAATAAGTCCGTTCTACTTGTGCACACAAACGGTCCGAAATAAGTTGAAATGGACTTATCCTCAGATAAGTCCGTTTTTCTCCGTAGACAAACACTCACAACAAGTTTCATCTCATGACTTATGTTGTGTGTCTGTGCATAATATATATATCAATCCTGATCTAAACTTTTCGAAATTATAATATTAAATAATTTATTCTTTTTCATATCTGGTTATGGTTTACAAGGAGAATACTTAAAGAACTATAAATATGATTTGTAATTTGCAATTAGAGTAAATTATGATTTGTAATCTTGTCCTGACTGTGTTATGATTTATTGAATGAAAATAGTTTTATTTTCTTGCAAAAAAAAAAAGTATTTGAACATCTTTAATACTAAACGAAGTTTGAACAAAATAGAATGGTTGTTTTGTTGTTGATGTAATGGCAATAGGGATATAAAATATTTATTTTCATAACGACTTTACACTGTTTACATAATATAAATTATTTAAACTGATATTATATTAAATCTCTGTTTTCCGTTGGACAAGATCTAAATACATTTTTGACATGTTTGTAACGAAAGGCAACAAGATTCTTCAAACACGGTCTGAAGGTCATAAGGAAAAGGTAAATGAAATGCGTAAATGCTAGATCTAGCAAGATAGTACGCAATTAGATTAGATTCTTTCTCAATATTAGTTAAAAAATAGGCAACTTATACCCGCTTCGCGCGGTTCATAAATTTTTATTTTAAAATATTGAAAATAAATAAATTACTTTTTATTATTTTTAAAAATTGATTGGTCTCTTAAGAATTTTTTAAAAAATTGATTCAAAACAATTTACATAAATTATAAGTTTGAAGATGCTCTCTTTATATATCTGAATTTTTCATAATCTCAAAAATATCATAAACATAAAAAGTAGTAATTACAATAAAAATGTAGTCTTTGCGATCAAAATTTATAAATATTATATATAATAACACTTTTTAAAGCCGACGTCCCTCTCTTAACATACATGTTCAGTTGTATTGTAAGAATTTATTTAATTAGAATATTAATTTATTTCAATATAATATAATGAATTACGGGTGTACAACTTTTTTATCGATTTAGTCTACCGATAAAATTGGATTTTTTTTAATTTAATCAGTTTGGTCATAACACATGTAATTTTTTCATGTGTAAAAATAAAAAACTATTTGTATTATTTTTATTACAGGTGTTTAGCGAAAATTTATATACTTCTCTATTTTATTTCGATTTCCATAATCACTAATCATAAAAATTGATTGAGAAGCTAAGGATCGTCTGCACTGCAATTGTCCGAAAAGAAATCGGAGCAGTATTAGATAGGGAATAAAAAAGGACGCAATGTAAACAATTTTTAGTCATCGTTTACCTAAAAATAAACTTAATTATATATGTAATTAATATTTTTTATTGAAATAATAATTATAATGCTCAAATAAAGTTTTGAAATTTTGTAAATAAATAAAATAAAATAAATTTAAAACACATTTATTAGGTATAATTAATGATTAATTAATATGTCATTAAGAGGTATTTAATGTAAGAAAATAATTTTAATAAAGAAATCAAAAAAACGAAAATTCAAGAAAAATACCTTGAACGCTTTTTGGCAACTTTCCGATCTCCAGGCATTATAATATATATAGATATTCAAAGTGACGAACAAAAGGAAAAATGACTGAAATAACACTTCTCGAATCTGTACTGCCCAAAATATCATTTGTCGGGATCTGTGCCCATTCTAACAAACACACTCCGCATGTGTTATGCGCATATGTTTTATGTTTTCCCCCCTTTTCCTGGTTGAAGTTCCGTGACTTCAAGTCACTGAATCAGTTAAAATATTAGATCACGTTTCGTTGAATAAATGTAATGCTCGCAATACTATCAATCTTTAATTATTAAAATATTAAAATTATTAAAATATAAAAATTTTATATGTTATTTTTTTAATTAAATATTTTAAATTTTATCGATATTTCCTTTGGGATTAAATAATTTTTATTTGGGGTTCAAAGAGTTCCATTTGGGGTTTAAAAATATTCGCTTAGGGTTTCAATAATTAACATTTGGGATTCAACAGTTCCATTTTGGGTTTTTAGAAATATTCAAAACGAGGAATAAACAGTATACGAACTTAATGCCTATTTGGATTGGGGTTTAATTTTATTTTTTATTTTCTTAAAATGGGCCCGCCAGGGGCGCTTTTTAAATACTATTACTATTTTAGTAGTGTATAAGGGTGTAGCCCAATTGGACTCAGTAAGAAATATTAAAATTTTCAATTAAAATTTTTGAATTTTATATGTATTCTCTTTGGGGTTCAACAGTTAACTTTTGAGGTTCAATCGTTCCATTTTGGGTTTTAGATCTGGAAGATTTTAATTTATTTTTAAAAAAATTTTGTTTTAAAAAAAATAAAATTACACATGTTCAAAATGCGTGGTTCTTTCCCACCCAAGAAATGCGTTTACTGAACCACGCATGATCCAAAAGCGAGAGCTAGCTTGTTGAAATTTAAAAAAGAAAAAACAAACAAACCACGCATCAAAGAGATGCGTAGTTGAAATTGAATATACAAAACACACGCATGCCATGCATGCGTAGGTGGATTATAAAAATAAAACACTGAAGAGTACGCATCGCGCCAATGCGTAGTCAGTATTCGCATTTTCCAAATGCGTAGTCATTTAGTTATTTTGGGTAGCTTTTCCATCAAGTGTTATTTTGAGCACAATCACATGTAAAAGTGATATACAGGACTTTCACCCCGAACAAAAGGGGGAAAATTTTTGAACAAATCAGTTCAAAACAATGTAGAGAAATGAAGAATTTTTGCAAAGAAACAAAAGCCACTTGGAAATTGGAATGGCGACTTAGATACAAGATTTCATATTTTTAATTTTTTTTTCTTCCTTTTAAGACCACGTATTTGTTCATAAACAAATTGTGAAACATTTAAAATTTAAAGAAAAATATTTATAACAAATACGATAGGGAAATATGAAATATATATGTGTGTGTGTCAAAAAGAATTTATAAAACACAAATAGCATAGTGCCCTATTAAAACTATAGAATACAAAAATCACAAATAATATTAAAAATTAAAATTAAAATTTATGAAACACATAATATAGCAAAAATAGAACTTAGGACAATATCAAACACAAATTAAGTAGGGTGAAAAACTAAAATACCCACCATTTTATTCCAGCTGCCCAAAATACCTACGCGCGATAAGCTCCGCCCTTTTTACCCACGGTGCGTATAGGGGTATACGCATTCTACCAATGCGTGGTCAAACTATACGCCACATTCACATGCGTACACTTTGGTAATTACAAATCTAAGCTATGTAAACAGTACCTCGGATACGTATTTTGAACATGTGTGTGTGATGATACGCATGTACAACATGCGTATGCTAAGGTACTGTTCATCGTCTCCCCATCGTCGTCGGTGGCGTTTTCTGGCAAAAAATTCGATCGATTATTTCACCCCTTTCCAACAATATTTGACTAGCATATTATATACCAAAACGATCGATTTCTTCTCCTCTACAAACCTATACCCATGTTTTTTTGTTTATTTCGCCAGATTAGAAAGGCCCAAATCGAACCCTTTTTTCGATTTCATTTTCTGATGAGCTCACACACACCCATGCGGGACCGAAACGCAACAAATGAACGGGGGACAAGGAAGACCAAAGTCTGGGCTTCGTTTTGATACCAACAGGAGGGGTGGAGGTAGCCGGAGGGGGGAGAACGGAAAGAGACGATCGGTATGGCAATTTTGACGGAGAGAGACGACCGGAGCTGTTATGAAAAAATGACGTCACATGACGTCATTACGCATCCTGGAAATGCGTTACCTGAGATACGCATATCAGGAATGCACATCCCAGGCCACGCATGGCCAGGATGCGTACCCCGTGGGTAAAAAAGGCGAGCGTTACCGCAAAAAGGCATTTTGGATAGTTGGATTACAAAAGTAGTGTAGTTTGGACAATTTCTCAATTAAGTATAAAAGATTTTATTAGATAATTAAATTTTAAAGAAAATCATTTTATAAAATGCCCAAAAATTACTAAACAGTAAAAAAATGTAGACAACAATAATTGTCTTATAAAAAACAATGCACAAAATATAAAATATAATTAAAGAATTACCAAACAAAAAAATAATAAAACAAGAAAAAATTATAAATGTACAATAATACTATAAATAATTGATAATATTTATATATTAAAAAGAAAATATAGAATAATATCCTGAACAATATAAACTTAGAGTCCTCTTTCTTTCCCATCTTTCAATTTACACAACCTTTCTCCTTCTCCCCTTTCTTGTCGATCGATGCAAATCCAAACCCCCAATCCCTGTTCTGTTTTCTTTTCTAGTTTTGTTTCGTTTTGTTTTTATTTCCTGTTTTATTCGTTTCTGATTCCTGCGTTTCGGTGTAGTACTGAGTTGTTGTTCCTTGTCTAATCGCTGAGTTTTCGTTGCCGAGTCTGTCTCTTTATGTTCATTTCTTTACCGAGTTCTGCTAGTCGAGTTGGTATTGAGTTCATTGTGTTTGATTCGGTTTTTTTGCTAGTTCTTTTAGTTGTTTCTCGCTGAGTTTCCGAGTTTGGTTTTGACGAATTCGCATATTGTTTGAGTTGTGTTTAACTGTCTGTGTTATTGTGAATTTTAAGGTTGTTCTTGTTCATTGTTTTTGCCGTGTTTTGGACCATGTTCTCATCTGCTGAGCTTGTTTCGTTATTTGCTGAGTTTTAATTCCAAGTTTTGATTTAAATTATTGCGTGTTGTATCTACTATTGGTGTGGAGTTTGTGTAATCGTGTGATCAAGCTGCTTCATTGTAATCGTTTTCAAGCATGGAAGTCTTGTTTCGTTGTTATTTGTTTTTTGTTAGCTGAAATCGAGTTTTCGGGTTTTGTTTGGATAAATTCGAGTTGTTTTTGCTTGGTTTGTAAAGGGTAATTGTTGGTTATGGTTCTGGTTGTCTGTCAAAGTTCTTGTTTGTTGGATCGCTGAACTGTTGCTATTTGATTTGGAGTTCACCGGAAAAGTTTGAGTTTACCGGTTTTAATGGGTTTCTGTTATTAATTTTTAATTGATGATTAATTACATATTGATGATAATGGGTTGCGATTTAATTTCCAGCAAATTACTAATTTTTAATTGTGGAGTGATTAGGCTTAATTAGGGGACTTTAATGTAGTCTAATTGATGATTGAGATTTGATTATTCGGGGCTAATTGATTATGATTTAGATTTTGTTTGGATTGTTATCTTGTTAAGTTTTAAGTAATAAAGTGTGATTTGATTATGTTTCATAATTTTAGCGGTTGTTAAGTGTGAAATGGATTCAGTAAATAAGTTCGCTATTGTTAAGGCCATTTCTTTTGGTTTTAATTTTTGTAACTCCTTTCCATTTATGGATCAATGCTAATTATGCCTTGATGGCTGTTTTTGTACCATTAATGGGTGGCCAGAAAGGATGACGTATATTTTGGTCTTGTATAGCCAATCAAGTGCCATTTTGTTGGCTTTGTTTGTTTATTTCCTTTAAATTATATCTTTATATATATTTTACTTTTGTGTCTAACCAAAGTTTTTTTGTTTAGATTTTATTTTATTTTATTTCCTTTTATTATGAAATTTTAACACATATGTTTTCATTAATAAGTTATTATTGGATGTATTTTCTCTTTTATTTTTATAGTATATATAATTTTTTACATATCGATTGGAGACTCATTAGTTTGATTGCCTTTTATTGTTTCAGGTGAACTATTTTTTTAGAAGTGGGCTGGTTTACAAGTTAGACTTATTTGGATGGGAAGAAGTATGAAATGAAGAAGGATGATGGTTATTGGGATGGGAAGCAATAAAAAAGAAGATGGATGGAAGCAACGAGAAGTTTTTAGTATATTTTTACAGTTATTGTATATCGATGTATTATTGGGGGGTGGACACTCTTTTTTCCCCTCTTGAGTTTTTTTTTCCTATAGAATTTTGCTCTTGCGGGGTTTTTAACGAGGCCACCTTTGTAAGAAGTCTTCTTTTCTGAGATAGAGGTGATATTGTCTAAACTTCCGGAGGAATCTCTTTCTTATGGTTGTCGTAATTCAGGTTACGACCCGTGGATTGGTTAAGCATACCTTTCGATTAGATGATTAGCTTTTATGGATGAAAGAATGTCTCATTTTTTTGTCCCTTTCGGATTGTGTAAATTTTTTCATTAAATGAAATCTTTTTCATTTTGCAAAAAAAAATAAAAATATAAACTTAGAGTGTATTATAAAACATACAAAATGTAATTGAGATATTTTTTTATAGAATCGGCAATGAAAAGAATAAAAATGTATAATTTCCTTCTTTGTTGACCTGTGTTAGACACGAAATATACCCATTTCTGTACTAGAATAGAAATTAGAGGGAGCCAATATCTGGGCCAGGTAAAGTTGCGGATTGTATAGTTTTAACACCAAACTTTAATATTCCTCCCTGATTTGGTAAGGTTAATTTCGGGTAGAACAAATTTAATTGATTTCCTCTGTTCGAAATAGATAACACCGTGGATGTTTACTTATGACCTTGCTTTTGATATCCGATTTTTAGAAAATTAGACGTGTTTGCATTCCCTAATAGCATCACCAAGGTAGATAGTTATAACTAAAACTTAGCTTACTCAGTTATAATACCACTCAAAGTGGTGTCTGAGGAGGGTAGCTGTACGCATGCCCCTATACAATAGGGAGGCTGTTTCCGAAGGACCCCCGGCCAAATACAAATACAAATACAAATACAAAGAAAGGAAACTAATACAAACTAAACTCACACACACCCAGGGATCGAACCCTTGACCTCCTACAAAGGAGACAAGGGTTCAACCCACTGCACCAACATGTTAGCTAAAATCAGAAAAATAGATGATTACGTTAAATTTACTGAACCTGTAAGGGGTTGTACTCCAATGAGGATAGTTATAATGGTTAACTATATTTCAAAAATAATATTTGATAATTAGTTTTATTAATAAATATAAATAAAAATATATAAGATTGATGATGTGTCATGATATAAGTAGATATTGTGGGTTTTAGATGTTATCTATAATTTTTAGATGTTTGCCAAATATAGAGGATATACAATTGATTATGTAAAAGTTTACCTAACAGGCACAATGGTTGGAAAGAGCTCTTTTTCAAAGGATAGATAAAAATGGTAATTTTTGACACAATATAGCTAAGAGGAGGCTCCGGTTGGAGTTGCTCTAATGTCGATTAATCGGCTACCTAAATTGATTTTTAGAACACTGATATGGATATAGAAAAATTAATCAAAGGACTAGAAATTTAACTAATAAAAATATGATAGATACTCGATAAATTAATGTTTGATAAATCGATAATCTTATCAAATAAATACTTCAATTTTTTTGGGTCCCAACTTTGAATAATGTGATAAATAATAACTTCGCTAACTGCATTATGAATAAAATTTATTAAAACTAGCTTTATAGCCCGTGCAAGGCATGGGCTTGCTAGTAATATCATATTAATATATATTTATATTATTTTATAATTAAATGGTGCTTGCAACATGTTAATACTTAGTACACAAAATATATCTAAAAGATTATGATGTATATACAATTAAAAATAAGTATGTTTCAATATGAAAATCTCTTTGAACGAACGAATGTTCAAATGGCTGAGTTTAGGTCTGTCAACGGTTCGGATTCTGGTCGGATCAACCTAAATCCATATCCGAATACATTAAGATTTTTCAGACTCGGATTGGATCGAATCAGGAGTCAGGTATTTTTTAGGTCGATCCATATTCGATCCATTCGGATTTCGGGTTAACGGATCGGAAGTCCGATCCGTTTAACGAATTTTATTATTTTTTTATTTTTTCAATCTATAAAATAGTTTTTTTTAAAAAAAAAAATTGACGAAGTAAAAAATTAAAATTATGACATATGCATTGACAAATCCAAATTTATATTATATATATATATATATATATATATATATAGGGATTCATGTGCCTGAGGATGACCTCAGGGTTCTCCCTTGGGTTAAAAGCTTTTAAATACAAATTTAAGGATGTTTTGGTAAATTTATTGAGAAAAAAATTATATTTACAAAAATGTCCCTACGGGCCATTTAATTTATAAGCTATTTGTGTTATAACCTAAGGAAAAATCCTTGAGGACAATCTCAGGCCCATTTTTCTATATATATATATATAGGGTGTGGCTCAAAAGAGAACTCTTTTTTGAAGAAAACTAAGGTACTAATCCTAACCATTGGATGTATTATAATCAATGGCCCCGCCAGGGGTACCCACACACTAATCAAATACACCCCCACACACACAATCCCACCTAATCCCCTCCGTTTTTAATTTAATTTTTCCCGTCAATCGGTGATATTTTTTTAAAATCTAATTTCATTTCACCACATTTTTCTCCATCTCTCAACGATCAGTTTGCATACCATATGTGCTATATTTTAATTTAGTTTTCTAAGTTCTCCTTTTAAAGGGGTTTTCTATAGATCCCTACTCTCTCTCTCTCTATATATATATATATATATATATATATATATATAATATTTTTGAATCGGATCTGATCATACAAAATCTATATTTGTTCGTTATCAGATCGGACCCTTATCGGATTGGATCATTAACGAAACGTTTTTTTTTTAAGGATCATACCTGTTAATTTAGTTATGGATCAGATCAGGTTGGAAATCCGATTCATTGACTGGCCTAACTGAGTTATGAGCATATAAAAATTTATATTATAAGTGATTGCTTGATCATCCACAACTGACTTCTGCATTTTGACCCGGATTAAGAGATATGCATAAGATATAATTAATACATAAATCACATTATATATATTCTGAATCCAAATAATTTCTTTCTACTCTAAAATAAAAAAATGCTTCATAACAGTGTACAGTTCAAAATAGCCTCAAAATTGATATCTAGCACAGCGGTAAAAAAATTTCACTTTTAAGTTAGAGGTAAGGGGTTTAATTTTCATTAGGAACAATTTTTTTTTATCATTAATATATTATAGGAGGGGTAATTTAGTAATTTCTTGATAATTAAATTATCTCCTAATATATTAATAATGAGTTTCATAATATAATCAAAATTGATGTCTACTATATTGGTAAGGAATATCCCTTCTATGTAGAGGTCAATTCTTATTAAGAATATTTTTTTAATCATTAATATAATATATGGGGGCTGTTTCGCGATATATTAATAATGAGTTTTATAGAATATTAAAAATTGATGTCTAGCATAGTGGTTCAGAATCTCCCTTCTGAGTTAGAGGTGAAGGGTTTAGGAACAATTTTTTATCATTAATATAATACATGGGGGTTGTCTTTCAATATATTAATAATGAGTTTTAAAATATATACAAAACTCATGTTTAACATAGTGGTAAGGACTCTCATCTCTATGCTAGAGGTCAAGGGTTCAATTTTCACTATGAACAACTTTTTTACCCTTAATTTAATATAAAAGGGGTAATTTAGTAATTTTAAAATGATTAAATTGTCTCACAAAACTTCATGTTGTGCTATTAATAATATAATAGATAATAGATAGATAATAGATATTTATAGACCATATATAAACATAAATGAACATTTACAACAATTGAAGCGATATATCTTTTTGTGATATATGTCATCTAGTAGAAAAAATTCGTAAATTCATATATATTTCAATAGACTCTGAGTATTTTGCCCATGTAATCTTATAAAAAATCTCCAATATGTTAAATTAGTTCAAATACCCTATACTTAATTTATATGTGCAATCCAAGTATGTATATTATTGAAAAAATGACCAAAATGTCTCAAAATTAGATACTTATGGACCAAAATGCCTATTTTTAAAAATTTGGTCCGCACTATCTACGGGATACGTCATTGACAGTGGCGTATCCCACGTACTGTAGCAATTCAGGAAACTAAGCCCTCGTCGGCGAGAATTGAGTTTAGGGGTTTCAATTCCGGCATATGAAGAAGATGATTGAACGAGTACGGTAGAGGGCGGAACGGAGAGAAAGAAAAAGGATCGCCGGAATCGCGATTTGATTGGAATTGGCCGAGATCTTGACTTCTAGTAGAGATATAATAAAACTAGTAATGGATTGTAGAGGAGATGATGACGATTTGATTGGTGTGTAGAATGTTAATGGAAAACGACGAGAGAGGGGTGAACGGAGAGAAAGAGATAAGTCGCCGGCGGGAGCTCGTCTCTCGTTTCCATGCAAATGAAGAAGACGAGGAATTGCGTATCCCAAGATGCATTATTCATAGTGGCGTATCTTAGTGAATGCTCCTTTCTCAGTAGCGTGTTTCAAACAATACTTCACCACCAATAGCATGACCCAAGAAACGGCACTGATAGTAGCATATCCCATGGATATTTAGGGCCGTCCGAGCTGAGCGTGGGTATTTTGGTTCCCCGTCTTTATTTTTGTAGTGGATAGGGCCTTCACCTATATTACTGAGGGTGAAGAAAGTATATTATAAAAATTTTAAATTTTCAAGTATTATCTTCTAGATATATTCAAAATTTAAATTTTAAAACATCATTATCATAAGAAAATATAATAATTGTATGCATGAATAATTTTTATTTATCAACAATTGAGTAAAATATTCATTTATTGATAAATAAATAAACTCATTAAATGAATATATTTTATTGTTCCCAAGTATATTCTTTTATCGAGGTTTTCACTATATTTAATAAAATAAATATTGCACCAATTTAATTTTGTAAAACACTATGTACAAATTGATAAAATTCGATCATAAATTAAAACTATAGTCATAAATTTTTTTATTAGCAAGTCATAAATTATGTATACGTAACTTATAATTAATAAATAAAATTACTTTTATATTTAGATTTATAATGCACAAATAAAATTTAAGATTATATTAAATTATTCAAATTAATATGATATTAATTTGTAAAAATTCATGTATTATAGATATCACTGAAAATTATTGACGATTTCTATTGTAGAAATCTAAAAAAATTAAAAAAAGATTATAATATATTATGAGGACCGAGTTTCCCAACTTTACTTTTGTACATTATCAATGTCAAAAGAGTTCAGTCTAGGACTGTAAAACGAACCGAGTCGAGCCCCGCTTTAAAAAATTTCTGACGAATTGAGCAGAGTCGAGCTTTTCTTACCGAACAATTTTCATGTTCGAGGTCGAGCTCGTTAACTAACGAGCCGAACACGAGCTTTTAGTCAGCAAAAACGAGCCGAGCCGTACATTAATTATTATATCGAACAGCTCTTTAAGATTAAAAAAATTTACAGTCTCTTGGCCAATTAAGTAAAGTAGTAAACCTTATTTTGGCCGGGCAAAAGGTCACTTTCCCTACTGCACTATTGTAAAATTTCCGTTTAGCCTACTATACTATCGAAGGCATCACTGTACTTTCCATTTTTTCTCTTTTCCCCATCGTCGTCAGTCAAGAATTGGCTCCGTCAGTTTGACTGTTAAAATGCTGATTGTGATGCACTGTCAGCCTGCCACGTGGATGCCACATCAGCACAGCCCTAATTTTTTTATAAAAAATTATTAAAAACTTTAAAAAAATCATGAAATCTTTAAAAAAAATCATATAAATTCATAAAAAATTATAAAACTTTCAAAAAATCGTAAAAAAAATATTAAAAAAATGAACAATTAGAAATCTGCAATTCACAGAACCAAATATCCGAATCATAATCATAATTCACAAAACACCAGCATGGTGAACTCCATCAGCAATTGTTCCAGAAAGAACATCACCTTAAGACAGTGATTACAAAATAATAATAATCAGGCAAAATTTAAGCACAAATACTAAAGAAAGACAATTTTACTTCGAAGAAAATACTAATTTCACATTATTATGCAATTACCTATAAAAATCATGTACACAACAAGCACACCTCCATAAGAAGATGACTTTCCGACCAAACTAAACCTGATAAGCATCTCAATAGAAGCCTCCGTCAAGAATGCCATAAAGATAATCACAATAATCACATACAAACCAACAAGCTCTTAATCGAACACATAGCAGGAAGAAATGGTTTTTACAGAGGTGTCGAGAAAATTAACACAGCCCACACATATAATTACTCACACACACTTATCATATACACACATAATACGAGTACAAGTGGAGCTTCAGCAGTGGCAGCTTTGGTGCATCTCAAGCCTCAATACAAAGCTTCTATTATTAGTGCAATAGCTGGACAAATAAATAAAAGATTACAGGGTCATATTTGGTATTAGTTGTGTTGCCAGCTGTAATTCTGTTAGTTACATTCAGCAGCTCTATAAATACTAGTTGAACTCGATCATTATGTAACTTTTGGATCAATGTATAACAAACTCTGTTCTTCTTCTTTTACATTTCACTAGAGTATATACTTAAGTCTATACATACAGATTTCTTCTTATAAATCTATTATGGTATCAGAGCTCACATGACTGTTAATGGCGATCGTTCTATGCATCTTCACGTCTTAATCGTTATCTACCGATCTATAGTGTTCGTACTCGAAGCAGATTTGGTGATTGATGTCGATTGAGATCGATTTCAAACCCTAGATTTCCAGGTTCTATAATTGATACTCAAAGCTGTGATATATTTGTTCTTAGTTACGTTTTGTGATTGAGATTACGTGCGATTGATTGAAGATTTCATCATTTTACTTTTGTAATCGAGTTTCTAAATAGATTCATTGAGAAATCAGTCATGTTGAAAAATAGTTTTGCAAATGTTGTTCAAGGAGTAGGATCTAGTCGTGTTGTTGATCCTAATTTGAAGAATGTTTGTGAAGAAGATGAAGTTAGTTCAGGAAAGGATGAAAATCATCATGTTGCTGTTGATTTAGATAATCAGAATGATGCTCGGTATAATGCTTATACTGTAGATAATAATTCTCATCCGCTTTTCATTCACAATACTGATCATCCTGGTTTGATTTTGATTGCTAAGAAGTTAGTTGGACCAGATAACTATGCACCTTGGAGTAGGTCGATGCAAATAGCGTTAAATGCTAGAAATAAGTTTGTGATTGTGAATGGAAATTATCCTAAACCAGATAAGAATTCGCCTCTTTTGGCACAGTGGGAAAGTGTGAATGATTTGATCATTACTTGGATCTTAAATTCAGTAGCTAAAGAGATTAGTGATGGATTGAACTATGTCACAATTGCTGGTGAAGTTTGGAGAGAGTTACATGAGAGATTTTTTGGAGTAAATAGACACAGAATTTTTCAGGTGCTGAAAGACATTCATAGTCTTGAACAAGGAAATAAGTCAGTGGAAGTTTATTTTCACAAATTGAAAGGATTATGGGATGAGTATTCTGTTCTTGAGCCAAGTGTCAATTATACTTGTGGTGCAAGTAGAGTGCAAGTCGAAAGAGATCAGAAACGAAAGTTGTTGCAGTTTCTTATGGGGTTACATGATAGTAATGCTAATCCTTATGATGAATCCATTACCCACAGTTTCTCAGGGATATGCCTTTGTCGAACAAGATGAAAAGGCTAGGCAAGGATATCATACTGTTTTGTCAACAGTCAGTCCACTGTCTACTGCAAATGCTACAGTAGTTGCTGCAAATGTTGGTTTCAAGAAGTTTTCATCTGGAGCTGGAAGGCCATTGTTAAAGTGTTCATTTTGCAATTTCAATGGACACACCAAAGAGAATTGCTATAAGCTAATAGGCTATCCTCCAAATTTGAAAAAGAAAAAGGAAGGAACAGAATCTACTTCAAATTCTACCGGACAGTTCAGGGCCTTACCAAAATCTACACAAGTAACAGCAGCTGCTAGTGTTACACAACCAGTGGTTCATACTAGTGACAAAATTACACAGATGCAGCAACAGATGAATCAGTTAATGATCATGTTTGTTGGGAATGGAAAGTATTCTAACAGTCCTGAAGATCATCTAGCAGGTATGGTTACTTCCGGAGTCAATTTAGTTACTTCTCATGCCAATAGTTATGCTTGGTTAATCGATACAGGAGCTACAGACCATATTTGCTGTTCTTTACAATTACTTACACATGTGCAAAAGTTGTCTAAACCTGTTCAACTAGCTTTGCCTAATGGTTCAATAATTTTGGTGGATACTGTTGGGACTTTTGAGATTCATCCTAGTATAGTATTGCACAATGTGTTTTTCGTACCCACTTTCCACTATAATCTTCTTTCTGTTGCAAGTTGGATTGCTGATATAGGAGGTACAGTATCCTTATTTCCTACACATTGTGAATTAGCCAATGGAAGGTTAGTAGATGGGCTATATCATTTAGAGTTTCAGAATACCAAACAGATGTCTGCTTTACCTGTGGTCAACAGTGTTGTTTCTAAGAAACAGTTAAGTGTTCTATGGCATCTACGTTTAGGACATGCATCAAGTCAGGTTTTACACAAAATTTCTTCAGTCAGTTCAAGTATAGTGGATGATTGTAATGCTCAGTGTCCTGTATGTCCTTTATCCAAGCAAACCAAATTACCATTTCCTGTCAATACTAGTCATGCTACTCATATCTTTGATCTTATTCATGTGGATCTTTGGGGACCATATGCTTTTGAAACTACACATGGTTGTAGATTCTTTATAACAATTGTAGATGACCATTCTAGGAATGTGTGGACTTTTTTGCTACCTTCTAAACAACATGTCTTTGCTCAACTTGTCTGTTTTTGTGCTTATGTCGAAACTCAGTTCCAAACATCTGTCAAGTGCATACGTAGTGATCATGGTACTGAGTTTTTCAACTCAAATTTTCTTACCTTCATGCTTGATAAAGGCATTATTCATCAATCTTCATGTGTTGGTACACCTGCCCAAAATGGAAGAGTTGAACGTAAACATCGTCAACTTCTTTCTATTGCTCGTTCTTTGCGTTTTCAATCACGTCTACCTATACGATACTAGGGGGAGTGCGTTTTATCTTCTACTTATATCATTAATAGGCTTCCAACACCAGTTTTGGATCATATAACCCCATATGAATGTCTTTATCATGTTTCTCCAAATTATCAATCTTTTAAGGTTTTTGTGTGTCTTTGCTTTGCTTCTATACATGATTCAGACAAGTTTTTGCCACGGGCAATTCGTTGTGTTTTTCTAGGTTATCCTATGGGTAATAAAGGATACAAATTACTCAACTTAGACACCAAACAAATTTTCATATCCAGACATGTTGTTTTCCATGAGTTAGTTTTTCCATTTCATAATCAAACACACATTTCTTCTAGTAATGATCCTCATTATGTTCAACATTGGTTTGATTACAATGTTAATGTTTCTGATACTGTTCAATCTGGTGTCTCTGAGAGTCATATTCCAACAGTGGCAGATTTAGATGTTTCTACTTCTTCTGATTCTCTTTCTCTAGATGTTTCTCAAGTGTCACAGGATATTCCAGTTTGTTCTGTTCCTAGATCAGACTCTGAAACTTCTGGTCATGAAGGTTTACCACCTGATATTGAAACTTTAGTTAATTTACATCCTGGGCTTGATATCTCATCTTCTCCTGAGATTTTAGTTCGAGAATCTACTAGAAATAGGCAACCACCTCAACGGTGGAAGGATTATCAGGTTGTTTCTAAACCAGATTCTGCAAAGGGAGATGCAAGAGTATCCTCTGTTGTTAAATATCCTATGGATAATTTTGTGTCCACAGCTTCTTTTTCTGGTGAGAATACTGCTTTTCTCACACAAGTAGTTAAGCATACAGAGCCTAAGAATTTTTGTCAAGCTGCTCTTGATCCTAAGTGGATAGAAGCTATGAATAAGGAGTTGGATGCCTTGGAGCAAAACCATACATGGGAGTTAGTTCAGTTGCCACCTGGAAAACAAACAATAGGTTGCAGATGGGTGTTTAAAGTTAAATACTTAGCCTATGGTCAAGTGGATCGTTACAAAGCACAGTTGGTCGCTAAAGGGTACACCCAAGAGCCTGGAGTGGATTTTCATGATACTTTTGCTCCAGTGGCAAAAGGAGTAACTGTTAAATCAGTTATAGCAGTGGCAGCCTCTAAGAATTGGCCCATTTTCAATTAGACATTAATAATGCGTTCCTTCATGGAGATATCACTGAAGAGGTTTACATGGATTTGCCACCTGGATATCAAATTGATTCTTCTGATTTTCGTTTGGTTTGTAGACTCATTAAGTCGATTTATGGTTTACGACAAGCCTCTAGAGATTGGAACAAGAAATTAACTAGTTTCCTTTTGTCTCTGGGTTTTAAGCAGTCACTTGCCGATTACTCTTTATTTACACATACTCAGGGCACTTCTTTCACTATAGCAGTGGTGTATGTTGATGATATTCTCTTGACTGGGAATCATAGTGACTTCATTTTGTTAGTCAAACAGGCCTTGCACAAGGAGTTTAGTATCAAAGACTTAGGCCTAGCTAAATATTACTTGGGGCTTGAAATTTCTAGGAATGACACTGGTTTGGTTCTTAGTCAACAAAAGTTTATCCTTGATATGTTAACTACTACTGGATTGCTTGATTCTAAGCCACTGTCTATTCCTTTGGATCAAAACATTAAGTTGTTTGATTCCATCAAGTCTGGAAATCTGGTGTCTAATCCTTCTTTATATCGAAGTCTTGTTGGGAAACTGCTTTATTTGACATTTACTCGTCCAGATATTAGCTATTTTGTGCATCTTTTAAGTCAGTTTATGCAAGCACCACGTGAGAAGCATCTTGCAGCCTTGTTTCGTGTGTTAAGATATCTCAAATGCACTGCTGGTTTGGGATTGTATTTTCCTGCTAGTAATAACTTGACTTTGCAGGGATTTTGTGATAGTGATTGGGGGAGGTTGCACTATTACTGGTCGTTCTGTCACAGGTTTTTGATTGCAATTAGGCTCAGCTCTTATTTCCTGGCAGGCAAAGAAACAAACTGTCACATCTCAGAGTATTGTAGAGGCTGAATATCGAGCTTTAGCTTCTATCACTACTGAGATCATGTGGATTAAATATTTGCTTGCAGATCTTCATGTTTCTGTTTCTAATGCTGTTCATGTTTACTGTGATAATCAGGCTACAGTTGATATTGCTAATAATCCAGTTCAACATGCTCGTACCAAGCACATTGAATTGCATTGTCACTTCATTCGTGAAAAGGTTCAAGCTGGTATTATTAGTCCACAGAAGATTTCTACTAAAGATCAATTAGCTGACATTTTTACTAAAGCTTTGGGAGGTCCTGAACACTGGTCTATTTGTTCCAAATTGGGTCTTCACAATCCTTATGTATCTCCAGTTTGTGGGGGGAGTAATACGAGTAGAAGTGGAGCTTCAGCAGTGGCAGCTTTGGTGCATCTCAAGCCTCAATACAAAGCTTCTATTATTAGTGCAATAGCTGGACAAATAAATAAAAGATTACAGGGTCATATTTGGTATTAGTTGTGTTGCCAGCTGTAATTCTGTTAGTTACATTCAGCAGCTCTATAAATACTAGTTGAACTCGATCATTATGTAACTTTTGGATCAATGTATAACAAACTCTGTTATTCTTCTTTTACATTTCACTAGAGTATATACTTAAGTCTATACATACAGATTTCTTCTTATAAATCTATTACACCCACACATATAATCACTCACACACACTTATCATATACACACCCCACACGATAGATACACACAGCCACACAAATGCAGTAAAACCCACCTCAAGAACACGCACACACACATAGCTCCGATTATACACACATGACCATGCAGAGATGGGGTCTTACAAGCACGAGACAAAACTGAGAATGGAGAGAGAGAGGTCTGCTCTAGAGATTATAAGAAGGGTCGAGAGATTGATTTTGGGGAATAATATGATTTAGGGATTTAGAAATAAAAGGGGATAAGGTAGTGTTTAAAAATTGAATTTTTGAAAAAAAAAACAATCTAAATCTCCTTTGTAAAATAGTAATTTAATAAGTAATATAATAATTTTTTTCAAAATTTTTTTTAATTAAAATTAAGATTATATAAAAAAATTATAATTTTTTATGAATTTATTACGATTTTTTTGAATTTGTATGATTTTTTTAAAGTTTTTATAATTTTTAGTAATTTTTTTTAAAGTTTTTATAATTTTAAAATTTTCATGAATTTATTACGATTTTTTTGAATTTTTTTATGATTTTTTAAAGTTTTCATGATTTTTTAAAGTTTTTAATAATTTTTTATAAAAAAATTAAAGTTGTGCTGATGTGGCATTCACGTGGCAGGCTGATAATGCATCACAGTTAGTATTTTAACGGTCAAAATGACGGAGCAAATTTTTGAGTGACGATGATGGGGAAAAGAAAAAAAAATGGAAAGTGTAGTGATGCCTTCGATAATACAATAAAAAAAACTAAATTTTTACAATAGTATTAAAGGGAAAATGACCTTTTGCCGTGTTTTGACCCAACTCACTTATGTAAACCTAAATTATATACGCCTAAGTGACTAAAGTCTGTTCCAGTCATTCACATCTCACTATCTCAGTTCTCACAATCGCTAAATCCCTGGACCCTAGAGACCTAATCCCAGTCGCAATCGACACACACAGTACACTCACAAATCACAATCGTAATAATCGTAAGTTTCTATTCTAGTATTCTTATTTTCTTTTGTTCTTTTGTTTCTTCTTTTGTTCAATTAGTCAATTGTTCTTAAGTCTCTTCTTTCTTTTGTTCCTTTGTATGTTACTATATTAGTGTATGTGTATTTATTGATGTGTATATTACTATTGATGTGTTATATTACTATATTACACAAACAACACCTTTTTAACTTTTTTCATAATTCGTGGTTAGATTTCTTAGAGCAGTTAAACTATTTGAGTATCTGTCAGTGAGAAGAAGTTGTGACATTTTTACTCTGTTTCCTTTCTTGAAAAATTCTTGCAGTTTCTTGATACTGTTGTTTTCTGAATTTTGGGTTTAGCCATGTCAAAGTCTTATGTTGTTTTTTCTTTTTTAAAAATTATTCGCGTAAATTCAAATACATTTGAACCATCGACATCTAGTTACCAGAACGGGAATTGCAGTATCTTCTAAGCTGGAGTCACTGTCATATTTGAGTCATGAAATTTGCTCTATTGAATTGTTACTATTTTTCTTTTTTATTCAGGTTTCTTAGCATATCATTCTCATTTATTTTTACGTTTGATGAGTAGTTGGTTACTGGTATTAGCTCTATTTACCTGTCCTAACAATGTCCACTCTTTTGAATACATATGATGTTGGTCACTTCTTAGTTCTCTATGTCTTGAGCAGAATTGTTTAATTGTGAGTCAACAAAACTCATTACACATGAGTTAAAGTTATATATTATACATGACTGCTAGTATTGTTTATGAGCTAAAGTAGACATGTCGGACCTAGTTCAGTCTATTACTTCTAGTTGTATCTACCACTGTTGTGTTTTACCGACTCACTGCACTAATCTTCCTTCATTTTCTACAATTGCTCTTATCTTATCCGAATAGCAGCCAAGTTGGGCTCATTATTGCTTTAAGGAAATCAAACGGACAAGTGTTGAGTTGATTCGGTTAGGGTTTCATCATGACTTTATCTTCTCAATCGCCGGTTCAATCTTCTTTTCCGGTAAGTAACAAACGATGCAGTTACTAACCTATCATACTTTGTAACAAGATAATATATAAATTTTGAAAATGTCAGTGATTTATTTTTATAAGTTAGTTAAAGTAAGTTAATTAAAGTGAGAATATCTTCAAATTATCCATCGTAAGTTGCAAAGAACATGAACACCTGACTATAAATTCCTACATTCAACAGTAGCAAATGATTGTTTTTTGCAAAGAGTATGGATCTTAAATCTTAATAGAAAAAACAAAGACCATGAAATATTTGCACTATAATTGTTTTGATAATTGCTTGTGAAGATTAAATTGTCATTTTATTGCAGGATCCGTCTCAGTTGCATGAGAATTTGAAAAAAGTTGTGTGGTCAATTAAAATTGTGTACAAAGTAAAGGAAGGGGTAAATAAACAACCTGTTGTTTGTGCTCGTGGTTTTGGTTTCTCTGTTACTCCCAGCGGATATATAATGACATGTGCAAGAATATTCATCAACTTTGACTCAAACGAGATGGAGATTATGGCTCGTACACTCGATCAAGATACATTCAAAAAAGCTAAGTTGAAGTTGAGACGATCACAGTGGAATTTGGCATTGTTAAAGACTAAAGTGGATAAATTCAATGGTTGTGAATATGCATCGTTTTCAGAAGATGGAACACTTCGTGCTGGTCAATCGATACTAACCATAGGTCGTACTTCTCATTTTATGGGATCGTGTAGATACGGAAATGTGGCTGCTACGCAAGTAACGAGTCTACGTCGATTGAATCGCCGATTGAATAGCAATAAGAAGTGTGAAGATCATTTTTTTAATGCATATTTTTACAACAGATCCCTATCATCAAATACTTCAACCATGGGTTGTTTTTGGAACATGAATTTTTTTTTTAGAGAAGATTCATCTGTTCCTAAACCTGAACCTGAACCTGAAAACACTGAACCTGAACCTGAAAACACCAAACTTTATGAATTTGAAAGACAACTTCATCCACATGTCCCTGTCGTCCATTGTGATGGTTTTTCTACAAATCATTATCAATCCTTTGCTGGTGGGGAAAGTCAAGGAAGTCCAATTTTTAATCTTGCAGGAGAGGTTGTAGGAATGTTGAGTTCTAAGTTTCACAACTTTGATGTTGCCATCCATGTGAGTGCACTCCTTAGGTTCAAAACTGCTTCACTCTCTGTAGGACCTGTTTTTAGACTCCAGAGGTTTGTTTTAATCATTTTAATAATTTTAGGGAGTAAATGCTTTATATTACCCTATTACAATTTCAAATCTTAACTCTGTTATTATTGTTTTCATAAAGGACGAAAAGGAAGGGCGTGCTGCAAAGGAAAAGAAGAAAACACAGACTTGGTAAATTCCATATGGTAAGAATTTAATATTAATATCGTAGACATGCTGCATACATAAAAAAATATTGATTAGATCACGAATGTTTTGTTAATTTATGAGGAGCGTAAAAAATTATTGATTAGATCACGAATGTTTTGTTAGTTTTTGTGGAACGAATATTTTTTTAATTTTCTGTTTTTGATGGTTGCAGTTGGGCATAAGGAGGACATGAGGGGAAGCCCAGTGAACAAGCTTTATTTGATTACTAAATGTGCCTAGACCAATTATGATATGTTTGTAACTCTTGGTACTTTGTTATTCACATGATATTTTGGATTAGATTTTAAATGAATGTGATGCTTTTTTCTTAGGCTTGTTTGACTTACATGCGGCCTAATATTTTTTTCTTGACTTTATCGTCTTTTCATTTTTGTTACCGAACCTTCTTATGATTTTCTATGTTATGCGAAGGTAGTTAGATAATGTAATGTCAAATGACCTTTCACTCTCTGGTAGTAGTTAAGGAGGTTAGGCTGCACTTCCAAGTCGTCACTTGTAATTAAAGGATCATAGAGAATCTATTTCCATCAGACCCACAAAATTACTTTCTACGATATGCAACCCATTATGTTAGTAGAAAACAGAGTTTTAGAACCGAAATTAATAATAATGAAAACATGTCAAAGCATGCTACAACTCTTCGGGCCTGAAGAAGTATCTATAGGAATAGCAGTAATAGTAATAACACTAGAACCAGCAGTAATAGCAGTAGTAACACTGTTATAACACCAATACACAATAGGGAAACATGTTAGAGAACAAGTAAATAATATAACATGTATCCAACCAACAGGAAGCGGCAAACCAGAAGGTACAATAGAAAAGAATTATCAGGTAGCATATATATGAGGCTGGAGGCAGTGGCTTGATCAACCTAAAATGACTCTTGAAGCGGTGGTCTAAAAATACTAGTAATTTCTCTTTCTGTGGCACGTTTCAGCTGAACTTCTTGTAGGTCATGTGTCTCAATATCTATTCACCCGTCGTTAGAGCGTTGAAACACATTCAAACACATTAGTTTGCCTTTCTTTCTAATGGGTGTCTTTCTGTCCCACCTTCTTTCTGATAGTTAGTTAACAGTTGACACATATTTGCTATTTTTGTTTTCCCTAGTGTGGCCACTCATCGGATGCAACCACCACATCTTTGCCACCACAATTGGTTTAGGTGTTTAGAGATTCAACATTGTACATATTATTGTAACAATGTTCAAGTAGGTTTATTTAAGGCATTTTTTTCCCAGTTAGTACAAACTCAGCCCTGTATCTTACCATTATGTTAAATTAGGCTTTATCTCTGGATGAACTCAAAAAGTATTTAACTTTTTAATTTTGGCCTGAGTTGTGGGATTTCCAAAAAAAATAAAAAAAATAAAAAATAAAAAATTCTATTTTCACATCCTTCCGAGGGTTTATCTTTAGTTACGTTATTTACTAAGTATTTAGAAATTTAAATATTTATAATCAGTGACTATTAATAAAGATAAACAGATAGTGACAATTCTGCAGCTAGATCTGTATAAACATGTTAAACAACTGCATGTGAAACAAAAGTGCCTACTCCTGCCTGGCTGCTTGATTGTAAACAATTGGTCATCATATGTTTCACACTAACTATAGGTCCATAATTCCACATGTGATGGTATCATCTTTGTATGGGTAAATCCAGACTCTGCAGTTCGGGAAATGCTGCACGGGGACATGCAATATCAACCAGCTCCACTTGCCCTTTGGTATGCAGACAGATTAATGTATGATATCAACAGTGTGTGGAGAGGCTCAGCTAGTATAATTCTCCTGATGGCAAGATCATCACAGGTAGGTGGTTGAATAGTTTGAGTTTCAGTCCGTATGTAAAGCAAGCTAAACTATTCAATAAATATCAAGTCTAGATTCGACACTCCTTTCTGCCTTTATTAATATGCAATTGATATTAAATTAGTAAAATGAATAAATATGCTTTAAGGTTTATCTTAATAAATAATACATTTTGGGCCATATTATGATTCAAGTTTATCTAGTCGTGTTTGTGTCATATCTGGTTTTTGTGTCTTCAATTTAAATCAATGTTGTGATTCATATTTTACTTGTGTTTCAGACTGTTTCTTTTACTGACAACACTCTGTACAAGTCCAAAACTTGGCATATTTTGCCAACCTATCTGAATCTCTGATTAGATCAGATATCTGATGATCTGGTTTTTTCTCTCCAGCTGGCCCTGATGGAAAATGGCGGATCACAATTGGTTTAAATATTTGGGTGTGATGTACATTTAAAGAACTATATTTTTTTTTCTAAAACAGGATGAACAATGTTGCTTGTTTGTATTCAAACACTTGTCAATGGTGTGTCTAAGACAGAGCATTTTAACCTACGAACATGTCATGTATGCAATTTAGTGAATTTTGTTATGTGATTATATTATTAGTAAATATTGTTTATCTTGCAGTCCTTGTATTTGTAAATCATATTTGGAACTTTTCTGTATGTTCAGGTTATGTGATAATTATTAGTGACTTCTTTATACGAGTATTTACCAAATGAATCCTGGTTATTATAGGCATAAATGATTCATAGTGGATATTGACTATTTCTGTGTTATGTGTTAATATGGGTGTTTTTATCTACAGAGCATTTAAAGAACAATGATGTTTAATAAAAAAATAGGGTTAAATGGCATTTTGGTCATTCAACGTACTAACCACAAACTTGCAACTAGGTCATCCAATTGAAAAAGATTTCAATTAGATCACTCAACTGAAAATAGCTTGCAATCAGGTAACTAAACTATAAAAATAGCTTGCAATTAGGTCATTAAAAATAGCTTTTTTAGTGACTAAATTGTAATCTATTTTGTAGTTTAGTGACCTGATTGAAATATTTTTCAGTTAAGTGATCTAACTGAAAGATTTTTCAGTTGGATGACCTAGTTGCAAGTTTGTGGTTAGTTGAATGACCAAAATGCCATTTAACCCTAAAAAAATAAAAATAAAACTGAAACTGATATACTTCAGTGGCCGGTCAAGGAAGTTGGAAGAGGCATCTTAGGACCATTTGGTTTTTAAGTATTTTGATTTTGATTCTTGTTGATGACCCGCTCTCTGAGTCAACTTGGGGTAATTTCTATATTGTGAAAGGCGTTGATGGAAGTTCAGAAACTTATTTCTGTGCTGAGCAATCAAGGTTTGACTGTTTATAATTTTTTTATACGTTTTGTTTTTTAGTTTTTAATCTATCTTATGAGGGTTAAATATCTATATTTATTTTGTGAAAGTTACATGTCCTCATTTTTTATTTATGTCATTAATTCAGTTTTTAAAGAGTACACATAAATGTGAATATTTTTCTTTAATGATCTCAGCCCGCATGTTTGGATGAAGTATCCAGTATGCAGGAAAATATTAAGAAATACGTAGATATAACTCTTTTATATAGATATTGATATTGATTCTGGAGTGTTCTGATGTAGACTTGGAAAGAGCTATTCTAACAGCAGGTGCTTTGACACACGGTTACACTAGTGTCAAAACAAAACAACACCCATTTTTATATAATATGGGGCCGCCATAATGAACCCAACACACATAGATCACTTGAGGTACAGCATGTGTGTCAAGCATAAATAAGAAAATAAAATCTGCATATATTCAACAGACATAATTTAAGCTGGGAAAAAAATTGATCCTAAAGAACGAACAGTCGCAGTTTACTTGAGATGTGCCTGGGATGATGCAGAAGAGAAAAATAGTTTGATTAGAAGGGACATGCGATGGAGATTATAATCATAGCTCTTGCTAAGTATCAAACTCCAGTTCGGGGGAAAAAAATCTGCGTTTGTTTGGTCCCAGGAATGAACGTTTTCCAAAGGAGAAAAATTCCTTCGAAAAAATGACATGAATTCCTAGAAAATGACTTCTCCTTCTCAGAGGAGGAAAACAGTTGTGTACGCTTAACTTTGACGATTATTATTATTATTATTATTATTATTATTATTATTATTATTATTATTATTATTATTATTATTATGTGTAAAAGAAAAAAACTTACAAATTCTTTTAGCTTTACCTGAATAGGATTAGGGACGGCAATCGGGTCGGTCGGTTCGGGTTTTGTGAAAACCAGACCCGGACCCAAATATATATGTTGGACCCAAATCCGGACCCAGACCCGATTGAAACCCGAATTCCTAGATCCAGACCCAATCCATTGGGTTTCGGTTCGGTTCGGGTTTTAATCGGGTCTCAATTTATTTATACAATTATTTATCAACATGTTTTTTTTGAAATAGTAATTTATTAACTAGAACACTATATTTAATCAAATGTCAAGAAAAAATGTAAATTTTAATTAAGCGCATGCATCATCCAAATATGTATAATTAAAAGATGAATAGGAAAAATATGTCTATCAATTTGTAACATTTATAAGATGAGTCTCTTAATAGTTTGTGAATAAAAAAAACTGTTGACGAGATTACGATAAAGATATAGTAACCTTAAGTTGAATACGGCTTAAATTAATAGCATTAAAATAATTAGACTATTAAAAAATTAATAACTAAAAAACATATTATCATATACATAATACACTATATTATACATAAATATATATTTGTATATATTTATATTTGTATTTCGGATCGGATCCGGGTTTGAGATGGGTTCGGTTCAATTTTCGGGTTTCGGTTCGGGTTCGGTTCGGTTTGGACAAAACCCAAACCCGACCCAAAATTTATTCGGGTCTAGAAATAAATCCCAAACCCAGATCCATATCCAGAATTTCGGATTCGGTTAGACCCAATCGGATCGGAACGGGTTGGGTATCCATCGGGTCGGGACAAATTGCCATCCCTAAATAGGATAAGGTTTGACACCTGAATAGGATAAGGTTTGACAAGAGGGTGTTATAGTCAAATTGTTAAGTTTAGTACTACTCTGTTCATCAACTCCCGGATGTCTAAATCTTGTAACCTTATGATAGTGTAAATATATTATAGTTTTTTTTAAGGGATCCGGTCTGGTGCAACCGGTTGCACAAGACTGTTTACGAAACATATGGTTTTAGAGTCGTTGGATATTCAACGATTCTGATTTTAAAAAATTATACCGTACCGCAGAAATTTTTCGCGGTACGGAGAAATTACCAAAATGCCCTCACTGTTCACGTAGCGCAAAAAGTTTTTGCGGTACGGTGAACAATAAATTTTTATGTGAAACAGGGAATATTTTGGTAATTTCTCCGTATCGCAGAAATTTTCCACGGTACGGTACAATTTTTTTTTAAATCAGAGCCGTTGGATCAACGATCCAACGATTCTGAAACCGTATATTCTATAAACAGTATTTACCATACGTTTGGTAATGACCGGGAGCCTTTTTTCATTTTGGTAATAGTATATAGAGATTAGGGAGCCTGAGATATATCTTAGATAAGTTCCCTGAGATTCATTTATTTTACATGTAAAAATGGGATGGGCATTTCAGTAAATTCAGAATTTTTTTAAATAGCCCTGCGAACCCAATAAAATCTAAAGTAATTTTATATGCATCTCAAAAAAAATTCCCTGAGATATATCTCAGGATCCTTTTTTTTTTCTCTAGTATATATATCATTGTTAAGAAGGCATTGTCTAATTGTTTGGTGACAATTGTAAGTACTGCACCGTAGGTCCATTGTTACACATGGGATGGTACCATTTATTTTCCAGTAAAATCGAGTGCTGTTGTGTGGGGAAACATCACCTGGGTTATGTTGACTTGTACCCAAGGATCTCATTAACCGGTTTGATCTTCCAATTGCAATTGTACCTGACAGATCCGTCTTGAATTTTCGAGCAATCCTGTGTTAAATATAAAATGTGGCTTCAATGTCCATAAAAAACATTACTATAATAATTACAAAAATGTAAATTATGTAAATATGCGGGTAGATAATATTGTAAATTTCAAAGTAATCGTGGAAAAAATTATAAATTTTAGGTCTATTTTATTGTTTAAAAGATAAATATATATAGGTTTAGAAATTTCTGTTTGTATTTTGATTATTAGGCCCCGTTATAAGTTTATTAAGAGACAGTGATACATTATATTACAAAACAAGGCTACATGCTATTATCCTATAGGATACTTGATAAAAAACCCTAGCCTATCTCCCTTGAGTAGCCTCCCCACTATTTTTCAAGGGGCTTCCATCGGTTTTCATCGGTGGAAAGCCCCAATCCTTTATCTTTTTTCATTTTTCTTATTTAAGATCTTGTTTTCCTTCAATAAGTTCCCAATTTATTTGGTTTTGTTTAGTCTCTCCTTGTGAGAGTTTGGTTTTGTTTTGTTTTAGTGTGATTTGGTGTTCTTCATGTCCAAGATTATAGATCGGCAGGATTTTCATGGGTTTGATTTAATGATAAAGATTTTTATGGGATCGCATCTACGGTCGATTGCTCAAAACAGTCGGATGAAAACAAGTACATATGTTCAAATCATCTTCAAAAAATCGTTTGGTTGCCTCCCCAAGAAGGAAGGATTCAACAACGATATGGTTAAGCGTTTGTTCAATTTTGATTGTATTTGTAGATACCGTATGACTTTTGATTAATGAATTTATTCCCCTTTTTTTTTTAAAAAAGGTTTAGAAATTTGGGGGCCCTTCAAATTTTGAGGCCCTATGCTATAGGGTTTCTTGCACACCCTCGTAGACGGTCCTGGTACCTGATAATTGGTATTGGTACGATATCACAGGTGTTTAGACCCAGGTTTGTATGTCACTTAGTAAGAGGCCATACTTTGGGGATCCATGTAGCTGAATCATCTCTCCCATATATCTTTTAAGCTCGTCGATTGAGTCATTTAACGATTCAAGGAAATCCTTCATTTGCCCGACTTCTCTAGCCTTCATGCCTTTTTTTTGCCAAGTAATAAATTTCTAAACCCGATAAAGAAACACAAGTCCAGCGTATCACCTCAGATCTGGAAAAAACAAGGGTGGAACAGGCTCCATCTCTTAGACAGGAAAGAGAAAAGAAATCTTTAGAAGCTACAACAAACGAAGCAGTTTTAGAAATTACAAAGTGAAAAGAATTTCCTTAATACAGTAAAGAAACAATATTAGTGTCCCTCTCAATCAGCCTTTTGAATTTGTCACTAGTAAACAATCTATATCTGACCACTCGTTTGATGCAGGTAATGATGTGAAGAGTTGAATGCAGACGATTATTCCTAAATGACAAAACTGATGTGTATATCAGAATGTGAATTTGTGTGTGTGTTTAGGATGAAGTTGAGAAACAATGTAAGAGAAGTAACTCTTGTATTGCTGATGTAAAACTTGAGTATTTACATAAGAGAGGAAACAATATATAAACAAAACTACTTGCTCCCTACGTTTTCTACAGTTACTAGAGTACATCTACAGTGTTACTATAGTACTGCTACAGTACCTGACCTTGGGGACCAAGGTTGCTACAGTAGATAATATTAATTTAACACCCCCCCTCAAACTGAAGATGGTTGATGAACCAACTTGAGTTTGGAAACATAATCACGAAAACTGCCGGGAGAATGAGATTTTTTAAAAATATCTGCAACATTATTTGCACTAGGGACACTACGAAGATGAACCGTTCCTTTTGCAACATGTTGACGTATAAAATGACATTCAATCTCTATATGTTTAGTACGCTCATGAAAGACATCATTGTGAGCAATGTCCATAGCGTTTTTGCTATCGCAATAGAGAGGAGTTGCTGGAGGGTGAGTTACACTCATGTCTTCAAGTAACCATCGTAGCCAAATTAATTCTTGTGTGGTGTCTGCAAGAGCTCGATATTCTGACTCCGTACTTGATTTAAAGGCAAGGGACTGTTTCTTACTTTGCCATGAGATAAGAGAATCGCCAATAAAGAAACAGAATCCTGTAGTAGAGCATCTGGTAGTAGGATCACCTCCCCAATCAGCATATGAGTATCCATGTAACTCAAGTGAAGAGTTAAATGAATAATGTAGTCCATGATAGATGGTGCCTTTGACATAACGAAGTATATGAAGGACAGTTGTATAATGGGGAGTGCGAGGAGCTACCATAAACTGACTAACAATGTGAACGACATGAGCTATATCCGGACGAGTCACAGTGAGATAAATTAAACTACCAACCAGCTGACGATACAATGTAGGGTTAGTAAAAAGTTCACCATCATGAGCATTTAGTTTAACATCGTATTCTAGAGGTGTAGATGCAATCTTACTGTCGCTAATTCTAGATTTTAATAAAAGGTCAGATGCGTACTTGACTTAAGATAGATTGTAGCCCTTAGAGACAGAAGAGACCTCAAGACCCAAGAAGTAGCTCAATGAACCAAGATCTTTCATTTCGAATTGTTTACTGAGAAATTGTTTTAGTTCAAAAATACCCATGGTATCATCTCCCGTGATGATCATATCATCCACATATAAGATAAGTAAAACAATTCCTCGTTATGATTGTCGAACAAAGAGAGCATGATCATATGGACTAGAAGTGAATCCCAACTGTTGAACTACTTTGCTAAATTTTTCAAACCATGCTCGTGGTGCTTTTTTAAGGCCAAAAAGAGCCTTGTTAAGCTTGAGCACTTGATTTGGAGAGTGAGAAAAACCTGGAGGAGGCTTGAGGTAGACTTCCTCCTATAGGTCTCCATTTAGAAAAGCATTTTTAACATCCATTTTCCACATATCTCAGTGTTTTGATGCTCCAACTGCGAGTAAACTTCGAACGGATGTGAGGCGAGCAACTGGTGCAAAAGTTTCCTCATAATCAATGCCATACTGTTGAGTAAAGCCTCTCGCAACTAGGCGAGCTTTATACCGATCAATGGAGCCATCTGATTTTGTTTTGATTTTGGAAATCCATCGACAACTGACTGCTGTTTTGCCAGGAGGCAAAGTATCAAAATCCCAAGTGTGAGTTTTGTCTAATGCATGAAGTTCTTCCGCCATTGCTTTCTGCCAAAGAGGGTTAGCACTGGACTCTCTATATGTTTGAGGATCATGTAATGATTGTATTGCAGAATAAACATGATAATCAGTAAGTCGAATATGAGGTTGTCTTACCCGTGTAGAACGATGAATAGGCTCAGCTGAAGGTGATGGTAGAATAGGAGGCTCAACATCAGAATCCTCAGATTGAACTTCTGTTGGAGGAACATTAGCAGCTGGGGATGGTTGTATGAGCTCAACTGAAAAATCTGTTGGAATTGTTTCAGAGGATGTCAAAGAGTCTACATGTTCATCACTGGGATATAGATCAATAAAAGGATCTGTAAAGTATGAAATGCTAGAAGAAGTGTCAATTTTAAAATCTGACATAGATGAGAACATTTTGTGTTCCCAAAATGTCATATTACGAGAGACTCGAAGTCGTTGAGAGATAGGATCTCAACAACGATATCCTTTCTAACCACTACCATAACCAATGAAGCAACAAAGGCGAGCACGTGGCTCTAGTTTTGCTCTTTCATGAGGAGGAAAAAGAACAAAACATGCAGAACCAAAAACCTTAAGAGAATCATATGATGGTGGTTTTTCATATAATTTTTCATAAGGAGATACGTTATTTGTGACAGGAGAATGAATCATTTTTATTGTATGAACAACAGTCAAGGCAGCTTCCCCCCAAAAGAATTCTGGACAGGAAGAGGAAATGAGAAGAGCTCGAATTGTATCAAGGATATGTCTGTGTTTACGTTCGGCACGACCATTTTGTTGTGATGTGTATGGACAAGAGACAAGAGCTTTGTGCAAGAGTACCATAAGATGCCAAAAATTTTGTAAGATCCGATTCTTTGTATTCTTTGTCATTATCGACACGAAAAAGTTTAATTTTCTTGTTAAATTGAGTATCAACCATTTTGGAAAAATTTTTGTAAGTTTCTCCTAATTCAGATCGATTTTTCAAAATGTATATCCAAGTGTATCGAGAAAAATCATCAACAAAAATCACATAATATCTTGACCCTCCCATCGTCGGAGTTGAAGATGGACCCAAAATATCAGAGTGTATAAGATCAAAAGTAGTTAATGATTTTTCATAATGGATAGGAAATGGAAGTACATGTTGTTTTGCTAGTTTGCATGATACACAATCAACTTCCCCCTCAGTTTCCAAAATAAATGCTTATTGTATTTAGCTTTTGCAACAACAAAGCGCTGCAAATTAGTGATTGTATATTTATATAATTTCCTTAAGCTTGATATCATAATGATGATATGAGGTCATTCCCTGTACAAGAAATTCATTTAGGTAAACATGTACAAAAGTAACTCATATCGGAGAACAAGTTCAACATGAGGCTTCCCTGTAAAAAATAGAGACTACTTAGTAACCAACTACAAGAGAAGCTTTGAGCTACTATCACTGAGTGAAGAGTTCAACGGATTCAAGTAATAGTCTATTACTGTTCAGAACTAGAACTCCATTAAGAGTGGACCCTGGGCTAGGGGTGGCAATTTCGTGTTTCAGGTCGTGTTCGTGTTTGTAAACGGGTCAATTTCAGGTCAAGGTAAAATTACTTAAAATTGAATGAAATTAAATATCTAAGCATAAACAAATGAAAATCTAAAATCGGGTCATTTTCGGATAGACCAGATCATTTTCGGGTCGCTTTCGGGTTTTGTCTCAGTAAATCGGGTTACGGATTCGGGTCGGGTTCGGGTGGGTTTCGGGTCGTGTCTGAAATTGCCACCCCTACCCTGGGCACACTTCTCTTAGAGGAAGCACTAAAAAATCTAACATCTACTAAAAAGCACTTGTCGTTAGGAATATAAATTATAACTACTAACTGCACAACGAAGCACGTAACAAAATCAATTTCTCATAGTGCATTGCAGTACACCTTCTGTCTGGGATCAACAATAAATTTCTTCATGCAATCCACAAAATTAGTCCCAATGAAAGGATCCCCACCAATACCAACACAGGTTGATTGCCCCAGGCCAACAATAGTTGTTTTGAAAACCTACCAAAGGTATTCACATTAAAATCCTTGGCAAGGAAACATGATTATAAATTGAACAGCTCATAGGCAACCAGTACTGGAGCACCATAAATGCCACAAAAGAACTTTTGCCTTATCAATATTAGGATTTAGGAGTCATTGTGAACGTAATTTCCATTCAAAGTTCAAACACATACAGATGCATGCTTTACAAAAGTAAATGACAAAATGTGACATCACTTGCACTTAATTAGCAAAATGTAAAGTACTATACCAATTACAAAAAACGGTGAAAAAATTCAAACTACCAAAAGTTTTCAGTTGTAGAACTCTAATCATATTATTAGAGTACACCAAATATAAATAGCACTGCAAAACTTGTTATTTCCCAATTGCACACCTCAAGATTGTAGAAGGGGGTTGAATACAATCTTGTAAATTTCTTTCAATTTTAAAACAAGACAACAATTAAGCTTCAATGGAAACAGATGGATAAATTGAAAACTAAAACATAAAGTAGATATAAACGAACAAGCACACAACACACTTAAAAATTTCAGGTGGTGTTTTGCTCGACTACACCTGAGGGTTGTATTGAAGAAAACTTCTCTGTGTAAACGAGTACACAGCTGCGAATACAAAGCTAAATTGTTACAAGAGAACATAATGCTTTTTGCTTTTTAGCTCAGTGTTTCTCTTCTTACTTAGTTATGCTATACTTGAAGTACATATATACTTCAAGTTTACAAACCCTACAAAATAAACGAATCTTATAAGTCAAAGTATTCTGCAGGGTTGCTGCCACTCCTTTTTCTCCATGTGATACAATTTGTCTGGTTGTCTTGGATGGATATGCACTAGTTTTACCAGCTAGATTGTTTGTGAGAATAAGGAATGTCTCTTTTTCTTCTTCGTTTCCAATACTGGTTTCCATACCTCTTTTAAGTTTATCAACCCATGTGATCTGTCAGGCATGTCAAGTCGCCATCAACCTCTAACCCCAAGACATTATTGGTTGAAGCATTTTATTCATTGATGTAGACATGGATCGACAGGTTAATAGATGCTTGTTGAGAATACCATATCCGTTGACGTACAATCTTCATCCGTTGATCACCACTTCACTTATATAGAATTACATAGCACAACCTATATACAATTAGCTACCCTATTCTGCATATCCATTGATTGTCAACATGACTTAGGAATTCTAGTAACTATGGCATTAACAAACAGTCTGAAACTTAAAGACAAGGTATGCTACAAACTTATCAGTTGATAAGCTGCCTCATCAACGGATGTGCATGGCTTGGATATCCGTTGATAAGTTATAAAACTTAATCTTGTATACATATGTTTTTCAAGTTGTTTCATGGATGTAAATCATCAAGGACAACATAATTCCTAACAATCTCCCCCAATTTATGACTGATAGAATTGCAGCCATAAATTAAAGGCCTTGATGATAACAAAACACCTTTGCAAAGATCATGATATTCTATAAAAACATATGAAGTATACAAGCTACAAAATTTTGAAGAAATGAACTGAGTCAAGTAAGAGAATCATACTTCCACAAGGGATGCTCCTCTAGATTGAGCATATCATTGCTCTCTTTCCATTGTAATCCTCATACCATGGATTTTCTCTCTGTTTGCCTCAAGCTAATTTTCCAGAGATCTGTAGATGATTTTTTCTTCTGAGTGGTTTGGATCCAGCATTGACATTAAGTGTTGCAAGTACTCATTGCTCACTTTCTCCAATTGATCTTCTATCCTGAAAAATCTTCTACAATTGTGTTCATCTCTGAATTCCATTATCCAGTATGGATAAAAATGAACCTTCCTACCAGGTTCATATGGAATAATCAACTTCTTAGGCAAACCCTCCTTTGAAGTCCAGCTATTCCTCAATTCATTGGTCTTGTTGAATATTATCTTCCTTGCCTCTGGAGTGAATCCTCTAGATTTCTTCATCAAAGACCAAATCTTCCAGAGTTTGCTGTATCCTTCATTTAACACTTGGTCTAGGGGCCAGGAAACATTATTTCCTTCTTTATAGGTGAAAATTAACCTTTTTGGAAGCCTGGTTGTCCTATATGCAGCACTCACATTATCCACATCATCCAAGAAGAAATTGATGCTCGAATACTCTTCAATATCAGCAATGTATAGTTCAGTTTCTTTCTTGGTGGCAACCTTTGCAACTTGAGGAACCTCAGCAATTTGAATTGGTCTAGCCAATGGTTGTTTCCTTCTTCTGGTTCTCCTCCTTTCAGGTGAGAGCCTGACCTTTGGAAATACCAAGTTGTTGATGTCAAAGTCAAATTCCATAGGTTCTTCTTTTATGAGTTCCAAGGTATTGGATGCATGAGTATCTTGTGTAGGAGGTTCTGTAGGTTGAGGTGGTACTGATTCAACTTGAACTACTGGTTCTGGGCTCAAAGATCTCTTAGCAGGAATTTTAACTTTGCCTTTTCTTTTCTTGCACGCAGACTTTGTGTTCATCATCATCTTCTTCTTGAATTTGACCTCTTCTTCTTCAGCCTCTTGCTCTATCTCTTTCTCTAACTCTCTTACAAGCTCATCAGCCAATCTAGCTTCCTTCTCAGTGGATTCTGCAGATTTTCTCACAATTTGACCAGCTTGAAGTAACCTTGCAATTTCTTCGGCTTTGGTAGCTACAAAGTCAGGGTAATCTGCAGGAACACAAATTTCCACTCCCTCTCTGTAGACAAATTTCCAATCCCTCTCTATAGATAAATGCTAGACAAATTTCAAAATCTGGAATTAATTAGTACTTGTCTAATTGATGTGGTTATGGGAGGAATTTGCATTTGAGAAATCTGAGGATTAGCAGCCAGCCTCATGGTTATAGAGTCTTCAGGTTGAATGACTGGTTCTTCCTCACTAGATGAAATTATTGGAGCAGTTGGAGGTAGAGTAGAATGAAGTTGCTCCCCTAACTTGTTGACCTCTTATCTCCAAACTTCTCCCCCTTTTTGTTAGCATCAAGGGCTTGAGTAGTAGGCAAGTTCAACAAACTTGCAAGGAGAGCATTTTGTTTATTGTGAGCTTCAAGAATGAGCTTTTGATTTGCAAGGATAGTGCTCATTTGAACCTCTAACTTATCAACCTTTGCAGACATATTGTCAACCTTCTTACCTGTGTCTACATCTTTCTTCAGCTTTTGTTTAAGCTGTTGTATCTTTCAGGGAGGAAAAAGAAGCTCCAAGTTCTTGTTCTGAGATTCCAGAGCATTTTTAATTTCTAGCTTGAAGTCATCTTTGTCTATCACCCTTTGGTTAAGAAGACACTTGTGCAGTTTGAGAGTAGCCAGAAAATTCTCTTGCACAAGCTTTAGAGCGGGTTTAGCATCTTGTAGAGTAGCTACAATCTTCTCATACTGCACTACTAGCTCAGTGAAAGCATCCTTGGAGATATAATCTTTAGAGACTAGCCATTTTGGTAGATCTCCAGGTTGCTATGAAGGTTCTGCATCTTCATCAGTGAATTCAGAGTCAGACTGATTCACTTCAATAGCATTTGGAGATAGCTTGGTAAGAGCATCTGTAGCTCTTTGCATGGATTCTGAATTTTGTACCAAGTTTAGCTGTTGCTCAGCCTCCACATTGCCCTATTCAGCCCAAGAGTTTAGGTCAAAGACAGGGTGAGTAAAGGTTTCAGCTCCAAGAAGTGGTCTATCAAGGACGTTTTTAGATGTCTGTTGATAGAGACTTGTTCTAGGGGCATCCTCAACCTCCATTAACTCACAAGCAATGGCTTCATTCACCCTTATGTCTTTTGTACCTGCTTTTCTCTCATGCTCTCTCTCTTTTTGCATCAGGGGCTCCCCCTGGCTCACACCTCTCACACCCTCACCTTCACCTACTAAGGTGGAACTCTCAGACTCTCCTTTTTCCTGGCAGGAAGAAATTGCCAGACCCTCACTCTCATCCTCTCCTTTTGTCTGCTCATAAAGTAGCCTCTCACTCTCAGAGATGCCACTCCCTTATCTCAATCCTAGAAGTGTTTGAACTACAAGTGTGACTTTTGCTGTTGATGCAAGGAACACATTGATCAATGAATTTGATGTATCCATTGATCCTGTAGTTGGAGCTACCAACAGATAATTGTTGTTAAGCGTATCCATTGGTGAATAAACATTTGTCAATGGATGAGAAATATCCATCGATGAAGTAGAAGGAATAGCAGTTGATAGGGAAACTATGATAGAATCTGTGCAGAATGATTTTAAAGTAGACGACACAGATTCAGACATAGTTCCAGGAAAAAATGGCTGTTGGTCCAACAAATCATCTAAAAGATGATGACCAGCAGGATCTGAGTGAGGATCCTCCCTCAGATGAAAAGAGGGGGAATTTGCTTGTGATGTGGGAATCATGTCCACATCCAGAGATAGAGATGGTGAATTTTGAGTAGTTGGTGTGATTGCAGATAGAGAATTGGGCTGTGACTCCACATTTGTTGGAGCCACATCAAACTGAGTTTGAGAAGGTTCAATCAAGTAGGATTGAACAGTGTGTGACCCTTGTGCACCCAAAGTAACTTTAGGTTTCTTATTTCTGACAAAGGTTTTGGTTAGTGATTTTTGGCCAGTGGTGTCCCTTTCCCTCTTGTTCAATGTTCCTGGTTGGGAACTCTTTTCAATAACAACACCCTGTTGAGAGGATGCTGTTAGGGATGTGTTTAAATCCTTTTCAGCATTAACAGCCTTTTGGGAGACTGTAATGTGGCTAGGCTGGGACTTACTTACCTCTCCAACCTTATCCTTAGGGTTTCTTTGATGTTCACCTTGTCCCTCACCACTCACTACCACCTGAACACTCCCCTCAGAGGTTATGGTAGGTTTTACAACAAGTGCTTGTTGGGAAGCACTTGAGGTTGGTTTCTTTGACTTGGATATAGATTTATGTTTGGTTGCTTGGGTAGAAGACTGTGGGTTCTCAGACTCAGTCTCCATAGCAACACTCAATGACAAAGAACCTTGAGATTGAGTAGTAGGAAGAGGGTTAGTAATAGTTACCTCAATGATGCAAACAGTTGATCGGTTTGTTGAGTAAGTAACCTTTCCTTTGACTTCATTAAATCAATGAGTAATTGCAATTGTCATTGTTAGCATGTGATGTACTATAAAGTTGAATTTCGTTTCCTGAAAGTGCTAGTTCATGAACAGGTTAAATGTCATGTAGAATTACTTCAATTAGGCAATTAGCAGTTTCAAAATATACACATTCAGTTCATGTTATCACATATGCAGAGAGTTAAGCAAATAATGAATTCAAAAGGAAATTAGGCAATTTTCATTAAAAGATCGATAAGCTATTACATAAACTGATATGAGAACAGATGCCCTTAATAATCTAAGATCTAGGAGGATCTTCTGGGTTCTTTTCCTTTTTGGCAGTAGCAGCTCTGCGAGAGAAGATCCTTGACATTGTGATGGCAAGGCCAATGATTCTCTCCTGCTCCTCCAGTGCCCGGAGCCGCTCCTGCTCCCTTTCTTCAGCTTCTCTAGCTCTTGCCTCAGCCTCCAGTTCCTCTTCGATGACCAGGTTCATCAGAAGGAAACTCCACTCCAACTCTTGCTCGTAGGTCAGTTTCTTGAGAATGTTGACCGGAACCTTATCCGCAGGATAGCTAACCCCATCGACGACCATAGAAGATGACCGATAGTCAAAGAGGATCTCGTCGACATATCGGAAATGCATGAAGAAATCCATGAGGGAGTTGAAGAGAGATTTGAAGGAATGAGGATTTGAGAGAATAAGTTGGAGTAGAGTTTTGAAGAAATGATAGTATTTATGACTGGATGCTATATGTATATATATAGGTGGATTTGGAATATGAATCGATGAAGGGACACACTTATAATACCAGTTATGGATGCATGCAAGGCTAGGCTATACCAACAGTCTCTCTCTTAGATTCCCTAGAAAGTGTCTTGATTAATCCTATTTACAATGTTAATAAAAATACGCAAGAATCAAAAAGACAATTTCTAAGAAATCAATTAGCACAAATAGCACATAAGCATGCAATCACACATATCAAGACAAATATTCGGTCACGAAATGGTAAAAAATGATTTGACAGCACAGTCATGACCAAAATAAAACAAATAAATTACCCAATGGATAAAAGAGTAAATTCTCAAAAAATGAGCTTCCCGTTGATATGTATTATTGAGATAACACACACAAAAGGAAACTAAATATCCACCGAATAAATAAAGATAAAATCCAAATCCATTATATCTATAATAGCCTAACATGGGTTTTGCTCCCATTTAGTAAATTACTAATTTGTCCTTTGATTATATTAATGTGAAAAAATTGAAGTTGAGAGGAATTGAACCCATGACCATCCAAATACTATAACTTGATGTTGACACTTACAACCACTAAGACAAATCACTCATTTGTGAAATGCTTTAAACTCATTCACTACATACTCAAATAACCCACTTATTAGAAATTTTTGCTTTATAATTTATTCAGGATAAAAGTGTTTACATAATTATACTAATTTTAATAATTTGAATTTCGATAAGAATTAAACATACGACATTCATATACTCATAAATTTATATCCACATTTATTTTTATGATTTATTAAAGATAAAATCATTTAAAAAAATTCTCATATAATAGTAAAAAATGATAGTCGATGATGGGAAAATATAAATTGACATATAATGTCGTCGATGTCAGAATTAAAAAAGGTATCGAGGTGGCCGAAAATTTGTCAAAAAAATCAAAGTGAGGAGGTAGGTGGCCAAAAATAAGTCATCAACGGATATTCGACACATCCGTTGATAGGTAAATTTTGACTTAGACAGAATTTCGTACATTTTCTTGTAAAAGAAAATTCAAACTAATTTCTGACTGCTCATTCAACCATGCAAATATCTTAGATAAATTAGGAAAAATTCAGCATACCTAGCTCATTTACCAACCTTGTGAATGTTGATTCATCAAGTGGCTTGGTAAAGATATCTGCAAGTTGCTTCTCACTAGGAACAAACTGAAGTTCCACAGTGCCTTCCATCACATGTTCTCTGATGAAGTGATATCTAATGTTTATGTGCTTGGTCCTGGAATGTTGCACTGGATTCTCAGATATGGCAATTGCACTACTGTTGTCACAAAATATTGGGATTCTATCAACTCTTAAACCATAGTCAAGCAGTTGATTTTTCATCCATAGTATTTGTGCACAACAACTCCCAGCTGCAATATACTCAGCTTCTGTAGTAGAAGTGGAAACTGAATTCTGCTTCTTGCTAAACCTAGAGACCAGCTTGTTCCCTAAGAATTGACAAGTGCTTGTGGTACTTTTTCTGTCAATTTTACAACATGCATAATATGTATTTGAATAACCAGTTAGATTAAAACCAGATTCTCTAGGATACAAAATGCCAAGGTTTGGTGTTCCTTTGAGATATCTGAAAATCCTTTTAATAGCTATCAAATGAGATTCCCTGGGATCATCTTGGAATCTAGCACATAAACAAGTAGAAAACATAATATCAGGTCTGCTTGCTGTTAAATATAAAAGTGAGCCCACCATGCCCCTATAACTTGAGATGTCCACTTTCTTCTCCTTAGTATTCAACTCAAGTTTAGTGGCAGTGGCCATGGGTGTTTTTACAGAAGCACAATCCAGCAGGTTAAATCTTTTCAAAAGATCATTAACATACTTTGATTGGCTAATGAAGATACCATCACTAACTTGCTTTACTTGTAAACCAAGAAAATAAGTTAGTTCACCCATCATGCTCATTTCATATTTACTTTGCATAAGTTTGGCAAACCTTTTACAAAGCTTCTCATCAGTAGACCCAAAGATTATATCATCTACATAAATTTGTACAAGTATCATAGAGCCATTGACATTTTTGTAAAAGAGAGTTTATCAACAGTACCTCGAGTGAAGTGATTATCTATAAGGAACTGTGAGATAGTGTCATACCAGGCTCTTGGTGCTTGCTTCAGGCCATAGAGTGCTTTGAGAAGAAAATAGACATACTCTGGAAACTCTGGAGCTTCAAAACCAGGAGGTTGACTCACATACACCTCTTCTTCCAAAATGTCATTTAGAAAAGCACTCTTGACATCCATCTGATAGACTTTGAAATTGGCATGAGCTGCATAGGCCAGGAAGATTCTGATTGCTTCTAACCTTGCTACAGGTGCAAAGGTCTCATCAAAATCAATTCCTTCTTCTTGGCAATAGCCTTTTGCAACCAATCTTGCTTTGTTCCTTGTTACTATGCCATTCTCATCCATCTTATTCTTGAATACCCATTTAGTGTCAATCACTGACTTGCCTTTAGGCTTGGGTACAAGCTTCCACACTTCATTTCTCTCAACTGGTTTAGCTCCTCTTGCATTACTAAAACCCATTCTGGATCTAGGAGGGCATCCTCAACTCTCTTAGGTTCTTCTTTAGACAGAAAACTGCTGTACATGCATTCTTCTTGAGTTTCCCTTCTAGTTTGGACTCTGGCATTTGAATCTCCAGTGATGAGTTCAAATGGGTGATCTCTAGTCCATTTTCTTGATGGTGGCAGATTTAATCTTGATGACGTAGCTTCATTCTCCCTGTGTTGATCATTCTGATTAGTTGTTGAGTGATGACTCTAAGAAACTCCCCCTAAGTGTGTGGCTCTCGAGGTTGGAGTGCTAACAGAGTTGTCATAGGATAATTCTCTGTGACTATCAACGGGTAATCCAGAATTGTCTTCAATGGATGGAGCTTCCTCAACATCAACGAATGATGTCCCACGCTCTTCACTCTGAGCATGCTGCAATCTTACACCATTCGATGTTGCTTCTACATCATCTTCACTACTTTCACCATTCATATCATTTTTAAATGATAGATCTTCATGGAAACCTTCATTTATTAACCCTTGGATTTTCTTGTCATCAAAGACAACATGTATGGATTCCATAACAATGTTAAGTCTTAGGTTATAGATTGTATATGATTTCCCTGTTGAGTATCCAACAAAGATACCTTCATCTGCTTTGGTGTCAAACTTTCCAATGTTTTCACCTTGATTTCTCAGGACAAAACATTTGCAACCAAAGACATGTAAGAAGTTAACTATTGGCTTCTTTCCCTTGAATAGTTGGTATGGAGTCAGTCCTTTTGCTTGATTGATCAAAGAAATATTCTGAGTGTAGCAGGCAAAGAAATATTCTGAGTGTAGCAGGCCCGGAAATATGTTGGCAACTTTGATTCTTCAAACATTGTTCTTGTAGCTTCAATGAGAGTCCTATTTTTCCTTTCCACTACACCATTTTGTTGAGGAGTCCTAGGTGTAGGGAATTCTTGGATAATTCCTTGTTCTTCACAGAACTCTCTCATCATAGAGTTCTTGAACTCAGTCCCATTGTCAATTCTCATCCTTCTTACTTTGAAAGAGGGATTATTGTTGACTGTTCTGATATGATTGATGATGATTTCTCCTGCCTCATCCTTGGAGTGCAGAAAGAATGTCCACATGTATTTAGAGAAGTCATCCACAATCACTAGACATTATCTCTTCTTAGAGATTGACATTACATTGACTGGTCCAAATAGATCCATATGAAGTAGCTGTAGAGGATGATCAATGGAGGACATTAACTTGGATTTGAAAGAGGCCTTCTTTTGCTTCCCTTTTTGGCATGCATCACACAATCCATCCTTGGAGATCAAATTTTGGAATACCTCTAACCAGATCCTTTTTCACTAACTCATTCATTGCTTGGAAATTCAAGTGTGACAGTTTCTTGTGCCATACCCAACCTTCATCTACACTTGCCTTGCTGAAGAGGCATGTAGCTGTATTTGTACTTGTTGAATTGAAGTCAGCTGTGTACACATTCCCTTTCCGATTGCCTGTCATCACTATCTTGTTGTCATTTTTCTTGAAAACAACACAAGCTTCTGAAGTAAACCACATATTTTGACCTTTATCAAATAGTTGACTGATACTAAGCAACTTGAGTCCTTCAACTAGTGCTACATCCTCAATGACAACATTTCCTTTTGAAATCAAGCAATATCCTCTATTATATCCTTTGCTGTTGTCTCCAAAGGTAATGCTAGGGCCAGCTCTCTCCTCGAACTTAGTGAGCATGGTAGAATCTCCATTCATATATTTGGAACAGCCACTATCCAGATACCAGAGGCTCTTTCTGTCTCCCTGCACACATCAAAACCAAATCAAGTTGATATTGGTACCCAAGTTTCCTTGGGTCCTGCAGTGTTAGCCTTTTTCTTGCCTCTCAAATCCTTTGGTCTAGACTGAGTTAAATCAATCTTGACTTTGGGAGTGGGCCTTTGAAAGCCAGGATTTGAGCCTTGCTCAAATGCATTATAGAAGTTAGAATTAGGCATAGTATGTGCATGCATGTTATTCATTATCCATGGCATCTGAGGCATATTGAAAGCATTATATTATGGATTGTGCATGAATGGCATGTTTGTATATATATAGACTAGATGCATGAGAAGATTGAGCAGTAGTATTATGCATAACATACATAGCCGAAGTAGGCAAGTGTAAAGGCATGAGAGCATTTTTCAATTTTCTACAGCTAGGAGATAGGTGATTAACACTGCCACAATTAACACATTCTTTCCTAGGAGCATACTTATCAGGTGTATAATTGTTGTGTTTATTAATCCCTACTTTGCCATTTCTGTTCTTTCTCCTTCCTTTAGCTCTTGACTCAACTTTCTCTAACTTGTCCTTCAATTGCTTTTGGGACACGTGACCTATGTTATCTTTCTCAACTGATTTTGTTTTGCTACATTCTCCTATCTCAAAGTTTTTTGCTTATGGGACCATATTGATCATTCAATTTAACTAGAGTTGCTTTGTTGACAGTGTTGGCTTTCAATGGATGACATTGATATATATCCATCGATGGCTCGTTGTTCAATGGGTAACTGCAGGTATCATCCGTTGACACACTGTTTGAAGCAGTCTCTCCATCAATTCCTAACTTTGCTTCTCCTAACTTGCTAAAGGAGTTGATTCCTTGGACACTACAGATTTCTCCAGTAGTAGCCCTAGACCTTCCCCAAAAGTCAATTAGATCTTGATCTTTTTTCAACTGTTCTTTCAAAACCTTCTCTCGTTTAAGAGCTTCAATCAATCCATCTTTAGCTTCCTGGAAATCTCTTCTCATAATCTCAAACTCGATTAACTGAGTTTCTATCAAAGCATTCCTATCACTTAACTTTTCATTTAGAACCTTTATCCTCTTGTTTTCTTTGTTAAGCGATTTCAGGGAAACACGCATGTTATACAATTCAAAAGACATCTCATCAATTGTACTAACACATTCAGCTTTAGACAGATCAGATACATTAGAATAGAATACCTGGTTGCTTATTGAACTAGCTTCTTCATCTTTCTCATTTGCCATGAGGGCAAGGATGACAAACTCTTCTTCTGCATCAGAATCTCCACTAGCAACCCAATCACTGTCTCTAGACACAAATGCTTTTTTCTTTTGATTGAGAAGATCAAAATATTTCTTCTTGTAGTCAACAGTTCTAAATTGTTTCTTCTCATTCTCAGCTTTAGGCTTTCTGCATTCATTGGCAAAATGGCCAGCAATTCCACATTTGAAACATTTGAACTTAGATCTGTCAACCATGTCTTTAGATGGTTGATGATTCCTTCTGAATTGCCTGCCTCCTGCTGGGTTCCTTTTGAATTTGAGCTTTGAGAATCTCCTTGACAGAAATGCTAGATAGTCACCCAAGTCATCAGATTCACCTCCACTTGATGCATCCAGTTCTTCAATCAACTTGCTTTTCCCTCTGCTAGTATCAGCTCCACCTTCACAAGTCTCTGAACTTGGTGTGGTCTTTGTGCTCTCCATCTTCTCACTCACTTGGCTTACTGGAATATTGGCCACCAAGGCAACAGATCCAGCCTTCTTCTGGATCTTCTCCACTTCCTCATCTTGTTGCAAGTCAAGCTCATAGGTTTTCAGGATACCATACAGTCTCTCAAGTGTAAATTCTTTGTAGTCTTGAGAGTTCCTCAATGAGACTGTCACTGGCTTCCATTCCTTAAGAAGAGATCTCAAAAATTTTAGGTTGGAGTCCTTGGTTTCATATTTCCTCCCATACAACTTCAGACCATTAGTAGCTTTTGAAATCTACTAAATATGTCTGTCAAATTTTCACCAGAGGAATAGTGAAAATGTTCATGCTGTTGTATTAGGAGATGCATCTTGTTTTCTCTGACTTGTTCAGTTCCTTCACAGATTGTTTGAATGGTGTCCCACACTTGCTTGGCAGAGGTGCAGTTTATAACACAATCAAACATATCTTGGTCAATACCATTGAATAAGATGTTCATGACCTTCTTATCCTTATGTATCACTTCCAAGTCCTCATCTGTGAACTCATCCTGAGGTTTTGAAATAGGCCTTCCAGCAGCTGCAGAACCAGCAGCTTCACCAACACTAGAGCTAGGCTTTATAGGAATATGAGGGCCTTTCTCTATGCAATCCACATAGTCTTCGTTTAGTGCTGAGAGATGGAGATGCATCTTTACCTTCCAATGAAAGTAGTTGTCTTTGTCAAGAATTGGAATCTTTACCTTTGTATCCTTCTTTCCCATGGTGCTAGATCTTTAAACTTCTTGTATGTTAGAAGTTTGCTCTGATACCAATTGTTATTTCCTAGTTGCACACCTCAAGATTGTAGAAGGGGGTTGAATACAATCTTGTAAATTTCTTTCGATTTTAAAACAAGACAACAATCAAGCTTCAATGGAAATACATGGATAAATTGAAAACTAAAACGTAAAGTAGATAGAAACGAACAAGCACATAACACACTTAAAAATTTCAGGTGGGGTTTTGCTCGACTCCACCTGAGGGTTGTATTGAAGAAAACTTCTCTGTGTAAACGAGTACACAGCTGCGAATACAAAGCTAAACTGTTACAAGAGAACCTAATGCTTTTTGCTTTTTAGCTCAGTGTTTCTCTTCTTACTTGGCTATGCTACACTTGAAGTATATATATACTTCAAGGTACAAACCCTACAAAATAAACGAATCTTATAAGTCAAAGTATTCTGCAGGGTTGTTGCCACTCCTTTTTCTCCATGTGATACAATTGTCTGGTTGTCTTGGACGGATATGAACTAGATTTACTGATAGAGTATATTTTTATATATATATTTTAGATGATTTTATTCTCATATTCATCGTGTTTTGCACTGATTTGGATATTTATTTAATAGATTTTGATGTTTTATTGTAGGATACAAGGAATTTCTAAACATGGAAGGATTTGGAGAAAAAGATCTATTTTGGAGCTATTTTAGAAGAAAATTCGGAATTATGGGACTACACGGGCTCTTGATGTTGTTTGGGCCATAACTTGAGTTCCAGAAGTCCGTTTTTAGCGATCTTATAGTCCACGCGAAGCTTGTGGAATTCTCTTTAATTCAGAGGTGGTCCAGTAAGCAAAATTTAGTTGGAACAGCCCAGAAACAGAGGAGAACAGACAGCTACGAATTTTTATTAGAGAATCCTAGTCGGTTTAGAGGACTTCTTTTGTAAATTTATTAAAGCATTAAATTAATTTATTATGAGGGGGGCTTACTTTTTCATTCTTGGAGCTAGGGTTTTTTTCATCTCTCTTTCATAGATACAATTGTTTTTAGCTTGGATACTTTTGTTCTTCATTAATTCAAGGTACTTCTTTATCTTCTCTTGCTTTAATAGTATATGTTTTATATGGCTTTCTTAATTGCTTTCCTTGCTTTAATTCCTAGCATGAGTGAGTAGTCATTTTCTAGGGCTCAAGGGGAAGCCATGTTTACACCATGATATTGGATTGATTTTCACAGTAGTTTGGCTGGTTTGAGTGATTGTAATTGATATGTTTTTATGTATAATTTGTGTAATTGGCCAATATCACAGATTAATTGTATGCAATAATGGTAATAGATCGAGAGATAATGTATTAATTAGAGGCACACATACAATTAGCCGAATGAATGTGAATGCGAGAGCATCATTGGATTTCTGAGAACGTTGATACTCGAGAGAGATTAACATATGTTTTAATTACTTGACCAGGTGAATTACTAGAGGTTGTTATTATGTAAGCATGTTTCGAGAGTGTTAATACTCGAGAGAGATTGACATACTCTAGCTATGTGACCACTTTATTTGCCTTAGCTTAAAACCAATTTGGTGTGAACATGGTGAACCCGATTGCCCTAGACTTTAGTTAATTGATTTATAAACATATTTATTTGCATTATTTAGTTAGATAAAACAACTTTCACTAATCGTTAATCTCTAGAAACAATTTGCAATAATTAGATTAAATTTCTTGAAACATGTCTCCTTGTGGATTTGACCCGTACTTGCTAGTATTTGCTAATAACAGACACCGTGCACTTGCATATAGATATAATAAAACACATCAAGTTTTTGGCGCCGCTGCCGGGGAGACAACTAGTTTCTGTTGATTTTAATTTAGTTGTTCAGATTGTTTCCATTGTCTCATTGGAACCTTTGTTCCAATTGAGGCAGATTTTTCTGCGTTTTGGCTTTGTTGATTGTTAAAGGTTATTATGGTGAAGTTGATACTTTAGCACTTCTCTCTTCCATGTTGGAGCCACGAACTCAGGGAGTTGCCTCATTACGGACTACAGAGCCCATTGCACGTCCAATGAGTATCAATGAGATGTCACAAGTGGCCCCTAAAACATACAACTTTTGCCTAATTTGTGGTGTTCAGGGTCACTATGGTTATGAATGCTCTTACAATATCTATAATTCTCAGAATGCTCATTGGGGACAAATGAATTCTTTTGAAGAAGGATATGGGTACAATCAGTACTCTAATACTTGTGATCAAGAATGGATGGACCAATCTACTTTCTCATACGTAGACAATGGTGCTCAGAATTTTTCGTATCATGATCAACAACAGTTTGAGCAACAATATTATCAGTCATATGAGCAGCCGCCACTGCAACAATATGAATATCCTCCGCTACAAGAACAGCTACAGGTTTCTCAAACCAATGTAGATGCGCAACCAGATCAAACGGGTGAGTTATGGGATATGCTGATAAAGTTAAAAATAGTTTTGATGAGACCACCGAGATGATTGAAGACTTCAAAAATCAGAAATTGATGATGGAGACTGAAATTGCAAACTTGGTTAGCTTTTCCACTACATGGCAACCCGATTCTTTACCATCACCATCTATCCAACCAAAAGAGGACTTGACTGATCTCATTCTCAGAAGTGATCAAGAGTATGAAAGTTTCTCCATGGGTGTTGATGATGTGACCATTGATAAAGAGAAGGAGCATGCCATTGATGACAAGATCAATGATGTTGTTGTTGAGGACAATGTGAGTGATGATAAAGTAATAAAAGAAAGCAATACCAAGATGGTTGTTGTTTCTCTTCCACAACTTGTGCCTAAGCTACCATTCCCAAATCGAAACATAGCTCATGTGGATCAATGGTTTGGTATTGGTAAATTTGCTTTCGATCTCGCCTCTACTTACAAGGCTCCTTTGCTTGAGAATACTTGTTACAACGTTGATGTGATAACAAAAATTGTCCAAGATGATCTTTCTCAAATTTTGATTGGTTCTCCATACAAAGTGGCTCTTAAGTGTGAAGTCCAAGAAAGGGGAGGAGGAGATGGAAGTGTCTGCTTAATCAATGATGTGATAAGCCAAGAATTTCAAATGGCTCCTGAAAAAGTGAGGAGTGTTGAAAAACCACCGCCTGAGCCTCCATCTCATGTGAATATAAATGGAGTTAGTTTTGTTCATGATGTTGAATTTTATCGTTGTTTTATCACAAAATTTTCCAAAACTACGCAAGCACTAAGTCAGTTGTTGTTTATTAATGTCTTGTTTTATTTTACTAATGCTTGTTTGGAGATTTTTTGCAGGATAAAAACAACTAGGAATAATACTTTTGATACTTTTCGCGGTGATGAGTTTATGAACGAGGAAGTGTATATTCCGCCTTTACTGAATGATTTAGAAGAGGATGAGATGATGGTCTTAGAAAGATAGCACTTTTTGGAACGTAACCCAAGATTGTTGTAGAACCATAAAAAAAAATCTTTCATTTTTTTAAGTAGAATTTTTTGTATATTTTTTTGATTTTATTTTTACTCCCCGAAGGTGCCTTGATGATTTTTGTGTGAAGTATTTCAGGTGAAAAAGAAAAAATAATGTTTTGTTGTGATTTGTATGGCTACCCATGGTTTCAAAATTCCTCCCCGTGGTGCTTGAATTGCTGTTGCGGCACTTAGAAAAAATGAAGAACGTAAGCACGGTGCATTATCGGCTAACTGCAGTGCTTAAATTCATGTCTAATCTGTGAAGCAACAAAAAAGAGTCTGAAGGCGGGAACCGCGGGATGTACTTTTCATCCCACGGTGCACGACCTTCCTGTACCAAACATGTGTATTACATGTTCATACTCCTCTGACCCATGTACGTATGTATAATTATATGGGTTTACGGGTCCTGAGGATGACCTCAGGTAACACCCTGAGATTAAGACAATATATAATACATAATAAAGGGTTATTTATGTAAATACAGGGGGTATAAAGATATTTACAGATTTGCCATTATCATTTACACTTAAAAATCACATGTCCTCAGGAAACTCCCTGAGGTCATCCTCAGGGCCAGTTTTCTCTAATTATATTATATTATAATATATTTTATTTACTAACTTTATTTTCCTTTTTGTTTTTAAGTTATTAACTAATATATTTATGTTACAAATATATGTAAATATTATATATATTTTTATATTATTATTATTATTATTATTATTATTATTATTATGTAAATATTAGTTTTGTTACTCTATTGTAAATATCTTTATTTGACTTCAATATTATATAAACATTTTTTTAACATACATATATATTATTATATTTTGTTATTATTATTATCCTATTTTAATTATTACGTATATTAATATTACTAAATATGTATTTTTTTAATCTTTTTATTTACTTATTATTTATTTAAAATAACTTCTATTCTAACTATACTTTTGTTAGATATTGATTCAAGTGGTATCAGGATCTGGACTACTGATATGCTGACGTCATCAGCAATACAATGTCAGTATTAGGTTATCATCAGGATTAGAAGCTGGTCAGTATTTTGTGAAGATTCTCATTAGACCAGAGATCAAGGAAGATTGATATGTCGGTTCCTAAATTATAGGAAGGCAGCTATCATACAAGATATGCATTCAGTGTGATATGTAATTGATTTAGAATATCTTGTAATTGATAGTGTAATTGTGTACGCTATATAAACACAGTTTAGGTTTTACATTATTGTAATCGCTTATATGAGTTACCTTGTAACCTAGCAGTTCTTAAGAACATAAGAATTTCTTAAGAGAGTTTGTAACAGTTTAATATCAGAATTAATAAAGCTGTTATTGATTCATACTTGTGTTATTTCTGTTTAAAGTCGAAAATCTTATACAATTGTATTCAACCCCCTTCTACAATTGTTATTTACTGGGCAACAACTTTTTATACATTATTTAATGTAATATTTTTGTGAGTCCTAATTTGTATTATAAATGTAATTATGTATTTAAGAGATAAGAAACAAAAAAAAACTAAACAAAAAGAAAATAGTTTTGTAATTGTTTGTGAATTATTATTATTTATTTATGTTATGTACTTGTGTTGTGTATACTAGCTTATAACCCGTGCAACGCACGGCTCCTTTTTTAATATCTATAATTATATTAAAATTTTAAATTTTATATGTTATTAATTTACATATCAATTTTTGGATAAAAAATTGATATATATAAGATTTTATATGTTCGATTTAATATTTGTATTCTATCTTGAATTCTTAAAATTTGATTTGAACGATTTTACCGTCCATGTGAAATTAACAAAATAATGTTTAATTCATTGATGGTTTAATTATTATTTTCAAATCAAATCAACGCAGAATCAAACACAGGTTGAATTTATTCGATTTTTTGCGTTGAAAATTCTATTGAAAATTTTGTTGAATATTCAACCAAATTCTATTAGGCCTTAAAAGAATTTGACGATTTTTTATGTTGAAAATTCTATTCGATTTAGAAAATTTACTTATATTTGGTTGAATTTATCAAAATCATTTTTAGTATTGAATATACTTCTACTAACAACCAAATACAGGTTTTAATATTTGAAAATAACGATTTCCATCTTTTGATTTTAAGACCTAACGATCTTTTTTATTTTGGTATATAATAGAAATTTAATGTTATTTACATAATAATTAAATTGATCTCCTTATTAAGTTATAACTTTTTTATTTTAGATTTTTTAAAATCCAGGTCTAATATAACTTCTTTTAACTTATAATCTTTTTATAAAATAATTATTTTTTATATAGTATAATTTTGATCGTCTATTTAAAAAAAATTTATATCCAACGGTTGAGATTGTTTTGGCAACGACAAATTATCATAGAATCAAAATTTTGGATAAGATATCTTTTACAATTATTATATATAATTTTTTTTAATTAAATTATTGAAAATCATATAGATTTTGAGATAATCTCGAAGAATTTAATACTTATAAAATTGTTTGTTAAAAATACTAATTAAATTTGATGAATTAAAATATTTTAAAAAATGTTAATTAAGGTGTGCTAAAAGCTTCTTAGTTTCCTATCTTTTAGGCGTACACAGAGCCCCAAAAGGTCACATCTACGAACATGTAACATATTAATTAAAGCTGGAGTTAATTACTTTAATATTATAATAATTTTCTCATAATTAAGCGAGAGATTATACATTAATATTACATACTGTATTGGACTACTGGTGGGAATAGGAGGCAGGTCAATAAATACTCTTCTAGTATAGTTCTGATTTCTGACCTATGGTAATACCTATTATTGTTTCTCTTACTTTTATTATATAATAGGATATAATTTGTGCTCGATCTTGAATTATTAAAATTTGATTTTGACAATTTTATAGCACGCATGAAATTAACAAAATAATCTTTAATTTAGTGATTATTTAAAAATTATTTTCCAATTAAAACTTTAATATTAATAAAATAAAATTTAATTGTATCATTTTTTAATTATATCTTTTTCATATTATAATTTTCTTTTTAAAATTCAATTCTAATACGATTTTGCTAAAATATATCTTTTTTAGATTATAATTTCCTTTTTAATATGATATATACATGTCATTAACAAAAGTACAGTGCACATCCTCCGAATCTATTGGCATAATGTATGTTTCTCTTACATGGCTTCTTAAAATGTTACCTACTTAGGAGGGTGAGCCCTCACAAAATGTTTCCCAGGTAGACAAACATATAAATCCTTCGTCTTTAGTTCATATATAGATTTTTGATAGAATAATGTAATTATACAATGTATTAGGATTTGTTTTCCCTTGTATTTATAAATTTTTGATAGAATAATGTAATTATTATTGTATTAGGATTTTTTTTCCAATTCATTGTAGACATCTTTTTTATTTGTTTATTTGTAATTGATTTTATTTGTTTATACATATTTTATTTGTTTACTAAATTAAAGATATTTTTAAATTAAATTTAATTCCAATGATGAAGAAAAAAAACAAATCGATGAAGAAAGGGTATTATAGTAAATTAACAAAGTGAAAATTATATAAATAAATATATAAGGATATAATTTATAATCCAACGGATGACTTTTAATCCAATTTAATCCAACGGATCATATGCTTTTGGTAGTACAAAGACGACGACCAAAAATTTGGATAAGATCTCCCTTATGCTTATTAATACCTTATATATAATAAGCATAAGGGAGATCTTATCCAAATTTTTGGTCGTCGTCATTGTAATACCAAAAGCATATGATCCGTTGGATTAAAAAATTGGATTAAAAGTCATCCGTTGGATTATAAATTATATCCTTATATATTTATTTATAATTTTCACTTTGTTAATTTACTATAATAGCCTTTATTCATCGATTTGTTTTTTTTCTTCATCATTAAAACTAAATTTAATTTAAAAATTTGATCCAAAATTATATGATCCGTTGGATTGAAAATAGACGATCAAGATTAGATCACATAAAAAAGAAATTCTAATCTAAAAAGGATATAATTAGAAAATGTTGTATTACAAGTGAATTTTAAAAGAAAATTATAATCTAAAAATGATATAATTAAAAAAGGTTGTATTATAATTGAATTTTAAAAAGAAAATTATATTCTAAAAAGGATATAATTAAAAAAAGTTGTATTAGAATTGATTTTTATTTTTTATTTATTAGTATTAAAAAATTTCATATTTACTATTTGGCCTTTATCTTGAGATCTAGAAATCAGATTTGAATGATTTTACAATCCATGCTAACCTCATAAAATTATCTTTAATTTAGTGATGCTTAATTTAATAATTATTATTCAAATAGAAACACTCAGAATAACAAGAGAAAATATAATTACGAATTTTTACATTAATCCTGATCTATGTAGAAGTTCTACATTGATAATACTATCAATTGTAGAAAACCTAATTGTATATGATTTAAATCACTGACATATACGTTTTCGTATTTCAATATAAATATACTTTTTATTTTATAACATATTAAAATATAAAACATTTTTATGCTAAATCCAACGATTTTCATTTATTTATTTTAAGATCTTTGTCGTACAGATGAATAGACGATTATCAAAATTTTGGACAAAATCTATCTTACATAAATATATATACGGAGTACTTTTTAGTTTATAACATATTAAAATATAAAACATTTTTAATGCTAGATCCAACGGTTTTCATCTATTTATTTTAAGATCTTTGTCATACGGAGGAATAGACTACCAATTATCAAAATTTCGGATAAAATATCTCTTACATTTATTATTAAAACTAGCTTATAACCCGTGCAACGCACGACTCCTTTTTAATATCTACAATTATATTACTTTTATGACATTTTATAAGTTATTAATTTACATATCAAATTGGTGTTTTTACCAATTTACTAAATTTTTTAATAATAAATATAATTAATAATAACTAAACCAATTAATAAATTGGTTTACAAAATTTATATTATTATAAATATATTAAATTATTATATAAATTAAATAATTAATTTATTATTATAAAATTACATTATAATAAATTATTAAATAATTAATATATTAATATAAATTAATATATTTATATTAATTAAATAATATATTAATATTAATTAATATATTAATATTAATTATATAATACATTAATTAAATAATTAATATATTATTTAATTAATATAAAAAATTTTATTATTATATTAAATTGGTGTTTTATTGGTGTTTTCTTATATAAATATATATACGGAGTACTTTTTAGTTTATAACATATTAAAATATAAAACATTTTTTATGCTAGATCCAGCGGTTTTCATCTATTTATTTTAAGATCTTTGTCATACGAAGGAATAAACTACCGATTATCAAAATTTCGGACAAAATCTCTCTTACACTTATTATTAAAATTGTATTTGATTGTGAGTAGAACTATCTTTAAATAATTATAAGGATATTTTGATAATCAAAATGAATTATGAATATAATTCATAATCAAATAGTGTTTTCAACTTAAAAAATCGTCAATATCTTCTCTTTATTGTTTCTGTGTAGATTTAATTATATTAAACCATCATTAATTTAAATATTATTTTGTTAATTTCATGTGGGCTGTAAACGTCCAAATCAAATTTTAAAATTCAAGATAGAGTACAAATATTAAATTGAACATGTAAAATCTTATATATATCAATTTTTAAACACCAATTTGATATGTAAATTAATAACTTATAAAATTTCATAAAAGTAATATAATTGTGGCTTAATGACCTTTTGGCCCTTCAAGTTTGCACATTTATACCCATAAAGCCCTATAATTTTAAAGCGTTCCTTTTCGCCCCTCCAACTTAAAAAATGTACCTTTTAGCCACAAAATCGTCGCCTTTTTTGACACAAAACCGTCGTCTTTTAGAACGAATAGACGGCGGTTTGTGGCAAAAAGGTACATTTCTGAAGTTGGAGTGGCAAAAAGGAATGAGTTTAAACGTTAGGGCTTTATGGGTATAAGTGTGCAAACTTGAAGGGCCAAAAGGTCATTAAGCCTATAATTGTACATATTAAAAAGTAGCCGTGCGTTGCACGGGTTATAAGCTAGTTATATATAAAGTATTAATGTTACATACGTACTGGCCAGTTAACCTTACTCAGTCTTGTAACACCGTTCCAGTTCTTCTACCTGTTCTTCCTTACTATCTCATCATAGGCAGCGAACACATCATATATCCAGCAAATACCCGACACCTTTGATTCCAAGGGAGTTTTCTTTCTTTTCTTTTTAGTGTAATTTTATTTTGTTTTTAGTTGTAGTTTTGTATTTGTTCATTAGTTCATTGGGGATAATGAACCACTCAAGTGTGTGGATGGGTTCTTAATGTTAAGAAAATTCAAAAAAAAAATAGAAATTTAAAAATCCAAAAAAAATGAAAAATTAAAAACTTCTGTATATTGCCATGTCTCATTGTGTGTTAACAAGGATATGAGAGCTTATTTTGCATGATTATTTGATATGTCACATTTATGAAACTTGGATTACGTCTTTGTCAATTTTAGTGAGTACTGAAGCATGCTTTCACCTTGTGAGATCTTGAGCTTAATTTATGATTGGTACATTTTATATCAATCGATATTTATTGTTGTGTGTTGTTCATCATTGAGTATGTTGCTCTAGAACTTGTTTTAAACCATTTTGAGACTACATGGTACGTGTATGCATAAAAATAATAAAGGCACCAGGATTAACCACATTTATCTAAACATTACCCGTGAATTATATCCTTAGTGAACCCCTTTGAGCCTTTTATCCATTATTTTTGTGTATTACCACTCTAAATTCTTGAGCCTACTTATTTATTCTTCTCTTGATTTACTAGTAGAGCATTTTGATTCATTTGGGGGTTGGTGAGTGCATAGTGTGGGGATTTCTTTGTTAAGGTATGTTCATTTGGTGGGAATCAATATCAAAAGAAAAAAAGGAAAAAAATGAGAGGCTTGTATTAGAAATTATTCTTGGTGACTTTTCACTGCCCTTGGTTACTAGAGTTAAAAAAAAAGAGAAAAAAAAGATCGAGTAGAGTTTGTGTTCATTGGTTTGTGCAATATGAAAGAAAAAAAAGTACATGGTAATATGTGCTTGGGGTTTAATGCTTGTGAGAGTTTGCTCAGCTTTTACATGATCAAAATTTCATGTTGGGTGCTTTAATGAGAAATAAACATTTTACTCTATTAGTTTGTCAAGTTAGCCATTTGTTAGCCTTTTTCTTGATTCCCTAACCTTCACCTTAGCCACGTTACAACCCTTAACAAAGACCTTTTGATTTGTGCATGCATGTATTCAAAGTAGTGGAGATTTGGTGGACAACCAAGCATATGGTAGCACAATACTTTATTGATTGAACTTGAGCGAATACACTTCACCTATACACTTGTGTGATTTGAGAGTTATGTGAGCTTTTCTATCCATAGCATGTTACTCAGTGAATGCGGCATTGATATTAATTTCATGATCATCTTGTCTATCTAGATTGTGTGCTTATTTGGATAGTCTTGTGCATATGATGTGTAAGTGAATAGACTTTCAATATTGTGCGATTGAGGTTTACTTGTGTGGAGTACTATGATATGTTGCATACTCGAGACTTGGCAGAAAAAAATGAATTTTGTGGATGTATTCACTATAAACCCTCACGAGACAACACTCGTCCTACTAGGGCTGCCTAGGGGTTTAACGGCTTATTGCATATGCTCAATGCAATCGTGCCATCTACGAAAATGATGTTAGTTAGAATTAGTTTTTATTTCACTTATTTGACCGAGGACGTGCAAATGCTTAGTGTGGGGATGTTTGATAGAGTATATTTTTACATATATTTTAGATGATTTTATTCTCATATTTATTGTGTTTTGCACTAATTTGGATATTTATTTAATATATTTTGATGTTTTATTGTAGGATACAAGGAATTTCTAAACATGGAAGGATTTTGAGAAAAAGATCTATTTTGGAGCTATTTTAGAAGAAAATTCGGAATTATGGGACTACACGGGCTCTTGATGTTGTTTGAGCCATAACTTGAGTTCCAGAAGTCCGTTTTTAGCGATCTTACAGTCCACGCGAACCTTGTAAAATTCTCTTTAATTCAGAGGTGGTCCATTAAGAAAAATCCAGTTGGAACAGGCCAGGAACAGAGGAGAACAGATAGCTACGAATTTTTATTAGAGAATCCTAGTCGGTTTAGAGGACTTCTTTTGTGAATTTATTAAAGCATTAAAATACTTTATTATGGGGGGGGGGACGTACTTTTTCATTCTAGGAGCTAGGGTTTTTTTCATCTATCTTTCATAGATACAATTGTTTTTAGCTTGGATACTTTTGTTCTTCATTAATTCAAGGTACTTCTTTATCTTCTCTTGCTTTAATAGTATATGTTTTATATGGCTTTCTTAATTGCTTTCTTTGCTTTAATTCCTAGCATGAGTGAGTAGGCGTGTTCTAGGGCTCAAGGGGAAGCCATGTTTACACCATGATATTGGATTGATTTTCACAGTAGTTTGGCTGGTTTGAGTGATTCTAATTGATATGTTTTTATATTTAATTTGTGTAATTGGCCAATATCACAGATTAATTGTATGCAATAATGGTAATAGATCGAGAGATAATGTACTAATTAGAGGCACACATACAATTAGTCGAATGAATGTGAATGCGAGAGCATCATTGGATTTCTGAGAACGTTGATACTCGAGAGAGATTAACACATGTTTTAATTACTTGACCAGGTGAATTACTAGAGGTTATTATTGTGTAAGCATGTTTCGAGAGTGTTAATACTCGAGAGAGATTGACATACTCTAGCTACGTGACCACTTTATTTGCTTTAGCTTAAAACCAGTTTGGTGTGAACATGGTGAACCCGATTGCCCTAGACTTTAGTTAATTGATTTATAAACATATTTATTTGCATTATTTAGTTAGATAAAACTTTCACTAATCGTTAATCTCTAGAAACAATTTGCAATAATTAGATTAAATTTCTTTAAACTTGTCTCCTTGTGGATTCGACCCGTACTTTGCTAGTATTTGCTAATAACAGACACCGTGCACTTGCGGATAGATATAATAAAACACATCATTTACCAGCTAGATTGTTTGTGAGAATAAGGAATGTCTCTTTTTCTTCTTCATTTCCAATATTGGTTTCCATACCTCTTTTAAGTTTATCAACCCATGTGATCTGTTAGGCATGTCAAGTCGCCATCAACCTCTAACCCCAAGACATTATTGGTTGAAGCATTTTATCCATTGATGTAGACATGGATCGACAGGTTAATAGATGCTTGTTGAGAATACCATATCCGTTGATGTAGAATCTTCATCCGTTGATCACCACTTCACTTATACAGAATTACATAGCACAACCTATATACAATTAGCTACCCTATTCTGCATATCTATTGATAGTCAACATGACTTAGGAATTCTAGTAACTATGGTATTAACAAACAGTCTTAAACTTAAAGACAAGGTATACTACAAACTTATCAGTTGATAAGCTGCCTCATCAACGGATGTGCATGGCTTGGATATCCGTTGATAAGTTACAAAACTTAATCTTGTATACATATGTTTTTCAAGGTGTTTTATGGATGTATATCATCATGGACAACATAATTCCTAACAAAAATTCAACATACTAAAATTTTCAATTGTAGAACTCTAATCCTCTTCTTGTCACTGTCAAAATAAGCTAGTTTATTTGTTCAACATCATTTTTTATACCCAAATTAATGTTTTTTTTGTCTCATTCCACAAACTAAATGCAGACAAATTTCATGATGCAATTAACATGTTTATTCAATTGAAAGATAAGAACTTTCATATATCTCAAGTAATTTAACTAAATACACATCTATACTTCTATCATCTACCAAAATCTTTTACATGCAATACACGGACAAACATATCTAAAAAACAAATTATTTGATTCCAATCAATTTCAAGATGTATTTTTCGAATTTAGTGTTATGAAATTACCTTTTGTAAGAATTGATGTTTCCATTTCAAGCAGATTTGAAATCAGTAATCGAAATATTATGTTGATTAAAAAATAATAAAAGGTTTCTGAGCACCAAATTACATACCTTCGCTCATAGTTTGTTTGGTTTCCAGTTGCAAGTTTAGTCTTACTTATGCTGATTGAACTGTAATGCAATATTGTAGGTACTGCTTAACCATTAAAACTGGTGTTTGAATTTGCTTCAAGTTGTAACTGCCGTTGTGATAGGAGAGTGCTGCTCTTTTGTTGGCATTTATTCCCTTACGTCTCTAAATCGATTTTAAAATACGTCTATTATCAATTTGACTTGCAGTACTTTGCCCCTAATTGTTCTTTTATTTACGTCATTACCATTGAAAAAAATAATCCTGACCACAGGATATGTTTTAATCCAACGGTGATTTTATAGTACTCTAAGTACTCCAAATAATTAGTACTCTATAGAGTCCAACTCTTATATATATATAGGGGGCTACTAAAATGAGACCCCTCTTATAATGAGAACTGCACATTGGGCCACCAACCCCAATAAACTAAACATGCGCGTGCGCCTGACTTCATTAGATTCCGTAACAGATTTATCACTACCCATGCCACCTAATAGATCTTCAAATTCCAACTGACCAGTGTGCAACCATTTTACTTCTTTTAAAATATTAGATATTACATTCAACTCAAACCCACTACCCGTGAACATAACATCATTTTCACTTTCAGTCAGTTCTTCTTGCCGCTTCCTTAGCACAGACACATAACTTTGATAGACCAATCCAGTCGCATGCTCCCTTCTCTTACCTTCTTCAATACATATATCCTCTACGGACTAATTTCTGTTTTATTTGTGTATGTATATTTGGGTGTAAGAACTAATTTGTGATTTGTGTTGACTAATTGGTGAGTAGTTAGAAATTTGAAAAGTTACAAAAGTTTGAAATATACATACACAAATAGATAAATATACTTACTTGACAAATGGTGATTCTGCTGTAAACTTTTATAAATCGAAATATACATACACAAATCACCAATTTTACACCCAAATCACCAAAAATTCTGGGCACAAAAACACAAAAAAAAACAGATTTAAGTTCGTAATAGTATCAAATTCACCAGATCTGAGTCATCGTCACCATTTCCCTAGCCTATAAACCCACTATCGTGCTCGCCGATTGTAAGTAGCCCTTCATCATGGTGAACTCAATTTTCAATCGATCCATGATGTCTTCTTTTTCTTAAACATACAATCTAAAATTCTATCCAATCTACCACCTTCAGAAATCACCATCAGAAATCACCATCAGATTGCTACTATTATCACAACATACAGAATCACCAAAATTCCATCCAAATTACTAAAATTTCAATCCAAATCACCAAATTTCGATACAAATCACCAATTTTTTTTAAACAAATCACGTAAAGTGCCACCTTCACCATACCTACCACCACCATCTCCACCATACATCATTCATCTTGCCCATTACAGATGTCGCAACCACCATAACCACCACTAGATGAGAGAAATCAGATCTAGATGAAAAGAAATCGGATTTGAAAATTATAAATATAAAGCAAATCTACCTTATGTTTGTTTTCCCGACTACATGGCAGCAACGTGGAGGGAAATGAAGTGTGATTGTTGGGGTGAAGGAAAGGGGAAGATAGAAATGCAGCAAGTGTGATTGTTGGTGGATGAAGATATGCCCCTGCGGGGCCAGAAGTTTGAACGGAAAAGGAGGTGGTGTCGACCGCCGGAGAAGATGACCGGTGCCACTGCCGATGGGGGTGGGGGTGGGGGGGTCGGATGTGGGGGGGGAATATAGTCAGATTTGTTAGATATTAATATAGTCAGATTTGTGTGGTCCAGATTAAGTAGTATAGTATAAAATGGAAAGCTCTCAATTCTCAAAATAAGGGGGGGTCTCATTTGAGCACTTGCCTATATATATATATACATATATATATATATATATATATAGACACACACACACACATATATATAGAGTTGGGTTCTATGGAGACCCAATATAATTGGAGACCATAGAGACCACATCTATCACCATTAAATTGATAAAATATCCCGCGGCTGAGAATTTTAGCATTATCATGACATTTTTTTAACTTTTTAAAAAGCAACGTGCACAGCCTCACGATTTGAATTACAGGTAATCTTATTTACTATTTAATACTTAAGCATGCTGGTAACCTTTTCATAACTCTCTTCACTTATCCACGCCGATGTTATAGTAAATTACATCCACGAATCATGCAAACAAAAAATTTCATTTTCCAAAACCATCCCCAGTATAAAGATATATATCGTCTAATTCAACGTGCAGTACATTCCAATTTATAATTGACCAAATTTATTACTCCCTCCATTTCAAAATTTTAGTCCTATTTGTCAAAAAAAATATCCCATAATATGTGTCCTACTCTTTTTCCAATACACTTTTCAAAACTTAACTTTGAAATTGTCTTTCCAAAATTGACCAGATGTAGTAAATATTTAATGCTAGAAAACTTAGAAATGAAGAGGTGCAAACCACATCACTGTTCTATATATAAAACCACAGGGAGTACTTTGGAAATTAGAAAAACTCTGCTCATGTCTCTGCCAACAGAAGTTATTGGCTTGGTTTCGAGAGTTCCTGCCCGCCTATTCACGCTACTTCTTTTTGCAGGTTCCTCCGTAACAAATGGGAAAATTCCGATTTTTCCAGAAAATACTTCATTGCCATCTGAATCGAATCTTGGACGTGCTATAGCAGTTAGGAACATGACTTTTGTCAAGAAATTTTTACTCTTGCAAGTACGTTCCGGATCACATTCCTCAGGCAAAAGATAGTACTTTTCATCTTTTTTACTAATGTAGAACCATTTTTCGTCAATATGTATCACATTATACATGTCTAAAAAATGAGGATTGTGTGGTAAACTAGTTCTATCAATCATAGACAAACAGAATTTCACTCTTGCTTTTTTATTAGAATCCTTCAAATATGGCTTCACAGGATTTGTGTGACGACGAATTCGACCTGCTTTATAGTTACGATGTAGTGTTGCTTTGCTAACCTTGATAGCACATGACAAAGAGTCCAGACTTGTTCTCTGACGCAGAGGAATTTGTTTGAATTGTTCAGGATCTATTACAATCCTTTTACGTCCACAATTTTTGGTTCTTCTATGATTAACATTGACCGCGCCATTGTTTAAAGAAATTTTTGCCTGCCTCCAAATACGCGAGACAGTACGAGTTGATATAGAAAACATTGTTGAAACATCTTTCACCGCTCCCCTTCGAAGCTTTCCAGAGTCACTTTTGCTTAACAGAGCAAAATATATTTGTTGGCGTTCATCATTGGATAACACCTTAATTTTTTTGAATACCTGTTGGGCTTCTGATTCATCTTGTTCCTCTTGAAGATCATCTTGTTCACCTGCAAAATGAACGGATCACATGCTATAAGATCTATCCTATGCCAAGAACATATATATAACAGTAACGTAAAATTACTATTTTTCGGCGGAGGTTGATTTAAATCAATGTTTATAGCTGTTTCTCTTTGTCTCTGCTCCAAGTTTTCTTCATGCTGCAAATACTCTTCAGATGATACATCCTCCAATTCTACGGTAACACAACCATGTCATTAAAAGATTAAAAAAATATAACCCTGATCAAACAAATAATTGTAGAGATACCTTTTTTAAGATCAAGTAGTTGAGATTTATTTGAATAATCATGAACATGGCATGAGATGTCTTCTTCACTTGATTGCAGCTCTGATATTGGTGTAAGATTTAGGTCAACCATTATTCTTAAAACTCATTGCATTCCTGTGTATGAGTTCATGTCCATGCTTCTTTTTTATATGCAAATTTGAGAGGGAAATTTAAAACTTTCAATATTAAGAAGCTCATTTTAAGATGAAAGTTTAAATTAAGACTGAAAGTTTGAGAGGGAAATTTGAGAAATACTGGAGTACTTAAATTTTGAAGAAGAAAACATTTGTACTCGTGACTATTGAGATTTAATACAGATTTTATACAGCAGCAGTAGTTAATCTTATTAAATGCAGCTGATTTTCAAGGTTTACAATCACATGAAAATGAAAAGAAAATTAAACACATTTAAGATACCTTAATATGTGTGAAAATGGCAAATAGGACTAACATTTTGAAACGGAGGGAGTAGAAAAGAGAGAACAATCTCAGTATAATCCGAACAATATAATGACTCTGGCTTCTTTTTTTTTAAGAAAATGTCACAAATGTAGAATTTACGGTTATCCGGAATGTCCTGCACTAACATAATTGACGTTTCTGCAAACAAGAACCTTTAAAAATATGCAGCACTCTATTTTTTTTCAATATCTCAATCCAAACAATAACTTTTTGATATCGCAGAACAGATGAACAATAAATGTGATATGTGCAGGATCTATAGAATTATCTTTTATACATTAATTATAGATACAAATATATATACACGTTTTGAACTGACTATTATAATCTTGGATCAATTAATTTATTTTTAAAATGAATAAAATCCTGACCATTAGATTATATTGAAATGTAAGGTCAAGATGTTGGACTCCAGGTCTCCACAAAAAACTTAGTCTACACTGATCTTTGTTATATATATATATATATATATATATATATATAATATCAATTTCATAACAACAATTTGATATGTAAACTAATAACAAATAAATAATAAAAAATAATATAATAAATATTAGAAAAAGAAACGTGTTGTTGTATTTATATTGAAATACGAAAATTTATATGTCTATGATTTAAATCATATATAATTAGGTTTTCTACATTGAATAACATTATCAATGTAGAACTTCTACATTGAATAGAATTAATGTAAAAATTCATAATTATATTTTCTATTGAGATTCTGAGTATTTTCATTTGAATAATAATTATTAAATGATCATTAAATTAAAGATATTTTATAAAGTTCGCGTAGATTGTAAAATCATTCAAATGTGATTTATAGATCTCAAGATAAAGACCAAATAGTAAATATGTATTTTTTTAATACTAATAAAAGAAATTAAATTAAATTCTACTACAACCTTTTTTAATTATATCATTTTCAGATTATAATTTTCTTTTTAAAATTCAATTCTAATACAACTTTTTTTTAATTATATCCTTTTTAGATTATAATTTTCTTTTTAAAATTCACTTTTATTGCAAGTTTTTTTTTAATTATATCCTTTTTAGATTATAATTTTTTTTAATATGATCTAATATTGATCGTCTATTAAGATATTAATAATTAATTGAAGCATCACCTACAAGTAGTACAGCCTAAGAGAATCCTTCGGAAATATTCGATTCATAATTCAAAGCCTGAACATTGTTGAAAGCGGGTAGTGTGACATGAGAAAACCCTTGAGACCCTCAAGGATTATAATCAGAAGTTATGTCAGACATAGTTTGTTGGTCGTATAGAATTTGCTGCAATATGAATTTAATTTGGATCTAATCTATGTATACTTAAATTTTTTGTGACAATTTTGTTTAATTATAATCCTTTTCATATTATATTTTTTTTAAAATTTCAATTCCAATACAATATTTTTTAATGATATCCTTTTTAGATTATAATTTTCTTTTTAATATGATATAATCTTATCGCCTATTTTTAAAAATATTATATTCGACGGTTGGGATAATTTTGGTAGTACAGTGATATCCTTTTTAGATTCTAATTTCCTTTTTTAATATGATATAATCTTGATCGTCTATTTTTATAAATATTAGATTCGATGATTGAGATTATTTTGGTAGTACAGTGACCAAATCAAAATTATGGATAAGACCCCCTTACGCTTATTATATATAAGGATATAATAAATATTGCACACAGTTTAATTTTGTAAAACACTATGCACAAATTGATAAAATTCGATCATAAATTAAAACTAAAGTCACAAATTTTTTTTATTAGCAAGTCATAAATTATGTATACGTAACTTATAACTAATAAATAAAATTACTTTTACATTGAGATTTATATTATACAAATAGAATTTAAGATTATATTAAATTATACAAATTAATATGATATTAATTTGTAAAAATTCATGTATTATATTGATCAATGAAAATTTTTGATGATGATTTCTATTGTACAAATCTAAAAAAATTTAAAAAAGATATGGGATGTTTGGAGATTTTTTTTTAGAATAAGTCAACTTATATAAAAAAAGGGAAATGATAAATCCAGAGCTTATATTTAACTTCCAGGACAACATTTTTTAAAAAGTCCAATTTACCCTCAATATAGTAACATATAAAACCAAACCAAACCAAACCAAACATACCCAGTATATATATCCCGCTCAAAGCAGGGTCTGGGGAGGGTAAGATGTACGCAGACCATACCCCTACTTTTTACAGTAGGGAGGCTATTTCCGTGAAGACCCCCGGCTTAGTGCACCACAAAACAATGTGAATTATGAACAACTATGATAAGGACGGGGAAATTATTTAACCGAACCTGGGCCCATGGCCTGGATCTCATGGGACTTACCTAAGCGGGCAATGGGCACTCCTCTCCTGATCTAGGATGGCCTCTGGCCAAGGTCCCTGCACCTGCAAAACCAGAAAACAGAAGACAATATGAAGGCGAAAAGCCAAACTTCTAAGCTAACGCTAACCGAGAAAACTCAACTCTGAGGCTCTCAACAACAGAACCGCTCCCTAGAAGAGAATCCACAACTCTAATCTAGCGCCTCCAACAACTCCTATCAGCGGTCGAGGTCTCATTCAAGTTTAAGGCCTTCAAATCCATCCTAAGATGTTCTTCCCACGACCTCCTCGGTCTGCCTCCCCTCCTCACCCCAACAACCGAAAGACTCTCGACCCTCCTCACCGGGGCTTCCGGTAGCTTCCTACGGACGTGGCCGAACCATCTCAACCTCCCTTCCCTAACTTTCGCAGAAAGAGGCGCCACCTCCAACTCGCTCCTGAAAACCTTATTCGGGATTCTATCTAACATCGTGCGGACACAGGACCACCGCAACATCCTCATTTCAGCTGCTTCCAGCTTGCTCTCGAGGGCCTTCTTCGCTGCCCAGCACTCCGAACCATATAACATCGCAGGACGGATTGCCGCTCTATAGAACTTCCCTTTCAACTTTAACGGGACTTTCTTATCGCACATCACCCCTGACGCTGCCCTCCACCTTAGCCACCCCGCCTTGATACGGTGTGTGACATCCTCTTCAATCTCACCTTCCTTCTGGATGATCGAACCCAAATACTTGAACTTATCTGTACGGGGGACGATCTGATCTTCAATCCTAACCTCCACCCCTTCCTCGTTGGCCTCACCACTGAAGTTACACCAGAGGTATTCGGTTTTAGACCTGCTCAGACGCAATCCTTGGGGCTCCAAAGTGGATCTCCATAACTCCAACTTCTCATTCACCTCCCCCCCCGATTCCGCCACTAGCACGATATCATCGGCGAAGAGCATACACCAAGGGATGGCGTCTTGAATCCCTTGCGACATGACATCTAGGATCAAGGCGAAAAGAAGAGGACTAAGGGCCGACCCCTGGTGTAGCCCAATCTCAACAGGGAAGTAACGAGCATCACCAACTGGGGTCCGGACGCAGGAACTAGCTTGAGAGTACACGTCTTGAATCGCCCTGACGTACTCCGACGACACTCTCCTCTCCTTAAGGCTCTTCCAGATAGCTTCCCGGGGGATGCTATCATAAGCCTTCTCAAGATCAATTAACACCATATGGAGGTCTTTGCGACGCTCTCTGAACTTCTCCATAAGGCGTCTGACGAGATGAATGGCCTCGGTCGTCGATCTCCCCGGCATAAAACCAAATTGGTTCTCTGAGATTTCAACTTCTCTTCTAATCCGAAATTCAACCACTCTCTCCCAAAGTTTCATAGTATGATTGAGTAATTTAATTCCCCGATAGTTACTACAGTTCTGAGCATCACATTTGTTCTTGAAAAAAGGGACGACAATACTACGCCTCCATTCCTCTGGCATCTTCTCACCCAAGAGGAGATCACTGAACAGATCTGCTAGCCATTATACGCCAACCTCACCAAGACAAAGCCACACCTCGATGGGGATCTGATCCGGACCTACCGCCTTCCCTCTAGCCATCTTTTGAAGGGCACCCTTGACTTCCTCTTTGCTGATACGATCACATGGGCCGAAAGAGCGAACGGACGATAGAGGGACCTCTTGCGCCACACTAGCACCATCCCGCCTAGCCTCATTGAAAAGATAGTGAAAATATGAACTCCATCTCTCTTTAATGGCGTCTTCATTTATTAACACTTGACCTGAATCATCCTTAATAAACTTAACAGAACCCAGGTCGCGCCGCCTTCTCTCCCTAGCTTTAGCTAGTTTAAAAATAGCGTTCGCTCCTTCCTTGGTATCTAGGCGCTTGTACAGGCCCTCGTAGGCTTCACTCTTGGCTTTCGCCACAGCCTTTTTTGCCTCTCGTCTTTCCACCTTGTAGGCTTCCAACTTCAGAGACCTCTCCGCCCCTGAATTACTCGACAAAAGCTCTTTAAAGAGCACACGTTTTGCCTTTACTTTCTTTTGAACCTCCTCGTTCCACCACCACGACTCCTTATGACCACTGAACTTTCCTGAAGAAACCCCCACCACCTTCTCGCCCACACACCGAATAGCCTCCGCCATGTTGGACCACATATAGTTAGCATCTCCACTAAGATCGAAACAACCTTCTTTTTGCAGAGACTCTCTGAATTCGGTCGCCTTCTCGCCCTTCAAGTCTTTCCAAAGGATTCTTGGTCTGGACTCTCTCGTTTTGCGAACATCTCGGCCCCCCATGGATATATCCATGGCCAACAGACGGTGCTGGGAAGCACACGCCTCACTCCGGAACACCTTGCAGTCTACGCACGCCCTAGCATCCCGCATGCACATAAGAAGGTAATCTATTTGAGTGTTGAGACCCCCACTGCTAAAGGTAATGAGGTGCTCAGTCATCTTCTGAAAAACAGAATTCACAATTACCAACTCCTGACAGTAGCAAACTCCAACAACGCTGACCCACCGATGTTCCTGACCCCGAAGCCGAAACCCCCATGGGCGTTGGGATAGCCATCCGACCTCTCACCAATGTGACCATTAAAATTGCCACCCAACACTAAAAGTTAATCATCAGGATTGCTTCCGACCAACTCATCTAAACAGTCCCAGAAAGCCTCCTTCTCCGAGTCGCCCAAACCAACTTGAGGGGCATACGCGCACACCACGTTCACCACCTTCTCCCCAACCACCACTCTGACGGACATGATCCTGTCATTACACCTCTTCACATCCACGACGTTGTCTATAAGATCCTTCGCCAGAAGAATACCCACTCCGTTCCTCGCGTTGGCAAGACCTGAGTACCACAATTTATACCCGTTCGCTTCTCTAGATTGAGCCCCCTTCCACCTAGTCTCTTGAATACATGCCACATCCACTCTTCGCTTCTTCAACACATCCACGAGCTCCAAAAATTTGCCTATTAGGGTACCTAAATTCAGACTGCCAACACGTGAAAAACGCGACATCAATTAAACAAACGAGAAGCTAAAATGTAGATATAAAATGGGTAAAATAGCTAATTGGTCACTGAAGTCACTAGTAACTTGAAAGTAGGTCACGAAGTTAAAAAAATTTTCAATCGCATCATGAAGTTACAATTAGCTTGCAATCACAATACTAAGTTGAAAAAAATTGGGTTAAATATCAAATTGGCCACTGAATAAATTGACATATCTCAGATTGCACACTGATAAATTCGGGGTCTCATTTAAAACACTTTTAAAGACATAAATATCAAACGGATACCTTTAAAATGTATTCAAGAAGTAAAAATAATTTTCCATTAACTTCTACACATTTTTCTTGAATGCTACCATAACCAAACGAAGGTTAATAATTCAAGTACTTTCGATAAAATATTTAGATTTTAAGAAATTTTGATAATATTTATTTTTAATTTTATTGTTATTATCTTTGATTTAATTAAAATTAAATAGTAAATAATTTTTTTAAAATCTAAATATATTATAAAAAATACTAGTATTTATGATCTTTCATTTGGCTACAATATCATTTAAGAAAAATATGTTAAGCTCGATGAAAAATTACTTTTACTTTCCGAGTACATATATAGAGGTATCCGTTTGATATTTATGTCTTTAAAAGTGTTTAAAATGAGATCCCAAATTTATCGGTGTGCAATTTGAGATATGTCAAGTTATTCAGTGGCCAATTTGATATTTAACCCGAAAAAAATTTGCACGACCGTTAAATTATGCTGACTTTTAACGGTTTTCCGTTAAAAGACAACACATTTTCAGTTAGGTCACTGACTATGTGCTAATTTTCAGTTAGGTCACTGACTTGAAAAAAAAGTAAATATTAAAAAAATATCTAACAAAATTATTTTTTTAAAAGATTATGTTTTTTAAAATTTAAATTGTAATCATTCAAAAAAATTAAAAAAAATTACACTTTTGGTATCACTTATTAATATCGAAAAAGATGGATCGGAAACTTGATATTTATCCACTTACATTAACTCTTAACCATAGGCCTTGGGGATATCTAAATGTTTGTCCAATTATTTCGATTTATAAGCATATGAGTTAAAGCGGTATATACAAATTAAATTTAATTAAAGTGTAATCATTTGGAAAAAATGTAAGCATTCGATTTTTTTTACCTTTTATCATTATCGAAAAAAACTTGTTATCTTTTCGTTCACTTGTATTTATTCATGAGCATATGTATTGAATTGGTATGCATAATTTTAAATTTTATTAAAGAAAAATCATTCGGAATTGTTTTAAAATTTAATCAGTTAAAATTAAATTTGGCTAATGACCTAATTGAAAATTGTTATCAAGTTCAGTGACCTAATTGCAAGTTTCATAGTGGCATGTCAGCAACTACGTCATCTTTCCGTTAAAGTTTTTAACGGAACTGACGGCAATTACCAATTTGCAAGTTTTTAAGTACTTCATTAGTTGACTGAAAACTTTTTTAACTTGGTGACCTACTTGCAAGTTACTAGTGACTTCAGTGATCAATTAGCTATTTTACCCGATATAAAATACGTTTGTCCCAATTTCTAATCTACCCTAATTTCTATCATTATTTGTAAACACAATCCAAGTTCAGACCGCTCACAATCATAGTGACGGTATTTTAAAACGGCATGGAGGATGAATTTTAAAATTGGTTGTGAAGACCGAAGCTTTGTGATTTTGCAGAAAAGTGGCACCTGCTCATATTATCATATAAATGTGGCTATCTTAATATTTTTGTGAATTGTTTAGAACAATTAATTTTGGACCAGTGGTTGATTCATATATTGTTCCTAGAAAGTGTAATGCTCAGGTGCTGTTAGTTTTGTATGTACTGGATCTATCGCTGCTGTGTTTTGCCGACTCACTGCACTGATCCTTCCTTCATTTTCTACTATTGCTCTTATCTTATCCGAATAGCAGCCAAGTTGGGCTCATTATTGCTTGAAGGAAACCAAACCGGCTGGTAGATTTGTCTCCTCACTCACACCAAATGGTCGGTACATATGTATTCTGTATGTATATGACAATTTCATGCCCTAATTTCGTATAGTTAGTACATTATTACATTTTTATGTCATAATCTAGTGCCATAATTTCCTCCCTTGTTAGTACATTATTATGATTTTACCATGAGTTCGCATGTATTTCGTATAGACCTGATATAATTGATTTTGTACATGATTACATTACTTATAATAATAGGATTTGAATGCTGTCCAACATGATAAGATGCATGGTATATTAGAGAAAATAACTTGGATTATTGAAGTAGTCAGAGGTGAGAAAATAGAAGCGCGCCAGGCAGGATTTGCCATTGATGATCACCTAATTATGAGTACCGCAAATTTGTTTCGTCATCTCAAGAAAAAAAGAGAAATTAAAGGCCGTACGCTCCAAAACCAAAAAGAAAGGGTAGATCTTGAACAAGTCTTTATGATGGAAAGATGGGATGTAATAATTTTTCAACTCCCGGATACCGTAAGATGCAATCAAGTTGGAAATTTTGTACGTGATGGGAGACTAAGTGAGAAACAAATATTGTTACACATGGGACATTGGCTCTTGGGAGCATACCATGTAGGCCGTGTGATTTCTCCGTGTGTGCAAGATGTCAAGTTACCACCAGTTGATTATTACACGTGGACTTGTGACAAGTACAATCCATCAGAACCAATGCCATATCCAATAATGGGAAATGCTTGGAATACTGAAGTTTATGACAAGTACAAGGAGGAGTACGAAGGTTATGAATTATATTTTGCACGGGACTTTCACCCACATGTTCCCATTATTGAGTTAAATGGATTCAGTTGTTGTGATGAAGATTTGGGTGGTCCAATAATCAATACCTCAGGAGAGATCGTAGGGATGTTTGCAGGAGATGGAACAAAGTGCATTGGTATTCATGTTACAGCACTTAAAGAAGTTTTAAAACGTCATACTGGTAACTCTTTTCTTCTTCATCATCGTATAATTTGCATCATGTATCGTTTAGGTAATTAACAAGAGTATTTTGTACAGGTAGAAAAGTTTAAGCGCCCAAGGCTGAAGTGAGGCTTCAACACAACTAGGTGTACTTGTTATGTTTTTGTACTTTGTGCTAAACTAGTGAACGTCCGATGTAGTGAGTTTAGTAACTTCAGTGAAGCTTTGTTTCTAGATTCCTTATCGTTGTATTGACTTTAAGTAACGTTTTTGGAAATTTGTGCTTTCTTGTTTTAATATCTGGTTGGAGTATGATTTAATGGTGCAGCTGTCCGATTTATGATTTATATTTAATCATGAAGTAAACATTAATACAATCGGAAAATGTACGTTTCGTTTTTTTTTAATAAAGTTGTTTTCGAGGCTTTGTAAGCATGTCATTAAGGGTCTTGAATATGTTCTTTGTAACGTGTTAAGAGTCTAAAAGTATTCCATAATACCACTAAATATGAAGTTTACCTTTGAACTATGAATACACTGTTTGGTCTTCCAAGCTCTAGCTGATCCTCTCTCTTACCGTCAAGGGCATGTGTTCTCTACTTCTTGTTTCAATTTTGTTAGTATTGTTTTTTGTCCAACATGGACCACCAATTACTAAGGGTGGCGAAGATGATCTAAATTTGGAATCAGTGGACTAACATTAAGAAGGGAGTCGAAAGAAATTACTGTGGTGAAGTGTCCGGTGAGAAGATCAATGATATGTTATACTGGCAAAGAAATTACTATTTTCAACCTTAAAAGAACTGAATAAATGGTTAGCCCGCCTATATCTTATATTCAGTATCTGATTAGTAATAATGATCCAATCTTATCTCCATTTTACTTGTTATTCCGAATTTGATGTTGAACTTCTTCTTTTCTATGATTTTGTTTGGTCAGGACTCAGGATTAAGAGCAGAATGGAAATGAGATGCCAGAAAGGTCAGATGATTATAAAGAGAACGGCTAGATGATCACAGGGGTGTTGCGGTGGATACAGACTCTACAGTTGGTGCAATATTTGTCTATGGTAAGGAAGCTGAAGAAGAGCGGGGTACGAATGATGCAGGAAACTATTAAATAATGTTTCATTGCTTTGTCTATCTATGTTGGGTAAGTGGAAGAGTGCCTACAGCCTCTAATTGACATGTTAGTAATTCAAATAGCAGATTTAATAGTTCATACTTTGCTCTTGCTTGTGATAATTTTAACTGCAATCTCCTGGCAGCAATCGCATACCTGAAGCTGGCAAGATCTTATCTACCTAGCAAAGTTCCAGAAATAGTTGCTCTTTGGAAAAAAGATCTTGACAAGGTTTGTTTAATTTTATATTTATTTACACTTAAGCATGTGCTAGTATTCCCAAGGAGAAGATGGTTGCTCTAGGCTCTTTGGAGAAGCGTCTAGTTGGGACGTTTCTTAAAGTTGTTCTATGCTTGAAGGGATATTAGTGAGATGCGTACAACAAAAGTCCTTTGGGTATAGTAACATGATTTGAAAAAAAAATTCTTAGAAACTCAGTCATTACATGTTTCAATTGGTTTGCATGAATTTTACTATAAATTCAAAATATCCAATATTCCCTCATTTCCCCCATAGTTTCACCCTACAATATAATTTTTGTAGTTTACGGACACTTATGATTGAATTTGTTTGCATCCCAAGCTTTGAATTTCTTACCCAGTATAAATGGATGGCTTCTGAACTTCGACAATTCTCCTTTAAAATTGATGCAGATTAACCTAAAAGCTGCTGAATCATTGGCTGATCCTGAAGAGTATCCAAATTTGTTTGAGGATTGGCAACTTGCACTTAATGTTGAATCAGAAGTTGCAGAGACGAGGTTTAATCTACTTCCTGCCTCCCCATTTTCTTCTTTATCATGCCTGCTGCATTACCCTGTATTTTCATTGTATCCATGTCGCTTCTCTCAATTTCCAAATCAAATTTCTGACAAATTCTGTAAGTAGAGATATAGAGAGGAAGTAATCACAGAAGAGTAATTTGTATATCTGTCGTGTGTTTATTACAATAGATAGCTCCTATATTTATAGTAGTAGAATTGCACCAATAGTCATGGAGGTGCCTAACTAACAAAGACAATGTGAGTATTAAAGTCTAAGACGGCTGTGTATGTTGAATGTTGAAGACGGCTGCCTATGTTGAATGTTGACACTCCCCTCAAGTTGATGCATAGATATCACTCATGCCCAACTTGCCAATAAGTGGATGAAGCATCTTCTGATTTAAACCTTTGGTAAATATGTCAGCTATCTGGTCCTCTGATCTTACAAAGTGAATACCAATCGTATCATTATTGATCTTCTCTTTTATGAAGTGTCGATCAATTTCGATATGTTTGGTCCGATCATGTTGTACTGGATTATGTGCGATGGCAATAGCGGCTTTGTTATCACAATGCAGCTTCATTGGAGTTGCAGATGCAAGTCCCAATTCTTCTAGGAACAATCTTATCCACAATAATTCACGTACACCTTTAGCCATAGCTCTATATTCTGCCTCAGCACTAGATAAGGCAACCACAGGTTGTTTCTTGCTTCGCCAAGTAACCAAATTGCCACCAACAAATGTGCAATATCCTGAAGTAGATCGTCTATCGTCTTGACATCCGGCCCAATCTGCATCTGTATAGCTTTCAACCCATAGATGATTGTTTTTAGTAAACATTACTCCTTTTCCAGGAGCAGCCTTAAGATACCTTAATATCATATAAACTGCATCCAAATGTGGTTGACGAGGATCATGCATATACCTACTAACAATTCCCACTGCATATGATATGTCTGGCCTTGTATGTGCAAGGTAGATTAGTCGACCAACTAACCTTTGATATTGAGATTTCTCGACACTTTCACCAGCATCTCCACAAAGTTTATGATTTGCTTCTATTGGAGATTCTGCAGGTCTACATCCCAACATCCCTGTTTCATTCAGAAGATCAAGTGTATACTTCCGTTGTGAGAGGAAGATACCACCTGGACTTCTAGAGACCTCAATACCAAGGAAATACCGTAGTTTTCCCAAGTCCTTCATCTCGAATTCAGAGGCAAGCTTGCGTTTAACATTAGCAATCTCACAGGTATCGTTGCCGGTGATCACAATATCATCGACATAAACAATCAACACTGTGATTTTTCCATCTCGTCTTTTTACGAACATGGTGTTATCTGAGTTGCTCTGTTTATAGTCAAATTTAATCATTGCTCCCTGAAATTTGCCAAACCAGTCCCTTGGAGACTGTTTTAACCCATAAATAGTCTTTTTCAGCTTGCATATTTTTCCAATGGTCGCAGCTGTAGAAAAACCTGGTGGAATATCCATGTAAACCTCTTCTTTCAGGTCTCCATGTAAGAATGCATTTTTTACATCCAATTGCTGAAGTTCCCATCCAAGATTTGCTGCACATGATATCAAGACTCGAATAGAGGCCATCTTTGCTACTGGGGCAAAAGTCTCCTGATAATCAATCCCGTAAGTTTGAGTATACCCTTTTGCTACAAGTCTCGCTTTGTACCTATCAATCAGCCCATTAGGTTTCTGTTTCACAGTGAATACCCATATGCATCCTACTACCTTCCTTCCAACGGGAAGATGAGTTAACTCCCAAGTGCCATTATGTTTCAAGGCATTCATTTCCTCCATCATAGCATCTTTCCATTTAGGATCACATAAAGCATCCTGCCAAGTATGCGGAACAGAAACACTAGACAAGGATGATACAAAAGCAAGTGAAGATGGAGATAATGCATTATAAGATACAAAGTTTGAGATAGGATGGTTAGTGCAAGAGCGTACACCCTTTCTTATAGCAATAGGAAGGTCTAGAGTAGGATCAAGAGTATTACCATTTTCTGGCTCAAACACAGGAGATGCAGGATCTGTCTCGAGGTCAGAGGTCTCTGGATGCGGTAAAGTGGTGATATCATTTTTCTTCCGCCTGTAATATGTAATCAAATCTGGAATATCCAGTCTATTTAGATCATCTGACTCTTTACTCGTATGTGGAGGAATAGATAACCTGTTTGAACTAGTGTTTGGAATAGGTATATTAATAAATGGAAGTGTCTGTGACTCATCTGTTGCTTGACTATCAAGACTGTGTCGGTTTATCTCCCCCTGAAGCAAGGAGGAGGAACCCGGAGAAAAATAAGAAATGTTCTCCCAGAAACTAACATCATGACTGACAAATATGCGACGTGATGGAGGATGATAACATTTATATCCCTTCTGAGTTGGTGAATACCCAATGAAAACACAGCGGAGGGCCCGAGAGTCAAGTTTATCCCGAGATGGAGCATGATTATGAACAAAACATACACTCCCAAATACTCGAAGGGGTAGTGGATGTGAAGAAGGTGCAAGAACACAAGACAACGGTGTTTTGAATTTTAGGACACTAGAAGGAAGACGGTTTATAAGGTATGCAGCAGTCATGACTGCCTCTCCCCAAAGATATTTGGGAACATGCATTGTTAACATAAGCGACCGAGTAACTTGCTGTAAGTGACCAATTTTCCTTTCGGCTACCCCATTTTGTTGAGAAGTTTTGACACACGAAGTTTGATGAATTATACCACATGTGTCCAAATAAGATATAAACGGGCCTCCATATTCAGTACCATTATCACTCCGAAGAATTTTAACAGAAGCATTAAATTGTGTTTGTACCATGTGGTGAAAAGATTTAAAACACTCAAAAACTTCACTTTTTTGTTTAAGGAGATATACCCAAGTAAGCCTAGAATAACAATCAACAAAGACAACAAACCATCTATACCCATCATGTGTAGGATGTCTAAATGGACCCCAAACATCAGTATGAATAATAGAAAACAAAGTAGAACTTCTTTTATTTCTGGATGGATAAGATGATCTTTTATGTTTTGCTAGTTCACATGGTTCACAAAAGAAATCTTCCTTTTTACAGTGTTTTACTAAGGCAGGGAATAGATGTGTTAAAACACCAAAAGATGGATGACCTAACCGTCTATGCCACTGATACAAAGATTCAAAAGCAGAATTTAACTTGGATGACACCTGATAAGTTGAGGGAGAAATAGAATTCCCTTCCATAACATAGAGTCCATCTACCACTTTACCATTGCCAAGGACCTTGCCTGTCGCCAGATCCTGAAATACACAGTGGGAGGAAAAAAAGGTTACTGAACAATTAAGATTTTCAGTAATACGTTGAACAGATAATAAGTTTGCTGTTAAGGAGGGAACATGTAACACATCAGATAGCGGCAATGATGATGAGAGGCAGTGAGAAGTGCCTTGTCCATGAACCGGTACAATAGCTCCATTGGCAACACGAATATTGCCTGTTTCACCATTATATGTTTCTAGGAAACTAGAATTTCCAGTCATATGTGCTGATGCTCCGGAATCAATAATCCATGATTTATGACATTTATCAGAGGTAAAGTGACAAGATGACATTTCACGAGTGTGGTTTAACTTCTTGCAGTAGTCACATTGAAGACTGGATTTTTCACCCATTAAAGCCATTGGTATCTGTTCAGGTTGTTCTGGCTCAGATTGCTGAACATTTCCAGTTAAGAGTGCAGATCGTTCAGAAGAGACGACCGGAGCCATGCTCTGCTTTCGACTTTCCTCTAATCTGACACGACCATAGGCTTCTTCCACTGTAGGAAATGGAACTTGTCCGATAAGTTGATTTTTTATTGAATCATACTCATCAGACAATCCGTCAAGAAACTTCATCACTTTCTCTACAGTCATCATCTTTTGATATTTTTCTTGATCTTCAGCATGTTTACACTCAAATATAGTGTAATGTCCCAACTCACTCCATAATGATGTAAGCTCAGAATAATACTGAGCTAATGTGTGGCTTTCCTGAGCCAATGCCCACATCTTCCGTTTGATCTCAAATTGCTTGGCTACATTTCCGGAGAAGGAATACGTCCGAGTGAGAGAATTCCACACCTCTTCAGCGGTATCAATGAAGATATATGTTTTTCGAATATCAACCTCCATAGAGTTAGATAGCCATGAACACACAATGGCGTTTTCAGATTCCCAATCATCGAAAGTAGTATCATTTTCCAAATGTTGTTTGGCTTTCCCGTTGATATATTTCATCATTCTATGAGATTTAAGTGCCATTGTACAAGCTTTGGACCATTCCAGAAAATTCTTTCCGTTGAATTTAGGGCTTACATACGAGTACTATGAAATCCCGATTTACTGCTACTTATAGCAGTATTTTGGTTTGAAATTACGGAATCGCTAGTATCCGCCATTATAAAATATTCAAATAAAAATTATTCCAATAATAATTCCCCCTTTTTTTTTTCTCGTTAAATCTTAACTACCCAAATATGTATACAAGCCAGTGGTATAGTTACAACATAAATAATAAAGGGAGTATTTTCTGCACAAGTTATATATATATACGCAAATATGCATACAATTATATGTCAGAAAATAAATCTTCACGAAACTGAAAAGTGTTACCACGGTTGGAATCGGGATGATTAGAGGAGTAAGAGTCCCTTAAGAAGTTTCTGCAAAAACTGCCCGGAAAAGGCCTCACGCGCCGGCGCGTGAGCGCGTGCGGCGGCGCGGACGCGCGTGCGGCGGCGCGTGAGGGCGCGTGGGAGGCCGGTTGTCCAGTTTCTTTTTTTCCGTGTTCTCCTCTTCTCCTGCTCTTTCCAGTGATATGCTTATATTTGTGTTTGGGTGTGTTTTGAAAAACAATTTTTTTGACAGTTGACGTATTTCTGGGTTTGTTTCCTGTGTGTTTGTGTTTGTTTCTTCTGTGTTTTCCCTAGGATTTTACATGCTCTGATACCATGACAAGTTCTGTAAGTTGAGATATAGAGAGGAAGTAATCACAGAAGAGTAATTTGTGTATATCTATCGTGTGTTTATTACAATAGATAGCTCCTATATTTATAGTAGTAGAATTGCACCAATAGTCATGGAGGTGCCTAACTAACAAAGACAATGTGAGTATTAAAGTCTAAGACGGCTGTGTATGTTGAATGTTGAAGACGGCTGCCTATGTTGAATGTTGACAATTTCCGATTGATAACTCTGTAGCAATTATACTTGTATATATGGTGTACTGTGGAATTTTCGTATATTGTACTTGCTTATGATTGAGAAGTAGCAGCACAATAGATAGCAATTTTTGTTTTTTTGAGAATAAAATTATTTAACACCAATGATTATATTCTTTTGATCTCTTTGCAGGAATAGTTATCCTCCTGCTGTGGAGTATGTAAACCACATCCATAAGTCAAACGTCAATCTTGTGGAAGCATTAGAAACATGCATGTGGACGAAGAGGAACCACATCAAAATGGTGCCTTAGATCATGAGGTATGTATTCATGCGTATATCTAATTTCTGACAAAAAATCTGATATATGTAAACACTTCCAAGGAGATCAAATTCATCTTGTTAAGTGTGCATTTTAAGTGTGATTCGCAGCTCGTATTTGAGTGTGTGGTTTGATCACATTGTTATTTATATAATAGATCTACGATTTCATGGAAGTGATATATTTCAGTACTTCTTAATGCAATAAATAGTCAATTACTAGGGTCCTGTAACTTTTGTTCATGTTTAACTTTCCTGTGTTAATTGGTTTGTTTGGTCCCTATTTTACATATTATTCCAAATTCGATGTTGAACTAGTTTTATTTTGTTTGGTCAAAGGATTCAGAGCAGAAATAAATGGGATGCCAAAAGGGCCGCAAGATCTGAAAGATGGGGGGGGGGGCGGTAAGATGATCAAAAACATGATAGTCATGATGAGAGAGTTGTGGTGGATGCAGAATCTACAGATGGTGCAGTATTCGTCAATGGTCACGAAGCTGAAGAAGAGTGGGGTACAAATAATGCATTAAACTGGTGAGCTTAAAAGAAATTGGTTGGGCCAATTTCCTTTTCACTGGTGATCCCTCGTCCCACACCAGAGACAGAATAAAACATGTCTTTGTCTATTTGATTCCTTGTTACTTTTGGTTCTGATGCTAGTTTTAAAACTTATAAGCTGTAACCTTCTCTAATTTTTGGTTTCTCCCTTCACAGTGCTTACTCCGCCTTGGCAGATTCAGTGCTGCACCTATGATCTTTGACTGATTACTTTGTTTCTCTCTTTATCTTTGTGTGATAGTGTGACCACTAATTTTCCCTGCATTTAATACACCTATATGTGTATATAACTATGTCTGTGTGTATGATTGTATTTAAATCTTTGTTGTTCCTTGTTCTTATTGATTTTTGTTGTATAATTAGTGAAAACTGAATACTTGAAAAGTACTAGTTTTAAGGGTTTTGCATTTGCATATACAACTTGAGCAGATGGTTTTAGACTTTTAGTGTTCAACCACTAGAGTCTTTTTTGGATTATTAGGTTTGGATGTCTGAGGAAGCAGTATCTTTTTCTTCTTGTTGCAAGCTTTTAACTTTATTGTATTTATTAAGAGACAAATTAAAAAATAAAGACATACATTTGTTTTTATTATAAAATATTACAATAACAATTTAGTCAAATTTAAAAAAATCAAAGTATCGGAAGTACAATAATTAAAGGGTGTGCCGTGTGCAAAGGTCACTATTAAAAAATCGAACTTTAGTTAAAAAAATATATTTATAGCTCGATCAAAGTCAAAATCAAATTCCCTTTACCATGCCTTTGTTTCACGTAGCCTAGCGAATTACTTGTACAAAAGTTGACATCGAAGGAAAAGAGGTGATAACTATATAAATAGTTAATTACTTATAACTAGCATAATAACCCGTGCAAGGCACGGGCATGTTCTAGATATTTAATTTTTAAGATAATATTATCCAAGTGTTTGTATATATATGAATGAAGGATACAATAAAATCACTGCACAATTTTTTTGGTAGGATCTCATGCTATCTGGGCATACTTTTATTGTGTTTTAAGCATCTACTATAATAATTCTGGTGACATAATCATGTACGATGGCCTTCCACATGTGTCATTCTCTTCCTAATTCTTTGCTCAAACTTTTCAGCATGTATTGCATTGTCATAAGTGCTTGTTTCTGAACACTATGGCCCCTCACTAATACTTATAGCCTCACTGATTCCTTTAAAGCCTGTCAAGCATAAACGTCCAATTTAAGACTTAGAAATTAAACAACCAAACCCACTAAGAATCAACAATTGAAACTTAATATTGAAACTTAATGCATTCAACGTTAGTCTAACCTTGTGTGGATAAGGACTTGTCTTGTACGGAAGTCCTGAACATACATTTACTGAAATTTTGTGCAATTTTATACTTAAGTGATACTGTGTGAATTTTTGAATTTATGACTGTCTACATCATGCACACAAATCATATTCATATAAGTATACATTCGTACTTTCGTTGATATCTATACTACTTGATTATATGATGATATTCAAAAAACGTGCAAGAATATCAAACGAAGTGATACACACACTTAACATTCATATAAAATCTTACAAAATGAACATATTGTTTTGATAATTTTCTGATGGAATTTTATGATTAGTGATATCAAAAGTAAATAATATCAATAATTATAATGACATTCGACTACACCTTACCAGATGCCCTAATACAGAATTTCGAGGCCACTTCTCAGGCTGCTACAGTGTAGATTTCTGAAGGCAAAATACAGTCAAGAAGTAAGAACAAGATGAAAGATAGAATTTGTAAATTATTAACTATAAAGAAAATCTTGAACTTGCTTGTTTGAAGTCACAGACAAGCAGGGACAAACATCCGTACTAAATTCAAAATCGCAGTAGCTAGAACAAAGTAACGGAGTTTAATTGCAAATGGCTTTATTGTGAAGATGAAAATAACTGGAAATAAAACCAACTTAGCGAAGGTACATATACAAAGCTAGAGAACCCATGTATCACAATTTAAGTGAATATACAACTTCTAAGAATGATGTTTTTATTAAAAAAATATGTGCATGGAAGGAAATACCTCTGCTTCCCACAACTGCATTAGCACCTCCATGAACCTCCTTTGTACCAGAAGCAACACTAGAATAACCCTAGTTGGGGACCTCCTCTGTTCCCACCAAAAAGGAGTGGAAAAGTTAATCTTACATATGGAAAGAAGCAATGATTTTTGGTAACGCTACAGGTTAACAAATTATTGTCATTTATAGGAGAGTGTGCACGCTAAAGTAAATACCTCTGACAGTTGCTCCACCGTCTGCAATACCAAATCCATGACCTTCACTTGTGCTAGCTACCATGTCATGGATTTGGTATTGCCAGAGGCAAGGAAAATGTTGTTTATTCTATGTGGTTTTCTTTCTCTATCTTTTTCTGTGATAATAATAGACAGGGAGGACTATTAGGTTTTAGGCTTTTAGCCTTTTACGTGATATAAATAAACATGTACCATCCGACTCACTTCTGCAAAACATAAAAGTAATGTAGTAGTACATAAATGCAAACAATCAATATTTTGTGACGGTAACTATAAAGGTCACTGTGAATAATGTAATGCATAATTGTGATTTGATTCGTAAATCGCCTGTCAGTAATGTATGTAATTTTGCATTATGGGTGCAAAAGACACGATTTTAAGCATCTTAATAGCCTGGCAACATGAACATAAACTATCTATCAATAAAAGTATTTGGTAATACTTATCTTAGCTTATTTATTTGTTAAACTGACTTGTACGCATATGACTTATCGCGTTTTGCCCTTCTGCGCTCCTCCTTTAGTTTTGGTAATACCTTGATAAGCAGTGGCATTTTGTATCCAATTCCTACTGATATACTGGTAGTACAAGGATTACGGTCGATATAATGGTGCCTCGACTTTATAGCTCGTCGTGATATGGAGGGGTGGCAGCCATTTGTTCAGTCTTTTGACATAGAACCTAGAAGAAGTGTATGTTGGTTCAATGACCTAGACACCATAAATTTATTATATTTCATCAGTAGAAACAGTTTTTTTGGAACTATTGGCCAGTTCCGAGAAGTGTTTTACTTGGAAATATGAGAAAACTGGAAATATTCTAAAATTTACACTCTGATTAGAAATTTATAATAAGTATAACACTTGATCAAATTTTAACGTTAATATTACAAGAAACATTTCTAGACTTGGCCTCCAATGCAAGCAAAAAAAAAAAGTTTTTTTACATGGGAGGTGAGACCAAGAAAAACTCTATTGCGGGGAACCTTTTGCAAATGCTTATAATAAAGTAACCAAACCATCAATATTTTTTTTTGATTGGCACCCACTCGTATTATTCTACATATACCAACTATCCTTGTGATGCTTAAGTATCAAAGCCCAGAATGCAAGAGCAATCTCAAATTTCTGCTAGTTATATAACTACCACCTTACAAGTATATATGAGAGTTAGGAGTTGCAACCCGAAGTGACTAAAAATTCAAACAATCAAATATCTTACTTGCTGATAACAGACCCCATGTATTCCTTCTATATTGCATACTCAAATTTGGTATATGTGTTTAAAATATGATGCGCATAGATGAATAATAAAAAGATACCTATTACCAGTACTGCAAGTTGTTGAGCATTGCGCCCAACTACATGAATATCAAAAAAATTAAGTGATATTGTACACCATAACTAAAAAGTAGGCAACCAAATTTCATAATTAGCCTCGAGAGACAATCAATGCACCCATGTCCGTGGAAAAGTGTACTATCAAGTGGGACATCTTTCTCATATAGTTGCACTGGTATACTTGTATATAACTTGGATCACTGAGTAGCATAGTACATAATTTCTAGACATATTTTGCTTATAGCTGCTAAACATTTCAATTATTACAAGACATATTCTATATTTTTAAATGCAAGGTAATTAAAATATGGACAGGGGGCGGATAGTGCCAAGCAAAATGTATACATTACATTACTGTAATATCTTTCTGCAGATTGTAAACATTTTGACATGGGAATATGGGATTAATATACTAATTTTCTAATGCACTTACTATTGCATTGACAGTTCTTTATAATATACTCAGTTTTATGCTAATCTTATATCTTGTTTTAAATGATTACTCGTAATTGGTTTTTAAACCAAAACCACATTGCATTTCTCCAAACCGAAACAATAAAAAATGAACTACATTTAACGGTGTTTGATTTGGATCCTTAGAAATCACATTTTATTGGTTGTGATTTAGTTTTTGGTGAAAATCGCACCGAACCACACCTGCTCATCTCTAATACCAACACTTTATAATAACCTCTCTAACCTCCATTCTACTTTGTTCAGCTTACTTTTTTATTTACATTATTTGCTTTCAAAGATATTGCTTCCACAAATTATGATCAATTCGTTACAAATGTTAAGGTAATATTTCTTAACTTGAAGTAGTCAATTAAAGAAATATAAACCAACTGTGCGAAAATAAATCTCCCATAATTTTGTTGCAGAAAAGAGGTAGCTACCAAGATGGAGGAGCGTGGATTGAAATCTTATATAGTGTGCCCAAAGAGTTTGCAGTCACTGTGTTCAACTAACTAAGCTGCTCTTTTGACAGTTTTCTATAAGATTCTTTAGTTCTTGACAAAGAAAAAAAGAAAAAAAAATACAAATTTACTCGAAAGTAGAAATGCATTAAAGTCCGCAGTTTTTTTCATGCATATTTTACTCAATTGCTTTATAATTTCAAGTCAATTACTAATGTAATTTCAAGTGTTTGTTTTAATTGTGTCTTCACCTCCTTCACTCATTTTACTTTAGAAGATCTTCGTATCAGGATATCTTATATGTATGTGCTTTCGCGCAGAAGGGGTGGAGGGTTTGAAGTGGGCTGGTTTACAAAAAAAAGAAAGTAAGAAAATAATCAAGTAATGATGTGATAGACACGATAGAAAGAGGATGGGAGGAAAAATTGTGATGACTAAAGTTTTTCTTACAACAGTTTAATGTACTTTATAGGAAAAGGGTTGATCGAGTTGAGTCAATATCAGTCAATCGAGCAAACTTATTGAGCTTCGATCATTTTTAAAGAATGGAAAGGAGATACCAGTGGCAGTGAGATATCACCTGTAATAAAGATAATAGTGAAAGTTGACGATTTCTTGGACACGTAATACTTCACTATGGCTCTTTTGGATATATGATCATGTCGAATCATGAGGGTTCAACCTTTCCACTAAGAATGTGGCCATTGGATTTTCTTATTTACCAAATTGTATGGCTTCAGTAACTTTTTGGTTGATGATAGTGCATTGAAAAGTCTGCATTAGTTTGCTAACATTGATTAAGAATGTGGCCATTGGATTTTCTTATTTACCAAATTGTATGGCTTCAGTAACTTTTTGGTTGATGATAGTGCATTGAAAAGTCTGCATTAGTTTGCTAACATTGATTTAGAACACAACTGCTCCTATCTCTTACTTTATAAGTTAAACCTCTGCTAATTGATTCTAACATGAAATAGAATAGCAACCACAACTCAAAAAATGAACAAATTTGTGCCATTTTGGCCCCTGGTTAGAGGTAAGGCATTATGAATTTAATTAATAAATTGGACCTAAGGTGTGTGTCTAAGGTGTGTGTTTGCACCTAAAGTATGCTCTTGCAGAAGAAAAACTTACGGCATGAAATCATGATTACCAGGATTTAAATTCTAGAACAATGGGTCTAATACAAATATCACTTTAGCTAGTAACTTAATCATGTTTCTCGGGGGGAGAATATCCTAATGGATTATTTGGACAAAAATATGTCAAATATGAGAAATAATCATATCACCAGAAACAAAATGGTGAACATAAATTTAAACATACCAAAAATTGCCAACAACACATATTTTCTTCGCTAAAATCAGCAAAATTTGGGTGAAGAAAAAAAATCAATTATGCTATATTACCAATCAATCATGACTGTTTTGTCAAAATTTCCAAATTATAAACAGTGCAACGTTTTTCATAATCATAATTTTTTTTCAATTACATAGCCTATAATGTTTCACACAGAATTTTCAAACTGGAGCAAACACAATATAAGTCAAGTATGTCAAGCATTAAGTCCTCATGAAGGTGTAATTTTCCCCATAAAAAAAAATCAAAATCATTGCTGCAATTCTAAGTCTTAGGGTACAAACAGATACAAAATTTTACAAAGATAAAATCAGGATTTTGTACACAGCCAAACATACGCTGACACACATGTATATATAAAGATACACGCACGTATATTCTAAAGTTTGCCTCTAAAAGGAAAGATTGAGAAATGAAACATGCAATACTGTAGTTCTTCGTGGACGTAATTAGCTGCTGTGTATCAAGCGGATGGAAACGTATCGGTGCCGCGAATCATCACTGAGGCACGAAGTGTAATTTCATGAAATATAAGGGTACGCTGGTATTTCACAGGGGTTTTTCATGATGGTTTGTCTGGTCTAGTGTCTCTAAGAAAGAATACCTTAAACCCGGTTTAAAAATGATGTTATCAAGTAATATTCCTGTATTTTTGAGTTCTTTCTAAAGCATTAAACCTAGGTAGCACATGTAAGAACAAAAAGGGTAGAAATAATTTGGCCCCTCGACCCCTCCTATGTAGGAACCCTGAAACTAATTAGTAATGATGCAATGAAGACCATCTACTTCAATGTTAGCGAATGAGTCTGCTATGCACTTCTTAGTTTAGTTGAATATAATGAGTTCTAGTCATGCAATACTGAATTCTTATTTTGGTATGCACATTGTGAACTAATTTAGTAAGGGGCTGCAAAAGTCGCTAGTAGCAATTACAATGTAAAGTTACACTAAAATTATTGCAAATAATTATAAGTGCTTAAACTTTTCAATAGCAAGTACACATGTTTTCTTTTGTGCAAAGACAAACACAATCACAATCATGATATTATATATTGGCAATTATATAATTCACATCAAAATCATTGAAAGCTCTTTAACAAATAAATTGGGGAACTTGGGAGGTCAAACACTAAAATCTCATAATGATAACTGATAAGTACAAATATAAGCCATCGAATTCACTCATGAACACAGAAACGTTTATGCAATTATACAAAATTTTGTTTAACAAACTCTTGCACATGAAAGAATAAATTAGGGGATTTATATATGTATGTATATACATGACAACGATTAAGGTGAAGATTATTACCAGTGTAATCGGGATCTTGATGATTGCCGAAAGTTTGAGAAACGAAGGCTGGTGTACTTCGGCGATGAATAAGGTCATGGGTACTGCGTTGTTTTGGGTAATGTATCGGCCGGTGTATTGTATCTTATGGCAAGACTTGTAATTTCACAAAAAATAAGGGCGAACTGGTCAATTCATAGGGGTTTTTTTTGCTCAAAATTATCCCCATGTTAAGGTCATGGGTACTGCGTTGTTTTGGGTAATGTATCGGCCGGTGTATTGTATCTTATGGCAAGACTTGTAATTTCACAAAAAATAAGGGCGAACTGGTCAATTCACAGGGGTTTTTTTTGCTCAAAATTATCCCCATGTTAAGGTCATGGGTACTGCGTTGTTTTGGGTAATGTATCGGCCGGTGTATTGTATCTTATGGCAAGACTTGTAATTTCACAAAAAATAAGGGCGAACTGGTCAATTCACAGGGGTTTTTTTTGCTCAAAATTATCCCCATGTTAAGGTCATGGGTACTGCGTTGTTTTGGGTAATGTATCGGCCGGTGTATTGTATCTTATGGCAAGACTTGTAATTTCACAAAAAATAAGGGCGAACTGGTCAATTCACAGGGGTTTTTTTTGCTCAAAATTATCCCCATGTTCTCTTATTATATATAGAATAGATAGATAGATAGATAGATTGTAACTCTCAACTGTAGAATCTAATTTCCGACTGATAACTCTTTTATTACACATGTATTTCTTTATTATACATAGGGGTGAGCAATGGTCGGGTTGGTTGGGTTGGAAGGACTAAACTGCCCAACCCATATTTTACGGTTTTGGAATTTAACAACCCGTTACCATTACCGTTACCGTTAGTGCTAAATAAAACCACCCAAATTATAACGGTTTGGTTTGGGCGGGTTGGGTTTAAACCACTTAAAAAAATTTAAATTTGCAAAAATTTAATCGACACAAATAACAATGCATGACTGACAAGTGACAACACAAAATATCATTAAAACGAAAAAGCTGGTAATTAAGTTACAAATACAAAGTCTTAAGGATCACCAAAATAATGTACAAAGTCTCATAATAAGTAAATTAAATTAACACATCATGATTGACATGTAAAACTTGTACTGAAAAAGATGACTATCATTGTCACTGGTCCAAAAGTCCACCATCAGCACAACCACTTGCACGATTATTTCTGAATGATCGAATCGGAGGCCATCCAACAACTGGAGCAATTCTGTGTTACATATATAATTTGTTAGACCATATTGTGAAACTCAGCATAAACCAGACACCAAAATAATTATTTTGAGTAGATTGTAAGCAAGATGTAAAAATCTAAGGAAAACACTGATTTAGGCACACAAATCCTTAGCTAAAGGTTAGGGAAGAACAAACAAAAATACAAAATGGATACAACTATAAAAGTATACAATGTACTGCAAGTATGTAACAGGAAAGTACTACACATACAAAATTTCTATAACTATAGCATAAATGCACACAAGCCAAGCAAAGTGAGTGATCTTTATGTGAAAGTACAATCACTCAAAAGCAGTAAAAGGACTAGTTCAAAAGGATCATAAAGCATGAAAGTATCACTCTATAGTAGGGATGTACACGGGTCGGTTTGGGCCGGTTAAAGCATTAAAACGATCCAACCCATTATAAATCGGTTTGGAAATTTTTAACCCGACCCATGAAAATTAAATTTATAACCCAACCCAATTTGTTATAAGTCGGTTTGGGTCGGTTTGGTTTGAACGGGTTTCTTAAATGTAAAAGTTAAATAAACAACTTGGATATGCAAAAGAATTTTCTTTTCGCTTATATCCATTCGCTGCTGTTGCAAATAATTTTCAAATAATCTCCTTTTATTTGGTGCACAACCAGTGGTTTTTGTGGAAAGTTGATTCCATCAGCCTGTAAAAATTTAATTCACAGATGAACGAAGTTAATGAACATCAGAACAGAACTAACAGAATTCATGTAAGACAAATTCAGGGAGGCTATATGGAGGACCAGGCCATTTGCAAGTGTCAATAATATGGTTAAATTATGGGCTGATAGTATGATAGAATGAATGGGCCGGACCTGGACTAGAAAACTAGTGGGCTGTTCAAATTTTAAACGGGTTGGGTTGGGTTGGGTGAAAAAAGTCCAAACCCATACCCAACCCATTAACACCGGGTTAAATTATTTTTGACCCAACCTTGTTCCGGTTTGAAATTACTCGATTTGGGTCGGGTGAAAATAGGGTCGGTTTGGGTGGGTTTGATCGGTTTGGCCGACCCATGTACACCCCTACTGTATAGGACATTAGTGATTAGTATATTTTCACTGTTGATCTTCTCAAAAATCAAAGTCAAGTTGCCCCAAAAGATCACTTACACCAATAGTTACCTTCTTAAATTTCAAACATCTCCAACATCCACATCCGCTTCCACAGCAGCATCTAACTCTGAAATCAAATAATAACAGCTTATATAAAACAGAAATAACAGATTAAAAATAGCATAAATTACACATGTAACAGCAGAATTGGAAAAAATTACAGAAATAATATACCTTTCGCTATTTCTTCATATTTTTCCAAGTCAAGAAGCATCTCACGGAGAGAAACATGTTGTTTTGGGATTTTTAACCAACTCTGAGAGCAGATTAATGTCTCCACTGTTTTTGGGAGCAAACTACTCCGAAATGTGTCAATAACTCTATTACCAGTAGAGAATGCAGACTCCGATGAAATAGTTGATACCGGAACAGCCAACAAATCGCGTGCCATCTTCGAAAGAACGGGATATTTCAGGGCATTCACCATCCACCACAGAAGTACATCCAACTCCTTACCTTGTGTGTCGAATCTGTCCAACAAATACATCTCCAATTCAGACTTATTATCATATGATTCTTCTGCCATCATATCATCTTCATATGCCTTTGACCTTTCCAACTTCAAAATTGCATACATATCAAGGCCTGTAGAAGGTGTTTCAGTTTCCCCTGCACCTGTGCCACCTATATTTTCCACGAAAGTTGTGCTAGAACGAGTAGTAACAGTACTGCATTCGTAGTATCTAAACAACTTGTCGAGTGTTGCCCTCACCCTACTAGTTATATAGCTACATTTTCCAAAATCATAATCACACAACCTTTTTATGTTCCATTCTACATATTTCAATTTGTACCTTGGGTCCAAAACAACACAAACATATAACAAGTAATTGATGTTATCATAATTTCCCCAGTACTTATCATATTTGTTCTTCATCTCTTTTGCCATATTTGTCAAAGTCACATCAGTACTTGAGCTGATCATCCACTTTATCATATCATGAACTTGAAGCATTTCATTAAAAAACAAGTTAGATGTGATGGACAATGAACTTGAGAACATGACAATGCAATCGTAAAACAGCTTTAAGAACTGAACAAACATCCTAGCAGCAGACCAATCATCCTTTTTCGGGGGTCCTCTAGATTTTTTTTCAAAATAAGTCTTATACCCCTTATCTTCTTCTTCTAGTCTCTCAAATGCTTTTTCAAAATCAATTGAACTCTCTAACATAAGGTAGGTAGAATTCCACCTAGTATCTACATCCATCGATGGGAGGAACTTAGATTTGATTTTTTCAATTTCAACACACCTTTTAAATCCATCCAACCTAGCCGGTGAAGCACGCACATACTTGACAGCATTCCTAATTGCTTCTACAGATGCAATTTCTTCTTCTAAGCCATCCTTCACAACCAAATTTAGGATGTGCGCAGCACATCTTACATGAAGAAACTCATTTTCTGAAATACAAGAATTCTATTTGTTCGTTTTGGATGCCAAGTACTTGACCAGATCATTGTTTGACGCTGCATTATCAAGAGTCATGCACATTATGTTATCAATTCCCCACTCTAACAAGCATTTTTCAATTACTTTTCCAAGTGTCAAACCTTTATGACTTACAACTTGTCGAAAATTTAGAATCTTTTTTTGTAGCACCCAATCATCATCTATCCAATGGGCAGTTAAACACATGTAATTAATCTTCTGATTAGAAGTCCAACAATCCGTAGTCATACTTATACGCCTACCTCGAAGTACACTCTTTAATTTTTTTCTTTTCCTCCCTGTAAATTTTGCTGCAATCTCGCACCACAGTCCATCTAGATGGAAGGACAAACCTAGGCTCTAAGCACTTAGTATATTTAACAAATCCCTGGCCTTCAACGATTCTAAAAGGGTGCTCATCAATTACGACCATTTCTAATTTCCGACTGATAACTCTTTTATTACACATGTATTTCTTTATTATAATTTATACATGTATTTCGAATTCACTGTTGAACTATTTTCTTCTAATAATTTTGTTTGGTCAGGATTCAGAGCAGAATAAAAATGAGATGCCAGAAGGGGCGGTTGGTCTGAAAGAGGAGGGCAGACTCTACAGATGCTGCAGTATTCGTCAATTGTAAGTAAGCTGAAGAAGAGTGGGGTACGAATAATGCAGTAAACCCATCTATCTATATCTATACTATTATATAAAACCGAAACATTAAAAGTTTGGTTCAACGGTACCTATTGAATTTACCTAATTACCCTTACTCAATTAAAGATCTACTAACTAATCAATTTCCTTTTTCAGGTTACACATATTATTTTTCTATTTTCAAGAACTAAATAATTTCCTTTTCAATGTAAAATACAATATCTTTTATATGTTATCTAACTAAAATTTCTTATTTATTAATCAATTTCCTTTTTCAGTTTAAACATATAACCTTTTCTATTTTTCAATAACTAAATAATTTCCTTTTTCATTTAAAATAGAATATCTTTTACATTTTATCTAATTAAAATTTATCCTTTTTAAAAACACTACGAGCAATTTTATTGTTTAATAAAATAACATAATTATATATAATTACTATTAACTGATCAATTACCTTTTTCAGTCAAAACACATTACCTTTTCTCTATTCTCTAACTAAAATCTCTCTTTTTCCAGTTATATCATGGACGTTTATCTTTTTCAGCAAAACACGTTACCTTTTTTCTTTTTTCTTACTAAAACCTCCATTTTTCTAATTATATTACAAGCATTTCTATTTAATAAAAAAAATATTTTAATAATAATAATTAACCAATTACCTTTTCAGCTAAAAATAACATAATTATATATAATTATTATTAACTAATCAATTACCTTTTTCAGTCAAAACACGTTACATTTTCTCTTTTCTCTAACTAAAATCTCTCTTTTTCCAATTATATCATGGACGGTTACCTTTTTTCAGCAAAACACGTTACCTTTTTTCTTTCTTCTTACTAAAACCTCCATTTTCTAATTATATTACAGGCGTTTCTATTTAATACAAATAAAATAATATTATTATAATACTAATAATTAACCGATTATCTTTTCAGCTAAAATATATCACCTTTTCTATTTTTTCTAATTACATTCTCTTTTTTTCTAGAAATATAACGGGCAGCGTTAATTTCTCATTTTCTAAAAACTATGAACAATTTTATTTCGTAAAATAACATAATTAAATTATAGTTACTATAAACTAATCAATTACTTTTCACATAAATCATGCACATTACTCTAACTAAAATCTCTTTTTTTTCAATTATATCACGGACGGTTATATTTAATAAAATAAAATAATAAAATTATAATCTATACTATTATATAAAAACTGATACAGTAAAAGTTTCGGTACCTCTTTTTTGGTACAAGTTTTTCGGTACTTCGTAAATTTACTTATTTATCCTTCATTATAAAGAAAAATAAATACACCTAAAATAAATAATAACATAATATAATTAATGGTAATTAGTCGATTTCCTTTTTCATATTTATTTTTTGTTGAAGATATTACCTTTTATAAAGACCTTAAAATATATACCCACCATAATTTTCAAGAAAAATATAACACCTAAATTAAATCGTAACATAATATAATTAATGGTAATTAGCTGATTAACATGATAAAATTAATGGTAATTAGTCGATTGCCGTTTTCACATTAACATAATAAAAATAGTCAATTGTCTTTTTCACATTTACTTTTAGTCGAAGATATTACCTTTTATATATACCTAAAAACATCAATCAATCATTAATATTTCCTTTCGAATCAAAACACATTACCATTTTAATTTAAAACAAATCTTATAATCATTATTATATACCTAAAAATATCAAACCATAATTTTCAAGAAAAGTATAACACCTAAAATAAATAATAACATAATATAATTAATGGTAATTAGTCGATTGTCTTTTTCACATTAACATAATGAAATTAAAGGTAATTAGTCGATTGCTTTTTTCACATTTAATTTTAGTTGAAGATATTACCTTTTATAAATACCTTACATTTTTTCGAATTAAAACATGTTACCTTTTTAATTTAAAACAAATCTTATAATCATTAATATATATCGAAAAATATAACAACATAATTTTCAAGAAAAATATAGCCCGAAAATATCGCACCATATTTTTCAATTATTAATAAAATATATTAAAAATCATATACGTTGTTTATAAGAAGGAAACATTAGTATAATCCGTAAACATGAGTATATTGAATTATATCAAATTAAAAAAATTATTAAAAATAAAAATTATATAAAAATATAATTTTTATATTAAATAAAATTTATAACATATTAAGAAACCCGTGCATTGCACGGGTTATAAGCTAGTATTATAAATTGATGGATAACCCTTTCCTCAGGTTCGGGATCCATATAGATATCCATGACCCATTATAGTAGTAAATTATATGCTTAGGATTAGGTTCGGGATCCGTTTATATTACCCATCCATTATATGATATGATCCATATTTTAAAATATATTGACCCGATATTATATAAAATACACATCATGACAAAGCACTCTTACCAAAAATTATTTGCTTAATAATACCAAAAATTGTTAGGCCATCCAATTAAAATATTCCAAAATGCCAAATAATTATTTCCTTCACAAAACACAAATTTTTTTCTTGCCAAACATTATTTCCTTTCTAACAATTGTCAATTTTTCTTGGCAGTTGTTATTATTAATGTCAAATAATTGGTTATAATTATAATCCATATTTTAAAATATATTGAACGAATATTATATAAAATACACATCATGACAAACCACAAATTGTTTTCTTGATAATACCAAAAATTGTTAACAAATAATTTTGGTTGGTTATAATTATAATGGGCCCGCCAGGGCCTTCCAATTAAAATATTCCAAAATACCAAATAATTATCTCCTTCACAAAACACAAATTGTTTTCTTGCCAAACATTATTTCCTTTCTAACAATTGTCAATTTTTCTTGGCAGTTGCGAAACATTAAAAGTTTGGTTCAACGGTACCTATTGAATTTACCTAATTACCCTTACTCAATTAAAGATCTACTAACTAATCAATTTCCTTTTTCAGGTTACACATATTATCTTTTCTATTTTCAAGAACTAAATAATTTCCTTTTCAATGTAAAATACAATATCTTTTATATGTTATCTAACTAAAATTTCTCATTTATTAATCAATTTCCTTTTTCAGTTTAAACATATAACATTTTCTATTTTTCAATAACTAAATAATTTCCTTTTTCATTTAAAATAGAATATCTTTTACATTTTATATAATTAAAATTTCTCCTTTTTAAAAACACTACGAGCAATTTTATTGTTTAATAAAATAAGATAATTATATATAATTACTATTAACTGATCAATTACCTTTTTCAGCCAAAACACATTACCTTTTCTCTATTCTCTAACTAAAATCTCTCTTTTTCCAGTTATATCATGGACGTTTATCTTTTTCAGCAAAACACGTTACCTTTTTTCTTACTAAAACCTCCATTTTTCTAATTATATTACAAGCGTTTCTATTTAATAAAAAAAATATTTTAATAATAATAATTAACCAATTACCTTTTCAGCTAAAAATAACATAATTAAATATAATTATTATTAACTAATCAATTACTTTTTTCAGTCAAAACACGTTACATTTTCTCTTTTCTCTAACTAAAATATCTCTTTTTCCAATTATATCATGGACGGTTACCTTTTTTCAGCAAAACACGTTACCTTTTTTCTTTCTTCTTACTAAAACCTCTATTTTCTAATTATATTACAGGCGTTTCTATTTAATACAAATAAAATAATATTATTATTATACTAATAATTAACCGATTACCTTTTCAGCTAAAATATATCACCTTTTCTATTTTTTCTAATTACATTCTCTTTTTTTCTAGAAATATAACGGGTAGCGTTAATTTCTCATTTTCTAAAAACTATGAACAATTTTATTTCGTAAAATAACATAATTAAATTATAGTTACTATAAACTAATCAATTACTTTTCACTTAAATCATGCACATTACTCTAACTAAAATCTCTTTTTTTTTCAATTATATCACGGACGGTTATATTTAATAAAATAAAATAATAATATTATAATCTATACTATTATATAAAAACTGATACAGTAAAAGTTTTGGTACCTCTTTTTTGGTAGAAGTTTTTCGGTACTTCGTAAATTTACTTATTTATCCTTAATTATAAAGAAAAATAAATACACCTAAAATAAATAATAACATAATATAATTAATGGTAATTAGTCGATTTCCTTTTTCATATTTACTTTTTGTTGAAGATATTACCTTTTATAAATACCTTAAAATATATATCCACCATAATTTTCAAGAAAAATATAACACCTAAATTAAATTGTAACATAATATAATTAATGGTAATTAGCTGATTAACATGATAAAATTAATGGTAATTAGTCGATTGCCGTTTTCACATTAACATAATAAAAATAGTCAATTGTCTTTTTCACATTTACTTTTAGTCAAAGATATTACCTTTTATATATACCTAAAAACATCAATCAATCATTAATATTTCCTTTCGAATTAAAACACATTACCATTTTAATTTAAAACAAATCTTATAATCATTATTATATAACTAAAAATATCAAACCATAATTTTCAAGAAAAGTATAACACCTAAAATAAATAATAACATAATATAATTAATGGTAATTAGTCGATTGTCTTTTTCACATTAACATAATGAAATTAAAGGTAATTAGTCGATTGCTTTTTTCACATTTAATTTTAGTTGAATATATTACCTTTTATAAATACCTTACATTTTTTCGAATTAAAACATGTTACCTTTTTAATTTAAAACAAATCTTATAATCATTAATATATATCGAAAAATATAACAACATAATTTTCAAGAAAAATATAGCCCGAAAATATCGCACCATATTTTTCAATTATTAATAAAATATATTAAAAATCATATACGTTGTTTATAAGAAGGAAACATTAGTATAATCCGTAAACATGAGTATATTAAATTATATCAAATTAAAAAAATTATTAAAAATAAAGATTATATAAAAATATAATTTTTATATTAAATAAAATTTATAACATATTATAAGAAACCCGTGCATTGCACGGGTTATAAGCTAGTATTATAAATTGATGGATGATAGAGTATATTTATATATATTTTAGATGATTTTATTCTCATATTTATTGTGTTTTGAATTGATTTGGATTTTTATTTAATAGATTTTATTGTTTTATTGTAGGAAATAAAGAATTCATGACTTGGAAGGATTTGGAGCAAAAAGAGCTATTTTGGAGATAAAATAGGAGAAAATTCGTATTATTGGGCTACACGGGCTGCCTGCACTGTTTGGGCCAAATCTTGAGTTCCAGAAGTCAGAATTTGATGATCTTACTGTCCACGCGAAGCTTGTGGAATTTTCTTTAATTCAGAGGTGGTCCAATAAGCAAAATCGAGTTGGAAGAGCCCAGAAACAGAGGAGTAAATATAGTTACGAATTTTACAAGGAATCCTATTCAGTTATGGAATCCTACTTGTAATTTATTTAGAGTATTAAAATACTTTTATTGGGCAAGAATTTTAGAGCCTATATAAACACATCTAGGGTATTATTTTAGGGAGGAAGAAGAAGGATGTAAGATTAGATCAGATAATATAGTTTAGAGTAGATTAGTATTATTAGTTGGAGATGTAGAAAAACACCATGACTCTTCTTTTGGGTGACAACATTGAAGTTTGAAGGTTTTGTTCTCTTAATCTTTTCTTTGTTCTTATTAGTTTAATTATGTTTTCTTGTTTTACTAGTTGTTTTACTTGTTTAATTATTAGCGAGTAGTTATTTCTAGGGCTTAAAGGGAAGCCATGTTTGCACTAATATTGGCATGATTTTCATAGTGGTTTGATTGGTTATGGTTAATTCTGATTGATATGTTTTAATCATTAATTTGTGTAATTGGCCAATATCATGGATTAATTATATGCAAATAGGGGTATGGATCGAGAGATTTACTTACTAGAGGCACACATACGATTAGCAGAATTGAATTTGAGTGCGAAAGCATCATAGGATTTCTGAGAGCGTTAATTCTTGAAAGAGATTAACTTGACTCGAATTACCTGATTGATTGAATTACTAAAAGTGGTTAATTGTGTTGAATGTTTCGAGAGTGTTAATGCTTGAAAGAGATTAACATACTCTAGTTATAGGATCATATTGATTGCTTTAGCTTAAGAGCCAATTGTGTAAGCATGGTGGACCTGATTGCCCTAGGTTTTAAATAATTTTTTTATCATCTATTTAATTAGTGTTAATCTTGTTTAATTAGTTAATTAATATTATTCAATATTCGTATGACCCTTGAAACAATTAGCGATAACTGAAAAGGAATTAGTAGAACCTGTCTCCTTGTGGATTCGACCCGCTTGCCATTTGTACTAGCAATAGACACCGTGCGCTTGCGGTTAGGTATAATTTGACACATCAAGTTTTTGGCGCCGCTGCCGGGGAGACAGCGAGTTTCTGTTGATTTTAATTTAGTTGTTTCGATTGTTTCCATTGTCTCGTTGGAACCTTAGTTCCAATTGAGACAAATTTTACTACGTCTCTTGGCTTTATTGAGTGTTTACAGGTTACTATGGGTGAAGTTGACACTTTAGCACTACTCTCTTCCATGTTGGAGGCACGCACTCAAGAAATTGCCTCATTCAACTTTACAGAGCCCACTATGCGTCTAATGAGTATCAATGAGATGTCACAAGTGGCCCCTAAAACTTACAACTTCTGTCAAATTTGCGGTGTGCAGGGTCACTATGGTTTTGAATGCTCTTTCAATGTCTATAATTCTCAGAGTGCTCAGTTGGGACAAATGAATTCTTTTGAAGAAGGATATGGGTACAATCAGTATTCAAACACTTTTGATCAAGAATGCGTGAATCAACCAGATTTCTACTACCAGGACAATGGTGCTCAAAATTTTTCATATCATAATCAGCAACAGTTTGAGCAACAATATTATCAGTCATATGAGCAGCCGCCACAGCAAGAATATCAATATCCTCCTCTACAAGAAGATCTACATGTTTCTCAACCCGGTGTAGATGTGCAAGCTGATCAGACAAATGAGATGTGGGATATCTTGAATAAACTGCTAAAGCGTTATGAAGAATTAGAAACTCAAAGTTTGGCGATTGAATCTCAAATTGCACAGTTGGCTAACTCTTCTACTACAGGGCATCTCGACTATTGACCCGATATTATATAAAATACACATCATGACAAAGCACTCTTACCAAAAATTATTTGCTTGATAATACTAAAAATTGTTAGGCCATCCAATTAAAATATTCCAAAATGCCAAATAATTATTTCCTTCACAAAACACAAATTTTTTTCTTGCCAAACATTATTTCCTTTCTAACAATTGTCAATTTTTCTTGGCAGTTGTTATTATTAATGTCAAATAATTGGTTATAATTATAATCCATATTTTAAAATATATTGACCGAATATTATCTAAAATACACATCATGACAAACCACAAATTGTTTTCTTGATAATACCAAAAATTGTTAACAAATAATTTTGGTTGGTTATAATTATAATGGGTCCGCCAGGGCCTTCCAATTAAAATATTTCAAAATACCAAATAATTATCTCCTTCACAAAACACAAATTGTTTTCTTGCCAAACATTATTTCCTTTCTAACAATTGTCAATTTTTCTTGGCAGTTGCGAAACATTAAAAGTTTGGTTCAACGGTACCTATTGAATTTACCTAATTACCCTTACTCAATTAAAGATCTACTAACTAATCAATTTCCTTTTTCAGGTTACACATATTATCTTTTCTATTTTCAAGAACTAAATAATTTCCTTTTCAATGTAAAATACAATATCTTTTATATGTTATCTAACTAAAATTTCTCATTTATTAATCAATTTCCTTTTTCAGTTTAAACATATAACCTTTTCTATTTTTCAATAACTAAATAATTTCCTTTTTCATTTAAAATAGAATATCTTTGACATTTTATATAATTAAAATTTTTCCTTTTTAAAAACACTACGAGCAATTTTATTGTTTAATAAAATAACATAATTATATATAATTACTATTAACTGATCAATTACCTTTTTCAGTCAAAACACATTACCTTTTCTCTATTCTCTAACTAAAATCTCTCTTTTTCCAGTTATATCATGGACCTTTATCTTTTTCATCAAAACACGTTACCTTTTTTCTTTCTAAAACCTCCATTTTTCTAATTATATTACAAGCGTTTCTATTTAATAAAAAAAATATTTTAATAATAATAATAATTAACCAATTACCTTTTCAGCTAAAAATAACATAATTATATATAATTATTATTAACTAATCAATTACCTTTTTCAATCAAAACACGTCACATTTTCTCTTTTCTCTAACTAAAATCTCTCTTTTTTCAATTATATCATGGACGGTTACCTTTTTTCAGCAAAACACGTTACCTTTTTTCTTTCTTCTTACTAAAACCACCATTTTCTAATTATATTACGGGCGTTTCTATTTAATACAAATAAAATAATATTATTATAATACTAATAATTAACCGATTACCTTTTCAGCTAAAATATATCACCTTTTCTATTTTTTCTAATTACATTCTCTTTTTTTCTAGAAATATAACGGGTAGCGTTAATTTCTCATTTTCTAAAAACTATGAACAATTTTATTTCGTAAAATAACATAATTAAATTATAGTTACTATAAACTAATCAATTACTTTTCACATAAATCATGCACATTACTCTAACTAAAATCTCTTTTTTTTCAATTATATAACGGACGGTTATAAATAATAATATTATAATCTATACTATTATATAAAAACTGATACAGTGAAAGTTTTGGTACCTCTTTTTTGGTACAAGTTTTTCGGTACTTCGTAAATTTGCTTATTTATCCTTCATTATAAAGAAAAATAAATACACTTAAATAAATAATAACATAATATAATTAATGGTAATTAGTCGATTTCCTTTTTCATATTTACTTTTTGTTGAAGATATTACCTTTTATAAATACCTTAAAATATATACCCACCATAATTTTCAAGAAAAATATAACACCTAAATTAAATCGTAACATAATATAATTAATGGTAATTAGCTGATTAACATGATAAAATTAATGGTAATTAGTCGATTGCCGTTTTCACATTAACATAATAAAAATAGTCAATTGTCTTTTTCACATTTACTTTTAGTCGAATATATTACATTTTATATATACCTAAAAACATCAATCAATCATTAATATTTCCTTTCGAATTAAAACTGTTGGGATTTATGGGTGATGGAATAGACAACTTCACTAGTTTTATTGGTATACTTAGTTTTACTAAGTAGAACATATTGTCACAGTCTGAAATGTATTCTTGTAATTTAAAATAAATACTGTCATGTAATAAGTGTAATTCTTGGAAGAAGTTCGATTATGTTCAAGCCTCAAGAAATACATAAGTTCGACAGAAGGAATAAAAGTTACTGTCAAGCCCTGACGGTAAGGTTACAAGGAAACAATATGTTGCCTAGGTCGACAGCAAGTTTCATGGAGTCGACAGCAAGTTTCGACTTGACAGCAACATTGGCTGAGATTCTGATGACAACAACTTTGATATATAGTTTGCGACAGTAAGTTTGGAATTCTTGACAGCAATCTCTGCGGGAAATACATGCTGTCAATCAAAGCACAATTCTTGACAGCAACCTCTGCGGGAAATACATGCTGTCAATCAAAGCACAATCCTTGACAGTAATATCTGCGGGAAATACATGCTGTCAATCAAAGCACAATTCTTGACAGCAATCTCTGCGGGAAATACATGCTGTCAATCAAAGCACAATCCTTGACAGTAATATCTGCGGGAAATTCATACTGTCAACCAAAGCATAATTCATTGACAGCAAACTTTGTGGCAAACATACTGTCATATAGAATCAGCTTGATTTAGGAATTTTCTAAGTCAAATTAAGCGACAGAGTACATGTTCAAAAGAAGCAGGCGTGTTGTAATATTCAACCTTTACAGCAAGCTTGGAAAGTCTATAACTGAAGCTCGAGAGATCACATGGAACAACCTGTAAAGTCTAGAGCAGATAAAATTGAATACGGCTAGATCTGGGTGGCTCAAATGTGGAAAGTATCTTAAAGTTACTTTGTGATGATCACATGGGAATAAATCATGGAATGAGCTGCAAAAGGAATATGACAGCAACTCAACAACCCACGCTGATAGTGGTAGTACAGTAGACCATCACACTATAAATAGAGCATTCTATTTATACATCAAATATGACTCAACAACTGTAATCTCTTGAGTATTTGAAGCTTGAGAATTATTTTGTTCTCAAGGTTGTAGCAAAACTTTGCAAAATAAATAAAACAATTATTTTGTGAAACATCTTGTTAAATATTACTTGTGATTGCATTTCTTCTACTAGTAAATTACAAACTCTATTTAAGTTGTTGAAATAGTTTTTGAAATTTATTAGTATTGCATTCAACCCCCCTTCTGCAATACATTCCGGGACCAACAAAAACACATTACCATTTTAATTTAAAACAAATCTTATAATCATTATTATATACATAAAAATATCAAACCATAATTTTCTAGAAAAGTATAACACCTAAAATAAATAATAACATAATATAATTAATGGTAATTAGTCGATTGTCTTTTTCACATTAACATAATGAAATTAAAGGTAATTAGTCGATTGCTTTTTTCACATTTAATTTTAGTTGAAGATATTACCTTTTATAAATACCTTACATTTTTTCGGATTAAAACATGTTACCTTTTTAATTTAAAACAAATCTTATAATCATTAATATATATCGAAAAATATAACAACATAATTTTCAAGAAAAATATAGCCCGAAAATATCGCACCATATTTTTCAATTATTAATAAAATATATTAAAAATCATATACGTTGTTTATAAGAAGGAAACATTAGTATAATCCGTAAAGATGAGTATATTAAATTATATCAAATTAAAAAAATTATTAAAAATAAAGATTATATAAAAATATAATTTTTATATTAAATAAAATTTACAACATATTATAAGAAACCCGTGCATTGCACGGGTTATAAGCTAGTATTATAAATTGATGGATAACCCTTTCCTCAGGTTCGGGATCCATATAGATATCCATGACCCATTATAGTAGTAAATTATATGCTTAGGATTAGGTTCGGGATCCGTTTATATTACCCATCCATTATATGATATGATCCATATTTTAAAATATATTGACCCGATATTATATAAAATACACATCATGACAAAGCACTCTTACCAAAAATTATTTGCTTGATAATACCAAAAATTGTTAGGCCATCCAATTAAAATATTCCAAAATGCCAAATAATTATTTCCTTCACAAAACACAAATTTTTTTTCTTGCCAAACATTATTTCCTTTCTAACAATTGTCAATTTTTCTTGGCAGTTGTTATTATTAATGTCAAATAATTGGTTATAATTATAATCCATATTTTAAAATATATTGACCGAATATTATATCAAATACACATCATGACAAACCACAAATTGTTTTCTTGATAATACCAAAAATTGTTAACAAATAATTTTGGTTGGTTATAATTATAATGGGTCCGCCAGGGCCTTCCAATTAAAATATTCCAAAATACCAAATAATTATTTCCTTCACAAAACACAAATTGTTTTCTTGCCAAACATTATTTCCTTTCTAACAATTGTCAATTTTTCTTGGCAGTTGTTATTATTAATGCCAAATAATTGGTTATAATTATAATGGGCCCGCCAGGGCCATCCAATTAAAACATTCTTGCCAAAAAAATTTCCTTGACAAAACACGAATTATTTTGTTTCCAAAAATTATTTCCTTTCTAACAATTGTCATCAATTATAATTATAATGGGCCCACCAGGACCATCCAATTAAAACATTATTGCCAAAAATTATTTCATTCCACAAATTTTAAATTATTTTAAATTTTGTTTAATGATAACAAATTACATAAATAAATTATTTTAATTTATTTAAAATAGATAAACAATTTATTTTAATAAATAATTTAATTTAATGATTTTGTTTAATTTTGTGAAAAATTATTTTGTTTAATGATGTGTGTCGTTGTTGGTAACAAATTTTGGTACCCACTTTAGTACTTTTAATTACTCAAATAATTGATATTATATAAAATTCCACAAATTTTAAATTATTTTAAATTTTGTTTAATGATAACAAATTACGTAAATAAATTATTTTAATTTATTTAAAATAGATAAATAATTTATTTTAATGATTTTGTTTAATTTTGTGAAAAATTATTTTGTTTAATGATGTGTGTCGTTGTTGGTAACAAATTTTGGTACCCAATTTAGTACTTTTAATTACTCAAATAATTGATATTATATAAAATACACATCATGACAAACCACAAATTGTTTTCTTGCCCAAAATTATTTTCTTGATAACTTCCTTAATTAACTTAAAAGAGACTAGCATAATAACACGCACGGGTCATCTTCAAGTAAGGAATAATTTTTTTTATATTATTATAGCTTATATTATTTTTTTTGAATTTTGTCGCTATTTTTTCATTCATAATACGTATTTTTAAAATGTTCTTAATTCAATCAGTATTTAATGCATAATTTGATGATGCAAATTCAGATGATCGGTACATTCATCTCCAACAATATTCTTTATACTCACTATTTATTTAATTGTATATTATTAAAAGTATGTTGAATTCGTAAAAGTATAAAAAAAAGTGGGGGAGAGAGAGTGTATTTTATAAATTTATTATAAATATTGATTAGGAGTGGTAAGAAGTTTTACAATTGAGCAGAGAGATTACATTTTCAAAGAATTTAGGAGTGACTAAGAGTTTCTTGAGCACACTTTTTTCTTCTCTCTCCTCAAACCTCAACTTAAGAACGAAAATAAAGAGGTTCTCGGAGATGCTCTAAAATTAGTAGATAATATACTCCTTAAATGTGTTAAATATCCTAAAACACATCTAAAATGATCTTATAATACCGCTAAATTTAAATGATCTTTTCATCAAATATTGGAATTATATAGTAATTTGGGATTACAAGAAAAAGCTATTTGGACAATGACAACATATTGATAAATTACTTAAATTATTATTTTATTTTATTTATAAGGCAATACATGTCATTTAATAATTTATTGAGTACAAGCAATGAAGAAATTTGTAAAAAAGTAAGAGTTGTTAATACTAAGTATAATTGGTATATTTTTTTTTGCTTGGGTAAATTTTATTTTGAAATGATAATGTATCTTTTCCATAGTAAATATTTGCAAAAAACATTGTGATCTGTGTACATTTGTCAAACTCTAATTTTTAGGTATTCAAAAGTGACAATATCGAGAACTTCTATGGAAAATAGGATTATGGATTCTTTTAATTTAAGTTTGAGTTGAGATTTAGTAATTTCGTTTGTCTCATTCGCATTCCAAACTTTCATTACGGGAACTTTCTTAATGTAAAAAACGTTATTCTATTGCGTATTTCATCACCAGTCATTATTATTTTATTATATTATATATTTTGAATTATCATCAAATTTGTATGATAATGGCTAGCGTTAAACACTGCTTCCGTAAATTTAAGATTCTTTAGTTCAATTAAATTTTATGCAATTGATGATTTCAATAAATAATACATTAATTTATTCTCTAAAACATAAAACTAACTGTATTGAAGTAAATAAATGTGTGGAGTTCAAGATTTTGCTCAAAATTGTTTAAATAAAATGTAATTTTATTTGAATAAGGATTTACAACTTAAATATTTTCGATGAGGGTAATGTCCAAAATCTTTAGATTTTTATGCATTTACCGAGTTCCATTAGTTGGCAAAAAGGCATTTTAATTTATAATACAAAATCAATTTATTTTTTTTGAAATTTGCATGAAATAACAAATTATGACATTGATTATCTAATGAGCCCGGATCCTCTATCCTCTTCCTCCATGTCCCCTTTATGTCCCTTGTTCTTTTTAATAAAAAAAAGAACTCATCATCATTAAAGATGTCGCAAGGTTTTATTTTAAACTGTGATATTATTTCAAATTGTTTCTTAATGAGTAGAATATAAAAAAGTATATGTGCAAATACACAGCCATGATCAATCTTATGACAACTGTGATCGAAAATTGAGTATTTTTCAAAAATTATATGAAGTCCCAAATATACTAATTCATCGCATGTTTAGTTTAAAAGTGCTAGCAGCTTTGCCATACTTTAGCTGTTGACTTGCTTTTATATTTAATTATTATTCATTAAAAATATATTATGAATTTCATATATATTTTCTTTGTATAAATCCAAATATTATCCCACTCACGCGGTACACAAAGAGATATCATGTTTTTATTTGAAAACATGTATGAATGAATATTTTGATTGTATTACGAAATTATCATACATAGTAAATTTTAATTGATATTATTATTACAATTAAAAATGTATAACTAAACTATATATTATGCAGCATTAGTTTATGTTAGAATATAATATAAGATCCATATAAGGTCTCCCTCTAACACCTTATGGTTTTAGATGAGTTGGTTACTTAACATGGTATCAGAGCTCAGGTACGCAGAGGTCTCAGGTTCGACTCTCTGCGACCCCCAATATTCTCACAATTTATTTCGGACACGAAGGCAAATTTATGCCCCAAAGATGGACGCCCGTGATCCACTCTCGACCCAAAAAATTTATGCCCCAAAGATGGGCGCCCGTGATCCACTCTCGACCCAAAAATGGGCTTTCGAGAGGGGGAGTGTTAGAATATAATATAAGATCCAGTTGGGGCCTCCCTCTAATACCTTAAGGTTTTAGATGAGTTATAAAAATAAACTCAAGACAAAAAATTGTAAACATGTTGCAATAATTGAAATACAAGATATTTTTTCTCTCGAGCTACAAAAAAACACATAAATGCACGTACACCCTCATACACACATATGATGTTTATAATTTAGAACACATGTGAGTGAGTAGTCTAGTGGTAAAAATGTGTGTACACCAACTTGGAGACCCAAGTTCAACTCCTTCCAACCACATTTTTTTAAAAAAACTATTAAATATAAGGATAGATTAGTCATTTCAAATTGAATAAAATATGTCATGATTTTAGATTGAATTTATAATCTCATGAATTAATAGACCCTTGTTGGGCTATTAATAATATACCTTTCGGTTAGATGATTAGCTTTTATGGATGAAAGAATGTCTCATTTGTTTGTCCCTTTCGGATTGTGTAAATTTTTTCATTAAATGAAATCTTTCTCATTTTGCAAAAAAAAAAATATATATAACTAGCATAAAAACCCGTGCGAGGCACGGGGCGCTATCTTAAATTGTATTTTTAAATTAAATTGTGCATGATCAACGTCTTTTAAAGTACGTGATTGATTTTAATGAAATTTTGCTTGTTGATGGCATATGTGACTATTGTTTATTTATTTAAGTATGTTCAAGTTTGTAATCTGAAAAATTATATGAGTAATATTAATAGTAGTCATGTCAATTTTCTTTTTAATGGGTCATAGAATAGAATTTAAGTATTTTATGGGCATCATTTAATTAAGATGATTTTTAGAACACTTACAATACTAAATTGTTCTTCCACTTCTTTGAAAATGATATATCCATTTAGTTGGATCTCCAATAATATTATGAGAGTGTAGGTTTTACTCTTGATTTTAATCAAAAACCTCGTAAATCTTCTAATACTCTACTCAGGCCTTGCGCTTTCACTTCTTAAAACTATCTTTCTAACTCTTTCAACTATTTTATTCTAATTTCTTCATTCTAAGCATCATTTGCCCTTTACTCTTCCTCTGCCTGTTAGACTTTTAAAACACCAGATAATTTTAATTGACTGAGTGAATATATCTTATGTAACTACATGCTTATCACACTTTAGAATATTTTTTCGTACTTCTATCATCATAAGTTGAAGTTGCTCATATGCCTTATGTTCGTGTTTTGACAATGAATTCATCCTTTCTTTTTTCAAATACAGCTTCATCCAAATATACTAATTGGAGTGAACAGATAGACCAAAGACTTGAATGAGTTTGTTGTTTCTCTTTACGAATTACGAGCGTCTAGCTTTACTTATTTTCTAAAATTTATTATAATTTTTTAATTGATATATTAATTATTTAAAAAAATCTAAAAATTTATCCTTAATCAACTGTGTCTTGGTAAATAAATATTTGATAAATCAACAAATTCGTCAAATAAATAATTTGTATAGTCCTAAATGTTAACATAAAAAAAGAATAATATTAATAAATGATATAACATGATATACTATAATCGAAGCAATAAATGTAAAAATAAAATATAGCCAAAAATTGTTAATATGTTACAATATTTAAAAATATCAAAATTTGTTTCAGTCAAGTAACTTGCACGCACATCTATAATGTGTATGATTTAAAACACATGTGACTGAGTGGTCCAGTGACAGAAAGATGTGTGAATTAAATCGGCGACCCTACAAATATTATGTTGATTATTATTATTATTATTATTATTATTATTATTATTATTATTATTATTATTATTATTATTATTGTTGTTATTATTATTGTTATTATTATTATTATTATTATTTTTATTTTAAATGTATAAACAAACTATATACTATGTTTCACTAATTGATATTTTGATATAATATAATTTATTATGATCCAAATCAATAAATATAAAAATAAAATTATGACCACAGATTGCTAATATGTCACAATAATTATCATATTAGATTTTGTTTCACTCAAGCAACACACACATCTATAATGTGTAGATTTAAAATACATGTGATTGATTGGTCTAGTATAACCAAACCAAAATTTATATATCATTAATTTATTTTTTAATATAATATAATATATGATAATTCGAATCAATGAATGTAAGAATAAATTGATGACTAAAATTTGTTAATACCTCAATACCTCGCAATAGCTAAAGTACCTAAAATTTGTAAATATGTCGCACTAACTAAAGTACCATTATTTTTTCAATCACACGACACACCTACACACATATAATGTAATGTGTATCATACAAAAACACATAAGAGTGAGTGGTGTGGTGGTAAGAAGCTTTCTACAATTTGTAGAGACCTAGGTTCAATTCCCACCAATAGTATTATTTTTAAAAAATAATGAATAGAAGGATAAATAAGTCATCTGGTTGGGCCAATTTCTTTTTCAATGATGCCCCCTCTTTCCAAACCATAGACAAAATAAAAACACCTCTTTGTCTATTTAATTGTTCTTTCTGAGTGTTCGATTTTATCACACTGTTATATATGTAATAGATTTACTTGATTTCATGAAGTTGCTTCTTTTTCTCCCATTACTTCTTCTTACTATAGTAAAATGTCAATCATCAGGGTTTAGTAATTTTTATATGTTTTGCTTTCCTGTAGGGTTGTTCACGAGACGAGCCGAGCTTTGGTCTAAACGAGCCGAGCTTAATATTTTTTCTTAACGAACCAAATCGAGCCGAGCCGAGCTTACTTATCGCACAAAAAAAGTGTTTGAGCTCGAGCTCGTTAACGAACCGAGTCGCACTTGAGCTTTTATTGAAAATAAACGAGCCGAGCCGAACTAGAGCCCTTAACGAACATCTCGTGAATAATACAATTTTAAATTAAAAAAATGGTACATACCTACTTAACTCAACTAATTATCATTTTTGACTCAACCTAATGTCAAGTTTTAATCGATTATGTCTAAAGGATTCATGGATTGGAAATTTGAATTGTAATTTTGAACTTAAAATGTTAGGAATAATATGAAAAATCAAAATATATGTAACTTTTTTTGAGTTTTAACGAACCAAGTTCGAGTCGAACAATTTCGAGGTGACTCGAACCGAGCTCGAGCCGTACATGCCAAAACTCGGCTCGAGCTCATTTTCTTAACGAACACTTTTTTGTGTAGTTCTTAACGAATCGAGCCAAATCGAGCCCAATAATGGAAAATATTATAGATGATGACAGGTGTGACATCCCATAATCCGGGGTATCGATATGGGGCCACGGACCACAACTAACACAATACAAACCTGGATATAAGCAAGAAATACAAATAAATTGCCCTTGATCCAAGATCGCATACAAGTTATGGTATGAAACAAACTATTAAATTACATCTTTACAATCCAATCTCAGAATAAAATTGTTATACAAATAATTAACCAACTAACACAATACAAACCTGGATATAAGCCAGAAATAAAAATAAAATACCCCTGATCCATATCGCATACAGGTTATGGTATGAAACAAACTATAAAATTACATCTTTACAATCTAATCTTAGAATAAAATTGTTGTACAAATTATTAATCAACTAAGTTCATCTACTAAACTAGTTTAACCAACCTCTAACCAGCTCACAACCACTACCCGACCAAGTCAACCTGATTGTCACCTCTCGCTGCAGGAACATGACTACTCAATTGACCACAAGGTCTACTCAACTTCTCTATTAACTGGAGAAAGAAACAACAACAATGCAAGAGTGAGCCAACAATGCTCAACAAGCATAAATATCTAAATCAATAACAAGAACAATGTAAGTTCTGATCAACAAGAAAAATCATCATATGTCTCAAAAGAATTTAGCTTCAAAACAATTAAATTCAAGATTTCGATTAGAATTAGACTCTTTTAATTTTTTATTAAAAATATTAGGATTAGGCTGATGATCAGTCAAGCGCTAACCCCGGGCAACGCACAAAGCAAATCCTGAAATGAATCCATAACCTCTGACCATTAACATGGTCTCCCCGTAGGAACTCGATTTAAAAACATTTCCAATTCGATATCAAGCGCACTAGGTGTCGGAATAATCGACAACTAGGGCTGTACATGGGTTCCGAAAACCGATCAATAAGACCCTCTTTTTAACCGATCAAACTGAACCATCCAAAATCGTAGGTTAAACGGGTTAATTTTTTAAAAAAACCCGAATTAATTAGGTTGGGTAAGGGTTTAAAAAATTTTAACCCTTACCCACCCAACCCAACCCATTTACATAAAATGCAATTTTTTTTTTCATATTTTGTATTTTTTTTCGTATTTTTTACAAATTTCTGCACTCTATAAATTTTCTACACTATATAAATTTTCTTCAACACTTTCTGCAATATTTTGCAACACTTTCTGCCTTTTGCAACACTTTTTACAACATTCTACAACACGTTTTACAACATTTTCTATGAAGTACATAATTTTTTGCAATGTGGGGGATTTTCTACAAAATTTTCCCAATTAACAAATTTAACCCGACCCAACCCGAACCAAACCGAACTAATTGGGTTGGGTCGGGTTGTGACCAAAATCTTGCATGGGTTAAATTTAGGCCCACTAGAGGATTAAGGTCCAGATCCATGAGGAAAATAAGTGATCTGTCAGGTTTCCATGGGCCCGTGGCAGCCCTAGGGGTTACCATGTACATGACAGTAAGGAAATGTGTAGCTTAGGGTCCCGGCATCCCCTTGTGGGTAACCTGCAACCACTACCAGTCATCCAGAAGGGCTTCCGAAGTAGCTTCCATGATGGGGTTACCGGAGGGGGTACCGGAGCCAGGCTACCGGGCGGTACCCCCAGCTTCCGCCGGAAGCCTGATTAGGTTACCAATTCAGATAAGGCATACCTCCTACTTTTTAGGAACACGTCTATATCACCTAAAAACACTCTTAAATAGATATATGTTCGGTTATTAGAGGATATATGTCATATATACTTGATAATTGATACAAAATCATGATAAATACAGAGGATAATCATCCTACATTACCAAAACAGCTTGGTAACCTGATTATGCACATCATACACGATCAATATCAGAAATAACGGTCATTATGCCACTGGAGAGAGGATAACTCATCATAAACAAACGATCATACCACTTCAAGAACTACATACGGGCTTGATCTCCAAAAAATAGGGGTATGTAGGTAGTTTACGGGATCTCTTAGACACTTTGACACCTTGAGTAAGCATAGAGCACGTATACTCTTATGTGACACATCATTATTAGGGTTCTTGGCAGGCCAACATTCGGTCCTTGAGCTCTAATTTCCTTGAATCCAGTCCGATCCTCCGGGGAACCACCTTCCGTGTTCTTCGGAAACCCCTAGCTGTGAGCCTTTCCGGGCAGCTAATCATTGATCTTCAACTACGAGCCTTTCTGGGTGGTTGGACGACTCCGTATTCATTGGTACTATTCCAGCAACAGGCCTCCTAATTTGTTGTGACAAATTCCTCCCACAACAGGTTACATAATTTTTTTTTAAATAATGGGTTGATTTCTTATAAAACCGAACTAATTAGGTTTGGTCGGAGTTTGACGAAAACCCGACCCAACCCTACCCATGTGCAGCCCTATCGACAACCCCTTGCCAACCAACTAACAGGAAACTCATGTTCCAGAACAACAACTCATAATTAAAGAGTCAATGAGGAAGTAACAATATCATCTAGTATCGACGAGTTCGATACAATAAAGGGTATTAAATTAATAATCAAGAACATTAATAGGTATCGACGAGTTCGTTATAATAAGTGGGGTGTAAACGAATCAAAATTAAGAATAACAAGTATCAACAAGATAGATAGAAATAATTGGGGTGATAGAGTTCATCATTAAAATAATTAAAAAAACAGTTTCACTTGAACGAGAAGTGAAAGGAAATACTTGCCTGGTAATCATAGATTCACCCGTCTAACTGTCTAGATGTCTCACTCGACTACCGACTTGTAATCGTCCCATCCACTCGACTCTATAACCATGAACTCACATCCATACCTCTGATTGACATCATCATATTTTAAACACTTCTCGTAACACACTGGACGCAAATAGAGCATTTATAAAATCAAAAAACAATTAGTCTCCTTTATGACTCGCTAACGTGTAATGCACGTAATTCACATAACATGTAGATCAGATCATGAAAAAATTCTATTCGCTGTTTTTAAAATAGAAATGGATCAAAACCGTAATTATCGGATATAACCGACTTATCAAAAAGGTTCATTAAAAGTCGACCCGAATTTAAAAGTTGAATTTTATCTTAAAATTATTTTTATAAGAGCCGGGTTATTTTTCTGATTCCAGAAATACTTTTCTCGTTAAAAATGGACAAACGTTTTAATTAATACGCAATTAATAAAAATAATTGAATTAATAATTAAATTAATTGAATATTCAAATTAATTATTTATTAATCAACTCATAAAAATAACAAATCTTTTATCATAAAAAGATTTAAATTTAATAAAGTCAATTATATATTTTAAATAATAATGATTTAATATCACAAATGACAAAACGTTCTACAAAAGGTGAAATTTTCTTTGGATTTAATTAGAATTGTGGGGAATTTTATTCTAAAAAAAAAAAAATTAGCACTTGTTGTTTATATCCTAACTATAATATAATTTTGAGGTGAGACTTAACTTTAATAAGATCAATTATTTTCTTAATTGCATATATTAAGCTTGAAAATTGAAATAATTTAGAAAATTAGATGAGAATCATGTACCTGAGGTTGTCCTCAGGTAGTAGCCTGAGGTTGTCCTCAGGTAGTAGCCTGAGGTTATAAGAAGTTCCCATATAAATACACGAGGGCAAATTTGTAAATTCAAAAATATGTTTTTGTATTTACCAAATTGCCATTAAAATTGTACAAGATTATATTATAATCTCAGGGGAGTTACCTGAGGTCATCCTCAGGCCCATTTTACTCAATTAGATAAATATCTTTCGAGTGATTTCAGAGTTCCATCAAATACCCGCGGAATTTTCTTGATATAATATAAAGATATTGATCGATGATTATCTACATATTTTCTTTAATTTAATGATGATTTAACAATTATAATCTAACTGGAATTATCGTGAAATTGTAGAAAACATTTTCCCCTTATCTGTTTGACCCTTTGATTCTCAATTGAATCCATAATTGATTCTCAATTGAATCCCTAATTGAGAGTTAGCGGCTATGAGACTGTGTGGGTATCCTTTACTTTCCCTCTTTGCTTAATACAGTAAAATCTCATTATATCCTTATATATAATAAGCGTAAGTGGGATCTTATCCATAAATTTTGGTTTGGTCACTGTACCGTTAAAACAATCTCAACCGTCGAATATAATATTTTTAAAAATAGACGATCAAGATTATATCATATTAAAAAAATTAAAATCTAAAAAGGATATCACTGTACTACCAAAATAATCTCAACTGTCGAATCTAATATTTTTAAAAATAGACGATCAAGATTATATCATATTAAAAAAGAAATTATAATCTAAAAAGGATATCAATAAAAAAGGTAGTATTGGAATTGAAATAATAAGCGTAAAGGGATCTTATCCATAATTTTGGATTGGTCACTTTGGTTTGGTCACTGTACCGTCAAAATAATCTCAATCGTCGAATATAATGTTTTTAAAAATGGACGATTAAGATTATATCTTATTACAAAGAAAATTATAATCTAAAAAGATATAATTAAAAATTTTGTATTAGAATTGTATTTCAAGAAGAAGTTATAATCTGAAAAGGATATAAAAGATTGTATAAGTACTGAATTTTATTTATTTATTAATATTAATAAAGGTTAATATTTACTATTTAGACTCTATCTCAAGATAAAGAAATCATATTTGGATGATTTTACAGTCCAAGCAAAACTCATAAAATTATCTTTAATTTAATGATGATTTAACAATGATTATACAAATGAAAACACTCAAAATCTCAAGAAAAAATATAATTACGAATTTTTACATTAATCCTATTTAGTGTAGAAATACCTACATTAATAATCCTATTCAATACAGAAAACCTAATTATATATGATTTAAATCATTGACAAACACTTTTTCGTATTTAATATAAATACAATATTTAGTTTACATGTTAAAATATTAAATATTTTTTATGCTAGATCCAATGTTTTTTTATCTATTTATTTTAAGATCTAACATTTCTTATTTATTTTATCGTACTGAGGACCAGACTACCAACTACCAAAATTTTAGACAAAATCCCTCCTACACTTTTTTTTTTGAAATAAATCCCTCCTACACTTATTATTAGAACTACATTTGGTTTTTAGTACAACTATCTTCAACTAATAAGAAGGTTATTATGATAATCAAAACAAAATATAAGTAGATTTCCTAAATAGAGTAGAATTTTCAGTATAAAAAATCGTCAAATTTTGTTTCTTGGTAGTTTTAATTGGAGAAAATTATTAAATCATCATTAAATTAAAAATTATTTATTAATTTCACGTAGGCTGTAAAATCATCGAAATCAAGTTTTAAGAATTCAAGATAAAACACATAATAAATTGAACGTTCAAAATCTTATATATATATATATATATATATATGTATGTATATATCAATTTCATAACAACAGTTTGATATTTAAACTAATAACAAATATATAATAAAAAAATAATATAATAAATATCAGAAAAAGAACCGTGCATTGCACGGGTTATATGCTAGTTAAATTAATACTCGATAAATTAATAATCTCTCTAAGTCAATAATTTTTTTCGGTCTAAACTTGAGCCAGTTTAAAAAATGATCAATTCCGATAAGATAATAATTTTTTTGAAAAACCCTATATAAATATATGGTCCCAATAATATTATAAATTAATAAATCCTTTATAATCATAAAAATATATGTATGGCACCATTAACCCTATTATAAAATATGATTTTAGGATTCTTAAAATTTGAATCTATACGAAACTCATCCTTAACCCTCTTTATTACATCCAAAAGTTCGAATGTAGTGTTTTCGTAAAGTATTATTAATACATATATACAATTTCTTAACTAAAAAACGTAAAAATTTTAAATTTGTTAATTTTAAAATTATTAAAAAATACATTACTTTACAAAAAATACCATTCACTCCAATTTAAATTCGAAAAAAAAAATAAACAAATCATTTTTTAAAGAATTTTTATCACTTTTATTTAAAAAGATTATTTAATTAATCATATACAACATCTACGCCAACACTTTATCATGTCTAGGCTAACATAAAACCCGATGTTGTAATAGATAAGGTAAAACATAACTACGGTGACATTTTTTCAAAAGGCTAACACCTTGAAAAAATATTGTATAAAGCCATCTATGGCTTAGTGAAAGAAAGATTGGAATTTTCACATTAATAATTCTATTCATTTTAAAAAATCTAGGGTTAATTTTTTTCCTACCCATCTTAAGTTTTGGGTTTTTAAAAATATATATCCCAACTATCAATAATTCTGGCGGTACGGCACCTACTTCTCTTAATTTTAAAAATACGGTAATTCTGTTATAGCTAAACAAACCCCCTGCCTCTCATTCACTCGCAGCTCCAACCTTCGATTCACGCAGCTCGAATCTTCTCCTTCAGTTTGTTGGCCCCGCAGGGGCAAATTCACGACTATTGTAGGTTAAATCGGAGCTCCGGCAAGAGTTTTACAATAGCGACTAAAATTTGTAAGTGAATTTATGTGTTTTATGTATGTATCTTTGCAAAATTGGTACTAATGTTAGACCTGGCAATTCGTTCGTATCGTATACTTTAGTGTCGTGTACTTTCGTGTTTCGTGTACGTAATGTTAAATCCAAAACCGACCCGTTAATAATTCGTTTCGTTTCATGTTCATGTACCTTCATTTCGTGTACGTTTCGTGTCGTATTTCGTGTAATTTTTGAATAAAAATAAAAATATTTAAATATTAATTTTTTACTAGTCGAGTCTTAAGTCAATATGTCATAAGGAATGAAGTGTGCTTAAGTATTGTGAAACTAAGATTTGAAACTATTTTGTATTTATTTTATGTAAAACTTATATATAAAATATCATTTTAAAATATGTATTCATATAATTTTAATAAAATTATTTAAAAATTTATTTATTTCGTGTATTTTTGTTTCGTGTCGTGTACTCAAGGGTAAACCCAAAACCGACACTAAATTCATCCGTGTAATTTCGTGTTCGTGTACTTTCATGATCGTGTACCGTAAAGGTCAACCCAAACCCGTAATTTTCGTGTCATTTTCGTGTCGTGTACGAAATTGCCGGCTCTAACTAATGTAGATATAGATACCAAACTGAGATGAGAGCTTTTGTTAAAGAATGAGAAAGTATGTATGTATGTATGTCCATTTATGTGTTTAATGTATTGTTATTCCCAGATTACACACTTGTATAATTGTAGAAGGGGGGGGGGTTGAATACAATTCTTGATAGTTATAAATTTCTGATAAAAACCACAGAAATCTATAAAGAAATAATTGCTGAATAGAAATAGTTCACAACCACATAAAAATCAGGTGGTTAAATGTACCACCTGAGACTTTTATTTGAAGAAAATCCTGTGATACAAATGTACACAGCTTCTGTGTTTACAACTCTTTGCTTCCAAAGATATTCAAGAAACCCTAAGCAAATATGTAAGTTTTCTTCCTTTCTAAAGAGTTACTACACTTGGTTATATATCCCAAGTTTACAAGTACTACAAGAATAAGATAATACTAATCTAATTCAAGTTGACTTGCTGCTCCACTCCAAATCCACATGTAGCCGAAAGGTTGTCCTTGTGAACAGATATGTCCCCTGCACCTTTCTTGTATGTACTGTGTAAATGGAATGCTTCTTTCTTCTGTGTTTCCAAAGTATGGCTGCCATACTGGTTTTTATACCTACTATCAACCCATGTGATCTGTCAGTCAAACCTGTCCTTATCAACTGCTAATTCCCAGCTAGCATAGGATAAAGTGGCAATGATTATCCGTTGATGTTGTGCCCACTTATCCGTTGATGGTAGTTTGAGCTGTATCCGTTGATCGAGTAGATTTGAGTTGTATCCGTTGATAGAGCCCTGTTCTTATCCGTTGATACCTTTTCACTTAGACAGAATTACATAGCATAGCTTATTTACAATTGGCTACCCTATTCTGCCTATCCATTGATCGTCAACATGACTCTAAATAAAAACACTATCAACTGATAAATAGAGATATTGCAGTATGCTACAAAACCTCATCCGTTGATGAGCTACCTGTCAACGAATAGAGTTATAAGGTCTTATCCGTTGACAGTTACAAAACTTGACTTATACAATTTTTGCTTGAATGTTAAGTTATCATCAACTACAACATATTCCTAACAATCTCCCCCAATTTATACTTGATGGCAATAAAGTATAAATTCAGAACCTTGATGATAACAAAACATTCCTAGAGATATATACACACTACAGTATGCAAACATTGTATCAAGCTACAAAAATTAAAAACAGAAAGCTTTAAGAAACTTATCAGAGATGTGCTCCTTTAGATTGAGCAGATTAATGATGTTTCCTCTCTCTGGTTGGCTGCACCCTTGACTTTCCTTCCTTGGCAGAGTTGGACTCAATTTGCACTTGAAGTTGCCTATAGAAGGTATCTTCTTCAACAACTTTTGGATTTAGCTTTAGTTGTAACCATCTTAGGTAATCAGAACTAGCCTTTGACAGTTGGTCTTCTAACCTGAAGAATCTCCTAGTGCCCTCATCATCCCTGAACTCCATCATCCAAAAGGGTTGAATGTGGATTTTCTGTCCATTATAAGGGATCTTCATTTTCTTTGGTAGACTTGAGGGTGAGTTTCATTCTCTCCTTATTTCTTCTATTCTGCTAATTATCTCCCTTCTGGCTATCTCAGAGAACCCTGTGTGTCTCTTGAATGCTGAGAACACTTTGGTCAGTGTATGATAATTCTCTCCAAGAACCTTCTGTAGTGGCCATGTCCTCTGACTTCCTCCCTTGTAGACAAACACTAATCTCTCAGGCTGATTTTTGTACTTGTCAATTCCTCTTACTTCTGACAATTCATCCAAATATAGATTCATGCCAGAGTATTCTTCAATTTCTGCCTGATAGATAAAGTCTTCTTTGTTTTCCAAGATTGGTTGTTTGACAATAGCAGGTACCCTAACAACTTGAACTGGTCCATTTGAAAGTTGCTTCTTTGGAGCCCTTTTCTTCTGTTTTGGATTTAGCAAGAATGAAGGAACTTCAATTGAATCAAAATTCATTGGTTCCTCTTTAGGCCTTATGGGGTCACCATGAAAGTTTACAGTTGGGTCGATTACTGTTGCTGACATAGGTACTGGTGAGCCAATGGTTTCTTTTTCTGGAGGGGGTTCTGGAGAAAGAACCCTCTTGGTTTTAGCTTTCCTTCTTTTAGGTTTGATTTTGGGAACTTCCTCAGGTTCCTTCATTTCAACCTCTACCTCATCCATTAACTCTTGAGCTAGCCTGGCTTGCTTCTCTTCTGAGTTTTCATGTTGATTTTCTGTACTTGGATGGGCTTCCCTTTGGATTCTGGAGACTTCTTCTCTTTTAGCTTCCACAAATCTAGGATGACTGTTGGATATATTTAATACTTTTCCATTCCTCATGATTACAGCCATCCAATCTCTTACACTCTTATTTGTCTATACTTTGAACTCCATGATTGTTTTTCCCATTAGATTTTCTTCATCATTCTTGGGAAATGGGTAGTCCAATTGAAGCTTGTTCTTCCCATTCTCCTTTGGTGGTGAGTAGGCTCTGGTTTTGATAGCTGGTTCAAATTCTTTGACAAATGATGGCTCAACATCATAGAATGTAGGAGCCACAACCCTTGGAGTGAGCACCTTCATGATTGTGGTTGATATTGTTGGAGCAGAAGATTGAGCATTAAGAAACAGAGATGATGCAATTGATTCATTGATCATCCTCTTTGTCCTTAGAATTCTTTCACTGGTCTCCTTGTTGATCTTTTCCAAAGTTTCTATTCTGGCTTGCCTTTCACCATCTGAGATTTCTTCTAAGTTTTGAATCTCAGGCAAAGCCACTTGTTTCTTCACAGGGGAAGCCTTTATCTCAAACTCTGTTGGATTGACCACTACAATTGGCTGTTGATCCCCCTCAATCTGTGCTATCTCACTACTGGTATCTTGAAATTGGCCAGTAGATTTTGCAGCCTTTTCTGTGCTTGTTCCCATTTTCTCCCCCTTTTTGTTAGCATCAAGGGTTGGAGTTGAAGCTGCAAGTAGCATTTCCAGTAGTTGAGTCTGTTTTGATTGATTGGCAATGATGGTGTGCATTTGAGATTCCATACTATCCACTCTTGAGGAAAGAAGCTGAACAGACTTAGCCAGGCTATCTTCTTTGAGAAGTTTGCTAGAAAGCACCTTCTGAGTGGTAGTAGGAGCTAGTGCCTCAATCCTGGCATCTAGTGCTATTTTCATATCTCTAATTGCAGACTTGACCTCCTCTTGTTGTGTTATTTGAATAACAGATTGCATCTTTTGTAATTTCAGGGAGGCCATAACTTGCTCAAGAACAGTTTTTCTCTGTGGTTCTGCAGTTTGGTGCTCAGCCTTAGCAGATTGGTATTGCTTCATGATTTCCACATTGAGATTCCCAAGTTCAGTGGCATTTGAAAACATCCATCCTAGAGTTTCATCCTCATTTATTTCTTCACCATCTGAACTTTGACTGTCATCACTACCAAACTCTTCACTTCCAGCACTTGGAGACAGGGTTTGTAAAGCTTCTTTTGCTCTTTGAAGAGATTCTGAGGTGTGCACTAGGTGCATTGCCTTCTCTGCCTCCACATTGCCCTGTTGTGCCATGACTTGATAGGCAGAAACAGGATGAGTAAAGGTTTCAGGATCCAAAGAGATGGAGTCAATAACTGACTGATATTCTTGTCTAAATTCCATCTCTTTGGAAGCTTCATTAACCTCCATTAACTCACTTGCAATGGCTGATTCTTCCTGCCTTATTTCTCCTATAGTCCCTTCTCTCCTCTCATCTCTCTTTTCTTGCATCAGGGGCTCCCCTTGGCTCACACCTCTCACACCCTCACCTTCACCTACTAAGGTGGAACTCTCTAGCTCTCCTTTTGCCTGACCGGAAGAAATGGTCAGCCTCTCATTGATTTTCTCTCCTTTTGCCTGCTCACAAGGCAGCCTCTCACTCCCTTCCCTCATTCCTAAAAGGGTTTCAACTACTACAAACTCCTCCACAGTTGACATAGGAATGTCACATTTTGCAGTGGTAGAGAGAGTTGTCAACGGATAAAGTGTATCCGTTGATGTAGTGGTTATTGCTGTCAACGGATAATTAGTTGAAGACATATCCGTTGATGGAGAAACACTTGTCAACGAATGAAGGATATCCGTTGATGAAGGCAAACGAGTATCCGTTGAAGTGAAAACCAACACTGAATCTGTGGTGATTGATTTTAAGGAAGAGGCCACAGATAGTGTTGTGAATTCAGGAATGGAAGATTGATGGCCCAACAAATCATCTAAGAGATGATGACCACCAATTGTTGAGTGGGGCTTCTCCAAGAATTTTAAAGATGGAGAATCAGGAATTGATGTAGATATCATATCCACATCCAGAGATGGAGTTGGTGATGGTGGATCAAAATGTGTATCGATTTGAAGGTTAAGATCAAGGGGCTGTGACTCCACATTTATTGAAGTCACATCAAACTGAATTTGAGAAGGTACAGTTTGCTGTACAGTGTGTGCACCCTGTGATTCCCCAATGGTTTTGGATTTTACTCTTCTACCATAGGTTTTTGAGTGAGAACTATCTGTGTCCCTTGCCCTTTTGTGCTGTGTTCCTGGAATGGAACTTAAATTAGTAGTCACACCCTGTTGAGAGGATGTAACTAGAATTTGGCTTGTAGGTTCATTAACAGTCATTTGAGAGATTGAAATGTTGGTTGCACCTGCCTCACCTTCCTTATCCTTAGGGCTTCTTTGATGATCACCCTGTCCCTCACCACTCACTACCACCTTCACACTCCCCTCAAGAGTTTTGGTAGTTTTTGCAACAGGTGCCTTTTGAGAGACACCTGAGGTTTGTCTTTTAGATTGTGGTTTTGGAACTTTGGATTTGGTCACTTTGGTAGGAGCATGTTTGGTCACAGCCACAGACTTCATTGTGACACTAGAAGGCAAAGAAATTTGGGGGTTGGAGATAGGAGTTTCAGGATTGGAAACAGTTACCTGAACAATTGGTAGATATACCAATTGTACTTCTGCATTTAGGTTCATTCGAATCAAATCATTGAAGACTCTCTTCTCCTGAACAAAACAATTGAACTTGCTATCCGGGTTAGCAATGGATAGCTCATTCTCAGATACATGCAGTGCTAGGAGCATAAAAAATCTAGCAAAATAAACATTCTTGCTCCTAGTTTCCTTTTTACCTAATTTAGCTGCTATCTCATACATGACTAGTGTGCCAAAATTATAGAATTTATCAGTCAAAAGCATACATAGCATAACTAGCATGGAGTTGGTAACAGCATCAAAGTTACTAATCTTGCCAGAAAAAGTTTTAATGAAGGCATCACAAAGATAACTCCATTCCTTAACCATACCTTTCCTAACAATTTTCCCTAAGTTCTCAGTACTAAGGGTATAATTCATGGAATTAAGCATGGTAACAATTTCAGCATTACTGGGTACCTCCAGACAGTTATTCTCAGGCAATTTTAAACAAGCAGTTAACACATCAGAATTAACTACATAATTTTTACCCTTTAAAGAAAAAGCAAGTGTACCGTCTGTGCCATTGTACTCAGCAGATGCCCACACCTCTTCAATTACCTCATGGATTAGAGGAGTGGTGGCAGTCATAGCATATGACAGTTTGCATTTCTTCATGAAATTCATCATGGTGTGATATGCTTCTGGAGCGTTCACTGTATCAACAAAGGCCGCGAAATTGTTCTTCTCATAGGTAAACCCGGTGGAAGACATCATCTTAACAATAGGCGCCATTGTAGTGTTTGAACTTTTGTTGCAGGGAGTGATTTAGTGAAGAAGATGCAGTTAACTAATGAGATTCTTGAAAATGAATAAAGGTGAGATGTGAGGGCACAAAACAGCCTTTTATATTTTCCAAGAATTAAAAATGAAATAATTAAAAGTAATTACCCCATTGGACAAAAGTAACTGTCAGATAATAAATGAAAAGAAAAGAAGAACAGCCGTGATTAATTATACACGTTTACCAACGGCTATAAAAAGAAATATGTATATCAACGGATAAAGATTGGACGGTTGAGAAAACAGTTTATCCATCGATGACGTGGACACCCTGTTATCCGTTGACATACGAAAATCTAGTAATGTGTTTATACTACCAACGGATAAAAGGATATCCGTTGATAAGCAAATTTTGCCTTAAACAAAATTTCTGCTAAGAGTTATTCTGAGAGTTTTTAATTCTCAAGTAAATCAAAACACATTTCTAGCTGCAGTACAGTATTATTAGATACCACTAGGAATTATGAAAAATTAAGCATACCTAGTTCACCTACCAACCTTGTGAATGAAGATTCATCAAGAGGCTTGGTGAAGATATCTGCAAGCTGCATTTCACTTGGCACAAAGTGCATTTCTACTGTACCATTCATCACATGCTCTCTGATGAAGTGGTATTTGATGTCAATATGCTTGGTTCTCGAATGTTGCACTGGATTTTCTGTGATGGCAATAGCACTAGTGTTGTCACAGAAGATTGGAATCTTCTCAACTTTTAGACCATAATCAATAAGTTGATTTTTCATCCAAAGAATCTGTGCACAACAACTTCCAGCTGCAATGTACTCAGCTTCGGATGTAGAAGTGGAGACTGAGTTCTGTTTCTTACTGAACCATGACACAAGCCTATTCCCTAGAAACTGACAGGAGCCGGTAGTACTTTTCCTATCAATTCTGCAACCTGCATAGTCTGTATCTGAATAGCCAATTAGATCAAAGCCAGAATCTCTTGGGTACCAAATGCCAAGGTTTGGTGTTCCCTTGAGATACCTGAAAATTCTCTTAATAGCAATCAAGTGAGACTCTCTAGGGTCAGCTTGAAATCTAGCACAAAGACATGTGGAAAACATTATATCAGGTCTACTAGATGTTAGATATAGACGTGAGCCTACCATGCCTCTATAGCTTGAGATGTCCACAGATTTTTCCTTAGTATTCAGCTCAAGCTTAGTTGCAGTGGCCATAGGTGTTTTTGCAGAGGCACAATCCATTAAGTCAAATTTCTTTAAGAGATCATAAATATATTTTGTTTGACTAATGAAAATTCCCTCATTAACTTGCTTTACTTGTAAACCAAGAAAGTAAGTTAATTCACCCATCATGCTCATTTCATACCTATTTTGCATAAGTTTGGCAAACCTTTTGCAAAGCTTCTCATCTGTAGACCCAAAAATAATATCATCTACATAGATTTGAACAAGTATTGAAGAACCATTGACATTTCTATGAAATAAAGTTTTATCTACTGTACCTCTAGTGAAGTGATTTTCCAAAAGAAATTGAGATAAAGTGTCATACCAGGCTCTTGGTGCTTGCTTCAAACCATAAAGTGCTTTCAAGAGAAGATATACATACTCTGGAAATTCTGGATCTTCAAAGCCAGGAGGTTGATGGACATATACCTCTTCTTCTAGTTCCCCATTTAGAAAGGCACTTTTAACATCCATCTGATAGACTTTGAAGTTGGCATGTGCTGCATAGGCTAGGAAAATTCTGATGGCCTCAAGTCTTGCCACTGGAGCAAAAGTTTCATCAAAATCTATTGCTTCTTCTTGAGAATAGCCCTTTGCCACTAATCTAGCTTTATTTCTCACAATTATGCCATTTTCATCAGTCTTATTCTTGAGAACCCATTTGGTACCTATGATACCTCTATCATCAGGTTTGGGCACAAGCTTCCATACTTTATTTCTCTCAAATTGGTTTAGCTCTTCTTGCATTGCTAAGACCCAATCTGGATCTAGAAGGGCATCCTCCACTTTCTTAGGTTCCTCTTGAGACAGGAAACTACTGTATAGGCATTCTTCTTGTGTGGCCCTCCTAGTTTGGACTCTTGAGTTTGAGTCACTAATGATTAACTCAAAAGGATGATCTCTGGTCCATTTTCTTGAAGGTGGAAGGTTTGATCTAGATGAGGTTGCTTCATCTATGTGAGCATGATCTTGTTGATTGGATATTGAATTTTGACTTTGAGAAACTCCCCCTGAGTTTGTTGTCCTTGAGGAATTATGAAGTTGACTGTCAACATATGCATCATTTTGTCTATCAACGGATGCTCCATTTTGCATGTCGACGGATACATGAGAATGCCTGTCAACGGATGCATCTGATGATCTAGTATGACTGTCAACGGATGCTTCATTTCCAGTGTTAGCATTACTTCTAGTTGGACCAACAACTCTAGGTGAATTTCCAAGGTCATGATCTTCATTTTCCTCATCATCATCAATGTACATTCTTCCTTCTACCTCATTTTCAAATCTCAACTTTTCATGGAAGCCTTCATCATTCAGACCTAGAATCTTTTGATTATCAAACACAACATGTACAGATTCCATAACAATGTTGGTTCTTAGATTGTAGACCCTATAGGCTTTCCCTGCTGCATATCCAACAAAGATAGCTTCATCTGCCTTTGCTTCAAATTTGCCCAAGTTATCTCCATGATTCCTTAGCACAAAGCACTTACATCCAAAGACATGGAGAAAAGCTAACGTTGGTTTCTTGTTGGTGAATAAGTGGTAAGGAGTCATTCCTCTAGCTTGATTGATCAAGGAAATATTCTGAGTGAAGCAGGCAGTGCTGACAGCTTCAGCCCAGAAATATGTTGGCAATCTTGATTCACTTAACATTGTTCTAGCTGCTTCAATGAGAGTTCTATTTTTCCTTTCAACAACCCCATTTTGTTGAGGTGTTCTAGCAGCAGAAAACTCATGGACAATTCCATTCTCTTCACAGAAAATATTCATTGTGGAATTTTTGAATTCAGTGCCATTGTCACTCCTGATTCTTTGTACTTTTACTTCAGAACCATTGTTTACTAGTCTGAGATGATTGATGATGATTTCACTTGCACAATCTTTGGAGTGCAGGATGAAGGTCCATGTAAACTTAGAAAAATCATCCACAATCACCAGGCAGTATTTCTTCTTTGAAATGGACATGACATTTACTGGACCAAATAAGTCCATATGCAGCAATTGAAGGGGCTTAACAATGGATGACTCTGTCTTGCTCTTGAAGGATGATTTCTTTTGCTTCCCTAATTGGCAGGCATCACACAGTCCATCTTTGATGAACTCCAATTGAGGGATTCCTCTAGCAAGATCCTTTCTTACCAAATCATTCATTACTTTAAAATTCAAATGAGACAGCTTTTTATGCCATAGCCAACTCTCATCCTTGCTTGCTTTGCTGAAGAGACAAGTAATGGATTCTGAGCATACTGAGTTGAAATCAGCTATGTAAACATTTCCTTTTCTAAAGCCTGTCAGAACCACATTGTTGTTTTCCTTGGTAGAAACAACAAAGGCTTCTTTAGTGAACTTTACTTCATAGTCTTTGTCACAAATCTGACTGACACGCAGCAAATTGTGCTTCAAACCTTCAACTAAAGCCACTTCTTCAATGATGACATTGTCCTTTGTAATCAAGCCATATCCCTTAGTATATCCTTTGCTGTCATCTCCAAAGGTAATTCTAGGGCCAGCTTCCTCCTTGAACTCTGTGAGCAGGGTTCAATCTCCTGTCATATGCCTAGAACATCCACTGTCTAGGTACCATAGATTCCTCTTATTTCCCTGCACACAATCCAAAATACAAATCAAGTTGATTTTGGTACCCAAGTTTCCTTGGGTCCTTTCTTGTTAGCCTTTGGTTTCACACTCTTAGCAATCTTCACTTTGGGTGTAGATGCTTGAGTGATAGGTTTTGACAGATGCTCATTTGCATAAATATTTGATGCATGCATTTGTGAAAAATTGGCATACATATTATCCATGCTAGGAATGCTCCATGACATTTGTGGCATATTTACAGATTGAAAATAAGGATTAGGCACATATGGCATGTTCACATATGGATTTGAAAAACTAGCATTCTGATACAAACCAGGCATTGCAGGCATACTTGGCATAGATTGAGGTACATGAACAGGAGTCCTTTTAACAGACTTGCAATTAGAAGATAGGTGATTGACACTATTGCAATTACCACAAGTTTTCCTAGGGGCAAACTTGTCAGGAGAATAATTGTTTTTCTTGTTGATGCCTATCTTACCATTTCTGCTCTTTTTCTTTTTACCCTCAGTCTCTACCTTTTCATTAACTGACTTACCAACAGCCTTTTTGTTAGGTAAATCACCTGCCTTAGCCTTCTCACTTGATTTGGCTTGGCTACTTTCACCAGGAACAAAGTTCTTGGCTACTGGACCATACTGATTATTCAGTTTCTTGAGTTCCTTCTTACTAACAGACTTTTTGTTAGTCGACGGATACCTCTCATCCGTTGATGGTTCATCTGTCAACGGATGATCACTATCCGTTGATTCACAAATAGTCTCTAGATCCTCAAGGCAAGGTTCTAGCTCCTTCTTCTTCTGAGTCCAGGTATCCCTCACAAATGATTCTATTCCCTGGACTTCTATTATGTTTTGAGAAATATTCCTACAACTTTGAAATTTAGCAATTATCCCTTGTTCTTTTTCAAGCTGGTTTCTTAAGATCAATTCTCTTTTTAACACAACTTCAAGTTCATTTTTAGCATCATTACAATCAACTCTCATTTTCTCAAATTCTAGAAATTGAACTTCTAGAACTGCATTTCTATCACTTAAGAACTGATTAGTTTCTTTAATCCTATTGTTCTCTTTAGTAAGTGATTTAAGAGTAACACTCAAGTGATATAGTTCAGTAGACATTTCATCTATAACACTATTGCATTCCTCTTTGGTGAGCTCAGAGAGATTAGTAGAATATACCTGATTGCTAGCTGAACTTGCTTCCTGCTCAGAATCAGCCATTAATGCAAGGTTGACAAACTCAGCATCATCATCAGAATGATTTCCATCAGCAGCCCAGTCATACTCTTGGGTCATGAATGCCTTTCCTTTCTGTCTGAGAAGATCAAAATATTTCTTCTTGTAGTCAACAGTTTCAGTTGGCTTTCCCTTGTTCTCAGATCTAGGCTTCCTGCATTCACTTATCATGTGACCAGCAATACCACAATTGTAGCATTTAATTTTGGATTTATCCACATAATTGCTTGTAGAAAAATCCTTGTTAAATGGCTTGGCCACCCCAGAGTTTCTTCTAAATTTTAGCTTAGAGAATCTCCTAGATAGAAAGGCTAAATGCTCATCTATTTCATCCAATTCATCCTGCTGTAGGACACTCATTTCTTCAGACACCTTTTTCTTGCTTTTGCTTGATTCTGTTCTACCTTCACAAACCTCCCTGTTTGGTGTAGATTTAGCAGCTTCAGTCCTCTTCTCCTCCTTCTGCTCCAAGTTGGCAACAAGTGCAACTGACCCACTTTTCTTTTGGGCCTTCTCAATTTCTTCATCCTGCTCCATTTCTAGTTCATATGTCTTTAAAGTTCCATAGAGCCTTTCAAGAGTAAATGACTTGTACTCTTGAGTGTTTCTTAGAGAAACAGTCATAGGCTTCCACTCTTTGGGCAGTGATCTCAGAAATTTGAGATTAGAATCTTTCACTTGGTAGATTCTTCCATACAGTTTCAAGCCATTCAGTAGTTTTTGAAATCTACTAAATGTATCATTCAATGTCTCTCCATTCTTGAAATGGAAGTGCTCATACTGTTGGATCAGTAGTTGCATCTTGTTTTCCCGTACCTATTCTGTACCTTCATAAAGGGTTTGAACAATGTCCCATACTTCCTTGGCGGTAGTACAGTTGATAACATTGTCAACCATGTCTGTTTCTAAACCATTAAACAGAATATTCATGGTCTTTTTATCTATGTGAACTTCTGCAACATCCTCAGTGCTCCACTCAGAAACAGGTTTTGGGATGTACGTGTCTGGTGCATCTGCAGCAAGACCAACTCTTGAAGCAGCCTTCATTGGAACATGAGGACCCTTCTCAATGCAATCTACAAAACCTACATCAATAGACATGAGATGTAGACGCATTTTTACTTTCCAGTGAAAGTAATTTTCCCTATCAAGAACCGGTATCTTCACTCCATAATCCTTCTTAGACATGTTGGAAGTGTGTTGATCTTTAAACTTCAAATATATTAGAAGCTTGCTCTGATACCAATTGTTATTCCCAGATTACACACTTGTATAATTGTAGAAGGGGGGGTTGAATACAATTCTTGATAGTTATAAATTTCTGATAAAAACCACAGAAATCTATAAAGAAATAATTGCTGAATAGAAATAGTTCACAACCACATAAAAATCAGGTGGTTAAATGTACCACCTGAGACTTTTATTTGAAGAAAATCCTGTGATACAAATGTACACAGCTTCTGTGTTTACAACTCTTTGCTTCTAAAGATATTCAAGAAACCCTAAGCAAATATGTAAGTTTTCTTCCTTTCTAAAGAGTTGCTACACTTGGTTATATATCCCAAGTTTACAAGTACTACAGGAATAAGATAATACTAATCTAATTCAAGTTGACTTGCTGCTCCACTCCAAATCCACATGTAGCCGAAAGGTTGTCCTTGTGAACAGATATGTCCCCTGCACCTTTCTTGTATGTACTGTGTAAATGGAATGCTTCTTTCTTCTGTGTTTCCAAAGTATGGCTGCCATACTGCTTTTTATACCTACTATCAACCCATGTGATCTGTCAGTCAAACCTGTCCTTATCAACTGCTAATTCCCAGCTAGCATAGGATAAAGTGGCAATGATTATCCGTTGATGTTGTGCCCACTTATCCGTTGATGGTAGTTTGAGCTGTATCCGTTGATCGAGTAGATTTGAGTTGTATCCGTTGATAGAGCCCTGTTCTTATCCGTTGATACCTTTTCACTTAGACAGAATTACATAGCATAGCTTATTTACAATTGGCTACCCTATTCTGCCTATCCATTGATGGTCAACATGACTCTGAATAAAAACCCTATCAACTGATAAATAGAGATATTGCAGTATGCTACAAAACCTCATCCGTTGATGAGCTACCTGTCAACGAATAGAGTTATAAGGTCTTATCCGTTGACAGTTACAAAACTTGACTTATACAATTTTTGCTTGAATGTTAAGTTATCATCAACTACAACATATTCCTAACATGTATGTATGTGTAGATTTGTAGGATATGCTGATTGATTATGTGTGTTTGAATTGAATCTATAGAGAATGATTAAGTACAAGAAGAAGAACAAAATTGTGATGAAATTCTGTTTCGTACCGATTTAATACAGTAGCTTTTTAATTTGTGTATGTATATATGAAGATTTAGCTGTGATGTAGAGATAGAGATGAAATTCAGAGGAGAGCTTTTGTTATAGAATGTGCAATATGTATGTTTGTTAATGCGTTTTGTAGACTTGTAGCATAGAGTGATTGTTTGAGTGTGATTTGAATTGAATATGTAGAGAAGGATTAACAGAAGATAAGGAACATATACGGATAAAATTCAGTTGCATATTGATCTTTTGCACTCGCTAACTATTTTGTCCGAGTGTAATTTTGTGTTTCATCAACTGCCTGCGTATTTACGATATGATACTATCAGTCGATTTGAACTCTGTTAATATCTTTGCTGATTTGATAATTTTTTTAATTCTTAGGTAGATTAGGAGTTTAGTAGCTTCTAACATTCTGAATAAGAGGCCCCGCAGGGGCACACATTTTCAATTATATGTTGTGTTTGCTGTTTAGTAGGTTTGTAAGTACCCTTATGAAATGAGTGTATCACATTGGATCAATAGTCAATCATTATATAAAAGTCCTTATACATTGCAGGGGTCTTTAATTGAAACAATGGATCAAAGAATCGGGGAAGAATTGACCCTCTCTCAATGCATTAGTGGAATGTTCAGCTGGGAAATTTCAAACCCTTTGTATTTCACGTTAGTAAGGCATCTACAAAGGCCTTTTAACATGAATCTGGATATTATAGAAATCCAAATTCGTTTTAACAAGAACCTCCGAAGATCTCTAAGGATCCACAAATGCTGGATGAATTTCACATTTTGGAGGACTTTGACACCATCGGCTGAGGGTGTTAGGTCAAGATTTAGGTTTCATGTAATGAATTATCTAGATCAATCGGGAGTGATTTCAATTAACAATGTAATTAGGGTAGTTCAACATTTTTATTCTAGATATGAAAGACATATTGTACAAATTCAGCAAAAAGAATCAATACAATTTATTCTTTATTGAATTTAAATAGTTCATTTGTTGATTTTGTTCATTTGTATCGATACAATATCATTTGTTCATTTATTGAATCATTATGAATGGAACTGATATGACATCTATGGATTTGTTAATTTGTTTATTTTCTGTGTAACAGGCCCCGCAGGGGCACCAATCTTATTTGTCAGATTCTAATATTGCTATCAGTTGCAACATTTGAAACCCTGTTTGCAACCTTCACAACCATGGTTGCATAAGTTGCAAACAAGGTTGCAGTAGTTGCAACTACTATACCAATATTAGTTGCAGTTAATAACTTTTAAATGTTAATGTTAAAATTGGTTGCAAGAAAAATGGAAAACATTGCTGTTATTCTCCAACACAGTGGGGTATGGGATGAATGCAAAAATTATATCAACTTTGAGCTATGTGGATTGTTGATTCCTAACGACTGCAACTACAACAACTTGGTCGCAATGATATACAATGAACTCAAGTTGGAACCCGGGTCAGTTGGGATTAGAATAGAGTATCAATTAAGAGATGGATACCCTCCTTTTAAGATAACAGATGATAGTCAACTCATGTTCTATATGCAGCTCAAGAAAAAGGAATCCGATTTCACAAAGTTCCCTTTATGCTTGACGAATGAAATTAAAAGCCTCTAGCATTTTTCCACAACAAGCGATTTGTTGTTCTTTGAGGCTACACAATCAGAAGATGTTGCATCAAATGTTGTTTATGAGCAGTCTGTTGGTACTGTTTCGGATGTGGTTACGGACTATGTTGAGTTTGCAGAGCTTATTGCTGGGCAGGTTGTTGTGTTTGATGAAGTTGCAGACAACTGCTTGGAAGAAAACCAGTTGAACAAGGATGTGGTCATTATCAACAAATACCATAAGCACATTGAAGTTGATCAGGTATACATAGAAAAAGAGACATTGAAGATTGTTTTGGGCCACTATGCGATCGACAAGAACTTCCAATATAGTGTGCAAAAGTCTTGTAAAAAAGAGTATCTTGTTTCTTGTGTTGACAAAAGTTGCAAGTGGATGTTACGAGCATCAAAGAAAGGGAAAACAAGTTGTTTCGTCATCAGAAAGTTTCATGATATTCATACATGTGATCTGGGGATCAGATTTAAAGATCAGCGACAAGCAAGCGCATCAATCATTGCATATATGATTAAAAACAAGTTTTCAAATATTAAAACAAAGTACACAGTTGCTGATATCGTGAGAGACATGAAGAAAGATCACAAAGTATAAGTCAACTATGGAAAAGCTTGGAGATCTAAAGAAAAAGCTTTGGAACTGATGAGATGAAATGCAACCGAATCGTATTATGAACTTTTCTCTTATCTATACATGTTGCATAGTTCAAATCCAGGATCAGCGGTTATAACAAAACAAGATGAAGATGGATGTTTCAGGTACGTTTTCGTGGCATTGTATGCTTCGATGAAAGGCTGGATAAATTGCATACCCACTGTAATTGTTGATGGCACGTTCTTGAAATCGGCACATGGAGGCACATTATTGGTTGCAGCAACTCAAGATGTAGGGGTAGAATTTTTCCATTGGCATTTTCTGTAGTGGACTCAGAAAATGATATGGCATGGGAATGGTTCTTTGACAAGTTCAAGCAAGCTTATAGTGTACCGGAAAACATGACAATAATCTCTGATCGTCATGAAAGTATCATAAAGGCAGCGAGTAAAGTATACCCGGAAGTACCACATGGATTTTGTATTTATCATCTCTTGAACAACCTGAAAAGTAGGTTCAAGAGGAGCTCAAACAAGATAAAGGATGATTTCTTTAATACTGCCAATACATACACTGTAAAGAAATTTGAGTATCACATGAACCAACTTGCAAAGATTGACAACAGGATTCAACATTTTTAGAGCAAGTTGGATATGAAAAGTGGGCAAGGGTTTACTCAATGAATAATAGATACTCGAACTTGACATCTAACATTGCATAATCTCTTAATGCTGTAATCACAGAGATAAGAGAGTTACCGATATGTACAATGTTAGAGTCTTTGCGTGCTTTGGTACAAAAGTGGAGTTGGACAAACAGGAAGATTGCAAATGACACCTCAACAAAATTGACAACCAAGTATGAGCTGATGCTAAAGAACAATTACTTGTACTCGACAAATATGACGGTATTATCTGACTACTTTAATATTATAGCTCTACCTAGTTCTATCAGTTACAACCATGGTTGTAGAAGTTGCAAACAAGGTTGCAGAAGTTGCAACCATGGTTGCAAAAGTTACAAACAAGATTGCAACCATGGTTGCAGAAGTTGCAAACATGGTTGCAGAAGTTGCAAACAAGGTTGCAACCATGGTTGCAGAAGTTACAAACATGGTTGCAAAAGTTACAATCATGGTTGCAAAAGTTGCAAACAAGGTTGCAACCATGGTTGCAGAAGTTGCAAATAAGGTTGCAACCATGGTTGCAGAAGTTGCAAACATGTTTGCAACCATGGTTGGAACCTTTACAACCTCTGTCATTCTAATGAAACTACAAATTAAATTCTTGTTTAAAATAATGTTAAATCAATAGGTGAATCCATCAAATGACTCGTTATTCGAAGTTTGTAATGTGGACAAAAAAGCTATAGTTAATTTGGCTTCCAGAAGCTGTACATGCAACAGGTGATTCCCGATAGTGTTTCAACGAAATTTCATAACATGCTCTTCGTTTATCTTTATATGATATATATTCTATTGTAAAACAGGTTTTAGATGGATCAACTTCCTTGTGCACATACAATTGCTGTTTTGCATAAAGTAAATCATGATCCTTATGATTATTGTTCATCATATTACATAAAAGAATCAATGATTGCTGCTTATAAAGAATTGGTATATCCGGTTGGCAAGAAAGATACATGGGAAATACCAGATGACATCAAAGCGAGGACAATGTACACCCCGAAAGGCAGAATCGGAGTAGGAAGACCAAAAAAGAGAAGGCGCAACGCTGCGTTGGAAACAACTATACCAATTCAACAATAAAAATGCGGGAGATGCGGTCAATGTGGACATAATAGAAGAACTTGTAGAAGTCTGCCATTGAAAAAAAGAAATTAGTTATTTACATATTACGTTGGAAATACTATTGCAAATATTGTTGCAAATGCTGAATTACTAGGTTGATTAAGTTTAAATTAGTAATGGAACAAATATGACATGTGTTTCTAATTTTCCAATTTTTCTTTGTATATTTTGAGTATAATTGCAAAATTGTTGCAACTTTGTTTGCAACATTTGCAACCAAGTTTGCAACATTTGTAACCTTGTTTGAAAAAGGTTGCAAAAGTTGCAAACTTGGTTGCAAAGGTTGCAACTGAACGATGTAGTTGAGTTGAATCTAGTACATATAATAGAATCCAGAAACAGTGCTTCATAAACAGAACTTAAAATGTGAAAAGTCACAACTACACTCTTTAAAAACAGTTTCTAAATTTCCAATTTTTTTATTTTGAGTAGAATTGCAACCTTGTTGCAACCTTGTTTGCAAAAGTTGCAACTGATCGATGTAGTTGAGTTGAATCTAGTACATATAATAGAATCCAAAAACAGTGCTTCATAAACAGAAATTAAAATGTGAAAAGTCACAACTACACTCTTTAAAAATAGTTTCTAAATTTCCAATTTTTTTTGTTTATTTTGAGTAGAATTGCAACCTTGTTGCAACCATGTTGTAACCTTGTTGGCAAAAGGTTGCAAAAGTTGCAACCATGGTTGCAAAGGTTGCAAATGTTGCAACTGATCGATGTAGTTGAGTTGAATCTAGTACATATAATATAATCCAGAAACAATGCTTCATAAACAGAAATTAAAATGTGAAAAGTCACAACTACACTCTTTAAAAACAATTTCTAAATTTCCAATATTTTTGTTTATTTTGAGTAGAATTGCAACCTTGTTGCAACCATGTTGCAACCTTGCAACCATGTTGCAACCTTGTTTGCAAAAGGTTGCAAAAGTTGCAAACTTGGTTGCAAATGTTGCAAACAAGGTTGCAAATGTTGCAACTGATCAAATAGTATACTCTTACTCTTAGTATGGGTGCCCCTGCGGGGCTTATTCTACATAATCTCAAATTTTATTTACATTACCAGTTGAGGACATAAATTATTGAACCATTACCAAACATTAACAATTGCATAAAATATATAAACAACGAACCATTACCAAACATAGTAGAAAAACAAAGTTTCTATTAAATTTGGACCAATAATTATCAAATTCATCGAACCAAAAGAACTACATAGTTATGTCAGCAACATTGTTTTACTACTACTTAATGTCATAACATAAAAGTCGCGACTCATTTCTTCACATCTCCCGCCTTTCTCTTTCTCTCATATGGCTTTGTTGTTGGAGCCTTTGACGTTGGAGCCTTTGTTGTTTGAGCCTTTGTTGTTGGAGCCTTTGGTGATGGAGCTTTTGTTGTTGGAGCCTTTGCAATGTTCTCCGAATCACTCTCATAGCCGTATATTTGCTTTGACATTCCATGGGAATAAAACAAGAAGGCAAGCCTACTTCTGTGAGCACCAAGCTCTAGTTCACCTTGCGGAAAATCCGGCATAGTAGCATAATACTCGGCACATGACAACATGTATATCCCGCTGTCACTGTATCAAGAAAAGGAAAACAATCAAATCATATAATATAATATAACTAAGTACACATTATATAAGCTTAACAAACTTGAATAGTTTTGGAACTTAATTAGGTGATGAATTAAATTCTAAATGATGCAAAGTGACATCAAAATTGTCAAGAGCTACCTTTCTAGAATACGAATAGCTTGAAAATTTTATATTTTTTCGATCATAAAAACCAGTTCCCGTATGATAAGCAGGTAACAACTGGACGAATAGACTGCTGCCTTTGTGAGAATATCACGCACACCATCACATTGCAATGTATTGTAGACATGGAATTCCCTATCTATAAAGTTCAATCACCCAAGAATCCAGTGTTCTTGCTCAGCAAGCCAAATAGGAAATAAAACATCATCACTTAAAGCCCAAGGAGTATTGCCACCAATGATCTCACCCTTGACAATTCCCACAATATCTTGATCAATTATAATTTTAACAGATTTCGGATCATAAGTTTCAAACTGAGCAGCAAGTCTACTCTGAAACGTGGAATCGATAGAAGTAATTTTGAGTGGAGATGTTGAGTTGGACTTCACCTTTTTCCTCAAATGGTAAAAAAAATACATCAACATGCTGCACAAAGATTTTTGGACATATCAATTAGCAAGAAATCAAAAACAAACCATTCAACCTAAAACTAAATAGAAAGTAAAACTTACGGAGTTGGCGAGATTTGTGCTACCATACTCCAAAGTATGAAACCACATCTTTTGGGATATCGAATGAACCCCTAAATCAAGAGGCGGGCTGATCTCATTGTTTTTCTTCGGATAGAATGACGTTGCCCTGGAAGAATATATGCATGACATGTGTTAGCCATATGTGAGCCTTTACAAATATATAGTTATAAGCTGCAACCCTGTTTGCAACCTTTGCAAGCATGTTTGCAGAAGTTGCAACCATGGTTGCAACCTTTGTGCACATGGTTGCAAAGGTTGCAAATATGATTGCAAACAAGGTTGCAAATATGGTTGCAACTGTTAGAAATAGACAATTAAGGTGAGTGCCCCTGCGGGGCCGGCACTAATAACATAAATAAGAAAAAATATGAATCAATATCTATTTATCTATATGTGTGTGTGTGTGTGTGTGTGTGTGTTTGATTGAAGCCATACTTTTTCTTTGTAATCATTCCAGTATCCAGCCAAGTTGTGAAACCTTTCAAGGCTTCTAAACTTGGTAACTGTCCGATATTGTCGTCCAACGCAGAAACCCCTTTCAAATTCTTCAAAACTTCATTACTTTTGCTTGAACTCGAACCAAAATCTTGCAAAAATGGTGACTGCAAATATGAAGGAAGCTTAACACTCCTTTTTGGAATAGCAGGGGTAGCTTTATTTAAGATAGGCACAACAGAATCAGATTCAGGTGGAATACCAAGACTATCAACGGGTTTAGCAGAAGCTCCCTATAATAAAGTAAATAACTACAAGTTATTTGAAAATTAGGAAAATGAAAGATAAAATCATAGTAACGAAAAGCATGCATATTAGAAGAAATATGTAATGAAATTAAAGCATGCATGCCATAAGAAATATCTAATAAGATTTACCATTATTGAATTTTTTTCCTTAGTTGCACGAATCGCAGCCTGATCTAACTCATACAGGTCTTTTGCAGATATTTGATCAAAAAAAGAGGCATCCGTTTCAAGGTCTGCAACTTTTGTAACCCCTACTGAAACATTTGTATCCTCTACTGATACCTTTGCAATATCTGTTGCAACATCTGCAACATGATCAACACTTGCTCCACCAGTAGTTGCACAATCAAGAATACTATCATCATTAACATTGACATTCGCATTATGGAGATCATCATCGTCATGATCATCATTTATCATCGCAGCCATCTTCACTATCGAGATCAATCGAACCATTTTCGGACATTGATGCATCCTCACTATCCTCAACTGCAACCTTTGGCACATCGGTTCCATCCTCTACAACCTCCTGCCCACCCTCTTCAACTTGAGTCTCAACCTCGTTGAAAACATCATTCCCAACCTCATTGTCATCCAATACATTCTCAAAATTCCCACCCTCATCATCTACATTCTCATCCTCATGTGCAATTTCTACATCATTATAACCAACATTTTGGTTTCTTTGTGGCTAACTACCCCAATCACCAACATTGGCCGCAACTTGATTCAAATGCGACAAAGGGTCCAAAGTGCTTCCATTCTGAAGTAAAATATGATTAAAAATAATTAGCAAGTGGAACGAATATAATCACATATGATTAGAACTAAACTCAACTTAAATTTGTAACTAATTCAAAGCAAAGAAATGATGTAAGGGTCAAATGGTTGCAAATGTTTGTAAACAAGGTTGCAACATTTGCAAACAAGGTTGCAAATGTTGCAACTGATAGAAAGACTCTGACTACTAAGATGGCTGCCCTTGCGGGGCCTTCTCCACACAAATCAAAACAAATAAAATAAAAAAAAAGTCTTCAAAATCAAAGTCTACAGACTACAATATATGTAATCCATCTGATACACGTAATTGTTTATCAATAATGGCACGCAACTTAGAAAACTCCAAATCAAAGTGCGACCGCATCTCAGATATGCTCTTCTTTAAACCATCTACTTCGGAAGTCAACAAGGTAATCGTATTTTCCATTTCCAGCTGTGACATACAAGATTGAGGCCGATCAGAAGATGTAGAAGCACCCACAAATGATGGGGGGGGGATGACCAACAATAGCAGCATCACGATCAACAATATCTTCTAACTGTAGTTCTTCAATCTCCTTTTCAGTTGGAGATATGTTTCTTAATTGCAACTACAAAAACAATATGTTTGTCAATTAAAGTGATATATACAAATAAAGCAAGAATAAGTAGGTAAGGTACGCAATGAAATATACCTCTGATGCAGTCAATGACAACTTCTGATACATTTCTCCGAACTTGCAAGCATATTCACCGGACCATTTCAGCATACGGGGGATACAACCAGCATCTTTCATATTGCAATATCTCCCATTCAGGTACAGACAACACTCATAAAACCATAGTTGAAACGCGTACGGGAAACCAACAAGCCTATAATAATTGTCCTTGGATGTTGTTCTCGCGGCATATTTCAATGATTCCAAAGTGCACGTGAAAACTTCCTTACTCCAAGGAAACTTGTCAAAATCTCCACTGTCTACAATGTCTAGATCACCTTTAGGGACAGGACAATCATAAGTCGAGCTAAGTAGGAAATTTTGCAAGAAGTACAGCTTTGCAAAATTCACTACATCCTCATCTGTTTTCCACCCTCGAGAGTCAAAAACCTTCTTCACGCTTCTCCTATATACACGTGCAATGTCCAAAAAATATGTAGCCCTGAAGCTGTTCTCAGGCCTAGCATAACGCGTCTTGTCGACTGAACCAAAACACCTAAGACCGGTGACAAGGGCAAACTCTTTGATCCCAAAAGACATCTTCACTCCAGCAATACAAATCTCATGACGGTTCGGTTGATTTATTTGTCTAAGCAGAAGGTTGTGGATGAGTTGGGGTTGTATCTTGAATGATGGTAGTCGCGTAAAATTTCCAAAGCACCCAGCAGCAAAGAGAGCAACCTGCTCCGATGATAATGTGTCCCATATAGCCGTAATAATTTCATACCTATTGTTGGTACTTAGCTTGGCTAGCTTGTGATCTTTAACCGGAATAATATAATCCATCCCCTGCATTATTATGCAATATATGTGTGATTCATATTTGAGCCTTTACAAATGTATAATATAAGTTGCAACGATGTTTACAACATTTGCAACCTTGTTTGCATCCTTTGCAACCATGGTTGCAAATGATGGTTGCACCTTACAGAAATAGACATTTAAGGCAAGTACCCCTGCGGGGCCTGTACTGATATCACAAACAAGGATACAAGAGAGTCAGACAATACCTCATTAACAGGAATAGGATTGTCATGGATGGCTAACTTGGGCCTCTTATATTTTAGTGTTGCCTTAGATTTTGTATTTTTCTTTTGTTTTGAAGGCATTATAGCTTTGGACGTTGAACCCGGGGAAGCCTCATCGACAGAAACCGGATCATCATGGATGGCTGCCGTAGCCCTCTTAGTTGTCAAGGGTGCTTTGGATTTCTTAGTTATCTTTCGTGTTAGCGGCACATCTGACTTCGTTGTTGAACTCGAGGGAAACAAGAACCTTGTGCGAACCATGTTTCAACCTATCAAAAAACATATGCAGCAACTGATGTGTAAAATAATTGCAAGCGTACAGTGGTTAATTGTAGCAAATACATGTCGATCCACAGAGACTACGAATTTTCAAAACCTTAATAATTAAATAAGGCGAACTAGACAAATAGGTTTGAGATGAGTTTTAATTAACCTAATTAGCAAAGATTATCAAATAATATGGAAAACCTAGGAATCCGAATCCATTAATCAATCAAAATTAATATCAACTCGTCCTAAAATTAACTCTATTTTCTTCACAAATAAGATATATCAATTAACGAGACAAGCATATACTATGAAACTTGTTATCTAACAATAACCTATCAAAACTTCAAGGAGCAAGCATAGGCTATGAAAAACAAATCCGGTAACAATAATATATCAAAATCACTTTGTCAATTGATCAATTAAGCACCAAGAAAAATTATGAGAACCAATTAATAGGAACGAGAAGAAATCAAGAATAGTTAAATCAACTTCATCTTCATCATAGGACAAGAAAATTAGCTAGACATAATTATTAAATTAACTAAACAATTAATATATAACATACGAAACATGCAGGACAAGTTAAACACTTAAAAACTAATTTAACTAATATTATATAACACGTAGTCGGATGAAGACGTGATGACACAACTTATATAAACTAATGATATAACCACCTGGATAATAAAAGAAGTCAACGGCAACAAAACAAAATTAACTAATCAAGTATTGTATTAAAAACGTGAACTAACAATATATTAATAACATGAACGAGTTTTCCGGATAATAACCACCGGCGTGAAAACAGAAAAACAAGGAGTAGCTATTAAATTTTTAGGTATCCCGAATTACAAGAGAGAAGGCCATATATATAGGGAAAAATAATAGGTTTGGGCCCCTTTTAATTACAATCCGATCTTTAATATCATTCCTTCAATTTCCTTTTCTTCTCGGATAAGTATTCGATTTTTTCTCCAATTTCTTTGACTTCAAGAATTTTCCACCTCCTTTCCCTTTTTGCACCTTTTCCTGCTATAAATCTGTTTTTATTTATTTTCCTACAAAGCAAAATAAAACAATTTATTAATTAATAAAATTACGAAAACAGACATAAAATAGGTATTAAAAATATGATGAAATATGGAACTATCAAATGCCCTCATACCTATCTTTTACTCGTCCTCGAGAAAAATAAAATATAAAATACTACATAAATAAATAATACCACTTCCGTAGGTGATCACGGTTGCATTTGGCATATGCAACAAGCCCTTTAAAACCCTAGACAGCCCTAGTGGACGAGTGAGGTCTCGTGAGGGCCTATAGTGAATGTACCCACAAAATCCATCCAGCTCATGTAAAAGATTGCTCAATGCAACACCACACATACAAGTCATCTCATGCTACATCAACTACAGAAATCAAAGTGAATTTGCAATGTCTTGGTGTGTAAGGTACAATCATTCACATAGCCTACTCAAAGAAATATGCAGAGGTCATATCAAAAGTCCATGTCAAGTGTAAAAATTAGTTGGTAACCATGCTAAGCCCACAATAGTACACCTTAGAGTCAAAACTTGGGATCTCATATGCAAAAACAAGCAATAACTCACCTTTCACTCAAAAAAGAATATTCACTCAAGAACAAGGGTAAGTGTATCACTCAATTCCATCAAAATCATAAGCATGCTTGACATTTGATATCAATCTATCTTTAACACAACATACATCAATGACGATAATCAAAAGGTCTTTTATTTGGGTTGTAATGGGGCTAGGGACAAGGTATGTCAAGTAAAGCCAAATACGGTGAAGTGTCAAAAGCTAGTAGGAACCATAATAAATCATACAAAACACAGTATATCCTCCCCACACAGATGTTCTAATTTTCTTCCAACAAAATGCATGACTAGTCGAATGAAGAAGAAGGATAAAAAAACATAAGTATGCTCTCAGATAATATATACTTTTTTTTCTTTTTTTTTTCTTTTTTTAAAGAGCTAAGATAGATACTATAAATATATACACAACCACAATCCTTCTTCAAAAATTTCTTGAACGACTAACAAGTAAGCAACAAAACCCAATATTTCCCCAAAAGTAATGAACACAAGTTAACCCATCTCACACACCTTATTACTCCCTCAACTTCCTACTAGCCTTTGACAAATTGGGATCAAGTATACGTTAGGCTACACGAGAAAAAGGTCTAGACAAGTAATGTGGTGTGTCACCGAAAAAATAGGATAAAGCTCAAAAGGGGTAACTAAATGATCACATATAAAGGGTGTGGTAATTTGGATAATAATAGGTTATTCCTAAATGCCTTTATCATCAAATAATGTCATGCATTTCAAGAAAGGTCTCAAACAAGTGCTAGCAATGCAAATAACATGTGGACACTCAAGCAAACGAATATAAAATGCAAAAGATATGCATATAGGCTCAAAATCTCACTTGGTGGTAAAACATAGTCAATCCCAAGCAAAAGTCTCTTTAATGCACCTACTTTTACTCAAAGCATGGAAACCAAATCTTCTTGCACATATTCATGTCCTTTTAATTACTTACAACATTCAATAAGTCTACAAGTTTCAACTCGCTAGTGTATGTGTGTGCACAAGAACTTAGCAACATATCAATTCTCAGTCAAAAGCATCATAAACACAATAGTACTAAGCCTACTTATAATAAGTAATCATTTCACAAGGCTAGAATTATTTTTTATTTTTTTTATTTTTTAATTTTTTTAAAATATTAATACTACTAAATCCCTCCCCCATACCTAAATCATGCATTGTCCTCAATGTATGCTAATGAGAGAAAAATGACAAAGTAAAAGGACGAGAATACCTGATAAGGGCATGACGGAGATACATTATTACCTATAACACACACACACACACACTCACACACCCCCCATACCTAAACTTGACTATATGGGAGACACACGAAAAACATTTACTAACCAATACCAGATCGAGGAAAAACAACATTCGTAACACAATCAACAAACATGTGAAAAACACCCACCAAAACATCATTATCCACTAGAGAAATATGATCTTGAACAAGAATAAAACTCATATCACTAACATCATTCATAGACTAATTAGACGCTTCTTTATGTTGTTTAAGCAGATTGATTACTTAAAATTCTTGGTTATGAACTAAGTCACAAGAAAGAATATGAGTTTCATTATCAACTATCAAAGATTGATCAAGAGTGGAAAAAGACGGATTATGAATGAATGTGGGTGGCTCACCTACAGAAGTCTTAAAAACGGACTTAGGTTCAAAAGAACTATCCTCAAGTTGGGTTTCATGCTTAGAACAAATGGCATTCAATTCATCAAACATCTCATCACAAGAAAAATTCTTATAAAGCTCATGAAGATCTCTATTATTCTCATACTCTAACAAAACATCTTCCTCAAGAAAAGACTCAATTGAACTATCTTCAAGATTCGACCATGAAACAACCTCATCTATCAAATTAACTCCTACAGGTTGTTAAAAAGCTCATTAAGTTGATTTCCTACATTAAAGACATTAAGATCTATCGTCATGTTACCAAAAGTGAGTTTCATCGAACCATTCCTATAGTTAATCAAAGCATTAGAGGTAGCAAGAAAAGGCCTTCCTAAAATGATAGGAATTTGATTTTTGAGATTTTTGACTGGTTCGGTTTCTAGAACAACAAAATCGACTGGGAAGACAAAATCACCAACCTTAATCAACACATATTCCACTCTACCTGTTGGAGTTTTAACAGAACGATCAGCTAACTGAAGAGTGACACTAGTCTTCTTAAGTTCACCTAAACCCAAGGCTTGATAGACAGATAATGGAAGAAGATTCACACTAGCTCCTAGATCGAGTAAAGCTTTATCAATGAAAGTATCACCTATGACACAAGAGATGGTAGGACATCCAGGATCCTTATACTTCACAGGGATTTGATTTGACAAAATAGAACTAACATGAGATGTTAGGAAAGCTTTCTTAGGAACATGAGTGGTTCTTTTATGAGTACACAAATCTTTTAGACATTTAGCATAAGAGGGAACTTGTTGAATTGCATCTAAAAGAGGAATGTTAATTTTGACTTGCTTAAAGACTTCCAAAATCTTATCTAACTGAGCAAATTGTTTGTTTGAAGTAAGTCTTTGAGGAAACGGGGCTTTTGGATTAAATACTTTTTCATTAGAAACATCAGAGTTGGGTTTCGAAGGTGGTTCATCGGATGGTGATGACTTATCAGCTTTATCTACTTCAGAACTCTCGGGATTCGAAGATTGCTTAAGAGACTAGGTTTCAAGAGCAAAGGACTTGGTTCAGATGTTAGCTTATCTTCTTCTTGAGTATTGACACCAGCATGATTGTTGAATTGATTACCAGACCTTAGAGAGATAACAGAATTCACATTTTCATGAGACTTTTGATTAGGATGAAATTTAGGATTAGTCTCGGGTTGACTAGGAAATCGATTTTTCTCTCTCTCACTGATTGTGTTTGCAAATTGACTGACTTGGACCTCTAGCTTAGATATGGCTTGAGTGTTGGAATTTAATAGCTGCCTATCTTGGGTCATAGTTTGCATGAAAGATTGTTGAGATTGAGTTAGATTAGCTTGAGATTTCAATAATGCCTCAATACTCTTTTCTAAAGATTTCAGTTTCTTATCAGATTAACTAAAACCAGGAGGATTCAAGGGGACTGAGTTTGGATAATGACCAAGATTTTGAGGAGGATATGAATTAGGATTTTGAGTTGGGTATGGACCAGGATTGGGCTTTTGAAAAGCAGGTTGAGGATTTTGATTGTACTGATTGTATTGACCTTGGTTCCATGAGAAATTTGGATGATTCTTCCAACCAGGATTGTATGTGGGTGCATAAGGATCATTCCTAACTCTAGGTTGAAACATGGCATTGACTTGTTCAATTTCAGGGTAATTCTCTACCATATGATTCGAAGAACTACAGTTTGCACAGAGGGACATTTGAGATGACACATTGTTGGTTTCTAAGGCTTCTAGACGTCTAGTGATTGTAGCTAACCTAGCTTCGGTTGCAATAGAATTACCAACTGCCTGTAAGCCCTTAGATGAGTTAGATTTTTCAGCTTCCTGATTAGGTTCCCTAGTTGACTCCCACAACATTGTTCTTTCAGCTAACTCCTCAAAAAATTGCCAAGCTTCATCCTCATTTTTATCCATAAACTTACCATTACACATAGACTCTAACAAAGCAGTGGTTTGGCTATTTAAGGCTTCATAAAGAATTTTGCAAAGTCTCCATTTTTCTATACCATGTTGAGGACATTTAGACAACAACTTTTTAAATCTATCAAAATATTTCCAAAAAGACTCATTCTGATTTTGTTGAAATTGGTTGATTTCATTCCTAAGTCTGTTTGCCTTATGGTTTGGAAAATATTTTTTAAGAAAGATAGCAACAAATCCCTCCCATGTGGAAATAGAATTAACGGGTAGACTATACAACCACTGTTTAGCATCTTCTTTTAAAGCAAAGTTAATAAGTCTGAGCCTAATGGAATCCTCACTTAATTGTTGAAGTTTTTGCAATGCACACACTTCCTCAAACTCTCGAATGAAAAGATATGGATCCTCTCCCTCTACCCCAGCAAACCTAGGTAACATGCTAATATTGTGATGTTTAATTTCAAAATTATTCACGGTTACTGCTGGTAAGACTATGCATGAGGGTTGAGCGATATGAGCGGGGTAACAACGGTCTTTGAGTGAAACAGCCATGACTACGGGTTGAACTTCTAATTCTTTTGGCTCAATTCTAGTGGGTGAACAAAACTCGAGTTGTCTTACTACTTTAGGAGATGATAGATTGGTTTGTCTTACTAATCTAGATGTAGTGTCTCGAACCCAAGCACTTTGCATACAAGAGAATTAATCAAATAAGCACGTAGCAGACAAGAGCTATAAGTAAGCACCTAAAAAATTAGAAAATTAAAAGGAAAAATCTATATATTATCCTAAGAAAAATCTAGACCTTGCTCCTAACAATAAGATACTACTAAAAGTCATAACTCAAAAAGCATTCGTCCTGACTGGCAAGGCAGGTGCAAGAATTGGCAAGAGGCTAAACACCTTTCTAGACACCAATCCAAATTATCCAGTAAGCGTCACGCTTGCCTAGACACCAAACGAAAGAATACTTAGTGATTTGTTCCTCCTAGATTCTCTTCCTAATTGAGGGCGAGATCCTAGGGGCCAATGTCTACTTAATTTTATTAAGGAAAGGGTATGCAGGATGAACGAATTAGTGGTTTGTGGGCCAAGGAAAGGGTGATGAAATCCCTCACCTTATCTTGTAACTGGGTGGCACCCTTAAGATCAATTGAATGATGCAACACACAAAGAACAAGAAAATAAATACTTATGGATGTGCTACACTACGTGTTTTATTCTAAATTGTACGTACCTCTTTCCTCTAGCAATCACCACAGTTATATAAGATGGAAAGCAATAAATACAATAAAGAAATCTAGATGATGTGATCCTATGTGAGAGAATGAATGATGCAACAAATTGGTTTTTAACAAAAAAAAATTAACTAACTAATATTTTTGGATTTTTTTTTAAATAATTATTTTTTTGGGTTTTTTTAAATAATGAGAAAGAAAGAAAAATAGAGAGAGGTGATACGGAATACCGAAAAGCGCTTCCAAAATTTCAAAAGAGACAGCGAGGTCTTCCAACGAACTTCTTGTCCAAGCTTTTCTCCGCTTCACAATTCCCTAAAAAAAACAAACAAAAGAAAACAAGAAACTAATCCGAAGAATTAATATCAAGGAGTGAAAAATACCAATAGTCCTCGGCAGCGGCGCCAAAAACTTGATGTGTAAAATAATTGCAAGCGCATAGTGGTTAATTGTAGCAAATACAGGTCGATCCACATAGACTACGAATTTTCAAAACCCTAATAATTAAATCAGGCAAACTAGACAAATAGGTTTGAGATGAGTTTTAATTAACCTAATTAGCAAAGATTATCAAATAATATGGAAAACCTAGGAATTTGAATCCATTAATCAATCACAATTAATATCAACTCGTCCTAAAATTAACTCTCTTTTCTTCGCAAATAAGATATACTCCCTCCGTCCCTTTTGATTCTTAACACTTTCTATTTTGGGATGTCCCAATAGATTGTTAACATTTCCTAAAATAGTAAGTTTTCACTTATTTTAACAATACTTTACACTATTACATCCACTACTTAACTTATTTTAACTATAAAATCACTATTACACCCACTACTTCATTTATTTTAACAATATTACACCCACTATCTTGGTTTCCGTGCAAAAAGCAAACGTTAACATCCCATTGGGACGGAGGGAGTATCAATTAACGAGACAAGCATATACTATGAAACTTGTTATCTAACAATAACCTATCAAAACTTCAAGGAGCAAGCATAGGCTATGAAAAACAAATTCGGTAACAATAATATATCAAAATCACTTTGTCAATTGATCAATTAAGCACCAAGAAAAATTATGAGAACCAATTAATAGGAACGAGAAGAAATCAAGAATAGTTAAATCAACTTCATCTTTATCCTAGGACAAGAAAATTATTAGCTAGACATAATTATTAAATTAACTAAACAATTAATATATAACATACGAAACATGCAGGACAAGTTAAAAACTTAAAAACTAATTTAACTAATATTATATAACACGTAGTCGGATGAAGACATGATGAAACAACTTATATAAACTAATGATGGGCCTGTTTGTTTTCTCTGTTTACTGTTGCCTTATAGCTTATAAGGCCATAAGCACTTATGGGGGGTGTTTGCCAAAATAAGTTTTGGCTCAACTTATAACTTATAAGCCCATAAGTTGAATGTTAGGAAATCCTAACATTCAACTTATGCTTATAACTTATTTCTCGATATACGCAATATATAATATCCTTCACATCTTCAAAATCATATATCTCTCGATCCATTCATTAGAAAATTGATATGTATATCTCAAATTTCTCTACTCATCGAGATCTATTCATTGACATCCATTGTTAAATATAAAAAACAAATATTTTGAAAATTATAGAAAAAAGTTAACTTATAAGTTCTGATTTACCCAAACAGTTTACTGATTATAAGTTCTGATTTACCAAACACTTTACTGACTTATAAGTTATGCTCTACTTATCACTTATATGACATAAGTGCTTATAAGTCATAAGCTACATTTTTTAAGATATCCCAAACACCCACGATATAACCACCTGGATAATAAAAGAAGTCAACGGCAACAAAACAAAATCAACTAATCAAGTAATGTATTAAAAACGTGAACTAACAATATATTAATAACACGAACGAGTTTTCCGGATAATAACCACCGGCATGAAAACAGAAAAACAAGGAGTAGCTATTAAATTTTTAGGTGTCCCGAATTACAAGAGAGAAGGCCATATATATAGGGAAAAATAATAGGTTTGTGCCCCTTTTAATTATAATCCGATCTTTAATATAATTCCTTCAATTTCCTTTTCTTCTCGGATAAGTATTCGGTTTTTTCTCCAATTTCTTTGACTTCAAGAATTTTCCACCTCCTTTCCCTTTTTGCACCTTTTCCTGCTAGAAATCTGTTTTTATTTATTTTCCTACAAAACACAATAAAACAATTTATTAATTAATAAAATTACGAAAATAGACATAAAATAGGTATTAAAAATATGATGAAATATGGAACTATCAGCAACTAACTGTTAATATAAAATAAACAAAACATCCGAAAAGAAGATATGAATGATAGAAAATATAGTACAAAATTGATATAAGATCAATAATTGAAATGTAAATTTCACTTCATAATACTATTTGCTTATAAAAACATCTAAACAAGGAAAATAGTATCGACACATTGACAAGTTGTCGACTCATAAACAATCGTACGTACACTCGAAACTTAATTATAAGAAGCCTGCCCTGCGGGCCCTTGACTGCATAATCTAAAACTGATAGAAGATCACTACATTATTCATATATTTCAATCCATTCGACTAGTCGCTTATAACCAAACCTAAACAAGTAAGGTAGCATCGACTCATTCTACAAGTTTCCGACTCATGAACAAGCCTAATCACCATTTCTGTTAACAAAACAGTTACATTCAGCAATTAGCACATGTTAGGAATATGTTGTACTTGATGATAACTTCACAATCAATCAAATTGTATAAGTCATGTTTTGTAACTGTCAATGGATGAGACATTATAACTTTATCCGTTGACAGGTAGCTCATCAACGGATGAGGTTTTGTAGCATACTGTAGTATCTCTATCTTATCAGTTGATAGTGTTTTTATCCACAGTCATGTTGACCATCAATGGATAGACAGAATAGGGTAGCCAATTGTAAATAAGCTATGCTACGTAATTCTGTCTAAGTGAAAGTGTATCAACGGATGAAGACAGAACTCTATCAACAAATACAACTCAAATCCACTCTATCAACAGATACAGCACAAATCTCAATATCAACGGATAATCATTGACACTTACTTGCTAGCTGGGAATTAGCAGTTGATAAGGACAGGTTTGACTGACAGATCACATGAGTTGATAGTAGGTATAAAAAGCAGTATGGCAGCCATACTTTGGAAACGCAGAAGAAAGAAACATTCCATTTTCCACAGTACAAACAAGAAAGGTGCAGGGGACATATCTGTTCAAAAGGACAACCTTTCGGCTACATGTGGATTTGGAGTGGAGTAGCAAGTCAACTTGAATTAGATTAATATTATCTTGTTCCTGTAGTACTTGTAAACTTGGGATATATAACCAAGTGTAGCAACTCTTTAGAAACTAAGAAAACAAATATATTTGCTTAGGGTTTCTTGAATATCCTTAGAAGCAAAGAGTTGTAAAACAGAAGATGTGTACTTTTGTATCACAGAGTTTTCTTTGAATAAAAGTCTCAGGTGGTACATTTAACCACCTAATTTTTTATGTGTTTGTGAATCTTTTCTCATTCAACGATTATCCCCTTATAGATTTCTGTGGTTCTTATCAGAAAATTTTAAGTATCAAGAATTGTATTCAACCCCCCCTTCTACAATTATACAAGTGTGTAATCTGGGAATAACAATTGGTATCAGAGCAAGCTTCTAACATATTTGAAGTTTAAAGATCAACACACTTCCAACATGTCTAAGAAGGATTATGGAGTAAAGATACCAGTTCTTGATAGAGAAAATTAATTTCACTGGAAAGTAAAAATGCGTCTACATCTCATGTTTATTGATGAAGGTTTTGTAGATTGCATTGAGAAGGGTCCTCATGTTCCAATGAAGAGTGCTTCAAGAGTTGGCCTTGCTGCAGATGCACCAGATACTTACATTCCCAAACCTGTTTCTGAGTGGAGTACTGAAGACGTTGCAGAAGTCCACAAAGATAAAAAGACCATGAATATTCTGTTTAATGGATTAGAAACAGACATGGTTGACAATGTTATCAACTGTACTACCTCCAAGGAAGTATGGGACATTGTTCAAACCCTTTGTGAAGGTACAGAACAGGTAAGGGAAAACAAGATGCAACTACTGATCCAACAGTATGAGCACTTCCATTTCAAGAATGGAGAGACATTGAATGACACATTTAGTAGATTTCAGAAGCTACTGAATGGCTTGAAACTGTATGGAAAAATCTACCAAGTGAAAGATTCTAATCTCAAATTTCTGAGATCACTGCCCAAAGAGTGGAAGCCAATGACTGTTTCTCTAAGAAACACTCAAGAGTACAAGACATTTACTCTTGAAAGGCTCTATGGAACTTTGAAGACATATGAACTAGAAATGGAGCAGGATGAAGAAATTGAGAAGACCCAAAAGAAAAGTGGGTCATTTGCACTTGTTGCCAACTTGGAGCAGAAGGAGGAGAAGAGGACTGAAGCTGCTAAATCTACACCAAACAGGGAGGTTTGTGAAGGTAGAGCAGAATCAAGCAAAAGCAAAGAAAAAGTGTCTAAAGAAATGAGTTCCCTTTAGTAGGATGAATTTGATGAGATAAATGAGCATTTATCCTTTCTATCTAGGAGATTCTCTAAGCTGAAATTCAGAAGAAACTCTGGGGTGGCCAAGCCATTTAAAAAGGATTTTTCTACAAGAAACTATGTGGATAAATCCAAAACTAAATGCTACAATTGTGGAATTGCTGGTCACATGATAAGTGAGTGTAGGAAGCCTAGATCTGAGAACAAGGGCAAGCCAACTGAAAATGTTGACTACAAGAAGAAATATTTTGATCTTCTCAGGCAGAAAGGAAAGGCATTCATGACCCAAGAGTATGACTGGGCTGCTGATGGAAATCATTCTGATGATGATGCTGAGTTTGTCAACCTTGCATTGATGGCTGATTCTGAGCAGGAAGCAAGTTCAGCTAGCAATCAGGTATTTTCTACTAATCTCTCTTAGCTCACCAAAGAGGAATGCAATAGTGTTATAGATGAAATGTCTACTGAACTATATCACTTGAGTGTTACTCTTAAATCACTTACTAAAGAGAACAATAGGATTAAAGAGACTAATCTGTTTTTAAGTGATAGAAATGCTGCTCTAGAAATTCAACTTCTAGAATTTGAGAAAATGAGAGTTGATTACAATGATGCTAAAAGTGAACTTGAAGCTGTGTTAAAAAGAGAACTAATTTTAAGAGACCAGCTTGAAAAAGAACAAGGGATAATTGCTAAAGTTCAAAGCTGTAGGAATATTTCACAAAACATAATAGAAGTCCAAGGAATAGAGTCATTTGTGAAGAATACCTAGACTCAAAAGAAAAAGGAGCTAGAACCTTGCCTTGAGAATCTAGAGACTATTTGTGAATCAACGGACCGTTGACAGATGAACCATCAATGGATGAGAGGTATCCGTCGACTAACAAAAAGTCTATTAGTAAGAAGGAACTCAAGAAACTGAATGATCAGTATGGTCCAGTAGCCAAGAACTTTGTTTCTGGTGAAAGTAGTGAAGCCAAATTAAGTGAGAAGGCTGAGGTAGGTGATTTACTTAACAAAAAGGCTGTTGGTAAATCAGTTAATGAAAAGGTAGAGACTGAGGGTAAAAAGAAAAAGAACAGAAACTGTAAGATAGGCATCAACAAGAAAAACAATTATTCTCCTGACAAGTTTGCTCCTAGGAAAACTTGTGGTAATTGTAATAGTGTCAATCACCTATCTTCTAATTGCAAGTCTGTTAAAAGGACTCCTGTTCATGTACCTCAATATATGCCAAGTATGCCTGCAATGCCTGTTATGCCTGGTTTGTATCAGTATGCTAGTTTTTCAAATCCATATGTGAACGTGCCATATGTGTCTAATCCATATTTTCAATCTGTGAATATGCCACAAATGTCATGGAGCATTCCTAGCATGAATCATATGTATGCCAATTTTCCACAAATGCATGCATCAAGTATTTATGCAAATGAGCATCTGTCAAAACCTATCACTCAAGCATCTACACCTAAAGTGAAGATTGCTAAGAGTGCAAAACCAAAGGCTAACACGAAAGGACCCAAGGTAACTTGGGTACCAAAATCAACTTGATTTGTGTGTTGGAATGTGTGCAGAAATAGAAGGAATCTATGGTACCTAGACAGTGGATGTTCTAGGCACATGATAGGAGATTCAACCCTGCTCACGGAGTTCAAGGAGGCAGCTGGCCCTAGAATTACCTTTGGAGATGACAGCAAAGGATATACTAAGGGATATGGCTTGATTTCAAAGGACAATGTCATCATTGAAGAAGTGGCTTTAGTTGAAGGTTTGAAGCACAATTTGCTGAGTGTCAGTCAGATTTGTGACAAAGACTATGAAGTAAAGTTCACTAAAGAAGCCTGTATTATTTCTGCCAAGGAAAACAACAATGTGGTATTGACAGGCTTTAGAAAAGGAAATGTTTACATAGTTGACTTCAACTCAGTATGCTCAGAATCCATTGCTTGTCTCTTCAGCAAAGCAAGCAAGGATGAGAGTTGGCTATGGCATAAAAAGCTGTCACATTTGAATTTTAAAGTTATGAATGATTTGGTAAGAAAGGATCTGGCTAGAGGAATTCCTCAACTGGAGTTCATCAAGGATGGACTGTGTGATGCCTGCCAATTAGGGAAACAAAAGAAATCATCCTTTAAGAGCAAGACAGAGTCATCCATTGTTAAGCCACTTCAATTGCTGCATATGGACTTATTTGGTCTAGTAAATGTCCTGTCCATTTCAAAGAAGAAATACTGTCTGGTGATTGTAGATGATTTTTCTAAGTTATTATGGACCTTCTTTCTGCACTCCAAAGATTGTGCAAGTGAAATCATCATCAATCATCTCAGACTAGTAAACAATGGTTCTGAAGTCAAAGTACAAAGAATCAGGAGTGACAATGGCACTGAATTCAAAAATTCCATAATGAAGATTTTCTGTGAAGAGAATGGAATTGTCCATGAGTTTTCTGCTGCTAGAACACCTCAACAAAATGGGGTTGTTGAAAGGAAAAACAGAACTCTCATTGAAGCAGCTAGAACAATGCTAAGTGAATCAAGATTGCCAACATATTTCTGGGCTGAAGCTGTCAACACTGCCTGTTTCACTCAGAATATTTCCTTGGTCAATCAAGCTAGAGGAATGACTCCTTATCAGTTATTCACCAACAAAAAACCAACTTTAGCTTTTCTTAATGTCTTTGGATGTAAGTGTTTTGTGCTAAGGAATCATGGAGATAACTTGGGCAAATTTGAAGCAAAGGCAGATGAAGCTATCTTTGTTGGGTATGCAGCAGGGAAAGCCTATAGAGTCTACAATCTAAGAACCAACATTGTTATGGAATCTGTACATGTTGTGTTTGATGATCAAAAGATTCTAGGTCTAAATGATGAAGGCTTCCATGAAAAGTTAAAATTTGAAAATGAAGTAGAAGGAAGAATGTGCATTGATGATGATGAGGAAAATGAAGATCATGACCATGAAAATTCACCTAGAGTTGTTGGCCCAACTAGAAGTGATGCTAACACTGGAAATGAAGCATCCGTTGACAGTCATATTGGAGCATCAGATGCATTCGTTGACAGATATTCTCATGCATCCGTTGACAGGCAAAATGGAGCATCCGTTGATAGACAAAATGATGCATCCGTTGAAAGTCAACTTCATAATTCCGCAAGGACAACAAACTCAGGGGGAGTTTCTCAAAGTCAAAACTCAATGACCAATCAACAATATCATGCTCATTTAGATGAAGCAACCTCATCCAGATCAAACCTTCCACCTTCAAGAAAATGGACCAGAGATCATCCGTTTGAGTTAATCATTGGTGATTCAAGTTCAAGAGTTCAAACTAGGAGGGCCACTCAAGAAGAATGCCTATACAGCAGTTTCCTATCTCAAGAGGAACCTAAGAAAGTGGAAGATGCCCTTCTAGATCCAGATTGGGTCTTAGCAATGCAAGAAGAGCTAAACTAATTTGAGAGAAATAAAGTATGGAAGCTTGTGCCCAAACCTGATGATAGAGGCGTCATAGGTACCAAATGGGTTCTCAAGAATAAGACTGATGAAAATGGCATAATTGTGATGAATAAAGCTAGATTAGTGGCAAAGGGCTATTCTCAAGAAGAAGGGATAGATTTTGATGAAACTTTTGCTCCAGTGGCAAGACTTGAGGCAATTAAAATTTTCCTAGCCTATGCAGCACATGCCAATTTCAAAGTCTATCAGATGGATGTCAAAAGTGCCTTTCTAAATGGGGAACTGGAAGAAGAGGTATATGTCCATCAACCTCCTGGCTTTGAAGATCCGGATTTTTCCAGAATATGTATATCTTCTCCTGAAAGCACTTTATGGTTTGAAGCAAGCACCAAGAGCCTGGTATGACACTTTATCTCAATTTCTTTTAGAGAATCACTTCACTAGAGGTACAGTAGATAAAACCTTATTTCATAGAAATGTCAATGGTTCTTCAATACTTGTTCAAATCTATGTAGATGATATTATTTTTGGGTCTTCAGATGAGAAGCTTTGCAAAAGGTTTGCCAAACTTATGCAAAGTAGGTATGAAATGAGCATGATGGGTGAATTAACTTACTTTCTTGGTTTACAAGTGAAGCAAGTTAATGAGGGAATTTTCATAAGTCAAACAAAATATATTTATGATCTTTTAAAGAAATTTGACTTATTGGATTGTGGCTTTGCAAAAACACCTATGGCCACTGCAATTAAGCTTGAGTTGAATACTAAGGAAAAGTCTGTGGACATCTCAAGCTATAGAAGCATGGTAGGCTCACTTCTATATCTAACAGCTAGTAGACCTGATATAATGTTTTCCACTTGTCTTTGTGCTAGATTTCAAGCTGACCCTAGAGAGTCTCACTTGATTGCTATTAAGAGAATTTTCAGGTATCTCAAGGGAACACCAAACCTTGGCATTTGGTACCCAAGATATTCTGGCTTTGTTCTAATTGGCTATTCAGATGCAGACTATGCAGGTTGCAGAATTGATAGGAAAAGTACTACTGGTTCCTGTCAATTTCTAGGGAACAGACTTATGTCATGGTTCAGTAAGAAACAGAACTCAGTCTCCACTTCTACAGCTGAAGCTGAGTACATTGCTGCTGGAAGTTGTTGTGCACAGATTCTTTGGATGAAAAATCAACTTATTGACTATGGTCTAAAAGTTGAGAAGATTCCAATTTTCTGTGACAACACAAGTGCTATTGCCATCCTAGAGAATCCAGTGCAACATTCGAGAACCAAGCATATTGACATTAAATACCACTTCATTAGAGAGCATGTGATGAATGGTACAGTAGAAATGCACTTTGTGCCAAGTGAAATGCAGATTGTAGATATCTTCACCAAGCCTCTTGATGAATCTTCATTCACAAGATTGGTAGGTGAACTAGGTATGCTTAATTTTTCATAATTCCTAGTGATATCTAATCATATTGTATTGCAGCTAGAAATGTGTTTTGATTTACTTGAGAATTAAAAACTCTCAGAAAAATTTTCTGCAGAAAGTTTGTCTAAGGCAAAATTTGCTTATCAACGGATATCCTTTTATCCGTTGGTAGTATAAACACATTACTAGATTTTCGTATGTCAACGGATAACAGGTTGTCCACGTCATCGATGGATAAATTGTTTTCTCAACCGTCCATTCCTTATCCGTTGATATACAATTTTTTTTCTTTTTATATAGCCGGTGGTAAACGGCTGTACTTCTTTTCTTTTCATTTATTATCTGATAGTTACTTTTGTCCAATGGAGTAATTACTTTTAATTATTTCATTTTTAATTCTTGAAAAAAAAATATAAAAGGCTGTCTTGTGCTCTCACATCTTACTTTTATTCATTTTCGAGAATCTCATAAGTTAACTGCATCTTCTTCACTAAAACTCTCTGCAACAAAAGTTCAAGCACTTCAATGGCGCATATTGTTAAGATGATGTCTTCCGCTGGGTTTACCTATGAGAAGAACAATTTCGCGACCTTTGTTGATACAGTGAACGCTCCAGAAGCATATCACACCATGATGAATTTCGTGAAGAAATGCAAACTATCATATGCTATGACTGCCACCACTCCTCTAATCCACGAGGTAATTGAAGAGGTGTGGGCATCTGCTGAGTACATTGGCACAGTCGGTACACTTGCTTTTTCTCTAAAGGGTAAAAACTATGTAGTTAATTCTGATGTGATAACTGCTTGTTTAAAATTGCCTGAGAATAACTTTCTGGAAGTACCCAGTAATGCTGAAACTGTTACCATGCTTAATTCCATAAATTATACCCTTAGTATTGAGAACTTAGGGAAAATTGTTAGGAAAGGTATGGTTAAAGAATGGAGTTATTTTTGTGATGCCTTCATTAAAACTTTTTCTGGCAAAATTAGTAACTTTGATGCTGTTACCAATTCCATGCTAGTTATGCTATGTATGCTTTTGACTGTTAAATTCTATAATTTTGGCACACTAGTCATGTATGAGATAGCAGTTAAATTATGTAAAAAGGAAACTAGGAGCAAGAATATTTATTTTTCTAGATTTTTGATGCTCTTAGCACTGCATGTATCTGAGAATGAGCTATCCATTGCTAACCCGGATAGCAAGTTCAATTGTTTTGTTCAGGAGAAAAGAGTCTTAAGTGATTTGATTCGAATGAACCTAAATGCAGAAGTACAATTGGTATATCTACCAATTGTTCAGGTAACTGTTTCCAACCCTAAAATTCCTATCTCCAACCCCCAAATTTCTTTGCCTTCTAGTGTCACCATGGAGTCTATAGCTGTGACCAAACAGGCTCCTACCAAAGTGACCAAATCCAAAGTTCTAAAATCACAATCTAAAAGACAAACCTTAGGTGTCTCTCAAAAGGCACCTGTTGCAAAAACTACCAAAACTCTTGAGGGGAGTGTGAAGGTGGTAGTGAGTGGTGAGGGACAGGGTGAACATCAAAGAAGCCCTAAGGATAAGGAAGGTGAGGCAGGTGCAACCAACATTTCAGTCTCTCAAAAGACTGTTAATGAACCTTCAAGCCAAATTCTAGTTACATCATCTCAACAGGATGTGACTACTGATTTAAGTTCCACTCCAGGAACACTGCACAAAAGGGCAAGAGACACGGATAACTCTCACTCAAAAACCTACGGTAGAAGAGTAAAATCCAAAACCATTGGGGAATCACAGGGTGCACACACAGTACAACAAACTGTACCTTCTCAAATTCAGTTTGATGTGACTTCAATAAATGTGGAGTCACAGCCCCTTGATCATAACCTTCAAATCGATACACATTTCAATCCACCATCACCAACTCCATCTCTGGATGTGGATATGATATCTACATCAATTCCTGATTCTTCATTTTTAAAATTCTTGGAGAAGCCCCACTCCACAATTGGTGGTCATCATCTTTTAGATGATTTGTTGGGCCATCAATCTTCCATTCCTGAATTCACAACACTATCTGTGGCCTCTTCCTTAAAATCGATCACCACAGATTCAGTGTTGGTTTTCACTTCAACGGATACTATCTTTTCATCATCAACGGATATCCTTCATCCGTTGACAAGTGTTTCTCCATCAACGGATGCGCCTATGACTAGCCATCCGTTGACAGCTATAACTACTCCATCAACGGATATTTTCTATCCGTTGATAACTCACTCTACCACTGCTATATCTGACATTCCTGTGTCAAGTGTGGAGGAGTTCTCAGTAGTTGAAACACTTTTAGGATTGAGAGAAGGGAGTGAGAGGCTGCCTTGTGAGCAGGCAAAAGGAGAGAAAAATAATGAGAGGCTGACCATTTCTTCCGGTCAGGAAAAAGGAGAGATTGAGAGTTCCACCTTAGTAGGTGAAGGTGAGGGTGTGAGAAGTGTGAGCCAAGGGGAGCCCTTGATGCAAGAAAAGAGAGATGAGAGGAGAGAAGGGGTCCCTACAGGAGGCATAAAGGTTGGAAGGAGAAGCCATTGCAAGTGAGCCAATGGAGGTTGATGATGCAACCAAGGACATGGAATATCAAAAAGAATATCTGTCAATGATTGATTCCATCTCTTTGGATGCTGAAACCTTTATTCCTCCACCTGCCTATCTAGTTCTGGCTCGCCAAAGCAATGTGGAAGCAGAGGAGGCAATGCACCTAGTGCACACCTCACAGTCACTACAAAGAGCTAAGGAATCTTTAGAAGCTCTGCCACCCATTGCTGAAGATGAAGACATTGAAGAATTTGACAGTGAAGCTAGCCAGAGCACTGAGGATGAAGGTGCTAGCAGTATTCATGATTGGAAATTTGCTACTAGCTACACCTATCTTGACATTGATTTGGAGATCGTAAGGCAATATAAATCTGCCATGGCTGAGTACCAAAGTGTAGATCCCCAAAGACAGGTTGTTCTTCAACAAGCAATTGACTCTCTCAAGTTGCAAAAGATGCAAATGGTGATTCAAAGATCAAACTTAGAGGAGGTCAATCAAGATATCAAAGATGTGAAGATTTCTGTGGATTCCAAGTTGGAGCAGTTGGCTCCTACAGCCACTTAGAGGGTGTTGCAACAAAGATTCCTCAAAGAAGACAGCTTGGCTAAGTCTGTGCAACAACTCACCACTAGAGTGGAACAGATGGAATCCCAGATGGAGCAATTTCTTCAACATCAAAAATTACAAACTCAACTTTTAGAAAAATTGGTTGCAGCCCCTACTTCTATTCAAACCCTTGATGCTAACAAAAAGGGGGAGAAAGTGGAAGAGGTTGTGGCAACTACAGGACAAATCACTACATCTGAAAGGAGAGAAGTAGCAAGTGAGAGGGAGCAGCAGCCTACCATAGTGGTCAATCCACAGGACTTTATTGTCAAAGCCTCCCCCAGCAAATCCAAACCTCTATCTGAAGAGTTTGATCTCTCAAACATGACAGAAGAGGAAAAGCTAGCCAAGATTGAAGCTCTACAAAAGATAAGAGAGGATCAAAATGAAAGGATAATGAGGACAGAAAGGTTGATCAATGAATCTATTGCATCAACTCTGTTCTCTAGCCAAACCTCAGCTCCAACAATATCTACTACAATTCTGAAGGTGCTCACTCCAGCAATTGTGGCTCCTACATATTATGATGATGAACCTTCTTATGTCAAAGAATTTGAACCCATCATAAAAACCAGAGTTTACTCTCCACCAAAAGCAAATGGGAAGAACAAGTTACAAATGGACTATCATTTTCCCAAGGATGATGAAGAGAAGCTAATGGGAGAAGCTATCATAGAGTTCAAGCAAAAGACTAATAAAAGAGTAAGAGAATGGATGGCTGTAATTACAAGGAATGGAAAAACCCTGAACATCTCCAACAGTCATCCTAGATTTGTTGAAGCCAAGAGGGAAGAGACTTCAAGGCTGCTAAGAGAAGCTCATCCAAATACTGAATTTCCAAATGAAAACTCAGAAGAGAGGCTAGCCAGGCTAGCTCAAGAGTTAGAGGATGAGTTACAAAGTGAAGAAAAAGAGCCTGAGGAACCTCCTAAGCCAGTGAAGAGAAAAGGTGGCACTAAGGTTAGGGTACAGAAAAGACAGAAAAAGCAAAGGCCCATCAGACCTGTTTTTCCACAGAAAGGATCCAGAGAAACAAGTGTCACACAATTACCAGTTCAAATGCCTCAAGAGGTAATAAATGTAATAACCCTAACTTCAGTAATGCTACAGTGGTCACATGAATAGTAAATTTCGAGGATTTAGAGAAATGGTATATAGGAACTCTATAATGGAAATGGAAAATGAATAAATAGAAACCATATTAGTGTTGTACAATAAAAATAAGTGACTCGAAATGACGTTAGATTTCAGAAATTCCTGAAACATGGATTTTGAGGATTTTGATTTCGAATAAGCTTCTATTGGACGTTAAGGAGCATGGAAACATTATAAGAACTATATATTGAGGGATTAGTGAATTTAGATTTAACCAGGGGATTATTAAGTTAAGAGAATACCAAAGGAATTTGGATTGTTAAATGGTTTCAAAACCACTGAGATAATGAGGTACACTCGAAACGAACCACAATTAGACGAGTATAGAAACCAAGTAACCAAGGGTAGTAAATGATAATAATATTTACCACATTAATATTTACCAAGGTTATTAGTAATTACCTAAGGTAAATAAACAATCTTGCTAAATACTCATCCATTACATCACTAATGACATTACAATGATATCATCTTCCACTAAAACATGCTTTAAGGGTAAATTTGTCTTTTAACAATAAAAAGAATCACAAAGCTTCTACAATACACTAGATTAAGCCAAGATAAGATGAGATAAACACAAAATTTCTCTTCCTCCTCCATTTTTTCTTATATTCGGCCAAGCTAGAGACCAAGGGGAAAAATCCAACTTCCAAGCCTTCTAAATTCACAAGATTAATTTGGTGAGTCCTATATTTCATGATTAAGATATCCCATAAGTTTGAGCTTGATCCACCATGTCAATCTTTAGATAGAAATTCATGAACAAGATGATGAATAGTAACTTTTAGAACAAACTTTGTCTTTCTTGATTTCTTTGCATGATCTAGACTATACCAAGGTAGTATAAGAGCTTTGTGAGGTTATTCATGTTAGTATATTCTTTAAAGTTGATGATTATCTTGAAACCCTAGCTTGAATCATTTGGGCTATGATGATTTTTAGTTGGTTTATAAGATAAGTAGTACTAGATCATTAAATCTTATTGTTATAGTTGTTTATATATGTTTGAATGATTATGGAGGTGTGTTGTACTTGTAATCATGGATGGGATGAAGCCCACATGGTGTAGGGGTTGGAAGGAGTGTGGGATGTTGATTTTGGAAGGGTTAAAATATGGAAAGTATGAAAATATAGCCGTTATAATGTCCGATTTTCGTTAAGACGAAATCTGCCCTGTTTTTAGCAACTGTGCACACACGGTAGGTTACTGTCCAGCACACTAAGTGACCATGAGATGATAGAGCTTAGTTCATAGATCGTTTTGATATAAGGTGCGTTAAAATCTGATGAACGGTTTAGGAGAAAAGTCAGTTTTAGTGAAAGGTGTTCGAAAACCGAGAAACTGTAATTATATCAACTTTGAGGCTATGATCAACCTACTTAGACATTTTTAAAAATTATGAAACTTTGTGATATTATGGTAGGGTAGTCAAAGAGACATTACCAGTTGACCTCGTAGTAAAAGTCGAAATCTATAATTCATGGGGATTTTTACAGTTAAGTGTGGTCGTTAGGGAAAATGGTGAAAACCCTGAAACTTCGATTTAGTTTATAAATGGTTAAGTTCTTGAACCTTTGGGGTAATAGTGATACGTTAAGCATATATTAAAGTATCAAGGTTAGTGTTATACAAGAGTGTAGTGAGTAAGAGATGTGATATTCTAATGACGGTCCTTTTGTGTTTATAGAAACTCCGGAAGAGGGACCAGCCTTACTGTCAGGATACAGGAACAGAGGCAAGATTTTTCTATCCCTACTTTGAAGATTATTTATCCCTGGAATAAAATGATATTATGGAATATATATATGATGTTATTGTTGTTATGTTGCAAAGAATATATTTCCTTGATTTTGGGAAACTAAAGAGATATGGAAAGAATGGTATCAGTTGTTATCCAGGGTTATATGGTTTATAATGTTATATTAAAGATATTCCTTTTAGTGTTAGTAGTATTACAAATATTATTTGATTATTAATTACTACCCTTTAAGTAGACGGAATATAATATAAAAGCATATTTGAATTCTTAAATATAAAAGAGATGTCTGAATCATAATCAGAGTATTATGTTATGTATATATTTTATAGAAATAATGTGCAAGAATGGAAATGAGATGAGTAAATGATATGTGGAAATGAAAGTGAGAAAATGGAAATGTGGAATGACATTTAGTAAATAGAATAATGATTTGACAAAAAGGGGGATAGCAATAAAAAGCGTAAGAGGCTGTGTGCTGCACAGTCCAGCAATCAATATTTTAATTCGGCCCAAGAGTTGCCGAAGGAGGATGTAGTGGTGGACCTTCCTCCAGGGGGATGTAGTGGTGGACCTTCCTCCTTCTACCGGTAGTAAAAAGGGACGGGTACGGAGGACGACTGATCATCGTGCCTCACGTATTCGGCAACAGTGAAAACCCCCAAATATTTGAATAAAGAGTCAATGATAAAGTCAGATTGGTATACTGAAAAGAGAAAATGATATGAAAGATAGAATTATTGCTATAGATGAAGAGAAACTGATTTTATATTAATTTATAAATTGTTGCATAAGAAGGAAATGATAAGGTGTTAGTGAGAGATTTATTCAAGTATTCGTGTTACCTTGGAATATTACATGAAAAGGTCATATTGATTGTATATTATTAAGAAGAGAAACTGATACTGTATTATCCTAGATTTCTTTCTTATAATATTAAATGGATGATGTATTATTAAATAAGAGTTTTAATCTCCCTTGAAGTTTATAATTTGGTTACTACGTACATATGTATATACATGTATACTTGGTTACATTTTAAATTCTAGTTACAATATTATCTTGCTGAGCTATTATAGCTCATTCTTGCTACTTATCTATATACAGCTAGGTATGCCAATACTACGCAGAACGCCCCGCAAGAGGGTAAGGGAAAGGCGACCTTCTGAGAGCTCGTTAGCATCAATCCCCGAGGTAGACGACCAGCGCAAGGGGTTTAGTGGTCTTATGTACATTAAGTGTGTAAGTGTGTAAGGTTGTAATGAATTTGGTTGTTGAAATGCTTCTTGTAGAAGCATCACTCAACAATGTACTGAAGTATGATTCTGGGTTTGTAATAACTTTCTAACTCTAAACTTTTACTATGGTGAATGTTGTTCTCTGAGCATATGACTGGTGTGTGTGTGTATATTACTGTGGGGTCAATTGCATAAGTATTAATTATAAAAAAAAACCCAAGAGATATTGATTTTGAATGGAAGTTGGTCCGTGATGGCCCAGATTCATGACCCCGGATTTGGGGCTGTTACAGTTTGGTATCAGAGCTAAGAGTCATAATGCTCAGGAACAAGAGTGATAATAATATTGTATCATTTATAATATAAATTTTGAACTTCCATCAAGTTCAGGGGTGGTATATCGCAGGTAGTATTTATTTTAAGTATTGTTTATAATTTTATAGACCGTTACTAATAGAATTTTATGTTTTATTATAGGGAGCAGAGATGGGTGAGCCGAGTCGAGACCCCCAGTGGCTAGGACTACCCGAGCAGGAGATTAGAGACTTGTTGCTGGTAGGTGTAGAGGTTCCAGAGTATGCTATTGATGACCTCAGGGAGAGACGACGGGTGAGTGCTAGAGAGAGATATGAGCAGAGACTGATGGAGGAGGCTGAGGAGCGCAGGCAGAGGGATGCTGTGGCCATAGTGCCATATTCTGGTAGACCATATGTAGGACCTGATGGGGCCGGACCTTCCCGAGTGCGGACGGATATTCCTGAGGAGGAGATGCCCTTACGTAAGAGGCCTAGGCTATCTGTTATACCTGAGGAGCCGATTGAGTGGAGGGACATTCACGTGACTCCTACTCCTGTCCCACCTGTCCCAGTGCCATCACCAGTTCCATCTCCTCTACCTAGCCCTGACCCTTTTGAGGATCCAGTTGAGCAGTTCACTCCACCGGGACACTTTATCTTGTCAGAGGATGAGTTGGAGGATGACCCTTCCGAGGATGCGGACACAGAGCCTGTTCCTCCGTCTCCACAGGCAGTTCCATCCCCACCATTTGCACCACCACCACCTCCACCAGTGGATGCACCCCCACTTGTAGATGTACCTCCCCCAGATGCTATGCCACCTCAGGAGGCACCTATGTTTCCAGCTGGTCAGTTGCCAGCTATTTTCTTGTCAGAGTACTTTGCCCTACAGGGACAGCTGGATGAGTCCCGTCGAACTATAGATACGCTTATACAGAGGTTAGACAGGGCGAGAGGAGGAGGAGGTGTGATACCAGATGGGTTGACTTTGAGCATAGTTAGTATCGAGCTGCGGGCACTCGGTGATATTAGGACGATGTTGGGAGACAGAGGGGATCCAGTATGGAGGGCTCAGATAGTTGATACAGTCACCACTATGGTAGTGCAGATCAGAGACGTTATCAGGGCATCGTTACCATGATTAGGAGTAGTAGTCTTGGATACTAATCAGACTAGTCATCTTGTGGATGTCATTTTGGGGATTAGGTTAGTTGTTTACTGTCTTAATCCCAGTCTGATTAGAGGACAGCTAGTAGTGCTTTTGTTATAGCGAGTTAGTATGTACAGTTATGCTTTTGGGGTTTCGAACCTTGTACTTTATGATGTATGATATTAGTAGTAAAAGACGTTGTACCCAAGTTGTAAAATATTTATGTAAATTAATGAAGTTTATGTACTTTGCCTAATTTTATCGTATTTTGATATTAAATGTTGAGATTCAGAAATATTGATATATATGAGGTGATTGACTTAAATGAAAAGGTTATTGTGCTAAAGGTACTAAGCTTATTTGTCAAAGTTGTATTATGATTAAATATTACTTGTGTGAAGTTAAAATTATTGGGATGCATAAATAAGATTAACTAATGATATAGTTGTGCATATATGGAAATGATGTATATTGTACCCTAAATTGGTGATTAATGAAGAATATTATTATATACAGAATCATGCCGCCTAAGCGTAATAATAGAATGAATGCAAGGGAAAATGAGAGAGAGGAAGCAAGTCATAATAGGCAGGGTGAAAACGCTCATAATGAACAAGATCATGAGGAAGAAGAAGATGAATCAACTGGCCAACAGGGAAATCAGGGTGGTAACCCTTTTAACCAATTTATGGAACTTTTGAGGCAGAATTTAGCTAATCCACAGAATCCGCCACAACCACCTGTTCTTCCCAACCAGGCAGCTAACACTTTTCGTGCTTTTAAGTCACTAAAACCCCCAGAGTTTGAGGGAACTGTTAACCCAGTAGTAGCCAGAGCCTGGTTAAAAGAGATGGAAAAAGCTTTTGAGATACTGAGGATAGAGGAAGACCAGAAAACAGTTTTTGCAGCCTATCTCTTAAAGGGAGAGGCAAATTACTGGTGGGAAACTAAAAAGAATCTCGAGGGAGCGGGAGTGATAACCTGGGAGCGTTTCACTAGGGTGTTTCTAGACAAATATTCCCCTAGGTATTTGGAGAACCAGATGGAAATAAAATTTTTGGAGCTAAAGCAGGAAAATCTAACAGTGGCTGAGTATGAAACGAAATTTACTGAATTGTCTAGGTTTGTTCCAGAATTTGTGCGTACTGAGGAACAACGAGCGAAAAGGTTTCAACAAGGATTGAAACCATGGCTACGGACTAGAGTGGCACCATTTGAGTTGACCGAATATGCTGCGGTGGTTCAGAAGGCATCTATTATTGAGGCCGAGAGTGAACAAAACCAATTAGGTCGAGAGAACAAGAAAAGAAAATTTGAGGGTCCAAAAGGAGGTTCAAGTGAGGGAAGCTACTTTAATAAATTTGGTAAAGGACAAAAACCCCAGTTTGGAAAGTCAGGAAATAATAAGACTATCAGTGAGACGGTAAATCAGGGTGGTAGGTCCACAGGAACCTTTCAGTCTAACCAATCGCGACCACCATTGCCAGATTGCAACACATGTGGTAAAAAGCATATCGGAGAGTGTAAGATGTTGGGAGTAACTTGCTTTAAGTGTGGACAGAAAGGACATTATCAGGACAGGTGTCCATCAGCTGATAAGAGTGATGCAAAGTGTTATCAATGTGGAAGACTAGGACATATTGCTAGGGATTGTCGTTCTGGTGGGTCGTCTGCGCCAGGATAGAGTGTGACTGCTTCAAACAGGCCTACTGCTAGAGTGTATAACATGACTTTAGGAGAGGCATTGAGACAGCCGGATACAGATGCAGGTGAATATTTTTTCTAGTATTTAAATTTTTAGTGTAAATGTTTGGTTAGGAATCAATGTGGTCAATGAATGGTATAGGTAAGTTGACAATCTAGATAAGGAAAATCAGTATCTGTTAGGGGTTAGGAATTTCATGAAAAGGAGAATAATAGTATTTTGGGGGTAAACCATAGACTCATTTAAATACGAACAGGAAATATATATTATAGGTAGTATTTTCTTACAATTGTTTCAAAGAATCTTATTCTAGTCGGATTTCTGGAAGATTTTACAGAGACAAGATATAATAAGAGCGAAGTATGTATATTTTATGTCATGATAGAGATCAACATAGGGATAAACCATAAGTGAGATACACTACCATTCAGGAGAGGCCAATGTGGTGGCCGATACCCATAACTAAAAGAGGGATGTTGATGAATGACAAGCAAGTTATGTTGGTGTAATTTTGCGCAAACAAGATAGAGATATTATGAAGGAAAAAGGATGGAGAAAGTGGTATAGAAGTTATAAGGTGTAGATGAAAAGGTATCTATGGACATTTCTGACGTGATTCCGGGACGGAATCCTTTTAAGGAGGGAAGGATGTAATAACCCTAACTTCAGTAATGCTACAGTGGTCACATGAATAGTAAATTTCGAGGATTTAGAGAAATGGTATATAGGAACTCTATAATGGAAATGGAAAATGAATAAATAGAAACCATATTAGTGTTGTACAATAAAAATAAGTGACTCGAAATGACGTTAGATTTCAGAAATTCCTGAAACATGGATTTTGAGGATTTTGATTTCGAATAAGCTTCTATTGGACGTTAAGGAGCATGGAAACATTATAAGAACTATATATTGAGGGATTAGTGAATTTAGATTTAACCAGGGGATTATTAAGTTAAGAGAATACCAAAGGAATTTGGATTGTTAAATGGTTTCAAAACCACTGAGATAATGAGGTACACTCGAAACGAACCACAATTAGACGAGTATAGAAACCAAGTAACCAAGGGTAGTAAATGATAATAATATTTACCACATTAATATTTACCAAGGTTATTAGTAATTACCTAAGGTAAATAAACAATCTTGCTAAATACTCATCCATTACATCACTAATGACATTACAATGATATCATCTTCCACTAAAACATGCTTTAAGGGTAAATTTGTCTTTTAACAATAAAAAGAATCACAAAGCTTCTACAATACACTAGATTAAGCCAAGATAAGATGAGATAAACACAAAATTTCTCTTCCTCCTCCATTTTTTCTTATATTCGGCCAAGCTAGAGACCAAGGGGAAAAATCCAACTTCCAAGCCTTCTAAATTCACAATATTAATTTGGTGAGTCCTATATTTCATGATTAAGATATCCCATAAGTTTGAGCTTGATCCACCATGTCAATCTTTAGATAGAAATTCATGAACAAGATGATGAATAGTAACTTTTAGAACAAACTTTGTCTTTCTTGATTTCTTTGCATGATCTAGACTATACCAAGGTAGTATAAGAGCTTTGTGAGGTTATTCATGTTAGTATATTCTTTAAAGTTGATGATTAGCTTGAAACCCTAGCTTGAATCATTTGGGCTATGATGATTTTTAGTTGGTTTATAAGATAAGTAGTACTAGATCATTAAATCTTATTGTTATAGTTGTTTATATATGTTTGAATGATTATGGAGGTGTGTTGTACTTGTAATCATGGATGGGATGAAGCCCACATGGTGTAGGGGTTGTAAGGAGTGTGGGATGTTGATTTTGGAAGGGTTAAAATATGGAAAGTATGAAAATATAGCCGTTATAATGTCCGATTTTCGTTAAGACGAAATCTGCCCTGTTTTTAGCAACTGTGCACACACGGTAGGTTACTGTCCAGCACACTAAGTGACCATGAGATGATAGATCTTAGTTCATAGATCGTTTTGATATAAGGTGCGTTAAAATCTGATGAACGGTTTAGGAGAAAAGTCAGTTTTAGTGAAAGGTGTTCGAAAACCGAGAAACTGTAATTATATCAACTTTGAGGCTATGATCAACCTACTTAGACATTTTTAAAAATTATGAAACTTTGGGATATTATGGTAGGGTAGTCAAAGAGACATTACCAGTTGACCTCGTAGTAAAAGTCGAAATCTATAATTCATGGGGATTTTTACAGTTAAGTGTGGTCGTTAGGGAAAATGGTGAAAACCCTGAAACTTCGATTTAGTTTATAAATGGTTAAGTTCTTGAACCTTTGGGGTAATAGTGATACGTTAAGCATATATTAAAGTATCAAGGTTAGTGTTATACAAGAGTGTAGTGAGTAAGAGATGTGATATTCTAATGACGGTCCTTTTGTGTTTATAGAAACTCCGGAAGAGGGACCAGCCTTACTGTCAGGATACAGGAACAGAGGCAAGATTTTTCTATCCCTACTTTGAAGATTATTTATCCCTGGAATAAAATGATATTATGGAATATATATATGATGTTATTGTTGTTATGTTGCAAAGAATATATTTCCTTGATTTTGGGAAACTAAAGAGATATGGAAAGAATGGTATCAGTTGTTATCCAGGGTTATATGGTTTATAATGTTATATTAAAGATATTCCTTTTAGTGTTAGTAGTATTACAAATATTATTTGATTATTAATTACTACCCTTTAAGTAGACGGAATATAATATAAAAGCATATTTGAATTCTTAAATATAAAAGAGATGTCTGAATCATAATCAGAGTATTATGTTATGTATATATTTTATAGAAATAATGTGCAAGAATGGAAATGAGATGAGTAAATGATATGTGGAAATGAAAGTGAGAAAATGGAAATGTGGAATGACATTTAGTAAATAGAATAATGATTTGACAAAAAGGGGGATAGCAATAAAAAGCGTAAGAGGCTGTGTGCTGCACAGTCCAGCAATCAATATTTTAATTTGGCCCAAGAGTTGCCGAAGGAGGATGTAGTGGTGGACCTTCCTCCAGGGGGATGTAGTGGTGGACCTTCCTCCTTCTACCGGTAGTAAAAAGGGACGGGTACGGAGGACGACTGATCATCGTGCCTCACGTATTCGGCAACAGTGAAAACCCCCAAATATTTGAATAAAGAGTCAATGATAAAGTCAGATTGGTATACTGAAAAGAGAAAATGATATGAAAGATAGAATTATTGTTATAGATGAAGAGAAACTGATTTTATATTAATTTATAAATTGTTGCATAAGAAGGAAATGATAAGGTGTTAGTGAGAGATTTATTCAAGTATTCGTGTTACCTTGGAATATTACATGAAAAGGTCATATTGATTGTATATTATTAAGAAGAGAAACTGATACTGTATTATCCTAGATTTCTTTCTTATAATATTAAATGGATGATGTATTATTAAATAAGAGTTTTAATCTCCCTTGAAGTTTATAATTTGGTTACTACGTACATATGTATATACATGTATACTTGGTTACATTTTAAATTCTAGTTACAATATTATCTTGCTGAGCTATTATAGCTCATTCTTGCTACTTATCTATATACAGCTAGGTATGCCAATACTACGCAGAACGCCCCGCAAGAGGGTAAGGGAAAGGCGACCTTCTGAGAGCTCGTTAGCATCAATCCCCGAGGTAGACGACCAGCGCAAGGGGTTTAGTGGTCTTATGTACATTAAGTGTGTAAGTGTGTAAGGTTGTAATGAATTTGGTTGTTGAAATGCTTCTTGTAGAAGCATCACTCAACAATGTACTGAAGTATGATTCTGGGTTTGTAATAACTTTCTAACTCTAAACTTTTACTATGGTGAATGTTGTTCTCTGAGCATATGACTGGTGTGTGTGTGTATATTACTGTGGGGTCAATTGCATAAGTATTAATTATAAAAAAAAAACCCAAGAGATATTGATTTTGAATGGAAGTTGGTCCGTGATGGCCCAGATTCATGACCCCGGATTTGGGGCTGTTACAATAAATCCATCTGTAAACTTCCATGAACATCAAATAGAGCCAAAGGAGGAACCAGTGGAGTTTGACAAAATTGAGATTCCTAAATTTCTATTTGAATCAACACAGAAGAAAAGGGCCTCAAGAAAGCAAACTCCAAAGTTGCCTATTCAAATATCTAAGGTGCCCTCTATTGTTAAACAGTCACCTACTGAGAACAAGGAAGACTACATCTATCAGGCAATTATAGAAGAATATTTTGGGATCAACCTTTATATGGATGAAGTGTCAGAAGTGAGAGGGACTGACAAATACAAACAACTGCCTGAGAGATTAGTGTTTGTCTACAAAGGAGGAAAAGAGAGGACATGGCCTTTACAGAAGCTACTTGGAGAAAATTATCAAATCTTAACCAAAGTATTCTCTGCCATTAAGAGACATACATGGTTCACCATGGTAGCCAGGCATGAGATAATCAAGAGGATTGAACAGATTAGAGAAGAATGAAATTCTCCATCAAGTTTGCCCAAGAAATTGAAGATCCCATACAATGGACAGAAAATCCACATTCAACCTTATTGGATGATGGAATTCAGGGATGAAGGTGGAAACAGGAGATTCTTCAGGTTGGAGGATCAACTATCTAAGGCTAACACCCAATACCTTAGGTGGTTGCAATCAAAGCTGAATTCAAAGATTGCTGAAGAAGAAGCCTTCTATAGGCAACTCCAAATCCAGATTGAATCAAATTCTGCCAAGGAAGGAAAATCAAGAGTGGTGCCAACAAGAGAAAGAAAATGTTAATGATCTGCTCAGACTAGAGGAGCAATCTTTCTCTGTAAATTTCTCAAACTTTCTGTTTTTAATTTCTGTAGCTTAATACAATTTTTGCATTGTTCTATATATATCCTTAGGAATGTTTTGTTATCATCAAGGTCCTAAATTTATGCTTTATTGCCATCAAGTATAAATTGGGGGAGATTGTTAGGAATATGTTGTACTTGATGATAACTTCACAATCAATCAAATTGTATAAGTCATGTTTTGTAACTGTCAATGGATGAGACATTATAACTTTATCCGTTGACAGGTAGCTCATCAACGGATGAGGTTTTGTAGCATACTGTAGTATCTCTATCTTATCAGTTGATAGTGTTTTTATCCACAGTCATGTTGACCATCAATGGATAGACAGAATAGGGTAGCCAATTGTAAATAAGCTATGCTATGTAATTCTGTCTAAGTGAAAGTGTATCAACGGATGAAGACAGAACTCTATCAACGGATACAACTCAAATCCACTCTATCAACGGATACATCACAAATCTCAATATCAACGGATAATCATTGACACTTACTTGCTAGCTGGGAATTAGCAGTTGATAAGGACAGGTTTGACTGAAAGATCACATGAGTTGATAGTAGGTATAAAAAGCAGTATGGCAACCATACTTTGGAAACGCAGAAGAAAGAAACATTCCATTTTCCACAGTACAAACAAGAAAGGTGCAGGGGACATATCTGTTCACAAGGACAACCTTTCGGCTACATGTGGATTTGGAGTGGAGTAGCAAGTCAACTTGAATTAGATTAATATTATCTTGTTCCTGTAGTACTTGTAAACTTGGGATATATAACCAAGTGTAGCAACTCTTTAGAAACTAAGAAAACATATATATTTGCTTAGGGATTCTTGAATATCCTTAGAAGCAAAGAGTTGTAAAACAGAAGCTGTGTACTTTTGTATCACAGAGTTTTCTTCGAATAAAAGTCTCAGGTGGTACATTTAACCACCTGATTTTTTATGTGTTTGTGAATCTTTTCTCATTCAACGATTATCCCCTTATAGATTTCTGTGGTTCTTATCAGAAAATTTTAAATATCAAGAATTGTATTCAACCCCCCCTCTACAATTATACAAGTGTGCAATCTGGGAATAACATCACATAATCTCGAAAACTTAATTGGAAAATATTTGCCCCTGCGGGTCCTCGACTACACAATATAAAACTAATTATAGATAACTAAATGATACATAAACTTCATTCCAATTGACTAATCGATTATTAAAACATCTAAACAAGCACAACAGAATCAACTCAGCTACAATTTCATGACTCATCAACAAGGCGACATAATCTCGTAAACTTAATTGTAAATCGACACAATTAGGTTACATTTTGTAAACCTAATTACATCAACAAAAATTCAAATTAAGACAAAATAATAGGGATATAATCACACATGCAGTTAACAAAACAATTAAACATCAATTAGCAACTAATTCAAACACTTGAATCACAAATGAACAAATGTTTACACATAATAAGCCTTGAATCATCATAGAATCAGTTTGAAACTCCAATCAATAAACTGTGCGCGTGTGTGTATGTGTGTGAGAGAGAGATAGATACATATATAGAGAGATATATACATATAGAGAGAGTGAGAGAGGGAGAGAGAGAAAGAATGTACAGATTGAGATAATCGGAATGGTAGAGGTCGCCGAAGAAGTAGAGGTCGCCGGAGAAGAAGGATAAGCTTCGAACCTCCGTGTGAATGAAGAAGATGAGAATTGAACAAAGAAGAAGAAGGCAACGAAGAAGAAGTAGAAGAAGATGAAAATAGAACAACGAAGAAGAAGAAGAAGAAGAACGTAAAATTGAAAATAAAGAAAGTAAAAAGTGAAGGTAACGGTAATATTGAAATAATGGTAGTATAAAACTGAAAACGTAAATAGGTAATGGTAAAAACAGATGTAAAAGTTAAAAACATATATATTTTTGTAAATATCCCAAAAATCTACTTATATTTTGTTTAAATTTTTAATAGTTATCTTTTAGTATTTGAATATATTTCTAATAACAAACAATTACATTTTCTAATATTCGATATAATAATTATCTATTATATTAAAATCTAACGATTATTAAAAGTAAAAATACCAATATTAGGAATAAAAGCCTTTTATGTTTATTAAATATAACTAATGATGATATTTCAATCATTAGTTTACAAATGTCATCAAGTTTTCAAATTTAAAAAAAAAATATTTTTGAGATTATAATTCTTTTTTAAATAATTAAAATTATATAACTTACAATGAGTAAATAGTAATGCCAATCAAGCGACCTCGTGACTCTGAAATTATAATTACTAGCTTAAAACCCGTGTGATTCACGGATTTCTTTTAATATTGTATAATTTTTTTATTAGTTTGAATTAATTTTTGTAAAATATGAATTTTGGAGGCTTAAATTTTTAAATGAGACGATTTGATAATAATTACATAAATGTTATCCGTGATTAGGGCTGTCAAAAAAATTTGAAAAATTCGATATCCGTCTGAAATATCTGTATTCGTATCCAAAAAAAGCGGATATTATCCGTATCCGAAGTAAAGCGGATATTATCCGTATCTGAATCCGGAATATCCGAATCCGAAATAAATATATATGATTTTTAAATTTTATATATATATATATATATATATATAATTTAAAATTTTTTCTATTAGCTTATACAATAAAACCTCTTTAAGTTAATACTCGATTAATTAATAACCTCTATAAGTTAATATTTTTTTTGTCCCAACTTGGGACCTGTTTAAAAGGGGACCAATTTCGATAAGATAATAAGATACTCCGTAATAATTTTTTTGGAAAACTCTATATAAATTTATGGTCCCAATAATAAAATATAAATTATACGATTCATTCTATTTAAATTTATAAAAATAAAAGTTAATTTGTTTGATGTCGAAAATTTTCAATAAATTAGTAATTACTAATTTATCGATTAATTAATACCTCTCTAAATTAATACAATTCTCCGGTCCCGACTATATTAATTTATAGAGTTTTTGCTATAGTGTTTGTTCGTGTATATTAATTAAATAATATATGTATACAAATTTTATATAATTGTAAAAATATTATAGAGATATTTAAAAAATAACATTTGAGTTTAATATTTTAAAGATAATAAAATTAGATTGAAAAGATAAATAAAATTAGTATGCCATTCACAGTTTTATTTTTTCTAAATGAAAACAATATTGTTTTGAAATAATCGTGAATACGCGTAAAAAAAATCCGAAAAATCCAATATCCGTCCGAAATATCCGCATTCGTATCCGAGAAAAAACGGATATTATCGGTATCCGAAATAAAACGGATATATCTGTATCCGAATTATCCGTTTGACATACCTATCCGTGATATTTTAGGAAAAGAGGGATTTTAGTTGGAAAATATTGAGAAGATGACATTTTAGTTGAAAAAGGTAATCAGTTAATTATAAGTACTTATAAAATTATTATTTAATTTTATTAAATAGAATGCAGTGATTTAACTGGAAAATGAGAGGCCTTAGTTAGAGAATTTAAAAAAAAACATGTTTTTGGTGAAAAGGATAATTGATTAGTTTATAGTAATTATAATTCAATTATGTTATTTTACTAAATAAAATTGCTCGTAATGTTTTAAGAAAAGGAAAAGTTATTGTTTCCCGTGATATTTTTAGAAAAAGAGTGATTTTAGTTAGAAAATATAGAAATGATGATACATTTTACCTGAAAAACTTAATCGATTAAGTATTAATATTATAATATTGTTATTTTATTTTATTGAATATAACCGCCCGTGATATAATTGTAAAAAGACAGATTTTAGTTAGAGAAAATAGAAAAGGTAATGTGAAAATTAAAAAAGTGACATGTTTTTGGTGAAAAATGTAATTTATTAGTTTATAGTAATTTTAATTTAATTTATGTTATTTTACTAAATAAAATTGCTCGTTGTGTTTTTAGATAGTGAGAAATAAATGTGGCCCGTGATATTTCTAGAAAAGAGAATTTTAATTATGAAATATGGAAAAGATGATACGTTTTAGCTGAAAAAGGTAATCGGTAATTATTAGTACAATAATATTATTATTTTATTTTATTAAATAGAATCACCCATGATATAATTGGAAAAAGAGATATTTTATATGTTACAGAATAGAGAAAAGGTAACATGTCTTGGCTGAAAAAGGTAATTGATTAGTTAATAGTAATTATAAAATGCCGTGATTTAACTGGAAAAAGGGAGGTCTTAGTTCGAGATAATTAAAAAGGAAACATGTTTTAGGTGAAAAAAGTAATTAATTAGTTTATAGTAGTTATAATTCAATTATGTGATTTTACTAAATTAAATTGTTCGTAATGTTTTAAGAAAAGGAAAAATTAATGTTGTCCGTGATATTTTTAGAAAAATGGTGATTTTAGTTAGATACAATATAAAAAATATTGTGTTTTACCTGAAAAGTGAAATTAATTAGTTAGTGAAAAATAGAAGAGGTAATATGTTTAATCAGGAAAATGAAATTAATTAGTTAGTAGGATGGATTTTATCTATAATTAAGTAAGGATAAGTAAGTAAAATCAACAGGTACTGTACCGACCAACCAAACTTGTAATGTTACCAGATCTTCTGACTCTGCATCTCCTACATTTCCATTCTTCTCTATAACTTCACTCCTAAATATCAATCATTTATGATATAATTACAATGCCCTATATTAATTTATGCGATGCACAAATTTTTTTAATATTAAATGAATTTTTTTCATTAATTTAAATTAGTTTTTTTAAAACATGAATTTTGGAGTCTTAAATTTTTATGTGAGATGATTTGATAATATTTATATAAATGTTATCCGTGATTTTTCTAGAAAAGGAGATATTTAAGTTAGACAAAATATATTGTAAAAGATATTGTATTTTACGTGCATAAGTACTCCGTGGAAATACTAAATGTGATACGTAAATAAATATGAGAAGACAAAAGTTGAACATCATGTATATACATGCTCTCTAGGGGAGAGGGAAGTCATTAACCAAACACAGATGATACGTTTAATTAGTTGAAAAAGATAATCGGTTAATTATCAATATTATAATATTATTAGTTTATTGTATTAAATAGAACCGCCAGTGATATAATTGGAAAAAGAGAGATTTTAGTTAGATAAAATAGAATGGTAACATGAAAATTAGAAAATATAGAAAAGATGATACGTTTTAGCTGAAAAAAGGTAATCGGTTAATTATAAATATTATAATGTTATTAGTTTTGTTACGTCCAGAATAACGTAGAAGGGGGGGTTGAATACGTTATTTCGAAATATTTGGATTTTTGAAATGTGAAAAATAAGATCAACAACAGAATCGAAATAACACAATCAATTCGGGAAAATATCTTTGAATTGATAAAAAACCGAGGGGTGTTACAACTTCTAATCCAATGGATTAGCTTCAAAAACCAGAACACTCCTAAGGATAGTTTAGGCACGAGGACCTTCTACCCGACACTTCCTGAAAGCGGGCTAAGCCGGCTTTCCTACTAGATGGACTTTCTAGCAGCTTACATAGAGAAGATATAAGAGAGAGAAGAGAAAGCTGTGTGTTGAGGTGTATTTTGAAATGAAATACAACAGGCCTATTTATAGACTTTATAAAGTTACTATGCGGCTAATATACGTAACTGATTATGTCTGCCTGCTTCAATTTTTTGCCGAACTGCTCCATTTCTTCAATTCCTGCCAAACTTCTTTTCAACGAATTTTGGTTTTGACTGGGCCCCAAATATTTTCACCCACGTGCTTTTACTTTGTCAAATGAATAGTAATTTTAGTTACTATTCACATGAATAGTACTTTCCATAATCTGATTTTGCTGAGTGATACTTTTGGTTACTATTCATATGAATAGTAATTTCGGTTACTATTCATATGAATAGTAATTTCGGATATTATTCATTTTTCCTCTTATTTTGACATCCTTAAATATTCAGCTTCTAACTAACTAGAGGATATCAACACTGCTCTAAACTCAATCATATCTCTTAACAGTTTTTCTGAGTTAGATACTTCGATTCCTTTGTGAAGTGTTGATGCCTAGTACAACTGGTCTGGTTCACATATGACTAACATTCACTCGTGGTCTTCGTATCATGTCTTTAAGAACACTGCTAAGAATTGTGCAACTATGAAAACTTTATCACTGGAATCTTTTGGGCCTTCAACTGAATCATATGTACATCTTATTTTGTCATTGAGGCTTGATCATGTTAATGAACTTCTTTCAACGACTTGATCCTTGTTGATGCATGTTCTTCAAATTTCACGATCCCTGTATAGAGTTAATATTATTTATCTTTTATCCTAGTTGAGTTATACATGTCCTCCATTACATATTACATTACATTATGCTTTACAATCTCCCCCTATTTGATTGTTAGGGTTTGACAAGCAAATTCCTAGATGATAAATCAACTGATACAAGAACAAAAATTAAAGTTTAAAGATAAATAATATTAAAGTGCATTCTGGATCATATATATACATTTTCCAGATTTCTAAAATTAACCAAGTGCAAGACAATTATTCCTGTAGACTGAACATATCTTCAAGTATGCCTTTGATTTTTTTCCACATAGCATTAATACTCCCATTAGCTTTTCCTTTCCTAAAATAATGTTAATTCCGTGTCAACAACCTTTTCCTTGCCCTTACGCCTAGTAGATTTTTCTTGATCATCCACCTTTCCCCCTCAGTTGGGTTATCCTCAAGAGTAGTAGAATGTGGAGTTGGTAAATTAGACAAAGATGGCTTTACCAAGGAGTTGATTGCATGACTAAACTGGGCTGCCATGGAACGTAATTGAACCTGGAATGCATCATTTTGAATAAGTTGAAATTTTTTGATTTCGGCAATGGCCTTACAGATATTTGACAACTCTTTCTCCATTGTTTCGACTCGTGTAAGGAGTCTGCTGTATTCCTTTCTGGTTACAGGTGCATGTGGTTGAGTAGGTTGCTCACTTCTACGTTCTGCAGGTGTTTCACTCAACACTCTATATTCACTCGGTTTAGTGGTTTGGGTTACATTTACATGTTCTGTTTGTGTTTCTCTCAACTCTCCTCTAGAGCTTCCACCAATATGTGTACCTGCAAATGAAATCATCCTAGCCCCTTTTTCAGAGGTTACGGATGGTGCAATGAAAGTTCGTGAGCTTCCGTCCTCGCGTGAAGCGATTTGCCGACCACTGGTAAAGAGTGGTAAATCTCGAAAGAGATCCAGAGATTTTCCCTCTGGGAGGTTAAACTTGAATCGATTAAATGGCACAAAACCCAAGTTTCCTTCGTATGTTTGTGAAGACACTTGGTTCATAAGAGAACCTCCTACTAATGAATCTTTCCGTAAAATGGAAGATTCACCAGTTGCTCCGATCAATTCAACCTTATTTACATTTTCACTCATTGGATAAGAAAGAACTGTTTCACTAACAATTGCCGTTACCTCAGGTTTATTGGGTTTACTCCGTTTAGAATGAGGTAGAGCGGCTGATGTAACTAACTCCTTATGTGGTGCTGCTGAGGCACTATCTCCCTCAATAATGTGAATGACTAGCCGTTTAAATGACAAATAAGGTGTAGGAGTTTGTTGTGTTTGTGTTTGCATTTGTAGATTGGGCTATTCGACCTGTGTTAGAGTCGGTGGGATTTCCTGCTCTTGGTCGGGTAAGATGACCACTGGGGGCTGTAGAAACTGTATTTCCTGTGACACAATAGGGAATACAAAGGTTCGAATAGCAGGGATTGAAATATTACCTTGTCGTATACCTGCTCTCACTGGTCGTGGTAACAACGGAAGTGGGATAGTCTTTAGATATTCAGTTAGGACTATAAGCACATCCGTATATTTCTTTTTGCTTATGTAATTAATTACATTCGTCTTCATGGAAGAACATTCCACATTTTGACCATTTTCCAAGCGTACTCTGTCTTCATCATTCAAAAAATCATTTAACATTAACTATAGAAACCTTGGATATAGACATTTGACATTTTGAGTCCGAACATCTCTTGTTCCCAAGCGTTTCATTTTTAAAATGATTTGACCAAGCACTATTTTTCCAAAATTAATCCTCAAATTATTGGCGACCGCATACCCTATTATTTGAATAAATTCAGGTATTCGATCTTGAAAGAAGAAATTCCAGAACTAGGTTAGAAACGTTCTAGAAAGATTACCAGTATTGAAATTGCTATCTTGGTACCTTATAAAACGAAAGAACATTTCAATCTGTTCAGGTGTAGGATCAGAAACGAGATTTTCCATAGGAAAATGAAGAATTCGATTAACATCTCGTTCAGTGACCCTAATAGACCTACCAAATAGTCGATATGTGATTGCACACCCGTCCTGTCCAGAAGTGTTAACCGCACTGCAATATAGTTCACACAATGCATCATGGTTAAGCTGCACCTGTGTAACTAAAGCATAACGAATTAATAATGTTCATTCAGAAATTGTGTCCAAGCCCGAAATTGCTCATCCTGAATGGTTTCGATTTGCTGAATGGAAATAGGATTAACTTTAGCAATTAAAAAGCTTCCTTGCAATGCCATTTTCAAACCTTAGAGGAAATTAAAAAACAAGGGTTAGTTTTTATAAAGGATAATATATATGAAGCAAGAATATGAAATCCGATCTAAAAACCACCAGCTAGATTGAGAGATCTTTCCGATCAAAGCTCGAAATATTCAGCAATTGTGTGTATATGCTCTGTATATCTGAAAAATGATGATGTTAAACACAAACAAAAACTCATCATTTATAAGGTTTCAAGGTTTAGTGGGTTATGTGTGAACACCGCTAAATAATTTCCCACCTAACAGCCGAAAAAACATCTTATCACCGAAATTTGTCAGCCGAAAAACATCTTATCACCGAAACCTATCAGTCTATACACATATTTATTACTTCTAATTATTATGTATTTAAAAAATAATCATGCAGTAAATCAAGAATTAATCCACAATAATGAGATAAACTCACAATTAAATAAACATAAAATTAACAAAATATCATTAATTGATATATGTCAATAAAATATTTATTTAATTATGCTACAATTTATTTTAATAATCAAATATCAGAACAGGTGAGATCCAATCTTGAATTGCTTCAGTCATGATATCAATTATTAAAATAAATATCGAGTACACGAGTATTACACAAAGATATAACATGCAAACCTGTTAATACTCAAGTACCGCTTCAGTAGTACCAACTAATTACCACAAATTTCTAACACTTAAACACATGGCAACTAATTAGTAGATAAAATCATTAAAATGTACAACAACTTGCATTTGTTGACTTCCTGTTATGAGGACAAGTTTAACATGCCAAGTTCACTAACCAACCAATTGAATGTAGATTCATCAAGTGGTTTCGTGAAAATGTCTGCAAGTTGTTGCTCAGTGGGAATGAAGTGAAGTTCCACAATACCATGCATAACATGTTCACGAATGAAATGATACCTTATGTCGATGTGCTTGGTCCGAGAATGCTGTACTAGATTATTCGAGATTGCTTTGGCACTTGTGTTGTCGCAGAATATAGGTATTTTGTTCAGCAACAGACCATAATCCATGAGTTGATTCCTCATCCACAAGATTTGTGAGCAACAGCTACCAGCTGCAATGTATTCTGCCTCTGCTATAGATGTGGCTACTGAATGCTGCTTCTTGCTGAACCAGGAAACCAATCTCCTTCCAAGGAATTGACAGCTTCCAGAAGTACTCTTGCGATCAATCTTGCAACCAGCATAATTGATATTTCCCAGTTGTACACCACGAGATTGTAGAAGGGGGGGTTGAATACAATCTCAACAAAATTTTTCGAATTGATGAGGTCTTGATAGATTGTTATAAGAACATAAACAAAACAAGATAAGTAGAATATCTAAAGCATATACAACACACGATATAAAAAATCTCAGGTGGGTTGGCTTATCAGCTTGATCCACCTGATGGTTGTATTGAAGATAATTCTCTGCGTAATAATACACAGCTGCGGTTACACGGTTTATTGTTTACAAGAAAACCTAAAGCTATCATCCTTGTGATCAGTGTTTTCTTCTCTACTAAACTATGGTGCTCATACAGCTTATTTAAAACTATATAAAGACAAGTTAGTTACATGTAATGATACATATTTATATAACTTGTCACACACGCATACTCAAAGTGATTTCCATTTCTGGAATTATCTTGAAAGTCTTCTCTTCTTGATTTGGACAATCCCAGTAGGCTTTGAGACAGTGTATGTTTCTTTCTTCAAAAGTGACTAAGTTCTTGAGGTGACTTAGCTTCCAAGCCCACGTGATGCTTTTTGCACAAGATCATTTTTGTTTTGGATCTTTGTCTCTGAAAGTAGCTTTAGCAAAAGTGTTAATCCTTTTTGAAAGTCAATAAGCCTTTCTGCTTATTGAGCTATGCTAGAACTTCCCAGACATAACGGTTGATCTTTATGCATTTGTCGAAATATCCTTTGAATCTTTCAGTAGGTGTGTAATCATGTTGGAGGTTGCTTACACTCTTATTGTTGCCCTTGAAGTCGAGTAAACATTGACTGATTTCACCTTTCACTTGGAAGAGTTTGAGCCTTCGAATATCTACAATTTGACTCCCTACTCGTAACATCCTCTGTGTAATTGATCACTGCCTAATCGTCACGGGTTGCAAAGTAATTCTGGGTTTAATCTTCATTCGATATGTTCCATTAGAGATCTCTGATATTATTGTGAAACAGGTTGAGTTCTCGAACAGATAAATCTTGAGTTCTCGAATGATGATTTATCGAGTATCCTTCTGAGATGACTTCTCGATTAGTGCTTGCTATAGACTTCTCGAATAGAACAGTCTAAGTTCTCGAATTGGCACTTCTCGAATAGTTAATTTCACAGACTTCTCGAATAGTTCTTTTTACAGACTTCTCGAATAGATCTTTTTACGGAATTCTCGAATAGATCAGTCTGACTTCTCGAACTAGGACTTCTCGAATAAAACCCTTTGAGTAGAGTTCTCGAATGACTTCTCGAACTCTTCTTTCCTTGATTTCTCGAACTTACTTGCATGGTTTTAGCAAACTCTCTTTTGATTACTGATATCTGACTTTAGCATCTCCAGGCTTGTTACTGAAATAAATCCTAACTTTATGCAGAGTTTCATCCTTAAGATATTGCTATAGTTGATCTGCATTTTAGTTGGCTTCCTGATTTGTTCATCAGCTTCGATTCCTTGATTCATTTTCTGTCTTGTGGTATTTGTTATCATCATCCATATTCATGCATAACTCAACAATCTCCCCCTATTCATGACTCCAAGATAAAGAGGCATAAATCCGGAGATTGATGATAACAAAAACCACTCTTTAGATTCTTCTTTCATTAAGACAGAAAATTTTGATCAAGCTTCCTTGACACAGTATCTGAGTTGTACCAACTTCACTTGAGTGACTAAGAACTGCTCCCCCCTATGTATGGCATCCATTTCTGAGAGTTGTTCTATATCCACTAGTTGCTGTTCTTCTGAAATATAGTTCTTAGTTTGCAAGTTTCTCCCCCTTTGGGTGTTAAAAAGATTCTGAACTGAACTATCACTTCTCCCCCTTTTTTGTTATCAGGAAAAAGAATGATAAGGTGATGTAGTACCTCAGTAAAATCAGATAAAAGAAAGAAGAAGCTGCTCTCACTCTAATCTCTCTGATTTTGCATCAGGATCTCATCCTGGTTCACTTCTCACAGCTCACCGTCCCTTACTAAAGGGGTACTCAATCTCTCCTTTTGCTCTTCTGGAAGAAATATGAGACCACTCTTTACACACATCTCACCTTTTGCCCCGGAGCAACCAGGCCTCTCCTATTTTTCACTTCCTTCCCTCAGTCCTAAACCATGAGGTTTCACATAGATTGAAGAGAATTGAATGTTAGCATTGATGATCCAAACAGAGATATATGAAGGTTCAGTTAATTGCTTTCAGATAAAGCAGAGTGAACTGAGGAATGAGTGTTGGCTTCTTCATTAATAGGAATGAAGAATCAAGAGTGTTTGGAGTTGTATTGAAGTGCTTCAGGTATCAAATTAGGTATACATGAGTGGGGCTGGATCCTCTCATTTATAGAGAATTCATCAACCTGAATTTGAGAAATAGTTAAGAGTAACTTGTGTGTGCTCCCCCTTTGTCTGTGCATCTTGTACTAACTCCTTGCTAGATGACAAGTGTCATAGGTTGCAAAATTGTGTCCCTTACCCTCACTGATCGTGTTCCTGGTTGGGAACTGGATTCAATAGTTAAAGTCTGTTGAGAGACTCAAACCAGAAATATGGATGTCCTTATTAATCACCATGCCTTTTTGGGAAGACATAGGATGGCTAGGCTAGTTTTACACACCCTCACCTACCTTATTCTTATGGTTTCTTGATGTTCACCACTTCCCTTACCCTCACTTTCCTCCTGGACACTCCCCTCAAGTAAAGATTTGCAAGAATTGTCAACTACAGCTTGTTGAGAAACTGTAGAGGGGGGTTCAGGGATATAAATTATGAAAGTATGGTGTGCTGATTGGGTAGAGAATCTGGGGGACATGCCAGCAATTCTCAGTTCAGCAAAATAAGGAAAAGATTTAGGACAAGATCTGTTGAGTTAAAAGAGAATGAACTCAGTACCTTTGCTAGGTGAACTGCTGTAAGAGTCTTCTCCAGATGAAGAACTAATCTCTTAAGTAAGGTGCAGAACACTCATTGTCTTGAGTGAACAAGTTGACATTTGCTTGATGCTGTACTTAGGACAAGAGCCCACTTGCAGAGACAGTTATGAATGATCATTGAAATATCTGCAAAAGTGTTTGTACTTGATCCTAGTGCCATAGTTAGTCAATTTGAAATATGAGTTCAATCAACAGAAGTACTTGTTTATGAGTTTTAGAGTTAACTAATAAGACTTGATGTGTAACAGAGTACAAACCAATTATCTCTTCTTAAGTTCTAATTCTGAGTAGGTGTTATAGGGCATATGACAAGCTTATAGAACCTGGTTATTGCAATCACCAAGTTTGCTGTATGTACACCATTACTCTATCATCATTAGCCTCTGTTGTCAGTTTGAGTCATGAAAACTACTGCAATCTTGACACAGAACTGTACAACTGTGTAGCTTATCAAAGCTCACTGCTAGGGTTAGATGATCAAAACATCATAAACAGTATCTAAGTTATCATATCTATGTAGTCTGATTCAGTGAATAAAACAGCCTGATAAGAGTAAAGATAACTTTTAATGAAAAGTGTGCCAAATCGCAAAATAGATCAGAAAGGCGCTAAGTCGAGTTAAGAAAACTAATTCGCAGAGATTAGATTATTAAAACAACTAAGTGATTTGTGCACAGTCCAACTTGGTCTATTCTAAACATTCTATGGAAGACGAGACATGATCTAATCAGATGGCGATCTAAAGAGACATGCAAGCAGATTAAAACCATAGAGATAGTAAGACAAAGATTGGAAACTCCATTTCATAAAAATAAAAAATTACAAAAATGGTCAAAAAGACCATTAAAATAAACATAACAAAATAACAAAAACTTAAAAACTAGACCCCCACCTAAGCCAGCTAAGCAGCCTTGGCTGGGCCTGCAGGGTCTTCAACAGCGTCCTCCCGGTTGCGAGCACGGAGAACCTCCAGTGCCACTCGCATGGCAGCAAGATTCCGCTCTTCTTCAGCGAGGAGCTCATCGATCTTCTCCTAGAGGGCCATCACCTTTTCGTAGAAGGGCATGGCCTCAAACTCTTCTACCGAAACTCTGAGAATGCTCCTGGTCATCTTTGATGAGAGGGTTTGAAGAAGGAGAGAAAGGGTTTTGTTTTTGTTAAAAGTGAATCTAAATGGCGTCTACCCTTTCTTATTTATAAGCCCTGAAGTCCTACGGACGCGACTTAATACACAGGAAATTAAAGGATGTAAGATTAACCAAAGGTCACAACTCGTTTAATACATACTAACGCATGCAAAAGAGAAACACGGTGTCCTATGCTAATCCTGACGGTCCATTTAGAAAAGATAAAAAGTAAAAGTATTATGTGAGCTATTTGTTCTAAGATCATTTAAGTCTGACAACTCATGTCTAATCAAATCTAGACAAAATCTCAGAGAACAACACACACAGGGCACTTGAAAATTCTGGTCACAAAATAGAGCAAATAAATAATATTAACAGATAATTGCACTATTCGACATCTCAAGTAATTGACCATTCGATTTGTCTGATCATTTACTTATTCGACATCTCTCAACATATGACTAGTCGATATCTCTAATCAAAAAACTAGTTCGACATCTCTAGAACATTTGTTGATCGATATCTCAAGCATAATAACCATTTGACAACTCAAGTTGGTGCACATATTCATTCGATATCTCTTAGCAAATAAAATGTTCGATATCTCCAGAATAAACAAAAAAAATAAGTAAATAAATAAATCCAGAGAATAAAATTCATTGGCTGCAACAATTTGAACAGACACTAAAGATTATGAGAAATTCAACATACCAAGCTCACTTACCAACCTTGAAAAAGTTGCTTCATCCAGAGCTTTAGTAAAAATATCTGCTAATTGTTTCTCACTTGGAACAAAATGCAGTTCCATAGTACCTTCCATCACATGCTCTCTGATGAAATGGTATATGATGTCTATGTGCTTGGTTCTTGAGTGTTGCACTGGATTCTCAGAAATTGCAATTGCACTTGTGTTGTCACAGAAAATTGGAATTTTCTTAACCTTAACTCCATAGTCAAGAAGTTGATTTCTCATCCATAGGATCTGTGCGTAACAACTTCCTGCTGCAATATACTCAGCTTCTGCTGTTGAAGTTGAAACTGAATTCTGCTTCTTACTGAACCAAGAGACCAGCTTGTTTCCTAGAAATTGACAGGTGCCTGTGGTACTCTTCCTGTCCATCTTACAGCCTGCATAGTATGCATCTGAATTACCTATTAGATTAAAACCAGAATCTCTGGGGTACCAAATGCCAAGGTTTGGTGTCCCCTTGAGATACCTGAAAATCCTTTTAATGGCTATTAAATGATATTCCCTAGGATCAGCTTGGAATCTAGCACATAAACATGTAGCAAACATAATATCAAGTCTACTAGCAGTTAAATATAAGAGTGATCCAACCATGCCTCTATAGCTCGAAATGTCCACCTTCTTTTCTTTAGTATTCAGTTCAAGCTTAGCGGCAGTGGCCTGGGGGTTTTTGCAGAAGAGCAATCTGCTAAGTCAAACCTCTTTAAAAGGTCAAAAATATATTTTGTTTGACTTATAAAAATTCCCTCATTCACTTGTTTAACTTGTAAACCAAGAATATAAGTTAATTCACCCATCATACTCATTTCATATTTACTTTGCATAATTTTGGCAAACCTTTTGCAAAGCTTCTCATCAGTAGACCCAAATATTATATCATCTACATAAATTTGGACAAGTATCATAGAGCCATTGACAATTCTATAAAAGAGAGTTTTATCTACAGTACCTCTGGTGAAGTGATTCTCAATGAGGAACTGTGAAAGAGTGTCATACCAGGCTCTAGGTGCTTGCTTCAAACCGTGGAGTGCTTTGAGCAAGTAGTAAACATATTCTGGGGAAGTTTGGATCTTCAAAGCCAGGAGGTTGACTCACATACACCTCCTCTTCCAGAATACCATTTAGAAATGCACTCTTGACATCCATTTGATAGACCTTGAAATTGGCATGAGCTGCATAGGCTAGGAAGATTCTGATTGCTTCTAACCTTGCTACAGGTGCAAAGGTTTCCTCAAAGTCAATTCCTTCTTCTTGACAATAGCCTTTGGCAACTAGTCTAGCCTTGTTCCTTGTGACTATGCCATTTTCGTCCATCTTGTTCTTGAATACCCATTTAGTGTCGATCACTGACTTGCCCTTAGGCTTGGGTACAAGTGTCCAAACTTTGTTTCTTTCAAACTGGTTTAGCTCCTCTTGCATAGCTAACACCCAGTCTGGATCTAGAAGGGCATCTTCAACCTTCTTTCTTTCTTCTTTAGAAAGAAAGCTACTATATAGACATTCTTCTCGAGTTGCTCTCATAGTCTGAACTTTTGCATTGGAATCACCAATTATCAGCTCAAAGGGGTGATCCTTATTCCATTTTCTTTGTGGTGGCAAGTTTGACCTTGATGAAGTTACATCAATCTCTTGATGTTGATCATTTTGACTTGTTGTTGAGTGTTGACTGTGAGAAACTCCCCCTGAGTGTATGGACCTCGTATTGAGTGGAGTTCTAACAGAATTGTCAACTGATGATTCTCTTTGATTCTCAACAGATGCTTCAGCATGATCTTCAATAGATGGAGTGTGTTGCTGTTCTACAGATGGTCCATTCTGCACTTCTCTTGATGGTCCATGTCTGTTCTCCACACCCATTGATATTCTTTCTTCATCATCATCTTCACTAGCTTCACTACTTGTCTCATTCTCGAATGAGAGTGACTCATGAAAACCTTCATCTACAAGAGCAGATATTTTCTTATCGTCAAAGACAACATGTATGGATTCCATAACAAAGTTGAGTCTTAGGTTGTAGATTCTGTAAGATTTTCCAGCAGAGTATCCAACAAATATAGCTTCATCTGCCTTTGAATCAAATTTTCCAAGGCTCTCGCCAAAATTCTTCAATACGAAGCATTTACATCCAAATACATGTAGAAAGTTAATTGTTGGCTTCTTGCCTTTGAACAGTTGGTAAGGTGTCATGCCTTTTGCTTGATTGATCAAAGAAATGTTCTGGGTATAGCATGCAGTATTAACAGCTTCAGTCCAGGAATAGGTTTGTAGTTTTGATTCTTCAAGCATAGTCCTTACTGCTTCAATGAGAGTTCTGTTCTTTCTTTCCACCACACCATTTTGTTGAGGTGTTCTTGGTGCAGAGAATTCTTGAGTGATTCCTTCTTCTTCATAGAACTTTCTTAGCACAGAGTTCTTGAACTCAGTTCCATTGTCGCTTCTAATCCTTCTCACTTTGAAGTGTGGATTGTTGTTGATTGTCTTGATATGTTTAATAATGACCTCCCCTATCTCATCTTTTGAACGATGGAAGAAGGTCCAAGTGAACTTGGAGAAATCATCAACAATTACGAGATAGTATATGTTGTTGCTTATCGATAATACATTGACTGGTCCAAATAGATCCATGTGCAGAAGCTGCAAGGGTTGATCGATTGAGGACATTGACTTGGATTTGAAAGAGGTCTTTCTTTGCATTCCTTTCTGGCAAGCATCACAAAGTCCATCCTTGGAGAAATCCAATTTTGGAATGCCTCTAACCAAATCCTTCTTGACCAATTCATTCATTGCTTTAAAATTCAAGTGTGACAGTCTCTTGTGCCAAAGCCATCCTTCATCCATGCTTGCCTTGCTGAAAAGGCATGTAGCAGAGTTGGCACTCGTTGAGTTGAAGTCAGCAATGTACACATTTCCTTTTCTATTTCCTGTCATCACTACCTTGTTGTCGTTTTTCTTGAAAACAACACAGGCTTCAGATGTGAACCACACATTTTGATTCTTATCACACAGTTGACTAATACTCAGCAGGTTGTGCTTGAGTCCATCAACCAGTGCTACTTCTTCAATGACAACATTTCCTTGTGAAATCAAGCAATATCCTCTAGTATATCCCTTGTTGTTGTCTCCAAAGGTAATGCTAGGGCCAGCTCTCTCCTCAAACTTAGTGAGCAGGGTAGAATCTCCAGTCATATGCCTAGAACATCCACTATCCAGGTACCAAAGATTCTGTCTGACTCACTGCACACATCAAAATCAAATCAAGTTGATTTTGGTACCCAAGTTTCCTTGGGTCCTGCCTTGTTATCCTTTTTCTTGTTTTTCAAACCCTTACCACCCATGGTTTCAGACTGAGTTAAATCAATCTTAACTCTTGGTGTAGGTCTCTGAAAAACAGATTGTTCTACTTGCTCATATGCATTTTGACTAGATGTACAATTTGTCATAGTCTGTGCTAACATGTTATTCATCATCCATGACAATTGTGACATGTTATAAGCATCATGATATGGTTTATGCATGAATGGCATGTTAGCATAATGACTAAATGCATGAGCAGGCTGGACAGACATATATGGCATCACATTCATGGCAGGTACAGGTACTGACTTAGGCATATCAGGCACAGAAGCATTTTTAACAGATTTACAGTTGGCAGATAAATGATTAACACTACCACAGTTCACGCATCCCTTTTTGGGAGCATATTTATCAGGTGTGTAGTTGTTGTGTTTGTTAATTCCTACCTTGCCATTCCTATTCTTCTTATTATCCTTAACCTTAGGTTCAGTTTTCTCTAACTTATCCTTCAATTTCTTGGTGGATATGTGGCCTGTGTTTTCTTGTTCAACTGACTTGGTTTTGTTACATTCTCCTAACACAAAGTTTTTGTTGACAGGACCATATTTCTTATGCAATTTAATCAAGGTTGCTTACTAACAGTTTTCAACTCCTTTGGACAATTACTCTCCAATGAGTCACTGTCTGATGCAACTTCCCCATCAACTTCCAACTTTGCTCATGTTAATTTGCAGAAAGAATCAATTCCTTGCTTAATGCCAATTTCTTCAGTTTTAGCCTTTGATCCTTTCCACTTAGCAATTAAATCATGTTCCTTTTTCAACTATTCCTTTAAACAATCTTCTCTATCTAAAGCCTCAAGCAATCTATCTTTCATATCCTGGTAATCTCTCTTCATTGTTTCAAAATCAATTAACTGAGTCTCTAACAAAGTATTTTTGTCACCTATCTTAGCATTCAGCTCCTTAATCTTGCTATTTTCTTTGTTAAGAGATTTTAGAGTAACATGCATGTTGTACAATTCATTTGACATTTCATTGACAACATTATCACATTCATCTTTGGAAAGCTCAGTTAGATTTGTAGAGTATACCTGGTTACTTGATGAACTAGCTTCCTCATCATTTCCAATTGCCATGAGTGCAAGGTTGACGAATTCTTCCTCTTCTTATGAGCTTCCTTCAGCTGCCCAATCATCATCTTTTGATACGAATGCTTTCTCTTTTTGCTTAAGAAGATCAAAGTATTTCTTCTTGTAGTCAGTAGATTCATACTGCTTCTTTTCATTCTCAGCTTTGGATTTTCTGCATTCATTGGCAAAGTGACCAGCAATTCCACAGCTATAGCATTTGATCTTTGACCTGTCAACCATGCCCTTGTTAGGTTGATAGTTTTTCTTTAATTGCCCTGCTCCTGCTGAATTCTTCTTGAATCTCAACTTTGAGAATCTCTTTGACAGAAATGCCAAATATTCATCTAAATCTTCTGAATCATCCCCACTCAGTGCATCAGGTTCCTCTATCATTTTGCTCTTGCTTCTACTAGTTCCAGCTCCACCTTCACAAGTTCTTTGACTTGGTGTGACTTCCACATTCTTCATCTTCTCTCCATCTTGGTTGATTGGAATATTGGCCACCAAAGCTACATTTCCACCCTTCTTATGGCTCTTCTCAACTTCTTCATTTTGTTGCAACTCGAGCTCATAGGTCTTTAGAATTCCATACAGTCTCTCAAGCATATAGTCTTTGTAGTCTTGAGAGTTTCTTAATGAGACTGTTACTGGCTTCCATTCTTTAGGTAAAGACCTTAGAAATTTTAGGTTGGAGTCTTTGGTTTCATACACTCTTCCATACAATTTTAACCCATTTAATAGTTTTTGAAACTTGCTAAATATATCAGTTAGGTTTTCACTTGAATTAAAGTGAAAGTGTTCATATTGTTGTATGAGGAGTTGTTTCTTATTCTCTCTGACTTGCTCAGTCCCTTCACAGAGTGTTCGAATGGTGTCCCACACTTGCTTAGCAGTAGTGTAGTTGATGACATTATCGAACATGTCTTGATCAATACCATTGAACAAAATGTTCATGGTTTTCTTGTCTTTCTGGACTTCCTCTCTGTCCCCGTCTGTGAATTCTGCTGGTAGTTTGGGAATAGGCCTTCCAGCAACTCCAGTTCCAGCTACTTCTCCAACTGCAGTGTTAACCATCATAGGAATATGAGGACCTTTTTCTATGTAGTTGACATAACCTTCATCGATGGATAAGAGATGTAAATGCATCTTTACTTTCCAGTGAAAGTAATTGTCTCTGTCGAGGATTGGTATTTTCATGCCTGTATCCTTCTTTCCCATGGTGGTGATCTTTAGACTTCTTGTATGTTAGAAACTTGCTCTGATACCAGTTGATATTTCCCAGTTGTACACCACGAGATTGTAGAAGGGGGGGTTGAATACAATCTCTACAAAATTCTTTCGAATTGATGAGGTCTTGATATATTGTTATAAGAACATAAACAAAACAAGATAAGTAGAATATCTAAAGCATCTACAACACACGATAACAAAAATCTCAAGTGGGTTGGCTTTTCATCTTGATCCACCTGATGGTTGTATTGAAGATAATTCTCTGCGTAATAATACATAGCTGCGGTTACACGGTTTAGTGTTTACAAGAAAACCTAAAGCTATCAGCCTTGTGATTAGTGTTTTCTTCTCTACTAAACTATGCTGCTCATACAGCTTATTTAAAACTATATGAAGACAAGTTAGTTACATGTAATGATACATTTTGATATAACTTGTCATACATGCATACTCAAAGTGATTTCCATTTCTGGAATTATCTTGAAAGTCTTCTCTTCTTGATTTGGACAATCCCAGTAGGCTTTGAGACAGTGTAAGTTTCATTCTTCAAAAGTGACTAAGTTCTTGAGGTGACTTAGCTTCCAAGCCCACGTGATGCTTTTTGCACAAGATCATTTTGCTTTTGGATCTTTGTCTCTGAAAGTAGCTTTAGCAAAAGTGTTAATCCTTTTTGAAAGTCAATAAGCCTTTCTGCTTATTGAGCTGTGCTAGAACTTCCCAGACATAACAGTTGATCTTTATGCATTTATCGAAATATCATTTGAATCTTTCAGTAGGTGTGTAATCATGTTGGAGGTTGCTTACACTCTTATTGTTGCCCTTGAAGTCGAGTAAATAGTGACTGATTTCACCTTTCACTTGGAAGAGTTTGAGCCTTCGAATATCTACAATTTGACTCCCTACTCGTAACATCCTCTGTGTAATTGATCACTGCCTAATCATCACGGGTTGCAAAGTAATTCTGGGTTTAATCTTCATTCGATATGTTCCATTAGAGATCTCTGATATTATTGTGAAACAGGTTGAGTTCTCGAACAGATAAATCTTGAGTTCTCGAATGATGATTTATCGAGTATCCTTCTGAGATGACTTCTCGATTAGTGCTTGTTGTAGACTTCTCGAATAGAACAGTTTGAGTTCTCGAATTAGCACTTCTCGAATAGTTCATTTCACAGACTTCTCGAATAGTTCTTTTTACAGACTTCTCGAATAGATCTTTTTACGGACTTCTCGAATAGATCAGTCTGACTTCTCGAACTAGGACTTCTCGAATAAAATCCTTTGAGTAGAGTTCTCGAATGACTTCTCGAACTCTTCTTTCCTTGATTTCTCGAACTTACTTGCATGGTTTTAGCAAACTCTCTTTTGATTACTGATATCTGACTTTAGCATCTCCAGTCTTGTTACTGAAATAAATCCTAACTTTATGCAGAGTTTCATCCTTAAGATATTGCTATAGTTGATCTGCATTTTAGTTGGCTTCCGGATTTGTTCATCAGCTTCGATTCCTTGATTCATTTTTTGTCTTGTGGTATTTGTTATCATCATCCATATTCATGCATAACTCAACAATAATCAGAGTCTGTATAGCCAACTAGGTCGAAACCTAGGATACCAAATACCAAGATTCGGAGTACCCTTAAGATATCTGAAGATACGCTTCACGGCTATCAGATGTGATTCTTTAGGATCAGCTTGGAACCTCGCACATAAGCACGTTGCGAACATTATATCTGGTCTGCTTGCAGTGAGGTAGAGTAGAGAACCAATCATGCCCCTGTAGATTGTTATGTCAACTCGTTTTCCAGATTTATCTAGATCAAGCTTAGTGACAGTGGCCATGGGAGTCTTTGAAGGTGCTGAATCTTCAAGATGATACTTTTTAAGATCATCCTTGATATACTTGGATTGATAGATAAAGATACCATCTGTTCTTTGGCTCACTTGCAATCCAAGGAAGTAGTTTAGCTCTCCCATCATGCTCATCTGGTACCTACTCTGCATCAACTTAGCAAATCTTGCACAAAGTGCATCATTCGTAGAGCCAAATATAATGTCATTAACATAAACTTGCACAAGTAGAATATCATTTTTATGCTTTTTATAGAACAAAGTTTTATCTATGACAACTCTAGTAAAACAACTTTCAAGTAAGAATTCGGCAAGAGTGTCATACCATGTTCTAGGCGACTGCTTAAGACCATAGAGAGCTTTGAATAGAAGGTAGACGAAGTCCTCAAGTTCAGGATCAACAAAACCAAGAGGTTGTTCAACATAGACCTCTTCTTCAAGCTCACCATTCAGGAAAGCACTTTTCACATCCATCTGATATACTCTGAAGTTTGAATGTGCAGCAAATGCCAGAAACATCGTGATGGCTTTCTAATCTAGCAACTGGTGCAAAAGTCTCATCATAATCAATACCTTCTTCTTGAGTGTAGCCTTTGGCAACCAGTCTCGCCTTGTTCCTTGTAACAATTCCATTCTCATCAAGTTTATTTCTGAATACCCATCTTATATCAATTACAGATTTGTCCTTTGGTCTGGGTACCAGCTTCCAAACTTTCTATCTTTCAAACTGATTGAGTTCCTTTTGCATTGCAATCACCCAATCTGGATCTTCCAGAGCTTCTCCAACCTTCTTAAGTTCAATTTCTGATAGAAAACCAGAATACAAGCATTCATTTTGAGTAGCTCTTCTAGTCTGAACTCTTGAGTCAAGATCACCAATGATCAGATCAAAAGTATGATCACGATTCCAAACATTTTGCCTTGGTAGATGAATTCTGGATGATTCCCCATTATCAATATTCTGAATAGTGTATCCTTCTTCTGCTCCCCCTGAGTTGTTGTTGGTATGATCTACAGATGTACTCTCTTGAGGACTGGAACCAGAAATAGTCTAACTTTGAGGTCCTGTGATCTCACTGCCATCACCATTATTACCATCTCCATTATTACTATTAACATTATCAATAGCAACCTCAGGTTCGGTTTCATCATCCTCATCATCAGAAAGATTCTCAAAAGCTAGAGATTCATCATCATCTTCTTTCTGAATACTAGCAGATCTTGCATCATCAAATCTCACATTAAGGCTTTCCACAACCTTATGACTATCGATCACATACACCCTGTACGCCTTAGACTCCAATGAATACCCTAGGAAAATGCCTTCATCTGCTTTAGCATCAAACTTACCAAGATGCTCATAGCCATCTTTAAGAGCATAGCATTTTTCTCCGAACACATGAAAGTACTTCACGGATGGTTTAGTGAGGGCCATAAGTTCATATGGTGTCTTCTCATACATTTTGTTGATCAGGGTTCTATTCTGAGTATAGCAAGCTGTACTGACTGCCTCAGCCCAGAAATAAGTAGGAAGTTTAGCTTTATTCAACATTGTTCTCGCAGCTTCAATCAACGTTCGATTCTTCCTCTCAACCACTCCATTCTGCTGTGGGGTCCTGGGTGCTGAAAACTGTCTTGAGATACCCTTCTCAGTGCACCAGCTATTAAGAACTGAGTTTCTGAATTCAGTCCCATTATCTGATCTGATTTTACGTACGGGCACTTGTTAACACAAAATCAAGCAAGCGTACGTGGTCACAAGTAATATATGAATAAGTCGAGTTCGTTCCCACAGAGATCTGGTTATGGTTTTAATTCAGTTTGTACCTATGCAACAATGTATGGTTATTATGCACTGCTAAGACAATTAACAATATTGGGTTTTCATTATCTAATTTAACTAAAAAGCAATTTAGTAAAACTAAGAATTACTTAACTAATGATAATTAAAATCGAATTACTTATGCAAGATAAACCATGGGATCCTAACTGTTGGTTTCGATCGCATATACGCAGCGGAAACAGTAAATAAATCGAAACCAAACCCCGGATCCATGTATAATATATAGGATAATCACGGTAGATAGAAACGATTACCTTATCAAAGCTTTACGATTAAAACGATGGAGATGCAATCACAGAGCTTCCTCTTCGAAAACTCCTCTACGGTATCCACACGAACACCTTCAAGAACGGCTCACGATCTTGTCCGGAAGAGAGGTACTAGCCTCTAATGAAAATAGGTTTAGGATTAGGGTTTTTGTGCGGCTTCTTCTGATTTTTCACGTACAAAATCCTTTACCCCATATCTATATATATAGGATAGTATAAAGCCAAAAGCCCTTATCAAAAACCTAGCCCATATATGATTTGTTTAAATAATAAAATCTAATTCTATTATTCAAATAAATAATAATTAAGTCAAACTTAATTATTAAAATCATATCTTTGTATTTTATTATAGCTTAATTAAGTCTCACTTAATTAATATAATAAAATCCAACTTATCATTAATTAATTTAAATTCATAATTTAAATTAATTCTTCCTTTAAAATGTTCTATGTGTGTGACCCTGTAGGTTATTATTTATTTTGGCAATAATTTTATTCTCCAATAAAATTATAAACAATGAGCGGTATCTAGTAATACATCATTGCTACCCAATTAAATAATAATTAAATCGTGATTCGATAAACCTTTTGTGATTAATGTTCCCGTGTAATATAATCCCTTTAACCAAATATTATAGATTAAACTCGAGGCATGTTTATTGTCATCCTCTTCATAATTTAATCCGGGTTTACTTGATCCATGAGTAGACTATTAATAACAAATCATTATTTGAGCATGGCCATGCATTTTATAGTCTCACTCAATCAAGAGGCCAATAATATCTCTCCTATCTGATAGGAGGGTTAAATCCTTTATCTATCATTCATATTTCTCATACGATTCACAATATACCCGATGTCCACTTTTATCATTACCCGGTCAAAGGTAACTTTTAATGTAGTCAAAGTATATTATCCTCGTATAGAAATATAATGATCTCAAGTCAAAGGATCATTACACCATTATCACTGTGAGTCTTTCTTATGACTTAATTAACATGAAGAATCTCACTGTGGGTCTGTCCAGTACCATGTACCCCTACATGTACCTATGTATTGACTTTAGTATCTCCATACTTATAACCAATGAGATGTGGTTATCAGTCAAAAACATACTAGTCTATTTATGTATTATTATTGTCCTGTATAATAATACTCGACTAGGGACCTTTAAGAATATGATATATTATATAATCTCAAATTCAAGTTGTAAACTTAAACTATATAATGTGTATCATTATTCTAAGGACATTTATTATGCTAACAAATATCGCAGTAATTAGAGTCATAATAAATACATTTATTTAATAATCAAATGACATAAGGTTTATTCGAGAAACAATGTATTGCCTCTAGGGCACCTACACTAACACTAACTTCATTAAATACTTTGCTTAGATCTGACGCCTTTAATCACTATATGCAATGGTTTTGATATATGATCGGACAACACGAAACAAGTAAAAGTTACCTCTCGGTATACTAATACCAAACTACGCATACATCCACAAAAGAGATAGAAGACGAGTAGACACCTATTATGTTTAGACCCTATATCTCTATAAAATTTGAAAACATAAAGGTTTAAGCACAAGTTATCCACAAGATCACATAGGGCAGCATAATATCTCTATTCACGCCACAAATCATGATGTTAAAACATCAACCTATCCTATGCTAGCATGGCAAGTTCTAAATCTCAAGATCCACTCTCGTTTCGCAAGAGATTAACAAATTAGATGTTCGCGACGCATCTATCAATTAAGCATAACCATACGAGGATATCAGATATACATCACACACATATCTTTAAAGCATCAAGATACTAAAGCTCCATAAATAAATCCGTTAGAATCCCATGACAACGATTAGTTCGTAATTGAACCTCTCGTCATCATGGGATCAAGTGAAACCATGATAATAAAACAAGATATGAATTCTATGTTATAATATGCTAACTAATGATGATACAAAATTACAATGGTAGGATGTGATTATATAGGCTCTAGAAGTCTTGTCCAGCAATAAATTCCCCAAAATAGAGTTAAAATAGAATTTCTGCAAAATACGTTTCATAAACTGATTATGTTTTTAAGGAATATTCGTAGCTGACATTTCTTTAGTATTTCTGGGCTGTTCCAGTTGTATTTGGATATCTGGACCACTTTATAATGATAGAGAATCTCGTTAGCTTCGCGTGGACTATAAGATCGCCAAAAACAGACTTGTAGAACTCAAGATATGGCCAAAACAAAAATCCAAAAATCTGGCAGAATTTCTAAGCGCTGTCAGCACACGTTACGCGCTCCCAGCGCACAAAGTTACTGTTCCACACGCTCCCAGTGCACATATACGCGCTGTCAGCACGTAAAATTTCTGTTGGGAGCTGATTTTCTTCGTTTTAACTCCTTTTTCCTTCATTTCTTTTGCAAATTGTCATTTTTCACTTCTTGAACTCAAATCCACCATAAAATATGCAATTTATATCTTCCAAGCTCAAGTTAGTAACCCTACACAAACTCACTAAAACGAATCAAAAACACAACATACTTGAGGTCAAGTCAATCAATTTAAGCCGATTTGAAGCGTTCCAAGTGGATATAAAATCCACTTATCACACCCACAAACTTAAACTGATGCTTGTCCTCAAGCTTAAACAAATATAACTATATACAATAACTAATTAGTACCACTTCCATAGGTGATCACGGTTGCATTTGGCATATGCAACAAGCCCTTTAAACCCCTAGGCAGCCCTAGTGGACGATTAAGGTCTCGTGAGGGACTATAGCGAATGTACCCACAAAATCCATGTAACCTAATGCAGTGCAATGCATGAATGCAACTAAAAGAAAATGCAGATAATCTAGTACTAATATCCTACCTTACCTTCAAATCCTCTCATGCCATATCAACTTAAGAATCAAAGTAAATACGCAATGTCTTGGTGTCGAAAGTGCAAGCATTCACATAGTTTACTCAATGAACATGCATAAGTTCTCACAAGTCCATGTCAAGTGTAAGAATAAGTTAGTAATCATGCTAAGCCTACAAGAGTACATCTTTGAGACAAAACTCGGGATCTCATACGCAAAAACAAGAAAACACTCACAATCCACTCACAAAAGAATATTCACTCAAGAACAAGGGTAAGTGTATCACTCAATTCTAACAAAATTATAAGCATGCTTGACATTTGGTATCAATCTAACTCTTAACACAACATACATCAATGACGATAATCAAAACGTCTTTATTTGGGTTGTAACGGGGCTAGGGACAAGGTATGTCAAATAAGCCAAATCAGGTGAAGTGTCAAAAGCTAGTAAGTACCATAATAAATCATACACAACACCCTATTCCCCCCCCCCCCACATAATTTTTACTACACAAACACTCGACTAGTCAACTAAAATAGGATCACAACAAACACTAACATGCTCTCATAATATATATCTCTTTTTTTTCTTTTTTTTCTTTATTTTTCCTTTTTTCCTTCTTTTTTTTTTCTTGTGTTTTTTTTCTTCAAGAGCTAAATATAACACAAACAATAATATACACAATAACAATGATCCCACAATTTTATTACACATGCCGACTATCAAGTAAACAAACCCAAATTTCAATATTTCCCCCAAAAGTAAGACCAACAATAAATCCCTCCTTACACAACTTATTACTCCCTTAAACACTCTACTAGCCTTTGACAATGTGGGTTCAAATTAATGTAAGGCCAATACAAGAAAAGGTCTAGGCAAGTAATGTGGTATGTCACCAAAAAATAGGATCAAGCTCAACGGGTTAACTAATTGATCATGTAAATATGGTGTGGTAATATGGGAAAATATGTGGTTATTCCTAAATGCCTTTATCATTTTAATCGTCAAATAATGTCATGCGTTTCAAGAAAGACCTCAAACAACTGCTAGCAATGCAAACAATCCGTGGACACTCAAACAAATGAATAAATTGCAACAAATATGCAATAAGGCTCAAAAACTCACTTGGTGGAAAAACATACTCAATCCCAAGCAAAAATCTCTCTAATACACCGACTTGTATTCAAAGCATGCAAACTAAATCATCTTGCACATATTCATGTCCTTCTAATCACTTACAACATTCAATAAGTCTACTAGCTTCAACTTACTAGTGTATGTGTGTGCACAAGAACAAAGCATATCACTTCTTAATCAAAAACGTCTGATCAAGAGTAGGAATAGACGGATTAGGAATAGAAGTTGGTAGTTCACCAACAAAGTCTTAACAACAGACTTAGGATCAAAAGAACAATCCACAAGTTGAATTTCATGCTTAGAACAAATAGCAGTTAATTCCTCCAACATCTCGTCAGAAATGAAATTCCTATACAACTCATGAAGATCTTCATTACTCTCAATCAAAACATCTTCCTCAAGAAAAGACTCAATTGCACTATCCTCAAGATTTGACCATGAAACCACCTCATCAACCAGCACCTTAGAATCCCAAAGATCATCCAAGCATAATTCCTCACCTTCAGTATCAGATTTTCCTTGTGAAGCATTGTCTAAGGGGTCCGACTTGCCAAAACACTCTTCCTCCTCTACCAAAAATTCCAAGAGTCTCTTTGGATATGGAGGAGTAGGGTAGATCTGATTGATATTTGTAGATTGCTATGGAGAAGCTTTTTCAACATGATTCTTACTCTTTTCCACTTCACCGTCCAACTGCTCAGCTGCCAAATCAGATTTTTCAATTTCTGGTGTTGCAAATTTTTCAACCTGATCATACTGAACTTTTTCATCTTCCTTAGCAGCTGATTCCTGATCTGTTGTAGCCTTTCCGGATCTCAAGGTAATTGTTTCCACCTGCTCGTCGACTTCCCTCTTGCTTGGATTAGCCTCCGTGTCGCTAGGAAGAGTCCCTTGTGGCCTACTCAACAAGGCATTAGTAATCTGCCCAATCTGAATTTCCAAGGTCTTAAACGATACAGCGTTGCTTTTAACGTTAACCTCAATTCTTCTAATTCAGATTTGTCATAAGTGGAATGCCCAGAACCAGCATATGACTGTTGTTGCTGAAAACCCGAAGGTTGAAATTGCCACGAGGCATACTGTTGCTGAAAATTCTGCCCTTGCTGCTGTTGAAAATTCTGGTGATTGTAAGGTTGTGCTCCATATTGTTGACCTTGAAACTGCTGATAAGGCTGTTGTGGTTGTAGCATGCCACCTCGATTGTTGCTCCAGTATGCCGATTCATAAGAGATAGCACACTGATTCGCCTCATGTGCGCCCGCACATAGCTCACAAACACTAGCCACCTGCTGAACTCCATAGTAAGTTAGAAACTCCATCACCCGAAACACCAACGAACTACATAAAAATAGATGAGAAAAACAATCCGAGTCAATGAACTCTAACGACCACTATTGACAAGCACATAAACCAAAAATAAAACACCGACGATCCCCGGTAGCGGCGCCAAAAACTTGTTAACACAAAATCACGCAAGCGTACGTGGTCACAAGTAATATATGAATAAGTCGAGTTCGTTCCCACAGAGATCTGGTTATGGTTTTAATTCAATTTGTACCTATGCAACAATGTATGGTTATTATGCACTGCTAAGACAATTAACAATATTGGGTTTTTATTATCTAATTTAACTAAAAAGTAATTTAGAAAAACTAATAATTACTTAACTAATGATAATTAAAATCGAATTACTTATGCAAGATAAACCATGGGATCCTAATGTTTGCACTAAATCACGCAAGCGTACGTGGTCACAAGTAATATATAAGGTTAAGTCCAAATTCGTTCCCACAGGGATCAAGTTATGGTTCTATTCAGTAAATATGCCTATGCAACAATGTATGGTTATTATGCACTGCTAAGACAATAACAATTTTGGGTTTATTAAACTAAATTAACTAAGACACAAATTAACAAAACTAAGAATTAACTAACTAACAAGAATTAAAATCTAATTACGTCTGCAAGAGTAAACATGGAATCCTAACTTCATTAAATACTTTGCTTAGATCTGACGCCTTTAATCACTATATGCAATGGTTATGATATCTGATCAGACAACACGAAACAAGTACACGCTACCTCTCAGTATACGTATACCAAACTAAACATACATCCACAAAAGAGATAGAAGATGAATAGACACCAATTATGTTTAGACCCTATATCTCTATAGAATTTGAAAACATAACGGTTGAAGCACAAGTTATCCACTTAGATCACATAGGGTAGCATATTATTTCTAATCATGCCACAAATCATGATGTTAAAACATCAACCTATCCTATGCTAGCATGGCAAGTTCTAAATCTCAAGATCCACTCTCGCTTCACAAGAGATTAACAAATTAGATGTTCATGACGCATCTATCAATTAAGCATAACCATATGAGGATATCAGATATACATCACACACAGATCTGTAAAGCATCAAGATACTAAAGCTCCATAAATAACTCCGTTAGAATCCCATGACAACGATTAGTTCATAATCGAACCTCTCGTCATCATGGGATCTGATGAAACCATGATAAAAAAAAAGTATGAAAATATACAAATAAACCTAAGTAATTGATATGTAATTGTGTAATGGTTCTTCTCCTAATGATACAAATTACAAGGGTTGGATGTGTTTATATAGGCTCTAGAATTCTTGTCCACCAAGCAATTGCCTTTTTAGAGTTGGAATAGAAGATTGGCAATTTCCGTTCTTGAATGAGAATAGAATTGCAAATTCCATGTATAGATCTGATTCTGGAATGTTCTAGCCGCCCATAGAAATTACCATACTTATTAGAAGTAGGAATTATAGCAATTTCCTTGTCAAAGTTGAATTTCTGCAGCTCGGCACATAATACGTTTCCTAAACTGATAGGAAAATTCGTAGCTGACTTTTCTTCAATATATTTGGACCGTTCCAGTTGTAATTGGACATCTGGACCACTTTAGAATGATAGAGAATTCCGTTATCTTCGCGTGGACTGCTTACGGGCCCCAAACGGAGTTGTAGAACTCAAGATATGGCCAAAATAGTAAAAACTGTAATTTTTCAGGGGCAACTTGCGCCCAGCAGTCTGTTTTTCGCGCAGATTGCTCCTATCCGGCGCAATTTGCTCGTGGGAATCCTATCCCAAGTTGTAGAAAATCTCCCAGGCTTCGCGTGGGCAGTAAGATCGCTGAAAACTGACTTCTAGAACTCCAGATATGTCCAAAACAGTGTAGACTGCGCAACCGTCTCAGAAATCCGAATTTTAACTAATTTATTCTCCAAAAACGATAGAAGCATCAACCTTAATCAACATTCTTGTAAATCTGCACAACTAAGCAAAACACATCAAAACTACAAGAAACTTGAGTCCAAGACAATCAATTTAAGCCGATATGGGACGCTCTAAGTGGATATAAATCCACTTATCACACCCCCAAACTTAAACCGATGCTTGTCCTCAAGCATAAACAATTACAACTAACTAACTAACTAGTACCACTTCCGTAGGTGATCACGGTTGCATTTGGCATATGCAACAAGCCCTTTAAACCCCTAGGCAACCCTAGTGGACGAGTAAGGTCTCGTGAGGGCCTATAGCGAATGTACCCACAAAATCCATTTAACCTAATGCAATGCAATGCATGAATGCAAATAATCTAGTACTAATATCCTACCATACCTTCAATTCCTCTCATGCCATATCAACTTAAGAATCAAAGTAAAAACGCAATGTCTTGGTGTCGAAAGTGCAAGTATTCACATAGTCTACTCAATGAACATGCATAAGTTCTCACAAGTCCATGTCAAGTGTAAGAATAAGTTAGTAAACATGCTAAATCTACAAGAGTACATCTTTGAGACAAAACTTGGGATCTCATACGCAAAAACAAGTAAACACTCACAATCCGCTCACAAAAGAATATTCACTCAAGAACAAGGGTAAGTGTATCACTCAATTCCAACAAAATCATAAGCATGCTTGACATTTGGTATCAATCTAACTCTTAACACAACATACATCAATGACGATAATCAAAGGTCTTTATTTGGGTTGTAATGGGGCTAGAGACAAGGTATGTCAAATAAGCCAAAACAGGTGAAGTGTCAAAAGCTAGTAAGTACCATAATAAATCATACACAACACCCTATTTCCCCCCCCACATAATTTTACTAAAACAACACTCTACTAGTCGACTGAAATAGGATCGTAACAAACACAAACATGTTCTCCTAATATATATTTTTTCTTCTTTTTTTTTCTCTTTTTTTTTTCTTTTTTTTTTCTTTTCTTTTCTCTTTTTTTTTTTCTTCGAGAGCTAAATATAACACAAACAATAATATAAACAATAACAACGATCCCATGAATTTATTACACATGCCGACTATCAAGTAAACAAAACATTTCAATATTTCCCCCAAAATTATGACCAACTATACCCCTCCTTGCACACCTTATTACTCCCTTAAGCACTCTACTAGCCTTTGACAATGTGGGTTCAAATTAATGTATGGCCAATACAAGAAAAAGGTCAGGCAAGTAATGTTGTATGTCACCGAAAAAATAGGATTAAGCTCAACGGGTTAACTAATTGATCATGTAAACATGGTGTGGTAATATGGGAAAATATACAGTTATTCCTAAATGCCTTTATCATCTTAATCGTCAAATAATGTCATGCGTTTCAAGAAAGACCTCAAACAACTGCTAGCAATGCAAACAATCCGTGGACACTCAAACAAATGAATAAATTGCAAAAAATATGCAATATGGCTCAAAAGCTCACTTGGTAGGAAAAACATACTCAATCCCAAGCAAAAAATCTCTCTAACGCACCTACTTGTATTCAAAGCATGCAAACTAAATCATCTTGCACATATTCATGTCCTTCTAATCACTTACAACATTCAATAAGTCTACTAGCTTCAACTTACTAGTGTATGTGTGTGCACAAGAACAAAGCATATCACTTCTCAAACAAAAGCGTCAACAACACAAAATTCCTATCAAGCATGGGTGTAAATGCAAACTATTATGGACTCATATGAAATACAAACATAAAAACAGAATGTCCTATATGAAACAAACGTAAATAACACAAACATAAATGCATAATTTACTACTACTAATATGCAAAGCATGAAATCCTACATGAACACATAATACAACAACTACTAATCCCCCAAACCACCCCCAAACTTAAAACATTCAATGTCCGCATTGAATGGAAGTAAATACAAGGGATAGTAGAAAACATACCTAAATAAAAATGCCGAAAAGCGTGGGTTGCCTCCCACGAAGCGCTTCTTTAACGTCAATAGCTTGACGTTACTTCCAAGCCTTCATTAAGGATGATAATAATTGGCTTGGTCTTCTCTTCGTGAAACTTCATCATCATCACGGCGGCACACTTTCTGCCCTTTCTCCTCGATTGGCCTATTCATATAACAACTCTGTCCTAATCCAATGCCTTCATCTGTTGACCCAAAATCTGTCAATTTGTAGAACAACACACATTCACGGGCTTCGCTTGAATATAATGGAGGAGGGTAAATGTAAGTTGCTGAAGCCTTTGGTTCCTCAAAGAGAACTTCCTCCATTGGCTCTAATGCGCTACCTCCATCTTTATACTCCGAGACAAGTAAAAGACCTGCATCTTTCCCCTGGTCATCAGCCTCTTGGTACGCACATACCAATTTTTTAAATTTGTGCAGCTCATCAGTGTTTGTCCCAAATAGTGCCCTTTCCAAATCATCCACCATCCTAACATGATCAAATTCCTCACATGGCTTGTGATCACTCACCTCACCTTGGAATTTGTCTTCCTCAAGAAAAGACTCAATTGCACTATCCTCAAGATTTGACCATGAAACAACCTCATCAATCAGCACCTTAGAATCCCAGAGATCAGCCAAGCCGAGCGACTTACACTCTTCCTCCTCTTGGAATTTGTCTTCCTCAATTAAGCATGCAGTACCTTGCTCCAAGTCACCACTATTTTCTGGATTTGCCTCTAGCATGAATTGTTGATTCTCTTGTTCCAAGACTCTCAAAACTTGAGCAGCTAATGTCCCCATAGATTTGATAAGCTTCTCATTATTCTCTGCAAGCATCCTAATCTCCTTCCTAATCTCCTTCAAATCATCATCTGACTGAAAAGTAGGAGTAGGTTGCTGATGTTGAAACTCTTCACTACCAAAGACATATGACATATCTGGAACATCTTGATGGTACTGTTGAGGATGGTATGGAAAATATGGTTGCTCCTCATAAGTGACATATGGATCAGCTCCTCCATAGTAACAATATTGTGAGGGATCATGAACGCCAAAACACCGCTCACATTGCTGAGGCTGTTGAATACCACCTTGATTGCTCCAGCACTGATATGTCTCATGTGCGCCCGCACATAGCTCACAAACACTAGCCACCTGCTGAACTCCATAGTAATTTAGAAAATCCATCTTCAACGGCAATGCTCTCTGTCAAGTACCTGAAACACCAACTAACTACAAGAATAGATGAGAAAAAGAAATCCGAGTCAGTGAACTCTAACGACCACTATTGACAAGCACATAAACCAAAAATAAAACACCAATGATCCCCGGCAGCGGCGCCAAAAACTTGTTTGCACTAAATCACGCAAGCGTACGTGGTCACAAGTAATATATAAGGTTAAGTCCAAATTCGTTCCCACAGGGATCAAGTTATGGTTCTATTCAGTAAATATGCCTATGAAACAATGTATGGTTATTATGCACTGCTAAGACAATAACAATTTTGGGTTTATTAAACTAAATTAACTAAGACACAAATTAACAAAACTAAGAATTAACTAACTAACAAGAATTAAAATCTAATTACGTCTGCAAGAGTAAACATGGAATCCTAACTTCATTAAATACTTTGCTTAGATCTGACGCCTTTAATCACTATATGCAATGGTTATGATATCTGATCAGACAACACGAAACAAGTACACGCTACCTCTCAGTATACGTATACCAAACTAAACATACATCCACAAAAGAGATAGAAGATGAATAGACACCAATTATGTTTAGACCCTATATCTCTATAGAATTTGAAAACATAACGGTAGAAGCACAAGTTATCCACTTAGATCACATAGGGTAGCATATTATTTCTAATCATGCCACAAATCATGATGTTAAAACATCAACCTATCCTATGCTAGCATGGCAAGTTCTAAATCTCAAGATCCACTCTCGCTTCACAAGAGATTAACAAATTAGATGTTCATGACGCATCTATCAATTAAGCATAACCATACGAGGATATCAGATATACATCACACACAGATCTATAAAGCATCAAGATACTAAAGCTCCATAAATAACTCCGTTAGAATCCCATGACAACGATTAGTTCATAATCGAACCTCTCGTCATCATGGGATCTGATGAAACCATGATAAAAAAAAAGTATGAAAATATACAAATAAACCTAAGTAATTGATATGTAATTGTGTAATGCTTCTTCTCCTAATGATACAAATTACAAGGGTTGGATGTGTTTATATAGGCTCTAGAATTCTTGTCCACCAAGCAATTGCCTTTTTAGAGTTGGAATAGAAGATTGGCAATTTCCGTTCTTGAATGAGAATAGAATTGCAAATTCCATGTATAGATCTGATTCTGGAATGTTCTAGCCGCCCATAGAAATTACCATACTTATTAGAAGTAGGAATTATAGCAATTTCCTTGTCAAAGTTGAATTTCTGCAGCTCGGCACATAATATGTTTCCTAAACTGATAGGAAAATTCGTAGCTGACTTTTCTTCAATATTTTTGGACCGTTCCAGTTGTAATTGGACATCTGGACCACTTTAGAATGATAGAGAATTTCGTTATCTTCGCGTGGACTGCTTACGGGCCCCAAACGGAGTTGTAGAACTCAAGATATGGCCAAAATAGTAAAAACTGTAATTTTTCAGGGGCAACTTGCGCCCAGCAGTCTGTTCTTCGCGCAGATTGCTCCTACCCGGCGCAATTTGCTCATGGGAATCCTATCCCAAGTTGTAGAAAATCTCCCAGGCTTCGCGTGGGCAGTAAGATCGCTGAAAACTGACTTCTAGAACTCCAGATATGTCCAAAATAGTGTAGACTGCGCAACCGTCTCAGAAATCCGAATTTTAACTAATTTATTCTCCAAAAACGATAGAAGCATCAACCTTAATCAACATTCTTGTAAATCTGCACAACTAAGCAAAACACATCAAAACTACAAGAAACTTGAGTTCAAGACAATCAATTTAAGCCGATATGGAACGCTCTAAGTGGATATAAATCCACTTATCACCTAACTTCATTAAATACTTCGCTTAGATCTGACGCCTTTAATCACTATATGCAATGGTTTTGATATATGATCGGACAACACGAAACAAGTAAAAGTTACCTCTCGGTATACTAATACCAAACTACGCATACATCCACAAAAGAGATAGAAGACGAGTAGACACCTATTATGTTTAGACCCTATATCTCTATAAAATTTGAAAACATAAAGGTTTAAGCACAAGTTATTCACAAGATCACATAGGGCAGCATAATATCTCTATTCACGCCATAAATCATGATGTTAAAACATCAACCTATCCTATGCTAGCATGGCAAGTTCTAAATCTCAAGATCCACTCTCGTTTCGCAAGAGATTAACAAATTAGATGTTCGCGACGCATCTATCGATTAAGCATAACCATACGAGGATATCAGATATACATCACACACAGATCTTTAAAGCATCAAGATACTAAAGCTCCATAAATAAATCCGTTAGAATCCCATGACAACGATTAGTTCGTAATTGAACCTCTCGTCATCATGGGATCAAGTGAAACCATGATAATAAAACAAGATATGAATTCTATGTTATAATAGCTAACTAATGATGATACAAAATTACAATGGTAGGATATGATTATATAGGCTCTAGAAGTCTTGTCCAGCAATAAATTCTCCAAAATAGAGTTAAAATAGAATTTCTGCAAAATACGTTTCCTAAACTGATTCTGTTTTTAAGGAATATTCGTAGCTGACATTTCTTCAGTATTTCTGGGCTGTTCCAGTTGTATTTGGACATCTGGACCACTTTATAATGATAAAGAATCTCGTTAGCTTCGCGTGGACTGTAAGATCGCTAAAAACAGACTTGTAGAACTCAAGATATGGCCAAAACAAAAATCCAAAAATCTGGCAGAATTTCTAAGCGCTGTCAGCACATGTTACGCGCTCCCAGCGCACAAAGTTACTGTTCCACACGCTCCCAGTGCACATATACGCGCTGTCAGCACGTAAAATTTCTGTTGGGAGCTAATTTTCTTCGTTTTAACTCCTTTTTCCTTCGTTTCTTTTGCAAATTGTCATTTTTCACTTCTTGAACTCAAATCCACCATAAAATATGCAATTTATATCTTCCAAGCTCAAGTTAGTAACCGTACACAAACTCACTAAAATGAATCAAAAACACGACATACTTGAGGTCAAGTCAATCAATTTAAGCTGATTTGAAGCGTTCCAAGTGGATATAAAATCCACTTATCAACACTCCAGATTCTAGCTCAATCTTCTTGATATGATCGATAATCATCTGCGCTGCTTCATCCTTAGACTGCAAGAATAACACCCATGTGTATTTGGAATAGTCATCCATAATTACTAAACAGTATCGCTTCTTGGACACAGACATGACAATAACTGGGCCATACAAATCCATATGCAAAAGTTGCAATGGTTCAGTGATGTCTGTTATTGTCTTCCTTTTATGTGATGCTCTCTTGGACTTTCCCTTTTCACATGCTGCACAGAGTCCGTCAGGACAGAACTCCATCTCGGATAATCCTCTCACAAGCTCCCTCTTGACTAGAGAATTCATAGTCTTGAAGTTAAGTTGTGAAAGCTTCTTATGCCATAACCAACTGTCTTCTGAAGATGCTTTTCCATATAAACACAAAGTTTCTCCATTAGATCCAGAATTCCAGTTAGCTATAAATAAGTCACCCTTTCTCACTCCTTGCAAAGCGAGCTTCTGGTCTCTCTTATTAGTGATCAAACATTTCTCCTTTTTGAACAAGACTTCATAACCTTTATCATAAAATTGACTGATGCTGAGGAGATTATGTGCAAGACCATTAACAAGAGAGACTTCTTCGATGATGACATTCCCAAATTCCAAATTGCCATATCCCGTAGTAAATCCTTTGCTATCATCTCCAAAGGTAACCACTGGGCCAGCTTTCTCAACCACCTTTGATAGCAGGGCTCTATCACCGGTCATATGTCTCGAACATCCACTGTCCAGAATCCACATGACTCGCTTTTTCTTTATGCCCTGTATTCATAGGAGATTAAGTTTTCTTTGGTACCCAAACTTGTTTGGGTCTAGAGGGCTTAGAGACATTTTCATATTTGGAATTTTTATGAACAAAAGTAGCATGCTTAACATTCTTTGCATTTTCAGTGACTGTCTTTATTTTCCTAGCAATAGCCTCAGGAGATTTGCTTCTAGACTTAAGAGGAGTATATTCCTTCCTAGCTTTAGGAGGACTAGCAGTCTTAGGTCTATTATTTCTATCATGCTTTGTTTTCTTACTTTTATCATCATGTGAACAATTATTAACAACAGGAGATGCATGTGTCACATTTAGAAAAGCAGTCATAAGATTAACAGTGCATGATATGCAAGCAGTTGAAGCACACTTAGAATGAATAGGCATGGCAGACATGTTATGAACATGATCATTAATATTATGATTATTCTCTACTTTAACATTCTTACATGCATGAGTAAGATGAGCAGCAGAGTTGCAGTTGTTACATAACTTCCTAGGACCATTTTTGCCTATCCTTCCATTTCTGTTCTTCTTAGCCTTAGTCTCTGTTTTATAACCTAGTCCAGTTATTGTCTCTTCACTGTTAACTAACTTACTAGGTGACTTTGCTTTTTCATTTCTAAGTTTCTCAACATCCTCAACAAGAAGTTCATGTCTAATAAGCAAAGTATTTTCATCAAAGGGTTCAGAACTAGTTTTCTTGAACAAAGGATCATTGACATTCTTAAGAACAAGTGGTGCATCCTTACTTTTAGCCTTAGCTGGTTCAGGATCCACTACTTGTTTCTTACCAAACTTTTTAGAACCATAGTCGAACCCAATAGCCACTTTAGATCCAATTATCTGATTGTCAATTAGTTCCTTTGCAAGATTAGCAGAGTTCTGATAGGCACTTAACTTAGTGTTTAGCTCATCTATTTGATTTTTAAGCTCTTTCTCTGTCTCAATACTGACCAGGAATTTGTTTTCTAGATACTCATTTCTTTCCTTTAGATTTTCTATCTGCATATTCGTGAGTTCTAGTTCCTCATTCCTGGCTTGTATTTTACTAAGTTCAGCCCTAGCATTTTCAGCCTCAGATTTAGCAGTTGCTATGTCTTTTAAAGCATATTCTAAATCCCATCTAAGATCACTTATATATTTGCTAGAGTCTATCACATGCTTGACACAATCACGATTACGACATTTAAATCTATCAGCCATAGAAGCAGGCATGTTTTTTACCTCATATCCGTAAGTAGGATCATAGTCTACCATCAGCGCAAGATTGCCATACTCCTCTTCTCATCCCAGCTTTTGACTTCGGTAATGTATGACTTGACAGGATACTTTCTCTGAGAGCTAGAGTCCCTTTTCTGAAAAGCTTTCTTCCTTTCATTTGCTTGTCTAGGTTCTCTGCATTCGCTGGCAAAGTGCCCCATCTTATCACAGTTGTAGCACCGAAACTTGTTACGGTCTACCATCCCTGTCTTGTTACTCTTTCCTGATTCAGACCCAGAAGATGAACCAGTTCTCTGCGATCTGTTGCTACTTCCAGAAGATCTGTACTTAGCATTTTTCCTGAATCTAATTTGAATAAAGTTAGCTGCTAATGTAGCCATAGTAAGATCCTCAAGTTCCTGCAACTCCTCAAGAGTATAATACTCACTTTCGTCACCAAGTAGATCATCATTGTCCATTTCAACTTCAAGGAACACATCCTTCTTGCTCTGCGGTTTCACAACCTTTGTTTCAGGTTCTTTGTGGCTGGATGTAGTAAGAGCAGTTGTCTTCAATAATTCAGCATTCTTGCTGTCTACTGTTCCAGCACCATATATAATTTTCCTTTGCTCTTGCTCCATCTCATGAGTTCTTAACTTTCCATACAACTTCTCAAGAGTCATTGTAGCAAAGTCATCTCTCTCTCTGATGGATGACGCTTTATGTTCTACATGGTGTGGTAGAGTCAGCATGAATTTCCTGTTTGTCTCCCTTAGAGGATACTTCTTCCCGTGAATGCTCAACTCATTCAGTAGCTTATTGTATCTCTCGAAAACTTGAGTGATACTTTCACCAGGAAGAGATGTAAAAGCTTCGTAGTGAGACGTTAGAATATCCAGTCGATTTTCACGAACTTCATCAGTTCCCTCCATTATCATTCCAATCGTATCCCACATGTGTTTCGCACTAGTACAGTTCATAATTTGATGATTCATTTCATCATCCATGGAGTCAACTATGATTAGTCTAAGATTGGTATCCAATCCATCTTTTTCAGTTTTAGCAGCGGTATACTCCGATGGACGTTTTGGAATCATTCCTCCAGCATCTACAATACTTTCACCATCCTCAGTAGTTTCAGGAGCAGCTTTCATTGGTTTAGACCAACCCTCAGTCAACGTCTCCATGTATCTAGGATTTGACGCTTGTATGAACAGTAACATCTTCATTTTCCACATGCTGTAATTATCACGCTTAAATGAAGGAACCTTAATACTACTAACTTTTTGAGTACTCATGATTCTGGATGATGAACGCGGATCTGATCTGTATGTCGATCAACTAGCTCTGATTCCAATTGTTAAGTCCAGAATAACGTAGAAGGGGGGTTGAATACGTTATTTCGAAATATTTGGATTTTTGAAATGTGAAAAATAAGGTCAACAACTGAATCGAAATAACACAATCAATTCGGGAAAATATCTTTGAATTGATAAAAAACCGAGGGGTGTTACAACTTCTAATCCAATGGATTAGCTTCAAAAACCAGAACACTCCTAAGGATAGTTTAGGCACGAGGACCTTCTACCCGACACTTCCTGAAAGCGGGCTAAGCCGGCTTTCCTACTAGATGGACTGTCTAGCAGCTTACACAGAGAAGATATAAGAGAGAGAAGAGAGAGTTGTGTGTTGAGGTGTATTTTGAAATGAAATGCAACATGCCTATTTATAGACTTTAGAAAGTTACTATGCGGCTAATATACGTAACTGATTACGTCTGCCTGCTTCAATTTTCTGCCGAACTGCTCTATTTCTTCAATTCCTGCCAAACTTCTTTTCAACAAATTTTGGTTTTGACTGGGCCCCACATGTTTTTACCCACATGCTTTTACTTTGTCAAATGAATAGTAATTTTAGTTACTATTCACATGAATAGTACTTTCCATAATCTGATTTTGCTGAGTGATACTTTTGGTTACTATTCATATGAATAGTAATTTCGGATACTATTCATTTTTCCTCTTATTTTGACATCCTTAAATATTCAGCTTCCAACTAACTAGAGGATATCAACACTGCTCTAAACTCAGTCATATCTCTTAATAGTTTTTCTGAGTTAGATACTTCGATTTTTTTGTGAAGTGTTGACGCCTAGTGCAACTGGTCTGGTTTACAGATGACTAACATTCACTCGTGGTCTTCGTATCATGTCTTTAAGAACACTGCTAAGAATTGTGCAACTATAAAAACTTTATCACTGGAATCTTTTGGCCCTTCAACTGAATCATCTATACATCTTATTATGTCACTGAGGCTTGATCATGTTAATGAACTTCTTTCAGCGACTTGATCCTTGTTGATGCCTGTTCTTCAAATTTCACGATCCCTGTATAGAGTTAATATTATTTATCTTTTATCCTTGAGTTATATATGTCCTCCATTACATATTACATTACATTATGCTTTACAATTTTATTGTATTAAATAGAACCACCCATGATATAATTGGAAAAATAGATATTTTAGTAAGAGAAAATAGAAAGGTAACGTGAAAATTAAAAAGTGACATGATTTATGAAATGATAATTGATTAGTTTATAGTAATAATAATTTAATTATGTTGTTTTACTAAATAAAATTGCTCATAGTATTTTTAGAAAATGAGAAATTAATGTTGCCCATGATATTTCTAGGAAAAAGGGAATTTAATTAGAAAAAATAGGAAAAATGATATGTTTTAACTGAAAACATAATCGGTTAATTATTAGTATCATAATTTTATTACTTTATTTTTATTAAATAGAAACGTCCATGATATAATTGGAAAAAGAGAAGTTTTAGTAAGAGAAAAGAAAAAGATAATGTGTTTTGACTGAAAAAGGTAACAATCCATGATATAATTGGAAAAAGAGAGATTTTAGCAGAGAAAAGGTTACGTGTTTTGGCTGAAAAAGGTAATTGATTTGATAAAATTGGAAAATGAGAGATTTTAGTTAGAGAAAAAGAGAAAAGGTTACGTGTTTTGGCTGAAAAGGTAATTGATTAGTTAATAGTAATTATAATATAATTATATTATTTTATAAACTAAATTGCTCGTAATTTTTAGAAAAGGAGAAATTTTAGTTAGATTAAAATTTAGTTAGTAGGATGGATTTTGTCTCTAATTGAGTAAGGGTAAATAAGTAAAATGAATAAGTACCGTACCGACCAAAACCAACCAACCAAACTTTTAATGTTTCGGCTTTTATATAATAGTACTAGCTTAAAACCCGTGCGATGCACGAAATTTTTTTTAATATTATATGAATATTTTTTAGTAATTTGAATTAATTTTTTTTAAAACCTGAATGACTTAAATTTTTCAATGAGATGATTTCATGATAATTATATAAATGTTATTCGTGATATTTCTAAAAAGGGGGATTGTAGTTAGAAAATATAGAAAAGATGATAGGTTTTAGTTGAAAAAGGTAATCAGTTAATTATTAGTATTATAATACTATTTTTTATTGTATTAAATAGAAACACGTGTGATATAATTGGAAAATGAGAGATTTTAGTTAGAGAAAATAGAAAAGGTAAGGTGAAAATTTAAAATGTGGCATGTTTTAGGTGAAAAGGTAATTAATTAATTTATAGTAATTATAATTTAATTATTTATTTTACTAATTAAATTTGCTCGTAGTATTTTTAGAAAAAGAGAAATTAATGTTGCGCGTGATATATCTAGAAATAGAGGGATTAAAAAAGATAGAAAAGATTATACGTTTTAGCTAAAAAAAGTAATCGATTAATTATTAGTATTATAATTTTATTATTTTATTTTATTAAATAGAACTGTCTGTGATATAATTGGAAAAGTAGAGATTTTATTTAAAGAAAAAAAAAAGGTAATGTGAAAATTAAAAAGATGACATGTTTTGGGTGAAAAAAGTAATTGATTAATTTATAGTAATTATAATTTAATTATGTTACTTTACTAAATAAAATTGATCATAGTTTTTTTAGAAAAAGAGAAATTAATGTTAACGTGATATTTCTAGAAAAAGAGGGATTTTAGTTAGAAAGTATATAAAAGATGATATATTTTAGCTGAAAAAATATATTTTAGTTAGAGAAAAGAAAAAATTTAACATATTTTAGTTGAAAAAGGTAACTGGTCGATTAATTAATAGTAATTATATTAAACAAAATTGCTTGTAGTATTTTTAAAAATGAAGAAATTTTAGTTAGATAACATATCATGTGCATGTTTTAGGTGAAAAGGTAATTGATTAGTTTATAGTAATTATAATTTAATTACGTTATTTTACTAAAAATAATTGTTCGTAGTTTTTTTAGAAAATGAGAAATTAATGTTGCCCGTGATATTTCTAGAAAAAGAATGATTTTAATCAGAAAATATAGAAAAGAGTATATGTTTTAGCTGAAAAGTGAGATTTTAGTTAGAGAAAAGAAAAAAGGTAACATAATTTGGTTGAAAAAGGTAATTAATCGATTAATTAATAGTAATTATATTAAACAAAATTGCTCGTAGTATTTTAAAAAAGGGAGAAATTTTAGTTAGATAAAATATCAAGGGTCGTCTGATTTAATGAAATAAATAAATAATATTATAATTAGTAATAACTAACTGATTATTTTTTTTCAACTAAAGGGTAATATCTTTTCTATATTTTATAACTGAAATATATCATTTTCAAACTTGCTATTTTTACCTCTTTTTCAGCTACCATTACTTAGGTATTCTTTACTTATTTTATATTGCTTAATAAGTAACCAATTACCTTTTTCAATTATTATCTTTTGTACATTTTCCAATTAAAATATCTTCTTTCCAAACATAACATGGATCCTTCTATATTTAATGAAATAAACTACTAATATTATAATTATTAATAACTAACTGATTACTTTTTTCAGATAAAAGGTAATATCTTTTCTATAATTTTAAACTAAAATATCTCATTTTTAAAATTATCTTTTTTACTTCTTTTTCGACTATTATCTCCAAAACTTGGCTTTTTTACTTATTTTTCAAGCTACTACCTTTTCAAATATGGATTTTATCTATAATTAAATCAGGGTAAATAAGTAAAATCAATAGGTACCGACCAAACTTTTAATGTTTCGGCTTTTATATAATAGTACTAGCTTATAACCCGTGCGATGCACGGATTTCTTTTGATATACAATAAATTTTATTTTATGTTATCATTACATTTTTAAATAATAATAATTAATATTTTATTTTAATTTTAACTTAAATTATTTAATAAAAAATTAATTAATGATATGCATAGCTTAAAACTTATATTATAAAATTTTAAAATAAATATGTAGTTGATGGAATTCAAACCTTGAAATTTTAGTAAATTAATTTAATCATATAATATATCTAATCATTATATCTAACGATTCTGATTTTTTACTAAAAATCTAATGATAGAGTATATTTTTATATATATTCTAGATGATTTTATTCTCATATTTATTGTGTTTTGCATTGATTTGGATTTTTATTTAATAGATTTTATTGTTTTATTGTAGGAAATAAAGAATTCATGACTTGGAAGGATTTGGAGCAAAAAGAGCTATTTTGGAGATAAAATAGGAGAAAATTCGTATTATTGGGTTACACAGGCTGTGCTACACTGTTTTGGCCATATCTTGAGTTCCAGAAGTCAGAATTTGACGATCTTACTGTCCACGCGAAGCTTGTGGAATTATCTTTAATTCAGAGGTGGTCCAATAAGCAAAATCCAGTTGGAAGAGCCCCGAAACAGAGGAGTAAATATAGTTACGAATTTTAATTAAGGAATCCTATTCAGTTATGGAATCCTACTTGTAATTTATTTAGAGTACTAAAATACTTTTATTGGGCAAGACTTTTACAGCCTATATAAACACATCTAGGGTATTATTTTAAGGGGATTCATAACCTATTTTCATTACTATTCATATTTTTAGATCTAGAACTATTTTAGAGATAGACTTTTGAGAGAAAAGGGAGAGAATCAATTGGAGAAGAAGATTGAAGGAAGGAGCGAAGGAATTCGTCCGGAGTTCAAGACACTTAAAGATTTGTATTCTTTGTTCTTAAATTCTAAACTCATGATTTGTGGTTTTTATATATATATACTTGTTTTGTTCAATTATGAGTAGTTAATTCCCTTTATCCAAGAGTTGGGTAGTATTCGTTGATTTATCGAGTTTGTTTGATTTCTCTTGTTATTGTTAATCTGTCATTGAGCGCTTTATACAATTAGAAGAGTAGCTAACTTTTGATTGTATCTTAGGAGTTGTGATAACTTGGAAGAGGAGTTGCAATTCTAGTACATGATATGATAGACATAATTCAAGTATTTGATTGGAAGATTAATATGCGAATTGTGAAACATATAATCCTTGGTTTTAATAGTTTATGATTATATCTTGATTGTATCATGGAAGTGACAATTAGGTGTAGTTGTAGGCACTATAATCTACCTTGGAAGAGGAGGTTGTAAATCTTAGAAGGATTGTTTTTAACGAACAAGAGACACAAATTAGACATTCTTGGTAGTCAATTGAAGAACCCCAAATCTTGGATTATTTTCTCTCATCGTTATTATATAGTTTTTATTTGTTTATTAGTTTAATTTAGTTAATAATCATAATCACCAATCTATTCTTCCACACTTCTGAATTGCAAGAGATAAAAGACTTGAGATTGACATTGATATCAGTCCTTCCCTGTGAACGAACACACAAAAATACTACTAACATCTAACGGTCATTATTCGTAGTATACAGATTTCTATTATATTTTGTTAGTGATTAGAAGATATAGTGTAATATTTTTGGGTATATATTAATTATTGCAAGATTATGTTTTAAATTAAAAGTCAAAGTGTTTAAATTAGGAGAAAATATTACTGATTGGAAAATATAAATTTATAAAATTATAATAAAATTTTATTACGTTATAAATAAAATTTATTGATATGGTGTTTATTTTATTATTTTATAAATTTTATTCAATATTACAATTATGTAATCATTATTTTTAATGACTTTTTAATTTTAATTCAATATAATTTAATATACTCATGTTTACGAATTATACTAATGTTTCCTTGTTATAAATAACGTATAGGGATTTTTAATATATTTTATTAAATAATTGAAAAATATGGTGTGATAATATTAGTTTTAAATCAAAAAGGTAATGTGTTTTAATACGAAAGGAAATATTAATGATTGAAAGATATGATACGATTGATGTTTTCAGTTGTTTATAAAAGGTAATATCTTCAATTAAAGTAAATGCGAAAAAGGCAATCGACTAATTAACATTAATTATTTTATGTTATTATTTATTTTAGTTGTTTTAATAGTATAAATATCGAATATATTTTTCTTTTTAATGAAGAATTATACTAATGTTTCCTTATAAAACAAAAAGGTAACGTGTTTTAATTCGAAAGGAAATATTAATGATTGGAAGATATGATACGATTAATTTTTTAGGTGTTTATAAAATGTAATATCTTCAACTAAAAATAAATGTGAAAAAGGCATTCGACTAATTAGTAATTACCATTAATTATTTTATGTTATAATTTATTTTACTATTTTAATAGTATAGATATTAAATATTTTTTTTAATGAATGGTAAATAAGTAAATTCACTAAGAACCAAAAAATAGGTACCAAAACTTTTAATGTTTCGGCTTTTATATAATAGTAAGCTTAAAACCCGTGCGATGCACGGATTTCTTTTAATATTATATGATATGCTTTATTAATTCGATTTACTTTTTTTAAAATATGAATTTTGGAGGTTTAAATTTTTAAATGAGATGATTTGATAATAATTACATAAATGTTAATTAGTAAAAAAAAATTTATAAATGTTATCCGTTATATTTCTATGAAAAGAGGGATTTTAGTTAGAAAATATTGAAAAGATAATTCATCTTAGTTCAAAAAGGTAATCGGTTAATTATAAGTACTTATAAAATTATAATTTTATTTTATTAAATAGAATGCTGTGATTTAACTGAAAAAAGTGAGGTGTTAGTTATAGAAAATTAAAAAGAAAACATGTTTTAGGTGAAAAAGGTAATTGATTAGTTTATAGTAATTATAATTCAATTATGTTATTTTTCTAAATAAAATTGCTCGTAAAGTTTTAAGAAAAGGAAAAATTAGTGTTGCCCGTGATATTTTAAAGAATAGAGATATTTTAGTTAGAAAATATAGAAAAGATGATAAATTTTAGCTTAAACTTAATCGGTTAATTATTAACATTATAATATTGTTATTTTATTTTATTAAATAGAACCGTCCGTGATATAATTGAAAAAAGATTGATTTTATTTAGAGAAAATAGAAAATGTAATGTGAAAATTAAAAAGATGACATGTTTTAGGTGAAAAAGGTAATTGATTAGTTTATAATAATTATAATTTAATTTATGTTATTTCACTAAATTAAATTGTTCGTAATGTCTTTAGATTGTGAGAAATTAATGTTGCCCATGATATTTCTAGAAAAAAGGAATTTGAATTATAAAATATGGAAAATATGATACGTTTTAGGTGAAAAAGGTATTCAAAAAGGTAATCGTTTAATTATAAGTACTTATAAAATTATAATTTAGAATGCCGTGATTTAATTAAAAAAAGTGAGGTGTTAGTTAGAGAAAATTAAAAAAGAAACATGTTTTAGGTGGAAAAGGTAATTAATTAGTTTATAGTAATTATAATTTAATTTATGTTATTTCACTAAATTAAATTGTTCGTAGTGTTTTTAGATATTGAGAAATTAATGTTGCCCGTGATATTTCTAGAAAAAAGGAATTTGAATTATAAAATAGGAAAAAGATGATGTGTTTTAGTTGAAAAGGGTAATTGATAATTATTAGTATTATAATATTATTATTTATTAAATAGAACCCCGTGATATATTTGTAAAAAAAAAATATTTTAGTTAAAGAGATATTTTAGTTATAGAATAGAGAAAAGGTAACATGTTTTGGATAAAAAAGGTAATTGATTGGTTAATAGTAATTATGATATAATTATGTTATTTTCAAAATTGCTTGTAGTGTTTATAAGAAAGGAGAAATTTTAGTTAGATAAAATAATAAAGATATTGTGCTTTACCTGAAAAGAGAAATTAATTAGTTAGTGACAAATATAAAAGGTAATATGTTTAATATGAAAAAGGAAATTATGTATTTAGTTAATAGTTAAGTAAGGGTAATTAGGTAAATTCAATAGGTACCAACCAACCAAACTTTTAATGTTTCGGCTTTAATATAATAGAATAGATATTGATTTTGTTAGTGATTATATTGATTTTGTTATTGATTAAAAGATATGATGTGATATTTTTGGGTATATGCTAATTATTGGTAAATATGATATGATTGAAAGATATGATATGATTGATGTTTTTAGGTGTTTATAAAAGGTAATATCTTCAACTAAAAGTAAATGTGAAAAAGACAATCGACTAATTACCATAATTATATTATGTTATTATTTATTTTAGGTGTTTTAACAGTATAGATATTGTATATATTTTTCTTTATAATAAAGTTAAAAAATTAATTTCACGAAATACTAAAAAAACATATACCAAAAAATGGGTGACAAAATTTTTAATGTTTCGGCTAATGTTTTCTTATTATAAACAATGTATACATATTTTTAATATATTTTATCAATAATTGAAAAATATGATGTTATATTTTCAGGTATATATTAATGATTGTAAGATTAGTTTTAAATTAGAAAGGTAACATGTTTTAATTCGAAAGGAAATATTAATGATTGGAAGATATGATACGATTGATTTTTTAGGTGTTAATAAAAGGTAATATCTTCAATTAAAAGTAAATATAAAAAAAGACAATTGACTACTTACCATTAATTTATATTATGTCATTATTTATTTTAGGAGTTTTAATAGTATAGATATCATATTTTTTTTATAATTAAGGGTAAATAAGTAAATTCACTACGTACCAAAAGAATTGATGATGATGTTATTTGCGTGGAAGAAGAAGGTGAATGAGCAGAAAATGGAAATGCAAGTAGTCAACTATGAATTGGGAAGGACTCTTGGAGAAGAAAATTTCGGAAAAGTTAAATTAGTTAAGTTGAGTAAAAATTGTAATTGATAATAATAGATTAATAATATTAATATTAATTGGGTGCAAGGGTAATTAGGTAAATTCAATAGGTACCAACCAACCAAACTTTTAATGTTTCGGCTTTAATATAATAGAATATATACTAGCTTTATACCCGTGCGACCATTACATATTACATTACATTATGCTTTACAAGTTTATTGTATTAAATATTGTATTAAATAGAACCACCCATGATATAATTGGAAAAAGAGATATTTTAGTAAGAGAAAATAGAAAGGTAACGTGAAAATTTAAAAGTGACATGATTTATGAAATGGTAATTGATTAGTTTATAGTAATAATAATTTAATTATGTTGTTTTACTAAATAAAATTGCTCATAGTATTTTTAGAAAATTAGAAATTAATATTGCCTTTTCTAGGAAAAAGGGAATTTAATTAGAAAAAATAGAAAAGATGATACGTTTTAGCTGAAAACATAATCGGTTAATTATTAGTATTATAATATTATTACTTTATTTTTATTAAATAGAAACGTCCATAATATAATTGGAAAAAGAGAAGTTTTAGTAAGAGAAAAGAAAAAGATAACGTGTTTTGGCTGAAAAAGGTAACCATCCATGATATAATTGGAAAAAGAGAGATTTTAGTCGGAGAAAAGGTTACGTGTTTTGGCTGAAAAAGGTAATCGATTTGATATAATTGGAAAAAGAGAGATTTTAGTTAAGGAAAAGGTTACGTGTTTTGGCTGAAAAAGGTAATTGATTAGTTAATAGTAATTATAATATAATTATATTATTTTATTAAAAAAAATTGGTCGTAATTTTTAAAAAAGAAAAATTTTAGTTAGATAAAATTTTAATTAGTAGGATGGATTTTATCTGTAGTTGAGTAAGGGTAAATAAGTAAAAATGTTTCGATTTTTATATAATATTATAGATTTGGGAAGATGATGATCATTCACGACCTATATTTTATGGATTCGCTTTTTTTACTCTCACTTCGCTTTTTTTACTCTCACTCTCTCTCTCTCTCTCTCTCTCTCTCTCTCACATGTAGCGTAGCTCGGAACTAACATATTGTTGGTACTCACACATTCCTTCCAAAGGTAACTTTTGTGCAAGAACTCTCATCATATACGTATATAAGTAACATATGGGTTATATCTGTGTTTTTCTGCTCAATTTCTATGTGCATGTTTCTATTTGTGTGAATTCATGGGTCTGGTGTGTCATGTGTGTTTATTATTTGCCTATGCATTGAAAAAATTGGTAATAAGGTGTTCGATATAATGTCTAAGAGAGTACAGTGTTGCTGAATTGAAGAGCTGTATTATTTAATGTTTTTATTTTAGTTAAATAATTTTAAAGGTGTTTCCATTGATTAGATTTTGATTTTTATATGTGGGTCAAGTTGAATCACGTCTATCCTTTGTCAGTCAATATCAGGCAGCTGTTAAGTGACTCATTAAAAGTTTCTATCATGCCGATGCAGAGTTGAGAAAAGAATATGTTTATCATCTTTTATCAGCTAAAAAGAAGTGATTAGCTTTACTTGTTTATCAAGAACAAATGTAATAAAAGGATTTAGATTTTAGCTAAAAAAGTAAGTGATTAGCTTTATTAAGATTTGATCTATTGCCTATATGAGCTGCCCAATTACTCGGTTATATTGTTTATGTTGCAATTACTGATTTTCTTTGTTGATTAGATATGATTCTTAACCCAAAACAAACAACCCCTTGTATTTTGATGCAATTATGAAACGTTTTTTGTCATCCGGGTCAACTTGCATTCAAAGTTGTTATCTTATTAATCTGGCTGGAATGTTCTAATTTTCAGTAATCATATCACAACATTAAGTTGGAAGCTTGGCCTTTGCTTGTGCGGAATTCAGAAGCTCAAGGTATAAATCCTCTACTGCTTTTTTCTCGTATTGTTACAGCTCTATATTGCTGATTTGATTTATCGATTAGATTATTAAAATACGTTTAGTTAGAAGATGAGGCCTTGCAACAGTCAATATGTTATTATTGGCTCAATCAAGCAAAAATTTTAAGTTCTGACTTTGGATCAGTTTTTAGTTTTCTGGGTCATGAGCATTGTCTATGGTGCTGCATCGGCTGCTACTATCTCCTTTCGACTCTGACTCTCCCACTCCAGGCAGATTATTAATTGAGATTTGCATATGCTTATCTAATTTTTTCATTTTACTCCCTGCTAACTAATTACTATTTGTCGTGCATATGTCAATTGTGTTCGTGTACCTGGCAGAATTTCATGTTCTGTCCAGTGTGTTTAGCTGTGTTAACCATGTAATGATCGAGTTACTCACATGAACTATGAAAGTGCAAAATCCATGCTAAAGTTCACATTTCTGATAAGAAAAAGTGCACTTATCTGATATTGTTACCGATTTAAAGTAAAAGATAGCAGATGAAAACATTATGGGTATATACTGAAACTGAGATGGTTAAATGGCATGTCATGTTAAATGTCAAGGGTGGCCATTTTATTAGATTTTTGTGTCACTTACAAATAGTTTGAATTTTTGAAAACCAAACAAATAATAGAAGAATGAATTATAAATTATATTTCATTATTTTCTCAAAAAAAAGAGAAAAAAGAATGCATCTGTTTAGTTTCTTGTAAAATTCTAATTTTGTACTTTTTGAATTTTGGACTTTCGTAGTCTATCTTCTAAGAATCAAATAAGTAATGATTTTTTTTTCTTTTTCAAAAAAAATTGAGCAATAATTTATATGTTATTACTTTACTTTTTAATTCTGTATAAAAGCAAGCTGTTCAAGAAAAAAAAAATAATTCATTCCGATTCCCATTCCAGCACAATCCAAAATATTGGTAAGCCCATTTTGATTCCTGCACGATCCAATCAACATTGGTTCACTCATTCCCATTCCTGTTAACTGCCCGGTCCCTTATTATAAAGCTTCCATTCCCAATTCCCATTCCTACATAAATCCTAACACCCCCTAAGCTATGTTACTCTGACTCGGGTACGGAGTGTTGGAGACACATATCCGAGTGTCGGATTTGAAAAATCAAAAATTTTGTGACACGGGACTGTGTTCTATTTTTGGACACGGGTATGTGGACACGACATAATATATTGATAAACAAGTATAGCAAGTACGACATCTTAACAAAAACTAACAATAAAACTCAGATTAAACATGATTTTGTAAAGAATTTTGAAAATTAGGCATCTTCCCTACTTTTATCTCATTCTTGCTTCTTTCTTTCTTCTTACATATTTATTTTGAATCGTAAGTTTGACTCATATTTGATCTTTAAATTGGTCAAAGTGTTCACATTTTAGTCAAAGGGTCCGACACGGAATAAGCGTCGTGTCCGAGTGTCCAAGTGTCCGACATAGGTACGGTCACCGAAACTGAAGAGTTGGAGTAACATAGCCCCTAAGTGTGTGGAATGGTATGATAAGAAAATTTTATGAGCTAAGCAACATTACGTTGTTTACCCCAAATATCTTATAGCATTTATGTATGTATGTATATGTATATATATACATATATATAGGCTAGTGGTCAAATAGAAACCAATCTTAGAATAGAAACTAGAAACCAACACTAAATAAATTATATTTCATTTATTCTAATGGCCCCGCCAGGGGCACCTTCACAAAAAGTGTTTAAAATTATTGGCTCCATCCAGCAAAAAAAAAAAAAAAAACTGTTCACGCTGACGTCACTGCCACGTCAGCAGTGAACAGTTTTTTTTTTTTTTTTGTTGGATGGAGCCAAGAATATTATGAACTTTTTGTATTGGGGTACCCCTAATTTGGTCATTAGATTAGCTTGAAATATTTAATTTATGTTTAGTTTCTAGTTTCTATTCTAATTTAGTTTCTATTAGAACAAGACCATATATATATATATATATATATATATATATATATATATATCTTTCTATGCGATGTATCTTTGACTCTGCGCAGTTGGTTGAGGTGGTGTACAACTTGAACTTTTTCAATACATGGGTGTGTTTACTTCTTGTTATATGCACATGAAATATTGTATTTACTCACAGATTTTGGGCTACCCTATGAATGAATTACTTACTGTGTTGTTTTGGTCTTGCTGGTAGATATTATGCATACACGCGATAAAAAGAGAAAGAGGGAGAACCCTTGGGAACGGGTACCAGCCACCCCTGTTTTATGTGAGTATGTTATTATATCATTTTATCATGTGCCCAAGTAGCCATGGATTAATAAAACCATTGTATGATTTGTTCCTCTCATTTTTATCAAACTTGTCCAATTCCTAGTAACCCCTAATGTTTTCTTCTTTTTATCATTAAAATGACGTCTGGATTTGGCATATACAGATCTGTGCAAATTCAAAAGGTTTGCTTGCAATAATTCTCTTGATGGTAAGACCAAGGCAACTATTGTGGAGGCTTCGCGTTCTGTGGTTGCCCTTATTTCTTATTCTGGTAATAAATTAACTTATTCGTCTGTTGTTCTCCTTAGTCTATATACCTTGTCAGGTTCTAAATAATTTTATCTTCTAGGTAGTGTTCAATTAGTTCAAGGTTGTGGCACTATCATTGAGAGGCACGATGATACCATCATCGTACTGACCTCAGCAAATCTTATTAGGCAACCTACTTCCAAAGACTTTGGGAGAAATAAATTGGCTAATAATATCACGGTAAAGAAACCAACGCATTTCATCTTAATTGCCAAATAGTTAGCATTGTCTTAAGTTTGTTTGAAGATATAACAAACTTGTTTTATTTCTTGTACATTTATTTGACACCTTTTAACTGAATATGATAATATATGACTCATAATATATGACTAATTCATGACTTTTGCAGGTTCATGCCCACTTATTTGGCGGTTATTTCTATAAGGATGGAGAGGTCTGTGCTTACAGCTTCCATTACAATCTTGCCGTCCTAAGATTTTCTTCACCTACATTTGGACCTGCAAAGGGCACTGATGATTCTGTAGATGTTCATTCACATCGAAGAAGTCAGCCACCTTTTCCCCTTATTCCACATTCGAGGTCATGTAAGCTTACCCCCGGGGATAAAGTTATTGTCATGGGGCGTAATTTTTCCAAACCATTTGAATTAATGGCTGCTCCTGGTGAATATTGGTTAGTTATTTATATGATTCTCACATATCAATTATCAATTATAATTTATAATATTTAGAACTGCATACAATCTTTTTTGAAAAACAAGTTCTTAGAATACAATATTATATTCTTGAAATACCGAGTGAACCATAGTACAATTGTCATTATTTCAAATGATGAGTGAAGCATAATGATAGAATGAAGAGTAAGCATGAGTTTTGATTACATATTCTTGATTTCTCTGTAGCCTTCCACGGAAAACATTTGATTGCAAAGAGCTTTTCACGACAAGTTGCAAAATCACGAGGGTAACTCACTTTTTACCTCTCCTGATTAATGTTGAGTGGATGTAGATGTTTTTTTGCAGGATTGATAGTTGAGAAATATGAGGTATATGATCTGAGTGTGTCCTCATTTTAAAAAGTAAAGATAAATCAGAAATCATTGAAATTTAAAAGGAATCGACCATTATTTAACAAAATTTATATGCAAATCTCTAAATAAATCCCTTTTTACAATTATATTATAGATTACAAGGATTTATTCATGTCCGACCGTGACCATCGATACTATATGGTAACTCGAGGTAGGCAGTGCAAGGTGATAGAAAGTGATAATGGATGCTAATATAAGAGAAGGCAATTTCTTGAAGTAATTTTGTAGTGAAGTAATAATGAGGTCCTTGCATGATTTTGAAATGATAGATATCTCTTGTACTTTGTGTTATTCTCTGGCCTATTTGGCTGTATACAACTCATTGATTATAGTTCTACTTACTAACCATTTGGTTGTAGTGTGGTGATGGAGGGCCTTTGATAAACTCCCTTGGAGAGCTGATTGGTGTTGCATTTCATAATCCCCATGTGATTTCCTGTTTGCCTATTAACATAGCTTATAAGTGGTGGGAACACTACAAAGAATATGGGTATGTAACAAGTATAGTTTAGTATATATATGTTGACAACTTGTTCTTATCTTTGATACAAATTTGGATTGACTTCTTACTTGAAAATCTTATACATTTTGCAATTAAGGCCAATGATCTTAATTATTTATACATCTTGACAAGTATACAGTTTTCAGTACTAGCTTGCTTTGATATATTTTTTTATCTGCGATTCTTTTTTTTTTTTTTTTTTTTTCTCTCCCAAGGTGTCATGTATAGTTCAGTTCCAATTTTTGGAATAGCATACAGTTTACTTTCCCTTTCCTTATTCAGTTACCCTTTCTAAATTTGTATTATATAAATATGGCTATGTTGTAATTTGTACTCAATTTCCGACTCCTAAATTTCCAAAATAATTTTATTGATTACTTTATATTTTATGTTGGGGTTTTTAAAGAATATTTTCACTATGTGTTATAGTCCCAATGAATTAACCAAGAGTTTGATAGATATGATGTCGATGAGATAACTTAATGTTGGAATGTAACAAAGAACTCTAGATAGTCCAAGGATCATCGTAACATAATCCGATTAAGCAAACGTAGCCATTGGTATGTCATAAACATAACTTGTTGCTAAATCCATTGCATCCTTTTCCTCGTGGCATTTTTTTTAATAGAACTAAATCATCCATGTAATAATAAATACTTGCAATAGGAAATGCCGCCGTCCATTCTTGGGATTGGAAGCAAAAAACCTGGTTGCAGCCGATCTAGGCCTTATTGCGAGGGTGATCCACAACTTTCCTGATGCTTACAAAGGATTAGTTGTGAAAAAGGTAATTTTTGTTTAGTATACAGTGTTCTGTGACTGCCATGTACCTCTAAATTCTAGCTATGTACACGTTGCCTTTCTTGTTTCTGATGTATATATATACAATTATGAGAATCATAAAATTCTTAATGGTGTAGGCTTTTCAAAATTGATAGTGTTTGGAGTTTGGACTTATGATTAGATGAACAAGTCCTATCTAAAAAAAGTTTTGTATGAATCTGTAGGATTCTTTGAGGTGACACTAACGTCAATTTTTGGCAATGGAATGATGCCTAATTGGACAAGACATGTTTTAATTAATAAATTCACGTTTCTTATCTCACCTTTCTATGTATTTGTGCATCCTTGTGCAGATAATACCAGATTCTTCCGCTGATTTAGCAGGATTACTTGTTAACGATGTTATTATAAGTTGTGATGAGAAACCTGTTGAGAGTTTCTTAGAGGTATGCACTTCTATATGTGATTTTTATTGTATATTATATATTATTTTGTGGTTTAATGTCATCAAGTTAAAAAAGACAAAATTTGGAGAGTTGTGAATTGGTACTTTATTTATGTAGGATGCAAGATTACCTCAACTTTGCTTTGAAGTCTATGCTTTTTATGACATTGTAGTTAGATAATAAATATGAAATGACCATTTACTCTCTGGTGGTAGATAAGGAGGTCAGTTTTTACTCCTAAGTTCTAATTTTTCACCAAAAGTCTGTACAGAATCTATTTCCAACAGACCCACAAAAACACTTTCTACAATATGCAATCCATTATATTAGTGGAGAACATAGTTCTAGCCCTGAAATTAGTAATAAAAAAACATGCTACAACTGTTTGGGCAGAAAGAACCATCAATAGGAATAACAGTAATAGTAACAAATTTTAATGTAGCAAAAATGTAGAAAATTAATAAATAATATAAAATGTATGCGAGTAACAGGAACTAGAGGCAGTGTCTTGAACAGCCTGAAGCCCTTCAAGCAACTCTGTGTAAACAACTTTTCACTTGCATCTGCCACCTGAATACGTGATGCTAGAGAGCCAAAAGTATGTTAGGTGGACATTAATCTCATTAGTGCATTGTTGAGCCTACTGTAGATAAATGGAAGTGATCTCCATTTAGAGAGTGGGACTGGTCGAAACCACTAATAATAAATCTTACAAGAAACGTTTTAGGTGAACTTTAGTAGGTGTGCTCTTAATAGGCCATGTAATGCGTAATCATCATTTCATAGATGGTTAGAGCTTTGTGGGGTGATGTTGGACAAGGTTTAGAATTAGGGTAACGGAAGGGACAATGGCCTATCTCTGTAGAAACTCAATAAATCTGCATAATAATGTCAAAACAATCAGTTAATAAAGATATTTAACTTTAATTATTGAAAATGCACACAATTGTATATATGAATATTTTAATACTTGGTGAACTAATAAAATTTTAAAAGGAAAGTAGTCCTAATTGATAACTACTACCTAATAATTAGCTAATTCTAAGGAGCAATTATCTGATTTAATAAACTTATACTACTAAATTAGTTACAACTGCTTTTTCTTGACTAATACTCATAAAATATTCTAACAATTAAAGTCTTGATTCCGTGCTCCATATCATTCTCATTGCCCTTAAGAAAGACTCCTGCATGAGTTTCATATAAGTTAAGGATCAAAAACCATGAGCGAACTGCAATTATGTAGTCAAGTGCTCAAGGCATATAATGCAACACAATAATGAAGAACTTTGGATCTTTGAAGTCTCAATGGTTTCATATGAAACAACAAAATTGGTTTGATGTACAGCTTCCATTTATCTCGAATTTCTTTCTCATAAACAAACGCAACATGCTCTATCCATTCTTCATATTTTTCCTTGCATTCCATACTTGTTTAAATAGCCTCGGTTTCAACATTCGATACAACCATAGAAGTTTGTTGCATTACTTCCGGTCTATCACTCATGTCCTTACCTAAGTTTGTTATTGTCAAATAAGTTGGCACCGTCCTTGACTATGTTGTATAAGTTAGGCACCGTCCTTGACAATGTTTACTCTAGTATAGACTTATAACACCTAGTAGTGTCTTAGTTCTTCTATAAATAGCCTATTCTCCTAATGTAATACTCACTAGAATATACACAAATATATACAATCTTTGCTTCTTCTGTAAACTCTCTATATGTTATATATTTGACATGGTATTAGAGCGGGTTATAACAAAGCAAGAAAGTGCTCATCAGAATTATTATTGGGGCTGTAAGTTTTCAAGAAAACTACAAACCCAGTGAAAATTTCGAGTTTTACAAAGGTGGTCGAAACTCAGTTTTGAGGAGATCATTAGATTCCTCACGTCGAGACGAGTTCGGAGGTATATTCGGAATACAAAACCGACGTCAGACGAAGCCGTACGGACTGCCGAAAGAATCTCAAGGTTGAAGACGATAAATAGTACTGTTCACCGATACGGTACTGTTCACCAATACTATACGGTTCCCTGTTCACATATACGTACGGTACTGTTCAGAGATATTGTACGGTTCCCTGTTCACATATACGTACGGTACTATTCACAAATACGAAGTACTGTTCATACGAAGCACTGTTCACCAATACTATACGGTTCCCTGTTCACATACGGTTCCCTGTTCCCTGTTCACTGTTCACCAATACTATACGGTTCCCTGTTCACATATACGTACGGTACTATTCACAAATACGAAGTACTGTTCATACGAAGCACTGTTCATACATACGCATGATGAAAGAGGATTTTTCTGGAACTCACTCCGGCCTAACTATTTCGGAGCTCAAGTTTTTTCGACAGTTGGTTTCTGATATAAAGTTGAAGACTGCAGCCTCATTTGTACCAACAAATACTTTTCATTCGAGTATTTCTTGTCATTTTGTCTCTCACAGTTCACATAATTCATGGATTATTGACTCGGGAGCGTCAGAACATATGACTGGCAATTCCAGTTTACTGCAGTCATATCACTACATCAATAAAACAGAGAGTGTTCGTGTTGCCAATGGAACTCATGTGCCCGTTCACGGATGGGGCACTTCCAACTGTCTCCCTTCACTACCACTATCATCTGTCTTACATGTTCCTTCCTTATCAGTGAATTTATTATCGGTTCATCAAATTACTGAAAATCTTAATTGTTCAGTAACTTTTTTCCCTTCTCACTATGTGTTTCAGGATCTGGCGACAGGCAAGGTCCTTGGCAGTGGTAAAGTGGTAGATGGCCTCTATATTATGGAAGGGAATTCATTTTCGCCATCGGCAAGTTATCAGGTTTCATCTAAATCTAATCCCAGTTTAGAGTCCTTGTATCAATGGCATAGACGGTTAGGTCATCCTTCATTTGGTGTTCTGTCGCATCTCTTTCCGAATTTAGCATCAAAATGTAAAAAGGAAGAATTTTTTTGTGAACCATGTGAATTAGCCAAACATAAAAGGTCACCGTATCCATCTAGAAATAATAGAAGTCCTACTCTTTTTTCTACTATTCATACTGATGTTTGGGGTCCATTTAGTCATCCTACACATGATGGATATAGGTGGTTTGTTGTCTTTGTTGATTGTCATTCTCGACTTACTTTTGTATACCTTCTTAAACACAAAAGTGAAGTATTCGGATGTTTTAAATCCTTTCACCACATGATTCAAACACAATTCAATGCCTCTGTTAAAATTCTGCGAAGTGATAATGGTACCGAGTATGCCGGAATGTTTACATCTTATTTGGACACATGGGGTATTATTCATCAAACTACATGTGTTAAAACCTCTCAGCAAAATGGAATTGCTGAAAGGAAAATTGGTCACTTACAACAGGTAGCACGGTCCCTCATATTAACTATGCATGTCCCTAAATATCTTTGGGGTGAGGCAGTCATGACTGCTGCATATCTGATCAACCGTCTCCCTTCAAAAGTACTACAATTCAGAACACCGTTGTCCTTTATTCCTGCACCTTCGTCCCATCCATTGCCTCTTCGGTTATTTGAGAGTGTATGCTTTGTTCATAATCATTCCCCCTCTCGGGATAAACTCGATTCTCGTGCTCTCCGCTGTGTTTTCATTGGTTATACACCAACTCAAAAGGGGTATAAGTGCTATCATCCTCCCTCACATCACACATATGTCAGTCACGATGTTACTTTCTGGGAGTCTATTTCTTACTTCTCTCCCGGATCCTCCTCCTTGCTTCAGGGGGAGATTAACCGACACAGTCTTGATAGTAAAGCGATAGAGGAGTCTCAATTCCTTCCATTCATCAATGTGTCAAACACTAGTCCAAACACATCATCCATCCCTCCACGTTTGGGTAGTGAGTTAGATGATCTAAATAGGTTTGACAGGCCAGATTTGATTACATATTCTAGGCGGAACAATGAAGATATCACCACTTTACCGCATCCAGAGACCTCTGACCTCGAGACAGATCCTGCATCTCCTGTGTTTGAGCCAGAAAATGGTAATACTCTTGATCCTACTCTAGACCTTCCTATTGCTATAAGAAAGGGTGTACGCTCTTGCACTAACCATCCTATCTCAAACTTTGTATCTTATAATGCATTATCTCCATCTTCACTTGCTTTTGTATCATCCTTGTCTAGTGTTTCTGTTCCGCATACTTGGCAGGATGCTTTATGTGATCCTAAATGGAAAGATGCTATGATGGAGGAAATGAATGCCTTGAAACATAATGGCACTTGGGAGTTAACTCATCTTCCCGTTGGAAGGAAGGTAGTAGGATGCAGATGGGTATTCACTGTGAAACAGAAACCTAATGGGCTGATTGATAGGTACAAAGCGAGACTTGTAGCAAAAGGGTATACTCAAACTTACGGGATTGATTATCAGGAGACTTTTGCCCCAGTAGCAAAGATGGTCTCTATTCGAGTCTTGATATCATGTGCAGCAAATCTTGGATGGGAACTTCAGCAATTGGATGTAAAAAATGCATTCTTACATGGAGACCTGAAAGAAGAGGTTTACATGGATATTCCACCAGGTTTTTCTACAGCTGCGACCATTGGAAAAATATGCAAGCTGAAAAAGACTATTTATGGGTTAAAACAGTCTCCAAGGGACTGGTTTGGCAAATTTCAGGGAGCAATGATTAAATTTGACTATAAACAGAGCAACTCAGATAACACCATGTTCGTAAAAAGACGAGATGGAAAAATCACAGTGTTGATTGTTTATGTCGATGATATTGTGATCACCGGCAACGATACCTGTGAGATTGCTAATGTTAAACGCAAGCTTGCCTCTGAATTCGAGATGAAGGACTTGGGAAAGCTACGGTATTTCCTTGGTATTGAGGTCTCTAGAAGTCCAGGTGGTATCTTCCTCTCACAACGGAAGTATACACTTGATCTTCTGAATGAAACAGGGATGTTGGGATGTAGACCTGCAGAATCTCCAATAGAAGCAAATCATAAACTTTGTGGAGATGCTGGTGAAATTGTTGAGAAATCTCAATATCAAAGGTTAGTTGGTCGACTAATTTATCTTGCACATACAAGGCCAGACATATCATATGCAGTGGGAATTGTTAGCAGGTATATGCATGATCCTCGTCAACCACATCTGGATGCAGTTTATATGATATTAAGGTATCTTAAGGCTGCTCCTGGAAAAGGAGTAATGTTTACCAAAAACAATCATCTCGGGGTTGAAAGCTATACAGATGCAGATTGGGCCGGATGTCAAGACGACAGACGATCTACTTCAGGATATTGTACATTTGTTGGTGGCAATTTGGTTACTTGGCGAAGCAAGAAACAACCTGTGGTTGCCTTATCTAGTGCTGAGGCAGAATATAGAGCTATGGCTAAAGGTGTACGTGAATTATTGTGGATAAGATTGTTCCTAGAAGAATTGGGACTTGCATCTACAACTCCAATGAAGCTACATTGTGATAACAAAGCCGCTATTGCCATTGCACATAATCCAGTTCAACATGATCGGACCAAACATATCGAAATTGATCGACACTTCATAAAAGAGAAGATCAATAATGATACCATTGGTATTCACTTTGTAAGATCGGAGGACCAGATAGCTGACATATTTACCAAAGGTTTAAATCAGAAGATGCTTCATCCACTTATTGGCAAGTTGGGCATGAGTGATATATATGCATCAACTTGAGGGGGAGTGTCAAATAAGTTGGCACCGTCCTTGACTATGTTGTATAAGTTAGGCACCGTCCTTGACAATGTTTACTCTAGTATAGACTTATAACACCTAGTAGTGTCTTAGTTCTTCTATAAATAGCCTATTCTCCTAATGTAATACTCACTAGAATATACACAAATATATACAATCTTTGCTTCTTCTGTAAACTCTCTATATGTTATATATTTGACAGTTGTATTCTTTGTCTAATGATCTTGTATAATCACACTTAAATGCCATATTAAATCATCATATCATTGCCACTTTTCGGTTGATAATAGTTAGAGGTGAATGTTTGCAATAATGGAAGTAAATTCACCATAGTCTGACAATGTGTCTCAGCACAAGATATCTCATATACAATGATGATTGGAGTTCTTCGCTATGACATGTTTTTATTTCCAAGATTGAGATCGTAAGGATCAGAATTCAAGGGATGTTTTGTGAAAAGATTTAGAACTTTAAGGTACTTGGATGTAGTTTTCTGAAATTTAAAAATATATATGATTAAGGGGCCATTTGACAGATCTGAACAATTAATGTCTAGATGATTAATATATTTGAATGAATCGAAAATCTGAATGTTGAACGAATGATATTGTTTGTAAATAAATATTAAATATATTTGAATGAATTTTTACTGTTGTTTTTACGTAAAGTTCTATGAACTATATCGATAATATTAAATATTACATTGTGTTTGTAAATACATGTAATATAAGATTAAATGTAAAATAATATAGGGTAATGCTAAACATAGCCCTTAGGGCTATGGTTAAGAATTAATGTAGATGGATAAATGCATTTAATACATCAGTTTTGCACTTAATACATCAATTTTGCACGAAATTCAATATGATTATTTAGAATTTTGGGATGTTTTTATCGATGAAAATTAATGTGAATGCAGGAGGTCCATTATTATTACTTGGGAAATTAAATTAGTGTTGCAAAGAGACATTGGAAAACTAAAAACAACTAAAAACCATAAAAAAGATGTTGAAAATATAAGAGTATTTAATGCCTAACCATAGCCCTAAGGGCTGTGGTTAGCATTTCCCAATAATATATTATCATTGTAAGCCATTGGTAAATTTTTATTTAAATTGACAAATGTAACATTGTTTAATAAATATGCATGATACAAGCAAAACAAATTTAGCTTATGTTGAATGAGTGTTTCAGTTTTATAGGGTATTATTTGAGTTTATCTTTCTATCATTTAAACAAAAATTTATAATCATGAATTCAACGAATTTATTATTCAAAATAGTTAACGTATTTATATATACTTAATATAGATGATTGTTATTCTTATTACAACACAAGGTTGTCAATGAATTTAAAATATTTATTTTAGAAAGTGAAAACATTGGTAATATTGTTAGACTAGCATTATGTGAATCTCTCAGTTAAAATTTTGAAACCAAATGATTCCTTGAATTATTCTGCCTGAACAGAAATAGATCCAAATGACCAGGACGAACTGTTCAATTCATATCCACCTCATTCCTCACCAATCAATTAAAAACAAATGTCCCCAATTCATATTCACCTCATTCAGCACCAATCTTTTGAAAACAAGAGCTCCCTAAAATTACAGATTAGGGATTCTAGATGCCGGCACACTAAAGATCTGGACCGATGGTGCAGGCTGGTGGTTGACAATCTGTTGGGGAATCTCGGGTGGTTTCAGCGGTGTTTGGTTTAACAGCTGGAGCCTCGGTGTTTGGTTGGGTTTAACGGCTGGAACCTCGCTCAAATACCGCTTGATGTAGGACATGTATCAGAGTAAGAGTAAGGCCTATCTCCCCAATTAAACCCCAGATTCATGTCAGAACAGTAAAAAAAAATAGTGAACTCTAATTGCTAAAGATGCTTACAATTGTGTATATAGATATGTAATACTTCGGAGCAAGTAAGATCCTAATTATAAGGAAGCTAGTCCTAATTGATAATTACTACCTAATATTTAGCTACTATATTTAATGAAGAGAACTATTATCTTATTCTAATATACTTAGAGCATCTCCAACGGTGTTGGTTATAATGGTTGGCTAAAATGATATATAATACGGATTATGTAAAATTTGTTGAACTTGTAAGGTGTTGTGCTTCAATGGAGTTGACTATAATGATTGGCTACATTTTAAAAATGGCATGTTATTATTATTTCAAGTTATTAAAAATAGAATGTATTATTTTAATTATGGCAACAAATGATGTGGAGTTTCACTACAAGTCTCTAGAGGTTCAGCAAATATAGCCAATATAATGAGCTTGTCTATAAGTTTAACTAAGGGTAACGAGAATGCAAAATTTTTTACACATTCTTTATAATTCTTATTTATGGTAATTGATTTCAAATTTTACCTAAGAGGTCTCTCCCATTGGAGATGCTCTTATATAACTTGGAGATGCTCTTATATAACTAAATTAACTACAACTTATTTATCTTTACTAATACAAATAAAATAATTAACAGTTAAATTCTTGTAATTATGCTCCGCATCATGGGATCTGTTTTGGAGGCTGGACATTCTTTGAGCACATTTGAACCATAGGAGCCTTGCTTTTTTAATGGGTGTCATTCCCACCTTATCTTTAATGGTTCATACATCATACATCGTTACAATTTCAGTTCTTCCTACTTCCTAGTGTGGCCATTCACCCAATGAAACCACACCATCTTTGCAACCATTCTAGATTTGTGTGTTTAGAGGCCTACATTGTACATATTCTTGTAACATGGAATTTTTTGGTTAGTTGATACGAACTCAGCCTTGTATCTTAACATTCAAGTTGTTTCATCCTTTACCTAGATGGTACTACGATCAGATAGTTTTGTAATCGGGCACCTCTTTCGTTCATATCGAAGGGATACTTCAGAGTTATGCGTGTACTGATTTCAGTGAATATCCTCAAATCCTATTAATATTATATATTTATAAGCCGCTACAAGTGTCATTATGCCTTTGTGTTGTGGTGCTTATATATATATAAATGTGTGTGTGTGTGTGTGTGTGTATATATATATATATATAAATATAGGTCTTTGCTCCATACAGAACACCCTTATATAACAAACAATAAAGAACATCTTAGATCTATTAGATTCTTTGGCCCCGCCAGGGGCACCCAAAACAAAAAGTTATTATTTTTTTACCCTCTAGTCATCCAATAAAAAAAAATTAAAAAAAATAAAATAAAATTTTGTACTGTTCATGATGACGTCATGCTGACGTCAGCAGTGACGTCATCATGAACGGTAAAAAAACTTTTTCAATTTTTTTATTTTTTTTTTGCCGGATGGATAGAGGGTAAAAAAATAACAACTTTTTGTATTGGGTGCCATGACGGAACTCTTATATTAGATTAGATATGAGGTTCTTTATTGTTTGTTATATAAGGTGTTTGTTATGGAGTGCAACTCTATATATATATATATAGGGTCACGCTCTATGGAGAACCATATGGAGAACCACACTAAACTGAGAACCTGTGAACTCTAATAAGTTCAGTAGTGGAACTTTAAGTTCAGCAACAGAATATTTGTTGAAAAAAGTAAGTTCAGTCGTAGAACTTTGTAGAAAAAGCAAGTTCGGTTGTAGAACTTTTAATGTCATGTGCAAAACTTTGAAAAAGAAGCAAGTTCAATTGTAGAAATTTTAATTTCATGTGCATAACTTTGAAATTCAATAGCAGGATACTATATTTTTATTACGAAACAAAATAGGTTCTACAGTAGGATCCAATGGTTCTCCAGTTCTCTTTTAGATAGTGGTTTTCATTTGAATCAACCCCTATATATATATATATATATATATATAATTATTGGTTTTGTATGGTAGTTACTTATTCATTGTATTGTGGTATCTTTTGCTTTTAGCTGATTATATATTTATATGTAATTATTTATTCCCTGTATTATGATATCTTGCTAGTTGGAAGATACTGCCGCCCATGCATTTCACATGATCCACGTGTCATTTTGTGTACACAAAAAAATGAGTACTGGTTTCTTACAGTTGGCCTATAAGTTTCTGTTAATTCTTTTCTTCCTTCCCTGGTTGCTTTCAGTTTTTTGAAATGATATGGGAGAAGGTTGGAGTTCCTGTAAAATTGATCTTCGTACGAGTGGATGATGTTACCTCTAGGCAAGTCAACATAATTTTTGATGAGGCAACATCGGATCAACTCAACAGGTCAGACACCCCCACCCCCCCTAAAAAAAAAAAAGATGATGGCGAGTTCAACAATAGCATTGCTACTTGGGCTTGTGTAATAATTCATCTCAATTCATTTGTTTCTTCAGGTGGCCCGTTCTTAAGGATTTTGATTAGCTAGATGTCCTGTTGACAGGTAAAATGTAGTGCTCTTTTTCATCATTGTTTTCAGGACCATAAATACAATTGCTAGCTATTCAGTTTTCTGAGCATCAATCATATTGCCTGCATGGCAATAATCATGCTGATATATCTTAGATATATATGACTCGACGAGTTTATTCACTCAAAAATATTGCCATTGATAGTGTAGCAGGTGAATGGTTGTGTGAAAATATGGTAAACGTGAAAGAGAGTAGGTGAAAAAAGATGAAGAAATAGTTTATGGAAGCAACTCAATAATATTAGCAGTAATAATAAGAATCCATTTGCAGACTTGTTTTTCTTAACTAGTGTGGTAGATTGGCCATAGCTTAGTAAGAGGGGTACAGATGTACAGACTTGTTTTATTTCTTAATGAGTGTGCCAAATTGGCTGTTGCTTACTAAGAGGGGTACAATGCGTAAATGCATAGAATTCAGAATCATAATCTTTTGGGTTCCATCTCTTCTAGGATATCAATTGCTTGCCTTGAAGGCGGTAGACATATTTATCCAGCATGTGAAGAATAATTTTGTACGATCAAGTGCTGGCATGGAAAGTATCAAGTGATGAAGAACAAGCTAATACCAGCATGAGAAGAATAATTTTGTACGATCAAGTGCTGGCATGGAAAGTATCAAGTGATGAAGACCAAGCTGACAGAGGAGTTACTATCTGCTATTACGCACTTTACATCTAAATCTCCTTTTGGGATCTTTATAGAACCTTCTGAAACTCATTTCCTGTGATGTATATGATGGACTGTAATATTAATCAATATAGGCTTCTGACTTGAGACTAGAATATTAGATATGTCTGTGTATGCAGTTGATTCTTATTAAAATAGTGGTTCTTATGAGCAGCATCTCATATTTTTTTTTTTTAAGCTTTAGAGCACTCATCAGTCTCTGTTCGCACTCATCAGTCGCTGTTCAATACATTGGATACATGACGAAATTAAACCCGAGATCTTGGGTTATGTGTAGATTTTGACGCCCTACAATTCACTGGCAAAACAAAAATGTATCATTAATTTAGAAATGCAAGTCATACTCCGTAACTTCGAACTGTCTGTGATGAATTTCAATTAAAGTTGATCGTTATCGTTAAAATCATGAAGGGTAAAACTCATATTTCATATTATATTTAAATAATATAAATCAAAAGTTTGAAGTGTAAAACTTATATTTCATATTTTATTTGAGTAATATAAATCAATAGTTTGAAGTTATATTAACTGGAAATATTAATTATGTCACTAAATATATTTTAGAAATCAGAAATTTTACTTAATTACTATATTTTTCCGTTAAAATTTTAAATATATGTCCGAATATAAAATTTTAAGGGTGATGGTTAAAAATAACATAAATAACATGTGAGGTGGCTGAAAATAAAGTTTTTTGAAAAGTGGGCTAAAAATACCACTTTTCGAAAAAAATGGTTAAAATTCTCGTTTGGGAACACATTTCTATGTTGGGTAACCCATATCACGCATTTTGAAGTTGGGTAACAGTGGGCCCGCTCGAAAAAGGAAAAAAAAAAAAGGTGTGATACGCATGTTAAAAATGCGTATCAACACATTTCTCTATTTTTTTTTTGCTTTCCTCTGCGGGACCCACTGTTACCCAACTTCAAAATGCATGATATGGGTTACCCAACATAAAAATGCATATTTCAATCGTTATTTTCAGCCATGTCTTCCAAAAAGGTTATTTCCATCATTTTTATTCAAAAAAGTATTATTTTTAACATTCTTTCAAATTTTAAAGGTTTTCCTGCTCGCTGGTAGATCTTAGATAACTATACGTAGACTTGAAGCTAGGGTTGTAATTCGAGTCGAGCCAGGCGAGTTCGAGCCGAGTTTTTCTGACAAGTCGAGCCGGGCTCGTTTATTAAACGAGCCGAAAATCCCTGCCGAACTCGGCTCGTTTATTATACGAGTCGGGTCGAGCTACTCGCGAGCCCCTCATGAGTCGAGTCGAGTTCTGTTATACGAGTCGGATCGAGTTTCTGTTAAACGAGCCGAGCCTAACAAGCTGTTAAACGAGCCGAGCCTAACGAGCTGTTAAACGAGCTTAACGAGTACAAGACAATATAGTAGTGTTCTATTAAGATCTCCAACCAAATTAATTTTTATTTTCTTGAAAATTTGGGAATATCATTTAATTAGATATATCTTGACATCCATACGGTTGGATCATCGAGAAATATTTTTTAAAAAATTGAAACAATAATATGGGACGAAGCACTAGTTACGAGTACAAGACAATATAGCAGTGTTCTTTTAAGATCTCCAACCAAATTAATTTTTTATTTTTTTGAAAATTTGGGAATATCATTTAATTAGATATATTTTGACATCCGTACGGTTGGATCATCGAGAAATATTTTTTAAAAAATTGAAACAATAATCTGGGACGAAGCACTAGTTACGAGTACAAGACAATATAGTACTGTTCTATTAAGATCTCCAATCAAATTAATTTTTTATTTTTTGAAAATTTGGGAATATCATTTAATTAGATATATCTTGACATCCGTACGGTTGGATCATCTAGAAATATTTTTTTAAAAATTGAAACAATAATATGGGATGAAGCACTAGTTACGAGTACAAGACAATATAGTAGTGTTCTTTTAAGATCTTCAACCAAATTAATTTTTTATTTTTTGAAAATATGGGAATATCATTTAATTAGATATATCTTGACATCCGTACGGTTGGATCGTCGAAAAATAATTTTTAAAAAATAGAAACAATAATCTGGGACGAAGCACTAGTTACGAGTACAAGACAACATACTAGTGTTCTATTAAGATCTCTAACCAAATTAATTTTTTATTTTTTCAAACTTTCGGAATATCATTTAATTAGATATATCCTGACATCCGTACGGTTGGATCGTCGTGAAATATTTTTAAAAAAATAGAAATAATAAATCAATAATTATACTATTATAATATTACAATAATAGAAACAATGTTGTGTACTATTAAAAATTAAAATATGCTACTAAAAAAATTGTACTACTAAAACCAAACCAAACCAAACATACCCAGTATATCCCGCTCAAAGCAGGGTCTGGGGAGGGTAAGATGTACGCAGACCATACCCCTACTTTTTACAGTAGGGAGGCTGTTTCCGTGAAGACCCCCGGCTTAGTGCACAACAAAACAGTGAGATTTATGTGCTAGGAAGATAAAGATGGGGGAAGTAATCAACCAAACATGAGCCCATGGCCTGGACCTCATGGGACTTACCTAAGTAGGGACACCTCTCCTGCTATAACCTCATGCCATGCTCCCTGCATCTGCAAGAACCAGAAAACACAAGACAGTATAACAACGAAAAGCCAAACTTCTAAGATAACGCTAACCGAGAAAACCCCACTCTGAGGCTCTCAACAACAGAACCGCTCCCTAGAAGAGAATCCACGATTCTAATCTGTCGCCTCCAAGAAATCCTATCGACGGTCAAGGTCTCATTTAGGTTAAGGGCCTTCAAATCCAACCTGAGTTGCTCTTCCCATGTCCTCCTCGGTCTGCCTCTCCTTCTCACCCCAACAACCGCAAGACTCTCGACCCTCCTAACCGGGGCTTCCGGCAACCTCCTACGGACGTGGCCGAACCATCTCAACCTCCCTTCCCTAACTTTCGCAGAAAGAGGAGCCACCTCCAACTCGCTCCTGAAAACTGCGTTTGGGATTCTTTCGAACATCGTTCGGCCACAGGACCACCGCAGCATCCTCATTTCCGCTGCGTCCAACTTGCTCTCGAGAGCTTTCTTTACCGCCCAACATTCTGAACCATATAACATCGCAGGGCGGATTGCCGCTCTATAGAACTTCCCTTTCACCTTTAATATTCTACTAAAATATCGTTGTACTATCATTTCATCATATCGTACTCACTACTCAAGTCTTCAACCCTAAATCCCTAATTGAGCGGCGATTGGCATCTGGCGACTTCCCAAGATCAAATTCAGTTACCCTAAATTCAAGTGAGTTTGTTACCCTAAATCCTAATTATTTAGTTTTTTACTTCTAAATTTTGTTGTTGTATACAAGGTGTTTGTTATATTGTTGTATACAAGGTGTTTGGTTATATTCTCGAAAGAGCTTGAGAGAGATATGAGAATATTGTCTAGGGCAACTGGGCAAGTGATATTAAAAAGGATGGTAGGAGAAGATTCTAGTGAGTTTGTTACCCTAAATCCTAATTATTTAGCTTTGGCATGGCAGGAGATGCATTTATAACCCCCAACTTGCTTCTTCATAACTTCACCGTAATTGAATATTTGGCAAGTGATGAATTTCTGGTTAATTCCTGTTTTAGTTATTAAAGTGTAGGCATCTGTGATTCTCAGTTAGTCAGTTGGTGTAGATACTCCTTAGGACCAGTGTTTATTTTTGTTTTAAAGTTATTAGCATTACAGTAAATTTGGTTTATAATTCAGCACAAATTTGCAAGAATTCCACATATAACAAAGGAACCTGTAGCCGCGTGTGTGCCTATGTTCTTAAACATGTGTACTTGTGTAGTATCTCCAGCCATGGCCTAGGAGCCCTTAAGAATGATTAGCCCTTAAGAACGATTAGACTTTATTCTTTGAAATTGTTAATAAATATTGTTAATTCCATGAGCTGAACTAGTAGGAAAGTTTGTGACTTGTGAGTCTTCTATTTCCATGAGCTGAACTAGTAGGAAAGTTTGTGACTTGTGAGCTGAACTAGAATGCTCTGAATTGTTATTAAATATTTGTGTAGTTTAAGATATATCGTATGAAAAAACTTATTAGTGACTTACTTTGTAATGGTGGTGCAGAACACTTATCAGATAGGCTCTGTGAATTACTTTTGTTTTTGTTTTTCTTTGTTTTGTTACTTTTGTATATTAGTCTAATACTATCAATTACTTAATTTACTTTCATTTCAATATTTCATTAGTCGTACTCCACTCGTACATTTCATCTTCAAGTCTTCAACCCTAACCTAACAATTGCTTATATATGCTCGTTTAATTGATTCAGGGAACAAGAGTTTATAATTATATCATGGAAATGGATTCATCGAAAAATAAAAAGAAAAAGAAAGCTCAGTAAGTTGAGATTATTCCGGAGAATGCACCTTATATGGAGGATAGTCATATCACAGTTAGAAGCATCGCAGATGAATCTTTATCCGAAGGTATGTATATATTACTCTCTAAGCATGTGAAACATTGTCCAGTGTGTATGTGAGTCGCAGAGACATTATCTAGCAAAAAGAAGATAATACAATACTGACCAGGCAAATAAGCAGAGCTTAGGAAAAAAAAAGGGCAGCAGAGATAGTCATTAATAGTTAACATATGTGATGATTTATCCATTTTATTGGAGAGGTTTCTCTCCTCTAAGCTTAGTTGTATAGAATTTGAAATATTCTACATTTTGTGTTCCAAATTAGTCTCAAATAGATATTTTTTTATCACCAATTTTACAGTACTTTAGGGTTCCTTAACAGTTCCAAATTAATTGGCTAGAGCTTTTGATACACTTTAACAATTAGTGCAACCATTATTCTGACTTAACAGAATTTGAGAACCCAAGTACCTAGATTTTAAGAGCATTAGCGGCTTGTGTTACTTTGTTCGTGAATACAATAAATAGTGTCAGCTTCATTCTCAATAAAAATGAGTAGAAATTATGTATAGAATTATATCTTTGACTAATTTTCTAAAAATTTTAACAAAGAGAGTGCGTATAGAATTAGAGTGGTCATCCTTTTAGTTTCTCAAATTTAGAGCTTAATATGTTTCATGCTAATAATGAATTTGGTCATCCGTTAGTGAAATCAAAAGTTGTATCTTGAGCCATCTTTTGAGTGTGGAGTACAAATATTAAAGCTTCAAGTCTGCAACTTGTGCTGATAATTTAACAGACCCTTTTCTCTTCTTATAGTAACTGTGAACAATTATGTAAACTGTAAACATGTGCTTGCTTTTGTTAATGAAACATTGGAATATTGGATGATGGCAATTTTTTGGACTTCTGGACTGTTGGTGCTTGCTTTTGTTACTGGAACATTGGATGATGGCAATTTTTGCTGGTTCTTTTGCTGCCTTGCTGGTGCTGAATCAGAATTCAGATTTCATTAGTTTAGACATTTTATGAATTATCAATGTAATCATTAATGAAGTCTGTAGTCTGAATTATTATACTCATGTAAAATGATCAGGTATTCTGGTAATCAGGTGCAACTGCCTGCCAAGTGCCAGCTGCAATGTGTTATGTATATATGATATATGAATTAATATATTTTTTTCAATTTTTTTAAACGAGCTCGAGTTCGAGCTCGAGCCGGGTCGAGTTCGAGTTTTCGAGCCGGGTTTTATTCGAGTTCGGCACATACCCGACCCGACTCGTTTATATAAACGAGCTTGAAACCGTTACTGAGCTCGACTCGTTTACGAGTTCGAGCCGAGCCAGGTCTTAATAAACGAGCTCGAGCTGCTCGCGAGCAGCCCGACTCGAATTACAGCCCTACTTGAAGGTAAGTCGATTTCTAAAAAACTTTAAAGGTGATAGCCATTTTTTTAACATAATTTGAAGAAAAAAATCACAATCTATGCTATACCTTTTATTATAAATCCGAGTCTATCCAGGTATACAATTAGGTGCAGTTAACCAATCAGAAAATTTTGAATTATTTTAGGACCAATCAAAGGCCATTCCTAAATTTTAGACCAATCATATTACATTAAAAGTTTTCCATATTTACCATTCTCATTCTATTATACTAACTATGGTTAGTTAACAATTCTAATTTATATAGAGTAACTTACTTGATTTAAAATATTCATATATTTCATTTTTTCAATTTCAAAAAAAAATTTTATTATAAATTAATGTTCTAAATCAAAATCAATCAGGATTATACAAATATATAATACTAGCTTATAACCCGTGCGATGCACGGATATTTTTTATATGTAATAAATTTTATTTATGTTACAATTATATTTTTACATAATCATTATTTACAATTTTCCTTTAAATTTTAGTAGTAATAATTTAATATAAATTTAATTAATGATATGCATGGTTTAAAACTTATATTTTAAAATTTTAAAATAAATGTGTCGTTGATAGAATTCGAACCTTGAAATTTTAGTAAATTAATTTAATCATATAATATATTTAATAATTAGATCTAACGATCTGATTTTTTAATATATATTAATTATTGCTAGATATGAAATGATTGGAAGATATGATATGATTGATGTTTTTAGGTGTTTATAAAAGATAATATCTTTAACTAAAAGTAATTGTGAAAAAGACAATCGAATAATTACCATTAATTATATTATGTTATTATTTATTTTGGGTATTTTAATAGTATAGATATCGTATATATTTTTCTTTATAATGAAGGGTAAATAAGTAATTAACGAAATACCAAAAACATATACCAAAAATAGGTACCAAAATTTTTAATGTTTCGGCTATTATATAACTATTAATTAATTTTAATTTAATATAATTTTAATATACTCATGTTTACGGATTATACTAATGTTTCTTTATTATAAACAACATGTGCAGATTTTTAATATATTTTATTAATAATTGAAAAATATAGTCTGATATTTTCGGGTATATATTAATAATTGTAAGATTAGCATTAAATTAAAAAGGTAACGCGTTTTAATTCGAAAGGAAATATTAATGATTGGAAGATATGATACAATTGATGTTTTTAGGTGTTTATGGTGTGATATTTTCATGTATATATTAATGATTGTAAGAGTAGTTTTAAATTAAAATGGTAATGTGTTTTAATTCGAAAGGAAATGTTAATGATTAGATTTTTTAGGTGTTTATAAAAAGTTATATCTTCAATTAAAAATAATGTGAAAAAGGGCAAGGGACTAATTACCATTAATTATATTATGTTATTATTTATTATAGGTGTTTTAATAGTACAGATATCATATACATTTTTCTTTTTAATGAAGGGTAAATAAGTAAATTCATGAAATACCAAAAAACGGGTACCAAAAAATAGGTACCAAAACTTTAATGTTCATGCGTCTATATAATAGTATAGATTTTCAGGTATATATTAATGAATGTAAGATTAGTTTTACATTAAAATAACGTATTTTAATTCGAAAGTAAATATTAATGATTGGAAGATATGATACGATTGATGTTTTTAGATATTTAAAAAAGGTAATATCTTCAATTAAAAGTAAATGTGAAAAAAGGCAATCGACTAATTACCAATACTTATTGTTGTGGAATAAAAACTAGGTTACGAATTTGTATTTAATGCTAGGATTCGAGAGCTTCATGCTTTAATGGCTGTTTCCGTGTTCGAGACTAATCGGTCCCCACAGAGTGCCTACGTATCTCGTATTGAGAATCATGCCAAAAACGTAGTTCTGAGAATTAGGGGTCAGACCCTTTATATAGGCTGAGAAGCCTTAGAATCGTAGTAGGGTTAGGTGACTTGGTGGACAAGTCACCACCTAGAAGTAGGTTCTAGATCCTATTATCTAGGAATCAGTTTCCATGTTGAAGTATGTGCCTTGGAGGCTAAGTCTGACAAAGATCAGCATCCTTATCTGACTCTTATTGCTGAGCTGTTCGTTACCCTTAATATTAATTACGAAATTAATATAAAAATAGGGTTTGGACCTTGTTGGTGGGTCCCACGTCTGGACCATGCCGGGTCTAATTAATGCAACATTAAATGTGTCTTTAGGACTTATTTTAGCCCATATCATTTGCCCCCCAACTTCTAGGAAAACTGATCAGGTTTTCCTTGAAGTTTTAACGGCCTTTTCCGAGACTCGGGTCAGGGTTCATCTTTATACACTAGTGTTTCACGAGTATTGTCTTTATGCAAAGCGTGGAGCGACCGACGCGTTTACGACAATGTTAATTCGATGCTAATCGGCACTAATCAGCCTTAACGACGTTTAAACAATGTTTAAACGACGTTAACGGCATAAAACGACACTAACTAGCCTTAAACGATACTTAAACAACGTTAAGTGACGCCAATCGGCATTAAATGATACTGAATGGTGCTAGAAGACACTATCGGTGCTAACGACATTATTGGTGATATCGGCACTAATGGTGCTATCGGCACTAACGGTGCTAAATGGCGCTAGACGGCGGTGCTTAAATGATCGACCAAAAGGAGATTCGGGACAGTTAAATCCACCTCCGGTTAGCTGATTAGCTGATAGGAGGTCCTGGTCGGCTTCCAGGAGATCATGGTCGGCTGCCAGGAGGTCCTGGTCGGCTGATAGGAGCTCCTGGTCGGCCAGACCCCTTCCTGGGCAGCTGGTCGGCTGCCAGGAGGTCCTGGTCAGCTGTGACCTTCCAAGAAAACTCCGTGAGATTCGCGTGGACTGTAAGATCGTCCAAATCTGATACCCGGAGCTCAAGATATGACACAAACAGCGTGAGGTCGGCTGACAGGAGCTCCTAGTTGGCCAGACCCCTTCCCGGGCAGCTGGTCGGCTGCCAGGAGGTCTTGGTTGGCTAGGACCTTCCAAGGTTGTAGAAAACACCGTGATATTCGCGTGGACTGTAAGATCGTCCAAATCTGATACCTGGAGCTCAAGATATGACCCAAACAGCGTGAGGGCCTCTTGGGCGGCCACTTGGCTGACACCTGCTCGGCTAAAGGCCTCTTGGGTGGCTTGTCGGCTGACACTTGCTCGGTTGGGACCTTCTAAGGTTGTAGAAAACTCCGTGAGCTTCGCGTGGACTGTAAGATCATCCAAATCTGATTCCCGGAGCTCAAGATATGGCCCAAACAACGTTGAAAGGTCCGGTTTCGGCTTTTGCCCCGGCCTCAGCTCCGGCTTCGTTTTCACCTTTCAAACATCAAGGTGAGGCTACGAACATCAGCCTTGAGACTTGATAATCAAGCTCAGGACTCGATTATCAACCTCAGCCGGCCAAGGCTTCAAGAGGATCCTTAGTTGATTGTTATGGGTCTCAGACCTTCCATGAGGTAGCTTCAAACTCCTTTCAAGGTTTTTACGCTTGCCTGATCTTAAATAGAATTACTTCGAACTTTTCAATCACCATGTTGGAATGTTGATTGAGTGGCTCACTCTTGAGCTATGCTTGAATCTCTTGATCCAAGGTTGGCTGACAAGTGGTTGGCTGACAAGTGCTCCTTGGTGGCTGTCAGGTGCTCCTAGTCGGCTGCCAGGTGCTCTTTGGTCGGTTGAGGATGCCATGAGGTCGGCCAGGCCCCTTTCTGGGCAGCTATTCGGCTGACAGGTGCTCCTTTGTGGCTGCCAGGTGCTCCTGGTCGGTTGAGGCTGCCAAGAGGTTGGCCTGACCCCTTCCCGGGCAGCTGGTCGGCTGCCAGGAGGTCCTGGTCGCCTGCCAGGTGATCCTGGTCGGCTGACGGCTGCTGGGAGGTCGGCCAGACCCTTTCCCGGACAGCTGGTCGGCTGCCAGGATTGAAACAAGGTCTTCTTTATCAACCATGTTCATCAACATTGAATCATGTTCATCAACATTGAATCATGTTCTTCATACTTGGTCGTTGACTATCAACCCTTCTCTATTTTGAATCATGTGCTTCATGCTTGAAGTATTCTTGAATCTCTTGATAATCGAACGTATATGAATGTCGATATTTGGATCTCAACATCAATAATCGATCGTTGAATGTCATTATTTAAAGTCGATGACCAAACATACATCCTTCACTTCAAATTGGCTTTCATAACTTCAGTGACCTTCTGGGCCTTAACTCACTTGTTGAATCCTTGGTTTTGAGCCTTGAGTTCATTTATGGTTGTTGGTTATCATCAACCCTTAACTCTCATTCTAAGATGTAAAGATGATGAAGTCCCTTAGTTCTTGCCCCCTTGCTACATATGGTGGAGGTCTTGCTTCTTGGTTGTTCGTTCAAGAATTTCCCTTGCCACTCGGCACTTGACTTCAAGTTTGGTATGCCTTGGCTGGTTGTCAACCCTTTATCTTGATTCTAGGTTTCCAACCTTCTTCTTATGCTCAAAGGACCTTACTTTGGTTTGAACTCAATTGACGGCTCTTGATTCAAATCCTTAAACTCAAACGACAAACTTGATTAGAGGTAAACAGCCTTTTTGGCCATCAAGGCTAAGATTTTGTGTCAGGATTTGGGATTCAAGATTTTAAGTATGGAACGACAAATGACCTCTTATCTCAACACTCTCACTAACAGTTTCTGTGCCTTCAAGGCATTATCAGGGGGCCAACCAGTTTCAAGATGAGCTTTAAGAGGGTCTATCCTTCAGCTTACATCAACTGGTGCTACCAACTTAGAGTTGATGGTCGGGGCCTTCTAGACCTGGAAGTAAACACTCCCTGCATAATTCTCTATCTAAGAAGAAGCGAACTTAGACAGGGCATCAGCCTTAACGTTCTCTTCTCTTGGAATGTGCTCCACATAGCACTCATCAAACTGAGTCATAACAGCTTTCACAACTCTCAAATACCTTGCCATAGTCTCATCTTTGGCCTCAAATTCACCATTCACTTGCGATACTACCAGTCTTGAATCTCCACAAACTTTGAGATTCTTGACTCTCATGATTCTAGCCAAGCCCAAACCGGCTATCAAGGCTTCATACTCAGCTTCGTTATTGGTTGTCAGAAAGTCCAACTTCAAAGCATACTCAACTGTAAACTCATCGGGGCTTTGCAAGACTAAACCTGCACCACTAGATTTTGTTTTTGATGCTCCATCAAAATAGAGCACCTAATATTCCTTCTGATCAGGTACAAGCTCTTCATCTTTTTCTTCACTTCCAGGGGAGGTTACTATATCCTGCCCCCCGACTTCTTGGTTACCAATGGTACATTCAACCACGAAGTCAGCCAATGCCTGAGGCTTAATGGTTGTTCAGGTCTTATACGTGATGTCAAATTCTCCAAGTTCAATCACCCACTTAATTAACCTTCCACTGGCTTTCGAGCTATGCAATATGTTTCTCAACTGCTGGTCCATCAGGACTTCAATCTTATGTGCCTGGAAGTACGGTCGTAGCTTCCTCGAGGCTGTTACCAATGCCAAAACAAATTTTTCGATGGGAGAGTAATTCAACTCAGCTCCACGCAACACCTTGCTCACGTAGTAAATAGGTTTCTGAACCTTATTCTCTTCTCGAATGAGGACGACACTCAATTCTTGTTCAGATACCGCCAATTATAGATAAGGAGTCTCTCCCCGGACTAGGCTCCTGCCATGTACTTCTTCACTTTATTCAAAGGCCTCTTGCCTTTCAGGTGTCCACTCAAAGTTCTTCACCTTCTTCAATGCGTGAAAGAAAGGCAAGCACTTGTCACCAGACTTGGAGATAAATCTCCCCAGGGTTGCAACTCAACCCGTTAGCTTCTGCACATCTCGTATAGAGTGGGGTGGTTCCATGTCCAAAATCGCTTTAATCTTATCAGGGTTGGCCTCTATGCCTCTTTTTGAAACCATCAGAACGCCAAAAGAACACTTGGTTGGATTCAACATCATCTTGTGGTGCCTCAGCACTTCGAATGCCTCTCTAAGGTGCTCAATGTGGTCTTCCGTGAATAGGCTTTTGACTAACATGTCATCAACATAGACCTCCATGGTTTTTCCAATCAGATGGGCAAAAATTTTATTCACCAATCGTTGGTAAGTAGCTCCTGCATTCTTTAGACCAAAAGCCATAACAAGATAACAAAAAACACCAAAGTCAGTTATGAAAGATACCTTTGGGATGTCATCCTTGAGCATCTTAATCTAATTATAGCCACTGAATCCATCCATGAAGCTCAGCATCTCATGTCCAGCTATGGCATCTATCAACGTTTCAATCCTTGGTAGAGGAAAACAATCCTTCGGACATGCGTCATTCAAATAAGTGAAGTCTATACACATTCTCCACTTCCCATTTGCCTTCTTGACCATCACAGGGTTAGCCAACCATTCGGGGAACTGAATCTCTTCAATAAACCCATCTTCTAAGAGCTTGTCAATCTTCTTGTTTAATGGCCTCTTGCCTCTCAGGAGCAAAATTTCTCTTTTTCTGCTTTATCGTCTTTCGCTTGGGATAAGAATGCTGTCAACTTTCCCTTCAAGGGTTTCTTCAAAGAAGCTCTTATATAAGTAACTTTCTCAACTCGCTTGGTCGTCATGGCTTCAATGTTTGTATTGGTCTTGGGTGTTGAACGTCGATGTTCGAAGGTTGAACGCCAATGTTTGAAATCAAGGGTATTCAATCTCAAGGGTGTTTTAAATCACCGAAATATATATCAGAGCTGCTGGTCCAAGGCCAGGGGGTTTTTGGTTAGCCCCACGAGGTCTTGAATCTTCCCTAGGAGGTTTTCAAAATTACGTATTGGTTTTCAAGTTTCAACATGAAGTTTCAACCGTTGGATCTTAATTGGAGGTCCATGACCCCCTCAAGTTTGGCCTTCATAACTAACCTTGGCCTTCATGGCAAATCTTGGCCTTCATGGCTAACAACTTCTGTTCTTCAACCTAGGATTCGGGGTTGATTCCTCGATTTAGATTTCGATAAATGCAATCCCGTTGGCTTCTTGCCTTTTAAACTTCTGAGACGAGAGCTTGCTTGATCTTCTTAATCCTTGCTTATGGTTATCTATTGGCCTTCATCCTTGGATCCTTAACCCAGGTACTTAATAAGTATTGAAGAGTAGCTAGTCCTTAACATCCTCAGCCTTTAATGGCTTTGATTGTTGCATGTGGCTTTTATCTTCTTGTCTTTTATCCAGGGTCCTTCACAGACTTAAACTCTTACTTGGTCGCGTTGTAACCTAACTCTTGACCCTTCAGGATCTTTATTTATTCATTTGTTTGTTTTCCATTCGCGTATTCTTTTATTTTCGGTACTCGGTCATCCTTGACTTGCACTCATCGGGTGCTTGGCACATAAATAAAATCACATAATCAATGAATGGAAATCAAACTTGCATTAATAACTTGAAATGGGTTCAACCCTTACATAGAGTACTACTGTCCTACTCGGAGCAACATGCTCTGCAATGGTTTCAATGAACCTTATTTCTACTTCTACTAGATAAATATGAAGCTAAGTCCTACTAGGATAACTTGAGCCCATCAGGGCTTTGCAAGACTAGGCCTGCACCACTTGATTTTGTTTTTGATGCTCCATCAAAATAGAGCGCCCACCATTCCTTCTGGTCTCCTCATTCTTATTCTGAAGTTCACTTCCTGCTTGGGGTACTACCTCCTGCCCCCCGACTTCTTAGTTGCCAATGGTACATTCAACCACGAAGTCAGTTAACGCCTTAGCCTCAATGGCTGTCCAAGGCTTCTGTGTGATGTCCTCTTCTGGCCTTTCTTGGTGTTCCTTACCTCTGCGAACATCCATGTCTTCAATTGGAAGGATGAAAGTATATCTTCGATATAATATTTATTTTGGTATTTGTACGATTTAACATAAAATTTAAAAACACGTAGAATCCTCTCCACTAGGTCATTTATTTAATTGATTCGGTCAAAAGTCAAATGGTCAACTCTAGCAAAATTTATCATCCTATTTTAAATATAAGAGATATTCCATTTTTGCTGAAAAATCAAAATATATTTTACGGAATATATCTCTACACTAAGGCAAAAAGATCGAAGAAGAAATATCGAGGTTTGATATTTTTTAGATCTTCACTGCGATATGAATAAGGCAACAAGCTTGAACAAAGAATATTCGAGATTTAATATTCTTTAGAGAACTCGTGCTAAATTCAAAAACGATTAGTTTTATTCGAAAAATATTCTGTCTTCACACTCAAAATATTTTTCTCATCCTAGAAAAGACTTTTTATCCTCAAGAATATTTTCCTCTCGCTCCAGAAATATTTAAAGTAATTTTTCTCCCGGTTCGTAATTGTCTCATATTTTGGAGAAAATTATTTTATTCACTCAAAAATATTTCCTACACTCTCAAAATGTTTTATATATTAGGAAATATATTCTAAGTATTTATTCTAGTCAAAATATTGGTCAAAAGATTTATCTATTTCAAAGAAAGACCAATCGTATCTTATTCGGAACCGAAAGCTGATTTAATCGTTTTAAATCCAAATAAAATACTTCCACTTGCTAGAATGACTTGAAACTTGAGATTTATCATTTAAATGATATTTTCTATGCATGGTTAAAGTTTCGTAATTTTTCGGGAATTTTGGTCCGGGCACGAAAATCGAGACAATTAGTCAATAGTTGACCACGTTTGACCAAGTCAACCTTGACCAAAATTGACCAAACTTTCCAGAATATTATTTTATAATATTTCTAAATGCTCCATAATTTTAGAATTATTTATTGGGTATTTTCATATATATCGGGTATTTAATTAACGATATTTGGTTCGTATCTATTCGTTAATTAGAACAAGTGGTATATTATAATATAGATTCAAAGTGCTGGGATTTTTGGCTCATCCACTTGCAAAGAAACACAACTTTACATGTTGGCAATCCAAGTGAAAGCCATGTAACCAATCCACACCTTTTCAATCTCAACCACTCCCTTACATCTAAATCTCCACCATTCATTCCACCCAACTCCTTCTATAAATAAACCCCCTCATCCACCCAATTAAAACACAAGCTAAGAGCCATAGAATTGCTGGGATTTTTGAAGTAAACACTCTCTTTCAATATTCAAACACTATCTTTATTTACTTCATCTCAAAAACCTTCTCTCTCTCTCTCTCTCAAATATATATCCATATATACAAGGTTTTTGATACACCAAGCTTAGTTCCACCCAACCAAGCTTTATCCCACCAAGCAAGCTCATCTACTACCACTTTCCGGCCTCCCGAAGGGCTGCCCAAGTTCGACCAAGTGCCAAAATCCGGCCGAATCTCCGGTGAATTTTTCCGGTGAACTTTTCCGCTCGTTTTCCAAAGGTAGTAAGTTTTAGCTTCGTCTTTGTGTCTTAACCGACCAAATTTATATTAGAGATTTGCTCTTAACTTCTATACTTCATCTTAATCTCTATACTTTGATCTATAAGATTCCAAAAGTCTCTTTATTAAAAGAGAAAGAAATTATCCGACAAAAGTCGAGGTTGTAACGATTAAGTATTTTTACGGATTCTCAACTAGCATCTTTAGTGCTCCGTGAGATATTCTTTAAAGAAATACTTCATTCAACAAATACTTCATATAGCACAAGTTTAGCCACTTGTTTATCGATCTTACTTTTTATTCGTTAGTGGCTATAACTAATCTAGTGCATGAAGTAAAAGAAGAGTATACTTTGACACTTGTATTTAATCAAAATAAAGTATACATCTTAAAAGCCTTAAGCATAAAAGCTTAAAGGACTTTATATACAATCAAAATCCGAGATCTATATTTTATCTCATCTTTCCAGAGTATTGATATTTGACATAAGTCAAGTTGTAACGAAAAGTATTTATACGAATTCCTACTAGCATCTTTAGTGCTCTCCGTGGGTTATTCTTGAAAGATACTTCGTACAACACAAACTTCTTTTAAGCACAAACTAGCCACTTGTTTTTATTACAATTACGTTTAGTAATTGTAGTGGCACGTGTAAGAAGTTAGCCGTATATCTTGACATTATATTTGTCCAAGAAAGATATACATATCGAAGCATTAAAGCACTATAGCTTTTAATAAAGGTCTTCTAATATTACTCCATCCATCTTCATATTTATTTGGTGTAATTAAAAGTATACTTTAATTATAATTTAATATCAAAGGAAGTATACTTAAATCATAAACAATATAACTTAATATTCTTATACGAATATTAAAGTTTACTTTGGATCTAGTACCGTAACATACTAATCCAAACTTTATATATCATTCATCATATTTGTTTCGTAGATATTGTTTGTCTAAATTTTGTAGTGAGGTGAAGTTGAAGTGAGGTGATTCTCGTTCTAAGACCCAAGTCCTAGACGTACTAGCGGGAAGTTAGTAGTCTTCGCACCGTGAGGAAGAGGAAAGACCCGAGACCTTTCATCTAAGACCCAAGACCGACAAAAGCCAAGGATCAATAGTCTACACCAAAGGTTCTACATCAACTTTGAAGAAATAGCGGGGAGTTATTGTCTAAGATAAGTTGTGTAGGTTTTTACAACGACTTTGAGGTGGTGACGGGTAGTTACGCACCAAGACGGGTCTTATACGGTTGTAAATGCTTCTCCGCCTACTAAAGGAGCGAGTTTATTTTTAAGGGAAAATCTCGAGTCTGGAGAAGAGCTCGGGGACTGGAGTAGGGGTGAGCGAATCCACTAGGGGTTGCGCCATCGCGAACCAGGATAAAATCTCCTGCGTGGTATTTTCTTTACTTGTCGTTTATTTTCCGCACTTATAAACTGCTAACGACTCGGTAAAATATTTTAAAAAGGGAAAAATATTTTAACACGCCATAATAATTTTTAAATTGATATTAAGCTATTCAACCCCCCCTTCTAGCTTAAAATAACCCTCATTCGGGACCTAACAATTGGTATCAGAGTGGTGCTTTTTAACGTGTTTGTTGAGTGATTTGCAGATCTACATGCACAACAAAAAGTGATCCTACATGGCGTATCTAAATACCATCGGTTGTGGTGAAGGCCTATCTAGCTCTCGCCCTCCTTTATTTGATGGCAAAAACTTTGCAACATGGAAAACGAGGTTTCGCATCTATGCTAGATCTCAAGGAGTCAAAGTTCTCACAAGTGCACTTGCTGAAAAAGAATATAAACGAGTAAACAATTGCAAGTCGGCACAAGAAATGTGGAACAAATTAGTGGTAACCTGCGAAGGAACCATTGATATAAAAGATTCTCGAATGGATACTTTAATCAAGGAATACGAGAACTTTAAACTCCAAGAAGAAGAAAATATCATCGATATGGAAACAAGATTTACACGTATCATCGATGAATTATCTTAACTCGGAAAGAGTTATACCCGAAATGAAAAGAATCGACGGGTTCTTAAATCTTTACCTCCTAGTTGGAAGGTTAAAGTTACAACTATTAAAGAAATGCATAATCTAAATGATTATGACATTGATAGTTTATTCGGAAACCTTCGTGCATACGAAGAGGATAATATACCGGATAAGGTCATTCCCAAAGTAGAAGACAAAAAGAAAAATATGGCACTAAAAGCCATATTGATCGATGAAAATGAAAATGACGAGAAATTGAACGAAGAACTCCAAGATCTCGTTGAAAGCGAAATTGCTTTATTAACGAGACAACTTCGTCGTGTGCTTCAAAGCAAAGCTCAAAGATACGGAAAAGTCTTCCTAAAATCCAATAATAAACAAAGAGTTTTTAACTCTAACGGAAGGCCAAACTACTCTCAAAATTATACTCCTAAGTATAAGAGTAATTTTCATACAACGAGCTATAACAAAGGCAAATGCACTCAAAATAATAATGCCTATAATAATGCTAATGTTAACAACAATCCTACTTACACTCCTCCAAAACACAAGGAACAAAATTCGTTAGAAACTCAAGAAGTGTGCTTCGAGTGTAAGCAACCGGGTCATTTTAAAAGAGAATGCCATAAGCTTTCTAAAGGTCGAGTTCTCGTGGCCGAAAACGGTTGGGATTTAAGTGAAGATGAAGAAACTCCGGAAGCTAGTGAAGAAGTTGTCAATCTATACTTAATGGCTATCGGAGACGAAGCTACATCAACACAAGCCTCCACTTCAAATGAAGAGGTAAACGCTAATCTCAACTATATTTCAAATAAGTTGCAATTAGATGAATCTAACTTGAATCTAGTTGACATGAGTAAGCATGATTTGATTGAGCTTGTAGTAGGTATCAACAACAAATATAAAGATGTTGATAAAAGGCTTCATTTATTATGGTCCGAGAAAATGAAACTCGAAGAAATGCATCATACGTAAAGTAAAGAGTTCACTCGGATGATGGATTCAAAAATCCAAGATGAAAGTGAAATAATGATCTTGAATGACCAAAACCATCTCTTGAAAGGTGAAGTCAATCAATTCAAGAACAATACACTCAAACTTGAAGTAGAAAATGTGGCTTTAGTACTTCAAGTTGAAAGGTTGGAAAATGAGAAGTTACAACTCAACGACAACATTAGTAAACTTAATGTTGATCTTTTGAAATTAAAAATTCAAAACGAATCAATTATTCGAAACAATGTAACCTCTCAATCACATGAAAACAATCTTGTAAAAGAGAATGAGCATTCACAAATCTTTGAGTTAAAAGAAAAGGAATTACAAGAAGAAACTCAAAGATTGAAAGAAGAAAATTTCAAACTCATGTCTCAAGTTATGGATCAAACAAGATTCTTTAACAACAAGATTGATGCCTTAGAAAGAGAAAAAGAAAACCTTGAAACGGTTGTTCAAAGATTTACTAAAGGCAATGAGATGTTAGACCGAATGGTACACTCTCAAGTATCCCGTAACCGTGAAGGTTTAGGATATGATAAGAACACTCCCCATGTGTGAGAAGTTCAACCAAGAGTGTAACCTAATCTTGCTCCTCCTCAACCACAAAATTTAACAATGCACATATTGTAACAAAGATGGACATTCTTTCTTTGATTGCAAATACAAGAGTGGTGAGATTAAGGGGAAGCATATGTGGGTTCGTAAAGGATCAAACCCATACAATACGGTTGAAAGACAAGTACCATTAAATAAAGTTGCTAATAATGGTCAAAGGCAACAAAGGTTTCAACAACCTAGGGTGTTTCAAAATAGAAACACAATGTATCGTAACAATGCTAGTAGGTATGCATCTATAAATCAATATGCTCTTAATCGGAATGTATATCCTCAATATGCTCCCTACTTTGCGAACTCTAGATATACTCATCATGCTAGACCTACACATCATGATTGACATTATGCACCTAGAAATCTATACATGCCTAACAATGATTATTCTATGCCTAGATTTTATCATGCTAATGTTGATTATGATGTACTAACCCCAGGACCCTCAAGACGAAAGGGTACCTATAAATTTAATTGATTTATTTTGTAGGTTTGTCTTGCCGTGAAACAAGACATGTGGTACCTTGATAGTGGTTGTTCAAGACACATGACCGGTAATAAGTCACTTTTGAGCAACATTAAAAAGGTAACTGCGGGAAGTGTTACATTCGGAGATAGTAGTAAAGGAATCATTATCGGATTATGAGACATCGGGAATAGTCGCTTCAAGATTTCAAACGTACAACTAGTCTCAGGACTAAGGTACAATCTACTCTCGATTAGTCAACTTTGCGACAATGATTACAAGGTAATTTTTCTATACTACTCATTGTTGTATTTTAGATAAAGATTGGAAATTGGTTCTTACTTGTCCCCGAAACAAAAATGTCTACACATGTGACATGAGCAAACATGAGAATGTATGCCTAATCACTACAAACGATGACCCTTGGCTTTGGCATCGAAGATTAGGACATGCAAATATGAAGTTGATTAAAAATATATCAACAAAAGATCATGTAAGAGGTATACCAAAGTTAAATTATCAAAAAGATCATACTTGCGAGGCTTGCGAAATTGGAAAACAAATTCGAGCCTCTCACAAAGCAAAGTTTATGATATCTACCTCTAGACCTCTCGAGCTTTTACATATGGATCTAATTGGTCCGGTTCCTTTTCAAAGCCTCAGAGGTTGCTCATACACGTTAGTAATCGTTGATGATTATTCACGATACACGTGGACGGAATTTCTCAAAAATAAAAGTGATGCTTTTGAATCTTTCTCTTCCCTATGTAAAAAGATTCAAAATCAACAAAATAGTACCATAGTCTATATAAGGACTGGTCATGGTAAAGAATTTGAGAATTCCAGTTTTACCAATTTTTGTGATGAAAATGGTATCACACATAATTTTTCCGCTCCATAAACTCCACAATCAAACGGAGTAGTTGAAAGGAAAAATAGAACTATACAAGAAATGACTATACAAGAAATGGCTAGCACAATGCTTAACGAATATCATCGACCTAAATATTTTTAGGCCGAAGCTATGTCTACCGCTTGCCATATTCTTAATCGGGTTTTGTTAAGGCCTATAAAGCAAAAGACTCCTTACGAGCTTTACTTTGGCAAAACACCGAAACTAAGCTATTTTCGAGTCTTTGGAAGTAAATGCTTCATATTAAACTCGAAAGATTACCTTACTAAATTTGACCCTAAGTCAAGTGAAGGTATATTTCTTAGATACTCTACAAATAGTAAATCCTATCGAGTATTCAATCTCAAATCACTTGTGGTGGTAGAATCAATGAATGTAGCATTTGATGAAAGTAAACCTCCACCAAAGTATAAAGATCTTGTTGAAAAAGACGATGTCGAACAAGATGATGTAGAAAAAATGATTCGACAATTTGAAAATATGGATCTCGGGACCCCTGTTCTAAGAAACCCATTAGAATTGGTCGAAACGGAAATTGAACTTCCAAAAGAAATTCCTATAATTAGAAGTCATCCCTTGGATAATATTCTTGGAGACTTACATAAAGGAGTTCAAACAAGGTCACAAGTACAAAAAGTTATGAACCATCTTAGTTTTCTATCTCAAATAGAACCTAAGACCTCTAAAGAAGCTTTGCTAGACGAGGATTGGATCTCGGCTATGCAAGATGAATTATTACAATTTACTTGTAGCAAAGTTTGGAAACTTGTTCCAAAACCCGAAGATACTTCCATAATTGGAACGAAGTGGGTTTTTAGAAACAAGTTAGATGAAAATGGAACCGTTGTTCGAAATAAAGCGAGATTAGTCGCTCAAGGCTATACCCAAATGGAAGGTATAGACTTCGATGAAACTTATGCACCCGTAGCACGAATTGAATCGATTCGAATGTTATTAGCTTATGCGTGTCATAAAGATTTCAAAGTTTACTAAATGGATGTCAAATCGGCATTCTTAAACGGGATATTAGAAGAAGAAATTTATGTTAAACAACCTCACGGTTTTGAAGATGCCATACATCCGGAGTATGTATATGATATGGGTTAAAAGTAAGCCCTAAGGACACATTTAATGTGGCATTAATTAGACCTAGAATGGTCCAAATGTGGGGCCCACCAGATGGGCCCAAACCCTAATTATAATATTAATTTCGTAATGAATATTAGGGGTAATAAACAGCTCAGCAAATAAGAATCAAACAAGGATACAACCCTTGCCTGACTTAGCCTCCAAGATACATATCTCAACATGGAAACTGATTCCTAAAAGGAATGAATCCAGAACCTTCCTTGAGGCAGTGGCTTGCCCACCAAGTCTCCTATTCCTACCATAATTCTTAGGCTTTTCAGCCTATATAAAGGGTCAGACCCCTCATCTCAGAACTACGTCTTGGCTTGATTCTAAATAACGAGATACGTAGGCACTCTATGAGGACCGATTAGTCTCGATACACGGAAACAGCCATTAAAGCACGAAGCTCAACCTCCCTTAGCATTAAATACACATAAACCCTAACTGTAATTCGATAACCTAGTTTTTAATCCACAACATTTGGCGCCGTCTGTGGGAAGAAAACATCAACCATGGTTCAAACACGAAGAACACCAGCAACTACCGACCCTATTTCACTCAGCTCCGCTCCACTGACAACAGGTCCGGTGCCCCCAACAACCGGGACGATCGTTCCGCATCAAGTTTCTCAACCCCTAGGGATGACTTCCCATGTTGAGAGTACGCTACCTCCGATCGTCCACACAAATCTAGGGACTAACCCCCTCCAGGTGGTGGTTTCTCCCTTGATTGTAGATCCCAACAACCCTCCACAAGGGGTCCAGATCCACACTACGGATCTCCCCATGAATACCAACCCGATGTATGGGCTGCCTAACTACCCTCCTACTCAAGGAGCTGGATCAAGTGGTCATGTCCTGCATATCCGAGATCGAGATTATCACAATTTTTCTGGTCCTTATACGGATGATTCATCCTCTGATGATGATTACGATCATGATGAAGCTCCAAGGAGGCGACGTGCAAGTAAAGAACCTCAAGGAAGAACTCGAACTACTCATGATGGACTCCCTTCGACGACTGCTGAGAGGATTAAGGCTTATGAGGCCGAGATCTTAAAATTGAAGGAAGATATGGCAAGGGAACAAGCAAGTTTAAACAAGAATCGACCTCCTCCAACCTCAAGAGGGATTCCTTCTGTCGATTTGGAAAGACCTCCGAGGAGGTAAAGAAGGGCTGATGCCCCATCTGATAAAACAGCAAGGGTAGAAACTCCAAGGAGTAACCCCAAAGATTTAATGCCACTTGGGGATCCTGATGATCCCACACCTCCGTTTACTGAGGAGGAGATGAATGCTCATATCTCAAAGAAGTTCAAGATGCCAACAATTAAGGCTTATGATGGAACGGGTGATCCCGCGAACCACGTTAGGACATTCTCAAACGCACTGCTGCTGCTGCCTGCAAGTGACGCTTTGAAGTGCAGGGCGTTCCCTCAAACTTTGTCAGGCATGGCTCAAAGATGGTATAGCCGGTTGCCTGCAAACTCAATTGGCTCCTTTAAGGAGTTGAGTGCTGCTTTCATTAGTCAATTTATCAGCGGAAGAGTGCATGAGAAAAGTTCTGCATCCCTTATGTATGTAAAACAAGGGAAGAACGAAAATTTGAGAGACTACCTTAAGAGGTTCACCAAGGAGACGTTGAATATCACTGATCTAGAGAATAAGGTGGCCATGGTAGCCCTGGAACACGGAACCACTGACGAGTTCTTTAAAAGGTCGTTGGCCAAGCATCCTCCTGAAAACATGGCTGAGCTCCAGCGAAGGGCTGACAAGTATATCAAGGCTGAAGATAGCATGAAAAAAGAAGCCGCGGGAGGTAATGGCAAGGGCAATGCCGAATCAAAGAAACGAAAGCAAGACCAGGAGTATGATGCTAGGAACAAGTATCCCCGTACTAGCAAAGACTCAGAGTCAACACCAAAGAAGAGTATGGGACCAAGATTTTCTGACTATGCATGGTTGAATGCTCCTAGGAGTCAAATCTTGTTAGAAATCGAGAAGGATAAGAACTTCCGATGGCCGAAGCCACTCAGAGGAGACCCCGCAAAGATAAACAAGGAGCAATATTGTCGGTTCCACCGAGATGTGGGGCATGACATGGATGATTGCAGACAGTTGAAGGACAAGATTGAATTCTTGATCCGCAAAGGAAAACTGAGTAATTTCACCAAGGGTGGAGATCATGAAACCCAAAGAGGGGACTACAACAGAAGAGATAATGATAGAAGGGATGATGATCGTGATCGTAACACACAGCCCCGAGGGCCAATTATCAACATGATCTGGGGAGGCCCGACAGCGGCTGGTACAACTCGAAACTCTCGAAAAGCGTATGCCAGGGAGGTGATGCACATCGTGGGAGAAGCCCCGAAACGTGCTAGAACCGAAATATCGATTGGTTTTGATGATTCTGATCTTGAAGGGGTGAAGTTCCCCCATGACGACCCATTGGTCATAACCTCTGTGATTGGGAATTCGGAAGTGAAACGAGTCTTGATAGACAATGGGGCTTTTGTGGATATTTTGTTTCATGATGCATTCGTGAAGATGGGATACACTGATTCACAATTGACCCCAACCAACATGCCCATCTACGGATTTAATGGAGTTGAGTCCAAGGTGGAAGGGACTATTCACTTGCCCATGACAATCGGGCAAGAACCTAAGGAGGCTACGCAGATGTTTAATTTTTTGGTAATCAAAGCATCCTCGACTTATAATGCAATCCTGGGAAGGACTGGACTTTATGCGTTCAAGGCTGTCGCCTCCACTTACCACATGAAGATTAAGTTTCCAACCGGGAATGGTGTTGGGGAACAGAAAGGCGATCAGAAGATGGCAAAAAGTTGCTATGTGTCTGCATTAAGAGCTGATGGAGTCGGGGGGTAGGTACTCCCAATTGAAGACATGGATGTCCATGATGATGATGAACATCGAAGAAAGCCAGCAGAGGAGTTGATTTCCATACCTCTAGAGCTGGATGACCCTGAGAAAGTTACTTACATCGGAGCTTCTTTGAAGGAACCTTTGAAGGGTAAGTTGACGACATTTTTGCAAGAGAATAGTGATGTGTTTGCTTGGACTGCTACTGATATGCCAGGGATTGATCCCCAACTCATAACTCATAAGTTGAATATTGATCCTGAACGGAAGAAGATAAAATAGAAGAAGAGGAATTTTGCTCCTGAAAGGCAAGAGGCCATTAAGCAAGAGGTTGATAAGCTCTTAGAGGCTGGTTTCATTGAAGAGATTCAGTTTCCCGAATGGTTAGCTAACCCCGTGATGGTTAAGAAGGCGAATGGGAAGTGGAGGATGTGTATTGATTTTACCGATCTGAATGACGCCTGTCCAAAGGATTGTTTTCCCCTACCAAGGATAGACATGTTGATAGACGCCACAGCTGGACATGAGATGTTGAGCTTCATGGACGGGTTCAGCGGCTATAATCAAATTAAGATGCACAAGGACGATGTCCCAAAGGTATCTTTCATAACTGACTTTGGTGTTTTCTGCTATCTTGTTATGGCTTTTGGACTAAAGAACGCAGGAGCTACTTACCAGCGATTGGTGAATAAGATATTCGCCCATCTGATTGGGAAAACCATGGAGGTCTATGTTGATGATATGTTGGTCAAGAGTTTGTATAAGGCGGACCACATTAAGCACCTCAGAGAGGCATTTGAAGTGCCGAGGCACCACAAGATGATGTTGAATCCAGCCAAGTGTGCTTTTGGTGTTTGATCAGGAAAATTCTTGGGATTGATGGTTTCGAAGAGAGGCATAGAGGCCAATCCTGACAAGATCAAAGCGATCCTGGACATAGAGCCCCCCCGTTCTATAAGAGATATGCAAAAGTTAACTGGCTGAGTTGCAGCCCTGGGGAGATTTATCTCCAAATCTGGTGTCAAATGCTTGCCTTTCTTTCAGGCATTGAAGAAGGTGAAAAATTTTGAGTGGACCGCAGAGAGCCAAGAGGCCTTTGAGCAACTGAAGAAATACATGGCTGAAGCCCCGTTGTTGGCCAAACCAAGTTCTGGGGAGACTCTCTACTTATACCTGGCGGTATCCGAACAAGCATTGAGTGCTGTCCTTGTTCGAGAAGAGAAAAAGGTTCAGAAACCTATCTACTATGTGATCAAGGTGTTGCATGGAGCTGAGTTGAATTATTCAGCTATTGAGAAGTTCGCTTTGGCCTTGGTGATAGCCTCGAGAAAGTTGCGACCTTATTTTCAGGCACATAAAATTCAAGTCTTGACAGACCAACAATTGAGGAACATATTGTATAGCCCTAAGGCCAGTGGAAGGCTAATCAAGTGGGCAGTTGAGTTAGGAGAGTTTGATATCACATATAAGCCTCAGACAGCCATTAAGGCTCAGGCATTGGCCGACTTCGTGGTTGAATGCACCATTGGCAACCAAGAAGTCGGGGGGCAGGAGATAGTAACCACCCCTGAGACCCATGGGAGTGGAGATAAAGATGAAGAACTTGTACCTGATCTGAAGGAGTATTGGGTGCTCTATTTTGATGGAGCATCAAAAACAAAATCTAGTGGTGCAGGTTTGGTTTTGCAGAGCCCCGATGGGTTCACAGTTGAGTACGCTTTGAAGTTGGACTTTCCTACCACCAACAACGAAGCGGAATATGAGGCCTTAATAGCCGGTTTGGGCTTGGCCAGAATCATGAGGGTCAAGAACTTCAAGTTTGTGGAGATTCAAGACTAGTAGTCTCGCAAGTGAATGGCGAATTTGAGGCCAAGGATGAAACTATGGCAAAGTATTTGAGAGTCGTAAAGGCTGTTATGACTCAGTTTGATGAATGCTATGTGGAGCATATTCCAAGAGAAGAGAACACTAAGGCCGATGCCCTGTCCAAGTTCGCTTCTTCTGAGATAGAAAATTATGCAGGAAGCGTTTACTTCCAGGTCTTAAAGGCCCCGACCGTTAACTCGAGATTGGTGGAACCAATTGATCTATGAAGCTGCTGAATGGATCCCATCAAGGCTCACCTCGAAACCGGCTGGCTCCCTGACAATGCCTTGGAGGCACGAAAGCTGTCATTAAGGGCATTGAGATATGCCTTGATCGAAGGCATCTTATACAAGAGGTCGTTTGTTATCCCCTATTTGAAGTGTTTAAGGCTCCAAGAGGCTAAGGAGGCTTTGGAAGAAGTTCACGAAGGTATCTGTGGGCAACACTTGGGGGGCAGAGCCTTAGCACACAAGATCACTCGTCTGGGATTCTATTGGCCTGAGATGTTGGCAGATGCGCAGAATTATGTCAAGAAGTGTGATAGATGTCAAAAGCACGCCCCCGTTGTAAGGCAGCCGCCTGAGATGTTAACCTCAGTTAACTCTCCCATCCCATTTGCCATGTGGGGGATGGACATACTTGGTCCTTTCCCTATGGCCTCAGCCCAAAGGAAGTTTTTAATAGTGGCCATCGACTATTTCACCAAATGGATTGAGGCTAAACCTCTAGCCAAGATAACCACCAAGCAAGTTGCTCAGTTTTTTTGGGAGAACATCATCTGCAGATATGAAATCCCACGAATCCTTGTAACGGATAATGGGACGCAGTTCAATAATGAAGAATTCAAAAAGTATTGTGAAGAGAACGCTATTGAGCTTCGTTTTACTTCAGTAGCACACCCGCAGGCTAATGGACAAGCTGAGGTAGCTAACCGAATTATCCTTGATGGACTAAAGAAAAGGGTTGAACGCTCAAGGAACACTTGGGTGGATGAGTTATTGCCTATACTCTGGGCGTATCGCACCACTTGTAAGGTAACAACAGGAGCAACCCCGTTTTTACTGGCTTACGGAGCCGAAGCAGTGGTGCCCTTAGAGATCATGCATGCATCACCTCGAGTTGAGGCATATGAGCCAGAGACTAATGAAGAGGGCATGAGGATTGCCCTTGATTTGATTGATGAGGTCAGGGATGAAGCAAATGCCAGGAACGCTGAACATCAAAAGAAGGCATCTTTCCACTACAACCAAAGGGTTAAGGAGAGGTTCTTTCGATAAAGTGACTTGGTTCTAAGGAAGATAGAAACCTCAGGAGTTGGCCAGAAAGGCAAGCTAGCCCCAAATTGGGAAGGACCGTATCGAGTCAAGAAGGTGTTGGGACAAGGATCATACAAGTTGGAGACGTTAGATGGGGTTGAGGTACCCCGAACTTGGCATGCAACCAATCTCAAAATTTATTATGTGTAAGCCTTCCTAGTAAGGACTTGGCTTTTACCTTTCTATTAGGAGAAGTAGAAATAAGGTTCCAGGAAACCATTACAGAGCATGTTGCTTCCAGTAGGAGATAGAGTATTTATGTAAGGGTTGAACCCGTTTCAAGTTATTAATGCAAGTTTGTTTTCCATTTGTGATTGTGTGATTTTATTTATGTGCCAAGCACCTGATGAGTGCAAGTCAAAGATGACCAAGTAACGAAAATAAAGAATACACAAGTGGAAATAAAACAAGCGCATAAATAAAGTACCCCCGAGGGGCCAAAGTTGGAGTTAGGTTACATCACCAAATAAAAGTTAAGTCACTAAGGACCTTGATTGAAAAGCAGAAAAGATAAAGCCACATGTGGCTAACAAGGCCATGCAAGGCCACTTACTCCTCGGAGGATTCCCCTATCACTTCATTGTCTTCCTCCTCGTTTCCCTCTTCCTCTTCTCCATCATCATCCTCATCTTCCTCCTCTTCTCCGGAGCCTTCTTCGTCAACTGCCATCGGCTGAGTCTCTCCTTTATTTGCTACTACTCCTTCATCATCTGAGGTCTCTGTTGAAGAGCTGGGTCTTGTTCGAAGAGCTTTCCTAGGGAAAGATTGCCTGACGGCTGCTTCCCTCTTCGACATTTTTCCTTCGGCGGAGCGGGAAGAAGCTGAGCCCGAATTGACAACTTGAGTGCATTTCTTCAGCCCAGATCCGGAAGGCCTACGAGAACCCCCAGAGCATGATGCTTGGGCCACATGACTTCCACCACCAACACCCCAGTTAGGGCAAGGGAAGTCTACTGGGTTAACCACTGTAGGATACCTGTGGCTGACAGCACCAACGGCCTTGTCCCATCCAACGGACATGTTGAAGGGCCACATTTCATCGTCATGCTTGTCCATGAACTCATAAAACTTCTCTGACCTATGATAGGCATCAATTACTTTGTCAGCCTCGGAAGATTTTTTCCTGACCAAAGAGCGGAGACTCTTTCGAAGAGATTGACAGTTAGCTTCAGCTCGAATGGTTCAAGTCTTGGATCTCCTTGTTCAACTTGGCTTTCTCGCTCATTAATGTTACATTTTCATCCCGATAGGCTCGACCTTGACGAGTCGCGGACTGAAGATAAGCATTGACCTACGATAAGGAAGTTAGTAAGACAGTTATAGCAACAAAGTGAACAAAGAATGTAAGTATACAAGTTGCTACCTGATATAAACCCTGAGCCCCAAGGCGCTCGGCTTCATCGATTTTGTCTCCCGCAGTCGCGGTCAGGACATCGGGAGGGGTGATAGAAAGTCTTGACCAAGCCACGGCCAAGGAAGTACTCCCCAAAACAGAATCTTGATCGCAGATACCCCAATCCGGTGTAAAGGGGGTTCTAACACCTTCGCCAGCATTCCTATACCTCTTTCCCCCTTGGCTACTTTCCTCCAGGAATTGAGGAACTTCTCGGCGAGGAGGATTCACTTGAGCCTCGGCCTTCTTTATCATCCGCTTAGTGACAGTTGGTTGATTTGCAGGACGGTTGTCTATCTCCTCAGCAGCTAAAAGATGAAGAGAAAACATTGGAATAAGAACAAACATAGTTCATAATGAAGTAATGAAGGAAAAATTACCCTCAAAAGAAAGAATGATGAGGCCAGCTTCAATAAGCTTCTTCTCAGTTAGAATAGTCCTATAGTGAGTGTGACCATCGTCATCAAGAAGCCTATCTCGATCTAACAATTCTTTGGAGCTAAGATCGCACACGAAGTGTAAACTATCATGTACAAACCCGAATTTCTTAACAAAGAAGTGACCCCAGTCGCTGCCTTCCCACTCCAAGACAACAAAGTCCCTCTCCCAGGAATGATAAGAGTCCGGGAAGGAGAAAGAGTTTACTATATGAGGAAGCCCACTTCTAAGCTGAAAGCCAATCCATCCCTGCTTAGAATCAAAGGAGTTCTTTACTGCGAAGATACTTCTAAACATGGTTGTACTCCAAGGGATTTCCAACTCGTGGCATCTCAACAAGAAGATGATTAAAAATCTCCAGGAATTGGGATATAGCTGACAAGGATGGACTTGAAGTTCTACTAAGAACCTGATGATGAATGCGTGAACAGGGAACCTAAACCCCGCCTCCAATGCTCCTTTCATGACGCATATCCTTTCGGGGTGCCAGTTGCAAGTTCTGTCCCCTGGATTTGGGAGGCATACCTTGATTGCGCTCGGAAAGTCGAAAGTGCTCCTAATCTTCTCAACATCCTTCTTTCTTAATTTAGAAGGACTATTAAAAGCAACTAAGCTTGAGCTATTGGGAAACGATTCTCCCATAATGCTGAGTAAATCTAACGTTGACTCAAACCGACGTTCAATATATCTAGGAGGCATGAGTTTTAGCTTACCTTTCATTGTTCGCGCCATGCTCCTTTTTCTGAAAGCCTCCTCCATGGAGAGTTGGGGGGGCAGCAGCTTTCTTGTCGGCCATCTTGAACCTTGAATCTTGAAACTCGAAGCTTGGACTTGGAAGCTTGAAAGCTAGAGAACTCAAGAGCTTTTAGAACTTAAGAAAGTTTGAGAAGTGAAGAAGTGAAGAGAAATGAAGGATGCTCCCCTCCTTTTATAAGGAAAAGGTGACCTGTTATCTCAGGTTGAAATACAGCTCGATTCGCATTTACAGGTCAAGTGTCGTTAAAATACGAAAAGGGGGCAAAAACTATCTGTTATGAATGGAAAGAGTCGTTAAAACTCATGATATTTTTGGAGAGAAACGGAGAATTTAAGTGAATATTCGGCAAAATATTCTACCAGATCAGTCATATGAGCTTAGGAAGCTAAGCACACTTAAGAAATGCTTAATTGGGAGATTAGTACTAAGCACTGGATTAGTGATGTGAATCAAGGTACTAAGTAAAACCTTAAATAAAGCTATGGATGGCCAACATTGATGTTAAGATTCCATATCGATGATCGATGTCGGTATGCGAAATTAAAACCACTAATAGTGACCAAGTCGATTCCATGTCGATGGTCGATGTCGGTATGTGAAAATCAAAATCTGGGAGGCCTAACATCGGCATGGGTTTTCTCCGCCCCATCCGACCGAGCATCCAGCCGACCGCCCCACGAGGGACGCCTCGGCCGACCGAGATTGGTCACCGGTACGGGTTTTTTAGCTCCGATTTTCTTTTAAAAAAAATATGTGGAAAATTTTCAGCCGACCGGGTCCCCGGCCGACCGGCCTTCCGAGAAGCCCTCCAGCCGACTGACCTCGACGGTCGATACGGGTTCGTTCCGGCCGATCGATGTCCCAGCCGACCGCCCCTCCATGTGCACGTCGGCCGACCGACGTCGACGGTCGGTACGGGTTTTTTTTGTTCGGCAGACCGCAACCGATCCTCGAGTCGGATTTGCAATTTTTTTTTTTTTCGATTCGGTAACTAAGAAAAGTGGAAACTAAGCACAGATTAGTGCCTGTTAGCATAGATGAGTGCCGATTAGCACTGTTTAGCACCGTTCAGTGCCGTTAGTGCCGTTTTATGCCATTTAACATCGTTTAACTCTGTTTAAACGATGTTTAAGGCTGATTAGAACTGTGTAGTGCCGTTTAACACCGATTAGTGTCGCTCAACATCATTGTAAATGCGTCGGTCGCTCCACGCTTTACGTTAAGATGATATTGATGAAAATACTCACGTAAGAGCAATAAACCCTGACCAAAGTCTCGAGTAAGGCCGTTATAACTTCGAGGAAAACCTGATCAGTTTTCCTAGAAGTTGGGGGGCAAATGATATGGGTTAAAAGTAAGCCCTAAGGATACATTTAATGTGGCATTAATTAGACCTAGAATGGTCCAAACGTGGGGCCCACCAGATGGGCCCAAACCCTAATTATAATATTAATTTCGTAATTAATATTAGGGGTCATAAACAGCTCAGCAAATAAGAATCAAACAAGGATACAACCCTTGCCTGACTTAGCCTCCAAGATATATATCTCAACATGGAAACTGATTCCTTAAAGGAATGAATCCAGAACCTTCCTTGAGGCGGTGGCTTGCCCACCAAGTCTCCTATTCCTACCATAATTCTTAGGCTTTTCAGCCTAAATAAAGGGTCAGACCCCTCATCTCAGAACTATGTCTTGGCTTGATTCTCAATAACGAGATACGTAGGCACTCTTGAGGATCGATTAGTCTCGATACACGGAAACAGCCATTAAAGCACGAAGCTCAACCTCCCTTAGCATTAAATACACATAAACCCTAATTGCAATTCAATAACCTAGTTTTTATTCCACAACAGTATATAAATTATACAAGGCTCTATATGATTTAAAACAAGCTCCAAGAGCTTGGTATGAAAGGTTGAGAAAGTTCCTACTAGAGAATGATTTTAAAATGGGAACTACCGATAAAACCTTATTTACGAGACAAGAAAATGATGATATCCTACTCGTACAAATATACGTGGATGACATCATTTTTGGTTCAACCAATGATGCACTATGTAAAGAATTCTCTGATAATATGAGCAAAGAATTCGAAATGAGTATGATGGGAGAATTAAATGTCTTTCTAGGATTGCAAATTAGGCAATCTAACGAAGGCATCCATATCTCTCAATCCAAGTATTGTAAAGAGATGTTAAAGAAATTCGAAATGGATAATGCCAAACCCATATCTACTCCTATGTCTACTTCTAAGAAATTAACAGAAGATCCCAACGGAATTCCCGTAGACACTAAGAAATATCGTGGTATGATCGGTAGTGTTAGATATAATTGATGTGATTTAATGTCAGTGTTTAAGTGTTACAGGTAAACAGAGTTTAACTTGTTAGTTGAAAGCAGTTGTACAGAGTTTGAGTATACGCTGATAGCTGGAAGTGCAAACGCTGACAGAAGAAAGCGTAAACACTGTTAGCTGAATACATGGAAGCGCAAACACTGTTAGCTTGGAGAGCAACAGAGTTTGCTAAAGTCTGTCTACTGGAAGCGTCTACAAGTCAACAGAGTTTGAAGATTAATTTAATATTAATATGGAAGCAATATCTTTGAAGATTGGATAGCTGTCAAAGAGATTGAGTTGACTTAGAAGACGTGTAGCAATCGTAATTGATATCAATTGTATAGCTTAATTTTAGGAGAATCAATTAACGATTGTACGTAGCTGTATATCTTATAAATACAGTTAGGTTAACCCTAGAAGGGTATCCATCGTGAACGAATATCATTCTTGTAACCTAAGCAGCTCTTTGTGATATTTTACATCACTGAGAGAGGAATTATTAATTCCAAACAGTTTTAAGAGTTAAAACGTGTGTTCTTGTTATTTATTCATACTGTACTTGATTATATATATTGTGTATTCGACCTAACAAGTGGTATTAGAGACAATCTGTTACTTTATTATAGTTTAAGATCCAAACACAATAGTAATCAATGGCAGAGATTCCTCCTCCATCAGGTTCTGAGAAAGCACCTACTACTGTTAGTAGGTATGAAACAATTAGGGTTCCAATACTGAAGCCATCAGAATATGCAATCTGGAAGGTAAAGATGACTATGTTTCTGGAAGCCACAGATCCAGAATATCTTGATAGAATTTATGAGGGTCCTCATAAACCTACTAAGTTAACTGCTGCTGCTGCTGGTGAGGAATCAAAGGTGGTTCCTAAGGAAAAGAAAGATCTAACTGCTGAGGATCTTTCATCTATTGCTAAGGATGCCAAAGTAAGGCACTTACTTCACAGTGCTCTTGACAATGTTATGTCTAACAAAGTGATTAACTGCACGACTGCAAAGGATATATGGGATGCACTTGAGGTTAGATGTCAAGGAACTGCTGCAATTAAGAAGAACAGAAGGAACATACTCACACAGGAGTATGAGCACTTTGAGGCAAAGTCTGAAGAAACCATGACAGAAACATTTGATAGATTCTGTAAACTGCTCAATGATCTATCATTGGTTAACAAAGAATATGATCTAGAAGATTCAAATCTCAAGTTTCTTCTTTCTCTTCCTGAAAAGTGGGATGTGAAAACAACCACCATAAGAGACAACTATGATCTTGCTGACACTGAGATTGATGAAATCTATGGACTGCTCAAGACTCATGAATTGGAAATGGAGCAGAGAAACAGAAGATCAAGCAGGAAGTCAAAGACTGTTGCACTGAAAGTTGAAGAAAAATCTTCAAAGAAGGAAGCATCAAGGAAGAAAGCTAAGGGAAAAGCCTTAGTCATACATTCAGAAAGTGGGTCATCAAACACTGATGTTGACTCAAACACAGATGGAACATCTGATTCTGAAGATGATGAGGAAAAGATGCAAATGGCTGCATTGATGGTAAAGACCTTCAAGAAGATGGGATACAAGAACTTCAAGAAGGGAAAGAGATTCTCCAAGGATTACTCAAAGTCTGACAAGAAGAATTTCAAGAAATCTGAGGGAAAGGACTTCAAATCTGGTAAGAAAGATAAGTCTGAGATTTAATGCTACAAGTGTAAGGAGATGGGTCACTATGCTCCTGAGTGCAAGAAGGGTAAAACTGAAAAGGCACTCTACACCAAAGGCAGAGATTGGGCAGACACTTCAGATTCAGATGAGGAAGTGAACTATGCACTCATGGCTACTACTCAGAATGAAGATGATGATCTAAAGGTACCCCCAACTACCTATGCTTATAATACTGATAATATAACTGAATTGAGAATTTATCTTAAAGCATTACATATCAGTTATAGGGATCAGACTTTAGAAAATAAGAGGATAAAAAATGAGTGCTCTCAACTCAAAGAGAGAAACAAACTTGTTGAGGAACAGCTTGAGAATATGAATAAAGTTCAGAAAGAAAGAGATGATGCTGTGTTTATAGAACAAGAGTTGCTAGGTAAGTATAAGCAACTAGAATCTGAATTGGAGGATACTAAACACATTATTAAAACTTGGACACGCTCTGGTAAAGACACTCAAGAGGTCTTTCAATCAGACACAGTAGGTCTAGGTTACTCTGAGGATGATGTGCTTAGGTTTCAGAATACAGTCAAGATAAGACCACCTCTTTCTACTAAGAAATTTGGAACATTTGTTCATGGGACTGTTAAAACTGAACATGGAACTGTTGACCATGAGCCAGTAAAAACCTGTGTAAAACAGGTTAATATTGGTTCAATGACAGATAAACAACTTAAGCATAAGCTTAAAGAAATAAAATCTGTCAACAAACAGAGAATGCCTAGGAAAAACAGAAATGGTAAGGTAGGCATAACATCAGGAATTAAGCCAATGCTTGCTACATTTGCACCTAGAAAAACTTGTTATAATTGTGGTAGCACTAATCATCTTGCTAGTTTCTGCAGTAAGAATAAGAACATTAATTCTTTGCCCTCTAAAACTGCAGTTAAAAATGATTATGTGAGGACTAGACCACAGACTTTATGTACACACTGTGGAAGTACATGGCATTCTATTTACACTTGCAGAGATTATCATGCTATTTACTATAATTACTATGAACCCAAGCCAAATTTGAAATGGGTTAAAGTAAACTCTGCAAATGTAAACTCTGAAAAAGTTAGCTTAAACTCTGATAATGTGAATTCCGTTGCAAAAGCTAACAGAATTAAGAAAGCCAAAGGATCCAAGCAAGTCTGGATCCTTAAAACTAACAATCAGTGATTGTTTGTGATTGCAGGGCACCAGGGTAAGTACCCTAGTCGTGGACAGTGGATGTTCAGGACACATGACTGGAAATAAAGCCCTGCTATCAGAGTATGAGGAGAAGGCTGGCCCAAAAGTTTCCTATGGAGATGGCAACATAGGACATACTCTGGGATATGGCAATATTAATCTTGGAAGTGTCATCATCACAAATGTAGCTCTAGTTCCAGGACTCAAGCATGATCTGCTTTCTGTGAGTCAAATCTGTGACAGAGGATATCATGTAGATTTTCAGCCTGAATATTGTCAAGTGATCAGTAAATCTACAGGGAAAGTTGCTCTAGTTGGAAACAGACACAATAACATCCATGAAATAAAATTGTCAACAAACTCGGATGGCAAAGCAGTGTGTCTGTCAACAAGAATGTCCAGTGAAGAGAGTTGGAAGTGGCACAAGAAACTCTCTCATTTGAATCTGAACAACATCAATGAGCTCATAAAGAATGATCTTGCAAGAGGACTACCAAAGTCATTATTGAATGTAGAAGGCCTGTGTGATTCTTGTCAAAAGGCCAAACAGAGAAAAGCCTCTTTCAAGAGCAAATCCGAGTCTTCAATTGTTGATCCTTATCATCTTCTACATGTTGATCTTTTTGGACCAGTGAATGTGATGTCTCTTGGAAAGAAGAAATATGCTCTAGTCATTGTTGATGAATATACCAGATACACATGGGTATATTTTCTTACAAAGAAGGATGAAACTGCATTAACACTGACAGAACATATATTACAACTGGACAAAGGGTCAGAAAATCAAGTGAAGATAATCAGAAGTGACAATGGAACTGAATTCAGGAATTCATCAATGGAAGAATTTTGCAAGAGCAAAGGAATCAAACAGGAGTTTTCTGCACCTGGCACTCCACAACAAAATGGTGTAGTGGAGAGGAAGAACAGAACCTTGATAGAAGCTGCCAGAACCATGCTAGATGAAGCAAAATTGCCAACATATTTCTGGGCAGAAGCAGTTCAAACTGCTTGTTTTACTCAAAATGCAACATTGATCAACAAGCATGGTAAAACACCATATGAATTGGTGAAAAAGAAAAAGCCAAATCTAAAATATTTTCATATTTTTGGATGCAAGTGCTTTGTGTTGAAGACTCATCCTGAACAGTTGACCAAATTTGACCTAAAGGCAGATGAAGGAATTTTTGTTGGCTATCCACTATCAACTAAAGCGTTCAGAGTTTATAATCTGAGAACAAGAGTGATCATGGAGTCTATTCATGTGTCATTTGATGACAAGAAAATAACTGGACTTGAAGATGTTAATGAATATGATCAACTGCACTTTGAAAATGAAGATTTAATAAACTCGGATGAGACAGATCTGACAAACACTGTTGAGGTCAGTTCTGAACCTCTACTGGTAAATACGGAAGAAACTCTTCAATCAGAAACAAGGGAAGAACCAGTTGAGGGGGAGCATGAAGAATCACATCAAAGTGATAATTCAAACACTGATAGTGACTCAGTTGATAACTCTGAATCAAACTCTGTTGATTCAAACTCTGATCGTTCAAATTCTGAGCAGTCACATTCAGGGGGAGCATTAGAAAATGAAGAGAGGCACCAAGAAAATCAGGAGAGCATGGATCAAGGGGGAGGATCACATGATGACAGAAGCAATTTGCCTTCTGCAAGAAAATGGACTAAGTCACACACACCTGATTTAATTATTGGTGATCCAGATGCAAAAGTAAGGACAAGAAGTGCAACAACAAATGAATGTCTGTTTCATGCATTCTTGTCACAATCTGAGCCAAAGAAAGTAGAAGAAGCTCTTAAAGATGCTGACTGGATAACAACAATGCAAGAAGAGCTAAATGAATTTGAAAGAAATGAAGTGTGGACCCTTGTACCAAGGCCAAAGAACAGATCCATTGTTGGTACTAAATGGGTTTTCAGAAATAAAACTGACAGTGAGGGTGTTATCACAAGAAACAAAGCAAGACTGGTTGCAAAAGGCTATTCACAACAGGAAGGAATAGACTATGATGAAACATTTGCTCCAGTTGCTAGATTGGAGGCAATCAGAATCTTTCTAGCATATGCCTCTCATAAGAAATTCAAAGTGTTTCAGATGGATGTAAAAAGTGCATTTTTAAATGGAAAACTTGAAGAAGAAGTGTTTGTGGAACAACCACCAGGTTTTGTAGATCCAAAATATCCAGACCATGTCTACAGGTTAGACAAGGCACTCTATGGACTTAAACAGGCACCAAGGGCATGGTATGAAACTCTTGCTAAATTTCTACTAGAAAGTGGGTTTCACAGAGGTACTATTGACAAAACTCTGTTTTACTTTCAATCTGGTAGTGACCTACTCTTAGTACAGATATATGTAGATGACATCATTTTTGGATCTACTAATGATAAACTCTGTAAGAAGTTTGCCAAGCTCATGCAGTCTAGATATCAAATGAGTATGATGGGAGAGCTAAGCTATTTTCTAGGCTTACAGGTGAAGCAAACAGATGATGGAATTTTTATCAATCAAGCAAAATATACCAGAAATCTTCTCAAGAAATTTGGCATGCTTGACTGTTCATCTGCAACAACTCCCATGGCAACTGCAACAAAACTGGACAAAGATACAGGGTCATCAGTGGATATGACAAGTTACAGAGGAATGATTGGTTCTCTACTCTATTTAACAGCTAGTAGACCTGATATCATGTATGCCACCTGTCTGTGTGCAAGGTTTCAGGCAGATCCAAGGGAACCACATTTAATAGCTGTGAAGAGGATTTTCAAGTATCTCAAGGGCACTGTAACTTTAGGGCTGTGGTACCCAAGAGAATCAGATTTTAAGCTACTTGGTTACTCTGATGCAGATTTTGCAGGCTGTAAGATTGACAGAAAAAGCACAAGTGGAAGTTGTCAATTTCTTGGTGACAGACTTGTGTCTTGGTACAGCAAGAAACAAAAATCAATATCAACATCTACAGTTGAAGCAGAGTATATTGCTGCTGGTAGTTGCTGTGCACAGATTCTATGGATGAAGAATCAATTGCTGGATTATGGGTTGAGGTATAGTAAAATACCTATTTTCTGTGATAATCAAAGTGCTATTGCAATGACAGGTAATCCAGTACAACACTCAATGACCAAGCACATCAGCATAAGGTATCACTTTATCAGAGAGCATGTAGAGGAAGGCAATATTGAGCTTCACTTTGTGCCTACAGATCAACAACTTGCAGATGTCTTCACAAAGCCTCTAAGTGAAGCAGCATTTACAAGACTGGTCAATGAACTAGGGATGGTATCTGGTTTTGACTAAACATGTTGGTTAGACTCAAACTCTTCTAATAAAATGTGCTGCTCATATTTCTGTAAATTGCTAAAGTGCTATGTGAATCTTGTTAATTAAACTCTGTCAGCATAATGGTTGGTCATACACTGTTAATATGTTTGATAAACTCTGTGAATTCTGAGTTGATTTTTGTCTGAATGAAAATACCAATGAAGAAAAATGTATGAAGCATGATTCTCAGTGAAAAATCAAGATTCTTTCTGAGTCACTGCGATCCAATCAGAAATTGTGCAGTAAGTTAACACAGCATGATACTGTTTCATATTTAGAGCATCTCTTAGTTTATTTGATCCTAAACTCTGAATCTATGAATACTGTATGCATTGCCTCTCATGAATAACTCTGATATTGATGAACTCTAAACTCTGATTAGTAACACTCTGTTTCCAAGCCATACTTGATTCTTGATGATTCTTTGTTTGCACTTGTGAAAATTTTAAAACTTGAGATGTGTCATTGTTTAGTTTGGTGAGAAACAGTTCATGTCTGCACCTTGTGAGATTTTGAGCCGAATAAGTGATTGATACATTTTATATCAATCAGATTTTATTGATGTGTGATGTTCATCAGTAAGTATGTTGCTCTAGAACTTGCATTAAACCATTTTGAGACTACATGATATATGTGTGCATGAAAATGATAAAGGCACTAGGATTTACCATCTTTCTTCAAACACTGTTCAAAACATCTTTGAATACTGTTCATAAACACTGTTCATAAACACGACCCTTAGTAAACCCCTTTGAGCCTAATTAACTGCTCATTTTTCTTGAATACTGAAGTATTAAGAGCAGTTATCTCCTTTTGATAAATCAAATTCAAGCAGGTGAGTGTTTCTCAAAAGAAAGCTTACTCAGTATATATATATAAAAAAAAAGGTATATATACTGATCATCTTGTACAAATATGTACTAACAGTTTGACTGAACATTTTGATCTGATAAATTGTTCAGTTAGAAATTCTCATGCTAAAAACATCTCTTCTCATCTGTTTGATCTTACTCCATTACAACCCTGAACAAAGTCCTTTTGATTTGTGCATATATGTAATCGGAGTGGTGTAGATTTGGTGGAAATTCAAGCTTATGGTAGTATCTGCTTTTACTAATTGAATTTGAGCGAAAACACTTCACCTAAACACTTGTGTGCAGTGAGAGTTTGTGAGGAAATCCTTGACATGTAACTCACTGAATGATGCTTTGATGCTTATCTCCTGATCTTTTTGTCTATAATGACTGTGTGCTTACTTGGATAATCATGAACATAAATGGGAACAGGGATATTCAGATTTCTGTAATTAAGAAACTACAGAGTTTAGCATTCATCATATACTCCGTGTTTAATATGAGAGTTTGTGCATTCAGTGTTTATTGATTTGATTTATGGATTTTATGAAAGATTAGATGCTATAAAAATTGATTTGGTAAACTCTGCTACTCACACACAAAAATCACAACTGTGCATTTTTGAAAGGGTTTTTGTGATAAAGGTTGAAAATTTGACAAACACTGATTGATTGTGTTACGTACTCTAAGGTAAATTTTCATTAAGATAATTTGAAAATTATGGAGTAAATGGAGTGGTTGACAACTGTTAATTAGTGTATTTAGTGGTAAAGTGTCTTGATAAATGGAACGACAACAGTAATAATGGCTTTTACTGCGCGTGTATTAAGTGAATCGTTGCATGTTTGACACGTGTCCCACTTTCACCCACTCACTCATCGTTATGTATCACTTTTGCACTTCTCAAGGGAACGGTTGCGTGTTTTCAAGTAAAAACATTTGAGTTTAATTTTTAATTACTACTCAAATTACTTTTTGCCACAATCATTACTCACCCACTCATATTCACTTTACCAAAACACAGATCTCTTTCATTTTTCACTTTGGCATTTTCACAAACACCTTTCTTACATATCATTTTCACAGTTGCTTTTTGCTTATTTCTTGATCTAATGGCAACAAAACCTTTCACTTCGTTTGGTCTACGTTTTGTGCCTAACAATTATGCAGCTTTACTTGAGAACGACCGGGCTCCTGAGGCGTTTCACCTAATGCAAAACTTTCTTCGCGATTCTGAGATTGGACAAGCGTTGGTTGAACCGGCTACTCTATCTGCTTCTCAGGTTGTCACCTTCTGGCAAAACTCAAGGTATATAGAAGGAGGTGAGAATGGAACTCCGTCTATCATCTTCTCTCATGAAGAACAAGAGTTTGTGATTACTCCACAAACTGTTCGTGATACCATGGATTTCGACACACATACTTCGTATGCTGTTGTCTCTGAGCAAAATCTGAGAGAGATGCTAACAGAGATTGGGTATATGGAATCACTTGCAAAGCTGGGCAGTGTGAGGAGGCCGAATCTGAGAAAAGAGTGGAATTTCTTCTTTGACTGTATCACCAGGACATTCCAGAAGAAGGTCACCAACTGGGATGCTATTCCAATGGATAGTCTGCAAATTGGGTATTCTCTACTCTATGGCAGTAATTTTGATTATGGTCGTTATGTGTTAATGAATTTGGGTGATAAGTTGTCAGAGTCTACTACAATTTATTTTGCTAGATTTTGTCAATTATTGTTCAATGCATGTGTCCCTGGGTTAACAGTTGATGAAGCTGATGAGATTCAACCTTTTAGAGTCACTAAGAGAATATTCTCTGATATGACTAACAAAGATGTTGGTAAAGACATACCTCCTTTTGTATTGCCACTTGCCTTACAGAACTTTGTCAATCAACCACAAGATTCTCCACCACCACAACATGAACCACATCAAACACAACAACCAGAAACACAACCTATGCCTGAACCTTTAGCCACTGATCGTACAGAAAACATACCATCTCAACCTATACAATCACCTGAGCCAACACCAACAACCACTGTTCATCCTATATCACCTCAAACCCAAACTGAACCAATGAATCCAACACCAACAAACCCTGTCACTACTACTCACCCACAACAACCATCTAAGTCAAAGAGAAAAAAGCATGCTGCACTTAACACGAAACATTCTAAGGCTAAACAGACATCTCCAAAGGCTGTTTATTCTAGAAGATTCAAAGAAAGGGCAAACAGACCTTCAACACCACCAGCTGAGGACAGTTCTAGTGAAGATGAAGAACTGATTGCAGTACCTCAAGCTAAGAGGAGAAGTCTCATTCTTACTGATTCTGATGATGAGCATGTTGATGAGGCTCAAGAGAAAATCTCTATTGATATTCCTACTGGTGAGACAGAGGTTATCATAGAACCTATTATACCAGAATCAGAAGTCAAGATTGCTGAACCAGAATTTGTTAAGGTTCAACAAAATGAAGATGTTACAGATGCTTTGCCAACAATGGAAGAGTTTGATGAAACTCCAATTTCTTTTAATCATGAAGCATCTACTCCAACACTCATGGAGGTTACACATTCTGTTGATACTGGTGTTGCTGATGGGCCTACTGTTGTTCTTGAAGACACTGAGGTTGCATCACACACTGAATTAAACTCTGATGCCCATCATGTTTCTGATCATGGTGAGGAGGTTGATAAACCAGAGAAGATTATTTCTTCAGAGCAGACTCAAGCTGATAAAGGAAAACAGGTTGCTCAAGAACCTGTTGCTGCTCAAGATGAAGACATTGCTTCTGTTGCCCCTACTCATGAGTCAATGAGTGATTCAATTGAAGACAAGAGTACAGGAGCTGAAAAAGCACAAACTCAAGCTGATGGTCAGAAAACAGGAGAAAAACCAGATTTTGCTGGGCCTTCTGTCAATGAAATTGATGATGATTATTTGGCCAAACAAACTGCTGATTGGTACAAGTCAGAGTGTATTTTTCCTCCTGGAAGGGCAGCTATGTTTCTCCAAGCAAATTCTTCGAAGATTACAAATCCAGAAATTTTTACTTGTTTGCAAGGAACAGTGATTCAAATCAAGACCTTGAATCATAGATTTGATGATACTCAGAAATCTATTGTTGATCTTCGAACAGAGGTTGCTACTCATGAGGAGAAAGCTCAACTAGCTAATGCTAAGCTTTTTCAACATTTCTCCAGAGCTCAAGCAAATCTTAATGACAGACTGAGCAAAGTTGAACAGAATCAGCTTTTACTGACTGAGAAGGTTGATTCCATTGCAAACTCTCTTGAGTTAATCACCTCGATTCTGATTCAAGATGGTGATGATGTCAAAAAGGGGGAGAGAATTGCTAAAACCAAGTGTAAGCAAACTCAAACTCTGTCAAAGAAAGATCATCTTGATGATGAAGGTACCAATGCTGATAAGGGCTTAAGGAATGCAAATCCTAGACAAGGACATGGAAGGTCTACAAGGTCAAAGTCAAATTTGGTGATAGATACAAATATACAGAGTACTTCTGGTTCAAAGCCAAAGGATTTGTCATTCACTGACAATCCACAAACAGATGAAGAATTGGCTGCAAAACTATTTCGTGAAGAGAATGCTGAAGCTACACTTGAGGATATTCAAGCTGAAGAAAAGCTGTTGCACAAAGAGCATTTAAAAGCTCAAAAGTCCAAGAAAGTGAAGAAAATTTAAAGCTTCAAAGTCTTCAAGGCCTGTAATGAAAGGAATTGAGATTAAAGAAAAATTATCTGGTATTCAAGAAGAAGAAGAAGAAGAAGAAGATAAAGGAAAGCTGATTAGAAAGTCTTCTCTTGATGCCAAGCTGAAGTTAAAGGGGGTGATGGGTGAAGAGAGCAAGAATAAGATGATAGTTACAACCTCTGTTGATACACATGTTGTACAGAAGAATGAAGACACAACCTCTATTGCTGCACAAGTTGTGACCACACCACTATTGTCTACTCAGTTGAAATCAAAGTTTGGAAAAGGGGTTCTTCATGATTCAAGTCTAGCAGCTCCAGCTCCAGCTACAGCTCCAATGGATTTCACTGATGATAGAGCTTTATCTGGTAAAATCGGATACAACAAAGGAGGCATAGGCTCATATAGGGATAAAAGACAAAATGTTGCTCCCAGAGATCTTTCTTCACTGTCTGTTCCAGGTCGTGGTGTCACTCAAGAGAGTTTAGACAGACTGGAGTCAGTACAGCTTGTTTATCAGAAGAGTTTAGGGAAGGATTTTCTGTTATATTTCATGGCTGATGGAACAGTGTTCAAGATTGCTGAGAGTGATATTGATTTAAAATACTGGGAAGAACTAGAGTATGTTCTGTATCTTTTCAGAGTTAGAAATCAAAGAGCTCAGTCAGTTGCAAATGTGCTTAGACAAAAGATGATTCAGAATCTTGCACGAAGAAATATGAAGTACAACAGCAAGTATGTTCCGAAGTACAGAGATTGGAATGGGAATCTGATAGAAATGGAAAAGGGGACTACAAAGCTGAAGACTGATCTTGGAATTACTGTTCTGGATTTTAATGTGAAGTCTGAAGAAGTGAAGTATATCAGATTGGGGAATGAAATGAGAAGAAACAAGATCTATGATCTCAGAGCTGCTATCTTTCAAACTGATGAGAATGATCCATATTTAAGAGAGATCAAGGAAGCTATGCAGATTGAACTTGAAAATGCTGAGAGGAGATTGTTGATTGATTATCTCAGAACAACTCCAGATCTTGAGGAGGTTAGGTAGACAGAATTTGTAAGTAATTCGAATTTTCTGTAAATTTTGTTAAGTCAAGTTTAAACTCTGATTATATGTTAAACACTGTGTTTTTATTTGTTTGTTTTGACATCATCAATTACTGTGAACTTGTACATTTTTCTAATGAACAAGTTGGGGGAGATTGTTAGATATAATTGATGTGATTTAATGTCAGTGTTTAAGTGTTACAGGTAAACAGAGTTTAATTTGTTAGTTGAAAGCAGTTGTACAGAGTTTGAGTATACGCTGATAGCTGGAAGTGCAAACGCTGACAGAAGAAAGCGTAAACACTGTTAGCTGAATACATGGAAGCGCAAACACTGTTAGCTTGGAGAGCAACAGAGTTTGCTAAAGTCTGTCTACTGGAAGCGTCTACAAGTCAACAGAGTTTGAAGATTAATTTAATATTAACATGGAAGCAATATCTTTGAAGATTGGATAGCTGTCAAAGAGATTGAGTTGACTTAGAAGACGTGTAGCAATCGTAATTGATATCAATTGTATAGCTTAATTTTAGGAGAATCAATTAACGATTGTACGTAGCTGTATATCTTATAAATACAGTTAGGTTAACCCTAGAAGGGTATCCATCGTGAACGAATATCATTCTTGTAACCTAAGCAGCTCTTTGTGATATTTTACATCACTGAGAGAGGAATTATTAATTCCAAACAGTTTTAAGAGTTAAAACGTGTGTTCTTGTTATTTATTCATACTGTACTTGATTATATATATTGTGTATTCGACCTAACAGGTAGCTTGCTTTACATAATTGCAAGTCGTCCCGATATACAATATAGTGTTTGTAAATGTGCTAGATTTCAAGTAGCACCTAAAGAGTCTCATCTGTCCGCGGTAAAAAGGAAATTGAGATATCTAAAAGGAACCACTGACGTAGGTCTTTGGTATCCGAAAGGAGTACCATTTGAATTAGTATGTTTTTCTGATTCGGACTATGCCGGGCATTTAGTCGACAGAAAAAGTACAAGCGGTACATGTCAGTTTCTGGGAGGATGCTTGGTCTCTTGGTTTTCCAAAAAACAAAATTCAGTATCTATCTCCACAACAGAAGCTGAATATATAGCGGCTGTCAAGTGTTGCGCTCAAATATTGTGGATGAAACAAACACTAGCCGGCTATAATATTAAATTTGATGTAATATCCATCTTATGCGATAACATGAGTGCTATAGACCTTAGCAAAAATCCCGTGTTACACTCAAGATATAAGCATATAGATGTGAGACATCATTTTCTACGTGATCATGTCAATAAAGGCGATATAAAAATGACTCATATCGAAACTGAGTACAATCTAGCCGACATTTTCACAAAACCATTAAATTCCAAAAGATTCTCTAAACTCCGTTTGGACTTAGGAATGTTGGAATTACCAAAATAGTGGTTTATATATTTATATAAATATTATCTATATTTATATATATATTTTCTGTGAAAATATTTATCATAAATTATCTCAAGAAAAAGAGATCTTCTTGATCGGATTCTAAGGGACTCTAAAACTCAGATTCATCGATAACGATAACATATGAAACTTTATCGATCGGGTTTTATTGAAATTCTTATTATTTTATCAATTAGATAAAACTATTCGAATAGATATTTTTGAATTAAATTCGAAAATATTTTGAGATATTAATTATGATATTTAAATTCCCATATAAAGAATCAAAACATTAGAATATTTTCAAATATCTATAAATTATTATTTAATTATTATATTATATATTTGATTTTACAAAAATTATTTTCATAAAAATTGTATAATATTTTCTGATTATTTTTGGTCAAATTCGACCCAGTCCAGCTTTAAATCAATAATCCAGCCCAGCTTATGTATTCTCTTGACCCGGCCCAAGTTATACAAAACCCTACCATCTCGTCCGTTCATTTATATGATGGATTAATCCTGGCCCTTGATCTCAGAAAATACATATACAATACTTACACGACTTGTTCATTTTAGTGTGTACTGTTTACATAGCCTCTCTTATCTCTCTAACCCTAAAATCTCTCTGCCCTCTCTCCTCGCGCCTCTCTCATTTCTCTTCGATTCTCGACTTAAAACCCTAATTCTCTTGGTCTATCTGGCGATTAAACACTTTATATCATATAATTTATACATCTATGTGTCATTTAATCGATTTAATCGATACTCTCAAGCTGGGATTGGTAAAAACGAAAGAACTGGAGTTCAGATCAACGATTTTAGTTATAAATCGTTTGATGAAACTCAAATTCAACATATATATACTTTATATACACATAAACACACACTCACCGTTTGTTTTTGTTGAATATTTTCAAAACCCTAACGAGTTTCCATGAGAAATTGATTACAGGTTATCGATTCATTCAAGAGATGTGATTTTTAGTAAAGAAACAAGAAATTAGTAATGGAATCATCACAAACTCGGTTGATTCTTGGTCGATCTATTATAACTCAGTGAGTCGACTCGGGCAACTCGGCTACAACTCAGTGAACTGACTCGGAGGTTAATTCAATCCGCGATTGAGTTAACCAGGTAAGTCCTGAGTAACTGTTTACAGTTCTTGGGCTCTGGTAACCTCGTAATCCCCTTGATGAAGTGGTTATGTGTAATCTTAGGTCGATTTGCATATTAAATGTTATATGTTACTATTGGGAGTTAAAGTTGTGTAACTGATTTAATATTAAAAGGTCATGAGTCTTTGTTTTCGATGATTATGTGAACTTAATTCAGTACTTTGTAGTTATCTACGAAATGTCTTTAATTAATGATTTATCGAGTCAATTAGTGCTTAAGATATCTTTGAAAAAAAATTTAACTAGTTTTTATTTATACCTGTTGAGTGCTAACTGCTGTAAAATGAATAATATGTTTTGATTTGTATGTGTGCAATATGTTGACTTAGTCAGCTATATGAGTATTGACAATTCTATCATGTTGAATGAATAAAATTAGCAACAGTATTTGAAGTACTAGTTAACTGCTCTTATTGTGTTAATTCTTAATTATGTGTTGTTTGGAATTTAATTATGACTATGCACCCTGATATATAGTTGATAATGTGAGCTGTGCTGATACTACTTTGACTCAGTCAACCCATGTGCTGTGTTGTGAAATTGATTGTTTATTATTAGCTACAATGGTTGAATATTGAAATTAATTAGAGTGTATTTGCAGTATCTATACAGTCATGCATACACTACACACAATGCCTTTGCACTAAGACCTGGCCGGGAATCCCTTAGAGAATCCCAGTATCTGGATCACTGGTGTATTCGGCCACATTGAAATTAAGAACATTTCATTGTGCATTCTTTGATAAATTACTCTAAAAATGTATGTTACATTTTTTATGGTATGCATATGGTGCACTGCACTAACTTATGTGTTAAATGGTACATTATTTACATGTTTTGTGCTGTATAGTTGGCATTTAGAGTATAATATCATATTTTGACCCTCAAAAGCTTTGTAAAACTTTTTGGTCTGTCTACATCACATCCATCAGTTGTACCCACATTTAATGTTGGCACATATTCACAAAGAACCTGCATATATCTCTTCAAAATTGCATGACATCATTGTGGACCCACTGCAAATTAGTTATCCTTATTGCATTTCTTGTCTGCTGAAATGTCCTCTAAATAGTAACTGCATTGTACTATGAACTGTTTACTTGTAGACTTTATGCTTCTTGAGTCTCAAAAATATACTCCCTCTGTCTCATCCATTTGTTTACACTTTCCTTTTTGGGATGTCCCATCCAATTCTTTACATTTCTAAACTTTCCTAAAATAGTAAAGTTTTATAATATAAAAATTAACTACATCTACTAATTTTCTCCACTAACTCATTTTATACATTATATAGTGATGGGTCCCACCACTTTACTCATTTTTCCTACTTCTCTCCTCCATCTTTATATTTATCCTTGGTCTCCGTGCCCAAACCAAATGTAAACATTTGGTTGGGACGGAGGTAGTATTCCTTATTCTCATATAATACCCATATGCATGCATAACACTGTTTGCATATCTCTGCACAACCTGTTTGCATTTTTCGAAAAACTATATCTTGGACTCATTTTACAAAAGATACTAAGTTTTGAAAACCCCTGCTATTCATTTATGTTTCACACTGTTTAGTCATCTTTTAGTGTGCATGAATAGAACTGTTTTGATAATTCAAATTTATGAATTTCTATATAAAAGCATATCATTGTAATTGCATACACACACACATACATCCATCTCTGCACTCATTCTCTCCTTAAACTTCATGGAATTTCAAAAACTACCTTCAAACCCTAACCCTAAATCTAATTCCTCTAGTCCATTTCTTCTTGAAGACATGGAAAAGAACCAGTTCATCCATTCAAACTCTTCTTATTTTAGAGTCATACCACCAAGGATTCAAAAACTCAAAAACAAAAAGCTTAAGAAAAATTTTAAAAGCCCTTCTATCCCCTTTTACCAAAGCTCTAAGTTTCAAATACCAAACACAACTAGCCCTCGACCTAGAAAGCCTTATTGGCCTAAGGTCTACACTAGAAACTTGTCTCACAAATCACTTCCCACAACTGCACCAAAAACTTATCCCCCTCCTCAACTCATTGACATCTCACACACTAAAAAGTTTATCGACATGCTTAAGAATGTCCAACCTGGTATTAATACTCAGTTTAAGGGTGAGGTAGAAACTATTGTTAAGAATGCTAGATGGGAAGGGTTAGCTACACACCTAGGAAAGGGGTATTTTCCACACCTCATGGGAGAGTTTTATTGTAACTTGAGAATAGTTAAAGGCTTAGATGGGATTATGCATTTCACTACATCACTCAACAAGAAAACCATACTAGTGGACCATGAGACCATTAATATTGCATTGCATCTTCCTGCTCACTTGATTGATCATAATCATCCATGCATTGACATCTATGCTTGTTTCATTTTTAACCAAGATGAGTTTAAACTCATGCTTTCCACCTTTTGTGATTCTGATGTACCACTTGGTTTATGTGACAAACATTGTGGTATTCATTACAAACACTTCACTCCTGTTTTTCAAAATCTGGCCTTGTTTATTCGTGCTAATGTGCTGCCCAAACCAAATCAAAGAAAGTATTTTGATTTCTTTGATATGAAAATCATGTTTATGTTGCTTCTTAACAAGATTGATTTCAACATTTCATATGTAATCTTGCTTAATCTGATAAATGATAATCTTGTGGGTATGGACTTATGATATCATCTCTTTTTAACTTTTGCCATATACACACACACACTGATCACTCTCTACTTGCTGATTCTCAAATCACAACTAATCATGTTAAACCTCAAGTGCCTTTGATAATGTGTCAACCTCAAGAAGTCTTTTCTTTAGACCTTCCTAGAACCATTAGGGAAGAGGACATCTATCTTAATAAGACTCAATCTGCTCGAATAATGTTTGAAGAGCAGAATCTAGAGATTAGAAGGCTTAGAGAGGAAAATGAGGACATTAAAAAGAGACTAGGTTTTATAGAAAGCTTAGCTGCCTTCACAATAGGTCAAAATGGGGTAAGGGACATGGAGATTATCAGTTCTTATCAGGTTCAAATGGTTAATAATGAGGAGATGGTTAATGAAATGGAAACTCTAGGGGCTAATAATCTTGATAATAATGGGTTACCTGATTTGGTTGGTGAATATGGGTTTGTTGATGCTATGGAGGATGCCATTGCTTGACTGTATTGCTTGCTTCTGTTTTTGAATGCTGCTGTTACTGATCACTGCTGGCTCTGGTTTCTGTTTGAATTCTGCTGGCTTTAATCTATGCTGTTGTCTTTGATATCTGCTCAAGTTGGCTACTTATCTGGTTTTGTAGCTATGATTATACTCTGCTCTCTAGCTGTTCTAGCCACTTTTGATGTTTTTATGTATAATCTCTGCTTGTAATGTTTTGTTAAGTCTGGTTATGACTGTGAGTATATTTATCTCACATGTGACTTTGGTCTGTAATCTTGTTTTTAAGTTTAGTTGTCTGTACTAGTTAGTATGACTTGTTGTAAGTCATGTAGTTGGGTTGTAAGTTGAGATGGCTGTAGTACCTTGTTCTAGTTAGAGGGTGTTTGGGATTGCTTAAAATAAGTTACTTTTCACTTAATGGAGGTGTTTTTAACTTAAAAGGAGAAAGTAAAGTTGTTTACTTTAAGTTGAATGAATGTGTTTGGGTAATTTTGCTTAAAGTTAAATGGGAATTTAATAATTTTGACTTAAAGTGATATTTGACTTAAAAAAATTTTAAATTCATGATATTTAAGCTTTACAAGAATTTTGAAAAAATAAAAAAATAAAAAAATTCCATAAGTCATAAGTCATAAGTCAAAAGTACCTAAATGTAACTTCTGACTTAAAGCAGTTTTTTAACTTAAAACCGTCTTAAAGCCACGTTACACAAACATGCACTTTCTCCTTAAAGCCAAAAGGAAAACGCAATATGCGTTAAACAAACAGGCTCTTAATCAGTGTGGTTCATTGATTGATAAAGAACAATTTTGACTCATAATGTAATCTCTGCAGTTGTCAAACTTGTTGATCTTATTATATTTTTCATCATGTCAACATAATTCGTATATTATTTATCTGCTGTGCAAAATATGTCCTTGGCTTGTTTCAAATCCCCTGCAAACTGGTAAGTTTTGCAAACTACTGGAACGATGCTCACAAGGTAAAATCATTCTTTTGCAGATTGTGGTCTCAATATTTTTCAAGAATGTAAAAGTGTTGTAATAATAATATTCAAACCTGTATTAGTAGCAAAAGTTGTAATCTTGAAGAACTTCTGTATTTAATTTGTAGTACAACAATTGTAGTTCTCTAAGGTCCTTGGACTTAATTATGTAACTTATGATGTAAGCTGTTAAGAATGTATTAGCATCAGACCCTGTATCTAGGCTCATTGCTTGTAAAATGTTGGATGTTGGAAATTGCCATGTCATAAATTATAATCTGGTTAGATCGACATAGTTTTTGTAAAAGGCCCAGGTTTGTACTGACTGACTACTTGTGAAAATTGTGTAAAATTATAAATTTCAGTTTATACGACACATTTTATGCTTGTATTATGAATCTTACGTAGCGTGAAATAAGTATGAGCATATAATTTGGATTTGATTAGTTTAAATATTGATCGAAAACAGCATGCGTTTTATATGTTTAACCCAATTTCTTAATAAAAACTTATTAATACTTGTTTTCGGATTCTTGAGTAACTTAAGATCACATCACATATCTGTAAGAAGTATAATTAATCAATATTGATATACTGCAATACGAGTTTTTTTTTACTTTCTACTCATGCGCTCTTATAACATATATGCACGAATACAGTGTTAAGAAAAAGTAGAGAATTTTCCATGCTTAGCTTCTCACTTATATCTTCAAACGGTATCTATGCTTATTAATAAAGTATTTTCCAGATTTTCACTGCTAAACTTGACTTTAGACTATGTCCGTAAGACTATATCTCAATAACAAAAGGGGAAGAGAAAAATTAGTTTTGGTTCTATACCAAATAAAAGGCGAAGAAATATTTGTTTTAAGGAGAAGAGAGAAATTATTTTTGGCACTTTACCAAACAAAAGGGGAAGAGAAAATAGTAAATACTATTAATTCAAAAAATTTAAAATTTTGCTATATTATATCTCTTTACACCATCTGACTAATTGTTTTATTTTGCAGGAATCAATTTAGAGAGGAATGTTAAGTAGCATTCTCCTTACTCTTTATGTGCGAAAATATTTTTCAAAATATCATGCATACACTAAGGGGAAGCACACACTTTTAAAATTTAAATTTTATGTTTGTTTGGCAAATACCAAAAAGGGGAAGATTGAAAGGATATCTTTGATATAATATTTATTTTGGTATTTGTACGATTTAACATAAAATTTAAATACACGTAGAATCCTCTCCACCAGGTCATTTATTTAATTGATTCGGTCAAAAGTCAAATGGTCAACTCTAGCAAAATTTATCATCCTATTTTAAATATAAGAGATATTCCATTTTCGCTGAAAAATCAAAATATATTTTACGGAATATATCTCTACACTAACGCAATAAGATCGAAGAAGAAATATCGAGGTTTGATATTTTTTAGATCTTCACTGCGATATGAATAAGGCAACAAGCTTGAACAAAGAATATTCGAGATTTAATATTCTTTAGAGAACTCGTGCCAAATTAAAAAACGATCAGTTTTATTCAAAAAATATTCTGTCTTCACACTCAAAATATTTTTCTCATCCTAGAAAAGACTTTTTATCCTCAATAATATTTTCCTCTCGCTCCAGAAATATTTAAAGTAATTTTTCTCCCGATTCGTAATTGTCTCACATTTCGGAGAAAATTATTTTATTCACTCAAAAATATTTCCCACACTCTCAAAATGTTTTATATATTAGGAAATATATTCTAAGTATTTATTCTAGTCAAGACATTGGTCAAAAGATTTATCTATTTCAAAGAAAGACCAATCGTATCTTATTCGGAACCGAAAGTTGATTTAATCGTTTTAAATCCAAATAAAATACTTTCACTTGCTAGAATGAATTGAAACTTGAGATTGATCATTTAAATGCTATTTTCTATGCATGTTAAAGTTTCGTAAATTTTTGGGAATTTTGGTCCGGGCACGAAAATCGAGACAATTAGTCAACAGTTGACCACGCTTGACCAAGTCAACCTTGACCAAAATTGACCAAACTTTTCAGAATATTATTTTATAATATTTCTAAATGCTCCATAATTTTAGAATTATTTATTGGGTGTTTTCATATTTATCGGGTATTTAATTAACTATATTTGGTTCGTATCTATTCGTTAATTAGAACGAGTGGTATATTATAATATAGATTCAAAGTGCTGGGATTTTTGGCTCATCCACTTGCAAAGAAACATAACTTTACATGTTGGCAATCCAAGTGAAAGCCATGTCACCAATCCACACCTTTTCAATCTTAACCACTCCCTTACATCTAAATCTCAACCATTCATTCCACCCAACTCTTTCTATAAATAAACCCCCTCATCCACCCAATTAAAACACAAGATAAGAGCCATAGAATTGCTGGGATTTTTGAAGTAAACACTCTCTTTCAATATTCAAACACTCTCCTTATTTACTTCATCTCAAAAACCTTCTCTCTCTCAAATATATATCCATATATACAAGGTTTTTGATACACCAAGCTTAGTTCCACCCAACCAAGCTTTATCCAACCAAGCAAGCTCATCTACTACCACTTTCCGGCCTCCCGAAGGGCTGCCCAAGTTCGACCAAGTGCAAAAATCCAGCCGAACCTCCGGCGAATTTTTCCGGCGAACTTTTTCGATCGTTTTCCAAAGGTGGTAAGTTTTAGCTTCGTCTTTGTGTCTTAACCGACCAAATTTATATAGAGATTTTCTATTAACTTCTATACTTCATCTTAATCTCTATACTTGGATCTATAAGATTTCAAAGGTCTCTTTATTAAAAGAGAAAGAAATTATCCGACAAAAGTCGAGGTTGTAACGATTAAGTATTTCTACGGATTCTCAACTAGCATCTTTATTGCTTCATGAGATATTCTTTAAATAAATACTTCGTTCAGCAAATACTTCATATAGCACAAGTTTAGCCACTTGTTTATCGATCTTACTTTTTATTCGTTAGTGCCTATAACTAATCTAGTGCAAGAAGTAAAAGAAGAGTATACTTTGACATTTGTATTTAGTCAAAATAAAGTATACATCTTAAAAGCCTTAAGCATAAAAGCTTAAAGGACTTTATATATAATCAAACTCCGAGATCTATATTTTATCTCATCTTTCCGGAGTATTGATATTTGACATAAGTCAAGTTGTAACGAAAAGTATTTATACGAATTCCTACTAGCATCTTTAGTGCTCTCCGTGGGTTATTCTTGAAAGATACTTTGTACAACACAAACTTCTATTAAGCACAAACTAGCCACTTGTTTTTATTACAATTACGTTTAGTAATTGTAGTGGCACGTGCAAGAAGTTAGCCGTATATCTTGACATTATATTTGTCCAAGAAAGATATACATATCGAAGCCTTAAAGCACTATAGCTTTTAATAAAGGTCTTCTAATATTACTCCATCCATCTTCCTATTTATTTGGAGTAATTAAAAGTATACTTTGATTATAATTTAATATCAAAGGAAGTATACTTAAATCATAAACAATATAACTTAATATTCTTATACGAATATTAAAATTTACTTTGGATCTAGTACCGTAACATACTAATCCAAACTTTATATATCATTCATCATATTTGTTTCGTAGATATTGTTTGTCTAACTTTTGTAGTGAGGTGAAGTTGAAGTGAGGTGATTCTCGTTCTAAGACCCAAGTCCTAGACGTACTAGCGGGAAGTTAGTAGTCTTCGCACCGTGAGGAAGAGGAAAGACCCGAGACCTTTCATCTAAGACCCAAGACCGACAAAAGCCAAGGATAAATAGTCTATGTTAGTTACAGAGGCATGCCTGTATACATCTAATAACAAGCTTAATTGTTTGTAATGCTTTGCATTACTTACATGACCTCTTAACTGAGGGAACCTCTAGTTGTATAGTTTCTGTTTGTATTGTACTTGTAGTAGGCATCAAATCCTAGTTGTGTAACTGTACTTATAGAGTCTAGAATAATGCTTGAAAGAAGTTCCAAGGTTCATGCCTCAAGCAAGGAGTTAAAGACTGTCAAATAATCACAGTTGGGATTTGAAGAAATGAAGAATTTGCTTAAGTACCAATTCGAGAAGTATATTTGTCTATTCGAGAAGTCCAGCATTCGTGAAGTCAGGGATTCGATATCTCAAGACACTATTCGATATCTCTGAATACACTGTTCGATATCTCAGAGATTCGATATGTCTATGTACTCTATTCGAGAACTCAGGAAGTCAACAAGCCAAAGTGGTATTCGAGTTCTCAAGGAGTCAACAAGTCAAAGTTCAATTCGATATCTCAAGGACTCAGAAAGCTATTCGATATCTCGAGGATTCGATAAGTCAAATGTTCTATTCGACAACTCAAGGAATCCTGATGGAAAAGAGCTATTCGAGAAGTGGTTCGATATGTCAATATAACAGTGTTCGAGAACTCAGAGTTATCGATCAAGTCAATTCTAGTTCTCGAATCACTTACTTAGTCACTTCTCGAATACATTCTTGGAGACAAAATACTGATGAAATTGTACAAATCAGAAACTTGCAACAAGCCAATGCACTTTATGGACCACAATCTGTAACGTGCTCTGGAAAGCCTACAAGGAAGCTTGGAGAGATATAGAAGAGACAAGGAGCTAAAGAAGTGGATCTGAACAGGCTTTGCAAAGTCAAATCTGTAACCGTTTGGACACTTACTCAAAAAGGATAGACAGACTAGAAAGTAATTTGTTTAGCTACCTTACTTGTAGTAAGTAGGTTGTATCCATGCACTATAAGGATACAGCCTCACTTCCATAGTCATTAACCGAAGTGAGTCAAGTTTTTCATACACTGTAAGCTATATCTCTCTGAGAAAAACGAAGCTGAGAATACTATCATTTGTATTCAAAGATTGTAGCAACCTTTATCTAATAATACATTAGATTAAAGTGATATTGTGTTCTGTGTTGTTCTTTATCCGCACCTACATCTCTGCACACACAACACTTGTTTGCTACACAGACTCAAGGCAAGAAAGGTTCAAGAATCCATTTACCCCCCCTCTGTATTCTTTCTCTGTGTTCAATACTCAACAGTCTACACCAAAGGTTCTACATCAACTTTGAAGAAATAACGGGGAGTTATTGTCTAAGATAAGTTGTTTAGGTTTTTACAACGACTTTGAGGTGGTGACGGGTAGTTACGCACCAAGACGAGTCTTGTACGGTTGTAAAGGCTTCTCCGCCTACTAAAGGAGTGAGTTTATTTTTAATGGAAAATCTCGAGTCCGGAGAGGAGCTCGGGGATTGGAGTAGGGGTGAGCGAATCCACTAGGGGTTGCGCCATCGCGAACCAAGATAAAATCTCCTGCGTGGTATTTTCTTTACTTGTCGTTTATTTTCCGTACTTATAAACTGCTAACGACTCGGTAAAATATTTTAAAAAGGGAAAAATATTTTAACACGCCATAATAATTTTTAAATTGATATTAAGCTATTCAACCCCCCCTTCTAGCTTGAAATAGCCCTCATTCGGGACCTAACAAAGGACCTGCCCCCCGACTCCATCAGGCCTTAACGAGGCTACATAACAGCTTCATGCCATCTTTTGATCACCTTTATGTTCTCCAACGCCATTCCTGGTTGGGAACTTGATCTTCATATGATACGCTGAGGCAACAGCCTTGTATGCATGAAGTCCAGTCCTTCCGAGGATAGCGTTGTACGTTGAAACCGCCTTGATTACCAGGAAGTTCAACATCTGAGTGGCTTCCTTGGGCTCCTGTCCAATAGTTACAGGCAACTGAATAGTCCCTTCAACTTTGGATTCTACTCCATTAAACCCATATATAGGCATGTTATTGGGGGTCAATTGAGAATCATTGTACACCATCTTCACAAATGCATCATGAAAAAGAATGTCAATGGAAGCTCCATTGTCTATCAAGGCTCGCTTCACCTCTGAGTTTCCAATCACAAGAGTTATGACCAATGGGTCATCATGGGGGAACTTCACCCCTTCCAAGTCTGAGTCATCAAAACCAACCATTACTTCAGTTTTTGCATGCTTCGGGACCTCTCCCACGATGTGCATCAATTCTTTGGCATAACCCTTTCGAGAATTCCTTGTTGTGCCGGCCGCAGTCAGGCCTCCTGAGATCATGTTGATTACTGGCCCTCGGGGCTGTGGGTTGTGATCTTGATCGTCATCCCTTTTATAATCTTTAATTTGATTACCATGATCTTCATCCTTAGTGAAGTGGCTTAGCTTCCCTCTACGGATCAAAAACTCGATCTCATCTTTGAGTTGATTGCAATCATCAATGTCATGCCCTACATCTTTGTGGAATCTGAAATACTGATTCTTGTTTCTCTTTGCGAGATCACCCCTCAGTGGTTTCGGCTATCAAAATTCCTACAAGATTCGACTCCTAGGAGTATTCAACCTTGCATACTCAGTGAACCTTGGTCCTTGGTTTTTCTTAGGAGCAGAGTCGGAGTCCTCGCTAGTTCGGGGATACTTGTCCCTAGCTTCATTCTCCTGGTCTTGATTTCGCTTCTTGGAGTCATTGTTACCCCCTCCATCACCTACCGCGGCCTCTTTCTTCATGCTATCCTCAACTTTAATATACTTATCGGCCCTTCGTTGGAGCTCGGCCATATTCTCAGGGGGATGCTTTGCTAATGATCTTTTAAAGAAGAGATCAGTGGTTCCGTGCTCCAAGGCTACCATGGCCACCTTATTTTCCAAGTCAGTGATGTTAAGTGTCTCTTTAGTGAATCTCTTGAGATAATCCCTCAAATTTTCATTCTTTCCTTGCACCACATACATAAGAGATGCAGAGCTTTTCTAATGAACTCTTCCACAAATGAATTGGCTTACAAGAGCGGCACTTAACTCCTTAAAAGAGCCAATCGAATTTGTAGGCAACCGGCTATACCATCTTTGAGCCATGCCCGCCAGGGTTTGAGGGAACGCCCTACACTTGAGAGCATCACTAGCAGGCTACAATAGTAGTGCATTCGCGAATGTTAATCTCACATGGTTGGCGGGATCACCCATCATAAGCCTTTATAGTAGGCATCTTAAACTTTCTAGAGATGTGAGCATTCATCACCTCCTCGGTGAATGGTGGTGTAGGATCATCAGGATCTCCTAGCTGCATCAACTCTTCGGGGTCATCCTTGGGGACTTCTACCCTTGTAGTTCCACCTCTTGGGGCCTCAGCCCTTCTCTGCCTCCTAGAAGGCCTTTCAAAATCAACAAAGGGAATCTCTCCTCCTAACCTCGGAGGGGGTCGGTTTTGATTCTGTCTTTGCTTCTCCCTTTCTATATCGTCCTTCAGCTTCTGGATCTCGGCTTCATAAGCACTGATTCTCTCAATGGCTGTCATAGGGGGTCCATCATGGATTCGTTGAGTACGCCTTATTGGCTCCTTGCTTGGATGTCACCTCCTTGGGGCTTGATCACGATCGTCATCCTTAGATGAAGAATCATCAGTATAAGGACCAGAGTAGTCATAATATCCTTGATTAGGGCCCAAGCCTCTAATGTAAGGAGGGTGATACGACTCATGTATCTGCAGGGCATGACCACTTGGCTCAGCACCTCGAGTATTCGAAGGGTAGTTAGACAACCTGTATGCCGGATTCGTACTTCTAGGGAGATCTGTAGTAGAGATCTACACCCCCGGAGGTAGTGGATGATTGACAAGGGGAGAGACCACCATTTGAAGAGGGTTGGTCTCCTGGTTTGGATGGAAAACCACGGGTAGAGTTCTCTCAGCATGGGGAGTCGTCCCTATAGGTTGAGAAACTTGAGGTTGGATGGTCGCCCCTGTTGTTGGGGGCACTTGTTCAGTTGCGGGCGGAGCAGAGCTTAGAGGTAGGGCCTCGGTAGAGGTCGGTGCTGTTCTTCGTGTTTGAACCATGGTTGATGTCTTTTTCCCACAGACGGCGCGAAATATTGTGGAATAAAAACTAGGTTACGAATTTGTATTTAATGCTAGGGTTCGGGAGCTTCGTGCTTTAATGGTTGTTTCCGTGTTCGAGACTAATCGGTCCTCACAGAGTGCCTACGTATCTCGTATTGAGAATCAAGCCAAAAACGTAGTTCTGAGAATGAGGGGTCAGGCCCTTTATATAGGCTGAGAAGCCTTAGAATCGTAGTAGGATTAGGTGACTTGGTGGACAAGTCACCGCCTAGAAGTAGGTTCCAGATCCTATTATGTAGGAATCAGTTTCCATGTTGAAGTATGTGCCTTGGAGGCTAAGTCTGACGAAGATCAGCATCCTTATCTGACTCTTATTGCTGAGCTGTTCGTTACCCTTAATATTAATTACGAAATTAATATAAAAATAGGGTTTGGACCTTGTTGGTGGATCCCACGTCTTGACCATGCCGGGTCTAATTAATGCCACATTAAATGTGTCTTTAGGGCTTATTTTTAGCCCATATCACTTATATTATGTTATTATTTATTATAGGTGTTTTAATAGTATATATATTATATTTATTATTCTTTTTAGTGAAGGGTAAATAAGTAAATTCACGAAGTACCAAAAAACTGGTACAAAAAAACATGTACCAAAACTTTTAATGTTCCGGCTTTTATATAATAGTATAGATGAAGCGATTTTCGCAATACTAATTTTCCACACTTTTGATTTATAGTTAATCATAATAACATTATTATATATTACGGATTAATTTTCATAAATATATATAAGAGTCAATCAAAATTAACCACTAAAACTAAATTAATCGTAGCATTCTCATCCTAATTTACTTATCGTGTTTACTTAACAATTTTTTTGAAATACAAAATATATTTTATTTAGTACATGCATAAATTATAAATTTTTTAAAGTGATAAATTTATTACTAACTGATCAATATTTTAATTTGGAATCAATTAAAATTATACTTTTATATATTACGAGCTAATATTCATAAATATCAACTAAAATCATATTGTAATATATGGTTATATATTACGGAATAATTTTCATAAATACTTATTAACTAATCAATCACAATTTTTAATTTAAAATTAATCAAAATTATATAATTATATATATGCATATCTGTTCTTTCTCTTTCCATGAATAGAGTCATTTTCCAGAATTGCATATTTTTTAATTGATTTTAATACAAATATATTATTTTAATACATGAATCTATTTCATCAATATTCTATAATATAAAATTTTAATAATTTTTTTGAAATACAAAATATATTTTATTTAGTACATGGATAAATTACAGCTTTTTTAAAGTTATAAAAAAACCATTAATATAATATTTATAGCTCCTAAAACAATAATATTAATAATATTAAACTATTATATTATATATTATAATATTAAATATTATATTTTAACAATATTATAATAATATATAATATATAATATATAATATTATAATATCATATTATAATATCATATTATAAATATTATATATTACATTATAGTTTATAAATATTATAATATATTATAATATTATAATATTATAATATTTATAAATATTATATTATATTATAATATAATATTGTAATATTATTAATATTATATATTAATAATATTATAATATTATTAACATATAATATTATATTTTATTAAATTAATAATATAATGTGATTACAATATTATATTATATAATATCTTATATATATGATAATATTTATATATAATATATTAACTTTTTTAAACTAATTTATAAGTTATTTTTATAATATTTTTTAATATATATAATATGTTAATATTCTCTATTGGTATTTATTCTTGTATTTATTATCTTAAATGGCATTTGATGTAATTCATTTTAATACTATGTGTACCCTATGATGTCGTATTAGAATTTAATTTTTTTAAAAAAATATAACATAAAAAGGATGTAATTAAAAAAGGATACAATATAATTTTATTTATTAATATTAAAAAAAGTTTATATTTATTATTTAGACTCTATCTCGAGATCTATAAATCAGATTTGGATGATTTTACTGCCCACACAAAACTCACAAAATTATCTTTAATTTAGTGATGATTTAACAATTATTATCGTAATGAAAACACTCAGAATCTCAAAAAAAATGTAATTATGAATTTTTACATTAATCCTATTCAGTGTAGAAGACCTGCATTGATTATATTATTCAATTAAAAAAATAAATTATATGATTTAAATTATTGAAATACATTTTTTTCGTATTTCAATATAAATACATTTTTTAGTTTACATGTTAAAAATAAAATATTTTTATGCTAGATCCATCGTTTTTCATCTATTTATTTTAAGATGTAATAGTTCTTACTTATTTTGTCGTACAAACGGATATCATTAAAAAAGTTGTATTGGAATTGAATTTTTTAAAAAAAATTATAATATGAAAAGGATATAATCATAGTTGAACGTGTAAAATCTAATATATGTTAATTTTTTTATCAACAATTTGATATGTAATAACATATAAATATTAAAAAATTAATATATTTAATAGATATTAAAAAAAGATCGTGGGGTTGTAAGTAAAAAAGAGATGGTTGATAGCTGCCATTTGTCCTTCAAATTGATGCATACAGATACAGATTCAAACAATAAAACAGAACACAAAAAATTATAGTACAACGTTGTACATATATTAGATCCAAATTAAATTCTTATCGAATTATTAATATCTTAATATTGATATTCAACTCTAACCCCGTATAGCTATTACCGTGAAATATGTATTAAAAAAAACTACAATCAATTACAAATAAATAAATTAAAAAGATCACTAGAATGAATTAAAAAGGAAATCCTAATACAATAATAAATAGAATTACAAAGGTATCACCACCATGAATAATAGATAGTTTTATTGGATAGTTGTTAGTAGAACTATCTTTAAATAATTACAAGGATATTTTGATAAAAAAAATGAATTATCAGTAGAATTCATAAATCAAATAGAATTTTCAACACAAATAATAGACGATCAAGATTATATTAGATTAAAAAGAAAATTGTAATCTAAAAAGGATATAATTAATGTAATAACCCTAACTTCAGTAATGCTACAGTGGTTACATGAATAGTAAATTTCGAGGATTTAGAGAAATGGTATATAGGTACTCTATAATGGAAATGGAAAATGAATAAACAGAAACCATATTAGTATTGTACAATGAAAATAAGTGACTCGAAATGACGTTAGATTTCAGAAATTCCTGAAACATGGATTTTGAGGATTTTGATTTCGAATAAGCTTCTAGTGGACATTAAGGAGCATGGAAACATTATAATAATTATATATTGAGGGATTAGTAAATTTAGGTTAAACCAAAGGATTATTAGGTTAAGAGAATGCCAAGGGAAATTGGATTCGTAAATGGTTTCAAAACTACTGAGATAATGAGGTACACTCGAAACGAACCACAATTAGACGAGTATGGAAACCAAGCAACCAAGATTATTAACATAACAAGGATACATACCACATTTTTACTTACCAAGATCATTAGCATTATACTTAGAAATCAAAATGGGATTATTAGGTCATCAAGATGATGTCACACTCCACTAACACCATTTTTAAGGGTAAATTAGTCTTTTAACAAGGTTTAATCACAAAATATCTTGCCAAGCTTCCAAGGTACTCTAGTATTAGCAAGATTAGATGAGATAAGACCAACACAAAACACAAAAAAAACCTCTCCCCTTCTTGTTAAACACCATTCGGCAATAAGAAAAAAAGAAAGAAAAAATTTTTCAAAACCCTAGCTCTCTTCAAGATTAAATCAAGGGAAAAATGGTGGAGATGCTTGGAGGTTAGAAAGTGATATCCTCAAAGTTTCAAGGCCAACCATCATCATTTGCTTAGGTAATAAAATCCTTCAAGTGCAAGATGAATAGTAGTGAATAGTGGTTTTCAAGTTTTAATCTTTGTTTTTATGGCTCCTTTAGTTAATCCAAGCTAATTCAAGGTTGTTCAAGGTGTGTACAAGGATTGTTAAGGATTATTAAGTGTTCTTCAAGCTTCAAAGAGGTATAACAACCCTTGCCCTTTTGTATTTATAGTAGATATTGAAGTGATTAGTAGTTAAGTGTTGTTAATGTTAAGTTTATGATGAATATGTGTTATGAATGGTTGGATTTGATATGAGATTTGTGTTGTGAACTTGGAACCATGGCTGGAATGTAGTCCACATGGTGTAGGGTTTGGATTGAGTGTGGAATGATGGTTTTGGAGTGGTGAAATTTTGGAAAGTATGAAATTACAGCAGTTATAATGTCCGATTTTCGTTAGAACGAAAACTGCCCTGTTTTGTGACCCCTGTACTCATACGGTACCTCACTGCCTAGGTTACCAATTGACCATGAAATGATAGAGCTTAGTTCATAGATCGTTTTGATATAAGGTGCGTTAAAATCTGATGAACGGTTTAGGAGAAAAGTCAGTTTTAGTGAAAGGCGTTCGATAACCGAGAAAACGTAATTGTATCAACTTTGAGGCTATGATCAACCTACTTAGACATTTTTAAAAATTATGAAACTTTGGGATAATATGGTAGGGTAGTCAAAGAGACATTACCAGTTGACCTTGTAGTAAAATTCGAAATCTATAATTTATGGGGATTTTTACAGTTAAGTGTGGTTGTTAGGGGAGATGGTGAAAAACCACTGAAACTTCGATTGAGCTTGTAAATGGTTAAGTCCTTGAACCTTTGGGATAATAATAATACGTTAAACATATGTTGAAGTGTAAAGGGTTTTGTTATACGAGAGGGTAGTGAGTAAGAGATGTGGTATTCTAATGATGGTCCTTTTGTGTTTATAGAAACTCCGGAAGAGGGACCAGCCTTACTGTCAGGATACAGGAACAGAGGCAAGATTTTTCTATCCCTACTTTGAAAATTATTTATCCTTGGAATAAAAATGACCTTATGGAATATATATATATATATGATGCTATTGTTGTTATGTTGCAAAGAATATATTTCCTTGATTTTGGGAAACTAAAGAGGTATGGAAGAGAATGGTATCAGTTGTTATCCAGGGTTATATGGTTTATAATACTATATTAAAAAATATTCTTTTTAGTGTTAGTGGTATTATAAATATTATTTGATTATTAATTACTACTCTTTAAGTAGACGGAATATGTTATGGATATAAAAGCATATTTGAATTCTTGAATATAAAAGAGATGTCTGAATCATAATCAAAGTATTATGTTGTGCATATATTTTATAGAAATAATGTGCGAGAATGGAAATGAGATGAGTAAGTGATATGTGGAAATGAAAGTGAGAAAATGGAAATGTAGAATAACGATTTGACAAAGGGGGATAGCAACAAAAAGCGTAAGAGGCTGTGTGCTGCACAGTCCAGCAATCAATATTTTAATTCGGCCCAAGAGTTGCCGAAGGAGGATGTAGTGGTGGACCTTCCTCCAGGGGGATGTAGTGGTGGACCTTCCTCCTTCTACCGGTAGTAAAAAGGGACGGATACGGAGGGCGACTGATCATCGTGCCTCACGTATTCGGCAACAGTGAAAACCCCCATAATAATTGAATGAAGAATAAATGATAAAGTCAGACTGGTATACTGAAAAGGGAAAGTGATATGAAACGATGAAATTATGGTTATAGATGAAGAGAAACTGATTTTATATTAATTTATAAAATTGCTGTATTGGAAGGAAATGAGAAGATGATAGTGAGAGATTTATTCAAATATTTATACTATTTTAAAATATTACACTGAAAGGGTATATTGATTGTTATATTATTTAAGAAGAGAAACTGATACTGTATTATTTTAGATTTCTTTCTTATAATAGCAAGTGGATGATGTATTATTAAATAAGAGTTTTATTCTTACTTAAAGTTTATAATTTGGTTACTGCTTACATATGTATATACATGTTTACTTGGTTACATTTTAAACCTAGTTTACAATATTATCTTGCTGAGCTATTATAGCTCACTCTTGCTACTTATCTATATACAGCTAGGTATGCCAATACTACGCAGAACGCCCCGCAAGAGGGTAAGGGAAAGGCGACCTTCTGAGAGCTCGTTAGCATCAATCCCCGAGGTAGATGACCAGCGCAAGGGGTTTAGTGGTCTTATGTATATTAAGTGTGTAAGTGTGCAAGGTTGTAATAAATTTGGTTGTTGAAATGCTTCTTGTAGAAGCATCACTCAACAATGTACTTAAGTATGATTCTGGGTTTGTAATAACTTTCTAACTCTAAACTTTTACTATGGTGAATGTTGTTCTCTGAGCATATGATTGGTGTGTGTGAGTGTATTGTGGGGTCAATTGCATAAGTATAAAAAAAAAAACCAAGAGATATTGATTTTGAATGGAAGTTGGTCCGTGATGGCCCAGATTCATGACCCCGGATTTAGGGCTGTCACAATTAAAAATGGTTGTATTAGAATTGAATTTTAAAAAGAAAATTATAATATGAAAATGATGTAATTAAAAAAATGATACAATTGATTTTTTTTATTTTTTTATTAATTTCATGTTTTAATTATTTTTTTAATGATTTTTTTATAATTGCACTATATCTCGAAATCTAAAAAGCAAATTTGTATGATTTTATGCCTTAATTTACCTTTTTTATACAAAATTTATGTTTATTATAGACCGAGTGTTTTCCTCTACGGCCCTACCCCTACTTCTATTATATATAGGATTGAATTATTGAATTTCTGTAGATTATAGTTGTTTATATTGTCGTAGATCTCTCTATACAAATATTTTGTTCAATATGTCATAAATAAGAATGGATCTTTGACATACGATAGTACATTCTTATTATTCCTCTTATTTTTATTATATAACGAAATAATAGGATATAATGCACTCTATCTCAAAATCTAGAAATCATATTTGAATTATTTTACATCTTATTATTTATTTTATACACCTTATGTTTATTATAGACCGAATGTTTCCCCTACGACTCTACCCCTACTTCTATTATACATAGGACTAAATTAATTAATATTTTTTTTTTTGGAAGGTAATCTTGTTCCCTACGGATTCAAAAACAACAGCATGTCTTCTTCTCCTCTTGTCCTCTCTCCTTCCTCCCTGATAGAAATAATTAAGGTTCCGTGTTTCGGAGACTCGCATTCGGAGGCTTTTCGATATAACAGGACGTGTAAGTATTTTTATTGTATTCCCTGATTAAGAATTTGATGATTCAAACAGGTTTCTTGGCATCTTTACTATTTGACATTTGCAAAGCATAATTTCCAACATGAGAGCAAAGTCTGAATTCAATTCCATGGACTTCACAATCCGGAAGTTGCTTTTGTTTTGTACTTGTATTTGTTAGTTATTACAATCAATTTTTCCTCGCCTAGACAACTTCCATTCAGTCAGATAAGTTCTCTCAGTTTCTCTCTTGTTATCATTGATTCATTTTTTATTTTTAGTTTGAAGGTATGTACGGTGTACCTATATATCTATACATGTGAATTACTAGTAGTGTCTTTCTTAGATTATGCTTTCCTGAGATGGATTAGAAACTTGATAGGAATTGTTCACAAAGTTGTTATATGTCTATTTTCGATATCTTCTGTGTCTCCTTGGATTGTATTCATTGTCTATGTTTGATTGTTTTGGTACAAATCCGAGATAGCTGAGTTTTGAGTTGTGTTAGTATTTTGTAAGTCGCTCAAGTAGTCACTAAATTGAGCTATAGAGTCTGGCAGTTTGTTTGTCCAGTGTATTTTGGGATCCTGCTAGAGTGCTAGTACTTGGGATTGTATTCGAATGTTCAAATAATTGAGATTTTTGTTAATGTCATTGTTTCTCCTACCTGTTATTCTCTGTTATTCTGATTAGTAATTCATGTTTTTTTTTGAAAAGTTTCCTTTTTTGAATTCCTTGATTGATTTTCTCAATATTTAATTGTGTTTTTAATATACTTCATGCTTTGTAGTGATTTTATAACTGCCGTATTGATTTTGTAACTGTCCTGATTTGATGTGGGAGATTAATTTTGTAACATACGTTTGAATAATTTTGGTAAGTCAATTTTATTCGTATTTATTATAATTGATTGTTATCTTTTATTATTTCGATTACAAATTTGAATGATAGATTTAAATCTCTTTATTACCTATTTGTATGCATACGTTACTCAAATTTGACTCATTAATGTTCTTTAATTTTGTGGTATTAAATTTGTAACGTCTTATTCAATATTTTTGACCTAAATCATTTTTAATGTATTAAAGTGTTAAATTTTAAATTCCTTAATTTACTCTTTCTTTAATTATAATTTGAAATTTGACAATGCTATTCAAAAAATTTAGTTTTTGAATAATTATTATTGATTTGATAATTATTTTTCAGTTATATTATTAATTGATGATTGATAGTATTTGAATGTGCTTAATTGTGTGGTAGGTGTTATGGTTAATAATTGATGTATTTTTAATTTTTAAAAGTATTTTAAGTTTTTGTACCATTTATGGGTGGCCATGATTGATGGAGTAGATTTTGGACCTTTAAGAGGTAATGATGTGCCATTTTGATGGCTTGTTTATTCCATAATTTATTTTAAAATTTATTTATTCAGTTATGATTTTAATATTTAATATGTGCTATTATTGGCATATTTAACTAAGTTTTGGTTATTTTTAAATTATGTAATAATACTTTCTTGTGTTATGAATTTTATTGAGTATAAGTTATATAGGCGCATATTTATTATTTATTTAATTAAATAGTTTAAGTTGAAAATTATTGGCCTTCAATATTTTTCACTTCTGACTTATATTTATTTTATAATGTATATTATGTTGAAGGGGAAGGATTCTAGTATTCATATTTACACATTGTTTGTATTTTAAGTTTTAAATGTAAATTTTATGTAAATTAGTTATAATATTTTATTTGATTTATTTTGGATTATTTAAATTTGTATCTAATCAAAGGGGTCCCCTTTGATTAGATATTTATTTTTATTTTTTATTTTTATTTTAAATACTACATTATTTTTTTTGGATTTATTATTATTATTATTATTATTATTATTATTATTATTATTATTATTACTAATGTGCTTCGATTTTAATCTGTTCTGTCATTTTCAGGTGTGAAGTATACGGTCTTCCTGCTCATTATTTAAAACTTTATTGTCTAAGCGATTATGGAGCAGCCAAGAGACAAGGAAAAAAGAAAATTAATAAAGCTAGTATGTGGGAATAACTGATGGTAGTGGAGACTCTCATAAGCAACAAATAGTTCTGTGTGTAGTAGCAAGTTGTAAAATGATGTATTTTCTATTTTTTGGAGGGTACTCTTTTTCCCCCCTTGAGCTTTTTTCCCACAGGGTTTTGTTCTTGGAGGGTTTTAACGAGGCCTTCTTTCTGTGGGGGTTCTTCCTTTCAGACATGAAAGTTTTATTGTCTAAGCGTCCCGAGGCAACATGCGTGCCTTTTGGGTTAGATGGTGAACTTTCTTGAATGAAAAAATCCCCTATGTACGTTTTATTGTATTTCGGTACAATTTATGAACGAGTAAGTTATTTCTGACAAAAAAAAAAAAATTAATAATTTTTGTAGATTATATTCTTTATATAATAGTTGATCTCTATATACAAATTTTTTATTCAATATGTCATAGATAATAAGAATCGATCCTTTGACCTACGATAGTATACTTTTACTATCCCTCTTATTCTTATTATATAATATAATATAATTAAGCTAATAGGATATAATTAAACGTAAACAATAATAAAATTTTATTTTTTTCTATACATCAATTTTGTCTCACGATTTTTTAGGCCGACTTCCATTATATTTTTTTTTTTTTTTGATAAACCAGAATATATTAATAAGGAAGGCAGGGCCTTAAGAAGTGGTACAACGACTGAAGAGATATCACAAACCAGGACAACTACTTACTACTAAAACTTAGCCAGGACATAAAACTAGAAACCACTGACAGGAACATCAGAGCACATAGCAAGAGACCAAAGAAAGACCGCATTAATTAAAGATGCTAGCCCGACTTCCCAAGGAGGCCTGTTCCAGCACCGCCCATGCGAACAAAGCTACGTCCACTTCCATAAGATCCCCCTGCGGAGCGAAACACCTTGGTTCTGGCAACTTCTCAATGTACAACTTTGGCTCAGTTATAGCAACTCCTTTTGGCTTGGCCTTAGCAGGATGGACAATGTGAAGAAGATTGCCTAATGTGCCAGTAGAGGCCCAAATTATCCAATTAAATAGCGAAGGATGAATTATCCCAGAAACTGGATAAATAAGGTCTATCCAGCCCTGATTTTGCTAAAATATCCGCACTCTCATTCAATTCTCTTTGAACGTAACATAAATTGGATGACAATACATTAAGGTCAAGGTCCCAGAATTCATCCCCGAATAGTAAACTCAAACGAAGCCTTATGTTCCGAGCACCGCCTTCTTTGAGAAAATTGATCGCTTCAACCGAGTCCGAGCAAATGATGACTGATGAATTTTTGAATTCTTCTTTCTTTAACACTTGAGCAATATGCATAATAGCTAAAAGTTCTGACTCAAAACTATTTTTAGCTGAACTTGGGCCTGAGAAGGAATAGATCACTTTCCGTCTATTATTAGTAATATTACCCCCAATACCTCCCCCAAGAATGTTGAAAGAGTTACGACCCCATGCTCCATCAACTGCACACACCATATCATAGACCGAAAGTTTATATGACCAGTAATCCTTGTGTAGTTTGTCATAATAGATTGCCACCGCTCCTTGAGGATTGACTCTCCACATAGGATCATTTACAAAAGGCAGGAGGCATGCTGCTTTACCCCACTCCCCTATTCTGATGAAAATAAGATGCTCCAGGGATGCTTTAGAAATTTTATTCCCATTGAAAATGGCCTCGTTCCTGGACAACCAAACGGTCCAGAGGGTAGCAGCTATAACTAGAATCCAAATTTTTTTAATACGATTATTCCTTTGAACATTTAAGAGGGACCAAAGAGAGAAAGATCTCATTGTTGAGAGACTACTAGACACACTCCACCATGTTCCCACAAAATCCCAAGCCCAGGTTGCTAATTGGCATTCCCATAGTAAATGATTAGTAGACTCAATACTTTTCGAGCACCAGAAACAGAGCGGAGATATAGAAGAAATCCTGGTGTTGAGGAACTTGCTCGTGGGAAGGATCTGCCACTGAATTTTCCACAGGAAAATTGAGATTTTGGGAGGGAGAATAGAATTCCAAATAATCTTCCAAATGGCATTATGATTGGTGGTCATAAAGGGGGGACTTTGCAGAGCTTCATTGAAGATCTTCGTCGAGAAACAACCCTTCCCTGGTGTCCACAGTAAGTAATCGGGCCCCTGCTGGAAGTGGATATTGTTAACTATAAAACCGAGTTGTTCAACACTGGCTAGGTCTCTGTTTATGAGGTTCCGTGACCAAAGAGAGTGTCTACTTTCTGAGTTTGCTCGCCAAATATTAACAAAAAGCTTTATAGACAAATGTTTGAATCTCGAGATTCTGTAGAGACCTGGAAATCTTTGCATAAGTGGTACACGTTGGTGCCAGGAGTCTTCCCAAAAGAGAATAAGCTCTCCATTTCGAGGTAGCCATACAAAGTTATTTCTGGCCAGCAAATTAGACACTTCAGCCACAGTTTTGATGCTCAAGAAGCTTTTCACAATGGGGGAGCCAGAAGAATTAATAGAGATAGATGACAAGTCATAGTTTACACCGTGACCATACTTTTGAACCAAGATTTTATTCCACAAGCTAGATCTTTCCGAATAGCATTTCCACCACCACTTGGCTAGTAGAGATAGATTTTTATTCTTGAGTGAGGGAATTCCTAGTCCACCAGCTTTTTTACTATAACAAAGCTTGTTCCACCCTAAGGAATGCAGTTTTTTCGAGACTACACCATCCTTCTCTACGTGTCCCCATAAGAATTGTCTTCAAATTAGTTCTAGTTTATTAAGAACTGTGACAGGGATACGATAGAAATTAAACCAAAATAGTGGCAAACTATCAATTGTCGCTTTTAGCAGAATCAGCCTTCCGGCCATTGAGATGACTTCAGGATCCCACTGTCTAAGTTTGTTTTTAACCCTCACGAATAATGGATCCCAATAAGTGATTCTGCTAGGGGAGGCCCCTAGAGATGCTCCTAGATATTTGATTGTTCCAAAGCCGACTTTGCAGTCCAGGATCTTAGCCCATCTCTCCAAGGTGGTCTTGTCATCCCCAAACCCAAACAAGTCACTTTTGTGATAGTTAATTTTTAGACCCGAAAGTAACTCAAAGCATTGCAACACCCTTTTGACCCCTATAACAGATTCGTCATTATTTGTTATAAACAGAACAACATCATCCGCATACTGAAGGTGAGTTAACTCTAGTGCACACCTGGGAAAGGTGATCCCAGAAAAGACTCCTTTCGAACTAGCTGACGTGAGCATTACTGATAAAACCTCCCCAACCAGGTTAAAAAGAAGGGGTGACATTGGGTCCCCCTGTCTGATACCTCTTTGGGGTTGGAATTCATCCGTCGGGGAGCCATTAACAAGAACAGAGATGGAGGATGAAAGAAAAACAGACTTAATCCAGGAGACCCATTTATGATCGAAATTCATAGCTTGTAAGGTATCAAACATAAAATCCCAATCAATACTGTCGAACGCTTTTTCAAAATCCAATTTGAAGATTAGTCCCTTGCATTTTTTAGCTTGGAGAGAGGAACAAACCTCATTAGCCACTAGAATGCTATCTGTAATTTGGCGACCTTGAATAAAAGCAGATTGAGTAGTAGATATAAGAGAGTTCATTACCTTTTTCAACCTGGCCGCTAAGACTTTTGTTAGTAACTTCATTGATGCATTCATGAGACTAATTGGGCGGTAATCAGAAGCTTTTTGTGGAGCACTTATCTTTGGAACTAAAGCAATGAAAGAAGAGTTGATTCCTTTAGGGATGGAGCTGGTGTTGTGAAATTGTTGAAAAAACAACAGGACATCCTCTCTAATGCTTGCCCAAATTGCTTTCAAAACTCCTGCATTAAGGCCATCTGGGCCAGGCGCCTTGTTTGAATCTGTTGCTTTCAATGCCAATTCAATTTCCTCAAGGTCAAAACTCTTGATCAATTCCTCCTTATTTAGCTGATTTAATCTGTTGAGGGCTAAGCTTCCAATTTTGAAAATACCATTAGAGCTAGATTTACTCAGGAAGGATTTGAAATGTTCAAAAAGAGCTGCCTTGATTTCTAAAGGCTTATGAAGCAAGGTACCAACAGATTGTAATTTCAAGATTTGATTTGAACTTCTACGACGTATGATGGCTTTATGGAAAAAACTCGTATTTTTCTCACCCTTTAGACTCCAATTCAATCTGGCTTTTTGACAGAGCATGCTAGACTTCAGACTGTATAAATCATCTAGTTTAGATTTGATTTTCAGAATATCTGAACTTCCTTTGTTCAACATGTCTGCCTCTTCTTGTTCTTTTTCCGTGGAAGCAATTTTATCATTAATGTTACCGAAAATGGTACCATTCCATGATTTTGCACATTCCTTGATCTTCTTGAGCTTCCACCCCAGGCTTGTCCCAACGTGATCCTTACAGATAAGGGTCAATTGTGATAGAAACGATTTGTCCTCTAGCCAACAGTTGAAGAATTTAAAAGGTTTAGGGCCCCAGTTGACATCCGAGCTTTTAAGGACAATAGGTTTGTGGTCAGAGTTCTTTCTATGAAGACCTAATACATTCCAATTTCCAGAAGACATCCATGGTTGGTTTCCAAATACTCTGTCCAATCTACTTTTCTTGTTAGCTGGACCGAACCATGTGAAGCGAGCATTTATCAATGGGATTTCAAATAGGTTTCCTTTCGAAAGGAAAGAGGAGAAGGCTAATGAATCGAGCTTCCTATATGCACAGAATTCTCGCTCAGAGCTATGGAGGACACAATTGAAATCTCCTAAGAGTATAGTGGGGATATGCTCCAAGGGATAAAGTTTAAGGATGAGAAGATTCCACAGCTCCACTTTCTTTGAAGGGCTTTGGGGTGCATAAATATTAACACAAATGAAAGGAGTATTAGATACTAGACATACCCCTTTTACCAGGATCCAGTGTTTGGAGTGATCGACCATAGAGACTTCAAAGAAGGCTTTGTTCCAAAGAGAAAGCAGACCCCCCGACAAACCTTGAGAGGGCACTTCAAACCATCCAACATTGCTTCCCATGCCCAGAGAATATATTGACTTTTCCTTCCATTGTTTACACTTTGATTCTTGTAAACACAGAAAGGTAACCTTCGAATCCTGAACCACAGATTTGATATTGAGGCGATTAGCTTCATTAGAAGCACCTCTCACATTCCAACTTGCAAAGATTTGATTATTCATTTAAACCAAAGATGAGCTTGAATTTTGTACAAATCTTCACAATTGAAGGTTCTCCTTTATTAATTTAAGGGTCACCTCCGAATCATTGACAGGAATTAGCCCCATTTGGATGCCCGTATCTAGAATTGCATGGGCTTCATCCTGGGCAATCATCACCAAGCCAGGATTGTCTTTGTTTTTCGCATTTAATTTCTTTCTTCCTCTATTTGTGGGCACCTTGAAATACTTATTTTCCCTGTTTCTTTGATTTTTCCTAGGCCTACCTCGATTACTCTTCAGCTTGAGACTAGTGATGTCATATAATAAGGCTGATTGGAGAGAGGACAAATCAGACAGACCCTCTTCAATATTGTCTATGAGTGTCGGTGATGCCATTGTATGAACTGAATCCGAAACAGATATCATCTCATTCATTAAATCTCTTGGTTTCCACTTCTTAGACATGATTTCTTCTGATTCCATGAATTGACCATTACGAGGAGTGACTGGGTTAATAAGAGAATCTACATCAGAGTTATTGGATTCTTCATTTACTTCCAGCTCAGTATTACCAATATCAACTTCTTTGTTAAAATCAAACTCTGGCTGTTGACCTGAGGGAGGTTGATGCCCCTCAGCATTAATTGATACATGAGGTAACCTGTTGCTGGATTCTGGTATGGCTGCTTTTGAAGAGGTTTCATATGGGGGAATTTCCGAGGAACTAACACTACCATGGCCCTTAGGACTAAGGGGAGAGACAAAATTCCCAGCTGTTCGAAGAACATTGGGGTTGGTACAGGGAGATATCTCATCATCTACTCGCTCTTTAGTAGAGATAGGTGAGGACACCAATTCTGCCCGGTCTCCTAGGGAGCTATATGCCCAGGTTGCAACTTCTCCCATGCCCTGCAAATAAGTGTCCGCACTCCTTTCTCCACACTCAACAACACCACATTTGATGGATGTCTTATTCAGGTCGCAGAAAACCACAGAGTTGATGTTCAGAATTTCTGTTGTTTCAATGAGAATTTTTGGAGTTTTATAAAAACTATCCTCATCAATAACAGGAACAAATCTGATAACCTTCCCAAAAGGAGATAAGATACGCGAGAAGTTTTCTTCCTGCCATGCTACCATTGGGAGTCCACGACATTCTACCCAGGTTCTTCTTTTCAACTTCAAATCTTGCCATTTGACATGTTCAACTTTAGAGAAGGCTATTGCAATGAAATCCATATCAATGTCCTTTAGGTCCAATTCATTGGGGAAGTGGGCAATAAAGGATGTATTAGAGATTCCTCTAACAATTGCCTCTTTATACCCCAGCCCTTCTAGGATGAGGTTCACAGACCCTGGAGTTTCTTGGTTTACCGTTTGGAGCCAGATGCTGCATTTCAATTCTTCTATGAATGAGGTATTTAGCTGAAGCTTCGTAAATTCCGTTATACTATCTGGACTACTACTTGAGGAATTCAAAGGAGCAAGGTTTTCTTTCTCTGTGTTATGGGCTAAAATAGGGCTGACTGGTTTACTTGCGAATTGGGAAGTGTTTTCTTTGCGAGAACTGGGAGGGATTGGGCTGTTTTTAACTTTGGAGTCAGAAGAAGAGGCAAATTTTTTCTTCGACTTGGCCATAGATAAATATAGTTTGCTATTGCAGAGCATTTTGCCATTAAAGGTTTTGATTAGTAGCCTTGCCTCAGCATTATCCATGGCCACTATAAAACCAACCCTGTTGTTATACTTGTCTTTTTTCCTGGGTAAAATAATATCTTTGAATTTACCCCCTTTTTTGAAGAAGGCCCAAAGATCTTTTGCTAATAGATCACTCGGAAATCCAGTAAAAAAGACAGTATTACCTTGCAGATGTCCTTTCCTTGTTGGAGTCTCCAAATTGCTATAGTTCTGACTCTTTGGGGGAGAACTAAGTAGGAGGGCCTCTTTAAAAGTCTTTTTCTCCTTGATATCTGGACTACCCTTCTTTGACTCGAGCGTTTTGTGATGGATCTGCCCCAGTGCTAGTGAGATGGCTTTGTCATTTAACTTACATGCATCCGCGAGAACGCTTGGCTCCACCAAATTACTATGGGAGTTGATAAAGCCCAACAAGACTTCCAAATTTTGAGAAGAGCTGAGAACCTCAGATCCATCCTTGTCCATCTTCTGAACTCTTGTCGAATTTTTTGAACCTTCCTTTAACTTTGCCTCAACCTCTCTATTGTTAGCTCTTGCAGATACTCTTTTACTATCAATCTCCCTTTTGTTAGTTAGGGATCCATAATGAATTTGATTTAAGGCCATTCTCATATCTTCCTCATTGCCTTTGTGCAAGTCTCTCAGAGTGTTGGGATGTACCAGATCTTCATGCTGTTTGACGAAATCCATCAACAGACCGTCTTCTTCTTGTAGTTTATTTACATCCTTTCCCAAATTGTAACCCATAGCACGCAAGTTCAGATTATTTGCCTTTACCCACCAACCTTTATTGTATAGAAAAGTTTGGATTTTAACTAGTGCTTCTTCTTCTCCCTTCAAACCTTCCAAAAGCCAGTCGCGAGGAATTACCTTCTTCAAAAACTGAATCCTTGCCATAGCTAGGTTTACCCACTGCAAGTTACCTTTTGATAGAGCCTTACTCATATCTTTTTCAATGAGAAACCAGTATTTCAAGACCTCTGACTGCAGTTTCCTTGAAGCTGTATCCATTCCATCTTGATAATCATCCTTCTCTTCCTTACCATTATCCACTAAATTGTTACGATTTAAATCCAATGAATGATAATCTGATCTGTTAGCATCTATCTCTTGCCTTCGATTGAATGATGAAGTAGACTTGGAGTTTGAAGAATAAACCCTAGAACCCCCTTTCCCCCCCATTTTTATTTCGGAGTAATATTATTTTCCATTATATTTATTCTAAAAATACTAAGCATATACAATAATAAATATTAAAATATTAAAATCTTTTTTGGCTTTGATTTCGATTTGCACGCTGATGAAATTTTCATGATTTAATTAGAATTATAAGATAATTATCTCCCACCGTAATAGATTGAGGCTTCGATTTCGGTGGGAGTCGGGGGTGTGTGTATTCCATTAGCAAAATAGAAAAAAAAAAGTTATGACTTGTTTTTTATATCCTAACTATAACATAATTTTGAGGTGAGAATTGCATTAAATAACATCAATGATTTTCATTGCAAGTTTTATGTTTGAAAATTGAGATAATTTAACAAATTAGATAATTATCTTTCGAATGATTTCAAAACTCCACCAAATGCCCTGGGAAATTGCCTTTATATAAGATAACTAGTCGATAAAGCCGCACTTCGCGGCGGCGTTGTAATTTTTCTAAAAAAATTCAATATATATTTATTTTATATTATATTTTCAATATTAAATTTTAATAGTTAAAGAATCTTCTCTAATGAATCACTTTTTCGTTAAATATGATTCATCCGATTGAACCGTTCTTTCGTTAAAAATAAAATCCCAACTTTTACATATACTAGCTTTTAACCCGTGCAAAGCACGAATTGCTTTTAATTTTTTTATAATTTGTTTATAGTGTAATATAATATTATAAATATTAATTTTAATATTATTATAAATATTAATTTTAATTTGTTAAAGTGTAATTTGTTATTTGTTTAATATGTTTTTTAATATTAAAAAATAGGGTTGAACCAAACTACCAAACTACCAATTATCCCCTAGTTTAATACTATTATAAGCGAAACAGGATATTTTTGATTGTCGGTTTGGTACTCTTTTGTTGGTCACTCTTTGATTTGCTTAAATCTCTATTATTAATAATAAAAAAAATGTAAAAAAACACACAAAACACTCGCCTGTTAAACACTCTCCTGTTAATAAAATTAAAAAACAACACGCACACACACGCCACTTCTCTCGATCAAAACTCTCGGCTAAATCTTTGCTTACCCGGAAATGTTTTTAGGTAGATAAAATTTTAATTAAATTTATTTTTAATGAACTAAAATTATGGCTAAAAAACAGGGTTGAACCAAACTACCAAACTACCAATTATACCATAGTTTACTTATTATAGTATAGTATAGATTATAAATACTTGAAAAATAATATTTATTCAAAAAAAAAAATTCTAAAGATAAAATAAAATTTATAACATCAATATCAAATTCTAATAGTTAATACGATCTTTTCAAACGAACCGTCTTTCCGTTAAACACGTTTCGAACTACCCTCATTTGGAACTGAAGTTCTAACTTCATTACATATACTTATCTTATATGATAACTTTTTTCCTTAAAAGTTAAAATCTAAAAAGAGAGTGCATTCCAACTTTTACGTTTTTGAACTTTTCTAATATTTATGGAGTTTTAAAAAATGAAAATACGTCTCATTTTTTCTATATATTATAGATATTCATGTATTTATTTATTATTTCTATATAAGAATGTCGTTCTATTATGTTAACACATCAGTTTTTTTCTTTTTAAAAATTTTTATTCAATGTTTATTCTACTTTTAATAAAACTTTTAATTATATTGTCTTTTCTATAAATTCGAACATTTCTTTTCTATAAATTTGAATTCCTATTTTACTTCCAATTTAACTTTTAATTATATGTCTTATAAACAATTATTCTGCTTCCGAAAGAATTTTTAATTATATGTCTTCCCTATAAATTCTAACTCTTCTTCTCACCTATTATATTTCCAATAGAACTCTGATTATATGTCTTATCTAAAAATTCGAACTATTTTTTACAAATTTGAATACATGTTCTAGTTTTAATAGAATTTTTAATTATATATCCTTCCTATAATTGGGATTCATCTGCTCTATGCATTCAAACATATATTCTACTTCTAATATGTTAAATGATATTTATTTATTTATTATTATTTTAAATCGTAAAATTCTAAAAATTCGAAAAACAAATTGAGGGCATCTAATTTTTCTTATACATAAATTTATCTTATATCATATCATCAATATTAAATTTTAATAGTTAACGCAGTCTTCTCAAATGAAGCGCTTTCTCGTTAAACAAAGTTCTTCATACTAAGCCGCTCTCTCATTTAAACCGAAATCCCAACTTTTACATATATTATAAATACTTGTATAATAATTTTTAACCATAAAAGTCGAACCCTTTAAATAAAATAAAATCTATAACATCAAATATTAAATTCTAATAATTAATAAGATCTTTCCTAATGAGCCTTATTCCCGTTAAACATATTTCGAGCCACTGTCGTTTGGGATCGAAATTCCAACTTCATTACATATTTATGACGATACTTACTTATAAAATAATTTTTCTACTTGATTTTCTTAAAATAATATGAAGTAAATAATAAATAAAATCTATATCTATAACCTTTATTAATAAGCAAAATCCCTTTTTAATGTACCACTTTATACCAAATTTGATTCCTACCATATTTTGGTTTCATCCCTTGAATCCTATTTCCCCTAGAATTCTATGTTATTTTATAAAATAAATTTAAAAAAATCCTATTATAATTTTAATTCTTTTATGAGATATTCACAAAAATAGCCAACTTTTTGAAAGTATCTTCAAAAATTAATAAGATATTTCCTAATGAGCCGTATTCCCGTTAAACATATTTCAAGCCATTGTCTTTTGGGATCGAAGTTCCAACTTCAATACATAGTGGGTGTTTGGGGTATCTTAAAAAATGTAGCTTATGACTTATAAGCACTTATGTCATATAAGTGATAAGTAGAGCATAACTTATAAGTCAGTAAAGTGTTTGGTAAATCAGAACTTATAATCAGTAAACTGTTTGGGTAAATCAGAACTTATAAGTTAACTTTTTTCTATAATTTTCAAAATATTTGTTTTTTATATATAACAATGGATGTCAATGAATAGATCTCGATGAGTAGAGAAATTTGAGATATACGTATCAATTTTCTAATGAATGGATCGAGAGATATATGGTTTTGAAGATTTGAAGGATATTATATATTGCGTATATCGAGAAATAAGTTATAAGCATAAGTTGAATGTTAGGATTTCCTAACATTCAACTTATGTGATTATAAGTTATAAGTTGAGCCAAAACTTATTTTGGCAAACACCCCCCATAAGTGCTTATGGCCTTATAAGGCATAAGCTCCGACTTATAATGAAAGCCAAACAGGCCCATATTATTGACGATACTTATTTTATAAAATAAATTTTCTTCCTTAAAACTAAAACCTAAAAATAGAGTGAATTTCAATTTTTACTCTGAACTTTAATATTAAATTCAATTTTTATTATACAGCCTCTTTATAAATCTATACTATTATATAAATTCCGAAACATTAAAAGTTTGGTTCAACGGTACCTATTGAATTTACCTAATTACCCTTGCACCCAATTAATATTAATATTATTAATCTATTATCAATTTCAATTTTTACTCAAATCAACTAAACAAAACCTTTTCTATTTCATCTAAAATACAATATCTTTTATATTTCATCTAACTAAAATTTCTCCTTTATGAATCAGTTTTTTTGTTGAGGTTAAACATATTACCTTTTCTATTTTTCAATTACATATTTACTAACTAATCAATTTCCTTTTTCAGATTAAACTTATTATTTTTTCTACTTTTTCAAGAACTAAATAATTTCTTTTTTCAGGTAAATTAGAGTATCTTTTATATTTTATCTAACTAAAATTTCTCCTTTATGAATCAATTTCCTTTATTAGGTTAAACATATTACCTTTTTCAATTTTCAATAATTAATTACTTTCCTTTTTCAAATAAATTAGAATATCTTTTACATTTTATGTAACTAAAATTTCTCATTTTTACAAACACTACAAACAATTATATTTAATAAAATAACATAATTATATTATAATTACTATTAACTAATCAATTAGATTTTTTAATCAAAACACGTTAACTTTTCCTTTTTCTATAACTAAAATCTTTCTTTTTCCAATTATATCTTGGACGATTAACTTTTTCTTTTTAAGCCAAAACACGTTACCTAAACCTCCTTTTTTCCAAGTATATCAAGGACATTTCTATTCAATAAAAATAAATAATAATATTATAATACTAATAATTAACCGATTACCTTTTCAACTAAAATTTATCATCTTTTTAAGTTTTTCTAATTAAATTCACTTTTTTGTATAAATATAACGGGTAACATTAATTTCTCATTTTATAAAAACGTTGAGCAATTTATTTAGTAAAATGACATAATTAAATTATAATTACTATAAACTAATCAATTTTCTTTTTCACCTATAACATATCACCTTTTTATTTTCTCTAACTACATCCTCTATTTTTCTAATTATATTACGGAAATTCTATTTAATAAAGTGAAGTAATAATTTTATAATTACTCATAATTAATCAATTACCTTTTTCAACTAAAATCTATCATCTTTTCTATATTCTCAAACTTAAATTCCTCATTTTATAGAAATATTATGGATGACATTTATATAATTATTATGAAATTAATTTAAATTGATGAAATTTTTTTATATAATATTAAAAAATATTCGTGCATCGCAAAATCGAAACATTAAATTGGTCGGTCGGTCGGTATATGTTGATTTTACTTATTTACCATTACTCATTCTATTAATTAATCAATTTATTTTTTCAGATTACACATATTATCTTTTCTATTTTTTAAGAACTAAATAATTTTCTTTTTTAGGTAAAATACAATATCTTTTATATTTTATCTAACTAAAATTTCTCCTTTATTAATCAATTTCTTTTTTCAGGTTAAACATATTACATTTTCTATTTTTCAATAACTAAATAATTTCCTTTTCAGGTAAAATAAAATATCTTTTAAATTTTAACTAACTAAAATTTCTCTTTTTTAAAAACACTAGGAGTAATTTTGTTTAATAAAATAACATAATTATATTATAATTAATATTAACTAATCAATTACCTTTTTTGAGTCAAAACATGTTATCTCTTTTCTTTTCTCTAAAAAAAATCTCTATTTTTCCAATTATATCATGGACAGTTCATTACCTTTTTTCTTTTCTCTTACTATAACCTCCCTTTTTCCAATTATATCATGAGCGTTTCTATTTAATAAATAATAATAATAATAATAATAATAATAATAATAATATTATTATAATACTAATAACTGACTGATTACCTTTTCAGCTAAAATATATCATTTTTTCTATTTTTTCTAATTAAATTCCCCTTTTTCAAGAAATCAAACGAGCAACATTAATTTCTCATTTTCTAAAAATTATGAACAATTTTATTTAGTAAAATAACATAATTAAATTATATTTATTATAAACTAATCAATTACCTTTTTCACATAAATCATATTATCTTCACGTTACCTTTTTATTTTCTCTATCTAAAATTTATCTTTTTCCAATTATATCACAGACGATTCTATTTAATAAAATAAACTAATAATAATATAATATTATTATTTGACTGATTACCTTTTTCAGCTAAAACGTATTATATTTTCCATATTTTCTAACTAAAATCCCTCTTTTAATAAAAATATCATCGGACAATATTAATTTTTTCTTTTCTAAAAACATTACGAGCAATTGTATTCAGTAAAATAACGAAATTAAATTATAATTACTATAAACTAAGCAATTGCCTTTTTCACCTAGAACATATTACCTTTTTAATTTTCTCTAACTAAATTCTCTATTTTTCTAATCATATCACGGGCATTCTATTTAATATAATGAAGTAATAATTTTATAATTACTAATAATTAATCGATTACTCTTCTGAACTAAAATCTTTAAAATCCCTCTTTTAATAGAAATATCACGGATAATATTAATTTCTTTTTTTCTAAAAACAATACGAGCAATTGTATTCAGTAAAATAATGTAATTAAATTATAATTACTATAAACTAATCAATTACCATTTTCACATAAAACATATTACCTTTATAATTTTTTCTAACTAAATTCTCTATTTTTCTAATCATATCACGTGCATTCTATTGAATAAAATGAAATAATAATTTTATAATTACTAATAATTAATCGATTTCTCTTTTTAACTAAAACCTATCATCTTTTCTATAATTTCTAACCAAAATCCCTCATTTTCTTGAAATATCACAGATAACATTTATATAATTATTATCATATCATCTCATATAAAATGTAAGCCTCCAAAATTCATGTTTTAAAAAAATTAATTTAAATTAATTATTTTTTTATATAATATTAAAAAAAATCCGTGCAACGCACGGGTTTTAGGCTAGTTCAATTAAATTCTACTTCAATATAACTTTGAATTTCTTATAATGCCACCATACTTGTGACCTTGTCCTATACATCAACATGCCACCATACTTGTGACCTTGTCCTATACATCAACGTCTCCGTACCGTAAATATGTACAAAGTTTATTAAAATTTAATTAAAACTTATATGTAGTTACTTGATTAAGTTGGGCTTGTAATTTAGTACATAGATTCCTTGACATTAACTCAAAAGTGTAAGAATTTATTGTCCATTGCTTGGTCATGCTCCAATGGCGCTCCAGTTGCGTTGATACTTTTTAAAAAATCAATATTAACATGTTATTGATCACTTTGCTGACTAAATTATGTAGAACATTAGTTTAAGTTTATAACAATCAAACGAAGACTACTGAAACCATAATAACAGAAGATCTTATTATGTTAACGTTCGATTAGAAAAACTAATGCAAGGACATATATTATGCGATTACCAAATTATATAGCAAATAAGATCTATACAACTTCATGCATATAACATTCAAGTATACCTCGTGTATGTGAAAGCAATCAATATTGCACACAAAAAGTAAAAAAATGTTTAACATACTTCCTTCCAAGAAGACTAAGGGAGTTTGAGCAAACTTATTTTCATATATACACGGAAAAATAAAGATAAAAGAAGAGCATACCAGCGATCCTGAAAAGTGATGTGACTATGTGAGGAACTACTGACAATCATCATCTTGTTTATATAACCTATTGATTATGCTTTCTTTAAAAATTTAGAACACCTTTCCTATTTATAATATGTGTCTTCTTTATAAGTTGGAACGCATTTTCTACTTTAACCATGTTAAAAAAAACAATTATTAATACATATTCTACTTCTAATAGAACTTCTAATTATTTCGAAATCTTCTCCTTTATAATATAATTCAAACACCTATTCTACTTCTAATATGTTAAAAATATTTATATATTTATTAATGTTTAAAATCCTAAAATTGTAGAAAATTAGAAAAATAGATTGAGACAATATTAGAGCGCCACCTAAACTCCCGTGTATCCTCTTTTATATATATATATATATATATATATATATTGAAGATAAAGATATAAAGATAATAAAGATAAGAGAAAAAGGATCCTAAGATTGAACTTTTCCTGAGATACTTAAAAAAATAGACTTTAAATTTGATTAGGCCCGCAGGGCTAATTAAAAAATTATGATTTTATGAATACCCACAACATATCAATATATATCTAAAGGAGGATACACGGAAGTTTAGGTGGCGTTCTAAGATCGTCTCAATCTATTTTTCTAATTTTCTAGAATTTAAGAATTTTAAACACTTATAAATATAAAAATATCATTTAACATATTAGAAGTTGAATAGGTATTCGAATTTATAGAGGAGAAGAGTTCGAGTTCGAATTTATAGGAAGACATATGATTAGAAGTTCTACTGGAAGTAGAAAGAGTATTTATAAAGCATATGATTAAAAGTTCTATTGAAAGTAGAATAGGAGTTCGAATTTATAGAGAATAAGAGTTCAAATTTACAAGAAAACACATAAATAAAAGTTCTATTAGAAGTAGAATAAGTATTTATAAAGTATAAGATTAAAAGTTCTATTGGAAGTAGAATATGAGTTCGAATTTATAGAGAATAAGAGTTCGAATTTGTTAGGAATAATTCATGAGTTGTGATGTTAAGAATAAAATTTACACATTATACTTCTTGTAATCCTGATCTTATAAAGGATTTAGCACTATATATAGGATTTATGTGTAAGAAAGTTATCTGTACAGTTTAGTCAGGAATGAACAGTGTATCGGAGACTACATGTCAGGAACAAAGAGCAAATCCTGATGACGGTCTGATACTGATGATGATCAGATACTGATGCAAGATGAAATCCTGATATCAGTCTTGTTACTAATGATGTCATTATGGATGCTACAGAAACTGGCAAGTGCTATAAAACAGGATCTTTGTTTGAGGAACAAGCAAGAAGATATTATGAAGGAAAGAGTTTTCTATTGATAGAAACTATCGACTAGAAGGCAGAACGTTGTCATGTATAGATTATATCTTTCTGTTATTAGTTGATAGGTAGCATTATAAATAATCTCTCTATATTATTGTAAAAAGAGTCGAACAAGTGTGTTGTGAGTTCGTGTGCGTTGCTCTGTATAAGGTTTGTATTCGAGAGTTCGAAACAAACAGAGAGAGAGATTTGTATTATCAGCAGTTGCTAAAGGTATTTGTACACCTTTGGTAGAGTTTGTATTTGACCTTATTAATACAAACAGAGTTTGATTCATTCGTTTATTCTTGTTCATATAATCAAGCAAAAATCTGACACGATTATATAACTTGTATTCAACCCCCCCCTTCTACAAGTTATTCGAGTTAACAATTGGTATCAGAGCAGGTTGATTTCGAATAATCATAAAGATCTGCAATCATGTCTGGTTACAAGGATGGGAATACTAAGATTCCTATGCTCAAGAGAAATGAATATACTCTATGGGAAGTAAAGATGTTGCATCATCTGGAAGCAACAAATCCTGATTATCTTGACAGAATCAGAGATGGACATTTTATCCCAACGAAGGTTGTTGGACAAACAACTGTTGATGGTGTGGTTGTTCCAGAACATACAGCAGAGAAGCCAAAATATGAATGGTCAGATAAGGACAAGGAGAATGTTCTTAAAGATGCTAAAGTGAGAAACATATTATTCAACAGTCTTGATTCTGTTCTCACTAACTATGTTCTCTCTTGTAAAACTGCTAAGGATATATGGGACAATCTTAAGGTTCACTGTGAAGGAACTAAGCCTGTCAGGAAGAATATGAGGACATTACTTATACAACAGTATGAGTACTTTGAATCCAAGTCTGGTGAGTCACTTACTGATACCTTTGATAGGTTTACAAAACTCATCAATGAGATGGCTATGCATGGTAAATATTATGACTTGGAGGATATGAATACAAAGTTCATGAAAGCTTTGCCTGATTTCTACAATGAGAAGATATCTGCGATTGAGGAAGCTAATGATCTGGATGAGATTTCATTAGAGGCAGTATATGGAAAATTGAGAGCTTATGAACTTGACAAGCAGCAGAAGAAGAGCAGGAGTGAAGGAAAGATGAAGACTATTGCACTTACTGCTCAATCTGAAGTAAAGAAGCTTCCTGAAGAACAGCATGAAGAGATTGTTGTAAAGAATTCAAGGAAGAAGAAAAGCAAAGAAAGTTCTGAGTCAGAGACTACATTGGATTATGACAACATTGCATTGATGGCAAATGGTTCAGACAAACCTGGATCTCCAAAGAAAACTTCTCCATCCTCTGTTAAGGGCACAGGAAAGAAGCATTCAATTATCTTGGATAGTGGATGCTCTGGACATATGACTGGAAAGAAGTCCCTGCTTACAAAGTTTGAGAGGAAAGCTGGCCCAGTAATATCTTTTGGAGATGGCAACAAAGGAGAAACTCTGGGATATGGCTCAATTGTTTTGGGGAATGTCATCATAGAAAATGTAGCACTGGTTGAAGGCTTGAAACATACTCTTTTAAGCATAAGTCAACTGGGTGATAAAGGTTACAAATCAATCTTTGACAAAGAAGGATGCAAAATCTTGAATATGCAGAATGGAGACATTGTTCTAACTGGTCAAAGACATGGTAACATATATGAAGCCAGCTTAAGTGATACATCTAAAGGAATTGTTAGATGTCTCTATAGCAAAGCAACAAGTGATGAAAGCTGGAATTGGCACAAGAAGCTCTCACATCTTAATTTCAAGAAGCTTAATCAACTTGTTAAGCATAATCTGGTGAGAGGCCTACCTCAGGCAAATTATGTGCAAGATGGACTTTGTGATGCATGTCAGCTTGGAAAGCAAAGAAGAACCACTTTCAATAGCAAGACTGAAAATTCGATTACTGAACCATTTCACATGCTACATCTCGATTTGTTTGGTCCAGTAAACATTATGTCTATCAGCAAGAAAAGATATGCTCTAGTGATAGTGGATGATTTCACAAGGTTTACATGGGTGTTCTTTCTACACAAGAAGGATGAAGCTCCTCAGCAAATCATTGAACTTGTAAAGAATATTCAGAATAACTCTGAGTACAAAATTAAAGTACTTAGGAGTGACAATGGTACAGAATTCAAGAATTCTATAATGGAGGGGTTTTGTGCAGACAAAGGAATTACTCAACAGTTTTCTGCACCTGGTACACCTCAACAGAATGGTGTAGTGGAAAGAAAGAACAGGACTCTCATAGAGGCAGCAAGAACCATGCTTGCAGATGCTAAACTTCCAACCTACTTTTGGGCAGAAGCTATTAACACTGCATGTTTCACTCAAAACTGTACCTTGGTAAATAGTCATGGAAAAACTCCCTATGAGATGATCAAAGGAAAGAAACCAAGTGTGAAATACTTTCACATCTTTGGATGCAAATGCTATGTCCTAAAAGTTCATCCAGAACAACTTGGAAAATTTGAAGCCAAATCGGATGAAGCAATTTTTCTAGGATATTCAGCATCTAAGGCCTTCAAAGTTTATAATCTCAGAACTCACATTGTTATGGAATCAATTCATGTTGCATTTGATGATAAGAAATTTGGAATTTTGCAAACTGATGAAAGCCATGACAAATTGGAATTTGAAAATCTGAAGAATTCTGAGATACTCTCCAGTGATGATGAAGGTTCTCCAGAAGGAATTTCTATTGCTTCTCAAAGGAATGCTACTGTTGAGGGGGAGCAAATAAATCAAAGAGAACACAGTGATCATCAGGAGCAGACTAGCTATTCAGAGTCTACTCCATCAGGAATTGACTTTTCAGAGTCTACTCCATCACAACTGATCTTTCAGAGTCTACTGAGGAAAGATCAGTAACTATCAGCAATATGGAATCTACTGATTCTATTGATCAAAGGAGAGTTTTTGAAGGTAGAGAGAATTCTTCTACAAGAGATACCACTAACTTAGGGGGAGAGACTAGTAGAGTCAATCTACCACCTGTTAGAAAATGGACAAAGGATCATACTGAAAATTTGATAATTGGTGATCCAAATAGTGGTGTTCGAACTAGAAGATCAATTCAAAATGAATGCTTGTATAGTTGTTTTCTCTCAAAGAATGAACCTAAGAAGGTTGAAGAAGCCTTACAGGATCCTGATTGGGTAATTGCAATGCAGGAGGAGTTAAATGAGTTTGAGAGAAACAAAGTCTGGGAACTGGTACCAAGACCTAAAGATATATCTATTGTTGGTGCAAGATGGGTTTTCAGAAACAAGCTAGATGAATCTGGTATGATTGTAAGAAACAAAGCTAGACTGGTGGCCAAGGGTTATTCTCAGGAAGAAGGCATTGATTATGATGAGACCTTTGCACCTGTAGCAAGACTGGAAGCAATCAGAATATTTCTTGCATTTACAGCTCATTCAAAATTCAAGGTATACCAGATGGATGTAAAGAGTGCTTTTCTAAATGGCAAACGTGATGAGGAAGTGTATGTGGAACAGCCATCTGGATTTGTTGATCCAAAATTTCCAAATCATGTCTACAAACTTGACAAGGCACTCTATGGACTAAAGCAGGCACCAAGAGCATGGTATGAAACTTTGTCTAAGTTTCTTCTTGAAAATGGCTTCACAAGAGGTACAATTGACAAAACTCTATTCTTTAGAAAGATAAAAGGTGAATTGCTTTTAGTTCAAGTTTATGTTGATGATATTATTTTTGGTTCTATAATGAAAAGTTGTGTGCTAAGTTTAGCAAGCTTATGCAGTCTAAGTATCAGATGAGCATGATGGGTGAATTAAATTATTTCTTAGGCTTGCAGGTCAAACAGACTGAGACTGGTATTTTCATTAATCAGTCAAAGTATATCAAAGATCTTTTAAGAAGGTTTGACTTTCAAGACTGTGCAGTTGCAAAAACACCCATGGCAACAGCCACTAAACTAGACTCTGATCCTAAGGGAAAGAGTGTGGATAATACTAGTTATAGAGGCATGATAGGCTCATTGTTATATCTAACTGCAAGTAGGCCAGATATAATGTTTTCTACCTATTTATGTGCTAGATTCCAAAGTGATCCTAAAGAATCTCATTTAATTGCTGTGAAGAGAATTTTTAGATATCTCAAAGGAACTCCAAATCTTGGTTTGTGGTACCCTAGAGAATCTGATTTCTTTCTAATTGGCTATTCAGACTCTGATTATGCAGGGTGTAAAATTGACAGGAAAAGCACTACAGGTACATGTCAATTTTTGGGAAACAGATTGATTTCTTGGGCAAGCAAGAAGCAACAATCTGTCTCAACCTCAACTGCAGAAGCTGAGTACATAGCAGCAGGCAGTTGTTGCGCACAGCTCCTTTGGATAAGAAATCAGTTGATGGATTATGGTATGACACTTAGTAATATTCCTATGTTTTGTGATAATACTAGTGCTATTAAAATTGCAGAAAATCCAGTTCAACATTCAAGGACTAAGCACATTGATGTCAGGTATCATTTTATTAGAGAACATATTGAGAATGGTACTGTGGAACTTCATTTTGTTCCTACTGACAAACAACTTGCAGATATTCTAACTAAACCACTTGATGAGACTACATTTAGTAGATTAGTAAGTGAGTTAGGAATGTTAAATTTTTATATCTTTAACATCTGCAATAGTAGCAAGGTATGTTGTTTTTAGCTTATAGACTTGATATTCTTGTCAGGATCTATATTTGATTGTTAAATGCTTTAGCTATAACACTTTGCCTTGATAAATTTCAGTATGATAGACTTGTTAATAATCATCAGGATTAGATTTGTTATCAGGATGCTGACGTCATCAGTATTGTGTCAGTATCAGGATTGTGAAAATTGTTTCAAATCCTGACGTTTACTTTGTGTAGTAATCTAATTCTGTGATGTGTTAAGTCTATGCCAGCAAGTTTTAATATTTGCATACTGATAATTTATACATCATTCAATAATCAAAAGACAAGTAGATAATAAGAAATTGTATTTTCATTAATTGAAAGCTTTACATATATGGAAATGAAATACAACATTTTTTGTCTAACTTCTATTGATAATCCTATACTTGTCTATTGATATGAATTCTGAGGTATAGGACAAGGAGCATCTCAAGAAATTCATCAGGGGATTTGAACAGCCTCGTCTACTCTTGGATTCCTTGTCTGGGCGACTTGAATGAGAGCAGCTGTTAGTTATAGAGGCATGCCTGTACACATCTAATAACAAGCCTAATTGTTTGTAATGCTTTGCATTACTTACATGACCTCTTAACTGAGGGAACCTGTAGTTGTAGAGTTTCTGTTTGTATTGTACTTATAGTAGGCATCAAATCCTAGTTGTGTAATTGTACAAATAGAGTCTAGAATAATGCTTGAAAGAAGTTCCAAGGTTCATGCCTCAAGCAAGGAGTTAAAGACTGTCAAATAATCACAGTTGGGATTTGAAGAAATGAAGAATTTGCCTAAGTACCAATTCGAGAAGTATATTTGTCTATTCGAGAAGTCCAGCATTCGAGAAGTCAGAGATTCGATATCTCAAGACACTATTCGATATCTCTGAATACACTGTTCGATATCTCATTCGATATCTCAGGGATTCGATATGTCTACTACTCTATTCGAGAACTCAAGAAGTCAACAAGTCAAGATGGTATTCGAGTTCTCAAATAGTCAACAAGTCAAAGTTCCATTCGATATCTCAAGGACTCAGAAAGCTATTCGACAACTCGAGGATTCGATAAGTCAAATGTTCTATTCGACAACTCAAGGAATCCTGATGGAAAAGAGCTATTCGAGAAGTGGTTCGATATGTCATTATAACAGTATTCGAGAACTCAGAGTTATCGATCAAGTCAATTCTAGTTCTCGAATCACTTACTTAGTCACTTCTCGAATACATTCTTGGAGACAAAATACTGAAGAAATTGTACAAGTCAGAAACCTGCAACAAGCCAATGCACTTTATGGACCACAATCTGTAACGTGCTCTGGAAAGCCTACAAGGAAGCTTGGAGAGATATAGAAGAGACAAGGAGCTAAAGAAGTGGATCTAAACAGGCTTTGCAAAGTCAAATCTGTAACCGTTTGGACACTTACTCAAAAAGGATAGACAGACTAGAAAGTAATTTGTTTAGCTACCTTATTTGCAGTAAGTAGGCTGTATCCATGTTCTATAAGGACACAGCCTCACTTCATAACTTAGTAACTTTTTGTGAGTCAAGTTTTTCATACACTGTAAGCCATATCTCTCTGAGAAAAACGAAGCTGAGAATACTACCATTTGTATTCACAGATTGTAGCAACCTTTATCTAATAATACATTAGATTAAAGTGATATTGTGTCTTGTGTTGTTTATTTATCCGCACCTTCACTTCTACACACACAGGCACTTATCTGCTGCATAGACTCAATCAAAGAAAAGTTCAAGAATCCATTCACCCCCCCTCTGTATTCTTTTACCGTATTCAATACTCAACAAGTGGTATCAGAGCGGGCTGTTTATTCAAAAACAGAGAAACGATCATGAGTTCGAATACACCAAAGACTACAGGAACGGTGAAGGTCCCTAAGTTTGATAAAGAAAACTTCAACCTCTGGAAGATAAAGATGATGTTGTTCATTAAAGCCTCTCATCCCTTGTATCCTGAGATTCTCAAGAATGGTCCTTTTGTTCCACAACAAGAGATACCAGAGAAGACTGTTGGAACCATAACTATCCCAAGAACTTATGAGGCCAAGGATCCATCAAAGTGGACAGAGTCAGAAAGGGAGAAGGTTGCTCTTGACAGCCACCTCATGTTGCTTATCATTGATTCCATGGACATGTCAATGTTTGCAAACATTGCATCATGCACGTCTGCTAAAGAGATGTGGGATCACATTGAGGTGTTGTGTGAAGGGACTGATGAGGTTAAGGAAAACAGGAAACAGATACTGGTCACACAGTATGAAGCTTTCATGGCACAGCCCAAGGAAAGCATCACTGAAATGTTTGAAAGGTTTCACAAGCTAGTTACTGAGTTGCAGATGAATGGAAAGGTTTATAGCACCAAGGAGTTAAATATGAAATTTCTGTTGTCTTCACCAAATCATCTGGAGCAAAGAGTCATTTCTCTAAGAGAGAGAGATTTGAACAAAGTCACCTATGATGTGCTCTATGGAGTCCTAAAGACTCATGAACTTGAGTTGCTTCAGAAAAGGGATATCCAAGCCAACCAAGGTAGGATGATAAACACATCATGTGCCTTGATTGTCAACAAATCCATCCTGGACCTAGAAGCATCTACAAGCCAACTAAGGATAGAGGAGGTGGCAGATGATGAAGAAACTGAAGCTGGGGTGAGTGAACCTGTTGAGGAAAAGGAGGAAGAAGAACAAGAGTTTTACACTCTGGAAGAACTTGATGGGATGGAAAATACCTCATATGCCTTCATGGCCAGAAAATTTCCAAACATCAGATTTAAAAGAAATCAACCCTTCAAACCCAAAACTCAAAACCATTCAGCCAACAAGAACAAGGCACCTGTGAAGCCAAACAGAAATAAGTTCAAAACCGGTTATGTGGATAGGTCATCTGTAAGGTGTTATAGATGCAATGACCTAGGGCATTTTGCCAGTGAATGCAAGAAGCCTAAAAAGAAGGATAGAGATTATCTTGAGCTAGAAGCTAAGTATGAGGCCCTTCTGAAAAAGCAGACACATGGTAAGGCCTACATAGCTGAAGGGAAGTGTTGGGATGATTCTGAGAGTGATGAAGAGGAACAAGAATTCTGCAACTATGCCTTGATGGCCAACTCCAAGGATGACTCATCTTCATCTGATTCTCAGGTACCATCTCTCACTACTATAGACATGTCTGTTTCTGAATACAAATGCATGATTGAACAATTATCTGTTGAAATGTTTAATATTCATACTAGTATGACTGCTGCTAATGAGGAGATTGCTAAACTGTCTACTAGAAATGAAATATTAACCAAAAAGAATGAGGAACTTGAGCTAACTACTATGCAAGTAGAAAACCTTAAGAAAGAAGTTGAATATTTGAAGAACAAGGTTCTATGTGCTAGTCAAGTAGAGAAGGCTCTTAGGGATGAATTAGCTGAGAATGAATTCAAACTTAAAACTTTCAAGAAATCATCTGGTTTAGTGCAATCCTACTGTGAGAAAATTGAAGCTAAACCCAAAGCAGCTATTGGACTTGACTATGACTCTCTCAAACAAAGGAAAGGCTATGCTGTCATTGAAGAGGACACAGCTGTTCATGAGAAAGTGCCTCACATTTTGAGAAAAACTGAAAATCCAATTTTTAAGGAATCAACATTTGAAATTGATGAGGATGTCTTACTCATCAAGAAAATGTTGAATGATGAGGATGAGGCACAATCTAGTGAACAGCAAGCATCTTCTAAGGGTGAGAGTGTCAAGTCAAAGACCAAGAAGCCAGTAGTTGATAGGCCAAGACCTAAGAAGTTTGTTAAGTTTGTCTCAGCTGGGAAGAGTGAATCAGAAAAGGAAGTGACTAAAAAGAAACAGAACAGAAATGGCAAGTTAAGGATTAACAAGGATAACAACTATGCTTATATGCCTAATGCCCCTAGGAAAACTTGTCAGAACTGTTTCAGTACCAATCATCTAACTCATGCATGCAAGAAACCTTTGGTAGTGTGTCTAAACCTTTCTATGATTGTTCTGTGCCTCTAAGTCATAGAGATGCACCTTTCTGTGATAAATTTGACTGTATGCCATGCAATATGAATGTTATGACTAGTTGTTTTAATTTAAGAAGGCAGTTCATTGATGGTTGTATCAGTCACAATTCCCACACACACTACACAAGGTCAAAGTCTTCAAGTCCTCCTAAAGCTAGGAAGGTACCTTTGTCACCTAAGTCTGAAACCTCAGGTTCTAAGACTTCCAACAGTGACAAGAAGACTAACACTAAGAAAGTTGACAAGCATGTTGTTTATGATAAAACTGTCTCTAAGTCACATGGACCCAAACTTGTTTGGGTACCAAAGGAAAAGTAATACCTTTGTGTTTTCAGGGCAAAGAAAGTGAAAAGAAGGTCATGTGGATTTTGGACAGTGGATGCTCAAATCATATGACTGGTGATATGGCCCTGCTATCACAGTATGAGGAAAAGGCTGGCCCAATGGTTGCTTTTGGAGATGACAGCATGGGTAACACATTGGGATATGGCAAGCTGAAAGTTGGAAATGTCATCATTGAAGATGTAGCACTAGTCAAGGGGCTCAAGCATAATCTGTTAAGTGTTGGTCAGTTTACTGATAGAGGATTCAAAGTGAATTTTGACAAAGATGAATGTTTGATCACCCACAAGAAGACTGGTGATTTTGCTCTATCTGGAGTAAGGAAGGGAAGCCTGTTTGTAGCCAATATGGACTCTGCAAACAAGGACAAAATTTGTTGCTTTTACTCAAAAGCATCAAATGAAGATTGTTGGCTGTGGCACAAGAAACTATCACACCTGAACTTCAAGGCCATTAATTCTCTAGTCAAAAGAGAGTTAGTGAGAGGCATGCCCACACTTGAATTCTGCCAAGAAGGAGTGTGTGAGGCTTGCCAAAAAGGAAAAATGAAGAGATCAAGCCACAAGTCAAAGACAGTGACATCTGTAACCAAGCCACTACAACTCATCCATATGGATTTGTTTGGGCCTGTCAACATAATGTCACTTGGAAGAAAGAAGTATGCCCTGGTAATGGTTGATGATTTTTCAAGGTATACATGGGTGGAATTTCTGGCATCAAAAGATGAGGCTCCACAAGTAATTATTGAGCATATAAAGAAAGTTGACAAGGAAGCAAAGGCAAACGATGCAAGTGTGATTGCACTGAGGAGTGATAATGGAACAGAGTTCAGAAATGCCACACTTGAAGCATTCTGCAAAGAGAATGGCATTTCTCAGCAATTCTCAGCTCCAAGGACTCCACAACAAAATGGAGTTGTTGAGAGAAAGAATAGAACTCTAATTGAGGCTGCTAGAACAATGTTACTTGATGCAAAAATGCCTACATGTTTTTGGGCTGAGGCTGTGAGCACTGCATGCTATATTCAGAACAGGACCCTCATCAACAAAAACACTGGAAAGACACCTTACAACTTGATGACTGGAAAGAAGCCTACACTAAAGTATGTTCATACTTTTGGAAGCAAATGCTTTGTACTCAAGGATAATTCTGAATATGTTGGAAAGTTTGATGCAAAATCATTTGAAGGAATTTTTCTTGGCTATTCTATGGAAAGAATTGCATACAAGGTTTATGTCATCAGTCAAAAGAAAGTTATGGAAAGCACAGATGTAACATTTGATGACAGCAAACTACCTGGACTAGAAGAAGCCAATGATGAAGACAGAGATCCATTGAAGTTTGATAATCTAGATGATTCTGATGAAGAGACTGAAACTGGAGTTGAAACTCAAGTTCAACATTCTCAAGTGAATAATGATACAAGAGAAGAATTTGTGCCAATCAACAGTGGAGAAACAAGCATCCAAGACACACCTGTGAGTAATGGTAACTTCACAAGGGGAGGAAATGAGGATGACCATGATGTGGATGATGAAGCAACATCAAGAATGAGAAATCAGGCTGAACACTCGAGGAAATGGGATAGATCACACACTGCAGAGCAAATCATTGGAGATCCTAATGCAGGAGTAAGGACTAGGAGAGCAACTCAAAATGAGTGCCTCTATGGATGTTTTCTATCACAAGTTGAGCCTAAGAAACTTGATGATGCATTGTTGGATCCAGATTGGATTATTGCCATGCAAGAGGAGCTGAATCAATTTGAAAGGAACAAAGTATGGGAACTTGTGCCTGCACCAAAGAATAGAACCATTGTTGGAACAAAATGGGTTCTGAAGAATAAGATGGATGAAGATGGTGTAATAATAAGAAACAAAGCAAGGCTGGTTGCAAAAGGATACTCTCAACAGGAAGGCATTGATTATGATGAGACATTTGCCCCTGTTGCTAGATTGGAAGCCATTAGAATATTCTTGGCATTTGCTGCTCATTCAAACTTTAAAGTTTATCAAATGGATGTCAAGAGTGCATTTCTAAATGGAGAGTTGGAAGAAGAGGTTTATGTGCAACAATCACCTGGCTTTGAGGATCCACATTTCCCAGAATTTGTCTACAGATTGCTTAAGGCATTGTATGGACTTAAGCAAGCTCCAAGAGCATGGTATGATACTTTATCACAATTCCTTCTTGAAAATCAATTCACTAGAGGCACATTGGACAAGACACTGTTTTACAAGAAGCATGGTGATGATATGATCCTAGTTCAAATATATGTGGATGATATCATTTTTGGTTCTACAAATGAGAAACTGTGTGAGAAATTCTCTAAACTCATGCAGAGCGGATATGAGATGAGTATGATGTGTTAGGAATAATTCATAAGTTGTGATGTTAAGAATAGAATTTACACATTATACTTCTTGTAATCCTGATCTTATAAAGGATTTAGCACTGTATATAGGATTTATGTGTAAAGACAGTTATCTGTATAGTTTAGTCAGGAATGAACAGTGTATCGGAGACTACATGTCAGGAACAGAGAGCAAATCCTGATGATGGTCCAATACTGATGGTTGATCAGATACTGATGCAGTGTACAGATCCTGATATCAGTCGTGTTACTGATGATGTCATTATGGATGCTACAGAAACTGGCAAGTGCTATAAAACAGGATCGTTGTTTGAAGAACAAGCAAGAAGATATTATGAAGGAAAGAGTTTTCTATTGAAGGAAACTATCGACTAGAAGGCAGAACATTGTCATGTATAGATTATATCTTTCTGTTATTAGTTGATAGGTAGCATTATAAATACTCTCTCAATATCATTGTAAAAGAGCGACGAAGTTGTGAGTTCGTGTGCGTAGCTCTGTATAAGGTTTGTATTCGAGAGTTCGAAACAAACAGAGAGAGAGATTTGTATTGTCAGCAGCTGCTAAAGGTATTGTACACCTTTGGTAGAGTTTGTATTTGATCTTATTAATACAAACAAGAGTTTGATTCATTCGTTTATTCTTGTTCATATAATCAAGCAAAAATCAGACACGATTATATAACTTGTATTCAACCCCCCCCTTCTACAAGTTATTCGAGTTAACAATTGGTATCAGAGCAGGTTGATTTCGAATAATCATAAAGATCTGCAATCATGTCTGGTTACAAGGATGGGAATACTAAAATTCCTATGCTCAAGAGAAACGAATATACTCTATGGGAAGTAAAGATGTTGCATCATCTGGAAGCAACAGATCCTGATTATCTTGACAGAATCAGAGATGGACCTTTCGTTCCAACAAAGGTCGTTGGACAAGCAACTGTTGATGGTGTGGTTGTTCCAGAACATACAGCAGAGAAGCCAAAATCTGAATGGTCAGATAAGGACAAGGAGAATGTTCTCAAAGATGCTAAAGTGAGAAACATATTATTCAACAGTCTTGATTCTGTTCTCACTAACTATGTTCTCTCTTGTAAAACTGATAAGGATATATGGGACAATCTTAAGGTTCACTGTGAAGGAACTAAGCCTGTCAGGAAGAATATGAGGACATTACTTATACAACAGTATGAGTACTTTGAATCCAAGTCTGGTGAGTCACTTACTGATACCTTTGATAGGTTTACAAAACTCATCAATGAGATGGCCATGCATGGTAAATATTATGACTTGGAGTATATGAATACAAAGTTCATGAAAGCTTTGCCTGATTTCTACAATGAGAAGATATCTGCGATCGAGGAAGCTAATGATCTGGATGAGATTTCATTAGAGGCAGTATATGGAAAATTGAGAGCTTATGAACTTGACAAGCAGCAGAAGAAGAGCAGGAGTGAAGGAAAGATGAAGACTATTGCACTTACTGCTCAATCTGAAGTTAAGAAGCTTCCTGAAGAACAGCATGAAGAGATTGATGTAAAGAATTCAAGGAAGAAGAAAAGCAAAGAAAGTTCTGAGTCAAAGACTACTGATATGGACTCTGACAACAATGATTCTGAATCTGAGATGCAAGAACTCTTTGCTATGTTTGCTAAAGCTTTCAAGAAAGGAAGATTCAACAGGAGAAGATTTAGCAAAGGACCTTTTCAAAAGAAGGAGGAGAAGAAGAGTGACAAAAGCAAAAGTACAATTGTCAAGCTTGATAAGGCCAAAATCAAGTGCTTTAACTGCAGCGAGCTTGGACACTTTGCTAGTGAGTGTAAGAAGCCTAGAAATTCAGGAAAGGGTAATGCACTTATGGTCACACAGAAGGATTGGGCTGATTCCAGTGACTCTGAAGATGAATTGGATTATGACAACATTGCATTGATGGCCAATAGTTCAGACAAACCTGGATCTCCAAAGAAAACTTCTCCATCCTCTGTTAAGGGCACAGGAAAGAAGCATTCAATTATCTTGGACAGTGGATGCTCTGGACATATGACTGGAAAGAAGTCCCTGCTTACAAAGTTTGAGAGGAAAGCTGGCCCAGTAATATCTTTTGGAGATGGCAACAAAGGAGAAACTCTGGGATATGGCTCAATTGTTTTGGGGAATGTCATCATAGAAAATGTAGCACTGGTTGAAGGCTTGAAACATACTCTTTTAAGCATAAGTCAACTGGGTGATAAAGGTTACAAATCAATCTTTGACAGAGAAGGATGCAAAGTCTTGAATATGCAGAATGGAGACATTGTTCTAACTGGTCAAAGACATGGTAACATATATGAAGCCAGCTTAAGTGATACATCTAAAGGAATTGTTAGATGTCTCTACAGCAAAGCAACAAGTGATGAAAGCTGGAATTGGCACAAGAAGCTCTCACATCTTAATTTCAAGAAGCTTAATCAACTTGTTAAAAACAATTTGGTGAGAGGCCTACCTCAGGCAAATTTTGTGCAAGATGGACTTTGTGATGCATGTCAGCTTGGAAAGCAAAGAAGAACCACTTTCAAGAGCAAGACTGAAAATTCAATTACTGAACCATTTCACATGCTACATCTTGATCTGTTTGGTCCAGTAAACATTATGTCTATCAGCAAGAAAAGATATGCTCTAGTTATGGTGGATGATTTCACAAGGTTCACATGGGTGTTCTTTCTACACAAGAAGGATGAAGCTCCTCAGCAAATCATTGAACTCATCAAGAATATTCATAATAACTCTGAGTACAAAGTCAAAGTACTTAGGAGTGACAATGGTACAGAATTCAAGAATTCTACAATGGAGGGGTTTTGTGCAGACAATGGAATCACTCAACAGTTTTCTGCACCTGGTACACCTCAACAAAATGGTGTAGTGGAAAGAAAGAACAGGACTCTCATAGAGGCAGCAAGAACCATGCTTGCAGATGCAAAACTTCCAACCTACTTTTGGGCAGAAGCTATTAACACTGCATGTTTCACTCAGAACTGTACCTTGGTAAATAGTCATGGAAAAACTCCCTATGAGATGATCAAAGGAAAGAAACCAAGTGTGAAATATTTTCACATCTTTGGATGCAAATGCTATGTCCTAAAAGTTCATCCAGAACAACTTGGAAAATTTGAAGCCAAATCGGATGAAGAAATTTTTCTAGGATATTCAGCATCTAAGGCCTTCAAAGTTTATAATCTCAGAACTCACGTTGTTATGGAATCAATTCATGTTGCATTTGATGATAAGAAATTTGGAATTTTGCAAACTGATGAAAGCCATGAAAAACTGGAATTTGAAAATCTGAAGAATTCTGAGATACTCTCAAGTGATGATGAAGGTTCTCCAGAAGGAATTTCTATTGCTTCACAAAGGAATGCTACTGTTGAGGGGGAGCAAATAAATCAAAGAGAACACAGTGATCATCAGGAGCAGACTAGTCTTTCAGAATCTATTCCATCAGGAATTGACGTTTCAGAGTCTACTCCATCAGGAACTGACCTTTCAGAGTCTACTGAGGAAAGATCAGTAACTAGCAGCAATATGGAATCTACTGATTCTATTGATCAAAGGAGAGTTTTTGAAGGTAGAGAGAATTCTTCTACAAGGGATACCACTAACTTAGGGGGAGAGACTAGCAGAGTTAATCTACCACCTGTTAGAAAATGGACAAAGGATCATACTGAAGACTTGATAATTGGTGATCCAAATAGTGGTGTTCGAACTAGAAGATCAATTCAAAATGAATGCTTGTATAGTTGCTTTCTCTCAAAGAATGAACCTAAGAAGGTTGAAGAAGCCTTACAGGATCCTGATTGGGTAATTGCAATGCAGGAGGAGTTAAATGAGTTTGAGAGAAACAAAGTTTGGAAACTGGTACCAAGACCTAAAGATAGATCTATTGTTGGTGCAAGATGGGTTTTCAGAAACAAGCTAGATGAATCTGGTATGATTGTAAGAAACAAAGCAAGACTGGTGGCCAAGGGTTATTCTCAGGAAGAAGGCATTGATTATGATGAGACCTTTGCACCTGTAGCAAGATTGGAAGCAATCAGAATGTTTCTTGTATTTGCAGCTCATTCAAAATTCAAGGTATACCAGATGGATGTAAAGAGTGCTTTTCTAAATGGCAAACTTGATGAAGAAGTGTATGTAGAACAGCCACCTGGATTTGTTGATCCAAAGTTTCCAAATCATGTCTACAAACTTGACAAGGCACTCTATGGACTAAAGCAGGCACCAAGAGCATGGTATGAGAGACTTTGTCTAAATTTCTTCTTGAAAATGGCTTCACAAGAGGTACAATTGACAAAACTCTATTCTTTAGAAAGATAAAAGGTGAATTGCTTTTAGTTCAAGTTTATGTTGATGATATTATTTTTGGTTCTGCTAATGAAAAGTTGTGTGCTAAGTTTAGCAAGCTTATGCAGTCTAAGTATCAGATGAGTATGATGGGTGAACTAAATTATTTCTTAGGCTTGCAGGTCAAACAGACTGAGACTGGTATTTTCATTAATCAGTCAAAGTATATCAAAGATCTTTTAAAAAGGTTTGACTTTCAAGACTGTGCAGTTGCAAAAACACCCATGGCAACAGCCACTAAACTAGACTCTGATCCTAAAGGAAAGAGTGTGGATAATACTAGTTATAGAGGCATGATAGGCTCATTGTTATATCTAACTGCAAGTAGGCCAGATATAATGTTTTCTACCTGTTTATGTGCTAGATTCCAAAGTGATCCTAAGGAATCTCATTTAATTGCTGTGAAGAGAATTTTTAGATATCTCAAAGGAACTCCAAATCTTGGTTTGTGGTATCCTAGAGAATCTGATTTCTTTCTAATTGGCTATTCAGACTCTGATTATGCAGGGTGTAAGATAGACAGGAAAAGCACTACAGGTACATGTCAATTTTTGGGAAATAGATTGATTTCTTGGGCAAGCAAGAAGCAACAATCTGTTTCAACCTCAACTGCAGAAGCTGAGTATATAGCAGCAGGCAGTTGTTGTGCACAGCTCCTTTGGATAAGAAATCAGTTGCTGGATTATGGTATGACACTTAGTAATATTCCTATGTTTTGTGATAATACTAGTGCTATTAAAATTGCAGAAAATCCAGTTCAACATTCAAGGACTAAGCACATTGATGTCAGGTATCATTTTATTAGAGAACATATTGAGAATGGTACTGTGGAACTTCATTTTGTTCCTACTGACAAATAGCTTGCAGATATTCTAACTAAACCACTTGATGAGACTACATTCAGTAGACTAGTAAGTGAGTTAGGAATGTTAAATTTTTAGATCTGTAACATCTGCAAAAGTAGCAAGGTATGTTGTTCTTAGCTTATAGACTTGATATTCCTGTCAGGATCTATATTTGATTGTTAAATGTTTTAGCTATAACACTTTGCCTTGATAAATTTCAGTATGATAGACTTGTTAATAATCATCAGGATTAGATTTGTCATCAGGATGCTGACGTCATCAGTATTGTGTCAGTATTAGGATTATGAAAATTGTCTCAGATCCTGACGTTTACTTTGTATAGTAATCTGATTCTGTGATGTGTTAAGTCTATGCTAGCAAGTTTTAATATTTGCATACTGATAATTTATACATCATTCAAAAATCAAAAGACAAGCGGATAACAAGAAACTGTATTTTCATTAATAGAAATCATTACATGGAAATGAAATACAACATCTTTTTGTCTAAATTTCTACTCTATACTTGTCTTTGATATGAACTCTGAGGAACAGGACAAGGAGCATCTCAAGAAATCCATCAGGGGATGAAAGCCTCGTTTGCTCTTGGATTCCTTGTCTGGGCGACTTGAATGAGAGCAGCTAACTTAAATGAATAGCATCTCCATCAAGATCAACCTCAGACTCTCGACCAAATTCTTCATCCTCAAGTTTTGAGGAGGTTAGGGGAAGATTGTATCCAACAGATGGATGTTCTAGGAGAAACCTCTGGATATTTTCGAAAACCAATCCATTCATGATTAGTTCGATGAGAAGAGTCATTTGTTCAAAGAGATGATCAAGAATAGGATGTTCATCGATCAAGAAAAATCTGGAAAATGGGTTTGAAGGGGTTTTTGGTTTGAGAAGCATTGTTAAGAAGAAAAGAAATTGAAAGGTTATGGAGAATGGCATAAGGCGTCTGGTTCTTTTAAAGGAAGACGTGAGAAGCTGAGCAGTCACTTGGAAGTTTTAATGAAGTCAAATGCTAATTATTGCGTGTGACTATATTTCTTGTTTCAAGAAATATTGAAAATATCTAACCAATTGATTTTCTGTTCAGATTAATTATTTATTTCTTTTCCAGATAAAAGAAAAATGCCACGTGGAAAACTCCATATTAAGTCTCTGATGATATTGGTCAGGATTTCATGTGTGACCATCAGGATTTGAAAATTATATTTTTAAATCACATTGCATTTTGTGATTATTTTGATGAGAGGTCATCAGGAAAAGAAAGCTGATCAGTATTACTTATTTATACCCTGATTAATTTCATGAAAAATCAATTTTGGATTTTATTTTCCAAAAATCGTGGGTAACCGCATTTTTCAGGGACTGACATCTGTCAATCTACGTGTCAACGTGGGATAGTGGTCTGAAAGATTTGTGAAATATATTTGTTTTGAAACTCTAATCGTGTAATTGCTTTCTCTAATTTTACATTCTCTAAAGCAAAAATCACTTTTGAGTTTTCAAAATCACTAATCCATTTCAAGAATTTTTCAAGTTTCTTTTCAGATCAAAAATGGCAGCTCAGAGAAGATTACCTAAATCAGTAGCCTTCAAGTTTGGTGACTTTGATTTTATGACAAACAATCATGTTGCAGCTATCACCAACAAGGAAGGAGTATCATCTGATTTTCATCCAATCATGGACTTTCTGGCATATGAACCATTAAGTTATGCATTGACAGCATCTCCACAGATTAATCAAGTAGCTGTTTCACAAGCTTGGAAGAATGCTGAGGTAATTGATTCTACTCAGAGTCAATCAGGTAAGATTGTTCTACATTTAGGACAAGATTCATTTGACATTACTGAATCTGTTGTTAATTCAGTACTCTGCTTACCTGTTACTGATAGTTATGAGAATGTACCATCTGATGATAATATAAGAACTATGTTGTCTGAATTAGGTTATAGTGGACCTCTAGATAACATGAGCCAGTTGAATAGGTCTTTTCTTAGAAAGGAATGGTCTTTTTACTTTGATCAAATTGCTAAATGTTTTACTGGCAAATGTAGTTCTTTTCAGCAAATTACTTCTGTTACTTCACATATTGCTTATGGTTTGCTTTATGACAGAGTAATCAACATTGGTCATATTATCTTAAGTCAGATGAGTATTAAACTTGGGTTAAGAGATCAAAACAGGAAAATGGTTTATTATCATAGATATATGCAATTGTTTGTTAACCATTTTATTCCTGATGTTGAAACTAGATTTGGTAGAGAACATTGTGTTTCTTCTTATGAACAGCAAAAGAGAATTTTCTCTGACATTACAAAGAAGGACAATGAAAAGAATCTAGATGAAATACCTGCAATTCATTATCCATATCATGTTCAGGTAATTCTTAAAACTCATCTTCCTACTTTCTACAATTCTTCTTTCTTTTGTGGTGAAATGGCTCAGGAATCTCAATTGGAGGAGAACCCACCTGTGTCTACCCAAGTAGCCCAAAACATTATTGTCTCTGAAACAATTCAAGAACCAAATTTTGATCCACAGCCTATTGTTTCAAAGAAACCAACCTCTGGTGTTTCTCAAAAGACATCAGTTGTAAGGAAGAGAAGATTTGTTGTGTCTAGTAGTAGTAGTAATTCTAGTGAAGATGATGATGATTTAACTCTTGCTGAGAGAGCAGAATTGAAGGCTGCAATTCAACTGTCTTTGTTAGCACAAAGAGATGAAAAACCTAGTCACAGCCAGGCTGCAGTCTCCCAAAAGACTGTAGTTCTTAAAAAGGGAAAACAGATACTGGATACTGTCTCTCAAAAGACTGTGTCTATTGAACAAAGATCTCATCCCAAGATCACTTCTGTGTCTACACCTCTTGAGTCTTCTCAGGATAAATCTTTTGCTCACTATATCAGGAGAACAAAGAGAAAGATTCAATTGTCACCTACACACACAGAGTCTAGTCCAACTTATATCATGCAGGTTTCTACAAATCAAGCTACATCTATGTCAGTATTTGACAAGAGAGATCTGGATATTGATTCTTCATGGGAAACTACATTATCATACAGACTGGCTATTGGACTAATTTCTCTCAAAGTGAAGTTGTCAAGGCCTGTTCTAGATTTTCTGGTTGAAAGAGTACCAAAACTTTTATTTCCAGATGAATATGGACTTCTACATCAAAGACTTGACTTAATGAAGATGTATTTTTATGTGTCTGTCAGAAGACAATTAGTCAAGAAATTTGGACTCTCGAAGCATGGTGCACTTCAATCACTTCATGCATATTTATTTGACAAGAATGTAATTATTGAAGATGCTTCAGCTCAAGGTGAACAACTGGAGGAAGTAGATAGAGGGAAGCAGTCAACAGAAGATACTATTGCACCAGTGGTGAATAGTAGGAAAGATCAGATCACAGTCACTGCAACACAAGAACCATCTAGTCAGAGGAAGGATGACTCAGGAGCTGTGATAGCTGATGTTGAAAGGACTTCTGTGATGACTGAGAATGCAAGTGAGATACCCTATGATATGGGAGGAATGACTTTGGTTGATTTTTCTGAAGATCAAACAAATTTTGTTCGGTCAGAGTCTATCCACCTTGAGGGTGTGTCTCAGCAAACAACACTTAAAGACGGTGATGTACTAACTATGGTGTCTAATGAAGTATTACTGAAGACATCAGAGTCTAGTAAAGAACCTGAAAGTGGTATACTGGAGCCTGTAGTTTCTGAAAGGAAAGAAGATGATTGTAAGGGTTCAGAGACTATAGCAGCTCACTCCTTGGAGAAAACCTCAAGCCACATGCCAAATGAGGAACCCTCTCTCCATGTGAGTTCAGGTATAAAAAATTCTTCTAAACTCTATTTTTCTGTAGGTCATGAGAGCACTTATCTAAATTTGAGTGATACACTTGAAAAGATGGACTTAGATCCACAATTTGAGCGGCTGGCTCCTGACCAGGCAAAAGGTGAGGTAGAAAGAGTGTTGACTTTAGTAAGTCAAAGTGAGAATGAGGGTATGGATGATCAACTCCATAGTGAGGGAGAGAAAATTAGGAAACCATCATTTGATTTCTGGGATCAGGTTTTTCCTGAATCTTGGTCTGAAAATTTGGGTATGGATGCTGGTACTTATTCATTCATCAAAATGTATCAGAAGAATGACCTAGCACATCACAATGCAAAGCCAGAAGTTAAAGCTGAGAAGCAAAAGGAGAGGCTTGCAGGAATCATTAACAGAAGAGGTGCTAGGATAAAGCAATCTCTTGATACATATGTACCAGATGAAGATCCTAATGATCCTAGTGTTCCTTTGTATGTACTTCCAATATCAGCTCGAATTGAGACATCAACAGTCTCTGATCACTCTAAGGAGGAGTCAGGATTTGAAGATGTTAGTACACAGAATACTGGTGAAGGAGATGATGATCATGTTTCAGTTTCAGAACAGAAAGATGAAGATGTTGATACTTCTAATCAGGTTTTATTACTTGAATATCATACAACTCAAGCAACTTCTTCTACAAGACTTGACGATACAGTTCTTTCTGATTCTGATACTAGAGATACTAGAAGCACTTCCAACATTGAAGTTCATTATGATGTTTTGAAAGATATTCAGAATTCTCAAATTGATATTCAAACAAGACTTCAATCACTTGAAGATAACCAAGTCACAATTATGGAAAATCAAGCAGTTCTTATGAATCTCATTTGTTCTGTTTCTGAATCTCTTGGAATTAATGTTGCTGATGTCAAAAAGGGGGAGATAAAGTCAATTCAAAGACAACAACAACAACACCACCAGACTGGGGATGATAAAGCTGGGGGAGATAAAGATCAGACAAAGGGTAGTAAAAAGAAGAACTAGCAGGAGTGACAGTGGTGAATCTCAGCTAGGAAGTTGTAAAGGAAGAGCAGCATTAATAGTTAAAATTCTTTCTTCTAAGTACTAGATAATCGTCTACATCTGAGAAGAAGGTACTTAACTTCAAAATTCTACATTCATAAATTCTATTCTGGTTGTATTGTTATATGTTTTGACATCCACAACTTAGATTTATGCTTCAGATTGTAAAGCATAAATAGGGGGAGATTGTTAGGAATAATTCATAAGTTGTGATGTTAAGAATAGAATTTACACATTATACTTCTTGTAATCCTGATCTTATAAAGGATTTAGCACTGTATATAGGATTTATGTGTAAAGACAGTTATCTGTATAGTTTAGTCAGGAATGAACAGTGTATCGGAGACTACATGTCAGGAACAGAGAGCAAATCCTGATGATGGTCCAATACTGATGGTTGATCAGATACTGATGCAGTGTACAGATCCTGATATCAGTCGTGTTACTGATGATGTCATTATGGATGCTACAGAAACTGGCAAGTGCTATAAAACAGGATCGTTGTTTGAAGAACAAGCAAGAAGATATTATGAAGGAAAGAGTTTTCTATTGAAGGAAACTATCGACTAGAAGGCAGAACATTGTCATGTATAGATTATATCTTTCTGTTATTAGTTGATAGGTAGCATTATAAATACTCTCTCAATATCATTGTAAAAGAGCGACGAAGTTGTGAGTTCGTGTGCGTAGCTCTGTATAAGGTTTGTATTCGAGAGTTCGAAACAAACAGAGAGAGAGATTTGTATTGTCAGCAGCTGCTAAAGGTATTGTACACCTTTGGTAGAGTTTGTATTTGATCTTATTAATACAAGCAAGAGTTTGATTCAATCGTTTATTCTTGTTCATATAATCAAGCAAAAATCAGACACGATTATATAACTTGTATTCAACCCCCCCTTCTACAAGTTATTCGAGTTAACATGATGGGAGAGTTGACATTCTTTCTAGGGTTGCAAGTCAGTCAAAGGAAGGATGGTATCTTTATCAGTCAAACCAAGTACATCAAGGATTTATTGAAGAAGTTTGACTTGGAAGATTGTTCACCTGCCAAGACACCCATGGCCACTGCCACTAAATTGGATGAAGATGCTAAAGGCAAGAGAGTAGATATCTCAGTCTACAGAGGCATGGTTGGTTCTCTACTCTACCTCACTGCAAGTAGGCCAGACATCATGTTTGCTACATGCTTGTGTGCAAGGTTTCAATCAAATCCAAAGGAATCACATTTGATTGCAATAAAAAGGATCTTTAGATATCTGAAGGGCACTCCTAACTTGGGATTATGGTATCCTAAGGACACAGGGTTCAATCTGGTTGGTTATTCTGATGCTGATTATGCTGGATGCAGAGTGGATAGGAAAAGCACCTCAGGAAGCTGCCAGTTTCTTGGTATAGCAAGAAGCAACAATCTGTGTCAACTTCTACAGCTGAGGCTGAATACATAGCTGCTGGAAGTTGCTGTGCTCAAGTGCTTTGGATTAGAAATCAACTTAGAGATTATGGACTCCAATCATGTGTGACAACACAAGTGCAATCTCTATAGTTGCCAATCCTGTCAATCATTCTAGAACAAAGCACATTGACATCAGATATCATTTCATAAGAGAACATGCAACTAATGGAACCATTGAGTTGCATTATGTCTCTACAGATAAACAACTAGCTGATATATTCACTAAGCCATTAGATGAAGCCACCTTCACAAGGTTGGTAAGTGAGATTGGAATGCTGAATTCTTCAGATTCTGGCTAAGTGAATACACCATCTAGATTGTTGCATCAGTAAACACTTACTTTATCTAAATTCTCAATATTTTTGGAGTAAGTGTTGGCTGAAATATGATTTATAAATATTTTAAATCTGTTGTATATGTTGAAAATCATATTTTTATTAACTTAAAATTTCTATGAAATTTTGAGAAAATCACTATTTAATTTGCTAGGATATTTTTCAATGAATATGTCTGGTAAATTTTTAAAAAGATAGTGAAAATCAAATTTTTATGAGTAATGGGTATAGTTCGATAAGTCAGACTTCTCGAATGATTCACTATTCGACATCTCTAATAAGTCTCATTAGAGTACTCTTGAGTTCTCGAATAGAGTCTTTCTGAGATATCGAATAGAGGAATTCTTGACTTCTCGGATATAGTAACTGAGTTCTCGAATGACTGAGTTCTCGAACACTATATCTGAGTTCTCGAATCATTTGAAAAGGCTGAATTCTCGCTGAATTTTAACCGATTTTGGACTTTTGTCTAAAAGTTTAATTCACTCATAAAAACACATATTATTTAATTTAGAATTATTTCTGAGTTAGATAACTGCCAGCTGTGAGTTTCTATCTGCTTGAGTTATCGATTAAGCCATTCTTGACTTCTCGAATAGTTGTTTCCTACTTCTCGAATGCCTGACTTGTCGATACAAAACTCTCTGCTAATCGACAATTCAAGTACTTCATACTTATACAATTTCACATATATTCGATTCATTTCATTCGATTTCTCAAGCATCTACACTCTCTAAACCCCTGAAACCCTAGCTACGAAAAGCCAAATTTCTTCTTCAACCTTCAATTTCTTTCCTCTCTTCTACACAAATGGCAACAGTAAAGTTTAACACCAACTTCATCGCTCTCACTAGTGATGTTGAAGCACCCAATGCCAATTTCAAGTGCTTTGTGAAATGGATGGCTGAGTCGTATATCAAGGATGCACTCTCTGCCAACCCAACTCTATATCTAGATATTCTGGAACAATTCTGGAGTACTGCTATTGTGGAGGTTGTAGCCCTGGAAAACGCAATTACTTCATATGTCATCTACTGCAAGGTTCAAGATAAGGAAATCACTATCACTACTGCAGACATGAACCAAGCACTAGGCCTACAACAAGAGTCATTTGACAGAATGGCCACTAGTGCAGAGTTGGAGGAATTCTTTGAGTTCACATACTACACAGATGGGATTAACCTTGGAAAGCTAAATAGAAAGAATCTGAGAAAGGAGTGGAGTTATGTGTTTGCAACTCTTCTCCAAGTCTTCACTGCCAGGAAATAAAGCTTTGATCAAATCAGTGCACCTGTGCAGCAAATTGGATATGCTTTGGCCTATGGGAAGAAGATTGATGTTGGCCAAATCATACTCCAAGAATTATATGGGAGACTTGGTAAGAACACAACCAAGAGAGGTACTGATATTTTCTTCCCTCGCTTTATTCAATCTATACTTAATTATAAAAATGCTTCATTGATTGAATTGCCTGGGATTGATAAAAATAAAATAGGCTATCCTAAGTCCATGACCAAACTCATTTTTGGTAATTTGGAGACTAGGAATGATGTGGATGTAAGACTGAACATAACTCCCCATATGGAGAGTTTGTTTAGGACTTATCCCCACAACATGCCAACATTTGATGCAAAATCTAAGTTAGCACAGCCCAAGCAAGTAGAACAAAATGCTAACCCAGGGCCTGCTAACCAACCCTCTCAACCAAACACTCTACCACATACTGAGCCAACTGCATCATCCTCTCAAAAGGGTGATGTTAGTAAAAAGAAGAGAAAGGAAGTAATGTCTGCACCATTGAATATCTTGTCTGAAGCAGCATTAGCTGTTGAATTAGGTCTAGGAAGTGAGGAACCTGAGTTACCCTTACACAGGACAAAGAAGAAGAAAATTAAGACCACCTCTTCAGTCACACAAATGGCTGAAGTTGTAAAATCAGGGGCACACAGCTCACTAGGTGTATCCTCTCAACAGGGTGCACCTATAGAATCAAGCATCCTCCCCAATGCACCTTCTTGTATAGAGTCAGCACATGGGAGTGATAAGGCTGGCACAACACTGAGTGGAGAGCACATCACATTTGAAACTCCCTCTATCTCTCAGGGGGAGTTGCCAAAATCTACTCTTAAACACACTTCTCTTCCAGAATCTATCTCTGAAATTTCTTTGGAACCTGCAACTCAGGCAACTGAGATGCAAGGTATTGATCATCAAGAATTCTTTTCTCTTGATGAGCCAATAATTTCAAGTGACTTAGTGCATGACACTTTGTTCACCACTCAGAACCCACATTTAGATGGTGAGGGAATGCATGCTGAGGCATCTCCTAATGACACCATCACAAACACAGAGGTTCCACTAGTTTTTACTAGAGACTCTGTGCCTGTGTCAACTGCTGGTGTAATTCATCCCACCTCTGTGGTGACACCAGTAGTAGAGTCAATCCATCCGGTTACAGAAGTTGCATCTGTAACTGAGGAGTCTAGCTTGCCTAGCTCTAGCTCTGACTTCATGTCAAAATGGCTGAAGCCTGTGCAACATGACAGTGCTTCAGGATCAGGGTCTGTTCCACAATAATTGACGGTTGAAGCACTTCAAAGCTTAATTGTGGATCAGATTCCTGAGTTCACAAAGATTGCTCAGAACCTTCTCACTGCAGACATGCCTAATCCAGACTATGAGGCTATTCTGTTATGCCATAGGGATGATGTGGAAGTGCAGAAGTCAAAGATCATTGATGATGCTGAGAGAGATGGCAACATAGATGCCTGGTTGCAAGGAAAATATGATATTACTCTCGATGAAGCACTTCAGTATCTCAGGGAGGAATACATCACTTCACTGGGCTCCAATGCAAAATCCCTGTCACCTGGTGAAGTGGATGAAGCTGTAAATGATTCTTACAAGGGTTTCCTCAAGGCTACACACTATCTTGGCAAGGGAGTCAAAACTGAAGTCAACAGGGTGTGTGACAAGACAGCCACTTCAGTAGCAGAAGTCAAGAGGGCCTTTGATGCTAAATTCCCTCAGCTAGATAATGTGTTCAAGGACATCAAACACTGCAACTCTACCTGCACCCAGATGGATAATGGGCTAGCTCTGCTAAAGGATACTGTCACAGGTCTGGGGCATCAATTTCAAAATCTATCGGACCAGACTACAGATGCCAATGCCATGCTGAGGACAATGTTCAAGAATCTTTATGGAGATAGGCTAGTGACTGATGTCCCTGTGCATGAACTGTCTAAATATGAAGTGAAGAGGCTGCAGGATCAATCTTTATCTGGTTTCAAGGCCAATGAGTTATTCACTAAGGTGAACACTCTTGAACAGGAGGTAGCTACTCTTACCAAGTCCAATGCTCATCTTACAGAAAAGGTTGCACTGCTAAATGATCAGTTGGACACTCAAGCATCCACCACAGCTGATGTCCTTCTGCATCAACAATCCATGTTAGCTGCAATGATGAAGCATATGGGTCTCCCTCTACCTGATGAATCTTCAATCCCAAAGGACATTTCTACAGCCTCTGTGCCTGACAACAAGCCTAAGGGGGAGAAGAAGGCAAGGAACTCAAATACAAAGGGGGAGAAAGGCATAATAATAAAAGAGGGTGGTCAACAAAGGGCTTCAAAGTCTCTAGCAAATGTGCCTGGCAAAGGAAAATCCAAAGTGGATGAGCCTCCATCTACCTTGCCAGTTGTCTCTCTACCAACTGTGCACATCACTACTCCTGGAGGACAAAAGCAATCCATAACTACCACAGTGGTTGCAGGGAGTATGCCATCTGACAAACCTCCAACCTCTATATCTGAGAGTGCCAAGCCTGTAGAAGTCAAAGTTGTTACTGAGGCCAAGCTGCAAGAAGTTGCCAACTCAGATATTTATCATGATAAAGCCTTCTTGGAGTTTCTGAAAGCCATAAGGGAACAGGTTGGTGACACTCAGTTTTATCTGAGGGAGGTGAAGAAGCAGATTGACTACATCACTGTCATCCCCAAGAAAGTCAACAATCTATGGGTCAAGGAGATAGTGATGGTTTCCAAATTAAAGATATGGCATCTAACATACCAGACTCTACAAGACCTAAAACACTCAGAGATAGATGCCATACTTGAGCTCATTGAGAAGAGGAATGAGAACAGCAAAAGTCTGTTTGATGATTTGAGGAATGGTCAACCTTCAAGGCTACCAGAAGTGATCAAGAAGCCATGGACAATCATTTATCAGTCTGGCACCAGAATTGAAGATATCAAGCAATTGGTCATTCCCCATGATCTCACCACTAGAAATCACAGACTGATCATTGCTATCATTGATCAATTACAGAAGAAGGTTGGAGCCAGAAATGCTGAAGAAACTGAGGCACTGCACATCCTCAGAACCTATATTGCAATTGGTGAAATTCCAGAGATGGCTCAACCTAGGAGAAATAAGGATGATGATTCTGAAGACAAAGGTGATGGGAGGAGAAGACATCACAGGAGAGATAAGGGTGATGAAGACAAGAAGAAAAAGGGAGACAAGGATAAAAAGGATGATGATGACCAAGGTAAAACATATGAGAGAAAGAGTGGGAGACAGCAAGCCTTAGGCACTGCTAGCAGTAACCTCACCACAACACAAGACTCTAAGTCTAGGGTGAATACTGTTAGTAGTGACCTAGCAAAATCTACATCTGTGGCTTCTGCAACTGTCTTACCACCTCAAGAAGAGAAGAAGATTCAAGTCAAGAAACCATGTGTATGTTTCAGAAAGCAATCTGCTAGTGGAATACTACTATGGTCTACCAACAAAGGTCAAAGATTTCTGCCAAGCAATCATGTCAAGAGGATGAAATTTAAACATGTTGCAAGAAGAGTGAAGCTATCCAAATCTAGAGCCCTAACAATCATTCCAGGATTGAAACTCCAGCCACTTGATGAAGACTTTGATGAAGAGCAACTGCAATTTCTAAGAGCTCAAAAGATATGCTATGCTACAATTGTGGATGACCATCTTGAAATCAAGTACACTGATGGGAAAGAAATGAAATTCAAACAAGGGGGTTGTCAACATTGGGGTAAATTGTATGAGATAGAAAGAATCATTGCATTGCTGAATTCTAAAGACAAGGTGGAGAAAGTATGGAAGCTGGAATTGATTGACTTTGTGAAAATGAAGAAAGATTATGCTGAGAAGATAAGAAAGGGCTGCTATGAGAAATGGTTAGAAAGGGAGAAAGAAATTGATAGACTGGAGATTGAAGCAGAAAAGCTAAGGGAAAAGGGATTGTGTAGAGTTCAGTTTGATCCCTATGTGGTGAAGTATAGGAGAAGAAATGGAGACAATGTCAATATAAGAATGGACCTACTCAGTCACTATCCTGCCAACATTCTGAAGCCAGTGCTTGAAGATTTCAAAAACTCTATTATGATTGAAGAATTGGATGCTATGACAGAAATCATGAGAGCAATAGATGAGATTGCAAGAAAGGAGAAAGAAAGGAAACAGAAAGCATATGATGATCTACAAGCCAAAGCAATGGAGATGCAATCAAAAGAAAATGGCTAGTACCTCATCATACTGTAAGAGTATTTATCTTGTAATTTCATTTATGTGTTCAATCAAAATACATACCTGTACTTTTAAAGTTTTATCTTTATGTATGTTAGGCTTGTTATCAGACATGAAATTGTGACTAAGGGTCTCACTCACAATTTGGGGGAGATTGTTAGTTACAGAGGCATGCCTGTACACATCTAATAACAAGCCTAATTGTTTGTAATGCTTTGCATTACTTACATGACCTCTTAACTGAGGGAACCTCTAGTTGTAGAGTTTCTGTTTGTATTGTACTTATAGTAGGCATCAAATCCTAGTTGTGTAATTGTACAAATAGAGTCTAGAATAATGCTTGAAAGAAGTTCCAAGGTTCATGCCTCAAGCAAGGAGTTAAAGACTGTCAAATAATCACAGTTGGGATTTGAAGAAATGAAGAATTTGCCTAAGTACCAATTCGAGAAGTATATTTGTCTATTCGAGAAGTCCAGCATTCGAGAAGTCAGGGATTCGATATCTCAAGACACTATTCGATATCTCTGAATACACTGTTCGATATCTCATTCGATATCTCAGGGATTCGATATGTCTACTACTCTATTCGAGAACTCAAGAAGTCAACAAGTCAAGATGGTATTCGAGTTCTCAAAGAGTCAACAAGTCAAAGTTCCATTCGATATCTCAAGGACTCAGAAAGCTATTCGACAACTCGAGGATTCGATAAGTCAAATGTTCTATTCGACAACTCAAGGAATCCTGATGGAAAAGAGCTATTCGAGAAGTGGTTCGATATGTCATTATAACAGTATTCGAGAACTCAGAGTTATCGATCAAGTCAATTCTAGTTCTCGAATCACTTACTTAGTCACTTCTCGAATACATTCTTGGAGACAAAATACTGAAGAAATTGTACAAGTCAGAAACCTACAACAAGCCAATGCACTTTATGGACCACAATCTGTAACGTGCTCCGGAAAGCCTACAAGGAAGCTTGGAGAGATATAGAAGAGACAAGGAGCTAAAGAAGTGGATCTAAACAGGCTTTGCAAAGTCAAATCTGTAACCGTTTGGACACTTACTCAAAAAGGATAGACAGACTAGAAAGTAATTTGTTTAGCTACCTTATTTGCAGTAAGTAGGCTGTATCCATGTTCTATAAGGACACAGCCTCACTTCATAACTTAGTAACTTTTTGTGAGTCAAGTTTTTCATACACTGTAAGCCATATCTCTCTGAGAAAAACGAAGCTGAGAATACTACCATTTGTATTCACAGATTGTAGCAACCTTTATCTAATAATACATTAGATTAAAGTGATATTGTGTCTTGTGTTGTTTATTTATCCGCACCTTCACTTCTACACACACAGGCACTTATCTGCTACATAGACTCAATCAAAGAAAAGTTCAAGAATCCATTCACCCCCCCCTCTGTATTCTTTTACCGTATTCAATACTCAACAGCAGCTAACTTAAATGTATAGCATCCCCATCAAGATCAACCTCAGACTCTCGGCCAAATTCTTCATCCTCAAGTTTTGAGGAGGTTAGGGGAAGATTGTATCCAACAGATGGATGTTCTAGGAGAAACCTCTGGATATTATCTGAAACTAATTCATCCATGATTAGTTCGATGAGAAGAGTCGTCTTTTCAAAGAGATGATCAAGAACAGGATGTTCATCGACTGTGAAAAATCTAAAGAATGGGTTTGAATGGAATTTTGGTTTGAGAAGCATTGTTGAGAAGAAAAGAAATTGAAAGGTTTAAGGAGAAAGGCATAAGGCGTCTGTTTCTTTTAAAAAAAGACGTGAGAAGCTGAACAGTCACTTGGAAGTTTTAATGAAGTCAGATGCTAATTATTGCGTGTGACTGTATTTCTTGTTTTCAAGAAATGTTGAATATATCTAAACAATTGATTTTTGTTCAGATTAATTGTTTATTTCTTTTTCAGATAAAAGAAAAATGCCACGTGAAAACTCCATATTAAGTCTCTGGAATCAGGATGATATTGATCAGGATTTCATGTGTGACCATCAGGATTTGAGAATTATTATATTTTTAAATCACATTGTATTTTGTGATTATTTTGATGAGAGGTCAACAGGAAAAGGAAGCTGATCAGTATTGATTATTTATACCCTGATTTATTTCATGAAAATCAATTTTGGATTTTATTTTCCAAAAATCGTGGGTAACCGCACTTTTCAGGGACTGACACCTGTCAATCTACGTGTCAACGTGGGATAGTGGTCTGAAAGATTTGTGAAATATATTTGTTTTGAAACTCTAATCGTGTAATTATTTTCTCTAATTTTACATTCTCTCTTGAGTTTTCAAAATCACTAATCCATTTCAAGAATTTTTTAAGTTCTTTTCAGATCAAAAATGGCAGCTAAGAGAAGATTACCTAAATCAGTAGCCTTCAAGTTTGGTGACTTTGATTTTATGACGAACAATCATGTAGCAGCTATCACCAACAAGGAAGGAGTGTCATCTGATTTTCATCCAATCATGGACTTTCTGGCGTATGGACCATTAAGTTATGCATTGACAGCATCTCCACAGATTAATCAAGCAGCTATTACACAAGCTTGGGAGAATGCTGAGGTAATTGATTCTACTCAGAGTCAATCAGGTAAGATTGTTTTACACTTAGGACAAGATTCTTTTGATATTACTGAATCTGTTGTTAATTCAGTACTTCACTTACCTGTTAGTTTGAATTATGAGAATGTACCATCTGATGATGATGTTAGAACTATGTTGTCTGCATTAGGTTATAGTGGACCTCTAGACAACATGAGCCAGTTGAATAGGTCTTTTCTTAGAAAGGAATGGTCTTTTTACTTTGATCAAATTGCTAAATGTTTTACTGGTAAATGTAGTTCTTTTCAGCAAATTACTTCTGTTACATCACATATTGCTTATAGTTTGCTGTATGACAGAGTAATTAACATTGGTCACATTATCTTAAGTCAGATGAGTATTAAACTTGGGTTAAGAGATCAAAACAGGAAAATGGTTTATTATCATAGATTTATGCAAATGTTTATTAACCATTTTATTCCTGATATTGAAGCTAGATTTGGTAGGGAACATTGTGTTTCTTCTTATGAACAGCAAAAGAGAATTTTCTCTGACATTATAAAGAAGGACAATGAAAAGAATCTAGATGAAATACCTGCAATTCATTATCCACATCATGTTCAGGTAATTCTTAAAACTCATATTCCTACTCTCTACAATTCTTCTTTCTTTTGTGGTGAAATGGCTCAGGAATCTCATTTGGAGGAGAACCCACCTGTGTCTACCCAAGTAGCCCAAAACATTATAGTCTCTGAAACAACTCAAGAACAAAATTTTAATTCACAGCCTATTGTTTCAAAGAAACCAACCTCTGGTGTTTCTCAAAAGATATCAGTTGTAAGGAAGAGAAGATTTGTTGTGTCAAGTAGTAGTAATTCTAGTGAAGATGATGATGATTTAACTCTTGCTGAGAGAGCAGAATTGAAGGCTGCAATTCAACTTTCTCTGTTAGCACAAAGAGATGAAAAACCAAGCCACAGCCAGGCTGTAGTCTCCCAAAAGGCTGTAGTTCTTAAAAAGGGAAAACAGTTACTGGATACTGTCTCTCAAAAGACTGTGTGTATTGAACAAAGATCTCATCCCAAGATCACTTCTGTGTCTACACCTCTTGAGTCTTCTCAGGATAAATCTTTTGCTCATTATGCCAGGAGAACAAGGAGAAAGATTCAATTGTCACCTACACACAGAGTCTAGTCCAACTAACATTATGCAGGTTTCTACAAATGAAGCTACAATCAAGTCAGCAAATGACCATAGAGATCTGGATATTGATTCTTCATGGGAAACTACATTATCATACAGACTGGCTATGGGACTAATTTCTCTCAAAGTGAAGTTGTCAAGGCCTGTTCTAGATTTTTTGGTTGAAAGAGTACCAAAACTTTTATTTTCAGAAGAATATGGACTTCTACATCAAAGACTTGACTTAATGAAGATGTATTTTTATGTATCTGTCAGAAGACAATTAGTCAAGAAATTTGGACTCTCGAAGCATGTTGAACTTCAATCACTTCATGCATATTTATTTGACAAAGATGTCATTATTGAAGATGCCTCAGCTCAAGGTGAACAACAGGAGGAAGTAGATAGAGGAATGCAGTCAACAGAAGATACTATTGCACCAGTGGTGAATAGTAGGAAAGATCAGATCACAGTCACTGCAACTCAAGAACCATCTATTCAGAGGAAGGATGACTCAGGAGCTGTGATAGCTGATGTTGAAAGGTCTTCTGTGATGACTGAGAATGCAAGTGAGATACCCTATGATATGCGAGGAATAACTTTGACTGGTTTTCTTGAAGATCAAACAAATTTTGTTCAGTCAGAGTCTATCCACCTTGAGGGTGAGTCTCAGCAAACAACACTTAAAGACGGTGATGTACTAACTATGGTGTCTAATGAAGTATTACTGAAGACATCAGAGTCTAGTAAAGAACCTGAAAGTGGTATACTAGAGCCTGTAGTCTCTGGAAGGAAAGAAGATGATTGTAAGGGTTCAGAGATTATAGCAGCTCACTCCTTGGAGAAAACCTCAAGCCCCATGCCAAATGAGGAACCCTCTCTCCATGTGAGTTCAGGTATAAAAACTCCTTCTAAACTCTATTTTTCTGTAGGTCATGAGAGCACTTATCCAAATTTGAGTGATACACTTGAAAAGATGGACTTAGATCCACAAACTGAGAGGCTGGCTCCTGACCAGGAAAAAGGTGAGGTAGAAAGAGTGTTGACTTTAGTAAGTCAAAGTGAGAATGAGGGTATGGATGATCAACTCCATAGTAAGGGAGAGAAAATTAGGAAACCATCGTTTGATTTCTGGGATCAGGTTTTTCCTGAATCTTGGTCTAAAAATTTGGGTATGGATGCTGGTACTTATTCATTCATCAAAATGTATCAGAAGAATGACCTAGCACATCACAATGCAAAGCCAGAAGTTAGAGCTCAGAAGAAAAAGGAGAGGCTTGCAGGAATCATTAACAGAAGAGGTGCCAGGATAAAGCAATCTCTTGATACATATGTACCAGATGTAGTTCCTAATGATCCTAGTGTTCCTTTGTATGTACTTCCAATATCAGCTAGAATTGAGACATCTACAGTCTCTGATCACTCTAAGGAGGAGTCAGGATTTGAAGATGTTAGTACACAGAATACTGGTGAAGGAGATGATGATCATGTTTCAGTTCCAGATCAGAAAGATGAAGATGTTGATACTTCTAATCAGGTTTTATTACTTGAATATCATACAAAACAAGCAACTTCTTCTACAAGACTTGAAGATACAGTTCTTTCTGATTCTGATACTGAAGATACTAGAAGCACTTCCAACATTGAAGTTCATTCTGATGTTTTGAAAGATATTCAGAATTCTCAAATTGCTATGCAAACAAGACTTCAATCACTTGAAGATAACCAAGTCACAATTATGGAAAATCAAGCAGTTCTGATGAATATCATTTGTTCTGTTTCTGAATCTCTTGGAATTAATGTTGATGATGTCAAAAGGGGGGAGATAAAGACAATTCAAAGACAACAACACCAGACTGGGGGAGATAAAGAGCAGACGAAGGGAAGTAAAAAGAAGAACTAGGAGTGACAGTGGTGAATCTCAGCTAGGAAGTGGTAAAGGAAGAGCAGCATTAATAGTTAAAATTCTTTCTTCTAAGTACTAGATAATCGTCTACATCTGGGAAGGAGGTACTTAACTTCATAATTCTACATTCATAAATTCTATTATGATTGTATTGTTATATATTTTGACATCCACAACTTAGATTTATGCTTCAGATTTTAAAGCATAAATAGGGGGAGATTGTTAGGAATAATTCATGAGTTGTGATGTTAAGAATAGAATTTACACATTATACTTCTTGTAATCCTGATATTATAAAGAATTTAGCACTATATATAGGATTTATGTGTAAGACAGTTATCTGTACAGTTTAGTCAGGAATGAACAGTGTATCGGAGACTACATGTCAGGAACAAAGAGCAAATCCTGATGACGGTCTGATACTGATGATGATCAGATACTGATGCAAGATGAAATCCTGATATCAGTCTTGTTACTGATGATGTCATTATGGATGCTACAGAAACTGGCAAGTGCTATAAAACAGGATCTTTGTTTGAGGAACAAGCAAGAAGATATTATGAATGAAAGAGTTTTCTATTGATGGAAACTATCGACTAGAAGGCAGAACGTTGTCATGTATAGATTATATCTTTCTGTTATTAGTTGATAGGTAGCATTATAAATACTCTCTCTATATTATTGTAAAAAGAGTCGAACAAGTGTGTTGTGAGTTCGTGTGCGTAGCTCTGTATAAGGTTTGTATTCGAGAGTTCGAAACAAACAGAGAGAGAGATTTGTATTGTCAGCAGCTGCTAAAGGTATTTGTACACCTTTGGTAGAGTTTGTATTTGATCTTATTAATACAAACAGAGTTTGATTCATTCGTTTATTCTTGTTCATATAATCAAGCAAAAATCAGACACGATTATATAACTTGTATTCAACCCCCCCTTCTACAAGTTATTCGAGTTAACAGAATTTATAGAAAAACATATAAATAAAAGTTCTATTAGAAGTGGAATAGGTGTTTGAATATATAGTGCATCCATATAAGTAAATATTTTATATAAAGTACGATCTACTTAAATTATATATTTTTTCATATATAAGTTAATTATACTTATATTAGGAAAATTTATTCATAAATCCAATACTATTATCATAAAAAAAGTCATCGTTTTTAAAAAGAAAAGAATTGATTTGTTAACATTATAAAAGAACATTATCATGCAGGAATCTTAAATAAAAATAGGAGTATCTATAATATAAAGAGAAAAAAATGTGTTTTCATTTCATAAAACTCCATAAATTTTAGAAAATCTAGATAAAGTATAAATTGGAATTCACTCTATTTTTTAGGTTTTAATTTTAAGGAAAATAGTTGTTGTGTAAGATAAGTATCATTAATAATATGTAATGAATTTGGAATTTTGACCTAAACGAGAGCGGCTCGAAACGTGTTTAACGGGAAGACGGCTCACTATAAAATATTGGATTAGCTATTAAAATATCATTTTGATGTTATAAATTTTATTATATTTTTAGGATTTGATTTTTATGGATAAACATTATCATACAAGTGATATATGTAAAAGTTAGGTGTAACACCCCCTTCCCTAAATAGAAAGGAATATTACTTACAATCCATAAACCTGCAAACAGAGCACTAAAAATATTCTCTAAATAAATGATTAAACAGTCTAATAATCTCCGAATAATATAAACCTCCAAATTACAGTTCAAACCAATAAATACGAAAAACCAAAATCAGTAAATAAATAATCCAGTCTAAATAATTCTAGAAGTCCATAAATCCTAAGCAACGAAATAAAGGGTAGCACTCCATCACACAGTCCCAGATCCCCCTAAGCACCTGCCAGAAAAAGAATACGGCATGAGCCAAACGCCCAGTACGGATTTGGAATATAATTTATAAAACAGAAAAACAGATAAGTATATTTGACAGTTATAATAAAACATTTATTTTAAAATAAGCATGGCTGAAGCAACGAGGGGTTAGGATATTTCATACCGAGATCAGAACAGAACAGATACAAATACACACATCATAGGGTACCTAATGTGTGCAACAAACCGGATAACGTGTACGGCATATACACGTCACCGTCAAATCAAATCACAAATCAAATCAAATCTGGGTGCACCACGTATCCTGAAACAAATATCAAAATGCGCAAAAGCTCGCCACCTGAGCTATCAGAAGGATACGCCGTGACCAATCACACTGCCACGGAAGTGTCATGTCACTGGTGCCGCAATGACATGGCTGTAGTACCCCTACAGCTGGTTAACTCGGTATACCCTATATCACTAAGGGTTCAAATAAAATACTTCGCAAAGTCTTTTAAATCACAATAAACAGATATTTGAACGTTTCTATATAATTTGCAAAATTTCAGAAAGTCGCAGAAACAGATATTTAAATATTTTCAAAACAAATATAAAAATCACTTTCCAAAATCAACGAGTCAAAATATTTTTCAAAATCAGAACAGTCAAAACCAAGTGAATATATTTGAGGGCAAAACAAATTTAATATTATTAATCCTAAGAGGAATAGCGCTGAATAAAAAGGAGAGAGAATCCGTACCTCGAAAATAACGATCTCAAACACTCACGAAATCCGCAATTAATCCGCAAATTTCTCCACTCCCGATCTAATTACAAAATATAATTTATAATTAAAATACATTCTTTTTATATTTAATAATTAAAATTATAACATGTTTGAGTACACTAGCCACCTCCGGATTATACTAACACTATTTACATGCTCCTACTTTAACAATTATCACCACCAGTACCAATTTATTACATAACATCGTTCACTGACTTACATATAATAATATATATTGAAATAATAACTCTGCACTAATGGAGCCACGTTAGGAAACAAATGAAATTGGTGTGCAAGTTTAACCAGCCAAATAAATAAGATAGTAGCAAAATCCGTAGTGCTCTGTTCACTAAAATAACATTACAAAAGCATTATTTGACTCCAAATTTTAAACACACACATGGACCTCTCGTGTTAAGCTAATAAAATATTAGTATGATTTGGACCCCTGTGCTTGCCTTGTTTTTAATAGCTTGATTTAACACATAGATCACGATTGACTAAACACATATATTTACCAATACATCATGATCGAACCAGAACCTAGCACATGGTGATAAAACCTAAACAATTAGATAATATGTATAAGATTCTAGTAACTCTACTATTTAATTTAAGGCACAAATTTATATGTGTGTAATTACCTCTCTGGATTGAAAGCTTCAAACAGAATGATGAATAACTCACGTCTCTGTTTTCCTCTGTCTTCTTGTTTCACCTTACACACCCGTTTAGCTCTAGGGTTTTTTAATAGTACGTATTGTTTAAGGACCTGAGAGGGTATATATATACATATTAAAATTAACTCCTTTTTCTAATCTAATTACTAATTCCTTTTTCTAATTAACAAATAAATATAAATGGACCACCAAAACATTTTTTTTTTTTCTAGTTAATCAATATTTTTAACCACTTATTCTAGTTCTGTTATTATTATTATTATTATTATTATTATTATAATTATAATTATTATTATTGTTATTATTATTATTATTGAAATTATCTAAAATTCATGTATATTACATACATACCCCCTTAAAAAGGATTCCGTCCCCGGAATCAAACGAAACTAAAACTCGTACCTGAATCGAATAAATGCGGATATCTCTCACGAATAGATTCCTCTAGTTCCCAAGTAGCCTCTCTTTCAGAATGATTTTTCCACAAAACCTTCACAAACGGTATAGTATTCCTCCTCAAAACTCGCTCCTCTCGATCTAAAATAGCTTCTGCTTCCTCCTCACAAGAAAGATCCTCTCTAATCTTATGCAATGGATACTGAACTACATGAAGTGGATGGTACTTGTAGCCCCTCAAAACGGACACATGAAACACATTATGGACATGAGATAACTGCGGTGGCAACGCAACTCTGTAAGACACTTCCCCCACTTTCTCTATAATATCAAACGGGCCAACATATCTCGGACTAAGCTTCCCTTTCATACCTAACCGCTTAACACCCTTCCAAGGAGACACCTTCAAGAACACATGATCACCTGGTTCAAATCCACCAAACTTTCTATGTTGATCTGCATAACTCTTTTGACGCGATCGAGCTTCCTTCAAGCTTGCCTTAGCCTTCTCTACCTTCTCATTAGTGACTCTAACAAGTTCTGGTCCTTCAATGACTCTCTCACCAACCTCATCCCAACAAGATGGTGCCCTACACCTCCTACCATACAAAGCCTCAAATGGTGGCATACCAATACTAGCGTGCCAACTATTATTGTACGCAAACTCAACAAGATACAAATACTTATCCCAATCACCTGTCCACTCCAAAGCACAAGCCCTCAACATATCCTCCAAAGTCTGAATCGTCCTCTCTGACTGTCCATCGGTCTGCGGATGATAAGCAGTACTAAAATTAAGCCTCGTACCCCAAGCTTGCTGGAATCCCTTCCAAAAACGCGATGTAAACCTCATATCCCTGTCAAAAACTATCGACACAGGCACACCATGAAGTCTAACAATATCCCGCTGAAAAATCTCTGCCAACTCATGAACAGGAGTAGTCTCTCTAATAGGCAAGAAATGAGCAGACTTAGTAAGTCTATCAACCACCACCCATATAACATCATTCTTTCTAAAGGTCCTCGGCAAATGAGTCACAAAATCCATAGTAATGTTCTCCCACTTCCAAACTGGAATATCCAACTGCTGCAACAATCCACTAGGCCTCTGATGATCTATCTTCACCTGTTGACATGTAAGACATTTTCCCACAAACTCTGCTATGTCTCCCTTCATTCCACTCCACCAAAAGTGCTTCTTCAAATCTCTATACATCTTGGTGGAACCTGGATGAATAGAGAATGAAGAGCTATGAGCCTCGGTCAAAATCTCTTCACGAATTGCCACATCCGCGGGCACACACAATTTCCTACCCAACCATATCGCACCCTCATCATCAATACGAAAATATTTTTGCTTACCTTTTGCCACCTCTGATCTAATACCTTCCAATCCTGTATCATTCTTCTGAGCTTCCTTAACCCTTGAATCCAGATTTCGTTCCACTCTCAAATTCGCAATGCTACCATCTGATCCTCTAACATACAGCTCAATACCAAAGCGCTCCATGTCTGAAATAAGATGCAGCTGAGTAATAAGAGATGCAACACTCCCCAAGTTCTTCCTACTAAGAGCATCTGCCACAACATTCGCCTTCCCTGGATGGTACTGAATATTAGCATCATAATCCTTAAGAAGTTCAAGCCATCTTCGCTGCCTCATGTTAAGCTCCTTCTGAGTAAAAATGTACTTAAGACTTTTATGATCAGTGAAGATATCACAAGTCTCTCCATACAAATAATGCCTCCAAATCTTCAAAGCAAACACCACTGCTGCTAACTCCAAGTCATGAGTAGGATAATTTACCTCATAAGGTTTAAGCTGCCTAGAAGCGTAAGAAATCACCTTACCATGCTGCATAAGAACACACCCTAATCCTCTCTTAGAAGCATCACTATAAACCTGAAATCCTCCACTCCCTGATGGCAATACAAGAATAGGAGCTGACACCAACCTCTTCTTCAACTCTTGGAAACTCTGTTCACGATCATCATTCCACTCGAACTTAACACCCTTTTCTCATCAATTGAGTCAATGGCAACGCTATGGATGAGAAACCTTCCACAAAACGCCTGTAGTAACCTGCTAAACCCAAGAAACTCCTTACCTCTGTCACATTGCTAGGTCTCGGCCAATTAGTGATAGCCTCGACTTTCGCAGGATCCAACTCAATCCCTCTAGAAGACACAATATGCCCCAAAAATGCCACCTGCTCTAACCAGAACTCACACTTTGAAAATTTTGCAAATAACTTCTTCTCCCTTAAGATCTCAAGCACAATACGTAAATGCTCCTCATGCTCCTCCCTGCTCCTCGAGTATATCAAGATATCATCAATGAAGACCACAACAAACTTATCCAAGTAATCGTGAAAGACCCGATTCATCAAATCCATAAACACCGCTGGTGCATTCGTCAACCCAAAGGACATCACAAGAAACTCATAATGACCATAACGAGTACGAAATGCAGTCTTCGGAATATCTTCCTCCCTCACTCGCAACTGGTGGTAACCCGATCTCAAATCTATCTTCGAAAAGAATATCGCCCCTTGTAACTGATCAAACAGGTCATCAATGCGTGGCAAAGGATACCTGTTTCTGATAGTCACCTTATTCAACTCCCTGTAGTCGATGCACAATCTCATAGAACCGTCCTTCTTCTTCACAAACAATACCGGAGCACCCCATGGAGATACACTTGGCCTGATAAATCCTCTATCCAACATCTCTTGCAACTGCACTTTCAATTCCTGCAACTCTAGTGGTGCCATTCTGTATGGCGCCTTAGAAATAGGCTCTGCTCCTGGAACGAGTTCAATAGTAAACTCCACTTCTCTCTGTGGTGGCAAACCTGGTAGTTCATCGGGAAACACATCTGCAAACTCATTAACAACTGGATAATCCTCGATGCGAGGCTCATCCTTAGACGTATCCTTCACGAAAGCAAGATAGCCATCACAACCCTTAGACAAAAGTTTACTCGCCTTTAGAGCTGAAATCATTTTAACCTCTCCTTTCGGTTGAGAACCCTGGTATACAAATTCTGGTTTATCTGCATCTCCAAAGAGCACCCTCTTCCCCTGACAGTCAATTGTAGCTCGATGCTCACTCAACCAATCCATACCCAGAATAACGTCAAAGTCATGCATCTCCATCGGAAGCAAGTTTACCTTACAATTTCTCTCCCCAACAGCTATCGGACACTCTCGGTATACATCAGAAATAATAACAGAATTCCCCATCGGGGTAGCAATAGACATACGAGGATATAGTAATGAAGGTAAAACACCAAGATGACGAACAAACGATAAAGACACAACAGAATGAGTCGAACCAGTATCAAATAACACATAAGCATCACGTCTACCAACAAGAAGTGTTCCTGAAACGGTACCTGAATTAGCTGCTGCCTGATTAGCAGTCAATGCAAACACTCTGCCTGAAGTATTCTGCTGACTGCCACTACCACTACCACCTGCTCCTCCACCAGTGTTACGTGACACTGTACAATCCTTTGCCCTATGTGACATGCTACCACACAAGAAACAAGGCCCGGTCTGCTTATAACAAGCTCTCCCTGGATGATGTCCACCACAAGTAGCACAAGGAGCCACTGGAATCATATTGGGGTTGCCCCCATAAACTGAATAACGACTCTGCCCTTGTTGACGACCCTGCCACTGCCTAGGCTGTTGCTGCTGAAATCGCTGATTCTGATTCTGTTTCTGACCACCATACTGATTCTGACCATAAGCTGGCTGAGTCCTCATATTCTGATATCTTCCACGCCACTGTCCCTGCTGAGTACCCTGACCTCCATTCCACTGTTTACCCTGTACAAAACTCTGATCATCTCTATTCCGCTTGCGATCATTCTGGAACCTGTAAGCTCTATACTCAGTGCGCTCCTTCTCAATATCCTTAGTTGCATCTGCCACCTCAGCCACATTAGGAAACCTCAATGAAATGATACCACCCCTCAGATTAGGCCTCAACCCCCATTTAAATTTCTCAGCTTGCTGTGCAGCGGTCCCTGCAACTGTCCCAGCAAATCCAGCCAACCTGATAAACCTCGCCATATAGTCAGTAATGCTCTCATCAAAATTTTGCGCGATAGAATGAAACTCCCTCAAATAACCCTCTCTGTCTGCATTAGAAAAGTACTGCTCATAGAACACCTCCTTGAATCCCTGCCATACCAAAGTCTCCGTAAATTCCTCACCTCTAGTAGCTTTCACTCCTCTCCACCACCTCTGAGCATCCCCCTCCAACTTGTACACAGCTAACCTGACCTTCTGAAGCTCATCACAACCCAGGGCATCAAAAGTCTTCTCAAGATGAACAATCCAATTTTCAGCATCAATAGGAGTCGGCGCTGAATGAAAAGAATCTGGTTTCTGCTTAGAAAACCTCTCCAACCATGCAAATGGCTCCAACTGATTACCTTGGCCATCCTGATTTCCCTGACCATCCTGATTATTCTGATTATTCTGATTGTTCTGGTTATTCTGATTATTCTGGTTATTCATGTTTGCCATAGCTTGTTGTATACCGTTCGCCACTGCTTGTCCTAACATATTAGCTAGCTGAGCCGGGCTAACATTCAGAGTAGTTTGATTTTGATTTTTTTTAGGAGGCATCTACAATATAAGATTAGCAAACGAATGAAGATCACAAGAATATATAAGCAGAAGCAATTAAAAATAGATATCGAAAGAGTAAAGCAAGATGATATGAATTTAAAACTGAATACCCATCCTAATGTCTACCCAAACTCACAGGTCAACCTAAATAGGTTTTCTACAAGAAAGAACCTAAGCTCTGATACCATCTTTGTAACACCCCCTTCCCTAAATAGAAAGGAATATTACTTACAATCCATAAACCTGCAAACAGAGCACTAAAAATATTCTCTAAATAAATGATTAAACAGTCTAATAATCTCCGAATAATATAAACCTCCAAATTACAGTTCAAACCAATAAATACGAAAAACCAAAATCAGTAAATAAATAATCCAGTCTAAATAATTCTAGAAGTCCATAAATCCTAAGCAACGAAATAAAGGGTAGCACTCCATCACACAGTCCCAGATCCCCCTAAGCACCTGCCAGAAAAAGAATACGGCATGAGCCAAACGCCCAGTACGGATTTGGAATATAATTTATAAAATAGAAAAACAGATAAGTATATTTGACAGTTATAATAAAACATTTATTTTAAAATAAGCATGGCTGAAGCAACGAGGGGTTAGGATATTTCATACCGAGATCAGAACAGAACAGATACAAATACACACATCATAGGGTACCTAATGTGTGCAACAAACCGGATAACGTGTACGACATATACACGTCACCGTCAAATCAAATCACAAATCAAATCAAATCTGGGTGCACCCACGTATCCTGAAACAAATATCAAAATGCGCAAAAGCTCGCCACCTGAGCTATCAGAAGGATACGCCGTGACCAATCACACTGCCACGGAAGTGTCATGTCACTGGTGCCGCAATGACATGGCTGTAGTACCCCTACAGCTGGTTAACTCGGTATACCCTATATCACTAAGCGTTCAAATAAAATACTTCGCAAAGTCTTTTAAATCACAATAAACAGATATTTGAACGTTTCTATATAATTTGCAAAATTTCAGAAAGTCGCAGAAACAGATATTTAAATATTTTCAAAACAAATATAAAAATCACTTTCCAAAATCAACGAGTCAAAATATTTTTCAAAATCAGAACAGTCAAAACCAAGTGAATATATTTGAGGGCAAAACAAATTTAATATTATTAATCCTAAGAGGAATAGCGCTGAATAAAAAGGAGAGAGAATCCGTACCTCGAAAATAACGATCTCAAACACTCACGAAATCCACAATTAATCCGCTAATTTCTCCACTCCCGATCTAATTACAAAATATAATTTATAATTAAAATACATTCTTTTTATATTTAATAATTAAAATTATAACATGTTTGAGTACACTAGCCACCTCCGGATTATACTAACACTATTTACATGCTCCTACTTTAACAATTATCACCACCAGTACCAATTTATTACATAACATCGTTCACTGACTTACATATAATAATATATATTGAAATAATAACTCTGCACTAATGGAGCCACGTTAGGAAACAAATGAAATTGGTGTGCAAGTTTAACCAGCCAAATAAATAAGATAGTAGCAAAATCCGTAGTGCTCTGTTCACTAAAATAACATTACAAAAGCATTATTTGACTCCAAATTTTAAACACACACATGGACCTCTCGTGTTAAGCTAATAAAATATTAGTATGATTTGGACCCCTGTGCTTGCCTTGTTTTTAATAGCTTGATTTAACACATAGATCACGATTGACTAAACACATATATTTACCAATACATCATGATCGAACCAGAACCTAGCACATGGTGATAAAACCTAAACAATTAGATAATATGTATAAGATTCTAGTAACTCTACTATTTAATTTAAGGCACAAATTTATATGTGTGTAATTACCTCTCTGGATTGAAAGCTTCAAACAGAATGATGAATAACTCACGTCTCTGTTTTCCTCTGTCTTCTTGTTTCACCTTACACACCCGTTTAGCTCTAGGGTTTTTTAATAGTACGTATTGTTTAAGGACATGAGAGGGTATATATATACATATTAAAATTAACTCCTTTTTCTAATCTAATTACTAATTCCTTTTTCTAATTAACAAATAAATATAAATGGACCACCAAAACATTTTTTTTTTCTAGTTAATCAATATTTTTAACCACTTATTCTAGTTCTGTTATTATTATTATTATTATTATTATTATTATTATTATAATTATTATTATTATTATTGTTATTATTATTATTATTGAAATTATCTAAAATTCATGTATATTACATTAGGCTTTTGGTCTTAACGAGGAAACGGATAAATAGTAAAAACCGTGTTTAACGAGAAAGTGATTCATTAGAGAAGACCGTATAAAGATGTTTGAATATATAAGGAATACATAAAATAAATTGTTTTATTAGAAGTAGAATACGAGGACGGTGGGACGGATATATATATGTATATATATATATATATATATATATATATATATATTGATATATCCATAAATTAAATATCATTTCCATAATGAAAAGTCTTCGAATTTAATTTTTTTAATATGTTAACATAACAAAAAGACAATCCCATGCGGAAGTTGTAAATAGTACATGAATATCTATAATATACAGAAAATATAATATGTATTTTCATTTTTAAAACTTTGTAAATATTAGAAAGTTTAAAGAATATAAAAATTGGAATTTACTTTCTTTATATAATTAGTTAGAATTTTGGTTCCAAATAAGAGCGACTCGAAACATATTTAACGGGAAGACGACTCACTAAAAAGATTGTATTAACTATTAGAATTTGATATTAATGTCATATTTTTTTTATTTTTATTGTTTGATTTTATGGATAAAAAATATTATATAAGCCTTTATAATATATGTTAAAGTTGAGATTTTGATTTTGATTTTAACGTAAGAGCGGCCCAATCGAAAGAATAGTGTTTGACAAGAAATCGATTTATTAGAAAATGATATTTAATTATTAAAATTTTATATTAATATTATAATGTAACGTAAATGTATTAATTTTTTTAAAAAATATTATAATGCCGCCGCGAAGCGCGGCTTTATCGACTAGTTTATATATAAATCTCATGTATCTCAGAGAATTTACCATCTCAGGCTCCCTAATCTCTAAAGATAATAATATAATTAAATGTAAATATAACTAGTGCCTCTTTTTTCTTTTCGGGTTCTTCAAACATATTTTTTTTTCAATTTGCTCCTTTTTAATTTAGGTACTATTGCGTTTTTTGTTCCACTTATTTATTTGTCTGATTTACTAATAACTATAACAACAAACTACCATAGTTAGCTCAGCAAAAAAAAAAAACCCATATTTATCATTTTTGAATAAACTATAATTCAAATATTTAAAATCTAATATTACTACAATTTAGAAGTTAAAAAATATTAATTAAATAATTTAAAATGTTAGTTATTAATATAAATTTATAATTGATACTATTTAAATATTTTATCTTAGTTTCGGTTGAATCCTCGTGTTAGGTCCAACTTAGTTTGAAGAAAGAGGTTGATTACAAATTGTACCTTTTAATCGAATTTGTTCTTTTCGTAGAATATTAATTGGAGAGCAAATTGATGCGGAATAAATGAAATCAATTTTGCAAGTTAAATATAAAATTATATTAACTTGTTTGTGTCTAAATATACGGGTACCGATTACAAGGTTTGAAAAACAAAATAATTATTATAAATTTTTAGAAAATTCGACATGAACTTTTCTAAATCTATACTATTATATCTATACTATTATATAAATTCCGAAACATTGAAAGTTTTGGTACCTGTTTTTTGGTACCTGTTTTTTGGTACCAGTTTTTTGATACTTCGTGAATTTACTTATTTACCCTTTGTTAAAAAGAAAATAAATATATGATATTTATACTTTTAAAACACCTATAATAAATAATAACATAATACAATTAATGGTAATTAGTCGCTTGCCTTTTTTCACATTTACTTTTAATTGAAGATATTACCTTTTATAAACACCTAAAAACATCAATGTATCTTCCAATCATAAATATTGAATTAAAACACGTTACATTTTTAATTTAAGACTAATCTTCATTAATATTTTCTTTTGAACTAAAACACGTTACCTTTTTAATTTAAAACTAATTTTACAATCATTAATATATACCCGAAAATATCACACCATATTTTTCAATTGTTAATAAAATATATTAAAAATCTGCATGTGTTGTTTATAATAAGGAAATATTAGTATAATCCGTAAACATGAGTATATTAAAATTATATTAAATTAAAATTAATTAATAATTATATAATTGTCGAAACATTAAAAATTTTGGTACCTATTTTTTGATATATGTTTTTTGGTATTTCGTGAATTTACTTATTTACCCTTCATTATAAAGAAAAATATATATGATATTTATACTATTAAAACACCAAAAATAAATAAAACATAATACAATTAAAGGTAATTAGTCGATTGCCTTTTTCACATTTACTTTTAGTTGAAGATATTACCTTTTATAAACACCTAAAAACCTCAATCATATCATATTTTCCAATCAATTCATATCTAACAATAATTAACCAAAAATAAATAATAACATAATACAATTAAAGGTAATTAGTCGATTGCCTTTTTCACATTTACTTTTAGTTGAAGATATTAACTTTTATAAACAACTAAAAACCTCAATCATATCATATTTTCCAATCAATTCATATCTAGCAATAATTAATATATACTCAAAAAATTACATCATATCATATAATCAGTAACAAAATATAATAGAAATTCGTATTACAAATAATGACCATTAAATTTTTAGTAAAAAAAATCAGAATCATTAGATCTAATTATTAAATATATTATATGATTAAATTAATTTACTAAAATTTCAAGTTTCAAATTTTATCAACGACATATTTATTTTAAAATTTTATAATATAAGTTTTAAACCGTGCATATCATTAACTAATTTTATATTAAATTATTAAAATTAAAATAAAAATAAAATATTTTAAATAATGATTATATAAAAATAGTATTATGATATAAAATAAAATTTATTACATATCAACAAAAATCCGTGCATCGCACGGGTTATAAGCTAGTATTATATAAAAGCCGAAACATTAAAAGTTTTGGTACCTGTTTTTTGGTATTCATGAATTTACTTATTTAACCTTCATTATAAAGAAAAATAAATACACCTAAAATAAGTAATAACATAATATAATTAATGGTAATTAGTCAAGATATTATCTTTTATAAACACCTAAAAACATCAATCACATTATATCTTTCCTTCATTAATATTTCCTTTCGAACTAAAACACATTACCTTTTTAATTTAAAAAAATCTTACAATCATTAATACATACCCGAAAATATCATACCATAATTTTCAAGAAAAATATAACACCTAAAATAAATAATAACATAATATAATGAATGATAATTAGTCGATTAACATAATAAAATTAATGGTAATTAGTCAATTGCCTTTTTCACATTAATATAATAAAATTAACGATAATATAATTAATGATAACTGGAATTTTTTACCCGTGCTACGCACCGAAGGTACAATTCTAAAAAATATTAAATAATTACCATATATATATATATATATATATATATATATATATATATATATATATATATATATAGAGAGTAGGGTTCAAGGGAGAACCTCCCTATCAAGAAAACCAAGAGAACCCATCTAAGACCGTTGATTATTATTTATTATTAATAATTATATTTCATATATTCCAATGGCATTTTTGTGATTACATTGAAGTTTGAGGATAGACAATATACACTCTTCGCTAAACAAAAGTTAACGAATCTTTTAATGATGGAAAGGTATATAGTCAAATCTTTGATTGACAAATTTCATGATTCTATCAAATTATGGAATGATTCTAAAAATCAGCTTTCATTATGAAAACAAAGTTGTAATATCATATCTAGTTATACAACTACGTATATGTCAAAAACTCAAAGAAGAAAACACATAAAAAAAAATGGAGGTCGTCGCTGTTGTAAACGAGTATGTACTAACTATCACGTGATATTTTCTTCATTTGTCTGTTAGATCTACAAAGCACTTTTTGAATATTAAAGATTCCTTTATATGTTCAACTAATGTTTAATCTATATATGAAGTTCTCTTACGTGTTTTCGTATATATTTTTTGCAGACAAGGTTTTAGTGTTCATCAAAATATCGTATTTGCTGGAGAGATTCCTGATTCAATAATCTTATTTATTATGAGTTGATTTTGTGAGGTCATCCATATGAGTTGATTGTATATTATGAGTTGATTGTATCTTATGGAGATATAGGGCATTTGTGATGCATCAAATGAATACGTACATGGGTGATGTTTGTCTTACAAATTACATCTTGTCTTTTCATTTAGAACAAAAGTAAAGACACACATGATCTGCAATAAGATTTAAACAGCTCATTTAGTCATGCTAGTGTTCTCCAATGTGTTCCACGGGTGATTTGCAAATATCCTAAGGTGTTCTCTAATGTATTCCAGGGTGATTTGCAATATCCTAAGGTGTTCTCTAATGTGTTCCAGTATGGTGGTGATCTTGCTAAGGTATTCTCTAATGTATTAAATTGATCTGTTGGGGTGTCATATTTTGAAGCTGAAGTAGCCTCACTAAACTTTGTGGATACTAAAGGTATCATTTTTTTTCTTTTTAATGGGATGATCGATCATTTAATTTTTGCAACTAATATTGTTTTAGATGTCTTCTATTGTCTAATCTTATATTGCCTACAACTTAGATTAACAAATTTAGCTTCTTTCAGATTCTTGTTTCAAAGAAAAAAATCAACATCGTGGTTCTTTATCTTAGGAACTGTGATAGACACGTACACTATATCAGGATTAACAAACCAGAATACTAAGGACCTAACATTTCCTCTTGAGAATCCAGAAGGCAAAAATCCTCCAACAAGAGGTAGTCTTGTCACTTATTTCAAAGAAAAATATGGCAAGGAAATCATGCATAAGGACATTCCCTGCTTAGATGTGGGAAAGAATCACAGGAAAAATTATGTTCCCTTGGAGTTCTGTGTTTTGGTTTGGGTGCAGAGGTATCCAACGGAGAATTTGGTTAAAGATGTTGCTTTGCTGCTAAAGTGGATATCACTGGCCCCTGCGCTGGAGAGAAAGAACACAATTTGTCAAATGGTCCGAGCTGATGATGCACCTTGTGGGTAAGTTCTGTTAATTTTTGTTGCTCAATTTTTCTTCTTCACTTGATTGCCTTTTTTTATTAATTATTATAATATTGTCAAAGATGGTTCATTTCATAGGATGGTACTGAAATTTATATCTTGATTGCAGTAGGGAGTTCATAAAGAATTTTGGAATGGATGTTGTCAAGAAATTGACTTCAGTTGTAGGCCGTATCATTTCACCTCCTGATTTGAAGCTTGCTACTTCAGCCCAGTAATTAAAGTTGACAAGGATATGGCATATTTTTCTGGAGCAAGGTGAAAAATATGGCATATTTATATCTTTCTTTAGTTGAGACAGCTTCCAGCAAACATGATATGACATATTTTTTGACAAGGACAAAAAATAAATTTTGCAGGAAGGTGTTATAGGCTTGTTCGGGGCATCTAAAAGAAATGTTGTCACTGGGTCTTCTTCCTTGCTCCAGATAAGATGTGATCAGGAAAATGATCAACATAATTTGAAAAACAATTGCCATAATTTAACTGATCCATGTGTTTTGCTACTCCTAGCAATTTTGTTGTTGTTGTTGCTCCATCTATTATGGATTTAAGTCTTATACTATGTTTTCTTAGGCGGAATGTATGGGCCTGCCTTCTATTATGTTTGTCATAGATTTATGTTTAGACTTGTTAGAATGTCTAATTCTGGTTAAACATTTTTGAGCTATTTAAAAGATTCAGTTATATCAAATATTTTAAAATAAGTTCAAAAAATTGTATATAAAATTACACAAATTCTTGGTTTTTCAATTCTTTAGGTGTCATTTAAATTTGCATTATAATTTTTGTTTTTTTAAGTAATATTTTTAATATTTGAACACTAAAAAATCTCATTATTTTAAATTTCACAAAGACATTCTATTATCAGTTTTATTAGAATGGATTCTATTCTGAAATCTGATAAAGATTTACTTAAATAATTTATTAGGTGTTCTACAATAAACATATATATTATTACTGAAAGTATATATAACAAATGAATATTTTATATAATTTTCAAAATGTCAACCTCAAAAAAATAAAATTAAAACATATTGCTCAAAAGTAACTAATAATATAGATATAGATGCAAGAGTTAACTAATACTAATTTTTATGGAATCTTAATTAAATTAGTAAAACACTTAGCAGAATCTTTAACAAATTAATAAAAACACTAAATAGAATCTCTAATAAATTAGTAAAAATATTTAACGAAATCTTTAATAAATTAAGAAAAACACTTAAAAGAATCTTTAAAAAATTAATAAAGCACTTAACGGAATTTTTAATAAATTAATCTTTAACACAAATTAGAAAACGTATAACATATATTAGAAGTTATCAATTATAATGATTTTGAATTTGTTATTGAAAAAATATTATAAAATATCTTAAAAAGTATCAAAGATATTAATAAAACTAAAAAATATTAATGTTATTATATAATTATTTTCGAAAAAAATTTATACATTTCATTTAAAATTAAGTTACATGTAGAAAATATTATAAAATGCACCAAGATTCAAGTCAATATATCAATTTATTTTTTTTTAGTATTTTTTTGAGATTTCTTCGAGAATTATTATAAAAGACAAGCAATAAAAATTGAATTTTGATTTGGAAAAATATCATTTAAATTTTCTTAAATGTTGGATAATTTATTTATAGTGCCTACTCGTACATAATTATACCGAAACTTATTTTATACCAATAAAATCTTTTAGTAGAATTTAAATTTAAATATCTAATAAAATTATATTGTAATTTCAAATTAATGAACAAAACACCTAAGAGAATCTTGGTGTATTACATAACGTTTTTATGCATTTCTTTTAAAAATTTAATTTAAAATTTCTAAAATGTTGGATAAATTATTTATAGTGCTATACTTGTACATAATTATACAGAAACTTATTTTATACCGAAACTTATTTTAGTATAATCTAAATGTAAACATCTGATAACATTATATTACAATTTTAAAATAATTAACAAAACATTTAAGAGAATCTTGGTTTATTACATAATATTTTTATATATTTCCTTTCTTAAAAAAATGAAATTTTCTTTTAAAATTAAATTACGTGTTAAGATAACATCTTATATACCAAGATTTCAATGTATCAGTTTATTTTCTTTTATTTTCTTTTTGATATTCATTCGAAAACTATTTGAAAAGGCAAGCTACAAAAATTTTTAAATTATAATTCAATTTTTTTTAAATGTTCCATGAATTATTTATAATGTTGCACTTGTACTGTATTAGAAACTTATTTTAGATCACTAAATTTTAAAACAAATCCTAATATAAATATTTGATAAAGTAATATTATGATTTCAAATAATTAACAAAACACCTAAGAGAATCTTAATATTACATAATAGTTCTATATATTGTTTTTTTAAAAAAAAAAATAATTACGCAATTTTTTTTTAATTTAAGTTACATATGAAAATATTATGAAATACACAAAGATTCTTTTACGTGTTCCCAATCAATAAAACTAAAAAATATTAATGTTATTATATAATTATTTTTTCAAAAGAAAGTTTATACATTTCTTTTAAAATTAAGTTACATGTAGAAAATATTATAAAATGCACCAACATTCTCTTACGTGTTTCAAATCAATATATCAATTTATTTTCTTTTATTATCTTTTTGAGATTTCTTCGAGAATTATTATAAAAGACATGCAATAAAAATTGAATTTTGATTTGGAAAAATATTATTTAAATTTTATTAAATGTTGGATAAATTATTTATAGTGCTCTACTTGTAAAAAATTATACCGAAACTTTTTTTATACCAATAAAATCTTTTATTAAAATTTAAATTTAAATATCTAATAAAATTATATTGTAATTTCAAAATAATGAACAAAACACCTAAGAGAATCTTGGTGTATTACATAATATTTTTATGTATTTCTTTTAAAAAAAACAAAACAATCTCTTTAAAATTAAGTTACATATAAAATTATCATCTAAATGTATCAATTTATTTCCTTGTACTTGTACATAACTATATTCGAAAATTATTTTAGATCAATAAAGTATTTAAACGAATCTTAATATAAATATTTGATAAAATAATATTATGATTTCAAATAATTAACTAAACATCTAAGAGAATCTTAGTATTACATTATAATTCTATTGATGGTTTTTTTTAAAAAAAATTACCCAATTTTTTTAATTTAAGTTACATATGAAAATATTATGAAATAGACCAAGATTATTTTACGTGTTCCCAATCAATAAAACTAAAAAATATTAATGTTATTATATAATTATTTTTTCGAATGAAAATTTATACATTTCTTTAAAAATTAAGTTACATGTAGAAAATATTATAAAATGCACCAAGATTCTCTTACGTGTTTCAAATCAATATATCAATTTATTTTCTTTTATTATCTTTTTGAGATTTTTTCGAGAATTATTACAAAAGACATGTAATAAAAATTGAATTTTGATTTGGAAAAATAATATTTAAATTTTCTTAAATGTTGGATAAATTGTTTATAGTGCTCTACTTGTACATAATTATACCGAAACTTATTTTATACCAATAAAATCTTTTAGCAAAATTTAAATTTAAATATCTAATAAAATTATATTGTAATTTCAAAATAATGAACAAAACACCTAAGAGAATCTTGGTGTATTACATAATATTTTTATGTATTTCTTTAAAAAAAAACCAAACATTCCCTTTAAAATTATGTTACATATAAAATTAGCATCTAAATGTATCAATTTATTTCCTTGTATTATCGTTTCTACATAACTATATTCGAAACTTATTTTAGATCAATAAAATATTTAAAAGAATCTTAATATAAATATTTGATAAAATAATATTATGATTTCAAATAATTAACGAAACACCTAAGAGAATCTCAGTATTACATAATAATTCTATATATTTTTTTTTTAAAAAATAATTACCCAATTTTTTTAATTTAAGTTACATATGAAAATATTATGAAATACACCAAGATTATTTTACGTGTTCCCAATCAATAAAACTAAAAAAATATTAATGTCATTATATAATTATTTTTTCGAAAGAAAATTTATACATTTCTTTAAAAATTAAGTTACATGTAGATAATATTATAAAATGCACCAAGATTCTCTTACGTGTTTCAAATCAATTTATCAATTTATTTTCTTTTATTATCTTTTTGAGATTTCTTCGAGAATTATTATAAAAGACATGTAATAAAATTTGAATTTTGATTTGGAAAAATATTATTTAAATTTTCTTAAATGTTGGACAAATTATTTATAGTGCTCTACTTGTACATAATTATACCGAAACTTATTTTATACCAATAAAATCTTTTAGTAAAATTTAAATTTAAATATCTAATAAAATTATATTTTAATTTCAAAATAATGAACAAAACACCTAAGAGTATCTTGGTGTATTACATAATATTTTTATGTATTTCTTTAAAAAAAAACCAAACTTTCCCTTTAAAATTAAGTTACATCTAAAATTATCATCTAAATGTATCAATTTATTTCCTTGTATTATCATTTCCTTGTACTTGTACATAACTATATTCGAAACTTATTTTAGATCAATAAAATATTTAAACGAATCTTAATATAAATATTTGATAAAATAATATAATGATTTCAAATAATTAACAAAACACCTAAGAGAATCTCGATATTACATAATATTTCTATATATTCTTTTTAAAGAAATTACCCAATTTTTTTAGTTTAAGTTACATATATAAATCTATATATATTATAATAGCAGGAGATCAGAAAATTTCTTGGTTGCTTTAAAATAGTTTTCTGGCAATTTTAAAAATAGCCACTTTTTAATTTTAACCATTTTTTATTTATTTTACCTTATTAAATGAAGGTAAATATCATTTAAGTGTGGTAAATGTCATTTAAGTATTCTTTTTGAATATGGGGCATTGACATCTTCCTAATTATCTCTCTCTTTTATTTTCTTTTGCAGATTCATGATAACATTAATCTCTTTTGCCAAGCTCGAAACACCATTGAAACAATCCTAAATTATATATGGTTATTATTTCCATCTTTAAGAAGTAATCTCCTTATCTTACATTCTAAACAGCCTTGTATGATGTTCATTGTCCCGCTTTTGACCCTTCTTGCAATCCTAAAAATAGGATTTAAAATCATTTTTTAATTAAAATCATTTTTTTTATTTTACCTTGATTTATTAAATTAAATGATTTAATGTATTGGCTATTCTTGAGGTCCAAGAGAAGGTAAATGAAAGTAAATGCTATTTAAGTATGGTAAATGCCATTCTTGAGGTGATCAGAGAGTTAAGGTGGAAGTCTATAAACATTTTAAAACAACTTCTTCATTTTCTTATTCGTTGAATTCCTAGGAAGGTAGCGCGCGAGCATTCAGGACATCGAACCCCAGCTGAAACTTTATTTTCGTTATTTTATGTATTGTTTTTGCACCAATGTATAGCATCCATGTTCCATCTTAACAAAAAGGAGCTACAAATATATTTGTACATTAAGTGTGATATCAAGGTCACTATCATTTGGTTAGTATTTACGAAACTAAACAGCTCAAACTTCCTGTCTTTTGCACCATAAATAACTATATAAAGATATTTCACTGGTTTCATTATTTTTTGTGTAGCTTCATGATAGTATTATTTTTTGAATAATTAAATCGATAATAATAATTAACTTTTATGACAAAATATACTACTTAACATAAAACAATTATTTGAATTTATTTATAATTAATTTTCATATTAAGAAGTTCTTATTTGATGTTAGGATAGTATTCATCTACTAATGTTTATACAATCTAATAAAAAATTATTAAGGAATGCAAATTGGAAAATAATTACAAGAAGGCTGGAAAGGTCCCAAAAACTCGACTAATTTTAGCAGGAACACAACATCAAGCGCCATGAGCCCATGACCACCCACTTAAATAGTGAGACTGGAAACGAACATGGGATCTTGGAAAGGTAAACCCGTACAGGCCTAAAGTCCCAGTCTCAATCAGCTAAGCATATTAAATATATGTTTATTTTATTTTTTTTATGAAAATTTTTCAAACAATATGTTAGCATTATAATAATTATTTTCTTATAAAATAATAATTATTTAAATAAAAGTAAGATTATTATGACACAAAATGGTGACTTAAAATTAATTATGTTGTGCCATTTTTTATTTGCAATTCAAGATCAACGCATTTTTTTCGGGCAATAATACGATAGACACCCTTAACTTTTCAAAAAATTTGGAATCGTGATAAGTTACGGAAATATGTACATTTTTTATTAACAATTAGAATTTGTAAACAAATATATGTTTATTTTATTTTATTTTTATTAATTTTTATTAATTTTTTTTCAAACAATATGTTAGCATTATAATAATTATTTCTTATAAAATAATAATTATTTAAATAAAAGTAAAATAATTATGACACAAAATGGCCACTTAAAATTAATTATGTTGTGCCATTTTTTATTTGCAATTCAAGATCACCGCATTTTTTTCCGGCAATAATACGATAGACACCCTTAACTTTTCACAAAATTTGGAATCGTGATAAGTTACGGAAATATGTATATTTTTTTATTAACATTTAGAATTTGCAAACATATAACATCGGCAACGAGTTTTACTTTGCACATGGACAAATTACACAAATAAATATCGGTAGGTTTTGCTTTTGTATATAAAAAAAATTACACATACAATTTGACCAATTTGATTAAAAACCAATCCGAACCTTTTCTCAGTTGGTTAAATCGATAAAAAAACACTAGACATAGATCTGTTGTTCCATTATATTGTGCCGGAATAAATTAATATTCTAATTAAATGAACTTTTACACTATTACAGTATTACTCATTTGAGAGGGGTATCGACTTTTTAAAATGTTATATAACCAGGAGATCAGAGAGGATTTCACTTAGAAGCTTCAAAATATTTTTCTTGATTTTTCAAAATTTTGACTCTTTTATTAAAATAATTTTATTACATTTGATTGCATTTTAATTAGTCATTAATTGTACCTAATAAACTTATATTAAATACACTTTATTTTACTTTTAATATAAAATTTTAGCAATCTTTGTTAGAACATTATAATCTATTATTATATTAATATAAAATATTAATTATCTATCTAAAAGTACAATTAGTTCAAGGTAAAACGATAAAATAAAATTATTTATATCGTCCATTTCTAATCCTTATTCAAAATTGATGTCAACAATAATAAATTGACGATTTTAACTTTTTGATTAATTCGTAATCAGTGACCATGAGAATCATGACAAGATACGGAAGTATATAAATTTTCCAATTAACATTCACAATTTAAATACAAGCAATATTGTATAATTTATTTTTACACATGACCAATTTACATATGGGATGTGACCAACTCGATTAAATTGAACCAATCCAACCTTTTTCTTTAATGATTAAAACAATGAAAAAAAGTAATACATTCGTTGTTTTATTATATTGTGTGGGATTAAATTAATATTCTAACTACACAAATTCTTATGCTATTACTAATTAATTAATCATGCATGTATGTTATGAGACGGGCATCGGCTTTTAAGAACGTTAATTAGTTATATTTAATATTTTATAAATTTTTATTAAGAAAGTTATGTTGACATTGTAATTTGGTATGAAAAAAGTGAGAGACCTTTATGGAGTTGATGAAGTTGATAATATGTTAGAGGATCTTCATTTTGTTTGCATAATTAATTTTAAACGACTTAGTGTTTATTGAGATTCTAATTATTTTTAAATTCATTTTATTGGAGATAGAAAATAATTACATGTACATATTTATTATAAGATTTAATATAAAATTATTATAATATGTGAGTATCATTCTGAACATGTGTCCATGAATTTAAATTTAATATTGCATACAAAAACGTTCTTATAAATGCTCAAAAAAATTAATCAAATGAATAAATACAGGTGTCGGATCACTCCAAGAAATATGAAACATGACTTACAAAATACTCCCTCCGTTTCATATTAGTAATCCACTTTCAAAAAATTACGCATATTAAGAAACCCAATCATTAATGATCGAATTCCATATTTACCCATATTTATTGTATTGGTTGGATAAATAAGTGCATAAAGTCAATCATGGAAATTAAAACTCAAGGATAATATTGGAAGTTTAAGTAAAAAATTGCTTTGAAAGTAGGAATGAGACAACTATTTTGAAACAAAATTTTTCTTGAAAGTGGACTACTAATGTGAAACGGAGGGAGTATATTTGAATTTTGTTTTTGTTTGTTATGCAACCAAATTTATCGATAAGTAAAGTCAATCACACCTCTTATCATACTTACATTTTACTTATTTTTTCATCATACAAACAAATTTATCAACAAACTAACCAATCACATCTCTCATAATGCCATTGACAACAAAAATGATACAAAATTGTTAATTTTACTTATCCATTGTTGAACTTTGCAAATGTTTGTCAATATTGACTTTCAAAAGTATTATTTATGCAACAAAATAGGTGTCGTCAATATCCTCGAAAATATCATTATTATTACTTAAGAGTTTAAGTGAAACATGTTTTTTTTCTGCTAATTCTTTTCTCTATAATTCTTTAACATTCAAATTTAGTTACATTTTGCATAAGTTTCAATTCATCATATCAACTTTCAAATAATAAAACTAAACGAACAATAATGTTATATAAACGATTTTAAAAAATATTTTAATACCGCGCGTAACGCGGCTTTGTTAACTAGTATTAAGTAATACATCAAGATTCTTTTACGTGTTTCCAATCAATAAAATCAAAATAAAACTAAAAACCACCTAGAGAATCTTGGTGTATTAAGTAATATTTTTATATACTTATTTTTTCAAAAGAAAATTTATACATATCTTTTAAAATTAAGGTACATATGTAGAAATATTATAAAATGCACCAAGATTCTCTTGCGTGTTTCAAATCAATATATCAATTTATTTATAAAATTTAATAAGATTCATTTATAAAATTCACTAAGATTCTCTTGCGTGTTTCAAATCAATATATCATAAAATTTATTTGATTCTTATGTATTTTATATATAAAATTCACTAAGTGTTCTAATAGGATAACGGGTTAAATTAAAATATATATTTTTGAAAATAAATGAAAAGGCTAAGATTTTTATAAATATTATATAACGTACTTAACCATGCAGGAAGATTTAAGGAGGAAAAAAAGTTTTACTTTAAAAAGGATTGTCATTTGCGTGATAAATGTAAATTAGATTTAGAAATCGATTTTTAATTATTTCCATGAATGACAAGTACAGAAATGAATAAATTGATTGAGAGATTATGGATAAGATTTGCATGATTCAAATCGTAAGTTAATAAATATATTTTATAAAAAAATTTCTTTGTCAAGATTGTAAGTTAATAAAGATTGTAATCAATGATTGATTCTGAGTAATGGTTAGACCGATTCTTGATATTTAAAGAAATATTTTATAATTATTAGTTTGCCTACTTTGCCCTTATACTATAAATAAGGTATGTTTGTATTATATTTTAAATTAAATTGTGATTAATTGACAATCATTCGATCAGAATGTAATCAATGGCTAACAAGGTGGTCTCTCGGTTCTCCCCGTTAAGAAGGTTCTCCCTCGAGCATGAGCCTATATGTATATATATATATATATAAGAATCAAAATATTACATTTAATTATTTAGAGTGTAATGTAGAACTCTACTATTTCATCAATTTTTTATCTACTAATTTAGTTTGTTAAATTATGATCTATTCAAATATTTAATATCTATATTATATAATAAAGTATTATAAAATAATTACATACATAAACGTCGATCTGATCCGGATTTTTTCTGGATTTGGACCGGACATGACGGAAAATCAGATTTTTTTAATGACCGGAGACCGGACTGCTTATATATGATCCGGTCCGGGTCTTGGACTGACAGACCCGGTCCTGTCTTATTTACTTGTCTAGATCGAAATATTGTGTAGCCCTAACTGCATTACACATAAATTACTTCTAATAACTTGGTTTCTTATTCAGTTTTTACTTCGTTAATTTCATAAAAAAGTCTCAAAAGCATCAAAGCTTCTTTATAATTTTTTTCCCTCTTAATGGATAAGTATTAAGGATAATAAAAAGAAAAATTGATTGAGTGAGTGATATAATAAATCTTAAGTCATAATTTTAGAAACATTTAAATCCATGACAAATGAATATTTACATTTAAAGTCCAAATGTTAATTTCATCGTATTGAAGTAGCTCGTTGCTAGTGATCTTAACACACTATTAACCGAGCAATCTTGTTATATATAGATGTAACTTCCTGATTCAATGTATCTGTAAAACTGTAAAGATCTTATAAGACATAAACATAGTTAGTTAATTTTTTTAATCATAATATGTCAGATATTAACATGTTTGTTATGTTACTAATAGAGACTATAATAATAGATTTTAATTAAATAAGAAAGTTATATATATTATTCAGTAATTTTCAAATTATTCCTATGAAAAAATTGCGCTTGACCATAAAGGTCAGAAAAATGTTACAAATACTGTTAACGACACAGGTCAAACGACCTTATTTATCATATATTTTCTTACTTTTTCGAATGCGAATGCTGCAACAAAAGTTTGTAGGCATACAACATAAAGTACTTTATTGAGGGTACCGATACCATTAATAACATATCGTTGTTTGCCTTGTTTGCGTATTAAGTATTAACTGGTGACCTGCCAATGAAGTAAATTGAAAAATTTAGTTTCCAAAAAATTAAAAATAAAATTCGCCTTATATTCTCGGATAAGTAATAGCAATCATTAACTATGACATGAAATTCATTCATATTTAGGATCCACCAACAATTATGTAAATTCATAAAATATAAGAAAAGACTAAAATTGAACATCTTTTGAGGGAGTAAGCAATAGTAAAGTTTATTCTCTTAGCAGGTTATATAATTTCGTGACTTGAGCATATAGAGGACTTATGTTAAAGTTGACTACCAAAGTACAAAAATGATTTTGGAGAATATATATAGGTGGTTTTTATAAGTACTCCGACAACAAAAAAGTTATGGCATAATATGTATTCGACATACGAACAAATATATTAAAATAAGTATTATTAAGTTGAGAAAAGTTATATGCTTTAATTTGGAACATGCATGTGTGTGTGAATAAGTGTGTATGTATTTTTGTTAGTAAGAACATCAAAAGTAGATACATAAATTGATTAACTCTTACAAAAAAACAGCATTATTCATAAACATTAACTTTTCTCAATCTAATAATTTAAATTGACAAATAAAAATACTTCGTAGATATACAACAACGGTAGTTGAGTAAGGAATTAGAATGCTAACCGGGGTGTGATATAATCTCAAAAAAATAGCGAAATTGATTTTTTGCAGTGGATTTGTCTGTTAGTCTCACAACAGACTATAAATAAAATTTACAATGATATAATTTCAACTTATTTTAATTTGTCAAGTTAATGCATATATTTCATTATATCCTTAAATATAATAAGCATAAGAGGGATCTTATCCATTATTTTCGTCACTATACTACCAAAATAATCTCAACCGTTGAATTTAATATTTTCAAAAATAGACGATCAAGATTATATTATATTAAAAGAGAAAAATATAATCTAAAATGGATAAAATTAGAAAAGGTTGCATTAGAAGTGAATTTTAGAAAGAAAATTATAATCTAAAAAGGATATAATTAATAAAAGTTGTATTAGAATTTAATTTCAAAAAGAAAATCATAATCTGAAAAGGATATAATTAAAAAAGGTTGTATTAAAATTGAATTTTTTTATTAGTAGTAAAACAATCATATTTATTATTTGGACTCTATCTTGAGATCTAGAAATCAGATTTGAATGATTTTATAATCCACGTGAAACTCATAAAATTATCTTTAAGTTAGTGATGATTTAATAATTATTATTCAAATGGAAATACTCATAATCTTAAGAAAAAATATAGTTATGATTTTTTGCATTAATCCTGTTCAATATAGAAGAAATACGATCTATTCAATGTAGAAAACATAATCATGTATGATTTAAATCATCGACATACACCTTTTCGTATTTCAATATAAAATAATAAAAAATTGTATTAGAATTGAAGTTTAAAACAATCTGAAAAGGATATAATTATAAAAGGGGTGAAATCCCCAAATACCCACCTTTTCAAACCTAATAACCAAAATACCCATCCGCGCCTCAGTCCGCCCAAAATACCTATCAACTGCGCATTTACAATATCGTAGCCTCGAACACGCATGTCCAACATGTGTGTTCTTCATATATTTTTTTTAGAAGCAGGCTACGCATTGGTATCATGCGTGTTCTTCATATTATTATTCCCGCAATACGCATGTACAACATGCGTGTTCCTTTTTCTTTTTCTTTTTTTAAATTGGCCCACGCATTGTATCAATGCGTATAGAACTTTTGTAATCTATCTACTCCCTCCGGTCCATTATGTAAGGTGTTTGACTTTTTTGCACGTAACTTTAAGTGTTTTGACTACATAGCTAGACTTATTATTTTTTAAAATTCTTTTTTCTAAATAAAAATATAATATTAAAATTTTTATTTAGAAAAAGAAATTTTAAAAAATAATAATTTTAGCTATGTAGTCAAAACACCTAAAATTACGTGCATAAAAATCAAATGCCTTATATAATGGACCGGAGGGAGTATTATCTATTATATTATTAATATCACAACATAGGCTTCCGTGAGACAATTAAATCGATAGGAAAATCCAATTTTACCCTTGGATGGAGTGTGTTATACCTTTTTGCCCACTCTGTTTTCTTCTGGTCTTGCGCATCTGGACCGTTACATATTTTCCCACCAATTTGCTGCTCTAGCGGTCTAGCCTCTCCTTTCCACCCCCTTGAAGTTTTTGGGCGAAGCCCCGTTCTTCTACAAGTTGAGTTTTGTTTCCAATTCCGTCCTTGATCTAAAGCTATGCAGTAAAAGATCTGCTGTAGCCAGATTGTGATTAGTTCTTTTGTGGGTGGGTTTGTTGCAACATAGTTCAACACTAGCTCCATTCGAGGCAACCTTGATAATAGCCCTCAGTCTTCAGGTATTAATGTATGTGTGTTTAGAATTTGTCTTCTGATTTATGTGACGCATAATTCCCTTGATTGGTTTATAGACCCAATTTTTAATGCCTGGTTCTACCTCGGCCTTGTTTTATATTAATTATTGTAGCTTGGGGATGTTTTATATTGATAAGGAGATAACTGAACTTTTGAGATCATATTTTTTTTTGTTGGTGGACTGGTATACTCTGGGTGTGTTGCTGCAGGCGCTCCTGCATTCATGGAACAGCCACGGCGAAAAAGAGGCAGGCCGAGAGTTCCAGTGACAGAGGAGTTGATCGAGGCACGGCGCTTGTCTAAGCAACGGCGTAATCGACAACGAAGGGGAGGTAAATTGGTGGTTAAGTTTTGTGTTACTTCCGATTTCATGCTTTTATGGTTCTATGCTTTGCAGTGGCAATTATTTTGATTATCTGGCTAAATTTGTCGAAACACATCTCTTTGCAATTGAAGGAAATGATTTGCCAGGCCCTTCTCGCTCGCCTGCAGCACAATCGCCTGCGATGCCAGTTATAAGGCAAGGTGGGTGCATCTGGGTATTCTTTGACATTTGGGTTTTACTGATTAGCTCAAATGTTTTATTTTTTTGAATCAGCAGTGTTTGCAGGCGTAATATTGATTTGGTGTAGAGTTTTTAAAACTGGCTCATGCTTATGTATTTCCTCTAAGGCTCTAACTGAGCAAACATGTATTAGTAGATATTTAGTATGCAGGAATTTGAAATTTACAATGTCATGTTATGCGTGTAGGCTCAGCATCGGGCACTCCACACCAGCGTACCAATATTAATCGGAAGAAGGTAGAGTTTGGTAAGTGGCCTACTTCATGTATCCAGTTTAAACAAGCTTTCTCCTGTTACTAAAGGGTGTTTATTTGCAGCTGCTGGCAACAAAATATTGGATATTGGCCAACAGGATCAAACATGTGGGTATTATGGAGCACTTGTGTGGGCTGCAGAATTTACTGGAAGACACATAGGCCCGGGCCCCAAGGGATACTCTATATGTTGTGCCAAGGGAAAAGTTCTTCTCCCATTTCTTCAGCCTACTCCCCGAGAGTTACAACAGCTGCTCACTGGCACTACTAGGAGAGAAGTAAAGTACCAAAATAAATCTCGGATGTACAATAATGTTTTTGCGATGTGCTCTTTTGGGGGGAGTGTTGACGAAAGCATAAACAATGGCTCGGGCCCATATGTGTTCCCTGTGAATGACCATATATATCATAGCATTGGCTCATTGTTCCCACCCGACGGTCGGACTCCTAAATACGCTCAGTTCTACATGTATGATGAACATGAGGCAATTGAGCATCGGTTGCAATTCCCTCTTACCAGAGACACATTAGACCCAGCTATAGTCACTTCCCTATTACAAATGCTGGATCGAGACTATGCCTTGGTGGGAATATTCAGACAGTTGAGAGAACGCTATCCTATTTCAGAACAAATACCCGTGCAACTAAGACTTTTAGAGAGGAGGTCAAGTGATGGGCATTACGTCAACCTCCCAGGAGGAAATGATTATGAGTTTGCAAGGCTTGCGGTGGATGAAACCTTAACTAGCCCTAGGGATATCCTTGTACACTACAAGCAAGGAGGCTTGGAGAGGATAACTGAGCTGCATCCGTGCTTTATGTCACTATAGTATCCTCTATTATTCCCTCATGGTGAAGATGGATTTCGGCTAGGTATTAAACATCGGCACATGCCTGGCTCAATCGAAGACAGTGACAAAACAATAAGTATGAGGGAATTCCAAGCATTCAGATTGCAGTTTCGTCCTTTGGAGGGTCACACTTTGTTATTGGGTGGTAGACTTCTTCTACAATATGTTGTCGATGCCTGGTGTTGTATAGAGCGCAGCAGACTTAAGTGGGTGGAGAAGCATCAGTCAATAATTCGGTCAGATCATTACAAAAATATTGTAGATAGTGTGAATCATGGGGATACTTCGGCAATTGATGTGGGAAAGCGTGTCGTTCTTCCATCGAGCTTCACGGGAGGGTTTCGATATATGCAGCAAAATTTCTAGGACTCATTGGCCTTGTGCAAGGAATACGGACATCCGGATTTATATGTAACATTCACCTGTAATCCAAAATGGGTGGAAATACAACGCTCAATTGCAGCTTCAGGGAGTGGAGATGCCTCCATGCGCCCAGACCTTGTAGCACGCGTCTTCAAGATGAAACTTGATGCCATGATGTCTGACTTCATGAAGAAAAATGTTGTGGGCCGTGTGATGGCAGGTAAGCATTTGAAATTGATTGATTTACATGCCATAGTTCTTTCCCTTAATTCAGTCACATTCTTAGAGTTAATAAGGAAAAATATTGTTTCTTAGTATCAAGATTAATAAAAATAGTTAATCCCTAATGTTATTTTCTATTAGGCTGTGCATGTGCAATGAGTTAATAGTTTTGTAATTTTAATGGTGTATTAAATTTAGAAAACCAAATGTACTTTTTTTAGGCTAATGGAAATATTACTCTGCACCCCAGCCACTTTTTAATATAAAACATGTATATTCATGAGCGGTGCTGATGTTGTTGCTAATGCTACCATAGACAAACATATATAATGTCCAAGTTTGATGATACAGCTGCCTGCGTTGTAGGATATATGCTTAAATGTAAATACGTCTGAGAATCTTGACCCCTACACCTTGCCAAGTTGTATAGTAGCCTCACCCCCTCACTAATGCATGCAGCATGCCTGCTTCTTTGCTTAAACATGTTTGCAGGTGTGTACACAATTGAATTTCAGAAACGGGGACTCCCTCATGCTCATATAGTCCTTTGGCTGGCTGAGGGTGACAAGCTCTTATATGTGCAAAAATCCCTGATAAAGATAGTGATCCAATAGCCTATAAAGCTGTTGCTCGGTTCATGATGCACGGCCCATGTGGGGAGGCCAATCCTAGGTGCCCATGTATGGTTAAGGGGAAATTCATGAAGTACTATCCCAAACCATACACAAACAACACTACCATGGATTCAGACGGCTATGCTTCATACCGAAGGAGAGATACAGGGAGGACAGTAGAATGCAAGAAGATTCTCCTAGACAATAGGTACTTTTACATTCTTCCTTGTCACATTCAAACACCTTATTTACGCAAATTCTTCAGGTTCACAACTTAGGTGCAATTAATTATCATTGTCTATATTAGACTGCTATGTAATTTATGAAATCTGTTCCATTTAGTAATGGATTTAGTACTTTTGAGCATCAATTTTCTAAACAAATTATAGGCCATACAATGGGCCTCCCGGTCAATTACACGCCAAGGCAATGCACTGAACCTAACCTTCTTTATAATGTTTGATGTTACCCATGTAGCAGCTGCTAAATTCCTCTGCATTCTAACCCTCTAGCAATGATATTCCTCTATTGAACAGGCATGTTGTGCCTTACAATCGTGGTTTTCTTATGAAGTACCAAGCTCACATCAATGTGGAGCGCTGCAATCGGTCATAATCGATTAAATACCTCTTCAAATATATTGGTAAAGGGCCTGATAAAGTCACCGCAGTTATGGAGGGTGCAAACAGAGACTCCAGAGGACCAGGTTTGGAAGCAATCACAACACAAGAAACCTAACAAAATGAGGTAAAGAATTATCTGTCATGTAGATATGTGTCTTCAGCTGAGGCCTGTTGGAGGATTTTCGAGTTTTCGATACATCACAGAGAGCCATTTGTACAACGTTTATTCTTCCATCTTGAAGATGAGCAGGAAGTCCGATTTCGTGATGCTGAAGCACTGCCTGAAATCCTAGGCCGAATCTGACCTGATGGGACCATGTTCATTCAATGGTTGTTGAATAATCGTCGTGATGCATCAGGTCGGGACTTAACGTTTGTGAGATATCCCACAAGATACTGTTGGGATAGTGCTGGCAAGTTTTGGGCTCTTCGCAAACAAAAGGTTGATGTCGTTGGTCGTATGGTGTATGCCCATCCTGCGAGTGGTGAAAGGTTTTATCTACGTCTCTTACTAAACATCATACCCGGTGCTACAAGTTTTAAGGAGATTCGCACTGTTGATGGAATCGTTTATCCAACATATAAGGAGGCTTGCTTCCATAGAGGCCTACTAGAATCAGACAATGACTGTCACGTTGCTTTGGACGATGCCTCGAACTATGCAACTGCCACACAACTTAGGGAATTGTTTTTCACCTTGTTGCTGTATTGCGAGATCAGCAGCCCCTTTAACCTGTGGGACAAGCATTGGCCGGCTCTAACAGATGACATTGAGTACACACAAAGAAAAATGTTGCATTTACCCACGCTTGTGATTGCTGATTGTGATAAATAGTCATTCGCATTGCAGGCGATCAATACGTTACTCAACCAACATGGAAAGTCGGTAGCTGACTACCCAGGCCTCCCAGAAGTAAATAAGGCAGCGACATGTAAGTTCCGAAATTAGCTCCTACTAGAGGAGATGATGTACGACTGTCAGGCATTGGGTATAGAAGCAAACAAATGCATTAGCTGCCTTAATGACATGCAACACTCTATATTCAACCAGATTGTCGAAGCTGTTTCTTTGGGAAAAGGTGGATTTTATTTTGTCTATGGTCATGGTGGTACTGGGAAGACTTTCTTATGGTCAACCATCTTATGCAAGTTGAGGAGCGAAGGCCTAATAGTTTTGGCCGTGGCATCTTCGGGCATTGCTTCATTGCTCATCGAGGGTGGAAGAACAGCCCATTCTTGCTTTAGAATCCCGATTGACATAAATGAGATCAGCACTTGTGAAGTTAAAAAAAACACACATCTTACCGAGTTAATATGCAAAGCTAGCCTTATAATTTGGGATGAAGCCCCAATGACCTACCGATTTGTCTTTGAGGCTATTGACAGAAGCTTTCAGGACATTCGTCAAATCGTAGATCCAAATGCACTGTCACTGCCCTTTGGGGGTGTCACCGTCTTGCTTGGTGGGGACTTTAGGCAAGTCCTGCCAGTGGTCCCAAAGGCGGGCCGCGAGGGAATTGTGGCCGCAAGTATAACCAAATCTCATTTGTGGCAAGAATGCAAGGTTTTCACTCTCACTGAAAACATGCGGCTTGAAAAAAATATTCCACCCGTATCATTGGAAGGAGAGCTAATAAATTTTAAGGATTGGATCTTGAGCCTTGGAAATGGGGTCCAACAAACGTACGATCTTGGTGATGATCCTGATTCTGCCTGGATCAAAATTCCTAGAGAGGTATGACCCCTTCCTGCAAATGAACAAAACAAAAATGTGCCAGACCTTAGTTATTTACACATGTTTGTGCATGAACTTCTATTTTGCCTCTGTACTACATTAACTTCAAATTATTAAATGATGCCCTCTACTTCTAGCCTGGTGTTTGGGGAACAATTTTTCCCCATTCTACCTACCCCTTGCACTAACATAACGTGTAAATGGATACATGGTTTTGCTCATACTGTTCTACTAAGACTTTATACTGCTGTTTAATACCAATGTATGGTTTCTTAACAAGGATACCTCTGTGGGGAAGAGGTATTAACTGGTTAAGATTTCAGATGACAAACTCTCAAACATTTTATCTTACGCTTCTAAAAAAATATTAATCATTCAAAAAAAATCATCTTCAACTGTACATTTATATTTTTATTATTACAGCCTTTGATTATTTCTTACCAAGAAAAATAGAGAACAATTATTGGTATTGGTTAAATAATGACTGTGTTGAAAGACTTTACCTGTGCACTTTGATTCTTCTGTACACTGTAATTATTGAACTTTATCAGCCTACATAAGTACAACCTTTGCATATTTGTTTCTCCTCTGCCACCCTACTTGATTGTCTGCTGCTCCTCACCCAAATTTTAAAACACAAAAAAGACACAGAGTGCTCATGTCCTCGTCTTCACTCAAACAGTAATAAAGTCAAGTATGTAATATTTCTTACCATGTGTGGGATGAATGTCATCAGAATTCACACACTACCTTATTTTATTTATCATGAAAATAATAGAGACAAGAAGTTTGTAATGAGTACATTGGAATATTTAATATACATGATCATGCTAATATTTTTTCCCTCATTCAGCTTCTGGTGTCCTATTCCGGGGATCAACCGGGAGGTGTTGGATAGGCTCCAGGAACCTCTACAATCTACAAAAGCTCTGATAGCATATGCAGGGGTTCATACACTAATACGGCTGAAGACGTCCTTTATCCCCCAGAATACTTGAATTCTCTAAAATTCAGTGGTGTGCCTAACCATGAACTCGAACTGAAAGTGGGAGCACCAATAATGCTCCTCCGCAACCTCAACCCCAAGAAAGGGCTGTGCAACGGCACCCGCCTAATCGTGACACAGTGCTACAGATTTGTGATTGAAGCATTGATTATAACTGGGAATAAAATGGGTGAAAAATCATACATACCCAGGATATGTATGTCTCCAGCAGACAGGACAATGCCTTTTGTTCTAAAGAGGAAATAATTCCCCATTGCTGTTTGTTATGCAATGACCGTTAACAAGAGTCAAGGGCAAACGGTAAAAAATGTCGGTTTGTATTTGCCTAAACCAGTTTTCACTTTTCAGCCATGGACAACTCTATGCTGCCGTATCAAGAGTAACTTCTCCTGGTGGACTGAAAATTGTTTTTGTTAATGAAGATGATTTGTACGATGGGTATACACAAAACATTGTGTACCATGAAATTTTTAATGATATCATGGCCGCAGCATAAATACCATTTAAGATACACAGGTCCGTGTTACGGGAACCACCTGTTGAACCCGTTCCAAACAAGGCCTATCGCATTACGCTGATAAATATGATTACGAACGCTACAACTGATCCCACTATTACTTATTGTACCACCCTGCCAGCCACACTTACCTGAAGAGCAAATGAGGTATGCAATTGGACGAACTTCTTATGGAGGCCTTGAGTACGATATTAAGAAAACCACACCTCTGCAAAACAGGTCTTCAATTTTAACATAACCTAGCTAGCAGCATAATGCAAAACATGTTCCAGGTTGCAAGTTTCGAAGTTGGTTGCGTTTTGAGTTGTTTACTACAGGAAAGGCTATAAAAAAATAATACTAAATAAATGAGTTTTGTATAGGCTTCCTCTTCTAAACACATGGTCTGCAAACCCTGTATTGCCTCACCTATAGGAAATCTTGAATCTTCAACTGTCCCAAACTTTCAAGAATTTTACTATCGCAACTATAAGTCCCCCTCACTTTTTTCAACAAAACCGCCCATAAGAAGTCTAAATGCATTTCCCTATTTATTGCCTTCCTTTTTAATTTTGGAAAGAAGTTATTGGTTTCCTTAATTTGTTCTTAAACAATATGTATGTCCCAACTTAAATTTTATAAATGTTAATAATAATATTTCAACTTAATAGTATTCATAGGTATATATACTTTTTAATTTGTCAAGAAATGTATAAAATCTGGTTATTTAACTGTGTTCTATATTTATGACATTTTAGATTCTTCGTATTTATAAATAGGGCTTAGTTGTAGTAAAACTTTTCTTAACTACAAACTTTAAAATTTTTTAGGCTTAACTCTATAACTGAGGTTGAAGTTAATTTATTAAATAAGATTTTTGAAATTATGAGTTGACATATTCATACTGTAAACATATCTATTTTTATGACAATTGTAACCGATTATTTTTAAACGACTGTTGCACACATATATTGTAACTCCAGTTCATCTCGAGTAAGAATATCAAACGGTGATAAGTGGTTCCTATTTTGTTTAAGAAGGTAGAAACTAAATGATCCATTTCTATCTTTTCCAATGTTGTCAGTTTCTACACTTTTTTGAAAAAATTTAATATTTGGTTTTTAAATGATTTTAAGAAATTATTAAGAACATCCTATTAGAATGAATCTAAATGGAAACTTTGCCCAAAAAACCACATTTGAAAAACACAAGCTTAGTACTAAAATCGCGATGGTATATGTGATCAATATTTACGCATGAAAACCTTTAAAACTGAATTGTTCATTCATTCCCACACATTTCTTTCTACACTACACTGGATTCCGAGAAAAATAATAATAGCCCATATCTTCAATCCAATTTTGACAGTTTTTAGAATAACATATTTTAAAATGAAATTGGAGTTTCTCAATTTAATACAAGAAAGAGTAATTAGAAGGCTACTTACATTAGGAAAAAAAACACTACTACCTGCTATTTAATTATGTTTTTACAAAAATTTAAAAAACCTATTTGTATTCCGCCGGTCCAAGGGTTTATTTGTAGGAATAAGCATATGTTAAGACTGTACTAGTAAAGACAGGCATTACAAATTAAATATTATTAATTTCCAACCGATGGGGAAAAATAGAAAGGCACGTATTTATTTTTCCACCTTATAACCCTATGCAAAGCCTTTTACCATCCTCACACAAAGTTTTACACTGTCTCTTCTACTATCAAATACACAGGCTAATATCAAATACATAGGCATGGCTCCCCAATCCACCCTCATCTCTACTCTCACAACAAAGACACGGAACGCTCTTCTCCATGTCCGTGCAGCTCGCATATGGGAGGCAACCAACAAGGACGACAAAAAACTGCTCAGCACAAAGGTTGTCTTCATCGATGAGAAGGTAAGATCATAAGGTTGACAAAACTACCCCATGGAACATGACCTAATTCAACATTTTGGGTTTGGTAATTGTGTTATAACTAGTGGCCAAAATTAATTTTACTATGCTGGCCTTTAAACTTTAGACAATTGTGCAGGAATCTCAGATTATGCTTACGGTGTGGAACAACCAGAAGGAAGACTACTTTCCTCTCCTAAAATAAGGCGGCGTCTATAAAATCTCAGACTTCAGAATTGTACCAGGCCCAAAAACTTACAAGGTTATGAACACAGATCTCGCCCTCTCATTTTATCACAGGACCAAAGTGGTTCCAGCAGAGAACACAGATCTTATCCCATCTTTCAAATTTGATCTGACCAAATTTGAGGACATCCCTGCCCTTCTTTGGGACACAAAAAAATTTATAGGTGCAAACCAAGAAACCTACTGTGCAGACACCTTTGTTTACGTATATTTGCCTGACTTACACATCTACATCTTTGCAGAGGTCATGGGCATGGTAAGGAAATATGGAGAACCGGAAACTGCATCAAACGGAGCCAAAAAGATGGAAGTCCTCTTAGTTGACAATAGGTAATAACTACTTGATAACTTATACTAAGAACATTATGCACCCATGCAGTACGCATGACAATGTTAACAATTAATATATTACAGATATTGAAATATTAATAGATTATACAATATAAATGTATGTATGTATGTATGCATGTTTGCATGTATGTATGTATGTATGTATGTATGTATGTATGTATATATGTATATATGTATGTATATTATATAGTATGTATGTATGTATGTATGTATATAATATTATAATATATTATATTATTATATATCCACATAAATTAATATATGTATGTATTTATGTTTGTACATGTGTATGTATACATAAATATGCATATTAATTATACAACAATTAATAGATTACAAATAATGAAATATTAATAGATTATACAACATAAATGTATGTATGTTTATATGTATGTATGCATGTATGTATGTATATAGTACGTAAGCATGTATAATTAATAAATATGTATTTATGTATGTATGTATGTAGTAATCGTATATAACAAGGCACTAATGTAACTAAATCTCCTTTTGTTGTTTATGTTAGTTATTCTCGACATTTTGCCTTTATTTCCCTTTCTTTGAATGCAGCATCAACGAATAAGTCACCTTAATTATTGCTTACGACCTAAATTAGGCTTGCAATCAGTTATTTGTTTCGGTGTTATAATGCATGTATAATTATTTATATATGTGTATGTATAATGTGTATGGTTCAATGTTTTTGAATTTGTTTTACTAATTTTTTGGACGTTGCGTAGTGTGTACGCATTACAACATTACAGTCGATAACTTTTTCAATAACCAAACAATACAACAATACAACAACTGTTAGACTTTTAAATATGTTAACTTTTGCTACTTTTGCTAATAAATAATGCGCATTGACACAATGCGTATAGGGTGAGTACGTATGGTACACATGCGAATTCCATGGATAAAAAAGGCGGTGTCTTCCGTCCGTGGGTATTTTGGACAGTGGGTTCCCAAAAGTGGTGTAATTTGGTCATTCTTTCTTAGAAAAGGTTGTATTAGAATTGAATTTTATCAATTTTTTAGTATTAAAAAAATTCATATTTACTATTTGGGCTCTATCTTGAGATCTGGAAATCAGATTTGGATGATTTTATAATCCACGCGAAACTCATAAAATTATCTTTAATTTAGTGATGATATAATAATTATTATTCAAATGGAAACAATCAGAATCTAGAAAATATAATTACAAATTTTTGCATTAATCCTATTCAATATAGAAGACATACATTTTTTTTATATAAGCCAACATTGTATTGATTTAAAAATTACAATGTCAAGCATCTCCACATATGAGAATGCTTAGGATTAGTACATCAACAATTCAAAAGCCCTATATGAACCAACTTCCCTTGAACAACCTGACAAGAACGATACAACACACAATGATTTTAGACCCACTTGCACTTCTCGAAAAGTTGTAGTATACTGACAATCTTCTTAATTTCCTTCAAACTCACCACTGAATCACCTCGAAATAATTCTTTTATATCCATCCTGAAACGATGTTCGTTCTGTTTACTCCTTCTTTTGCCAATCTGTCCGCCTCCATATTGAACCTCCTATTTACATGAGCCACTTTAAGTAATGGTAATTTCCTCAGATTTTGCAGTAAGGGACAGGTTGGCATTAAACATCCCATATTCTGGCTGCAGTATTCAATAACCTGTATAGAGTCTGAAGCTAATAATATTGGAATGTCCTTTAATCCTTTATTATTAATGCTGTCAACTAAAAATCTAAGAGCGCCTTCCTCTATTTCATAGGACGACTGGCTTGCATAAGGGCCCGAAAATATGAATACTACCTGGGCTGTATTGTTCATTAAGAAGCCTCCAATTCCAGCTTGTATTATACCACCATTCAATTCCTTCCAGGCCCCATCTACGAAGCCCACAAACCTATTAGATTCAAACCATCTATTTGTTAACATGCTTAGTCCATCCGCTCTACTTTTGGAGAACACCATCAAAGGATCGTGGTGCCACATTTGACTCCATTTTATGAATACCTGGCCATTTGCCAAGCTCCATATCCATGCCCTATAACATATCAACTTTGGTATAGAAGATAAATCTGTCTGTTTTCCTGTGAAAACCAAAGTGTTTCTTGCTATCCAAATCGACCAAACTGTTGCACTCATGCAAATTAATTTACCCTGTGCTTCCGGACCTTTTGAGAATAAGTTGATAGCATGTTTTATACTAGTTGGGTTTTGAACTTCTAGTTCCAACCAACTATAAAGAAAAGACCAACAGTGTTTAGCCAGTGTGCAACTCCATAGTAGGTGGTTGAGATCCTCTGCTTCTTTTTGGCACCATTTGCATGTTGCACTGGTTAGAGTACCTCTTTCACTCAGTAAACTTAGTGTTGGTAGAGCTCCATGCATTGCTTTCCATAAGAACACCTTGATTTTCATTGGGATCTTTATCTTCCATAAGATGTTCCATTCTGATTCACCTTCTACTGTTTCAAGAAATGTTTCATAGCCTGATGATGTTTTATAAACATCATTATTTTTTTTCCACTTGAGGCTATCCTTTTTTCCGGAGAGAGAGGTATTGCGTATTAGATCTTCTAATCTTTGAATCTTTTCCCATTCCCATCCTCTTAGACCTCTTCTCCAAAATTCAGAATCACCCATTTTGATTGCTTCCCAATTCCGTATAACTTCTTTCACCGATATTTTTTTATTAATGAATAAGTTATACAGTCGATTGAAGGATCGCAGTAGAGGGATCTCAATAATCCAGCATTCCGTCCAGAAGTTGATGTTTTCTCCTGTACCAACACTCCATTGAAAATCTTCTGCCTCGAAGAGCTTTAATCCCGAATTATTTCTAACATCAGCAATGTTTTGAACACTTGGAGATATTAGATTCTTTTTACCTCTAGGATTAGCGAAAAAATTCTCTCCGTATTTTTCTTGCAATACCTTACTCCACAGTTTTGAATTTTCTATTTTTGCTTTCCACCACCATTTGGCTAGTAAGGATGCATTCTTCCAAGCCAATACTTGCACTCCCAATCCACCTTGTTTCTTTGGTCTTGAAATTACTTCCCATTTGATCGTGTGAAGTTTCCTTTCGATACCTTCCTGAACTCCTATTTCTCCCCAGAAAAATCTCCTCTTTATTTTCTCTAGTTCCTCCAATATACCAGATAGGATTTTGAAGATATTCAACCAATATGCTGGAAGTGAGTCCAAAACTGATTTGATTAGAACTAGTCTTCCTGCCTTTGATAAGTTTGTACATTTCCACGAGGCAAATTTCAACTTAACTTTCTTCATTAAAGGGCGCCAGAATTGTAACTTTTTTGGTTTACCCCCTAAAGACGCCCCCAAGTAATTTAGTGGGAAGCCTCCTTGCTTACATCCTAATATCTCGGCCCAAGACTCTGCTTCTTTTTAATCTTGATCTGATACATGTAGGCAGCTTTTGTTAAAATTGACTTTGAGTCCAGTTAGAAGCTGAAATATAATGAGTACCGTTTTGATTCCCACTATTGACATCTTGTTGTTATGAAGAAAGAAAATTGTATCATCAGCGAATTGCAAGTGTGATATATTCATATCACTTCCTATTATCACTCCTTGAAGAATTCCTATCTGTTTTACTTTTTCCATGAGTACATGAAGAATCTCAGACACTTGAATATATAACATTGGTGATAGCGGGTCACCTTGACGAAGTCCTTTTCCCATTGCAAATTCTCTAGAAGGACTTTCATTCACTAGAACCGAAGAACGGACTGTTTTCAGTATTGCATGAATCCAATTTCTCCATTTGATTCCGAATCCTTGAATACTGAGACAGTCTAATAGAAAATCCCATCTAACAGAGTCAAATGCCTTTTCAAAGTCCACCTTGAGTACTAATCCTTTCATTAGATTGTTCTGTATGCTATGCACAAATTTCTCCTGCTATTAGAATGCATTCCGAGATATTTCTATCTTTAACAAATGCAAATTGTACTTGAGAGATCAGTGAAGGCAGCACAGTCTTTAGCCTTTTTGACAGGATTTTGAGGATAATTTTCATGGTACAACTAATTAAGCTGATTGGGCGAAAGTCTTGTACCATTAGAGGAGTTAGTACTTTGGGAATGAGAGCGATGAAAGAAGAGTTAATCCCTGGAGGAAGGGAGTTCGACTCATAGAATCTTCCAATGAGATTGATCAAATCTTCTTTGAGGAAATCCCAGAAGTTCCTTATATAGAATCCATTGAAACAATCCGATCCCGGAGATTTATTTGGATGGATATCCTTCAAAGCATCTATTATTTCAACTTCACTGAAAATCCTTTCTAAGGCTTCTGATGCACCGATCGATATTCTTTTTATATTCATCGACACCATTTGAAAACACTGGGGAGATGATGGTCTTTTAAACCTTTCCTCGAAATGGTTCGCGAAGATATTCTTTACTAATGACGGATTTGTGATCCATGAACCTTTATATTGAATACCTAGAATGTTGTTCCTCCATCTCTTTCTTTTAATAGCCGTATGGTAGAATTTGGAATTTGCATCTCCTTTCTGGATCCAAATTACCCTTGATTTTTGTCTTAGTATCTCTTCCTGTTCTTCATATTTTTCTCTGAGTTGTTCTTGAATTGTTATCACCTGCGAGATATCTCCATTGGAATCCGCTACTCTCTGCTTTTCCTCCAGTGATTCAATTATATGTTCTCTATTTCCATTGTGAAGCACATTCCATTCTTGAAAAACTGCCCGTACCAACTTTAGTTTTCTCTGTATTGGTAAATCTATCTGCTTCAGATGTGTGAGCTTTTCTTGAATCAGAGATTTACATGATTCATTTGAGTACCATATGTCGTGAATCTTCATATGTTTTGGACCCCAATCAATCGTATGAAAATTTAGAAGAAGTGCTGAGTGATCCGAAGATTTCCTCGGCAAACCTAATACTTTCCAATCAAGATTATTTGGCCAGGTTGAGTTGAGAATGATTCTATCAAGTTTGCTGCTCTTTCCTGTTTTGGAGAACCAAGTAAACTCTTGGTTTTGGATTTGCATATCCCATAGAATGTTGGAGTGAATGAATGACAGGAAGGCTTGGCAATCTCTTCTTCTGTATAAACAATTCCTGGCCTCCTTATCACTTTTGATGCAATTAAAATCTCCTGCCATGCATAGTGCTGCATTTACATTTGCCTGTGCTAACTGACTCAGATCCTCCCACAGTTTCATTTTTCCAGCGCTGTTCTGAGGCCCATAAACATTTATGCAATTTATAAAATATGATGAATTTTTATGTCCTGCTGTTATTTCCCATCGAGCCCATATCCAATTAGGAGACATTTTTGCATTTGATAGAGAAAGTTTCCTTTTGTCCCAAGATGTGATCAGTCCTCCTGACTGACCCTTTGACTGTGATACTATCCAATCATGAGCATCATCCCAAATAGAGTCTCTCATTACTTCCGATAATTCTTCACATTTGCTTTCTTGTATTAATAGCACCCATGGTTCCACTTTCTAAATGAATTTTCTTAAATTTTTCCTCGCTATACTGTTATTTATCCCCCTGATGTTCCATGTTAGCATGGAAAAATTTTCAATTTTCTCCATCTAACTTACTTTCAATCTGTGCCTCTACCCCCTAAAGCCGATTTGATTTGTTTTAATGTTTCTTCTTTATCTTGGTAATTAGCTAATCCCATTAAGTTACTTGATTCAAATATGTGTTCTGCCAAATCTGTAACTACCGGGGTGCTAGCGTTTACCTTTACTGAAGTATCTCTTCCTGAAGATTCATTTACCCTTTTAGCTCGAGCATTTGGCATTCTCTTCTTCTCTTTGGAATTGTCATTTGAAGCCTTCTTTCTCTTGGAAGTTCTTTTATTCTTATTCAGAACAAAGTCAAAGAACTTGTTGATCCTTGCCACCCTTCGTGGTCTACCTCTGCTCCTTCCTAGTTCCAGTTTCTGAACTTTTACTTGGATGATTTCTAGTATCCTTCTTTCTTCAATTGCATCCTTGTTGTATATTGCTAAAGCGTATGCTTTATCTACTTCCGAATCATAAACACCTTGGCTTTCTATTATGCTCTGTTCGTCTGAGGATGCTACTTCTCTTTCCCTCCAACTCCATTTACTCTCTATATCACCCAGGTCTTCTGAGACATTATCGACCAAACCATGTGTTTCTTGGCCATTCTCTTTTTCTCTTATCATTTCCTTCTGACCATAGTTCTGTGTACTATGTACTGAGTTATGCTCAAATTCTTTGGTTGTGTAAGAGCTAGATTTCTCCTGCGAAGAAGAAACCCTTGTTGTCTGTTTCTGATACCCTTCCTCCATATCATGGGCTTGAGTGATGAACTTCTTCTCCACCACAGCTACTGACTCCTTCAGCCTTATCAAATAACCTACTTTATTTATTGTTACCTTTATTGTTTCATCGATCTGAAAGACTTTTGGAGTGGCTAAACATATCATCTTTTTCTGATACATATTGCAGATCAACGGAACATGATTGCTTGATACCAGTTGGCCCAAATCTGCAGTTATTATCTTGAGATTTTCTTCATTCCATACTGATAATGGCAAACCGTCACAATGGATCCAAGCTAGTCTTGGTTGAACAAGATCTAGGTGATTCCATTTCTTAATATCATTAAACCATTCTTTTAGAAACTCTACTTCCATTGAGGTTAGTTCCTCTGTAGAAGAAAATAATATTAAGAACTTTTGATTCGTAATTCCTCTTATTTTGATCCCATCATATCCTGCAAGCATGATTTTCTCCTGTAATACGTCTGGCCAATGATCTTCATCAGTGAGACCTATTACACTCCTTGTACTTTCCTCCTCACTCTGCTCATCAACTTCCAGAATAAATTACTTATATTTGGGTTGCTTGACTAGGTTCTCTCTCTGTTCAGGTTCCTTTGTATCCTTTGGATTCTGCCTCTGTGTATCATGTGTAGGGATTTGTAATTCCGGTTTCTTTGAGATTTGCACATGAGAATCATGACTAGCTTGTCTCTCCTTTCCATCTTTACTTTTAGTGATCTTTAGATGGATTCTGAAGCCTAGAAATATCTCTTTATCCAACTCCTTGATTAACCTTGTCGCTATCCAATTATTTCTTACTAGGAGGAATCCAAATCTGTTACCATTGCAATCTCTCTTTCTTGGGAGTATAATATCTAAGATATCTTCTTTCAAACCAAAGAAATTCCACATTTCCTTCGCTAATGCTGTTTGTGGTAGATTCCTCACAAAAATCGTTATGATTTCTTGATTATTTCTTACCTCCTTTCTACTTTGCTCTTTTCTTTGACCTTTCTTGAGCGCATCTGCATAGGAATAGTTGTCTTCTCCTTGATTTAATTCTTTGAATCTCGATCTTGATTCTATCAGCGGGGATATTTTCTTTTTTCCATACTTATTCTTGCCTACGTAGAACCACCTTCCTTCGATCTTGCTTCCTTCATCATCTCTAGCTATGCTGCTCCGATGAGAGTTTGAATTTTGAATTTTTTTCTTTCCCCTTTCTTTTGATATATTAAATGTAGAAAACCTAGTCATATATGATTTTAATCATTGATATACACCTTTTCGTATTTCAATATTTTAGTTTATAACATTTTTAATTATTAAAAAAAATTATGTTAGATCCAACAGTTATCGTCTATTTATTTTATGATCTACGATTCTTATTTATTTTGGCGTACGGGGGACCGGACTACCGATTATCAAAATTTTGGACAAAATCTCTCTTACACTTATCATTAAAATTATATTTGTTTGTTAGTAGAATATTCTTCAAATAATAAGGTTATTTTGATAATCAAAATGAATTATAAGTAGAATTCATAAATCAAATAAAATTTTCAACTTAAAAAATCATCAATTTTTTCTCTCTTTTGTTTCTGCGTAAGTTTAATTGGAAAATAATTGTTAAACCATTACTAAATTAAATTAATTGCACGTGGGCTATAAAATCATTCAATCAAATTTTAATAATTCAAGATAGAGTATAAATATTTGAAAGGATATCTTCGATATATTATTTATTTTGGTATTTGTACGATTTAATATAAAATTTAATTACACTTAGTTATCCTCTCCACTAGGTCATTAATTTAATTGATTCCGTCAAAAGTCTATTCTAGCAATATCTAATTTTAATTATAAGAGATATTTCATTATTGCGAAAAATTGAATTATATTGTTATGGAATATATCTCTACACCAATGCAATAAGATCGAACAAGAAATATCAAGGTGTGATATTTTTTAGATCTTCGTTGCAACATTGATAAGGCGACAAGCTCGAACAAAGAATATTCAAGAATTAATATTCTTTAGAGAACTCGTGCTATATTTAAAACGATCAGTTTTTATTCAAAAATACTCCGCCTTCGCACTCAAAATGTCTTTATCCTCAAGTATATTAATATTCAGTGGTAGAATATTAATACTCAATTTTATCTCGTGCCAGAAATATTTAAAGTAATTTTTCTTCCACTTCTTAAATTTATTCTATTTTCGGAGAAAATTATTTTAAATACTCAAAAATATTTCCTACACTCTTAATATATTTTATATATTATAAAATATATTCGAAGTATTTATTCAAGTCAAAACATTGGTCAAAAGATGTATCTATTTCAAAGAAAGACCAATCATATTTTATTCGGAACTGAAACCTGATTTAATCGTATTAAATCAAAATAAAATACTTCCACTTGCTAGAATGACTTGAAACTTGAGATGGATCACTTAAATGCTATTTTCTATGCATGGTAAAAGTTTCGTAATTTATGAGAATTTTGGTTCGGGCACGAAAATCGAGATAGTAGGTCCACAGTTGACCACGTTTGACCAAGTCAAGGTTGACCAAAATTGACCAAACTTTCCAAAATATTATTTTATAATATTCCTAAGTGCTCCGTAATTTTAGAATTATTTATTGGGTAGTTTCGTATTTTTCGGGTATATAATTAACGATACATGTTACGTATTTAATCGTTAATTGATACGAGTCCGATACAATATAAAACACAGCTGGTTTCTAATACCAAAACCACCTCAAAGAAACAAAAAACTACTCCCAACTAACACAAACCACTTTCCACCTCATCAATCCAAGTGTTTTCAATCCTAACCACTCCTTTTCCTTCAATCTCAACCACTCCTTCCACCCAACTCCTCCTATAAATAAACCCTTTCCCCCAACCATTTCTCACAAGCTAAAGAGCCAAATAGTTGCTGGGATTTTAGAAGTGTGAGCTCTCTCCATCTATCCAAACACTCTAAACACATACTTCTTCTAAAAAACCTTCTCATTCTTATATATACTTACAATATATTCAAGGTTTTTGTTATATAAGCTTAGTTCTTCCAACCAAACTCTCTCCCACCAAGCAAGCTCCTCTACCACTTGCCTCCGGCCTCCCGAAAGGCTGCCCAAGTTCGACCAACATGCTTAAATCCGGCCGAACCTCCGGCGAACTTTCCAATCGTCTCCAAAAGTGGTAATATTTTAGCTTCCTATCCGAGTCTTAACCGACCATATATTTTGTTAGAAAATAAGATCTCTTAACTAACTTCTCTTCGTCTTATTAAGCTCTTATATCAAACATTGTTAGCAATACTTTAACGCACTCATTTTGGCTATTTATTGTATTTATATATATAAATGTGTTAAGGCTTGATTTAATTCCCATCTATCACCTCTAGTGATTCGTGGGAAGAAGATCTTTAAAGCTTTTATTATACTTGTGATATAATTGTTATATATATATATATATATATATATATATATATATATATATATATATATATAAACGCGTAATAGCGTGGCGAAAGCCTTTTTATTTATTCCGCACCTTTTTATTCTCGTCCTCACACTTGTGAGTGATTTTACTTTCCACACTACTTTAACGCATAATAGCGGTCCTCGTTTTATCCTATAGATAAGCGAGCTACTTTTTTACATGTGTGTGTTATATTTGTGTGTGGTGTTTATTTAGCCAAATTATATTATAGTGCAAAATGTTAAAGTTGCTCATCAAACATCGTTAAAGCTACAAGAGCTCAAGGAAGGATTTGATCTATACATTACTTCGAATATATGTATATATATATATATATATATTCAATAACGAAGTAATTTTAAGGTATACACCGACGTTTACAAACATCGGACAAAAGTATACAATTATAAACCTTATAAGACTACGAGCTTAAAGGGCATAATCAATATTTACAAACTCGGAGATATATTTAAATCTCAATTAAACGGAGTATTGTATCAAAGTATTCTTCGATCTACAAGTCATATCGAATAAAAGAATACATACAAAGTCGTAAGCAAATAATGCTTATCGAACTTATTTCACTTAATATCCGTGTAAGAATATTATAGTCACTCTCGGACATATTAGTCCAAAACCTCTCTTAATATTACTATTTGTTTCGTAGATATTGTTTTCAAAGTTTTGCAGTGAGGTGATTCTCGTTCTAAGACCCAAGTCCTAGGCACTAGCGGGGAGTTAGTGGCCTTTGCACCGTGAAGAAGAAGAAAGACCCAAGACCTTTTATCTAAGATCCAAGACCGGCAAAAGTTAAGGATTCATAGTCTATACAAGGGTTCTACATCTACTTTGAAGAAGTAGCGGAGAGTTGCTGTCTAAGATAAGTTGTGTAGGTTTACAATGACTGTGAGGGAGTAACGGGGAGTTACGGTCCAAGATAAGTCTTGTATTTATTTTTTCATTTATTGTGAGGTGGTGTCGAGTAGATACGCACCAAGACCAATATTTGTAAGGTTGTAAAGGCTTCTCCACCTACTAAAGGAGCGAGATATTTTTAAGGGAAAAACTCGAGTCTGGAGAGGAGCTCGGGGACTGGACGTAGGGGTGAGTGAATCCATTAGGGGTTGCGCCATCGCGAACCAGGATAAAATCTCTCGTGTGGTATTTTCTTCCCTTGTCTTTTATTTCTGCACTTATAAACTGCATAACGACTTGGTAAAAGTTTTAAAAAGGGAAAATTATTTTAAAATGCCATAATAATTTTTAAATTAGATATTAAGCTATTCAAACCCCCCCTCTTCTAGCTTAAATTAGTCCTTTTATGGGACCTAACAATTGGTATCAGAGCATTGCTTTTTAACGTGTTTGTTGAGTGATTTGCAGATTTACAGGCACAACAAAAGGTGATCCTACATGGCGTATCTAAATACCATCGGTTGCTGTGAAGGCCTATCTAGCTCTCGCCCTCCTCTATTTGATGGCACCAACTTTGCAACATGGAAAATGAGGTTTCGCATCTATGCTAGATCTCAAGGAGTCAAAGTTTGGATGGCCATAGAAGACGGAGTTGTTATTCTTACCGAAATAGTTGACGGTGTCGTTGTTGAAAAGAAAGTTAGTGAATACACTCTCGCCGAAGAAAATATGATGAATAGTGCCACTAAAGCAGAAATGGTTCTCACAAGTGCACTTGCCGAAAAAGAATATAAAAGAGTAAAAAATTGCAAGTCCGCACAAGAAATGTGGAACAAATTATTGGTTACCTACGAAGGAACCATCGATATAAAAGATTCTCGAATGGAAACTTTAATCCATGAATACGAGAACTTTAAACTCCAAGAGGGAGAAAATGTCATCGACATGGAAACGAGATTTACTCATATAATCTATGAATTATCTTAACTCGGAAAGAATTATGCTCGAAATGAAAAGAACCGAAGAGTTCTTAAATCATTACCTCCTAGTTGAAAGGTTAAAGTAACTACAATAAAAGATATGCATAATCTAAATGAGTATGACATCGATAGCTTATTCGGAAATCTTCGTGCATACGAAGAAGACAATCTTCCGGATAAAGTCATTCTTAAAGTGGAAGACAAAAAGAAAAATATGGCTTTAAAAGCTATATTAATCGATGAAAATGAAAATGACGAGGAGTTAAACGAAGAACTCCAAGATCTCGATGAAAGCGAAATTGCTTTACTAACGAGACAACTTCGTCGTGTGCTTCAAAGCAAAGCTCAAAGATACGAAAAAGGCTTCCTTAAATCAAATAATCAACAAAGAGTTTTTAACTCTAAAGGAAGACCTAATTACTCTCAAAATTATAGTCCTAACTATAAGAGTAATTTTCCAACAATGAGCTATAATAAAGGCAAAGGCAATCAAAATACAAATGCCTATAATAATGTCAATAACAATAATAATACTCCTTACACTCCTCCAAAACATAAAGAGCAAACTCCGGAGGAAATACAAGAAGTTTGTTTCAAGTGTAAGCAACCGGGTCACTTCAAAAGAGAATGTCCTAAGCTAGCTAAAGGAAGAATTCTCGTGGCGGAAAACGGTTGGGATTTGAGTGAAGATGAAGAAGCTCCAGAAGCTAGTGAAGAAGTTGTCAACTTGTGCTTAATGGCTATCGGAGATTAAGCTACTTCAACGGGAGCCTCCACTTCTCATCAAGAGGTTTTTCTTGCCGCTAAGCAAGACATGTGGTACCTTGATAATGGTTGTTCGAGACACATGACTGGTAATGAGTCACTGTTGAACAACATTAAAAAGGTCACTGCGGGTAGTGTCACATTTGGAGATAGTAGTAAAGGCATCATTGTCGGCATCGGAGACATCGGGAATAGTCGATTCAAGATTTCAAATGTTCAACTAGTCACGGGACTAAGGTACAATCTTCTCTCGATATGTCAACTTTGCGACAATGATTACAAGGTAATTTTCTATACTACTCATTGTTGTATTTCAAACAAAGATTGGAAATTGATTCTCACTTGTCCTCGAAACAAAAATGTCTACACATATGACATGAGCAAGAATGAGAATGTATGCCTAATCACAACAAACGATGACACTTGGTTATGGCATCGGAGGTTAGGACATGCAAACATGAAGTTGATTAAAAATATATCAACTAAAGATCATGTACGAGGTATACCAAAATTGAATTATCAAAAAGATCATACTTGTGAAGCGTGCGAAATTGGAAAACAAATTCGAGCATCTCACAAAGCAAAATTCATGGTATCAACCTCAAGACCTCTCGAGCTTCTACACATGGATCTTATTGGTCCGGTTCCTATACAAAGTCTCGGAGGTTGTTCATACACGTTAGTAATCGTTAATGATTATTCACGATTCACGTGGACGGAATTTCTCAAATCAAAAAGTGATGCTTTTTAATCTTTCTCTCCTCTATGTAAAAAGATTCAAAATCAACAAAATAGTACCATAGTCTATATACGGACTGATCATGGTAAAGAATTTGAGAATTCTAGTTTTACTAACTTTTGTGATGAAAATGGTATCACACATAATTTTTCCGCTCCATACACTCCACAATCAAATGGAGTTGTAAAAAGGAAAAATAGAACATTACAAGAAATGGCAAGCACTATGCTTAATAAATATCGTCAACCTAAATATTTTTGGGCCGAAGCTATGTCTACTTCTTATCATATTCTTAATCGGGTTTTGCTATGACCAATAACACAAAAGACTCCTTACGAGCTTTATTTTGGCAAAACACCAAAACTAAGTTACTTTCGAGTATTCGGATGCAAATGCTTCATATTTGTTAGGAATAAATTCATGAGTTGTGATGTGTAGAATAGAATGACATTACACTTCTTGTAATATCCTGATCTTATAAAGGGTTTAACATTTGATTAAGAAGATATCAGTTCTTTAAGATCTGCAAAACTGTGAACAGTACTTGATCAGAGATTGAGGTCACGGACTACAAGTTCTCAGGGACTATGACAGACCCTGACTATATCGAAGCTGCAGAATTGGAAAGTGCTATACTTTAGGATCTTGTATTCAGAAGATGGAAAGAAGTGTGCATGAAGAAAAGAATCAAAACATTGTTGAAAACTATCAACTGGATGGCAGAAGATTACCATGTATAGACTGTTACTTTCTGTTATTAGTTGATAGGAAGCATTATAAATACTCTCTCTATATCATTGTAAAAAGAGTTCGTAAGGTTTGTAATCATCGTGAGTATATGAGTGAACAAACAGAGAGAGATTTGTATTGAGAGCAGCTGCTAATGGTATTTGTACACTTTTGGTAGAGTTTGTATTTGATCTTATTAATACAAACAAGTTTGATTTATTCGTTTATTCTTGTTTATTTATTCGAGAAAAAATCAGACACGATTACATAACTTGTATTCAAACCCCCTTCTACAAGTTATTCGAGTTAACAATTGGTATTAGAGCAGGTTGATTTTGAATAATCATAAAGATCTGCAATCATGTCTGGTTGCATGGATGGTAATACTAAGATCCCTATGCTCAAGAGAAACGAGTATACTCTCTAGGAAGTGAAGATGTTGCATCATCTGGAGGCAACAGACCCTGATTATCTTTATAGGATAAGAGATGGACCTTTCGTTCCAACAAAGGTTGTTCCTCAAGCAACTATCGAAGGAAAAATTGTTCCAGAACACACGACAGAGAAGCCTAAATCTGAATGGTCAGATAAGGACAAGGAGAATGTTCTTAAGGATGTTAAAGTGAGGAACATACTGTTTAACAGTCTTGATTCTGTTCTCACTAACTATGTTCTCACTTGTAAGACTGCTAAGGATATGTGAGACAATCTGAAGGTTCATTGTGAAGGAACTAAACCTGTCAGGAAGAATATGAGGACACTTCTCATACAACAGTATGAGTACTTTGAATCCAAGTCTGGTGAGTCACTTACTGATACCTATGATAGGTTTACAAAACTCATCAATGAGATGGCCATGCATGGTAAATATTATGACTTGGAGGATATGAATACTATGTTCATGAAAGCCTTGCCTGATTTCTAGAATGAGAAGATATCTGCAATTAAGGAAGCTAATGATCTGGATGAAATATCATTAGAGGCAGTTTATGGAAAACTGAGGGCTTATGAACTTGACAGGCAGCAGAAGAAGAGCAGAGGTGAAGGAAAGATGAAAACTGTTGCACTTACTGCTCAATCTGAAACAAAGGAGCTTCCAGAAAAACATAATATTGAGCCTACTGTAAAGGACTCAAGGAAGACGAAAAGCAAAGAAAGTTCTGAGTCAGAGACTACAGATATAGACTCTGACAACAGTGATTCTGAATCAGAGATGCAAGAATTCTTTGCTATGTTTGCTAAAGCTTTCAAGAAAGGAAGATTTAACTGGAGAAGATTTAGCAAAAGACCTTTTCAAAAGAAAGATGAGAAGAAGAATGACAAGGGCAAAAGTACAATTGTCAAGCTTGATAAGGCAAAGATCAAGTGCTTTAACTGCAGCGAGCTTGGACACTTTGCTTGTGAGTGTAAGAAGCTTAGGAATTCAGGAAAGGGTAATGCACTCTTGGTCACACAGAAGGATTGGGAAGATTCCAGTGATTCTGAAGATGAATTGGATTATGATAACATTGCATTGATGGCAAATACTTCAGACAAACCTGGATCTCCAAAGAAAACTTCCCCATCTTCTTTTAAGGTATCACTTCACTCTCTTGATTCATTTGATAGCTTAGATTCTGATGAAATTAGATCCATCCATGCTGAGTTTAAGAATCTTATGACTAATTTTAGAATTCTTACTAGTGAAAGAGATGATCTTAAGATTAAGAATGATAAATTAGTTGATAGAAATAATTTTCTTGAATCTGAGTTAATTCAAATGGAAGAATATAGGTTAAGTTCTGACAAAGCTAAGCATGATTATAGTGTTATTCTTGAGGCTTATGACTATGTCAGAAAAGAACTAGAGGAAGAGAGAGATGTGATTAAAACCATTAACAATTCTGGTAAAAAGACTCAAGAAATCATTGAAAATCAAATTCTTGGTAAAGTTAATGGATTAGGTTTTGATAAGGCTAGAAAAGAAAATGTTGTAGCTATTGTCAATGATAATAGTAAACAAGAAGCTAGCACATCTAAATCTGAAGGTAAGAAGAAAGTTTCTGAACCTAATCATGTTAAATTTGTTGATTCAAAAGGTACCCCAGTTGTGCACAAGAGAATTAACAATAGTAGTTCAGATGAGAGAGTGTTAGAAAAACCTAAGAATGTGAACATATGCTTTCTGTCTAAGTCTTAGCTGAAATAAAGACTATAAAGTCTTTCAGAGTCTAGCAAGATCAAGAGAAATAGGAATGGAAAAGAAGGTATTAACAAAGAGAATAATTACAAGAATATACCCGATGCACCTAGGAAGATATGCTATAAGTGTGGAAATCATAATCATTTGGCCCTAGACTACAATCAAAAACCTTCTTGGAAAACTGAGTCTAAATTCCCCAAGACTCATAAAATTCAATACCAACCACAAAAAGCTTGTTTTCATTGTGGTAGTTTACTTCATTCCATTTATATGTGTAGAGAATATCATGAACTGTATTATGACTATTATTCTCTGAAATATGAAACTCATAGTCACAAACAGTTTGTAAAATCAGAGTCTAAGGTTGACTCTGCAACAGGTAAATCCAAAGCAAAATTTTCTAAGCCTGTTGTTTCTAAATCTAGTAAGAAAGGATCCAATCAAAGTTTGGTCCTAAAAATTTCTAACTAGTTACTTTTTGTTTGCAGGGCACAGGAAAGAAGCATTCAATTATCTTGGACAGTGGATGCTCTGGACATATGACTAGAAAGAAGTCCCTGCTTACAAAGTTTGAGAGGAAAGCCGGCCCAGTAATATCTTTTGGAGATGGCAACAAAGGAGAAACTCTGGGATATGGCTCAATTGTTTTGGGGAATGTCATCATAAAAAATGTATGATGTGCTAAAAATATGACAATTAAAATCGCAAGCGCACGATCATCGTTTTAATATTTAAGATTCGATCCATAGGGACTAAAATTTTCGCGATCCTTAACTTTTAATTTAATCGAACTAGAACATCCTTAACTTTTAATTTAATCGAACTAGAACAATTGGGTTTTGAAAAAGTTCAATTTTATACTATTTAATTTCTAAAACTATTTTTTCTAAATTTTTTAAAAATTAATTAACTAAATCATTCTAAGAATAAAAGCATTTATTAAAAGCAGAAAATTTACTTTTAACTAATTTTTATTTACGTGAAAGTTTTAGAAAAATTCGACATGATTCATTCGCAATTTCAACTATCTATTATTTCTCAATCTCCAACTCAGAATTCACAAGTTCTATAAAAACCGAAACAAAAATCATCCAAAAACGAAACACCAATCAACTAAAACATTCAACTCTTACGACAATACTAAAATGAATACAAACAACAAAACGAAGCTCAGCACAAAATTCGAAAAAACACAGAAATAACAACAAGAACTCGAACTCGCAAAAGCCAAGCAAAACGAAAACTTAGCATCAAACAACTCGACTCAGCTATGAACTCCGTAAAGGAAAACAACGGCTCATTTCAAGCGAACCATCTCGGAAAAAAAAACTGCAGCTAAACTCGTTAACAACTGATTCATTACAAATAAAAAACGCAGCAACTCGAAATGATAGTAGTTCGACTCAGCAGCAACAAGAACGATACTCCGTAAACAAACTCAGTGAACTCAAAACTCAAATTATGGACTCAACTAGGTGACTAAACTAAACTCGACCATATCAAGCAGGAACTCAGCAACTTAATAAACAGACAAAACAAACTAACAGTACAAGCTAACATTCGACCACCAGCGGCAAGGCAAACTCAGAATCAAACTACAAACATAGCACAGCTCATACGTGAAACGCATAAAACAATCCTAAGTTGACTCGGTAATTACAGCAAACAACGAAAACAATCGCAAGACTAGTGGACTCTGTAAAACAAACACACGAACTCGACCATGTACTGATTATGCAAAACCTACTGGTTACATAGACTACTTAACGAACCAATTCAAACAACTAAACGAGATCTGAGCACTACAATTAATTAACACATGGGAAAGGGGTTGAGTGTCTTTTGAGAGAAAAGAGCGGGGAAGAAAATGAACGGAAGAGGGATTGGGTGTTTGCAGTGTGTGATTTAAACGAAAACAAAACAGAGGAGTGGAGAGAGTGGATCGAAGAAGGGAAAGATTGTGGTTGTGGGTTTATTCGAAGAGAAAGAAGGAGGGGATGTGTATGGCTAGAATAAGAGAAGGGCGAATGAAAATGGTGGAAGAGAAAGGGAGGTGGGTTTGCTTAATTTGAAGAGAAGAAAGGAGATGACAGGAGAATGAACTTGTCTGTTTGTGTGAATTGATCGAAGAAAAAAGGAAGGAAAAGGAGATGGGTTTGTTCTTTTAATCAGAGAAAACAGGGAAAACTTTGAACTGGGTTTATTTTTGAGGAATAAAACGAAAAGAAACAGAAGTAAACAGAGAACATAAAAATAAAACTTCGAATTTAGAGAATTAAAACCAGGAAAAAAAATTGTTTACAAGAACTGCAAAGAAAAAAAATTACAACTAATAATTTAGGAGTGTCCTAATACTACTACTAAAAATTTCTAGTGTTTGGATTGCCCACCCTTTTATTGGGTTTATTTCTCTCCCTGGGATTGTTTTTTCTCTCCTTTTGTGAGAGTTTGTTTTTCTCTCCTTGTGAGAGTATGTTTGGTTTGGTTGGTTTGTCAGATCTGCAGAAAATGATTTTGCTGATGTTTTGGAGGATCTGGAAAGTCCACATCAAAGCTGGGATGCTGACGATTATTGCAAGAGCTCACCACTCACAACCAAAGATTGTTCATCATCTATTGGGGGTTTTTACTTTCGGCAAGTCTATAGCTGTTAACCGGCATGTAGATAGCTGGGGTATTACCCATCCTTGGGAGGTTCCTATTTTCGACATGTCTATAGCTGGTATCCGGCATGTAGATAGCTGGAGTGGAATTCCAACTGAGGCTTTTGAACACTGGGGTATCAACGGATCTTACGTGACGTGGTCAATTGTAACACCGCTGCTCTCAGGGATGTTGGCACAGCTTAGATCATTTCGGATGTCTTCGAATTCATTTTTAGATTCAAGAACTTTTAAGTTCAATTTGTTAAACGATGAGAAAACAATTTATTTGTTTTTCAACCTCGTCGTATCGACAGTCGGGGGTTTGTCCCACTGTTTTATATTGTATTGGTTTGATTTATGAATATATCCTCCTGCATTTCGTCAAAAAAAAAATGGGTTCTAATCCTAATTCTAAAACTAATGTGTTTTTTTTACAAGAGCAAATGAAGCTATTTATAGAAAAAAATTTAGAATTTTGGTTGGTGTGGATTAATCCCCACCATTCATTTTGTTTGGTGTGGGTTAATCCTAGCCCTCCATTTTTCTAATTAAAATAAAATTAAAATTAAATAAAAATGAGTTTTGCACCACACCGCCTTCTCTTTCCTTTTTCTTCTATTTTGGTCCTTCTTCTTTCTCTTTTGCCCTTTCTTGCACTTTATATATATATTTTGTCATTTCTTCACTTTTCTCGAATTTCCTGAAATGCAACAAAGTAATTTATTAAAATACGTATTCAATCAATAAATAAGTAATAAAAATATGCAAAAATATGCACTTATCAAATGCCCCCATACCTATCTTTTACTCGTCCTCGAGTAAAACAAAATGCAAAATGCAAAATGAAAAGCCTATACTCACTGTCGTAGGAATCACGGGTAATTTTAGGTTTACCAACCCGTTAAACCCATAGACGATCTCTACAGGAGGAGTGATGTCTCCTAAGGGTTTACAGAAGATATACCCATAAAATCTTTGAGATAAATTAGCAAGTATCCAACTTTCCTCTTCCAATCTAGCTTTCATTGGTGCCAACAAAACAATTTTGTAGGAAAATATATGCCTTACAGATTATTCTAATAATAGCCAAGTTATAGGTTCCCACAATCCACTTGAATAGACTCAAAAATTTTAAAAGAAAAACCCAAGGTGTGTAGTGAATTTAAGGCCTGTGATGGATAAAGTGCATACGAACATTTTCTCTTTTTCAACCAATATTGAACTGACCCAATCTCTATCAAAACAAGTATCTAGCCAAACTTCACGTTCTTAGTAGTTAGACCGACTTGCAATGGTTGAGGTCCCAAAAGACTTTTGCATCAATACTCATTTAGCGAGTTTTAGGTCAACAATCCCAGACCACAAGGGGCCTTAGGTTGCTAGGCACAAAGTCCCCTCAGACTTACTTACTCGAGTTATCAATGAGCCCAACCTAGCCGTTTTCCCTACTAAGAATTTATTATAACAAAATTACACTAGCACTCTACAATTACAAAAAGTTATTGACTCTTTTTTTTTCTCTTTCGTTTTTTTTTCTTTTTTTTTGACACTATTGGAACAATTTTCGCAAAGGTTTGATTCGACATTGTTTTAACATGTGGGTTCTCTCTCAGGTATCGAATAACATTCCTATACAATTTTTACACCAAAGGTCTTGTGCAAATGTGCCGTCTTGGACTTTTAAGCAAAAATTTGTTCATCACAAGTTTCATGAGTAAAACCTTACTTGACTACGTTCAAATTATCTAAAGGCATTATAAATATAATTTTTGAAAAACAGTTAACACCAACTAGTTCTAAAGTTCAAGAGTGGGAAGGACAACTAAGCTAAATTATCTCTATTTTTTGGATTTTTTTTAAAATTTTTTTTTAAAATTTTTTTGGATTTTTCAATTTTTTGTGTTTAAACTAAAACCCTCCCCCATACCTAAATCATGCATTGTCCTCAATGTATGCAAATACGAGAGAAAAGAGTAAGAGAGAATGAGGAGATAATACCTGACAAAGGATGACGGAGACGAAAAACTTCTAAAAACAACAAAAGAAAAACAACTGACACACACAATTCCTCCCTCATACCTGGACTTCATGAGGGGAGGTAAAGAAATAAAAGCGAATCAGCCGATTCCAGTAGGAAAATTTGGATGAAGCTGTGAGAAAAATTCAAGACATTCTTGAAAATTTGGATTAGAACAAATTTTCTCCAGCAACATTGGATCATACAACCTATTAGTACAAGTATCACTAGTGTTTATCCTAAACCATTTTAAGGCCTCTTTGTTTTGTTCAAGTAAATTATAGTCAATGAAAGTATGGTCTTGGATTGAATCACTAGGAATGTCATAGGATGAAAATTCATTTTCTCCCAAAGGCTGTTGATCAAACTCGGGATGATAAACAATCAAGTCAAATGCAGGTGGATGTGGTACAACGGGACTTTCAACGATAGGCTCACTACTAACAATCTCGGATGGGGTCTCCCACGGAGAACAAATCGCATCTAACTCTCTCAACATCTCTTCCGAAGTCATATCTCTCAATGAATCAGCATACTCTCGAGTAGACTCTTAGTTGACTTTGAAATCCTCAGCAAGAAGAGACTCAATCTCACTATCTTCGAAACTAGACCATGTGACAAATTTGTTGACAACACTAACCCCTATTGATTGTTTATAAAGCTCATTGGGTTCTTTGCCTACATTGAAAATATTAAGGTCAATGGTCATGTTCCCGAAAGTGAGTTTCATCGAACAATTCCTATAATTGATTAAGGCATTAGATGTAGCAAGAAAAGGTCGACCTAGAATGATAGGAATTTGGTTCTTAGGATTCGTTACGGGTTGAGTCTCGAGAACAACAAAGTCAACCGGGAAGATAAAATCACCAACCTTAATTAAGACATCTTCAATTATTCCCTTGGGCATTTTCACAGAACGATCAGCTATTTGAAGTGTCATGTTCGTCTTTTTAAGATTCCCTAGCCCTAAGGTTGATAAACAGAAAATGGAAGAAGATTCACGCTCGCTCCTAAGTCCAGTAAAGCTTTATCCACAAAGGTATCACCTATGACACATGAAATTGTAGGACAACCGGGGTCCTTATATTTCACGGGAATTTGATTTGAAAGAATTGAACTCACATGAGATGTTAAAAAGGCTTTCTTAGGGACATTGGTGGATCGCTTATGAGTACACAAATCTTTTAGACACTTGGCATATGAAGGAATTTGTTGAATGGCCTCTAAAAGAGGAATGTTTATCTCGACTTGCTTGAAAACTTCCCGAATTTTGTCTACTTGAGCCGATTGCTTGGGAAGGAGGAGTCTTTGAGGATACGGAGCTTTTGGCTTAAAGACTCGCTCGTTAGACACATCGGGAAGAGATTTTGGAAGTGGAGTATCAAACGAAGATTTAGTAGGTGAAGAGGAAGAAGGTGTTTGGGAAGATGAGGAAGGTTTATGAGAAGATTCTGTTGAATCAGGAGTTGAGTGATCAATGTTAGGGTCAGATTCAACATTTGACTCTTCTTCTTTTTCTGGAGACTCGACACCTACTTGATTGTCAACTTGATTCCCCGACCTTAGAGAAATTATGGCATTAATACTTTCAGGAGGTCTTTGGTTGAGGGGAATCTAGGGTTTACCTCAGGTTGACTTGGAAATTTATTCTTCTCACGCTCACTCATGGTGCTGGTTAATTGACTCACTTGAACTTCTAACTTAGATATGGCTTGAGTACTAGCGTTCAAAATTTGCCTATCTTGAGTCATGGTTTGCATGAAGGCTTGTTGAGATTGAGCCAAATTAGTTGTTGTTTTTACAAGCGCATCAAGGCTCTCTTCCAAAGAATTAAGTCTATTATCTGACTCATGAAAGCCGGGAGGATGGGTGGGTGTTTGAGTCGGATAAGGACCGTGATTTTGAGTCAGGTTTGGAAAAGATCCTTGGTTTGGAGGTGAGTAAGAATTCTGATTGGACCTTTGAAAAGAAGGTGGAGGAGATTGGTAATTTTGGCCCTGGTTCCACGAGAAATTTGGGTGATTCTTCCAACCAGGATTGTATGTAGGTGCAAAAGGGTCATTCCTAGGGTTTGGTTGAAACACCGCATTGACTTGTTGAAAATCTTGGAAACTTTGCATCCCTTGATTCGGGTACGTAGACATGTGTGAGGGACCGCTATGCGTTTCTAGGGCTTCGAGTCGTCTAGTAAGGGTGGCTAACTTGGCATCAGTTGCGATGTTGCTTCCAATTGAATGCAATCCCCTAGAAGATGAACTAGGCGATTCAGTTGACTTATTTGGTTCCATAGTGGACTCCCACAACATTATCTTTTCGGCTAATTCCTCGAAAAATTCCCACCCTTTGTCTTCGTCTTTCTCCTTGAATTTCCCTTGGCACATAGATTCCAACAATGCAGTTGTTGAACCATCTAAGGCCTCGTACACAATCTTACAGAGCCTCCATTTTTCGATTCCGTGGTGGGGACATTGAGATAAAAGATTTTTAAAGCGGTCAAAACAAGTCCAAAATGGTTCGTTGTGTTTTTGACGAAATTTATTAATCTCATTCGTGAGTTTCGTAGTCTTGTGGCTTGGAAAGAATTTTTTAAGAAAAATGACTACGAAACCCTCCCACGTGGAAATCGAATTAACGGGAAGACTATACAACCATTTCTTAGCATTTTCTTTCAAAGCGAAGTTGATAAGTCTAAGCCTAATGGAGTCCTCGGAAAGTTGTTGGAGTTTTTGCAATGCGCAAACCTCCTCGAATTCATGAAGGAAAAGATACAGATCCTCACCCTCACTCCTGGTAAATTTAGGTAACATGCTAATAAAGTGGGCTTTAATCTAAAAATTATTACCAGTAACCGGGGGAAGAGTGATACAAGAAGGTTGGGACGATGGCCATGGTTACTACGGTGTCAAGAATTTCTACGGGTTCGGATTCCGAAGAGGATGAACACTCTATTTGGTCTCACTAACCTAGAAGAATTATCTCTAACCCAAGTAGTTCGCATAAACCACGAAAGGAAACACGCACCAAATAAGTGAAAAAAATGTAAACACACAAAAGAAAGGGTGAAAAATCAAAAGAAAAATTCTAAACCTAGGCTCCTTAATAAAATAAACTCGACCTTGCTCCTAACTTAAAGGACCACCAAAAAACTCGATAAATCAAAAAAATTTCGGACCGATTTGGCCAGGTAGGTGCAAGCATTGCCAAGAGGCAAAACACCAGCGTAGACACCAAATCTTATTGGCCAGGTAAGCTTTCGCTTGCCTAGACACCAACTAGTCAGAATAATTAATGATTACTTCGTTTCTTAGGTACCTTCCTAATTGAGCGCGAAATTTCTAGGGGTCATGTCTAATTAATTTTATTAAAGGCTAAGGGTATGCAAAATGATGGATTTATAAATGATGCAACAAACAACGAGGTATATACAAAAACGGTAAACCAATATAGATGCATTACTACGTGTCCTAATCTAAAAAAAAAAGAATTTAACGTACCTTTGGATCCTCCAGCGATCACCACAATTTAATAGTACGAAAAATTAAAAACAAAGAAATAAAAATCTAGATGATGTGCTCCTAGGTGATTAAATGCATGATGCAACAATTATGTATTTACAACTAATTTTTTTTATTTTTTCATTTTTCAATTTTTTTTGTGATTTTTATTTTTGAGTTTTTTGTGATTTTCTAAAAATAAAAAGGCGAAAAGAGTGAAATACGGGTTACCGAAGCACGCTTCCAAAAGTTCGATTTTGTTCCAGGCTCCGTGAGAAGATCCCGAAATTTCAACTTTCCTAAAAAAAATGAGATAAAAATGAGACAAGTAAAACTAATCCGAAAAATTAAAAATCAAGGCGCGAAAAATAATTAGTTCCCCGGCAGCGGCGCCAAAAACTTGATGTGCTAAAAATATGACAATTAAAATCGCAAGTACACGATCATCGTTTTAATATTTAAGATTCGATCCATAGGGACTAAAATTTTCGTGATCCTTAACTTTTAATTTAATCGAACTAAAACAATTGGGTTTTGAAAAAGTTCAATTTTATACTATTTAATTTCTAAAACTATTTTTTCTAAATTTTTTTAAAATTAATTAACTAAATCATTCTAAGAATAAAAACATTTGTTAAAAGCAGAAAATTTACTTTTAACTAATTTTTATTTACATGAAAGTTTTAGAAAAATTCGGCATGATTCATTTGCAATTTCAACTATCTATTATTTCTCAATCTCCAACTCAGAATTCACAAGTTCTACAAAAACCGAAACAAAAATTATCCAAAAACGAAACACCAATTAACTAAAACATTCAACTCTTAAGACAATACTAAAATGAATACAAACAACAAAACGAAGCTCAGCACAAAATTCGCAAAAACACAGAAATAACAACAAGAACTTGAACTCGCAAAAGCCAAGCAAAACGAAAACTTAGCATCAAACAACTCGACTTAGCTATGAACTCCGTAAAGGAAAACAACGGCTCATTTCAAGTGAACCATCTCGGAAAAACAAACTGCAGCTAAACTCGTTAACAACTGATTCATTACAAAAAAAACGCAGCAACTCGAAATGACAGTAGTTCGACTCAGTAGCAACAAGAATGATACTCGGTAAACAAACTCAATGAACTCAAAACTCAAATTATGGACTCAACTAGGTGACCAAACTAAACTCGACCATATCAAGCAGGAACTCAGCAACTTAATAAACAGACAAAACAAACTAACAGTACAAGCCAACATTCGACCACCAGCGGCAAGGCAAACTCAGAATCAAACTACAAACATAGCACAGCTCATACGCGAAACGCATAAAACAATCCTAACTTGACTCGGTAATTACAACAAACAACGAAAACAATCGCAAGACTAGTGGACTCTGTAAAACAAACACACGAACTCGATCATGTACTGATTATGCAAAACCTATTGGTTACATAGACTACTTAACGAACCAATTCAAACAACTAAACGTGATCTGAGCACTACAATTAATTAACACATGGGAAAGGGGTTGAGTGTCTTTTGAGAGAAAAGAGCGGGTAAGAAAATTAACGGAAGGGGGATTGGGTGTTTGCAGTGTGTGATTTAAACGAAAACAGAGGAGTGGAGAGAGTGGATCGAAGAAGGGAAAGATTGTGGTTGTGGGTTTATTCGAAGAGAAAGAAGGAGGGGATGTGTATGGCTAGAATAGGAGAAGGGCGAATGAAAATGGTGGAAGAGAAAGGGAGGTGGGTTTGCTTAATTTGAAGAGAAGAAAGGAGAATGAACTTGTGTGTTTGTGTGAATTGATCGAAGAAAAAAAGGAAGGAAAATGAGATGGGTTTGTTCGTTTAATCAGAGAAAACAGGGAAAACTTTGAACTGGGTTTATTTTTGAGGAATAAAACGAAAAGAAACAGAAGTAAACAGAGAACATAAAAATAAAACTTCGAATTTAGAGAATTAAAACCAGGAAAAAAAAAATTTGTTTACAAGAACTGCAAAGAAAAAAAATTACAACTAATAATTTAGGAGTGTCCTAATACTACTACTAAAAATGGGTTATAATCCTAATTCTAAAACTAATGTGTTTTTTTTTTACAAGAGCAAATGAAGCTATTTATAGAAAAAAATTTAGAATTTTGGTTGGTGTGGATTAATCCCCACCATTCATTTTGTTTGGTGTGGGTTAATCCTAGCCCTCCATTTTTCTAATAAAAATAAAATTAAAATTAAATAAAAATGAGTTTTGCACCACACCCCCTTCTCTTTCCTTTTTCTTCTATTTTGGTCCTTCTTCATTCTCTTTTGCCCTTTCTTGCACTTTATATATATATTTTGTCATTTCTTCACTTTTCTCGAATTTCCTGAAATGCAACAAAATAATTTATTAAAAGACGAATTCAATCAATAAATAAGTAATAAAAATATGCACTTATCAATGTAGCACTGGTTGAAGGCTTGAAACACACACTTTTAAGCATAAGTCAACTGGGTGATAAAGGTTACCAATCAATCTTTGACAGACAAGGATGCAAAATCTTGAATATGAAGAATGGAAACATTGTTCTAACTGGTCAGAGACATGGTAACATCTATGAAGCCAGCTTCAGTGAGACATCTAAAGGAATTGTCAGATGTCTTTACAGCAAGGCAACAAATGAAGAAAGCTGGAATTGGCACAAGAAGCTCTCACATCTAAATTTCAAGAAGCTTAATCAACTTGTTAAGCACAATCTAGTGAGAGGCCTACCTCAGGCAAATTATATGCAAGATGGACTTTGTGATGCTTGTCAGCTTGGAAAACAAAGAAGAACCACTTTTAAGTGCAAGACATAAAATTCAATTACTGAACCATTTCACATGCTACATCTTGATCTATTTGTTCCAGTAAACATTATGTCTATCAGCAAGAAAATATATGATCTAGTTATAGTGGATGACTACACAAGGTTCACATGGGTATTCTTTCTACATAAAAAGGATGAAGCTCCTCAGCAAATCATTGAACTTGTCAAGAATTTTCAGAATGGCTCTGAGTACAAAGTCAAAGTACTTAGGAGTGACAATGGAACAAAATTCAAGAATTCTACAATGGAGGAGTATTGTGCAAACAATGGAATCACTCAACAATTTTCTGCACCTGGAACACCTCAGCAAAATGGTGTAGTAGAAAGAAATAACAGAACTCTCATAGAGGCAGCAAGAACCATGCTTGCAGATGCAAAGCTTCCAACTTATTTCTGGGCAGAACCTATCAACACTGCATGTTTTACTCAAAATTGTACCTTGATAAATATTCATGGACAGACTCCCTATGAGATGATCAAAGGAAAGAAACCAAGTGTGAAATACTTTCACATTTTTGGATGCAAATGATATGTCCTGAAAGTTCATCCAGAACAACTTGGAAAGTTTGAAGCCAAATCAGATGAAGCAATCTTTCTAGGATATTCAACATCAAAGGCCTTCAAAGTTTATAATCTCAGAACTCATATTGTTATGGAATCAATTCATGTTGCATTTGATGACAAGAAGTTTGGAATTTTGCAAACTGATGAAAGCCATGACAAATTAGAATTTGAAAATCTTAAGGATTCTGAGATTCTCTCAAGTGATGATGAAAGTTCTCCAGAGGAAATCTCTATTGCTTCTCAAAGGAATGCTGCTTGTTATGCAAAATTCACGCAAGCGCACGTTGTCACAAGTAATATATGATTAAATCAAGTTCGTTCCCACAGAGATCTAGAATGGTGTTCAATTCAATTAATGTACCTATGCACCTATGTATGGTTTTTATCCACTGCTAAGACAAATAACAAATTGTATTTTCACTAACTACTAAATTAAACTAAGATGCAAATTATAAAACTAAGAATTAAATTAACTAATAAGAATAGAAATCGAGTTACTTATGAGAATTAAAACATGGAACCCTAGTTTCATCATCTACTTCACTTAGAGTTGCAGCCTTTAATTAAAACATGCGATGGTTATGATATCTGATCGGATAACACGAAAAGAGTAAAAGTTACCTCTCGGTATACTAGTACCAATCTACACATACATCCACAAAAGAGATAGAAGATGAATAGGCACCTATTATGTTTAGACCCTATATCTCTATAGAATTTGAAAACATAAAGGTTGAAGCACAAGTTATCCACTTAGATCACATAGGGTAGCATAATATCTCTATTGATGCCACAAATTATGATGTCAAAACACCAACCTATCCTATGCTAGCATGGCAAGTTCTAAATCTCAAGATCCACTCTCGTTTCGCAAGAGATTAACAATTCAATTTAGATGTTAGCTACGCATCCAAAAGCATTAAGATTAACCATACAAGGATATCAAGAATTCACCACACATAAATCTTTAAGGCATGCAAACTACTAAGCTACATAGATAAATCCACTAGGATCCCATGACAACGATTAGTTCATAACTAAACCTTTCGTCACCATGGGATTTGATGAAAACAAGGTAAATAACAAGATATGAATAAAAGAAGTAATTATATTAATAAACAAGAGTTTGAGAAAACAAATCTATAATCTAAAGTAACACATAGGATGAAGTAGATCTAGATCCGTTGCTTGTCACGAGCGTTGAACCCTTCTCTCCTTTTCTCCCTTGCAGATCTAAGCTAGGTTACAATAATAAAACTATGATAATGTGTATCTCCCTATTACAATGGTAGGATGTGTTTAAATAGGCTCTAAAAGTCTTGCCCAGCAATAAAATATCTTCTATTACAATTAGAATTTAATTAAGGTGCTAAAACCTGCCCGGAATATAATTAGAACTTAAAAAGGGCAAAACAGTAATTTCCCAGCCATGCTTCTCAAAGAATACGTGAGCGATTTTATTCAGCACATTACTTGCACGTGCTTCCTATCCCAAGTTGTAGAAAACCTCTCAAGCTTCGCGTGGGCAGTAAGATCGCTGAAAACGGACTTACAGAACTCCAGATATGGCCAAAACAGTGTAAGCTGCGCAGCCTTCCCAGAAAATCCGAATTTTAATCAATTAATTCCCAAAAAATTATAGAAGCATCCACCTTAATCAACATTCTCTTAAACCTGCACAACTAAGCAAAACACATCAAAACTACAAGAAACTTGAGTCCAAGATAATCAATTTAAGCCGATTTAGAATGTTCCAAGTGGATATAAATCCACTTATCACACCCCCAAACTTAAACCGATGCTTGTCCTCAAGCATAAACAATTACAACTAACTAACTAACTAGTACCACTTCCGTAGGTGATCACGGTTGCATTTGGCATATGCAACAAGCCCTTTAAACCCCTAGGCAGCCCTAGTGGACGAGTAAGGTCTCGTGAGGGCCTATAGCGAATGTACCCACAAAATCCATTTAACCTAATGCAATGCAATGCATGAATGCAACTAATATGCAAATGCAATTAATCTAGCCTACCATACCTTCAAATCTTCTCATGCCATATCAACTTAAGAATCAAAGTAAATACGCAATGTCTTGGTGTCGAAAGTGCAAGTATTCACATAGTCTAATCAATGAACATGCATAAGTTCTCACAAGCCCATGTCAAGTGTAAGAACAAGTTAGTAAACATGCTAAGCCTACAAGAGCACATCTTTGAGACAACACTCGGGATCTCATACGCAAGAACAAGCAAACACTCACAATCCACTCACAAAAGAATATTCACTCAAGAACAAGGGTAAGTGTATCACTCAATTCCAACAAAATCATAAGCATGCTTGACATTTGGTATCAATCTAACTCTTAACACAACATACATCAATGACGATAATCAAAAGGTCTTTATTTGGGTTGTAACGGGGCTAGGGACAAGGTATGTCAAATAAACCAAAACAGGTGAAGTGTCAAAAGCTAGTAAGTACCATAATAAATCATACACAACACCATATTCCCCCCCCCACATAATTTTACTAAGACAAACACTCGACTAGTCGACTGAAATAGGATCGCAACAAACACAAACATGCTCTCATAATATATGTATTTTTTTCTCTGTTTTTTTCTTTCTTTTTTTTTTTTCCTTTTTTTTTCTCTTTTTTTTTCCGAGAGCTAAATAGAACACAAACAATAATATAAACAATAACAATGATCCCATAATTTATCACATATGTCGACTATCAAGTAAACAACCAAACCCAATTTTCAATATTCCCCCCAAAAGTATGACCAACAATAACCCCTCCTTTGCACACCTTATTACTCCCTTAAACACTCTACTAGCCTTTGACAATGTGGGTTCAAATTAATATAAGGCCAATACAAGAAAAAGGTCTAGGCAAGTAATGTGGTATGTCACCGAAAAAATAGGATTAAGCTCAACGGGTTAACTAATTGATCATGTAAACATGGTGTGGTAATATGGGAAAATATACGGTTATACCTAATTGCCTTTATCATTTTAATCGTCAAATAATGTCATGCGTTTCAAGAAAGACCTCAAACAACTGCTAGCAATGCAAACAATCCGTGGACACTCAACCAAACGAATAAGATTGCAACAAATATACAATAAGCAATAAGGCTCAAAATCTCACTTGGTGGAAAAACATACTCAATCCCAAGCAACATCTCTCTAACTCACCAACTTGTATTCAAAGCATGCAAACTAAATCATCTTGCACATATTCATGTCCTTCTAATTACTTACAACATTCAATAAGTCTACTAGCTTCAACTTACTAGTGTATGTGTGTGCACAAGAACAAAGCATATCACTTCTCAATCAAAAGCGTCAACAACACAAAATTCCTATCAAGCATGGGTGCAAATGCAAACTACTATGAACTCACATGATATTCAAACATAAAAACAGAATGTCCTATATGAAACAAATGTAGATAACACGAACATAAATCCATAATTTACTACTACTAATATGCAAAACATGAAATCCTACATGAACACATAATACAACAACATCTACTAATCCCTCAAACCACCCCCAAACTTAAAATATTCAATGTCCGCATTGAATGGAAGTAAATACAAGAGATAGTAGAAACATACCTGCAATGCCGAAGCATACCCAACAATATTTTTCTCGCAAAAATCCCCTTTCCTTAGCAACTGGCCTCAAAACAACCGAATAAATTTAACCTCCACCGTCGAAAACGAAAATTTCCCATCACTCGCACTACCTCTCCCATGCTTACAAGCCATTAGAATCAAAACCCAACTCATAAGCAGCTCCACCAAAAATTACCAAGCAATATCACACCAAAAATAACCCAATATTCCAAGAATAATAAAAAATCCCCAATTTACAAGAACACAAATTCGTAAGAACAATAAAATTTGTGAGAAGAAATAAACCTACTACGAATTGGAGAGGTGAACTTGCAATTAATTCCTCTTTAGAATTGAATTTTTAGAGAATTAAATAAAATAGAAGAGGAATTGGATTTGTATGTAGAGGTGTGTGTATATATATATAAGATGATGCATAGATGAGATTTAAAAAAATTTAGAGTGTAGGAGAGATTTGGAGAGGTTAAGATTTGATGTAGGATAGATATAGGGATTAGGGAGTGAAAAAAAATTGAGTTAGGATAGGTTTTGGGATTGATTTTGGAGGTTAACATACTGATTTTCGGGAAAAAAATTCGGGTCTGGAGGGTGTATAACGCAGCTAGAGGCTGCGTTTCAGGTTCTGGGCGCGGAACAGTGAGACACGCAGGCGCTACCTGCGTGTTAGAAGCGGAAAATAGTGTGTCACGCAGGCGCAACCTGCGCAACTGGGCGCTCCTGCGCGGTTCTGGCGCCTGATGCGCGCTTAGCTTCTGCGTTACATGGCGCTTCTGCGCCATTCTGGCGCCTGATGCGCTGGATGCTTCTGCTGTACTCGTTTTTTTTTTTTTTTTTTGAACAAAATTTTTTTTTTCCCTATACTAATACATGGGTTGCCTCCCACGAAGCGCTTCTTTAACGTCAATAGCTTGACGTTACTTCCTCAACTCATGGCGGTTTCAAAAGAATAACCGAACCATCTTCAACAGACAAACCATTCATACGAATGTTGACATCTTGGTTGCTCGCTTTCCACAAATCACTTTCATCAGATTTCCACCTGATTTTACTACCCAACGGCCAAATCTTTTTCTTTTTCTTCTTCACACCTCTAATGTGGTTCTCCGACTCAACCGGTTGAACAAAAATTTCTTCTTCCTTATCATCTGCTTTCCACCTTCGCAACACGTTATCATGCCCCTCCTCAAAAATCACTAGCTTATTATTCAAAAGGACATACCTCAAATGTGGTGGAAGTTTTCCAAGCTTTACTTTCGAAAAATCACGAACCGAAGAATCGTTCGATTTCTCGCTCAACAACTGATCAAACTTCTTTCTCTGACCCGTATCAACTATTTCCACACTGCAACACTCTTCATCCTCTGTTGGAAATTTCATGGCCTTGAACACATTAAAGGTAACACTCTGATCTTGTTCCCTCATTGTAAGCTCTCCTTTTTGCACATCAATCAAAGTCTTTCCTGTAGCCAAAAACGGTCTTCCCAAGATTATGGGAATCTTCTTATCTTCCTCGAAATCCAAGATAACAAAATCAGCTGGAAAGATAAGCTTATCAACCTTCACCAAGACATCCTCCACTATGCCCCTCGGATAAGTGATAGATCGATCAGCCAACTGCAAAGAGATGTTAGTTGGCTTTGGCTCCGGTAAACCAAGTTGCTTGAAAACAGACAAGGGCATAAGATTAATGCAAGCTCCCAAATCACATAAACACTTGCTGAATGAAAGGTTGCCAATAGTGCAGGGAATAGTGAAACTTCCTGGATCTTTAAGTTTAGGAGGCAACTTCTGCTGCAGAACGGCACTACACTCCTCTGTCAATGCCACTGTTTCAAAATCTTCCAATCTTCTCTTCCGCGACAAAATATCCTTCATGAACTTTGCATATCTTGGCATTTGCTCCAACGCTTCAACAAAAGGAATATTAATGGACAGTTTCTTGAAGACATCCATAGATTTCTGAAACTGTTTCTCTTGACTTTTCTTCAAATGTCCAGGAAATGGAGGAGGTGGATAGATCTGATTATTCATTGAAGATTGCTCCGGAGTAAACTTTTCAACAGGTTTCTTGCTCTTCTCACCATCTAGCTGATCAGCCACTAAATCAGATTTCTCAATTTCTGGTACTGCAGATTTTTCATCCTGCTGATTCTGAACATCTTTATCTTCTTCAGTTGCTGACTTAGGATCACTCGTGACTTTTCCGGATCTCAAAGTAACTGCATTCACCTGTTCTTTATTGTCCCTCCTGCCTGGATTAACCTCCGTATCACTAGGAAGAGTTCCTTGAGGCCTACCACCTAAGGCACTTGCAATTTGTCCTATCTGAGTTTCCAAGAGCTTCTGACCAGCTTGTAGGTTCTTTAATGCTATCCACATCTCATCAGATTTTTCATTAGAAGATTGTCCCGCATGAGTCTGAGGTTGTTGCTGCTGAAATCCCGGAGGTTGATATGGTGCCCTATAAGGTTGTTGATAGCCTTGATTGTATGGCTTCGCTTGCTGATAAGACTGTTGAGTATTTTGATTGTTGCTCCAGCTGAAGTTAGGATGGTTCCGATTATTAGGATGATAGGTGGCTGGAACTGGTGCAGCAGGTCTCTGGAAATTACTCACGAACTGTACTGATTCAGGAGAAATAGCACACTGATTTGTCTCATGTGCGCCCGCACATAACTCATAAACACTAGCCACCTGCTGAACTCCATAATTAGCAAGAGAATCCACTTTCATAGCAAGAGCTTTCAACTGAGCCGTAATCATTGAAGCTGTATCTACTTCCAAAATTCCTGCTGCCTTGCCTTGAGAAAGCCTCTGGGTTGGATTCTGATATTCATTGGCAGCCATCATCTCAATAAGTTCATAAGCTTCATCATAGCTCTTTGCCCACAGAGCTCCACCTGATGCTGCATCTAGCAAAGGCCTAGATTGTGCTCCCAACCCATTGTAGAATCCATTAATAACCATCCAATCAGGCATGCCATGATGAGGACACTTGCGTAGCATCTCCTTGTAGCGTTCCCAAGCCTCACACAAGGTCTCGCCAGATTGCTGTTGGAATTGAGTCAACTGGTTCCTTAATGCTGCAGTTTTCGCCATAGGGAAGAATTTAGTAAGAAACTTCTGAGCAAGATCTTCCCATGTAGTAATGGAACCAGGTGGTAGAGAGTGTAGCCAGCTCTTAGCCTTATCCCTCAGAGAGAATGGGAAAAGCCTCAACCTAATAGCATCATCCATCACACCATTACATTTGAAAGTGTCGCAGATTTCGATAAAGTCCCGAACATGCATGTTGGCATCCTCCGTAGAAGCACCCCCAAACTGGACTGAATTCTGCACCATCTGAATTGTGCCCGGCTTGATCTCAAAGTTGTTCACTGCAATAGCTGGTCTAACAATGCTAGACTGGATATCATTGAGTTTCGGCTGAGAATAGTCTTTCAAAGCCTTGATTGCTGCTGCTGCGTCACCCATCTCTACAGTAGTCTCAGTTTCCTCGTTCTTATTATCCACTACAAGATCGTCTTCCGCCAGTTTTTGTAAACGAGCTTGCAAACGTGTTTGCATACAAACCTAAGTACCTGCAAACACCACGAAACAAACAAACTAAATAAGAATCCGAGTCAGTGAACGCTAACGACCACTGATGACAAGCACATAAACTAAAATAAAAACACTGATGATCCCCGGCAGCGGCGCCAAAAACTTGTTATGCAAAATTCACGCAAGCGTACGTTGTCACAAGTAATATATGATTAAATCAAGTTCGTTCCCATAGAGATCTAGAATGGTGTTCAATTCAATTAATGTACCTATGCACCTATGTATGGTTTTTATCCACTACTAAGACAAATAACAAATTGTATTTTCACTAACTACTAAATTAAACTAAGATGCAAATTATAAAACTAAGAATTAAATTAACTAATAAGAATAGAAATCGAGTTACTTATGAGAATTAAAGCATGGAACCCTAGTTTCATCATCTACTTCACTTAGAGTTACAGCCTTTAATTAAAACATGCGATGGTTATGATATCTGATCGGATAACACGAAAAGAGTAAAAATTACCTCTCGGTATACTAGTACCAATCTACACATACATCCACAAAAGAGATAGAAGATGAATAGGCACCTATTATGTTTAGACCCTATATCTCTATAGAATTTGAAAACATAAAGGTTGAAGCACAAGTTATCCACTTAGATCACATAGGGTAGCATAATATCTCCATTGATGCCACAAATCATGATGTCAAAACACCAACCTATCCTATGCTATCATGGCAAGTTCTAAATCTCAAGATCCACTCTCGTTTCGCAAGAGATTAACAATTCAATTTAGATGTTAGCTACGCATCCAAAAGCATTAAGATTAACCATACAAGGATATCAAGAATTCACCACACATAAATCTTTAAGGCATGCAAACTACTAAGCTACATAGATAAATCCACTAGGATCCCATGACAACGATTAGTTCATAACTAAACCTTTCGTCACCATGGGATTTGATGAAAACATGGTAAATAACAAGATATGAATAAAAGAAGTAATTATATTAATAAACAAGAGTTTGAGAAAACAAATCTATAATCCAAAGTAACACAAAGGATGAAGTAGATCTAGATCCGTTGCTTGTCACGAGCGTTGAACCCTTCTCTCCTTTTCTCCCTTGCAGATCTAAGCTAGGTTACAATAATAAAACTATGATAATGTGTATCTCCCTATTACAATGGTAGGATGTGTTTAAATAGGCTCTAAAAGTCTTGCCCAGCAAGAAAATATCTTCTATTACAATTAGAATTTAATTAAGGTGCTAAAACCTGCCCGGAATATAATTAGAACTTAAAAAGGGCAAAACAGTAATTTCCCAGCCATGCTTCTCAAAGAATACGTGCGCGATTTTATTCAGCACATTACTTGCACGTGCTTCCTATCCCAGGTTGTAGAAAATCTCTCAAGCTTCGCGTGGGCAGTAAGATCGCTGAAAACGGACTTACAGAACTCTAGATATGGCCAAAACAGTGTAAGCTGCGCAGCCTTCCCAGAAAATCCGAATTTTAATCAATTAATTCCCAAAAAATTATAGAAGCATCCACCTTAATCAACATTCTCTTAAACCTGCACAACTAAGCAAAACACATCAAAACTACAAGAAACTTGAGTCCAAGATAATCAATTTAAGCCGATTTAGAATGTTCCAAGTGGATATAAATCCACTTATCACTGCTGTTGAGGGGGAACAAATCAATGAAGAAGAACACAGTACTAGTCAGGAGCAGACCAATCATTCAGAGTCTACTTCATCAGGGACTAGTTCTTCAGGGACTAATGGAGAAAATTCAAGTACTAGTAGTAGTATAGAGTCTATTGATTCTACTGATCAAGGGAGAGCTTTTGAAGGAAATGAACAATCTTCTACAAGAAATACCACTAACATAGGGGGAGAGTCTAGCTGGAGTAATCTACCAACTGTTAGAAAGTGGACTAGGGATCATACTGAAGATTTGATTATTGGTGATCCCAATAGTGGTGTTCGAACTTGAAGATCAATTCAAAATGAATGCTTGTATTGTTGCTTTCTCTCAAAGAATGAACCTAAGAAGGTTGAAGAAGCCTTACAGGATCCTGATTGGGTAATTGCAATGTAGGAAGAGTTGAATGAGTTTGAGAGGAACAAAGTCTGGAAATTAGTACCAAGACCTAAAGATAGATCTATTGTTGGTGCAAAATGGGTTTTCAGAAACAAGCTAGATGAATCTGGTATGATTGTGAGAAACAAAGCAAGACTGGTGCCTTAGGGATACTCTAGGGAGGAAGGAATTGATTATGATGAAACCTTTGCCCCTGTAGCAAGATTGGAAGCAATCAGAATGTTTCTTGCATTTGCAGCTCATTCAAAGTTCAAGGTATACCATATGGATGTAAAAAGTGCTTTTCTAAATGGCAAGCTTGATGAGGAAGTATATGTGGAGCAACCACCTGGTTTTGGTGATCCAAAGTTTCCAAATCATGTCTACAAACTTGACAAGGCACTCTATGGACTAAAGCAAGCACCAATTAAGAGCATGGTATGAGACTTTGTCTAAATTTTTTCTTGAAAATGGCTTCACAAGAGGTAAAATTGACAAAAATCTATTCTTTAGAAAGGTTAAGAGTGATTTGCTTTTAGTTCAAGTTTATGTTGATGACATCATATTTGGTTCTACTAATGAAAAGTTGTGTGATAAGTTTAGCAAGCTTATGAAGTCTAAGTATCAGATGAGCATGATGGGTGAACTAAATTACTTTTTAGGCTTGCAGGTCAAACAAACTGAGACTAGTATTTTCACTAATCAGTCAAAGTATATCAAAGATCTTTTAAAAAGGTTTGACTTTCAAGACTATGCAGTTGCAAAAACACCCATGCCAACAGCCTCTAAGCTAGACTCTAATCCTAAAGGAAAGATTGTTGATAACACTAGCTACAGAGGCATGAAAGGTTCACTGTTATATTTAACTGCAAGTAGACCAGATATAATGTTTTCTACATATTTATGTGCTAGATTCCAAAGTGATCCTAAGGAATCTCATTTAATTGCTGAGGGAACTCCAAATCTTGGTTTGTGGTATCCTAGAGAATCTAATTTCTCACTAATTGGCTATTCAGACTCTGATTATGCAGGGTGTAAATAAACAGGAAAAACACTACAGGTACATGTCAATTCTTGGGAAACGGATTGATTTCTTGGGCAAATCAATCTAAATCAATTACATACAACTCTGAATACATATCTTGAATGATAGCTGCCTTCCTATAATTTAGGAACCGACAAATCAATCTTCCTTGATCTCTGGACTAAATAAAATCTTCATGCAATCCTGATCAGCTTCAATACTATGATAGTCCAATACTGAAGTTGTATTACTGATGACGTCAGCATCAGTATCTGATCAGTAGTCCAGATCCTGATCATCACTTGAATCAATATCTAACAATCTCCCCCAATTTATACTTTGTGAAATAAAGCACAAATTCCTTGATTAAGTGATGTCAAAAACCCAAAACAAAATGTTATAAGAAATCTTCAGGCTTGGTCTCAGAAATCCTCATAAAGAAATTACTCATCTGCAAAAAACTTGATAGTAACTCTTCTTCTTTTGCTTCAAGAATGTGAATCAGTCTTTTCTTCAGATTCCTGAGTTCTTCATTTTTCTTATCAATCTGATATATAGCAGCCCTAAGATTTTGAATTGATCTTCTCAGTAAGTCTAACTCTCCCAACAGTAAATATGCAAGATCTTTCCCACCAGGATTCAAAGATAACTGTTCTTGATACAATATTACTTCTTTAACAGCTGAACCCCTTTGCATTTCTACTTCTTGTCCTTCTGAATTCAAGTACATGGGAGTGTAATTACCATCACACCTTGATCCTCCTTCTAAATATCTGGACTTGATTGTTCTGAAGATCATGGTACACCAGTTATTTTAAACACTACCTTCTTTATCAGGAATTCTTCTGTTCTCAAGCAGATAAAGAACATATTTCAGCTCTTTTGTTGACTTGCACAATACTTCATGAATACTAAGCTTCTTAACACTTCTGTCTTTCATGAAATACAACAATTTCTCTATCTTCTTGGAGTCCACATTGCAAGCAACAATTGCAACAGATTCTAATTCCCAAAGATCATCAATAGTTAAATCATCACCAAATCTTTTAACAAAAAAATGTTGATCTGTTTGAGCTGTAGATCTAAATTCTGCATCTCTAGAACCAATACCTCCTCGAGTGTTAGGTTCCAGTCCTATCAATTCAGATTGCATCTTGATCCACCTTGGTGGAGATTTGTCAAATTTGGAAACTTTAGCTTTCTGAAGTCCAGGAGAAACTGGAGGTGATAAGATTATTCCACCAGACCTAAAAACAGCTGGTCCAGTGTAGTTCATTTCATCAACTTCCTTCCATTTGTCTCCTTTCTTCTTGGACTGAGGTTCCTTAGGTTCTTCTTCCTTTACTTGTTTTGTGGTATCATACCACAACTTTTCATCAGACATAAAAATGCTTTTCAAGTACTCATCTCTTGCATCATTAACAACATCACTTTCACTTTTCTTGAATTTCTTTTCTTCCTCAAATTCTCTGAACCTTCTTTGATTAAACTCATCAGCCTCAAAATTATGAGATTCAACCACAATGATAAGAATCATTACTTTAAGATCCTTTAAGATTTCAGCATCACTATGATCAGTGTTAGAAGCAGCAATCTGAGTTATTTCAGCTACATCCTTCTTTGCTTCTACAACAACTTTCTTCTTTCTTACCAAAGAAGTTTCTTCTTTAACTTTAACAGGTTCAGCAAATACATTTGATGATGGAGTGTTTTCAAGAGATAGTAGAGTTTTCTTCTTTGTATCTTCAGTAATCTCTTCTTTCTAATTCCACTAGATCTTGTTTGTCTTGTACTTGTCTAAACAGGTTTTCTTCCTCTACCTCTGTTTCTACCTCCTCTGCCTCTTCCTCTTCTTGCAGCAGGAGCTTCTTTCTGTCTAGCAATTTCCTCAAGAATCCTGTTTTGTTCTTCCACAATCTCATCAGTAGTCATGTTTGGATTTTCTTCAGAAGTTAAAGCAAGTGCCGTCTCAGCATGAAACTTGTTAGGCCGAATACACAAATATAATCAAGTTTGTATGAGCGAATAACAATTAACACACGTTTAAATAACTAAAAACTTTATGGAATTAATAACTCCTCTCTCAGTGATGTAAAATATCAAAGAGAGCTGCTTAGGTTACAATGAAATGATAATACGTTTCTCGATACCCTTCTAGGGTTAACCTAACTGTATTTATAAAGATATACAGCTATAGTACAATCGATAATTGATACTCCTATAAATCAGCTATACAAATGTTATCAATTATGATTGATACACGTCTTCTTAGTCATCACGATGTCTTTGACAGCTATCCAATCTTCAAAGATATCGCTTCCATAATTATCTTCAATTATTCTTCAAACTCTGATGATGACCAGTAGACGCTTCCTCCTGACAGAGTTTAGCAAACTCTGTCGAGCTTCCATCTGTCAGAGTTTAATTAAACTCTAACCGCTTCCAGCTTCCAGTTAAACTCTGATGAATCTCTGTAACACTTAAACACTGACATTATTCACAACAATTATATTTAACAATCTCCCTCAACTTGTTCATTAGCAAAAATGCACAAGTTAATAATAATAATTGATGATGTCAAAACAATTAGACTAATACAGTGTTTAAAAAATAACCAGAGTTTAAACTTCTACTTAAACAAAATTTACAAAAACAAGAAATACTTACAGAGCTTAATTTACTTAATTTCCTCAACATCTGGTGTTGATCTGAGATAGTCTATAAGCAATCTTCTTTCTGCATTCTCGAGTTCTATCTGCATAATCTTCTTAATCTCTTTAAGTTCAGAATCATCTTCACCAGTCTGATAAATTGCAGATCTCAGAGAATATATTTTGTTCTTCCTCATGTCATTACCCAATCTGATAAAATGTGCTTTCTCTGACTCTGGATTAAAATCTAAAACAGCTATACCCATATTTGTCTTCAATCGAGCACTATTTTTCTTCATATCAACAATCTTCCCATTATAATCTCTATACTTCGGAATATACTCACTTGTGTATTTTGCACCACGAATTGCCATAGCTTTCAACATCTTATTCTTTAGCACATTAGCAGCTTGCTGAGTCCTTTGATTTTTCACTTTGAAGAGATATAGAACATATTCCAATTCTTCCCATAGATTCAAACCAATATCATCCTCATTAACTTTATACACGATTCCATCAGCCATGAAGTACAACAGAAAATCTTTCTTCAAACTCTTTTGATGAATCAACTGTACTGATTCTAGTCTGTCCAAACTCTCCTGTGTAACACCTTGTCCTGGAACAGCCAGTGATAAAGGATCTAGAGGACTAGTATTCACTCTAATTTCTCTTTTCGAGCCCAAAGCAGATGTATCTCGACTTTGCTTGGACATATAAGCTCTGCCTTGTGGAAAATTAGTACCTCCAGTCTTTAGAGTTTGATTAGGAATAGTTGGTTTTGCAAATATACATTTGCATCTGAGTAGACAATGGTTTCTGTACAACTTGTGTAGCAACAGAGATTGTATGCACTTTCTTCGAAACCTTTTCTTCTTCACCAATCTTACCTTTCAGCTTCTGTTTAGCATCTTCTGTTGGTTTCCTAGACAATAGAACATTCTGATTAGCACCAACATTTTCTTTTATAACAATGCCTTTTTGAACAGGCCTAGGAGCTTTTTCATTCTTCTTTAACTTTCCAGACTTCAAAGCTTTTTTATGTTCTTCTTGTAAATTCTTCTCCTCAGCTTGAATGTCTTCAATTGTAACTCCTTCTTCATTCTCTTCAAGAAACAATCTTGCAGCCAATTCTTCATCTGTCTTTGGATTGTTAGTGAATAACAAACTCTTTGTCTTTGACGTACCCTGAACATCAGTATTTATTCCATCAGACTTTATAGAAGACTTGCAAGATCTCAGACTCATATTTTTATCAGCTTTTGATTTTAATCTCTTCTCTTGATCATTTGCTCCTCCATCTTCAGCACCATCCTTCTTAGTCAGAGTTTGAGATTGCCTGCATTTTAACTTAGCACCTCTCTCCCCCTTTTTGACATCATCAGGAATCAATAAAGATGTGATCAATTCTAATGAATTAGCAATAGAGTCAATCTTCCTCAGTATGTATCTCAACAGTAGGTATCTCCTTAGAAATCACCTCTGGAGCTTCAACATTTACATCTTCATCTGACTCATCAACTATCAACCTTCTCTTCTTTGGTTTAGGCACCTCAGCTGCCACGTCTTCACCAGAGTTTAAGAAATCAGACCTTGGTACTCTTTTCTTTTTATCCCTGACAGCTCTGTGCTTGGTTTTACCTCCACTCTTTGGTTTATCCTGTGAAGGTGATGGATTTTGTTTAGAGTTTGAAGGTTGAGGTTGAGTTTGAGTTTGAGTGGGTGTTGGTTGAATTTGTTCAATATTTGGCTCATCATTTTCAGGTTGAGAGGGTTGAGGTTGTGTTTCAGTGTTTGCATGGTGAAAGTGCAGGCTCAGGCTGTTGTGGTTCTCGAGGTTGATTTAAGAAGTTTTGAAGAGCAAGGGGCAAAATCAAGGCAGGTAGATCCTTGTTTGCATCCTTGTTGGTCAAATTAGAGAATACTCTCTTATGAACTTTAAAAGCCTGAATAACATCTTCCCTAGAGATTTCAACCTCAGACAGACAAGCAGAGAATAGTATTTGACAAAATCGAGAAAAATAAACAGTGGTACTAGACTCTGACAATCTTTCACCTATATTCATCAAGACAAGTCTACCAAAATCAAAATTACCACCATAAAGAAGAGCATACCTGATTTGAAGACTGTCAGTAGGAATAGCATCCCAATTGGTGATTTTCTTTCCAAAAGCCCTTGTGATGCAATCGAAAAAGAAACTCCACTCCTTTCTCAGATTTGGCCTTTTCACTGAACCAAGTTTTGCTAAAGGTCCTGAATACCCAATTTACTGCAACATCTCTCTTAGATATTTTTCATCAACAACACTGTAAGTAGTGTGTGTTTAAAACCCAAAGCTTCTCTGACCGTCGTTGGAGTAATGACATACTCTGTGTCCTCAAAGGTGAAAATAATTGAAGGAGTCCCATTCTCTCCTCCATCATCATAAGTTGCTGTCTGCCAGAAAGTAGCAATATATGTAGCAGAGAGCTTTGTTGGTTCGACTAGGGATCTACCAATCTCCTAATCCAACAAGAAGTTTTGAATTAGATGAAATGCCTCAGGAACGTCCTCAATATTTAACGGAGCTGCATAGTGGTTAGGTACAAACACTAACCCACGAGCGTTAAAAGCTTTGGTGGCCATGAGATTAGATTCGAGAAGAAAATATCAAAGAAAAAGATGTGTATGAAAGGTGTTTGCAAAAATGTGCAAGTGAAAGAACAAAGTAACTGTGAATGGTTGTGTGCAAAGAGAATACCGGTGTGCAATAGAATGTGAACCGTTTATGTAAAATGATTAGATTTGTAATTAAAAATTAAAATCAAATCGTTTTAACATTAATACACGCAACCAATTTCTTGTGTGAGTGGGACACGATTCTTGTTAAATGTGTGTGTGGGACACGTGGTACACATTCAATGGAACAGCTTTTTACGCTCAGTAATTATAGCAATAATTACTGCTACTCTCTCTCCTATTACCAATACACTTTAACACTCTAATACTCATCAACAGTTGGCAATTATTTATCTCATTTTTCAAAAACTCTTTTTACCCCAAGTATGTAAATTGTCTGAAATAAAATATACCTTAGAGTACAAGACAAAATTTGTCAGTGTTTGTCAATTCTCCAACTTTATTATCATAACCCTTTCAAAAACTGCACAGTTGTGAATTTATGTGTGTGTATAGCAGAGTTTACTAGTTCAATATTTTGAGCATCTAATTTTTCACAAAATCCATAAAATAAATCAGTAAACACTATTTGCACAAACTCTCATAGTAAACTCTGAATGTATGATGAATGCTAAACTCTGTAGTAATTGATATACAGTAACTCTGAACTAACTTATACCCCCCTTCTAACTAATCTAATTTTTTTTAATCAGAGGTTGGAACTAGTCACCAAAAATCCTATAATTTTAGCTCTTATCTTTTTGATAAGTTCCTGGGTCTTTGTAACACCCCCAGATCCGGGGTCAGGGATCTGGTCGTTACGGTCTCAATATCCATCCACAAAACCAACATAATTAAATTACAACCTTGTGACCCAAAACAACAACATAAAACACACCCGTTATAGTCCCAGAGATGAAATCAGAGTAACCATCATTATTATTAATCATAAGTTTGAGTTCTTACAACCCAAAGAATTACAATTTTACCATTACATATTCTTTGCCATCCATTGGTATATGCCATATAATAAATACATTTGATGATCAAATGCTAATACTAGCCTACTAGAAACTGCATCCTCAGCAATGGTAGCTATGACCTCAGCGGTTAATCCTCTTACGGCTGACACCTGCCTATGCTGGGTACGCCTTACGCGGCCATCTAATCTAGCTGTTGTTGTGATATAGATAAATAAAGCAAGGGTGAGCAATAGCCCACCTAAAAGAATATAACTGAACAGTAATAATATATAACAGTTCAAATATCTTTGATACCATATGCCATGCATTAACGACTGTAGTACCAATATAAGGTATAAGATGAAGTTACAAGGTAACTCAAAATATAATTGTTCCGTGGAAATATCTGCTATGTCAAAGATAAGCAAGATATTATCAATTTTCGTAATAGGGGAACTTGCAGGGAGAATATTACGATTCCAGTTCAAACACTTTTCAACCCTACCAACAATGATAATGTTGCAGATAAATTCCCAATTTGGAAGATGAACTAATATGGGAGCTTGCCGCGCCAGGAGCCACAACATTTACGATGATCAGTCGCATGTCATGCTCCCCATCATTTGTTCTCTACATGTAGAAGGAAGCACCGACGGATCGCCCACCCTCTGGAACCCCCCGGCCAACGGTTGGGCCATTGCTGGACCGGCGCCACTCGGCTACTTACGCGTCTCCTAGTTCGAATAACATCCATAACTCTGAAACATAAAGTTCGTCCCCCTTTCCCCAAGTATAGTACTTGTTGATAGGACTCCACAAAGTAGTCGTATCTAATTGGAAAGGAAAATTTCACCAATATTTCCCAAGCTGATGCTTGTTAATAGATATAAACTTGTTCCATCAATCTTACCCCTCGAGCATTGAGGTGGTAACCAACACAGATTCATATCAATGTTTGAAAGAATCAAGATGTGAGTGACAAGATAGTTTAGCAAGAACATGATCGGGCAGTCAAATAAATAACATCTCTCAAGTGAGGTCCCCTTATATGTTTTTGGAAGTTGAGCGAGTATTTAAATCTTCTTATAAGATAGATTCAAATGAAAATAAAGTTTTGGGAACCTCCCCTTGATAAAAATAGTCATAAAATACCCCGAAATATTTTACACCATATCTGAAGGTGAAAGATAATCTTTGAATAATATAAATCATTATAAAAAAAATTTAAAAGAATTTAAATAAATATTCCAAGAATATTTATTAAGTCATTAGTAATTACGGAATATTATTAAATCATAATATTGCTCTTAAGTGATCCTCAAATGAGTATTTAGAATTATTTACTAAGTAATTCTCTTCTTGAATGAATATTCAAATAATATTCATTTAAATAATTAAACTCAAATAATTATTTAATATAATATTCACTAAATAAATCAAACCTTAAATGAATATTTGAAAATAATATTCATTTAACAAATAACATTCCAAATGAATATCCAAATAATATTCATTAAACAAATAATATTTTAAATGAATATCCAAATAATATTCATTAAACAAATAATTTTCTAAATGGATATCCGAATAATATTCATTTAGTAATCAAAACTTTAAAGGAATATTCGAAATAATATTCCTTGAGTAATTAGTACTTACAAAGAATACTTTTAAAATAATATTTATCAAGTACATAAACCTTAAATGAATATTCGAAAGTAATATTCATTTAATGAATCAAATTCCAATGAATATCAAAGTAATTATTCATTAAATAATAAAACTCTAATGAATATTCAAAAATAATATTCATCTAATATTTCTAAACTGAGATAATACTCAAATAACATTTCTCGAAAGATTTCCAAGTAGTTGATACTTTTATGGAAATATAAATAATGTTTAATAATAACATTCCTCAAAATTAATACTACTCTGTCGCTGGAATCCCTCCGGGTTTCCACGACTATCTATATGTCACAAAATACCGACTCCCGGTTTTATATTTAAAGAATGAATGTATCGTACGCCCTTCACTAAGGGTCTTAGCAAAACAATCCTGCTTATAATTGATAATTCATATCTAGTCTATAAGCCAATATCAATTCAGGGAACAAGTATTCTAATATACTTTGAAAACAAACATGCATGCTATGGCATATGTATAGCAACAATCGTATATATTATCACAACAACAGTTCCAAGGTATTGGAAACTTGCCTAGTAATCCTATAGGGGTAGTGTGCCTCGTGTCAATCCAGTGATCTATAATTAGTCACAATAACCGAGGTCAATCACTTAACACTTTTTAAAAGGCTAAGTATAACTTAACTTAAGTCGAAACACGTTTTCGAGTTATCTCGTTAAACACCCCTTAGTGCAATTCTCTTTATTCACGCTATGACCCATCATTCGTTCGCTACTAAGACACGTCGTCATACTTACACTTTGTATATACTTAAGTCATGTAAGTTTTTAGGTCGGTCATTTACGAACCAAGATTATACCTCGAGATTCATCGCCTCGTTTTCTAAGTCATTTACCAAAGTCATAACCAAGTATGCTTTTAGGGGTTCGTTCGCATTTAACCTTGATTCGAACATTTTTATAAAATCGGAAAACGATCCATTCGACATGTGGTTTTCTCCCACACCTTCCTTTTTACTCCTAATATGTAATTATCAAGATTTGCCACTGATTTCGTACTATTAAAGGAATCCAAATTCAGTTACGAACTTTCATTTACGGTTTCGAACCACTTTTACGAATTTAATCATAACTCTTAAACCGTAAGTCCATTTCATACGAACTTTATATCAAAACGAAGATTATAACATAATCTAGCTTTTCATGGCAAAATACGAAACTGGACAGTGAGTTTTATCAACTGTGATGCTCGGTTTCTTACGGTTAACGAAATTTCGGCATTATAACGGCTATAAATCGAACGTTCTAAAATTCACAACAATCAACCCAAGCCACACCGGGCATCTAAACAACTTATACACATGATATTCATCTTAACAAGTCCAAGAACATCATGCTTCACCATAATAATCATCATGTTACCAAAGTCACTAAATCACTTAACTAATCATGCTTATAACATCATTAAGAACATAATACTCTAAAATCATCAAGAACAAGCATAATCTCAAAGTAAGATCTAGGGTTTTTAAGACTTATACCTTCCTTGGAGTATGATCTAGCCTTACTAAGCTTGGTATGATCCTTGGATAACCTTAAGTTAGCTAAGATCAACCATGAAAACAAGAAAATCCAAGATTAGTTCAAGAAAACACTATTCACCATCCTCTTAAATCATTTTTTTGAAAATGGAAAAAGAGGAGATTGAAGCTAGGATTTTTAGGAGATCATTTATATGAAATTTAAGTCTCACCATAAACGTTTCAAGATTAAACAATGGTTGGAAGTGGGATTTCTCCCTTTGAATTAAGCAAATGCCGAATATAAAAAAAAGAGTTGGTGTTTTTGCTTGGTTACTTTGACAATAATGCATAAAGTGAAGTGTCTTGGATAATATCTCATCTTATCTTGCTTTAATAAAGTGATGATGCAAGGGATAATGTTTTTGGATGAGTATGTGTTGATATTTAAGTGGTGGAATGGTAAAGAGATGCCAAGTACTAGTTGATCTCTAATGGTGTTAGTTAGTAATGCAACTAGCTTGGTTTCTTGATCTTATCTAGCATAAATTGATTATGTCACCTTCCACTAGCTCATCACACCTTTTGGTTCTCTGCTTGTTCTTTCGTCCGATTATTGCTCAATCCGATTGATCGTTCGTAGGAATATCTCAAAGATTTCTAGTTATGGTTTTACCGGAAACCTTCTTAATAATTATAATACCATTCTCCATCTTTCTTAATACTTCTCAAATTTAAATTCCTTAAATAATTCCTCAAGTCTTGCAGTGTCCAGAGAAATCTCGGAGAAAATAAAAGTGCTATTTTTCTGAATCCGATGTCATTTACATACACTTATTTCGCCCCTGAATCATGAATACGAACTCAGAAATCCGTTCTGAATACTTCTATATAGCGTCGTCTAATAATATTCTTGTTTCCACCAAAAACACTATTCATTCTTTATTCCATATTTAATCCTTATATTAATAAAAATGTCCTTGTTCCCTTCCGGGCATTCCTTAACCCTTTTTACGGAACCACTGGACTAACAACAGATATTGATTTGGATTACACAAGAATATCTCCTTCCTCTTTGGAGTGTCATAACTTATTTCTTAGGAGATAGATTATTCTAATCTAGATTGTCAACCCATTGCATTCTTCATGACATATAATCATTTGAGTCTATACCCATTCACATTCATTGTTAATACCTTGAAGTCGGAGTCACTGTTCATTCTTTCATCAATATATAAAAAGTTTTAATTCTACCAAAAATTCGGATTCTTACAGTCTTCCTAGTCTTTGACTAGTCACCAAAAATCCTATATTTTCAGCCCTTATCTTTTTGATAAGTTCCTGGTTCTTCCTAGTCTTTGAATAGTCACCAAAAATTAAAGAATTTTAGCCATTATCTTTTTGATAAGTTCCTGGTTCTTCCTAGTCTTTGACTAGTCACCAAAAATTAGAGAATTTTAGTCCTTACTTTTTTATAAGCAAGTTCCTGGGTCGTCCTAGACACAACATAATCTCAAAGGAGTTCTAACAGCCTATATACAATTGCTTTGGGGGTAGACTAATAACAGCATCTAACTAAATAGAGTTTAACTAACAGAGTTTAGAAGTCATCAACATCAGAAGTTATTCATGAGAGGCAATGCACACAGCATTTACAGACTCAGAGTCTAGGATAGATAAACTAAGAGATGCTATAAATATGGAAACAATATCATGCTGTGTTAATTTTCTACACAGTCTAAGATTAGATCACAAATAACTTAAAAGGATTCATGATTAATTACTGAGAATCATGCTTCATACAGATTTCTTCATCGATGTTTATGTTCAGACAAGAACATTATCAGAGTTTATCCAACATTTTAACAGTGTATGACCTACTGAGTATTCTAACAGTTGTATTACCACATCAAGGTATACTAACAGTGTTTAATAACAGAAACATAATCACAGAAACATGAGCAACAGATTGTATAAGTAAATTTTGAGTCTAACCAGTATCTCTAGTCGAAACTAGAGATCATTCCTAGTTCATTTACCAGCCTTGTAAAGGTAGCTTCACTCAATGGCTTGGTGAAGATGTCTGCAAGCTGTTGTTCTGTAGATACAAAATGAAGCTCAATATTTCCTTCCTCCACATGTTCTCTGATAAAATGGTACCTTATGCTGATGTGCTTGGTCATTGAATGCTGTACTGGATTACCTGTCATTGCAATAGCACTTTGATTATCACAGAAAATAGGTATTTTACTGTACCTTAATCCATAATCCATCAATTGATTCTTCATCCACAAAATCTGTGCACAACAGCTACCAGCAGCAATATACTCTACTTCAGCTGTAGATGTAGAAATTGATTTCTGTTTCTTGCTGTACCAAGAAACAAGTCTGTCACCCAGAAATTGACAACTTCCACTGGTGCTTTTTCTGTCTATCTTACAGCCTACAAAGTCTGCATCAGAGTAACCAAGTAGCTTGAAATCTAATTCTCTGGGATACCACAAACCTAAAGTTATGGTACCCTTGAGATACTTAAGAATTCTCTTCACAGTTGTTAGATGTGGTTCTCTGGGATCTGCCTGAAACCTTGCACAGAGACAAGTTGCATACATGATGTCAGGTCTGCTTGCTGTCAGATAAAGAAGAGACCCTATCATGCCTCTATAGCTTGTCAGATCTACTGGAGCTCCTGTGTCTTTGTCCAACTTTGTCGTTGTTGCCATGGGAGTTGTTGAAGATGAACAGTCAAGCATACTAAATTTCTTGAGAAGATTTTTGGAATATTTTGCTTGATTTATGAAAATCCCATCATCTGTTTGCTTAACTTGTAGGGCCTAGAAAATAACTAAGCTCTCTCATCATGCTCATTTGATACCTGGACTGCATGAGTTTGGCAAACTTCTTACAGAGTTTATCATTAGTAGACCCTAAATTTATGTCATCAACATATATCTGAACTAAAAGCAAGTCACTACCAGATTTAAAATAGAACAGGGTCTTATCAATTGTACCTCTGTTGAACCCACTTTCTAAAAGAAATTGAGCCAGAGTTTCATACCATGCTCTTGGTTCCTGCTTAAGTCCATAGAGTGCCTTATCTAGCCTGTAGACATAATCTGGATATTTGGGGTCCACAAATCCTGGTGGTTGTTCAACAAACACTTCTTCTTCAAGCTTCCCATTAAGAAAAGCACTTTTTACATCCATCTGAAATACCTTGAATTTCTTATGAGAGGCATATGCTAGAAAAATCCTTATTGCCTCTAATCTTGCAACTGGAGCAAAAGTTTCATCATAGTCTATTCCTTCCTGCTGTGAATAGCCTTTTGCCACAAGTCTATCCTTGTTCCTTGTAACAACTCCCTCACTATCAGTTTGATTTCTGAAAACCCATTTAGTACCAATAACAGATCTATTCTTTGGTCTTGGTACAAGGGTCCAAACTTCATTTCTTTCGAATTCATTTAACTCCTCCTGCATTGCTGTTATCCAGTCAGCATCTTTAAGAGCTTCTTCTACCTTCTTTGGTTCAGATTTAGACAAAAATGCATGAAATAGACATTCATTTGTTGTAGCACTCCTTGTCCTTACTTTCGCATCTGGATCTCCAAAAATTAAATCAGGTGTATGAGATTTTTGTCCATTTCCTTGCTGAAGGTAAATGACTTCTATCAGTATTTGATCCTCCCCCTTGATCCATGCTCTCTTGATTTTCTTGTTGCCTTTCTTCATTCTCTGAGGCTCCCCTTAAATTTGACTGCTCAGAGTTTGAACTTTCAGAGTTTGAGTCATCAGAGTTTGATCCAGATCTTTCAGCTGACTCACTTTCAGTATTTGAGTCATCATTTTGAAGTGATCCTTCATTTTCCCCCTCAACTGGTTCTCCCCTTGGTTCTGGCTGAGAAGTTTCTTCAGTGTTTACTAGTAGAGGTTCAGAGTATGCTTCAACAGAGTTTGTCAACTCAGCTTCATCAGAGTTTACTGAATCAGAGATTAAATCTTCATTTTCAAAGCGCAATTGATCATGTTCATCTGTACATCTTCAAGTCCGATGATTTTCTTGTCATCAAATGACACATGAATTGACTCCATAATCACCTTGGTTCTCAGATTATAAACTCTAAATGCCTTAGTTGACAGTGGATAGCCAACAAAAATTCCTTCATCAGCTTTTAACTCAAATTTGGTCAACTGTTCAGGATGAGTTTTCAACACAAAGCATTTGCACCCAAAAATATGAAAATTTTTCAGGTTAGGCTTCTTTTCCTTCACCATCTCATATGGTGTTTTCCCATGCTTGTTGATCAGAGTGGCATTTTGAGTAAAACAGGCAGTTTGAACTGCTTCTGCCCAGAAATAGGTTGGCAATTTTGCTTCATCAAGCATATTTGAACTGCTTCTGCCCAGAAATAGGTTGGCAATTTTGCTTTATCAAGCATAGTTCTGATAGCTTCTATCAAGGTTCTGTTTTTCCTCTCAACTACACCATTTTGTTGTGGTGTACCAGGTGCAGAAAACTCTTGCTTCACTCCTCTGTTCTTGCAGAATTCTTCCATTGTTGCATTCCTAAATTCAGTTCCATTATCACTCCTGATTATTTTGACTTTGTTATTTGATCCTTTGTCCAGTAGCTTTACATGCTCCATCAGAGTTAATGCAGTTTCATCCTTCTTTGCTAGAAAATACACCCAAGTGTATCTGGTGTGTTCATCAACAATGACTAAAGCATATTTCTTTCTTCCAATAGACAAGACATTCACTAGTCCAAACAGATCAACAAGTAGAAGATGATAAGGATCAACAATTGAAGATTCAGACTTGCTCTTGAAAGATGACTTTATTTGTTTAGCCTTTTGACAGGAATCACACAGGCCATCAACATTTAATAAAGACTTTAGGAGTCCCCTTACAAGATTCTTTCTTATTAACTCATTGATGTTGTTCAGATTCAAATGAGAGAGTTTCTTATGCCACTTCCAACTCTCTTCACTAGACATTCTTGTTGACAGACACAAAGCTTTTCCATCAGAGTTTGTCAACAACTTTGATTCATAGATATTATTGCGCCTGTGTCCAACTAGAACAACTTTCCCTGTAGATTTACTGATAACTTCACAGTATTCAGGTTGAAAATCTACATGATATCCTCTGTCACAAATTTGACTCATATATCATTTCCATTCTCATATATCATTTTCATTCTCATATATCATCACCTTTAAAAATATATATGTCATAATACTTTGATAATGACTCAGACATCTCCTCTGTATTCAGTGAAATCAAATACGCTCTTATATAAAATATTCCATCTATTTTAAAAGTATTAAATAATAATCAAATAATATTTATTAAATCACAATTATTTAAAAATAATATTTTTAACATAATATTATAAACATATAACTCTAGATAACAACTGATACCATTCTTTCATATCTCTTTAAAAAATAAAGTATATTCACTCTATCCATATTCGTATCCATATCCATAATCCATTTTCAAAAATCTCAGTAAGCAGGGAATATATCCCTAATCATCTCATCATATAAGATTCATATATTATCCACCAAAACCATTTCCTTTGAACATAAATAGTTTATCAAAATAAGGATAAAAGAAATCTTGCTCCCTTTAATCAATATCTCCACTCATATTCATATACATCTCCCTTTAATTTCCAAAATCAGGAAAACAAATTCTTAGCAATATAATAATAATAGAATCACATATATATTCCATGAAATCATTTTTCTTTGAAGATAAATAATTTTTCAAAGTAAAGATAGAAGAAATCTTGCCTCGATCACTAAGTCCCAGTGGTATGACCCGTTGTTCGTCCTGAGTTTCTATAAACACGAAAAGGATCATCGTTAGAATACTACATCCCTTACTCACTTTACCTTTATATAAAAATACCCTTGACACTTAATATATGATTAACATATTATTAATAACCCAAGTGTTCCAAGAACCAAACCATTTTAAACTCGATCAAAGTTTCAGTGTTTTTCACCATTTCCCATAACAACCACACTCGACTATAAAAATTCTCAAAAAATATAAATTTCGAATTTTCACCAAAAGGTCAAGGGGTAATGCTTCTCTGATCACCCTACTATATCCTCACAAAATTTCATAATTCTTACGAATGTCTAAGTATGTTAATTATAGCCTCAAAGTTGACATAATTGCATTTTTTCGGTTTCTGAACCACTTTCACTAAAACGTACATAACTCGTTAACCGTTAACTCAAGTGATGCACCGTTTTCGCGTGCACGATCTAGGAAACATTTAGAACAAAACCATGTAAAGTATTTTTCCAAAACCACAGAAAATCTGTCCGAAGTTACTGTTCACAGAAGGGTAGTTGATGAACAGTGATTTCGCGTAACTTTCATTAAAACTTTGATATCTCCTAAACCGTTCATCAGATTTTGACGTACTTTATATCAAAATGATCTATGAACCAAGTTCTATCTTACCATGATCAGTTGGTACCTTTTAATGACCTTTAACAGTTTGAAACTCTGTCTTAAAAATAGGGCAGTTTTTGTTCTAACGAAAATCGGGCATTATAACGACTATATTTTCTCACTTACCATATTTTCACTCCTCCAATCCATCATCCCTCACATATACCATTCCCTACACCATGTGGTCATCATACCAACCATGGTTACAAGCACACACCACACTTCCATATCCAATTAAATCACTTGTAAACACACATAACATCATGATTTCATGCTTAATATTATCATTAACATTATCACTTTTGATCTTTTAAATATTTTAATATCATTTTAAAACTCACGTAAGTGACCCCATACTAATATACACACACCAGTCATTTGCTCAGAGAACAACATCCACAATATTAAAAGTTTAGAGTTAAGCAGTTATTACAAACCCAGAATCTTACTAAGTACATTGTTGAATAATACCTCTACAGGAAGCATTTCAACAATCAAAAGTTTATTATACAGCTTACACACTTAATGTACATAAGTCTACCAATACCCATCTATCTATCAGCTACCTCGGGGATAGGCGCCAGCACTCTCTCAAAAGCCCTTACCCTCTTCCGGGGTGTAGTACGAAGTATCGGCATCTGCCCTAGCTGTTATATAATTAAATAGCAAGAGTGAGCTATAATAGCTCAGCAAGATAAATTTTTGTAAACTAGCATCAATGAAAGTATATATATATATTAATAAACAGAAAACCCATCGTAATCCTTAAGAAAAGAATTAATTCTTACTTATTAAATACACCATCCATGTTTCTTTATAAAAAAAGAAATATAAAACAATATAATATCGGTTTCTCTTCTAATATAACATAATATCAGTTTCTCTTCTATAACAAGATAATAATCAACACATCATCTCAGTATAATATCTCAAGATAATATAACATTTGAAATAAATCTCTCAATATAATCTTTCCATTTCCTTTTATACAACAATTATATAAAAATAAAATAAAATCAGTTTCTCTTCAATCCATAAAACACTTCCATAATTTCATACCATTTTTCCTTTTTCAGTATATAAAACTGTAACCATTATCAATTCTTTCTTTCAATACTTTGGGGATTCTGCTAGCGCCAGATACGTAGGACGATGATCAGTCGTCTAACCGTACCTGCTCTCTGTTTACTACTAGTAGAAGGAATGTCAATCATCCCTGGAGGAAGGCTACCTGCTACATCATCATTCAGCAACTCTTGGGCCGTAATAAATATTGAATGATGGACTGTGCCGCACACAGCCTCTTACGTTTTTTGTTGCAATGCCGGACTGTGCCACTTCCACACAGCCTCTTACGCTTACTGTTGCAATCCCCCCTTTTCAAATCGTTATTCCATTTATAAAACATTCTTCTATATTTTCCATTTTTCATTTCCATTTCCATATATCATTCACACTTATCATTTCCATTCTCATATATCATTTCCATTCTCATATATCATTTTCATTCTCATATATCATCACCTTTAAAAATATATATGTCATAATACTTTGATAATGACTCAGACATCTCCTCTGTATTCAATGAAATCAAATACGCTCTTATATAAAATATTCCATCTATTTTAAAAGTATTAAATAATAATCAAATAATATTTATTAAATCACAATTATTTAAAAATAATATTTTTAACATAATATTATAAACATATAACTCTAGATAACAACTGATACCATTCTTTCATATCTCTTTAAAAAATAAAGTATATTCACTCTATCCATATTCGTATCCATATCCATAATCCATTTTCAAAAATCTCAGTAAACAGGGAATATATCCCTAATCATCTCATCATATAAGATTCATATATTATCCACCAAAACCATTTCCTTTGAACATAAATAGTTTATCAAAATAAGGATAAAAGAAATCTTGCTCCCTTTAATCAATATCTCCACTCATATTCATATACATCTCCCTTTAATTTCCAAAATCAGGAAAACAAATTCTTAGCAATATAATAATAATAGAATCACATATATATTCCATGAAATCATTTTTCTTTGAAGATAAATAATTTTTCAAAGTAAAGATAGAAGAAATCTTGCCTCGATCACTAAGTCCCAGTGGTATGACCCGTTGTTCGTCCTGAGTTTCTATAAACACGAAAAGGATCATCGTTAGAATACTACATCCCTTACTCACTTTACCTTTATATAAAAATACCCTTGACACTTAATATATGATTAACATATTATTAATAACCCAAGTGTTCCAAGAACCAAACCATTTTAAACTCGATCAAAGTTTCAGTGTTTTTCACCATTTCCCATAACAACCACACTCGACTATAAAAATTCTCAAAAAATATAAATTTCGAATTTTCACCAAAAGGTCAAGGGGTAATGCTTCTCTGATCACCCTACTATATCCTCACAAAATTTCATAATTCTTACGAATGTCTAAGTATGTTAATTATAGCCTCAAAGTTGACACAATTGCATTTTTTCGGTTTCTGAACCACTTTCACTAAAACGTACATAACTCGTTAACCGTTAACTCAAGTGATGCACCGTTTTCGCGTGCACGATCTAGGAAACATTTAGAACAAAACCATGTAAAGTATTTTTCCAAAACCACAGAAAATCTGTCCGAATTTACTGTTCACAGAAGGGTAGTTGATGAACAGTGATTTCGCGTAACTTTCATTAAAACTTTGATATCTCCTAAACCGTTCATCAGATTTTGACGTACTTTATATCAAAATGATCTATGAACCAAGTTCTATCTTACCATGATCAGTTGGTACCTTTTAATGACCTTTAACAGTTTGAAACTCTGTCTTAAAAATAGGGCAGTTTTTGTTCTAACGAAAATCGGGCATTATAACGGCTATATTTTCTCACTTTCCATATTTTCACTCCTCCAATCCATCATCCCTCACATATACCATTCCCTACACCATGTGGTCATCATACCAACCATGGTTACAAGCACACACCACACTTCCATATCCAATTAAATCACTTGTAAACACACATAACATCATGATTTCATGCTTAATATACACTTAACCACTAAACTAACTATAAATCATCATAAACTCAAGATACTAAGGGTTCATGAACTCCATACCTTCCTTGATGCTTTAACACTCTTAGTAAAGGCTTGTAGTCCTTGAGAAGCCTTTATATAACCTTATAACACCTTAAACTAACAAGAAACATCAAGAACATACTTAGAATTTTCGGAGTTTCTATAACCCAGCTGAAAGAACATGAAAAACGAGGCCCTTACCTTACTTTTCTGGACAAACCGTTTGAAATAAGAGTTGTATATTAGCTCAAGGGCTTTCTAAAAAGCTATAGAACGCAAAATTTGGCTGAGAAACGAAGGAGATATGCTTGATTTACTAACCTGTTGTCTTTTTGGCCGAAAATAAGAAAAGTGTGGAAGATGGAGAGATTTGGTGTTGGCTAGCTCTTATCTAGCTTGGTCTTGATCATTCTAGAGTTTAGTAGAAACTTAGTGAAGTTTATAAATAATTCCCCCATGTGAAGTTACCAATTTACCCTTAATCAAGAGTTAGTGGAAAATGATGTCACTTGGTTAATCTTTTAATCTATTTCTTGATTTTTCCTAAGTAAATGGTAATAACCTTGGTTGATGATAATGTAATATGTATCCTTGTTGTATCAATAATCTTGGTTGTTTTGTTTCCGTATTCGTCTAATTGCGATTCGTTTCGAATATACCTCATTATCCAAGTGGTTCTGAAATTGTTTAACAATTCATTTTCCCCTAGCATTTCCTTGCTTTGATAATCCCTTGGCTTAACCTAACTTCACTATTTCCTCAAGATATAAATCTTTTTAATATTTCCATGCTCCTTAATGTCCAATAAAATAGAAACTCATTCGAAATCAAAATCCTCAAAATCCATATTCAAGAATTTCGGAAATCCATCGTCGTTTTGAGTCACTCATTTTCTTAGTACAACACTAATGTGGTTTCTGTTTACTCATTTTCAATTTCAAATATAGAGTATCTACACACCATTTTCCTAAATTCCTCAAAATCACTATTCATCTAGGCACTGTAGCCTTTCTAAAAGTTAGGGTTATTATAGTCTTCCCCCCAAAAGGATTCCGTCCCGGAATCACGTTGAAAATATCGATATTACGTTTCCCACATAACACCTTCAAATTCTCACATTACTTCGTCCATCTTTTAGTTCTTCCATAAACATCTCTATCTTGTTTGTACAGAAATACACCAACATAAAGTTGCTCGTCATTCATCAAAACGCCCTTTAGCTTTTCAATAGCAGTACTTTCACTATTTTTTTCTTGCAAATCCCCTCCTATATTCTGTCATTCTATCTTATCTCATCTCTCCTTCCTCTTTTGCCTAAGGGTATCGGCCACCACATTGGCCTTCCCTGCATGGTAGTGTATCTCACTATTGTTTAACTATGTTTTGATCTCTATCATGACATAAAATATTAATACTCCAACATTTGTATATATCACCTCTGTAAAATTTTCCAGAAAATAAGTTATAATAATATTCCTTGAAACAATTGTAAGAAAATATTGTTTATAATATATATTTCCTGTTCGTACTTATACAAACATATACTTTCCTTTCATCCTTGAAAAATATTCGCGCGCTTTCCCCAATACTCTTAATCTCCTTTTTATAGAGTTCTCTGACTCTTAACAGATATTGATTTGGATGACACAAGACACTTTCTTATATCACCATAGTTTACTTTCTCAAAGATAGATTATTCTTTTCTATATTATCAGTCCATTTACACCATTCATTGACTTAGTCGATCCCTAACCAAACATTTACACTTAAGAGGTTAAATTAGAGCGTACCTGCAATTTCCTCCGGATACCTTATCCCATATGTCTATTGTTCACTATACGCTCTTTACATCTTGCTGATCCACCTTAATTCCTTCATGATGTACTATCTATTCCACCTCTGAAATTTCCCTTTATTATTCTCATCAAAATCTTTACCTCAAGTTTTACTCATTCACGCCTTTTGGATTAATCCTTTGAATACTTAACATCTTTAATCTCTCTCTGCTATTTAGGGTATTAGTCACAATATTGGCCTTCCCCCACTAATAGTTATTGCACCTTGAAATCCTTCATTAATTATCCCCACTTCCTTTGTTTATCCTTATTCTGACTCTATCCTCAAAATACACCTTACTCTCAATAGTAAATCTCAATTATGCCTTAAAATTCCTCATATTTTTTTCCTTTTACTAATCATCAAATATACCTATTTCTTCTCATGAATTTCCTTCCTCTCTTATATTGAAACGCTTCTAGCTCTAATTATCTCTTATCGAAATTTCCCTTGGAATCTCCAGTTCCCTTGTATAATCACATATACTCTAAACCTTGCTTCCATTATCCCATCCATTAATGAAATCTTCTATATTCGAAACAATTTATAGAATTTAAGAAACTTTGATTTGAAACGAACCCAGAAACAAGCAAGGGTCCCACAACAATTTATAAAATTAAGAGTTTTAAATAACTTTTATTTGAAATAAAAAGGATATCTGAGAAATCAATATAATGGAAGAACCTGTATGTCACACAAAGGAGGGCGTCCCCTCCGACTTTCAATCACACAGACAGATCGTCCTTGTGTATACATATAGGGTTGTTCCTCTTAGTTGTAGTAAAAATATAAAGAAAATTTAAATCAAAATGATCAATACCATCTTCCGAAAGTAATCTTAGAGGAATATTTTGACTAAGATAGATAAAATAAAATTTTGAAACACATCCCCAAGGGTACCAGAAAGTTTTTCAAAGATACTGACACTTAATGAATAATTACCCACTAGTGGAGGAAAATTTGAAACTCAATAATATAATTTAGCAGGGCTTTAGGAGCTTGAAAATAGGTACCGTTAATAGACTCTGCCCAATTGAAAATTCCAATAATGGAAGGTTTTCCTCAAATACTATTTATATCTTAGACTGCGTACTCTCCAAAATTTCTTAAATTTGGCACTCACCATGTAGCCTTAACCTATCGTCTGCTACTCCCAATTATTCATTTACTTAGTCGTGACTTGGCTCGATACTCTCTGCCTTAATCCATAATAGAACACAACCTTCTAATCGATATACTTATGTAATGTTGATCGTTTTATCTTGACAATGCTCCGGTATCAAGGACCCTTTTAAAACTATACTTTATAATTGTATATTCTAACATACCACTTATACTCACGAGATTGTCTAACGTACACTTCCCGATACATCAAATATTTCCTTTCTCATATCAATCCCGTGTGCTACATAAGTTTAACACTTTTAGCATAATAACCTTTTCATTTAAGTCAATCTCGGAACTTCTCAGTCTGTCTTGGTCCTTAAGGTATATCTTGGCTTTACCGACAAATCTCAGTTTCACCATTTCATCTCCACAATCAATTGAAACAATCAGTGTCTGTTCACCAATCCACTTACAATATTTCTTCGAACTCCCTTAAACACAAGAAGACTTTAAATACCCTTAACTTTGGCTCACCAATCTCCTCTCCCTATACTAAAACATAAATTTTTATTAGTAATAATCTATAAAATTATAATCAATACTTAGAATAAACGCTTCGTTCGATAAACCACCCTTGAACTCGATGTGAGTTCATATTTTATATCATTACATATATATCTATATGTGTATATTATTATCACTATTGTTCCTGAGCATTATGACTCTTAGCTCTGATACCAAACAGTGATAGCCCCTATTTCCGGGGTCAGACATCCAGGTCATCACGCTCCAATTTCCATTCATTAACATTATCACTTTTGATCTTTTAAATATTTTAATATCATTTTAAAACTCACATAAGTGACCCCACACTAATATACACACACCAGTCATATGCTCAGAGAACAACATCCATAATATTAAAAGTTTAGATTTAAGCAGTTATTACAAACCCAGAATCTTACTAAGTACATTGTTGAATAATACCTCTACAGGAAGCATTTCAACAATCAAAAGTTTATTATACAGCTTACACACTTAATGTACATAAGTCTACCAATACCCATCTATCTATCAGCTACCTCGGGGATAGGCGCCAGCACTCTCTCAAAAGCCCTTACCCTCTTCCGGGGTGTAGTGCGAAGTATCGGCATCTGCCCTAGCTGTTATATAATTAAATAGCAAGAGTGAGCTATAATAGCTCAGCAAGATAAATTTTTGTAAACTAGCATCAATGAAAGTATATATATATATTAACAAACAGAAAACCCATCGTAATCCTTAAGAAAAGAATTAATTCTTACTTATTAAATACACCATCCATGTTTCTTTATAAAAAAGAAATATAAAACAATATAATATCGGTTTCTCTTCTAATATAACATAATATCAGTTTCTCTTCTATAACAAGATAATAATCAACACATCATCTCAGTATAATATCTCAAGATAATATAACATTTGAAATAAATCTCTCAATATAATCTTTCCATTTCCTTTTATACAACAATTATATAAAAATAATTTAAAATCAGTTTCTCTTCAATCCATAAAACACTTCCATAATTTCATACCATTTTTCCTTTTTCAGTATATAAAACTGTAACCATTATCAATTCTTTCTTTCAATACTTTGGGGATTCTGCTAGCGCTAGATACGTAGGACGATGATCAGTCGCCTAACCGTACCTGCTCTCTGTTTACAACTAGTAGAAGGAATGTCAATCATCCCTGGAGGAAGGCTACCTGCTATATCCTCCTTCGGCAACTCTTGGGCCGTAATAAATATTGAATGCTGGACTGTGCCGCACACAGCCTCTTATGCTTTTTGTTGCAATGCCGGACTGTGCCACTCCTACAAAGCCTCTTACGCTTACTGTTGCAATCCCCCTTTTTCAAATCATTATTCCATTTATAAAACATTCTTCTATATTTTCCATTTCCATATATCATTCACACATATCATTTCCATTCTCATATATCATTTCCATTCTAATATATCATTTCCATTCTCAAAATATATATGTCATAATACTTTGATTATGACTCAGACATCTCCTCTGTATTCAATGAAATCAAATACGCTCTTATATAAAATATTCCATCTATTTTAAAAGTATTAAATAATAATCAAATAATATTTATTAAATCACAATTATTTAAAAAGATTTTTTTAACATAATATTATAAACATATAACTCTAGATAACAACTGATACCATTCTTTCATATCCCTTTAAAACATAAAGTATATTCACTCTATCCATATTCGTATCCATATCCACAATCCATATTCAAAAATCTCAGTAAACAGGGAATATATCCCTAATCATCTCATCATGTAAGATTCATATATTATCCACCAAAACCATTTCCTTTGAACATAAATAGTTTATCAAAATAAGGATAAAAGAAATCTTGCTCCCTTTAATCCATATTTCCACTCATATTCATATACATCTCCCTTTAATTTCCAAAATCAGGAAAACAAATTCTTAACAATATAATAACAATAGAATCACATATATATTCCATGAAATAATTTTTCTTTGAAGATAAATAATTTTTCAAAGTAAAGATAAAAGAAATCTTGCCTCGATCACTAAGTCCCAGTGGTATGACCCGTTGTTCGTCCTGGAGTTTCTATAAACACGAAAAGGATCATCGTTAGAATACTACATCCCTTACTCACTTTACCTTTATATAACAATACCCTTGACACTTAATATATGATTAACATATTATTAATAACCCAAGAGTTCCAAGAACCTAACCATTTTAAACTCGATCAAAGTTTCAGTGTTTTTCACCATTTCTCTTAACAACCATACTCGACTGTAAAAATTCTCAAAACATATAAATTTCGAATTTTCACCCAAGGTCATAGGGTAATGATTCTCTGATCACCCTACTATATCCTCCCAAAATTTCATAATTCTTAAGAATGTCTATGTATGTCAATTATAGCCTCAAAGTTGACACAATTGCATTTTTTCGGTTTCTGAACCACTTTCACTAAAACGTTCATAACTCGTTAACCGTTAACTCAATTGATGCACTGTTTTCGCGTGCACGATCTAGGAAACATTTAGAACAAAACCATGTAAAGTATTTTTACAAAACCACAGAAAATCTTCCGAAGTTACTGTTCACAGAAGGTTAGTTGGTGAACAGTGATTTCGCGTAACTTTCATTAAAACTTTGATATCTCCTAAACCGTTCATCAGATTTTGACGTACTTTATATCAAAACGATCTATGGAGCAAGCTCTATCTTACCATGATCAGTTGGTACCTTTTAATGACCTTTAACAGTTTGAAACTCTGTCTTAAAAACAGGGCAGTTTTTGTTCTAACGAAAATCGGGCATTATAACGGCTATATTTTCTCACTTTCCATATTTTCACTCCTCCAACCCATCATCCCACACATATACCATTCCCTACACCATGTGGTCATCATACCAACCATGGTTACAAGCACACACAACACTTCCATATCCAATTAAATCACTTTTAAACACACATAACATCATGATTTCATGCTTAATATACACTTAACCACTAAACTAACTATAAATCATCATAAACTCAAGATACTAAGGGTTCATGAACTCCATACCTTCCTTGATGCTTTAACACTCTTAGTAAAGGCTTGTAGTCCTTGAGAAGCCTTGATATAACCTTATAACACCTTAAACTAACAAGAAACATCAAGAACATACTTAGAATTTTCGGAGTTTCTATAACCCAGCTGAAAGAACATGAAAAACGAGGCCCTTACCTTACTTTTCTGGACAAACCGTTTGAAATAAGAGTTGTATATTAGCTCAAGGGCTTTCTAACAAGCTATAGAACGCAAAATTTGGCTGAGAAACGAAGGAGATATGCTTGATTTACTAACCTGTTGTCTTTTTGGCCGAAAATAAGAAAAGTGTGGAAGATGGAGAGATTTGGTGTTGGCTAGCTCTTATCTAGCTTGGTCTTGATCATTCTAGAGTTTAGTAGAAACTTAGTGAAGTTTATAAATAATTCCCCCATGTGAAGTTACTAATTTACCCTTAATCAAGAGTTAGTGGAAAATGATGTCACTTGGTTAATATTTTAATCTATTTCTTGATTTTTCCTAAGTAAATGGTAATAACCTTGGTTGATGATAATGTAATATGTATCCTTGTTGTATCACTAATCTTGGTTGTTTTGTTTCCGTATTCGTCTAATTACGATTCGTTTCGAATATACCTCATTATCCAAGTGGTTCTGAAATTGTTTAACAATTCATTTTCCCCTAGCATTTCCTTGCTTTGATAATCCCTTGGCTTAACCTAACTTCACTATTTCCTCAAGATATAAATCTTTTTAATATTTCCATGCTCCTTAATGTCCAATAAAATAGAAACTCATTCGAAATCAAAATCCTCAAAATCCATATTCAGGAATTTCGGAAATCCATCATCGTTTTGAGTCACTCATTTTCTTAGTACAACACTAATGTGGTTTCTGTTTACTCATTTTCCATTTCAAATATAGAGTATCTACACACCATTTTCCTAAATTCCTCAAAATCACTATTCATCTAGGCACTATTGCCTTTCTAAAAGTTAGGGTTATTACACACTTGTTCCAGTAACAAATTTTCTAGATGGAAGATGTGTTCTAATTTTGACTTCATTTTGACACCTAAGTTCATCTTTCTTACAATAACCTAAACCAACTGTGTCTGACTGAAAAACCTCATGAGTGTCTTTTCCAGAATGAGTCCAAGTTTTAATTATGTGATTTGCTTTCTCCAATTCAGATTCTAGTTGCCTATTTCTTCCAAGCAACTCCTGTTCTAGATAAACAACATCATCTCTTTCTTTCTGAACTTGTTGCATGTTAACAAGTTTCTCTTCAACAAATTTATTTCTTTCTTAAAGTTCAGAATTCTCAGATTTGATCCTCTCATTCTCTAAAGTCTGATCCCTATAACTGATATGTAAGGCCTTAAGATAAATTCTCAATTCAAAAATATTATCAGTATTATAAGCATAGGTAGTTGGGGTACCTTGTTTTTAGAATCTTCAGATTCATTCTCAAGAGAAGCCATGAGAGCATAGTTAACATCCTCATCTGAGTCTGAAGTGTCTGCCCAGTCTCTGTCTTTTGTGAAGAGTGCTTTTTCAGTCTTACCCTTCTTACACTCAGGAGCATAGTGACCCATCTCCTTACACTTGTAGCACTGAATCTCAGACTTGTTTTTCTTCCCAGATTTGGTATCCTTTCTCTCAGACTTTCTGAAACTCTTTCTGTCAGAATTTGAATCTCTCTTAGAGAACCTTTTTCCCTTCTTGAAGTTCTTGAAACCCATCTTCTTGAAGGTCTTCACCATCAAAGCAGCCATTTGCATCATTTCTTCTTCATCATCCTCAGAGTCAGATGATTCATCAGTGTTTGAGTCAATATCAAAATTTGATGACTCACTTTCAGAATGTATGACCAAATCTTTTCCCTTTACTTTCTTCCTTGATGCTTCCTTCTTCAAGGGTTTTTCTTAAACCTTAAGAGCAACAGACTTTGTCTTCTTGCTTGATCTCCTATTTCTCTGTTCCATTTCCAGTTCATGAGTTTTGAGCAACCCATAGATTTCATCAATCTCAGTGGCAGCAAGATAATAATTATCTCTTATAGTGGTTGTCTTTACATCCCACTTTCCAGGTAGAGCAAGAAGAAATTTGAGATTTGAATCTTCTAGATCAAACTCTTTATTGACCAATGACAGATCATTGAGTAGCTTACAGAATCTGTCAAATGTTTCTGTAATGGTTTCTTCAGATCTAGCCTCAAAATGTTCATACTCCTGTATGAGTATGTTCCTTCTGTTCTTCTTGATAGCAGCAGTTCCTTGACATCTAACTTCAAGGGCATCCCAAATTTCTTTGGCAGTTGAGCAATTAATCACTTTGTTAGACATAACAATGTTTAAGGCACTATGAAGTAGATGTCTAACCTTTGCATCCTTAGCAATAGATGAAATATCCTCAGGAGTCAGATCTTTCTTCTCCTTTGGAACTAATTCAGCTTCTTGACCAGCGGTAGCAACAGATAACTTTGTAGGCTTATGAGGACCTTCATAAATTATGTCAAGATATTCTGGATCTGTAGCCTCCAGAAACATGGTCATCTTCACCTTCCAGATTGAATACTCTGCCGGCCTGAGAATAGGAACACTAATTTTCTCATAACGACTCACAGTAGTAGGTTGAGCCTTCTCAGTACTAGCACTAGAACCTGATGGAGGAGGTATCTCTGTCATTGATTATAGTTGTGTGTGGATCTTAAACTGTATATAGTAACAGATCTGCTCTGATACCAATTGTTAGGCCGAATACACAAATATAATCAAGTTTGTATGAGCGAATAACAATTAACACACGTTTAAATAACTAAAAACTGTATGGAATTAATAACTCCTCTCTCAGTGATGTAAAATATCACAGAGAGCTGCTTAGGTTACAATGAAATGATAATACGTTTCTTGATACCCTTCTAGGGTTAACCTAACTGTATTTATAAAGATATACAGCTACAGTACAATCGATAATTGATACTCCTATAAATCAGCTATACAAATGTTATCAATTATGATTGCTACACGTCTTCTTAGTCATCACGATGTCTTTGACAACTATCCAATCTTCAAAGATATCGCTTCCATAATTATCTTCAATTATTCTTCAAACTCTGATGATGACCAGTAGACGTTTCCTCCTGACAGAGTTTAGCAAACTCTGTCGAGCTTCCATCTATCAGAGTTTAATTAAACTCTGACCGCTTCCAGCTTCCAGTTAAACTCTGATGAATCTCTGTAACACTTAAACACTGACATTATTCACATCAATTATATTTAACAAAACTGATGAACCTTAGCACTATTGTGATACACAAATTCACTATCACCTAACTTAGTAGTAATCTTCTCAAAAAGATATGGAGCATCTACTACATCAGTAATTAACAATTCTTCATTACCTTCAAGAATTGTAGAAAGTGTTTGCCTTCAACTTTGACCAGGTGACAAAAATTGTTCTTTTGTCAGGATTTGAGATTGGACCATTGTTCTTATTGTCCTTTTACCAGATTCAGAAACATGAGTTGACCGCTTGGTTTGAGTTTGAGATGAACTTCTCCTTGTCATCAAAGCAGCATCAGAGGTTTCTGTTCCATGTACTTGAGCACCACCATCCTTTCCAGAAGTATCATCATCCTTTCTTACAACTGGATTCGGTGTGCATTTTGTTTTGACTACCTTATCCCCCTTTCTGACATCAGACTCCTCATCAATAAAGAATGATAAGATGAGTTGGAGAGTTTCGTCAATATTATTGACTTTAGAAGACAAAGCATCAACTTTATTCTCTACAGTGTCCATCCTTGTGTTGACAGCAGTGCTTAAACGTTGAAGTTGATGAGAAGTAGCAATCGCAGAATAATCCTTGATAAACTGAGCATGAAACTTTTCATTGTCAGACTTGACAGAATTAATTTCATCTTTCAGACCTTTTTCCAAAATAGTAGTAGTCTTCAGATGAGCTTTGAGATTGGGATCAAGCTTAGTGGCTATATGACTGGAATGAAATAAGGCATTATTGAAATTTATATCAGCATTGGGATGATTCCAGTTAGTATACCATTCAGATCTCTGTACAGCTTGAATATGCTCAGGAATTAGATTGCTATATTCTCATCTGATCTCAACTGGAGCAGCTGTAGACTTACTCATAGATTCCATAAACCTGCTAGAAGAACCATGAGCAGACCCTAGACTTGCTTTCATAACAGCTTTCAGTTGAGCTGCTTCCGGATCATCATCTTTATCATCTGAGCTATCTTAATTAGCCTCAGGTATTCTATCATCGACATTATCTTCAGGATTCATGACACCTTTCATTTTTAAATCAACAACAGATGGAACTGGTGTATCCTGAAAACCTGCATTGTGAGTAGAAACAGTTCCTATATCTCTCTGTTCTTTTAAAGAGATCTCATCACTTCTCACAATGTTACCTAAGTTACTTTTAATAGTAACTACTACCTCACTTGAAGTATTCAACTTTTCACTCTTTTCTACCTCTCATTTTGCCAGTACAGGAGACTGCCTCTCTTCACTTTTCTTTTTCTCTAATTGTTCACTCTCATTCTCACTAGAAAGGTTCCGGCTCAACAAATTCGAAGAAATAAGAGGTGGCTGAGAGGAGTGGTCTGAAGTCATACAAATAGAGGTATCCCTTGTCTCAGGTCTATCTTTAATCATACTATCAGTAGTAAAAAAAGTAGAGATAGAAGTGTTACCTGATGAAGTAGTAATAGATTCCATTGGCCTTGAAGAAATTGGCTCAATGAGCAAAAGAATACTTGGATCAGAAGTACTTGCATCAGGATTGACATCTGCAGCTATAAAATGACTTACATCAGTATTTGCTACCAATGGTTCTTGTGTAGTCTGAGGTTGTGAAGCTTTTTCAACACTTTAAGTTAAAGGTTCTTGTGTGCTTCCCTCAAATGTAGTGCATGTGAGTAGATCATTACATTCAGCAATATGCTTATCATGAGCAGCTTTATCTGCTAGACTTTGAGCTAAGTCAAATTCAATTTCAGAAGCCCCTTGAGCATTGTCAAGAAACTCTCCTGCTGATGTGATTTTGCCTGCATCTTCACTTTGAGAAGATGGTTCTTGTGTGGTAGGAATATTCTTGTCTTTACCTTCCCTTTGAGAAAATGGTTCTTGTGGGACTATTCCTTCAGAAGTGTCTGCATTCACACTTTAAGTGGATTGTTCTTGTGTGACAGGATCTGCAATAGCTTCTGAACTCCTTTGAAGTTCAGGTTCTTGTGGGCTTGATCCTTTCAGAGGTGATGATGTCCTCTGTTTCTTCTATCTTGCAAAAACTTTTGTTGCGGCTTGTTGTTGCTCATAGAGAGGTGGTGGTTGTTGTCCAAGCTTGATAGCAGTAGCAACTACCTATTCTAGTGACATTCGAAAAGTTCTCTTCTTTGGAGAAGCAGATGCTAGAGAATCAAAAATCTCAATAGTCTTCACATGTGAGTTGTCAGGAGTAGTAGTTGCGTCAGGAACTGATGATCCATCAGGATTGTTAGAGACATCAGTAATGATCTCTATATCATCAGTAAGATTCTATGGCTCCATAGGAATAAAATATCTGCTCTTGTTAAGTAGCCTTCTCATTTTCTTTGGCTTTTCAGAAACAGCCATTTCTTTAGTAACAACAGTAGGAACTTCCTTTTTCTTTAATGCAACTGATAGAGGCAGTTTATCAGACTCAGAATCATTCTTCTGACAGAATTTCCTATTTTCTCCTGTTTTCTTATACACTCCTAATTCAATCAATGACTCATCAACCTTAGGAACAGGTTTCTCCAAAACCAAGACCCCTTTTTCACCCCCTTGTGACTTCATTTAAGTGTGGGTTGGAGTGGAAAAATCCTTTGACCCTGATTGCCTTCCAGACACATTATATCTAGCTGATTTCTTAGATTTTACAACTGATGCCTTTTGGGAGACACCAAAGGTGGCTGACTATTTAGTAGAGTGTTTGGGTTATGTGCTTTGGTCAGAAACATGATGTGTGGTGTCCTGTCTCTTAGCACCAGTAACTGGTCCAAGACCATCAATAATAGACCCATAATGAGTAGACATTCTCTTTGACAAAAGAAGCCTGACCTCATTAGGTTTGAAAGTATTATTACCTTCAAAACCATTTACCTTATTACATTTAAGCAGAGAATTAATATTGTTAGCAGAAATCTTAAAGATAGGCAAAACTGTATCATTCTTAAATTCGACATTGGGACATAAGTGAGAGAATTTCAATTGAATCAATCTAATAAAACAGACATAACCATATTAATCTGTTTTTCTATCACTTAATGTGTAACACCCCCAGATCCGGGGTCAGGGATTTGGTCGTTTCGGTCTCAATATCCATCCACAAAACCAACATAATTAAATTACAACCTTGTGACCCAAAACAACAACATAAAACACACCCGTTATAGTCCCAGAGATGAAATCAGAGTAACCATCAATATTATTAATCATAAGTTTGAGTTCTTACAACCCAAAGAATTATAATTTTACCATTACATATTCTTTGCCATCCATTGGTATATGCCATATAATAAATACATCTGATGATCAAATGCTAACAACTAGCCTACCAGAAGCTGCATCCTCAGCAATGGTAGCTATGACCTCAGCGGTTAATCCTCTGACGGCTGACACCTGCCTATGCTGGGTACGCCTTGCGCGGCCATCTGATCTAGCTGTTGTTGTGATATAAATAAATAAAGCAAGGGTGAGCAATAGCCCACCAAAAATATAATTGAACAGTGATAATGTATAACAGTCCAAAATATCTTTGAAACCATATGCCATGCATTAACGAACGTAGTACCAATATAAGGTATGAGATGAAGTTACAAGGTAACTCAAGATATAATTGTTCCGAAGAAATATCTGCTATGTCAAAGATAAGCAAGATATTATCAAATTTTCATAATAGAGGAACTTGCAGGAAGAATATTGCAATTCCAGTTCAAACACTATTCAAACCTGTCAACAATGATAATGTTGCAGGAAATTTCAAACATTGAGAGATGAACTAATACTGGAGTTTGACGCGCCAGGAGACATAGTATTTACACGATGATCAGTCGCATGTTATGCTCCCCACCTCTTGTTCTCTACATGTAGAAGGAAGCACCTACGGATTTAATTGTCTACCGCCCTCTGGAACCCCCCGGCCAACAATTGGGCCAATTGCTGGACCAGCGCCACTGGGTCACTTACGCATCTCCTAGTTCATTTCACATCCATAACTTTGAAACGTAAAGTTCCTCCCCCTTTCCCCAAGTATTTTACTTGTTGATAGGACTCCACAAAGTAGTCGTATCTAGTTGGAAAGGAAAATTCACCAATATTTCCCAAGCTGATGCTTGTTAATGGATATAAACTTGTTCCATCAATTCTTACCCCTCGAGCGTTGAGGAGGTAACCAAACAGATTCATATCGATGTTTGAAAGAATCAAGATATGAGTGACAAGATAGTTTAGCAAGTATAGGACCGGGCAGCCCAATAAATAACATCTCTCAAGTGAGGTCCCCTTATATGTTTTTGGAAGTTTGGACGAGTATTTAAATCTTCTTATCATATAGATTTAAATAAAAATAGAGTTTTGGGAACCTCCCCTTGATAAAATAGTCATACAAGACTCTAAAATATTTTGCATAATATCTGAAGGTGAAAGATAATCTTTGTATGATATAAATCATTATAAAAAGAATTTAAAAGAACTTACATAAGTATTCCAAAAATGTTTATTAAATCAATAATACTTGAGGACTATTTTTAAATCATAATATTACTCGTAAGTAATCCTCGAATGAATATATAACATTATTTATTACATAAATCTCTTCTTAAATGAATATTCAAAATAATATTTATTAAATAAATAAAACTTCCAATGAATATTCAAGATAATATTCGATAAATAAATAAACTCAAATAAATATTTAAAATAATAATCACTAAGTAAATCAAACCTTAAATGAATATTTGAAAATAATATTCATTAAAGAAATAGCATTCTAAATGAATATCCAAATAATATTCATTCAGTAATCAAAACTTTAAAGAAATATTCAAAATAATATTCCTTAAGTAACTAGAATTTCAAATGAATATTTTAAAGTAATATTCATTGAATAGATAAAACATTAAATGAATATTCGCAAGTAATATTCATTTAATGAACAATATTCTAAATGAATATTGAAATAATATTCATGAAATAATAAAACTTTAAATGAATATTCGAAATAATATTCATTTAATAAATAATATTCTAAATGAGTATTCAAATGTAATATTCATTCCATAACCAAAACTTTAGAGGAATATTCGAATCATATTCCTTAAGTAAATAGAACTTCAAATGAATATTCTAAAATAATATTCATTTAATAAATAACACCTTAAATGAATATCTGAAAGTAATATTCATTTAATAAATACTATTCTAAATGAATATTGAAATAATATTCATGAAATAATCAACTCTAAATGGACATTCGAAAATAATATTCACTAAATATTTCTCGACTGAGATAATACTCAAATAACATTCCTCGAAAGATTTCCAAGTAATTAATACTTTATGGAAATATAATTAATGTTTAATAATAACATTCCTCAAAAGGAGTACTAATTTGTCGCTGGAATCCCTCCGGGTTTCCACGACTATCTCTATATCTCAAAATACCGACTCCTGGTCTATATTTAAAGAATGAATATTATATACCCTTCACTAAGGGTCTTACAAAACAATCCGGCTTATAACTGATAATCCCCATCTAGTCTATAAGCCAATATCAATCCAGGGAACAAGTATTTCAATAGACTTTGAAAGTAGGCATGCATGCTATGACATATGTATAACAACAATCATATATATATATTATCAAAACAACAGCCTTTAGAAAGGATTTGAAACTTGCCAGGTAATCCTATGGGTGTAGTGTGCCTTGGTTCAATCCGGTGATCTATAAATAGTCACAACATTCGAGGTTAATCACTTTAACACTTCGAAAGGCTAAGTATATATTTAACTTAGGCTAAAACACGTTTTCAAATTATCCCGTTAGGCAATTCCTAACATAACCCTTATTAATACCGTTATAATCCGACACTCGTCCGTTATCAAGGCACGTTATTGCACTTATACTTAATGCTTAAGCACTGAAGCAATTAACAAACAAGGCACTACGGGGTTTTCCTAGACTCATACGAAGTCCATGTTAATCAACGAACTCTTAAGTCGTAAGTTTAGTCCAAAACACTTCTCGAATCCATCCTTAATGTCGGATCTTTCGTACATCTCACTTAATCATTTATAGCCTCGTTCTTTGCAGCAATATGTTGTCTTGTTAATTCTTAACAAGTTTAATGTTTTAGTCGACTCGAGATTCCTCTTTTAATCTAGCCAAAATGGGTGGCCAAAGTAGTACCCCTGAATTTTCTGAGAATCACTATTCCGTGACTCGCACTTCAACACTTTTAATAAATCACTGGAAACGTATTTAATTACGAAACCACTTCTAAAATCATCTTTCATATTTGTAATATTTATCATAAAATTTCCAATTCGAGGCAACAGGTCTAGATAGGTGAAATGTATTTTCGAAGTTCAGTCAACTATGGATTTTTACTATTCACACCTCTTTCACTAAAACGTTCATAACTCGGTAACCGTTAACTCAAATGACGCACCATTTTCGCGTACATGATCTAGAGAATGTCTAGAAGGTAGCTAACTCAAAATGGGACTTAGGTCAGAAGATTAAATTTTCGTATTTTTGCCAAAACAGGGCAGGAGCTTTTGGTGAATAGTGTTACCTCCGAAAAGTGGTTTCTTCGCACTTAACCTCGATTCGAACATTTTTATAAAATCGGAAAATGATCCATTTTACTTGTGGTTTCCTCTCACGCCTTCCTTATGACCTCTAATATTTAATTACCATGATTCATCACTGACTTAGTCATGTTAAGGGATTCCAATTTCAGTTACGAACTTTCGATTACGGTTTCAAACCACTTTTACGATTTTAATCATAACTCCTAAACCGTATATCCGTTTCACACGATCTTTATATCAAAATGAAGCTTGTAACATTATCTAGCTAATCATGGCAGAATATGAAACTGGACAGGGAGTTATATCTACTGTCAAATTCGTTTTCTTAAGATTAATGAAATTTCGGCATTATAACGGCTATAAATCGAACGTTCTAAAATTTACAACAATCAACCCAAGCCACACCGGGCATCCATACATCATTTACACATGATTCTCATCTCAACAAGTCCAAGAATGTCATGCTTCACTATAATAATCATCATGCTACTTAAATTACTAAACCGCTTAACTAATCATGCTTATAACATCATTAAGATCATAATACTCTAAAATCATCAAGAACAAGCATAATCTCAAAGTATGATCTAGGGTTTCAAATGGTTATACCTTCCTTGGAGTGCGATCTAGCCTTACTAAGCTTTGTTTGGTCCTTGCCTAGCTTTAATGAACCTTAGATCAACCAAAGAAACAAGAAAATCAAAGTTAGTTCTTGAAGAACACTATTCACCCTCCTCTTTAATGATTTTTTTTAAAAATGGAAAAAGAAGAGATTGAAGCTAGGATTTTTAGGAGATTACTTTTGTGAAATATAGGATTCACAATAAAAATTACAAGATGAAACAATGGTGGGAAGGTGGACTTTGATTCTTGAATTTCCTTGTATAGCCGAATGGGGCAAAAAAAATGGAGAATGGAGTTTGCTTTGCTTTCTCTTGGTTTAATCTCATCCAAGTTGAATTATTGTGATGAGAGTAAGATAATATATTGTCAAAAAGCTACTTTAATAAAGGTGTGACGTAATGAATGATGAAAATGAAGAGACAAGTGTTGAAGATTGGATGGTTTTTATGTAACTAGTGGTTTGATCTTTGCTAAGTGCTAGTTAATCTTTAACCATGCTAGTTACTTATGTAACTAAGTAGTTACTAGATATTTTCTAATGGCACATGCATGCATCTTGCCTTCTCTGCTTGATTCTTTGTCCGTTTATTGCTTAATTCGTTGATCGTTCGAGGGAATAACTCATCCGTTTCTAGTTAGGGTTTTACCGAAAGTCTTCTTAATATTTATAATACTATTCTCCATCTTTCTTAACATTTCTCGAATTTAAATTCCTTAAATCCCTTTAATAAATCCTTATGTCATTCAGTGTCCAGGGAATTCTCGGAGAAAATAAAATTGCTGTTTTTCAGAATCCGATAGTCTTTACATACACTTATTTTCCCCTCGGATCACTAATACGATCTCAAAAATTCATTCCGGGTACTTCTGTATAGTTTCGTCTCATAGTATTCCTATTTCCATCAAAAACACTATTCATCACTTATTCTCTTTTTAATCCTGGCACTTAGAAAATATCTTTGTGCTTCCTCAAGCGTTCCTTAACTCTTTCATGGAACCTCCGTACTTGTAACCGATATCAATCTGGATGACATGAGTGTATCTATTTCTCTCTAGGGAATCTTATCTTAACTTTCTAGGAGATAGATTATTCTAATCTAAGTTATCATCCAATAGCATCCTTCAGGACATATAACCTTGGGATCTACATCCTTTCATTATTCATTCATTAAAACCAGTACTACATTGTAGTTGTAACCACTGCTCATTCTTACATCAATACATAATAAAAAGTTTTAATTCTACCCAAAAATCTGGGTTCTTACAGTCTCCCCTCCTTAAAAGGATTCCGTCCCGGAATCAGGTATAAGACAATTGGGTACTTGTTGGTTGTTTCGCTTTCCAATTCTCTGGTCGATCCTTACACATTCCAATCTTTTCAAAGCACATTGTACTGGTGTTACAATACACCCTTTATCCGTTCTATCAATTCTTTGATACTTTCGTACAACACATTATCCGGTATGCGCTCTTGTTCGGTCTTATACTATTAACCTTATTGGTACGTGCAGTGACTTCGGTATCACTATGGCGCTACGAATTCGGAGATAACCTTACTCGTACTACGTTCCTGATCACCTTTACATTCGCAATCTGGATCTATATATATTGAAGTGGAATTTTTTTTTTATTTTAGAGATCACTATGATCAATGAACATTTGTTATATTGCATAGTTAGTATAGAAGGGGGCCAACCTTTAGTACTTGACAAGCAATTAAACAATTAATGGCATTCCACTTAGACTTCTATCACACAGACAGATCGTCACGTAGCAGTACCTCCCCTCCTTAAAGGGTTGTCCTCCTCAATTCAGAAGAATATGAATAAGTGAGAAGAAAAGAGAAGAATTTCAAGGATTTGTAGAAAATTTTTCATGATTGAAAAATATCATATTTTACCTCTGAACCATAGAGGTTTGTCAAGGAAGAAGATAATCGTAATCGTATTAAATACTACTTTATCGTAATCTCGTGTGTCAACATATTATCGATGTTCTGTCCATCTTTCTATGGACCGTCATATCCTAATCAGTATTTCAAATATCATGTTATTCTGTTAGGAATAATTCATAAGTTGTGATGTTAAGAATAGAATTTACACATTATACTTCTTGTAATCCTGATCTTATAAAGGATTTAGCACTGTATATAGGTTTTATGTGTAAAACAGTTATCTGTATAGTTTAGTCAGGAATGAACAGTGTATCGGAGACTACATGTCAGGAACAGAGAGCAAATCCTGATGACGGTCCAATACTGATGGTTGATCAGATACTGATGCAGTGTACAGATCCTGATATCAGTCATGTTACTGATGATGTCATTATAGATGCTACAGAAACTGGCAAGTGCTATAAAACAGGATCGTTGTTTGAAGAACAAGCAAGAAGACATTATGAAGGAAAGAGTTTTCTATTGAAGGAAACTATCGACTAGAAGGCAGAACATTGTCATGTATAGATTATATCTTTCTGTTATTAGTTGATAGGTAGCATTATAAATACTCTCTCAATATCATTGTAAAGAGCGACGAAGTTGTAAGTTCGAGTGCGTAGCTCTGTATAAGGTTTGTATTCGAGAGTTCGAAACAAACAGAGAGATATTTGTATTGTCAGCAGCTGCTAAAGGTATTGTACACCTTTGGTAGAGTTTGTATTTGATCTTATTAATACAAACAAGAGTTTGATTCATTCGTTTATTCTTGTTCATATAATCAAGCAAAAATCAGACACGATTATATAACTTGTATTCAACCCCCCCCCCTTCTACAAGTTATTCGAGTTAACAATTGGTATCAGAGCAGGTTGATTTCGAATAATCATAAAGATCTGCAATCATGTCTGGTTACAAGGATGGGAATACTAAAATTCCTATGCTCAAGAGAAACGAATATACTCTATGGGAAGTAAAGATGTTGCATCATCTGGAAGCAACAGATCCTGATTATCTTGACAGAATCAGAGATGGACCTTTTGTTCCAACAAAGGTCGTTGGACAAGCAACTGTTGATGGTGTGGTTGTTCCAGAACATACAGCAGAGAAGCCAAAATCTGAATGGTCAGATAAGGACAAGGAGAATGCTCTCAAAGATGCTAAAGTGAGAAACATATTATTCAACAGTCTTGATTCTGTTCTCACTAACTATGTTCTCTCTTGTAAAACTGCTAAGGATATATGGGACAATCTTAAGGTTCACTGTGAAGGAACTAAGCCTGTCAGGAAGAATATGAGGACATTACTTATACAACAGTATGAGTACTTTGAATCCAAGTCTGGTGAGTCACTTACTGATACCTTTGATAGGTTTACAAAACTCATCAATGAGATGGCCATGCATGGTAAATATTACGACTTGGAGGACATGAATACAAAGTTCATGAAAGCTTTGCCTGATTTCTACAATGAGAAGATATCTGCAATTGAGGAAGCTAATGATCTGGATGAGATTTCATTAGAGGCAGTATATGGAAAATTGAGAGCTTATGAACTTGACAAGCAGCAGAAGAAGAGCAGGAGTGAAGGAAAGATGAAGACTATTGCACTTACTACTCAATCTGAAGTTAAGAAGCTTCCTGAAGAACAGCATGAAGAGATTGCTGTAAAAAATTCAAGGAAGAAGAAAAGCAAAGAAAGTTCTGAGTCAGAGACTACTGATATGGACTCTGACAACAATGATTCTGAATCTGAGATGCAAGAACTCTTTGCTATGTTTGCTAAAGCTTTCAAGAAAGGAAAATTCAACAGGAGAAGATTTAGCAAAGGACCTTTTCAAAAGAAGGAGGAGAAGAAGAGTGACAAAAGCAAAAGTACAATTGTCAAGCTTGATAAGGCCAAGATCAAGTGCTTTAACTGCAGCGAGCTTGGACACTTTGCTAGTGAGTGTAAGAAGCCTAGGAATTCAAGAAAGGGTAATGCACTTATGGTCACACAGAAGGATTGGGCTGATTCCAGTGACTCTGAAGATGAATTGGATTATGACAACATTGCATTGATGGCCAATAGTTCAGACAAACCTGGATCTCCAAAGAAAATTTCTCCATCCTCTGTTAAGGTATCACTTCACTCTCTTGATTCATTTGATAGCTTAAATTCTGATGAAATTAGATCTATCCATGCTGAGTTTAAAAATCTTATGACTAATTTTAGAATTCTTACTTGTGAAAGAGATGAACTTAAGGTTAAGAATGATAAATTAGTTGATAGAAATAATTTTCTTGAATCTGAATTAATTCAAATGGAAGAATACAAGTTGATTTCTGATAAAGCTAAGCATGATTATAGTGTAATTCTTGAGGCTTATGACTATGTCAGAAAAGAACTAGAAGAAGAGAGAGATGTGATTAAGACCATTAACAATTCCAGTAAGAAGACAATAGAAATCTTTGAGAGTGGAATTCGTGGTAAGGTTAATGGTTTAGGTTTTGATAAGGCTAGACAAGAAGAAAAAGTAGCTATTGTCAATGATGATAGTAAGGTAGAAGCTAACACATCTAAATCTGAAGGTAAGAAAATTGTTTCTGAACCTAATCATGTTAAATTTGTTGATTCAAAAGGTACCCCTGTTGTACACAAAAGGATTAACAATAGTTATTCAGATGAGAAAGTGTTAGAGAAACCTAAGAATGTAAACATAGGGTTTCTGTCTAAGTCTCAGTTGAAACAGAGATTAGATGATCTTTCAGAGTCTAGCAAGATTAAGAGAAATAGGAATGGAAAAGAAGGTATTAACAAAGAGAATAATTACAAGAATGTACCTGATGCACCTAGGAAAAAATGCTATAAGTGTGGAAATCATAATCATTTGGCCCTAGACTGCAATCAAAAACCTTCTTGGAAAACTGAGTCCAGATTCCCCAAGACTCAGAAAATTCAATACCAACCACAAAAAGCTTGTTATCATTGTGGTAGTTTACTTCATTCCATTTACATGTGTAGAGAATATCATGAACTGTATTATGACTATTTTTCTTTGAAATCTGAAACTCCTAGTCACAAACAGTTTGTGAGATCAGAGTCTAAAGTTGACTCTGCAACAGGTAAAATAAATGCAAAATCTTCAAAGTCTGTTGTCTCTAAATCTAGTAAGAAAGGATCCAATCAAAGTTGGGTCCTAAAAAATTCTAACTAGTTACTTTTTGTTTGCAGGGCACAGGAAAGAAGCATTCAATTATCTTGGACAGTGGATGCTCTGGACATATGACTGGAAAGAAGCCCCTGCTTACAAAGTTTGAGAGGAAAGCTGGCCCAGTAATATCTTTTGGAGATGGCAACAAAGGAGAAACTCTGGGATATGGCTCAATTATTTTGGGGAATGTCATCATAGAAAATGTAGCACTGGTTGAAGGCTTGAAACATACTCTTTTAAGCATAAGTCAACTGGGTGATAAAGGTTACAAATCAATCTTTGACAGAGAAGGATGCAAAGTCTTGAATATGCAGAATGGAGACATTGTTCTAACTGGTCAAAGACATGGTAACATATATGAAGCTAGCTTAAGTGATACATCTAAAGGAATTGTTAGATGTCTCTACAGCAAAGCAACAAATGATGAAAGCTGGAATTGGCACAAGAAGCTCTCACATCTTAATTTCAAGAAGCTTAATCAACTTGTTAAACACAATTTGGTGAGAGGCCTACCTCAGGCAAATTTTGTGCAAGATGGACTTTGTGATGCATGTCAGCTTGGAAAGCAGAGAAGAACCACTTTCAAGAGCAAGACTGAAAATTCAATTACTGAACCATTTCACATGCTACATCTTGATCTGTTTGGTCCAGTAAACATTATGTCTATCAGCAAGAAAAGATATGCTCTAGTTATGGTGGATGATTTCACAAGGTTCACATGGGTGTTCTTTCTACACAAGAAGGATGAAGCTCCTCAGCAAATCATTGAACTCATCAAGAATATTCAGAATAATTCTGAGTACAAAGTTAAAGTACTTAGGAGTGACAATGGTACAGAATTCAAGAATTCTACAATGGAGGGGTTTTGTGCAGACAATGGAATCACTCAACAGTTTTCTGCACCTGGTACACCTCAGCAAAATGGTGTAGTGGAAAGAAAGAACAGGACTCTCATAGAGGCAGCAAGAACCATGCTTGCAGATGCAAAACTTCCAACCTACTTTTGGGCAGAAGCTATTAACACTGCATGTTTCACTCAGAACTGTACCTTGGTAAATAGTCATGGAAAAACTCCCTATGAGATGATCAAAGGAAAGAAACCAAGTGTGAAATATTTTCACATCTTTGGATGCAAATGCTATGTCCTAAAAGTTCATCCAGAACAACTTGGAAAATTTGAAGCCAAATCGGATGAAGCAATTTTTCTAGGATACTCAGCATCTAAGGCCTTCAAAGTTTATAATCTCAGAACTCACATTGTTATGGAATCAATTCATGTTGCATTTGATGATAAGAAATTTGGAATTTTGCAAACTGATGAAAGCCATGACAAATTGGAATTTGAAAATCTGAAGAATTCTGAGATACTCTCAAGTGATGATGAAGGTTCTCCAGAAGGAATTTCTATTGCTTCTCAAAGGAATGCTACTGTTGAGGGGGAGCAAATAAATCAGAGAGAACACAGTGATCATCAGGAGCAGACTAGTCTTTCAGAGTCTATTCCATCAGGAATTGATGTTTCAGAGTCTACTCCATCAGGAACTGACTTGTCAGAGTCTTCTGAGGAAAGATCAGTAACTAGCAGCAATATGGAATCTATTGATTCTATTGATCAAAGGAGAGTTTTTGAAGGTAGAGAGAATTCTTCTACAAGAGATACCACTAACTTAGGGGGAGAGACTAGCAGAGTTGATTTACCACCTGTTAGAAAATGGACAAAGGATCATACTGAAGATTTGATAATTGGTGATCCAAATAGTGGTGTTCGAACTAGAAGATCAATTCAAAATGAATGCTTGTATAGTTGTTTTCTCTCAAAGAATGAACCTAAGAAGGTTGAAGAAGCCTTACAGGATCCTGATTGGGTAATTGCAATGCAGGAGGAATTAAATGAGTTTGAGAGAAACAAAGTTTGGAAACTGGTACCAAGACCTAAAGATAGATCTATTGTTGGTGCAAGATGGGTTTTCAGAAACAAGCTAGATGAATCTGGTATGATTGTAAGAAACAAAGCAAGACTGGTGGCCAAGGGTTATTCTCAGGAAGAAGGCATTGATTATGATGAGACCTTTGCACCTGTAGCAAGATTGGAAGCAATCAGAATGTTTCTTGCATTTGCAGCTCATTCAAAATTTAAGGTATACCAGATGGATGTAAAGAGTGCTTTTCTAAATGGAAAACTTGATGAAGAAGTGTATGTAGAACAGCCACCTGGATTTGTTGATCCAAAGTTTCCAAATCATGTCTACAAACTTGACAAGGCACTCTATGGACTAAAGCAGGCACCAAGAGCATGGTATGAGACTTTGTCTAAATTTCTTCTTGAAAATGGCTTCACAAGAGGTACAATTGACAAAACTCTATTCTTTAGAAAGATAAAAGGTGAATTGCTTTTAGTTCAAGTTTATGTTGATGATATTATTTTTGGTTCTACTAATGAAAAGTTGTGTGCTAAGTTTAGCAAGCTTATGCAGTCTAAGTATCAGATGAGCATGATGGGTGAACTAAATTATTTCTTAGGCTTGCAGGTCAAACAGACTGAGACTGGTATTTTCATTAATCATTCAAAGTATATCAAAGATCTTTTAAGAAGGTTTGACTTTCAAGACTGTGCAGTTGCAAAAACACCCATGGCAACAGCCACTAAACTAGACTCTGATCCTAAAGGGAAGAGTGTGGATAATACTAGTTATAGAGGCATGATAGGCTCATTGTTATATCTAACTGCAAGTAGGCCAGATATAATGTTTTCTACCTGTTTATGTGCTAGATTCCAAAGTGATCCTAAGGAATCTCATTTAATTGCTGTGAAGAGAATTTTTAGATATCTCAAAGGAACTCCAAATCTTGGTTTGTGGTATCCTAGAGAATCTGATTTCTTTCTAATTGGCTATTCAGACTCTGATTATGTTAGGTCGAATACACAATAAGCAATCAAATACTGTATGAGTAACTTAACAAGAACACACTGTTTAACAATTAAAACTATTTGGAATTAATAATTCCTCTCTCGGTGATGTAAATATCACAGAGAGCTGCTTAGGTTACAATCAATGAATTTTTCAATGTTCGATTACCCTTCTAGGGTTAACCTAACTGTATTTATAGAACATACAGCTTCGTACAATCAGTAACTGATTCTCCTATAATCAAGCTATACAATTGATATCAATCACGATTGCTCCAGTCTTCCAAGTCAACTCAATCTCTTGAACAGCTTTCCAATCTTCAAAGATATTGCTTCCATACTTATCTTGCATCAACCTTCAAACACTGTTGACTCTTCAGACAATACCGCTACAGAGTTTAACAACCTCTGTTGCGCTTCCAGTCAGTGTTTAACTAAACCCTGACTGCTTCCAGCTAAACTCTGTTTTGTCACTATATCTTCTAAACACTGTTCTCATCAATCATTTCTAACAATCTCCCCCAACTTGTCCATTAGCAAAAATGTACAAGTTTACAGTAAATGATGATGTCAAAACAAATACAAAGTTTACAGTGTTTAATCATACAAACAGAGTTTAAGCTATTACTTAACAAATTCTACAGAAAATAAGAAAATTCTTACAGACTTTAATTTCTAATCTCTTGAAGATCAGGCATTGTTCTGAGATAGTCTATAAGCAATCTTCTTTCAGCATTTTCAAGCTCTATCTGCATAGCTTCCTTGATTTCTCTTAACTGAGGATCATTCTCATCAATTTGATAGATAGCAGCTCTAAGATCGTAGATTTTGTTTCTTCTCATCTCATTTCCCAGCCTGATGTATTTCACCTCTTCCGATTTTACATTGAAATCCAGAACAGTAATTCCAAGATCTGTTTTCAGCTTTGTAGTTCCCTTCTCCATTTCTATCAAATTGCCATCCCAATCTCTGTATTTAGGAACATACTTACTGTTGATTTTCATTTGTCTTCTTGCAAGGTTCTGAATCATTCTTTGTCTGAGCACATTTGCAACTGACTGAGCTCTTTGATTTCTCACTCTGAAAATATACAGGACATATTCAAGTTCTTCCCCATATTTTAATTCGATATCCTTTTCAGAGACTTTAAATACTGTTCCATCAGCCATGAAATATAGCAAGAAATCCTTTTCTAGACTCTTCTGATATACAAGCTGTACTGATTCCAGTTTGTCTAAACTCTCTTGAGTGACACCACGACCTGGAACAGACAGTGAAGAAGGATCTCTGGGACCAACATATTGCCTTTTATCTCTGTGTGAGCCTATGCCTTCTTTGTTGTATCCAACTTTACCAGATAAAGCTCTACCATCAGTAAAATCCATTGGAATTGTAGCTTCTAGTCTTGAATCATGAGGAGCACCCCTCTTAAATGTTGATTTCAACTGAGAAGACAATAATGGTGTGGTCACAACTTGTGCAGCAACAGAGGTTGTGTCTTCATTCTTCTGTACAACATGTGTATCAACAGAGGTTGTAACTATACTTTTCAGCTTTTGCTTAGCTTCTGCATCTGTTGGTTTTCTGAATACTTGTATTCTTTGATTTGTACCAACGGGTTCTTTGATTTGAATGCCTTTAAGAATAGGCTTTGCAGCTTTAGCAACTTTCACATTCTTCTTTGCTTTTTCAGACTTTAGAGCTTTCAAATGCTTTTCTTGTAAACTCTTCTCTTCAGCTTTAGCATCTTCTAAAGTAACTCCTTCTGCATTCTCTTCCATAAAAAGCTTAACAGCTAACTCCTCATCAGTCTTTGGGTTTGATGTTAATTCCAAACTATTGGTTTTTGAAGTACCTTGAGTTTCAGTATTTATTCCAACAGACTGTGGTTTAAAAGATTTGCCAGATCTCAGAGTTTGCCTTTCAGAGTTTAAAACCTTACTCTTATCACTTGCCCCTCCATCTCCAGCATCATCCTTTTGAGTCAGAGTTTGAGAAACTTTGCATTTAGACTTAGCAACTCTCTCCCCCTTTTTGACATCATCAGGAATGAGTATTGATGTAATAAGCTCCAAAGAGTTAGCAATAGACTCAACCTTAGAAAACAGAGCAGTTTGATTTTCTTCAACTTTTCCTAGCCTGGCAAAGAGAGTGTCTTGAACTTTAGACAGCTGGACAGCTTTTATTTTGGACTCTCTTTCCATCTTCAATTCTCTTGACTGTATCTCAGTCTTTAAAGAAGCAATCTCTTGTTTTGTTTCAGCAAAATTCCCTTCCAGAGTCTTGACTTGTACCACAGTTGCCTTTAAACAGGATAAGATCTCTGGATTTGAAATTTGCTTTGCAGTTTGCTTAACAAACTCAGATGCTCTCCCTTTTGGAAAAATACAGTCTTGTTTATACCAATTTTCAGCAGATTTAGCAAGATGCTCTACTTCAACTGCATGAGATGGACAAGGCTGATCAAAAGGTGTATGCTTATTATCTGTCTGTGCTGGTGCACTCACAAAAGAATCAGAGTTTGCACTACTGTCAGATTCATCTTCAGCACTTGCATCTTTAGCTTGAGTATCTTTTAAAGAACCACTGTGCTGAGTAGTATCAGCCACAGTTTCTTCAACAACTTCTGCAACCTTTTCAACAGTCATCTCATGTTGCACAGGCTCTGCAACAGAGTTTGCCTTTGTATCTTCAACAGGCATAGATTCAGAGATTATCTTAGTTGCCTGATCAACTTCATCACCTTTGTCTGCAATAGGAGAAACAGTAGATACCAGCTCTGTGTGTGATGCTGCAGCTTCAGGAACATTTACTGCAGGCTCATCAGCTACACCAGGAGCTTCAGTGTTAGCAATAGGTGAGATAGGATCAAGAATTGATTCAGGAACATCATTCACTGGTGAAAAACCATCTCTGTGATCCTCTTCTACAGGAATTTTATCCTCTGTAGGTATTTCAACATTAACAGTATCCTCTGCAGGCATTTCAACCTCAATATTCACTGTAACCTCAACAGTAGGTGATTGCTGTGAAACCACCTCTGGAGCTTCTACAATTTGGTCATCATCAGACTCTGAAAGAACTAATCTCCTTCTCTTGACTTGAGGCAGTACAGTCTCCTCTTCATCTTCACTGGAGCTCTCTTTAGGTGGTGAGAATGAAGGTCTGTTTGCCTTTTGTTTCATTCTTCTTGTATAAACAGCTCCAGGTTGTGTCTGTTTAGCCTTTGAGTGTTTAGTGTTTTGGGCAGTGTGTTTCTTTCTTTTTGGCTTGGTTTTGGCTGTTTCAGTAGGTGCTTGCTCAGAGTTTAAAGTTTCAGTGTTTAAGGTTTCAGTGTTTAATGGTGGAGAGTTTATTATTGGAGAGTTTATGGGTGAAGAGTTTAAGGTTTCTGGTTGTGGTTGATGAGATGTAGTAGGTACAGTGGTTGTGGGTGTTGTGGGTGTTGGTTCAGAGTTTATGGTGTCTATTGGTTCAGGCATTTGTTGTGGTGATTGAGGGTCTTGTGGTTGGTTTACATAATTCTGTAAGGCTAAAGGCATAAACATATCTGGTATTTGCTGTTTAGTAACATCTTTGTTTGTCAAATCAGAAAACATTCTTTTAGCAACTTGAAAAGGCTGAATCACATCAGCTTCATCAATTGGAATGTTAGGCACACAGGCAGTAAATAGCAATTGACAAAAACGAGCAAAATAGACAGTAGTAGTCTCAGATAAACGTTCTCCCAAGTTCATTAGCACTAGTCTACCAAAATCAAAATTACCTCCATATAACAGAGCATGACCAATTTGGAGAGTGTCAAGAGGAAGTGCATCCCAGTTTGTTGTCTTCTTTCCAAAAGCTCTGGTGATGCAATCGAAAAAGAAGCTCCATTCCTTTCTCAAACTTGGCCGTCTCAAAGACCCTATCTTATTCAAGTTTCCTGCACATCCAATTTGCTCCAACATTGTCCTCAAGCGATCATGACCAACAACACTGTAAGAAGTGTGTATCTCAAAATCCAGAGCATCTCTAACAGTAGTTGGAGTAATAATATACTCTGATTCATCATGAGTGAAAATGATTGTTGGAGTGCCAGACTCTCCTCCATCATCATATTCAGAGTTTGTCCAGAAAGTAGCAATTTGTGAAGCAGATAGTGTAGGTGGTGCTGTTAGAGCCTTCCCTATCTCAGAATCGTTCAAGAAATTTTGGAACAAATGAAACGCCTGTGGAGCATTTGCATTTTCCAATGGTGCTGCATAGTTACTAGGGAGAAAAACTAACCCTGCTGCATCAAATGCTTTAGTTGCCATTAGTAAAAAGTGATACGAAGATATTCAGAGAAAAGATGTGTATGCACTGTAAGTGTTTATCAAAATATGAAGGAGAGTGTATGAGAATTTTGAAAGTGAATGAGTATGCAAGTAACTGTGAGTGGGTGAATGTGAATCGATATGGAGTGAGAGACTAAAGACGATTAGAGTAAAATTAAAACTCAATCGTTTATTTAGTAAAAGCGCGCAACTGTTGTAGAGTAATGTGTGAGTGGGACACTATCATGGGACACGTGTCAAACAACCAATGGATCACTTAATAATTACCGCTGTCATTCCTATAATCACGACACTTACACTAATTAACAGTTGTCAACTACCCCAATTACTGCAAAATAGTCAAATCATCTAAATGAAACTGTACCTTAGAGTACTTAACACAACTCAACAGTGTTTATCAATTTTCCAACTTTATCACTAAAACCCTTTCAAAAATTGCACAGTTGTGAATATGAGTGTGTGTGAAGCAGAGTTTACTGAAATCAATTTTTAGAGCATCTAATATTTCATAAAATCCATAACAAAAATCAATAAACACTGAATGCACAAACTCTCATATTAAACACTGATTGTTTGATGAATGCTAAACTCTGTAGTTACTGTAATACAGAAATCTGAAAACTTCTATTCCCTTTGATGTCCATGATTATCCAAGTAAGCACACAGTCTTTGAAGACAAAAAGGTCAAGAGATAGAAATCAGAGTTTCATTCAGTGAATAACAGTCATGATCTGGATAATCTCACAAACTCTCAAACACACAAGTGTTTTGGTGAAGTGTTTACACTCACATTCAGTCAGAAGTAGCAGAATCTACCATATGCTTGAATGTCCACCAATTCTACACTACTTTGAGTACATGTATTCACAAATCAAAAGGACTTTATTCAGGGTTTAAATGGAGTAAGATCAAACAGCTGAAAAGAGATGTTTTATTCATGAGTGACTGCAAGCTGAACATCTTAATAGAGCAAAGTGTTCAGTCACAATGTTAGTACATATTTGTACAAGATCAGTATATATGCCCCTTTTTTTCTTTTTCTTTTTTTTTTTTTTATTTTTTTTTTATTTAGCATATATACTGAATAAACTTTTCTTTTCTTGAGAAACACTCATCTGCTTGAGAAAAAAAATATAACTGCTCTTTACACTTCAGAGTATAAGAAAAATGAGCAGTTAATAAGGCTCAAAGGGGTTTACTAAGGATGGAATTTATGAACAGTGTTTATACAGTGTTTGAACAAAGTTCAAAAGAATTTTGAACAGTGTTTGAAGAAATGGTGAATCCTATTGCCTTTATCATTTTCATGCACACACATATCATGTAGTCTCAAAATGGTTTAATACAAGTTCTAGAGAAACATACTTCCTGATGAATATCACACAACAATAAATACTGATTGAAAGAAAATGTATCAATCACTGATTTGGCTCAAACTCTCACAGGGTGTAGACATGAATCTGAACTCACCAAACTAATCAATGACACATCTCAAGTTTTATGGTTTTCACAAGTACAGACAAGGAATCATCATGAACCATACCTTTGGAAACAGAATGTCACTTATTAGAGTTTAGAGTTCATCAATAACCAAAATTATTTATGAGAGGCAATGCACACAATATTCATAGACTCAGAGTTTAGGACTGAATAAACTAAGAGATGCTATAAATATGAAACAGTATCATGCTGTGTTGATTTACTGCACAAAGTCTGATTAGATTACAGTGACTCAGAAAGAATCATGATTTATTTACTGAGAATCATGCTTCATACATTTTTCTTCATTGGTGTTTTCATTCAGACAATAATCAATTCTGAATTCACTGAGTATATCTAACATGTTAACATTGTTTAACAGACAGACATGCTGACAGAGTTTAAAGAGTTTTAAACATAAGCATGCAAAACAGAGTTTAATACTAAGGTTCACATAGCACTTAACAATTTACAGAAAACATGAGCAATATATTTTAGAGATAAGTCTTTGAGTCTAACCAACATCTCTAGTCAAAACTAGAGACCATTCCTAGTTCATTGACCAGTCTTGTAATTGTAGCTTCACTCAATGGCTTGGTGAAGATATCTGCAAGTTGTTGTTCTGTAGACACAAAGTGAAGCTCAATGTTGCCTTCCTCTACATGCTCTCTGATGAAGTGATACCTTATGCTGATGTGCTTTGTCATTGAATGTTGCACTGGATTACCTGTCATTGCAATAGCACTTTGATTATCACAGTAAATAGGTATCTTGGTATACCTTAATCCATAATCCAGCAGTTGATTTTTCATCCATAAAATCTGTGCACAGCAGCTACCAGCAGCAATATACTCTGCTTCAGCTGTAGATGTAGATATTGACTTCTGTTTCTTGCTGTACCAGGAAACAAGTCTGTCACCCAGAAATTGACAACTTCCACTGGTGCTTTTTCTGTCTATCTTACATCCAGCAAAGTCTGCATCAGAGTAACCAAGAAGTTTAAACTCTGATTCTCTTGGATACCACAGCCCCAAAGTCATAGTGCCCTTGAGGTACTTAAATATCCTCTTTACAGCTGTTAAATGTGGTTCTCTTGGATCTGCCTGGAACCTTGCACACAAACAAGTTGCATACATGATATCAGGTCTGCTAGCTGTCAAATAGAGTAAAGAACCAATCATTCCTCTGTAACTTGTCATATCTACTGATGACCCTGCATCTTTGTCCAACTTTGTTGCAGTTGCCATGGGAGTTGTTGCAGATGAACAGTCAAGCATACCAAATTTCTTGAGAAGGTTTCTAGTATATTTTGCTTGATTTATAAAAATTCCATCATCTGTTTGCTTCACCTGTAGGCCTAGAAAATAACTAAGCTCTCCCATCATACTCATTTGATATCTTGACTGCATGAGTTTGGCAAACTTCTTACAGAGTTTATCATTAGTAGACCCAAAAATAATGTCATCCACATATATCTGAACTAAAAGCAAGTCACTACCATTTTGGAAGTAAAACAGAGTTTTGTCAATAGTACCTCTGTGAAATCCACTTTCTAGTAGAAATTTGGCAAGGGTTTCATACCATGCCCTTGGTGCCTGCTTAAGTCCATAGAGTGCCTTGTCTAACCTGTAGACATAATCTGGATATTTTGGATCTACAAACCCTGGTGGTTGTTCCACAAACACTTCTTCTTCAAGTTTTCCATTCAAAAATGCACTTTTTACATCCATCTGAAACACTTTGAATTTCATATGAGAGGCATATGCTAGAAAAATTCTGATTGCCTCCAATCTAGCCACTGGAGCAAATGTTTCATCATAGTCTATTCCTTCCTGTTGTGAGTAGCCTTTTGCAACCAGTCTTGCCTTGTTCCTTGTGATAACACCCTCACTGTCAGTTTTATTCCTGAAAACCCATTTAGTACCAACAATGGATCTGTTCTTGGGCCTTGGTACAAGTGTCCACACTTCATTTCTTTCAAATTCATTAAGCTCTTCTTGCATTGCTGTTATCCAGTCAGCATCTTTAAGAGCTTCTTCCACTTTCTTTGGCTCAGTTTGTGACAAGAATGCATGAAACAGACATTCATTTGTTGTTGCACTTCTTGTCCTTACTTTTGCATCTGGATCACCAATAATCAAATCAGGTGTGTGAGATTTAGTCCATTTTCTTGCAGAAGGCAGATTGCTTCTATCATCATGTGATCCTCCCCCTTGATCCATGCTCTCCTGATTTTCTTGGTGCCTTGGTTCATTTTCTAATGCTCCCCCTGAATGTGACTTCTCAGAATTGTCAACAGAGTTTGAATCAACAGAGTTTGATTCAGAATCATCAACTGAGTCGCTTTCAGTGTTTGAATTATCACTTTGATGTGATTCTTCATGCTCCCCCTCAACTGGTTCTTCCCTTGTTTCTGATTGAAGAGTTTCTTCAGTATTTACCAGTAGAGGTTCAGAGTTTAGATCAACAGAGTTTGTCAAATCAGTCTGATCAGAGTTTACTTTTTCAGAGAATAAATCTTCATTTTCAAAGTGCAGTTGATCATGTTCATTGACATCTTCAAGTCCAGTTATTTTCTTGTCATCAAATGACACATGAATTGATTCCATGATCACTCTAGTTCTCAGATTATAAACTCTGAATGCCTTTGTTGACAGTGGATAGCCAACAAAAATTCCTTCATCTGCCTTTAGGTCAAACTTGGTCAACTGTTCAGGATGAGTCTTCAACACAAAGCATTTGCATCCAAAAATATGAAAATATTTTAGATTTGGCTTCTTCTTCTTCACCATTTCATATGGTGTTTTACCATGCTTGTTGATCAGTGTTGCATTTTGAGTAAAACAAGCAGTTTGAACTGCTTCTGCCCAGAAATATGTTGGCAACTTTGCTTCATCTAGCATGGTTCTGGCAGCTTCTATCAAGGTTCTATTCTTCCTCTCCACTACACCATTTTGTTGTGGAGTGCCAGGTGCAGAAAACTCTTGTTTTATCCCTTTACTCTTGCAAAATTCTTCCATTGATGAATTCCTGAACTCAGTTCCATTGTCACTTCTGATTATCTTCACTTGATTTTCTGACCCTTTGTCCAGTTGGATTATATGTTCTGTCAGTGTTAATGCAGTTTCATCCTTCTTTGCAAGAAAATATACCCATGTGTACCTGGTATATTCATCAACAATGACTAGAGCATATTTCTTCTTTCCAAGAGACATCACATTCACTGGACCAAAAAGATCAACATGTAGTAGATGATAAGGATCAACAATTGAAGACTCAGATTTGCTTTTGAAGGAGACTTTTCTCTGTTTAGCCTTTTGACAAGAATCACACAGTCCTTCTACATTCAACAAAGACTTTGGTAGACCTCTTACAAGATCATTCTTGATTAGCTCATTGATGTTGTTCAGGTTCAAATGAGAGAGTTTCTTGTGCCATTTCCAACTCTCTTCACTGGACATTCTTGTAGACAGACACACTGCTTTGCCATCAGTGTTTGTTGACAATTTAATTTCATAGATGTTATTGTGTCTGTTTCCAACTAGAGCAACTTTCCCTGTAGTTTTACTGATCACTTGACAATATTCAGGCTGAAAATCCACATGATATCCTCTGTCACAGATTTGACTCACAGATAGCAGATCATGCTTGAGTCCTGGAACCAGAGCTACATTTGTGATGATGACATTTCCAAGATTAATATTGCCATATCCCAGTGTATGTCCTATGTTGCCATCTCCATAGGAAACTTCTGGGCCAGCCTTCTCCTCAAACTCTGATAGCAGGGCTTTATTTCCTGTCATGTGTCCTGAACATCCACTGTCCACGACTAGGGTACTAACCCTGTTGCCCTGCAATCACAAACAATCACTGATTATTAGTTTTAAGGATCCAGACTTGCTTGGATCCTTTGGCTTTCTTAATTCTGTTAGCTTTTGTAGCGGAATTCACATTAACAGAGTTTAAGCTAACTTTTTCAGAGTTTACATTTGCAGAGTTTACTTTAACCCATTTCAAATTTGGCTTGGGTTCATAGTAATTATAGTAAATAGCATGATAATCTCTGCAAGTGTAAATAGAATGCCATGTACTTCCACAGTGTTTGCATAAAGTCTGTGGTCTAGTTCTCACATAATCACTCTTTACTGCAGTTTTAGAGGGCAAAGAATTAATGTTCTTATTCTTACTGCAGAAACTAGCCAGATGATTAGTGCTACCACAATTAAAGCATGTTTTTCTAGGAGCTAATGAAGCAAGCATTGGCTTAATTCCTGATGTTATGCCTACCTTTCCATTTTTGTTTTTCTTAGGCAATCTCTGTTTGTTGACAGATTTTATCTCCTTAAGCTTATGCTTGAGTTGTTTATCTGTCATTAAACCAATGTTAGCCTCTTTAACAAAAGTTTTAGCATATGACTCTTTAACAGCCTTTTTCTGTGCTTCAGTCTTAGGTCCACCTGTTCCCATGACATTACCTTCAGATGAACAATGTGGTCTAACTTTTACCTGATTTTCAAATCTAAGTTCATCTCCTACAGAGTAACCTAGACCTACTGTATCTGACTGAAACACTTCTTGAGTGTCTTTACCAGAGTGTGTCCAAGTTTTAATGATGTGTTTAGTATCCTCCAATTCTGATTCTAGTTGCTTATACTTACCTAGCAACTCCTGTTCAATAAACACTGCATCATCTCTCTCTTTTTGAATTTTATTCATGTTCTCTAGCTGTTCCTCAACAAGTTTATTTCTTTCTTTGAGTTGAGAGCACTCAGTCTTTATCCTCTCATTTTCTAAAGTCTGATCCCTATAACTGATATGCAATGCTTTAAGATAAATTCTCAATTCAGTTATATTATCAGTGTTATAAGCATAGGTAGTTGGGGGTACCTTGAGATCATCATTTTCAGTCTGAGTAGTAGCCATGAGTGCATAGTTGACTTCCTCATCTGAATCTGAAGTGTCTGCCCAATCTCTGCCTTTGGTGTAGAGTGCCTTTTTCAGTTTTACCCTTTTTGCACTCAGGAGCATAGTGACCCATCTCCTTACACTTGTAGCATTGAATTTCAGACTTATCTTTCTTACCAGATTTGAAGTCCTTTCCCTCAGATTTCTTGAAATTCTTCTTGTCAGACTTTGAGTAGTCCTTGGAGAATCTCTTTCCCTTCTTGAAGTTCTTGTATCCCATCTTCTTGAAGGTCTTTACCATCAATGCAGCCATTTGTATCATCTCTTCATCATCTTCAGAATCAGATGATCCATCAGTGTTTGAGTCAACATCAGTGTTTGATGACTCATTCTCTGAATGTATGACTAAGGCTTTCCCTTTTGCCTTTCTCCTTGATGCCTCCTTCTTTGATGGTTTCTCCTCAACCTTAAGAGCAACAGACTTTGACTTTCTACTAGATCTTTTGTTTCTCTGCTCCAATTCCAATTCATGGGTTTTGAGCAGCCCATAAATTTCATCAATCTCTGTTTCACCAAGTTCATAATTATCTCTTATAGTGGTTGTTTTCACATCCCACTTTTCAGGTAGAGAAAGAAGAAACTTGAGATTTGAGTCTTCTAAATCATACTCTTTGTTAACCAATGACAAATCATTGAGCAGTTTACAGAATCTGTCAAATGTTTCTGTCATGGTTTCTTCAGACTTTGCCTCAAAGTGCTCATACTCCTGAGTGAGTATGTTTCTCCTGTTTTTCTTGATTGCAGGAGTTCCTTGACACCTAACCTCAAGTGCATCCCATATTTCCTTTGCAGTTGTGCAGTTAATCACTTTATTAGACATAACATTGTCTAATGCACTGTGAAGTAAATGTCTCACTTTTGCATCCTTTGCAATAGATGAAAGATCCTCAGCAGTTAGATCTTTCTTTTCCTTTGGAATGACCTTTGATTCCTCACCAGCAGCAGCAGCAGCAGATAATTTTGTTGGTTTGTGAGGACCTTCATATATTCTATCAAGGTATTCTGGATTTGTAGCCTCCAGAAACATGGTCATTTTCACCTTCCAAATTGCATACTCTGATGGCCTAAGTATAGGAACCCTTATTGTCTCATACCTACTAACAGTAGTAGGGGCTTTCTCAGATGGTGGAGGTATCTCTGCCATTGATTACTCTTGTGTTTGGATCTTTAACTGTAATAAAGTAACAGATTATGCTCTGATACCACTTGTTAGGTCGAATACACAATAAGCAATCAAATACTGTATGAGTAACTTAACAAGAACACACTGTTTAATAATTAAAACTGTTTGGAATTAATAATTCCTCTCTCGGTGATGTAAATATCACAGAGAGCTGCTTAGGTTACAATCAATGAATTTTTCAATGTTCGATTACCCTTCTAGGGTTAACCTAACTGTATTTATAGAACATACAGCTTCGTACAATCAGTAACTGATTCTCCTATAATCAAGCTATACAATTGATATCAATCACGATTGCTCCAGTCTTCCAAGTCAACTCAATCTCTTGAACAGCTTTCCAATCTTCAAAGATATTGCTTCCATACTTATCTTGCATCAACCTTCAAACACTGTTGACTCTTCAGACAATACCGCTACAGAGTTTAACAACCTCTGTTGCGCTTCCAGTCAGTGTTTAACTAAACCCTGACTGCTTCCAGCTAAACTCTGTTTTGTCACTATAGCTTCTAAACACTGTTCTCATCAATCATTTCTAACAGATTATGCAGGGTGTAAGATAGACAGGAAAAGCACTACAGGTACATGTCAATTTTTGGGAAATAGATTGATTTCTTGGGCAAGCAAGAAGCAACAATCTGTTTCAACCTCAACTGCAGAAGCTGAGTACATAGCAGCAGGCAGTTGTTGTGCACAGCTCCTTTGGATAAAAAATCAGTTGATGGATTATGGTATGACACTTAGTAATATTCCTATGTTTTGTGATAATACTAGTGCTATTAAAATTGCAGAAAATCCAGTTCAACATTCAAGGACTAAGCACATTGATGTCAGGTATCATTTTATTAGAGAACATATTGAGAATGGTACTGTGGAACTTCATTTTGTTCCTACTGACAAACAGCTTGCAGATATTCTAACTAAACCACTTGATGAGACTACATTCAGTAGACTAGTAAGTGAGTTAGGAATGTTAAATTTTTAGATTTTAACATCTGCAAAAGTAGCAAGGTATGTTGTTCTTAGCTTATAGACTTGATATTCCTGTCAGGATCTATATTTGATTGTTAAATGCTTGAGCTATAACACATTGCCTTGATAAATTTCAGTATGATAGACTTGTTAATAATCATCAGGATTAGATTTGTTATCAGGATGCTGACGTCATCAGTATTTGTCAGTATCAGGATTATGAAAATTGTTTCAGATCCTGACGTTTACTTTGTGTAATAATCTGATTCTGTGATGTGTTAAGTCTATGCTAGCAAGTTTTGATATTTGCATACTGATAATTTATACATCATTCAAAAATCAAAAGATAAGCAGATAACAAGAAATTGTATTTTCATTAATAGAAATCATTACATGGAAATGAAATACATCATCTTTTTGTCTAAATTTCTACTCTATACTTGTCTTTGATATGAACTCTGAGGAACAGGACAAGGAGCATCTCAAGAAATCCATCAGGGGATGAAAGCCTCATTTGCTCTTGAATTCCTTGTCTGGGCGACTTGAATGAGAGCAGCTAACTTAAATGAATAGCATCTCCATCAAGATCAACCTCAGACTCTCGGCCAAATTCTTCATCCTCAAGTTTTGAGGAGGTTAGGGGAAGATTGTATCCAACAGATGGATGTTCTAGGAGAAACCTCTGGATATTTTCGAAAACCAATCCATTCATGATTAGTTCGATGAGAAGAGTCATTTGTTCAAAGAGATGATCAAGAACAGGATGTTCATCGATCAAGAAAAATCTGGAAAATGGGTTTGAAGGGATTTTTGGTTTGAGAAGCATTGTTGAGAAGAAAAGAAATTGAAAGGTTATGGAGAATGGCATAAAGCGCTTGGTTCTTTTAAAGAAAGACGTGAGAAGCTGAGCATTCACTTGGAAGTTTTAATGAAGTCAAATGCTAATTATTGCATGAGACTGTATTTCTTGTTTCAAGAAATATTGAAAATATCTAACCAATTGATTTTCTGTTCAGATTAATTGTTTATTTTCTTTTTCAGATAAAAGAAAAATGCCATGTGGAAACTCCATATTAAGTCGCTGATAATATTGGTCAGGATTTCATGTGTGACCATCAGGATTTGAAAATTATATTCTTAAATCACATTACATTTTGTGATTATTTTGATGAGAGGTCATCAGGAAAAGGAAGCTGATCAGTATTGCTTATTTATACCCTGATTTATTTCATGAAAATCAATTTTGGATTTTATTTTCCAAAAAAAATCATGGGTAACCGCATTTTTCAGGGACTGACACCTGTCAATCTACGTGTCAACGTGGGATAGTGGTCTGAAAGATTTGTGAAATATATTTGTTTTGAAACTCTAATCGTGTAATTGCTTTCTCTAATTTTACATTCTCTAAAGCAAAAATCACTCTTGAGTTTTCAAAATCACTAATCCATTTCAAGAATTTTTCAAGTTTCTTTTCAGATCAAAAATGGCAGCTCAGAGAAGATTACCTAAATCAGTAGCCTACAAGTTTGGTGACTTTGATTTTATGACAAACAATCATGTTGCAGCTATCACCAACAAGGAAGGAGTATCATCTGATTTTCATCCAATCATGGACTTTCTGGTGTATGGACCATTAAGTTATGCATTGACAGCATCTCCACAGATTAATCAAGTAGCTGTTTCACAAGCTTGGAAGAATGCTGAGGTAATTGATTCTACTCAGAGTCAATCAGGTAAGATTGTTCTACATTTAGGACAAGATTCATTTGACATTACTGAATCTGTTGTTAATTCAGTACTTTGCTTACCTGTTACTGATAGTTATGAGAATGTACCATCTGATGATAATATAAGAACTATGTTGTCTGAATTAGGTTATAGTGGACCTCTAGATAACATGAGCCAGTTGAATAGGTCTTTTCTTAGAAAGGAATGGTCTTTTTACTTTGATCAAATTGCTAAATGTTTTACTGGCAAATGTAGTTCTTTTCAGCAAATTACTTCTGTTACATCACATATTGCTTATAGTTTGCTTTATGACAGAGTAATCAACATTGGTCATATTATCTTAAGTCAGATGAGTATTAAACTTGGGTTAAGAGATCAAAACAGGAAAATGGTTTATTATCATAGATTTATGCAATTGTTTGTTAACCATTTCGTTCCTGATGTTGAAACTAGATTTGGTAGAGAACATTGTGTTTCTTCTTATGAACAGCAAAAGAGAATTTTCTCTGACATTACAAAGAAGGACAATGAAAAGAATCTAGATGAAATACCTGTAATTCATTATCCACATCATGTTCAGGTAATTCTTAAAACTCATCTTCCTACTCTCTACAATTCTTCTTTCTTTTGTGGTGAAATGGCTCAGGAATCTCAATTGGAGGAGAACCCACCTGTGTCTACCCAAGTAGCCCAAAACATTATAGTCTCTGAAACAATTCAAGAACCAAATTTTGATCCACATCCTATTGTTTCAAAGAAACCAACCTCTGGTGTTTCTCAAAAGACATCAGTTGTAAGGAAGAGAAGATTTGTTGTGTCAAGTAGTAGTAGTAATTCTAGTGAAGATAATGATGATTTAACTCTTGCTGAGAGAGCAGAATTGAAGGCTGCAATTCAACTTTCTTTGTTAGCACAAAGAGATGAAAAACCTAGTCACAGCCAGGCTGCAGTCTCCCAAAAGGCTGTAGTTCTTAAAAAGGGAAAACAGTTACTGGATACTGTCTCTCAAAAGACTGTGTCTATTGAACAAAGATCTCATCCCAAGATCACTTCTGTGTCTACACCTCTTGAGTCTTCTCAGGATAAATCTTTTGCTCACTATACCAGGAGAACAAGGAGAAAGATTCAATTGTCACCTACACACACAGAGTCTAGTCCAACTAATATCATGCAGGTTTCTACAAATCAAGCTACATCTATGTCAGTATTTGACAAGAGAGATCTGGATATTGATTCTTCATGGGAAACTACATTATCATACAGACTGGCTATGGGACTAATTTCTCTCAAAGTGAAGTTGTCAAGGCCTGTTCTAGATTTTCTGGTTGAAAGAGTACCAAAACTTTTATTTCCAGATGAATATGGACTTCTACATCAAAGACTTGACTTAATGAAGATGTATTTCTATGTATCTGTCAGAAGACAATTAGTCAAGAAATTTGGACTCTCGAAGCATGTTGCACTTCAATCACTTCATGCATATTTATTTGACAAGGATGTAATTATTGAAGATGCTTCAGCTCAAGGTGAAAAACTGGAGGAAGTAGATAGAGGAAAGCAGTCAACAGAAGGTACTATTGCACCAGTGGTGAATAGTAGGAAAGATCAGATCACAGTCACTGTAACACAAGAACCATCTAGTCAGAGGAAGGATGACTCAGGAGCTGTGATAGCTGATGTTGAAAGGTCTTCTGTGATGACTGAGAATGCAAGTGAGATACCCTATGATATGGGAGGAATGACTTTGGTTGATTTTTCTGAAGATCAAACAAATTTTGTTCAGTCAGAGTCTATTCACCTTGAGGGTGTGTCTCAGCAAACAACACTTAAAGACGGTGATGTACTAACTATGGTGTCTAATGAAGTATTACTGAAGACATCAGAGTCTAGTAAAGAACCTGAAAGTGGTATACTGGAGCCTGTAGTTTCTGAAAGGAAAGAAGATGATTGTATGGGTTCAGAGACTATAGCAGCTCACTCCTTGGAGAAAACCTCAAGCCACATGCCATATGAGGAACCCTCTCTCCATGTGAGTTCAGGTATAAAAACTCCTTCTAAACTCTATTTTTCTGTAGGTCATGAGAGCACTTATCTAAATTTGAGTGATACAGTTGAAAAGATGGACTTAGATCCACAATTTGAGCGGCTGGCTCCTGACCAGGCAAAAGGTGAGGTAGAAAGAGTGTTGACTTTAGTAAGTCAAAGTGAGAATGAGGGTATGGATGATCAACTCCATAGTGAGGGAGAGAAAATTAGGAAACCATCATTTGATTTCTGGGATCAGGTTTTTCCTGAATCTTGGTCTGAAAATTTGGGTATGGATGCTGGTACTTATTCATTCATCAAAATGTATCAGAAGAATGACCTAGCACATCACAATGCAAAGCCAGAAGTTAAAGCTCAGAAGCAAAAGGAGAGGCTTGCAGAAATCATTAACAGAAGAGGTGCCAGGATAAAGCAATCTCTTGATACATATGTACCAGATGAAGATCCTAATGATCCTAGTGTTCCTTTGTATGTACTTCCAATATCAGCTAGAATTGAGACATCAACAGTCTCTGATCACTCTAAGGAGGAGTCAGGATTTGAAGATGTTAGTACACAGAATACTGGTGAAGGAGATAATGATCATGTTTCAGTTCCAGAACAGAAAGATGAAGATGTTGATACTTCTAATCAGGTTTTATTACTTGAATATCATACAACTCAAGCAACTTCTTCTACAAGACTTGAAGATACAGTTCTTTCTGATTCTGATACTGAAAATACTAGAAGCACTTCCAATATTGAAGTTCATTCTGATGTTTTGAAAGATATTCAGAATTCTCAAATTGCTATTCAAACAAGACTTCAATCACTTGAAGATAACCAAGTCACAATTATGGAAAATCAAGCAGTTCTTATGAATCTCTTTTGTTCTGTTTCTGAATCTCTTGGAATTAATGTTGCTGATGTCAAAAAGGGGGAGATAAAGACAATTCAAAGACAACAACAACACCACCAGACTGAAGATAAAGCTGGGGGAGATAAAGATCAGACAAAGGATAGTAAAAAGAAGAACCAGGAGTGACAGTGGTGAATCTCAGCTAGGAAGAGGTAAAGGAAGAGCAGCATTAATAGTTAAAATTCTTTCTTCTAAGTACTAGATAAGCGTCTACATCTGAGAAGGAGGTACTTAAACTTCATAATTCTACATTCATAAATTCTATTCTGGTTGTATTGTTATATGTTTTGACATCCACAACTTAGATTTATGCTTCAGATTATAAAGCATAAATAGGGGGAGATTGTTAGGAATAATTCATAAGTTGTGATGTTAAGAATAGAATTTACACATTATACTTCTTGTAATCCTGATCTTATAAAGGATTTAGCACTGTATATAGGTTTTATGTGTAAAACAGTTATCTGTATAGTTTAGTCAGGAATGAACAGTGTATCGGAGACTACATGTCAGGAACAGAGAGCAAATCCTGATGACGGTCCAATACTGATGGTTGATCAGATACTGATGCAGTGTACAGATCCTGATATCAGTCATGTTACTGATGATGTCATTATAGATGCTACAGAAACTGGCAAGTGCTATAAAACAGGATCGTTGTTTGAAGAACAAGCAAGAAGACATTATGAAGGAAAGAGTTTTCTATTGAAGGAAACTATCGACTAGAAGGCAGAACATTGTCATGTATAGATTATATCTTTCTGTTATTAGTTGATAGGTAGCATTATAAATACTCTCTCAATATCATTGTAAAGAGCGACGAAGTTGTAAGTTCGAGTGCGTAGCTCTGTATAAGGTTTGTATTCGAGAGTTCGAAACAAACAGAGAGATATTTGTATTGTCAGCAGCTGCTAAAGGTATTGTACACCTTTGGTAGAGTTTGTATTTGATCTTATTAATACAAACAAGAGTTTGATTCATTCGTTTATTCTTGTTCATATAATCAAGCAAAAATCAGACACGATTATATAACTTGTATTCAACCCCCCCCCCCTTCTACAAGTTATTCGAGTTAACACATTCCAAAATTTAAACCATCCGAAACAAACCTGGATGATTTCTCTAACTTAGATTCAATTCCGATGCTTCCACAGTCGTTATCATCTAATTCCGAAGAAAATCACCACTACATTAATGTGGTCCATGGATAAATCGTCATCGTTTATCATTTACGTAGGGCTTTAATAGCTAGGCATATAGGTTTCATGATTTGTCAAATCACCACTCTCTTAGAAAGACAAGATAAACATTATTCCTTACCCATAAGGAATGCTTCCTAAACTTGATACAGATATCACATGAAGAAGATAGAATTACAGAAGAGCTTCAAGCATCGTAGCTATGCCAAGTTGACGAAATTATCAATCATATATCTTCAGTAGAAGACTGGAAGCTAACGGTTTACTTAGTCAATTTCGTACCAGGTTCTGGTTTACCTTAACATAGGACCTCCTAACGCAGGTAATATGCTTAAGACGACATCAGGAATCGAATCTTTACTTAAACTACTCTTATGGTTGATTCTTGCACAATCATTAGAGGGAATGTAAATTCCTCCACCACATTCTTACCTTCAAAGTCCTTCTCAATACCATTCCGTTTCTTTGGTATGAGCATTCATAATTAGTCCTCAATACTTAAAGTGTCTACCACCTCATTGGCCTTTCCTGATAATAATTTCTTGCAATCAATGTTTTCTTGATCTATTCAACTCAACTTTTTCTACCTTATTCCCATCACTGTTCGGTGAAAGTATTCTTCCTTAAATTATGCTGAAGGAGAAAATATCCATCAGTCTTTTTCCATAAGTTATTGCCTTAATCATTAAATGTGACTTTTATCCGGCTAATATCCTCATCAGGTCTAGGATATCTTTTGTCTCATGTCTTTCTTGCTTTAAAACAATCTCAACCTTATTGGTTCAATCCATACCTTCTCATGGTTTCTTACATGCCTCATCCGACATCATTATTATTATGTCATACATTCTCTACCAAACTTCCATTTTGAAACTCAGAGTATTACCTTTTTTCCTTGTAAGGTTTCTTAGGTCATCCTCATCATTCTTCCTGTATTTTCTAGATACAGGGTGTATCAAACATCATTAATCAATTCTATAACAATTCTGTCTAAGTACTTTTCGAGACTCCTTTCCACAAATCCTTACAGGTTATTGACACCTTGGTCGATTCACTTATATCATCTGATTTCATAATGTCTCTATTAGGGGTGATGTTATCCTTTGTGCATCCCCCAGGATTCGTCTTAATATATGGACATTCTATCCTCAATTCTATCTTCAAGGAATACTTATATCCTATAATTGGCAATCCAATCATATATCCTTAATAAAGGTCTCTTTTCAATCACTCTCATCTTAATCATCTACAGGTAGCTTAATGCTAACCTCTTCTTATGAATGTCGGTCTACATGACCTTCCAAAAGACAAAATATGTCTATCTGCTCTTTCTTACATGACTTGGTAATGGTAGCAAGGATGTTCTGGAAGATATTGGTCGTGGTCAACGTGAATCTCTTAGTGCCTAATGCTCCTTTTGAGGAAACTAAGTTTCAGATAACATTTATGCATCATGCTGCATCATCTTTGACAATCTTCGTAACTCTTCATTGGTCACTATCCTCAATCCTAATATGTCCATGGTATATATAAAATCCATCATCCTGCATTTCAATTCATTTTATATCAAAAGCCCTCACGGTTGGCACTTGATTAGAAGCACCCCGCTTTGTCCTTACATTGCTGGTTCAGTCACTTGATATTCCTTAGTGACTTGGCCCCAACTGGCCATGCTAAAAATATGTGAGTTTAGGGGTCGGCTAATAGCATTACTTTTCTAGCAATTGCTAGCATAGTGCCTTCTACTTTGATACCTTTTGATCTTTTCAAAACTTTACTCCATATAAGTCTCAATCGACTTCTTGGTACCGTTTCCGGTCACCTTTCCTTTGCTTTTATTCTTTCAGTTACTCTTATCAATTTCACGTGCCACAAAAGCTTAACATTTCTGGCATAACAACCTTTTCATTTAAGTCAATCCCGAAATTTCTTAGTCCGGCTTGTTTCTTAACTACATTTCCCTTTTTCCGTCCAATCTCAACTTCAAAATTTTGTCTCTATAATCAATCGTAATAATTGGGGTCTGTCCACCAGCCCGGATAGTGGCTACCTTACCCAATCCATAGGGTTCGCCCCAGTTTCTATTCTCTTCGGTGACGTATTCAGATTATCAGAAAGACAAGGTTTGCCAAATTTTGTCAAATTCCTTTCCAGGATTAAGGAAATTTCAGGCAATCTATCCACCCACTGGTGATACTAAGAAGATCCATTTCGATACCCGAAGAATATTTCTAGGAACATCCAAGCGGGTGGAACCATAAACAGTTATATTAACGAAATGATTGACATTAACTTGGGAGTTTAATCATTGAAAAGAAACCAAATATATATACCTCCCCTAGAAGGGAATCAAAATTCCCAAACTGAAACAGGCCACATTTTCCCGGTACATATTCGTCCTAATAGTCGATGCTTCTAAATGCCAGTCTACCTAACAACTAGTCTAAGAAGGAACACTACCGTCGAAATTAGTCATTACACAAAATTGGCACTATCAAGGCTATCCGAATCTGGTGAACCGTGCTGTCCGAATACATCCGCAATCACCCTACCGTGTTACACAAGCACAACACCTAAACCTGCACGAGGTGCATCCTAATAAATTTCCAAAAATTTTCCTTCCTCCATTAGATAACGCCAATGCTGGGTCGTCACCAATTTTATCTTTAGCTCCATGGAGATTTCTCCCCATTTATCTTGTACATTCAAACTTCTAGTCTTACAATTAAGTCGGGTTATGGGACTACACTCTTTGTAGAATCCTGAGCAAATCTTGGGTAATACCTCGTGAATCTTATGAAAATTCTTTACCTCTGCCAGTGTGGTTGGCCAATCTCCATTTGAAACTGTCTTGAACTTGGTGGGGTCGATCAATCAATACTTCCTATTGATCATATGTCCTATTGTCTGGACTTCATTTTGCCAAAACTCTTACTTCGAGAACATGACCTACACCTGTTCATTCAGGTTTCATCTAAAGCATTCTCAATTTCATCTCAACCACTGCTTGCCTTACCCAATCCATTTATGATTCAGTGTCAGAATAAACTTAAGGTAACTACCATAATCTATTCAAGGAAAAGAAGGAATTTAATATTCCTTTAAATCACATGCATCTAATGTTTCTGGCTCATCATTCCACTGAATTGAACTAGACTTATACTTGGTTCCTGACGATAGCCTTATTACTAGTTTATCACAGACTCACTGGTCTTCTCCTCTTGTAGGTTCTGAGATCATTGTCTCGCTTACTACTTCCTTATATACTTTATCCAATCATGCCATCACCTTTCAATGTCTTTATTTTCTAAGTTGATCCATTCCTAAAATGGACATTTCCTTGAGCCAAACCACCTCATTAATATCAGTTTGACTTTATAAATTATAACTTATGAAATCTTCCTTCTCATGGTGAATTACCATTAACAACATTCACCCTAATCCACTTATCACATGATATGACACTTGTTGCCTCTATCTCAACTGCTCCTAGAGACTCTGCTCCTTCTCCTCTATTGTTGTCTTTAATAATCACGTACCACTCTGACTCTTTTCTCATTAATATAAATGTCTCTAAGGATTTTTATCTATCCCCACATAAGATCTCAAGTAATTCCTCAAATCCATCTTACCTGCTGGTACTTCATCTAGCAGTCCAGCTATGAATCCAATATGCATCTTTAGTTCTCTTAATAATATCTCAGTTCTTTACGCTCACTTTTCTGAGCACTATACCTTAACTCTTACAGTCTCTCTGGTTGTAGCCCTCATTTCCTTAAGTGTAAACTTCTTATACTTATCAATATTCTCCTCCTCTGCTGGAACCTCTTTCGGGTCCTCAGTAGGGTACTCTATCGAATCCACCATCCGATCTTCAGTATCAAAACAAGCATCATTGTGTTACTTCTCGTAATCCCCAAGGTCTATCGCCTTACTAGTCGATACAAGAACGAGCTAAGTTACTATCATGATATTTTAGAGTTCCCATAAGGGTTTTATATGTCAATACTACATTATGTAGTCCGACTATGAACTTGGCAAGTGTTCTTATTATCTTAATGAATTTATTGTTTCAACGTCGCGTCATCTCTGGGATTTATAACGCTCGCTCTGATACCATTTCTGTAACACCCCTAGATCCGGGGTCAGGGATCTGGTCGTTACGGTCTCAATATCCATCCAAAAAACCAACATAATTAAATTACAACCTTGTGACCCAAAACAACAACATAAAACACACCCGTTATAGTCCCAGATATGAAATCAGAGTAACCATCAATATTATTAATCATAAGTTTGAGTTCTTACAACCCAAAGAATTGTAATTTTACCATTACATATTCTTTGCCATCCATTGGTATATGCCATATAATAAATACATCTGATGATCAAATGCTAACAACTAGCCTACCAGAAGCTACATCCTCAGCAATGGTAGCTATGACCTCAGCGGTTAATCCTCTGACGGTTGACACCTGTCTATGTTGGGTACGCCTTGCGCGGCCATCTGATCTAGCTGTTGTTGTGATATAAATAAATAGAGCAAGGGTGAGCAATAGCCCACCAAAAATATAATTGAACAGTGATAATGTATAACAGTCCAATATATCTTTGAAACCATATGCCATGCATTAACGAACGTAGTACCAATATAAGGTATGAGATGAAGTTACATGGTAACTCAAGATATAATTGTTCCGAAGAAATATCTGCTATGTCAAAGATAAACAAGATATTATCAAATTTTCATAATAGAGGAACTTGCAGGAAGAATATTGCAATTCCAGTTCAAACACTATTCAAACCTGTCAACAATGATAATGTTGCAGGAAATTTCCAACATTGAGAGATGAACTAATACTGGAGTTTGACGCGCCAGGAGACATAGCATTTACACGATGATCAGTCGCATGTTATGCTCCCCACCTCTTGTTCTCTACATGTAGAAGGAAGCACCGACGGATTTACTTGTCTACCGCCCTCTGGAACCCCCCGGCCAACGGTTGGGCCAATTGCTAGACCGGCGCCATTGGGTCACTTACGCATCTCCTAGTTCATTTCACATCCATAACTTTGAAACGTAAAGTTCCTCCCCCTTTCCCCAAGTATTTTACTTGTTGATAGGACTCCACAAAGTAGTCGTATCTAGTTGGAAAGGAAAATTCACCAATATTTCCCAAGCTGATGCTTGTTAATGGATATAAACTTGTTCCATCAATTCTTACCCCTCGAGCGTTGAGGAGGTAACCAAACAGATTCATATCGATGTTTGAAAGAATCAAGATATAAGTGACAAGATAGTTTAGCAAGTATAGGACCGGACAGCCCAATAAATAACATCTCTCAAGTGAGGTCCCCTTATATGTTTTTGGAAGTTTGGACGAGTATTTAAATCTTCTTATCATATAGATTTAAATAAAAATATAGTTTTGGGAGCCTCCCCTTGATAAAATAGTCATACAAGACTCTAAAATATTTTGCATAATATCTGAAGGTGAAAGATAATCTTTGTATGATATAAATCATTATAAAAAGAATTTAAAAGAACTTACATAAGTATTCCAAAAATGTTTATTAAATCAATAATACTTGAGGACTATTTTTAAATCATAATATTACTCGTAAGTAATCCTCGAATGAATATATAACATTATTTATTACATAAATCTCTTCTTAAATGAATATTCAAAATAATAGTCATTAAATAAATAAAACTTCCAATGAATATTCAAGATGATATTCGATAAATAAATAAACTCAAAAAAATATTTAAAATAATAATCACTAAGTAAATCAAACCTTAAATGAATATTTGAAAATAATATTCATTAAAGAAATAGCATTCTAAATGAATATCCAAATAATATTCATTCAGTAATCAAAACATTAAAGAAATATTCAAAATAATATTCCTTAAGTAACTAGAATTTCAAATGAATATCTTAAAGTAATATTCATTGAATATATAAAACATTAAATGAATATTCGCAAGTAATATTCATTTAATGAACAATATTCTAAATGAATATTGAAATAATATTCATGAAATAATCAAACTCTAAATGAATATTCGAAATAATATTCATTTAATAAATAATATTCTAAATGAGTATTCAAAAGTAATATTCATTCCATAACCAAAACTTTAGAGGAATATTCGAATCATATTCCTTAAGTAAATAGAACTTCAAATGAATATTCTAAAATAATATTCATTTAATAAATAACACCTTAAATGAATATCCGAAAGTAATATTCATTTAATAAATACTATTCTAAATGAATATTGAAATAATATTCATGAAATAATCAACTCTAAATGAACATTCGAAAATAATATTTATTAAATATTTCTCGACTGAGATAATACTCAAATAACATTCTTCGAAAGATTTCCAAGTAATTAATACTTTATGGAAATATAATTAATGTTTAATAATAACATTCCTCAAAAGGAGTACTAATTTGTCGCTGAAATCCCTCCTGGTTTCCACGACTATCTCTATATCTCAAAATACCGACTCCCGGTCTATAATTAAAGAATGAATATTATATACCCTTCACTAAGGGTCTTACAAAACAATCCGGCTTATAACTGATAATCCCCATCTAGTCTATAAGCCAATATCAATCCAGGGAACAAGTACTTCAATAGACTTTGAAAGTAGGCATGCATGCTATGGCATATGTATAACAACAATCATATATATATATATATATATATATATATATATATATATATATATATATTATCACAACAACAGCCTTTAGAAAGGATTTGAAACTTGCCTGGTAATCCTGTGGGTGTAGTGTGCCTTGGTTCAATCCGGTGATCTATAAATAGTCACAACATTCGAGGTTAATCACTTTAACACTTCGAAAGGCTAAGTATATATTTAACTTAGGCTAAAACACGTTTTAAAATTATCCCGTTAGGCAATTCCTAACATAACCCTTATTAATACCGTTATAATCCGACACTCGTCCGTTATCAAGGCACGTTATTGCACTTATACTTAATGCTTAAGCACTGAAGCAATTAACAAACAAGGCACTACGGGGTTTTCCTAGACTCCATGTTAATCAACGAACTCTTAAGTCGTAAGTTTAGTCCAAATCACTCCTCGAATCCATCCTTAATGTCAGATCTTTCGTACATCTCACTTAATCATTTATAGCCTCGTTCTTTGCAGCAATATGTTATCTTGATAATTCTTAACAAGTTTCATGTTTTAGTCGACTCGAGATTCCTCTTTTAATCTAGCCAAAATGGGTGGCCAAAGTAGTATCCCTAGGGTTGAATTTTCTGAGAATCACTATTACGTGACTCGCACTTCAACACTTTTAATAAATCACTGGAAACGTATTTAATTACGAAACCACTTATAAAATCATCTTTCGTATTTGTAATATTTATCATAAAATTTCAAATTCGAGGCAACAGGTCTAGATAGGTGAAATGTATTTTCGAAGTTCAGTCAAATACGGATTTTTACTATTCACACCCCTTTCACTAAAACGTTCATAACTCGGTAACCGTTAACTCAAATGACGCACCGTTTTCGCGTACATGATCTAGAGAATGTCTAGAAGGTATCTAACTCAAAATTGGACTTAGGTCAGAAGATTAAATTTTCGTATTTTTGCCAAAACAGGGCAGAAGCTTTTGGTGAATAGTGTTACCTCCGAAAAGTGGTTTCTTCGCACTTAACCTCGATTCGAACATTTTTATAAAATCGGAAAACGATCCATTTTACTTGTGGTTTCCTCTCCCGCCTTCCTTATGACCTCTAATATTTAATTACCATGATTTGTCAGTGACTTAGTCATGTTAAGGGATTCCAATTTCAGTTACGAACTTTCGATTACGGTTTCGAACCACTTTTACGATTTTAATCATAACTCCTAAACCGTATATCCGTTTCACACGATCTTTATATCAAAACGAATCTTGTAACATTATCTAACTAACCATGGCAGAATATGAAACTGGACAGGGAGTTATATCTACTGTCAAATTCGTTTTTTTAAGGTTAATGAAATTTCGGCATTATAACGGCTATAAATCGAACGTTCTAAAATTTACAACAATCAACCCAAGCCACACCGGGCATCCATACATCATTTACACATGATTCTCATCTTAACAAGTCCAAGAATGTCATGCTTCACTATAATAATCTTCATGCTACTTAAATTACTAAACCGCTTAACTATTCATGCTTATAACATCATTAAGATCATAATACTCTAAAATCATCAAGAACAAGCATAATCTCAAAGTATGATCTAGGGTTTCAAATGGTTATACCTTCCTTGGAGTGCGATCTAGCCTTACTAAGCTTTGTTTGGTCCTTACCTAGCCTTAATGAACCTTAGATCAACCAAAGAAACAAGAAAATCAAAGTTAGTTCTTGAAGAACACTATTCACCCTCCTCTTTAATGATTTTTTTTAAAAATGGAAAAAGAAGAGATTGAAGCTAGGATTTTTAGGAGATTACTTTTGTAAAATATAGGATTCACAATAAAAATTACAAGATGAAACAATGGTGGGAAGGTGGACTTTGATTCTTGAATTTCCTTGTATAGCCGAATGGGGCAAAAAAAAAATGGAGAATGGAGTTTGCTTTGCTTTCTCTTGGTTTAATCTCATCCAAGTTGAATTATTGTGATGAGAGTAAGATAATATCTTGTCAAAAAGCTACTTTAATAAAGGTGTGATGTAATGAATGATGAAAATGAAGAGACAAGTGTTGAAGATTGGATGGTTTTCATGTAACTAGTGGTTTGATCTTTGCTAAGTGCTAGTTAATCTTTAACCATGCTAGTTACTTATGTAACTAAGTAGTTACTAGATATTTTCTAATGGCACATGCATGCATCTTGCCTCCTCTGCTTGATTCTTTGTCCGTTTATTGCTTAATTCGTTGATCGTTCGAGGGAATAACTCATCCGTTTCTAGTTAGGGTTTTACCGAAAGTCTTCTTAATATTTATAATACTATTCTCCATCTTTCTTAACATTTCTCGAATTTAAATTCCTTAAATCCCTTTAATAAATCCTTATGTCATTCAGTGTCCAGGGAATTCTCGGAGAAAGTAAAAGTGTTGTTTTTCAGAATTCGACAGTCTTTACATACACTTATTTTCCCCTCGGATCACTAATACGATCTCAAAAATTCATTCCGGGTACTTCTATATAGTGTCGTCTCATAATATTCCTATTTCCATCAAAAACACTATTCATCACTTATTCTCTTTTTAATCCTGGCACTTAGAAAAAATCTTTGTGCTTCCTCAAGCGTTCCTTAACTCTTTCATGGAACCTCCGTACTTGTAACCAATATCAATCTGGATGACATGAGTGTATCTATTTCTCTCTAGGGAATCTTATCTTAACTTTCTAGGAGATAGATTATTCTAATCTAAGTTATCATCCAATAGCATCCTTCAGGACATATAACCTTGGGATCTACATCCTTTCATTATTCATTCATTAAAACCAGTACTACATTGTAGTTGTAACCACTGCTCATTCTTACATCAATACATAATAAAAAGTTTTAATTCTACCCAAAAATCTGGGTTCTTTTGTCTCATGTCTTTCTTGCTTTAAAACAATCTCAACCTTATTGGTTCAATCCATACCTTCTCATGGTTTCTTACATGCCTCATCCGACATCATTATTATTATGTCATACATTCTCTACCAAACTTCCATTTTGAAACTCAGAGTATTACCTTTTTTCCTTGTAAGGTTTCTTAGGTCATCCTCATCATTCTTCCTGTATTTTCTAGATACATGGTGTATCAAACATCATTAATCAATTCTATAACAATTCTGTCTAAGTACTTTTCCAGACTCCTTTCCACAAATCCTTACAGGTTATTGACACCTTGGTCGATTCACTTATATCATCTGATTTCACAATGTCTTTATTAGGGGTGATGTTATCCTTTGTGCATCCCCCAGGATTCGTCTTAATATATGGACATTCTATCCTCAATTCTATCTTCAAGGAATACTTATATCCTGTAATTGGCAATCCAATCATATATCCTTAATAAAGGTCTCTTTTCAATCACTTTCATCTTAATCATCTACAGGTAGCTTAATGATAACCTCTTCTTATGAATGTCGGTCTACATGACCTTCCAAAAGACAAAATATGTCTATCTGCTCTTTCTTACATGACTTGGTAATGGTAGCAAGGATGTTCTGGAAGATATTGGTCGTGGTCAACGTGAATCTCTTAGTGCCTAATGCTCCTTTTGAGGAAACTAAGTTTCAGATAACATTTATGCATCATACTGCACCATCTTTGACAATCTTCGTAACTCTTCATTGGTCACTATCCTCAATCCTAATACGTCCATGGTATATATAAAATCCATCATCCTGCATTTCAATTCATTTTATATCAAAAGCCCTCACGGTTGGCACTTGATTAGAAGCACCCCGCTTTGTCCTTACATTGCTGGTTCAGTCACTTGATATTCCTTAGTGACTTGGCCCCAACTGGCCATGCTAAAAATATGTGAGTTTAGGGGTCGGCTAATAGCATTACTTTTCTAGCAATTGCTGGCATAGTGCCTTCTACTTTGATACCTTTTGATCTTTTCAAAACTTTACTCCATATAAGTCTCAATCGACTTCTTGGTACCGTTTCCGGTCACCTTTCCTTTGCTTTTATTCTTTCAGTTACTCTTATCAATTTCACGTGCCACAAAAGCTTAACATTTCTGGCATAACAACCTTTTCATTTAAGTCAATCCCGAAATTTCTTAGTCCGGCTTGTTTCTTAACTACATTTCCCTTTTTCCGTCCAATCTCAACTTCAAAATTTTGTCTATATAATCAATCATAATAATTGGGGTCTGTCCACCAGCCCGTATAGTGGCTACCTTACCTAATCCATAGGGTTCGCCCCAGTTTCTATTCTCTTCGGTGACGTATTCAGATAATCAGAAAGACAAGGTTTGCCAAATTTTGTCAAATTCCTTTCCAGGATTAAGGAAATTTCAGGCAATCTATCCACCCACTGGTGATACTAAGAAGATCCATTTCGATACCCGAAGAATATTTCTAGGAACATCCAAGCGGGTGGAACCATAAATAGTTATATTAACGAAATGATTGACATTAACTTGGGAGTTTAATCATTGAAAAGAAACCAAATATATATACCTCCCCTATAAGGGAATCAAAATTCCCAAACTGAAACAGGCCACATTTTCCCGGTACATATTCGTCCTAATAGTCGATGCTTCTAAATGCCAGTCTACCTAACAATTAGTCTCAGAAGGAACACTATGTAACTAAGTAGTTACTAGATATTTTCTAATGGCACATGCATGCATCTTGCCTCCTGTGCTTGATTCTTTGTCCGTTTATTGCTTAATTTGTTGATCGTTCGAGGGAATAACTCATCCGTTTCTAGTTAGGGTTTTACCGAAAGTCTTCTTAATATTTATAATACTATTCTCCATCTTTCTTAACATTTCTTGAATTTAAATTCCTTAAATCCCTTTAATAAATCCTTATGTCATTCAGTGTCCAGGGAATTCTCGGAGAAAATAAAAGTGCTGTTTTTCAGAATCCGACAGTCTTTACATACACTTATTTTCCCCTCGGATCACTAATACGATCTCAAAAATTCATTCCGGGTACTTATATATAGTGTCGTCTCATAATATTCCTATTTCCATAAAAAACACTATTCATCACTTATTCTCTTTTTAATCCTGGCATTTAGAAAATATCTTTGTGCTTCCTCAAGCGTTCCTTAACTCTTTCATGGAACCTCCGTACTTGTAACCGATATCAATCTGGATGACATGAGTGTATCTATTTCTCTCTAGGGAATCTTATCTTAACTTTCTAGGAGATAGATTATTCTAATCTAAGTTATCATCCAATAGCATCCTTCAGGACATATAACCTTGGGATCTACATCCTTTCATTATTCATTCATTAAAACCAGTACTACATTGTAGTTGTAACCACTGCTCATTCTTACATCAATACATAATAAAAAGTTTTAATTCTACCCAAAATTCTGGGTTCTTACATAATGCCTTCAAAACAAAAGACCCATAGTCAAAAGAAATATCATGGATTAAAGAATACCCAATCTTCACTGAGGGAATCGGTAATGCATCAAAGTTTGAAACCTTGTTTAGAAAGCATCTACTAATTGTATCAAATAAGTAATTCCATTCTCGCTTAAGCTTAGTTCTGTACAACTCTGCAAACTTCTTTGGCTATCCATTGTAGCCCAGACCTTTAGCAAATTCCAGAAGAGAAGAATCAGAGATATCAGCAGGAGTATCCTTTAGAGATGGTAGTTGAAGAGCTTCTTCTACTACTCAAGGAGTCACATGATGTGTAACACCATTGTACTCAAATGTCAAGTTAGGCTTTCTTGAAGGTTAACATACACCAAAGATAGCAGTATTCCAAACCTGAATAACACACTTAAAAGAAACTTTTGCAGGTTGGGTTAATTAAAGCATAAATAATTGGGGTTGTGGCCAAGAAATCCTGAATGATGTGAAAATCATTCGGCAGCTCCTAATGGTTAAGAACAGCAACATAATTTTTAGGAGCAAAAGTGACACCATTTACCATGGTTTTGCTGTTTGAGAATGGTAAAGAATCCATTACAGTTTTGAAGAGTGTGAAAATTGTTTGATTTTGAAAAGTAGGGTTTAAGTTCACACAGTTGAATAAGACGATGCAATACTGATTGTTTGAGAATAATGAATCAATTTAGAAAACTAAATTGATTTTAGACAAAACTAATGATTTCTACAAGATAGATGTCAGTAATCTATTTGTGCAAAATAAGTAATGGACCAAATTACGTGAGAGATTGGTGAAAACCGCACGCGACACGACTTACAATGTGTATCTATATGTATCAATGAGTAAAACACATGCGCCCATATTATTTTTAAGAAATACAATTGTGATAATGATGAAAAATATAGCAATGATATTAATTTAAAGAAATCAAATATCACAATCTAAAAATACCTGATACTAAAAACCAGAATAAGAAGCGTTTCATGTCCTCGATAACTTCCACCTCTATTTAATCACAATGACACTTGTCCATTATCACTTTAACCTTGAACCCTTCTTTCTTCCTTGAGAAAACTCAAAAACCCTTTCAAACAACACAATTTAAACAATGTCAAAACTTACCATCAAGGAAAAGAATCTCTATCTCATTAAGAAGAGAGATATCTTCAGTTATACTCGTGAAGAGTTTGATGCCTTTGACAGGGAAAGGCAACTTGAAACTTTGTGGATGCCGGTCTTGAAGAAATCGAGAGAGAAAGACCTGCAAAAGTGATCGACATCGATGCTGTTCTCCAAGCAACATTCACATGGCTTTCTTCTAAGACATCCTCATCCAACACCACCAACCATTGTTAATGAATATGTCAGCAAAAATAACCTTATCCCTATCGACTTCCACCCAAACAAAGTGGCAAAGATGGTGTTGGTCCAGGAAAGTATTGCAGAAGGGGGGTTGAATGCAATACTAATAAATTTCAAAAACTATTTCAACAACTTAAATAGAATTTGTGATTTACTAGTAGAAGAAATGCAAACACAAGTAAAATCAAATACGAGGATTTCACAAAATAAATGTTTTATTTATTTTGCAAAGTTTTGCTACAACCTTGAGAACAAAATAATTCTCAAGCTACAAATACTCAAGAGATTACAGTTGTTGAGTTATATCATTGTATAAATAGAGTGCTCTATTTATAGTGTGATAATCTACTGTACTGCCACCATCAACATGGGTTGTTGAGTTGCTATTATATTCCTTTTGTAGCTCATTCCATAATTCATTCCCATGTGATCATCACAAAGTAACTTTAAGATACTTTCCACATTTGAGCCACCCAGATCTAGCCATATTCAATTTTATCTGCTCTAGACTTTACAGGTTATTCCATGTGATCTCTCGAGCTTCAGTTATAGACTTTCCAAGCTTGCTGTAAAGGTTGAATATTACAACACGCCTGCTTCTTTTGAACATGTACTCTGTCGCTTAATTTGACTTAGAAAATTCCTAAATCAAGCTGATTCTAAATGACAGTATGTTTGCCACAAAGTTTGCTGTCAATGGATTACGCTTTGGTTGACAGTATGAATTTCCCGCAGATATTACTGTCAAGAATTTTTCTTTGATTGACAGTATGAATTCCCGCAGAGATTGCTGTCAAGAATTGTGCTTTGATTGACAGCATGTATTTCCCGCAGAGATTGCTGTCAGGAATTCCAAACTTACTGTCGCAAACTATATATCAAAGTTGCTGTCATCAGAATCTCCGCCAATGTTGCTGTCAAGTTGAAACTTGTTGTCGACTCCATGAAACTTGCTGTCGACCTAGGCAACATGATGTTTCCTTGTAACCTTACTGTCAGGGCTTGACAGTAACTTTTATTCCTTCTGTCGAACTTATGTATTTCTTGAGGCTTGAACAAAATCGAACTTCTTCCAAGAATTACACTTATTACATAATAGTATTTATTTAAACTACAAGAATACATTTCAGGCTATGACAGTATGTTCTACTTAGTAAAAACTAAGTATACCAATGAAACTAGTTAAGTTGTCTATTCCATCACCCATAAATCCCAACAATCTCCCCCAATTTATTTTTATGGACAATAAGGACAAATTTACAAATATCATGCTGACAACTTAACTAACATAGATCAGAAAGAATAAACTCTTCATTTCTGACCAATGATTAAACTGAATTGTTTTCAAACAATATATCACAAAAGTTCACAATTAAAAAAAACTTTACTTATCTTGATTTGAACTTTTCACTTTGCTCCTTTTCCCTTAGAGCTCTTCTGAGATTTTCAATTAACTCTTTTTCTTCAGGGGATTGTGCATCATCTTCATTTTCTACAATGTATTTTCTGATCATTGAGGAAGCAGTGTTTAATGCATCTCTGAGTTCCATCCAGTAAACATTTTGCTTTACAATTGATCTGAATTTTAGCACATCTCCCTCCATCTTGAATCTCCTGCCAGGAAGCTGATTTAAAGTTTCCCTTCTTTGTTTGTCCAGGCTGGGATCCTCTCCTCTCCTCTGATCAAAAATCATATCACGCTCCCAAGAACACAGTGTTTCAAGACTGTTAGTTGATCCAACCACTTGCCAGTATAATTCTTTTAACACACTGGTCTTCAACTTAGAGAAACTATCTGCATAAATTTCTTCTTTGCCATACTTGATTCTCAAAGGATTGTCCAGTACGCATGGCTGATAGTTGGATTCTTTACTGTTGATCTTATTGATTTTACTGTAGCTTTCCTTCATTTGAGCTTCAATCTCATCTTCTATCTGTTGACGAGATTTTTTCCTTGATGCTAATTCTTCTCTGAATCTCTGCTCTGCTTCATACATCTTCATTTCATGTTCTGAATAAGGTTTCTCCATTTCTTTCCAGTTATACTCAGGAATAGGATTGTCTTCTTCATACTCCAAACCAAGAATTTGATAGACATCATCATCATTGTGAAGTGTCCAATCACCAAACTTCTCAATAAATTCAACATGCCTGGCTTCATAGTATTTGAGAACTTGGTCCATGATCTTCTTTGAAACATTATCATAGGTTTGCCGTAGCTCAACCATCCTTTCCAGATTGAAGAAATCAATTCTTCGTTTTACTGTTTCAGAAGTTTGAATGAGTTTCTTGGAGATCACCTTTGATTTTGTTATCTGAGTGAAGTCAGATTCCACTGTAATCAACCTTTCATTGTTTTGCCATAGAATGTATCTTGCAACTTCTTCTTTTGATTCATCAAATTCTATGGATACAGAGGTGATTGTATCTTTGGCCTTCAGCTGCATCATTTCAAAGCTATTCATTCTTCTTCTCATGAGAGGTTTCTTGAGACCTAACCCTGTAGCTTTTCCTTCTCCTTTGTAGACAGTCTTTCCCTTTGTTGGTCTTTTTGATTTTCTCTTGATTCTTACTGTCTTGGAGGTTTTTACAGTAGGATCGTTGACAGTATCTTTTATAGGGCTTCTGACAGTGTCTTCTGTGACAGTATCTTTTATAGGGCTTCTGACAGTGTCTTCTGTGACAGTATCTTTAATGACTGTGACTTCATCCTGACTGACAGCATCTTTGTTGACATCCTTGACAGCATCTTTGTTGACAATATCTTTTTCAAGTTGTATACTGTCAATTTCCATTTCTTCTTGATTTCCTTTCAATGCTTCAAGTACTTCTTCCTCTTTCTTTTCATCAACTTTCTTGCTTGTGCTAGTATTTTCAGAGGTTTCCTTTGATTCTGCTTCTTTGACTTGAGTTTGCTCTTTTGAAGAGTCTCTCAGTTCTGTTTTCTTAGGTCCTCCAACTTCACCTCCATCTTGATTGTCATCATCATCTTTTTCCAAGATGTCATCAAAAGTGAAGTTTCCACCTTGAGCATTTCTGCTTGAATTTTCTTTGGCAATGAGCTTTTTAATTTTGGCACTGTACTCCATATCTCTCTTTGCCAATATCTTGTGAATATCTTTGACTGCCTGAATCCTTTCCTTGGTGATGGGTGCTTTCAGCAATAACTTAAGTACCTCCATGATGACTTTGCTTTTTAGAGATGTTTTGCCTTCAAGAGTTAAGAATCCAAGACCTTTAGTTCCTTTGGCTGTTGTCTGTTTAAAGCTTACACCATATGGCTGGAGACTTACTTCTGGAAGTTTGTTGTTGACCATTGTGCCCAGTTGCATATAGAGACTTTCATCAAAGATGGTTGAGTTTTTCTTCACTAGAATCCCAAGGATGTATTGCACTCTGGCAGAGAAAGTTTCCAACAGTTGAGTTGTTATGAATATTGAATGTCCACTCTTCAGGTACACTTCAACTGCCCACATCTTCTCTGAGCTAATCTTCACAGAAAGATTTACAATCTTTTCTTTCAAAGATTCTGCCAACTTAGCAGGTTTTCCTTTAGTCACTGTGATTGCTTCATTTACCAGATTGTTAAATTCTTCATCCTTATTATTCAAGGTGCTCTCCATATGACTTACTGTTATTGAGTCAGCTTCTTCTTGGGAATATGTGCTTCCATCAGTCCAAGTGATAAACTCTGAAGGGAACACATATTCAGGCAACTTGCTTTTGCCTTTACCCATCCTATTTGATTCCTCTTTTTCTCTCCATAGCCTCTCTAAAGTGGATTCTTTCTTCTCAAGAACTGGTTCATTGATTTTGATTGAGGATGCTTGGTTTCCTTGTATCTGTCTTAATACCTCCTTAGATAATAACATTTGTTCCCCATCTACTTCAGTTTCAAAAAGCTCCTCAGTTCCAGAGGCTATTGCAGTTTCCACTCTTTGCTCTTGCTCCCCCTTACTCTTTTGCTCCCCCTGTCTTTTAGCTTCCCCTTGTAACTCAACCTTTCTTTCTGGTTGCTCAGCCTCTTTCTGATCTATTACTTTCTCCCCCTTAGTTAAGTTTGCAGCATGAATTAATGAAGAAAGTGACAGTAGTGTGGCTTGAATTTCAGCAAAACCAGTCTTCACAGTAGATGACAGGTTGTCCAGCTTGCTTTCCATTGTAGCACATCGATTTTCAAGTGCTTGGAGCCTGTCATTTGTGGATGCAGAAAGACCACCAGACCTAAGCCTTTTTGGAGGTAAGGGATAAGTCTGGGGCATGGAGGCTGTTGGGGTTCTCACACTCTCAGTGTTTTTATAGATGATCTCATCATCTCTCACAAAAATTCCCTCAAGGCCTAATGCCTTTTGTTTACTGGCTCCCTCAAGCTCACTCTGGACATGCTCAAGTCCCTCTCCTTTTGCCAGCACATTTGGCTGCCTCTCATTTTTATCCTCACTTCTCTGTTCTTTTATCTCTCTTTAATTTTTCACTCCCTCACTCATCCTAGATGCAGTAGTATGAGCAGTACTAACATGCAAAAGAGTAGATTTTACCTTGAAGGCCTTGGAAAGAGGTAAGTCATCATCAGAGATATCTTCAACTAATCCTTCTTGTAGTTGTGGTTGAACAGTGATGACAGCATCTTTAGAAATACCTTTGACAGTATCTTTTGTCAGAATGGTACTGTCACTTGATTGTTTGACAGCACCTTCTGTTTTGTCATTGACAGCATCTTTGGCTGTGACAGCAACTTCCCTAGGGTAAGATGCTTTGAGGGAATCGATCAAGATGCTGGCTGTTTCAATTTCTGGCAAATTTGCATCTTGATCTAATCCAGTGTTTGATGGGGTGGTATCCATTTCACTTTGAGAAATGGGTTCTTGTGGACCACTAGATGGGGGCTCATCCAAGATTTGAGATGGATGATCAAAACTTGAGGGGTTGGTACTATCCCCCTCTCTAGGTTGTTTAGAAGAAACAACAGATGTAGGAATGAAAGAAGAAGATTGAATTTCAGATTGATTAATTGGCTGTTCCACAGAAGAAGATTGTGGAACATCAATAGTATGAATGAATTCCTCACTGTGCTCTATCTCAATGTGTGTATCTTCAAATACAGGTTCCTCAAGAGTGAGTTCTTGAGTTTGTGCAGACTCTTTACAAGGTGCCTTGGGAGACAGGCCAATTTCAATAGATGTCCCTTGTTGAGAAGAGACACCTAGAGGTGAGTTTATTTCCCTATCATCCTCTACAGTCTTTTGGGAAACTGTAGGGTGGCTGACAGTAACCTTGGCCCTTCTAGCTCTCTTCTTCTTAGGCTCAGAAGGGGCTACTGTGGGTTCTATTCCACTACCATCCTTATTTGCTGCACTAGGTGCAGTAACTCCCTCTTGACTCACCACATTGTCACCAGTTTCACTCTCTAGGGATCTTTTCTTGGATTCCTGTTTGGCAATTTTAAGGGCTTTTGGTAGTCTAGATTCCCTAGGTGGAATGTATGGTGTAGAATGTGGGTTAACTGAATTTGGGTCTAATTCAGCTTCATTCTCAATTGTGAAAACAGTATAATCTGTTGGAAATGGAAAACCAAGGTTGGGCACTTGATTAACCATGTGTTGTGTGAAACATAGTGGAATATGTGCATTCAAATTTTGTGTGTTAAGAGATGTGTGTGTGTGTTTTTCTTTAAAACAGGACATTCTTCAAAATTAGAAGTATCTACCACATTTCCACAAATATTATTAATACACATAGTTAAAAAGCGAGGATATATGGATACCTTTTTGCCTATGGCGCTTTTCAACTGTGCCATAATCAGCTTTCCAACGTTCACCTTGTATCCATGGACTACAGAATGAGTGAGTTTCTTGATGTATGATGGTATTCCATTTTAGCCTGTAGACTTGGTAGAGAACACCTTTACCATAACATCAAAGATCATGCTCCACTCTTTTCTTAGATATTTTTTGTCCATTTCTCCCATTTGATACCATTTATCAGAAGTTTCATCAATCTTAGAGCCTGAATATCCAATCTTCAGAAAGAACTTCTTCAGAGTATCATCAGTTGCTAGTTCCTTAAAGCTTTCTTCACTGGTCAACACAATACCCAAAGCCTCATTGATATTCTTTACTGAAAGAGAATGACTTGCATCATCTATATTGAACTTAATTGTTTCATTCTCTCCAGTTCCTTGAGCACTTGCTGATTTCCAGAATTTTTCAATTCTAACAGCATCAATTTTGGGGGAAGAGGTTATTGCATGACCTAGGTAGGATTTATTTAAGAAGGAAATAAGTCCTTTGAAGTTTTCACCAGCATCACTAGGAGAAAAGATACCGGCAAAGTTGGTTTGAGCAACACTTTGTTTAGGTGCCATTGTTGAATGCTTTGAAAAATGAGAAAGAAAATGCGGTTTTTGGATGCAGAAGGTTGAGAGGTTTTTGCAAATGAAAGTGATAGTAGATTAAACGGTAGATTCAGTTTCTAATATGAATCGATTTAACCTCTCTTAATTGAACGTGTGATAATGATATTACCCATTAACTCCACTTGCTATATTACGTGGCAGTTGCTATTAGATCGTGGATTGGTGAAAATAAATATACGTATATATATATATGAATTAATATATATATATATATATATATATATATATATATATCTTTCCACTATCTTTGACAGCAACTTCTCGTGACAGCAACTTTCATTGACAGTAACCTGTGCGCTTTTCTTTCTCTACCAATTCTGACAGCAATTTTTTGTGACAGCAACTTTCATTGACAGCAACTTGTGCGCTAACAACATTTCTGTCAATCAGCTTCATGAGTGACAGTAAGTTGTAAACTTATCATAAGATCATGCTGTCACTGTTCACACATAACTTAAGTTAAGGACACATGTTTTCTTAAAATCGTATTAAGTCAGACATGTAAAACTATTTTAGCATAGTCATAGCAAGCATGATATCTAAAAATCCTTTTAGCATAGTCATAGCAAACATGATATCTAAAAATCCTTTTAGCATAGTTATAGCAACCATGATATCTAAAAATCCTTTTAGCATAGTCATAGCAAACATGTTGTCTGAACAAGTAGCACATAGAACCTTAACTTCTCATGACAGTACCTTCTAGTTACAGTACCTTGAAAGTTTCTGTCATGAGCTGCGATTGAGAATTGATAAATCAGTTAGATGATCATACCTGATTTAGCATTCCTAATTCACTCACCAACCTGATAAATGTTGCTTCATCCAATGGCTTGGTGAATATGTCTGCAAGTTGCTTGTCTGTTGGAACATAAACCAATTTTACATCTCCCTTTTCAACATGCTCCCTGATGAAATGATGCCTTATATCAATGTGCTTTGTTCTGGAGTGTTGAACTGGATTGTCTGATATGGCTATGGCACTAGTGTTGTCACAGTAGATAGGAATATTTGATAACTCTAGTCCATAATCCATTAATTGATTCTTCATCCAAAGAATTTGTGCACAACAACTTCCAGCTGGAATATATTCAGCTTCTGCAGTTGATGTAGAAACTGAGTGTTGCTTCTTACTGAACCATGACACCAATCTCCCCCCAAGAAATTGACAGCTTCCTGTAGTACTTTTTCTATCAATTTTGCAGCCAGCATAGTCTGAATCAGAATATCCAATTAGATCAAATCCAGTTTCCTTAGGGTACCAAAGACCTAGATTTGGGATGCCTTTGAGATATCTAAAGATTCTTTTAATTGCAACTAAGTGTGATTCTTTTGGATCAGCCTGTAACCTTGCACAGAGACATGTAGCAAACATTATGTCTGGCCTGCTTGCTGTTAAGTAAAGCAATGATCCAACCATGCCTCTGTAGGTACTAGAATCCACTTTCTTGCCTTTAGGATCTAACTCTAATTTGGTGGCTGTTGAGATAGGTGTCTTGGCAGGTGATGAATCTTCTAAGTTAAACTTCTTGAGAAGTTCTTTGACATACTTAGATTGACAGATGAAGATTCCTTCCTTCTTCTGATAGATTTGAAGACCAAGAAAGAATGCTAATTCTCCCATCATGCTCATTTCATACTTGTTTCTCATTAGAGATGAGAACTTTTCACACAATTTTTCGTTTGTTGAGCCAAAGATTATGTCATCAACATATATCTGCACAAGAATGATGTCTTTGCCATGGTATTTATAGAATAAAGTTTTATCCACCATACCTCTTATAAATTGATTTTCCAGGAGAAAAGTGGATAATGTGTCATACCAGGCTCTTGGTGCTTGCTTTAAGCCATATAGAGCCTTGAACAGCTTGTAGACAAAATTATGCAGTTTGTCATTTTCAAATCCAGGAGGCTGTTCAACATACACTTCTTCTTCTAATTCTCCATTTAGAAAGGCACTTTTAACATCCATTTGAAATACCTTGAATTTGCAGTGTGCAGCAAAGGCTAAGAAAATTCTTATGGCTTCAAGTCTGGCAACAGGAGCAAATGTTTCATCATAATCTATCCCTTCCTGTTGACAGTAACCTTTGGCCACTAGCCTTGCCTTATTTCTTGTCACATTTCCACTCTCATCTATCTTGTTTCTGAAAACCCATTTTGTCTCAATGACTGATTTTCCTTTTGGCCTTGGAACTAGTTTCCAAACATTGTTTCGTTCAAATTGATTGAGCTCCTCCTGCATGGCCATCACCCAATCAGAATCCAACAATGCTTCTTCAACTATTTTTGGTTCCATTTGAGATAAGAAACATGAAAACATGCTTTCAGCAGAGATATTCCTCCTTGTTCTTACACCAGTAGTGGGATCTCCAATAATTAGATTACTGGTATGATCTCTGTTCCACTTTGTTGATTGAGGCAAGCTACTTGTTTGATGAGATTGTCTTTCATCAATATGAGGATTTGATTCTCCACCATTTTCATTGTTCTGCTCATTTAGCTCAAATTCTCCAGTCTCACAGTCTTGTTGATTGATGCCTGAAATTGTCTGTGATTGAGCTGAGGTTTGATTTAGATTATGAGTATTGACAGATTCTTTCTCATATCCCATTGATTGAATGAGACTTGGTTCTTCATCAACATATTCTTCTTTTTCCAAGTATCCTTGATTCTCAAATCTGAAGGGTTGCATTTGACCATCCTCATGTAGCCCTGGAAACTTGGTTTCATCAAATGTGACATTGACACTTTCTTCAATTGTTTTGTGCTCCATGATATAGACTTTGTAGGCAGTCCTTTCTATCCCATATCCCATGAAAATGCCTTCATATGCTTTAGTATCAAACTTGCCTTTTCTTTCATGGTTGTCTTTCATCAAAAAGCACTTGCTTCCAAAAATATGAAAGTACTTGACAGTAGGTTTCTTTCCTGTCAAAAGATAGTAAGGAGTATTGCCATGAGTCTTGTTGATTAGTGTCCTGTTCTGTGTGTAACAAGCAGTGTTGATGGCTTCTGCCCAGAAATATGTTGGTAATTTAGCATTACTCAGCATAGTCCTTGCAGCTTCGATAAGAGTCCTATTTTTCCTTTCTACAACTCCATTTTGCTGTGGAGTTCTTGTAGCAGAGAATTGTTGAACAATTCCTTGATCTTTGCAGAAGTTTCCAAGTGTAGCATTTCTGAATTCAGTTCCATTGTCACTTCTTAGAAATTGAACTTTTGCTTCAGGGGTCCTGTCAAGTACCCTTATGTGATCAATGATTTCTTGAGCAGCTTCATCTTTTGATTCTAAAAATTTCACCCAAGTGTACCTAGAATAGTCATCTATCATGACCAGTGCATATCTTTTTCTGGATAGTGATTGAACATTCACTGGTCCAAAAAGATCCATGTGAATCAACTTGAGTGCTTCAGTGTTAGTGTTGACTTGCTTTGATTTATGCATTGCTTTCCTCAATTTTCCCATTTGACAATCTTCACACAGTCCTTCTTGACAGAATTCCTGTTGATGTAATCCTCTCACCAATTCCTTCTTCATTAGCATGTTCATTGTTTTGAAGTTGAGATGGGAAAGTTTCTTGTGCCAAAGCATGCTATCTCCAACACTTGCTTTGCTGTAGAAGCAAAATATTCTTTCCTCATTTGTTGAGTTTAAGTCTGCAACAAATAGGCTTCCTTTCCTTACTCCTTTCAGAGATAGGTTTCTATCCTTCTTGTGGTGGATTGTGCATTCCATCATGCCAAAGTTTACTTTGAATCCTTTGTCAGTGAATTGACTGACACTGAGCAGATTATGTTTCAAACCTTCCACAAGAGAGATTTCTTCAATGACAACATTTCCAGCTTTTAAACAGCCATATCCCACAGTGTAACCTTTGCTGTTGTCTCCAAAGGTTATTGTTGGGCCAGCCTTCTCAACATATTGTGATAGCAGGGATATATCACCAGTCATGTGTTTGGAACATCCACTGTCGATTATCCACATGACCTGTTTACCTTTCTTTCCCTGCAAGTCAGAAAGAGTTTAATTTGCATTTGGTACCCAAGTCTTGTTGGGTCCTGCATACTCAGTATCATCAGAAACTTTATCAATATTTGAAACAATATTATCAGAAGATGGTTCCTTGACTTCTTTTATTACCCACTTAGTTTTTGACTTGGGCTTTTTCTTAGCGAGAGCAGACTTCTCACTTTCTTTAGTGGATTCAAAAGTCTTTGCAGTTTGCATATAAGAACATAATTCATTAGATGAAATTTGCAAATTAAAACATGTACTCATGGCAGTAATTTTGCATGGCATACAGTCAATGTTATTACAAACTACCAATTCTCTTTGCATAATGGGGGTTCTGTGTAAGTTCCCTTTCAACTCTGTTGCATTTGATATGCTACTAGTTGATTTCTTACAAACATGAGTTAGATGATGTGAGGAGCCACAATTATTGCAAAGCTTCCTTGGTGCCTGCTTAACATACGCATAATTATTCTTTTTATCAATGCCTAGCTTCCCATTTCTGTTTTTGGACTTGGAGACAACTGTCTTGACAATTTGTTCAGAAGATGCTGTCGAGCTATTTTTGACAGCATCTTTTGTACTTGCTGTCTTGACAGTAGGGTTGAAAGTTACTGTCTTGGATGACTTCTTGACAGTATCTTTTGAACACTTGGTTGGACTGTTTAATACTGTTTCTGTCATAGACATTTTGACAGAATCTTTTTCTTTCTTAGATTCACTGTCAATCCTCTCATCTTCATCACAGAGTTCTTGATTAATAATTAGGGAATTTTCATTAACCTCAAACTCTGTACTTTTGAAGATTGGATTGCTCATATTTTTGAGGATGTGAGGTCTTACAGTATTATTATCATCATTGTTCTGTATAACAGCCTCTTTACCAGGTCTCCTGCTATAATCATAGCCTATGCCTATCTTCTTACTTTCAGTATGTTTCTCATGATACTCTTGAACTATTTTAGAGGAATTTCTAAATGCCTTTAGCTTAAATTCATTCTCAGAAATTTCTTTTCTTAGATAATCCTCTATCTCTTTAGCACAGATTAAATCATTTTTTAGTCTTTCGTTTTCCTGAGCTAAAGAATCAATAGAACTGGTCTTAAGCAACAACACATCATTGTTGGATCTGAGTACTTCATTTTCATTAGTTAATCTAGCAATTTCTTCATTTGCAGCAGATAAACTAGTATGAATATTAAACATTTCAGTACTCATTTCCTCAATGGTTTGCTTATAGTCATTTAAAGACATCTAGTAATACTAGAGATGGTACCTGACTTGACGAGGTTGATGCTTCTTCATCCTTTCTAGCCATCAAGGCTAAATTCACAAATTCCTCTTCTTCTTCATTATCAGATTCATCCCAGCATTTTCCTTCAGCCACATAGGCTTTTCCTTGTCCTTTCTTAAATTGACTCCCAGTTCCTCTCTCCATTCTTTGTATTTGTTTTGGTCTTTTGCATTCAGTAGCAAAGTGACCAAGTTCATTGCAATTGTAGCATCTAAACTTTGACCTATCTACCATTCCTGTTTTGTATCCTCCCTTGGTGCCAGTAGCAGGTTTTGATGAGCTTCCTTGGTTATATTTTGGAAATTGACCTTGAGGCTTATATGGCTTGTTCCTCCTGAACCTTATATTTTTGAATTTTCTTGCCATAAAAGCCATGGTTGGATTATCCATTTTCTCCATTTCTTCTAGAGTGAAGAATTCTTCATCTTCAACATCTTCTAGTTGAAGGACAACCTTTTCTTCATCTTCAACCACCTCTTCAATTTTCACAGATGAAAATTGAGGTTGTTGATCATTTTGAATTTGCTCACTTGCTTGAAAATATGATGGTCCTTGAGCAACTAGAGCACCAGCCATGTTTGCCATCAATCCTTTGGATCCACTTTGTATAGCTTTCTTTTGATAATATTCAAGTTCATAAGATTTTAGAACTCCATACAATGTTTCAAGAGAGACAGAGTTTAAATCTCTTCCTTCTCTTATGGCAGTTACTCTATGCTCAAGGTGTTCTGGAAGAGTTAGCAGAAACTTGATATTGACTTCCTTCTTTTCATAAAACTTTCCATGAATCTGGAGCTCAGCTATCAGTTTGCTAAATCTTTCAAACATGTGAGTTAGCTCTTCTCCATGCTTGCCCATAAACGCTTCATATTGTGACACCAGTATTTGTTTTTGATTCTCTCTGACCTCTTCACTTCCTTCACATAACAGTTCTATCTTTTTCCACATATCCCTGGCAGAGTTGCATGCTATTATATTTCCACTCATAGCTTTGTCCAGGGTAAGTGCATCTAGTAGAATGAGTTGCAGATGATCATCCAGTGCTACCTTTTCTTTTTCTGAGTCATTATACTCAGAAGGCTTCTTAGCAACCCAATGAGCTGGGATTACTACATCATTAACTGTAGCAGATGGAATTTCCTTTTGAGGAATGAAGGGGCCATTTTCCAGAATACCTAGGAATAGTGGATTCTGAGCTTTGATAAATAACATAATCTTCTTTTTCCATATGTTGTAGTTTTCTTTATCAAAAGCTGGAATCTTGATATTACTTGACCTTTGAATACTTGCCATTTTGGATCTCAGATATGTGTATTAATCTGATTGCTCTGATACCAGTTGTTGGTCCAGGAAAGTATTGCAGAAGGGGGGTTGAATGCAATACTAATAAATTTCAAAAACTATTTCAACAACTTAAATAGAATTTGTGATTTACTAGTAGAAGAAATGCAAACACAAGTAAAATCAAATACGAGGATTTCACAAAATAAATGTTTTATTTATTTTGCAAAGTTTTGCTACAACCTTGAGAACAAAATAATTCTCAAGCTACAAATACTTAAGAGATTACAGTTGTTGAGTTATATCATTGTATAAATAGAGTGCTCTATTTATAGTGTGATAATCTACTGTACTACCACCATCAACATGGGTTGTTGAGTTGCTGTTATATTCCTTTTGCAGCTCATTCCATAATTCATTCCCATGTGATCATCACAAAGTAACTTTAAGATACTTTCCACATTTGAGCCACCCAGATCTAGCCATATTCAATTTTATCTGCTCTAGACTTTACAGGTTATTCCATGTGATCTCTCGAGCTTCAGTTATAGACTTTCCAAGCTTGCTGTAAAGGTTGAATATTACAACACGCCTGCTTCTTTTGAACATGTACTCTGTCGCTTAATTTGACTTAGAAAATTCCTAAATCAAGCTGATTCTAAATGACAGTATGTTTGCCACAAAGTTTGCTGTCAATGGATTACGCTTTGGTTGACAGTATGAATTTCCCGCAGATATTACTGTCAAGAATTTTGCTTTGATTGACAGTATGAATTCCCGCAGAGATTGCTGTCAAGAATTGTGCTTTGATTGACAGCATGTATTTCCCGCAGAGATTGCTGTCAGGAATTCCAAACTTACTGTCGCAAACTATATATCAAAGTTGCTGTCATCAGAATCTCCGCCAATGTTGCTGTCAAGTTGAAACTTGCTGTCGACTCCGTGAAACTTGCTGTCGACCTAGGCAACATGATGTTTCCTTGTAACCTTACTGTCAGGGCTTGACAGTAACTTTTATTCCTTCTGTCGAACTTATGTATTTCTTGAGGCTTGAACAAAATCGAACTTCTTCCAAGAATTACACTTATTACATAATAGTATTTATTTAAACTACAAGAATACATTTCAGGCTATGACAGTATGTTCTACTTAGTAAAAACTAAGTATACCAATGAAACTAGTTAAGTTGTCTATTCCATCACCCATAAATCCCAACAGATGGGATCTGGGATGGCTGCTAATCAATGGAGTGGTTTGGACTTCACTTTTTATTTTTTTGTTGAATAGATTAGTAGATAGAGAGAACAAAAAGATGTAATGTTTGCATGTAATCTCTTTATTATCAATGAAAAATCTTGTTTCTCTAATTTTATTCATAAGTGATCTGCATTGTTTATGTTTTTGAACTGTTCTTCATAGATTTTAATCAAAGAAGCAATCATGAAAAATAATTAAAGTAATCATATTATTAACAAGTTCATTAACAATAGCCACAAGTAAGTCAGAACAGAAAAGGAGTACTTCATTTCTGAAAATAGTAAAAATAAATGAACCGTCACATCAGTGTTCGATGTTTGACCAGAGTCAGGATTGACTTTTCATCAGGATTCGATATGCATCAGGATTTGACGATTATCAATATTTGATCTCCCTCTGTTATCAGAAACTTTCATAGTTCACCATTCCTAATTCATTCACCAATTTTGTAAATGTAGCTTCAGGAAGTGGCTTGGTGAATATATCAGCTAGTTGTTGATCAGTAGGAACAAAGTGTAGCTCAATTGTCCCTTCCATTACTTGCTCTCTTATAAAATGATATCTGATACTAATATGCTTAGTAAGAGAATGTTGTACTGGATTCCCTGTCATAGCAATAGCACTTTGGTTATCACAATAAATAGATATTTTTGAATATGACAAACCGTAGTCCATTAGTTGATTTCTCATCCACATAATCTGAGCACAACAGCTTCCCGCAGCAATGTACTCAGCTTCTTCAGTTGATGTGGAGATAGACTTTTGCTTTTTACTAATCCAAGAAACGAGTCTTCCTCCAAGAAACTAACAACTGCCTGAAGTACTTTTCTTGTCTATTTTGCAGCCTGCAAAATCAGCATCTGAGTATCCACATAAACTAAAATCAGATTCTCTAGCATACCAAAGGCCAAGAGATGGAGTGCCTTTCAATTATCTGAAAATTCTTTTAACTGCAATGAGATGTGGTTCTCTAGGATTTGCCTGAAATCTTGCACATAGACAGGTTGCATACATGATATCTGGTCTACTAGCAGTTAGATACAAAAGTGAGCCAATCATACCTCTGTAGTTAGTTACATCTACCCAGTACCTAGGATCAAGCTTGGTAGCTGTAGCTATGGGAGTTGAAGCAGTAGCACTATCTTGCATGTTAAACTTTTTCAATAAATTCTTTGTATATTTTGACTGATTGATAAAAATCTCATCATCATTCTGTTTAACTTGTAGACCTAAGAAATAGCTCATTTCTCCCATCATGCTCATTTGATATCTCGACTACATTAGCTTTGAAACCTTCTCACACAATTTAGAGTTAGTTGACCCAAAAATGATATCATCAACATAAATTTGAACTAACAGCAAATCCTTACCATGATTCAAATAAAACCAGGTTTTATCAATTGTACCTCTTTTGAATCCACTTTCTAGTAAAAATTGAGCCAATGTTTCATACCAGGCTCTTGGAGCTTGCTTTAGCCCATAAAGTGCTTTATCAAGTATGTAGACATAATTTGGATGTTTAGGATCAACGAAGCCAGGAGGTTGTTCAACATATACCTCCTCTTCCAATTCTCCATTTAGAAAAGCACTTTTTACATCCATCTGGAAAACCTTAAATTTCTTGTGGGCTGCATATGCCAGAAAAATTCTAATGGCTTCTAACCTTGCAACAGGAGCAAAAGTCTCATCATAGTCTATTCCTTCCTGTTAAGAATACCCCTTTGCAACTAGTCTTGCTTTATTCCTGATAATCTAGATAACTAGTCCAGCTTCAATAAGAGTTTTGTTCTTTCTTTCAACCACTCCATTTTGCTGGGGTGTGCCAGGAGTAGAGAATTGTTGAACTATTCCTTTGTACTTGCAGAACTCTTCCATTGCTGAATCCTTGAATTCAGTACCATTATCACTTCTTAGAATTTTGACTTTGTACTTTGTGCCAGTCTCAATAAGTCTCACATGGTCCAAGAGTATCTCAGCTATTTCATCTTTTCTATGTAGAAAATACACCCAGGTAAATCTAGTATATTCATCAACAATGACTAGAGTGTACCTTTTCTTACTGATGGACATTATGTTGACTAGTCCAAACAAGTCAAGGTGAAGCATGTGATATGGTTCATCAATTGAGGATTCTGTTTTACTCTTGAATGATGTCCTTCTCTGTTTAGCCTTCTGACAAGCATCACATAGTCCATCTGGAGTATACAGTGCCTTTGGTAATCCTCTTACCAAGTCTTTCTTTACCAACTCATTGCTTTTGTTGAAGTTGAGATGAGAAAGCTTCTTGTGCTAATTCCAACTATCATCTACAGAAGCTTTACTGATGAGGCATGTAGAGGGTCCATCAGTATTGGTGTAGATGTGGGCTTCATAAATGTTACCATGCCTTTGACCAGTTAATGCAACCTTAAGCTTCCCTGATGTTTTGCTGATCACTTCAAAATGAGTATCATAGAAGTTGACATGATAACCTCTGTCTGTGATTTGACTAACACTTATCAAATTGTGTTTGAGTCCTTTTACCAGAGCTAATTTTTCAATGATGACATTTCCAATGATTATATTGTCATATCCCAAAGTTTGTTTAATGTTGCCATCTCCATAAGACACAGTTGGGCCAGCCTTCTCCTCAAATTCTGATAGCAAGGTTTTGACTCCAGTCATGTGCACAGAGCATCCATTATCCATGACTAACACATTTTTCTTTTTACCCTGCAATCAGAACCACAAAGAACTCGGTTAGAATTTTTAAGAACCCACACTTGTTGGGTTCTATTTGCATGCAATTTAACATTTTTAGCAGCAGAAGACTTTTTAGCAAAAGTAGTTTCTTCAGGATTGACTCCATCAGAATTTGCCTTGTTCTTATCAGATATAACAAATGCATGCTTAAAATTCACATTCTTTGTTTTACCAGAATTTGCACTTTTATTAAATTTAGGCAAAGGCTCATAATAATTGTAGTACAAATTATGGTATTCTTCACATGTATAGATAAAATGCCATTTACTGCCATAGTGAAAACAAGGATTCTGTGGTTTATAAAATACTGATCTATTCCTAATGTCAAACTTAGGAATTACAGTAGCCTTCTTTTTACTCCTCCTGTAATCAATAGCAAGATGATTAGAGTTACCACAGTTAAAACACACTTTCCTTGGTGCATTTTGAATATACTTATAGTTATTCTCTTTGTTTATTCCAACTTTACCATTCATGTTTCTTTTGACAGTTGGAACTTTCTTTCTATCTGTCACATCACAGATTCTGTCCCTCAGTTGTTTCTTAGACAAAAGACCTACATTTTTGTTTTTGACAGTTCTAGTCTCAGAATGATGTGTAGAAGTAGATCCCTTTTCTGAAGTAGATTTGGGATTTTCTGGATACACATAATTAACAGGTTTTAATTTAGTTTTGGTACTGTCTGTAACATATCTGTAGGTTTTTGGATTTGTTGACTCATTTACAACTACTCTTCCTGGTTCTGTTGTTTCATCAGTAACAACTTTACCTTTATCCCTTTTCTCATTCTCTGGCTTATAACCTAGACACTCTTTCCAATTTTTATCAGTGATAATTCCATGAGTTTTCTTTCCAGAATGTGTCCAGATTCTGAGTTTCTCTTTAGAATCCTCAATTCTTTTTCAAGTTCAGTACATTTATACTCCATTTCTAATTTCATGTGCTTAGCATTATCACATTCCATTTGTACCTCATGCAAGAAAAGTAACTCGGCTTCTAGATGATCATTTCTCTTAGCCACCTTTGCCATTTTAGATTTTATTCTAGAATTTTCAAGAGATTGACTTCTAAAGCTAATATGCAGAGATTTTATAAATGATCTTAACTCAGAGATATTATTAGTATCAAAATCAAACAAAGTTTCAGATACCTTATCAACAGTATTGTCCATCAATGCATAGTTCACCTTTTCTTCTTCAGATTCTGAGGAAGAGTCCATCCAATCCTTGCTTGATGAGATAAGAGCTTTGGTCTTTGCCTTTTTGCATTCAGTTTCAAAGTGACCCATTCCATCACAGTTGTAGCATCTGACTTTTGACTTGTCAAATTTGCTGCTTTTGTCTTCTTTTTTCTTGTACCTGTCTTTGTCAGCATTGAAGGTTTTCTTTTGAAAATTTCCTTGCTTCTTAGCCTTTTTGAACTTCATCTTCTTGAAGCCCTTGACTATCATAGCAACCATCTCCATCATATCAGAATCAGTAGAGTCATCATCAGTATCAGAATCAGACTTAGCATCAGTATCTGATGATGAGTCATCAGGAATTGACTCTATAACTCTACTCTTTCTGCTTAAAACCTCCTCAGCTTTTCCCTTTGATTTTGATTCCACGTTCAAAGCAACAGACTTTGCCTTGACATTCTTCTTATTCTTTCTTTGTTGAACCTCAAGATCATAGGTTCTCAGCATTCCATAGACTTCATCAAGAGACAACATCTTCAAATCATACTGATGCCTAATGATTGAAGCTTGAGTATCCCACTCCTCAGGCAAGGCTCTTAGAAACTTGGTGTTTGAATCTTCTGGATTATACTCTTTGCCAACAAGAGATAAATTGTTCAGCAGTGTTAGAAATCTATCATACATATCAGTAAGGCTTTCATCAGATTTAGCATCAAACTGTTCATACTCCTGAATCAACAGAGCCCTTCTGTTTCTTTTGATAGATTCAGTGCCTTGGCATTGAGTTTCCAAGGTATCCCAAATTCCTTAGCAGTCTTGCATGCTATTACCCTGTTTGACATGACAACATCAAGACTGTTATGCAAAATATTCTTTACCTTTGCATCTTTGAGCACTTGAGCTTTTTCTTCTGGAGTCCATTGGTTCTTTGCTCTGATGACATAATGTTCTGGAACAGTATCTGTTCTACCAACTAAAGTTGTTGGTATGAAAGGACCATCATTAATCCTATCAAGATAGTCTGGATCAGTTGCTTCCAGATACATCAGCATTTTCACTTTCCATGTTGGATACTAAGTTCTCTTGAGAATAGGAATCTTGATGCTTTCATACCTGCTTGTCGACATCTTAAGATCGTTTCTGATTTATTTAATCAGTCTCTGATACCAATTGTTGCCCAGTAATTAACAATTATAGAAGGGGGTTGAATACAATTGTATAAGATTTTCGACTTAAACAGAAATGATAACACAAGTATGAATTAATAACAGTTTTATTAACTCTGATATAAAACTGTTACAAACTCTCTTAAGAAATCCTTAAGTTCTTAAGAGCTGCTAGGTTACAAGATAACTTCGTGTAAGCGATTACAATCATGTAAAACATAAATTGTGTTTATATAGCGTACACAGCTGCGCTATCAATTACAAGATATTCTAAATCAATTACATACAACTCTGAATACATATCTTGAATGATAGCTGCCTTCCAATAATTTAGGAACCGACAAATCAATCTTCCTTGATCTCTAGACTAAATAAAATCTTCATGTAATCCTGATAAGCTTCAATACTGATGACAGTCCAATACTGACGACAGTCCAATACTGACGTTGTATTAATGTTGACGTCAGCATCAGTATCTGATCAGTAGTCTAGATCCTCATCATCACTTGAATCAATATCTAACAGTTCAACTAGTAGATGTTCTAGTGGAGGATTTTCTACATTACATGGATCGATTCCGGCCATATCAAGTTCGATGAGAAAATTCATCTCTTCAAAGAGATAGTCTATTTGTTCTTGCTCATCAAGATCATTGAACTTTTCAGAGGACAAGATTCGAAAGTTAGGGTTCATGTGGATATTTGGGTTAAAGGCCATTGTGTTTGAAGATTTCTTTGTGTTTATAGAGAAAGTTTTGAGTGGTTTTAGAATTGAGAAAGGCAGAAAACATCAGGTTGTTATATAGAAAAGTTGATAAGCTGGATAGTCTTTTGAAGTATTCCAATGCAACAGTGACATCATTACTTCGCGTGTGACTAAACTTCTCATATTTCCAAGACATTTTCAAATCTAATCAAAATATTTTGCTTGGATTATTGGTGTTTTATTTTCAGGATATTATCTGACATGCCACGTTTGCAACTCCATTTTAGTCTCTGAAAACGGTTTGAATTCTTTCTAGACCCTGATTTAAATTAAAATCAATTTTGGATTTTATTTTCCAAAAATCATGGGTAATTACGTATTTTCAGGGACTACCACTTGTCAATCTACGTGTGAACGTGGGTTAGTGGGTCTGAAGGATTTTTGAATATATCTTTATTTTGAGACTCTGATTAGTTATTGCTTTCTTCTAATTCGAATTTACTAAGGCAAAAACATTCTTTCGAGCTCTCAAATCAACTAATTTCTTTCAAGAATTCTTAAGTTCTTTCAGATCAAAATCAATGGCTGCTCAGAGAAAACTACCAAAGTCAATTGCTTACAAGTTTGGTGACTTCGACTTTATGACACACAACCATGTTGTTGCAATTACCAACAAGAAAGGGGTGTCAACTGATTTTCATACAGTGATTGATTTTATGGCTATTGGACCTTTGCGTTATGCCCTGACAGCATCTCCACAGATTAATCAAGCTGCTGTTTCACAGGCTTGGGCAAATGCTGAGGTAGTTGATCCTGTTCAGGGTCAACCAGGTAAGATTGTGTGACACCCTTTTACTATTCAATAATTGCAATATTCGGTATAAATAATGTACATATATAGATCTAAACCAAATAATTACAAGCAACCTGATAATATATATCTGTATGTCACAAAACCATTTTTAACTAATCCATTTACATAGAAAATACCTTATCCAAAATATTTTAGACACTACTCAAACAGTACACACATCAACAAAAGACTCTGTTCTAAATATAACTATAAGTGCACAAGCTGAGGAGGGATGAGTGGAGCACCAACTGCCAACCTGCGACTTCTTTCTTACTTACTACTCCAAGCCCACTCAATAGTTACTAATATGAAAACCTGGAACAATAGATCAATTTATATATGAGTCGCACTCAGTGAATATATATTTATCAACCTTTAATAAAAAAAAATGAAATAAACAAAATCATTTATAACACAATGAGGCAAGTAAACAACTTCCACCAATATATCAATGAATATGTATTATGGATAAATGCAAGGGATGTATGAGACTCTTTTCCATTTTATTCGGTTGTGACAATTCAAACTTTGTAATGCTTTCTACATGACCCGAAGGATTCATGTAGGCATGGCCAGTTCCGTGTATGTCTGACATTTAGTCAGCTCCGTATATGTCCAACATTTAGTCGGCTCCGTATATGTCTGACGTTTAGTCAGCTCCGTATATAACCCAACGGTTTCCTGTATAATTGCAATTACTAAAGAATGACTGTCACAACGCTCTTTATTTTAGCCAAATGCAATTGAGTGATATGCATATAACATATTCTATATCCAAACTTGTTCCATGTAATCCTTTATGTATGCCACACATGTCTATATCATATCATATGTTACAGATAACATATAAATTCAGATAATCACACAAGTCCTATAGATAATTTCTTTAAAACATATAAAATCACATAAAGCAAGTAATACACATATAGATAAGGTGATGATATATACTCACTTGAATTAGCCCTTAACTAATCCAATTAAATTATCCTTTGTTATGAGTCTCGTTCTCCTTTTGAGTACCTAGTTAACATAAAACATAATTACCAACCAAAGGCAAATAACTGGTACCATTGGGGTATACAGGACATAATTTACAAATGAATATATGGCCAGAATAATGAAATCCTATTTTAAATGACTAGTGCTACTACTTTAGTTTTGGCAACCCGCTGATGTCTATAAAACAGTATACAACACCTACCTAAATTAATTAATCAAATCCCCTCATTCTTTTTTTCTGAGTTTTCTGGACATTCCTAGTTACAACATATCCAAATTTCATCTTAAAATCAACATTACACAATCCACAAGTTTTATTTGAAGTCCCCACTGTTTTCTACAGAAATGCAGTTATAATCAGCCCTGCTATTTCGACTCCAACTCAGATTTTACAAGTCTAATACCTCTGAAATTTTGCAAACATATTGCCAGCACACATACCTACAACTTTTATTCTCTTGACCCTTATCAATTATGCCATTATAACCATCAAAAGACAGCTGCAAAGAAACTTATAAATTCTGAGAAATCCCAGAATTTCGAAACGATATTCACTAATAAATTCATAACTCATAAACTTCAAGTCTAGAAATCACCAAACTTTAAAAGTATATTCCTGGATATCCAACAAAGTTCTCCTAAAAATTTTATCTTATAAACACTTCATTTGGTTATGGAACAAATTGTTTCAATTTCACATCGAAGCACAGAAATTTCTGCTTGCGCAACTCTTACTAAAACATGCATAACTCTTAGCTCGTTAACTCAAACTACTCACCGTTTTCGCCTACACAAACTAGAGACCATAGGCTATAATTCATTTCAGAGAACCAAGACCAGAAAAGGTCATTAACTGCTTCGAACTGCTGGTACAAAAACAGGGCAGTAACTATTTCAAAAACTATTTTTCATACTCCTACCATCTATACCACCTCCTTATCACCCTTTATCCATCAACTAAATACCATTCATAACTATAGATCAAGCAAAACATTACAATATATAAACTGAAAATCTGTCCAAGTAATAACATACCCACAAATCATGAAATTAAAACTTTTAAGTCAAAGATTATATACCTTATAAGCCAAAACAAGGTTATTCAATCCCACCTTCTTCCAATCAAGCCATCTCTCGTTTTTCCCCTCTTTCTCTTTAACTAAACCTAGCTGAGATTTTTTTCTGGAAACATCAATATGCTTCTTGGTGTTTTATCAATATCCCCTTGCTTGCAAATTACCCTTTTACCCTTTCTATTTAATGATTAAACTAAAAATCTATTTAAACTAATAAATCTACTAATTAAATGCCTAAGTCATCTTTAAGTTTATAAAATATATTAATCATATTTCATCTACCATTTTCCACTACTATTCCTTATCCCTTGAATAAACAAATAATTACGATAACTCGTATTTCAATCAAATAATTATAAAGATCTACTTCTAAAATACTTTATAAAAATAAATGCAAGTATTATCTAGGATAGGGATGTTACAATTCTCTCCTCCTAAAAAGAATTTCATCCTCGAAATACATATCATACCTTAATGTAGAAACAGATAGGGATATTGACTTCTTATTCTTTCCTTTGTTTCCCATTTAGCTTCTTCTACCGAATGATTCCTCCATAATACTTTTACCAGTGATATTTCTCTATTTCTTAACTGTTTGATCTTATGATCCAAAATTTTTACAGGCTTTTCCGTGTAACTTAAATTTTCAGATATCTCTATTTCGGGATCCTTTAACACATGTGTAGGGTCAGAACGATATCTTCTCAACATACTAACATGGAAAACATCGTGAATTTGTGACAGCTCGGAAGGTAATGCTAGTTTATAAGCAAGTGGTCCTATTTTCTCAACTATCTCATATGGTCCAATATACCTTGGACTCAACTTCCCTTTGTTACTGAATCTCATCACTCCTTTCCATGGTGATACTTTCAAAAACACTTTTTCACCCACTTGATACTCCATTTCTCGTCTGTGTTGATCAACATAACTCTTTTGACGATCTTGTACTACCTTCAACTTTTCCTTCACAATGTTAACCTTGTCAAGCGCATTTTGAACAATGTCGGGTCCTTCTAAGACAATTGTACCCTTTCTATCCCAATACAATGGACTTCTGCACTTTCTTCCATATAATGCCTCATATGGTGCCATGCCAATACTACTGTGAAAATGGTTATTATATGCAAACTCCATCAAAGCAATATATTCATCCCACGAGCCTCTGAATTCCAGAACACATGCTCTTAACATTCCTTCTAATGTTTGAATTGTCCTTTCTGATTGCCCGTCTGTTTGAGGATGAAACGCTGTACTGAAATTCAACCTAGTACCTAAGGCCTCTTGGAAACTTTTCCAAAATCGTGATGTAAATCTTGGATCTCTGTCTGACACAATAGATATAGGTACTCCGTGTAATCTCAAAATCTCATTGACATATCTTTTCGCTAGATAAGCAAGTGTACAACCCCAACGAATAGGTAGAAAATGAGCAGACTTAGTTAGTCGATCAACAATGACCCATATAACATCATTCCCCTTCTGAGTCTTAGGTAAACCCGTAACAAAATCCATAGTAATTCGTTCCAATTTCCACTCAGGAATTGATAAAGGAAGCAATTTTCCGGCCGGAGCTTGATGTTCAATTTTCACTTGTTGACACGTCAAACACTTTGCTGTGAATTCTGCAACGTCCCTCTTCATTCCATGCCACCAATAATAGGGCTTCATGGTATGATACATCTTCGTTGCTCCAGGATGCATAGCATATGGTGCATTGTGAGCTTCATCAAGAATTTCTCGACGTAAATTATCAACATCGGGAACACAAATTCGATCATTGATCATTAACGTATCATCTTGTAGAGTAAAACTTGTAGTTTCTCCCTGTTTCACTTTCTCAATGATACCCAACAATCTTGGATCACGTACTTGTGCTTCTTGTATTCTTTCTTTCAAGATGGGTCGTATATTTAATGTGGCAAGTAAAATTCCAACGTCTTCAACATTTAGAACTACATTCATTGCCCTTAAACCAATCAAAGATGATAAATAAGGTTCTTGAAAACTTGACCTACTATTACTACTACTCTTTCTGCTCAAAGCATCTGCAACTGTATTTGCTTTTCCATGGTGATACTCAATAGTGCAATCATAATCCTTCAAAAGTTCCAACCAACGTCTTTGTCTCATATTTAATTCCTTCTGGCTCATCAAATACTTTAAGCTCTTATGGTCCGTAAAAATTTGAAATGTTTCCCCATATAAGTAATGTCTCCAAATTTTCAAAGCAAACACCACTGCTGCTAGTTCCAAATCATGAACTGGATAAGAAACTTCATGAGGTCTCAGTTGCCTCGAAGCATATGCAATTACTTTTCTATGTTGCATAAGAACACAACCCAAACCTTGATGTGAAGCATCACTATAAATTACAAAACCTCATTGACCTGATGGAGTGGCCAATATAGGAGCTGAAGTTAGCCTACGCTTCAGTTCATCAAAACTTTCTTGTGCTGCTTCATTCTATTGGAAAGGAACATTCTTCCGAAGTAATTTGGTCATTGGTCCAGCCATCTTCGAAAACCCTTCAACAAAACGTCGATAATAACCAGCCATACCTAGGAAACTTCGTACTTCTGTGACGCTTCTTGGTGCCTCCCAATTCAATATTGCTTATATTTTCTTTGGATCCACTTCAATACCTCTGCTTGAAACCACATGTCCCAAAAATACAACATGATCTAACCAAAACTCACATTTACTCAACTTAGCATATAATTGATTCTCTTGTAGAGTTTGCAAAACCATAAGTGATGTTCATGATCTTGAGTACTCTTGGAGTAAATAAGTATGTCATCAATGAATATTATTACAAACTTATCGAGGAAGGGTTGAAATACCTTATTCATTAAGGCCATAAACACAGCTGGAGCTTTTGTTAATCCAAAAGGCATAACTAGAAACTCAAAATGACCGTACCGTGTTCGAAATGCAGTCTTGGGAATATCTTCTTTCGCAATCTTTTACTGATGGTAGCCTGATCTCAAGTCAATCTTTGAGAAAACACACGCACCTTGTAATTGGTCAAACAAATCATCCACTCTTGGTAATGGGTACTTGTTCTTCACTGTAACTTGGTTTAATTTACGGTAGTCAATACATAATCTCATGGTATCGTCCTTCTTTTTAACAAACAATACTGGTGCACCCCATGGCGAGACACTTGGACGAATGTAGCCTTTTTCCAGTAACTTAATCAGTTGCTTCTTTAATTCCTTCAATTCTACAGGTGCCATCCGATATGGAGAATTCGAAATCGGTGTTGTACCCGGAATAAGCTCAATAGAAAACTCGGTATCTCTATCTGGTGGCATTCTTGGCAATTCTTCTGGAAATACATCTGGAAATTCCTTTATCATAGGAATATCTTCAAGTTTACTCATAGTGGCATTAGTGTCGACCACGTGTGCCAAATAAGCATCACAACCATTTCTAATCATCTTAAAAGCTCTCATAGCCGAGATTAAACAACTTGGTACCGCTTGACGATCACCGCTTAACCTAACTCTAGTTTGATCAGGTAAATCAATTACAACTTCCTTTGTGTAACAATCTACCTTAGCATGATGTCTAGACAACCAATCCATGCCTAATATAATATCAAACTCATCAAAAGGTAATACTATTAAATCTGCGTATAGTTCTATGTTTCCTAACTGAATAAGACAATCTCTACATACTTTGTCTACAACTACCACCTCGCCAAGTGGAGTGTGAACATTCACCATGTGTTCTAATATATCGGGCTTTGTATGCACATGAGCTGTCATTCTAGATGATATTAATGAATGGGTAGAACCAGGATCAATAAGAACATAAGCTTCTAGTTTGTGTAAAAGAACCTTACCAGTAATCACTTCTGGTGCTGCTGTTGCTTCACCCCTAGTCAATGCAAATACTCGAGCTTGTGTTGGTTTAGTAGAACTCTGAGCTTGAGACTGGCCTATGCCTCCACCAGTGTTATTGGTTCCTCTTCTAGCTCTGCCAAAAGATGTACCCACTCCCCTAGCTCCCATATTCTGAACTATTGGTTCTGATGAAATTGGTTTATTTTCCATTCTATTGGGACAATCCCTGAGAAAGTGTCCTTGTTGACCACAAAAATAACATCCTCCTGTCACCATTCTGCATTCTCCAAAATGTTGTCTTCCACAATATTGACATGTAGGTCTTGTCTGTACGGTGGATCCTCTACTTACAGGGGTATGTGGAGGAATGTATGACCTTCCACCTCTAAATCTAGAAACACAACCCCTCGTAACTGGTTGATCAGGTACATTATAACTTGGTCGCTTACTTGGTCTCCCACTAGTCTCACCTGTAAATCCAGTCCCTTCTCTTTTTGGCCTTTGGAAGAAATTCGGTCTCTCTTTAATTAAGCGTTCAGCTCTGATTGCTGCAGCCCTCAAGTCAGTATAACTACGAAGATCTCCATGTGTAATCTTACTCCGAATGTCATACCTAAGACCTTCTTCAAATCGTCTACATCGATCTCCCTCAATTGACACCATAACTACAACATAATGAGATAACTGCGTAAATTTCACTTCATACTTAGCCACAGTCATACCCCCCTGTTTCAAATTCAAAAACTCTCTCTGCTTTTCATCTCTATATATTTCAGGCATATACTTCTCCCTAAACTCCTGCTGAAAGTCATCATAAGTAAGTACTGGCGGCTGAATAGTCGAATTAGGAATAGTCTCCCACCAATCATAAGCATCATCCTGAAGCAGCGACACTGCATAGTCAAACTTCTCTTCTGGAACACAGTGCATCATATTAAATACCCTTTCGGTTCTTTTCAACCATGTTTCAGCTTCAGCTGGATCTGTAGTACCCGAGAAATCGATTGCACCTAGCTTTCTAAGCTCCTTATAATTTCGTCTTACTTGTTGAATCCTATGTCCCTGAACTTCTTCTTCCATTTCTATATGTTGTTCATGTAAGTGTAAAGATGGAGCATGTGATCCACCTATAGACTGTTTTTGGCCAGCTGCTCCTCCCTCACCTCCTTGTGCATTAGGAATATGATGATCCATGTTTAGTATCCTATACATAAATAAACATTAGACACTATGCAACTACATACTTATTACTGCGCATATATGCAAGCCCTAAGGGACCATATCCCTGCTCTGATACCAACTAAATGTGACACCCTTTCACTATTCAATAATTGCAATATTCGGTATAAATAATGTACATATATAGATCTAAACCAAATAATTACAAGCAACCTGATAATATATATCTGTATGTCACAAAACCATTTTTAACTTATCCATTTACATAGAAAATACCTTATCCAAAATATTTTAGACACTACTCAAACAGTACACACATCAACAAAAGACTAAGTTCTAAATATAACTATAAGTGCATAAGCTGAGGAGGGATGAGTGGAGCACCAACTGCCAACCTGCGACTTCTTTCTTACTTACTACTCCAAGCCCACTCAATAGTTACTAATATGAAAACCTGGAACAATAGATCAATTTATATATGAGTCGCACTCAGTGAATATATATTTATCAACCTTTAATAAAAAAAATGAAATAAACAAAATCATTTATAACACAATGAGGCAAGTAAACAACTTCCACCAATATATCAATGAATATGTATTATGGATAAATGCAAGGGATGTATGAGACTCTTTTCCATTTTATTCGGTTGTGACAATTCAAACTTTGTAATGCTTTCTACATGACCCGAAGGATTCATGTAGGCATGGCCAGTTCCGTGTATGTCTGACATTTAGTCAGCTCCGTATATGTCCAACATTTAGTCGGCTCCGTATATGTCTGACGTTTAGTCAGCTCCGTATATAACCCAACGGTTTCCTGTATAATTGCAATTACTAAAGAATGACTGTCACAACGCTCTTTATTTTAGCCAAATGCAATTGAGTGATATGCATATAACATATTCTATATCCAAACTTGTTCCATGTAATCCTTTATGTATGCCACACATGTCTATATCATATCATATGTTACAGATAACATATAAATTCAGATAATCACACAAGTCCTATAGATAATTTCTTTAAAACATATAAAATCACATAAAGCAAGTAATACACATATAGATAAGGTGATGATATATACTCACTTGAATTAGCCCTTAACTAATCCAATTAAATTATCCTTTGTTATGAGTCTCGTTCTCCTTTTGAGTACCTAGTTAACATAAAACATAATTACCAACCAAAGGCAAATAACTGGTACCATTGGGGTATACAGGACATAATTTACAAATGAATATATGGCCAGAATAATGAAATTCTATTTTAAATGACTAGTGCTACTACTTTAGTTTTGGCAACCCGCTGATGTCTACAAAACAGTATACAACACCTACCTAAATTAATCAAATCCCCTCATTCTTTTTTTCTGAGTTTTCTGGACATTCCTAGTTACAACATATCCAAATTTCATCTTAAAATCAGCAATACACAATCCACAAGTTTTATTTGAAGTCCCCACTGTTTTCTGCAGAAATGTAGGTATAATCAGCCCTGCTATTTCGACTCCAACTCAGATTTTACAAGTCTAATACCTCTGAAATTTTGCAAACATATTCCCAGCACACATACCTACAACTTTATTCTCTTGACCCTCATCAATTATACCATTATAACCATCAAAATACAGCTGCAAAGAAACTTATAAATTCTGAGAAATCCCAGAATTTCAAAACGATATTCACTAATAAATTCATAACTCATAAACTTCAAGTCTAGAAATCACCAAACTTTAAAAGTATATTCCTGGATATCCAACAAAGTTCTCCTAAAATTTTTATCTTATAAACACTTCATTTGGTTACGGAACAAATTGTTTCAATTTCACATCGAAGCACAGAAATTTCTGCTTGCGCAACTCTTACTAAAACATACATAACTCTTAGCTCGTTAACTCAAACTACTCACCGTTTTCGCCTACACAAACTATAGACCATAGGCTATAATTCATTTCATAGAACCAAGACCAGAAAAGGTCATTAACTGCTTCGAACTTTTGGTACAAAAACAGGGCAGTAACTATTTCAAAAACTATTTTTCATACTCCTACCATCTATACCACCTCCTTATCACCCTTTATCCATCAACTAAATACCATTCATAACTATAGATCAAGAAAAACATTACAATATATAAACTGAAAATCTGTCCAAGTAATAACATACCCACAAATCATGAAATTAAAACTTTTAAGTCAAAGATTATATACCTTATAAGCCAAAACAAGGTTATTCAATCCCACCTTCTTCCAATCAAGCCATCTCTCATTTTTCCCCTCTTTCTCTTTAACTAAACCTAGCTGAGATTTTTTTCTGGAAACATCAATATGCTTCTTGGTGTTTTATCAATATCCTCTTGCTTGCAAATTACCCTTTTACCCTTTCTATTTAGAGCATGTCCAATGGTGTGCTATATCTTGTGCTATAGCTATATTATAGCACAAAAAGTAAAAAACAACACTCCAATGGTGTGCTAAATTTTGTGCTAAAATAGTACAATGCTATAGTTTGTGCTATATTTTGCACAAAATATAGATGGAGCTATATTTGCCACATCATCAAAAAGTGAAAAAATAGAGAGAAATGGTAGATGAGGTACATCAATTTTCTACCAATATTCAAAATAGTGGGGTACTTGGAGAGTTATTTAAATTTAGAGCAAGATTTAGCACAAACCATTGGAGACATGGTGCTATTTTAGCATCAAAAATCACTTTTTGGTGCTAAATTATAGCAATAGCTTCACCTATTTTAACACAACCATTGGACTTGCTCTTAATGATTAAACTAAAAATCTATTTAAACTAATAAATCTACTAATTAAATGCCTAAGTCATCTTTAAGTTTATAAAATATATTAATCATATTTCATCTACCATTTTCCACTACTATTCCTTATCCCTTGAATAAACAAATAATTACGATAACTCGTATTTTAATCAAATAATTATAAAGATCTACTTTTAAAATACTTTATAAAAATAAATGCAAGTATTATCTAGGATAGGGATGTTACAGATTGTTCGAAACCTAGGACAAGATTCTTTTGATATTACTTAATCTGTTGTTAATTCAGTACTTCACTTACCTGTTAATGTGACTTATGTTAGTGAACCATCTGATGATGATATAAGAACTATGTTATCTTCACTAGGATATAGTGGACCTTTAGATAACATGAGCCAGTTAAGAAGACCTTTTCTTAGGAAAGACTGGTATTTCTTCTTTAATCAATTAGCTAAATGCTTTACTGGTAAATGTAGTTCTTTTGAACAAATTACTGCTGTTACTTCTCACATTGGGTATAGTTTGCTTTATAACAGAGTAATTAACATTGGTCATATTCTATTGGATCAGATGAGTATCAAACTTGGTCCAAATAAAAATGGAAGGAATATGGTCTATTATCATAGATTTATGCAGTTATTCATCAACCATTTTATTCCTAATGATAATACCAGGTCTGGTAGACAACATTGTGTTCCTTCTTATATTTAGCAAAAGAGAATTTTCTCTGATATTACAAAGAAGGACAGTGAGAAGAATTAAGATGAAATACCTGCTATGCATTATCCACATCATGTTCATGTACTTCTAAGAACTCATCTTTATACTCTGTACAATTCTTCTTTCTTTGGTGGTGGATGATTCAGGAACCTCAATTGGAGGAGGACCCCCCTGTGTCTACCCAAGTAACCCAAAACACCACAGTCTCTGAAACAATTTAAGAACCAAGTTTTGATCCACACCCTATTGTTTCAAAGAAACCAATCACTGGTGTTTCTCAAAAGGCATCAGTTGTAAAGAAGAGACGATATGTAGCTTCTAGTTCTAGTAGTTCTAGTAGTGAAGATGATGATATACCTCTTGCTGAGAGAGAAGAATTGAAGGCTGCAATTCAACTTTCTAAGCTAGGAGAAAGAGGTGAAGGACCTAGTCACAGCCAGGCTGCAGTCTCCCAAAAGGCTATAGTTCTTAAAAAGGGAAAACAATTACTAGGTACACAGTCTCTCAAAAGGCTGTGCCTATTGAAAAAAGATCTCAACCTAAGATCACCACTGAGTCTACACCTCATGAGTCTTCTCAAGTTAAATATGTTGTTCACTATACCAGGAGAACAAGGAGAAAGATTCAATTGTCACCTACACACACAGAGTCTAGTCCAACTAAAATTTTGCAGGTTTCTTAGCATAAAGCTCTATCTGAGTCAGCAAGTGATAAAAGAGGCCTCAATCTTGATTCTTCATGGGAAACGACATTGACATATGGAATGGCTATGAAGCTTATTTCTATCAAAGTAAAGTTTTCCAGGCCTGTTCTACAATTTCTGACTGAAAGAGTTCCAAAACTCTCTTCTTCTGAAGAATATGGACTTTTGTATCAAAGACTTGATTTAATGAAGATGCATTTTTATGTATCTATCAGAAAGGAGTTGCGCAAGTTATTTGGATTTTCTAAGCATGGTGTACTTCAATCACTACATACATATTTGTTTCACAAAGATTTCATTGTTGAAGATGCTCCAGCTCAAGATGAATAAAAGGAGGTAATAGATAGTGGAATGTAGTCAACAGGAGATACTATTGCACCAGTGGTGGATAGTAGAATAGATCAGATCACAGTCACTGCAACACAAGAACCATCTAGTCAGAGGTTGGATGACTCAGGAACTGTGATAGCTGATGCTGAAAGGTCTTCTATGATGATTGAAACTGCAAGTGAGATACCCTATGATATGGGAGGAATGACTTTGATTGATTTTCCTGAAGATCAAACAAACATTGTTCAGTCAGATTCTATCCACCTTGAGGGTGTGTCTCAGCAAACAACACTTAAAGACGGTGACATGCTAACTATGGTGTCTAATGAAGTTTTACTGAAGACATCAGAGTCTAGTGTAGACCCTGAAAGTGGTATATTGGAGCCTGTAGTCTCTGGAAAGACAGTAGATGCTTGTGAGGGTTCAGAGACTATAGCAGCTCACTCCATCGAGAAAACCTCAAGCCCCTTACCAGATGAGGAACCCTCTCTTCATGTGAGTTCAGGTAAAACAACTTCTCCTAACCCCTATTTTTCTATAGGTCATGAGAGCACTTATCCAAATTTGAGTGACACACTTGAAAAGATGGACGTAGATCCACAAATTGAGAGGCTGGCTCCTTACCAGGCAAAAGGAGAGGTAGAAAGAGCGTTGACTTTAGTAAGTCAAAGTGAGAATGAGAGTATGGATGATCAACTCCATAGTGAGGGAGAGAAAACTAGGAAAAAACCATCTTTTGATTTCTAGGATCAGATTTTTCCTAAATCTTGGTCTGAGAATCTTGGTATGGATGCGGGTACTTACTCTTTTATGAAGATGTATGAGAAATAGGACTTAGCCAAGCATAATTCAAAGCCTGAAGTTAAAGCTTAGCAATATCAACAAAGGTTTGTGGATGCTATCAATCGAAGAGGATATAGGCTAAGGGAGTCACTTTCTCAGAATGTGCCAAAAGATTTACCTTATGATCCTAGTGTCCCTCTGAATGTGTTACCAATCTTAGCTAGGATTGAGACATTTGCAGAAGCTGATCACTCTATGGAGGAGTCAGAGTCTGTAACTGTTAGCACAAAGGATACTGGTGAAGGTCAGGATGTGAGTAATGTTGGAAATTTGGCAATAGTACCTTTTACTTCAATTTCAGATACTCCAGTTGTAGCTTTTAGTCATTCTACTCAAGTACCTTTACTTGAATATCATTCTACATCTGTAGTTCTTGATTCACAAGCAACATCATTTGCAAAGGTTACAACACCTTCATTTGGTTATTTTGATCAAAAGTGGCCTACTAATCTAGTAGAAGCTTGTTTGCACTAAATCACGCAAGCGTACGTGGTCACAAGTAATATATGAATAAGTCAAGTTCGTTCCCACAAAGATCTGGTTTAGGTTTCAATTTAGTTAATGCACCTATGCAACAATGTATGGTTTTTATTCACTGCTAAGACAATTAACAAATTTGGGTTTTGATCAACTAAAAATCTAAAATTAACTAAAAAGCAATTTAACAAACTAAGTATTAATTAACTAACGAGAATTTGAATCGAATTACTTATGCGAGAGAAAATATGAGATCCTAACTTAATTAAATACTTCGCTTAGAGTTGATGCTTTTAATCAAAGTATGTGATGGTTATGATATCTGATCAGACAACACGAAACACGTATAGGCTACCTCTCAGTATACGAATACCAAACTACTCATACATCCACTAAAGAGATAGAAGATAGGTAGACACCAATTATGTTTAGACCATATATCTCTATAAGATTTGAAAACATATCGGTTTAAGCACAAGTTGTCCATTAAGATCACATAGGGCAGCATAAGATAGTTCAAATTATGCTACAAATCATGATGTCAAACATACATAATCCTATGCTAGCATGGAAAGTTCTAAATCTCAAGATCCACTGTCGCTTCACAAGAGATTAACAAACAACTTAGATGTTAGCTATGCATCCAAGAAGAATAAGCACAACCATACAAGGATATCAAGATTTCATCACACACAAATCTTTAAAGCAAACAAACTACTAAACTACATAGATAAATCCGTTAGAATCCCATGACAACGATTAGTTCATAATCGAACTGCTCGTCATCATGGGATCTGATGAAACCATGGTAATAAACAAAGTCTGAATAAAAATAATTATGCTAGAGTAATAAGGTTTAGAAAACAAATCCAGTATCCTAATAGAAGAAAACAAAAGATGAAGTAGATCTAGATCTCCGTTGCTTGTCACGAGCGTTGGTGATTCCTTCTCTGCTTTTCTCCCTTGCTTCTCTGAAAACAAAAACCTCTTCTCTCTATTGTCTACATGTGTTTATATAGCCCCCATGTCTTGTCCAGCAAGAAATTCCCCAAGATAGAATTAAAATAGAATTTCTACAATTCGGCACAAAATACGTTTCCTAAACTGATTTTGTTTTGAAGGAAAATTCCTAACTGACTTTTCTTCAGTATTTCTGGGCCGCTCCAGTTGTATTTGGACATCTGAACCACTTTAGAATGAAAGAGAATTCCGTTATCTTCGTGTGGACTGTAAGATTGTCCAAAACGGACTTGTAGAACTCAAGATATGACCCAAACAGTGAATCAGGAATGCTGGCAGACGGACCGGCGCACCCGCGCCCAAATTACTATTCACACAGCGCACCCGCGCCCAAATTACTATTCACTTCACACCTGCACAATCTCACTAAAAACGAATAAAAAACACGACATACTTGAGGCCAAGTTGATCAATTTAAGTCGAAACGAAGCGTTCCAAGTGGATATATAAACTATCAAAAGAAACCCGTGCTTCGCACGGGTTATAAGCTAGTAATTATTAAATCATCATTAATTTAGCAAAAAAAAAAATTATTAAATCATCATTAAATTAAAGATAATTTTATGAGGTTCGCGTAGATTGTAAATCATCCGAATCTGATTTCTACATCTCAAGATAAAGCCCAAATAGTAAATATGAATTTTTTTAAATACTAATAAAAAAATAAATAAAATTCAATTTTAATACAACCTTTTTAATTATATCCTTTTTAGATTATAATTTTCGTTTTAAAAATTAATTTTAATACAACCTTTTTTAATTATATCCTTTTCAGATTTTAATTTTCTTTTTAAAATTCACTTATAATGCAACATTTTCTAATTATATTTTTTTTAGATTATAATTTTCTTTTTAATATGAATTAATTTTAATCGTATATTTTTAATCCAACTGATCATATGTTTTTAGGTAGGTAGTACAGTGATTATTATATATAAGGATAAAATGGGAGCCGGATTATAAGCTAGAGTTATATATAAGGATAAAATTGGAGTGTTTGGGGGAACTTTTTTTCAGAATAAGTCAACTTATTTTAAGATAAAGTTAGAGATTCCTAACTTTCCAACTTATTTTCCAACTTATTTTTGAAACTTATTGAATCTCAAACATACATTAAATATTTGTATAAAAAAGTAATTTCAAAATATAAAATTTTTTACCCGAAAATAAAATAAGTCGATAAGCCTTTAAAATAAGGTGCGGCAAACGGGTACATAATAAATATTTTAAAAAACGTACACCAAGAACACGAAGAACATCTAATAGCGAGCAGCAGCCGACTGCTTCCACCATACTCGACCTAGAGTATCAGTGATCCAATTAATCGCATAAGAAGGTATCACAGATTCTTCTTTTAATTTCTTTTCCTCTTCTAATTTCTAATGAGGTTTAATTTTTTTTTGTGAATTCTTCTAATTGCCTATTTGGTGTATGTATATATTGAAATATATAATCGGTACTTGCTTGTACTTTGTTATGGTGGCTTGTTTTAAGTTCAAAATTTTGAATTTCAGATTCTTGTTTATGTCAGTAGTAAGCTAGTTTGTTTATTTGTGATGTATGTTTGATTACTAAGACACTCATTCTAAGCACTGACTCGTTGGCTGTTGCCTTGGCCTTGGCCCCTTGGCTATTTAAATTTTAGTGAAATTATGAATGTAAACATGTAGTAACTAGCAGGCAGTGCACTATTGAAAAATGCGTGATTTCTAGAAACCAAATCGGAAACACTTTTTCGGTTCAGTTTCTAAGAGCACTTCGGTTTGCAAAATTTTAGGATTTCGGTTTTCTGTTATTGAACCGACCAAATGCTCAGCCCTACTTCACTGTAAAATAATTTACGTAGAAAATATTCGATGTATGTAGTAATAAAATAGATCATATATAAACAAGAAAATAATCATACTAAACAATGACTTTTCATTCGAATGGATGGAAAGTGTCACAAAAGTAACAATGATCGGTGAAATAAGATAGAATGTGAGTATAAGAGAGATAACTTTTCCTGCTCTTCTAAAAAGGACAATGCTAGATTAATTTTTTACAAAAGTGTAACAAATATGTTTTTATGCTTATAAGGGAATTATTAATTATAATACTATTAGACCATATATTTATATAGGGTTCTCCTAAAAGATTATTATCTTATTAAAATTAGTCATTTTCTGAACCACCCCAAGTTGGGACGAGAAAAAATTGTTAACTTATAGAGGCTATTAATTTATCGAATATTGATTTATTGAGGTTTTAGTGTATTTTGCTCATATATAACAAATGATTGTTGTTTGGAATTGTAGAATAGAAAGATACCATGTACGGACCTCCTGAAGAAACGCTCAACCCCTGGGAAGAGCTAGAGGACTCAAGCGATACATGTGAGTCTATTGTGCATACTTCTTTTATTTGTTCACTTTGACTGTAGTCAACATAATTCCACAAATTATATTTTAAACTTTTTTGTTGTAATTAAAATTTTGATAATTAATATTTTTTCACAAATTAAAAAAATTAGATGAGTAATTTTTGGAGCTATGTGGTCGATGCATCTTAACTGACATGTCACAGTGGACAAGTAATTTGTGACAGAGGGAATCTATCTTTATTATTATTAAATTAAAAAATTCAGTTTTAATAGATGGACATAGGCGTTTATCCAAGTAAACTAGTAGTCCAAAATAGTATCGTTGTGTTTGTTTAGCTGGATAAATAAAGTTACTTTACAATTTGCTAGCTGCGAGCGAAATGAGGTACATCTATGGATTCTATTCAAAGCAACCAAAATTCAGAGAAGCAAATGATGAGAATGAGTTTTTGGATGAAACCACAAAACAAGCTGCTCTCAAGGTTGACCGTTCCGTTGTTGCCCTTGAATGTTTTTGTGGTATTGACTTTTCATTAAATTTTTATTTGTTATTGTATTTTTTTCATTCTTTTCCAAATTAGTCTATGTTGTGTAGGAACAAAAAATATTATCCGGGGCTGTGGCACCATCATTGAGAGCCACCATAATAAGACCATTGTCTTGACATCAGCCAACTTGATTAGGCGTCCTCCGTGTCCTCCTGAATATACGGGCGGGAAGATTGTTGAGGAGGAAAACGTGCTAGCCAATCATCTTAAAGTAAACTATTGGAACCACATATGTTCATTCAATGTTTCAGATTTCATTCTCTTGCTTAAATTTTATCAAGTTGGTTCTGAAACACATGTTTAGTCTCATGGTTTTTAGTTAAATTTTTAGAATGTCTATGTTCTCCAAGCTATGTTATATATCAATCAAAGATGATGTTATGAGTTTGTGTGTATCGAGAAATAGAATATGGTAATGTTAAGATTTTTTTGTTGCAGGTTTATATGCATTCTTATAATGGTAGATCATTTGTTGGAGAAGTGTGTGCATATGATTTCCACTTCAATCTTGCAATCCTAAGTTTCCGCACAGGAAATTTCTATGAACCTGCAACATTAGCATATGTAAATGACTCTATGGATGTTTTTGCAACTCAGCCATCACTCAAACCACATTCAGAGTCATCTAAGCTTACTCCAAGTCAGCCATTACTCAAGCCACATTCAAAGTCATCTAAGCTTACTCCTGGGGATCGGGTTATTGTTGTAGGCCGGTATTTTGATCCGCCGTTTATTCTAATGGCTGCCCCCGGTTACCATCAGTAAGGAGCTTTCAGTTTCATACATGTCTACAGCATTCTCCACCCCTACTCATCTAGTATTTATGCTGTATCTGTTTATACTTTTTGTGATATGACAGACCATATTTGATTTTTCTCTTGTCTAAATAATGACTGTATATTAGTGGTAAAACTAAAGCAGCCTCATGCTAATTGCTTCATGCTAATTACTTGTAATTAGTTTGTTAATTAATTTCAGGCTTGAACGAACTGAATATGATTGCAAAGAACTTTTCACAACTAGTTGCGCAATCACAAGGGTACCTCTATATATCTTTCCCTCTTCTGAATAATGTTAAGTGATGATAATGAGATTTTGTTATTCTCGTTCTAGACAACTAATTGGTGATTATTTTACTTCTTGCTTTGGCAAATTGGCACTTTGATTGTAGTGTGGTGATGGAGCTCCCATGGTAAATGTATGTGGAGAAGTGATCGGCGTTAGTCACTATGATAGTGATTTAACTCAATGTACTCCTATAAACATAGCTCGCAAATGGTGGGAATACTACAAAAAATTTAGGTATATTGCAGGTTATAGTTTAGTATTTTAATATTAATTATTTACATTTGTCAATAATATTTTACTCGGTTTATGGATGTGAATGTTACTTTTGTGAACCTACTTGTACAATGATTAATGAGTATAAGTATGTACTTGATGCAGCCAAGTAAGCAGAAGAGAATATGAGTAACTTTGATAGCTGCTAGAGAATTTTATGAAAATATATATTGATCAGTGCCTTGGCAGATTACAGGTCTAGGATATATATAGTTCCCAGCAGATCATTTACTATGAACTCCAGAAACTTTTGGTACTTTAAATATTAATTAAGACTTTGGCAGTTCCCCATAACACCTTCACGATACACCTTAATTATAAATCTAGATAATTCTAATTTCTGATAAAACAAAGAGTTTCCAGAAGATGCTTAAAAAAAATCTGTTATTAGACTTAGTGGAATCACGCGACTTGTTGCTAAATTCATCGTGTTCTTGTTGTTATGGCCTGCGTGCTTTACTAATATTAGAGCTTTATCGTCCATATCATAATAAATGTTTACTTGCTATAGGAAATGCTCCCGTCCTTCGCTTGGAATAGAAGCCACCAATTTGTATGCAACACCTGATCTTGGCCTGTTAGAGAACATCTTTCTAAAGTTTCCTCATGTTTCTAAAGGAGTTATAGTGGAGAAGGTAATTTCTGTGGAGTGGTGATTGTATTAATGATGTAATGTCAATATGTCATGCATCTCAACTTTCTTGATCTGATTTTAATATTTAAACACATTCATTAGAAATGTTGAAGTTCTCTATTTGAATGCTTTAGACTTTTTGATATTGTGAAGGTTAAGACTTTATAAAGTTCTTTTGGATTGGATGCACGGGTCTGGTTTTAAAAAATTGTATAAGATGTAGTATTCTTTTCATTCATATATAATAGTAATGTCAACTTTTGGCAATGTGGTGATGCCTAATAGGACATAAAGTTTCAATATTTTGTAACTGATATTTGTATCATTTATGTAAGCTGGGCTTCTTAATCAGACACTTCTCCTTACATGGTCGGTCAACCTTTTGCAGGTTATACCAGGGTCGTGTGCTGATATTTCCGGGGTGTGTTTTAATGATGTCATAATTCAATGTGCTGGAAAGACAGTCAAGAGTTTCTTGGAGGTATATTGCTTTGTTATATAATTTTTGGAGTATATTTTGTATGATATCGTGGTTTATGCCTTCTTTATAATAATGAGAATATTTTAAGAATTGTGAGATGGGAGTTGGTGGATGTATGCTGTAAGAATGCTCTAATTTGATTTTAATTTTTGCTTGGTTTATGCGAAGGTATTTGGATAATATTGTAACACCACATCTGAGACAACTCTCTAGTAGTGATCAGTAGGGTCAAGATGTGCACGACCCTACTCCTTTGTGGCAACTTTTAAGCAATAAGATAATTTTTTTTGATAGGCAACTATTTTATTGATAAACACCATTACAAGTGGAATCATACAGCATGGTGCAACTGTGAATTGAAAACCTAGTATACATACCTACTACCTAGAGCATAAAACACAACCAAAAGAGCATCAACACAACCACATACTAGGACACTGCCAATGGGTTACTAATAAACATACTTCAACGTAAGTTAACAGACCTTAAGAACCCATGCAAAGTGACTTCAATTAGTCTCCTCCACTCACTTTTGGCCTAAAAGAAACCATATGTGAATGTCATCATAATGAAACCCCTCCATTCTCTACAAAACTCACTAAGCTTATAGCCAACATGCTATTAATTTGACTCTCTTTGCCCCTTCTTTGGCCAATCTGTCGGCCTCTAAATTGAATTTTCTATTGATGTGCGCTGGTCTAATATTATCGCTTTCATGAAAGAGATTGAAAGATCTAGAGTCTACAGAGTTGTTATCTAGATCTGACTTCCACTTTAACACCTCATCAACTAAACCAACGGAATCAGAAGCAATGATGAAATTTTCTTGATTATAACCTTTGTTTCTAATGGCTTCACATAAGAAGAGAAATGCTTGCATTTCCACCTCTCCACTACTGGATTTGCTACTTGGGCCAGAAAAGATAAATTTAACTGAAGCCAGTCTGTCTAGTATAAAGTGATCGATACCCGTGATAAAACCATTGCACTCTTGTTTCCGTGCCCCATCCACAAAGCCCACATAACAAGCCGACCCAAACCATTTCTCCAGTTTTCTTTTGAAAGTCCTACCATATGCCAAATATGCTTGTACTATACTTAGTAACCACATATTCTCAAATTCTGTCGACATCAGCTCACTTGCTAAACTCCAGGCCCATGCTCTGGTGTTGATTAATTTCACTAAGCCTACATAATCAAGCTTTGTTCCCTGAAAATACAATCATTTCGGATAAGCTAAATGGGCCATAGCATTGCAATAACACACACTCCCCCACCCAAAGAATTGACTTTGTTGCAGAAAAAACTCAATATGTAACTCAGTCCCGGGAATGAAGTACAATTAATATTTACGTCAAACCAAGATAGCTTAGTTGACCAACCACTTTAGCAAAAGAACAGCTCCAAACCAAGATAGTTTAATTGACCAACCACTTTTAGCTAAAGGACAGCTTCAAAAGATATGCTCAACATCCTCAACAGCTGTCAAACACCATTTGCATGTCTGACTCACAAATGCCTCTGCTTAATGTTGTCAGGGCATCAAGGATAGCTTTCCATATGAATAGTTTGACAATTGGGGGAACATTTTGCTTCCATAACAAAGACCATGTCCCTAAAGAAGCCTCCGTCTTATATAATACACTGTAACCTTGAGACGTTGAATACTCAGAACTATTAACTGACCACACCAAGGAGTCTTTCTTTAGATTTAACTGTATGCGTGAGATAATCAAGTCCAAAATCTCCCATTCCTTTAACTCCCAACCTCTATGCCTCCTCCATAACAATTTAGAATCCAAAGTTTGTCGAGGCCATAGATCTAGCATATTTTTAACTGAAATCGAGTTCCCTGTTCACAGAGATTAAGAAGCCTAACAAACCTTCTACTAAGGACCTACCCATCTCCCCATTTATCATTCCAAAAATCTGTGAGTTCTCCATTACCTACTTTCCATGTGAAGTCCTCATTACGAAAAAGTTTTAGTTCCCGAGCTTCGCTAACTTGGGATATACTCTTAAGAATTGGTCCTAGCCCTGTGCCTGGGATTTGAAAAGAAGTAAAGAACTACTCACCATATTTGCCAAACAAGAATTTATTCCTGAGATTACCTTTTTCTCGCCTGCTCTCCACCACCACTTTGTCAGCAAAGCCGTATTACACCATGCTATTGCATTATTGACGCCCTTATATTCCAACTAAAGATTGAAAAATTAAGCATTTGATCCTTTCGATTAATCATTAAATAGGGAAAACACCTAACCACTCTCCAAATTTTCAAGTTATTATATCAGCAAAAAACTATAGTTCTTGGACTATAACTAGTTGGTAAAAACTTTTTGGGACTTGCTACATATGTTTGTGGAGTGCAGAAAGCAAATAATGCAAATGTGCTTAGAGTAATTATTATTACTATTAGGTGGAATAAAACTGAGTATAGTAGTTAAAAATAAAGTCATCACCCCTATAAAATGACTCTTTACTTGCAACTGCCACACAATGCTAAGGAGGCAAGTTAGGAAGAAGGGGTGCTTAGGTTACCCAATGCACCCGCGTATTGGATACCTAGATATGGTGGTGGTGTGTGGGGTGCCCAATGTGTCTCCTTGTATATAGAGTAGGGATTTGTGGAAGAGCGTATTTGATGATGTGGCAGTGACATTGTTACTTTACTATGTCGCTTTTCACTTTTCAATTGAAATAGTTTCAAATATGATTTTTGAGTTATCATAATTCTACAACTGAAATCATTTCTTAACTAAGAGTTTATTATTTATTTATTTTTTAGTATGCAAACTGTGCAGATTATACCTGCTGTAATTTTCTTTTTTACAGCTTGTACTTGAAGTTATTGGAAAATATCTACTTCAGAAAAGGAAAATCATATATATGTCAAACATTTTATACTTTTAATTTGAGCCAACATTTTGTATTTACTTAAAGAGTAATTCCAGATTTAATTCTTTTGTTTTTTAGATGATCATATGTTTGATACAATATGATGGATTTTTATCCTTTATAATATCAACTTCATCCTTTGATTATTTTTAAATATGTCATATACCAATTACCCGAATCTCCATATAGTCAAAATTATCATATCTCTTTATCCCCACTATTGTTTCCTTACTTTTAGGAGCCAAGAAATTGTTAAATGGCATATAGCCACACAGTCTCACTCTCGCAAATACATTGTTAAACACTTAAACCTGCTTCAAAACATATTGTTATGACCTCCGGTGTAAGAGTAGGAATGGTCTATAATAGTTGATAATTTATCTATTGTGGCGGTGCCTAAACACTTGAAGTCGGGGTTAGTGTTCTATCATTACGTGATATATGCACTTGGCAGCATGTATTTAGTGGGTTCTTTATCTTGGTGAGGCTATGGGAGTTCTGTATTCGTCCCTTGTTCGGATTTTGTTACATATGATTCGATTCTAAGTGGATGTTTTGATTATGGATATGTGAATGAATTGTTGTATGTTTTGAATAGGATGGTTGTGGAGTATAAGGAGGCATTGGATGAAGTTACTCATATAAATGTTTTTGCCCTTTGTGCTAGTTAACAATCATATATCAAAGAACAGTGGGGAATTTGGTCTGTATGTTAGACATGTTTGGAAAATGTGGCATGCTATTATATGTGAAATTTTTTTTTTCATTTCATTGCGGACTTGGAATTTTGGCTCGTGGACGACAAACATAGGGTGCTACTTACAGAAAGATTGCTTTCAGGAAATATTCTCCCTTTTCTTTGACATGAAACTTGAGGTTTTTGTAGCAAATGAGTACACATTTGCCGTTGTATTTACCGGGAAGTGGGAACTAATGATTGATTAAAAAAAAAGTATCCAAATCCTTTACGCTGTTCTTCAGTTATGTGGGTGGTGTGGGTTTATTTGTCTAGATTGTTTTGGAAAATAGGTTGTTGATTATTCTTTTTCCGTCACTTATTTGGCAAGTGGCACTAATGCAAGTTCATTCTAGCATTCGTTACCGGATTTACTTCAATGGAATAGGTCTATTACTGTATTTTTGTTGAAACTTCAATGGTCAGAATGTAATTATCCCAAATTATATCTAGTAAATCAAATTAGCAATAATTATCCCTTTGAAATTGTGATAAGATAGGCCTTTTTCTTAACAAGTAAATCAGAATGGAGTACTAATGCTCCTATATTATGGAAATAGTCATACTGCTGAAATTATATTATTTCCGGTTGCTAGAAAACTAAGTCTTTATTGTACAATTCAACTTATTTCCGGTTGCTAGAAGACCAAATCTTTATTGTACGATTCAACTGATTGGTCAGTTATCTGTATCATACGGATTATTTTCAACTATGACCAAGGAGGTTCTTTAAAATAATTGCTTGCCCTGATTTCATGGAATGTCCTTGAATCCTATTCATGAAACCGTAACTTATTTTATTTTCCTAAAACTTTTAAAATGTTAGGTATGGAAAATGCTCATGATATGTTGTTTGCCTTCTAACACATAGAAGTGTAAGAGCTCACAAATTTCAAGTTTTCGTGATGTGTTGAAATCTAGGAAGCAAGGATTTGTCACACGATGTATCACTCTGTGTTTTCCTGGGCAGGGATGTGGGAAGGGTAGTTCTTGTAATTAAGCAGTGAAATTTTCTGGTAAAAAGTCAAAACTAACTTGCCTAAATGCTTATTTAAATATGAAGTCGTGATTGAGAGACAAGAGATGTTTGTGATGCTATCTGTCCATCTTCAGTCATGTATCAACGGATTTCTCTTCTTTCTTCTCAGATCGATGATGTTGATATATATGTGTATGTATGTCTGTTTGTGTATGTGTTTGTATATCTCTTGTATGTTTGCTAGTTGTTACTGTGTTTGACGCTTTGACTATATGTAAGGTGGGTAATGGGTCTGACGTGTGTAAAGGACTAATGGTTATATAATTATCTAATTAGTGTATATAATATTATTGATTTTTGTTTCGTTTTTAAACATTTTAGTAGTTGCCTTAGTGTGATCTGGTGTATTCTATTATAGTTCGTTTCTGCATAATTTGCTTTATTTGGAAATCTTTTTTATGTGTAATTTTGTATCTTTTGCTAATTTGAAGGAATTGCTACCCATGCATATAAAACATGGCTCATATGTTATTTTCTGCATGGGAGTAAATGTGAGTACAGTTTACTCACTTATACCCATTTATTGACATTACTTCTTTTCTTCCTTCTCTTATTGCTAATAGTTTTTTGAGATAATTATGGATCACGTTGGAGAAATAGTTGAAATTGTTGTAATAAGATCAGATAGTGTTAGCCCAAGACATCTAAAGTTGTTGGTTGCTGAGGCGGCACCTGATGAAATTAATAGGTTAGTTTTTTTTTCATTTTGTTTTTAAATATGTACAAAGTTGGCAAGGTTTAGCTTATATTGATTGTTGCGTTCTATTATATAAACTCATTCGTTGTTCAGGTGGCCCAATCGTTTGTACCAGTGATGAAAATATTATTATCTTGGTAACTCCATCGACAGGTTAGACTCATTTCATCACCGTTTCTTTGGTCATGAGTACAATTGTATGAGCATATCTTTATTGCATGCTTGACAGCAAGAATGTCAATGCAGTCTTGGATATATTAAAACAAATCACCTAATAAAATAGCATGGAGCTCAGTTGGGACAAACCCCCCACTGGCTATACAACTTGGGCTAGAACAAGACAAGCGTGCCATGTTGTCCGCTGCCTTGTTACCAGATCGTTTAACAAACTGAATAGAAACATTCCTCAAACAGTCAAGCATCTGATTAGGTTAATACAATCAGAAATTGTCAGGATGGCTGTAGTAGTAATATTGGTCAAGTAGTATAACAGTGTAGTAATATGTGTTCTGTGTATTGTGTTGTGGGGATTAGTAAGGTTTTTCAGTCTTTGTACTAGTGAAGTCTGTGTGCTAGTATTTGTGTTGAACTATAAATACATGATGTATGTTACATTTGTGTTAGGATATATGAAAATTGGCTTTTGCCTCCAATTCTTTCTCTCTATAACAAACTCTCTTTCTCTCTCCTAGGGTTTCTCATTCTTTTCTTCTCTAAACTCTGATTCTGATCTGTTTTCTCATCTTTTTCTTCTGATTTCTCATCTAATTCTGTTTTATTCTCTGTTATCTTACCTAGATTAGCTGTTATCTTACATTTCTAAAAACAGAAAACACCAAAAATATGCATAAAAACTGTCATGAACTCACTAGTTCCTGCCAAATTGGTATCAGAGCTGTTATTTGATCCAAATCACTGCTTTGATTGTGCTGAGATGATGAACGAGCTGTGCGGTTGTGGAATCTCAGTAATCGTAGCTCTAAGTCTCTAGCTTTACTCAAAACAGTCCAGGTACTCTGTTCTTAACTGTTCTTCACAGATCTGTGATTGTTGATGTGAATCTGTGGATTTGAAGTGAGAAATTGCTGATTTTAGTTCGTTTACAGTAGTTGATAGTTGTTTACTGCATTCCTTATCAGAAAATCACAAAAATAGTGGTATACTTGAGTTTTTTGATTAGTTCAGTACATTGAAGTGTGACTTGGTGAGTTAATAGAACTGTGGATTTTTTTTTAAAAATTATACAGATATACAGTTATACACACACAACTGCATACACCGTCGTTCCTTTAGTCTTCTTCTTTATCGTCTTCTTCGTTTTCGCTTCTCCTCTTTCAGTCCGTTTTATACTCCTTCTTTGTCATCTCTTCTTCTATCATCTTTCTCTCTCTGCAAAACACAATTTATCTCCGACAATCTTTGATTTTGATTTTTCTGGCGACTTTCAATTTTCCCGGCTATGAAAAAGATGTGTCGGGTTTTCATGGACGAATCCGCCCCGTATCCCGCGTCGTGTCCCGTGTCGTGTCGTGTCGACACGGGTACGGCCGCCGGAACAGGCAAGTCGGAGTAACACAGATGCCTGCCAGATTGGAATAAGCATTGAAACTTGCTAGGTATTATGAGCAAACATTGGGAAATCAGTCTAAGAAGGGAGAAGGATTTAAAGCAAGCTAAAACACTCAGTCCAGCACTGAACCCTTAAACACAAGTGCAAGCAATAAATCTGCATGTATTACACCTAGCAAGAGCTCAGAAACTGTTAATTCCAAAACCCAGGCCTTTAACTTACAGTTAAAGAGAAGAGAGAAGGCAAAAGGGCTTATGTTTCTACTGTGATGAAAAGTTTGTAAAAGGTCATGAGTGCAAAAAGCCACAGAACTTCTTAATGATTGCAGAGAATGATACATCTAAAGGTTATGAAGGGCCACCTGTGTTTGATGAAGACCCTAATGTAGAAGAATGTGACCAAGAGGAGCAGAAAATAATCCTAGCAGCTTTGGGAATACAAGAGATGCAAGCTAAAGGACCTTTACAGGTTACAAGAATTAATAAGTATACACAGTATAAGATTCTTATTGGTGGAGGCAGCACTTCAAGTCTTATATCTGAAGACTTATGTGAGGAATTGGGGCTGTTAGTCCAACCACAAACACCTGTAACTATTGAGCTTCCAAATGGATCCTTATTTACAAGTGCAGGTATTTGTCCAAACTTTAAGATGAAATGGAAGGATACTTAAATTACTATCAGCATACATGTAGCTGATCTTAAAGAATGGCATCTGATTTTAGGGGTGGATTGGCTAGTTGAGTTGAGAGATGTGAGATGTAACTTCTTACTTCAGACAATGCAGTTCACTTGGAAGGGCCAGGAAATACTACTAACTCCTACTTCACAGTTGGAGATGGTCAGCTCTTGTTGTCAAATAACTGAGGTGGTTCCCAGGTGGCTGGAACAATTAGAAGCAAGTTATGAGGGAGACATGGAGTTACAAGATCTGATTGCAAGGGTGACAATAGATAAATCTGGACCACAGGAGTACTATTTGAGACAAGGGTTGCTGATGTACAAAGTGGGTAGTGGGAGCTACTAGTGAATTAAGGAAACTGGTTTTTGATGAGCTTCTTGCAAGGGCATAGGTGGACATTCAAGTCAAAGAGCAACACTTAAGAGAATAATGGAATACTTCTACTGGCTTACTATGAGACAATGTATTGGCAGATGGATTAGAGAATGCCCTGTGTGTCAACAAGTCAAAGGAGAGCATGTTAGGAATCCAGGGCTCTTACAACCATTGAAGATTCCTCAAGAGCCATGGAGGGATATTGCTTTGGATTTCATCACTGGGCTACCTAAATCTAAAGGTAATGAAGTAATTTGGGTGATTGTGGATAGATTTAGTAGGTATAGTCACTTCATAGCTCTGCCTCACCCTATTACTGCTAAGAGTTTGTCATTGGAAATCAGTACATACTTGCATCTGCGGGTATTGCTTGCACAATTGTTTTTAGAATCAGTACTCCACCAATAATTACTCATGACTCATGAGACTTTCGAAATCAGTACATACTTGAATTGGCAGCAGAAAATCACTCATTGTATCTGTGGGTATTGCTTGCACAATTGTTTTTAGAAGAACCTCTTTACCAGATCTAGAAATAACTTTGCCGTCCCACCCTTGAATCCTTTTTCTTATTTTCTCCTCTAGGAAACCAAATACCGCAGATTTATTTCTTCCCACTAAACCCGGGATACCCAAGTACAAGCTGTTAGCATGAGCCGCTTTCATCCCCAACTTGGACAAAATAGCATCTCTATTATTTTGGATAATGTTCTTGCTAAAAAACACAGATGATTTGTCCATATTCACCTTTTGACCTGATGCTCCTTCAAAGGAGTTTAACATCTTTAACACTCGGGAAGTCTCCTCCATGGTACCTGTACAATAACGGTAACTATCGTCTGCAAAAAGCATATGTGTAATAGTTTGAGCTCCATTAGCTACTCTGCCAATTCAACAATTAATTCTTTATTCACAGGAATAGGGAATTTATCTTTTGCGGTTTCCTTGTTGAGCTCTCTATAATCGATGCATAACCTCCAAGTACCGTTTTTCTTGCCTACTAAAACCATCAGAGAAGCAAAAGGAGATGAGCTGTCTTGTATGATACCCCTATCCAACATTTCCTGGATCAATTGTTCTATAATATCTTTTTGCTTTAAAGGTACCTATACGTCCGGATATTAACAGGTCTAGCACCTGGTTCCAGTGTAATCTTATGATCGAAAACCCCTCTGGCTGGTGGAAGTTCCTTTGGTTCTTCAAACAATTGAGCATACTTGTGTTTTAAAGTTTTCAGCTCCTTAGAAACGATCTGCTTTGGAGTATCCACCTCATTTGTTGATTGTTGAATGTGATCCCGGCCTTTTGGTAGCCTGTATGAGGCATTATTGTGCAGCATCCCTAAGTATCAAGAACCTATAGTTTTTGAGGTGGAATTCCCTTGAAGGTAATATGATGCTTTTGAAACAGAAAATCCATTTTAAGTTTCTTAAAGTCCCATAGATAGGTCCTAGGGTACTTAGTCATTGTACTGCAAGAACCAATCGCAACTTCCCAATGGAATCAGCATTACTTTTGTAAAGAATTTAATACCATTCATTTCCCACGAAAATTCTTTACAAACTTGATTACAAGCAATATGACTCCCATCTGCTACAGTAGCCACTTGAGGGTTAATATCTTCAACTATGCACCCTAATTTATGAGCTAGACTTGAATCTAGGAAGTTATGTGTACTCCCCGAATCCACCAGGATATGTAGAGGCTTTACCATGAATTATATACTTAATTTGCATGGTTTGAAAATTTTGGTTGCCGTCCAAAGCATTAACAGATATGCAAGGCTCTGTTTCCGCTAAGTTCACTCCTGGTTGCCCCTCTTCTTCATCCCCATAACCAGTATCATTGTCTTCAGGCACTTCCACAGTGAAAAGTTCAGGCTCTCTGAATTTACACCGGTGTCCTCTTTCATAAGCTTCATCGCAGAAGTAGCATAGCCCCTTGTCCATTTTCTCAGCTCTCACATTAGCTGGTATATATCTAGAATATTTAGGCTGGTATGTATTAACTTTAGGGACGACGACTTAGCAAAAAAAAAAAACTTTAGGGACAACTACAGAGGAAGTGTGATTCTGAGGTGTAGGCAGCAGAGGTGGTTTACTAATAGCCAACAGGGGAACAGTTTGCAATGGTTTTGGTTAAACGTAAGTAGGTGTCTTGTTTGGTTTCGCGATAGTCAAAGCAAGAGTTTCCTCTTGTAACCTAGCAAATTCAATGGCCTCTGTAATAGTGGAAGGCTTAAATTCTCTTACAAAAGGCTTGACAGCTGGTTTTAATCATCCGATAGAACTATTTAACACATAAGAATCAGGTAACACATGATTTTGTTGAAGCAGTACTGTGTTGAGATTTTCAAATTAATCAATATAGTTTTCCAGACTATCCAGTTGTTTCAGTCTATTAAACTGCTCCACTATATTAACACCATTCACATCCTTAAATATAGCACACAAATCAAATATAAAATCATCCCAATCAACTTGTTTCCGCACAGATAAATAACTTGACATCCAAATCTCAGCTCTATCAATCATGTATAAGGAAGCTATGTCCACCTTTTGGTTAGCAGGATTTTTGCACAAATCAAAATACTTAGTGCACTTCTTAATCGAATTTCTAGAATTAGTACCATCAAATTTAGGAAATTCAAGCTTGGGAACAAACCCTAGAGACCTGTTATAGTGATTACCTGAGTCCATAGAACTCCTAGAGGATTCTCCAACCGTATGATGTGCACTACCGACTTCAGCCATCTGTTGCATATTATTCATCGACTGCATAATTTTCAGGAGAGTATCTTCGAATCTCTTATTGTGTGCTTCCTGAAATTGTGATTGATGCTCGATTCTCTGATCCATCACTTTCATTTGTTCCCCCATGGCCGCTGCTTTCCTTGTTTGCGCCAGAATGCTAGATCTAATTGAGAACTGTAGAATTTAATTGGGGTTTTTTCTTTTCTTTTTTCTTTTTTGGTTTTGGATAGTTATGTTTTTGGAGGGGTTTGGTTTTGTTTTTTTGAAAACTATTGGATCTTATGCTCTGATACCAATGATGAAGATGCTAGTTAATCACCTTCACTTACTGTATTATACTAGTAGATTTGTAGCAGCAGTAATTATATAATGGATTGAAGAGTTGAGATGAGAATACAAAGAGAGATAGGGATGAGAGTTCAGAACTTTTGATTTATTCATAATGAATACTCCAGCTTCCAAACATCCTGAATACAAATACTCTAGATGTCCTAATTTAAAATTCAAAATAAAAAATTGAATTTTGGATAAAAGTGTATTCAATAGCTTTGGCAGCAAAAGTCTAGTAAAAGCAGAAGCATAACTATTTTCCTGCTAAAAGAAAAGTCACATTATCGTCAGGTTCTACCTCTACTTTAATTTAAGTTGAATACAAATATTCAGACAATATTTCCACTGCTCTGTCTATAACATACACTCGATACATCTCCATCAACAGTTGCAAAAAAGCAAGAAGAAATAATAGACACGAGTTCACTGTAAGATGACTAACCATGTTTAGTGTTTTCTAATATGTTCTGCACTAAGTCCATATATAATGTTCTATAAAGACGCTCGTTATATTCCCAGTGAATAGTTTTCTTATGTATTCTCGATTATATTGTAATATAAGTAAAATTTGGCACCAATCTTTTTAAAAAAGTCGATCTTAACTGAACGTCTCTGTAGTCGTTTCTCATTATGTGGTTATTTGAAACAGGTTTTGATTGAGTGGATTCGGGATTCTGTCAAGGAAAGGTAGAAAATAATGTCTTATCAAATGTTCCTGTTAAATTTTTATTTGATATATGCGTCAAGGTTTGCATATTTCAGTTATGATTTCCGTTTTTCGACTTGTCACAGAGAGGATGAAGAAGGTGAATATTTAGAACAGTGTCCAGAACCAGAGCTAAAGATTATGTTTGAGTAGTAGTGTTAGATTGTTGTAATTCATGTTCTGTTTTTTGAGACCTTGTACTTGATATGAAAATGATGACATGGAGCCTATTTTTCATCTACCAAAAATCATCTTAGAACCCACAGAAATAAGGGATGAGTGGCATTAAATCTGTAAATGCAGGTGCTATAGAGAATGCTTTAAGCTGGTGTTCTAGAAGATTCGTCGTCAGTGGCCATTTAAGATTGACTGTGCAGCAAAAACTCCCAGAAGAAATTGTCTCTGTTTTTGGTATGTAATAGCTGGTCTGATTTTCTTTTAGGTTATGTGTCCTAATCTATGTTATAAAAATCGGCCGATTTTTGAAAAATCGCCGATAAATCGCTCAAAAATCGGTCAAAATTTTGGAACCGATTTGGCCGATTTTGCAAAAATCGCCGATAAATCGCCGATTTTTCAACCGAATCACCCGATAAATCGTAAATCGGTACCCCAACCGAATAGTTCCGATTTCCGAAATCTGCAACATTGGTCCTAATGAATGCTACTCCTATCTTGTAATCTTGTTTGTTTAATATATTTATTCTGTGAGAAAAAGAAAGAGTAATACCAAGATTTTCTTAAGTGTTCCAATATAAAATCCATAATAATACAAATTTTTTCATATTATTTGAAGATTAATATAGAAAACACTCTTAAGTATAAAGTAAATAAATTTAAAATTTATGAGGAACCCATTAGAGAACTATAAATTTGAAAAATTTATGATCGTGCTTAGAAAAAAGTAAAACATATTAACTTTAATATTGGTTTAATAATATAAATTTAATAAATCTTAAATATTCATTGATAAATTTCTTTTGTGGGAGCTTACTAAATATGCTACACGTTAAATAAAATAGGGTGTTGGCCCTATTTATCACAATATGAAGAGAAATGGCCTCAAATATCACAACTCAAAAACTTGACCCCAAATATCACTCCAAAACATAGTATAAAGTAGCGTTTTTATTTTTTATTTTTTTCTTCTTGCTAACGCTGATGCGTGTAGCGTTAGAAGGGGCTGATATTTTTTTTTTTGTTTTATTACTTGAAAACGCAAGTTTAGCCTTTGTTTTAAAAAGTGAACGCCACTTTTTTTTTTTTTTTGAAGGTAAGTGAACGCCACTTTATGTGGCGTTTGATGTGTATTTTTTTTCTTTTTTGCTTTTTTTCCTAAATATATACATTTTATTCGTTTTTTGATATTTCTAAAACCCAAAATGGAAATGTTGAATCCCAAAAACTAATTGTTGAACCAATAAATTTAATTAAAATTGTATATTTAAAATTTAAAAATTTTAATTTAAAAAATTGAATCCGGCGGCCTGATTTTTAAACGCGTTAAATTTAATTAAAATTGTATATTTAAAATTTAAAAATTTTAATTTAAAAAATTGAATTCGGCGGCCTGATTTTTAAACGCTAACGCGTTTAAAAATCAGGATACGTTAGGGTTTAGGGTCTAGGGTTTAGGTACAACCCTAAACCCTAAGTTCGTATACGTTTTATTCGTTATTCCGAATATTTCTAAAACCCAAAATGGAAACATTGAACTCAAAAGTTAATTGTTGAACCCCTAAATTTAATTAAAATTGTATTTTTAAATTAAAAAAATACAATTTTAATTGAAAATTTGATTATAACTTTTTTAATATTATTTACAAATATATATTTAGGAAAAATCAAAAAAAAAATTGGAAAACACGCCTAACGCAACATGAAGTCCCGTTTTGGAATGTAACAGAGTTTTAAACAGTGTTTCAAGCAATGAAACACAACTTAGATCAGCGTTTCAAACAAAAAAAAAAGAAAAATTATATTGAAGACGCTGGATTAGAAGATGTTTTCAAGTATAAACACGCTAGATAATGTAGCGTTAATAAGGGGAAAAAAAATTATTCCCCAAAAAGCTAGACGCAATAGCGTTTTTTTTAAAAAAAAATCAAAACGCTACACGCAACTGTGTTATGGAGTGATATTTGGGGCCAAGTTTTTGAGCTGTGATATTTGGGGCCATTTCCCCCCAAATTGTGATATTGGGGGCCTTTTTTCAATAAAATACATATTTTACAAAATTTCACATCTAATACAATTTCATATATCAGGTAAGTTTCCTGAAATTCATTTATTTTACATGTAAAAATGGGATGGGCATTTCAGTAAATTCAGAATTTTTTTAATTAGTCATGCGGGCTCAATAAAATCTAAAGTAATTTTATATGCATCTCAGGAAAAGTTCCCTGAGATATATCTCAGGGTCCTTTTTCTCATATATATATATATATATATATATATATATATATATATATATATATATTATAATAGACGAAACATTAAAAGTTTTGCTGCCTATTTTTTGGTACTTTGTGTTTTTATTTAATTACTCTTACTTATGATTTTTACTTAAATACCCTAATGTATATCTATCTGTATTATTATATTATAGCCAAAATATTGAAATATGTGAAAAAAAATATAATTATAAAGGGTTTCAAGTGCCTGAGGTTGACCTCAGGTAGAACCCTGAGGTTAAAACAATCTTCATATAAAATTAAGGTTATTTATGTAAATTACTGGAAGAAAAAATTACAATTACAAAAATGCCCCTACGGGACCCTTTACATTATAATAAAAATCTATTATAACCTTAGGAGAGATGCCTGAGGACAATCTCAGGCCCAGTTTTCTCAATTATAAATAACTAATCAATTTCCTTTTTTATGTAGAACATGTTACCTATCGATTTACCAGTTCTATTTAAATAACTAATCAATTTACCAATCCTATTTAATAAAATATTGTAATTACTAATAACTTATCGACTACCTTTTTCAGATAAAATGTACTCCCTCCCTCCCGCTAATATTGACCACTATTCCATATTTGTTTGTCCCAAAATTGTTGTCCACATTTCCTTAACAAAGCAAAATATGTGTTAAATTTGTTAAGTTTTCATAAATATGTTAATAATTATGGTTAAATATTGTAATTTTAACTTGATCGCTAAATACATGGATTTTGAATGATGGCCAATATTAACGGGACGGAGAGAGTATTATTTTTTCTATATATTTTAATTAAAATTTCACTTTTTTTGAACATATCACAGACACCATATATATAATTATTATAATTAAATTATATCTTTTAAAAATTTTGAACCTGCAAAATTCGTATCTTAAAATTATTAATACAAACTAATAAAAAATTAAATAATATTAAAAAAAATTTGTGCATTACATATGTTCTACTCCCTCCGTCCCTCATGGTTGTTTATATGGGGGATGGACACGGAAACCAAGAAAATGGGTAAAAAATGAGTAAAGTTAGATAAAAAGTGGTTAAAATGGTGGGACCTATTAATATTTAATTATTGATTTGAGATAGTGGAGGAAAGTAGTGAGTGTAATAGTATTTTTTATTGTTAAATATATGAGATAGTGGGTGTAATAGTGGGAGAAATTTACTATTTTTGGAATATAATGAAATAAAAGGAACATCTCAAAATAATAACTATAAAGAAATTAGAGGAACTGAGGGAGTATATATATTAATATAAAAGACAATCATGAAATGAGGAGATTTAAGCAAAGATGGATGATGCAGTGAAAGGAAGATCAATGTTTTGTCGATCCGTATCAACAATCACCCACCCGTGCATAAAAGCCATTAGGTTTAAGGAATACTCCATCCGTCTCATAATGCTTCTCTCGTTTCATATGTTGGGATTGTTCATAACATGAGACAAATTATTAATTTACGTCTAATTTATAAGATCAAATATAGTGATCTTGTTGGATTCGTATTTATAAGTAATTTAATACAATGAAGTTTTAATATTTAAAACTAATACGAAATTAAAGATATTAACAATTAAAAGTGTACGTTGGCAAACATGTTCAAGAGAAATGAGAAAAGTTTTTTAGGATAGAGGGAGTACCAGTTTTTGTTTTTTTAAAACAAGCCGTAAAGCCAAACCAAACCAAACGCAAACCAAACGTACTCAGTATATCTCGCATGAGAAGGATCTGAGCGGGATAGGATGTACGCAATCATGCCCCTACACAAAGGTAGAAAGACTGTTTTCGGTTTTTGACCCCCGATAGGAGTCGAACCCTTAACCTCACAGTTCACGAATTGGGCAATTACCACTGTGTCAACTCAACCCCTTAAAACAAACCGTAAAGGTGATAGACAAACAAAACTACGATAGGTTTATATACAAATAAAACAAATTAAAAGAAATTTTGAAATAGAACCGGAAGTCATAGCTAGTTCAAAAGGAAAGATTAGGCTTGCTGACCCATCAGGTTGTACAAATTTACGATACACATCATTTTTGTCCAAAAAATAATGCTAGAAATTTCAAAAAAAAATTCCAAAATTTATCTCAAACAATGTAATATAATAAATAGAAGGATTTAATTGCGGGCGCATATGTATATATGATGGGCCTCATATTATTATTAAGAGCATTTCCAACCCATCACACTATTTTGGTGTGATTTTTACATCAAAATGGTGTAAAAATTACACTATTTTCAAATTCAACTCCAACCCATTTATTCTAAATTTTACACCATTCTTGTACTATGTAAGTTATTTTATTGCTAAAGTACAAAAGTAAGGTACAAAAGTAATAAAGTTGGTTGTATACATATGGAACAAATTTGTTTTAGGGAAGGAGGGCAAAGTTGGGATTAATACCATCTTCAACCTATACACTAAAAATGTACTTTTACACCATTTTGGTGTAAAAGTGTTCTCCAATCAAACACTAAATATTACACCGTTTTGGTGTGACACCAAAAATTACACCAAATTTGGTGCTACACCAAAATTTGGTGTAACTTTTACAGATTTTCTAAATTCCAACCTTACCCTTTTATTCTTTCACAAACACAACTTATTCCTTTTGTACCCAAAATATTTTACATTGTTTTGTTCCTTTTGTATCCAAAATATTTTACATTGTTTTGTTACCCAATTACATTGTTTTGTTACCCAAAACAACTTATACCTTTTTTATTTCTTTATGGGTAGATATCGTCAAATCAAAAATAAAGAATTACATTTTGAACTTAGAAATGCTTTAATCGATCACTTATGGGAGGGGTATGGAAATTCAAATAATTTATAATTAGTTGAAATTTAAGTTATTATGTATTTTTTATGAGAGAATTTTTTTAAAGTTTTTTAAATATTACATGTAATTCAATATAAGTATATTGTTATATAAATATTAAAAAAGAGGAAGAATATGCTTTTAAAATGAGAATGATTCCTTTTGGTGTAAAGTTTGGTATAAATGGGTTGGAGAAGATTTAAAATTTGGTGTGATTTTTATACCAATTTGATGTAAAAATTACACCAAATTGGTGTAATGGGTTGGAGATGCTCTCAAAATTTCTAAAAATTTGGTGTAACACCAAATTTGGTGTAAATTTTAGTGTGACACCAAAATGGTGTAAATTTTAGTGTTGGGTTGGAGAGGAATTTTACACCAAAATGATGTAAAAGTACAAATTTAATGTTGGGTTAGAGATGATCTAAGTAAATTATGTCACACGTCAATTTTTGGAGGAAAATTTGGGAATAATTTTGGGATCTGTAACATTTTCATTGTGTAAAAGGCTCTGTCCATCAGATAAATAATTCATTTTTTTTAATGTTAAAAAACTAGCAGTAAAATATTTAGTCAAATTTTATTATTTAAATAATTTTTATAATATTAAGATTTTCTAATTGTTATTTTAAATTTCCATCAATGCATAGGATTTTGGTAACTGTCACGGCATCGACTCGAGAATAATGATAATGAAATAAATATTACTCCCTCGGTTCCAATATGATCTTAATCTTTTAGAATGAAATTTTTGTTAAAGTGCATTTTAAGGGTAGTTCCATAACTCATTTTTAAAATTTTCTTTTTCGTATAAAAATATAATGTATATATTTTATATAAAAAAAGAAAATTTTAAAAAAAGCTATGGAATTATTCTTAAAATACATTTTAAAATGTATGCCAAAAAGTGTAAAAAAAATAATTAAGAATTGATTGGAAAAGTGTAAAACAAAATTAAGAATTAATTGGGATGAAAGAATTAATATTTAAGAGAGAATGCATTAATATAAATGTGCTGTGAATAAAAAGTGCTTAGTGTGCAAATGTGTAAAAAGTAAGGTATTTTTATAAGTTGGTCGTCCCATACATGATTGCACACGTGACGGGTTCTGGATGGCTTTACCTTTTTCTTTTTTTTTTTTTTTTTTTTTTTTTTTTTTTTTGTCAAGAGGAATATATTCCATAGATGGATTGCAACGAATACAATATTCGTAGGTGTTCTTTCATTCAAGAAAGTTTATTATCTAACCAGACGACACGCAAGTTGTCACTGGACGCTTAGACAATAGAACTTTAATGTCTGAGAAGAGACCACCCGATTGGTAAGAACTATACACAAAAAAATGAAAAATTAGGAAGGAAAAGGAAAATAAAAATTACAAAGTCCAACACTCCAAAAAAAATCATGGCCGATCTTCAAAAGTCTCAAAACCCAAGTCACCAAATTCCAAAATTTCCATAATTTGTCACCAGCCCACCATGAAAACCTGCATTTCTGCTCTTCAACCCAATCAAAAGGGACATAAAGGGAACAAAGAAGAGCCTCGTTAAAAACCCACAAGAGCAAAAACCCTTTGGGAAAAAAACTCAAGTGGGAAAAGAGTGCCCTCCATGAAACCCCATATCATCGAAACACAACTTTAAAACATCAATTGCCTACAGCTTTGCTTCTATGAACCTGGTTATATGTCCATTCTCCACCTGGCTAAAACAAACTCTTACAGCTTTGCTTCTATGAACCTGGTTATATGTCCATTCTCCACCTGGCTAAAACAAACTCTTTCCTGAAATTTAAAAACAAACTATTTTCAATATCCGTTCGACATAAACTTTAATAAGAGCTCCAAAAGTAACTTAACACTATGCAAATGTCCCAACCAAAGGGAAAACCTTTGGTTAGACAAAACACCTACAAACAACTGGTTTACAAATTTTTAAGCCAACAAAATGGCACATTAATACCTCTTAAAGGTCCAACAAAAACCATCAATCATGGTCACCCCTAAATGGTACAAATACTTAAGAAATTTGAAGTCAAAAATTGATATGTCATTTAAACTCAATAAATACAAATTTAAACCTAATCAAAGTACTAATCAAATCAAAAACCTTAAACACAATTAAAATACTGATTAGTCAAAAACATCAATCAAATAACAATCAATCAATTAGCACTTTTAAAATGCATTAAAAGTCAACAAGACAGTATAGGACGTATAATTAGCATTAAAAATAATCAATAGAAAATCAAAATTACCACAAAAAACCACTAAAATAAAAATAAATAAGGACAGTTACAAAAAATTCAAATCGTGAGTAAAACCTATTAAATGCCCCTAATTAAAACAAAACAACATTAAAGCATATAAACTTCCAATCACTAATTTAGCACTCTCTATCATCAATTACAATTGTAACTGATAATCAAATATGGCAATCAATTATCATAAATAACAAATTAAAGAACCAAATCACAAATTACATCAAACCAACTCGGTACCAAATCAGCAACTCTGTAATATCATTAGATTAAATCGCAGCAACATTGCAACCAGAGATTCAAAACTCAGCTACTGTATAAAATAGAGATAAGAAAAATGAACAAGACTCAGCCTAGCAACAACACAGCAATTTGACACAAACAACACAGACTGGGACTCGATTTTAACAGAAACCAAAACAAAATCATCAAAACAACTCGGTAATAACTTCGAAACTCAGCGACACGATGATTCAAACGAAACAACTTAGAACACAGTTAAACATCGACTAACAAAGAGCACAACACTCCGAACTGGACTAAACTAGACTCGGCAACAAAACTTCCAACAAAACTAAACTAAACTACCAGCAAATTTTCAAAATAATGAACTAGTACGATGCAAAGAACTCAAACTAGACTACTGCAGTAACTCGCTAATTAGCACAACTCAGAAACTAAACCAAAGAAATTCGATTCGAACGACCAAACAAACCGCAACAACAAAATCATCTCGAACAACAACAACATATGGGGAAAACATAACAGTTCAATGAACCACACACATAACTCGGAATTGCATTAATAAAACTCAGTGATTCTACAAACTCAGCACATCAATTGGTAGATTAAAACAAGACCCAGTTGACTCAGTGAAAACAAAGAAACCAGGCTAGAACTCGCGACAATAATCTTCAATAACTCGCAATAACAAACAGCAAAATTACAACAATAATCTCCTAGTCGACACAGGACTCGCGAATAATCAATACAAACACGAATAATATCCAGAAATCATTTACAACTCAGACAATCGACGAAACAAAATCGAACAAGAATTCATCACACTTAATTCTAAAACTTTAATCCAACAAAACTGAAACAGGGAGGGTGTTTGCAACGGGAAGAAAGGGGAAAGAGGTTGTGGTGTTTATGGTAAAGACGAAAGAAGAAGAAGAAGATGAGGAGGGGGGAGATTCGCGAGAGAAATGATAGTTACTTTTAGGGAAAATTAATTATAAAGTCCATGAACTATTAGTGTTTTTTTTCTCTAAGTCCCTGAACTAAAAAAGTGAATTTCTAAGTAATTAAATTTCTGAATTTTTCCCATCGCAGTCCTTCCGTTAGATTTTGACTAACGGTCGTTAGTCAATGCTGATACGACAGTGACGTGGCAATCGAAAATCACGGATTGAAGTGAAATTTTGATATGTTAATCTAGAAGTGATTACAAGAACACGGGTGGTGAAAGTTTTCGATTTCGAGCTCACTAACATTTGGAAATCTGCAGATTTTTGTAAGTTTTTTTTCGTGTTCTTGAAATTAAAGAGCAAAATTCTATACGTTAGTGAACTCGAAATTGAAAACTTTCACCTTCCATGTTCTTGTAATCACTTCTAGATTAACATATCAAAATTTCACTTTAATCCGTGATTTTCGATTGCCACGTCACTGTTACATCACTACCACGTCACTTCGACATCACTGCCACATCATCAAAACATAACGATCGTTAGTCAAAATCTAACAGAAGGACTGCGATAGGAAAATTCAAAAGTTTGATTACATAAAAATTCACTTTTTTAGTTCAGGGACTTAGGGAAAAAAGCGCTAATAGTTCAGGGACTTTAGAATTAATTTTCCCTTACTTTTATTTATTTTTACTTTTTGCAGCAGTTGGACAATATAATTTTAGGTGGCTTGAGCATTTCTCTAGTTAGAAATTTTATTACGTGAGATTCTTAAAAAAGTTCGTTATTAAATTTTATTTATAATTATCATAAAAAATGTTGAGCATGGAATATATATAAGAAAATATAGAGGGGTGAATGTATTTTCAAACTTTTCTTGATATTTTTTTAAAATCAGTGTATATATTTGACAAATATAGAGTGTGGAAATGAAACACAAACAATTCACTTTAATGTAATATTTTATTATATCAAGTATGTTACAACCTGAGAATATAAAAGTTAATATTCTCAGCTTCGTTTCTTAGAGAGGTATTTGCTGTGTATTGATAAGTGCATATTTTTTGCATATTTTTATTATCTATTTTGTTGCTTGAATTCATATTTTAATAAATTATTTTGTTGCATTTCAGGAAATTCGAGAAAAATGAAGAAATGACAAAATAAAGAAATAAATTGCAAAGAAGAGCAAAAGAGCAAGTAAAAGGACCAAAGTGAAGGAAGGAAAAAGAGCTAGGACTTTGGAACAAATAGAGAAATTGCAAACCAACCCCCAAAACCCTAATTTTCACCTATAAATACCCCCTTCATCCACCACATCTAAACACCTCTATATACCCAACCTTACATATCTTAGTTTTATTTTCCTAACCCTAAATTTTGTAGCCTCCATCTTCATTTTTGTAATTTGTTCTTTGTAAACACTTCTCTCATTTTAATACAAGCTTAATTTTCGTTGTTTTCGTAATTCCGATTAGTGGATAAAGTAACAAAAGCTAACCACTTGGGGTTGAAATTAACGATCTTTAAATTCTTGTTCTTAGTTAAATATTGTAATTGAACCCCTTTAAATTTCCATTTTATTGTGGGTTTTATTATTATTAATTGTAGATCTTATTTTCTTGTTAAAAAAAACATAAAAATATTATTAACTTAATTAATTTCCAGCATATACGTAACTGTTTTTAAGTGTTATTTTCTTTTACTCTGTTTTTTTTTGTTTAAACCGATTTCACTCTCCCATGTTCTCTTCTATGCAAACCCAGTAGCTTCATCTTCTCCGATAAAAAAACACAGAACCCATCTACCTCTTTTCTTTTCTTTTCACCAAAACCACAGCCACTTTTCTTTCATTTACTTGTTTTTGTTTCAATCTTATCTCTCCCCCATCCCCATCGTATTTCTCTTTTAATATACACAACCCTTTTTTTTGTCAATTCCATCGATTCCCAGCAGCCACACCACTGTTTTAGGTGTTGTTTTTGGTCATGTCTTGTGAATCGTCGAATGTAAAGTTTTTTGGATTATGCTGAGTTTCGCTGAGTGGGTGTCGCGTTTTCACTGTCGGTTCTGAGTTCTTTTAGTTCGCAAGTCGTTGTTTTGTTTGTTTGCTGTTGAGAATCGTTGAGATTGTTGTCTACGGTGCCGTTGTTTTCTTTAGTTACTGTGTTCTTGAGTTTGAATTATTGAGATTGCTGAATGTTGCTCCACTAGTTACCCGAGTTACTGTATCCGTTTTCTGTATTGAAATTTCGAGTTGAGCTGTTCATTAGCTTTTGTATTTAGTTCTGAGTTTGAATTTCGAAGTTGGTATGTAATTACTGTGTGAAGCGAGTCCAAATGCGAGTTTGTTCATTGAATTTATGGCCTCGTTCGTTGAGTTTTGTTGGTGATTGTTTTTGTTTTTGGAACACCCCTTTTTCTTGCTTCAAATTACTGCTTTGTGTGTATACGTTTTGTTTTGCCAAGCTGATTCTTGTCTTGTACTGTTATTAGTTGCTAGGATCGTAGTTTCGAGTTATTGCTGTGATGATAATAAGTCCGATTTGTTGATCTATGCGAGTAATTCGAATCCTTATGGGTTGTTTATGTCAATGAGAATTGTTGTTTTGATTGTCCGGGTGTAGTCGGGTTTAGCTGTGATGCAGAGTATTGAGTTTTGAATTTTCTGAGTCTTGTCTCATTGCTAATTTGTTGTTGGGTTGTAGAGTTCGTAGGCTTTGCCGCAATCTGAGTTAGTCAATAAGTTCTAGCAGTCGTTTCCGAGTTTTTTGTCGATTTTAAGTACTGAATGTTTAGTTTTAATCTCTGCATTTCTGTCTTTTCTGAGCCTTTGTTTGGTATTGCTGAGTTCGTTGTGTTCACCGAGTTAAACGAGTTGAGTCGAATCAGTCCCGAGTTGCAGTTCTTGGTTAAGTTGCAGTTGTAGCCTTCCGTGAATTCCGAGTCGCAATGAAATGTTATTGAGTTACTATTTTTAAGATCGAATTATGAGATTGATTAATTGTGCTAGTTAATTTAACAAGTAGGTCATGTCAAATTTTAATTAAAATTTCTTGTAAATAAAATTAGTCACATTCGAATTTCTGCGTTTTAGAATAATTTAGATTTTGCTCTTTTTGATTAATTAGTTTAGAATTAGAATTAAATTAAATTTTCCTTTTAAAATAGATTAATCATATTTTGGTAATTAAATAAAAACGAATTTTCCAAAATTTATAATTGTCTAGTTCGATTAAATTAAAAATTAAGGATCGCGAATAAAATTAGTCTATGTGGAACGAATCATAAATATTAAATGATAATCGTGCGCTTGCGATTTTAATTGTCATATTTTTAGAATATCAAGTTTTTGGTTAAAAAAAAATCGAAAATAAAAAAAAAATTGAAAAAAAAAATTTAGTTGTAAATACATAATTGTTGCATCATGCATTTAATCACTTAGGAGCACATCATCTAGATTTTTATTTTTTTTGTTTTTTTTTTAATTAATTTCTCGTACCATATAAATTGTGGTGATCACTGGAGGACCCCAAGGTACGTTAAATTCCTTCTTTTCTTTAGATTAAAACACGTATTGTAAACATCCATAATTGTTTATAGTTTTTATATCTTGTTGTGTGTTGCATCATTTTAATAAATATTAAGGGCAAAACCACTCTCAAGATAAGGGAAGAGATTTCATCACTTTTTCCTTAGCCCATAACAATTAATCCATCATTCTGTATACCATAGCCTTTAATAAAATTAATTAGACGTTTGCCCCTAGGAATTTTGCGCTCACTTAGGAAGGTACCTAAGAAACGAAGTAATCATTAATTATTCTGACTCGTTGGTGTCTAGGCAAGCGAAAGCTTACCTTGGCAATTAAGATTTGGTGTCTAGATTGGTGTTTAGCCTCTTGGCAATGCTTGCACCTAACTGGCTAAATCGGTCTGAATAAATTCTGATTTATCGAGTTTCTGGTGGTCCTTACAGTTAGGAGCAAGGTCTAGTTATTTTCTTAAGGAATCCTAGGTCTAGTATTTTCCTTTAAATTTTACACCCTTTCTTTTGTTTATTCTGTCGCACTTAATTGCTACGTGCTACTTCTGTGGTTTATGCGAACTGCTTGGATTAGGGATAATTCTGCTAGGCTAGTAAGATCAATCGAGATTGCATCTTCTTCTGAATCCGAGTCTGTAGAAATTCCTGACCCCGTAGTGACCATGGAAGTTTCGTTAAAAGACCGTTGTTACCCCACCCGATCGGCCTAACCTTCTTGCATCACCCTACCTCCCGTAACTGCTAATAATTTCGAAATCAAAGGTCATCAAATTAGCATGTTACCTAATTTTCGCGGGAATGACGGTGAAGATCCTTACCTTTTTCTACAAGAATTCGAGGAGGTTTGCACTTTGCAAAAGCTCCAACAACTTTCCGAGGACGCCATACGGCTTAGACTAATCAACTTCGCTTTAAAAGATAATGCTAAAAAATGGTTGTATAGTCTACCCGTCAATTCGATTTCCACGTGGGAGGGTTTCGTAGTCATCTTTCTAAAAAAATTCTTTCCAAGCCATAAGACTACGAAACTCACGAATGAGATTAATCAATTTCGTCAAAAACAAAATGAACCATTTTGGACGTGTCTTGACCGTTTTAAAAATCTTCTATCTCAATGTCCCCACCACGGAATCGAAAAATGGAGGCTCTGTAAGATTGTGTACGAGGCCTTAGATGGTTCAACAATCGCATTGTTGGAATCTATGTGCCAAGGAAAATTCATGGAGAAAGACGAGGACGAGGGATGGGAGTTTTTCGAAGAGTTCGCGGAAAAGACTATGTTGTGGGAATCGACTAGGGAGCCCACACGAGAACCCAAGAAATCGAACGATTGAAATGCTACCATGCATCAAAGGGGGTTACATCAAGTTGGTAACTCTATCGCGACCAAGGCTAAGTTAGCCACTCTTACTCGACGTTTAGAAGCCTTAGAAACCAACGGATCCCACTCCCAAGTATCCATGTGCTCAAATTTTAATTCATCCAATCAAGGGATACAAAATCCTTAAGATTTTCAACAAGTCAATGCGATGTTCCAACCGGGTCCTCGAAATGATCCTTATGCTCCTACTTATAACTCCGGTTGGAAAAATCACCCGAATTTTTCTTGGAATCAGGGTCAAGGTCAACAACCTCACCCCGCACAATTCCAAAATCAACCTCCGGTTTTTCATAAACCGCACTCAAATTCATTTCAACATCAAAATCATGCTCCTTATCCAAGTCAAGCTCCTTCCCACCCTCCCGGTTTTTCTGAGTCGGATAAGCGACTTACATCGTTGGAGAAAAGTCTCGATGCGCTTCTCAAATCCACCACTAATTTGGCTCAATCGCAACAAACTTTCATGCAAACCATGACTCAAGATAGGCAAATCTTAAATGCTAGCACCCAAGCCATATCTAAGTTAGAGGTTCAAGTGAGCCAATTAGCTAATGCATGAGCGTGAGAAGAATAAGTTTCCAAGTCAACCCGAGGTCAACCCTAAGTTTCCTCTTAATCAAAGACCTCATGACAATGTAAATGCTGTCATTTCCCTAAGATCCGGAAAGCACGTTGATAATCGAGTAGGAGTCGAGTCCCTCGAAGGGGAAGAAGAAGAATCAAATGTTGCACCGGCACCTATTCTCGATCCTTCTAATCAAACTCCGGTTCCCATCTCTTCACATCTTTCTAGTCAACCATCTTCTTCGAGTGGAACAACCTCGAAGCCCGTTCCCGAAGAACAAGTCTATAAACCAAAGGCTCCTTACCCACAACGCCTCGTCTCTAATAAGCAAACCGCTCAATTAGATAAGATCTTAGAGGTGTTTAAGCAAGTTAAAGTTAACATTCCTCTTTTAGACGCGATTCAACAAGTTCCCTCTTATGCGAAATGTCTAAAAGATTTGTGCACACATAAGCGAACTACCCAAGTCCCTAAGAAAGCCTTTTTGACCTCTCAAGTGAGCTCAATTCTTTCTAACCAGATTCCCGTGAAATATAAAGACCCCGGTTGTCCCACAATTTCATGTGTTATAGGTAATTCTTTCGTGGACAAGGCTCTTCTCGACTTAGGTGCTAGTGTAAACTTGCTTCCATTTTCTGTCTACCAAACCCTAGGGTTAGGAGAACTTCAAAAGACGAATGTTACCTTTCAATTAGCAGATCGCTCCATCAAAATTCCTAAGGGGATCATCGAGGATGTGCTAATTAAAGTTGGTGATTTCGTCTTTCCTGTTGACTTTGTGGTACTAGAAACTGAACCAGTTAGGAATCCGGCATACCAAATTCCCGTCATTTTGGGGCGTCCTTTTCTAGCCACGTCGAATGCTTGATTAATTGTAGAAATGGATTGATGAAACTAACATTTGGGAACATGACCATTGACCTCAATATCTTTCATGTTGGGAAACAACCCGATGATTTTCACGATCAACCTATGGATGTCAATTTAATTGATGAAATAGTTGATCCAGATTTTTTAAACCCTAACGAGGCCCTCGACTTTTGTTTAAACCACTTTGGCCATGATTGGGATGTTTCCGATTATACAAATGAGGTCAATACAATGTTAGAATCCACCATTCCTACAAATAATCAAAATGTTGAACCATTTCCCCTGTTTCTTCTCGAAGCGGGTGAACCCGTTGAGTCAATGCCGCCTGATTTAGAACTCAAACCTCTTCCCGACACTCTTAAGTACGCCTTTTTAGGTCCTAACGAGTCTCTTCCCGTTATTATCGCCTCTGATTTGACCGAGTCACAAGAGGATGAGCTTGTTAGGGTACTTAGAGAACATAAGGAGGCCATAGGTTGAAGTATCTCTGATATTAAAGGAATTAGTCCGGCCATTGTCCAACATCGAATTCACTTAGTTGATGACGCAAAACCCGTTCGAGATCCTCAACGGCGTTTGAATCCCACCATGATGGAAGTCGTTCGAAAAGAAATTCTTAAGTGTCTCGATAATGGGATCATTTATCCCATTTCTGATAGCTCTTGGGTCAGCCCCATTCAAGTAGTTCCTAAGAAGTCTGGCATTACCGTTGTCACCAACGAGAATGATTTGCAAGTGCCCACCCGTGTTCAATCCGGGTGGAGGGTATGCATAGACTATAGGAAACTCAATTCTGCCACTAGAAAAGACCACTTTCCTTTGCCTTTTATCGATCAAATGTTAGAAAGGTTAGCTGGTCATGCCTACTATTGTTTCCTAGATGGTTATTCCGGGTATTTCCAAATTCCCATTGCTCCCGAAGACCAAGAAAAGACCACTTTCACATGTCCCTTTGGAACTTTTGCCTGTCGACGTTTAGCCTTTGGTCTAACCACTGCTCCAGCCACTTTCCAAAGGTGCATGATAAGCATCTTTTCTGACATGGTTGGGGATTTTCTTGAGATCTTTATCGATTATTTTTCCATCTTTGGTTCATCTTTTCACCAATGCCTAAATCATCTTCAGTTAGTCTTAAGAAGGTGTAAAGAAACCAACCTCGTTCTAAATTGGGAGAAATGTCATTTCATGGTTAAGGAAGGGATCGTTCTTGGTCATAAAATTTCCGAAAAGGGAATAGAAGTCGATAAAGCCAAAGTTGACCTCATTGCAAATTTACCCCGCCCAAGTCGGTCAAAGCCATTCGTTCCTTCCTAGGCCATGTAGGCTTTTATAGGCGTTTCATTAAGGATTTTAGCAAGAAGGCTAGACCCTTAACCAATCTTCTCGGGAAAGATGTCAAATTTGATTTCCAACGATTTTTTACAATCTTTTGAGCACCTTAAGAAAGAATTGACTTCCGTCCCAATCATTCGATCTCCCGATTGGAATCTCCCCTTCGAGTTGATGTGTGACGCTTCTGATTATGCGGTAGGAGCCGTTTTAGGGCAACGAATCGATAAGATGCCCCATGTCATTTACTATGCTAGCAAGACTTTGAATGATTCCCAACTTAAGTATTCTACCACCGAAAAAGAACTTCTAGCCGTAGTCTTTGCTTTCGATAAGTTTCGGTCTTATCTTATTGGTTCGAAAATCATTGTCTACACCAATCATGCCGCTATTCGTTATCTATTCTCTAAGAAAGACTCTAAAGCCCGATTGATTAGGTGGATTCTCTTGCTTCAAGAGTTTGACCTAGAAATTAGGGATAAGAAGGGTTCTGAGAATGTTGTCGCCGATCATCTTTCTCGCTTGATAGTGGAGTCCACCATCGACTCTCCTGTAAACGAATCTTTTCCGGACGAGCAACTTCTGTCCATCTCTACTCCCCCTTGGTTCGCCAACATTGTAAATTATCTTGCAACCGGCGACATTCCATCTCATTGGTCCTCTCAAGATAAATCCAAATTCTTTTCACAGGTCAAACACTTCTTTTGGGACGACCCGTATCTCTTTAAATACTGTCCCGATCAGATCATTCGGAGGTGAGTCCCAAATCACGAATTCAAGAATATCCTTTCTTTCTGTCATGGCCAAGCTTGTGGAGGACATTTTAGTGCTAAGAAAAAATCCGCTAAAATCCTCCAAAGCGGTTTTTATTGGCCTACTTTGTTCAAAGATGCTGCTGAATACTGTGCCGCGTGTAATAGGTGTCAACATTTAGGAAAGATCACTAGGAGAAACATGATGCCAATGAACCCCATCTTAATCATTGAGATTTTTTATGTATGGGGTATCGATTTTATGGGCCCCTTTCCTAGTTCCTTTGGCAACCTCTACATTCTGTTAGCGGTCGATTACGTGTCTAAGTGGGTGGAAGCAATTGCCACTAAGTCCAACGATAACAAGGTCGTTCTTAAATTCCTCAAAGGAATATCTTTTCTCGTTTTGGTACACCCAGGGCTATCATTAGTGACCAAGGCAAACACTTTAAGAATCGTCAATTTGAGTCTCTTTTGAAAAAGTACTCAATAACTCATAATCTAGCCACCCCTTACCATCCTCAAACTAGTGGTCAAGTTGAAGTCTCGAATCGTCAAATTAAGCAAATTTTAGAAAAGAGTGTCAACTCGAATAGGAAGGACTGGTCAACCAAGTTGATAGATGCCTTGTGGGCCTATCGGACCGCTTTTAAAACCATTTTAGGCATGTCCCCTTATCGGATTGTCTTTGGCAAGGCCTGTCACTTGCCCGTTGAGCTTGAACATAGGGCCATGTGGGCCATTCGTGAGTTGAATTTTGACTTACCAACCACCAGTAGTCATAGGAAGTTGCAATTGTCTGAACTCGAGGAGTTGAGAAATGAAGCCTACGAGAACGCTAAAATCTATAAACAAAGAACCAAGCTTTTTCACGATAAATCTATTTTAAGAAAATCTTTTTCTCCCGGTCAAAAGGTTCTTTTGTACAATTCTAGGCTTCATTTAATTCCCGGGAAATTGAGATCCCGATGGGAAGGTCCTTACGTTGTTAGGGTCGTTTTTCCTCACGGTGCTGTTGAAATTGAAAATCTTAAAAATGGTGATATATTTAAAGTTAATGGACAAAGACTCAAACCATTTTTAGAGCTGTCAATTGATCCCGATGAAGAGGTAATCCACCTCGTCGACCCCTAACAAGTAAGTTCTTTCGGTTATTTTAAAAATTCTCTGTCATCCCTTATCAGGTATATTCTCACCATTATCCTTTGCATATTTATTGCATTTGCATACATTGAGGACAATGCATGATTTAAGTATGGGGGAGGGTTTAGTGTAAATACATAAAAATTGAAAAATTTAAAAAAAAAAATTGAAAAAATTGAAAAAATCACAAAAAGAGTTTTAGAATCGTAAATAGTAGAGTTCTGGTCTTGTTAATTGATTGATAGTTGCTTAATGCCTTCTTACATGCTATGATAATCTTGTGTTCCTTTAGCTTTTGATTGAGAAGTGATTTGCTAAAGTTCTTGTCCACACACTTACACTAGCAAGGTGAAACTAGTAGACTTATTTGTATTGTGCAAGGTCATGATTAGGTGTAAGATGATTTGGTTTTCATGCTTTAAGTACAAGTAGGTGCATTGAAGATACCTTTACTTGAGATTGATTATGTTCTACCACACCAAGTGAGTTTTGAGCCCATATGCATATCTTTTGCATTTATATTCTTTTGCTTGAGTGTCCACTTGTCATTTGCATTGCTAGCACTTGTTTGAGTTCTTTCTTGAAATACATGACATTGAGTGATGATAAAGGCATTTAGGAATAGCCCATATTTCCAAAATATCCACACCATTCTTATGTGATCAATTAGTTACCCCTTTGAACTTAATCAAATTCTTTCGGTGACACACCACATTACTCGCCTAAGACCCTTTTCTTGACAACCTTACGTATATTTGATCCCAATTTGTCAAAGGCTAGTAGGAACTTGAGGGAGTAATAAGGTGTGTGAGATGGGTTTACTTTTGTTCATAACTTTCGAGGAAATAAATGTTTTGTCGGTTACCTTGTTAGTCGATTTTCAAGTTAAATCTAAAGAAGGATTATGGTTGCTTATATTTATCTTAGCTCTAAAAAAAATGAATGAAAAAAGAAATGAAAAAAAAATGAAGAAAAAAATATATATATATATATGAGAGCATACTTATGTTTTTGTAATCATCCTTCATTCGACTAGTCAAGTCTTTTTTTAAAGAGTAGAAAATAATTGTGTGGGGAGTAAGTTTGGTGTTGTGCATGACTTTCATGGTGACTACTAGCTTTTGACACTTCACCTTATTTTGGCCTTACTTGACATACCCTGTCCCTAGGCCCGTTGCAACCCAAATAAAGACCTTTTGATTGTCATCATTGATGTATGTTGTGTTAGAATGATACCAAGTGTCAAGCATGCTTTTGATTTTGTTGGAATTGAGTGATACACTTACCCTTGTTCTTGAGTGAATGTTCTTTCGTGAGTGAAATGTGAGGTATTGCTTGTTTCTTTTACATATGAGATCTCAAGTTTTGACTCTAAGGTGTGCTCTTGTAGACCTAGCATGTTTTCCAATAATTTTTGCACTTGTCACGAACTGGTAATCACTCTTGCATGCCTCTTTAAGTCGACTATGTGAATCCTTGAACTTTCTACACCAAGGCTTTGCAAATTCATTTTAATTCTTAAGTTGATGTATCACGAGAGGACATGTATGTGTGGTGTTGCATTTTATACGAATTAGATGGATTTTGTGGGTACATTCACTATAGGCCCTCACGAGACCTCACTCGTCCACTAGGGCTGCCTAGGGGTTTAAAGGGCTTGTTGCATATGCCAAATGCAATCGTCACACCTACGAAAAGGAGTATAGGACTTTTTATCTAGATATCTTATTGTTTTTGTTTTACTCGAGGACGAGCAAAAGATAGGTATGTGGGCATTTGATAAGTGCATATTTTTTGCATATTTTTATTACCTATTTTGTTGCTTGAATTCATATTTTAATAAATTATTTTGTTGCATTTCAGGAAATTCGAGAAAAATGAAGAAATGACAAAATAAAGAAATAAAGTGCAAAGAAGAGCAAAAGAGCAAGTAAAAGGACCAAAGTGAAGGAAGGAAAAAGAGCTAGGACTTTGGAACAAATAGAGAAATTGCAAACCAACCCCTAAAACCCTAATTTTCACCTATAAATACCCCCTTCATCCACCACATCTAAACACCTCTATATACCCAACCTTACATATCTTAGTTTTATTTTCCTAACCCTAAATTTTGTAGCCTCCATCTTCATTTTTGTAATTTGTTCTTTGTAAACACTTCTCTCATTTTAATACAAGCTTCATTTTCGTTGTTTTCGTAATTCCGATTAGTGGATAAAGTAGCAAAAGCTAACCACTTGGGGTTGAAATTAACGATCTTTAAATTCTTGTTCTTAGTTAAATATTGTAATTGAACCCCTTTAAATTTCCATTTTATAGTGGGTTTTATTATTATTAATTGTAGATCTTATTTTCTTGTTTTAAAAAAAACATAAAAATATTAGTAACTTAATTAATTTCCAGCATATACGTAACTGTTTTTAAGTGTTATTTTCTTTTACTCTGTTTTTATTTTGTTTAAACCGATTTCACTCTCCCCTGTTCTCTTCTATGCAAACCCAGTAGCTTCATCTTCTCCGATAAAAAAACACAGAACCCATCTACCTCTTTTCTTTTCTTTTCACCAAAACCACAGCCACTTTTCTTTCATTTACTTGTTTTTGTTTCAATCTTATCTCTCCCCCATCCCCATCGTATTTCTCTTTTAATATACACAACCCTTTTTTTGTCAATTCCATCGATTCCCAGCAGCCACACCACTATTTTATGTGTTGTTTTTGGTCATGTCTTGTGAATCGTCGAATGTAAAGTTTTGTGGATTATGCTGAGTTTCGCTGAGTGGGTGTCGCGTTTTCACTGTCGGTTCTGAGTTCTTTTAGTTCGCAAGTCGTTGTTTTGTTTGTTTGCTGTTGAGAATCGTTGAGATTGTTGTCTGCGGTGCCGTTGTTTTCTTTAGTTATTATGTTCTTGAGTTTGAATTATTGAGATTGCTGAATGTTGCTCCACTAGTTGCCCGAGTTACTGTATCCGTTTTCTGTATTGAAATTTCGAGTTGAGCTGTTCAATAGCTTTTGTATTTAGTTCTGAGTTTGAATTTCGAAGTTGGTATGTAATTAATGTGTGAAGCGAGTCCAAATGCAAGTTTGTTCATTGAATTGATGGCCGTGTTCGTTGAGTTTTGTTGGTGATTGTTTTTGTTTTTGGAACACCCCTTTTTCTTGCTTCAAATTAATGCTTTGTGTGTATACGTTTTGTTTTGCCAAGCTGATTCTTGTCTTGTATTGTTATTATTTGCTAGGATCGTAGTTTCGAGTTATTGCTGTGATGATAATAAGTCCGATTTGTTGATCTATGCGAGTAATTCGAATCCTTATGGGTTGTTTATGTCACTTAGAATTGCTGTTTTGATTGTCCGAGTGTAGTCGGGTTTAGCTGTGATGCAGAGTATTGAGTTTTGAATTTTCTGAGTCTTGTCTCATTGCTAATTTGCTGTTGGGTTGTAGAGTTCGTAGGCTTTGCCGCAATCTGAGTTAGTCAATAAGTTCTAGCAGTCGTTTCCGAGTTTTTTGTCGATTTTAAGTACTGAATGTTTAGTTTTAATCTCTGCATTTCTGTCTTTTCTGAGCCTTTGTTTGGTATTGCTGAGTTCGTTGTGTTCACCGAGTTAAACGAGTTGAGTCGAATCAGTCCCGAGTTGCAGTTCTTGGTTAAGTTGCAGTTGTAGCCTTCCGTGAATTCCGAGTCGCAATGAAATGTTATTGAGTTACTGTTTTTAAGATCGAATTATGAGATTGATTAATTGTGCTAGTTAATTTAACAAGTAGGTCATGTCAAATTTTAATTAAAATTTCTTGTAAATAAAATTAGTCACATTCGAATTTCTGCGTTTTAGAATAATTTAGATTTTGCTCTTTTTGATTAATTAGTTTAGAATTAGAATTAAATTAAATTTTCCTTTTATAATAGATTAATCATATTTTGGTAATTAAATACAAACGAATTTTCCAAAATTTATAATTGTCTAGTTAGATTAAATTAAAAATTAAGGATCGCGAATAAAATTAGTCTTTATGGAACGAATCATAAATATTAAACGATGATCGTGCGCTTGCGATTTTAATTGTCATATTTTTAGAACATCAAGTATTACAATGAAAAATTAAAGTACTAAATAAGCGAGGTTATACACTTATTGAACATGTGTACAGACTACTTACTACAAATGTGGTAAAAGACAAATCCACTCTTTAACTTGTTTATCCCTATTTGGTACACGTCTGGGCAACATGTGATTTGACTATCTTTTTAACTGGGTTAAATGGCTATTGCATCAATGTACTATATAGAAACTTTCAGTTGAATCACCAACTCAAAAAAAAATTTAGTCAAACACTTGTACAAGCAAAACATTTCAATTGGGTTACTACCATTAACTTCCGTTAAAAAAATGGACGGAATACTGACGTGTACTGCTAATCCATCACTTAAATTTATATCAATTACAATTAGGTCGTCGGTATATTTTTTTGAATTTTTAAATGAAGTTTAAATTTTTAAATGAACATTTAAATTTTCAATGAAGTTTATTTTTTTTAATTTTCAAAATTTTAAATTATGAACATACCCATTCAGTTTATATGCGTAAATCTTTTTTTGAATTTTGAATATTTTCAAATTTAAAAATGAACATATTCATTCGGTTTAATGCGTATAAATTTTTTCGAATTAAAAAATTTCAAGATATGTGTAAAAAAAATTTTCAAATATTTTAAGATATTTGTATAAATTTTTTCAAAATAAAAAATTTCAAGATATGCGTATAAATTTTTGAATATTTTAAGATATATGAATAATTTTTTCCGAATTAAAAAATTTCAAAATTTTTTAAGATATGCGTATAAATTTTTTCGAATATTTTAAGATATGTATATAAACTTTTTTCAATTAAAAAATTTCAAAAATTTTCAAGATATGCGTATAAAGTTTTTCGAATATTTTAAGACATCTGAATAAAATTTTTTGAATTAAAAAATTTCAAATTTTTTTCGAGTGATTACAATCTAATTAAATTTAAAATTGAACATACATACTTATTTAATTTACATAAATTCGTATAATTTTTCTGAAATTTTAAATTTTTTTAACGTTTGGTGGCATAATTGAATGTTGATAAATAGTTTAAACGTTTTCCGTCAATTTCAAACACGATTTAACAGTCGTGAAATTTTTTAAAAGTATAGTGTTATGATTGGCAGCAATTAATTCTAGAGTTATGCGATTGAAAACTTTTTTGGGTTAGTGATTCAGCTTAAAGTTTCTCTGTAGTATAGTGATGCAATAGCCATTTAACCCCCTTTTAACCTGCTCAGATCCACTTCTTTAGCTGCTTGTTTTTCTTTAATACCTCTCTAAGCTTATTTGTAGATTTTCCATGTACACTTTAAAGTAATATGGTACTGTAAGTGTCTTGGCTTATTGTAGGTTTTCTGACTTGTACATCTTCAATAATTTGTCTTTAAGAAACCATTCGAAAAATGACTAAGTATAATTAGATTCGAGAACTTGAGTTGAGTAGTTCGATAACTCTGAGTTCTCGAACTAGCTTTTCTTGACATATTGAATCAATTATCGAATGAGTCTTTTCTTTATGAATCCTTGAGTTATCGAATAGAACCTTTTACTTATGGAATCCTTGAGATGTCGAATAGCATTCTGAGTCCTTGAGATATCGAATGTGACTTTTGACATATCGAATCCTTGACTTCTTGAATAGATCAAATTACTTCTTGAATTTGTACTTAAGCAAATCTTCAATTTTCAAACTCCAACTGTGTTTATTTCTACAGGCTTGTTCTCCAAGCTTGAGGCATGATCTCTAGATCTTCTTTCAAGCATTATTCCATGACTTAATTTGTATAATTACATAGCTAGAAATTTGGTGCTTATTACAAGTACTAAATACAAGTGCAACCTTTCTTCTTGTTTAATTGATCAATGATGGCATGAATCAGTCTTTTGTATCTGGATGTGAGATGGCCATGAATTGTAAGTTGAGCAACTTCATGAATTCTAGTTCCAGATTGATAGAAGATGGTCTTTAGATAACTACTCACTTCAGGCAGCTTGATCATTTCTTAGATCATCATAAAGACTCATGTTGTTATCACTAGTCTTCTCAATTAAGTTCATAATTGCATCAACTTCACTGAATTTCTGGGACTTCAAAGTATCATATGATAGATGCCATATCTTGAACTTAGTCATCATTATAATCTCCTTTAGGTACATTTGATCAACTTTTCTTGGCACAACAGTGAAGCCTATTGAATCTCAAAAGATGGATAACACAAAAATCTAACTCTGAATCTCCGAATGGAGAAACAAAACTCAAACTCTGAATTCACTCCTGAATTTGATTCTCAAAACTACTGGATAGCCAAAATTTTATTATCAATATTGTTCTCCAAAAGATTACAAGAAAAAAGTATTTATAGGCTACATAAATAACCTTATTCAACCCTTATTCAGATAGCAATCTAAAATAAATTAAATATCAGCTAGGAATTTAGCTAATACCTAAACCCAACTAGGAAACCCATCAAAATCCTGATCCAACTTGAAAAATAAAATCCTAAGTGCTTAAAACAAGAAAAACCCTTTCAAGTGAAAGGTAAAAACTTGCAAGCCAAATATATAATTATATAATAAATAAGTCAATTCTATTTTGTATCGTCCCGCACGACACAGGAAATAGAATGTGACTTCCCACCAGAATCCACTTCAAATACCAAAGCATCAATCATGATCTCCACAGGCTCATACAATGACACAAGATCAACCACCGTGGTCACATAAACACTCCCAGACCTTGTTGTTTTAAAAAAACTCATCAGATATGGTATGAGTAACTCATATACCCTTTTTCTTTTCATTTTATTAACTTTTTTAAGTTTTCTTACTAACTCAAACATAAGTACTATTTCCTCTGTCCCTCTTATTTTTTTACACTTTTTTTTTCGAGATGTCCCTCATATTATTCATTGCAAGCGTTAACAATTACTCCCTCAGTCCCAACCAATTGTTTACGTTTTTGAAAAAAATATCTATCACACATTTTAAGATGCATATAAAGTATAGTTCAATAACTTATTTTTAAAATTTTCTTTTCTTGAATAAAAATATAAACATTCTACTTTTATTCAAAATCAAAAAATTGTAAAAATAAGTTACGGAACTATATTTTATATGCACCTTAAAATGTGTTTCAGTTACTCTTTCACAAATGTAAACAAATGGATGAGATATAGAGAATAAGTCAATTGTTCTTTACATTTTATTCACTTTTTTAAGTTTTCTTACTAACTCAACCATAAGTACTACTTCTTCTGCCCTTTTCATTTCTTTACATTTTTTTTGGATGTCCCTCTCAATTTTTTATATTTCAAAACTTACCCAAAATAATAAATTTTATAATATAAAAAGTAACCGCATCTACTACTTCTCTCCACTAAACTCACTTTATTACAAAAAATATTGATTGGTCCCATCATTTTACTCATTTTTCTTACCATTTTTCACTATTTCACATTTTTTCTTGACCTCCGTGCATAACTCATATCTAAACATAACTCATAAGTCATATCTAAACAAATGAGAGGGACATACAGAGTAATGAGTAATATATTTTGGTAAATTTTTATTTGATTATTATATTGAACGACATGTTTAATTTAAAATTCGTAATATAAATTTTAAATCATGCATATCATTAATTAAATTTATGTAAATTATTTAAATTTAAATTAAAGTAATTATTGAAAATAATAATTATATAAAAATATAATTGTGACATAAAATAAAATATAATTGTAATATAAAATAAAATATATTAAATATTAAAAAGAAACTGTGCCACTGCGTTGTTAATAATCCGACAATATAAAAAAGCGTACATATTTGTAGTTCCTACAAAAGCTAACACGAGAGATTTTGGGCACAACACTGGGATTTAGCGTGAAACAGTAAAATAAGCTCTTCTCCTCACAGGCTTTCCCATTTTCTCCAATCCCGAGGTAATCTCCTTCCCCGTTCACTAGTACCGAAATGTTTGTGTGTAAATTCAGTTAATATCCCAAAACACAATTACGCTGTAATATGCTCACAACTTACGTTTGTAAGTCACAACTCACAGCTCCTTGACTCGACTTTCTCGATTTCTCAGGTCTGGGTTGGACTGGGCTTTTCTAGGTTCGATTTCTTTGGGTTCTCTGTGTTTATTGGTTCTTGGTATTAACAAATAGAGGGGTTCGATTTTGTCAGCTAATTGATTTGCTGGTATGTATGTCTTCATATGTATACATGCATGTCTGTGTTGCTGGTATGTTATATCCCATGTGTGTATGTATGTGTTGCTGGTATGTTACATTTATTTTTCATGTGTGATTTGCTGGTGTGTTGGTGGAGTTTCCTTTACGGTCCTACTCAGCTACAAACCACTCTTAAATACAAACTACAAACTATCATTAATTTGTACAACAAAAATTACTAATATTTTAATTACAATATATTAATTATATTTTAATATATTTATCACTCCACCCACCCCTTCTGAAATCAGTAATATGTACAACTAAAAATCACCAAATTACCCCACCCCAACCCACATCTGATATCTGTTATGAAGTTAAGGGTGTCACTTGAATAGTCTTATTGATAGTTGAAATTATTTTCTTGATTTAATTGTAACTGAAATCTACAAGATTAATTTAAATAAGGGGCTTCAATCAAAATTTTGTTGCACTTTCTTGCCATAGAAATGGGAATGATTCAGGGTGGTTTATAGTTCTTGAGTTGTTTTGTATAATTTAAATATTTAGTTGTAAGTTGCATTCTGCTATATTGTTTTTATGATGGAAGGGTCTCATGGGTCGAGTTCATCAGCCCCTTTTCTTAAAAGACATATGAAATTATTCAAGACCCAGTGACTTACTCTATCGTCTCCTGGAGTCATACTGGGCATAGCTTTGTTGTCTGGAATCCTCCAGAGTTTGCTAAAGATTTGCTTTCAACTTACCTCAAGCACAATAATTTCTCCAGCTGTCAGGCAACTCAATACATTTGTAAGCACATTAATCTTTAATGCTTTTACTTTTCCTAGTATATCTTGTTTTGTTTGTATGGATGTCCAAGTGCGGCAAGTGAGAGAGGAATCCCTGCTTCCTAGCTTAAAAACCATTTTCTGGTTACTACTGTAACCTCTGTACTAGCAGGGGACACTTCAAGTGACATTGTGTTAATTATCTACGTTTCACCAAAATTTTTAACTGTGAAATCAAGAGGTTGTGAAAGAGTTGCAATGCTTAGTGTTAATGAATACTTCTGAAGTCGAAAATGTTGATGAAATACTAGCATGAATGATGAGCCTATTGGTGTCTTGATTTCTTGGGCATAGGTTAGCGCTAATTTATATGAGAAAATTTCTAGTACGTTATATGGAGCCTGGAGGTTTAATTTGTATTACATAAACCTTCCGACTTAATAACAAATTGTTGATTTTAAGAATTATCATCGTAAATATATATTAGGTACTTTATATTCGGTACCCATTTTTCTCCAAAAATGGTCAGTGCAGAATTCTGAATATGTACATTCACTAGAAGGTTTGCCTGTACACTCTATTTGAGACGTAATCAATTCGTCACCATATTGATATTTGCAATTTAGCATAATTTGTTATCAACTACAGTATTAAAAGACCTTGAATTTAAACTAGCCAAGAAAATATGGCTGAGAGAAGAAAACCATATGACCTCTGTTTTACAGCTGACTAGCTATATGAAACAGTAACACCGGTCCATATACTGTATTATTGAACAACCAGCGGCTACAAAAATATAAACAGATGTCCTTGAAAACGAAGGCACCATATTTCACTAGGCAAACAAAAAGTTCGCAGTATAAATGAGTGGAGATTGATGTTCCAGTGAGTAATTTACTAGGATGTGGATGATAACAAAGATGCAACAGCCATATCTGACCTCTGGACTTAAGGAGCAAGGCTACACAGTATGAATAGTTCAGAATAGTTGCAACTCTAAGATCATACAATCCAATCAGGATTGCTCATGGACAAATGAAGCAATACATGAAAGTTTTGTGAAAAATTAGGTGGATCACGAATTCCTCTCTACTATTTCCAAACTGGCGGTTTTAGTTACTGGGTTTTAGTTACTTGGACAAGTTCTCATATCACAACACTGCAGAAGAAAGACTTAAGGTTGATAAACAATACAGCACCCAAAAAACACTAAAACCAAAGGATCAAAATTCAAACTAAAATCTAGATGCAGAATGCCTAACTGCTCGATTTACTCACCTGATAAACTGCACTTCTATACCACAAAATTGTTTTTAGTTTTGAAGTTGTAATTGCAAAAATGGAAACTAATTGCTAATATTGTGTGTGATTCTGTGTTTTTCTTCAGAGGCAAAAGTTGGCATTGGCAAAAGAGCTGAATTTAAGGCCAAGGCAAGTGGAAGTTTGGCAAAAGAGCTGAATTTAAGGCCAAGGCAAGTGGAAGTGTGGTTTTAGAACAGGAAGGCTAGGTAAGAAATTTGTTTACTCTACCAGGGTTATTATTGGAAGATTATTTTATGTGTGTGTATCTGTATTTGCATTGGCATGTGTATGTGTGATTATAATTGACTTGCAAGGATACGTACTTGTGTTTGTTATGTCATTTTCCGCTTTGGTATATTCTTATTGAGTTACTGATGTGTATCTTGTTCACAGTATATTCTTTTGATTTATAGTGACATTTAAATTGCAGTTAAAATATGTGTCCTGAGTATTTAAGTCCAAATATATATATATGTGCATGTAGACTCCGATTCAGTGTCTAGTTTGTCTATGGTCAACCTGATCACATTTACTAATGTGCAGAATATGTACACATAGACTTGGAAAATTATGGATACTAGACTTTGCCAGCATATATTACTTATACTTTATTTTATATCTAGGTTACAAGGCTGGTAGATTAGAGCCGGAAACAAATGTATTTGAAAATAAGCAAACCACCGGATACACAGTTGCTGATGCATCTATTATAGTGTATTACCATGTATATTTTAACAATGCTGCCTGCTCTCTAATAACAGCAACTTAAATTATCAGCTGAACTTATGTAGTGTTTTTTTTTGTTAAGAATTGGTATCTATAGAGGTTATGTTTAGAATGATGACAAATGAGGTCAGAATTAGTTTAATACCTACCGACTTCTCTTTCATTTATTCTACAGAATTAGTATAATACCTATTACCTTCTCTTTTATTTGTTAGTTCCTACGTATATGATTTGAGTGTGGTGAGTAATTTACATCTTGTAGAAATGAAATGTGGTATAGAGTTACTAAAATTTGTAATGTTTTCATTCTACATTTTTTTTTCTGTAGGCACTAATGGCTCAAAACAATGAGGTACCCCTTTTTCCTCTGCCGTTTCTTCCTTACATATGCGTGCGTAATGTGTGTATATGTTATTTTGTAAGAGTTAAATGACTGATTTATGTGAATATTGGTATATGTGTATGCCTGCGTGGATTTCATCTAAATGAAATGAAGGGTTTTGCATATGTAGGAACATAGTTTATATTTGGATCATTTTGTCAAAGATGTCGAAGAAGAAGAAACATACGTGTGCAAAAGCTGCGGAAAAAAATATGGGGTGACTTTATTAGGCAACCACTTGACCAATTGCGTGGTACATGTTGGGTGTTGCCTTTCAAATTTTTTAATGACATTGGTGACTTGTAATTGTCTATTTACATATTATCACTTGAGTTGTCGAAACTATTAATGCTTTGTTTTTGTTGCAGGTTTTGTCTCCATGTGATTCGTTTTTTCAGAAGTTAAAAACTATGATATGGTCCATCCAAGTACATTATAAAAAGGGTATAGCTGTAGGTACAGGATTCTCTGTGTCCAATGATGGACTAATAATGACTGCAGCCCACATCTTTGGGAAGGTTGAGAAAGCAAAAAGAATTTCAGTTCATAGAATGGATAAAAAGATAAGAGAAAAAGTAGATATAGTGTACTATCGGCCAAAATCTGATCTAGCATTGTTGAAGGTGCCTAAAATTGATAGTTGTGAGAGTGTAGAGTTCTTATCCAATGTGTGGCTTAGTGCGGGTGAGGAATTGATAACGGTAGGAGTGAGTACGTGTTTATTGGGTCACGCGTTCTTTGGGTGCACTGAAATCAAGGGGATTACAAGGGATGAAAAATGTATAACTAAAACTTATAAACCTGAACCCTCAGTTAAAAAATATCGAGTACTAGGTGATGTATATAATGCAGAAAATTTCAAAAAAGATCGTTGTAGCCACTTTTTAAGAAACTTGAACCCATTTGTTCCGATCATTGAAAGCCAACTTAATACTGTTCCTGGTAATTCTGGAAGTCCGGTCTTCAATGGCAAGGGAGAAGTTGTGGGGATGGTTCACGGGCACTCTGGGCCTGATTCTATTTCTATCCATGTGTCAGAATTGGTAGACTTTTTGGATGACTATATAAAAAGGATGGTTGATCGACCTTCAAGATATGCAACTAAGGTTTGTTTTGTACCATCCTTAGAATGTTTAATTAGTAAATAACTGCTATATACATAACACTATTATTGTTATTGTTATATTTTATGGAACAGGATATCCAAGAGAAGTGAAGAGTTGAGCTTTTGATGTCATCAAGTGCATTCCTTGTATGTGAAGTTTTTGTTTGCATACATTTGTAGAACCCTTCTATGCATACATGACCTTCAATATATATATAAAATTAGTTCAAAGTAAATGATTCGAAGCTCAAAACCTATTTATATTGCATTGCCTTGTATCAATTATTGTTATTATTTCATGTTTCAGTTTCTAGGTACTAGAGCTCTGGTTTTGCTCCCATTTCCTTACTATGTTTCTCACAAAATGTTTTTGTTGTAGGCTTGGGAAAACACTGAATTATGGTCTAGGTTTTCAGTTTTCATGATTCTACTCGTAACTTGGATTTGGAGATAGATTAGCTTTCTGTCATGTAATAAGTTTCTTTAATAATGTTAGTGCGGTTCTAGATTTATAAGCATGCTCAAAAGTCAAAACTGCAAATAATGCATGATTTATAAATTAATAATAGTGCCAAATGTTTCCTTCGAGAGCCTTTTGGGGGAAGTCAAGTTTTGATGTAATTGATTGAAGTTCTGAGTTGTGTTGATCTGTGTGGATTTCTTGATTTTTATATTAGATAAAAAAAAATGTAAGAGGGTCGTCTTGTTCAGTTTTCTTTTCTGCCAATTTGATTGTTTTATTTTCTTGGTTTTCTTGGTCCTTTCATATACCTTAGCCTAACTTTTTCTACAAAACCAGCATGCTTCTTACGTCAGTCTTGTTGCATAGAGTAGTTTCTGCACATCTGGTAGTGGCAGAACATCTGCTGAAGAATAGAAGATGCCTTTGAGCTCCTATACGAGATTGTTTCATTTATAACAATTCCTCATTGAGTATGGTCTTTGCGGGGAGGTACAGTGACGGGGTCAAGAGGGGCCCCTTCCCCCCCCCCCCCAAGAATTCCGGCCCCTCTTGACCCCCCCCAAAAGAATTCCAAATATAATTGATGTATTATATATATTGCAGTAATGTGTTAGCATGTTATCTGACTTTGTTGTTCTTATATGCACTGAAATTTTATAAATTAATAATATCACACTCACTATCAAGTAACAACGATGTTTCATTTGTACCGACCTATGTACCTGCTGGGATACCTTGCTAACCAAAGTAGGGTGTATCTCATCGATAAAGAGTTCAAGTGAGAACAAATAGTTGGAATCTGTAATTGTGATCATTCACTGCTACGACATGTAAGGTCTATGTTCTTGTTCCGTTTGCAGTGTTATTGGGTACATGTTGCTCCTCAGTAGGGGTGAGCAAAACCGAACCGGAACCGAAAAACCGAACCGAACCACAAAATCTTGGTTCGGTTCGGTCCAAATTTTTTTCCTTTTTCGGGCAGTTCGGTTCCTTTGGTTAGAACCGAAATAAATTTCGGTTCGGTTCGGTTCTTCTATAAATAATTTTGGTTAGAACAGAACCACCCGAATTATATGTATATATGTATATATATATATATATATTATTTATATTTATAATATATATTTAATAAATATAATAAATTTATATTTATATTAATTATATATATATATGTTATAATATATATATATATATATATATATATATATTAATGAATTCAGAAAAATTTCGGTTCGGGTCTGGTTCGGTCCCTTAGCCTTGTTCGGTTCCAAAAAAAATAACAATTCGGTTTTCGGTTCTTTCGGTTCGGTTCTGAACCGAACCGACCGAATGCTCAGCCCTACTCCTCAGTTTGGTTGTGTGCAGTTGTTGGAAATAGCAACTGTATCACAGAGTGCATGAAATGGAAGCAATTGGGTGAATTAGCGATGTCTGCAGTAATGGTGTTCATATAACCTTGAGTTCTGATTCATCTTAATACTTTATTAGTCTAAGTTGATATCAGAAATGCTTTTGCAATGCCAAGTTGTTTCTGGATGTATTCACACATGTTTATTATTTGATACTTGAGAATTTTTAGAAGAAAAAAAAATGTGTTTGTAAACCTTTTGATTAAGATCTGAGTATAATAATTTTAGAATCTGGTTGGTTTGAGGAAGATGCGTTGTAAACCTTTGTTTAAGATCTGAGTATAATAAATTTTAGAATCTGGTTCATTTGACTAGATCTTTGCACTTGTAGTTGGACACTTCAAAATTAAATTATATCTGGAAAATGAATAAATTTCTGAGTACTTGATGAGCTTATATTGCTTATTGTTGGTCACTTCTTTTAATCGTTAGTAACTTAAATTTGGATTGCAGACTTGCAGTTAGATGGCTGAGGAATGTTTAAGGCAACACATGACTTGTGTGGATTGTTGTTACCCTACTCTTCTTTAGGACATGCTGAGAGTTTCTAAACTTGCATTGCTCGCCAAAGTACTCTTCTCAGGAACTCTGTCATTTACATGTTTCAATTGGTTTACAGAATAGTACTATATGTTTTACAAGGCCAATGTTGTTTCTCATTTTCCGCGATACTATCGCCATGCAGTATAAATTATATGTATTTCGTGGATACTTATGATTGAATTTGTTTGCATCTCGAGCTTTGAATTCCATTTGCGAAAAAAAAAAAAGGATGCCTTTTGAACTTCGACAATCCTCCTCTAAATTTGATACAGATTAAACAAAAAGATGAAGAATTTTTGGCTGATCCTAAAGAGTATCCTTTTTTTTTTTGCTAAATGAAAGAGTATCCAAATTTGTTTGAGGATTGGCAACTTGCACTTGGTGTAGACTTACAAGTTGCAGGCACAAGGTTTAGTCTATATTCTGCCTCTCCTTTTCTTTAGCATGCCTGCTGTATTACCCTGTATTTCATTTACATGCGATGTCTCCAAATTCCCCAATATGATTTCTGACTGGTCGTACTAGTACATTAGCTGTACTATGGTGTAACCAACTGCTTGGTTATCATCGTCAATAACTGATCTCTCTACATAAGACTTCGGAACAACAGGATAATAAATTGGAAAAGACATTAGGATAAATTGAAAAACTGGAATTTAAGAGATTGGAAATGGAATAACAAGTGTTGAATGTAAATTACAGGAATGTTAAATGACTGAAGATAAAATACTGAAGGAAAACAATACAAATCAAATTCATCATCTTCGGTGCCCTCTCCTTTCCTGGAGAACAAGTTATATAATATAATCATGACTTAGTCTTTCCATGGATTGGGCTTATAGTCCACATGAGTCAATTAGGTCAAAAGTAATAATAATAACAGGCCCATGTACTAGGCTGGTCCGTTACATATGGATTTTTCAGAATCATTTGTACTTTACTTGGGGGTGATCGCGGTGCGGATGATGCAGTTTTTTCCCAAAACCGTGGACCAAATCTTAGATGCGGTTTGGTCAATTTTTCAAACCGCAGCCGCATCACGAAATTTTAAAATCGCATAAATCACATTGCGAAAATGCGGTGCGGTGCGGTTCATTGCGGTTTACCCCTTCGATAAAAATAATTATAAATTTGAAATATTAATTTTCATACATATGAAATTAATTTTTAAAATTCTTACTCAACCACATTTTTTTACTTATATTTCTGATCCCATATAAGATTACTGAGTTTATTAGCAAATATTTTATCATATTTTATTATTTTGTCGGTGATAAAGTGATTACGCGGTTTGTTATATAATTAATATGGAAAATACTAGGTACCCCAAATTGGTACCCCAAATTCCTTTCCCAAATGACATGGCAAGTAATTATTGGTTATAATTATGATGGGCCCGCCAGGGCCATCCAATTAAAATATTCCAAAATGCCAATTAATGAATGCCACATCATTTGGTGTCAAAATTTGGTACCCAATTTGGGGTCTGTAGCACTACTCAATTAATATATATATATAGGGTCTTACTCCACTACAAACTAAAATTAACTACAAACTAAAAACTAAACACTAATTTAACATTTCAAGCTAATCTAATGATCAAACTAGGGGTACCCCAATACAAAAAGTGTCTAAAATTATTGGCTCCATTCAGCAAAAAAAAAAAAAAATCACTGTTCACTGCTGACGTGGCAGTGACGTCAGCAGTGAACAGTGATTTTTTTATTTTATTTTATTTTATTATTTTTTTTTTTTTTTGCTGAATGGAGCCAAGAATTTTAGACACTTTTTGTAAAGGTGCCCCTGGCGGGGCCATTAGAATGAATGAAATATAAAATATTTTATGTTAGTTTGTAGTTTGTATTTAATAATTGGTTTGTATTTGAGCAAAAGCATATATATATATATATATATATATATATATATATATAGGCATTTGCTCCATACAGAACACTCTTATATAACAAACAACAAAGAACACCTTAGATCTATTAGATCATTTGGCCCCGCCAGGGGTACCCAATATAAAAAGTTGTTATTTTTTTATCCTCTATCAAGCCAGCAAAAAAAATAAAAATAAAAATAAAAATTTTACTGTTCATGATGACGTCACTGATGACGTCATCGTCATGAAAAGTAAATTTTTTTTTTTTTTTTTGAGAAATGATGGATGGATAGAGGATAAAAAAATAAGAACTTTTTGTATTGGGTGGTCCCGCCAGGGACAATGGATCTATTAGATATGAGGTGTTCTTTATTGTTTGTTATATAAGGTGTTTGCTATGGAGTCCAACCTATATATATATATATAATTATATAATATATTAAATATTACGATACGATGCGGTTTGAACCGCATTTCAGAAAATTAAAACCGCAACCTGAACTACATCGCACGGTTTGTCAAAATCTGAAATCGCACAATTACATCACAGAAAATTAAAACCACGCAGTGTGGTGCGGTGCAAGCAATTTTTGCGGTTTGATACGGTTTATTATCACCCTGCTTCTGCTTATGACTGAAAAGCAGCATCATGAAACCACCACAACCATCACAACATAACCACGTCCAACCACCACAATCTCCGGCCACCATTACTAATCACCACACTCAAAACAAATCACCACAAATATAAATTACAATAGGAATAGAAAAATCATGACAATGAAACAATAATCATCACAATTTCACAATTAACCCATTACAACCGTCACACAGAAAACACACCACAATCACTTCCGGTCACCAGCTAAAAATTATCAAAAAAGAATGAGTACAAATGATTGGATCGGTGGTGACAATAGTCAATTTGAAATTATATGGGTACCAGAGAACAAGGAAAGTTGATCGGAGGTCGGTGGCAAAACATCATCAGAGGTGGATACATACACATGTGTATGTACATATTTTAATTTAGTGCCTAGGCCTAAAAAATTGAAAGGCTGATATTATGAGTTCTCAATTGAGTAAAAGCTTATTAATATAAATATTATTTATATAAAGACTTCTTGAGTTTTGCTGGCTAGCTATTGTGGAAAGGGGTTTATTAATGTGTGATTGAGCCTTGTCAATTCTTTGTTTTAGATCCATTATGTAAAAGCTCGTCAATGAAATATCTAAAACACTAGCTAAGGCTGACAATTACAGCCCACACTCAACATTATACTTCAACTCAGGTCCAAATCCATGAAACTTGAGTGGTTCATAAATTTTTCACGATCACAAAAGTAGTTTAAAATGGACATTTCCAAAGTAAATCTCCACACTAACATTGGCACCTTAGTCACTCATCTACTCTTTGCTGATGACATCTTTTTATTTTTTAGAGTAATTTACATTTTGCATCCCTCTGGTTTTAGCTTTTTACACTTAAAGTTCAATAGTTTCACAATCAACACTTTGCATCCTTCACTTTAGTGCCTCGCAACATTTTCCATCCCGTGTGCTAACTTCCGTCAAAGTTGACCGTTAATGTTAGTCAACATTGATATTTTCAAGGGTATTTTAGTCATTTACTTGAATAAATATTTTCTAAAAAGTAAAATAAAATCAGAAAACATAAAATTTTGTAAAATTTATATTTGTAAATTTAACACATTTACACATATCATTAATAATATTTTTAAATATATTCAACATAAGTAGTTCATTTTTTTCTGAAAGTATGATAATTTTAATTTATTATAATTGAATTTAAAATTTTTAAACCATAAAAAAATTATATTGAATCTATTTAAAAATATTATCAATGACATGTGTTATTGTGTTAAATTTACAAATATAAAATTTTTAAAAAAATTATGTTTTCTGATTTATTTTACTTTTTAGAAAATATTTATTCAAGTAAATGACTAAAATACCCCTACAAATATCGCTGTTGACTAACATTAACGGTCAACTTTGATGGAAATTAGCACAGGGGATGACAAATGTTGCGAGGTACTAAAGTAGAGGGATGCAAAATGTTGATTCTGAAACTATTGAACTTTAAGTGCAAAAAACTAAAACCTGAGGGATGGAAAGTGTAAATTACTCTATTTTTTAAAGCAACTTCAGAGGTATCTCATGCAATGTAAGACTTGTTGAACGCTTGTCTGGACACGCCATTAATTTCCAGAAGTCAGGAATCTTTTTTAGTGCAAATGTATATAGAGACAAACAAAGTGAGATCTCCACAATATTGGGTGTTCGAAATGATTTACGAGACATCAAATACCTGGGGCTTCCTTTCCTCATTGGACGATCAAAGGAATCAGTTTTCAATTCTGTTAAAGAAAGGGTTTAACAAAGGATACAAGGGTGGAGTAATAAGATGTATCGAGAGGTGGTAAAGCTGTGTTAATACAGAGTATAGCACAGTCAATTCCTTCATCTTGCATGTCCTGCTTTCTAATCCCTAAATCATTCTATCAAGAGATTGAAAAGATGATGAATGCATGTTGGTGGAGTTCGTAGGGCTCTAACTCAAAAGGAATGAGATCGTTGTCTTGGGATAATATGAGCATGGCTAAAGGTAAGGGGGGACTTGGATTCCGTAGTCTTCATGGTTTAAATCTGGCATTGCTGGGCAAACATTGATGGCATTTTTTAAGCAATCCTTTATTCCTCATTGCTAGAGTGTTTAAAGCAAGGTACTTTCCTGTTTGTCATTTTTTAAAGGCTGGTAGAGGTGGTGGAGTGAGTTTTATATGGTCTGCTATATGGGAAGCTATAGATAGATCCTAGGTGATGGCAATGTAACACCCTAGTCCCACATCGAGGAGATTTGGGACATTAGTTCAGTATATAAGACAAAGTACTACTACTAAGTGCACCAACAAATCATGATCTTTTGGGGGCCTGTGGTGGGCTTGTGGATTACCCAAGTTGGCTGTATTTGGGCCAGTATACTTTGGCTTATTTCGGATTCGGAATCGGGACTCGACCTGATTTTTGAAAAAGACTCGGGATTTGACCCGGGTTGTCACATATGGTATCAGAGACAGGTTTTTGTAACACCCCAGTCCCACATCGAGGAGATTTTGGACTTCTGTTCAGTTTATAAGGTAAAGTACTACTACTAAGTGCACCAACAAATCATGATCTTTTGGGGGCCTGTGGTGGGCTTGTGGATTACCCAAGTTGGTTGCATTTGGGCCAGTTTACTTTGGCTTATTTCGGATTCGTGATCGGGACTCGACCCGATTTTCAAAAAAAGTCTCGGGATTTGACCCGAGTTGTCACATATGGTATCAGAGACGACTCTCGAAAGCTTGATTCGTCGAGTTGCCGGAGGTGGGGACACGAAGCCAGCCGGTATTATCCCACAATGGCTAGGGAGGAACGATCTTGGACCTATGGGATATCCGTTCGGCCTGACGAGGACGTCAGGAGTTTAAGTGGGGGAGTTTGTAACACCCCAGTCCCACATCGAGGAGATTTGGGACTTCTGTTCAGTTTGTAAGGTAAAGTACTACTACTAAGTGCACCAACAAATCATGATCTTTTGGGGGCCTGTGGTGGGCTTGTGGATTACCCAAGTTGGTTGCATTTGGGCCAGTTTACTTTGGCTTATTTCGGATTCGTGATCGGGACTCGACCCGATTTTCGAAAAAAGGCTGGGGATTTTATCGGGGTTGTCACACTGATTGCCTTGGCCATTCTGATTATTCTGATTATTCATATTTGCCATAGCTTGTTGTATACCGTTCGCCACTGCATGTCATAACATATTAGCTAGCTGAGCCGGGCTAACATTCAGGGTTTTGATTTTTCTTAGGAGGCATCTACAATATAAGATTAGCAAACGAATGAAGATCACAAGAATAGATAAGCAGAAACAATTAAAAATAGATATCGAAAGAGTAAAGCAAGATGATATAAATTTAAAACTGAATACCCATCCTAACGTCTACCCAAACTCACAGGTCAACCTAAATAGGTTTTCTACAAGAAAGAACCTAATCTCTGATATATGTGACAACCCGAGTCAAATCCCGAGCCTTTTTTCGAAAATCGGGTCGAGTCCCGATCACGAATCCGAAATAAGCCAAAGTAAACTGGCCCAAATGCAACCAACTTGGGTAATACACAAGCCCACCACAGGCCCCCTAGTAGTACTTTACCTTATAAACTGAACAGAAGTCCCAAATCTCCTCGATGTGGGACTGGGGTGGTACAAACTCCCCCACTTAAACTCCTGACGTCCTCGTCAGGCCGAACAGATATCCCATAGGTCCAAGATCGTTCCTCGCTAGCCATTGTGGGATAATACCGGCTGGCTTCGTGTCCCCACCTCCGGACCTCTGTCCATTGTGGGATAATACCACCAGCCTTCGTGTCCCCACCTCCGGCAACTTGACGAATCAAGCTTTCGAGAGTCGTCTCTGATACCATATGTGACAACTCGGGTCAAATCCCGAGTCTTTTTTCGAAAATCGGGTCGAGTCCCGATCACGAATCTGAAATAAGCCAACGTAAACTGACCCAAATGCAACCAACTTGGGTAATCCACAAGCCCACCACAGGCCCCCAAAAGATCATGATTTGTTGGTGCACTTAGTAGTAGTACTTTACCTTATAAACTGAACAGAAGTCCCAAATCTCCTCGATGTGGGACTGGGGTGTTACAGGCAATGATATTGATATTTTTACAGATCCTTGGTTGAAGGGGAGGGAGGAGTTCTGTATTGATTTGAATAACACCTCTAATATCAAAGTGAAGATTTTTTTCATTCAGGGTAGTAAGTGGTGGGATGAGCATAAGGTTCAGGCTACATTCCGGAGTTGTGATGCTAAAGCGATATTAGAGACTCGTATTCCCCAAAATCAAGTTAGTGATAGATATTGGAGTATAAGTACTCAACTATTTAGCTGATAAGATAAGCAGAATTGTAATAAGTAGTGTTTCTTATCATAACAGAATGTGATAGCTAGCAGCTAGTATAAAAACAAATCTATTGTATCTTCTTCACTACTCTCAACAACTTTGTAAATATCCATTACTCTTGTAGCGATTTAGCAATGTTGATCAATGATAGATGATGTAGTTTCATCTCTTGTTTTCGTGTTCTCGTTTATGTACATGGTTAAAGTAGAGAATTGTTGCTTAATTCTTGATGGTATCAGAGCATTTCCGCAAGTTCTTTGATCTCGTACTGATCTACATCATCTTCTTCGTGAGTTTCTTGATCTAATCATGTCATTTTTCGCTCGTATTGTTCATTTTTGTTCAAATTTCTTGATCGTTATTGTCTAGATTGATTGATTTTGTTGATAACTGTTTGTTTAATTGATTGATTCAGTTGAGTTTTATTTTCACAAGCTAAAAGGTCTTTGGGATGAACTCAAGGCTTAGAGCCTACCATTAACTGTTCTTGTGGAGCTATTAAGGACTGGGAATTACAGGTTGAGAAAACAAGACTTATTCAGTTTCTCATGGGTCTTTATTCTAGTTTTACGGCTGCTCGAGGACAGTTGCTTATGATGCAACCTTGGCCAACAGTTAATCAAGCGTTTATGCTACTCAAACAAGAGGAGAAACAGAGACAAATTCACAATTTAACAGTCCAGCCAATAGCTATGCAAGCAAGTGGAAGTGGTTTTCGTTCTTCTACCTACAAATTCAATGAGAAACCTACTCATTTACAGGAGTGTTCTCATTGTCATTTAAAGGGTCATACCAGGGAAAGGTGCTATAAGCTTGTTGGCTATCCTTCTGATCACCCTTTTCATCCTAACAATCGAGGCAAGAGACGTCCTGGTAACAATAGTAGGTTTTCTACATCACAATCACTTCCCAAATCAGGTCCTGCTATGCAGGTTTCTGAGTCCCAGCAGCAGAGTAATATGTTAGCAGATTCTCAACAGCTTCCTAGTACCACATTAACCTCTAAGATGGAAGCCTTACAGAATCAGATGAGTACTCTTATGCAATGTTTCAACAGCAAATCTCCTGTTGTTTCTTCTTTTTCACCACATCAGAACTCAAGTCCATCTCCATCTTCTTTTTCTACCAACATAGCAGGTACCGCTTTCTCATTAAGTTCTTCTCTCAATTTTTCTGAAAATGTGTGGATTCTTGACACCGGTGCTACGAACCATATGTGCTGTACTCATTCACATATGCATGATGTTCATTTGATTGCTTCACCTTACTCTGTTACTTTTCCTAATGGTGAACAAGCTGTTGTTACACATGTTGGTTCGGTTCTTTTACATTCCATTTCATTAGTCATTCCTGATGTTTTATTCGTTCCAACTTTCACATTCAATCTCTTGTCTATCAGCAAGTTATCATCTCAGTTACAATCTAAGATATGGTTTGAATCTAACTCATGTTATCTACAGGACCAATTCCAGAAGAAGGCATTGGTTCTTGGTAACATGGTCGGAGGCCTGTATCAATTCATCAATACTCCAGTTTCGTCTTTTTCTTCTATCAGTACTGCTATGCATTCTTCTTCAACACCTGCACCTTGGCATCATAGATTAGGCCACATACCATCTCGTATTTTGTCTAAAATCTCTGGCTTAACAACAACAGAATACAATACTCCTTGTAATGTTTGTCCTCTAGCCAGGCAATGTAAACTGCCTTTTTCACTTAGTAATTCTCAAGCTGAGTCTCCTTTTGATTTGGTACATTGTGATCTTTGGGGTCCTTATCGGACACCCACATGTAATGGCTGCAAGTATTTCTTGACTCTTGTCGATGATTGTACTAGATCTGTTTGGACAATATTGTTGCCAACAAAACAACATGCTATTCAGTCTATTAAAGATTTTTTTATACATGTTTCTGCTCAATTTCATACCTCGATTAAGACTCTTCGTTCTGATAATGGAGGTGAATTCTTTAATACAGATCTTTCTAAATTTCTTACTAGTCATGGCACTATTCATCAATCTTCTTTTCCTTCCACACCCTAACAAAATGGGAGAGTGGAAAGGAAACATAGAAATCTCATGGAAATGACTAGAGCTTTAATGTTTCAAGGAGGTTTTCCTCGACATTTTTGGGGTGACTGTCTTCTTACTTCCACTCACATTATAAATCGTATCCCTACATCTGTTTTGGGTTTTATTAGTCCTTATGAAAAATTGTTTTGCACTAAACCAGATTATAGTGTTCTTAGAGTTCTTGGATGTCTTGCTTATATGTCCATTCATGATTCAGATAAACTAGCTCCTCGTGCACTCAAAACTATTTTCATTGGCTATCCTTTACATCAAAAGGGATATAAATTGTATGATCCAATTACTAAACTCACACATGTTTCTCGACATGTAATCTTCCATGAACACATTTTTCCTTTCAAAGACACTACTAATGTTGTCCGACATCCACCATCTACAATTTTTTGTAGTCCTCCTGAAAATTTTTTAGATCCTGATACTCCTTTGGATTATTATCCTACACCAGCTGAATTATCTGATCATAGTTCAACTTCACCAACTGCTCCTGACACTCCTGTCTCACCTTCACATTCACACAATTCTGACTCTTATTCACCACCTTCTGTTACTGTTCCACCACCTTCTACTACTATTCCAGCAACTTCTGTTGAGGCTCCTTCTAGAGTTTCTCTTCGACACAAGTCTCAACCTACCTGGATGAAAGATTACATCTTACCCCAAGCACACACAGTCTTATTAAACTGTCCCATTGATGCTACGAAGTATAGTTTTTCCAACTATTCAATACAACATTCTAGCACTCCTGTTTATGCTTGTGCTATTAGTACTCAAACTGCTTTTAAAGAAGCACATACATATGCTCAAGCTGCCTCTGACCCTCGTTGGGTTGATGCTATGAATCGAGAATTATCTGCTCTTGAATCCAATAGCACATGGGAGATTGTTAATTTACCACCTGGCAAAAAGGTAGTTGAGTGTAAATGGGTCTATAAAGCTAAGTTTCATGCAGATGGTTCTCTCGATAAATTCAAGGCTCGTTTAGTTGCTAAGGGGTATACTCAAGTAGAAGGTGAAGACTATCACAATACATTCGCTCCTGTTGTTAAAATGCCCACTGTTCGTACTGTTCTTGCTCTTGCCACTGTAAAAAATTGGCCCATATATCAGTTGGATATTAATAACGCCTTCTTGCATGGCGATTTATTTGAAGAAGTCTATATGGCATTACCCAAAGGACATCCTCTTTATGGTACTCCTGGTGTTGTTTGTCGTTTGCTCAAATCGTTATATGGATTGAAACAAGCGTCTCGTCAATGGTTTGAGAAATTAGTTACTGTTTTGTTTAGTTTGGGTTTTGTTCAAACAGTTGCAGACTACTCTTTATTCACATTATCTAAGGATAATACTTTTATCATTGCTTTAGTTTATGTTGACGATATTCTATTGACTGGTACTGATTCCAGTTTGATTGCTCATATCAAGTCTGTCTTGCATTCGTCTTTTACAATTAAAGACTTGGGTTTAGCCAAATATTACCTTGGTTTGGAAATTCACAGAACAAGTGATGGTTTGTTTCTGCATCAACACAAGTTTGTGCATGATATGCTTATTGAGGCTGGTTTGGAGAATGCAAAACCACTATCTCTTCCTTTGGATTCTACAATTAAGCTTTCTATGGATGATGGAGAGTTACTAGATGATCCTTCTTTATATCGGAAGTTTGTAGGAAAATTGTTATACTTAACTGTTTCGAGACCTGACATCTCTTTTGTGGTTCAACATTTGAGTCAATTTCTTCAAACACCCAGAATACCACATCTTACTGCAGTCCAACGAGTTTTGCGATATTTGAAGGCTACACCTTTTCAGGGTCTTTATTATGCTGCTACTTCTTCTTTTCACTTGGAGGCCTTCTGTGACAGTGATTGGGGATCTTGTACTCATTCTTCTCGAAGTGTTACAGGGATATGTCTTTTGCTTGGTACTTGTCTTATTACTTGGTCTTCTAAGAAACAGCAAGTTGTTTCTCGATCTACTGCTGAAGCAGAGTTACGAGCCTTAGCTGACACTGCGTGTGATCTGTCCTGGTTTCATTTGCTATTACGAGCCTTAGCTGACACTGCGTGTGATCTGTCCTGGTTTCATTTGCTATTATCTGAGTTAAATGCTACACAGCCAAAGCCTACTACCATTCATTGTGATAATCAGGCAGCCCTGGACATTGCCTCTGATCCGGTTTTTCATCCGAAAACCAAACATTTTGCATTAGATTGTCACTTTGTTCGAGAGCAAGTTCATTCTGGTCTCATTTGTCCTGTTTTTATTCCCAGTACTCTGCAACTAGCTGATATTCTAACCAAAGGTCTCCCTCAACATGCACATTGGAACATTCTTTCACGTTTGAATGTGAGGCAAGCACATTCAATCTCAAAGGACGGGGGGAATATTGGAGTATAAGTACTCAACTATTTAGCTGATAAGATAAGCAGAATTGTAATAAGTAGTGTTTCTTATCATAACAGAATGTGACAGCTAGCAGCTAGTATAAAAACAAATCTATTGTATCTTCTTCACTACTCTCAACAACTCTGTAAATATCCATTAATCTTGTAGCGATTTAGCAATGTTGATCAGTGATAGATGATGTAGTTTCATCTCTTGTTTTCGTGTTCTCGTTTATGTACATGGTTAAAGTAGAGAATTGTTGCTTAATTCTTGAATAGAATGGCTTGGATTCACTCGAAAGATGGTCAGTACTCTCTTAAGACGGGGTATCATTTCTGGCATTCCCATAATATAGTCGGTGCTGGTAATATACAGTCTAATGGGTGGTATAAGATTTGGCATCTCAATGTCCCTCACAAACTTAAAATATTCTTCTGGAGGTTCTGTAGGAACAATGTACCATTTCGTAACTCATTACGTAGCAAAGGTGTGGCAACTCCTATTGTATGTCAAATGTGTGACAAGGATGTGAAACTTATGCTACATATATTTTTTGACTGCAGTTACGCACAACAATGTTGGCAATCCGGGGGTGTTTCCTATGACATGATGGAAGTTGAATGTGCCCGTAGTTAGTTGTAGAATGAACTAAGCAGTGAGAATCATGAGACAATTGTTAAGATAATTGACTACTGTGCTTTAGGGGATCTGGCTTGCTAGAATTAAAAAAGTTTGGGAGAATAAAATATTGATTCCGTCTTTGACAATGACAGGGAGTTAAAAACAGATACCTGACTAGAGGGAGGTGTGGAAGAATAGAAGACCAAACAACAGTGGCGTAGGGAGTGACGTTTGCAGAGCACACAAGAAATGGGTAGCTCCTAGTGAGGGAAGTTTAAAACTCAATGTCGACGCCTCGATGGTAATGATTCTACATCTTTCTTTGTGGGAATGGTCCTCAGAGACCATACTGGTCATTTTTTGAAAGGGAAAATTATGAGGTTTGAGGGAGTGGTATCTGTAGTTAAAGCGGAATCAATTGGGGTTCAAGAAACTCTCGTGGGTCCTGTCTTTGCAATTGCAGCATGTCACCATTGAATCAGATTCGCAGCTCATACCGAAGGCATTGAGTAAGAATGTGGACAACAAACTCGGGCTAGGAAATATTATACAAGATTGTAGATCGATGCTCCAAGGTTGAGAGGAAATCGCTACATGTTTTGTTAGAAGGCAAGTTAACAAGGCGGCCCATATAATGGTTAGAATTCCTTATTTACAAAGTTATTACAATGTGTTTTTGTCTCCTCCTCATTCTTTGTTGGAGACACTTTTGTACGACTCTCTTTTATGTAAATGGAAATTCTCGTTTTGGTTTTTTTTTTTTTTTAAAAAACATTGAAGCGGAGAATCTTTATCAAATTATAAACCTTACCTTACACAAAGGTATCTCAATTATCAGTGAAATCACTTGCTCTGCATTCCAAGGTAGGACATTGATCGAATACAGACCTAAATTCATATCTAAATCATATAATTAATATTATTACTAGCTTAGCTTATAACCCGTGCGTTTCTTTTGATATAATATAAATTTTCATTTTATTTTATAATTATATTTTTATATAATTATTATTATCAATATTTATTTTAATTTTAATTTGATATAATTTAATATAAATTTGATAATGACATGCATGGTTTGAAACTTATATTATAAATTTTAAATTAAATACTAGCTTAAAACTCGTGCGATGCACGAATTTTTTTAATATTATATATAAAAAAATCATTAATTTAAATTAATTTTTTTAAAACATGAATTTTGGAGGTTTACATTTTTATATGAGATTGTTTGATAATAATTATATAAATGTTATTCGTGATATTTCTAGAAAATGAGAGATTTTAGTTAGAAAATATAGAAAAGATGATAGTTTTAGTTAAAAAGAGTAATCGATTACTTATTAGTAATTATAAAATTATTACTTCGATCATTTTATTAAATAGAATACCCGTGATATGATTAGAAAAAGAGAGAATTTAGTAAGAGAAAATTAAAGAGGTAATATGTTCTAGGTGAAAAATGTAATTGATTAGTTTATAGTAATTACAATTTAATTACGTTATTTTACTATATACAATTGCTCGTAATGTTTTTAGAAAATGTGAAATTATTATTGTCCGTGATATTTCTATTCAAAGAGGGATTTTAATTAGAAAATATAGAAAAAATGATACTTTTTAACTGAAAAAGGTAATCGGTTAATTAATAGTATTAAAATATGATTAGTTTATTTTATTAAATAGAACCGCCCGTGATATAATTGGGAAAAAGAGAGATTTTAGTTAGAGAAAATAGAAAGGTAACGTGAAGATGACATGATTTATGTGAAAAAGGTAAATGATTAGTTTATAATAATTATAATTTATATGTTACTTTACTAAATAAAATTGTTCAAATTTTTTAGAAAATGAGAAATTAATGTTACCCGTTATATTTCTAGAAAAAAAAGAATTTAATTAGAAAAAATAGAAAAGATGATATATTTTAGCTGAATAAGTAATCGGTCAATTATTAGTATTATAATATTATTTTTTTTATTAAATAGAAACGTCCATGATATAATTGGAAAAATGGAGGTTTTAGTAAGAGAAAAGAAAAAAGATAACGTGTTTTGGCTGAAAAAGATAACCGTTCATGATATAATTGGAAAAATAGAAATTTTAGTTAGAGAAAAGAGAAAAGGTAACGTGTTTTGAATGAAAAAGGTAATTGATTAGTTAATAGTAATTATTAAATAATTATGTTATTTTATTTAACAGAATTGCTCGTAATGCTTTTAAAAAGGAGAAATTTTAGTTTGATAAAATGTAAAAGATGTTCTATTTTACCTGAAAAAGTAAATTATTTAGTTATTAAAAAATAGAAAAGTTAATATGTTTAACCTGAAAAAAGGAAATTGATCAATAAAGGAGAAATTTTAGTTAGATAAAATATAAAAGATATTGTATTTTACCTGAAAAAAGAAATTATTTAGTTCTTGAAAAATAGAAAAGATAATATGTGTAACCTGAAAATGGAAATTGATTAGTTAGTAGATTTGTAATTGAGTAAGGGTAAATAAGTAAAATCAACAAGTACCGTACCGACCGATCGACCAAACTTTTAATGTTACGGCTTTTATATAATAGTATAGATATCTTTGGCAGGTTTGAATCTTAAATCTCTAATAAAATAATTGAATCGTATAATTTACTTTATCATTAGATCCAATTGTTCTTATTTATAACGAAAAATCTAATGATCATTTTTCATTTTATAGATGAACTGTTGAACCAAAAATATAAAAAATTATACTCAATTATACTCATGTCTACTTATGGCAAATAAAAACTCATGTGAACTTATTATGAACATATATATACAACAAAATTTGAACACGAAACTTTCAATATTCTGCTTTAATATAATAGTAGATAGACACGGGTTTTAAATATATTTTATTAATGAATGGAAGATATGGTAAGATACGATTTTTGTAGGTTTAAAATTTTTAAATGATATTATTTAATTATAATAATTACATATATGATGACCGTGATATTTTCAGAAAAAAAAAGAAGGAAAATTCCATATGGTACCACTGGGTAATTGGCTTTTCCAAGTGGTACCAATGAGTATTTTGGTCTTTCATGTGATAACATTGAAGTATTGACTTGGCCAACATATAACACTCCGTTCCGTTAGACCAAACGTTAAACAAATTGTTAAGTACTAATAAAAAAGAGATTTCCCTCCAAAACACTGTTACAAACAGGACATTACAATATCCAAAATATGCTACAAGTCTGCATGAACAATTAAGCAAAACATTAACATAAATGTTTCAAAATAGTAAAGATTGTAAAACAGTAACTTTAAGGCTGAGACTGAGTTGCTGGAAGTTGAGAAACGGAAACTTCAGTTGACTGTGATGCATTGCCCTTCTGAGTGTTTTGTGTAGCTGCCTTGTTCTGTGCTGCTTTTCCTGCTTTGGATTGATCTCTAGTTCTTGGGTTTATAACCACTAGTGGTCTACCTTCTGCTACCTTCTTTTCCTTTGTAGTCAAACCTCCCTTGCAAGTTCTTGCATTGTGGCCAAGGTAGTCACATTTAGTGCATTTGACAGTTTTTGCTCTTTTCCCTTCCGTTCTTCTCCTTCTTCCCTCCTTCTGTTCCTGCATGGTCTCCCAACCCCTCTCTTCTTCATTGTAGGTGGCATGACAGTAGGCAGATCATCATAGGTAGGCCATTGAGTTTTGTCAGGAATGGAATTAATGGTAAAATTGTAGGAATTTTTGTTTGTCCTAACAGATTACCATGTGCTAACAAAAGTATGAGGATCAATTTTTGCATGAACCATAGCCCTTATGGCATGCCTACATGGGATGCCAGTAATCTACCAAGATCCACATGAACAAATCTTATTATTTATAAAGACAATTGAAAATCACTTTTACCCTCATGAATTTCATACTTTCCGGGCTTTGACATATATGCCTTGCAACTAATAGTATCCTTGCTAATATCTTTCAACAACTTCTTTATTTTAGGACAAAGGTCATCATCTTTCCAGGTCATGGCAGCTTCACATCTTGTAGCTATTCTAACCATACAGACTCTTCTAATGCCTGTTTCAAACACATTTTTTCCTGTCAACAAAAAATAATAAGGGTAGGCAAATGAATGAAAACATGAATGCAAGCATTAAAATATGCCTTCAAGTAAGGTTAAGACTGGTCTACATCTATCAATTCCAAGAGTGGAATTGAAACTCTCCACAAAGTTTGAAGTGTTGGAATCATTTTTGGGTTGATCTGTTTGGGGCCTCTGTTTGGTGAATTGTTTGGGTTCAGCTGTTTGGGGCTCTGTGATCCCTATTATTTTTTTGCCTTCCATTCACAGAAGTGTCCTTAAGATCTTCCAATGATGGTAACCTCTGTGATTGATCAATAGCACTCATTCTCTTACTATTTTCCTGTCTTCTTCTCAAATTCATAACCAATCTATACAAAACATTTGGTTTCAACTCAGTTCCAACCCAAATGGGAATCTCACTTCTATAAGGATACCTTTCAAACATTTTCATTATGTCCACATCTGTCTGTAATATATGATGCTTCATGTTAAATACATATGAAAGGGAATGATAAGCATAATCTAGCTTCACTCCATCCCCCCCCCCAAATCTTCATACTTAAGAACAATGTCTAGTAAACTTGTTTTATCTACATCAACCTTAATCTCAACAGTCGTACCCATCCAGTAAAATGTCAACACTCTATCCATCTGCACACATATAGACATACATATACACATATACACCTTCATACATAAACACATTGATATACATATACACACACATATGCATATTCAGATAAATATATACATACAACGTACATAAACATATATGTATATCCACATATTTTACAAACCCTAAACCACAAAGGAACTCATATAGATATAGACATGTATATATCGATTATATATAGTGTTTGGAGGTTCGAATACATTCTTTTGTATAGATTATTGTCGAAAGAAGTGGTAAAAATCTCGCCAATTTGTCTCCCCCAATTTGCCTTTTGCCCTGATTGTGGAAAGAAAAAAAATGCACCCTTTTGCCCTAATTCGACTACTCTACTCTCCTAAAGCCTAAATGATATGTTAATATCAGAATAATAACCCTACTTCTTTTACTTTTATGTTTTTAATTGTATTTAATTTTTCCTTTTAAATTGTTTAATTAAATCATAATTTATAACGTTTGGTCTAACGGAGTGCTATATGTTGGCCAAGTCAATACTTCAATGTTACCACATGGAAGACCAAAATACTCATTGCTACCACTTGAAAAAGCCAATTACCCAGTGGTACCATAAGAAATTTCCAAAAAAAGAATTTTATTTAGAAAATATATAAAAAATAATACATTTTATTTGAAAAGGGTAATTTTATTAAATAGAAAAGTAGTATTTTAGCTGAAAAGCAAATTAATTTGGTATTATTAATTATAACATTATTATTTTATATTATTAAATAGAATTGCCAGTACTATTTTTAATAAAAAAAATAGAATTTTTGTTAGAAAAAATATAGAAGATAACATGCTTTACATATGAAAGAAAATTAATTAGTTATATATATATATATATATATATATATATATATATATATATATATTGATATCTTTCAATATTTGGCTTTAATGTAGTAGTGTATATAGATAAGTAAGGATATTTAGATAAAAGTACGCTAAAATATAAGTAAGGGTAATTATGTAAAAATACAAAGTAACAAAATATAGGTACCAAAATTTTTAATGTTTCGGTTATTATATAATAGTATAGATTGCAATTATGTTTTTATGTAAAATTGGTTTTAATATTTTTTTATTTTTAATTTAATATAATTTAATATACTCATGTTTACAGATTATATTAATGTTTTTTTATTATAAATAAAGTACAAATATTTTTAACATTTTTTTTGATAATTGGAAACTACGATGTAATATTTTTGGGTATTAATGATTATAAGAGTGGTTTTAAATAAAAAAGGTAACATGTTTTAATTAGAAAGAAAATATTAATGATCGGAAGATATGATATGATTAAATTTTTTAAGGTGTTTATAGAAGATAATATATTCAACTAAAAGTAAATGTAAAATAAGCAATCGACTAATTACCATTAATTATATTATGTATTATTTATTTTAATAATTAGGATAACCAAACCAAAAACTAAACCGAAAAACTTTCAATCCTTCGGCTTTAATATAATAGTATAGATATTACCAATTCCTCTAAGCTTTTAACCGAAATTGATTTTTTTATATAAGCAAGTTTTAAATTGAAAATGAATTATATAATCTAAGGTATTTTTGAAATCCTTTATTATAATATCTATGTCTACCACAAAATGTAGTTAACCAATCAGAAAAGAGGAATTATTTTAGGACAAATCAGAGGATTTCCCTAAATTTTAGACCAACAATATTCATTTTTCAACTTTTCTTCTATTAAATTTTAACCAAAATATTAACCACATACAAGTTAACCATGAGTTAACCAATACAATCAAATTTTTAGATTTCATAATTTAGCTTTTTACCTTAAATGATGAAAAAAAAAAAATTCACCCAAAACAATTTTTTTTTACAATTTTTAGAAATTATTTTAGGACCAATTAAAGATCGTCCCTAAATTTTAGATCAATAATATTCATTTTTCAACTATCCTTTTATTAAATCAATATCTTTTATATATATAAAGGAGGATACACGGGAATTTAGGTGGCGCTCTAAGATCGTCTCAATCTATTTTTCTAATTTTCTAGAATTTTAGAATTTTAAACACTTATAAATTTAAAAATATCATTTAACATATTAGAAGTTAAATAGGTGTTCGAATTTATAGAGGAGAAGAGTTCGAATTTATAGAATGACATATGATTAGAAGTTCTATTGGAACTAGAATAAGTATTTATAAAGCATATGATTAAAATTTCTATTGAAAGTAGAATAGGAGTTCGAATTTATAGAGAATAAGAGTTCAGATTTATAGAAAAGTCATATAAATAAAAGTTTCTATTGGAAGTAGATAAATATTTATAAAGCATAAGATTAAAAGTTCTATTGGAAGTAGAATAGGAGTTCGAATTTATAGAGAATAAGAGTTCGAATTTATAGAAAACATATAAATAAAAGTTCTATTAGAAGTAGAATAGGTGTTTGAATATATAGAGCATCCATATAACTAAATATTTTATAGAAAGTACGATCTTTTTAAATTATATATTTTTTATGTAAGTTAATTTTACTTCTCTTAGGAAACTTTATTCATAAATCCAATACTATTATCTTAAAAAAAGTCATCGTGTTTAAAAAAGAAAAGAATTGATGTGTTAACATTATAAAAGAACATTCTCATGCAGGAATCCTAAATAAAAATAGGAGTATATATAATATAAAGAGAAAATAAGATGTGTTTTCATTTTCTAAAACTCCAAAAAATTTAGAAAGTCAAGATAAAGTATAAATTGGAATTCACTATATTTTTTAGATTTTAATTTTAAGGAAATAGTTGTGAATTTGGAATTTCGACCTAAACGAGAGCGGCTCCAAACGTGTTTAACGGGAAGACGGCTCATTATAAAAGATTGTATTAACTATTAAAATATCATTTTAATGTTACAAATTTTATTTTATTTTTAGGATTTGATTTTTTTGGATAAACATTATCATACAAGTGATATATGTAAAGTTAGGTTGTTTGTCTTAACGAGGGAGCGGATAAATAGTAATAACCGTGTTTAACGAGAAAGCGATTCATTAGAGAAGATCGCATAAAGATGTTTGAATATATAAGGAATACATAAAATAAAATGTTTTATTAAAAGTAGAATACGAGAACGGTGGAGACGTCTTACAAGATTTTTAAAACTATATACTTTATCTTTTTTCCTAGAAATCCTTTATTTTATCTTTTTTATACAAATTAATTATACTTGTATTAGAAAAATATATCCATAAATTTAATATCATTTCCGTAACGAAAAGTCTTCGAATTTAATTTTTTTTTATATGTTAACATAACAGAAAGACATTCCTATGCAGAAGTTGTAAATATGTACATGAATATATATAATATACAGAGAAAATATAAGATGTATTTTCATTTTTAAAACTCTATAAATATTATAAACTTTAAAGAATATAAATATTTGAATTTACTTTCTTTATATAATTAGTTAGAATTTCGGTTCCAAATAAGAGCGACTCAAAACGTATTTAACGGGAAGACGACTCACTAGAAAACATTGTATTAGCTATTAGAATTTGATATTGATGTCATAATTTTTTTTATTTTTATTGTTCGATTTTATGGATAAAAAATATTATATAAGTCTTTATAATATATTTTAAAGTTGAGATTTCGATTTTAACGAGAGAGCGACCAAATAGAAAGAATAGTGTTTATCAAGAAATCGATTCATTAGAAAATGATATTTAATTATTAAAATTTAATATTAATATTATAATATAACGTAAATGTATTAATTTAAAAAAAAAAAATTATAACGCCGCCGCGAAGCGCGGCTTTATCGACTAGTATATATATAAAGGAGGGTACGCGGGAGTTTAGGTGGCGCTCTAAGATCGTCTCAATCTATTTTTTTAATTTTCTAGAATTTTAGAATTTTAAACACTTATAAATATAAAAATATCATTTAATATATTAGAAGTAGAATAGGTGTTCGAATTTATAAAGAAGAAGAGTTCGAATTTATAGGAAGACATATGATTAGAAGTTCTATTGGAAGTAGAATAAGTATTTATAAAGCATATGATTAAAAATTCTATTGAAAGTAGAATAGGAGTTCGAATTTATAGAGAATAAGAGTTTAAATTTATAGAAAAAATATATAAATAACCTCAATAAAAAATTATATGAATGAACAAATAAAATTCTCTACTGGGCCGCTTTATTTATTTAATGGGCTTTGTAATCACCTCACTTTCAGACATTAAGTTGGACAAACTAAGGGCCCAAAAACCAAGTAACTCAACCCAAAGAACTATAAAGTCCGTTTTAGTCAACAATCATCAATATATCATCAATATCTTTACGTATATAAAGGAAAAGCCGCAGAAGCTCTAAAATCGCTAGAATTTATAGAAAAAACATATAAATAAAAGTTCAATTAGAAGTAAAATAGGTGTTTGAATAGATAGAGCAGACACATAATTAAATATTTTATAGAAAGTACGATCTTCTTAAATTATATGATTAGAAGTTCTATTAGAAGTAGAATAGGAGTTCATTTTTATAGAAAAAAACATATAAATAAAAGTTCTATTAGAACTAAAATAGGTGTTTGAATATATGGAGCAGACATATAATTAAATATTTTATAGAAAGTACGATCTTCTTAAATTATACTTTTTATATTAGTTAATTATACTTCTATTAGAAAAATTAATTCATAAATCCAGTACTATTGTCATAAAAAAAAAGTCATCATATTTTAAAAGAAAAAAATTAATGTGTTAACATAATAAAAGAACATTCTGATGCTGAGGAATCATAAATAAATACAGGAGTATCTATAATATAAAGAGAAAATAGGATGAAACTCCATCAATTTTTAGAAAGTCTAGAGAAAATATAAATTGAAATTCACTCTATTTTTTAGGTTTTGATTTTAAGGGAAAAAGTTGTTGTGTAAGATAAGTATCATCAATAATATGTAATGAAGTTGGAATTTCGATCCCAAACGAAAGCGGCTCAAAACGTGTTTAACGGGAAGACGGCTCACTATAAAGATTGTATTAACTATTAAATTATCATATTGATGTTATAAATTTCATTTATTTTTAGGATTTAATTTTTATTGATAAATATTATCATTTTTATTGGAAGTAGAATATGAGGATGGTGGAAACGTTTTATATGAATTTTTTAAAACTATATATATTTTTTCCTAGAAATCCTTTATTTTAACTTTTTTATATTAATTATACTTGCATTAGAAAAATATATCCATAAATTTAATATTATTCCCGTCATGAAAAGTCTTCGTATTTAACAGAAAGACATTCACATGCGGAAGCTGTAAATAAATACATGAATATCTATAATATACAGAAAATTTAAGATGTATTTTCATCTTTTAAAACTCCAAAATATTAGAAAGTTTAAAAAATATAAAAATTGGAATTTACTCTCTTTATATAATGAAGTTAGAATTTCGGTTCCAAATAAGAGCTGCTCGAAACGTATTTAACGGGAAGACGTCTCACTAGAAAAGATTGTATTAACTATTAGAATTTGATACTGATGTTATATATATATATATATATATATTTTTTTTTTTAATTTTTACGGTTCGATTTTATGGATAAAAATTATTATATAAGTCTTTATAATACAGGTTAAAGTTGGGATTTCGATTTTAACGAGAGAGCGGCTCAATCAAAAGAATCATGTTTAACAAGAAATCGATTCATTAGAGAAGATTATTTAATTATTAAACTATAAATATAAATATTATAATATAACATAAATATATTAATTTTTTTTTTACAATATTGTAATGCCGCCGCGCTTCGCGCGGCTTTATCGACTAGTTTTAACTAAAGTATGAACCACCTACAAGTTAACCAATACAATCAAATCTTTAGATTTCATAATAGCCTTTTACCTTAAATGACGAAAAAAAAAATTCACCGGAAACAATTTTTTTTTACAAATTTACTCTCGCAGCACATGGATAAAAATAGAATAAAGGGTTGACATAGAGAGACAAGATTGTTCTGTGCGTGTGGTGGTCCAGCCCGAATATTTGACACAACTCAAATTCCAAAAAACAGCTAATTAATTCATCTTTGTCCTTATTAATTATACTTTTCATATATTAAAATATTATTTAATAACAATAAATCATCAATCACCTCGCTTTTTACATGAAATTATATATTTGTATAATTTAGATTTAAATATATTTTTTATATGTTATACCCCAATTTACAACATATGCGAGATACTAATTATATATTTTTTACTTAGTTTTTGACTACTCAATATTCATTATTTTAATTTAAGTTAACTTATACTTATATTTTGTTCTTTAAAATTTTTACTAATATTTAATTAAAAGATTATAACTTAGCTATTTATCATAGTATCTACGGGATGATCTTAGCTTCGTGTGAACAAAACTTACATCAGGGTCATAGACAATTAAGCATCCCAATATAAGTATAAATTTAGTTAAAAATTTGTTACTTAGCTGCCCTAAATTTTATAATAATAATATTCATTTTTCAACTTTTCTTCTATTAAATTTTAACCAAGATACTAACCACGTATATTTAAGATAATCATGCTAAATTATATTATTACTATTAAAATTAAATTATAGACCAATCACATTTTTTAAAAAAATTCCTTATTTACCATCCTCATCTTATTATACTAACCATGGTTAGTTAAAAATTTTAATTTAAAAATAGTAGTTACTTGATTTAACATATCCATATATTACATATTTTATAATATTAAAATATATTTATAATAAATTAATATTTTAAGTAAAATCATTTAGGATTATACAAATATATAATATTAAGCGATTTTCGCAGTATTAATTTTTCACTCTTTTGATTTACGATTAATCATAATTACATTATTAAATATTATGGATTAATTTTCATAAATATATAAGAGCCAGTACAAATTTATCACTAAAATAAAATTAATCCACATCATTCTCATCCTACTTTATTTATCGTGGTTATTTAACAATTTTTTTGAAATACAATTTTTATTTATTTATTACACGCATAAGACACATATTTTTTAAAGTCATAAAATGTTACAAATTAATTGACATAAATACTTATTAACTAATTAATCATAATTTTTTATTTGAAATCAATCACAATTATATTATTATTTATTGTCACATCTATTCTTCGCACCCCTCTTTATGTATAGAGTCAATTTCCAAAATTACGTATTTATCAATTGATTTAAATACAAATATATTAATACATGAATTTATTTTATCAATATTATATAATATCATATTTTAATATCAAAACTCTCGATCTACAAACATAAGGTGCAATCAAATTGGAATAAATCTACTATAATTGAATCAAAAATTTTGAAAATTAAAAAATATTTACCACATTATTCTAAAATTAATTTATCAATAAAAGGGCATGTGACATCTACAAAAATAATAAAAATATCAAATTTTCTTATAAATCACAATTTTTTATAGGTAATTAATTCATCAATAAAAGGTTGTGCAACTTCCAAAAAAATAATCAAGATCGGACAAACACATATTAAAATAGATCATTTCAAAGTTCTTTCAATCGAACTACGATCATTGATCAGATCTTAAATTGTTGTACACCCAGCCCTTATATCACTAAAATATATAGCCTTTTGGCAAGATAATTCAATATTTATTGTAATTGTGAGAAAAATATATATCTAATTTGTCCGAACATATTCGAACCGTGGCATCCCATAATCCGGGATACAGATTTGGGGCCACGGACCACAACTAACACAATACAAATTTGGATATAATCAATATGTAAATAATACAACACCCCTGAGACCGCGTACAGGTTATTGTATGAAACAAACTATCAAATTACATTATTACAATCCACCCTTAGAATAAAATTGTTATACAAATGGATAACAAACTAAGTCCATCTGTTCAACTAGTAAACCAATTCTAGAGCAGGAAAACTCACTGACCTCAGGGTCCACTAATCTCTATTAACTGAAGAAAAATAAACAAGCAAGAGTGAGCCAACAATGCTCAGCAAGTGTAAATATCTATAGCAATATCAAGAACAATATGGTTCTAATCAATAAGAATAACCATCACATGGTACGAAAGAAATCAGCTGGAGAAATTAAATATCATAACTCCAAGATGAGCCAACAAGGCTCCGTTAGAATAAAATGCATCAACAATGAGAACTGATAAAAGTTCTGATAGCAAGATATACTCGAAATAAGCTTCAAGGGAATCAGGTATTAAAACAACTCAATTTCAATGTATAGATTAGAATTGGATTTTTATTTATTTAAAAAAAACAGTGGAGTTAGGCGGCTGATCAGTCTCGCACTAACCCCGGACAATGCACATAGTAAAGTCCCTCCAAGTGGATCCACGGCACACATTGGCCTCAACTTTTGACAATTAAACTGGTCTCCCCAAAGGGACATCCGTTGACCATAATATGGTCTCCCCGAAGGGACATCTAAAAACACTCCAATCCTATATCCAACGCACTAGGTGTCGAAACAATGGACAACCCTTGCCAACCAACTAACTGGAAACTTACGTTCCAAAACAACAACTCATAATCCAAGAGTCAATGAAGGATTCAGGATCAACAGGTGTCGACAAGTTCGACACAACAATTGGGTAATAGATGAAGAACAACAATCTCAAAAGGTATCGACAAGTTCGATACAAATATTTAGGAGTAAATGAATAAGCAATAACAACAACATGTATCGACAAGTTCGATAGAATACAGGGTGATAACCGAATAATCAAGATCTTCAATAAAAACAGACGAGTTCGATAATAAATGGGGTGGAGAATATAAAGAACAATAATTTAAATAAGTATTGACAAGATAGATGTGAATAATTGGAGACATATCATCATTACTTGATTAAAGAGAAAATCGACTTGGGCAACAATACAAGATATAAATCGCAACAAGATTGCCAACAATTGAAATCCTAAGTTGGAGAAGGGACATAATCAAGCACTACGCATTTTATAAAAATTTTACAACACATAGTAAGGTTTGAATCAACAATAGCAAGTAAAGCAGTTTAAACGCTTATTTGTAAAATAATTCAGGATAATTAATTGGAGTTCAGCTCAAGAAAACATTTCCAAAAGGGGGTCCATTGGTGAAAATATATTAAAACTCAGGAATTATGCCAGCAGGTTTTCATAAGATTTAAAACCTTGGATTTTTCTTTATTTGGAATATTCTTTAAACATTCTTGAAGAAAATAAAGGAAATAGCCTTCCACTGAGGAATCCAATAACATACCATGATTAAAGTATTTTTGAAGAAAAGGTCCTTTGTAAAATCATTTGAGAATTTAAATTTGAACCATAGGTGGAGAAAATAGACATTTGCATGCTGCTTGAATAAGTGCATCATTTTCTAAATATAAGTTGACCGAATCATTATATACTAACATGAATGGAATGTCATCACTTGAACAATAAGTGAGGAGCAACAACACTTGCCTCAATACGAAGCTTCCACTTCCAACATCTCGATCTGTAACTCACTTTATCACAGTTTTTACTTCTTTGTATGTTAACCTCTTACTCAGCTCTACTTCTATCTTTCCCTAAAACCCGTCAATCTTCATATAAATACATTCGTCTGCTTCGATGAATATCTTCCTGCTCGAAATTCCATTTACCTGTACACTGCTCTTGGCCGGGTCTCCTACTCGTACCTATATAAGGTAAAGTACTAATTTAGTACCAAACCAACCAAAACCATACTACTTGCTCTAATTTACCCATATGCGTCCTATAACGCTTCACACATATAACGCATACAGAATTTATACTCATAAAATAGTTTTAGTATAACCAAGTCACATATACACATAACATGAATTGCCATTTAATACTTGCAATTACTACGCACATATGACATTTAGCAAAAGAAAATGAAATAGAAAGAATATATCCCCTTTTTAAAGTGGACATTTTCCAGTGCCAAACACTTCAAAACAATACAACAACTTAATCCTCAAAACAAACCATTAATCCTCGAGACAATCAACTAATACATATATACATAAACTATTAACACTCAAAGCATGCCTTTAGATTATTTAAATTAAATAAGTTAAATAAATTTAAATACATGGGATTTTTTAGAAAATTTCGGCATGAAGTATTCATAAATAGGACTATCCACCTGTTTTTCAATTCAACAATTTAACCTTATAAACCATACGAAAATAAAGCTGCCTCAACTTGCAGCAACATAAAATTAAACAAGTAAGAAAAGTACCCGCCCAGACTTGCGGCACCTAAACAATTAAGGAAAGTACTCGCCCAGACTTGCGGCATCTAAACACGTAAGAAAGTAAACAATCAAGAAAGTAAACTAACGGTTTATCCTTGCTATAGACCACATTTGAAAACTATACAATCAGTAAATGTATTCTTATTATAGGAAAACTTTCAAAGTAATCTTTTTGAAAATTGGACTATCCCGGGTCACAGTCCCTCAATAACCAATCACCAAAATTTACAACAACTTATACATCGCTACTAACCGACAATCAATTATCCACAAATTGTTCACCACCAAGTACTTAACAAATAGGACATCCAACAATTACTATGAGTCGACCTATAGCATTTAGCACATACACATTTACAACATAATAAATCCGTATAAACTCCACATATTATATGACAATTAATAATTAACCACTAACTACCACCAAACCCAACATATTATCGAATCCACAATTAATACCAAAATATTATAATTAACCACTATAGAATCTCCGAATTAAGTTACGGAAAATGAAACAATATTTATAATTTTAAAACTTAAAATCACGAAATATACACACATATACCTTTATATGTATACCAATTTCTGGTGAACTATCCACCCGCAACCGCTGCAAAACCACCCCGAAATCTCTCTCCCTCCGCTGGTCTCCCTCTCCCTCTCTCGCTAAAATACATACATCAACCACCATATACACACAACACATGTATACACACACCCAAACTGTATATCAGCCTCTCCGAGCTCGCCTGAAACACTGTAACGAACCCGACATTTACATGGGCCTGTTATTAGTATTACAGTTGGGCCGCTTGACTAATCTGGACTTCATGCCCAGTCCATTGCAAACTCATATGCTGGCTGCCTGGCTATATAACTTGTTCCCCAGGAAATGAGGACATCATCGAAGAAGAAACTTGTTTTTACGTTTTCATTTCAGCCTTGTATTTTCCTTTCCTTCCAGTTATATCTTGTTCTTCAATTCTAAGTTTTGTTCATTTACTTTCAGTACTTGATCTTCAATTTCAGTTTATCAAATCTATTTCAGTTTGTTATATCATGACATATCCTATTTACGACCAATCCAGTTATACTTGTTATGGTCAAAGCTTTCCTAATGTTGTTGAAGAAGTAACCAACCCCCAAGTTGGTTACAAGTAGTATCAGAGCCATCCTTCCTTGGATGTGATGGCTGCGTCTCCGTGCTCCTCCGGTTGTCAAACACCAAGTCTCCAATCTCCGGTTAGTAACCATTATAGTTACTATTCAGTTGAGTATAAACCACCTGAACCACCACCACCATCACCTTATCTATACACTACTGAATTTTGTGCACCTTATACGTTTGTTGACAGTCCTAATGGAGTCAAAACCCCTGTGTCAAACCATAGTCATTCTTATGATGTCACACTTAATTCCTATTTTTATCCTCCGATTTATTTGTATTCCTCCCCTTATTCACAGAAAACACCTCCAAACACATCACAAAATGCCACATCCAACATGTCACAAATTCCTAGTTGTTGAGTATTGAACACACGAAAAGAATATAGAGGGGGTGGTGAATGGATTCTTGAACTTTTCTTGTTCTTGAATCCGTTTGGTGTATGTAGCAAGATATGTGTTATGTGTGGGTAGAGCTATGAGTGCGGATAATGAACAACACAAGACACATTCTTTACTTTAATCTAATATTATATTAGTTAAAGATTTGATACAACCTGTGAATACAAATGATAGTATTCTCAGCTTCATTTTTCTTAGAGAGATGTGTGTTCTTGAATGTGTATATGAAAAACTTATTGACTAAAGAAGTGAGGTTGTATCCTTATAGAACATGAATACAACCTATACTACAAATAAGGTTACAGGATAAATTACTTTCTAGTATGTCTATCCTATTTGAGTAAGCATCCAAATGGCTACATGTTTAACTTCTTGAAGTTCTGTTCAGATCCACCTCTTTTGCTCTTTTTCTCTTGTACATCTCTCTAAGCTTCTTTGTAGGCTTTCCAAAGTACCTTACAGTTTGTGGTCCATAAAGTGCTTTGGCTTGTTGCAGGTTTCTCACTTGTACAATTTCTCCAGTATTTTGTCTCTAATATTGTATTTGAGAAGTAACTGAGTGATTGATTCGAGAACTAGAATTGACTTGATAGATAACTCCGAGTTCTCGAATACTACAAAGCTGACATATCGAATCACTTCTCGAATAGCTCTTTTCTTCAGGAATCCTTGAGTTGTCGAATAGAGCATTTAACTTATCGAATCCCTGAGATATTGAATAACTTTCTGAGTCTTTAAGATATCGATTGAAACTTTGACTTGTTGACTCTTAGAGAACTCAAATACCACTTTGACTTGTTGACTTCTTGAGTTCTCGAATAGAGTATTAGACATGTCGAATCTCTGAGTTATCGAATGACACTTTGACTTGTTGACTCTTAGAGAACTCGAATACCACTTTGACTTGTTGACTTCTTGAGTTCTCGAATAGAGTATTAGACATGTCGAATGCTAAACTTCTCGAATAGAACAAAACACTTCTCGAATTGGTACTTATGTAAATCTTCATTCTCCAAAATCTAACTATGTTTATTTTGATAGTCTTGATCTTCAAGTTTAAGGCATGATCCTTGGAACTTCTTTCAAGCATTATTCTCTGACTTTAATTACAGTTACACAGGTACAATTTGATGCCAATTATAAGTACTACAACAAGTAGAAACTCTACAAATAGAGGTTCCCTCAGTTAAGAGGTCATGTAAGTAATGCAAAGCATTATAAACAATTAGGCTTATTATTAGATGTATACAGACATGCCTCTGTTACTAACAATCTCCCTCAAATTGTGAGTAAGACCCTTAGTCACAATTTCATGTCTGATAACAAGCTTAACATACATAAAGATAAAACTTGATAGTACAAGTATGAATTTGATTAAAAATATGGATAGAACTAAAATGAGTGATCTTACAGACTATGATGAAATACTAGCCTTTGTCATTTGATTCCATCTCCATTGCCTTGGCTTGTAGATTATCATATGCCTTCTGATTCCTTTCTTTCTCCTTTCTTGCATTCTCATCCATAGCTTTAATGATCTCTGCCATAGCATCTAGTTCTTCAAGCAGAATAGAGTTCTTGAAATCTTCAAGTACTGGCTTCAAAATGTTGGCAGGATAGTGATTGAGTAGGTTCATTCTTATATTGACATGATCTCCATTTCTTTTCCTATACTTTACCATATAGGGGTTTAGCTGAACTCTACACAATCCTTTTGCCCTTAGCTTATTTGCTTCAGCTTCCAGCTTATCAATTTCCTTCTCCCTTTCTAGCCATTTCTCAAAGCACTCCTTCCTTATCTTCTCAGCATAGTCTCTCTTCATCTTCACAAAGTCAATCAACTCCAGCTTCAATACTTTCTCCACTTTGTCTTCAGAATCCAACAATGCAATAATTCTTTCTATATCATATAGCTTGCCCCAATTTTGGCAACCCCCTTGTTTGAATTTCTTTTGTCTTCCATCAGTGTATTTGATTTCAAGGTGGTCATTCACAATTGTAACATAGTAGATTCTTTGAGATCTTAGAAATTGCAGTTGGTCTTCATCAAAGTCTTCATCTAGTGGTTGGAGTTTTAATCCTGGAATGATTGTTAGGGCTCTTGACTTAGATGGCTTCATTCTTCTTGCAGCTTGTTTGAATTTGATCTTTTTCACTTGGTTGCTTGGCAGAAACTTGTGACCCTTGCTTGTAGACCATTGTAGTACACCATTAGCAGTTTGCTTTTGGAAACATACACATGGTTTCTTGAGTTGAATCTTCTTCTCTTCTTGAGGTGGCAAAATAGTTGTAGAAGCCATAGATGTAGATTTTGGTATGTCATTACTAACTGTATTCACCCTAGACTTAGAGTCTTGTGTTGTGGTGAGATTACTGTTAGTAATGCCTAGGGCTTGTTGTTTTCCACTTTTCCTCTCATAGACTTTGCCTTGGTCATCATCACCCTTCCTTTCTTTGTTGTCCTTCCTCTTCTTCTTCTTGTCTTCATCATCCTTATCACTCCTGTGATGACATCTCCTTCCATTACTTTTATCCTCATCTTTATCATCCTTATTCCTCCTCTCTTTGGCCATTTCTGGGACAATGTCAGTTGCAATGAAAGATTTGAGAATGTTCAGTGCTTCCAACTCTTCAGCAGTTATGATTCCTTGCTTTTTAGTTAGTCTTTCAATGATGGCAATGATGAGACTATGATTCTGAGAGATAAGATGCTTGGGAATGATCAACTGCTTGATGTCATCAATTCTTGTTCCAGATTGGTAGATGATGGTTCTAGGATTTGTAAACACTTCAGGCAATCTGGCAGGTTGCTCATTCCTTAAGTCATCATATAGACTTTTGTTGTTCTCATTTCTCTTCTCAATCAGTTTGATCAGCACATCTACCTCTGAATATTTTAAGGCTTGTAGAGTTTTGAAGGTTAGGTGCCATATCTTGGATTTTGACACCATCATTATCTCCTTGAACCATAAGCTATTTATTTTTCTAGGTATCACAGGGAGATAGTCAATCTGTTCCTTCAAGCTCCTTAGATATAATTGAGTGTCACCAGCCTGTTTCCTTGAGACTTCCAGAAACTCCAAGAATGCATCATCATGATAGACATTTGAGTTTACAATTTCTTGTAGCTTGGCCTCATTAACTGTAAGAACCAAGATTTTCGGTAGAATTAAAACTTTTCTTTTATATATTGATGTAATAGTGAATAGTAATTACGACTACGATGTAACGATTGAGATAATGAATGAAAGGACTAGATTTGGATTCAAATTTTTTTATGCCATAAAGAATGCTATTGGTTGACGCTTTAGATAAGAATTATCTATCTCCTAGGAAATTAAGTTTGGTCATTCTAAAGGAGAAGGTTATTCCGATGTCATCCAAATCAATGTCTATTATTAATCCAGTAGTTTCGTAAAAAGGTTAAGGAATGATCGAAAGAGAAGAGGGACAATTATACAACCCTAAGAGAATAAGTAAAGAAAAAGGATGAATAGTGATTTTGGTGGAATTAAGAATATTAATAGATGACGCTATATAGAAGTACCCGGAACGAAATTCTGAGTTCGTATTATTGATCCGGAGGGAAAAAGAGTGTATGTAAAAGCTGTCGGATTCTGAAAAACGGCACTTTAATTTTTCCCGAGATTCTGAAGATACGGAACGATTTAGAGATTTATTTAAAAAGATTCGAGAAAGTTGGAATCCAAGATTATGGAAAAGAAGTAAGAATGATTATAGAAATATTAAGGAGGTTTCCGGTAAAACCCTAACTAGAAATCTTTGAGTTATTCCATCGAACGATTAGCGAATTAAGCAATAAACGGACAAAGAAACAAGCAGAGGATCAAGATGCATGCATGTGATAAGAGGATAAGATCAAGTAACCAAGTTATTTACAAAAGAAACTAGTAACATTAGCAACTAACTAGATAGTTAGCTTGCATGACACCATTCCACCACAAAAACCTAACACATGTCTCTTAAAATACCTCATGCATGACCTATGACCTTTTTTAAAGTAGCTTTGTGGCTTAGATATTATCTACACTCATCAATAATACACTTTAGATGATAATTAGAAGAGTGTAAAGCAAGAGAAGCAAGCCAACCACCTTTTCTTTCTTTCTCCCCAATTTCCATCAGTTTGGATTTTCCAGGGCAGGGGGTCTTTGTGATTTTTTTTTCACCCAGTTCTACTCATCTACAAATCATGAAAAATATCATGGAGCTTCTACACATCAAGAGGAAGTTGTGGAATTAATTTCATAATTTTTAAAGATCGTTTGGATGGGTAAATAAATTCGAGAAAGTCACTATGTTTTTACCCTTGAAGAAAGCCATTCGAATTTCTTGGAAATTCAAGAATCAAAATCCCACTTCCAACCATTGTTTGATCTTCCAATTTTTAAGGTGAGTCCTATATTTCATAAAACTAATCTCCTAGAAATTTAAAGTCCAAATTCCATTGTTTTCATTTTCAAAAAAATAAGAAAGATGAGGGTGAATAGTGTTTCTTAAGAACTAATCTTGGTTTTCATGTTTCTTATGATTGATCTAGCAAGCTTAAGGCAATCCAAGGACCATACCAAGCCTTGTAAGGCTAGTTCACACTCCAAGGAAGGTATAAACTTCAAGAATCCAAGTTTTTGTTTTGAGTTTTAATGGAGTTTTAGATGAGATTTGATGATGATATTAGTATAAGCATGTTTACATGATCATGTAGTTGTTCTTAGTAGTTGTTTAGTCATGATTCAAGTCCTTGATGATTTTGAGGTTAAGATCAGTGGTTCTAGGACTTGTGGATATGAGAATCATGTTTATGAATTGTGTTGATGCCCGGTGTGGCTTGATTGTGTTGTTACGATTTTTAGAACGTCCGATTCATAGCCGTTATAATGCTAGATTTTCGTTAACCTTAAGAAATCAAGATTGACCGTAGCTTTAACTCACGGTCCAGGTTCTTATTCTGCTATGACAAGATAGAGGATGTTATAAGCTTCGTTTTGATATAAAGATCATGTGAAACGGACTTACGGTTTAGGAGTTATGATAAAATTCGTAAAAGTAGTTCGAGACCGTAATCAAGGGTTCGTACTTAAAATTGAACCCCGATAAAATATGTAAAGTCATGATGAATCTTAGTAATTAAATACTAGAGATAAAAAGGAAGGTGTGAAAGAAAACTGTATGTCAAACGGATCGTTTTCCGATTTATTAAAAATGCTCGAATCGAGGTTAAACGCGAACGAACCCCTTAAAAGTACGACTTTGGTTATAACTTAGAAAACGGGCGATAAAACTCCAGATATAATATCGATTCGTAACGATCGACCTTAAGAACTTATACGACTTAAGTATATACCAAGTATAAGCATGATGACATGTCTTGATAACGAACGAATGTCAGATCGTATCGGTGATAAAAAGAGTTACACTAAAAGAGGCGTAACGAGATAACTCGAAAACATGTTTCGATTTAAGTGGAGTTTATACTTAGCCTTTTAAGAAGCGTTAAGTGATTAATCTTAAATATTCTGATTGTTTATAGATCATCGAACTGACCCGGGACACATTACCTTTACCCGTACCCGACTACCAGGCTAGTTTCCAATACCTTGGAACTGTTGTTGTGATAATATATATGATTGTTGTTATACATATGCCATAGCATGCATGTTTGTTTTCAAAGTATATTGGAATACTTGTTCCATGAATTGATATTGGCTTATAGACTAGATATGGATTATCAGTTATAAGCAGGATTGTTTTGCTAGGACCCTTAGTGAAGGGCGTATGATATGTATTCTTTAAATATGAGATCGGGAGTCGGTATTTTGTGTTATATAGATAGTCGTGGAAACCCGGAGGGATTCCAGCGACAGAGTAGTATTCATTTTGAGGAATGTTATTATTAAAAATTATTTATATTTCCATAAAAGTATCAAATACTTGGAAATCTTTCGAGAAAGGTTATTTGAGTATTATTTCAGTCGAGAAATATTAAATGAATATTATTTTTGAATATTCATTAGAGTTTGATTATTAATGAATAATTACTTTGATATTCATTGGAATTTTATTCATTAAATGAATATCACTTTCGGATATTCATTTAAGTTTTATGTAATTGATAAATATTATTTCAAAAGTATTCTTTGGAAGTTCTAATTACTCAAGGAATATTATTTCGAATATTAAGGTTTCGATTACTAAATGAACATCATTTGGATATTTAATTAGAATATTATTTATTAAATGAATATTATTTGGATATTCATTTATAATATTATTTGTTTAATGAATATCAATTGAATATTCATTTGGAATTTATTTATTAAATGAATATTATTTTGAATATTCATTTAGGATTTTATGTACTTGATGAATATTATTTTAAAATATTCATTTGGAGTTCTATTTACTTAAGGAATATTGCTTCGAATATTCCTTTAAAGTTTTGATTACGAAAAGAATATTATTTGGCTATTCATTTAGAATATTATTTATTAAATGAATATTATTTTCAAATATTCATTTAAGGTTTGATTTATTTAGTGAATATTATTTTAAATATTTATGTGGGTTATTTAATTAATGAATATTATATTGAATATTCATTTAAAAAAAAGAGAGTTATTTAGTAAATGATTCTATATATTTATTCGAGGATTACTTACGAGCAATATTATGATTTAATCATAGTCCTTAATAATTATTGATGTAATAAATATTCTTGGAATGTTTATTTAAATTCTTTTAAGTTCTTTTTATAATAATTCATATTATTCAAAGATTATCCTTCACCTTCAGATATGGTGTAAAATATTTCGGAGTATCTTATGACTATTTATATCAAGGGGAGGTTCCCAAAATTTATTTCCATTTAAATCTATCTTAAAGAAGATTTAAATACTCGCTCAACTTCCAAACGTATATAAGGGGACCTCAATTGAAAGATGTTATTTATTGGACTACCCGGTCCTATACTTGCTAAACTATCTTGTCACTCACATCTTGATTCTTTCAAACATCGATATGAATCTGTTTGGTTACCTCCTCAACGCTCGAGGGGTAAGAATTGATGGAACAAGTTTATATCCATTAACAAGCATCGGCTTGGGAAATATTGGTAAATTTTCCTTTCCAAATAGATACGACTACTTTGTGGAGTCCTATCAACAAGTGTTATACTTTGGGAAAGGGGGACGAACTTTACGTTTCAAAGTTATGGATGTAAAATGAAGTAGGAGATGCGTAAGTGACCCAGTGGCGCCGGTCCAGCAAATGGCCCAACCGTTGGCTGGGGGGTTCCAGAGGGCGGTAGACAAGTAAATCCGTCGGTGCTTCCTTCTACATATAGAGAACAAGAGGTGGGGAGCATAACATGCGACTGATCATCGTGTAAATGCTATGTCTCCTGGTGCGTCAAACTCCAGTATTAGTTCATCTCTCAATGTTGGAAAGTTTCCTGCAACATTATCATTGTTGGCAGGTTTGAATAGTGTTTGAACTGGAATTGCAATATTCTTCCTGCAAGTTCCTCTATTATGAAAATTTGATAATATCTTGCTTATCTTTGACATAGCAGATATCTCTTTAGAACAACTATATTTTGAGTTACCTTGTAACTTCATCTCATACCTTATATTGGTACTACGTTCGTTAATGCATGGCATATGGTTTCAAAGATATTTTGGACTGTTATACATTATCACTGTTCAATTATATTTTGGTGGGCTATTGCTCACCCTTGCTTTATTTATTTATATCACAACAACAGCTAGATCAGATGGCCGCGCAAGGCGTACCCAACATTGGCAGGTGTCAGCCGTCAGAGGATTAACCGCTGAGGTCATAGCTACCATTGCTGAGGATACAGCTTCTGGTAGGCTAGTTGTTAGCATTTGATCATCAAATGTATTTATTATATGGCATATACCAATGGATGGCATAGAATATGTAATGGTAAAAATTGCAATTCTTTGGGTTATAAGTACTCAAACTTATGATTAATAATATTGATGGTTACTCTGATTTCATCTCTGGGACTATAACGGGTGTGTTTTATGCTGTTGTTTTGGGTCACAAGGTTGTAATTTAAATTATGTTGGTTTTATGGATGGATATTGAGACCGTAACGACCAGATCCCTGACCCCGGATCTGGGGGTGTTACAGAAATGGTATCAGAGAGAGCGTTATAAATCCCAGAGATGACGTGACGTTAAAACAATAAATTCATTAAGATAATAAGAGCTCTTGCCAAGTTCATAGTCGGACTACATAATGTAGTAGTGACATATAAAACCCTTATGGGAACCCTAAAGTATCATGATAGTAACTTAGCTCGTTCTTGTATCGACTAGTAAGGCGACAGACCTTGAGGATTACGAGTAGTAACACAATGATGCTTGTTTTGATGTTGAAGATCGGATGGTGGATTCGATAGAGTACCCTACTGAGGACCTGGAATAGGTTCCAACAGAGGAGGAGAATATTGATAAGTATAAGGAGTTTACACTTAAGGAAATGTCTAGATTGCTAGATGAAGTACCAGCAGGTAAGATGGATTTGAGGAATTACTTGAGATCTTATATGAGGATAGGTAAAAAAAAATCCTTAGAGACCTTTAGATTAATGAGAAAAGAGTTAGAGTGGTACATGATTATCAAAGACAACAATAGAGGACAAGGAGCAGAGTCTCCAGGAGTAGTTGAGATAGAGGCAACAAGTGTCATATCATGTGATAAATGGATTAGTATGAATTTTCTAATGGTAATTCACCATGAGAAGGCAGATTTCGTAAGTTATAACTTATAAAGTCAAACTGAGATTAATGAGGTGGTTTGGCTCAAGGAAATGTCCATTTTATGAATGGATCAACTTAGAAAATAAAGACATTGAAAGGTGATGGCATGATTGGATAAAGTATATAAGGAAGTAGTAAGCAAGACAATGATCTCAGAACCTACAAGAGGAGAAGACGAGTGAGTCTGTGATAAACTAAGTAATAAGGCTATCGTCAGAAACCAAGTATAAATTTAGTTCAATCCAGTGGAATGATGAACCAGAACCATAAGATGCATGTGATTCAGAGGAATAGTAAACTCCTTCTTTTCCTTGAATGGATTAATGTAGTTATCTTAAGTTATTCCGACACTAAATCGTAAATGGATCAAGTAAAGCGATCAGTGGTTAAAATGTAATTGAGAGTGTATAAGATAAATAGAGAGAAATCTCCATGGAGCTAAAGATAAAATTGGTGACGACCAAGCATTGGCATTATCTAATGAAGGAAAGAAAAATTTTGGAAATTTATTAGGATGCACCTCGTGCAGGTTTAGGTGTTGTGCTTGTGCAACATGGTAGGGTGATTGCGGATGTATTCGGACAGCACGGTTCATCAGATTTGGATAGCCTTGATAGGGCCAATTTTATATAATTACTAATTTCGACGGTAATGTTCCTTCTGAGACTAGTTGTTAGGTAGACTGGCATTTAGAAGCATCGACTATTAGGACGAATAAGTACCGGGAAAATGTGGCATGATTCAGTTTGGGAATTTTGATTTCCCTTCTAGGGGAGGTATATATATTTGGTTTCTTTTTAATGATTAAACTCCCAAGTTAATGTCAATCATTTCGTTAATATAACTGTTTATGGTTCCCCCCGCTTGGATGTTCCTAGAAATATTCTTCGGGTATCGAAATGGATCTTCTTAGTATCACCAGTGGGTGGATAGATTGCCTGAAATTTCCTTAATCCTGGAAAGGAATTTGACAAAATTTGGCAAACCTTGTCTTTCTGATTATCTGAATACGTCACCGAAGAGAATGGAAACTTGGGCGAACCCTATGGATTGGGTTAGGTAGCCGCTATACGGGCTGGTGGACAGACCCCAATTATTACGATTGATTATAGAGACAAAATTATGAAGTTGAGATTGGACGGAAAAAGGGAAATGTAATTAAGAAACAAGCCAGACTAAGAAATTTCGGGATTGACTTAAATGAAAAAGTTGTTATGCCAGAAATGTTAAGTTTTTGTGGCACGTGAAATTGATAAGAGTAACTGAAAGAATAAAAGCAAAGGAAAGGTGACCGGAGACGGTACCGAGAAGTCGATTGAGACTTATATGGAGTAAAGTTTTGAAACGATCAAAAGGTATCAAAGTAGAAGGCACTATGCCAACAATTGCTAGAAAAGTAATGCTCTTAGCCGACCCCTAAACTCACATATTTTAGCATGGCCAGTTGGGGCCAAGTCAATAAGGATTATCAAGTGACTGAACCAGCAATGTAAGGACAAAGCGGGGTGCTTCTAATCAAGTGCCAACCGCGAGGGCTTTTCATATAAAATGAATTAAAATGCAGGATGATGGATTTTATATATACCATGAAAGTATTAGGATTGAGGATAGTGACCAATGAAGAGTTACGAAGATTGTCAAAGATGGTGCAGTATGATGCATAAATGTTATCTGAAACCTAGTGTCCTCAAAAGGAGCATTAGGCACTAAGAGATTCACGTTGAACACGACCAATATCTTCCAGAACATCCTTGCTACCATTACCAAGTCCTGTAAGAAAGATTAGATAGACATATTTTGTCTTTTGGAAGGTCATGTAGACCGACATTCATAAGAAGAGGTTAGCATTAAGCTACCTATAGATGATTAAGATGAGAGTGATTGAAAAGAGACCTTTATTAAGGATATATGATTGGATTGCCAATTACAGGATATAAGTATTCCTTGAAGATAGAATTGAGGATAGAATGTCCATATATTAAGACGAACCCTGGGGGATGCACAAAGGATAACATCACCCCTAATAAAGACATTGTGAAATCAGATGATATAAGTGAATCGACCAAGGTGTCAATAACCTGTAAGGATTTGTGGAAAGGAGTCTCGAAAAGTACTTAGACAGAATTGTTACAGAATTGATTAATGATGTTTGATATACCCTGTATCTAGAAAATATAGGAAGAATGATGAGGATGACCTAAAAAACATTACAAGGAAAAAGGTAATACTCTGAGTTTCAAAACGGAATGGTATTGAGAAGGACTTTGAAGGTCAGAATGTGGTGGAGGAATTTACATTCCCTCTAATGATTGTGCAAGAATCAACCATAAGAGTAGTTTAAGTAAAGATTCAATTCCTGATGTCGTCTTAAGCATATTACCTGCGTTAGGAGGTCCTATGTTGAGGGAAACCAGGACCTGGTACGGAATTGACTAAGTAAACCGTTAGCTTCCAGTCTTCTACTGAAGATATATGATTGATAATTTCGTCAACTTGGCATAGCTACGATGCTTGAAGCTCTTCTGTAATTTTATCTGCTTCATATAATATCTACATCAAGTTCAGGAAGCATTCCTTATGGATAGGGAATAGTGCTTATTTTGCTTTCCAAGAGGATCTTGGATTGCCAATTATGAAACCTGTATGTTTAGCTATTAAAAACACTGCGTAAATGATAAGCAATGATGACCCTTCTGAGAAATTAAGTGTTAACAACTGCAGAAATGTCGAATTGAATCTAATCATCCAGGTCAGCTTCGAATGGTTTAATTTTGGAGACGATGGGATATTTGTAATAAATGATCCGGCTATGATGGTTCATAGAATGATTATAGTAGAAATGAAGGCAAGTGACTGATAGAAATAAAGATAGAGTTAAGGATCAATAAGGGAGTGAGATATGCAAACTCTTGAGAAACCCCAGCAATGAGGTAAGAAAAGTATGAAATTGACATGGCAAAGTTATTGGACACAACGGGAAGTTGGAGGTGAAAGCATAAAGGACATATAAATTAACCCCTTGAGAAGGAAGAATACGAGGAAATTTGGAATAAATCAATTGAGTAATAAGGAGACTCATGGAACGAGGAAGTGAGAAATTTGAGGGTTGAATAGAGGAAAGTTTGACCCCAAGGATGTGATTGATAAACAAAAGATTGGGAAGAATAACTATGAAATGTGAAGCAAGGAATGTTATGAATGGATTGATGAATGGGTTTTCGAACGAACTCTCGAGATGACAACCTGATAGTGTTATCATTATAAATACGAAAGAGCTAGTAGCAAAATATGGAATGTCAGTAGTACTAGTGTCAAGCGAGAAATCTAAGATTTAACCTGAGAAGTTGAAGGACTTCCAAAAGTAAGTGTTACTAAGATTGAAAAACAAGAGTATATGTCCATAGAATGATGGACAAAGCAGTAAGGATATGTTGATACGTGAGATTACGATAACTTAGTGTTTAATATGAATACGATTATTTTCTTCCTTGATAAACCTCTATAGTTCAGAGGTAAATTTTAAGTATGATGTATTACAATCATGGAAACTTTCTATAACTCTTTGAAAATTCTTTTCTTTTCTTCTCTCTTATTCATCTTCTTTTCAATTGAGAAGAACAACCCTTTAAGGAGGGGAGGTACTGCTATGTGACTATCTGTCTGTGTGATAGAAGTCTAAGTGGCGTACCATTAATTGTTTAATTGCTTGTCAAGTACTAAAGGTTGGCCCCCTTCTGTACTAACTATGCAATATGACAAATGTTCATGGATCATAGTGATCACTCCATAAATTCTGCTATTCCTAGATATATATTGATCGAGATTGCGAAGATTAAAGCAATTAGGAACATAGTACGAATGAGGTTATCTCCAAATTCGCAGCGCAGTAGTGCTACCAAAGACACTGCAGATACCAATAAGGGTGATATTGTATGAATGAGTAAGAGCAGAACCATGATAGTGTGATGTGCAAAAGTACCAAAGTTGATGAAAAAGATAAAGGGTGTATTGTAGCACTAGTGAGATGTGCTTTAAAAAGGGATTGGAATGATTAAGGATCAACCAAGAACAAGAAAGCTAGATGACAAACAAGTACCCGATTATTTCCTACCTGATTCCGGGACGGAATCCTTTTAAGGAGGGGAGACTGTAAGAACCCAGATTTTCGGTAGAATTAAAACTTTTCTTTTATATATTGATGTAATAGTGAATAGTAATTGCGACTACGATGTAACGATTGAGATAATGAATGAAGGGACTAGATTTGGATTCAAATGTTTTTATGCCATAAAGAATGCTATTGGTTGACGCTTTAGATAAGAATTATCTATCTCCTAGGAAATTAAGTTTGGTCATTCTAAAGGAGAAGGTTATTCTGATGTCATCAAAATCAATGTCTATTATTAATCCAGTAGTTTCGTAAAAAGGTTAAGGAATGATCGAAAGAGAAGAGGGACAATTATACAACCCTAAGAGAATAAGTAAAGAAAAAGGATGAATAGTGATTTTGGTGGAATTAATAATATTAATAGATGACGCTATATAGAAGTACCCGGAACGAAATTCTGAGTTCGTATTATTGATCCGGAGGGAAAAAGAGTGTATGTAAAAGCTGTCGGATTCTGAAAAATGTCACTTTAATTTTTCCCGAGATTCTGAAGATACGGAACGATTTAGAGATTTATTTAAAAAGATTCGACAAAGTTGGAATCCAAGATTATGGAAAAGAAGTAAGAATGATTATATAAATATTAAGGAGGTTTCCGGTAAAACCCTAACTAGAAATCTTTGAGTTATTCCATTGAACGATTAGCGAATTAAGCAATAAACGGACAAAGAAACAAGCAGAGGATCAAGATGCATGCATGTGATAAGAGGATAAGATCAAGTAACCAAGTTATTTACAAAAGAAACTAGTAACATTAGCAACTAACTAGATAGTTAGCTTGCATGACACCATTCCACCACAAAAACCTAACACATGTCTCTTAAAATACCTCATGCATGACCTATGACCTTTTTTAAAGTAGCTTTGTGGCTTTGATATTATCTACACTCATCAATAATACACTTTAGATGAGAATTAGAAGAGTGTAAAGCAAGAGAAGCAAGCCAACCACCTTTTCTTTCTTTCTCCCCAATTTCCATCAGTTTGGATTTTCCAGGGCAGGGGGTCTTTGTGATTTTTTTTTCACCCAGTTCTACTCATCTACAAATCATGAAAAACATCATGGAGCTTCTACACATCAAGAGGAAGTTGTGGAATTAATTTCATAATTTTTAAAGATCGTTTGGATGGGTAAATAAATTCGAGAAAGTCACTCTATTTTTACCCTTGAAGAAAGCCATTCGAATTTCTTTGAAATTCAAGAATCAAAATCCCAATTCCAACCATTGTTTGATCTTCCAATTTTTAATGTGAGTCCTATATTTCATAAAACTAATCTCCTAGAAATTTCAAATCCAAATTCCATTGTTTTCATTTTCAAAAAAATCAAGAAAGATGAGGGTGAATAGTGTTTCTTAAGAACTAATCTTGGTTTTCATGTTTCTTATGATTGATCTAGCAAGCTTAAAGCAATCCAAGGACCATACCAAGCCTTGTAAAGCTAGTTCACACTCCAAGGAAGGTATAAACTTCAAGAATCCAAGTTTTTGTTTTGAGTTTTAATGGAGTTTTAGATGAGATTTGATGATGATGTTAGTATAAGCATGTTTACATGATCATGTAGTTGTTCTTAGTAGTTATTTAGTCATGATTCAAGTCCTTGATGATTTTGAGGTTAAGATCAGTGGTTCTAGGACTTGTGGATATGAGAATCATGTTTATGAATTGTGTTGATGCCCGGTGTGGCTTGGTTGTGATGTTACGATTTTTAGAACGTCCGATTCATAGCCGTTATAATGCCAGATTTTCGTTAACCTTAAGAAATCAAGATTTACAGTAGCTTTAACTCACGTTCCAGGTTCTAATTCTGCTATGACAAGATAGAGGATGTTATAAACTTCGTTTTGATATAAAGATCATGTGAAACGGACTTACGGTTTAGGAGTTATGATAAAATTCGTAAAGTAGTTCGAGACCATAATCAAGGGTTCGTACTTAAAATTGAACCCTGATAAAATATGTAAAGTCATGATGAATCTTAGTAATTAAATACTAGAGATAAAAAGGAAGGTGTGAAAGAAAACCGTATGTCAAACGGATCGTTTTCCGATTTATTTAAAATGCTAGAATCGAGGTTAAACGCGAACGAACCCCTTAAAAGTACGATTTTGGTTATAACTTAGAAAAAGGGCGATAAAACTCGAGATATAATATCGATTCGTAACGATCGACCTTAAGAACTTATACGACTTAAGTATATACCAAGTATAAGCATGATGACATGTCTTGATAACGAACGAATGTCGGATCGTATCGGTGATAAAAAGAGTTACACTAAAAGAAGGGTAACGAGATAACTCGAAAACATGTTTCGATTTAAGTGGAGTTTATACTTAGCCTTTTAAGAAGCGTTAAGTGATTAATCTTAAATATTCTGATTGTTTATAGATCGTCGAGCTGACCCGGGACACATTTCCTTTACCCGTACCCTACTACCAGGCAAGTTTCCAATACCTTGGAACTGTTGTTGTGATAATATATATGATTGTTGTTATACATATGCCATAGCATGCATGTTTGTTTTCAAAGTACATTGGAATACTTGTTCCCTGAATTGATATTGGCTTGTAGACTAGATATGGATTATCAGTTATAAGCAGGATTGTTTTGCTAGGACCCTTAGTGAAGGGCGTATGATATGTATTCTTTAAATATGAGACCGGGAGTCGGTATTTTGTGTTATATAGACAGTCGTGGAAACCCGGAGGGATTCCAGCGACAGAGTAGTATTCATTTTGAGGAATGTTATTATTAAACATTATTTATATTTCCATAAAAGTATCAAATACTTGGAAATCTTTCGAGAAAGGTTATTTGAGTATTATTTCAGTCGAGAAATATTAAATGAATATTATTTTTGAATATTCATTAGAGTTTGATTATTAATGAATAATTACTTTGATATTCATTGGAATTTTATTCATTAAATGAATATCACTTTCGGATATTCATTTAAGTTTTATGTAATTGATAAATATTATTTCAAAAGTAAGTTCTAATTACTCAAGGAATATTATTTTGAATATTAAGGTTTCGATTACTAAATGAACATCATTTGGATATTTAATTAGAATATTATTTATTAAATGAATATTATTTGGATATTCATTTATAATATTATTTGTTTAATGAATATCAATTGAATATTCATTTGGAATTTATTTATTAAATGAATATTATTTTGAATATTCATTTAGGATTTTATGTACTTGATGAATATTATTTTAAAATATTCATTTGGAGTTCTATTTACTTAAGGAATATTGCTTCGAATATTCCTTTAAAGTTTTGATTACGAAAAGAATATTATTTGGTTATTCATTTAGAATATTATTTATTAAATGAATATTATTTTCAAATATTCATTTAAGATTTGATTTATTTAGTGAATATTATTTTAAATATTTATGTGGGTTATTTAATTAATGAATATTATATTGAATATTCATTTTAAAAAAGAGAGTTATTTAGTAAATGATTCTATATATTTATTCGAGGATTACTTACGAGCAATATTATGATTTAATCATAGTCCTTAATTATTATTGATGTAATAAATATTCTTGGAATGTTTATTTAAATTCTTTTAAGTTCTTTTTATAATAATTCATATTATTCAAAGATTATCCTTCACCTTCAGATATGGTGTAAAATATTTCGGAGTATCTTATGACTATTTATATCAAGGGGAGGTTCCCAAACTTTATTTCCATTTAAATCTATCTTAAAGAAGATTTAAATACTCGCTCAACTTCCAAACGTATATAAGGGGACCTCAATTGAAAGATGTTATTTATTGGACTACCCGGTCCTATACTTGCTAAACTATCTTGTCACTCACATCTTGATTCTTTCAAACATCGATATGAATCTGTTTGGTTACCTCCTCAATGCTCGAGGGGTAAGAATTGATGGAACAAGTTTATATCCATTAACAAGCATCGGCTTGGGAAATATTGGTAAATTTTCCTTTCCAAATAGATACGACTACTTTGTGGAGTCCAATCAACAAGTGTTATACTTGGGGAAAGGAGGACGAACTTTACGTTTCAAAGTTATGGATGTAAAATGAACTAGGGGATGCGTAAGTGACCCAGTGGCGCTGGTCCAGCAAATGGCCCAATCGTTGGCCGGGGGGTTCCAGAGGGCGGTAGACAAGTAAATCCGTCGGTGCTTCCTTCTACATGTAGAGAACAAGAGGTGGGGAGCATAACATGCGACTGATCATCGTGTAAATGCTATGTCTCCTGGCACGTCAAACTCCTGTATTATTTCATCTCTCAATGTTGGAAAGTTTCCTGCAACATTATCATTGTTGGCAGGTTTGAATAGTGTTTGAACTGGAATTGTAATATTCTTCCTGCAAGTTCCTCTATTATGAAAATTTGATAATATCTTACTTATCTTTGACATAGCAGATATCTCTTTAGAACAACTATATTTTGAGTTACCTTGTAACTTCATCTCATACCTTATATTGGTACAACGTTCGTTAATGCATGGCATATGGTTTCAAAGATATTTTGGACTGTTATACATTATCACTGTTCAATTATATTTTGGTGGGCTATTGCTCACCCTTGCTTTATTTATTTATATCACAACAACAGCTAGATCAGATGGCCGCGCAAGGCGTACCCAACATTGGCAGGTGTCAGCCGTCAGAGGATTAACCGCTGAGGTCATAGCTACCATTGCTGAGGATGCAGCTTCTGGTAGGCTAGTTGTTAGCATTTGATCATCAAATGTATTTATTATATGGCATATACCAATGGATGGCAAAGAATATTTAATGGTAAAAGTTGTAATTCTTTGGGTTGTAAGAACTCAAACTTATGATTAATAATATTGATGGTTACTCTGATTTCATCTCTGGGACTATAACGGGTGTGTTTTATGCTGTTGTTTTGGGTCACAAGGTTGTAATTTAAATTATATTGGTTTTATGGATGGATTTTGAGACCATAACGACCAGATCCCTGACCCCGGATCTGGGGGTGTTACAGTAACCACCTTTACTTCTACAGGCTTGGCACTTTCAGTTTTAGAGGATGGAGGTTTGTCAGATGGCATACTCCCTGCAACCACTGTAGAAATGATAGATTGCTTCTACCCACTGGGAGTGGTGATGTGTACTTTTGGTAGAGTGACAACTGGCAGAGAATATGGAGGTTCATCAACTTTGGCTTTCCCTTACCTTGAACATGAGTTGTAATTTTGAAGTTCTTTGATGACCACCCTCATTTATTGTAATGCATTTCTCCCTAGGTTTCTCCTCCTTAGAGTTCTCCCCTTTAGGTTTTGAGTTCCTTAAGGTCCTCTTTTCCCCCTTAGGCTTGTTGTCAGGCTTAGAGGCTTTGGTAGGGGCCTTTGGGATGGAAGAGGTGGGATTGACAGATTCATCATGCAGAAGGAGTCCCATGTGCTTCATCATAGCAGACAACATCAATTATTGGTGAATAAGAACATCAGCTGGTGGTGGTGTCTTGAGTGTCCAACTTTGTAGTAAGAGCTGCAACTGTGTCTGTAAGATGAGCATTTGACTGTTTGAGTGAGGTCAATTCTTTCTCCAGAGCATCCACCTTGGTGAATAACTCAGTAGCTTTAAAACTAGAGAGATATTGGTCCATGCGTCTCTGCACTTCAAACTTGGTCATTTTATGGAGAGGGACTTTAGTCACCAACTTGTCTCCATATTGATTTTTGAAAAGGGCCCTCAGCAGGGCATTGGCATCAGAAGCAAAGCCAAGCCATTGTCCATCTTGATGCAGGTAGATTTACATTCTAGTATAGTCTTGAGAACAAGATCTAGAGAGGGAAATTTGGCAGCAAATTCTCTCTTGATTTCACTCACTTCCTCGGTTGTGGCATCACAAACTTTCATGACTTCTATTTTAACTCCCTTTGCCAAGGTAGTAAGCAGCCTTAAGAAATCCCTTGTAAGAGTCATTTACAGCTTCATACACTTCACCAGGAGACAGAGATTTGACATTTGAACCCAGTGAAGTGATATACTCTTCTCTTAGATATTGAAGAGCTTCATTGAGAGTAATGTCATACTTTCCTTGCAACCAGGCATCTACATTGCCATCTCTCTCAGCATCATCTATTATCCTTTTCTTTTACAGCTCCACATCATCTCTGTGACATAGGAGAATAGCCTCATAGTCTGGATCTGGCATGTCTGTAGTGAGTAGGTTTTGAGCAATCTTTGTGAACTCAGGAATCTGATCCACAATTAAGTTTTGAAGTGCTTCAACCGTCAATTGTTGTGGAACAGACCCTGATCCTGAAGCACTGTCATGTTGCACAGGCTTCAACCACTGGGACATAAAGTTAGAGCTAGAGCTAGGCAGGCTAGACTCCTCAGTTACAGATGCAACTTTTGTAATCGGATGAATTGACTCTACTACTGTTGTCTCCACAGGAGTGGGATGAGTTACAACAGTAGTAGACACAGGCACAGAGTCTCTAGTGAAAACTAGTGAATCCTCTGTGTTTGTGATGGTGTCATTATGATATGCCCCAACTTGTATTCCCTCACCATCTAGATGTGGTTCCTGAGTGGTGAGCATAGTGTCATGCACTAAGTCACTTGGATCCATTGGTTCACCAAGAGAGGAAAATTCTTGGTGATCAATGCCTTGCTCCTCAATTGCTTGAGTTGCAGGCTCCAAAGAAATTTCAATGTTAGATTTTGGAAGAGAAGTGTCTTGTAGATTTGATTTTGGCAACTCCCCCGGAGAGATAGAGGGAGTTTCAAGTGTGATGTGCTCTCCACTCAGTGTAGTGCCAGCCTTATCACTCCCATGTGCTGACTCATCACAAGAAGGTGCATTAGGGAGAATGCTTGATTCTATAGATGCACCCTGTTGAGAGAGTACATCTAGTGAGCTATTTGCCCCTGATTTTACAACTTCAGCCATTTGAGTGACTGAAGAGGTGGTTTTCTTTACTTTCCTCTTCTTTGCCTTCTTTAGAGGTGACACTGGTGCCTCACTATCTAAGCCTAATTCAAAATTCAATGCTGCTTCTATTAACATTTCCAAGGGTTCAAAGGCTACCTCATTTCTCTTCTTTTTACTAACATCACCCTGTTGAGTGGATGATGCAGGTGGCTCTGTGTTTCGTACAGTGTTTGGTTGAGGGGGTTGGTTAGCAGTCCCTGGGTTAACATTTTGTTCAACTTGCTTGGGTCTAGCTAACTCAGATTTAGAGGCAAATATTGGCATGTTATGGGGGTAAGACTCAAATAACCTCTACATATGAGGGGTTATTACAAGTCTAACATCCACATCATTCCTAGTATTCAAATTACCAAAAATAAGTTTGGTCATGGACCTAGGGTAGCCTATTCTAGTTTTATCTAAACTAGGTAAATCAGCCAAATTCTTATCTAAATAATTAAGTACAGACTGAATGAATATGTGAAAGAAAATATCATTACCTCTCTTGGTTGTGTTCTTACCAAGTTTTCAATTGAGCTCCTGCATTATGAGCTTTCCAACATCTATCTTTCTGTCAAAGGCCAATAAGTACCCTATCTGTTGAACAGGTGCACTCAATTGGTCATAGGTGGATTTCCTTCCACTGAAAATGTGCAGGAGTGTGGCAAACACATAGCCCTACTCTTTCCTCAGATGCGCCCTTTTCAGGTTTCCAACCTTGATGGTGTCTGAGTACCTTATTACGTCAAAGAACTCCACTAGTTGACCATCTGTTACAAGACCATTATATTCATTCTGGTGAAGATCCAAGGCCTTGCTCATGTCCTCAGAGGTGATGTTGAACTCTTTACCCAGAACCTTGCAGTTTATAACATAGCCCAGACTGCCGTCTCCAAGAGCAACAGTTTCAGTAATTGCAGTGCTCCAAAACTATTCTAGAATGTCTAGATATAGAGTTGGGTTTGCTGTAAGTGCTCCTTTGATATATGATTTAGACATCCATTTCACAAAGCACTTGTAGTTAGCATTTGGGGCTTCGACATCACTTAAGAGAGCGATGAAGTTGGTGTTGAATTTCACGGTTGCCATACAGAGAAAAGATAGAAGAGAATGAAGTTTGAAGAAGAAATTTAGCTTTTGAAGTTAGGGTTTTCAGAGGTTTTGGAATTTTAAATGCTTGAGAAATCGAATGAAATGAATAGAATAGATGTAGAATTGTATAAGTATGAAGTACTTGAATTGTCGATTAGATATATGTTTGGTATCGACAAGTCAGGCATTCGAGAAGTAGAAATCAACTATTCGATAAGTCAAGAAAGGCTTAATCGATATCTCAAGCAATTTGTAACTTACAGCTGGCAGTTATCTAACTTAGAAATGATTCTAAATTAAATAAAATATGTTTTTATGAATGATTTAAAATTCTGAATAAAAAATCCAAAAACGGTTAAAATTCAGCGAGAATTCAGCCTTTTCAAATGATTCGAGAACTTAAATATATTATTCGAGAACTCAGTCATTAGAGAACTCAATTACCATATTCGAGAAGTCAATCGTACCTCTATTCGATATCTCTAAAAGGCTCTATTCAAGAAGTCGAATAGTGAAACATTAGAGAAGTCTGACTTATCGAAATATTCCTTTCACTCATAAAAATTCAATTTTTACTATCCTTTAAAATTTACCAGACATATTCAATGAAGAATATTCTAACAAATTAAATATTGATTTTCTCAAAATTTCATAGAAATTTCAAGTTGACATAATATGATTTTTCAACATATGCAACAGATTTGAAATATTTATAAATCATATTTCAGCCAACACTTACTTCAAAAAATATTGAGAATTTAGATAAAGTAAGTGTTTACTGCTGCAACAATCTAGTTGATATTTTCACTTTGCCAGATTCTAAAGAATTCAGCATTCCAATCTCACTAACCAACCTTGTGAAGGTGGCTTCATCCAATGGCTTAGTGAATATATCAGAAAATTGTTTATCTATGGGAACATAATGTAACTCAATGGTTCCATTAGTTGCATGTTCCCTAATGAAGTGATATCTGATGTCAATGTGCTTTGTTCTAGAATGATTGATAGGATTGGTAACTATAGAGATTGCACTTGTGTTGTCACACATGATTGGAATTATTTCCAACACAAGTCCATAATCTCTAAGTTGATTTCTAATCCAAAGCACACTACTAGAAAAACTGCCTTAGACATCGCTTATTAGCTGATGTCTTTTAAAAATCCAAGCGATGTCTTCGCATGCGATGTGAAAAGTAGGGGCCTTAGACATCGCTTTTTAGCCGATGTCTATAAGTCTTTAAGACATCATTTCCTTAGACAATCTGATGTACTTTCCTTCAATTTATATCTTCACTATGATTTCAGTTTTGCAATAATATGGCATCTATATCATTTTGAACATATCACATATACAATAAAATGAGACATTAACATCGAGTATTTCTTTAAACTGATGTACAGCTTACCATTTTACATCAGTCGTGTATTAGAAGCGATGTGGTATTTCTATTTTAACATCGGTTTCTATTAACTTGTGATGTCTATTAGATACTGTAACATCGATTCTATTATCTAGTGATGTCTATTATATACTTCAACATCAGTTCTTTACTAGGTGACTGATATGTTTGTTTGCTTGTGACATCAGTCTATTAATTTTTATGTAAAAATGTCATCTTTGTTTATATTTTTACATCAGTTCTTTTGTTTGTAAAGTGATGTTAGTTTTCTTTTTGTAATTCATGAATCCCCTATTTCAATGAAATGCCCAAAAAATAATCATTCATCCAAAAACTAAACATTCATCCAAAAATTATACATATAGAAATTATTATGGTACATGAATTAAATTAGAGCAGTTGGGGTGTTCCATAGCATTGCAAAACAGGCAGGTAGTCGAATTCAAAAACATTTGGTTAACATGATGATAATAGTTTGATCGAAAAGCAATTAAAAAAATATGTATATACCTGGTGTAGAATAGGGAAATTGGGATGGGTAGCGAGGCCAAGAGAAGGAGAATTAGGGTGGGGGGATTGGGTTTGGGCGGCTAGAGAAGTAGCAGCACATAAACTCCTCCTGATTGGCGCCCATGACTTGAGATTGAACAAACTACTAGTTGCTGTTGGAGGCCTGGGCCTTGGCCTTGTAAAAATTAAGGAAAAAGAAGAACAAGGTGTCTTGCTAAATGCTCCGCCTATTGAACTCATCATCATCGCCCCTGTCTTAGCACACCATATACCCATATTCTAGTAGACTATTACAAAGAAAGAAAGTAAATGAAGAAATTGAAAGGTGTAATCCGAGATTGAAGGTGTAATTGAACAAAACGAACTTCTAGGGTTTGGGCTCAGTAGCGAGATTGAAGAAACGAGAGATAGTGTTTTACTGTTTTTGAAAAGAGGGAGAGAGTATGTTTTGTTTTGATTGAATTAAGAGAGTAGGCGTAATTATATTTTGTTTTTGTTTTTTATTATTTTAAATTTGGGGAAAGGGACAGAGCGGGAGGGGGAAATATGTAAAGGGGGAAATTGAACTAAAAGTGAAAATTTTGGTTAAAGGCGGGGAGAAAAGGGAGGGGTAGGTAGTTTCATTTTTTTTTTAAAAAAAGGCTTAGACATCGCTTTACATATTAACTGATGCATAGGTATTAAAAAGACAAGGGGTAGGTAGATGCTTTTAACATCAGTGGTTTTTCAAACTGATGTCTAATGCTATTTTTCTAGTAGTGGCACTTGAGCACATCAACTTCCAGCAGCTATGTATTCGGCCTCAACTGTAGAAGTTGACACGAATTGTTGTTTCTTGCTTTACCAAAAGACTAACCATTGTCCAAGGAACTGGTAGCTTCCTGAGGTGCTTTTCCTGTCTACTCTGCATCCAGCATAATCAGCATCAGAATAACCAACCAGATTGAACCCCGTGTCCTTAGGATACCATAAACCCAAGTTAGGAGTGCCCTTTAGATATCTAAAGATCCTCTTTATAGCAATCAAATGTGACTCTTTTGAATTTGATTGAAACCTTGCACACAGACATGTAGCAAACATGATGTCTGGCCTACTTGCAGTGAGATAGAGTAGAGAACCAACCATGCCTCTGTTGACTGAGATATCTACCTTCTTGCCTTTAGCATCTTCATCCAATTTGGTGGCAGTAGCCATGGGTGTCTTTGTAGGTGAGCAATCTTCTAAATCAAACTTCTTCAACAAATCCTTGATGTACTTGGTTTGATTGATGAAGATACTATCCTTCCTCTGACTAACTTACAATCCAAGAAAGAATGTTAACTCTCCCATCATACTCATCTCATATCTGCTTTGCATGAGCTTAGAGAATTTCTCACACAGTTTCTCATTAGTAGAGCCAAATATGATATCATCCACATAGATCTGTACTAGGATAATATCGACACCATGCTTCTTGTAAAACAGTGTCTTGTCCAATGTGCCCCTAGTGAATTGATTTTCAAGAAGAAATTGTGATAAAGTATCATACCATGCCCTTGGAGCTTGCTTAAGCCCATACAATGCCTTAAGCAATCTATAGACAAATTATGGGAAATGTGGATCCTCAAAGCCAGGTGGTTGTTGCACATAAACTTCTTCTTCCAACTCTCCATTCAGAAATGCACTCTTGACATCCATTTGATAGACTTCCAAACATATTCTGAATTGTCTTTCAACACAAAGCATTTGCTTCAAAAAGTATGAACATACTTTAGAGTAGGCTTCTTTCCAGTCATCAAATTGTAAGGTGTCTTTTCAGTATTTTTGTTGATGAGGGTTCTATTTTGGATATAGCATGTAGTGCTCACAGCCTCAGCCCAAAAACATGTAGGCACCTTTGCATCAAGCAACATTGTTCTAGCAGCCACAATTAGAGTTCTATTCTTTCTCTCAACTACTCCATTTTGTTGTGGAGTCCTTGGAGCTGAGAATTGTTGAGAAATGCCATTCTCTTTGCAAAATGCTTCAAGTAAGGCATTTCTGAACTCTGTTCCATTATCACTTCTCAATGCAATCACACTTGCATTGTTGGCCTTTGCTTCCTTATCAACTTTTTTTATGTGCTCAATGATTCCACCCATGTATACCTTGTGTAGTCATCAACCATCACCAGGGCATACTTCTTTCTTGAGAGTGACATAATATTGACATGCCCAAACAAATCCATATGAATTAATTACAGGGGCTTGGTGATTGATGTCACTGTCTTTGACTTGTGGCTTAACCTTTTCATTTTTCCCTTTTGACAAGCCTCACACACTCCTTCTTGACAGAATTCAAGTGTGGGCATGCCTCTTACTAACTCTCTTTTGACCAGGGAATTAATGGCCTTGAAGTTCAAGTGTGATAGCTTCTTGTGCCATAGCCAACAATCTTTGTTTGAGGCCTTTGAATAAAAGCAACAAATCTTATCCTTGATTGCAGATTCCATATTGGCCACAAACAGGCTTCCCTTCCTTACTCCAGATAGAGCAAAGTCACTAGTCTTCTTGTGGGTGATCAAACATTCATCTTTGTCAAAATTCACCTTGAATCCTCTATCAGTAAACTGACCAACACTTAGCAGATTATGCTTGAGTCCCTTGACTAGTGCTACATCTTCAATGATGACATTTCCAACTTTCAACTTTCCATATCCCAATGTGTCACCCATGCTGTCATCTCCAAAAGCAACCATTGGGCCAGCCTTCTCCTCATATTGTGATAGCATGGCCATATCGCCAGTCATATGGTTTGAGCATCCACTGTCCAAAATCCACATGACTTTCTTTTCTTGTTCTTTGCCCTGCAAACACAAAGGTATTACTTCTCCTTTGGTACCCAAACAAGTTTGGGTCCACATGACTTGGAAACAGATTTATCAAAAACAGCATGCTTATTCACTTTCTTAGGACTAGTCTTCTTGTCATTGTTAAAAGTCTTAGAAATGAGTTCTCAGACTTAGGTGATAGAGGTACCTTCCTAGCTCTAGGAGGACTTGAAGACTCTGGTCTTGTGTAGTGTGTGTGAATTTTGTGACTGATGTAACCTTCCATGAATTGTCTTCTCAAATTAAAACAGCTAGTCATGGTATTCATATTGCATGGCATACAGTCAAGTTTATCACAAAAAGGTGAATCTCTATGTCTTAAAGGAACAGGGCAATCATAGAATGGATTAGTACACTACCAGTTGGTTTCTTGCATGCATGTGTTAAGTGATTAGTACTAAAACAGTTTTGACAAACTTTCCTAGGGGCATTTGGTACATAAGCATAATTGGTATTCTTGTTTATCCCTAGCTTGCTATTCCTATTTTGTTTCTTATTAGCCACTTTCTTTTCAGATTCATTATTCCCAACTGAAACAAACTTCATAAACTTCTTAGGTCTAGGTCTACCACCTACTGGCTCCTTGGTTTTTGACTTGACACTCTCACTCTTAGAGGATGCTGGTTGTTCACTAGACTGTGCCTCATCCTCATCATTCAATATTTGTTTAATGAGTAAGGCATCCTCATCAATTTCAAAAGTTGGTTCTTTAAAAATTGGAGACTCGGTCTTTTTCAAAATGTGAGGCACTTCCTCCTGAACAACTATGTCATCTTCAATGATAGCATATCATTTCCTCTTTTTATGAGTGCCATAGTCAAGTCCAATGGCATCCTTAGGTTTGGCTTGGTTTCTCTCATGGTAGGACTGCAATAGACTAGACGAGTTCTTAAAGGTTTTCAGTTTGAATTCATTTTCAGCTAGTTCATCCATAAGATCCTTCTCAACCTGATTAGCACATAGAACCTTATTCTGTAGATATTCAACTTCTTTCTTAAGGTTATCTACTTGCATAGCAGTTAGCTCAAGTTCCTAATTCTTCTTGTTTAACAATTCATTTCTAGTAGACAGTTTAGCAATCTCTTCATTAGCAACAGTCATACTAGTATGAATATTAAACATTTCAATAGACAGTTGTTCAACCATGCATTTATATTCATAAACAGACATATCTATGGTAGTGAGAGATGGTACCTGAGAGTCAGATAGAGATTGTTCATCCTTGGAATAAGCCATCAAGGCATAGTTGCAAAATTCTTGCTCTTCTCCATCACTATCCGAGTCATCCAAACACTTCCCTTCAACTATGTAGGCATTGCCTTGTGTTTGCTTTTTCAGAAGGGCCTCATACACTACACCATAAAAGGCCTACGACAACACCAAAAAAGTGTTGGCATAGGCCCGAAATATGTTGCTGTAGGGCCAAAAAACCCCTAAGGCAACATTTTGCTGATGTTGCCATTTTTGCCGTTGCCTTTGGGGGTCAATGGCAACATTCTTATTCTCTATGACAACATCAGTTTTAATGTTGGCATAGACTTCTTTTAGCAACATTACTAGTAGTCTTTAGTAACATAATATTAGTTTGCCTTTGTGTAATATTTTTAAAAAAATAGTGGATCCCACCAGTGGACCCCACAGTTGGGCCCACTTTTAGGACCCACAGTGGGGCCCACTTTTTGGGACCCATAGTGGGGCCCACTTTTTGGGACCCATAGTGGGGCCCACTTTTGGGGCCCACTGTGGGACCCACTTTTATGGCAACACAAATTTTAGCCTATAGCAACATTTTCTAGTAACTTTTGTTAACATTAATTTTCCTTTTGCCAACATTTTATACCATCAATGGAAACACTTTTCTATTTCCACCAGAAAATCAAATATATTAAAATATGCATTCACAAAATACCAAATCAATACAACCAACAATCAGAATAATCCATACTACATAATCTAGATTCACTACAATCACGACCAACAACATAAAAAGTTACTAGAGCCAAGGAACTAGTAATGTATCAGAAGGATGCCCATCCTGGTTCCGTTACTAGAGTCTCTGGCAGAGTGACAACTGAACTTGATTGGAAGACACCAAAATTCTCCAGGAACAAACTGATCAGGTCACCAGCAGCATAAGAAACGCTTGAGACCATCACCGCAGTAACAACATAGTACGCAATAGTTTTTACATACGATCTTGGTGCCCTCTTAACATAAGCCTTTCCAGCAGCAAGTATAATGATGCCCAACAGTGCAACTGCTGCAACAGCTAGAAGCTTGAGGTCCCAGTCATCACTCTTTTGGAAAGAGAAGCCGTAGACAACAGCAGGTAATAAGCCAAATGTAATGTATGATAAAATAGCCAAGACTGCATGAAGCAGAAAGTTTCTTCTTTGGCCCAGTAGTTCATGGTACCGGTCTATTTGCTCAGCTGATTGATCGGATGCCTTAGCCTTCTGATCATTTTTCAGTTCCAAAAGCTATAAAGGATAACATTTTCGTTAATGCAGAGTATCTGACTACATGCATAACAAGACTGTGACGCTGACTGATTCCCTAAAAGGTTAACTATACAAAAAACTATACTTTCTAATTACGATATTACATAGACATAAAATCAGATATTTGCTGAAAAGTTCACGTCTAACTTCTTAGCTACTCAACATTTTCTTATTTTCTTGATAGTCATTAATGAAAAGGATGCATTTTCTCAATTCCTATATAGACTTATCGGTATTGTAGAAATTATATGAAAGATACATAGATAATGTTCTGAATCATATAGTACTACTACTTGCAGGATATTAAATTATTAGTCTACTCAAATTGAATAACAACTTGAACTGTTAGGATTATCAAATTAACAATATATATCTGCTAGCATTACTTTTGCATTTAGTTATTCTTCAATAAAACATTTACTCACGTTGTGACCAATGATGAATAGTCCTCCGATAACATTAGCCAGTCCCAAAGCGAAAACATTCATTGCAATAAAAGACATATTAGTACCTTTCTGATTTCGACACCCGCTTAAGTATATTCAACCCTAAAAATTTAAGAATTATGAAGTACTAAATGTGCAAAAACCTTGAAGCAATTCATGTATGTAAGGTGGTGTTTTTACATTGCAAGATTTTGCTAGCATTTCTGACTAACAAATACAGACAAAACATTTACTGGAACATATCATAAGCTAAATATAATCACTATAAATAACAATAAAACGAGTTATAGTAGTTACAATGATGATACCAGTTCTTACTAGAACAGAGTAATTACAATCGCAATGCATAACATACAGTAAAAGCAGGACTATAATTAAACTAATAGTAGTAATTTAATATCAACGACATTTCTCGATAAACAACAGAGAAACAGAAGCAGTCCTTGTTTCCAGAAGGACTTCTCATTGATTTTCTATTTCACCTAAGTATATTAATGAATATACACTTTAATACAACAGTGTTCACTAATCTACCTTTTGCATCAGGACTCCACTGTTTTCAGTTACGTAAGGGATATATCTTCTATAAAGCATTTCAACGGACCACCGGTGGCAGAAAGCTTTCCTGGACTGACTTACTCTCACCAAGTATTCACATCACCACAAATCAATCCACAAAGTCAATCAAGTTCACTTGAAAGGTTTGGCTGTTGCATTTCTATTTTTGGATTCAGTTTTAGAACTTTACATGATTTAATGTTTGAAAAATTACAGGCCTCAATACCATCATCTATCCAGCGAATATTTTAAGCAGAATGGAGACAAAACTGATGATATTGCTCCTTTAGTATATACACATGGGAAATCAAATACCGATTTCATCTATCAAGTGAACTCTCAAGAAGTAGGTCATAGTAGTAACAATTGTGCACAAGGAGAAGGTGGAATTACCTCTGAGTCAGCTGATAAGTACTGGGAACATCTCTTGAAGGTGCTTTGTGATGATGCAGAACATGTAACCGAAACCGAATCAAGTCTGAAGCAATCTGATATTTTTTTTAAAGACTTTGCAGAATGCATCAACTACAATTCTATGAATGGTGAACATAATAATGGCCATGTAAGGACCGAGGTAATGTTCTAACTTCTACTTTATATAACTGAAGTAAATGAGAATGTAAATATTAATTTCTTATCCAGTAAAATGGTTGTAGATATCTTGGTAATGAATATATGATTATATGGAAGTTTCAGAATGTACTAGTTTGGCAAACAGTTAAATATTTTTCTACCTTTCAGCAGCTGCAAGTATCTGCACAGCATCCTCAGCTTCATACATGTGGTGGGGAACCAGGAGTTGTTTCAACTGAACAGAAAACCGTGGTGAAAGATTCCAAGGTATGATACATAACTTACATATTATATCAAAGATAGTATAGCCAAAATGATCAACTGCAGATACTAAACTAGTAAACTATAGAATTAATGAGTAATGATTTGAAATTTTATTCCTATTTATCAGTGCACATTTACAATTTTAAGCTAATATTGTTCTTCTTAATTGTTCTCAGACCTAAATCTTCCCCTCTCCCCCCTTCCTTGTGCTTTTATTGTTTTTCTAGTCATCTAAATATGGAATACTCTATGACCTGATGGTACATCATGCTTGTAATTTTTATTTATATAATTCTAACGAATCTTTAATAAAGAGGTATTGGCTAGCAATTAAAATCTGATTTTCATATTCCTAATTGGTTTGGATCTTACTGTAGTTTTTTACCTTAATCCTTGCTTTTTAACTTAGATAGCAGATTAATTTCTTATCTTTTTTGTCAGAATCCACAATTTTCAAAATGCTGTAGCAATTTTTGGGTGAGAATATCATAGCAAACCACTTACTATTATTAGGCAGTATCATGTGGTGGTGGGAAAGGCACCTTAACAGTGTCAGATTGTGCATATAAGTCCCGCTTGTACAGCAGGCAATAGAGGCATTGTATTCGGAAAAGATGCGATTTAAGGAAGATATAAAAGAATGAAGTACTTTAAATTACTTCATTATAAACAAATTAAGCATGCATAACAATTAACCTTAATTTAAGGAAGATATAAAAGAATGAAGTGCCTTAAACACGAAGCCCCAAATTCAACAAGATGGAAACCATAATTTTGAAGCCCCAAATTAAACCGGACCCAGTTGAAGGATTAAATTAAACCAAATTGAATCCCTAATTTCGAGTTCAGCCGTGACACAACAAAAGTACAAATCAAAATCAACCCTAATTTTTGCTACAAATCGAATTGAAATAGTTATATGTATAGATTATATGTATAATTGAATTTTAAAGAAGCATTCAAATCGAAATTGAGAGTATGTATGCATATGTGTGTATAGATTATATGTGTGTATATAGATTAGAAGTTATGGAGTGTGTGTTTGTGATAGTGGGAGAGAAAGAGAGAGAGGCGGGGAAGAGCTACCAGAGAGAGGCGGGGAAGAGCTACCAGAGAGAGCGGAGTGAAATGAGCGGACTGAAATGAAAAAATAAAGTCGAGGGAGGCTTAAAGAAAGAGAGTGTTTGGGGGGAGACTGTCCAAAAAAAATTGGATCGGGCGGTATATTTGCCGCTCATCCTATTTTCAATTATTTTTGTGTAAATTTGATTTCATAAATAATATTATTTACTTTAAATTTATAACTTTTTTTATAATTATACCTATTTATCTCAAATACTTGTTTTAATCCTTTTAATTAATTATTCACTTGTTTAGCATAATCTTGATTTCTATAAAAAAACTTCTTTATTATTTTATCAAAATTAATTAGTTTTCATGTCAAATAAAAATGAAAAATTTTATTTTAAGTTAAAAAGCTAAAATAGTTTTGCGTATTAGAAAATCGTGACAACATACTATAATTTTACATTAATATATTTATCAATTACAAATAATAAAATATAAAAATAAATTCTGATTAAAATTTAATCAATTTTCTAACTCTTGGTCCAATAAAAAATTTGATTAGTTTAAGTAAGAACACGAAAATTTAAGTAAAAATTTGGTCCAATTAATCCTGAGAATTTTATATACGAATTTTTTTTATTTCTTGATATGTTAAAATATATTTAGAAAAAAAATATTTTAAAATTTTTGTTTAATAATATTTAATAAATATAAAAATAAAATTACACATCTTAAAATGTTTTAACATTTTTAGTGAAATATTCACTCTCTAATGGAATATTCTAGATTTTTCAAAAAAAGTAATTTTCATGTGAAAAAAAGTTAATTTTTTTATTTTTAGTAGAAAGTATAAAATTTTGTTCATTGCAAAATTATGGCAACACAATTTCATACCTACGGCAACATGCAAACACTTTTGTTCTATGCTAACATATTTTTGCTATCTAAGGCAACATTAAAATGATAATGTTGTAATAGCCAAAACCATGCATGCCAAAGGCAACATATGCAAAGGCAACATAGACTCTAAATGTGGTCGTAGGCCTTTTATGGTGTAGTGATACTTAGCTTCAAGCTCTGGAAACTCTTATCCATCTTTTTAGGCTTCTTGCATTCACTGGCAAAATGCCCTAGGTCATTGCATCTATAACACCTTACAGATGACCTATCCACATGGCTGGTTTTGAATTTATTCTTGTTTGCTTTCATAGGTGTCTTGCTCTTGTTGAATGAATGGTTTTGGGGTCTAGGTTTGAAGGGTTAGTTCCTCTTGAATCTGATGTTTGGAAATTTTCTAGCCATGAATGCATCTGAAGTGTTTAATATACACATCTAGCTCTTCAAGAGTATAGAACTCTTCTTCTTCGGGAGTCCTTAAGAGATTCTCAGTATCTGGACACTGATGTGATAAACGGCCACTTAGATGCTAGGAAATTTCATTGCTCATCTATTATTAGCTAAAATTTCTATGTTGCATGTTACATTATATGGATGTGCTAACTGGTCTCTATATGGTGCACTACACTATCTTACGTGTTAACAATTGCATTATGTGTAACAAAGTTATGTGTTGGTAAGTGTGAAATAATTCACAGTTGGCATATAGATTACTAAATCATATTTTGACTTTCAAGGCATCTCACATCTTTCTAAAACTGTCAATCTCACATCAATCATTTGTACTAACATTAAATGTGATAGGTCCATTATTCATCATATTTTTAATACCTATTTTATGTCTGTTTTCGTAATTTTATTAATTAATAAATTGTTTTATTTTATTTTGTAGAAAAATAAATAAAAACAGATTTCTAGCAGGAAAAGGTGCAAAAAGGGAAAGGAGGTGGAAAATACTTGAAGTCAAAGAAATTGGAGGAAAAATCAAATACTTATTGGAGAAGAAAAGGAAATTGAAGAAATTATATTCAATATCAAATTTGTAATCGAAGACCCAAGTCCAATATTTTTCCCTATATATATGGAACTCCTTTCTTGTATTTGAGACACCAATTTAGACACCAATTTTAGACCCCATAATTTAGGAGTAGGAGTAGATTAATTATTCTCTATGTTCAAACACTTTTTATTTTGTTTTCGATATTAATTGAGCACTTTCGTTCGTTAGTTATTTCGGCCTTATTTGTTTCAATTGCTTCGCAGCTTAATTGTGCAGGACGTACTTAAATTGTTTTGAAAGTTTGTTTTGTCCGAGGTTTGTTTGTTATGTCTTAGATTTTATGTTAAGGTCAACCATATTATACTTATTCATTCATCTTATTTACGTACCATAATTGGAAGTTTTAATTCATGCTTGTAATGTTTAATTGTTTTGTTAGTTTCAATAATTATGTCTAGGTAATTTTATTGTCCTAGGATGAAGATGAAGTTGATTTAATTACTCTTGATTTATTCTCGTTCCTATTAATTGATTCTCATAATTTTTCTTGGTGCTTAATTGATCGATTGACAAAGTGATTTTGATATATTATTGTTACTGGATTTGTTTTTCATAGCCTATGCTTGCTCTTTGAAGTTTTGATAGGTTATTGTTAGATAACAAGTTTCATAGTATATGCTTGTCTCGTTAATTGATATATCTTATTTGTGAAGGAAAGAGGATTGATTTTAGGGCGAGTTGATATTAATTGTGATTGATTGATGGATTCTGATTCCTAGGTTTTCCATATTATTTGATAATCTTTGTTAATTAGGTTAATTAAAACTCATCTCAAACCTATTTGTCTAGTTCGCCTGAGTTAATTATTAGGGTTTTGAAAGTTCATAGTCTCTGAGGATCGATCTGTGATTGCTACAACTAAACACTGTGCGCTTGCAGTTATTGAAATTTTTGGAAGCGCTTTTCGGTATTCCGTATCACCTCTCTCTATTTTTCTTTTCTCATTATTAAAAAAACCCAAAAAAAATTTAATATTCAAAAAAACCCAAAAATATTAGTTAGTTAATTTTTTGTTAAAAAGCAATTTGTTGCATCATTCATTCTCTCACATAGGATCACATCATCTAGATTTCTTATTTGTATTTTTTTTATTTCACACGTAGTGTAGTGCATCCATAAGTGTTTATTTTCTTATTCTTTGTATGTTGCATCATTCAATCAATCTTAAGGGTGCCACCCAATTACAAGATAAGGTGAGGGATTTCATCACCCTTTCCTTGGCCCACAAATCACTAATTCGTTCATCTTGCATACCCTTTCCTTAATAAAATTAAGTAGACGTTGGCCCTAGAATCTCACGCTCAATTAGGAAGAGAATCTGGGAGGAACGAATCACTAAGTATTCTTTCGTTTGGTGTCTAGGCAAGCGTGACGCTTACCTGGCTAATTTGGATTGGTGTCTAGAAAGGTGTTTAGCCTCTTGGCAATGCTTGCACCTGCCTGGCCAGTCAGGACGAATGCTTTTTGAGTTGTGACTTTTAGTAGTATCTTATTGTTAGGAGCAAGGTCTAGATTTTTCTTAGGATAATATAGATTTTTCTTTTTAATTTTCCATATTTTTTTTAGGTGTTTACTTATAGCTCTTGTCTGCTACGTGCTTATTTGATTACTTCTCTTGTATGCAAAGTGCTTGGGTTCGAGACACTACATCTAGATTAGTAAGACAAACCAATCTGTCATCTCCTAAAGTAGTAAGGCAACTTGAGTTTTCTTCACCCACTAGAATTGAGCCAAAGGAATTAGAAGTTCAACCCGTAGTCATGGTTGTTTCACTCAAAGACCGTTGTTACCCCTCTCGTACCGCTCAACCCTCATGCATAGTCTTACCCGCAGTAACCGCGAATAATTTTGAAATCAAACATCACAACATTAGCATGTTACCTAGGTTTGCTGGGGTAGAGGGAGATGATCCATATCTTTTCATTCGAGAGTTTGAAGAAGTGTGTGCTTTACAAAAACTTCAACAATTAAGTGAGGATTCTATTAGACTCAGGCTTATTAACTTTGCTTTAAAAGAAGATGCTAAACAGTGGTTATATAGTCTACCCATTAATTCTATTTCCACATGGGAGGGATTTGTTACTATCTTTCTTAAAAAATATTTTCCAAACCATAAGGCAAACAGACTTAGGAATGAAATCAACCAATTTCAACAAAATCGGAATGAGTCTTTTTGGAAATATTTTGATAGATTTAAAAAGTTGTTGTCTAAATGTCCTCAACATGGTATAGAAAAATGGAGACTTTGCAAAATTCTTTATGAAGCCTTAGATAGCCAAACCACTGCTTTGTTAGAGTCTATGTGCAATGGTAAGTTTATGGATAAAAATGAGGATGAAGCTTGGCAATTTTTTGAGGAGTTAGCTGAAAGAACAATGTTGTGGGAGTCAACTAGGGAACCTAATCAGGAAGCTGAAAAATCTAACTCATCTAAGGGCTTACACACAATTGGTAATTCTATTGCAACCGAAGCTAAGTTAGCTACAATCACTAGACGTCTAGAAGCCTTAGAAACCAACAATGTGTCATCTCAAATGTCTCTCTGTGCAAACTGTAGTTCTCCTAATCATATGGTAGAGAATTGCCCTGAAATTGAACAAGTCAATGCCATGTTTCAACCTAGAGTTAGGAATGATCCTTATGCACCCACATACAATCCTGGTTGGAAGAATCATCCAAATTTCTCATGGAACCAAGGTCAATACAATCAATATAATCAAAATCCTCAACCTGCTTTTCAAAAGCCCAATCCTGTTCCATACCCAACTCAAAATCCTAATTCATATCCTCCTCAAAATCTTGGTCATTATCCAAACTCAGTCCCCATAAATCCTCCTGGTTTTAGTGAATCTGATAAGAAACTGAATTCTTTAGAAAAGAGTATTGAGGCGTTATTAAAATCTTAAGCTAATTTAACTCAATCTCAACAATCTTTCATGCAAACCATGACCCAAGATAGGCAAATATTAAATTCCAACACTCAAACCATATCTAAGCTAGAGGTCCAAGTCAGTCAATTGGCAAACACAATCAGTGAGAGAGAGAAAAATCGATTTCCTAGTCAACCCGAGACTAATCCTAAATTTCATCCTAATCAAAAGTCTCATGAAAATGTGAATTCTGTTATCTCTCTAAGGTCTGGTAATCAATTCAACAATCATGCTGGTGTCAATACTCAAGAAGAAGATAAGCTAACATCTGAACCAAATCCTTTGCTCTTGAATCCTAGTCTTAAGCAATCTTCAAATCCCGAGAATTCTGAAGTAGATAAATCTGATGTGTCATCACCCTCTGATGAACCACCTTCGAAATCCCATTCTGATGTGTCTAATGAAAAAGTCTTTAAGCCAAAAGCCCCGTTTCCTCAAAGACTTACTTCAAACAAACAATCTGCTCAGTTAGACAAGATTTTGGAAGTCTTTAAGCAAGTCAAGATTAACATTCCTCTTTTAGATGCGATTCAACAAGTTCCCTCTTATGCTAAGTGTCTAAAAGATTTGTGTACTCATAAAAGAACCACTCATGTTCCTAAGAAAGCTTTCTTAACATCTCATGTTAGTTCAATTTCGTCAAATCAAATCCCTGTGAAGTATAAGAATCCTGGTTGTCCTACCATCTCTTGTGTCATAGGTGATACTTTTATTGATAAAGCTTTACTCGATCTAGGAGCTAGTGTGAATCTTCTTCCATTATCTGTCTATCAAGCCTTGGGTTTAGGTGAACTTAATAAGACTAGTGTCACTCTTCAGTTAGCTGATCGTTCTGTTAAAACTCCAACGGGTATAGTGGAAGATGTGTTGATTAAGGTTGGTGATTTTGTCTTTCCCGTCGATTTTGTTGTTCTAGAAACCGAACCAGTCAAAAATCTCAAAAATCAAATTCCCATCATTTTAGGAAGGCCTTTTCTTGCCACTTCGAACGCTTTGATTAATTGTAGGAATGGTTCGATGAAACTCACTTTTGGCAACATGACGATAGATCTTAATGTCTTTAATGTAGGAAATCAACCTAATGAGCTTTTTGAACAACCTGTAGGAGTTAATTTGATAGATGAGGTTGTTTCATGGTCAAATCTTGAGGATAGTTCAATTGAGCCTTTTCTTGAGAAAGATGTTATGTTAGAGTATGAGAGTAATAAAGAAATTCATGAGGTTTATAGAAGTTTTACTTCTGATCCAATGTTAGATGAATTGAATGCTATCTGTTCTAAGCATGAAACCCAACTTAAGGATATTTCTTTTAATCCTAAGTCCATTGTTAAGACTTCTGTAGGTGAGCCACCCACATTCGTTCCTAATCCATCTATTTCCACTCTTGATCAGTCTTTGGTAGTTGATAATGAAACTCATCATGTTCTTTCTAGTGACTTAGTTCATGACCAAAAATTTCAAGTAATTAATTTGCTTAAACAACATAAAGAAGCGTCTAATTGGTCTATGAATGATGTTAGGTGTATGAGTTTTATTTTGGTGAGTGATCTTATTTCTCTAGTGGATAATGATGTTTTTGTGGGTGAGTTTCACATGTTTAATGATTGTGTTACATGTGTTGTTTTTCCTCGATCTGGTATTGGTTAGTATATCATTTTCTTAATGTGTCTCCCATATAGTCAAGTTTAGGTATGGGGGAGTGTGTGGGTGTTTGAGTGAGTTTTTGTGTTGTGTGTTTTTATGTGTGTGTTTTATAGGTGGTAATGTATCTCCGTCATCCTTTATCAGGTATTCTCGTCCTTTTACTTTGTCATTTTTTTCTCATTTGCATACATTGAGGACAATGCATGATTTAGGTATGGGGGAGGGATTTAGTAGTATTATTAAAAAAAATCCAAAAAAATTGAAAAAATGATAAAAAAAACAAAAAATAATTCTAGCCTTGTGAAATGATTACTTGTTAAAAGTTGGCTTGATGCACCCTTACATGCTATAATACTCTTGTGTTTATGATGCTTTTAACTGAGAAGTGATATGCTGCTAAGTTTTTGTGTACACACATCCACTAGCGAGTTGAAACTAGTAGACTTATTGAATGTTGTAAGTAATTAAAAGGACATGAATATGTGCAAGAAGATTTGGTTTCCATGCTTTGAGTATAAGTAGGTGCATTAAAGAGACTTTTGTTTGGGATTGATTATGTTTTACCACCAAGTGAGATTTTGAGCCTATATGCATATCTTTTGCATTTTATATTCGTTTGCTTGAGTGTCCACATGTTATTTGCATTGCTAGCACTTGTTTGAGACCTTTCTTGAAATGCATGATATTATTTGATGATAAGATGATAAAGGCATTTAGGAATAACCAATTATTATCCAAATTACCACACCCTTTATATATGATCAATTAGTTACCCTTTGAGCTTAATCCTATTTTTTCGATGACATACCACATTACTTGCCTAGACCTTTTTCTTGTGTAGCCTAACATATACTTGATCCCAATTTGTCAAAGGCTAGTAGGAAGTTGAGGGAGTAATAAGGTGTGTGAGATAGGGTTTACTTTTGTTCATTACTTTTGGGGAAATATTGGGTTTTGTTGCTTACTTGTTAGTCATTCAAGAAACTTTTGAAGGAGGATTGTTGTTGCTTATAGTATCTATCTTAGCTCTCTAAAAAAAACAAAATAAACAAAAAAAAACAAAAAAAAATAAAAAAAAAAAAGAAAGAAAAAAAGTTATCTGAGAGCATACTTATGTTTTTGTGTTTGTGTGATCCTTCTTCATTCGACTAGTCAAGCATTTTGTTGGAGAAAATTAGAAAATATGTGTGGGGAGGATGTATGGTGTTGTGTGTGATTTATAATGGTTTCTGCTAGCTTTTGACACTTCACCTTATTTGGCTTTACTTGACATACCTTGTCCCTAGCCCCATTACAACCCAAATAAAAGACCTTTTGATTATCGTCATTGATGTATGTTGTGTTAAAGTTAGATTGATACCAAATGTCAAGCATGCTTATGATTTTGTTGGAATTGAGTGATACACTTACCTTGTTCTTGAGTGAATATTCTTTTGTGAGTGAAAGGTGAGTTGTTACTTGTTTCTGCACATGTCCCAAGTTTTGACTCTAAGGTGTACTCTTGTGGGCTTATCATGGTTACCAACTTATTTTTACACTTGACGTGGACTTTTGAGGACCTATGCATATTTCTTTGAGTAGACTATGTGAATACTTGCACCATTACACACCAAGACATTGCAAATGCACTTTGATTTCTTTAGTTGATGTAGCATGAGATGACTTGTATGTGTGGTGTTGCATTGAGCAATCTTTTACATGAGCTAGATGGATTTTGTGGGTACATTCACTATAGGCCCTCACGAGACCTTACTCGTCCACTAGGGCTGCCTAGGGGTTTAAAGGGCTTGTTGCATATGCCAAATGCAACCGTGATCACCTACGGAAGTGGTATTATTTATTTATGTAGTATTTTATATTTTATTTTTCTCGAGGACGAGTAAAAGATAGGTATGGGGGCATTTGATAGGTCCATAATTCATCATATTTTTAATACCTATTTTATGTCTGTTTTCGTAATTTTATTAATTAATAAATTGTTTTATTTTGTTTTGTAGAAAAATAAATAAAAACAGATTTCTAGCAGGAAAAGGTGCAAAAAGGGAAAGGAGGTGGAAAATACTTGAAGTCAAAGAAATTGGAGGAAAAATCAAATACTTATTGGAGAAGAAAAGGAAATTGAAGAAATTATATTCAATATCAAATTTGTAATCGAAGACCCAAGTCCAATATTTTTCCCTATATATATGGAACACCTTTTTTGTATTTGAGACACCAATTTTAGACCCCATAATTTAGGAGTAGGAGGAGATTAATTATTCTCTATGTTCAAACACTTTTAATTTTGTTTTCGATATTAATTAAGCACTTTCGTTCGTTAGTTATTTCGGCCTTATTTATTTCAATTGCTTCGCAGCTTAATTGTGCAGGACGTACTTAAATTGTTTTGAAAGTTTGTTTTGTCCGAGGTTTGTTTGTTATGTCTTAGATTTTATGTTAAGGTCAACCATATTATACTTATTCATTCGTCTTATTTACGTACCATAATTGTAAGTTTTAATTCATGCTTGTAATGTTTAATTGTTTTGTTAGTTTCAATAATTATGTCTAGGTAATTTTATTGTCCTAGGATGAAGATGAAGTTGATTTAATTACTCTTGATTTATTCTCGTTCCTATTAATTGATTCTCATAATTTTTCTTGGTGCTTAATTGATCGATTGACAATGTGATTTTGATATATTATTGTTACTGGATTTTTTTTTCATAGCCTATGCTTGCTCTTTGAAGTTTTGATAGGTTATTGTTAGATAACAAGTTTCATAGTATATGCTTATCTCGTTAATTGATATATCTTATTTGTGAAGGAAAGAGGATTGATTTTAGGGCGAGTTGATATTAATTGTGATTGATTGATGGATTCCGATTCCTAGGTTTTCCATATTATTTGATAATCTTTGTTAATTAGGTTAATTAAAACTCATCTCAAACCTATTTGTCTAGTTCGCCTGAGTTAATTATTAGGGTTTTGAAAGTTCATAGTCTCTGAGGATCGATCTGTGATTGCTACAACTAAACACTGTGCGTTTGCAGTTATTTTACACATCAAAATGCATGATACAAAGACTACATAAAACCTGCATTCTTTTTCAAAAACTGCCTGACATCACTGTGGGCCTTTGTACCTGTTTGTGCTTTTTCTATAGTCCTTTGTCTGGTGTGCATGTTCCCTAAATAGTAACTGCAGTGTCCTATGTACTATTCATAGTAAAATTTATACCTTCTTTAATACATTCTTTTGTTCTCTCACTTTACCTATACTAGCTTATAACCCGTGCGATGCACGGATTTTTTTTATATATAACAAACTTTAGTTTATATTACAATTATATTTTTATATAATCATTATTTGTAATATTTTGTTTTAATTTTAATTTTAATAATTTAATATTAATTTAATTATTGATATGCATGGTTTAAAACTTACTCCCTCTGTCTCATATTACTCTTCTCCTTTCCAATGTCGGTCCTGTTCATAACATGAGACAAATTACTAATTTACGCATAATCTATAAGACCAAATATAGTCATGAGTGATCTTGTTGGATTCGTATTTATGAGTACTTTAATACAGTGAAGTTTTTATATTTAAAACTAATACGAAATTGAAGATATTAACGATCAAAAGTGTGCGTTGGCAAACGTGTCCGGCCGAAATGGGAAGAGTTTTTTGAGACGGAGGGAGTATATTATAAACTTTTGAAATAAATATGTCGTTGATAGAATTCGAACCTTGAAATTTTAGTAAATTAATTTAATTATATGATATATTTAATCATTAGATCTAATGATTTTGATTTTTTACTAAAAATCTAATTGTCATTATTCGTAGTATACGGATTTCTATTTTATTTTGTTAGTGATTAGAAGATATGATGCGAAATTTTTGGGTATATATTAAATATTGCTAGATATGATATGATTGAAGATATGATATTATTGATGTTTTTAGGTGTTCATAAAAGGTAATATCTTCAACCAAAAGTAAATGTGAAAAATGCGATAGACTAATTACCATTAATTATATTATGTTATTATTTATTTTAGGTGTTTTAATAGTATAGATATCGTATATATTTTTCTTTATAATAAAGGTTAAATAAGTAAATTCATGAAATACTAAAAAACATATACCAAAAAATAGGTACCAAAATTTTTAATGTTTCGGCTATTATATAATTAATTAATTTAAATTTAATATACTCATGTTTACTGTTGCCCAGTGATTAACAATTGTAGAAGGGGGGTTGAATACAATTGTATAAGATTTTCGACTTAAATAAACATAACACAAGTATGAATCAATAACAGCTTTATTAATTCTGATATAAAACTTTTACGAACTCTCTTAAGAAATCCTTATGTTCTTAAGAGCTGCTAGGTTACAAGATAACTTCGTGTAAGCGATTACAATCATGTAAAACCTAAAATGTGTTTATATAGCATACACAATTACACACTATCAATTACAAGATATTCTAAATCAATTACATATAACTCTGAATGCATATATTGTATGATAGCTGTCTTCCTATAATTTATGAACCGACATATCAATCTTCCTTGATCTCTGGACTGATGAGAATCTTCACGTAATCCTGATCAACTTACAATCCTAATGATAACTCAATACTGACGTTGTATTACTGATGACGTCAGCATCAGTATCTGATCAGTAATAGTCCAGACCCTGATCATCACTTGAATCAATATCTAACAATCTCCCCCAATTTGTACTTTATGAAATAAAGCACAAATTCCTTGATTCAATGATGTCAAAAACTCAAAACAAAATTTTACAAGAAATCTTTAGGCTCGGTCTCAGAAATTCTCACAAAGAAATTACATATCTACAAGAAGCTTGATAGTAACTCTTCTTCTTTTTCTCCCAGAATATGGATTAGTCTTTTCTTCAGACTCCTGAGTTCTTCATTGTTCTTATCAATCTGATAGATACCAGCCTTGAGATTTTGAATTGAGCTCCTTGGTAAGTCTAACTCTCCCAATAGTAAATATGCAAGATCTCTTCCACCAGAATTCAAAGATAACTGTTCTTGATACAGTATCACTTCTTTCACAGCTTAACCCCTTTGCATTTCTACTTCTTGTCCTTCTGAATTCAAGTACATGGGAGTGTAGTTACCATCATACCTTGATCCTCCTTCTAAATATCTGGATTCAATTGTTCTGAAGATCATGGTACACCGGTTATGATAAACACTGGCTTCTTGATCAGGAATACTTCTGTTCTCAAGTAAATAAAGAACATATTTCAATTCTTTTGTTGACTTGCACAATACTTCATGAATAAACAGCTTCTTGACACTTTTGTCTTTCATGAAATACATCAATTTCTCTACCTTCTTAGAATCCACTTTGCAAGCAATAATTGCAACAAATTCAAGTTCCCAGAGATCATCAACAGTTAGTTCATCACCAATTCTTTTAACAAGAAAATGTTGATCTATTTGAGCTGTAGACTTTAGTTCTGCATCACAAGCATCAATGTCAGAAGTAGCAATCTGAGTCATTTCAGCAACATTACTCTGTGCTTCCACAATAGATTTTCTCTTTCTAGTTCGTAGTGAATTTTCTTCTTCAACTTCTGTATTGACAGCATCTTCAGTTTCATTGAATTTGTTGTCTGGAGCCATTTCAAGAAGTAGTGGAGTTTTCTTCTTTTTATCATCAGAAACTTCTTCAATTCTAATTCCACTAGATCTCATCTGCCTTGTGCTTGCTTGTATAGGTTTCCTTCCTCTGCCTCTGTTTCTTCCTCCTCTGCCTCTTCCTCTACTTGTAGCAGGAGCTTCTTTCTGTCTATCAATTTCTTCAAGAATCTTTTTCTGTTCTTCTAAGAACTCTTGAGTACTCATGTCAGAATTTTTTTAAGAAACTGAGGCTAGTGCCTCTCTAGCATGATATTGTTGAACTTTAACCTCATTGTGATAAAAAATCTCACTTTCACCTGTCTTAGAAGTTATTTTCTTGAAGAGATGTGGAGCTTCTATTATATCAGTAATGAACAAATCTTCATATTCTTCAGGAATTGTTGGAAGTGTTTGATTTAGATCAGATGCTTGAAATTGTTCTACTGTCATGACTTGAGATTGCACCATTGTCCTCACTGTTCTCATGCCAGACTTAGAAACATGAGTTGACTGCTTGGTTTGAGTTTGAGATGTACTTCTCCTTGTCACCAAAGCAGCATCAGAGGTTTCTGCTTCATTCGCCTGAGCACCACCATCATTTCCAGAAGTATCATCATCCTTTCTTACAACTGGATTAGGTGTGCATTTTGTTTTGTTGACTACCTTCTCCCCCTTTTTGACATCAGAACCCTCTTCAATAAAGAAAGATAAGATAAGCTTGAGAGTTTCATCAATAGTATCAACTTTAGTAGACAAAGTATCAACTTTAGTCTCCACAGTGTCAATTCTTGTGGTGAAGGAAGTACTTAAACGTTCAAGCTGACGAGTAGTTGGAATCTCAACATGATCCTTGAGAAACCGAGCATGAAACTTTTCGTTGTCAGACTTGATAGTCTTGACTTCATCTTTCAATCCCTTTGCCAAAAGAGTAGTAGTCTTGAGAAGAACCTTAAGCTCAGGAGTAGACATCCTAGTAGCAATATGGCTGGAATGTAAAAGAGCATTATTAAAATTGATCTCAGCAGTAGGCGAATTCCACTCGATATCCTATTCACATCTCCTCATAGCTTGAGCATGTTCAGGAAGTTGAGGACTATATACCCCTCTGAACTCTTCTTGAGTAGTTAGAGATTTACCAACAGACTGCATATACTTACTAGAAGATCCATGAGCAGATCCTAGACTTGATTTGAGAACTTCTTTCAGTTGGTCTGTTGCAGGATTATCATCAGCATCATCATCATCATCTGAGCTGTCATCAGCCTCAAGAATTTTATCATCCATATTATCTTCAGGATTCATAACACCTTTCAATTTCAGATCAACAATAGATGGAGCTGGTGTATTCTGAAAACCTGCATTGTGAATAGAAACATTTCCTATATCTCTCTTTTCTTTTAAAGTGATCTCATCACTTCTCACAATGTTACCTAAGTTACTTTCAATAGTAACTGCTACCTCACTAGAAGTTAAAAACTTCTCACTCTTTTCTACCTCTCCTTTTGCCAGTTCAGGAGACTGCCTCTCTTCACTCTTCTTTTTCTCTAATTGTTTACTCTCATTCTCACTCGAAAGGTTCTGGCTCAACAAATTCGAAAAAATAAGTGGTGGCTGAGAAGAGTGGACTGAAGTCATACAAATAGAGGTATCCCTTATTTCAGGTCTATCTGTAATCATACTATCAGTATTAACAGAAGTAGAGATAGAAGTGTTACCTGATGAAGTAGTAACTGATTCCATTGGCCTTGCAGAAATTGGCTCAATAAGTAGTGGAATATTTGGATCAATGGTACTTGCATCTTCACCAACAGCTGCAACTAAAGAATGACTTGCATCAGTATTTGTTACCAATGGTTCTTGTGTAGTCTGAGGTTGAGAAGCTTCTTCAACACTTTGAGTCAAAGGTTCTTGTGTGCTTCCTTCAAATGCAGTGTCTATGAGTAGATCATCACATTCAGCTATATGCTTGTCATGAGCAGCTTTATCTGCCAGACTTTGAACTAAGTCGAATTCAATTCCAGAAGCCCCTTGACCAGTGTCAGGAAACTCCTCTGCTGCTGTGATTTTGCTTGCATCTTCATTTTGAGAAAATGGTTCTTGTGTGGAAGGAATGTTCTTGTCTTCACCTTCCTTTTGAGAAAGTGGTTCTTGTGGGACCATTCCTTCAGAAATGTTTGCATCCACACTTTGAGTGGATGGTTCTTGTGTGACTGGATCTGCAGTAGCTGCTGAACTACTTTGAAGTTCAGGTTCTTGTGGGCTAGATCCTCCCAGAGGTGAAGTAGTCCTCTATTTCTTCTGTCTATGAAAGACCTTTGCAGCAGCATCTTTTTTTTGAAGTAGTACAGATTTTAAACAAAGATGTGCAGCAATATTATTTACATCATCCACAGACATTTCAATTATCCTTCTCTTTGGAGATGTAGGTGTTGGAGAATCAGAGATTTTAACGTACAATCTTCAGAGGTGAAGTTTCAGGAGTAGAAATGTCAGGATTGATAGTTGTATCAGGAACTGATGATCCATCTGGATTGATAGAGACATTAGGAATGTCTTCTATATCATCATCAAGATTCTGTATCTCTAGAGGAATGAAGTATTTGCTCTTGTTAAGTAGCCTTCTCCTTTTTTTTTGGCTTTTCAGAAATATCCATTTCTTCAGTAACAGTAGCAGTAGCTCCCTTTTTCTTCAAAGAAACTGATAAAGGTAACTTATCATCATCAGAATCATAATCAGACTCAAAATCTTTCTGACTCAATTTCCTCTTTTCTCCTGTTTCCTTATACACCCCTATATCATTCAAAGATTGATCAATCTCAAGTGCAGATTTCTCCGGAGCCACGACCCCTTGTTCACCCCCTTGTTTCTTGTTTTGAGAGTAAGTAGGAGTGGAGAAATTCTTTGATCCTGATTTCCTTCCAGACACATCAGATCTAGTGAATTTCTTTGATTTTACAACTGATGCCTTCTGTGAGACACCAGAGGTGGTTGACTTTTTTGTAGAGTGTTTGGGTTTTGTGCCTTGGTCAGAAACAGGATGGGTAGTTTCCTGTCTCATAGCACCAGAAATAGGTCCAAGACCATCAATAATAGACCCATAATGAGTAGACATTCTCTTTGACAAAAGAAGCCTGACCTCATTAGGAATAAAAACATTTGTCCCTTCAAAATCATTTGCCTTATCACATTTAAGCAAAGAATTAATATTATTAGCAGAAATCTTAAAGATAGGCACGACTATTTCATTCTCAAATTCTACATTTGGACATAAGTGAGAGAATATTAATTGAAGAAATCTAATAAAACAGACATAACCACATTTATCTGTTTTCCTATCACTTAATGCCTTCAAAACAAAAGACCCATAGTCAAAAGAAAGATCATGAATTAGAGAATACCCAATCTTTACCGAGGAAATTGGTAATGCATCAAAGTTCGAAACTTTGTTGAAGAAGCATCTACTGATGGTATCGAAGAAGAAATTCCATTCCTTCTTTAGCTTTGTTCTATACAATTCTGCAAACTTCTTTGGCTTTCCATTATATCCCATTCTTGTTGCAAACTCAAGAAGTTCAGAGTCAGAGATATCAGCAGGAGTGTCCTTCAGAGTTGGTAGTTGAAGAGCTTCTTCTACTACTCGAGGAGTCATATGATGTGTAACACCATTGTACTCAAAAGTCAAGTTAGGCTTTCCTGAAGGTTCACATACACCAAAGACAGCAGTATTCCAAACCTGCATAACACACTTAAAAGAAACTTTGGCAGGTTGGGTTAAAGCTTTATTAATTGGGATTGTAGCCAAGAAATCCTGAATGATATGAAAATCATTCAATAGCTCCTGATGGTCAAGAACAACAACATAGTTGTTAGGAGCAAAAGTGACACCATTTACCATGGTTTTTCTATTCGCGAATGGTGAAGAATCCATTACAATTTTGGAGAGTGTGAAAATTGTGATTTTGAAAAGTAGGGTTTATGTTCGCACAAAGTAAAAGAGACAATGCAATACCGATTGTTTGAGAATTAAAGAATCAATTTAGAAAACTAAATTGATTTTATACAAAACTAATGATTTCTCAAAGACAGATGTCAGTTATCGACTCGTGCAAACATAATTAGTGGTCTAAATTACGTGTGAGAATGGAGATAACTTTACGCGACACAGTTTATAAAGTGTATGTATACATTACTGTGAGTACAACACACGTGCCCGCATTATTCGAGAAATAAGATTGTGATAATAAAATAAGGCAATGTGTTTTAATTAAAGAAATTAAAACATCACAATCTAAAAATACCTGGTACCAAAACCAGAATATGAACTGTTTCATGTTCTCGTTCCACTCCTATCTTTATTTAACACCTAGAGACTTGTCCACTCTCTCTTTAACCATTCTTCTCTCCTGTAAACCAAAAACCCTTCACAGAAAACACCTTAGCAAGAAGATGTCTAACCTTACCATTAAAGAAAAGAATCTTCATCTCATAAAGAAGAGAGATATCTTCAGTTATACTCGTGAAGAGTTTAATGCCTTCAACTGGGAAAGGCAACTTGAGACTCTGTGGCTGCAGATGGATGTCGGTCTCGAAGAAATCCAGAGAGAAAGACTTGCAAAAGTGATTGACATCGATGCTGCCCTCCAAGCAACATTTGCATGGCTTTCTTCTAAGACATCCTCATCCAACTCCACCAACCATTGTTAATGAATATGTCAGCAAAAACAACCTTATCCCTTTCAACTTCCACCCAAACAAAGTGGCAAAGATGGGATCTAGAATAACTGCTAACAGTGGAGTGGTTCGGACTTCACTTTTTATTTTCCTGTTGAATAGATTAGTAGATAGAGAGAACAAAAAGATGTAATATTTTGCATGTAATCTCTTTCTTATTATCAATGAAAAACCCTGTTTCTCTAATCTTATTCAATATGATCTGCATTCTTTATGTTTTTGGATTGTTCTTCAAAGAATTAAATCAAAGAAGTAATCATGAAAACTAATTAAAGTAATCACATCGTAAACAGATTCATAATAGCCACAAGTAAAACATGAAATCATAACAGAAAAGGAGTACTTAGACTCTGAAAATAGTACTGATAAATGAACCATCGCATCAGTATTCGATGTTTGACTAGAGTCAGAATCGACTTTTAATCAGGATTCGAAATGCATCAGGATTTGAAGATTATCAGTATTGATCTCCCTCTGTTTTCAAAAACTATCATAGTTCACCATTCCCAGTTCATTCACCAACTTTGTAAACATAGCTTCAGGAAGTGGCTTGGTGAATATATCAGCTAGCTGTTGACCAGTAGGAACAAAGTATAGCTCAATTGTCCCTTCCATTACTTATTCTCTCATAAAATGATATCTGATATTGATATGCTTAGTAAGAGAATGTTGTACTGGATTTCCTGTCATTGCAATAGCACTTTGGTTATCATAATAAATAGGTATTTTTGAATATGACAAACCATAGTCCATTAGTTGATTTCTCATCCACATAATTTGAGCACAACAGCTTTTAGCAGCAATGTACTCAGCTTCTGCAGTTGATGTGGAGATAGACTTTTGCTTTTTACTAAACCAAGAAACAAGTCTTCCTCCAGGAAACTGACAACTGCCTGAAGTACTTTTCATGTCTATTTTGCAGCCTGCAAAATCAGCATCTGAGTAACCACATAAATTAAAATCAGATTCTCTAGCATACCAGAGGCCAAGTGATGGGGTGCCTTTCAAGTATCTGAAAATCCTTTTGACTACTATGAGATGTGGTTCTCTAGGATTTGCCTGAAATCTTGCACATAGACAGGTTGCATACATGATATCTGGTCTACTAGCAGTTAGATACAAGAGTGAGCCAATCATACCTCTGTAATTTGTTACATCTACCTCAGTACCTTGATTAGGATCAAGTTTGGTAGCTATAGCTATGAGAGTTGAAGCAGTAGAGATGTCTTGCATGTTAAACTTCTTCAAAAGATTCTTTGTATGTTTTGACTGATTGATAAAAATTCCATCAGTAGTCTGTTTAACTTGCAGACCTAAGAAATAGCTCATTTCTCCCATCATGCTCATTTGATATATATACTACATTAGCTTTGAAAACTTCTCACACAATTTGGAGTTAGTTGACCCAAAAATGATATCATCAACATAAATTTGTACTAACATCAAGTCCTTACCATGATTCAAATAAAACAAGGTTTTATCAATTGTACCTCTTTTGAATCCACTTTCCAGTAAGAATTGAGCCAATGTTTCATACCAGGCTCTTGGAGCCTGCTTTAGTCCATAAAGTGCTTTATCCAGTCTGTAGGCATAATCTGGATGTTTAGGATCAATGAAGCCAGGAGGTTGTTCAACATATACCTCCTCTTCTAATTCTCCATTAAGAAAAGCACTTTTAACATCCATCTGGAAAACCTTGAATTTCTTGTGAGCTGCATATGCCAGAAAAATTCTGATGGCTTCTAACCTTGCAACTGGAGCAAAAGTCTCACCATAATCTATTTCTTCCTGTTGAGAATACCCCTTTGCAAATAGTCTTGCTTTATTCCTGATAATTGTGCCATCTGAATCTGTCTTGTTTTTGAACACCCACTTTGTATCTACAATTGACCTTTCTTTTGGCCTTGGTACAAGTTTCCAGACATCATTTCTTTCAAACTCATTTAGTTCTTCTTGCATAGCCATAACCCAATCAGCATCCTTGAGTGCATCTTCAACTTTCTTAAGCTCCTCCTTTGACAGAAAGTTATGATAAAGACATTCATTTTGAGTTACACTTCTGGTTCTAACACCTGTGTCAGGATTCCCAATAATTAAATCAGGAGTATGGCTTTTAGTCCATTTCCTTGCTGGTGGTAATTCATTTCTTGAACTGGATGCTCCCCCTGGATTGGTGTTATCTTCAAAAGAACTAGTATTGCTAGAAGCTCCCCCTGAGATATTGCTATCTCTTTCTGATCTACTGTCAGAATTATCACTTGAATCTGTTTCTGATGAACCTCCTTGTGATGTCTGAGTTGTTTCAGTGTTGGTGGTCTTTTGCTGTTGCTCCCCCTCAACATTTGCATTACCATCATTGATTTATGTTTCATCAGAAATTTGAGGATCGTCAGGATCTGATGGAGTCTCAGCCTCTGACAACATTTCATCAGAATTCTTGGTAGCTTCATTTGCAAAAATTAAACCGTCATGTGAGTCTTCAGCAATTCCTGTAATCTTCTTATCATCAAAAGATACATTGATAGACTCCATGACTATCTTTGTTCTTAAATTGTAGACTTTAAAGGCTCTTGTTGATGGATAGCCAATAAAGATGCCCTCATCAGCTTTAGTCTCGAATTTTCCAAGCTGTTCAGGATGAGGTCTTAGAACAAAGCACTTGCAGCCAAATACATGTAAATGTTTCAGACTTGGCTTCTTTTCCTTTATAATTTGATAGGAGTCACACCATGTCTGTTGATCAGTGTAATATTCTGAGTGTAACATGCTGTGTTGACTGCTTCTACCCAGAAATATGTAGGTAGTTTAGCTTCCTCCGACATAGTTCTGCCAGCTTCAATAAGAGTTCTCTTCTTTCTTTTAACTACTCCATTTTGCTGGGGTGTGCCTGGAGCAGAGAATTGTTGAACTATTCCTTTGTATTTACAGAACTCTTCCATTGCTGAATTCTTAAATTCAGTTCCATTATCACTCCTTAGAATCATGACTTTATACTTTGTGCTAGTCTCAATAAGTCTTACATGATCCAAGAGTATCTCAGTTGTTTCATCTTTTCTGTGTAGAAAATACACCTAAGTAAATCTAGTATATTCATCAACAATGACTAGAGTGTACCTTTTCTTACTGATGGATATTATGTTGACTGGTCCAAACAAGTCAAGGTAAAGCATATGATATGGTTCATCAATTGAGGATTCTGTTTTACTCTTAAATGATGTCCTTCTCTGTTTAGCCTTCTAACAAGCATCACAGAGTCCATCTGGAGTATACAATGCCTTTGGTAATTCTCTCACCAAGTCTTTCTTTACCAACTCATTGATATTGTTGAAGTTGAGATGAGAAAGCTTTTTGTGCCAATTCCAACTATCATCTACAAAAGCTTTACTGATGAGACATGTAGAGGATCCATCAGTATTGGTGTAGATGTTGGCTTCATAAATGTTACCATGACTTTGGCCAGTTAATGCAACCTTCCCTGATGTTTTGCTGATCACTTCAAAATGAGTATCATAAAAGTTGACATGATAACCTCTGTTTGTGATTTGACTAACACTTAGCAAATTGTGTTTGAGTCCTTTCACCAGAGCTACTTTTTCGACAATGACATTTCCAATGATTATGTTGCCATATCCCAAAGTTTGTCCAATGTTGCCATCTCCATAAGACACAGTTGGGCCAGCCTTCTCCTCAAATTCTGATAGCAAGGTTTTGTCTCCAGTCATGTGCACAGAACATCCACTATCCATGGCTAACACATTTTTCTTTTTACCCTACAATCAGAACCACAAAGAACTCGGTTAGAATTTTTAAAACCCACACTTGTTGGGTTCTATTTGCATGCAATTTAACATTTTTAGCAGCAGAAGATTTTTTAGCAAAAGCAGTTTCTTTAGGATTGACTCCATCAGAATTTGCCATGTTCTTATCAGATATAACAGATGCATGTTTAGAATTCAAATTCTTTGTTTTATCAAAATTTGCACTTTTATTAAATTTAGGCAAAGGCTCATAATAATTATAGTACAAATTATGGTATTCTTCATATGTATAAATAGAATGCCATTTACTGCCACAGTGGAAACAAGGATTCTGTGGCTTATAAAATACTGATCTATTCCTAATGTCAGACTTAGGAACTACAGTAGCCTTCTTTTTACTCCTCCTGCAATAAATAGCAAGATGATTAGAGTTACCACAGTTAAAACATACTTTCCTTGGTGCATTTGGAATATACTTATAATTATTCTCTTTATTTATTCTAACTTTACCACTCCTATTTCTTTTGACAGTTGGGACTTTCTTTCTATCTGTCACTTCACAGATTTTGTCCCTCATTTGTTTCTTAGACAAAAGACCTACATTTTTGTTTTTGACAGTTCTATTCTCAGAATGATGTGTAGAAGTAGATCCCTTTTCTGAAGTAGATTTGGGATTTTCTGGATACACATAATTAACAGGTTTTAATTTAGTTTTAGTACTGTCTTTAACATATCTGTAGGTTTTTGGATTTGTTGACTCATTAACAACAACTCTTCCTGGTTCTGTTGTTTCAGTAACAACTTTACCTTTATTCTTTTTCTCATTCTCTAGCTTATAACCTAGACACTCTTTCCAATTTTTATCAGTGATCTTATCATGGGTTTTTTTTTCCAGAGTGTGTCCAGGTTCTGAGTTTTTCTTTAGCATCCTAAAGTTCTTTTTCAAGTTCAGTACATTTAAACTCCATTTTTAGTTTCATGTGTTTAGCATTATCACATTCTACTTGTACCTCATGCAAGAAAAGTAACTCAGCTTCTAGATGATCATTTCTCTTAACCACCTCTGCCATTTCAGATTTTATTCTAGCATTTTCAGATATGGACTCCTAAAACTAATATGCAGAGATTTTAGAAATGATCTTAACTCAGAGACATTATTTGTATCAAAATCAAACAAAGTTTCAGATACCTTATTGTCAACAGCAAGTTTTTGGCGCCGCTGCCGGGGATCATCGGTGTTTTATTTTTGGTTTATGTGCTTGTCAATAGTGGTCGTTAGAGTTCACTGACTCAGATTTCTTTTTCTCATCTATTCTTGTAGTTCGTTGGTGTTTCAGGTACTTATCAGAGAGCGTTGACATTGAAGATGGATTTTCTAGCTTACTATGGAGTTCAGCATGTGGCTAGTGTTTGTGAGCTATGTGCGGGCGCACATGAGACGTATCAGTGCTGGAGCAACCAAGGTGGTCTTCAACAGCCTCAGCAATGTGAGCGGTGTTTGGGCGTTCATGATCCCTCACAATATTGTTACTACGAAGGAGTTGATCCATATGTCACTTATGAGGAACAACCATATTTTCAATACCATCCTCAACAGTACCAGCAAGATGTTCCAGATATGTCATATCTTTATTGTAGTGAAGAGTTTTAACATCAGCAACCTACTCCTAATTTTCAGTCAGATGAGGTTGTAACTATGGAGGAGCTTAGGATGCTTGAAAAGAGTAATGAGGAGTCTCTCAAATCTTTGGAGATACTAGTTGCTCGAGCTTTGAGTGCCTTGGGACAAGAGAAACAACAATTCATATTAGAGGCAATTCCAGAGAGTAACGGTGACTTGGAGCAAGGTACTGCATGCATAATTGAGGAAGACAAATTCCAAGAGGAGGTTAGCGTTCACAAGCCATGTGAGGAATTTGATCATGCTAGTATGGTGGATGATTTGGAAGGGGCACAAATTGGGACAGACACTGATGAGCTGCAAAAATTTCAAGAATTGGTATGTGCGTACCAAGAGGCTGATGAACATGGGAAAGATGTAGGTTTTCTACTTGTCTCAGAGTTTAAAGATGGAGGTAGCGCATTAGAGCCAATGGAGGAAGTTATCTTTGAGGAACCAAAGGCTTCAGCAACTTACATTTACCCTCCTCCATTTTATTCAAGCAAAGCCTGCGAGTGTGTGTTGTTCTACAAATTGACAGATTTTGGGTCAACAGATGAAGGAATTGGAATAGGACAGAGTTGTTATACGAATAGGCCAAGCGAGGAGAAGTGGCAGAAAGTGTGTCGTCGTGATGACGATGAAGTCTCGCGAAGAGAGGACCAGGCAAATTATTATCATCCTTAAGGGAGGCTTGGAAGTAACGTCAAGCTATTGACGTTAAAGGAGCGCTTCGTGGGAGGCAACCCACACATTAGTGTAAAAAAAACGAATTTTCATGTGTAACGCAGGCTGCTCCTGCGTTACTGTTTTTTCCACAGTCTGCCTCCATGTAACGCAGGCTGCGCCTGCGTTACTGTTGCTCGCGCAGTCTGCACAGGGGAAACGCAGCCTGTGCCTGCGTGTCTGCATTGTGAGCAGTCTGCTCCTTTTACGCGCGCAGGTTGCTTCAAGTACTTTACACCCAATTGTTTTTCAGCTGTGTTTATAAAAAAAAAAAAACTTTTCAACCCCCAATTTTTATTTATACTCTCATCTCTACACCTAATTCTTTTCCTATTGCAATTCCAAAACCCCCACCTCTCCTTCAAAATTCTAAACCTTTATCTATTCTAATTCATATTATTTTTTATTATTCTTATTATTATTATTATTATTATTATTATTATTATTATTATTTAATCCCTAAATCCTATTTCTATCATACATCAAATTTCATACCATCTCAAATTTTTTTCTTTTTCACATTAAAATTTATTTCCATCCTATCCATCATCTTATATATTTATACCCACCTTTACATACAAATCCAATTCCTATTCTATTTATTTAAATCTCTAAAAATTCAATTCTAAAGAGGAATTAATTGCAAGTTCACCTCTTCGATTCGTATTGGGTAAATCTTTTTCTCTAATTTTATTTTTATTACGAATTTGTGTTCTTGTCAATTGGGGGTTTTGTAGTATTCAGGCAAGGTGGCCAGCTTATGGAGCTCGTACGCCGTATCCACCGCCAGATTCGCCCGAGGAGGATGAGGATGAGGATGAGTAGGTATGTTTTCTGCTATCCCTTGTATTTACTTCCATTCAATGAGGGCATTGAATATTTCAAGTTTGGGGGTGGTTTGAGGGATTAGTAGTTGTTGCATTATGTGTTCATATAGGATATCATGTTTTGCATAGTAATGGTAGTTCATGCATGATTGTTATGTTCCTGTTATCTACGTTTGTTTCATATAGGACATTCTGTTTTATTTTCGTATACCATGTGAGTTCATGTTAGTTGCATTTTCATGGCATGCATAATTCATGATCCCTTAGGACGAGCTGATTCTGATTGGTAGGTCGATGTTTAATTGAGTGTCGTAATGATGAGAAGAGGGTTGATTTATAGTCCTAGGAATTGACTTGCATGTTACGGGAACAAAACTTTTACACAGTCTCATTGTTTGCTTTTGGGCTAGGTTGAGGTTATGCTTGTTTGGATGTTTTTAGATTTAATCACTTGATTATATTTAGAATTTTCGTTATTCCCTTGATGGCGTAGGAGCACTAAAGTCTAAGTTTGGGGGAAACCAGGGATTTCATGCTAGTTGTTAATATTTTTTAAATAATGGCTAGGTGTCAATTGGCTAGTAGCTAGCTCATATTTATATGAGTAGTCTAGGGTTGGAATTGAGAATTCTCATTCCAGATTGCATGAAAAAAAAAATCAGAAAAAAGAGGAAAAAAAAAGAAAAAAAAAGTCAAAAGTTCAATTGTTAAATGCAGAATTAATCAGAGTGAGCTCTTTAATACTCGAGTAATTAAGTCTGAGGGGACTTAGTCCTAGTAACCTAAAGCCCTTGTGGTTTGGGATTGCTGACCTAACACTCGCTACATGGGTATTATTGTATAAGCCTTTTGGGGTCTCATTCATTGCACGGTTAAATAAGCAGGCGTATTGTATATAGTAGTATGTGTCGTAGCATGAATTCCTGTCTAACTTGAATGAGGATGGAGGTGTTTCTAAGTTATGAAGTGTCTACAGTCTATTCTATTTATAAACCAGTGATTGTCTTGGCGATGGACATGTATGATTTTTGACCTAGTGCTGGGAGTATTTCTGATGAGCATCGCACACACGCACGTTTTTGTTCATGTATTGTTAGTATACGTGGACTTAGTCGAGCTCTATTTGGATTTATTTGCATTCTTTGAGATGTTTGCTTGTTAGTTGGTTTTGGTGAGTTTGAAGGGGATCTTTGCATTTTCATGTTAGTTGCATTCATGCTTTGCATTGCATTAGGTTAAATGGATTTTGTGGGAACATTCGCTATAGGCCCTCACGAGACCTTACTCGTCCACTAGGGCTGCCTAGGAGTTTAAAGGGCTTGTTGCATATGCCAAATGCAACCTTGATCACCTACGGAAGTGGTACTAGTTAGTTAGTTAGTTGTAATTGTTTATGCTTGAGGACAAGCATCGGTTTAAGTTTGGGGGTGTGATAAGTGGATTTTATATCCACTTGGAGCATTCTAAATCGGCTTAAAATGATTGTCTTGGACTCAAGTTTCTTGTAGTTTTGATGTGTTTTGCTTAGTTGTGCAGATTTACAAGAATGTTGATTAAGGTTGATGCTTCTATCATTTTTGGAGGATTAATTGATTAAAATTCGGATTTTCCGGAAAGGTTGCGCAGTCTACACTGTTTTGGCCATATCTGGAGTTCAATAATTCCGTTTTCAGCGATCATACTGCCCACGCGAAGTTTGAGAGATTTTCTACAACATGGAACAGGTGTTGCATGTGTAGGTTGCATGTGGAGAGAGCAGGTAGCACGACAAGCAGACTGATAGAAGCAGGGAAATTACTGTTTTGTCCTTTTCAAGTTCTAATTGTATTTCGGGCAGTTTTTAGAACCTTAATTGAATTCTAATTGTATTAGAAGGTAATTTCTTGCTGGGCAAGAAATCTAGAGCCAATTTAAACACATCCTAGCATTGTAATTGATATCAATCATTTTATTATTGTATCATAGCTTAGATCTGCAAGGGAGAAAAGGAGAGAAGGGTTCAACGCTCGTGACAAGCAACGGATCTAGATTTACTTCATCCTTTGTGTTATTCTAGATTCTAGATTTTTTTTCTCAACTCTTCGTTTTAATAATATTATTGTTTCTTTCTTTCATATCTTGTTTATTATCATGTTTTCATCAAATCCCATGACGATGAACGGTTCAATTATGAGCTAATCGTTGTCATGGGATTCTAACGGAGTTATCTATGTAGCTTAGTAGTTTGATTGCTTTAAAGATTACGTGTGGTGAATTCTTGATATCCTCGTATGGTTAATCTTAATGTTTTTAGATGCGTAGCTAACATCTAAATTGAATTGTTAATCTCTTGTGAAGTGAGAGTGGATCTTGAGATTTAGAACTTGTCATGCTAGCATAGGATAGGTTGATGTTTTAACATCATGATTTGTAGCATCAATAGAGATATTATGCTGCCCTATGTGATCTATGTGGATAACTTGTGCTTAAACCTTTATGTTTTCAAATTCTATAGAGATATAGGGTCTAAACATAATTGGTGTCTACCCATCTTCTACCTCTTTTGTGGATGCATGCGTAGTTTGGTACTAGTATACCGAGAGGTAACTTTTACTTGTTTTGTGTTGTCCGATCAGATATCAAATCCCACATGTGTATTGATTAAAGGCATCGACTCTAAGTGAAGTATTTAATGAAGTTAGGATCCCATGTTTATTCTCATATAAGTAATTCGATTTAATTCTCTTTAGCTATTTAATTTTTAGTTTAATATTTTACATCTTAGTTTAATTTAGATAATTAAAAATCCCAATTTGCTATTTGTCTTAGCAGTGAATTAAAGCCATACATTGTTGCATAGGTACTAAACTGAATTAAAAACCAAATCTCTGTGGGAAAGAACTTGACTTATATCTGTATTACTTGTGACCACGTACGCTTGCGTGATTTTGTGTTAACAAGCAGCAATCTCGTCAGTATTGGCCATCAAAGCATAGTTCACCTTCTCTTCTTCAGAGTCAGAGGAAGAGTCCATCCAATCCTTGCTTGATGAGATGAGAGCTTTAGTTTTGGTCTTCTTGCACTCAGTTGCAAAGTGACCCATTCCATCACAGTTGTAGCATCTGACTTTTGACTTGTCAAATTTGTTGCTTTTGTCTTCTTTCTTCTTGTACCTGTCTTTGTCAGCATTGAAGGTTTTCTTTTGAAACTTTCCTTGCATCCTAGCCTTTCTGAACTTCATCTTCTTGAATCCCTTGACTATCATAGCAACCATCTCCATCATGTCAGAATCAGTAGAGTCGTCATCAGTATCAGAATCAGACTTAGCATCAGTATCTGATGATGAGTCATCAGGAATTGACTCTACAACTCTACTCTTTCTGCTAGAAACCTCCTCAGCTTTTCCCTTTGATTTTCATTCCACATTCAAAGCAACAGATTTTGCCTTGACATACTTCTTATTCTTTCTTTGTTGAACCTCAAGATCATAGGTTCTAAGCATCCCATAAACTTCATCAAGAGACAGCATCTTCAGATCATACTGATGCCTTATAATTGATGCTTGAGTATCCCACTCCTCAGTCAGAGCTCTTAGAAACTTGGTATTTGAATCCTCTGGATCATACTCTTTGCCAACAAGAGATAGATTGTTCAGCAGTGTCAGAAATCTATCATACATAATAGTAAGGCTTTCATCAGATTTAGCATCAAACTGTTCATACTCCTGAATCAACAGAGCCCTTCTGTTTTTTTTTTATAGATTCAGTGCCTTGGCATTGAGTTTCCAAGGTATCTGTAACATCCCGTAATTTTTAGATAATAATAATAAAAGAATAATAGAAAAAAATGAATAAAATTTTTTATTAAAGGCTAGGAATTAAAATTGAATTAGAAGATATGAGTATAAAATATGGTTGAGATTCTAAAATTAGGATAGTTAGTAAAATTGGAATTTGAGTTTTAAAAATGTATTAGATTAATTCTTATTTAGAACATTTTAGAATTTCTTTTTGTATAAGTTATTTAGCTTAAGGATAAGATTTGTTATTGTAGAAAATAGGTGTGAGAATATTTTAGAAGATTGATATCGTAAATAGAATAATTTATGTTAGAAATTATTGGGAGAAGTTACAAATATTTTAGGAATAAATTTTAGAATTACCTAAATTATTTTAGGGTTTAGAGGCCTATATAAGAACTCGTTAGCTTATGAATATATCGTATAGAAACACAAATGCCGTACAAGCATGCCAAATGAGGTATGTTTTTCAGCTTTTGTCTTTGGTTACTATGTGTACCTCGAATTGAATATGCCTTGCATGTCTGCTGCTTAACCTTAATTCATGCTGCTTAATCTTATGATTAATTAATTTATGTTTTATGTGGGTATTTGAAATCGTATGTGTGTAAGCATATTTTTGCTTGAGATTGTATTGTTGCTTTCGTATGTGTGAATCATGATTCTTCGTAACTTTTACAAAACAATGAACTGAATCGTATAATACTCTCCTTATTTTTGTTAAATTGGCTGTGTCAAGAGGTGATTAATTAATATATTTAATTAACTAGTTGCACATATCTAAATTTGTGGTCTACTTGTCTTTTATGTCCGGCCGGTTGTATTTTTAATACTTAGAAAAGAACGACAAGTAGAAGATTTTAATGTGTTGTACGATTAGATTAATAATTAATTGGTGATATAGAATTATTTTAAGGCATAGTGTTTTTAAAGAAATACATATATTTATAACTAATAGTATTCTATTAATTATTTGGTGGCCTTCAAAAATTATTAGATAAAAAGAACACTTTGTTTGATTTAATTGAAATGTTTTGAAAAGGGCCTTTTTTTTTTGAAGAACAAAGGTGTTAATTCAATAATAAAAAGCCATACAGCATCTACACCAATGATTGAATCGATCAAACAGGAAATTGCAATCGTCTGTTCTCATCAAGAGACAGTTAAACGATATTTTAATGTATATAAAAATACAAGTACCCACTTCATCCATCCTCGTTGAATTTCTGGTACCCGCTTTATCCTGGTCCGATTGAGCTATCAACCAAAACTGCTATCCCGTACAAACTTTCTTCACTAAATCGCGACCCCGCTTACAATAAAGAAGCGAAAAAACCAAACTCTCACAAAGGAGAGAAAACCAAACTCTCACAAAGGAGAGAAAATCAAACCTCTCACGAAGGAGAGAAATCAAGCCGAAAATATACAAGTGCGAAAATTAAATACAAGCTAAAATCAGACAATTCTTAGATCTGGGGAACAAAACCGCAAGAACAAGATAACTCGGACCACTTTCGAGAACAAACTCACTGGGAAGAACGAGGAATCCGGAGCTCCGTGGAATTGAGATCTAAGAAAATGAAAACCAAATCGGAAAGCAAATTTAAAGGATAGAAATCCTTACCCACAAATGAAGATTATTGAAACAAACAAATCAAACAAGATAAAGAAACGAATTTTGGGCTTTCCACCGGAAAGACCGGTGGAAGCCCCGCCGGAAAAGGGGCTGAGAAGAGGGAGAACCGGAGAAGATGGGAGAGAAAAGGGAGAAGATGGAGAGAAAAGTTAATTCACGTGAGGGCAAAAGGGCCATTTTTATTAATGTTTAGTTTATGTTCCATGTGCATGAATGGCAAGGTACGGGAGAAAACTGGTGAGGCAATGCTCTGGTTATATTTGTGAACTTGTTATGTTAAATAAAATATTCATTTTAATTTGTCAAGTGTTTGGTTTGGTTTAAAATGTTAATTAATGCATTATGTTTATCTTTTACGTGCTTGTCATTGGTTTGTGTATTAAGTGCCTGACTTGTAATTAAATCTTGTAATGAATATTTACTCGACATGGTACGACTAAGTGTGTTTCTATTCTTTGTACATGTATAGATTTTGGTATATTAAATAATTAATTGTTTTTGTTTTGTTTTATAAAATTTATTTTAGGATTGTTCGTGTTTTAATTTTCGGTTTTGAGTCAAGCTTCAAGGTAAGTACTTTTTGATTTACTTTTAATTTCCGAAAGATATTTTGATATTGTGCTTTTAGATTTTCGTTTTCGTATAAGATATAAGATATTGTTTTGAATTGTATAAGACATAAGAATTCTGTTTTGACTTTATAAGATATAAGTATTTGATTTTAGAATCCCCAGTCTCTACGTTTCGAACCCGTTCGTAATTTACGCTATAGTTCCGGAACTAGCCTTAGATACCCTTAGTAGGCGCACAAGTGTGCAACTTTAGATACCTATTAAGGGTGCGTAATTATTGAACTTTAGATGCCGGTCACTGGCAAAGTGTGGCGAAAGAATAAGAATAAGAATAAGATGCCGGTCACTGGCAAAGTGTGGCCGTAGAGCAAGACTGTGGTATTTTGATTTTCGTTTCGTTTTGTTTTTGTTTTTGTTTTAAATTCTGTATTTTGAAAATATAAAACTTAGGGTTGGAATTGTTTTCGTAAATGTTTTGCAAACTTATATTGGATTTTGAAAATTGTTTTATTAAAACGTCCATTGATTTTGGAAAGTATTTGTTAGTCAATTTGTACTTGTTGAGCTGTGTAGCTCATTCGTTTCTAATATTTCAGGTTTCAATCTTGGAAGCTTAATAAGAATAAGGACGTGAATTTTGTGGACTTTCATGCTAGCTGTTAAATGCCTTTATTGGTTTAGACTTTTTGCATTATTAGAATAAAGATTGTTATTGAATATTGGATTTATGGAGCTGCGTCTCCGTTTTTTTGATTTTGAATTATTAAGTTTGACCGCTGCTTTGACTATTGTTAATTTGGTTTATTTGAATAAAGAATTTGTTTTATTTTAGTTTTCAATTTAGAATTAATAGTCCGAAAAGTCGGGCTGTTACAGTTGGTATCAGAGCCTAGGCTGTCCTTCGGAGTGTATTAGGTATGGGACTAGTACATTCCCTAGGATACGATCCTATAGACTATCGTTTAGGAGTAGACGTTTAGAATAGATGTATCACGAACATTTGGAGTTTATGAGTTTGAGAATTTGGGGACCAAATTCTTTCTAAGGAGGGTAGTACGTAACATCCCGTAATTTTTAGATAATAATAATAAAAGAATAATAGAAAAAAATGAATAAAAAAATTTATTAAAGGTTAGGAATTAAAATTGAATTAGAAGATATGAATATAAAATATGGTTGAGATTCTAAAATTAGGATAGTTAGTAAAATTGGAATTTGAGTTTTAAAAATGTATTAGATTAATTCTTATTTAGAACATTTTAGAATTTCTTTTTGTATAAGTTATTTAGCTTAAGGATAAGATTTGTTATTGTAGGAAATAGGTGTGAGAATATTTTAGAAGATTGATATCGTAAATAGAATATTTTATGTTAGAAATTATTGGGAGAAGTTACAAATATTTTAAGAATAAATTTTAGAATTACCTAAATTATTTTAGGGTTTAGAGGCCTATATAAGAACTCGTTAGCTTATGAATATATCGTACAGAAACAGAAACGCCGTACAAGCACGCCAAACGAGGTATGTTTTTCAGCTTTTGTCTTTGGTTACTATGTGTACCTCGAATTGAATATGCCTTGCATGTCTGCTGCTTAACCTTAATTCATGCTGCTTAATCTTATGATTAATTAATTTATGTTTTATGTGGGTATTTGAAATCGTATGTGTGTAAGCATATTTTTGCTTCAGATTGTATTGTTGCTTTCGTATGTGTGAATCATGATTCTTCGTAACTTTTACAAAACAATGAACTAAATCGTATAATACTCTCCTTATTTTTGTTAAATTGGCTGTGTCAAGAGGTGATTAATTAATATATTTAATTAACTAGTTGCACATATCTAAATTTGTGGTCTACTTGTCTTTTATGTCCGGCCGGTTGTATTTTTAATACTTAGAAAAGAGTGACAAGTAGAAGATTTTAATGTGTTTTACGATTAGATTAATAATTGATTGGTGATATAGAATTATTTTAAGGCATAGTGTTTTTAAAGAAATACATATATTTATAACTAATAGTATTCTATTAATTATTTGGTGGCCTTCAAAAATTATTAGATAAAAGAACACTTTGTTTGATTTAATTGAAATGTTTTGAAAAGGGCCATTTTTATTAATGTTTAGTTTATGTTCCATGTGCATGAATGGCAAGGTACGGGAGAAAACTGGTGAGGCAATGCTCTGGTTATATTTGTGAACTTGTTATGTTAAATAAAATATTCATTTTAATTTGTCAAGTGTTTGGTTTGGTTTAAAATGTTAATTAATGCATTATGTTTATCTTTTACGTGCTTGTCATTGGTTTGTGTATTAAGTGCCTGACTTGTAATTAAATCTTGGAATGAATATTTACTCGACATGGTAAGACTAAGTGTGTTTCTATTCTTTGTACATGTATAGATTTTGGTATATTAAATAATTAATTGTTTTTGTTTTGTTTTATAAAATTTATTTTAGGATTGTTCGTGTTTTAATTTTCGGTTTTGAGTCAAGCTTCACGGTAAGTACTTTTTGATTTACTTTTAATTTCCGAAAGATATTTTGATATTGTGCTTTTAGATTTTCGTTTTCGTATAAGATATAAGATATTGTTTTGAATTGTATAAGATATAAGAATTCTATTTTGACTTTATAAGATATAAGTATTTGATTTTAGAATCCCCAATCTCTACGTTTCGAACCCGTTCGTAATTTACGCTATAGTTCCGGAACTAGCTTAGATACCCTTAGTAGGCGCACAAGTGTGCAACTTTAGATACCTATTAAGGGTGCGTAATTATTGAACTTTAGATGCCGGTCACTGGCAAAGTGTGGCGAAAGAATAAGAATAAGAATAAGATGTCGGTCATTGGCAAAGTGTGGTCGTAGAGCAAGACTGTGGTATTTTGATTTTCGTTTCGTTTTGTTTTTGTTTCTGCTTTTGTTTTTGTTTTAAATTCTGTATTTTGAAAATATAAAACTTTGGGTTGGAATTGTTTTCGTAAATGTTTTGCAAACTTATATTGGATTTTGAAAATTGTTTTATTAAAACGCCCATTGATTTTGGAAAGTATTTGTTAGTCAATTTGTACTTGCTGAGCTGTGTAGCTCATTCATTTCTAATATTTCAGGTTTCAATCTTGGAAGCTTAATAAGAATAAGGACGTGAATTTTGTGGACTTTCGTGCTAGCTGTTAGATGCCTTTATTGGTTTAGACTTTTTGCATTATTAGAATAAAGATTATTATTGAATATTGGATTTATGGTGTTGCCCAGTAAATAACAATTGTAGAAGGGGGGTTGAATACAATTGTATAAGATTTTCGACTTAAAACTAACACAAGTATGAATCAATAACAGCTTTATTAACTCTGATATAAAACTGTTACAAAACTCTCTTAAGAAATTCTTATGTTCTTAAGAGCTGCTAGGTTACAATATAACTCGTGTAAGCGATTACAAAATGTAAAACCTAAACTGTGTTTATATAGTGTACACAGTTGCACTATCAATTACAAGATATTCTAAATCAATTACATATATCTCTGAATGCATATCTTGTATAATAGCTGCATTCCTACAAATTAGGAACCGACATATCAATCTTCCTTGATCTCTGGTTGATGAGAATCTTCATCAAATACTGACCAGCTTCTAATCCTGATAATCCAATACTGACATTGTATTCCTGATGACGTCAGCATCAGTATCTGATCAGTAATGTCCAGATCCTGATCATCTCTTGAATCAATATCTAACAATCTCCCCCAATTTGTTCTTTATAAAACAAAGCACAAATTCCTTGATTCAAGATGTCAAAAACTCAAAACAAAATACCTTCTAAAAATCATCAGGAACAGTTTCAGAAATTCTTTGATAAAACAGATTCAGTCTCAAGAATTCAGATAACAATTCTTCTTCCTTGCTTTCAAGAATTTGAATCAGTTTCTTCTTCAGATTTTTGAGTTCTTCATCTTCCTCATTAATCTGATAAATAGCTGCCCTGATATTCTGAATTGAGTTTCTCGGAAGATCTAAGTCACCTAGCAACACATAAGCAATTTCCTTCCCATCTGGATTTAGAGACAGTTGTTCCATGCCTAGATACACTTCTTTAACAGCTGTACCTTTCTTCATTTCAACCTCTATATCTCTTAAATTTAAGTACATGGGAATATAATTGCCATCATACCTTGTTCCTCCATCCATGAATCTCTGTCTAATCTTCATGTAAATCATGACACACCAATTTTGATAAACTTCTCTTTCTCTAACATTTATTCTTTTACTTCTGAGAAGATACAGAACATATTTCAGTTCTTTTGCAGATTTACACAATAATTCATGAATAGGAATCTTCTTCACACTTCCATCTTTCATGAAGTACACCAGCTTCTCTATTTTCTTTGCATCAGCATGACAATCAGCAATGATAGCAACAGCTTCAAGTTTCCAAAGATGATCTACAGTTAACTCATCTCCAATCTTGTCAACTAGAGCATATTGATCAGTTTGTGCAATGAAAATAACCAGTGCATGACTATATCCAATTCCTCCTCTTGTGCCAGGTTCCCATCCTCTCAAACCAGATTGCATACTCACCCATTTTGGTGGATTTTCAGCAATAAATGTAGTAGACTCTGTTTTAACAATCAGAAATTCATTGATCAAAGAAGACTCTTTTATCAATCCAGCTGATATGAACACAACTGGTTTTCTATAATCAACTTTATCCTCCTTCCTTTTCTTACTCTTCTTCTTCTCATTAGTTGGATAATCCTGCTGATGTTCAGGAACAGATCTATCTCTATCATACCATAACTTTCTGTCTGATCTATGAACATTTCTTAAGTAATCTCTGGTTGTTATCCTTTCTGCTTCTCTGGCTTTAGTTCTGATTTCACTTTCTTTCTCAAATCTTCTGAAGTTTTCTTGTTCATACTCCAGTGTGTCTTCAAAAACTTCAATATTGTGAAATTCAACCACAACTTTAAGAATCATAATCTTAAGTTCTTTTAAAATTTCAGCCTCTTCAGAATCAGAAACAACATCAGGAATTAATCCAACGACTGACTTCTCATTAGATGCAGTAGATCGAACAGCTACCTTACTCTTCCTTTTCAAAGGCAATATCTCCTCTTCAATTTCTTCAAGAGCATTGAATCTGTTGTCTGGAGTTGATGCAAGAGATAGTGGAGTTTTCTTCTTTTCATTTTCAGAAACATTTTTCAATTTAATTCCACTAGATCTTGTTTGCCTTGTACTTGTTTGAGCAGATAATCTTCCTCTACTTCTGTATCTTCCTCCTCTGCCTCTTCCTCTTCTTGCAGCAGGAGCTTTATTCTGTTTTGCAAACTCTTCAAAGATCCTGTTTTGTTCTTCTAAGAACTCATCAGTAGTCATGTTTGTATTTTCTTCAGTAGATAAGACAAGTGCTTTCTCAGCATGATACTGTTGAACTCTTTTGTCTTTATGAAATAATTTAAGAACACGACCATCCCCAGTGTCAAGTTCATGAAACAGATTAGCAGCATCTTCATCCTATTCCACATACACATCATCCTCAGGAATGGTTGACAGAGTTTGACCAGGTGTCACAAACTGTTCTTCTTTTGGATTCTGAGATTGCATCATTATTGTCACTGTCTTCTTTCCATATTCAGAAACAAGAGTTGACTGCTTAGTTTGAGTATTCGTTCTCTTTGTCACTAAAGCAGCATCAGAGGTTTCAACTTTATGATGTGACTTAGCACCACCATCATTTCCAGAATTATCATCATCCTTTTGTACAACTGGATCAGGTGAACATTTTGTTTTGACTATCTTCTCCCCCTTTTTGACATCAGTATCGTCCTGAATGAAGAAAGACAATATAAGCTTGAGGGTTTCATCAATAGTATCAACTTTTGATTCCAAGACAGTCATTCTAGAATCCAATCTCTTGTCAAGAGCTTTAATATCATCTGCAAGAAGGCGTGCTTGAGAAGCAGTAGCAGATATAGAAACAGATGTTTGAATACCCGCTTGAAATTTATCTGTTGCAGCCTTCATAGAGTCAATCTCACTCTTCAAACCCTTTGCTAGAAGTGCATTGGTTTTGAGAAGAGCCTTAAGTTCAGGTGTCGGCATCCGCGTAGCAATATGACCAGAATGAAAAGAGCATTTTGAAAATTCATCTCAGTATTCGGTTCATTCCATTCTGTATCCCATTCATGTCCCCTTGCAGCTCGAGTATCAGGAGGAAGAAGTGAACTATACTCCCCTCTGAATTCTTCTTGAGTCATTGACTGCATGTATCTACTTGAAGACCCATAAGTAGATTGGAGACTTGCTTTTATAGCTGCCTGCATTTGCCTTGTTTCAAGATCAGCATGATCATCATCATCATCATCTGAGCCACCACCAGCCTCAGGAAGTTTATTTTCAACATCATCATCAGGAAGCATAATACCTTTCAGTTTCAAAACACCAGTAGATACAGCTGGTGAATCCTGATGACCTGCAGACAAATTAGTAACATTTCCTAAATCTCTCTTTTCTTTTAAAGTGATCTCATCACTTCTCACAATGTTACCTAAGTTACTTTCAATAGCAACTTCGACCTCACTAGAAGTTAATAACTTCTCACTCTTTTCTACCTCTCCTTTTGCCAGTTCAGGAGACTGCCTCTCATCACTCTTCTTTTTCTCTAAATGTTCACTCTCAATCTCACAAGAAAGGTTCTGGCTCATTAAATGTGAAGAAATAAGAGGTGGCTGAGAAGAGTGGTCTGAAGTCATACAAATAGAGGTATCCCTTTTATCAGGTCTATCTGTAATCATACTATCAGTAGGAAATGAAGTAGAGAAAGAGATGTTACCTGATGAAGTAGTTAAAGAATCCATTGGCCTTGCTGAAATTGGCTCAATAAGCAATGGAATAAGTGGATCAGTAGTACTTTCATCAGGATCGACCACTGCAACTATAGCATGACTTGCATCAGTATTTTCTACTGATGGTTCTTGTGTAGTCTGAGGTTTTGAAGCTTCTTCAACACTTTGAGTCAAAGGTTCTTGTGTGCTTCCCTCAAATGCAGTGTCAGCAATCACTCTATCACATTCAGCAATGTGCAAATCGTGAGCAGCTTTTTCTGCCAGACTTCTAGCAAGTTCAATTTCAATTTCAGAAGCCCCTTGAGCATTGTCAGGAAACTCCCCTGCTGATGTGAGTTTGCCAGCATCTTCACTTTGAGAAGATGGTTCTTGTGGGGCAGGAATATTCTTGTCTTCACCTTCCCTTTGAGAAGATGGTTCTTGTGGGACTATTCCTTCAGAAATGTCTTCACCTACACTTTGAGTAGGTGGTTCTTGTGTGACTGGATCTGCAATAGCTTCTGAACTCCTTTGAAGTTCAGGTTCTTGTGGGCTGGATCCTCTCAGAGATGACACAGTAGTCCTCTGTTTCTTCTGTCTGTGAAAAACATTTGCTTCAGCAGTTTTTACTTCAAGAGGTGAAGGTTTAACACCCAGCTGAGCAGCAATAGCATTTACTTTATCGACAGACATCTCAATAATTCTTCTCTTTGGAGATTCAGATGCTGGAGAATCAGAAATCTCAACAGTCTTCATAGGTGAATTATTAGGAGTAGAGATGTCAGGATTAGCAGTAGCATCAGGAACTGATGATCCATCCTGATTAACAACATCAGGATTGCCTTCCATAGCATCAGTAAGATTCAGAAATTCTGTGTGATCAACAAATTTTCCTTTGCTGATTAATCTTCTTCTTTTCTTTGGCTTTTCAGAGACAGCCACTTCTCTTGTATCAACAACATCAATCTCCTTCTTTTTCAACAAGACTGATATAGGCATTGTATCATCATCAGAATCAGAAATAGCTCCTTGATCAACTTTCCTTTTCACTCCTGTTCCTTTATTCAAACCAGATGTTTCAAGAACTCTTTGTCCACCCCCTTGTGACTTCATTTGAGAGTGAGTTGGAGTGGAGAAATCCTTTGACCCTGATTGCCTCTTAGACACATCAGATCTAGCTGATTTCTTTGATTTTACAACTGATGCCTTTTGTGAGACACCAGAGGTGGTTAACTGTTTAGGTAAGTGTTTAGTTTGTGTGCTTGTGTCAGGAATAGGATGTGTAAGGTCCTGTTCCATAGCACCAGTAGCTGGGCCATATTGAATAGGCATCCTCTCTCTTAAAAGAGACCATACTTCATCAAGAATGTGTGGAGGTCCCACAAACTTATTTGCCTTATCAGAATTGATTAGACTCTTTATATTGTTTTCTGAGATTTTACATATCGGCAAAATTGTATCATTCTCAAAAACAGCATGAGGACATAAGTGAGAAAATATTAATTGAAAAAATCTAAGAAAGCAAACATAACCACATTTATCTGCTTTTCTTTCACTTAATGCCTTTAGAATAAAGGAACCATAATCAAATGAGAGATCATGAATTAGAGAGTACCCAATTTTGGCTGAACCTGTGGGTAAGGCATCAAAGTTTGACACTTTATTCAAGAAACATCTGCTGATTGTGTCAAAGAAGAAATTCCATTCCTTCTTGAGCTTTGTCCTGTAGAGCTTTCCAAACTTCTTTGGTGTTCCATTGTAACCCAAGCTTACAACATACTCAAGAAGTTTTGCATCAGGAACTTTGAATCCAGGCTTACCAATGATTGACGGTAAGTGTAGGGCTTCAGTGACAATCTCAGGAGTCACATAGTATGTAACATTGTCATATTCAAAGCTCATCTGAGGATTCTCTGAAGAAATACCTTTCCCAAAAACACTTGTGTTCCAAACCTGCATAACAGACTTAAAAGATATCTTGGCAGGTTGGGTTAGAGCATAATTTATTGGGCTTGAGGCCAAAAAGTCCTGAATAATGTGGAAATCACTTGGCAAGTCCTGATGATCTAGAACTGCAGTGAAGTTATTGGTATTAAAAGTAACTCCATTGATTACTACCTTGCTGTTCATGAATAAGTTCTCCATTGGAATTTCAAACACAAAAGATGTGTTAATTTTGAAATTAGGGTTTGAGAGTGCAGAGACAAAGAGAGACGATGCTTTACTGATAGTTTGAGAAAACTAAATCAATTAGTAAACTAAATTGATTTTAAACAATACTTGTAACTTCTCAAAAACAGGTGTCAGTAAATCATTCGTTTATGCTAAAGTAATGGACCAAATTTCGTGAGAGAGTGGTGAGGATTACACGCGTCATGACTTACATCTATAACTGTATGTAAGCATTGAGTGAGCACACGCGCTACGTATTATTCGGAAAATAAAATTGTGACCAAAATAAAACATGGTAATTTTGTTTTAAATAAAGAAATTTAAAACATCACAATCGAATAATACCTGGTACTTGCACCAGTAATATGAATCGTTTCATATTCTCGTTCCACCCTTCTCTATTTAATCTTAGAGACTTGTCCACTTACTTCTATAACGCTTCATTCTCTCCTGTAAGAAAAATCAGAAAAAACCCTTCTCATCAAAAGTTTTAACAATGTCGAACCTTACCATCATTGAGAAAAACCTCCATCTTTTAGAGAAAAGAGATATATTTAGTTATTCTCGTGAAGAGTTTGATGCTTTCGACTGGGAAAGACAACTAGAGACTCTCTGGTTGCAGATGGATGCAGGTCTCGAAGAAATCGAGAAGGAAAAACCTGCAAAAGTGATCGACATTGATGCTGCCCTCCAAACAGCATTCGCATGGCTTTCATCTAAGGCATCCTCATCCAACTCCATCAACCATTGTTAATGAATATGTCAGCAAAAATAACCTTATCCCTGTCAACTTCCACCCAAACAAAGTGGCAAAGATGGGATCTGGGATGGCTATTAACAATGGAGTGGATTGGTCTCTTATTTCCTGTTGAATAGATTAGTAGATAGAGAACACAAAAGATGTAATCTTTGAATGTAAACTCTTTCTTATTATCAATGAAAAATCTTGTTATTCTATTCTATTCAATGTTTTTCCTGATTTAACATGTTATCTGAAAATAAATATGAGGACTAATTAAAGTGATCACATTATCAGGAATTCAATAACATTAAACATAGCTTGAATCAGGAAATTGAGATAAAATGAAGACAGTTAGATTCTGACAAAATACTGATTATCGAATCGTTGCATCAGGATTCGACGTTGACCACTGTCAGGATTGACTTTCCATCAGTATTTGCAAGTCGTCAGTATCTGATGACTTCTTTTTCTCAGGGACTGCCATAGTTTACCATTCCAAGTTCATTCACCAACTTTGTAAAAGTAGCCTCAGGTAGTGGCTTGGTGAATATATCAGCTAACTGTTGATCAGTAGGAACAAAATGAAGTTCAATTGTTCCTTCCAGTACTTGTTCTCTTATGAAGTGATACCTGATGCTGATGTGCTTTGTAAGAGAATGTTGAACTGGATTTCCTGTCATAGCAATAGCACTTTGGTTATCACAATAAATAGGTATTTTTGAAAATGATAAACCATAGTCCATTAGCTGATTTCTCATCCACATGATCTGAGCACAACAACTTCCAGCAGCAATGTACTCAGCTTCTGCAGTTGATGTGGAGATAGACTTTTGCTTTTTACTGAACCAAGAAACTAGTCTTCCTCCAAGAAACTGACAACTGCCTGAAGTACTTTTCCTGTCTATTTTGCATCCAGCAAAATCAGCATCTGAATAGCCACATAAACTAAAGTCTGATTCTCTGGCATACCAAAGGCCAAGAGAAGATGTGCCCTTTAGATATCTGAAAATCCTTTTTACTGCAATGAGATGTGGTTCTTTAGGATTTGCTTGAAATCTTGCACATAGACAGGTTGCATACATGATATCTGGTCTGCTAGCAGTTAGATATAATAGTGAGCCAATCATTCCTCTATAGTTGGTTACATCTACTTCAGTTCCTTGATCAGGATCAAGCTTTGTAGCTGTAGCTATAGGAGTGGAAGCTGTAGAGCTGTCTTGCATGTTAAACCTTTTTAGTAAATTCTTTGTGTATTTTGACTGATTAATAAAAATCCCTTCATCAGTCTGTTTAACTTGAAGACCTAAGAAATAACTCATTTCACCCATCATGCTCATTTGATATCTCGACTGCATTAGCTTTGAAAACTTCTCACACAGCTTAGTATTAGTTGACCCAAAAATGATATCATCAACATATATTTGAACTAACAGCAAATCCTTACCATGATTCAGATAAAACAAGGTTTTATCAATTGTACCTCTGTTGAATCCACTTTCCAGTAAGAATTGAGCTAGGGTTTCATACCAGGCTCTTGGAGCTTGCTTTAGTCCATAAAGTGCTTTATCCAGTCTATAGACATGATCTGTATGTTTGGGATCAATAAATCCAGGAGGTTGTTCAACATATACCTCCTCTTCCAATTCTCCATTGAGAAATGCACTTTTTACGTCCATCTGGAATACTTTGAATTTCTTGTGGGCTGCATATGCCAGAAAAATTCTGATGGCCTCCAGTCTTGCAACAGGAGCAAAAGTCTCATCATAATCTATTCCTTCCTGTTGAGAATACCCCTTTGCTACTAGTCTTGCTTTATTTCTCACAATTGTGCCATCTGAATCAGTCTTATTTCTGAATACCCACTTTTTACCTACAATAGACCTTCCTTTGGGTCTTGGTACAAGTTTCCAGACTTCATTTCTTTCAAACTCATTCAGTTCTTCTTGCATAGCTGTCACCCAATCAGCATCCTTAAGTGCATCTTCAACTTTCTTGGGCTCCTCCTTTGACAGAAAGTTATTATATAAACATTCATTTTGAGTTGCACTTCTTGTCTTAACACCTGCTTCAGGATTCCCAATGATTAAATCAGGAGTATGACTTTTTGTCCATTTCCTTGCTGATGGTAAGTCATTTCTTGAACTGGATGCTCCCCCTGGATTGGTGTTTTCTTCAAAAGAACTAGAGTTGCTAGAAGCTCCCCCTGAGATAGTGCTATCTCTTTCTGATATACTATCTTGATTGTCACTTGAGTCTATTTCTGATGAATCTCTACTTGATGTTTGAGTTGAATCATCACTAGTGATGTCTCGCTCTTGCTCCCCCTCAACATTTGCATTATTTGAGTTATCATCAGTAACAGGTGTTTGATCAGGAATTGATCGATCGTCAGGATCTGACAGAATATCAGTATCTGACGTGACTTCATCAAGATTGTTGGTAGCTTCATTTGCAAAAGTCAAACTGTCATGAGAGTCTTCTTTTATTCCTGTTAGCTTTCTATCATCGAAAGATACATTAATAGACTCCATGACTGTCTTTGTTCTTAGATTGTAGACTTTAAAGGCTCTTGTTGTTGGATAGCCAATAAAGATGGCCTCATCAGCTTTTGTCTCAAATTTTCCTAGCTGTTCTGGATGAGGTCTTAGAACAAAGCACTTGCAGCCAAACACATGTAAATGCTTCAAACTTGGCTTCTTTTCCTTAATCATCTGATAAGGAGTTACACCATGTCTGTTGATTAGTGTAATATTTTGAGTGTAACAAGCTGTGTTGACTGCTTCTGCCCAGAAATATGTAGGTAGTTTAGCTTCTTCCAACATAGTTCTACCAGCTTCAATAAGAGTTCTGTTCTTTCTTTCAACTACTCCATTTTGCTGAGGAGTGCCAGGAGCAGAGAATTGTTGAACTATTCATTTGTATTTGCAGAACTCTTCCATTGCTGAATTCTTGAATTCAGTCCCATTATCACTTCTCAGAATCTTGACTTTGTATTCCGTGCCAGTTTCAATAAGTCTAACATGGTCCAGCAGTATTTCAGCAGTTTCATCTTTTCTGTGAAGAAAATAAACCCAGGTAAATCTAGTATATTCATCAACAATGACTAGAGTATACCTTTTCTTACTGATGGACATAATATTCACTGGTCCAAACAAGTCGAGGTGTAGCATGTGATATGGTTCATCAATTGTGGATTCAGATTTGCTCTTGAATGATGTCCTTCTCTGTTTAGCCTTCTGACAAGCATCACAGAGTCCATCAGGAGTATATAGAGCCTTTGGTAATCCTCTCACCAAGTCTTTCTTAACCAACTCATTTATATTGTTGAGATGAGAAAGCTTCTTATGCCAGTTCCAACTTTCATCTACAGATGCTTTACTGATGAGGCATGTAGTTGGATTTTCAGTATTAGTGTGAATGTTGGCTTCATAAATGTTACCATGTCTTTGACCTGTTAATGCAATCTTTCCTGAAGATTTGCTAATAACTTCAAAATGAGTATCATTAAAGTTGACACGATAACCTCTGTCTGTGATCTGACTAATGTTGGCGTGATGTTTTGAGGATGAATACAAATGGTGCATTGTAATACTTCATGTGTATTTATCTAATCTTGTTTTGCAGGAAGTTTTAATCAATGATTAAGGGGGAGCTTTTAGCTCAATCACACATTGGTATATAATCATCAAAAAGGGGGAGAATGTTACCCTAGTGTGTTTTGATGTTATATACAGCAAGCTGATTGATTATCTTGTATTAGGTTCACTATATCTAGCTCACAATTATATGATTGAATCACTTGATATATCATTTGCACATATATGTGTTTGCTATGTATAAGTATACTCTCAGGTAACTTGGTTGGTGATATGGAAATGCAAAGGTATAAAGCCATCTATCTGTTTAGCTCACCAGAACGAAAACAGCAAGCTGATATGAACTCACCAGAATGAAAACAGCAAGCTGACATGAACTCGCCAGAACCAAAACAGCAAGCTGATTCAGACTTGGCAGAACCAAATAGCAAGCTGACATGAACTTGCTATGTTATTTCTATATGTACTAACTTGGTTTTACAGGGTTGTCTAGCTTACTGATTGTATAATCAGTCTATCTAATAGCAAACCAAAGTTGAGATACAATGACAATTTGGCAAGCCAGTTGCACACGGTCAATACGCAAATAGCAAGCTGTTGCTTGTAGTTTGATCTAAAACATCATGTTATTTCTGTATTGTGCTAACTTGGTTGTGCAGTGTATTGTGCTAACTTGGTTTTGCAGGGTATTATAGCTTAACCAGATTGTCTCAAACAGCAAGCCAAATACATGGACAATCAGCATACCAGTTTCACAAACAGCAAGCTGATTGTGTCTGGCAGAATTAAAGAATAATTCGGATATTTAAAGAGCATGAAGTGGGAATAATGTTAGAAACGTGTAAGGGCCCTCTGAATGTTATTTAACATGCCAACACTCATATTCTATACATATTGGGAGACAAACATATTCCTTGGGTCAAATTAAGAAAAGTAAAGTTCTACTTTTCATTAATTTAATGACACACCATACCTCCACTTTAAACAAACACATGGCACTCATGATGGCTATTATTCTCTCCATTATACACGTTCTTCTTCTTCTTCATCAGTTGAGATTCATATCTCATTCCAAATCTTAAACAAACATATAATCTCTAACGGCTTGATTTTATACCGTTGGAAATTTTCAAGCCTAATTTTCAAATGTTCTTGTTTACCTATTTAAAGGTTGTTCTTGCTCAGTTCTAATGCATTCATCCAAGAGAAGAATCAGAGTGCAAAAACACAAGAACCTATACACAACTTCGAGCTTTCATTGCAAAATCTTATTAAACCTCTCAAACCCATATATACACGCATATATATATTCAGAGGGTTCATTAGGTTGAGTTGTAATTGATTCAAATCATTTGTATTGTTCAAAGTGTATTGTTTTGCTGTTGTACAAGATTGGCTTCAGGTTTTAGGGTGAGTCGAACTAGACTAGAGAAGTATACTTGGGAAGTAGTACTTAGAAAGTTAGTTGTTCACAGGTAAACAGCAAGCCATTTGTAATCAGCAAGGGTTAAGGGAGATATATTGTTGGATCTTGTAATCGGTTTATAGTTGATCAATAATATATTCTCTTACCAAGTTTGGTAAGGGACCAGGACGTAGACCATAGGGGATTAGGGGTCGAACCTCGCTAAAAGATTGTGTGTCTCTTTTACTTACTGTTTATATTCCTTCTGCATTGCATTTCAGGTACAATCAGCGTGCTGTTTGTGAACTGTGTTATTACAAACAGCAAGCTGTTATTACAAACTGTATTATTTGCATGCTAATTAATTTGCTATTCTTATATAGATGTCAATAATGAATTTTAAGTGTAATTCATTTGCATGCATACATATCGTTAATTCTTTCGCATGCAATTTGTTGAGTAAATGTGTACTCGTGCATTATGTGGTACATCATAATCCATGCTTATATTGAATATGCTCGTGATTACCCTTTTTAATGATTAAGGGGGAGAGATTTTAGGAGGTTATCACTTAATGAGGTTATGTGTTTGGGATTTTAGTTCATATAAATCCTTATGTGCTTAATTGAATATCATGTTGTTAAATCAATGATGCATGTGTTGAGGGGGAGTATGTACTCCTAAAAATATATGTTGGTAATCATCAAAAAGGGGGAGATTGTTAGCCTATTCGATTTTTGATGATTCGATGAATACATATATTTTGGAATGTTATTTATTATTCTAACATGCTATTGATTTTGATGATAATATGTTCACATACATTTGGCTTTTTTAGAGATATAAAACAGCATGCCATATGTATCTTTTCTAACTTGGTTTTGCAGAGAAATCAGTTTACTGATTATATTATCAGTTTACTGATTATTTTATCAGTTTGGAACAAATAGCAAGCCATCCTTACAAGCAGCGTGCCAGTTTCGCAAAACAGCATGCTGATTTCGTCCTGGCAGTTTTACCGAATATTAAGAAATCAAAGAGCATTGTTTCAGGGGGAGCAACATAGTCTCTCCAATGGATTCAAGTATGTCATCATCAAAAAGGGGGAGATTGTTGGCGTGATGTTTTGAGGATGAATACAAATGGTGCATTGTAATACTTCATGTGTATTTATCTAATCTTGTTTTGCAGGAAGTTTTAATCAATGATTAAGGGGGAGCTTTTAGCTCAATCACACATTGGTATATAATCATCAAAAAGGGGGAGAATGTTACCCTAGTGTGTTTTGATGTTATATACAGCAAGCTGATTGATTATCTTGTATTAGGTTCACTATATCTAGCTCACAATTATATGATTGAATCACTTGATATATCATTTGCACATATATGTGTTTGCTATGTATAAGTATACTCTCAGGTAACTTGGTTGGTGATATGGAAATGCAAAGGTATAAAGCCATCTATCTGTTTAGCTCACCAGAACGAAAACAGCAAGCTGATATGAACTCACCAGAATGAAAACAGCAAGCTGACATGAACTCGCCAGAACCAAAACAGCAAGCTGATTCAGACTTGGCAGAACCAAATAGCAAGCTGACATGAACTTGCTATGTTATTTCTATATGTACTAACTTGGTTTTGCAGGGTTGTCTAGCTTACTGATTGTATAATCAGTCTATCTAACAGCAAACCAAAGTTGAGATACAATGACAATTTGGCAAGCCAGTTGCACACGGTCAATACGCAAATAGCAAGCTGTTGCTTGTAGTTTGATCTAAAACATCATGTTATTTCTGTATTGTGCTAACTTGGTTGTGCAGTGTATTGTGCTAACTTGGTTTTGCAGGGTATTATAGCTTAACCAGATTGTCTCAAACAGCAAGCCAAATACATGGACAATCAGCATACCAGTTTCACAAACAGCAAGCTGATTGTGTCTGGCAGAATTAAAGAATAATTCGGATATTTAAAGAGCATGAAGTGGGAATAATGTTAGAAACGTGTAAGGGCCCTCTGAATGTTATTTAACATGCCAACACTCATATTCTATACATATTGGGAGACAAACATATTCCTTGGGTCAAATTAAGAAAAGTAAAGTTCTACTTTTCATTAATTTAATGACACACCATACCTCCACTTTAAACAAACACATGGCACTCATGATGGCTATTATTCTCTCCATTATACACGTTCTTCTTCTTCTTCATCAGTTGAGATTCATATCTCATTCCAAATCTTAAACAAACATATAATCTCTAACGGCTTGATTTTATACCGTTGGAAATTTTCAAGCCTAATTTTCAAATGTTCTTGTTTACCTATTTAAAGGTTGTTCTTGCTCAGTTCTAATGCATTCATCCAAGAGAAGAATCAGAGTGCAAAAACACAAGAACCTATACACAACTTCGAGCTTTCATTGCAAAATCTTATTAAACCTCTCAAACCCATATATACACGCATATATATATTCAGAGGGTTCATTAGGTTGAGTTGTAATTGATTCAAATCATTTGTATTGTTCAAAGTGTATTGTTTTGCTGTTGTACAAGATTGGCTTCAGGTTTTAGGGTGAGTCGAACTAGACTAGAGAAGTATACTTGGGAAGTAGTACTTAGAAAGTTAGTTGTTCACAGGTAAACAGCAAGCCATTTGTAATCAGCAAGGGTTAAGGGAGATATATTGTTGGATCTTGTAATCGGTTTATAGTTGATCAATAATATATTCTCTTACCAAGTTTGGTAAGGGACCAGGACGTAGACCATAGGGGATTAGGGGTCGAACCTGGCTAAAAGATTGTGTGTCTCTTTTACTTACTGTTTATATTCCTTCTGCATTGCATTTCAGGTACAATCAGTGTGCTGTTTGTGAACTGTGTTATTACAAACAGCAAGCTGTTTTCAGTAAATTTCAAAACAGTTCATAAATTCACACTATTAACCAAAAACACCTATTCACCCCCCCTCTAGGTGTTGTTTTCAACTAACACTCAACAGATTGTGCTTTAGTCCTTTCACCAGAGCTACTTTCTCAATGATAACATTTCCAATTACAATGCTGCCATATCCCAAAGTTTGTCCAATGTTGCCATCTCCATAAGACACAGTTGGGCCAGCCTTTTCCTCAAATTCTGATAGCAAGGTTTTGTCTCCAGTCATGTGCACAGAACATCCACTATCCATGACTAACACATTTTTCTTTTTACCCTGCAATCAGAATCACAAAGAACTCAATTAGAATTTTTAAGAACCCACACTTGTTGGGTTCTCTTTTCATGCAATTTAACATCTTTATCAGTAGAAGATTTTCTTGTAAAGACATTTTCATCAGAATTAACTTCATCACAATTAGTCTTTATCTTGACAGATGCATGATTAGTATTCAAGTTCTTTGTTTTTCCAAAATTTGCACTTTTATTGAACTTAGGCAAAGGCTCATAATAATTATAGTACAAATTATGGTATTCTTCACATGTATAAATAGAATGCCATTTACTGCCACAATGGAAACAAGGATTCTGTGGTTTATAGAATACTGATTTATTCCTAATGTCAGACTTAGGAACTACAGTTGGCTTCTTTTTACTCCTCCTGCAATCAATAGCAAGATGATTAGAATTACCACAGTTAAAGCATGCTTTTCTTGGTGCATTTTGAATATACTTATAATTATTTTCCTTGTTTATTCCAACTTTACCATTCCTGTTCCTTTTGACAGTTGGAACTCTCTTCCTATCTGTTACCTCACAGATTTTGTCCCTTAATTGCTTCTTGGACAAAAGACCTACATTCTTGTTTTTGACAGTTCTAGACTCAGAATGATGTGTAGAAGTAGATCCCTCTTCTGAAGTAGATTTGGGAATTTCTGGATACACATAATTAACTGGTTTTAATTTGGTTTTAGTACTGTCTGTAACATATCTATAGGTTTTTGGATTTGTTGAATCATCAACTATAACTCTTCCAGGGTTAGATGAAACAACCTTTCCTTTGTCCTTTTTCTCATTTTCTGGCTTATACCCTAGACACTCTTTCCAGTTTTTATCAGAAATAATTTCATGAGTTTTTGTACCAGAATGTGTCCAGGTTCTAAGTTTTTCATTAGCATCTTTAAGTTGCCTCTCAAGTTCATTACATTTAAACTCCGTTTCAAGTTTCATGTGTTTAACATTATCACATTCTGCTTGAACTTCATGCAATAAAATTAACTCAGCTTCTAGATGATCATTTCTCTTAACAACCTCTGCCATTTCAGATTTTATTCTTGTATTTTCAAGAGATTGACTCCTAAAACTAATATGCAGAGATTTTAAGAAAGATCTTAGCTCAGAAACATTATTAGTATCAAAATCAAATAAAACTTCAGATACCTTGGTTTCACCAGCAGAAGTCTCATCAGTTTTAGCCATCAAAGCATAATTCACTTTTTCCTCTTCAGAGTCAGATGATGAGTCCATCCAATCCTTGCTTGAAGAAATGAGAGCTTTGGTTTTGGTCTTCTTGCACTCAGTTGCAAAATGACCCATTCCATCACAGTTATAGCATCTGATTTTTGACTTGTCAAACTTGCTGCTTTTGCCTTCTTTCTTCTTGTACCTGTCTTTGTCAGCATTGAAGGTTTTCTTCTGGAATTTCCCTTGCTTCCTAGCCTTTCTGAACTTCATCTTTTTGAAGCCCTTGACTATCATAGCAACCATTTCCATTATATCAGAATCAGTAGAGTCATCATCAGTATCAGGATCAAACTCAGTATCAGTATCTGATGATGAGTCATCAGGAATTGACTCTTCCACTCTACTCTTTCGGTTATAAACCTCCTCAGCTTTTCCCTTTGATTTTGATTCAACATTCAAAGCAACAGATTTTGCTTTGACATTTTTCTTGTTCTTTCTCTGTTGAACCTCAAGATCATGAGTTCTTAGCATCCCATAGACTTCATCAAGAGACAGCATCTTCAAATCATATTGATGCCTTATGATTGAAGCTTGAGTATCCCACTCTTCAGTTAAAGCTCTGAGAAACTTGGTATTCGAATCCTCTGGATCATACTCTTTGCCAACCAGTGATAGATTGTTCAGTAAAGTCAAGAATCTATCATACATATCAGTAAGGCTTTCATCAGATTTAGCATCGAATTACTCATACTCCTGAATCAACAGAGCCCTTCTGTTTCTTTTGATAGATTCAGTACCTTGACATTGAGTTTCCAAAGTATCCCAAATTTCTTTTGCAGTCTTGCATGCTATTACCCTGTTAGACATGACATTATCAAGACTGTTATGCAAAATATTTTTTACCTTTGCATCTTTGAGTACTTGAACCTTTTCTTCTGTCGTCCATTCATTCTTTGCCTTAATGACATAGTGTTCAGCAACAGTCTCTGTTCTTGCAACTAGTTTAGTTGGAAGAAATGGTCCATCATTGATCCTGTCAAGATAGTCAGGATCAGTTGCTTCCAGATACATCAACATTTTCACTTTCCAGGTTAGATACTCAGTCTTCTTGAGAATTGGAATTTTAATGCTTTCATACTTGCTTGTCGACATTTTAAGATCGTTTCTGATTTAAATTAATCAGTTCAGCTCTGATACCAATTGTTGCCCAGTAAATAACAATTGTAGAAGGGGGGTTGAATACAATTGTATAAGATTTTCGACTTAAAACTAACACAAGTATGAATCAATAACAGCTTTATTAACTCTGATATAAAACTGTTACAAAACTCTCTTAAGAAATTCTTATGTTCTTAAGAGCTGCTAGGTTACAATATAACTCGTGTAAGCGATTACAAAATGTAAAACCTAAACTGTGTTTATATAGTGTACACAGTTGCACTATCAATTACAAGATATTCTAAATCAATTACATATATCTCTGAATGCATATCTTGTATAATAGCTGCATTCCTACAAATTAGGAACCGACATATCAATCTTCCTTGATCTCTGGTTGATGAGAATCTTCATCAAATACTGACCAGCTTCTAATCCTGATAATCCAATACTGACATTGTATTCCTGATGACGTCAGCATCAGTATCTGATCAGTAATGTCCAGATCCTGATCATCTCTTGAATCAATATCTAACATATGAAGCTGCGTCTCCGTTCTTATGATTTTGAATTATTAAGTTTGACCGCTGCTTTGACTATTGTTAATTTGGTTTATTTGAATAAAGAATTTGTTTTATTTTAGTTTTCAATTTAGAATTAATAGTCCGAAAAGTCGGGTTGTTACAGTATCCCAAATTTCCTTAGCAGTCTTGCATGCTATTACCTTGTTTGACATGATATTATCAAGAATGTTATGCAAAATATTCTTTACCTTTGCATCATTAAGCACTTGAGCCTTTTCCTCTGGAGTCCATTTACTCTTTTCCTTCATGACATGATGTTCTGGAACTGTATCCGTTCAACCAACCAAAGTTGTTGGCATAAAAGGACCATCATTGATCCTATCAAGATAGTCTGGATCAGTTGCTTCCAGATACATCAACATTTTCACCTTCCATGTTGGATACTCAGTTTTCTTGAGAATGGGAATCTTGATACTTTCATACTTGCTTGTCGACATCTTAAGATCGTTTCTGATTAAGATTAATCAGTTTGCTCTGATACCAATTGTTGCCCAGTGATTAACAATTGTAGAAGTGGGGTTGAATACAATTATATAAGATTTTCGACTTAAATAAACATATCACAAGTATGAATCAATAACAGCTTTATTAATTCTGATATAAAACTGTTACAAACTCTCTTAAGAAATCCTTATGTTCTTAAGAGCTACTAGGTTACAAGATAACTTCGTGTAAACGATTACAATCATGTTAAACCTAAACTGTGTTTATATAGCATACACAATTACACACTATCAATTACAAGATATTCTAAATCAATTACATATAACTCTGAATGCATATCTTGTATGATAGCTACCTTCCTATAATTTAGGAACCGACATATCAATCTTCCTTGATTTCTGGACTGATGAGAATCTTCACGTAATCCTGATCAACTTACAATCCTAATGATAACTCAATACTGACGTTTGTATTACTGATGACGTCAACATCGATATTTGATCAGTAATAGTCCAGACCCTGATCATCACTTGAATCAATATCTAACATTTACGGATTATACTAATGTTTCCTTATTATAAACAATGTATACAGATTTTTAATATATATTTTATTAATAATTGAAAAATATGATGTGATATTTTCGGGTATATATTAATGATTTTAAGATTAGTTTTAAATAAAAAAGGTAACGTGTTTTAATTCGAAAGGAAATATTATTGATTGTAAGATATGATACGATTGATGTTTTTAGGTTTTTATAAAAGGTAATATCCCAAAACTTTTAATGTTTCGGCTTTTATATAATATTATAGATTTAGGTGTTTATAAAAGGTAATATCTTCAATTAAAAGTAAGTGTGAAAAAAGACAATCGACTACTTACCTTTAATTGTATTATGTTTTAATTTTTTAAGAGTTTTAATATTATAGATATCATATTTATTTTTCTTTATAATGAAGGGTAAATAAGTAAATTCACGATGTACCAAAACATTTAATATTTCGGCTTTTATATAATAGTACAGATATTACAATTATGTTTTTATACAATCATTATTTATTTATTTTTAAATTTTAATTAATATACCCATGTTTACGGATTATACTAATTTTTCCTTATTATAAACAACGTATACGGATTTTTAATATATTTTATTAATAATTGAAAAATATGTAATGGTATTTTCGGGTATGTATTAGTGATTGTAAGATTAGTTTTAAATAAAATGGTAACGTGTTTTAATTCAAAAAGGTAACGTATTTTAATTCGAAAGGAAATATTAATGATTGGAAGATATGATAAAAGGTAACATCCTCAACTAAAAGTAAATTTGAAAAAGGCAATTGACTAATTACCATTAATTATATTATGTTAATATTTATTTTATGTGTTTTATATATATTTTTCTTGAAGGGTAAATAAGTAAATTCACGAAGTACCAAAAAATAGGTACCAAAAAATAGGTACCAAAACTTTTAATGTTTCGGCTTTTATATAATAGTATAGATGCATGCATGACACTATCTGCATATCCTTATATACTATTTGTGCATTGGTTTTCTAAAAATTGTGCACTGGACTCATTTTACAAAAAGAAAAGCCTGGATTTCAAAAACCTTCATCTATTTATGATGTACACTGTTTGCTTATCTGTTAATGTGCATGAATAGTTTTCATTTTCAGAATTCAAATTTCTGTGTTTATCTATAAAAAGCATGCCATAGTAAGTATTCATCCTCACACACACATCTCATCTGCATCCTCTTAAAGCTCTTTCACTTTTCCAACTTAATGGAATTTCTTAAACTACCTTCAAACCCTAACCCTAAACCAAACACTTCTAGTCCATTTCTTCTTGAAGACATGGAAAAGAATCAGTTCATCCACTCCAACTCTTCTTACTTTAGAGTAATACCACCAAGAATTCAAAAACTCAGAAACAAGAAATCTAAGAAAAGCTTTAAAAGCCCATCAATTCCCTTCTACCAAAGTTCCAAATTTCAAATCCCTAACATAACTAGTCCTAGGCCAATAAAGCCTTATTGGCCTAAGGTCTACACAAGGAAATTGTCTCCCAAACCTCTACACACAACTGTACCAAAACCTTTTCCTCCTCCTCAACTTATCAATCTTTCTCACACTAAGAAGTTTATGGACATGCTCAAGAATGTCCAACCAGGCATTAACATTCACTTTAGTGGTGAGGTAGAGTTCATCATTAAGAATAATAGGTGGGAAGGATTAGCCACACATCTAGGAAAGAGGTATTTTCCACACCTCAAGGGAGAATTCTATTACAGCATGAGGGTCATAAAAGTCTTAGATGGGTCATGCATTTCACTACATCAGTCAACAAGAAAACCATATTAGTGGACCATAAGACCATTAATATTGCATTGCATCTACCTGCTCATCTGATTCATAGTAATCATCCATGCATTGAAATTTACTCTTACTTCATCTTTAATAGAGATGAATTTAAACTCATGCTTTCAACCTTTTGTGATTCTGATGTACCACTTGGTCTTTGTGATAAACACTGTAGTATCCATTACAAACATTTTACTACTGTTTTTCAAAATCTAGCTTTGTTTATTCGAGCTAATGTCTTGCGTAAACCAAATCAAAGTAAGTTCTTTGATTTCTTTGGCATGAAGGTCATGTTTTTGTTATTTCTTAACAAGATTGATTTCAATATCTCCTATGTGATTCTTTTAAATCTGGTAAATGCTAACTTTGTTGGTTATATGCCCTATGGACTTATGATTTCTTCTCTCTTTAATATCTGCCATATTCACACTCATGTTGATCATTCCTTGCTTGTTGACTCTCAAATCACCACTGCTCATATAAGGCCTCAAGTACCTTTAGTTATGTGTCAACCTCAAGAAGTCTTTGCTACTAACAAAATCTAGAGATTAGGAGGTTAAGAGATGAAAATGAAGACATTAAAAGGAGACTAGGTTTTATTGAGAGCTTAGTTGCATCTACAATGGGTCATAATGGGTTGAGGGACATGGAAATTATTAGTTCTTTTCAGGTTCAGATGGTAGATAACTTGGAAATGGCTAAAGAGTTAGAAACAGTATGTGTTAATCTTGATGCTAATGGGTTACCTGACTTCGTTGGTGAACTTGGCTTTGTTGCTGTCATGGAAGATGAAATTGCCTGATTGTGTTGCTTGTTCTTGTGTGTTGACTACTGTTGTTTCTGATATCTGCCCAAGCTTGTTACTGATCTGCTTTTGCTACTATGGTTGTACCTTGTTCTCTGGCTGTTCTAGCTGTTTCCTGTTATTAGTTGTATTTCATGCTTGTAATGTTGAAGGTGTTTTTATAAGTCTGTCATGACCTTATGTGCACTCTAGCTTGTAACCTTGACCTTTAGGGCCTATTTGGATTGGGGGTTGAGAAGGGAAGGGTTAGGTTGGGTTGGGCTAGGATGGGATGGGTTAGGTTGGGTTAAAAAGGGTTGAACCCTTATCTTATTTGGATGCAAGGGTTGAGTGAGAAAGGGTTCAACCCCTACTTTGTTTGGATGGAGGGTTAGGAGGAAGGGTTGAATATGAAAATATAATATGAAATTAAATTTTAAATTTAAATTATATAAAGTTAAGTTTTAAATATAAATTTCGATTTCAAAATCTAAAAATTGAAACAGATACAAATTTAAAATTTAGTAAAATGGAAGTAAAAACTAAAACTTTAATTATTCAAAATGAATTTAATTATATAAATAGCTCATGTACATTGATTAACTTTTGAAGATTTGCGGTACAATTATACAGTTTTAAACGAATGAAAAATGGTGTAAAAAAAACGAATAAAAAACGGGATTAAAATAGTGAATAAAAAAGACACAAATTTATTATATAAAAATAAGAAAAGATGATTGCACAGGTACGTGAGGCGGTAACCATCAGCAACACGCCAACACCCCAATTTGGGGTGTTGGAATATCAAATATTTTAGCTTAGCATCCAACCCTTCTCCAACCCCTTGGAACCCAACCCCTGTATCTTAAAAACTTCCCAAACATGGTTCTCCAGATTTCAACCCTCATTAATCCAACCCATCCCTTCCCAACCTCCAATCCAAATAAGGCCTTAGTTGTTGTTATTGTACTAGTTGGTGTATGACTTGTTTTAAGTCATAAGGTTGGTAGGTAAGTTAAGATGGTTGTAGATCTTGTTCTACCTAATCAGTGTTTTACATTGATTAACATGAACAATTTTGAAGTGTAATATATGACTATGCATTTGTCCTACTATTGTTTGTAATCTACTCTGCATTGCATCTGTTCTCCTTGATTGTCTACGCTTCTCATACAATCTGGTATGTTCTGCAAAGGTGGAATCTTATTGTAATTACTGTTTATCTTGATAAAAACTTATCTAATGTACGTTTCTATCTCAGATTCCCTGATCTTGCAGTTGTGGCCTCGATATTTTTCAAGCTTAAAAGCTGTTGTAATAATAATTTATTTATCTAGATTGTACTAGCATTGGCTGATGTAATATTGTCTATGTATTCATGTAAAGTGAAGTGTAGTTTTTTTTCAGTCTACAGAGAACTTGTAATTTGCTTAAACTGTTACACTGTTAGTCGATGTAAACAATGTTCAAGTAGAATGCAATAGGTGTTTATTGACTATTCTTGTTCGTTTGTAATAATGGTTGGGTTCGGTTTGTCTTGTCAACCCGACCAATATAACCCGTTCCACCCGAATATATAATAATATATAATAATTAATTTTTATTACTCCCTCCGTCCCTCATGGTTGTTTACATAGGGGATGGACACGGAGACCAAGAAAATGTGTAAAAAATGAGTAAAGTTAGATGAAAAGTGGGTAAAGTGGTGGGACCTATTAATATTTAATTATAGATTTGAGATAGTGGAGGCAAGTAGTGGGTGTAATAGTGTTTTTTATTGTTAAATATATGAGATAGTGGTTGTAATAGTGGGGAAAACTTACTATTTTTGGAATGTAAAGAAATGAGGGGGACACCCCAAAATAGTAACTGTAAAGAAATGAGAGGGACAGAGGGAGTATTATTTAAGAAATATAATTCAAATTAATAATTAATATATAATTATATAAAAAGAAAAAAAAAATGTGCTTACAATAGTTACAATATGTAAAAAGACTAAATCGGTAAGTTTGTAACCCTATTTTTCTCAACTATCATTTTACCTAAACAACGTTATTTTGCTGGTCCGTAAGACTTTGTAACTTAATTACCATATTTTGGTGATATTTTGTGATGTCAGTCCATTGATGCATTATACGATTGTGTCGATTAATTTTTTACAAGTTTAAATTTTTTAAGTGGTTTAAAACCCAACCCGCCCAAACCAAACCATTATAATTTGGACGGTTTTTTTTAGTACTAACGGTAACGGTTACGGTAACGGGTTGTTAAATTCCAAAACCGTAAAATATGGGTTGGGTGGTTTAACTCTTTCAACCCGGCCATTGCTCACCCGTACTTCCAAGAGTTATCTCTCATTAAGTGATAAATACGTTATATATTGTAAAGGGGAAGAGAAAATTGTACGACGTGTCTACAGGTTAAAAGTACTACTTTCTCTGTCCCATCCATTTCTTTACAATTTCCTTTTTGGGACGTCCCATCAATTCTTTACATTACTAAAAATAGTAACTTTTAACAATAAAATACATTATTCCATCCACTACTTCACTTCACTTTTTCAACACTTTACACTATTATACTCACTACTTCATTTATTTTAACAATAAAATCACTATTACACCCACAACTTCATTTATTTTAACAATATTACACCCACTATTTTTGGTCTCCGTGCCCAACCCCCATGTTAAGAACCTAACGGAACGGAGGGAGTAGTATTCATGCTTACCCCTTTCATAAAAATATATGTTATCCATGCATATGCTAATACTTCTGAGAGTTATCTATTGTTACTAGGCTATCACTTGTTAAAAAGCTAAAGAGAATTTCTTTTAAGACTATATGACAGTTTGTACCCCTTATGTATATGGGTTTTGTCAAATTGGTCCAGATTTACGTTTTTTAGCACTTTGCAACCCCTATCTTCAAATTTCACTTCGAATTACAACCCTTCACTAATATTCTAGACCAAAAAGGAAGGTTTTTATTGATGAATGAGACAGATGCATAAAGGTTTAAGAGGTACTATGTTTGTCTTGAAACCTTAAAGGCCTACATCCATCAAGAAAGACTTCCTTTTTGGTCTAGAATATTAGTGAAGGGTTGTAATTCGAAGCGAAATTTGAAGATAGGAGTTGCAAAGTGCTAAAAAACGTAAATCTGGACCAATTTGACAAAACCCATATACATAAGGGGTACAAACTGTCATTTAGTCTTCTTTTAATTAGTTACAAAGGGGAAGAACAAAATTTTATTTGAACAAAACCGAAAGAATTTTTGGTACTATATCAAACAAAAGGGGAAGAGAGAATAGTTTATACTATTCGAAAATTTTAAATTTTTGCTATATTATATCTCTGTCCTTGAACCATCTGACTATTGGCTTATTGCGCAGGAATCAATTAATAGTTTTAGAGAGGAATGTTAAGTAGCATTCTCCTTATATTTTATATGCGAAAATATTTTTCAAATATCATGCATACACTAAGGGGCAGCACATACTGTTAAAATTTAAATTTTATGTTTGTTTGGCAAATACCAAAAAGGGGAAGATTGAAAGGATACTTCGATATAATATTTATTTTGGTATTTGTACGATTTAACATAAAATTTAAATACACGTAGAATCCTCTCCATTAGGTCATATATTTAATTGATTTGGTCAAAAGTCAAATAGTCAACTCTAGCAAAATTTATCATCCTATTTTAAAAGATAAGAGATATTCCAATTTGCTGAAAAACCAAATTATATTTTACGGAATATATCTCTACACCAAGGCAATAAGATCAAAGACGAAATATCAATGTTTGATATTTTTTAGATCTACGTTGCAATATTAATAAGGCGACAAGCTCGAACAAAGAATATTCGAGATTTAATATTCTTTAGAGAACTCGTGCTAAATTAAAAAACGATCAGTTTTTATTCGAAAAATATTTTATCTTCACACTCAAAATACTTTCTCATCCTAGAAAATACTTTTTATTCTCTAGAATATTTTTATCTCGTGCAAGAAATATTTAAAGTAAATTTTCTCCCGCTTCTCAAATATATTATATTTCGGAGAAAATTACTTTATTAATTCAAAAAAATTTCCTACACTCTCAAAATATTTTATATATTAGGAAATATATTCTAAGTATTTATTATAGTCAAAACATTGGTCAAAAGATTCATTTATTCAAAGGAAAGACCAATCGTATTTTATTCGGAATCGAAAGCTGATTTAATCATTTTGAATCCAAATAAAATACTTCCACTTGCTAGAATGACTTGAAACTTGAGATTGATCATTTAAATACTATTTTATATGCATGGTTAAAGTTTTGTAATTTTCCAAGAATTTTCGTCTGGGCACAAAAATCGAGAAAGTTAATCAACAGTTGACCACGTTTGACCAAGTCAACCTTGACCAAAATTGACCAAACTTTCAAAAATATTATCTTATAATATTCCTAAGTGCTCCATAATTTTAGATTTATTTATTAGGTATTATCGGAGATATCAGGTATTTAATTAACGATACTTGGTTCGTATTTATTCGTTAATTAGAACGAGTGGTATATTATTTCATAGATTCAAAAGTTGCTGGGATTTCCCTTGTCCTCTAGCTATCCACTTGCAAAGAAACACAACTTTACATGTTGGCAATCCAAGTGAAAGCCATGTCATCAATCCACACTTTTTCAATCTCAACCACTCCCTTAAATCTAAATCTCAACCATTCCTTCCACCCAACCTTATCTATAAATACCCCCCTCCACACACCATTTTAAACACAAGCTAAGAGCCAAATACATGCTGGGATTTTTGAAGTAAACACTCTCCAAACACTTACAAGTTCTATCTTTATCTATACTTCATCTCAAAAACCTTCTATCTTATATATATATATAGTCCTACTCCAATAGAAACCAAATTAAAATAGAAACTAGAAACTAAACCATAATCTAACATTTCAAGCTAATCTAATGACCAAACTAGGGGTACCCCAATACAAAAAACGTTTAAAATACTTGGCTCTATCCAACAAAAAAAAAATCACTGTTCACGTGATGACGTGGCAGTGGATTTCACTGGTTAACGGTGCTTCGCACCTTCTTGTACGGCGCTTCACGCCTTTATCATTCTAAAGTTGTGAGGAATGGAAATCAATGGTAAAGGCAATAGACGATTGACGGGTGTGTCGATAGCCTTCGGCCTTCATGACTACCTAACTCATCTGTTTACTTTAAATGCTTCGCATTTCCACGACAAGATATTTTTTTTTTTTTTGGATAGAGCCAATTATTTTAAGCATTTTTTGTGAAGGTACCCTTGGCGGGAACCTTAGAATAGATGAAATATAATTTATTTAGTGTTAGTTTCTAGTTTCTATTTAAGATTTGGTTTCTATTTGATACTTTGCCTATATATATACTCCCTCCGTCCTATTTTATATGATACTTATTCCTTTTTGGGACGTCCCAAAAAGAATGAACCTACTAAACTTACTATTTTTTAACATTACTTTTCACTATTACACCCACTACTTCTCTATTTTATACTTCCTTTTTATTAAATAAACACTATTACACCCACTACTTTCCTACTTTACCCATTTTTTATACACCCACTTACACCCACTTTCACAACCAACCAACCACATGCTACCACCTAGCAAGTCAAATAGTATTTTCTTAATCTCCGTGAAAGTCAAACCATGTCTTACAAAATGGGACAAAGGGAGTATATACACACACACACACACACATATATATATATATATATATATATATATATATATATATATATACATATACATATACATATACATATACATATACATATACATATACATATACATATACATATACATATATTCAAGGTTTTTGTTCAACAAACTTAGTTCCACCCAACCAAGCTTAGTTCACCCAAGCTAGCTCATCTACCACCACTTTCCGGCCTCCCGAAGGGCTGCCCAAAGTTCGACCACCGTGCCAAAATCCGGCCGAACCTCCAGCGAATTTTTCCGGCGAATTTTTTCCGACGACTTTTAAAAGTGGTAATTTTTAGCTTCGTCTTTGCGTTTAAATTTTAGATTTGTGCTTAACTTCTATACTTCATCTTAATCTCTATTATTGGATCTATAAGATTCCAAAGGTCTCTTTATAAAAGAGAAAGATTATTTTTGACATAGGTCAAAAATTGAAACTATTAAGTATTCTTACGGATTCTCAACTAGCATCAATAGTGCTCCGTGGGATATTCTTTAAAGGAATACTTCGTTCAACCTAATCTTCGTAAAGCACAAGTTTAGCCACTTGTTTTATCGCACTTACTTTATTTTTCGTGGCCATAAACTTATCTCGTGCAAGAAGTTAAAAGAAGATTATACTTTGACATTGATTTTAGTCAAAAGCAAGTATACATCTTAAAAGTCTTAAGCCTAGTGCTTAAAAAGACTTTCATATTTGACATAGGTCAAAGTTGATACGATTAAGTATTTTTACGGATTCCCAACTAGCATCTACAGTGCTCCGTGGGATATTCTTTAAAGAAATACTTCGTATCACATAAGCTTCGTGAAAGAAGTAATAATCACAAGATATTACTTAATATTCTTAAATGAATATTAATGTTCCGTTCTAATACCGCTTGTGTGTCAAGTCCACTCGTGTGACTTAACCCTTGCCGTTATTTACTATTTTCCGCACTACGAATATAGCTAACATGTAATAGCGCTCTTTCACAGTCCTCGCACTTGCAAGTTAAATTTTTCTTCCTCGTCCTCGCACTTGCGAGTTGAATTTTTCTTTCTCGTCCTCGCACTTGCGAGTTGAATTTTTCGTTCTCATCCTCACACTTGTGAGTTGAATAATATTTTAACGCGTATTAAACGTCCTTCGTGGCTAGCACCATAACCTGCTAGTTTTGCACGATCTTATTATATATCTTGCTTAACCATATATTATTTCGTAGATATTGTGTTTCTAACTTTTGTACTGAGACGAAGTTAAGGTGAGGTGATTCCCGTTCTAAGACCCAAGTCCTAGGCACTAGTGGGGATTCCCGTTCTAAGACCCAAGTCGTAGATATTTTTACGCACCAAGACGAGTCTTGTATTTGTTTGCATTTATTTTGAGGTGGTAACGGGTAGTTACGCACCAAGACAAATATTTGTAGGGTTGTAAAGGCTTCTCCGCCTACTAAAGGAACGAGTTTATTTTAAGGGAAAATCTTGAGTCCGGAGAAGAGCTCGGGGACTGGAGTAGGGGTGATCGAATCCATTACGGGGTTGCGTCATCGCGAACCAGGATAAAATCTCCTGCATGGTATTTTCTTCCCTTGTCTTTTATTTCCGCACTTATAAACTGCTAACGACTCGGTAAAATATTTTAAAATGGAAAAATATTTTAAAACGCGATATTAATTTTTAAATTGGATATTAAGCTATTCAACCCCACTTCTAGCTTAAAATAGCCCTCATACGGGACCTAACACTAAATTCTCGTAAAATATTATTTAAATATGAACTACATTTGTTATAATTTTAAAATATTATCCATAAAATAAATACAATAAATTTAAGATTTTGTGTTTTTTTCATTTTTTTGAAAAAAAATCAATTTTTTAATTTTGTTTCTTACTTTTTTCGAAAATAAATTGTTTAATATAATAGTTAATGACTGAAATACCGTTACTTTGACTAACGGTAACGGTAAAATTTAACGGAAAATCGTCAAAAGGGTGCACAAAGTAAGGATTGTAATTTAAAGGGATGCAAATTGCAATTGTTAGAATAGTAGGGTGCAAAGTGAATTTTGGACAAAATACAGAGTACAAAGTGCAATTAAATATTTTTGAATTGTGTCATTCATGGCCTTTTATCCCCAAATTGTGCCATTCGAGACCTTTCTTGCAAAGGGGACTCCTTGAAAGACGAGAAAATGTTCAAAATGACACGAAATTGGGGTTGAATGCCAAAAAAGGAATCCTCTGAAAAGCTGGTCCTTACTGGCTTCCTAACGTTACACATGTTTTCATTTTTTCTTTAAATAAATATTTCATTCTTTTAGAACCCATTCTTGTTGAGTATTGGATACAGTAAAAGAATACAGAGGGGGGTGAATGGATTCTTGAACTTTTCTTTTTCGAGTCTATGTAGCCAATGAGTGTTTGTGTGTGCAAGAGTGAAGGTGCGGATAAAGAACAACACAAGACACAATATCACTTTAATCTAATGTATTATTAGTTAAAGGTTGCTACAATCTGTGAATACAAATGATAGTATTCTCAGCTTCATTTTTCTCAGAGAGATATAGCTTACAGTGTATGAAAAACTTGACTCACAAAGTTAGTTTCTAAGGAAGTGAGGCTGTGTCCTTATAGAACATGGATACAACCTACTTACTGCAAATTAGGTAGCTAAAACAAATTACTTTCTAGTCTGTCTATCCTTTTTGAGTAAGTGTCCAAACGGTTACAGATTTGACTTTGCAAAGCCTGTTTAGATCCACTTCTTTAGCTCCTTGTCTCTTCTATATCTCTCCAAGCTTCCTTGTAAGCTTTCCAGAGCACGTTACAGATTGTGGTCCATAAAGTGCATTGGCTTGTTGCAGGTTTCAGACTTGTACAATTTCTTCAGTATTTTGTCTCTAAGAGTGTATTCGAGAAGTGACTAAGTAGGTGATTCGAGAACTAGAATTGACTTGATCGATAACTCTGAGTTCTCGAACACTGTTATATTGACATATCGAATCACTTCTCGAATAGCTCTTTTCTTCAGGATTCCTTGAGTTGTCGAATAGAACACTTGACTTGTCGAATTCTTGAGATATCGAATAGCTTTCTGAGTCCTTGAGATATTGAATGGAACTTTGACTTGTTGACTCCTTGACAACTCGAATACTACTTTGACTTGTTGACTTCCTGAATTCACGAATAGAGTACATAGACATATCGAATCTCTGAGATATCGAATGAGATATCGAACAGTGTATTCAGAGATATCGAATAGTGTCTTGAGATATCGAATCCATGACTTCTCGAATGCTGGACTTCTCGAATAGACAAATATACTTCTCGAATTGGTACTTAGGCAAATTCTTCATTTCTTCAAATCCCAACTGTGATTATTTGACAGTCTTTATCTCCTTGCTTGAGGCATGAACCTTGGAACTTCTTTCAAGCATTATTCTAGACTCTATAAGTACAGTTACACAACTAGGATTTGATGCCTACTATAAGTACAATACAAACAGAAACTCTACAAATAGAGGTTCCCTCAGTTAAGAGGTCATGTATGTAATGCAAAGCATTACAAACAATTAGGCTTGTTATTAGATGTATACAGACATGCCTCTGTAAATTGTGAGTGAGACCCTTAATCACAATTTCATGTCTGATAACAAGCCTAACATACATAAAGATAAAACTTTAAAAGTACAGGTATGTAGATTTTTATTGAAGAATACAAGTTATGAGGAACTACTAGCCATAACCTTTTGGGTTCATCTCTTGAGCTTTCTTCTTTGCATTTTCTTCCATGGCAAGAATAATGTCTTCCATTGCAGTGAGTTCTTCAATTAGAGGGGAGCCTGATAAATCCTTAAGTACTTCATTCAGCTGTTTCTCAGAATAGGAACTGATGTAGTCCATTCTAATATTTACATTTCTGCCATATTTCATGTACTCAATGATGTAAGGATTGAACTTGACTCTACACAGACCCATAGCCCCTAATTCATCAGCCTTAGCTTCCATTGCAGCAAACTCCTCCTCCCTTTTCTTTAGTTGATCTTCACTGTTCTTTCTCATTTCTGCCTGGTGATCTCTCTTCATTTTGACAAAGTTAATTAACTCCAGCTTCCATATCCTTTCCACCCTGTCTTCAGAATCCAACATTGCAATTATCCTTTCTATATCATATAGCATGCCCCAGTGCTGGCATGTTCCTTGTCTGAATTTCTTCTGTCTACCATCAGTATATTTAATTTCAAGGAAATCATCAACAACGGCAACATGATAGATTCTTTGAGCCCATAGAAATTGTAGTTGGTCTTCATCATAGTTTTCATCCAGAGATGGTAGGTTTAATCCTGGAATAATTGTCAGTGCCTTTGACTTGGATAACTTCACCCTTCTTGCAGCATGCTTAAATTTAATCCTCTTTGTATGGCTGCTAGGCAGTAGCTTGTGACCCTTGTTTGAAGACCATTGTAGTACTCCACTAGCAGTTTGCTTATGGATACATACACCTGGTTTCTTGATTTGAATCCCCTTCACTTCTTGAGGTGCCAAAACAGTTGCATAAGCCAGAGATGTAGATTTTGATGAATCATTACTGGTGACATCCACCCTAGACATTGAGCCTTGTGTTGTGGTAGAAGTGTCATTATTAATGTTCATGGCTTGCTGTTTTCCACTCTTCTTTTCATAGACCTTTCCTCCACCCTTGTCATCATCCTTCTTTCTGCCTTTATCATCCCTTTTCTTCTTGTCATCACTGCCCTTATATCTCCCTTGATCTCCACCCCTGCTTCCACTTTTATCATGATCATCCTTGTCTTGATTTGACTTTCCACTTTGAGCAATAGGCTTGATGTCTGATTGAGAGTTGATAAACTTCACCAGAATGTTAAGAGCCTCCTTTTCAGATTCAGATTTTCCACTCCTCGAATGTAGAACTCCAGCCAGAAACTTTATGGTGGACATGTTGTTTGCTTTTAGATGTTGGCCAAATCTGAAAGCAACAATGTCTTGATCCTTTTCATATAGAATACAATGAGGCTGAGGAACTACATGAGGCAGTTGAGATTTCATGCACTTGGTGAGAATCTCTTTGAGCATATCGTTGTCTAGTGAGTTATTCCTTGCTATCTTCTTGATGATTGTTCCTAGTTCAGAGGTAGATAGAATTTGAAAGGCTTCAATGTGGATGTGAAAGAGGTTCTTGGTAGTGTGAACTAAGACTTCTCTATCATTAGAAAGAATGATGGCACGGGGATTGGTTTGCACAATTTCTCTTCTCACTACAGTGACTAGAAACACATCTTGCATAAAAAGCTTGATGTAGTCAAAGTAATGGAAATTGGCTCTTTTCCTTAACTCTTGTAGATGCTTCAAAAAGGCTATGTCATGGTATAGTCTAGAGTTTGCAGTTTCTTGACATACCCTTTGAGTAAGCACATTCCTGAATTCTGAAGGTTCAGCTTGAAGGGATTGTTTAGCAATGTCAGGGATGTCAAATTCATATTCTGACTTCCCTTCAGTTTCATATGGCTTGGCAACTTCATCTACAGCCACTTTCTTCAGCTTGTCATCCTTGGATGTAGATTTCTCAGACTGAGATGACTTAGCAGTTCTTGGTTGGCCACCCTCATTGATTGTAATGCCTTTGGTTGAAATTTCTCCCCCTTAGTCTGAGGCTTCCCCTTAGATTTTGAGTTCCTTGCTATCCTCTTCTCCCCCTTAGGCTTGTTGTCAGGCACAGAGGCTGTAGTAGGAGCCTTTGGAGTTGAAGATTCTTCAAGTAGAGGGATACCCATGTGCTTCATCATGGCAGACAGCATAGTTTGTTGATCCAGAAGAACATTAGCAGTGGTAGTGGCTTGAGTGTTCAATTGCTCAGTTAGATTTGTAACCTTGCCTGCCAGACGGGCATTGGATTCTTTGAGAGACACCACCTCCCTTTCAAGAGTATCAACCTTGGTGAAAAGTGCAGTGGCCTTGAAACCAGTTAAGGATTGATCTTGCAGTCTTTTCACCTCAGACTTGGTCATTTCATGCACAGGGACTTCAGTGACCAGCTTGTCTCCATACTGATTTTTGAACAGTGTTCTGAGCATGGCATTGGCCTCTGTAGTCTGGTCAGATAGATTTTGAAATCTGCTTTCTAGGCATGTGACTGTATCTGTGAGGAGGGCTAGGCCATTGTCCATCTTGGTGTAGGTGGTGTTGCAGTGTTTGAGATCTTTGACCACACTGTCTAGTTGAGGAAATTTAGCATCAAAGGCCCTCTTGACTTCTGCTACTGAAGTGGCTGTCTTGTCACACACCATGTTGACTTCAGTTTTGACTCCCTTGCCAAGATAGCGTGCAGTCTTGAGGAAACCTTGTAGGAATCATTGACAACTTCATACACTTCACCAGGAGACAGGGATTTTGCATTGGAGCCCAGTGAAGTGATGTATTTCTCTCTAAGATATTGAAGTGCTTCACTGAGAGTTACATCATACTTTCCTTGCAGCCAGGCATCTACATTGCCATCTCTCTCAGCATCATCAATAATCTTGGCCTTTTGCATCTCCACATCATCCTTTTGGCATAGTAGGATGGCCTCATAGTCTGGATTAGGGATGTTGGAGGTGACAAGGTTCTGAGCTATTTTTACAAACTCAGGAATCTGATCCACAATTAAGCTTTGAAGTGCTTCAACCGTCAATCTTTGTGGAACAGACCCTGATCCTGAAGCACTGTCATGTTGCACAGGCTTCAGTCATTGTGACATAAAGTCAGAGCTAGAGCTAGGCAAACTAGACTCCTCAGTTATAGATGCAACTTCTGTAACCGGATAGATTGACTCTACTACTGGTGTCTCCACAGAAGTGGGATGAGTTACACCAGCAGTTGACACAGGCACAGAGTCTCTAGTAAAAACTAGTGAAGCCTCTGTGTTTGTGATGGTGTCATTAGGATATGCCCCAGCATGCATTCCCTCACCATCTAAATGTGGGTCCTGGGTGGTGAGCAAAGTGTCATGCACTAAGTCACTTGAAATTATTGGCTCATCAAGAGAAAAGAATTCTTGATGATCAATGCCTTGCATCTCAGTTGCCTGAGTTGCAGGTTCCAAAGAAATTTCAATGTTAGATTCTGGAAGAGGAGTGTCTTGTAGAGTAGATTTTGGCAACTCCCCCTGAGAGATAGAGGGAGTTTCAAGTGTGATGTGCTCTCCACTCAGTGTAGTGCCCTCCTTATCACTCCCATGTGCTGACTCAATACAAGAAGGTGCATTGCGGAGGATGCTTGATTCTATAGATGCACCCTATTGAGAGGATACATCTAGTGAGCTGTTTGCCCCTGGTTTTACAACTTCAGCCATTTGTGTGACTGAAGAGGTGGTCTTAGTTTTCTTCTTCTTCTTTGGCCTTAGTAAGGGTGACTTTGGTTCCTCACTTTGTAGACCTAGTTCAACAGCTAATGCTGCTTCAGATAGAATATTTAAAGGTGCAGACATTACTTCCTTTCTCTTCTTTTTACTAACATCACCCTTTTGAGAGGATGATGCAGTTGGCTCAGTGTTTGGTTGAGTGTTTGGTTGAGAGGGTTGGTTAGCTAGCCCTGGGTTAGCATTTTGTTCTACTTGCTTGGGCTTAGCTAACTCAGACTTAGAGGCAAATGTTGGCATGTTGTGGGGGTAAGTTCTAAACAAACTCTCCATATGGGGAGTTATGTTAAGTCTTACATCCACATCATTCCTAGTCTCCAAATTACCAAAAATGAGTTTGGTCATGGATTTAGGATAGCCTATTCTATTTTTATTCATCCCATCTAATTCAATCAATTTATCATCTAAGAAATTAAGGATAGATTGAATAAAACGAGAGAAGAAAATTTCATTACCTCTCTTGGCTGAATTCTTACCAAGTCTCCCATACAGCTCCTGCAGAATGATGAGACCAACGTCTATCTTCTTTCCATAAGCTAAGGCATAGCCTATTTGCTGTGCAGGAGTACTAATTTGATCATAGCTGGATTTTCTTGCAGTGAAGACTTGAAGAAGTGTAGCAAACACATAACTCCATTCCTTCCTCAAATGCTTCCTGTTCAAATGCCCAAGACTGATTCTGTATGCATACTTTATGAAATCAAAGAAGTCTTCCAATTCAGCATTTGTAGCAGGTGGGTCATACACCTCTCCTTTGGTACCCATTCCAAGTGCCTCATTCATATCCTCTGTGGTGATAGTGATATTTTTGTCTTGAATCTTGCAGTAGATGATGTATGAGGTTATTGCAGAGTCAAGAGCCACCACCTCCACTATAGCAGACTGCCAAAACTGTTCTAGAATGTCGAGATACAGAGTTGGGTTAACAGATAGAGCATTCTTGATGTATGATTCAGACATCCACTTCACAAAGCACTTGAAATTTACGTTGGGTGCTTCAACATCACTAGTTAGAGCAATGAAATTGGTGTTGAACTTTACTGTTGCCATTTGTGTAAGAGAGAAGAGAGAAGTTGAGGGTTGAAGAAGAAATTTGGCTTTTAGCAGTTAGGGTTTTCAGAGGTTTTGAGGGTTTATACGCTTGAGTAATCGAATGAAATGAATCGAATAGCTGTAGAGTTGTATAAAAATGAAGTACTTGAATTGTCGATTAGATGTATGTTTTGTATCGACAAGTCAGGCATTCGAGAAGTAGAAAACAACTATTCGAGAAGTCGAGAAAGGCTTAATCGATAACTCAAGCAGATTGAAACTCACAGCTGGCAGTTATCTAACTTAGAAATAATTCTAAATTAAATAAAATGTGTTTTTATGAGTGAATTAAACTTTTAGACAAGAGTCCAAAATCGGTTAAAATTCAGCGAGAATTCAGCCTTTTCAAATGATTCGAGAACTCAACTATGATATTCGAGAACTCAACCATTAGAGAACTCAGTTACCATATTTGAGAAGTCAATAATACCTCTATTCGATAACTCTAAAAGACTCTATTCGAGAACTCGAGAGTGCTCTAATGAGACTAGTTAGAGATGTCGAATGGTGAACCATTCGAGAAGTCTGACTTATCGAAATATACTCATCACTCACAAAGAAAATTTAATTTTCACTATCTTTTAAAATTTACCAGCCATATTCATTGAAGAATATTCTAGTAAATTAAACAGTGATTTTCTCAAAATTTCACAGAAATTTCAAGTTAACAAAAATATGATTTTCCAACATATGCAACAGATTTGAAATATTTATAAATCATATTTCAGCCAACACTTATTCCAAAAATATTGAGAATTTAGATAAAGTAAGTGTTTACTGCTGCAACAATCTAGATGATATATTCACTTAGCCAGAATCTGAAGAATTCAGCATTCCAATCTCACTAACCAACCTTGTGAAGGTGGCTTCATCTAGTGGCTTAGTGAATATGTTAGCTAGTTGTTTATCTGTAGAAACATAATGCAACTCAATGGTTCCATTAGTTGCATGTTCTCTAATGAAATGATATCTGATGTCAATGTGCTTTGTCCTAGAATGATTGACAGGATTGGCAACTATAGAGATTGCACTTGTGTTGTCACACATAATTGGAATTCTTTCCAACACAAGTCCATAATCTCTAAGTTGATTTCTAATCCAAAGCACTTGAGCACAGCAACTTCCAGCAGCTATGTATTCAGCCTTAGCTGTAGAAGTTGACACAGATTGTTGCTTCTTGCTATACCAAGAGACTAACCTTTGTCCAAGAAACTGGCAGCTACCTGAGGTGTTTTTCCTATCCACTCTGCATCCAGCATAATCAACATCAGAATAACCAACCAGATTGAACCCTGTGTCCTTAGGATACCATAAACCCAAGTTTGGAGTGCCCTTCAGATATCTAAAGATCCTTTTTATTGCAATCAAATATGATTCCTTTGGATTTGATTGAAATCTAGCACATAAACATGTAGCAAACATGATGTCTGGCCTACTTGCAGTGAGGTAGAGTAGAACCAACCATGCCTCTGTAGACTGAGATATCTACTTTCTTGCCTTTAGCATCTTCATCCAATTTAGTTGCAGTGGCCATGGGTGTCTTTGCAGGTGATCAATCTTCCAAGTCAAACTTCTTCAATAGATCCTTGATGTACTTGGTCTGACTGATAAAGATACCATCCTTTCTCTGACTGACTTGCAACACAAGAAAGAATGTCAACTCTCCCATCATACTCATCTCATATCTGCTATGCATGAGTTTGGAGAATTTCTCACACAGCTTCTCATTTGTAGAGCCAAAAATGATATCATCCACATAGATTTGAACAAGGATAATATCATCACCATGCTTCTTGTAAAACAGTGTCTTGTCCAATGTACCTCTAGTGAATTGATTTTCAAGATGAAATTGTGATAAGGTATCATACCATGCTCTTGGAGCCTGCTTAAGTCCATACAATGCCTTAAGCAATCTTTAGACAAATTCTAGGAAGTGTGGATCCTCAAAGCCAGGTGGTTGTTGCACATAAACCTCTTCTTCCAACTCTCCATTCAGAAATGCACTCTTGACATCCATTTGATAAACTTTAAAGTTTGAATGAGTAGCAAATGCCAAGAATATTCTCATGGCTTCCAATCTAGCAACAGGGGCAAATGTCTCATCATAATCAATGCCTTCCTGTTGAGAGTATCCTTTTGCAACCAACCTTGCTTTGTTTCTTACTATTATACCATCTTCATCCATCTTATTCTTCAGAACCCATTTTGTTCCAACAATGGTTCTATTCTTTGGTGCAGGCACAAGTTCCCATACTTTGTTCCTTTCAAATTGATTCAGCTCCTCTTGCATAGCAATAATCCAATCTGGATCCAACAATGCATCATCAAGTTTCTTAGGCTCAACTTGTGATAGAAAACAGCCATAGAGGCACTCATTCTGAGTTTCTCTCCTAGTCCTTACTCATGCATTAGGATCTCCAATGATTTGCTCTGCAGTGTGTGATCTATCCCATTTCCTTGAGTGCTCAGCCTGATTTCTCATTCTTGATGTTGCTTCATCATCCACATCATGGTCATTCTCATTTCCTCCCCCTGTGAAGTTGCCACTACTCACAGGTGTGTCTTGGATGCTTATTTCTTCACTATTGATTGGCACAAATTCTTCTCTTGTATCATCATTCACTTGATTTTGTTGATCTTGAGTTTCAACTCCAGTTTCAATCTCTTCATCAGAATCATCTAGATTATCAAACCTTAATGGATCTTTATCTTCATCATTTGCTTCTTCTAGTCCAGGTAGTTTGCTGTCATCAAATGTCACATCTGTGCTTTCCATAATTTTCTTTTGACTGATGACATAAACTTTGTATGCAATTCTTTCCTTAGAGTAGCCAAGAAAAATTCCTTCAAATGCCTTTGCATCAAACTTGCCTACAAATTCTGAATTGTCCTTTAATTCAAAGCATTTGCTTCCAAAAGTATGAACATACTTTAGAGTAGGCTTCTTTCCAGTCATCAAATTGTAAGGTGTCTTTCCAGTGTTTTTGTTGATGAGAGTTCTGTTCTGGATATAGCATGCAGTGCTTACAGCCTCAGCCCAAAAACATGTAGGCATCCTTGCATCAAGTAACATTGTTCTAGCAGCCTTAATTAGAGTTCTATTCTTCCTCTCAACAACTCCATTTTGTTGTGGAGTCCTTGGAGCTGAGAATTGCTGAGAAATGCCATTCTCTTTACAGAATGCTTCAAGTATGGCATTTCTGAACTCTGTTCCATTGTCACTTCTCAATGCAATCACACTTACATTGTTGGCCTTTGCTTCCTTGTCAACTCTCTTTATGTGCTCAATGATTACTTGTGGAGCCTCATCTTTTGATGCTAGAAATTCCACCCATGTATACCTTGTAAAATCATCAACCATTACCAGGGCATACTTCTTTCTTCCTAGTGACATAATATTGACAGGCCCAAACAAATCCAAGTGAATGAGTTGTAGGGGCTTGGTTATTGATGTCACTGTCTTTGACTCGTGGCTTGATCTTTTCATTTTTCCTTTTTGACAAGCCTCACACACTCCTTCTTGGCAGAATTCAAGTGAAGGCATGCCTCTCACTAACTCTCTTTTGACTAGAGAATTAATGGCTTTGAAGTTCAGGTGTGATAATTTCTTGTGCCACAGCCAACAATCTTCATTTGATGCTTTTGAATAAAAGCAACAAATTTTGTCCTTGTTTGCAGAGTCCATATTGGCTACAAACAGGCTTCCCTTTCTTACTCCAGATAGAGCAAAATCACCAGCCTTCTTGTGGGTGATTAAACATTCATCTTTGTCAAAATCTACCTTGAATCCCCTATCAGTAAACTGACCAACACTTAGCAGATTATGCTTGAGTCCCTTGACTAGTGCTACATCTTCAATGATGACATTACCAACTTTCAACTTGCCATATCCCAATGTGTTACCCATGCTGTCATCTCCAAAAGCAACCATTGGGCCAGCCTTTTCCTCATACTGTGATAGCAGGGCCATATCACCAGTCATATGATTTGAGCATCCACTGTCCAAAATCCGCATGACCTTTTTTTCACTTTCTTTGCCCTGCAAACACAAAGGTATTACTTTTCCTTTGGTACCCAAACAAGTTTGGGTCCATGTGACTTAGAAACAGTTTTATCATAAACAACATGCTTTTCATCTTTCTTAGTGTTAGTCTTCTTGTCACTGTTAGAAGTCTTGAAACCTGAAGTTTCAGACTTAGGTGACAGGGGTACCTTCCTAGCTTTAGGAGGACTTGAAGACTTTGACCTTGTGTAGTGTGTGTGAGAATTGTGACTGATACAACCATTAATGAATTACCTTCTAAAATTAAAATAGCTAGTCATCACATTCATGTTGCATGGCATACAGTCAAATTTATCACAAAATGGAGCATCTCTATGTCTTAGAGGCACAGAACAATCATAGAAAGGTTTGGACACACTACCAACAGGTTTCTTGCATGCATGAGTTAAATGATTGGTACTGAAACAGTTCTGACAAGTTTTCCTAGGGGCATTAGGCATATAACCATAGTTGTTATCCTTGTTAATCCCTAACTTGCCATTTCTGTTCTGTTTCTTCTTAGTCACTTTCTTTTCTGATTCACTCTTCCCAGTTGAAACAAACTTAACAAACTTTTTAGGTCTTGGCCTATCAACTACTGGCTCCTTGGCTCTTGAATTGACATTCTCACTCATGAACAACTGTGTCATCTTCAATGACAGCATAGCCTTTTCTCTGTTTAAGAGTGTCATAGTCAAGTCCAATAGCAGCCTTGGGTTTAGCTTGAACTTTCTCACAGTAGGAATGCACTAGACCAGATGATTTCTTAAAAGTTTTCAGTTTGAATTCATTTTCAACTAATTCATCCCTAAGAGCCTTTTCAACTTGACTAGCACATAAAACCTTGTTCTGCAAATATTCAACTTCTTTCTTAAGGTTTTCTACCTGCATAGCAGTTAGCTCAAGTTCCTCATTCTTTTTGGTTAACATTTCATTTCTAGTAGGCAGTTTAGAAATCTCCTCATTAGCAGCAGTCATACTAGTATGAATATTAAACATCTCAACAGATAGTTGTTCAATCATGCATTTATACTCAGAAACAGACATATCTATAGTAGTGAGAGATGGTACCTGAGAATCAGATGGAGATGTGTCATCCTTGGAGTTGGCCATCAAGGCATAATTGCAGAATTCTTGTTCCTCTCCATCACTGTCAGAATCATCCCAACACTTCCCTTCAGCTATGTAGGCCTTACCTTGTGTCTACTTTTTCAGAAGGGCCTCATACTTAGCTTCGAGCTCAAGATAATCTCTATCCTTCTTTTTAGGCTTCTTGCATTCACTGGCAAAATGCTCTAGGTCATTGCATCTATAGCACCTTACAGATGACCTATCCACATAGCTGGTTTTGAATTTATTTCTGTTTGGTTTCACAGGTGCCTTGTTCTTGTTGACTGAATGGTTTTGAGTTTTGGGTTTGAAGGGTTGATTTCTTTTAAATCTGATGTTTGGAAATTTTCTGTCCATGAAAGCATATGAAGTATTTTCCATCCCATCAAGTTTTTCAAGAGTGTAAAACTCTTCTTCTTCCTCCTTTTCCTCAACAAGTTCACTTACCTCAGCTTCAGTTTCTTCATCATCTGCTACCTCCTCTATCCTTAGATGGCTTGTAGATGCTTCTAGGTCTTGAATAGATTTTTTGACAATCAAGGCACATGATGTGTTTATCATTCTACCTTGGTTGGCTTGGATAGCCCTTTTCTGAAGCAACTCAAGTTCATGAGTCTTTAAGACTCCATAGAGCACATCATATGTGACTTTGTTCAAATCTCTTTCCCTTAGAGAAATGACTCTTTGCTCTAGATGATTTGGTGAAGATAGCAGAAATTTCATATTTAACTCCTTGGTGCTGTAAACCTTGCCATTCATCTGCAACTCAGTGACTAGCTTGTGAAACCTTTCAAACATCTCAGTAATGCTTTCCTTGGGCTGTGCCATGAAAGCTTCATACTGTGTGACCAGTATCTGTTTCTTGTTTTCCTTAACCTCATCAGTTCCTTCACACAACACCTCAATGTGATCCCACATTTCTTTGGCAGATGTACATGATGCAATGTTTGCAAACATTGACATGTCCATGGAATCAATGATAATCAACATGAGGTGACTGTCAAGAGCAACCTTCTCCCTTTCTGATTCTATCCATTTTGATGGATCCTTGGCCTCATAAGATCTTGGGATAGTTGTGGTTCCAACAGTCTTCTCTGGTATCTTTTGTTATGGAACAAAAGGACCATTCTTGAGAATCTCAGGATACAAAGGATGAGAGGCTTTGATGAACAACATAATCTTTATCTTCCAGAGGTTGAAGTTTTCTTTGTCAAACTTAGGGACCTTCACCGTTCCTGTAGTCTTTGGTGTATTCGAACTCATGATCGTTTTTCTGTTTTTGAATAAACAGCCCGCTCTGATACCACTTGTTGAGTATTGGATACAGTAAAAGAATACAGAGGGGGGGTGAATGGATTCTTGAACTTTTCTTTTTCGAGTCTATGTAGCCAATGAGTGTTTGTGTGTGCAAGAGTGAAGGTGCGGATAAAGAACAACACAAGACACAATATAACTTTAATCTAATGTATTATTAGATAAAGGTTGCTACAATCTGTGAATACAAATGATAGTATTCTTAGCTTCGTTTTTCTCAGAGAGATATAGCTTACAGTGTATGAAAAACTTGACTCACAAAGTTAGTTTCTAAGGAAGTGAGGCTGTGTCCTTATAGAACATGGATACAACCTACTTACTGCAAATAAGGTAGCTAAAACAAATTACTTTCTAGTCTGTCTATCCTTTTTGAGTAAGTGTCAAAATGGTTACAGATTTGACTTTGCAAAGCCTGTTTAGATCCACTTCTTTAGCTCCTTGTCTCTTCTATATCTCTCCAAGCTTCCTTGTAGGCTTTCCAGAGCACGTTACAGATTGTGGTCCATAAAGTGCATTGGCTTGTTGTAGGTTTCAGACTTGTACAATTTCTTCAGTATTTTGTCTCTAAGAGTGTATTCGAGAAGTGACTAAGTAGGTGATTCGAGAACTAGAATTGACTTGATCGATAACTCTGAGTTCTCGAACACTGTTATATTGACATATCGAATCACTTCTCGAATAGCTCTTTTCTTCAGGATTCCTTGAGTTGTCGAATAGAACACTTGACTTGTCGAATCCTTGAGATATCGAATAGCTTTCTGAGTCCTTGAGATATCGAATGGAACTTTGACTTGTTGACTCCTTGAGAACTCGAATACTAGTTTGACTTGTTGACTTCCTGAGTTCTCGAATAGAGTACATAGACATATCGAATCTCTGAGATATCGAATGAGATATCGAACAGTGTATTCAGAGATATCGAATAGTGTCTTGAGATATCGAATCCATGACTTCTTGAATGCTGGACTTCTCGAATAGACAAATATACTTCTCGAATTGGTACTTAGGCAAATTCTTCATTTCTTCAAATCCCAACTGTGATTATTTGACAGTCTTTATCTCCTTGCTTGAGGCATGAACCTTGGAACTCTTTCAAGTATTATTCTAGACTCTATAAGTACAATTACACAACTAGGATTTGATGCCTACTATAAGTACAATACAAACAGAAACTCTACAACTAGAGGTTCCCTCAGTTAAGAGGTCATGTAAGTAATGCAAAGCATTACAAACAATTAGGCTTGTTATTAGATGTATACAGGCATGCCTCTGTGACTAACAATTCTCAATGCTACATAGACAACATCAACGCAATAATTTAATCATTAAAATATTATTATTAAATTATTAAAATTTTAAATTTTATCTATATTACCTTTGGGGTTCAACAGTTAACTTTTGGGGTTCAATAATTCCTTTTTGGGATATAGAAATATTCAGAATAAATCGTATACGTACTTAGGGTTTAGGGTTACCTAAAACCTACCTTATCCTGAATTTTTAAAAATCGGGGCAAAATAACCCTAAACCCTAACTTATGATTTTTAAAAAATCGGGGCTGACCCCGATTTTTAAAAAATCAGGCCGCCGGACTATATAAATTTTATCTATATTCCCTTAGGGGTTCAACAGTTAATCTTTAGGGTTCAATAATTCCATTTTGGATTTTAGATTCAAAATAACTAATAAACCGTATTAAAAAAAACAATTTGAAATGACAATTTGATTTTAAGTTTTTTAATAGTGTAATTAGGTGGCACCACTTAGAGTAGCGTAATAAAAAAAACGTAACGTCAACAAAATTTGTGTTAGACTAAAAAACGTAACTTGTATATACGTTTTCGTCTGTAACACATTTGTCGAATGCGTTTTCCGTGGGTAACGCATGTTGCAAATGCATTTTCCCTCTATAACACATGTTGCAAATTCGTTTTCCCTTTGTAACGCATGTTGCAAATGCGTTATACCCTAACGCAACTCATATATGCGTGAACTTCGTGTCATCCGAGGGCCAGCTTTTTAGAGAGTGCTTTTTGCGCAGTTTTTGTTAAATTTGTGCCAAAATGGGCCAAAACTGGGCCTGGCAATTTGATAGGTGATACGTGAACATGACACAAAAAATACGGTTTTGGATTTTAATTTTTGATACACGAAACACGAAAGCACACGAACACGAAGTTACATGAAATATTTAGTGTCAGATATGGATTTTCATTTTGGGTACACGAAAGTACACAAAATATTATATATATATATATATATATATATATATATATTATCATAACAAATATTATATACGTATTTTATTTACGTATTCATTTGTATTTCGTGTATATTTCTTGTATTCGGATATAATCATTTCGTGTTATTTTGGGTCGTTCTTATAAACAAAAATACACGAAAATTTCATGTACTTTCAGGTTGATACGAAACAAAAATTTTCGAGTTCTATTTTAGCTATGAGTACACGAAATGATTTCGGATCGATTTCGATTTTAACTATGAATACACGAAAACACGAAAATACACAACACGAATGTACACGAAACGAACCGATTGCCAGGCCTAGCCAAAACCCTTAGAAAGGCTCCCGGAAGGTTTTTGGTAAATTATGCTTAAACAAATAAAAAGGATTTTGGAATTGAAGGTTTAGATTTGAAATAGCAAGGAATGTCCTTTTTATGATAATTCCATATATTGACTCTTGATTTGTTTTACAAACCCAAAAATCACAATTCTAGTGTTTCCTGCACTTATATATATACTGAAATGCACAGGCCAAAAATATAAAATTCTATACTGCAAAACTACTGCATACACGAAATGATTTCGGGTCAGTTTCGATTTTAATTGTGAAAACACGAAAACACGAAAGCACACAACACAAATGTACAAGAAACGAACCGATGGCCAGGCCTAGCCAAAACCCTTAAGACTCCCGGAAGGTTTTTAGTAAATTTTGCTTAAACAAATAAAATGGATTTTGGAATTGAAGGTTTAGATTTGAAATAGCAAGGAATGTCCTTTTTATGATAATTCCATATATTGACTCTTGATTTGTTTTACAAACCCAAAAATCACAATTCTAGTGTTTCCTGACGCGCACAGCCCAAAAAAATAAAATTCTATACTGCAAAACTACTGCATACACGAAATGATTTCGGATCGGTTTCGATTTTAGCTATGAGTACACGAAAGTACACAATACGAATGTAAACGAAACGAATCAATTGCCAGGCCTAGCCAAAACCCTACTCCCGGAAGGTTTTTGGTAAATTATGCTTAAACAAATAAAAAGGATTTTGGAATTGAAGGTTTAGATTTGAAATAGCAAGGAATGTCCTTTTTATGATAATTCCATATATTGACTCTTGATTTGTTTTACAAACCCAAAAATCACAATTCTAGTGTTTCCTGCACTTGATAATATATATACTGAAACGCACAGCCCAAAAATATAAAATTCTATACTGCTAAACTACTGCATACACATCGGTACATATATCCTAGTCTCAAATCAAAAGCTTAAGTATACAGTTCTTCATATTACAGCCCATCATCTTCAACATCAAAGGAAACAAGTAGGTTTTAGAAGTAAACTGTATAACAGTCCTTGCTAGTTCTTCAAACAAATAACCAATGTCTGAAATATAAAGCATACGTGATATGACTGGGCATTTTTTTCATCATTTGGCACTTCCCATTTCATACAAATTTGGTCTCTGTTCATGCTGGATAAACATATGCCAATTCAGACTGCTAATAACACTGAATTGCCTCTGCATACTAAACATATTACTATTCACACTGCTAATAACACTGGACTGCCTCAGCATACTATCTCCTCGTCTTTTTCCGTCTTCAGTTTCACCACACAAAAAAATCGCCTGCTGCATTATTGTTAAATAGAATTAACCTGATATATTGGTATCATTGTTGCCATACATGGAATTGATGCCTGGCACATTGAATAGCAATTGTATTTTATGGTCCTAAAAAAGACTGATGGAAAGAGTGTTACCTGTCAAGCATACCTAATCAATACTCTCTCTTTGTGAACAGGCCACCTGAAGCAGTAAATGAATTTATTACATAAGCACAAGTAGCAATGCTGGTGTTAAACTTGCCTCCATCAATTTATTTTCTTGGAGGGGGCGGGGGGAGATAAGAACTGACCTGTTACGTTGAGCCGATGTCGCCTTAACAAAAACTATATTAAGTTGTGTATGGGTATCATCACCTGCTCGTATGAGACTCAACTCTATAGGAACTCCAACCTTCTTCAATAAGATTTCAAAAAGCTAAAAGCAACAAGGGCAGAAAGAAAAGAATTAATGAATTTATATGTCCAACTGTAAGAAACTAGTGCTCATTTTTTACACACAATGAATATAGATCACGTAAATTATCAAAAGATACCACAATGGCGCAATACAAAAAATAATTAATAAATGATTACTATATAAAGTCACTTAACAAACGATACCACACTAAAAGGAGTAAATAACTTCATATAAAGCCAAATATGCAAAATAAAGAAGTGGAAAAGTACCACAACACAAATGCAACATGACATCTGTGTGCTGATTACACTTTAAAGTGCCGGAAAGCACACAAAAATTCTGAAAAAAATTATTGATAGGCTTTAAAGATATTCAGTGAAATCAGTACAAGCATAACTCAAGTATCCTCTTGATCAGAGTAAAAGAGGAGACCAGTTATAACACCATCTGATTACAATACCATTCAGGAAAAGGATCAAACAAGTTGAATGGTACATTACAAGGCTGAGTCCGTACCAACTGTAAAAAAAAAAAAAAAAGTGTCCTATGAACAAAGTATTGGCGGAAATGAATTCCATTTTCTGATAATAGTTTTAACACAACAGAATTACAAATGTCTCCAGCTATTTATACTAGTCTTTTACTGCAGGATAAGTAAAAGACTAATGTAGCCTTATTAACTCCCTTGTTAATACATGTACTCCTAGTTAATACTATTAGGAACCTCCTGAGAAACATGGACAATTTCAGAATGGTGGCAAAAATGTGGTGGTTTCATTGGATAAGTGGCCGCGCTAGGAATAACAATAATGAAGATATATTAACTATCCGAGAAAGGTGGGTTGACACTTGACACCTATGAAAAAGCAAGGCAAGTTTCATATGGTTGAACCGTGAACGTGCTCAAAGAGTGTCATGCCTCTATAGCCACCACAATGCTCTAACAATGTGTGAATTTGATGATTACGCATTACATGGCCTATTACGAGCACGCCTACTAAAAGTTCACCAAAAACCTCCCTCGAAAGAGAGATTATTAGTGGTTTTAGACCACTCCCAGTCTGAGAGACGCTTCAGTATAATGAAGACAGTGCCTCCAGCCTCCTCATATGTATGCTACTAGAAACTTCCTCTCCTTTGCCTCTTCCTGTTAGTGGCATACATGTTATATTATTTACTTGGTTTCTTACATGGTTGCTATGTATTGGTGTTATGTAACATTGTTACTGTTTCTAGTATTATATTACATTTGTTACTATTATGCTATTTCTATTCATAGTTCTTCCTAGCTGAACAGTTGTAGCATGTTTTAACATGTTTTTTTTATCACTAGATTCAGACTTTTAGTACTAGAACTATGTTTTCTACTACATTAATGGATTGCATATCATAAAAAGTACTTTTGTAGGTCGGTTGGAAATAGATTCTATACAATCCTTTGGTTACAGTTTTGACTTAAAGAGTATAACCTAACATTCTTGACTACTACTTGAGAGTAAGAGGTCGTTTCACATAATACTATCCAACTACCTCTGCAAAACAAGCATAGACTGCAAAGCAAAGGTAATCTTGCATCTTACCTCCGAGATCCAATTTAAACATCTCCAAACATTCCATTATTATCTTGATGACATTAACCGTGAAATTTTACAGAACATACACTAAAATCACATAATAAAAGTACATACCTCTAAAAAACTCTGAACAGGTTTCCCATCACATTTTACAATAACATCATTGATACGTAATCCTGCCAAATCAGCCGGTGAATCTGGTACGATCTGCACAAGGATGCACAAATACAAACAAGGGTGCAATTAAGAAACACAGGTTAATAAATAAAATCTTTTTGTATGATTAGGCATCAACAAGAAAGTTGACATTCGCATCACCTCAAAGAATCCTATGTATTCATACAAATCTTTCTTTAGGTAGGAATTGATACTCTAATTCTATGTCCTTACACCATCAATCTTATAAATTTTACACCAATGACAATTCTATAGTTCTTATAGTTGTATACATACATCAGAAACAAGAGAAGTGAGATGTACATAACCGGAATTCAGAGTACATGACAGAACACCATTACTTTAAAGATTACACAGAAAGAGATTACCTTTTCAACAACTAATCCTTTATGAGCATCAGGAAAGTTGTGGATCACTCTCTCAATAAGGCCTATATCGGCTGCAAACAAGCTCGTTGCTTCAAATCCCAGAAATGGACAGCAACATTTCCTATTGCATGTAATTATTGCAACATGGATAATTTAGTTCTACCAAAAAACACAGTGAGAAAAAACTGCAGTGGTTTTAGCAACAAATTATGTATATGACATACTCACAGACTACCTTTGTTTCACTAGATTATATTGTAATCATCCCTGAACTTGGCTTACTTATAGTTCTTTATTACATTTCAACATTAACTTATGGACAATATATCTATCACCACACTACACTACAACCAAAGGATTAGTTGGTAAAATTATAGCTATGCAAGTAACATTCATCTTACAAAGCAGAATGTGGGCCAGATATAATTTTTAAACATTTAAATATTATATTAAACTAAACTTGTTACAGGCCCATATTCTTTGTAGTGTTCCTATCACTTACAATCTATGTTTATGGGCAAACAAAGAGGCGAAACGGGAACAAATGGGAGGGAGGGAGGATTTGGGGGGTGGAGGGGGGGGGGGGGGAGCAACTGCACTTGTTAGTACAGATGAATATATATCTGAAAAAATTAGCCTCTTTTTTTTTTGCCATATGTAAAAATTAGCCTTAATTGCACAATGTATTGGATTTTTTAAGTAAACAATCAACACAAGTTTGTATAGTAAAAACATTTCCAATTCTGGACATCAAAACATTAGAGAGCGAGATAGAGAAATTGCACTTGTGAGTACAGATATATAACTAAAAACTTTAGCCTTAATTGCACAATGTATTGGATTTTAAGTAAACAATCAACACAAGTTTGCATACAAAAATTGCAAATCTAGACCTCAAAATATTAGACAACCATACAGGTAACATTCATATTACAAATAAGAATACAGGCCAAATTTTTCCTATAAACATTTAACATCAAACTATACTTGAGACATACCCATATTCTTTGCAACGATCCCACCAATCACAGGCTATGTTGATGGGCAGACAAGGTGTAGAAAAGGGATCAAAAAATGCAATACCAATCAGCTCTCCAAGAGAGTTTATCAAAGGCCCTCCATCACCACACTACAACCAAAGGATTGGTTAGTAAAATTATAATCAGTGAGTTGTATTTAGCCAAATAGGCCAGAGGATAACATAATGTACAAGAGAAATCTATCATTTCAAAGACATACAAGGACCTTAGGCCAGAGGATAACATAATGTACAAGAGAAATCTATCATTTCAAAGACATACAAGGACCTCATCATTATTCCACAACAAAAGATTATCAAGAAACTGCCTTCTTGCCTTTTTTTCCTAGACGAGCATTCCTATTATCACTTTTTACCGCCTTGCATTGCCTACCCCAAGTCACCCAAACTCCTAAGCTTTAGAGATTGAATAGGTCAATGCGAAATAGAAAACACATCCATATATAACCAAACCCCAGCCCCACCTTGCAGAACTCACCCTCTAAAAGGTCTGACCAGGTCCAGAACTTAATACTGTTGTATCTCATGTTGTCAAATTAAGTCCACAGAAAAAATAAATTCTTGCACTCAACAATAAAGTATAGTGTCACACTTGGACATGAATAACTCCTCGTGATCCATAATACAATTAATACGAGGACACACTCTGACACATCATATTTCTCAACTAATGAATTCCACAGAAAAAAAAAATGCATCTACTTCCACTCAACATCAATCAGGCTAAAGAAAGAGAGAGAGTTACCCTTGTGATTTTGCAATTCGTCGTGAAAAGCTCTTTGCAATCATATGATGTCTTTTTAAGCCTACAAATGAATCAAGAATAAGTAATCCAAAACTCATGATTACTCACTATACTTAACTCATCATTTTAAAACAATGACAACTATAATATGGCATTGCTCCGCATTACAAGAACTCGTTTTTCAACTAAGAGAGGATGGATACATTTTTAAATATTAACAAATAATGATTGATGATTGATATGTAAAAATCATTTGAATAATCTAACCAATATTCACCCGGAGCAGCCATTGGTTCAAATGGTTCGGCAAAATAACGTCCCATGACAATAACTCTATCTCCGGGGATAAGCTTATGTGACCTCGAATGTGGAACAAGGTGAAAAGGTGGCTGACTTGTTTGATGTGAATAAACATCTACCGAATCATAAACGCGTGCTACCTTTGCAACCTTGGCAACTCGAGAAGGAGGTATAGAAGAGAATCTTATGATAGCAAGATTATAATCAAAGTCGTGAGCACAGACTTCTCCATCCCTATAAAATTCACCGCCACAAAAGTGTGCATGAACCTGAAGAAGCCATGAATTAGTCATAAAGTTATCATATACAATTAAGAAGCGAAGCAAGGGCCGTATAAGGCACAAGTATCAGGAAATTAAACATGTTAGTTGTATGTTAGAACAAACTCAAGACATTACCAACTATTTGGCAATTAAGATGAAATAATTTGATTTCTTTACCGTAATATTATGAGCCAATTTATTTCTTCCAAACTCTTGGGAAGTAGGCTGCCTAAACTTTCTGGAAGTAGGCCGCCTAAACTTTCTGGAAGTAGGTTGCCTAATGAGATTTGCGGAGGTCAGTACAATGATGGTATCACCGTGCCTCTCAATAATAGTACCAGAACCCCGAGTTAATTTAACGCCATCTAGAGGACAAAATTAATTAGAACAAATAAGCTAACAAGGTAGAAGCTATGGAGAACTAACAAATAATTTAATTTTATACCAGAGAAAGAAATGAGGGCAACGATAGAAGATGAAGCATTTATAACAGCTGCCTTGGTGTCACGATCAAGATACTCATTGCAATCAAACATTGAGAACTTTGGCCACTTAACACTTAACTTATGTACGTAACGCACTTCAGATTTAGCTGTATATACCAATTTCAGACATCATTTGAGTGATAAAAAGAAGGAAAAACAATAGGAATATATTTAATAATCAAGAAAAAACTAGTTAATTGACAACTTTCAAACAAAAAGGTATATTATACAATATTTTTAATAATCCATAGTTTACTTGGACACCAGTTATAAGTTGACCAATTACAAATGACATTTTCTTTAATCTACTAGAGTATATACTAAACTTAAGTGAATAATATACCCACATAAATTAGGGGTGGCTGGTTCCCGTTCCCAAGGGTTCTTCCTCTTTTTAATTCCTTTAAACTGTGTAACCATGATATCTTTCTGCAAGTCCAAAACAACATGGTAAGCAAATCACTCTAAAATGTGTGTCAATAAAAAATATATAAGTTCATAAAAAACACACCCTTGTATTAAAAAAAAAAACCTTCAGTTGTACAACTCAATCATTCAAATGTGCAAAGAGCCAAAGATATATTTGCATACAAAGGATATATACATATATGCTGAAAAATTAATAATAATTTCCAGGTCCCAACATAATAGAGCTAGTATATATTTTAACCTCGATAAATTAATAATCTTCATAAATTAATAAAGTTTTCAACCCTAAGGCTATAAATTGATTGAGGTTTAACTGTATCTACATATCCATTAACCTATATATTATATCAGAATACACATGAGAAGTAGTACAATTACATATATCTATGCTTCATAAATATTACTACAAAGTTATAATAAAACAAAATACTCTTATCTATACATAATCTTTGTATATATTTGAGGGGGCAAAAGTTATATATCACAAACACTTGGGTGTTAAAATTTTGTGACATACATATATATGGTTGAATATAAATCACAACAAATGAATATAAACAACAACAATTATGTTTGGAGAGAATAATAAGAGAGTGAAGAATTGACTTACAATGAGATGAATATAGATCGAGGGGAAACCTAATTGTTTTTATCCATTTTATAGAACATTTGAACAATATAAGTTAAATTCTAGTATTTTATTATTAGAATTGAATTCCAATTTTAAGTTTGGGCCTCAGAATTACAATCTTTAAATTTAATTTAAAAAATACTAAAAATTCATTAATTATATATATAATTCAGGTTCAATTAGAAACTTAACTTTATATATAATCCAATTCAATTGGAAACTTAAAGAATTGGGTAATCTTGTGAATCCACAACAAAGTTATTTCTTAAATACATGCTTGTAGGTTATATATGAAGCAGCCTTCCGTTAAGAAGACTGGTCGGAATCTGCCTCTAGATCTCCACGACCGTGCATGGATCAGAGTCGGAGATATATAATGTCTTTAAGTGCAATCAATCCTCTAAATACAAAATGTTGTAATTGTATATGCATCTCAAACCAACACTCCAAATACATATATGCTCTAAGAAGGGATAAATGTTGCTTTGAAATTGAGGCTAGTATACTAGTGTCATCAGGGATTTGATCCCCCATCCATACATACAATGAATGAAACAATCTGAAAAACTCACGGGTATATCATTAGTATGTAATAAACACGGAACAATTTATACACAGTTGAACCTCAATAAATTAATAAAAAAATTCCGGTCCCACCAAAATAAAGCTAGTGTATATTTTAATCTCGATTACTTAATAATGTTGATAAATTAATAAAACTTCTCGGCCATGAGGCTATTAACTGATCAAGGTTTAACTGAATATGCATATCCATTAACCCATATTTTATATCATAAGCAGCACATTTAAATATATCTATGCTTTATAAATATTACTGCAAAGTTGCAATACAAACAAAATATTAATGCAAAGCACGGGGTGGTTTGTAGAATTTTTATTTATCTCATATAATTTTATTTATTTTCGTAATATGTAACATGTTTTATAATTTTACTTACATTAATAAATAATGAGATATTTAACATCTATTTATATATAAATTATCACATAGGTTATGTTTTAATTATTTCAATTTCTTTTTTTTATCTGCAAAGCATGACGAGGTTTTTATATTTTTTTTATATCATTTAACTTATTTATGTATTGATTATGGAGTAATATGTTTTGAATTTTTTACTTGCATTAACAAATTATGAGAGATTTAACATTTATTTATATATAAAATATTACAGAGGTTATGTTTAATTATTTAAATTTCTTTTTTATCTCATTTGATTTATTTATGTAATTACAATGTAATCCATTTTTTATGCTGCAACGGCTTTCCGTATCTTTCTCACTTTCATCTGTTTTGTGGGCATGCTTGAACCCATCGTTTTGAGCTGAAATGTAGCCATTCAACTCAAACTCCAACACAAACCAATTATGCTAAAGTATATATTGTCAAATTCTGTGAATATGTGGAAATTATAGAGATAGAAGAGGGAGATCAGTTGGGGTAGAAGTTTATAGATATGAATTATATTCATACTTCTCCAAGTATTACAAATGAGGTAATTGCCTCTTATATAGAACTATACTTTAACACTATTTCAACAACCCCCAACAACCATCTACTATTACAACAACCCCTAAGATGTCATGCATGATGTCATACCCCCAACAACTCTTTGACACGCCCCCTCACTCGAAATCCCATCTTGGGATGAAAAACCTATCTTGGGATTGAAGAGTGGAACACTTAGAAGCACTTGTGCATAACCTAAGCTTCCAACTAGACCCATCTCTAGGATTGTAATTGAGATTTTTGGGAATACCGGGACTCGACTTACGACCACGTAGTACATTTTAGGCAATGTCAAAAAATATTGAAAGTGCCGCACATGCATATTTTAGGCAGTGAACTGTGTTGTTTGAAATGCAACTACTTCTGCTGCTTTGTCGTCATGGCCACCAATCAGCCCTTGAACTGATTAGAAGTTTCAACAGAATCTGACCAGAGCTGAATTCTTGTACTGGTAGGGGTCGCCTGGTTGTTCTCTGGAATATGTGTTGATGAAACTGAAGAAAATAGGCAGCCTGTGTTTCCCTTGAAAAACAACAAAGCTTCAACTGAAATGCTCTCAATCTCTCTATAGATCGACTTGCTCTAATACCATGTCAAATTCTGTGAATATGTGGAAATTATAGAGATAGAAGAGGGAGATCAGTTGGGGTAGAAGTTTATAGATATGAATTATATTCATACTTCTCCAAGTATTACAAATGAGGTAATTGCCTCTTATATAGAACTATACTTTAACACTATTTCAACAACCCCCAACAACCATCTACTATTACAACAACCCCTAAGATGTCATGCATGATGTCATACCCCCAACAACTCTTTGACATATATTACTTGTAACAAGGGGTATCGGGTCCATAACTTTCTTGAAAGGTGTAAGGTATTGCACCTTGGACTTTGTGGTGTGATAAGTTTTTAAGCAGGTATTAAAATCCTTGGTGTACATGTAATCTGGACTGGCAGAGTTTTTTTGTGTGGGAGAGCTGAACTCCTCTATAAATTATAACCCATACCTTTAAACAATATAATTAAGAATATTTAGAAGATATGCTAGTACAGAACAATCTACAAAAAACATCAAAAAAGAAGTTTACAATATCTGAAAGGCATAGTAGATATACCTCGTCCTTTAGGTTTCGAAAACAATTGACTGTGAACCCAATCTGATATTGCACCAGATTATCTTTTACAGTGACACTCTCAAATTGGAACAATATTCCATAAAAGTATAAAACCAATTATTGGCATTATATATATGCAGATATATATTTTTCAAAGGATGACCCCAGACTCTTACAAAGTGAAGGGGGACCGCGACCATATGAATTATCTTGTATATAATGTTTCAAGATATTGGCGCTATGATCCTTTTTATTCTTACAATAGCTAGTCCAATTAATTATGCAGATTTTATTAGCAGATTTTCTGTAAAAACTAAAGGTTGAATGCAGTAGATTGTATGCAGTTTTTTTAGTATTTTTCTGGGAAGATTTTAGTATATTGCACAATAAGTGATTAAATAATGCAGATTTTATGTAACCGATTTTTTGCAGAATACAGAAAACGAAACGCAAGTTTAAGTGTTGTAATCACATGTTTGAAAGTTGTCTTTTAAGTGTAGATTATTTAAAAATCTGGCCATATAGTTTTTTTAGTCAATATCATGCAACTAAAGAGAACCAATTTGGGCGTATACAGAACTTGCCAGAAGAAGCAAGATGTGACCACCAGCACTACACGACCATTTTATGAATATCCTCTTAACTCCTTTCTGAAAATATTAGTTGAATCACTACAGAGTTGGGTTAGTAACTACATATGAGTGACTCTGTGAATTCGTAGAGAACTCCTCAGACAATCAAAAGTTTGACTAATAAATTGTACTTAAAATAAAGTTTTAGACTCAGATCCAAAGTTTTATATTACTATCCTATAACTTAATGATTAACTTTGAGTTAGGGATCTATGAGCAAGATTCTTATTTTCTTGTTTTGTTTGTTGTTACATACACTGATACACAGATCACTTAATTAAATTTCTCAGCGACTCTAAATCTAATACAAGACATGAACAAAATAACTAAAAGATATAAATATCACTTTTAACACCAATCTTAGTTATAAAACATTGTTGCTCAGATAATATTGTCATCAATGCAAACAATACATGTACACATATTTAACATATATATATACACATATATATACACATATATATACACATACTTATAAGTACAACTTATACACATACAGATTGTGGGGGGAGTGTAAGTAGCACCTCAAGTGAACAGAATATGAATATGAATTCGCCAAAAGGGCCCTGCTGCTTCAGCGGAGTGTTGGGGTCCGAGAAGAACCCGGTGGAATCCTTGGGGGTGTTTGGAAGTTAGAGGTTTGAGATAAAATTAGAGGTTTGGGGGTAGATTAGAGGTTTGACCAAATGAAACCTCTAATGTGAGTGTTTGGTTGTTAGAGGTTTGAGTTAGATGTTTGGGATCAAAAAGCTAATTTTGAAAAAGCTCCTTTTAGGAGCTTTTTCAATTAGAGGTTTGCTATGTGTCACAAAAAGTTATTCAAAAAGCTATTTATCAAACACTTTTATTCAAAACAGCTAATTTCAATCCGCTAGTCAAAACAGCTAATTCAATCCGCTAGTCAAAACAGCTAATTCAATCCGCTATCAGCTAACAGCTATCAGCTAATTGCCAAACAGGGCCCTTTTATTTTATTATAAACACGGGACTACCAATTTACGATCAACTAATCATAAATTAGGAATTACGGAGTACCAGTTTAAAATAGTGCCATACACATAATTTTTTTAATATAATATAAATTTTTTTTATTAATTTAAAATAATATTTTTAAAACATGAATTTTGGAGGCTTAAATTTTTATTTGAGATAATTTGATAATAATTATATAAATGTTATCCATAATATTTCTAGAAAATGAGGGATTTTAGTTAAAAAATATTGAAAAATGACAAGTTTTAGTTGAAAAAGGTAATAGGTTAATTAATAGTAATTATATAATTATTATTTTATTTTATTAAACAGAATACTCATGATATGATTAGAAAAAAAGAGGATTTAATTAATTAAAAAGATATCATATTCTATGTGAAAAATGTAATTGATTACTTTATAGTAATTATAATTTAATTACGTTATTTTACTAAATACAATTTCTCGTAATATTTTTACAAAAAGAGAAATTAATATTGTCCGTGATATTTCTATTAAAAGAGGGGTTTTAGTAAGAAAATATAGAAAGATGATGCATTTTAACTGAAAAAGATAATCGATTAATTATTAATATTATAATATTATTAATTTATTGTATTAAATATAAACGCTAGTGATATAATTGGAAAAATGGAGGTTTTAGTAAAAGAAAAGAAAAAAAGTAACGTGTTTTTGGCTGAAAAAGGTAACCGTCCATGATATAATTGGAAAAAAGGTAACATGCTGAAAAATGTAATTGATTAATTAATAGTAATTATAATATAATTATGTTATTTTATTAACAAAATTGTTCTTGGTGTTTTTTAAAAAAAGAATGAAATTTTAGTTAGATAAAATGTAAAAGATACTGTATTTTACCTAAAAAAGAAAATTATTTATTTATTGAAAAATAAAAAAGATAATATATTTAACCTAAAAAAAGAAATTGATTAATAAAGAAGAAATTTTAGTTAGATAAAATAAAAAAGATTTTGTATTTTACCTGTTAAATGAGCTATCTATACTACATACTATACTATTATATAAAAGTTGAAAAATTAAAAGTTTTGGTACCTGTTTTTTAGTACTTCGTAAATTTACTTATTTACCCTTCATTACAAAGAAAAATATATACGAGATATATACTATTAAAACACCTAAAATGAATTATAACATAATATAATTAAGAGAAAAAAGATCATGAGATTGATATCAGGAAACTTTTCCTAAGATATGTACAAAATATACTTTAAATATGAATGGGCCCGCAAGGCTAATTAAAAAAATTTGATTTTACTAAATTGCCCATCTTATTTTTACATGTAAATCTCATATATCTCAGGTAATTTATCTGAGATATATCTCAGGTTCCCTATCCTCTATAATTAATGGTAATTAGTCGATTTTTTTTTCACATTTACTTTCAATTGAAGATATTATAAGCACATTTGCCTTTTTCACAATTACTTTAAGTTGAAGATATTTCCTTTTATAAAAATCTAAAAACATAAATGGTATCATATCTTCCAATCATTAATATTTCTTTCGAATTAAAACACGTTACCTTTTGATATAAAACTATCTCAAATATCACACCCTACTTTTCAATTATTAATGACCATTAGATTTTTATTAACTAATTAAAATCGTTAGAACTAATTATTAAATATATTATATGAATTAATTAATTTACTAAAATTTCAAGGTTTGAATTCTATCAACAATATATTTATAATATACGGAGTAAGTTTTAAACCATGCATACAATTAATTAAATTTATATTAAATTATTAAAATTAAAATTAAAATAAAACATTGTAAACAATAAATTATATAAAAATATAATTGTAACATAAAATAAAATTATTACATAAAAATGTTGAGTATTAAATACAGTAAAAGAATACAGAGGGGGGTGAATAGATTCTTGAACTTTTCTTTGGCTCGAGTCTATGTAGCAGATAAGTGTTTGTGTGTGCAAAGGTATAGGTGCGGACAAAGAACAACACAAGACACAATATCACTTTAATCTAATGTATTATTAGATAAAGGTTGCTACAATCTGTGAATACAAATGATAGTATTCTCAGCTTCGTTTTTCTCAGAGAGATATAGCTTATAGTGTATGAAAAACTTGACTCCCAAAGTTGTTAGTTCGTTTGTTCAAAATCAATGACTAAGGAAGTGAGGTTGTGTCCTTATAGAACATGGATACAACCTACTTACTGCAAATAAGGTAGCTAAAACAAATTACTTTCTAGTCTGTCTATCCTTTTTGAGTAAGTGTCAAAACGGTTACAGATTTGACTTTGCAAAGCCTGTTTAGATCCACTTCTTTAGCTCCTTGTCTCTTCTATATCTCTCCAAGCTTCCTTGTAGGCTTTCCAGAGCACGTTACAGATTGTGGTCCATAAAGTGCATTGGCTTGTTGTAGGTTTCAGACTTGTACAATTTCTTCAGTATTTTGTCTCTAAGAGTGTATTCGAGAAGTGACTAAGTAGGTGATTCGAGAACTAGAATTGACTTGATCGATAAATCTGAGTTCTCGAACACTGTTATATTGACATATCGAATCACTTCTCGAATAGCTCTTTTCTTCAGGATTCCTTGAGTTATCGAATAGAACACTTGACTTGTCGAATCCTTGAGATATCGAATAGCTTTCTGAGTCCTTGAGATATCGAATGGAACTTTGACTTGTTGACTCCTTGAGAACTCGAATACTAGTTTGACTTGTAGACTTCCTGAGTTCTCGAATAGAGTACATAGACATATCGAATCTCTGAGATATCGAATGAGATATCGAACAGTGTATTCAGAGATATCGAATAGTGTCTTGAGATATCGAATCCATGACTTCTTGAATGCTGGACTTCTCGAATAGACAAATATACTTCTCGAATTGGTACTTAGGCAAATTCTTCATATCTTCAAATCCCAACTGTGATTATTTGACAGTCTTTATCTTCATGCTTGAGGCATGTCATGCTTGAGGCATGAACCTTGGAACTTCTTTCAAGCATTATTCTTGACTATATAAATACAGTTACACAACTAGGATTTGGTGCCTATTACAAGTACAGAACAAATAGAAACTCTACAACTAGAGGTTCCCTCAGTTAAGAGGTCATGTAAGTAATGCAAAGCATTACAAACAATTAGGCTTGTTATTTGATGTAAACAGGCATGCCTCTGTGACTAACAATCTCCTCCAAATTGTGAGTAAGACCCTTAGTCACAATTCCATGTTTGATAACAAACCTAACATACATAAAGGTAAAACTTTAAAAGTACAGGTATGTAGATTGATTGAAGAAAATACCTAGAAGTATTCTTACAAGTTATGAGGAATTACTAGCCACATCCTTTTGGATTCCTCTCTTGAGCTTTACCTTGCAAATTCTCATTTTTCATCTTTTCTTCAGCTTCTTTAGCTTTCTTCTTTGAATTTTCTTCTATGGCAAGAATAATGTCTTCCATTATAGTGAGTTCTTCAATTAGAGGGGAGCCTGATAAATCCTTAAGTACTTCATTCAGCTGTTTCTCAGAATAGGAACTGATGTAGTCCATTCTAATCTTTACATTTCTACCATATTTCTTATACTCAATGATGTAAGGATTAAACTTGACTCTACACAGACCCATAGCTCTTAATTCATCAGCCTTAGCTTCCATTGCAGCAAGCTCCTCCTCCCTTTTCTTTAGTAGCTCTTCACTGTTCTTTCTCATTTCTGCCTGGTGATCTCTCTTCATTTTGACAAAGTCAATTAACTCTAGCTTCCATACCCTTTCCACTCTGTCTTCAGAATTCAACATTGCAATTATCCTTTCTATGTCATATAGCCTGCCCCAGTGATGGCATGTTCCTTGTCTGAATTTCTTCTGTCTTCCATCAGTATATTTAATTTCAAGAAAATCATCAACAATGGCAACATGATAGATTTTTTGAGCCCATAGGAACTGCAGTTGGTCTTCATCATAGTTTTCATCCAGAGGTGGTAGGTTTAATCCTGGAATAATTGTCAGTGCCTTTTACTTGGATAACTTCACCCTTCTTGCAGCATGCTTGAACTTAGTCCTTTTTACTTGATTGCTAGGCAGAAATTTTTGACCTTTGTTGGTAGACCATAGTAGTATTCCATTAGCAGTTTGCTTTCTGAAACATACACATGGTTTCTTGACTTGAATCTTCTTCTCTTCTTGAGGTGGCAAAACAGTTGTAGAAGCCATCAAATCAGATTTTGGTAGGTCATTACTAACAATATTCACCCTAGACTCTGAGTCTTGTGTTGTGGTGAGGTTACTGCTAGCAATGCCTAAGGCTTGCTGTTTTCCAATTTTCCTCTCATAGACTTTGTCTTGGTCATCATCATATTTCTTGTCATCCTTCTTCTTCTTCTTGTTTTCATCACCCTTATTACTCCTGTGATGTCTTCTCCTTCCATCACTTTTATCTTTGTCCTTGTCTTGATCACCATCCTTGCTTGGGTTGAACTTGGCAGACTCAAGTACAATTCCAGTTGCAAGTATGATCTGAGATAAGATATAGCTTCCAATTCTTCTGCTATTCTTACACCCTTCTTCTTGTTCAGCTTCTCAATGATGGCAATAATGAGAGGTTTATTCTGAGGGACTAGATGCTTAGGAATGATCAGCTGCTTGATATCATCAATTCTGGTTGTAGCTTGATAGATGATGGTTCTAGGATTTGTGAATACTTCAGGTAGCCTTGAGGGTTGATCATTCCTTAAGTCATCAAAAAGACTCTTGTTATTTTCATTCCCTTTTTCAATCAGTCCAAGGAACATATCCACTTCTGAGTGCTTTAGGCTTTGCAGAGTGTTGAAAGTCAAATGCCATATTTTTTACTTAGATACCATCATTATCTCCTTGAACCATAAGTTGTTGAATTTCCTAGGAATAACAGTGAGGTAGTCAATCTACTCCTTCAACTCTCTCAGATAGAACTGATTATCACCAGCCTGTTCCCTTGTGGCTTTCAGAAACTCCGAGAAGGCTGTATCATGATAGACATTTGAGTTAGCAACTTCTTGTAGCTTGTCCTCAGTAATGACTTCAGCTTTTACAGGCTTGGCACTTTCAAATTTGGATGATGGAGGTTCATCAACTAGCATGCTCCCTGCAACTACTTTGGTTGTGATAGATTGCTTCTTACCACTAGGAGTAATGACATGCACAGTTGGTAGAGTGACAACTTGCAGTGAGGTAGGAGGCTCATCAACTTTGGATTTTCCTTTGCCTGGCACATTAGGTATGGATTTTGAAGCCCTTTGGTGACCACCCTCCTTTATCTGTATGCCTATCTCCTTAGGTTTCTCCCCCTTTGGATTTGAATTCCTTATCCTTTTCTCCCCCTTAGGCTTGTTGTCAGGCACAGAGGCTTTAGAAGTGACCTTTGGGTTTGAAGACTCTTCAGGTAGAGGGAGACCCATATGCTTCATCATGGCAGCCACCATAGATTCCTGATGCAGAAGAACATTAGATGTGGTGGTTGCTTGAGTGTCCAACTGATCATTGAGAAGTGCAACCTTGTCTGTAAGATGAGCATTAGACTTAGTGAGAATAGCTGTTAACTCGAATAACTTGTAGAAGGGGGGTTGAATACAAGTTATATAATCGTGTCTGATTTTTACTTGGTTATATGAACAAGAATAAACGAATGAATCAAATTCTGTTTGTATTAAAAAGATCAAATACAAACTCTACCAAAGGTGTACAAATACCTTTAGCAGCTGCTGACAAAATAAAACTCTCTCTCTGTTTGTTTCGTACTCTCGAATACAAACCTTATACAGAGCTACGCACTTTCGCACATGAACTCACGACTCCAACGAACTCTTTTTACAATGACATAGAGAGAATATTTATAATGCTACCTATCAACTAATTACAGAAAGATAATCTATACATGACAATGTTCTGCCGTCCAGTTGATAGTTTCCATCAATAGAAAATTCTTTCCTTCATAAAATCTTCTTGCTTGTTCCTCAAACAAAGATCCTGTTTTATAGCACTTGCCAGTTTCTGTAGCATCCATAATGACATCATCAGTAACATGACTGATATCAGGATTCCATCTTGCATCAGGATCTGACCATCCCATCAGTACTTGATCAGTACTTGACTTGACATATCAGGATTCAATCTCAGTTCCTGACATGTAGTACTCGATGCACTGTTCATTCCTGACTAAACTTTACAGATAACTGTCTAATACATATTTCCAATACAAAGTGCTAAATCCTTTATAAATTAGGATATACAAGAAGTATAAGTAAAATTCTATTCTTAACATCACAACTCATGAATTATTCCTAACAATAGCTACCTCCTTTTCAAGTGCATCTACCTTGCTGAACAATTCAGTAGATTTGAAGCCAGACAGGGATTGTTCTTTAAGTCTCTGCACTTCAAACCTAGTCATGTCATGCAGTGGAACTTCAGTTACCAGCCTGTTTCCATATAAATTCTTGAACATTGTCTTCAGCATGGCATTGGAGTCTGTGGTTTGATCAGATAGAGATTGAAATTTATGCCCCAGACTTGTGACAGTATCCTTTAGCAGTGCTAGCCCATGATCCATCTTGGTGCAGGTGGTGTTACAGTATTTGAGGTCTTTAAACACACTGTCCAACTGAGGGAACTTGGCATCAAAGGTCCTCTTGATTTCTTCCACTCTAGTGGCTCTCTTATCACACACTCTGCTGAACTCAGTTTTGACTCCTTTTTCCAAGATAGTGGGAAGCCTTGAGGAATCCCTTGTGTGAATCATTTATGGCCTCATACACTTCACCAGGGGTCAGAGATTTGGCATTGGAACCTAGTGAAGTGATGTATTCCTCCCTGAGATATTGAAGTGCTTCATCAAGAGTAATATCATATGTTCCTTGCAACCAGGCATCTATATTGCCATCTCTCTCAACATCATTAACTATCTTTGTCTTCTGCATCTCCATATCATCCCTATGGCATAACAGAATGGCGTCATAGTCTGGATTAGGGATGTTGGAGGTGACCAAGTTCTGAGCAATCTTGACAAACTCAGGAATCTGATCCACAACTAAGCTTTGAAGTGCTTCAACCGTAAATTGTGGTGGAACAGACCCTGATCCTGAAGCACTGTCATGTTGCACAGGCTTCAGCCATTGTGACAGAAAGTCAGAGCTAGAGCTAGGCAAGCTAGACTCCTCTGTTACAGATGCAACTTCTGTAACCGGATGGATTGACTCTACTACTGCTGTCTCCACAGAAGTGTGATGAGTTACACCAGCAGTTGACACAGGCACAGAGTCTCTAGTAAAAACTAGTGGAACCTCTGTGTTTGTGATGGTGTCATTAGGAGATGCCCCAGCATGCATTCCCTCACCATCTGAATGTGGGTCCTGGGTGGTGAGCAAGGTGTCATGCACCAAGTCACTTGAATTCATTAGCTCATCATAAGAAAAGAATTCTTGATGATCAATGCCTTGATCCTCAATTGCTTGAGTTGCAGGTTGCAAAGAAATTTGAGTGGTAGATTCTGGAAGAGGAGTGTCTTGTAGATTAGAGTTTGGCAACTCCCCCTGAGAAAGAGATGGAGTTTCAAATATGATGTGCTCTTCACTCAGTGTTGTGTCAGCCTTATCACTCCCAGGTGCTGACTCTGTACAGATAGGTGCATTGGGGAGGATGCTTGATTCTATAGATGCACCCTGTTGAGAGGATACATCTATTGAACTGTGTGCCCCTGATTTTACAACTTTAGCCATTTGTGTGACTGAAGAGGTAGTCCTAGATTTTTTCTTCTTTGGTCTGATAAGGGGTGACTCAGGTGCCTCACTTTCTAATTCTACAGCTAATGCTGCTTTAGATAAGATGGTTAAAGGTGCAGACATTACATCTTTTCTCTTCTTTTTACTAACATCACCCTTTTGAGAGGATGATGCAGTTGGCTCACTGTGTGGTAGAGTGTTTGGTTGAGAGGGTTGGTTAGCAGGCCCTGGGTTAGCATTTTGTTCTACTTGCTTGGGCTGTGCTAACTGAGATTTTGCATCAAATATTGGCATGTTGTGGGGGTAAGTCCTAAATAGACTCTCCATATGGGGAGTTATTTTGAGTCTTACATCCACATTATTCCTAGTCTCCAAATTACCAAAAATGAGTTTGGTCATGGATTTAGGATAGCCTATTCTATTTCTATCTATCCCAGGCAGTTCAATCAATTGAGCATTTTTGAAATTAAGAACAGATTGAATAAAGCGAGGGAAGAATATGTCAATACCTCTCTTGGTTGTGTTCTTACCAAGTCTCCCATACAGCTCTTGTAAGATGATTTGACCAACATCTATCTTCTTTCCATAGGCCAGTGCATAGCCAATTTGTTGTGCAGGCACACTGATTTGATCAAAGCTTGATTTCCTGGCCGTGAAGACTTGAAGAAGAGTTGCAAACGCATAGCTCCACTCCTTTCTCAGATTCTTCCTGTTTAATTTTCCAAGATTGATCCCATCTGAGTAGTTGATGAACTCAAAGAATTCTTCTAACTCTGCATTCGTGGCCAGTATGTCATATGACTCTTGTTGTAGGCCCAATGCTTGATTCATGTCTGCAGTGGTGATAGTGATTTCTTGGTCCTGAATCTTGCAGTAAATTATGTATAAAGTTATTGCATTTTCCAGGGCTACAACTTCCACAATAGCAGTTCCCCAAAACTGTTCCACAATGTCTAGATACAGTGTTGGGTTGGCAGAGAGTGCATCCTTGATGTATGACTCAGCCATCTACTTTACAAAGCACTTGAAGTTCGCATTGGGTGCTTCAACATCACTGGTTAGGGTGATAAAATTGGTGTTGAACTTCACTGTTGCCATTGATACAGAGAGACAAGAAGAAAAAGTAAAGGTTGAAGAAGAAATTTAGCTTTTGGTAGTTAGGGTTTTCAGAGGTTTTGGGAGTTTAGATGCTTGAGAAATCGAATGAAATGAATCGAATAGATGTTGAATTGTATAAGTATGAAGTACTTGAATTGTCGATTAGATGTATGTTTTGTATCGACAAGTCAGTCATTCGAGAAGTAGAAAACAACTATTCGATAAGTCAAGAAAGGCTTATTCGATAACTCAAGCAGGTTGTAACTCACAGCTGGCAGTTATCTAACTTAGAAATAAATCTAAATTAGGTAAAATATGTTTTTATGAGTACATCTGATTTTTGAATAAAAATCCAAAATCGGTTAAAGTTCAGCGAGAAATCAGCCTTTTCAAATGATTCGAGAACTCAAATAGCAGTATTCGAGAACTCAATGATTCGAGAACTCAGATACCCTATTCGAGAAGTCAAGAGAACCTCTATTCGATATCTCTAAGATACTCTTATTCGAGAACTCGAGAGTGCTCTAATGAGACTAATTAGAGATGTCGAATAGTGAATCATTCGAGAAGTCTGACTTGTCGATATATACTCATAAAAATTAATTTTCACTATCTTTTAAAATTTACCAGCCATATTTATTCAAGAATATTCTGGCAAATTAAACAGTGATTTTCTAAAAATTTTATAGAAATTTCAAGTTAACAAGAAAATATGATTTTCCAAATATGCAACAGATTTGAAATATTTATAAATCATATTTCAGCCAACACTTTCTCCAAAAATATTAAGAATTTAGATAAAGTAAGTGTTTACTGCTGCAACAATCTAGATGTTGTATTCACTTAGCCACAATCTGAAGAATTTAGCATTCTAATCTCACTAACCAACCTTGTGAAGGTGGCTTCATCTAATGGTTTAGTGAATATATCAGCTAGTTGTTTATCTGTAGAGACATAATGCAACTCAGTGGTTCCATTAGTTGCATGTTCTCTAATGAAATGATATCTGATGTCAATGTGCTTTGTCCTAGAATGATTGACAGGATTGGCAACTATAGAGATTGCACTTGTGTTGTCACACATGATTGGAATTCTTTCCAACACAAGTCCATAATCTCTAAGTTGATTTCTAATCCAAAGCACTTGAGCACAGCAACTTCCAGCAGTTATGTATTCAGCCTCAGCTGTAGAAGTTGACACAGATTGTTGTTTCTTGCTGTACCAAGAGACTAACCTTTGTCCAAGAAACTGGCAGCTACCTGAGGTGCTTTTCCTATCCACTATGCATCCAGCATAATCAGCATCAGAATAACCAACCAGATTGAACCATGTGTCCTTAGGATACCATAGACCCAAGTTTGGAGTGCCCTTCAGATATCTAAAGATCCTTTTAATAGCAACCAAATGTGATTCTTTTGGATTCGATTGAAACCTTGCACATAAGCATGTAGCAAACATGATGTCTAGCCTACTTGCAGTGAGGTAGAGGAGAGAACCAACCATGCCTCTGTAGACTGAGATATCTACTTTCTTGCCTTTAGCATCTTCATCCAATTTAGTGGTAGTGGCTGTAAGAACCCAGATTTTTGGGTAGAATTAAAACTTTTTATTAGGTATTGATGTAAGAGTGAGCAGTGGTTACAACTACAATGTAATACTAGTCTTAATGAATGAATAATGAAAGGATATAGATTCCATGGTTATATGTCCTGAAGGATGCTATTGGGTGATAACTTAGAGTAGAATAATCTATCTCCTAGAAAGTTAAGTTAAGATTCCCTAGAGAGAAATAGATAGCCTCATGTCATCCAGATCGATATCGGTTACAAGTACGGAGGTTCCATGAAAGAGTTAAGGAACGCTCGAGGAAGCACAAAGATATTTTATAAGTACCAGGACTAAAAAGAGAATAAGTGATGAATAGTGTTTTTCTATGGAAATAAGAATATTATGAGACGACACTATATAGAAGTACCCGGAATGAATTTCTGAGTTCGTATTAGTGACCCGAGGGGAAAATAAGTGTATGTAAAGACTGTCGGATTCTGAGAAATAGCACTTTTATTTTTTTCGAGATTTTCCCTAGATACTGATAGATTAAGGATTTAATATTTAATATTTGAGGAATATTAATTGGAGGATTATAATGAAAGATGGAAATGGTGATAGAATTATTAAGAAGGTTTCCGGTAAAACCCTAACTAGGAATCCGTGAGATATTCCTTGGAACGATCAATTAAACGGAGCAATAACCGGACAAAGAAACAAGCAGGGAAGCTATATTCATGCATGTGCTACTAAGGAAAATATCTAGTAACTATCTAGTTACAAAAGTAACTAGAATCAAGTGAAGTAACCATGTACTTAGAAAGCAAACTACTTGGTTAGCCTTAGCACCACCCATTGATCAACACTTGTCTTGCAAATTGCATCATCTAGTGCATCATCCCTTTAATAATTCAACCAAGATGAGATAATATCCTAGGCTCATCCACTTTATGCATTATTCAAGAAACCAACACAAAAAATATCAAGAACTCCACCATTATACCCCATTCGACTTCTCTTAAAATTCAAGAACAAAAATCCACCTTCCAACCATTGTTTGATCTTGAAACTTTTATGGTAGATCTTATATTTCAAGAAAATGATACCCTAGAAATCTTAGCCTCAAACACCACTTTTTCCATTTTCAAATAAATCCTTGAAGATGAGGGTGAATAGTGATTTTCAAGAACAAATTCTTGGATCTTGATTTTTTGGATGATCTAAGCTTGGTTAAGGATGTTCATGGACTATAAAAGGCTTAGCAAGGTCTTACACACATCATGGAAGGTATATCTCACCAAAACCCTAGCTTGTAATTTGAGATTTATGATTTTCTTGATTGGGTTTAGATTAGTATGATATTGATGATGATTATAAGCATGATTATGTAGTTAGTTATGTGATTTAAGAAGCATGATGATCTTGATAGTAAAATCAGTAGCTATTGGACTTATGAGATGATTTATATGATGATAAGTTGTTTAGATGCCCGGTGTGGCTTGGTTGGATTGATTCGATTTTTGGAATGTCCGAGTTATAGCCGTCGTAATGCCCGATTGTTGTTAACCTTAAGAAACCGTATTTGACAGTAGCATGAACTCAATCTCTAGCTTCATATTCTGCCATTTTTGGATAAACTATGTTATAAGCTTCGTTTTTTTATAAAGATTATGTGAAACGGACTTACGGTTTAGGAGTTATGGTTTAATTCGTAAAAGTCGTTCGAAACCATAATCGGAAGTTTGTAACTGATATTGAACCCCTTTAATATTGTTAAGTCAGTGGCGAATCTTGATAATTAAATATTAGAGGTCAAAAAGAAGGTGTTAAAGAAAACCACATGTCAAACGGATCATTTTTCGATTTTATAAAAATGTTCGAATCGAGGTTAAATACGAAGAAGCCCGTTTCGGAGGAAGCACTTTTTGTCCAATTGCTACTGCCCGGTTTTGTCCAATTTTGAGCTAGGTACCTTCTAGACATTCTCTAGAACATGTACGCGAAAATGGTGCGTCATTTGAGTTTAACGGTTATCGAGTTATGAACGTTTTAGTGAAAGAGGTGTGAATAGTAAAGTTCCGTAGTTGACTGAACTTCGAAAATACATTTCACCTATCTTGACCCGTGTTTTCGAATTGGAAATTTTATGATAAATATTACAAATACCAAAGATGATTTTAAAAGTGGTTTCGTAATTAAATACGTTTCCAGTGATTTATTAAAAGTGTTGAAGTGCGAGTCACGAAATAGTAATTCTCAGAAAAGTCAACTCTAGGGGTACTACTTTGGCCACCCATTTTGGCTAGATTAAAAGAGGAATCTCGAGTCGACTAAAACATGAAACTTGTTAAGGATTATCAAGACAATATATTGCTGCAAAGAACGAGGCTATAAATGATTAAGTGAGATGTACGAAAGATCCGACATTAAGGATGGATTCGAGGTGTGATTTGGATTAAACTTACGACTTAAGAGTTCGTTGATTAACATGGACTTCGTATGAGTCTAGGGAAACCCTATAGTGCCTTGTTTGTTAATTGCTTTAGTGCTTAAGCATTAAGTATAAGTGCAATGACGTGCCTTGATAACGGACGAGTGTCGGATTATAACGGTATTAATAAGAGTTATGTTAGGGTTTGCCTAACGAGATAATTTGAAAATGTGTTTTAGCCTAAGTTAAATATATACTTAGAATTTTGAAGTGTTAAAGTGATTAACCTTGGATATTGTGACTATTTATAGATCACCGGATTGAACCGAGGTACACTACACCCACAGGATTACCAGGCAAGTTTTCAACCTTCTTGAAGGCTGTAGTTGTGATAATATGTATATGAATCGTTTCTGTTATATAAATGCCATAGCATGCATGCCTACTTTCAAGTTATATTGCAATACTTGTTCCCTGAATTGATATTGGCTTATAAACTAAATACGATATATCAGTATAAGCCGGATTTTTGGTTAAGACCCTTAGTGAAGGGCATGTGATATTCATTCTTTAAATGTAGACCGGGAGTCGGTATTTTGAGATATAGATGTAGTCGTGGAAACCCGGAGGGATTCCGGCGACAGATTAGTATTCCTTTTGAGGAATGTTATTATTAAACATTAATTATATTTCCATAAAGTATTAATTACTTGGAAATCTTTCGAGAAATGTTATTTGAGTATTATTTCAGTCGAGAAATATTAAATGAATATTATTTCGAATATTCATTTAGAGTTTGATTATTTCATGAATATTATTTCAAGATGAATTTAGAATATTGTTTATTAAATGAATATTACTTTCGAATATTCATTTAAGATTTTATCTATTCAATGAATATTACTTTAAGATATTCCTTTGATATTCTAATTACTTAAGGAACATTATTTCAAATATTCCTTGAGAGTATTGATTACTAAATGAATATTATTTGGATATTCATTTAAGGTTTTATTTACTTAATGAATATTATTTTAAAATATTCGATTGAAGTTATAATTACTTAAGGAATATTATTTTGAATATTTCTTTAAAGTTTTGATTACTAAATGAATATTAATTGGATATTCATTTAGAATACTATTTATTTAATGAATATTATTTTCAAATATTCATTTAAGGTTTGATTTACTTAGTGATCATTATTTTAAATATTTATTTGAGTTTATCTATTTAACGAATATCATCTTGAATATTCATTGGAAATTTTATTTATTTAATGAATATTATTTTGAATATTCATTTAAGAAGAGATTTATTTAATAAATAATTTTATATATTCATTCGAGGATTACTTACGAGTAATATTATGATTTAAAAATAGTCCTTAATTATTATTGATTTAATAAATATTCTTGGAATATTTATGTAAATTCTTTTAAATTCTCTTTGTAATGATTTATATCATACAAAGATTATCTCTTACCTTCAGATATTATGTAAAATATTTCAGAGTCTTTTTATGACTATTTTATCAAGAGGAGGTTCCCAGAACTCTATTTTTATTTAAATCTATCTTATAAGAAGATTTAAATAATCGCTCAAACCTCCAAAAACATATAAGGGGACCTCACTTGAGAGCTGTTATTTATTTGACTGCCCGGTCATATACTTGCTAAACTATCTTGTCACTCACATCTTGATTCATTCAAACATCTATATGAGTCTTTTGGTTACCTCCTCAACGCTCGAGGGGTAAGATTGATGGAACAAGTTTATATCCATTAACAAGCATCAGCTTGGGAAATATTGGTGAATTTCCCTTTCCAATTAGATACGACTACTTTGTGGAGTTCTATCAACAAGTGTTATACTTGGGGAAAAGGGGAACGAACTTTACGTTTCAGAGTCATGGATGATATTCGAACTAGAAGACGCGTAAGTGGCCGAGTGGCGCCGGTCCTACAATAGCCTAACCGTTGGCTGAGGAGTTTCGGAGGGCGATAGACAAGTCAATCCGTCGGAGCTACCTTCTACATGTAGAGAATGACTGATGAGATTCATGACATACGACTGATCATCGTAAACGTCAGGGCATCTGGCGCGGCAATGCTCCCGTATTAGTTCATCTTCCAAAAGTAAGAAATTTCTGCAACACTGTTGGTGTTGGCAAAGTGAAAAAGTGTTGAAACTGAAATTGCAATATTTTTCCTGCAAGTTCCTCTTTTGTGATAACTGAGAATATCTTGCTTATCTTTTGTATAGCAGATATGTCCACAAAATATATATTTTGAGTTACCTAGTAACTTCATCTTTTAAGTTATACTGGCATCATTTCCGTAAATGCATGGCATATGGTTTCAAAGATATTTTGGACTGTTATATACTATTACTGTTCAATTATATTTGTGGTGGGCTATTGCTCACCCTTGCTTTATTTATTTATATCACAACAACAGTTAGATCAGATGGTCGCACAAGGTGCACTTGGTGCGAGCAGGTGTCAACCGTCAGAGGATTAACCGCTGAGATCTTAGCTACCATTGTTGAAGAGTAAGATATTGGTAGGCTAGTTGTTAGCATTTCATTATCAAATGTAATTATTATATGGCATATACAAATGGATGGCAAAGAGTAAGTAATGGTTAAATGGTAATTCTTTGGGTTGTAAGAACTCAATTGTGTGATTAATAAAATTTGGTTACTCTGATTACATCTCTGGGACTATAACGGGTGTGTTCTATATTGTTGTTTGGGTCACAAGGTTGTAATTTAAATTATGTTGGTTTGGTGGATGGATGTTGAGACCGTAACGACCAGATCCCTGACCCCGGATCTGGGTGTGTTACAGAAATGGTATCAGAGAGTACGTTATAAACCCCAGAAATGCTGCGACGTTAAAATAATAAATTCATTAAGATAATAAGAACTCTTGCAAAGTTCGTAGTCGGACTACTTAATGTAGTACCGACATATAAAACCCTTATGGGAACTCTTAAGTATCCTGATAGTAATTTAGTTCGTTCCCGTGTCGACTAGTAAAGCGATAGACCTTGAGGTGTACGAGCAGTAGTACGATGATGCTTTATTGTATGTTGGAAATCGGATTGTAAATTCGATAGAGTACCCTACTAAGGACCCGGAAAGGGTTCCAGCAGAGGAAGGGAATCATGTTGAGGATGAGGAATTACCCCTGAGGAACTGAAGGTTGTAGCCCGAAAGACTGTAAGAGTTAAGATATATTGCTCAGAAGAATGAGCGTAAAGAACTGAGATGTTGTTAATGAAATTAAAGAGGCATATTTGATTCATAGCCGGACTACCGGATGAAGTACCAGCAAGTAAGATGGATTTGAGGAATTACTCAAGATCTTATGTTAGGATAGGTAAGAATCCTTGTAGACTTTCAGATTAATGAGAAAGGAGTTAGAATGATGCATGATTATCAAAGACATTGATATAGGACGGGGAGCAGAGTCCCTGGGAACTGTTAAGACATAGGTGGCAAGTGCATTTCTTCGGATAAATGGATTAGTGTGAATATTGTCAATGGTAATTCGCCATGAGAAGACAGATTTCATAGGTTTTAATTTATGAAACCAAATTGAGATTGTTAAGGTGATTTTATTCAGGGAAATACCCATCTTATAAATGGATCAACTTAGAAAGTAAAGACATTGGGAAGCGATGGCCCGATTGGATAAGGTTATACAAGAGGAAGAGACCAGTGAGTTTGTGATAAACTCGTAACAAGACTATTGTCAGAGATTAAGTATAGGGTTAATTTAACTCAGTGGAATGAGGAACTAGAGGCGTTAAATATATGTGGTTTAGGAGAATATTAAATTCTTTCTTTTCATTGACTGGATTATAGTGGTTGCATTAGTTACTCCAATGCGGAATCATAAATGGATCGGGTAATACGATTAGTGGTTAAGAGATAACGGGAAAAATATTTTAGATGAGACCTAAAGGAGGTAAGCGTCTGCCAAGTTCTCTGAGAATGAGTTCGGGCAATTGAAGTTCCGTTATTAGGACATGCGATCAATAAGTGAGTAGTGTTGGTGGACCCCGCCGATTTAAAGGCAGTTTCAGGCGAAAAAGGTCTACCACACCAACAAAGGACTAAGAAGTTGAATAGGCAGAAAAACGGGAGGAAATCTTCCTGGAGCTAAAAGATGAAATTGGTGATGACCCAGCATTGGTGTTGCCTAAATGGAAGAAAGAGAACATTTGGATATATTATGATGCATCTCATACCAGATTTGGCATTGTGCTTATATAGTACGGTAGCGTAATCTCGAATATATTTGAACAACACGGTTCACCAAATTCGGATGGCCTTGGTAGTGCCAATTTTGTGGAATGACTAACCCCGACGGAAGTGTTCCTTCTGAGACTAGTTGTTAAGAACATTGGTATTTGGTAGTATCGACTAATAGGACGAATATGTATCGGGAAGATGTGGCATGTTTCAGTTGAAACTTTGACTTCCCTTCTAAGGGATGTACATATATTGGGATCCTTTCCAATAGTTAAACTTCTGACTTTAGGACGATCATTCTATTAATATAACTATTTACGGTTCGACCTGCTTGGATGTTCCTAGAACTATTACTCGGGTATCAAAATGGATCTTCTTAGTGTTACCAGTGGGTGGATAGATTGAATAAAATTTTCCTAATTCTAGAAAGGAATTCGACAAATTTTGGCAAACCTTGTCTTTCTGATTATCAGAGAATGTCACTGAAAAGAGTGAAACTGATGCAAACCCAATGGATTGGGTATGGTGGCCGCTATATGGGCTGATAGACAGACCTCGATCACTACGACTGATTATAGAGAAAAAATTAGGAAGCTGAGATAAAAGGGAAATGTATTAGGCAACAAGCCGGGCTGCTGAATTTCAGAATTGACTTAAATGAAAAGGCTGTTATGCCAGAAGTGTTAAGATTATGTGGCACGTAGAACTGATAAGAGGATCTGAAATGATAAAAATAAAGGAAAGGTGACCGGAGATGGTACCGAAAAGTCGATTGAGACTTATATGGAGTAAAATTTTGAAAGGATCAAAAGGTATCAAAGAAGAAGGCACTATGCCGACAATTGCTAGAAAAGTAATGCTATTAGCTAAACTCACATATTTTAGTATGGCCAGTTGAGGCCAAGTCACAAAGGATTAGCAAGTGACTAGACCAACAACGAAAGAATAAAGCGGGGTTGCTTCTAACCAAGCGCCAACCGCGAGGGCTCTTGATATAAAATGAATTGAGATATAGGATGATGGATTTTATATATACCAGGGATGTATTAGGATTTAGGGTAGTGGCCAATGAAGAGTTACGAAGATTGCCAAAGTTAGTACAGAATGATGCAGAAATGTTATCTGAAGCTTAGTGTCCTCAAAAAGAGCATTAGGCACTAAGAGATTCACGTTGAACACGACCAATATCTTTAAGAACATCCTTGCTACCATTACCAAGTTCTGTAAGAAAGACCGGATAGATATGTGTTGTCTTTTGGAAGGTCATATAGACTGACATTCATTTGAAAGAAGAGGTTAGCATTAAGCTACCTATAGATTATCAAGATGGGAATGATTGAAAAGAGACCCTTATTAAGGATATATGATTGGATTGCCAATTACTGGATATAAGTATTCCTTGAAAATAGAATTGAGGATAGAATGTCCATATATTAAGACGAACCCTAGGGGATGCACAAAGGATAGCATTACCCCTAATAAAGACATTGTAAATACAGATGATATGAGTTGGATTGACCAAGATAGCAACAACCTTTAAGGATTTATTTAAAAGAGTTTCAAAAAGTACATAGACAGAATTGTTATAGATTGATGAATGATGTTTAATATACCATGTACCCAGAAAATACAGGAGGAATGAGGAGGATGACCTAAGAAACCTTATAAAGAAAAAGATAATATTCTGAACTTCAAAATGGAAGTTTGGTAAGGAATGAAGATTAATAATAATGCCAGAAGAACTTGTGTGAAATCATGAGAAAGTATGGATTGAACAAATAAAGGTTAAGATTATCCTAAAAGCAAGAAAGAACAAAGAATAGGAATATCCTAGGTATGACTAGGAGTAATTGTAGTAAAATTCACACAAGAAAGGTGGAAGTAATGACTTGTGGAAAAGACTGATATATGCTTTCTCTCATTCAGCAAGATTTAAGGGAGATTGCTTCCATCCTGAGTTGGAATAGATCCAGAAAACATTGATTTCAAGAAATTATTATATTCACGAAAGGCTAATGAGGTGGCCGACACTTTAAGTATAAGGGAGTAAGTATAAATGCTCATACCAAAGGAATAGGGCAATATTTAGAAGGACCTTGAAGGTCAGAATGTGATGAAGGATTTTACATTCCCTCCGAGGATTGTGCGAGAATCAACTATAAGGATAGTTTAAGTAAACATTCGATTCCTAATATTGTCTGAAGTACATTACCGACATTAGGAGGCTCTGAGATGGGCCCGACCAAATTCCCCAAGAGACTCGCCTTCTTTTAGAAAGGAATGATTAAATACAAGAGAAAGATTGGCTTTCAGAAAAAGGAGTAAAAGAAAGGACCGGACCAACAAGGGGTTGGAAGAAACATAGATGGTACTGATAGTGATAAGTCATCTGGCATGATGATGAATGACAAGAAAGTTATTGTTGGTGTATTTCTGTGCAAACAAGATAGAGAATATGAGGTTGAAGAATCGTGATGCTGAAAAGTATCCCTGTGAAAGGAATTAACGAGGTTCGGAAAGTGATTAAGTAAACTGCTAAGCTTCCAGTCTTATACTGGAGACATATGATTAATAATCTCACCAGCCTGTTCCAGCAACGATGCTGGAAGCTCTTCTGCAATTTTATCTGCTTCATGTACTATCTACGTCAAGTTCAGGAAGCGTTCCTTATGGATAGGGAATAGTGATTATTTTGTTTTCCTAGAGGATATTGAATTGATAATTATGAAATCTGTATGTTTAACTATTAAAGCACTGCTTAAACAATAAACGATGGTGGTCCTTCTGAGAAATTAGGTGATAACGACTGTGGAAATGTCGAATTAAATCTAAGTTAGAGAAATCATCCAGGTTTGTTTCGGATGGTTTAAATTTTGGAATGACACAATATTTGAAATACTGATTAGGATATGATGATCCATAGAAAGATGGAAAGAACATCGAGAATACGTTGACACACGAGATTACGATAAAATAGTATTTATTACGATTACGACTATTTTCTTATTTGACAAACCTCTATAGTTCAGGGGTAAATTGTAAGTATGATATTTTGCAATCAAGAAAAAATTTCTACAAATCTTTGAAATTCTTTTCTTTTCTTCTCACTTATTCATATTCTTTTGAATTGAGGAGAACAACCCTTTAAGGAGGGGAGGTACTGCTACGTGACGATCTGTCTGTGTGATAGAAGTCTAAGTGGAATGCCATTAATTGTTTAATTGCTTGTCAAGTACTAAAGGCTGGCCCCCTTCTGTACTAACTATGCAATATAACAAATGTTCATTGATCATAGTGATCTCTCAATAAATTTTTCCACTTCAATATATATAGATCCAGATTGCGAAGGTAAAAGCGATCAAGAATGTAGTACGAGTAAGGTTATCTCCGAATTCATAGCGCGATAGTGATACCAAAGTCACTGCACGTACCAATAAGGAAAATAGTATATGACTGGGTAAGAGCATAACCCGGGTAATGTGTTCTACGAAAGTATCAAAGAATTGGTAGAACGGATAAAGGGTGTATTGTAACACCAGTACGATGTGCTTTAGAAAGATTAGAATGTGTAAGGATCGACCAGAGAATTGGAAAGCGAAATAACCAACAAGTACCCATTTGTCTTCTACCTGATTCCGGGACGGAATCCTTTTAAGGAGGGGAGACTGTAAGAACCCAGATTTTTGGGTAGAATTAAAACTTTTTATTAGGTATTGATGTAAGAGTGAGCAGTGGTTACAACTACAATGTAATACTAGTCTTAATGAATGAATAATGAAAGGATATAGATTCCACGGTTATATGTCCTGAAGGATGCTATTGGGTGATAACTTAGATTAGAATAATCTATCTCCTAGAAAGTTAAGTTAAGATTCCATAGAGAGAAATAGATACCCTCATGTCATCCAGATCGATATCGGTTACAAGTACGGAGGTTCCATGAAAGAGTTAAGGAACGCTCGAGGAAGCACAAAGATATTTTATAAGTACCAGGACTAAAAAGAGAATAAGTGATGAATAGTGTTTTTTATGGAAATAAGAATATTATGAGACGACACTATATAGAAGTACCCGGAATGAATTTCTGAGTTCGTATTAGTGATCCGACGGGAAAATAAGTGTATGTAAAGACTGTCGGATTCTGAAAAACAGTACTTTTATTTTTTCCGAGATTTTCCCTAGACACTGATAGATTAAGGATTTAATATTTAATATTTGAGGAATATTAATTGGAGGATTATAATGAAAGATGGAAATGGTGATAGAATTATTAAGAAGGTTTCCGGTAAAACCCTAACTAGGAATCCGTGAGATATTCCTTGGAACGATCAATTAAACGGAGCAATAACCGGACAAAGAAACAAGCAGGGAAGCTATATTCATGAATGTGCTACTAAGGAAAATATCTAGTAACTATCTAGTTACAAAAGTAACTAGAATCAAGTGAAGTAACCATGTACTTAGAAAGCAAACTACTTGGTTAGCCTTAGCACCACCCATTGATCAACACTTGTCTTGCAAATTGCATCATCTAGTGCATCATCCCTTTAATAATTCAACCAAGATGAGATAATATCCTAGGCTCATCCACTTTATGCATTATTCAAGAAACCAACACAAAAAATATCAAGAACTCCACCATTATACCCCATTCGACTTCTCTTAAAATTCAAGAACAAAAATCCACCTTCCAACCATTGTTTGATCTTGAAACTTTTATGGTAGATCTTATATTTCAAGAAAATGATACCCTAGAAATCTTAGCCTCAAACACCACTTTTTCCATTTTCAAATAAATCCTTGAAGATGAGGGTGAATAGTGATTTTCAAGAACAAATTCTTGGATCTTATTTTTTGGATGATCTAAGCTTGGTTAAGGATGTTCATGGACTATAAAAGGCTTAGCAAGGTCTTACACACATCATGGAAGGTATATCTCACCAAAACCCTAGCTTGTAATTTGAGATTTATGATTGTCTTGATTGGGTTTAGATTAGTATGATATTGATGATGATTATAAGCATGATTATGTAGTTAGTTATGTGATTTAAGAAGCATGATGATCTTGATAGTAAAATCAGTAGCTATTGGACTTATGAGATGATTTATATGATGATAAGTTGTTTAGATGCCCGGTGTGGCTTGGTTGGATTGATTCGATTTTTTGAATGTCCGAGTTATAGCCGTCGTAATGCCCGATTGTTGTTAACCTTAAGAAACCGTATTTTACAGTAGCATGAACTCAATCTTTAGCTTCATATTCTGCCATGTTTGGATAAACTATGTTATAAGCTTCGTTTTGATATAAAGATCATGTGAAACGGACTTACGGTTCAGGAGTTATGGTTTAATTCGTAAAAGTCGTTCGAAACCATAATCGGAAGTTTGTAACTGATATTGAACCCCTTTAATATTGTTAAGTCAGTGGCGAATCTTAATAATTAAATATTAGAGGTCAAAAAGAAGGTGTTAAAGAAAACCACATGTCGTCAAACGGATCGTTTTTCGATTTTATAAAAATGTTCGAATCGAGGTTAAATACGAAGAAGCCCGTTTCGGAGGAAGCACTTTTTGTCCAATTGCTACTGCCCGGTTTTGGCAAAACTACGAAAAATTAATCTTCGAACCTAAGTCAAATTTTGAGCTAGTTACCTTCTAGACATTCTCTAGAACATGTACGCGAAAACTGTGCGTCATTTGAGTTAACGGTTATCGAGTTATGAACGTTTTAGTGAAAGAGGTGTGAATAGTAAAGTTCCGTAGTTGACTGAACTTCGAAAATACATTTCACCTATCTTGACCCGTGTTTTCGAATTGGAAATTTTATGATAAATATTACAAATACCAAAGATGATTTTAAAAGTGGTTTCGTAATTAAATACGTTTCCAGTGATTTATTAAAAGTGTTGAAGTGCGAGTCACGGAATAGTAATTCTCAGAAAAGTCAACTCTAGGGGTACTACTTTGGCCACCCATTTTGGCTAGATTAAAAGAGGAATCTCGAGTCGACTAAAACATGAAACTTGTTAAGGATTATCAAGACAACATATTGCTGTAAAGAACGAGGCTATAAATGATTAAGTGAGATGTACGAAAGATCCGACATTAAGGATGGATTCGAGGTGTGATTTGGATTAAACTTACGACTTAAGAGTTCGTTGATTAACATGGACTTCGTATGAGTCTAGGGAAACCCTATAGTGCCTTGTTTGTTAATTGCTTTAGTGCTTAAGCATTAAGTATAAGTGCAATGACGTGCCTTGATAACGGACGAGTGTCGGATTATAACGGTATTAATAAGAGTTATGTTAGGGTTTGCCTAACGAGATAATTTGGAAATGTGTTTTAGCCTAAGTTAAATATATACTTAGCATTTTGAAGTGTTAAAGTGATTAACCTCGGATATTGTGACTATTTATAGATCACCGGATTGAACCGAGGTACACTACACCCACAGGATTACCAGGCAAGTTTTCAACCTTCTTGAAGGCTGTTGTTGTGATAATATGTATATGAATCGATTCTGTTATATATATGCCATAGCATGCATGCCTACTTTCAAGTTATATTGCAATACTTGTTCCCTGAATTGATATTGGCCTATAAAATAAATACGATATATCAGTATAAGCCGGATTTTTGGTTAAGACCCTTAGTGAAGGGCATGTGATATTCATTCTTTAAATGTAGACCGGGAGTCGGTATTTTGAGATATAGATGTAGTCGTGGAAACCCGGAGGGATTCCATCGACAGATTAGTATTCCTTTCGAGGAATGTTATTATTAAACATTAATTATATTTCCATAAAGTATTAATTACTTGGAAATCTTTCGAGAAATGTTATTTGAGTATTATCTCAGTCGAGAAATATTAAATGAATATTATTTCGAATATTCATTTAGAGTTTGATTATTTCATGAATATTATTTCAAGATGAATTTAGAATATTGTTTATTAAATGAATATTACTTTCGAATATTCATTTAAGATTTTATCTATTCAATGAATATTACTTTAAGATATTCCTTTGATATTCTAATTACTTAAGGAACATTATTTCAAATATTCCTTGAGAGTATTGATTACTAAATGAATATTATTTGGATATTCATTTAGAATAGTATTTATTAAATAAATATTATTTGGATATTCATTTAAGGTTTTATTTACTTAATGAATATTATTTTAAAATATTCAATTGAAGTTCTAATTACTTAAGGAATATTATTTTGAATATTTCTTTAAAGTTTTGATTACTAAATGAATATTAATTGGATATTCATTTAGAATACTATTTATTTAATGAATATTATTTTCAAATATTCATTTAAGGTTTGATTTAATTCGTGATCATTATTTTAAATATTTATTTGAGTTTATCTATTTAACGAATATCATCTTGAATATTCATTGGAAATTTTATTTATTTAATGAATATTATTTTGAATATTCATTTAAGAAGAGATTTATTTAATAAATAATTATATATATTCATTCGAGGATTACTTACGAGTAATATTATGATTTAAAAATAGTCTTTAATTATTATTGATTTAATAAATATTCTTCAAATATTTATGTAAATTCTTTTAAATTCTCTTTATAATGATTTATATCATACAAAGATTATCTCTTACTTTCAGATATTATGTGAAATATTTCAGAGTCTTTTTATGACTATTTTATCAAGAGGAGGTTCCCAAAACTCTATTTTTATTTAAATCTATCTTATAAGAATATTTAAATAATCGCTCAAACCTCCAAAAACATATAAGGGGACCTCACTTGAGAGCTGTTATTTATTTGACTGCCCGGTCATATACTTGCTAAACTATCTTGTCACTCACATCTTGATTCATTCAAACATCTATATGAGTCTTTTGGTTACCTCCTCAACGCTCGAGGGGTAAGATTGATAGAACAAGTTTATATCCATTAACAAGCATCAGCTTGGGAAATATTGGTGAATTTCCCTTTCCAATTAGATACGACTACTTTGTGGAGTTCTATCAACAAGTGTTATACTTGGGGAAAAGGGGAACGAACTTTACGTTTCAGAGTCATGGATGATATTCGAACTAGGAGACGCGTAAGTGGCCGAGTGGCGCCGGTCCAGCAATAGCCTAACCGTTGGCTGAGGAGTTTCGGAGGGCGGTAGACAAGTCAATCCGTCGGAGCTACCTTCTATAGAGAATGACTGATGAGATGCATGACATACGACTGATCATCGTAAACGTCAGGGCATCTGGCGCGGCAATGCTCCCGTATTAGTTCATCTTCCAAAAGTAAGAAATTTCTGCAACACTGTTGGTGTTGGCAAAGTGAAAAAGTGTTGAAACTGAAATTGCAATATTTTTCCTGCAAGTTCCTCTTTTGTGATAACTGAGAATATCTTGTTATCTTTTGTATAGCAGATATGTCCACAAAATATATATTTTGAGTTACCTAGTAACTTCATCTTTTAAGTTATACTGGCATCATTTCCGTAAATGCATGGCATATGGTTTCAAAGATATTTTGGACTGTTATATACTATTGCTGTTCAATTATATTTGTGGTGGGCTATTGCTCACCCTTGCTTTATTTATTTATATCACAACAACAGTTAGATCAGATGGCCGCACAAGGTGCACTTGGTGCGAGCAGGTGTCAACCGTCAGAGGATTAACCGCTGAGATCTTAGCTACCATTGCTGAAGAGTAAGATATTGGTAGGCTAGTTGTTAGCATTTCATTATCAAATGTAATTATTATATGGCATATACAAATGGATGGAAAAGAGTAAGAAATGGTTAAATTGTAATTCTTTGGGTTGTAAGAACTCAATTGTGTGATTAATAAAATTTGGTTACTCTGATTACATCTCTTGGACTATAATGGGTGTGTTCTATATTGTTGTTTGGGTCACAAGGTTGTAATTTAAAATATGTTGGTTTTGTGGATGGATGTTGAGACCGTAACGACCAGATCCCTACCCCGGATCTAGGGGTGGTACAGTGGCCATGGGTGTCTTTGCAGGTGAGCAATCTTCCAAGTCAAACTTCTTCAGTAAATCCTTGATGTACTTGGTCTGACTGATAAAGATACCATCCTTCCTTTGACTGACTTGCAACCCAAGAAAGAATGTCAACTCTCCCATCATACTCATCTCATATCTGCTCTGCATGAGTTTAGAGAATTTCTCACACAGCTTCTCATTTGTAGAACCAAAAATGATATCATCTACATAGATCTGAACTAGGATAAGATCATCACCATACTTCTTGTAAAACATTGTCTTATCCAGTGTGCCTCTAGTGAATTGATTTTCAAGAAGAAATTGTGATAGAGTATCATACCATGCCCTTGGAGCCTGCTTAAGTCCATACAGTGCCTTAAGCAATCTGTAGAAAAATTCTGGGAAATGTGGATCCTCAAAGCCAGGTGGTTGTTGCACATAAACTTCTTCTTCCAACTCTCCATTCAGAAATGCACTCTTGACATCCATTTGATAAACTTTAAAGTTTGAGTGAGCAGCAATTGCCAAGAATATTCTGATGGCTTCCAATCTAGCAACAGGGGCAAATGTCTCATCATAATCAATGCCTTCCTGTTGAGAGTATCCTTTTGCAACCAACCTTGCTTTGTTTCTTACTATTACACCATCTTCATCCATCTTATTCTTCAGAACCCACTTTGTTCCAACAATGGTTCTATTCTTTGGTGCATGCACAAGTTTCCATACTTTGTTTCTTTCAAATTGATTCAGCTCCTCTTGCATGGCAATAATCCAATCTGGATCCAGTAGTGCATCATCAAGTTTCTTAGGCTCAACCTGAGATAGAAAACATCTATAGAGGCACTCATTCTGAGTTGCTCTTCTAGTCTTTACTCCTGCGTTAGGATCTCCAATAATTTGCTCTCCAGTGTGTGATCTATCCCATTTCCTTGAATGCTCAGCTTGATTTCTCATTCTTGATGTTGCTTCATCATCCAAATTATGATCATTCTCATTTCCTCCCCCTATGAGGTTGCCACTGTTCACAGGTGTGTCTTGGATGCTTGTTCCTCCAGTGTTGATTGGCACAAATTCTTCTCTTGTATCATCATTCACTTGAGTCTGTTGAACTTGAGTTTCAACTCCAGTTTCAGTCTCTTCATCAGAATCATCTAGATTATCAAACTTCAATGGATCTTTATCTTCATCATTGGCTTCTTCTAGACCAGGTAGTTTGTTGTCATCAAATGTCACATCTATGCTTTCCATAATTTTCTTTTGACTGATGACATAAACTTTGTATGCAATTCTTTCCATAGAGTAGCCAAGAAAGATTCCTTTAAATGCCTTTGTATCAAACTTTCCAACATATTCAGAGTTATCCTTCGATACAAAGCATTTGCTTCCAAAAGTATGAACATACTTTAGAGTAGGCTTCTTTCCAGTCATCAAATTGTACGGTGTCTTTCCAGTGTTTTTTTATGAGAGTTCTGTTCTAGATATAGCATGTAGTGCTGGCAGCCTCAGCCCAAAAACATTTAGGCATCTTTAATTTGCATCAAGTAACATTGTTCAAGCAGCCTCAATTAGAGTTCTATTCTTTCTCTCAACGACTCCATTTTGTTGTGGAGTCCTTGGAGCTGAGAATTTCTGAAAAATACCATTCTCTTTGCAGAATGCTTCAAGTATGGCATTTCTGAACTCTGTTCCATTATCACTTCTCAGTGCAATCACACTTGCATTGTTGGCCTTTGCTTCCTTGTCAACTTTCTTTATGTGCTCAATGATTACTTGTGGAGCCTCATCTTTTGATGTCAGAAATTCCACCCATGTATACCTTGTAAAGTCATCAACCATCACCAAGGCATACTTCTTTCTTCCTAGTGACATAATATTGACAGGCCCAAACAAATCCATATGAATGAGTTGTAGGGGCTTGATTATTGATGTCACTATCTTTGACTTGTGGCTTGATCTTTTCATTTTTCCTTTTTGACAAGCCTCACACACTCCTTCTTGACAGAATTCAAGTGTGGGCATGCCTCTCATTAACTCTCTTTTGACTAGAGAATTAATGGCTTTGAAGTTCAGGTGTGATAGTTTCTTGTGCCACAGCCAACAATCTTCATTTGATGCTTTTGAGTAAAAGCAACAAATTTTGTCCTTGTTTGCAATATCCATATTGGCTACAAACAGGCTTCCTTTTCTTACTCCAGATAGAGCAAAATCACCCGTCTTCTTGTGGGTGATCAAACATTCATCTTTGTCAAAATCCACCTTGAATCCTCTATCAGTAAACTGACCAACACTTAGCAGATTATGCTTGAGTCCCTTGACTAGTGCTACATCTTCAATGATGACATTACCAACTTTTAACTTGCAATATCCCAATGTGTTACCCATGCTGTCATCTCCAAAAGCAACCATTGGGCCAGCCTTTTCCTCATACTGTGATAGCAGGGCCATATCACCAGTCATATGATTTGAGTATCCACTTTCCAAAATCCACATGACCTTCTTTTCACTTTCTTTGCCCTGCAAACACAAAGGTATTACTTCTCCTTTGGTACCCAAACAAGTTTGGGTCCATGTGACTTAGAAACAATTTTATCATAAACAACATGCTTGTCAACTTTCTTGGTGTTAGTCTTCTTGTCACTGTTAGAAGTCTTAGAACCTGAAGTTTCAGACTTAGGTGACAGAGGTACCTTCCTAGCTTTAGGAGGACTTGAAGACTTTGACCTTGTGTAGTGTGTGTGAGAATTGTGACTCATACAACCATCAATGAATTGCTTTCTCAAATTAAAACAACTAGTCATAACATTCATATTGCATGGCATACAGTCAAATTTATCACAAAATGGTGCATCTCTATGTCTTTGAGGCAAAGAACAATCATAGAAAGGTTTAAGCACACTACCAGCAGGTTTCTTGCAAGCATGAGTTAAATGATTGGTACTGAAACAGTTCTGACATGTTTTCCTAGGGACATTAGGCATATAAGCATAGTTGTTGTCTTTGTTAATCCCTAACTTGCCATTTCTGTTCTGTTTCTTCTTAGTCACTTTCTTCTCTGATTCACACTTCCCAGCTGAAACAAACTTAACAAACTTCTTAGGTCTTGTCCTATCATCTACTGGCTCCATGGTCTTTGACTTGACACTCTTACTCTTGGAGGATGCTTGTTGTTCACTGGATTGTGCCTCATCCTCATCATTCAACATTTGCTTGATGAGTAAGGCATCCTCATCAATTTCAAATGTTGATTCTTTAAAAATTAGATTTTCAGCCTTTTTCAATATGTGAGGCACTTCCTCATGAACAACTGTGTCATCTTCAATGATAGCATAGCCTTTCCTCTGTTTAAGAGTGTCATAGTCAAGTCCAATAGCAGCCTTGGGTTTTGCTTGAACTTTCTCACAGTAGGATTGCACTAGACCATATGACTTCTTAAATGTTTTCAGTTTGAATTCATTTTCAGCTAATTCATCCCTAAGAGCCTTTTCCACTTGACTAGCACATAGAACCTTATTCTGTAGATATTCAACTTCTTTCTTAAGGTTTTCTACTTGCATAGCAGTTAGCTCAAGTTACTCATTCTTTTTGGTTAACATTTCATTTCTAGTAGACAGCTTAACAATCTCCTCATTAGCAGCAGTCATACTAGTATGAATATTAAACATCTCAACAGATAGTTGTTCAATCATGCATTTATACTCAGAAACAGACATGTCTATAGTAGTGAAAGATGGTACCTGAGAGTTTAATGGAGATGTGTCTTCCTTGGAATTGGCCATCAAGGCATAGTTGCAAAATTCTTGTTCCTCTCCATCACTATCAGAATCATCCCAACACTTCCCTTCAGCAATGTAGGCCTTACCTTGTGTCTGCTTTTTCAGAAGGGCCTCATACTTAGCTTCGAGCTCAAGAAACTCTCTATCCTTCTTTTTAGGCTTTGTGCATTCACTAGCAAAATGCCCTAGGTCATTGCATCTATAACACCTTACAAATGACCTATCCACATGGCTGGTTTTGAATTTATTCTTGTTTGGTTTCACAGGTGCCTTGTTCTTGTTGAATGGATGGTTTTGGTTTTTAGGTTTGAAGGGTTGGTTCCTCTTGAATCTGATGTTTGGAAATTTTCTGGCCCTGAAAGCATATGAAGTGTTTTCCATCCCATCTAGTTCTTCAAGAGTATAGAACTCATCTTCCTCCTTCTCCTCAACAGTTTCACTTACCTCAGCTTCAGTGTCTTCATCATCTACTATCTCCTCTATCCTTAGCTGGCTTGTAGATGCTTCTAGGTCTTGAATAGATTTGTTGACAATCAAGGCACATGATGTGTTTATCATTCTGCATTGGTTGGCTTGGATAGCCCTCTTCTGAAGCAACTCAAGCTCATGAGTCTTTAAAACTCCATAGAGCACATCATAAGTGATTTTGTTCAAATCTCTTTCCCTCAGAGAAACGACCCTTTGCTCTAGATGATTTGGTGAAGACAGCAGAAACTTCATATTTAACTCCTTGGTGCTGTAAACCTTGCCATTCATCTGCAACTCAGTGACTAGCTTGTGAAATCTCTCAAACATCTCAGTAATGCTTTCCTTGGGCTGTGCCATGAAAGCTTCATACTGTGTGACCAGTATCTGTTTCTTGTTTTCCTTAACCTCATCAGTTCCTTCACATAACACCTCAATGTGATCCCACATTTCTTTGGCAGATGTGCATGATGCAATGTTTGCAAACATTGACATGTCCATAGAATCAATAATTAGCAACATGAGGTGACTATCAAGTGCAACCTTCTCCCTTTCTGATTCTGTCCATTTGGATGGTTCCTTGGCCTCATAAGATCTTGGAATAGTTGTGGTTCCAACAATCTTTTCAGGTATCACTTCTTGTGGAACAAAGGGACCATTCTTGAGAATCTCAGGATACAAAGGATGAGAGGCTTTGATGAACAACACCATCTTTATCTTCCAGAGGTTGTAATTTTATTTGTCAAACTTAGTGACTTTCACCGTTCCTGTAGTCTTAGGTGTATTCGAACTCATGATCGTTTTTCTGTTTTTGAATAAATAGCCCGCTCTGATACCACTTGTTGAGTATTGAATACAGTAAAAGAATACAGAGGGGGTGAATGGATTCTTGAACTTTTCTTTGGCTCGAGTCTATGTAGCAGATAAGTGTTTGTGTGTGCAAAGGTATAGGTGCGGATAAAGAACAGCACAAGACACAATATCACTTTAATCTAATGTATTATTAGATAAAGGTTGTTACAATCTGTGAATACAAATGATAGTATTCTCAGCTTCGTTTTTCTCAGAGAGATATAGCTTACAATGTATGAAAAACTTGACTCCCAAAGTTGTTAGTTCGTTTGTTCAAAATCAATGACTAAGGAAGTGAGGCTGTATCCTTATGGAACATGGATACAACCTACTTACTTCAAATAAGGTAGCTAAATAAATTACTTTCTAGTCTGTCTATCCTTTTTGAGTAAGTGTCCAAACGGTTACAGATTTGACTTTGCAAAGCCTGTTTAGATCCACTTCTTTAGCTCTTTGTCTCTTCTATATCTCTCCAAGCTTCCTTGTAGGCTTTCCAGAGCACGTTACAGATTGTGGTCCATAAAGTGCATTGGCTTGTTGCAGGTTTCAGACTTGTACAATTTCTTCAGTATTTTGTCTCCAAGAATGTATTCGAGAAGTGACTAAGTAAGTGATTCGAGAACTAGAATTGACTTGATCGATAACTCTGAGTTCTCGAACACTGTTATATTGACATATCGAACCACTTCTAGAATAGCTCTTTTCTCTGGGAATCCTTGAGTTCTCGAATAGAGCATTGTGACTTGTCGAATCCCTGAGATCTCGAATAGCTTTCTGAGTCCTTGAGATATAGAATGGAACTTTGACTTGTTGACTCTTTGAGAACTCAAATACCACTTTGACTTGTTGACTTCTTGAGTTCTCGAACAGAGTAGTAGACATATCGAATCTCTGAGATATCGAATGAGATATCGAACAGTGTATTCAGAGATATCGAATAGTGTCTTGAGATATCGAATCCCTGACTTCTCGAATGCTGGACTTCTCGAATAGACAAATATACTTCTCGAATTGGTACTTAGGCAAATTCTTCATTTCTTCAAATCCCAACTGTGATTATTTGACAGTCTTTATCTTCATGCTTGAGGCATGAACCTTGGAACTTCTTTCAAGCATTATTCTTGACTATATAAATACAGTTACACAACTAGGATTTGGTGCCTATTACAAGTACAGAACAAATAGAAACTCTACAACTAGAGGTTTCCTCAGTTAAAAGGTCATGTAAGTAATGCAAAGCATTACAACAATTAGGCTTGTAATTTGATGTAAACAGACATGCCTCTGTGACTAACAAAAAATCCGTGCATCACACGGGTTATAAGCTAGTTATGTAAATTTAACAAATTAAATAATAATATTGATTATTAATTTAATTTATTACTGAAGTTATAAATTAGGAGTCTACTATTAACTAACAATCGAAATAAAAATCGAGAATATAGTATTAACTAGAATTAATCCAACGACTAATAATGGTTTTTCCATTAACTTTTAGTGTTTGGTTTTCTCTTGATCCAGACACTATAAATACTAGCTTATAGCCCATTGTTATTTTTAAATTCTTTTAAAATTATATGCTTAAATAGAATAAAGTATAATAATTTATTATGGATATAATTTAACTTTGTAATATTAATTTATTATGATTAAATTATTAGTAACAATAATAGTTTTTTAATAAATGATGTTGTGCCCAAAATCTCCATGGGCTAGATTTAGGCCCATTAAGCTATAGGGTTCGATCCATACAAGCCAGAAGATTGATCCAGTACGAGTCATGAAGATCAAATAGGAGAAATGAATAAGGAAGTACGAGTATTAGGAGGTTCCCAATAGTCAGGAAGCTAAGTTGAGCACTCGGAGACCAGGTTCCTCCCAGCCGAGGAGTTTGAATTAGCATAACAACGGCCATAGAGATGATAAAAGCATATAAAGAGTTATCCAGTCTAACTAGTTTGTTATTTGTGCAGGTACTAACACCAAAAGGGAGGTCCCTAAGTGATATGTCCCGAAATAAGGAGGTCCCTGAGAAACAGGCTCCTGAAATGTAGGTTCCTGAGCACCAGGTTCCTACGAGTTGCCAATAGAAAGTTCTAGAAGTCATCTAGAACAGATAAACGAATTGGTATCTGAGTATAATTCTAGGGCACAGATGATCCTAGAATAACTCTAACCAATGAGAGAATCATAAGTGGGGTACGAACTCGAGTTCTACTCCACTTAGCCAAACTAGTTCGTGAAAGGCTCTAAAGGAACCTGAGTCCAACACGAATTAGATGACCGAATGCAGCTATTCCAGTAAGAGACAGAATCATACTAGAACTACGTGAGCTTGATCCCTATAAATACAAGGGTACGTAGGCACCTCAGGGTACGACGCATTAAGTTCTCTAATTTTCTCTAAAAGCACTTGAGATTATTGGAGATACCCTCGAGCTCAGCTCAACCCCCACAAACACAACCCAAACCTTTTTCATAGAACAGTTGATCGCTAGCCTATACAACTACCTGTAAACCTCACATAAGTTGATTACGAAATCCACTCATCAACATTGGCGCTAGAAGGAGGGGATAGTTAATATCTTAAGAGTGGAAAAGATGTCAGGCAGCTCGGAAAGCGAAGCAACCCGTTCTGAACGACAGATTCATGAGGGGAACACATCTCCTCCCAGAGCACCGAAGGTTACTAAAGCAGCCATGATGGAAATCTTAAAGACTGTGGGAGAACGTTTGTCGACTTTGGAGCAGGCTTCAAGCAAAAAGAAGAAAAAGAAGGCAAAGAAAAGCAAGAAGTCGAAGGTTACTCCGAAACAGTTGAATTTTGAAGAATCTGAGAATGAAGAAGAGGTTCCAGACGATGGTGAAGAACCGAAGGAAGATAATGATGATGAAGATATGGAGAATCCTGAGAAGAGTAAAACTGGTAGCAAGGACCGTACAGGGTCCAGGAAAAAGAAGAAAACCAAGACTGGAGGTTCCTCAAAGAAAAAGAAGAAAGATAAAGACCCATCTGTCGAGATAATTGAAGAAAAAAGCACGGATTCAGATGAGGACACTGAAGAATCAAGCGCTGCAGGGTCGCAAGAGGAAGAAGGGACGAGTAAGAAGACAAAGGCGGAAGCTGTTGGGGAGGTGACAGCAGAAGATGTCAAGAAAATTTTGGCTCAACTCAAGGACGAAAAGAATCTTGCTGTGAACCCTATAACAGTCTCACCTTTCACCAAGAAGGTTCGAAAGTCGGCTCTGCCTAGGTCTTACAGGCCTTCGAATGAATTGAAATTCGATGGGACCACTGACCCTGTTGAGTATCTAAGTCGTTTTGACACAGAGATGGATGTTTATCAAGTGAAGGAAGCCACCAGGTGCAGGTTACTGGCTGCAACTCTACAGGGCGGAGCCCATCAATGGTTCAAAAGGTTACCTGCAGATTCGATTGGTTCTTGGGCAAGCATGGGGAAGCTCTTTGTCACTCAATTTAGAGCATCTGTTGCATTTGCCCCACCAACCAATACCTTAGCCAATATCAAACAAAGACCTAATGAAACGTTGACAGAATATTTCAAGAGGTTTAATGCGGAGGTTCCTAAAGTTAGGAAAGCATCTGAGGAAACAATAAAGAACTTCTTAATTGCTGGAGTCAAAGGAGGCTCGGATTTTTGGAAAGCACTGCAAGGAAAAGAACCAGAGACATTGGCCGATTTTTATGCCCAGGCAGAACCCTTTCGATTGGTGGAGGAGTCTCTAGCTGAATTAAGGAAGGATCCAGATTTTGTAAGGCAAAGTGGAAGCAAGAGGTCGAGACAAAGAAGCCCCAATGGTCGTGACAATAAAAAGGTGGTTAGTCGCACATCCCAGGTGAAGCCTGAAGCTGTGAATCCTACTAAACCTGTCATGAGTCAGGTACCGCCACCAGCTTCCTATAACAACAATAGACCAGAGAGACCCGTCTATGAAACTTTCACCCCTTTGGTAGCTCCGATTGATCATATTTACGCAGTGAATGAGAAGTCCTCATGGTTTAAGAAGCCTTTCAGAACCGGTCCCCCAGGGAATAAGAATGAGCGCCCCTACTGTGACTTCCATGATAATAATGGGCATAATACTGCAGATTGTCGTCACCTCAGAGATCTAATTGAAAATCTAATCAGACAAGGGCAATTGAGTGAATGGGTGGCTCAGGAAGGAAAAAAGTATAGAGATGAGAAGACTCAAAAGACACAGACACAGGAACCTGTCGTGATGGAGGGACCACCTAAGGCTGGGTGCATACGCACAATTATAGGAGGTCCCCATATTGGAGGAAGCAGCAGGAATGCCATGGAGAGGTATACTCGTAAGGCTAAAGAACGTCCTTTAACCAGTATTTACAATCTATCCCAGAGGTCCCCAAAGTTGTTCGAAGGAGAGGATGCAGATATTACTTTCACTGAAGAAGATGCTTCCTGGGTACATCATCCCCATACTGACGCTTTGGTTGTTGAGGCAGGAATTGGATCTTATGAGGTTCATCGAGTGCTAGTTGATAATGGAAGCTCTGTAAACTTGCTATCTTACTCAGCTTTCAAGAAGATGCATTTTCTGGATAAAGACTTAACTCCAACAAACGATACCTTGTACGGATTCACCAATAATCAGGTTCCTATCAAAGGTAAGATTCGTTTGCCAGTAACCTTAGGTGATAAACCATGTTGCATTACACAGTTGGCAGAATTCATTGTTATAGAAGAGAATATGAATTACAATGCTATTTTGGGAAGACCCATTTTGAACGAGATGAGGGTAATAACCTCCATTTACCACCTCACTATGAAGTTCCCGACGCCAAATGGAGTTGGCATAGTTCGAGGATGTCAATATGAGTCTAGAGAGTGTTACACCAAAGCTTTGCAACATGCTGCTAGAGCTGCTAAATTGCCTGAACCTATGGACGAGGTTCCTGATAGTTTTCCAGGAAAGAACCCAGACAAGATAACGGTCGACCTGCGCAGTTCGCCTTTGGAAGGTTTTGTGTCAGCATCCTGTAGAGCTATAAGAATTGAAGAGATCATAGAAGAGGAACCTCATGCTGAGATTCCAGTTTTACGGGGACCAGATACCCCATACTTACTGATAGAAAGTGCACCCCCTACAGACAAGGATGGTGATGTGTGTATGGTAGAAGGGTTGGATGAAGAAAAATCCCGAAAACTGAAACATAATGGATGCAATGAAGACAGTCAGCCAGCATCAAAGAGAAGGAATGTCATGCACGAAGTGCAGGAACCGTCTACCGTCCAGGAACCTCAAGAGGACTCAACCGCAGAGATGGAGGTAGACTTAGATCCTCGAATGCCAGAAACCATGGTAAAGGCTGGACCAGCTGGTGAAACTCTAGATGTGAAGATCAATGACAAAGATGGTATAAAGGTGTTGAAGATTGGAGCTCAACTCGATTCAACCTTAAAAGAATCTCTCATTACTTTTTTGGGCAGGAATCTGGATGTGTTTGCATGGTGTCATGCAGATATGGAAGGGATAGATCCAAGGGTCATGTGTCATAAGTTGAATATTGATCCAGAAAAGAAAGGAGTGAGACAGAAGCGAAGACCAGTTAGTGGAGAAAGAGCCCAGGCATTGAAAGAAGAGGTCGACAGATTATTGGATGCAGGATTAGTTAAAGAATCTTTTTACCCAGTATGGTTGGCAAATCCTGTTTTGGTAAAGAAACCTAATGGAAAATGGAGAACCTGTGTGGACTTCACAGATCTCAACAAAGCATGTCCGAAGGACAGCTTCCCACTGCCACGGATTGATCAGTTAGTGGATGCAACAGCTGGACATGCCCTCCTCAGCTTCATGGATGCATATTCAGGTTACAATCAAATCCCTATGTATGAACCTGACCAAGAGCATACTTCTTTTATTACAGATAGAGGTCTTTATTGCTATGTATGCATGCCATTTGGGTTGATTAATGCTGGAGCTACATATCTACGGTTAGTGAATATGATGTTTAAAGAGCAAATTGGCCATACTATGGAGGTATATGTGGATGATATGCTAGTTAAGTCTAAGGAAGCTGTTGACCATGTGAAGCACTTAGAAGAAATGTTTGGAATCTTGCGAAAGTACAGAATGAAGCTGAACCCTCAAAAATGTGTGTTTGGGGTAGAATCAGGAAAGTTTCTGGGTTTCATGGTAAACCACAGAGGTATTGAAGCCACCCCAGCCAAGATTAAAGCATTGATTGATATGAGGTCTCCGAGAACTGTGAGAGAGGTTCAGTCTCTTACAGGAAGAGTTGCAGCTTTGAATAGATTCATTTCGAGGTCCACTGATAAGTGTCAGGAGTTCTTTAAAGCTATAAAGAAAGGAAACAAATTCGAGTGGACCGCAGAATGTGAGATAGCATTTGGAAAGCTAAAGGAGCATTTGGGGAGCCCCCCACTATTAGCCAAACCTGTGGATGGAGAAACATTGATACTTTATTTGGCTGTGTCAGAGTATTCCATTAGTGCAGTTCTGGTTCGAGAAGAGAATGGACAGCAGAGCCCAGTTTACTATGTTTGTAAAAGATTACTTGATGCAGAAACGAGGTACACAGGAATGGAGAAGTTGGTTTTCGCGTTGATTCTGGCTTCCAGGAAGCTGCGACCTTATTTCCAAGCTCACAAGATTGAAGTAAGAACCTCATATCCACTTAAGCAAGTGATGCATAGGCCAGAAACTTCTGGAAGAATGTTAAAGTGGGCTGTGGAGCTAGGTCAGTTCGATATAGAATATAAGCCAAAGACAGCAATCAAAGCTCAAGCTTTAGCAGATTTCTTAATCGAGTTTCCACCTCATGTAGAGGTTACTGGCCAAGAGGGGCCAAAAGAGGTGGTGGAAAAACAGGCAGACAATAACAACTGTGCACCTTGGTGGACACTGTATGTAGATGGAGCTGTTAACAGTGGTGGAGCAGGTGCAGGCATAGAATTAGTTAGTCCAGAAGGGCACCAACTCTATAGCTCGATTCATTTTGCTTTCAAAGCCACGAACAATGATGCAGAATATGAGGCATTGATTGCAGGCCTCAAGTTGGCTTTGGAGATGAAAGTAGAGAATATCAGGGTGTTTAGTGATTCGATGTTAGTAGTTTGGCAGATTCGTGGTGGTTTTCAGGCGAGAGGGCCGAGAACAGACTTATATTTGAGATACTCCCAGGAGTTAATCGCAAGGTTCAGAGAGGTGAAGCTAGATCAAGTACCTCGAGGAAAGAATACCAAAGCGGACGCATTGGCCAAGTTAGGGTCACAAAGAGAATCCACGTTATTGGGGGTAATTCCACTTCAAATCCAGGAGCAACCAAGTGTTTTCAAGGAAGAGGTAATGGATATTGAATTTCCAGTTGAAGATTCCTGGATGACCCCGATATATCGTTACCTGGACAAAGGGGAGCTACCTCCCAATCAAAGTGATATCAGGAAGCTGAGGTATCGAGCAGCCAGGTATGTAATTTATGATGGAGTTCTGTATAAACGAGGATTCAATCAGCCTTTGCTCAAGTGTGTAGCTGGAGAACAATGCAAGTATATCCTCGAGGAAATTCATGAAGGAGTATGTGGAAATCACTCGGGGGGTAATTCTTTAGCCATGAAAGTCCTTCGACAAGGATATTATTGGCCAACCATCAAAGCAGATGCTACAAAGTTCGTGCAGGCATGCAGTAATTGTCAGAGGTTTGCCAATTTTGATAGTCGTCCGGTAGCACCTATCAAACCGATTGTTAGCCCTTGGCCATTCGCTGTTTGGGGAATAGACCTCATTGGTGAGCTCCCGAAAGGAAAAGGAGGAGTGAAATACGCAGTGGTTGCAGTCGATTACTTTACAAAGTGGGCAGAAGCAGAACCACTTGCTAAGATTACAGCGTCAAAATTGACTGAATTTGTGTTTCGAGCTATTGTATGCAGGTTTGGCATTCCACAGAAGCTGATTTCTGACAATGGGAAGCAGTTCGATAGTAAAGAGCTTAGAGGATTGTGTGAGCAGTTTGGAATCCAAAAAGCATTTTCAGCAGTGTATTATCCGCAGAGTAATGGACAGACTGAAGCAGTGAATAAGATTATCAAGCACACTTTGAAGACAAGGCTTGAAGATAAGAAGGGAAGCTGGCCAGAGGAGCTTCCTGGAGTCTTGTGGTCGTATAATACCACGCCTAGAACTACAACTGGTGAGTCTCCTTTTACCCTCACTTATGGTTGTGAAGCTATGGTACCTGTGGAAGTTGGAACAGGTTCCTTGAGAAGAAAGTATTTTGATCCCGAGAGCAATGAGGTCAATCATAGACTGTATTTGGACATGGTCTAAGAGTTGAGAGCAGATTCACAAGTGAAGTTAGCAGCATATCAACAGAGAGTTCGAAGGTATTACGACAAAAAGGTGAAGGCAAGACCTTTTAAAGTTGGAGACCTGGTTCTGAGAAAAGTCATGCCAAATACCAGGGTTCTGGCACATGGAGCTTTTGGAGCAAATTGGGAAGGGCCTTACCAGATAAAGTCAGCCATTTGGGAAGGAACCTACCACTTGATGGATATGGATGGGAACCTCATTCCGAGAGCTTGGAATGCAGAACATCTCAAGAAGTATTATCAGTAACTCTTTTATGTTTTTCTTAGGAAAAGTAAGGCTCTTTCAACCCCAAGAATAAAGGCAGCTTATTAGTTATAGCTGACCAGCATTTTGATTTCAGTATTTAATTATGCATGTACTCGGGGGGTATTTGATGTGAACCTCCCTACTTGCAAGACAATTTTTTCAAGTATTGAGCGATGTATAGCTCTACGTTAAATATTTTGAGTGCATTGTTTGCAGCTATAGCTCCTTAATAGTTCTTTTACGTAATAATCATTACCCAAAAGAACTGGGGGGTAGTATTCCTACTTAGACAGTATTGCACATGCTATGATTTGATATTTCATATGCCAATTTGAAATTTTTGAAACAGGTTACCTAGATTAACAGGTTCCTGTAGCATTGTGTTGCATTTTGCAGGTTACCTAAGCTGACAGGTTCCTGTAGCATTGACAGTATGTGTGAAGTATGAATATGAATTGACAGAATGTGCAGACTACAGATTGCATCGAGCAAAGTCCCAGGTAGCTTCCTGGGCATTGAGCAAAGTCCCAGGTAGCTTCCTGGGCATCGAGCAAAGTCCCAGGTAGCTTCCTGGGCATCAAGCAAAGTCCCAGGTAGCTTCCTGGGCATTGAGAAAGTCCCAGGTAGTTTCCTGGGCATCGAGAAAAAGTCCCAGGTAGCTTCCTGGACACGAGAAAAGCCTCAGGTAGCCTCCTGAGCAAATGTGATTGAAAAGCCTCAGTTGACTGAGCACGACATTGTTGCCAAAAGCCTCAAGTTTCTTGAGCATGCGAATTAAAGTCCTGACAAAAGGCACCTAAAGTCCTGACAAAAGGCACCTTAAAGAGAAGCCTAATAAGCTCTCCCTCATGTGGAACCGCCTTTGGCACATGGGAAGAAGGGATAAAATCCTTAGCATTTACCTTCATAAGATGTCTAGCCTGACACATGGAGAAGAGGAATCTGTGTGGACTCCCAGAACGGCACGCAGGTTCCTAGAATTGCCTCGAGGCACAAAAAGGAACCAACATGCCTCGAGGCATGTTGAGACCTAGAGAATAGGATTGGGAACCAAGCAGGTTACCTTTCCAGGAGAAAAAAGGAACCAACAGGCCTCGAGGCATGTTGGGACCTAGAGATTAGGATTGGGAGCCAAGCAGGCAACCTTTCCAAAAGATGACCCGAATTAAACAAGAGAAAGATTTTACTAACTTTAACTAGCTTTTGTTTTATGTTTATTTTGCAGGTTTAATGGTCTAGGAACCTGGTCAAATTATTTAGGATCTAAGGTTATCAGAAAGGTTTTTTAGTTCAAAAGGCGACTCTGACAATGTTGAGTGAAGCATAGGAAAAGACGTGTTTAGGCTTACAAGGTTGATCAGGTATTTTGTAGGGAACCTGGTTTAGACCTGGGAGGAATCTCTAAGGAAAACTACAGTTCAGATTACGGTGGTGAATACATGTCTCGAAGTATAAACAAAAAAGGGTTCCAAGTCTGCAAGTAAGCTATATTTAGTTACATGTTATTTTGAGAAAATTATAAGTGAAAGTATGGATGCATCCTGTTTCTTACAACGGGTTATCCCACGTAAGCTTGGGTGTATAAGTATGGACACTAATTAATTTTTAAGATGCGTGATGATAAAGTATTCTACGAAGTTTTAAAAAAAAGGGTGTGCAGTATTAAGTACAGATGCAAGTTAGGAAACTAGGCGTGAGCAAGCAAGAGCAAGAGATATAGCAAAAGTAGATAATAGTCATCAGAAACATAAAGAGTTATAGGGTACAAGGACCCTAGGTAAACCAAAGTTAAAGGCACGAAGGCCATTGAAACCAACTTAAATTACATCTCGCGAGGCACTACGAGGGGCCCGCAACCTCAAGAAAAGTTATGAAAAGTTCAGAAAATTTGTGAAACTTTAGGCAGGAGATACTTTACTAGATTCTTCGATGGCTGAAGAAGGTGGAAGAGTGGTTGGAGTAACGTCAGGAACAGGAATCTCTGCAGTCTCAAGGGTGGCACCCGGAGACCTCTCAACCGTTTTCACGGGAGGTACAGAGATTGCAACAGCAGCTTCATTCTCAAAATCCTTAATCATCCCTACTACATCCTCGCCTAGGAGAGACCAGTTCAATTCGGGCATTTTTTCCCACATGGATTTCATATAGTCACGAACGCCTTCATCGTAGCCTTCATCGTACCTAGCTTTTTCCTGGATGAGCAAAGATGATTTGACAGTCACGGCTGCAGCATTTAGAGCATCAACTTGAGCTTTCAGTTCCTTGGTTTTCTCTAGCATGGATAATTTCTCATCTTGCAAACTCTTCACCTGTTCTTGAAGTTCATCCTTGCTATTCTTCAATGAGGTTTCAACAGCTTTAGCCCTTCTTACCGCAGCAGTGGCAACATTCACACTCTCCTCTTTAGCAGCCAGCTCCTCTTTGAGCTTCGAGATCTCCCCTTGTAGCCTGAGGTCATATTGGATCTTCAAGGCAAAGTCATCACAGAACCTAAGAGTAAAAAAGGCGTTCTGGGCCGCAGAGAACCTCATAGCTTCCAAAGCTTCAGTAGAGTCCATTTTCGACCAGCCAGTAATAGTCTCAGCAGGAACATGAGTGTCAATCAAGTCCTTAAACTGGTTCTGAGCAGCGGTAGGTTCAGTCTTCACAGCTTTGTTCTTCCTCATGGATCTAGTTTGAGAGCTCCCTAATAAGTCAAGTGTGGTCTGAGCCAATTTGCGTTTTGAGGAACCCGATGGTTGAGTCTGGACGGATACAGGGGTTGGAACTTGGTTAATTGGAGTTGCATCAAGCGGAACCTCCTTTACATTGTCTTCAACCTTGAAAATTTCTTCCACGTTTTTAGATCTCTTTACAAATGAAGGAACTTTTGGAGCCATATCTGCATAAGTCAGAAGGTTAAGGTTAGAGGTATATATATGAAGTGAGCAAATGAGATTGCACAAATATAAAGAAACCCCTACCAGAAGTTGAAGGAATAAAGCCTAAAGTCATCAAGTTATCAGGGGTCATCAAGACCAGACAATCTCTAGTGGAGGCTGATAGTTTCAAAATCTTAGTTGCTCTTTCCAAGCAGACTCCCGTAAGAACGGTTTGCTTAGGGATATTGGGACGACAATTAAACTCATACCTAACGTAGGGGCAGTCATAGCAATAAAGAAACTGTTCCGACCATTGTTCAAAGTTTTGCTTAACATTTTTTATGCACTGACCCTGGTGACAAGGCCAGGCTGAAAGGTAAAAACAACCAGAATTTCTTCCAGTGTCTTTCAGTCTGAAGAAATAGCCCAATTCAGGGGCTGTCAAAGGAACCGTAAACTTGCTGGAATATAGTATAAAAGTGCTGATGGCTAACCGATAAGAATTAGGGGTGAGTTGCATTGGTGCTAATTGATAAAAGTCAAGAACCTCTCGTAAGAAAGGATGAAGAGGCATGGAAACACCTACCCTCAGGAAAGCGGCAGATATGACAGCATGGGGGATACCTTGTTTTGGGATTTTCAAATCAAACCTGTGAGCTCTCTCACCAGGTTCTGGGACTGTTATCTTACAGACAGGGCGGTGACATTCCTCGAATAGTCTTTCCAGTTTAACTGAGGTCATGATAGAATCAGATTTTTCACAAAAAGGGATAATCTCTTGTTTGAATGGTTCTCTTTCTACAGATATCTCATTTTGAAAGTCGGGTTCTAGGAAAGACTCAGGTTCAAATTCAGGTTTTGATACCTCTTCATTATCAGACCAGTCATCCCCTAAATCAATTAAGCTTAAAGGCTTTAAGGGATCAATAACATTTGGAGGTTTCATCAGAATATCTTGAGGATCACTAGTGTCGGGAATCAAGACCCTAGACCTAGTTCTATTACCTACAGATGCGACAAAAACAGGTTTTACGGAAGAGAGGTGGTCAGAATGTGTTGAATCAGAAGACATCTGCAAGAAACAGACGAAGAAAGGTCAGACTTTAGAATTCTTAAAGGGAGACCTGTGGTCTAAAGACGATTGAACTACTTTGATTATGTCAAGTAAGTTTCTTTTTAAGAGTTATATGGAGGGTGTACATTCACAGAGATAAGCATGAAATATGACATGAATACGAAACAAATTAAGATAGAAGACAAATAAACAGTCAAAAGCTTTCAGTAAAATCATAGTGATGGAACCACAAATCGGTGACGGAACTACCAGTAGAGAAGGTATTATGGATGGTTGTGTGTGTGAAATATGAAAACCATATACAAACACTTATCAGATAAAAGACAGCATGCAAGATCGAAGTAATCAGATAGTTAAAAATGCAATCAAGATTATGGGAAAACAGAAAGAAAAGATTCAGAATTATACCTTGGATTGAAGAAAGCGGCGACAGAAAATTTGGATTAAGCAGATGACCGTCAGACTCCTCCTATTTTTTCTCTCCAAGGGTTTTAGAAAATATTTGGTAAAGGTAAAAATGAAGATGAAGTCATTCATGTGTTTATATAATCAAGACAGCTCTGTACACGTGGCAGCACATCACTGGAGCGGTAAAATGAAGAGGTACACGCGTGAGAAGCGTGTGAACCTTGGGAACTCACACATTAACTACAGCTTTGGTAAGTGATAAGTTTAATTCAAATTTTGAATTATCTTCTACAACCAACCATTATCCTCTTTTAACTTATTAAATTTAAAGAGGCATGAAGTTGAGTGACAAGTTGGATTCCTTGAGAAGTTGAATGCAAGCATAAAGTAGATTTCGAGAGCTGGAGCAAGAAGAAGAAAATAGCGAGATAACAGGTTCCTTAATACAAAGGAAGCTTACTCAAAATTATATCAAGCTGAAAATATTTTATGTCCTGTTTCCTATACCGAGTTAGCTCATATAGGCTTGGATATACAATGCTGAAGCAAGATATAGTTACCAGGATAGGTTAACATTAAACCTCTGATCGTAGAATTAGAATAGGTTCCTTTCACATTACATAATTTCAAGGAACCGGGGGGTACTTGTTGTGAACAAAATCTCCATGGGCTAGATTTAGGCCCATTAAGCTATAGGGTTCGATCCATACAAGCCAGAAGATTGATCCAGTACGAGTCATGAAGATCAAATAGGAGAAATGAATAAGGAAGTACGAGTATTAGGAGGTTCCCAATAGTCAGGAAGCTAAGTTGAGCACTCGGAGACCAGGTTCCTCCCAGCCGAGGAGTTTGAATTAGCATAACAACGGCCATAGAGATGATAAAAGCATATAAAGAGTTATCCAGTCTAACTAGTTTGTTATTTGTGCAGGTACTAACACCAAAAGGGAGGTCCCTAAGTGATATGTCCCGAAATAAGGAGGTCCCTGAGAAACAGGCTCCTGAAATGTAGGTTCCTGAGCACCAGGTTCCTACGAGTTGCCAATAGAAAGTTCTAGAAGTCATCTAGAACAGATAAACGAATTGGTATCTGAGTATAATTCTAGGGCACAGATGATCCTAGAATAACTCTAACCAATGAGAGAATCATAAGTGGGGTACGAACTCGAGTTCTACTCCACTTAGCCAAACTAGTTCGTGAAAGGCTCTAAAGGAACCTGAGTCCAACACGAATTAGATGACCGAATGCAGCTATTCCAGTAAGAGACAGAATCATACTAGAACTACGTGAGCTTGATCCCTATAAATACAAGGGTACGTAGGCACCTCAGGGTACGACGCATTAAGTTCTCTAATTTTCTCTAAAAGCACTTGAGATTATTGGAGATACCCTCGAGCTCAGCTCAACCCCCACAAACACAACCCAAACCTTTTTCATAGAACAGTTGATCGCTAGCCTATACAACTACCTGTAAACCTCACATAAGTTGATTACGAAATCCACTCATCAACATTGGCGCTAGAAGGAGGGGATAGTTAATATCTTAAGAGTGGAAAAGATGTCAGGCAGCTCGGAAAGCGAAGCAACCCGTTCTGAACGACAGATTCATGAGGGGAACACATCTCCTCCCAGAGCACCGAAGGTTACTAAAGCAGCCATGATGGAAATCTTAAAGACTGTGGGAGAACGTTTGTCGACTTTGGAGCAGGCTTCAAGCAAAAAGAAGAAAAAGAAGGTTATTTCTAAGGCTTATTTTCAGCCCATATCATTTGCCCCCCAACTTCTTGGAAAACTGATCAGGTTTTCGTTGAAGTTATAATTGTCTATATTAAGATTCAGGATCATTTTTATCCCTTACCCGGGACTTTTCCTACCCTATTAATGGGATTTTATTTGTACACTAGTGTTTCACATGTATCGTCTTGGTTGTAAAGTGTGGAGCGACCTACACATTTACGACGATTTGCCTTATTCGAAGTTCTAATTTGTGCTTGCTTTTTAGCAATTTCGGCACATTTATAGAGCTTTCATGCATTTTTAGCATAAATTATCGCTCGAAAATATTTCTATAATTTTTCTCGTATTTTTCTGTACTTTTCCTAGTATTTTAGGAATTTTCGAGTACCCACATGTATTTTTCTTAATTTTTTCCTAATAATTTAGGAATTTTTTGGGTACCCACAGGTATTTTTCTTAATTTTTTCTAATAATTTAGGAATTTTTCGGGTACCCACAGGTATTTTTCTTAATTTTTCCTAATAATTTAGAAATTTTTCAGGTACCCACAAGTATTTTTCTTAATTTTTCCTAATAATTTAGGAATTAATTTATATCCAATGAAAAACTTCAAGGGTCAAATAACAATTTGACCATTTACAATTCATTCTCATTCGTTTCCGAATGGAATGTCCCTGGGGTCTACACACTTTTATGCTTTTACTCGGCTAAGTCATTCGTTTTTTATTCATTCGGCATTTCCATTTTTTGTCTCCCACTCGGCTTTTTCAGTCGGCAAGTCATAATGGCTAATTTATTGCTTTTGCTGATGATAACTAGTCAAACTAGTAGGGACAAGATACACCAGGAGAAAGTAGGAGCTCTGTTCGGCAAATTCGTCCAAATTTTCATTCGGCGTATATATATATATATATAGGGTCCTATTCCAATAGAAACCAAATTAAAATAGAAACTAGAAACCAATTCATTATTCTCTCTCTTACTCACGTGTTTTTCACCTTCCTCCATTTATTAATCCACCTAACCACATGATATTTGTTTCTCTCTCATTAAAAAATTCAAACCTGTTGCAGGCTTCAACATCGCACATATACATTCCACATCACATCCTCTAATTTTTTACCACCATCACCATCATTACCAGATTTTATAACCATGAAATTACGAGATTTATCAATCACAAACTAAATCTAATATCACCAGATTCACCACCCCACCTACCCAGACCCATCATGTACCCACCCCATCCCCGTATAAATTATCAGTTATATATTTTTTTTTTGAAACTATCAGTTATATATTAGAATCAATATTTATACTTACAGAAATCACCAACATTTTAGTGATTTTCGTACATATAAATAATGATTTCTACAAGTGTGACTAGTGATTTCTTTAGATGTAATTAGTGATTTCTTAGCAGATCTGAAGCTTTCACCAGTCACCACCACTTCCATCTACTTTGGCATTGTTAGCATCACCACCACCATCATCACCTACACCAGTTCAGAATCAGAATCATGTCACCGATGAGCTGCGCTCTTTTACACATGTATCTCGTCATATCTCCAGTAATCCTAATACAATTTCGGGAAGACGACGGTGGTGGCTTGATTGTGCCTAGCGACGCCGAAGGATCGACAGGTGAAGGTAGTGGTCGTCGTCGGAATTAATAGATCTCAGCAGCATGACTAGAACTAGCACCGTAATTAACATATTAGAGACACCGGAAAGTCATCAGACAAAAAAATATTCGCCGATCGGAAATGATGGTAGTCGTCGGAGAAGAAGCATGGTGGGGGAGTAGGAAATTGGTGGTGGAATCGGAGCCCCTGCGGGGCCAGTGGTCGGAAAAGAAGATGGCGGTGGTGGTGCATCGGTGGAGGTGGAGGTGGAGGTGGTGGTGCGTCGGTGGTGACGGGAGTGAGGTGGGGGTGGCAGGTCAGGTGGGGGTGGGGGTGGGGGTGGGGGTGGCAGGTCAGGTGGGGGTGGGGGTGGGGGTGGGTGATGTATAGGAGTGGAGATAGTAAATATGTTGTGGAGATAGTAATTGGAGATAATAAAATATGGTGTGGAGATAGTAAAGTATGGTGTGCAGATAATGGTTTCTAGTTTCTATTTTAAAAGTGGTTTCTATTTGACCACTAGCCTATATATATATATATATATATATATATATATATATATATATATATATATATATATATATATATATATATATGGAAGCCGGTCCAGAACCACGGATGGATATCCACCAACCGCAATGTAACATTGCGCCAGGTGCAATGTTACATTGCGCCAGGTCTGGGTGAAAAATATGCCTGGAGAATTGTAACATTGCGCTAGGCGCAATGTGACATTGCACCAAGCGCATTGTTACAATGCATCAGCCGCAATGTAACATTGCACAATACGCAATGTTTCAATACCCCAGGTATATTTTTGTTTTTATTTTAATATAATGTTAACTTAATGTTATAATGTTTTTTAATATGATTTCAAAACAAGTCTTAGTAAACGCAACTAATTACTATATTACAAATATGTTTAAATTATTAAAAAAATGAAAAATATTAATTACAAATATAATGTTAACCATCGTGTGCTTTTCAACGAGGGGTACCTCTAGTATGAACTATCATCTATATTACTACTATCGTTTGTTTTTCAACGAAGCGGTACCTCTACTGTGTACATATTAACTTACGTTTATTAAACTTAAGGATACAAAATACAAAATAAAACTCTAGCTGAATGATAAGGTCTCAATAATATGTTACGAGTTATTTTAACTTCTTAAGAATGAACTATCATCTAACTATCATCTATATTACTACTATCATTTGTTTTTAACGAAGCGGTACCTCTACTGTGTACATATCAATCGCAATGTTTATTAAACTTAAGGATACAAAATAGAAAATAAAACTCTAAATGAATGATAAGGTCTCAATATATGTTAAGAGTTATTTTAACTTCTTAAGAATGAACTATCATCTAACTATCATCTATATTACTACTATAGTTTGTTTTTCAACGAAGCGGTACATCTATTGTGTACATATCAATCGCAATGTTTATTAAACTTAGTGATACAAAATACAAAATAAAACTCTAACTGAATGATAATGTCTCAATATATGTTAAGAGTTATCATCTAACTATCATCTATATTACTACTATCGTCTGTTTTTCAACGAAGCGGTACCTCTACTTTGTACATATCAACTTACGATTATTAAGATACAAATTACAAAACAAAACATAACTCTAACTTAATTGATAAGGTCATAGTTGCATAACTACATACATTCAAACAAAATTCACAACTAAATATTCAATTAAGTGAATTGAATTTTTATTCAACTAAATTAAGTTAAGTGAACTAAATATAGTATTTGTAATGCGATAATAATGATTTTTTAAATTTTAAATAATTAAATTTACATTAAAAATAATGGAGCGATGTTTCATTGCGCCAGGCGCAATGAAACATTGCTCCGGATTCATCTGGCGCAATGATACATTGCGGTCTATCGCAATGAAACATTGCCACCTATTCCATTGGCGCAATGAAACAATGCGCCTGTTTCGTAGATATCTTTTATTTATCTAGATTAGTGGTGGTGGGTGGCTACAACGAGGCACTGTTTCATTGATCAGAAAACAGAAAAACATCTGGACCCCTTAACTCACTTTACTACTTTACACTTTATTACTTTAATCTTTCTAAATCTAAATTCTTCAAACAATGAATTCTCCCATTCTTCAATCCATTCTCTTTCTCTCAACCGTGAACTCTCACTACCATCACTTTCTAAATCAATGTTCTTCCAAATCCTTAAATTCTCCCACTCTTCCAATATTCTCCCATTTTCCCAACATACTTAAAAATTTTCCATTCTCCTAACATCGTTAAAAAAATATCTTTTAAGGTTTCAAAGTGCAATTTTGCTTATCATTTGGAGGTCAAATATTATCAAAAAAAGGTTAGTTTTTATGGCAACATTTTTATTTAAAGATTTTAGTTCATCTAGTGAGGAGCATAATGATTATGATTATGAAGTTACTACGCCCGCTAGAAAAAATCCGGTTTCTCGAAAATTATTTATTGATGAAATAATAGATGTCGATGACTATGATAATGTGGGTAAAGAAAAGATGAATGTGGATGATGATGATGATGCGGGAAAAAATGATGTTAATAAAGGTAAAAATAAGGTGAATGTTGAAAATGATGGTGAAGATTATAATGAAGATGATGGTGATATTAATATCGGAAACGAAAATTGTGGGTTTACATTTCCGAATATTAATGATGTTGTGCCTAGTGTTGGTATGATTTTTGACACATTAGATGAGGCGACAAAATTTTATAGGGATTATGGTCGAAGTGTCGGATTCGAGATAATAATTAGGAATACACATAATCATTTAGGAACTAAGGATCCATCATCCCGATTTTTTATTTGTCGGAAGGGTGGAAGAACAAAACCATTGAATTTAATGGGTCGTGATAAAGGAAAACGTATTAGAGATGTAATTCCACGAACAAATTGTCAAGCCCGCATGTGCGTAGTTCATAAAGTGCAAACAAATAAATGGATTATAAGTTCGGTCGTATTGAAACACAATCATGCTATGGTGACACCGGATAAGGTTCAATTTTTTCAAAGGTCACAAAACATAGATCCAATCACTAAATCAATTATTGAGTTGTTTAACAAATCCGGCATCGAGACGGCAAAAGTGATGAAATATCTAAGCGAGACATGTGGCGGTGTTGAAAATCTTGGTTTCTCCCCACAAGACGTGCGTAATGTCATACGTGACATTCGACGACGGGTATTTGATTTAGGAGATGCGGAGTGTGGTTTGGTCTTACTTCGGGAATTAGAACAAGAAACTAATTTTGGCAAATTTTTCTATCGAGTTGATGTGGACGAGGAGAATCGTGTTAGGGGTTTGGTATGGGTAGATCCTCGATCCATGAATGCATACAAAAATTTTGGTGAAGTGGTTACGTTCGACTCAACTTATCGGACGAATAGGTATTGTATGCCTTTCATACCCATTACGGGGGTAAATCACCACTACCAAAATATTTTGTTTGGATTTGCACTCATAAGGGATGAAAAAGAGCCATCTTATAAGTGGGTTTTGAAGACGTGGTTGGAGGCCGTTGACAACTAACCGCCCGTGACAATTATCACCGATCAAGACATCGCTTTGAGTAATGCTATTGCTGAGATTATGCCACATACAAAGCATACATATTGTACATGGCATATAAGTAATAAGTTTCCCGAGAAGTTGTCTAATTTGTACACCAACTATCCGGATTTCAAACCGGATTTCAATGCATGTGTGTACAAGTCGTTGTCACCAACGGAATTCGAAGGTAAGTGGGAGGAATTGGTCAAGAAGTACCAACTTGAGGATCATGTTTGGTTAAATCAAATGTATGTTATTAGAGATCAATGGATCGGTGCTTACACGAGAAATTATTTTTCCGCCGGTATGACCACTACCTCAAGGAGCGAGTCTATGAATGCTTTTTTTGATGAATATGTGCAAGCATCTACCGGTTTGAAAGAATTCATCGAAAATTCACAAAAGGCTTTGGAGACACAATATCTTAAGGAGGTTAAATGTGATTTCGACACCAAGGAAACCAAAAGAAGACTAGTATTGCACTCGTCCTTGGAAATTCATGCATCCGAAGTTTACACCAAGGAAATGTTTAAACAATTTCAAAAGGAGCTTTTAAAAAGTCAATCTTATGTCGTGAAGAAAGCTAAAGGGTTGGGATGTTACTTGTTTAAAATGTATTTGGTGGAGAAGTCTACCGTACCGGAGAATCGTAGAAGAAGTTATCAATTGACGGTTCATATCGACCAAAGGATTGAATGTGCTTGTAAAAAGTTCGAACATTCCGGAATGATTTGTAGACACATGATCCGTTACCTCGATAAACAACAAAAAACCCAAATACCAAAAGATTACATCATGCCTAGGTGGACAATGAAAGGCAACCAAATTGCCGGACCTCTACCATATACGCCTCCCGTTCTTGCAAATGTTGGTGCATCACAATCATCAAGGTATAGTGCATTGTGCAAATCTTTTCAAGGTTTGGGTGCTATTGGTAGTTGTTCCGTACCACGGTTCAATTACGTGATGAATTTGATTGAGAGAGAGAAATGTCATGTGAAAAATGCTTTCCCGGAAGAACGTAAGGAAAGGATGAATGATTCGTTTTATCAAGATGATTACTATCAAGATGATCCAATATTTGATCCACCAAGGTCAAAAACGAAGGGAAGAAAGAAAGCGGAAAGATATAAAAGTGGTATTGAAACTTCGACTTCAAATACGAAGCCACGAAAGTGCGGAAAGTGCGGAGAAGAAGGAGCAAATCATGATAGAAGAAATTGTCCAAAAAACAATTAAATGTGTTATGTATTTTTACTAATTTTTACTATTTTTTTGAAGCATGTGCCAAAATTATGTAAAAATATTGTTATACACCTTCTAAAATCTTAAAATGTTATACTAATTGAATTTTGTTTTTTAAAAAGGTAATATTTGATTATAATTAAAAAAATCAAAATTCTTCAAATAAAATCCAGTTTTACTCTGTTTCTGGACCTGAAGCAATGTAACATTGCGCAGTCATATGACAGGGCATTGAAAAATTGCGCCTGGCGCAATGCATCATTGCGCCATTTCCAGAAACAGAGTAAAACAGAGGATCATAAACTGCATAAACTGCAGTTTTTTACTAATTTTTGGAAGCTTGTGCCAAAATTATGTAAAAAAATATTTTTGCACCTTCTAAAATCTTAAAATGTTATAATAAGTGATTTTATTAAAAAAAATGTAATTTTTGATTATAATTAAAGAAAAATCAAAATTGCTTAAATAAAAATCCATGTTGTAGTAATGGCGCAATGAAACATTGCGCTGTTAAAAGACAGAGCAATGTATCAATGCCCCAGGTAATTCTGCAAAATTCAACCAAGTTTATGTGATATTCAGTAATATGTGAGAATCTTTTCTTGACCCTGCTAAATCATGATCACAATTTTAGAGAGTCATGTTTAAATATCTCAGTTAAGCAAATAGCAGGTTTAATCAAGTGAAACACACATAGAATAACACATTTGAGAATTATAGCAAATAATGAACACAAGAAATGAGGCAAACAGATTTCATTAATGATCGATGCAAGTAAAGACAAACATTTTCTTTAAAAACAGAATACAGAAATCCTAAGAACTAGAAGGGTCCTGGATCTTCTGTTTCTTCTGGGCTGCTTCACTTCGGCGATGAAAGATTCTGGACATAGTCACAGCAAGTCGAATGATACGATCCTGTTCGACTAAGGCACGACGCCTCTCCCTTTCTCTTTCTTCTGCAATGATCTCTTGCTCCATGACGAAACTCATTAGTAAGTAGGACATCTCCATTTTCATCTCGAAGCTGAACTTCTTGATTATCGAATCAGGAATGTCATTAACTGGATAGGTGGAGCCTTCAACCACAATGACAAAGTCTTGATAGTTGAAGTAAACTCCTTCGATGAATTTAGAGTACATGATGAGGGCCATTGAAGAGGTAGATAACTGAAGTAGATTTAAGAGAAGAGATTTGCAGAGAGGACAGAGTAATTGGAAGTGAAGAGATCGTAACTGGCTACTGAATATGTATAAGTGATTTTGGAATATGAAACGAGGAGACACGACTACTTAGAGTTACTCTTTGTTGCTAGAGAGAAAATTGATAAGATTAGGATATGAAAATAAACTTAGGTTGAGGGTGAGTATTTATAGATAAAAATTTAACTTATTCAACATTAAAATTCAAAATTAAATTTAATGACACTTGGAAATTACATTTGAATTTTTGGTTAATGTAACTTGAACACTGTGGTTATACTTTAAATAACTTGAAAATTACATTTTGAATTTTTGGGAATGAAAGTGGAACACATGGAAGACTGTGCAAAACTGTTAGAGCATCTACAGACGCAATGAAACATTGCGCTGTCATTTGGCAGGGCATTGAAACAAAGCGCCAAGCGCAATGAATCATTGCGCCAGGTAATTTAAAACTTCCCAAGCGCAGTGAATCATTGCGCCATATCCAGAAACAGAGTCTCGGCGTAGGTGAAGGAGGAGAATCAGTAGTCTCGGCCTGCAATAACATAACATGGTAATACAAATCCACTACATTCAAAGATAACAAGTATCAAATAAAATTAAAAGATTACTACCTCACGCACACGTTTCTGAGAGACAGATAGTGGAGGCTGCTGCGAAGATGAAGGAGCGCTGGGGTCAATATCCATATCATGTGCACTAGGGGCTCTATCAAAACTAGGCCTGCTAAATCCAAGACCCCTCCACTCGGCATTGACTCGATCATAACGATATAAAAATTCAGGGATGAGATCATAGAACCAGTCAGGGGGGTTACGAAGGTGCATCTCATGAAGTATCCTCATGCCACAATCTAGCTGCATTTATCATTAGCATGTATATCATGTAAGAACTATAGAAACTAAGGAGTAAAGCGCAGAAATCTAACAAATTAAGGTCTAAAATAGTAAAATGCATGAACTATAGAAGCATACCGCATCAGCCATGTCCTGTTGGGGGTACCAATCACGAGGCACTATCTCCGTGGGATGCTCAGCCAGAAATGGAGCAATCCTCAACTTACTAACACGCCCGAACCAGTCCATGTAATCCTCTATGCATGCGTCTGCAACCTCCTCAACGACAGGCAAACCCGTAGCCATAAAACTATCCCAATCATCTCGGATCCGGGCCAAAAGCGTAAAATGATCTTCCCGCCCCCAACGAGACTCCCTCTCCCTCCGCAGCTGAGACATGTCAACTGGATCCCGTGGTATATGCTGTAGCATACCAAACTGTCTCATGACCCTGTTTGGCATGACATACTCTACAATGTCAAAAGACACAAGAGGGAGTCGACCGAGGCTAATATGCAATGCATCCAACATCTCACTGTCATGAGACTCGTCATCCACATCAATGCGATCATAAAACCTCTCATAAGGCCGCCATGTCAGCCAACAAATCTCAAAGCTATCAAAGTCACCCCTGTACAGACCTGTATGGTGGTGGGGGTTAACCCTCTTCCGCGCCTGAATCCATGCCAATGCCCTCGGATGTGTAAAATCCTGATGAGGTGCAATCTCCGGAGCACCAGGTAACAACCTCTCCCATGCCCAATACATAAGAAGCATGCTGCATCCGTTAAAAGCCTTGGCACTCTTATGCGCAGCCCTGGTCAAACTCCTGAACAGATGAGCCAATACAGCGGCTCCCCATGCATAGCCAGCAATCTCACCAGTATCCTGGATGAGCTGTAGATATCGAGGATGAACCACGTCTCGTTTCCCTGAAGGAAACAACACACCCCCAATGATGTATAGAAGGTAAGCCCGGGTGTAAACTATATCATCCTGCTCCATGTATTCTGGACGTTTCGTCTTGGGAATCTTCTTATATCTTTCCCTCAATTTGTGAAGAATCACCCCATCATCATACATCTTTTTACGTTCCTTCTTGTTCAACCTCAAATCCTTCCACTTCGTCATCCAATATGATTTTGGTTTCATAAGCTCCGAATGACTCACGGGACGACCATAAACAGGCAGGCCCAAGATCATGTAAACATCCTCTAATGTGATGGTCAGCTCACCAAATGGGAAATGAAAGGTGTTCGTCTCTGGCCTCCACCTCTCTATCATGGCCGTGATCAATCTAATGTCGTTCTGAGGAATCGACTGAGGGTATGCAAATGCCCTGAAACCCCATAACTCTAGCAAATCAATCTGACGCTCCCTGAAATCCCACTGCCAATGCATAGTAGTCAACTGTCTCACATCTATCTTATCCCGCTTACCCCCCTTCCATATCACAGTACTAATATGCTCATCCTGCATGGTCAAGAGCGATCTATCGACAGGCCTGCACTCTATATCCATAGTATCTGCAATGTGCAAAATCAAAAAATTAGACCATCTCATAACTTAAGTTTGTATCCAGTATCCAACACTTTGCATACATCATGATAAGCAATAATCAGGAATAAAAATTCTAAGGGGACTTTCATCAAACACTTTTATGTCGCTAATAAAAAAACAACTAGCTTGAAATTAAAACAAATATCGTCAAAATACATACATACAACAACCTGTAGCTTAGCTATTAACACAACTTAAGCCTGAAGGTGAAGAACAACAGAGGATTACCGATAAAATGTACAGTTGAGAGATTACGAGTTGAAGTAGTAGTCCGGAATTTAAAATCGAGCTCGAGTGTGTATGTATAAATTGATGATGATGACTGAAATCGAACCAATCGTAAGAATCACCTGAGGAATCACCTGAGGATCGCCAATCGTAAGAGTCTGTGTGTTTGTAGGGTTTAAAACTGAAAACAAGAGGAAACAATGCGGTATGGGAATTAATTTCATCCGCGCCGGCGCAATGAATCAATGCGAAGGAATTAAGGGTATCACTGTCATTTTCCGTCTTATTTTCTATTTATTTGAATTTTACTTTATTTTCTATTATTAAAGCATTCAAATAAATATTATGAAATAATAAAAGTTTGAAAATATTTATAATAATAATAATAATGGCAATATTTCAAATTTTTTAATGACAATTATTAGTTATTTTTAAACATTCGAATTTTAAAAAAAAATGTAATATTTGATTATAATTAAAGAAAAATAAATAATCCTTAAAAAAATCCAGTTTTACTTTATTTTTGGTAGTACTGGCGCAATGAAACATTGCGCTGTTAAAAGACAGAGCAATGAAACATTGCGCTGTCATATGACAGCGCATTGAAACATTGCGCCTGGCGCAATGTATCATTTCGCCAGGTAATTCTGCAAAAAAAAAAACTTCAGGTGTCACCTATCTTAGATTACTCTAACTCAAGCACGCTTAACTACGTAGTTTTGTTTTGCACCAACACTCCCGGCCAGGAATGCCACTTCTATTAAATATCCTAACCATTCTAATGTATAATAGAAACGAATTCCACTCATATTTATTTCAGTAATTTTTTACCTAATAAAAAATAATATTACGGATTCAAACTGCATAAAACGGACATTTTGTACTAATTTTTGGCATCTTGTGCCACTTGGTTGTGTCAGAATTTTAAGTTCAAAATTTTTCACTTTACCTATGTTTACTTAATTTTTTAATTTATTTGACAAACTAGTTCAAAATTAGGAAAAAACCATAAAAATGGAAAATTAGTGAAAGTAGCGTATGAATTTTTTAATTTCGTTTTGTATGAATTTTAAGTTCAAAATTTTTCACTTTACCTATGTTTTACTTAATTTTTTTTAATTTATTTGACAAACTAGTTCAAAATTAGGAAAAAAATCATAAAAATGGAAAATTAGTGAAAGTAGCGTATGAATTAGTGAAAGTAGCGTATGAATTTTTTAATATCGTTGTGTATGAATTTTAAGTTCAAAATTTTTCATTTTACCTATTTTTATTTAATTTTTTAATTTATTTGACAAAATTTGCTCATTTGGAGATATTGACCTGGGGCAATGAAACATTGCAACATGTGGCAAAGAAACATTGCAACCGGGTGCATTGTTACATTGCGCCATGGCGCAATGTTACATTGCGCCTGGTGGTTAGCATTCCAGAACCACCCGTGGTTGTGGAAGGGCACCCTATATATATATATATATATATATATATATATATATTTAATAACTTTCCGAATGAAAATTTCAAGTGGGCCATGCCATTTTTCCTCTCCCAGTCGGCAATTCTTCTCGACCATGTACTCATTCGGTTTTTTTACAATCTTTTGTCTCCCATTCGATGTTTTCGTTCGGGTTTTTTTTTTTTTTTTTACAATTTCCGATTGGAAAATTGCTATGGGGCCCAACCCTTTTTTGTGTTCCGGCTCGGCAATTTCATTCGGATTTTGAGCTGTTCGAAACTTTATTTTTCGTACATAAATTCGAATCGAAAATGTTTGGAGCCTGCTTTCGAAATTCCAAAATTTTGAAACTTCCCTCTCCTTTTTTCCGCCATAATTATGGATTCAATTTTCAAAAATTTTAAAATTTGGAACTCCCCCTAATTTTGACCTGCAACCTTCTATAGAAGGTTAAAGTGACCTGCTAGGCTTCCTATATAAGAGTAGTAGATGTGAACTTCTCATTCACACTTCTCACTCTCAAATTCTCTCTCAAATTTTTAGATAGTTTTAGAAACTTGAAGTGTTCTTGAGTTTTTCAAGTGTTTATTCCTTAAAACACTTGAAACTTTCGAAGATTTGAAGATCAAAGGAGGTTTTGCTTGAAGAATTTGAGTTATTCTTCACCTAGTTCATCCATTTTTTGTCATTCAATCCAAAAAGTTCAAGATGGCTGGTGGTTCTAAAGATGTGGCTTCAAAGATTGCTGCTAGATCTCTCGGAAGAGGTAAACCTTCTCCTACTCTTGTTTTAGAGCGTAGGGTTTACTCAATTCCTGAATTGCTAGAGGAGTTAGGAGATGCTTTCCCAAATAATTCACATTTAGATTCTTATCTTTATCCTTCTTGCATAACCGCATTAGATGCTGGTAAATTAGCTCATAAATACGGTATCAAATCTCCTTTCGAGATTGTTCTTCCTGAACCGGGTGATAGAACGTGTAACTGGAGTCCAGAAGACTTGTTTGTTTATGAAGATGCCCTTAAATCGGGTCTTAGGTTTCCCATACATGACTTTATAATTCGTTTGCTAGCCGAAATTAGGATTAATCCTTGTCAGCTACCCCCCAACTCTTGGAAGGCAATTCTTTGTTTCATGTCATTATGTCTTCAAAAAGGGTATACCCTTTGATAGGTTTCGGGACAACAAACGCAACGGAAAAACGATAATAAACAATAAAAAAACCGAAACCTAACCCTAGGATCCGTGTATAAGACATGTTGATTATGGAGAACAGAATCTGTACCTTTTAAAAGCTTTCCGATTCGGTTGACAGATGGAGGTCCAAGAACGATCACCACACAGCCCTCTTCGTGAGATCTGCTTCGCTAATCAGTCCACACGAACGCACGATTGTCTCCACAATCTCCGGAGTTGGTACTAGCCGTAATCTGCCCTCTTTCTCTCTCTCTCTCTAGCCTCTCTTGATGTAAAGCTGCTAGGGTATTTGCTAAAAAAACGATTTTGGCAAATTCTCTAACCCTAAAGCAATACATCTCTATGTATTTATAAGAGAGAATGAGCTGGGCTTAACCCTAATAGGTTTGGGCTTCTACTAAAACCAAACTGATTTGGGTTTTAATTCCAAGGACATTTATTGTTCTAATATTTATATCGCAGTAAATAAAGACATAATAAATCATTGTTGAATAATCGATATAACATAATCACTGAATAACAAAATAGTTTATCCTAAAAGCACAATTACATTGTCTCTAGAGCACTAACACTATCAATCTCCCACTTGCACTAGAGCCAATCGCCTATGTATCTAATACCCATGGAATTAGTGTGACCTTCGTGCTTCTGCTGCGACAAAGCTTTGGTCAGTGGGTCCGCAACATTATCATTAGTATGCACTTTACATATATGTATATCTCCTCTCTCGTTTATCTCTCGAAGAAGGTGATATCTCCTAAGTATATGCTTTGCTTTGGAATGGGACCTCGGTTCCTTTGCCTGCGCAATAGCTCCATTGTTATCGCAATACAGATCAACTGGATCTGCGATCGACGGAACCACACCAAGTCCCGAAATAAATTTTCGAATCCAAACAGCCTCTTTGGCTGCTTCACTGGCAGCAATATACTCAGCTTCCATTGTAGAATCAGCTACTGTCTCTTGCTTCGAACTTTTCCAGCTTACAGCACCTCCATTTAGACAAAACACGAATCCAGACTGGGACACAGAATCATCCCTATCTGTCTGGAAACTAGCATCAGTGTAACCTTTTACAACCAGCTTCTCATCTCCTCCTTATATCAAGAACGAATCTTTAGTCCGTTTAAGGTACTTAAGAATATTCTTGACAGCTGTCCAGTGACCCTCACCAGGATTTGACTGGTACCTGCTCGTCATGCTTAAAGCATACGAGACATCAGGACGAGTACATATCATCGCATACATTATAGAACCAATTGCCGAAGCATATGGTACTTTACTCATACGGTCCTTATCATCTGATGATTTAGGACAGTTTTCCTTTGAGATCACTATCCCATGAGACACCGGGACAAAGCCCCTCTTTGCATCTTGCATTCCAAAATGATGCAATACTTTGTCAATGTATGTACTCTGACTTAGGCCGATTAATCTTTTAGATCTATCTCTATAGATCCTGATCCCTAAGATATAGGTAGCATCGCCTAAGTCTTTCATCGAGAAACTTTTTCCCAACCAAGTCTTCACAGCCTGTAGAGAAGGAATGTCATTCCTTATTAGTAATATGTCATCCACATATAATACTAGGAATACCACATGGCTCCCACTAACCTTCTTGTAAACACACGGCTCATCCTCATTTTGTATGAAGCCAAAATCTTTGACCGTTTCATCAAAACGGATGTTCCACCTCCTTGAGGCCTGCTTCAATCCATAAATAGATCGTAGCAACTTACAAACCATTCTAGCAAACTTTGGATCGACAAAACCCTCAGGTTGTGTCATGTACACATCCTCTTCTAAGCTTCCATTTAGGAAAGCAGTCTTGACATCCATTTGCCAGATTTCATAGTCATAATAAGCCGCTATCGCAAGCAAAATCCTGATGGATTTGACCATAGCTACCGCCACCAGTCTTGCTTTGTAGGTCTGTAAATTTCCATCCATGTCAGTTTTCTTCTTGAAAACCCACTTGCATTCTATGGGTTTAACCCCATCAGGTGGTGCAACCAAAGTCCATACTTTGTTTTCATACATGGAATCCATCTCAGATTTCATGGCTTCCAGCCATCTCTCAGAATCTGGACTATTCATAGCATCCTTGTAGGTGAGAGGCTCATCATTATCTACAAGCATCACATCGCCACTTTGAGTCAGGAGAAATCCATAATATCTCTCTGGCTCATGGCGAATCCTACTTGATCTACGAACGACCTGTGTTTCTTGAGCAGTATTGTTCTCAACATCTTGAGTCTCATTCTGCTCATGTTCCAACTCTGGTTCAACAACATCTTGTAGTTCTCGATCCTCATCGAGATCTATTGTCCTCCCACTGTTTTTCTTAGAAAGCAGTTCTCTCTCTAGAAATACAGCCGTTCGAGCAACAAACACTTTGTTCTCAGAAGGTTTATAGAAATAATACCCTTTAGTTTCCAATGGGTATCCTACAAAATTAAATTTGTCTGATTTCTGTCCTAGCTTATCAGAGATCAAACGTTTCACAAACGCTTCACATCCCCAAACTTTCATAAATGAAACGCTATTACATTTTTCAGTCCATAACTCATATGGTGTCTTTTGAACCGATTTTGAAGGAACACGGTTTAGTGTTTGTGCAGCCGTCTCTAGGGCATAACCCCAGAAACTAATTGGAAGATCCGCATGACTCATCATCGATCGTACCATGTCCAACAAGGTACGATTTCTCCTTTCAGACACCCCATTCCATTGTGGTGTTCCAGGAGGAGTGAGTTGTGATACGATACCACACTCCTTTAAGAAATTCTTATATTCTAAGCTTAAGTATTCTCCCCCACGATCAGATCGTAGAGTTTTAATACTTTCGCTCTTTTGCTTCTCTACTTCAGCCTTATACTCTTTGAATTTTTCAAACGATTCGGATTTGTTCTTCAAAAGATACACATATCCGTATCTACTAAAATCATCAGTAAAGGTTATGAAATATTAATAGCCACCTCTTGCCATCGTACGCATTGGACCACATACATCACTATGTATCAGTTCCAATCGTTTGGTGGCCCTCTCACCTTGACCGGTAAAAGGAGCTTTAGTCATTTTGCCAATGAGACATGGTTCACATTCCTCGTATGATTCGAAATCAAACTTGTCCAAGTATCCATCCTTATGTAACTTGGAAATGCGATTCTCATTTATATGGCCTAAACGACAGTGCCAGAGGTATGTATGATTTGATTCATTTGTTTTAAGACGTTTGTTATTTATGTTATAGACAGAAGTATCAAGATCAAGAACATATAAACCATTAAACAAACGTGCAACCCCATAGGTAACATTATTCAATGAAAAGGAACAACTATTGTTCTGAATTAAGAAAGAAAAACCAATCTTGTCCAAACAAGAAACGGAAATAATGTTTCTGCAAATCGCAGGCACGTAAAAACAGTTCTCAAGTTCTAAAATGAGCCCTGTGGGCAACGATAAATGATAAGTCCCTACAGCTAAAGTAGCAACCTTTGCTCCATTGCCAACGCGTAGGTCAACTTCTCCCTTAGCCAAAGTCCTACTTCTCTGCAGTTCCTGCACATTTATACAAATGTGAGAAGCACATCCAGTATCCAATACCCAAGATGTAGAAATAGACAGATTGACTTCTATAACATAAATACCTGAAGTAGAAGCTTGCTCAGCCTTCTTCTTCTTCTTCTTCAGATCCTCCAAGTAAACATGACAGTTTCTCTTCCAGTGACCAGGCTTCTTGCAGTAGTGACATTCACCTTTGTCAGCCTGTACGACATCTCCCTTCGGCTTTTTAGCCTTTTTGAAAGAGGGCTTAGAAGGACCAAGATCTTTTGATGCTACCTTTTTCTTGCCCTTCAATTTCCCTTTTCCCTTAGCACCTTTCTTGCCCACCATCATTATGGGAGCTTTCTCAGGTGCCTTGACCATATTTGCTTCAGTAGTCCTCAGCATGGCCAACAATTCCATAGGAGTCTTATCTTGCTCAGTCATATTAAAAGTCATAATGAACTGAGTATAGTCGCTGTTCAAAGATTGCAAGATTATATCAACTTGAGCCTCTTGCTGAAGCGGGAAACCCAAACGAGAAAGGTAATCACAATACCCAATCATCTTTAGAACATGTGGTCTGACTGGTCCGTTGCCCTGCTTGCACGAGAAGAGTGCTTTGCTTGTATTGAACTTTTCCACATGAGCCTGTGATTGAAGCATCGTCGAAAGATGTTCAAACATAGTATAGGCATTCATATCAAAATGCTGCTTCTGAAGCTCAGCATCCATAGTAGCAAGCATAAGACAAGCCACATCAGTAGCATCATCAATATGCTTCTGATAAGCATTTCGTTGAGCTTGAGTGGCATTAGCAGCAGGGGCTGCCGGTGGAGGAATATCAATCACATAAGATTTCTTTTCCTACATGAGAACAATTCTCAAATTCCTAGACCAGTCAAGGAAGTTTGATCCTGTAAGCTTGTCCTTCTCAAGGACTGATCGCACAGAGAAAGTGTTGTTTGTGTTGTTTGCCATTTCGAATATCTACAATGTTAAAATGCATAAAATAATTAGTCTACGGAATTGTTAAATTATGTTCAAGTGATTATTCATATATATTCATAATATATATCTCCCACTATTTTATCAAATTAATAGCCCTACCTATCAATTCAGAAAAGTTTCTCTAAACCTTTCTAGTGAGCCAAGATCCATATTTCATCCCTTTTAAGGTCAACTTTGGCTTTTCTCCTTAAAATGATTATTTAGGTAGACAACATTTGTCAATTATATCATATATTACTCTTGGATAGTTTGGTAGAACAACATTTGTTCCTATTCATCCAGTAAATCTTACCAAACTCTATGCCTCTAAGTTCACAATCCTATTGTGGTCACTTAGTTAAGTCAAACCCAAAGGTCTAACATTTGAGTATCACTAACTTACTCGATCGCGCCTTACCACGATAACGAGGGTACTCCGCTTTGGCGCACCTACCCTTTGTCGATCTAGGTCTTGACGAGTGTTTCCCATTTGGAAGGCATCTTAAACTTAATATTCTGTTAGGGGTTTATTTAAAATGACCATGATCCCATCATAAAAAGATTCCCAATTTTTCCTTGAATTAAATACTTCAAATCAATATTCACCAATGGTTTGATTTCCAGGTTGTTGGAGGAGTCACATGCGGCCTCACTGAATATCCAACTTCCTTACAGGTATGACCCGTTTTTGACAAAATCTCCCCATATCGAAATAATTGAAAATTCGTATTTAATTCCGTATTTCATTAAATACAGAAATCTCATAGTCGTTATAGTAAATTTTAAAATCTCGAGTCGTTACAGATTTTATCTTATTTAAGCAGTCATGGCATGAGTGATGTATCTAATACATACATACATTCTACTTAATCTAATTAAGCATGCATATCTATCATTACGCATACATATCATCATATGTAAAGTGCATGAATGTAAAATCGTGCTTGGTTATGGCCCAATCCTATATGATCTTTCCAAGCTAATGAAAAATCTAGGTCAATCTATGGTGGTTAATAAAACTAAATTATTACATAGTTGGTCTTCATAAATACATGTCTTCTTTGTGTCATCAACCTTCATCTCCATTGATCCTTCATTGCATGCTTCCAATGATCTTCTTATTACATAGAATATAAAACATAACTATACTAATGTACTTACATAAGAACTCGAGTTACATTCGAGATGAACAATTACAAAGCACCAAGAAAACGACATGCAAGTCATATTTATAAAACCAAACCACAATAATTAAAACCACTAACCTATGGGTCTCAAGGCCATAACCAATCACCATGCTCAATTAACACTTAAGAACATCATATCAAAATATATCACATGAATAAAGCATATGTCACAAGCCCAAATTTGTCACAAGCCCTAACCACGTAGAAAATTTTGCAATATTACGTATCAAAATACAAGCAAATCCTTACCAGAATTCGATTCCAGAAGCATATATCAGTATACATGCGACCTTAATTCCAATTACCATAAAACATGTATCAGCATACACATAACCCTAATCCCTGTATACGGATCATATCCAATAACATCCATCCGATAGTTTATATCATCATACAAACCAAGCAGCATACATATCATTAACCGATCGCATACATATGAGTCATGGCAGATTCTAAACATGCTAGCATCATCATATCAGAATATACAGATTCAATATATCACACATATAACATAACTGTATCATGGCAGATTCATCAAACATGCATACTCGTAATAATACAGTAAACACGTAACCAAACCAACCTCTTATACACGTAGCTCTGATACCATTGATAGGTTTCAGGGCAACAAACGCAACGGAAAAACGATAATAAACAATAAAAAACCGAAACCTAACCCTAGGATCCGTGTATAAGACATGTTGATTATGGAGAACAGAATCTGTACCTTTTAAAAGCTTTCCGATTCGGTTGACAGATGGAGGTCCAAGAACGATCACCACACAGCCCTCTTCGTGAGATCTGCTTCGCTAATCAGTCCACACGAACGCACGATTGTCTCCACAATCTCCGGAGTTGGTACTAGCCGTAATCTGCCCTCTTTCTCTCTCTCTCTCTAGCCTCTCTTGATGTAAAGCTGCTAGGGTATTTGCTAAAAAAACGATTTTGGCAAAGTCTCTAACCCTAAAGCAATACATCTCTATGTATTTATAAGAGAGAAAGAGCTGGGCTTAACCCTAATCGGTTTGGGCTTCTACTAAAACCAAACTGATTTGGGTTTTAATGATTTAAATTCGAAATCTAATTAACTAAGTCCAACTTAATTAATTAAATAACCAATTTCGAATTTTATCATTAATTAATTTAAATTCGAAATTTAAATTAAAACTCCTTTTAAACGTTCTTATTGTGTAACCCTTTAGGTTATTATTACGTTGGCTATAATTTTAATATCCAATAATAAAATTATAAACAATGAGCGGCATCTAGTAATACATCATTGCTACCCAAGTAATAATAATAATTGGTGATCCAATTAAACCTTTCATGATTAATGTTTCCGTGTAATATAATCCCTTTAACCATATATATTATAGATTAAACTCGAGGCATGTTATTAGTCATCCTCATCAATGTTTCATCCGGGTTTCCTTGATCAATGAGTAGACTATTAAAAATAAATCAATATTTGAGCATGGCCATGCATTTTTATAGTCTCACTCAATCAAGAGGCCAATAATATCTCTCCTAATAATAGGAGGGTTAAATCCTTTATCTATCATTCATATTTCTCATACGTCTCATAATATACCCGAAGTACATTTTTATCATCACCCGGTCAAAGGTAACTTTTAATGTAGTCAAAGTATATTAATCCTCGTATAGAAATATAATGATCTCAAGTCTAAGGATCATTACACCATTATCACTGTGAGTCTTTCTAATGACATTATCAACATGTAGAAACTCACTGTGGGTCAATCCAGTGCCATGTAGAATATTACATGCACCTATGTTCTTGACTTTAGTATCACTATACCTATGACCAATGAGATGTGGTCATCAGTCAACAAACATACTAATCTTTATGCATTATAATTTCCCATATTAATAATGCTCGATTAGGGATATTTAGGAATATTAACACTATTCTTATAATCTCATTTTTAAGTCACATACTTAAAGATATAGAATACATGTTACATATTCCAAGGACATTTATTGTTCTAATATTTATATCGTAGTAAATAAAGACATAATAAATCATTGTTGAATAATCGATATAACATAATCACTGAATAACAAAATAGTTTATCCTAAAAGCACAATTACATTGTCTCTAGAGCACTAACACTATCACCCTTAGTGTCCTTTTGTTTAGGAGTATATTTTTAGTTCGAAATAGTGCGAATACCCAACCGGGTTGGGTTCACATCCAGCACCGTCCTGGTGTTCCTCAAATCTTTGATTTCCTTTCCACTCCGGAAAAGAATCCTAACTGGCGGAGGAAATTTGTAATTGTTCGTTGGAGAGGTGGAGATTGGGGCAAATACTTCAAGTCTCAGTTTTGCAAAATAAAGGATCCGGGGAAATTCGATAAGATGCTTCTCCTGAGTGAAATTTCGCAACAGGATGAACTTTGTAAAGATAACGGGCATACTCATTACAGAGCTATAATCAAAGAATCTATCCTCCGGGAAATCGGACTTAGTTCAGTCAGTGAAGAGGGTAATTTTCACTTAATGCTTTGGTCTTTATTAGAAATGTACTCGTTCCTAGTTCGATTTTTGTATTGTTCTGTGCTTTTTCAGCTGCAGCGATGATCGATGTGGAGCTTGGAGTTGGGGGTCCGGATGAGGTCACCCGAAGGTCAACCATAAGGTTGAACAAGGAAGCTAATCCTTCTGAGCCCCTGGTACCCAGTTTCCTGACTCATATCCTCAATGCCAACAAGAGAAGGCGAGTGCCCGAGAGTTCGCCCACGGCTGCATTCAAGCCCGGATGGGGCATTTGCGATCATAATTCTATTGGGGGTGATAACAATTTGGCAGCAGAGTGGTCAAAACATGGAATTCCAATTGCTGATCAGGTGAACATAGTTCTTCGGAAAAATATGATTGATGAGACCGAGGCACAAGGTGCCCACGCCATATTCATGGTTGGTTTTTCTTTACCCCGCTTTAATTCTATTTTTGCCATCATTTTGTCATCTTTTTGACTTATTTTTCTTTTCTCTTTTTAGGCCAATGCTTACTTTCAGTCAATCGTCCATCAGTCTAAAGAACTTCGGGACTCCGAGCAAACGGTCAAGAAGGAAAACAAACGCCTTATCAAAGAGAAGGGAGTGTTGGAGGAGCGCATTCTTACTGCGGAGAAGAGCCTTTCTGAGCTTAGGGCGGAGAACCAGAAGCTCGTGATGGATCGAGCTAGGGCTATTGACGACTACATGGAATCCGAAGACTTTCTAGCCTTTATTGATGATCACGATGATCAAGTCCATCCTGGGGTTTTTGCCAAGGGGTGGAATCAGGCCCTTAGCTCTATTATTGCTCAGCATCCAGGATTGTTTGACCCGGCCGTGGACTTCAAATGTCCTTTACCAGTTGCGGGTGCTTCCTCTTCTGGAGTCCAGAATGAGAACCCTATGGACGTTGTCGAGGAGAATGAAGAGACTCAGGATCACAGGATTCAGGCAGATGATCAGGAGGCCGAGGAGTAGGCCAGTCTTAGTTTTATCTTAGCTATTTGCCCCTTGCGGCTTATGTTTACTTATGTTTAAACCGAACTTAACCTTCGGGTTTTTAACTTATCAGCCATGTCCTTTATGTTATATGTTTATCGAACTTAGCCTTCCGGGGCTTACTTATGTAGTTTTTCCCTTTGTCAAATTTGTCTTTCACTTATTAATTGCTTGTTATGCTTTTAGAGTTTTCTTAGTATTTAGCCACATGGCTCACACCATCGTGTGTTTTGATACAACATTTGCTTTTCGTGCTTAAAATAACAAAACAAAAAGAACTACTCATACTGAAAGCAAGAAACAAATTTTATTAATAAGCGGACAAAGATGTCAATAAATCGGGATCAACCCTTACATAGATACTCTACTTCCTATTCGGAGCTTAACTACTCCGCATGGTTTCGTCGACCTTATTTCTACTTCCTATAAATTATGCCCCAGTTGGGGCCATTAAACATAATAAACCTTGAGGTTTGAAGCGTGCCATGTCCGGGGCACTTCCACTCCCTCCAAGGTTTCCAGCTGATAGGTTCCTCTGCCTCGAACAAATTTGACACGATACGGCCCTTCCCAATTCGGGGCTAGCTTTCCTTTCTGTCCGACCCCGGATGCTTCTATCTTCCTTAGCACAAGGTCTCCCTGTCGGAAGAACCTCTCCTTCACTCGTAGGTTATAGTAGAAGGAAGCCTTTTTCTGATGTTCCACATTCCTTGCATGTGCTTCATCTCTTACCTCGTCTATCAAGTCCAAGGCTAATCTCATCCCTTCCTCATTGGTATCAGGTTCAAAGGCTTCGACCCGCGGAGATGCATGCATGATCTCTACAGGTACCACAGCTTCAGCCCCATAGGCTAGCATGAATGGGGGATCCCCAGTAGTTACTTTGCACGTGGTTCGGTATGCCCAAAGGATGGGTAACAATTCATCAACCCAAGTGTTTCTTGAACGCTCCACTCTTTTCTTGAGTCCATCTAAGATTATCCGGTTAGCGACTTTAGCCTGCCCATTGGCTTGAGGATGTGCCACCGAGGTGAAACGGAGATCAATACCGTTCTCCTCACAGTAGTCTCTGAACTCCTTGTTATTGAATTATAGCCCATTATCCGTTACCAGGACTCGTGGGATTCCATAACGACACATGACGTTTTCCCATAGGAACTGTGCGACCTGCTTGGTTGTGATCTTGGCCAAAGGCTTAGCCTCAATCTACTTAGTGAAGTAGTCGATAGCCACAATCAGAAACTTCCTTTGTGCGGTGGCCATAGGGAACGGTCCAAGTATATCCATTCCCCACATAGCAAAGGGGATGGGTGAATTCACGGATGTCAACATCTCAGGTGGTTGCCTAACCACTGGTGCATGCTTCTGGCATCGATCACACCTCTTCACATATTCTTTGGCATCTGCCATCATTTCAGGCCAATAAAACCCAAGTCTGACAATCTTGTGAGCCAGGGCCCTGCCCCCCAAGTGCTGCCCACAGATTCCTTTATGTACCTCTTCAAGTGCCGACCTAGCTTCTTCGGGTCTAAGGCATTTCAAATATGGGATTACATAGGATTTCTTATAAAGAATTCTTTCAATCAATGCATACCTCAAGGCCCTTACAGACAATCTACGTGCTTCCAAGACATTATTCGGGAGCCAACCAGTCTCGAGGTGCATCTTGATCGGATCTAACCAACACTCCATGGTGTCAATGGGAGCTACCAACTTCGAATCAATGGTGGGGGTTCTCAGAACTTGGAAGTAAACACTTCCCGAATGATTCTCTATCTCGGAGGAGGCAAACTTAGATAGGGCATCTGCTTTGGTATTTTCTTCCCTAGGAATGAGCTCAATGTGACATTCTTCGAATTGGGTCATTACTGCCTTCACAAGTCTTAAGTATTTACCCATGGTTTCATCCTTTGCTTCAAACTCTCCATTGACTTGTGCCACCACCAGTCTTGAGTCTCCACACACCTTTAAATTCTTAACTCTTAAGGCCCCAGCTAGGCCAAGTCCGGCTATCAGAGCCTCATATTCTGCTTCATTATTGGTAGTCGGAAAATCCAACTTCAGAGCATATTCAATGGTGAATCCTTCGGGACTTTGTAGGACAAGACCCGCACCACTTGTTTTTGTTTTTGATGCCCCATCAAAATAGAGCACCCAATATTCCTTCACGGATTCTTCATCCTCTTTTGTCAGCTCATTGCCTTCCTGAGGTATATCCTGCCCCCCGACTTCTTGTTGTCAATGGTGCATTCAACTACGAAGTCAGCTAGCGTTTGTGCTTTAATGGCCGTCATTGGCTTGTATCTGATGTCAAATTCTCCTAGCTCAATTGCCCACTTAATGAGCCTACCACTGACCTTTGGGCTATGCAAAATGTTCCTTAGAGGTTGTTCAGTAAGAACCTCAATCTTGTGTGCCTGAAAATAGGGCCGTAACTTCCTAGAGGCAGTTACCAATGCCAAGGCAAACTTCTCAATGGTGGAATACTTTAACTCAGCTCCATGCAAAACCTTGCTCACATAGTATACGGGCTTCTGAATCTTAGCTTCCTCCTTCACAAGCACGACACTTACTGCCTGATTTGATACTGCCAAATATAAGTAAAGGATCTCTCCTTCATTTGGCTTTGCCAACAACGGGGCCTCGCTCATGTATTTCTTCAACTGCTCAAAAACCTCCTGGCTTTCTTCGGTCCATTCAAAGTTCTTTACCTTCTTCAGAGTTTTGAAGAATGGTAGACACTTGTCCCCGGATTTGGAGACGAATCTTCCCAATGCAGCAATCCTTCCTGTCAACTTCTATACATCCCTTATGGAACGAGGTGGTTCCATATCCAGAATAGCTTTGATCTTATCGGGGTTAGCCTCGATTCCTCGCTTTTAGACCATAAGACCCAAGAACTTCCCTGAACCAACACCAAAAGCACACTTTGCCGGGTTTAACATCATCTTATGGTGCCCCAGCACTTCAAATGCCTCACGTAGGTGCTCAATGTGATCTGTCTTGCATAGGCTCTTCACCAACATATCGTCTACATAGACTTCCATTGTTCTCCCAATGAGATGGGCAAAAATTTTGTTTACCAACCTTTGGTAGGTGGCGCCTGCATTCTTCAAACCAAAAGCCATAACTAGGTAACAATATACACCAAAATCAGTGACAAATGATACCTTGGGAATGTCATCCTTATGCATCTTGATCTGGTTATAACCACTAAATCCATCCATGAAGCTCAGCATCTCGTGCCCAGCCGTGGCATCTATCAACATATCGATCCTTGGCAAGGGAAAACAGTCCTTTGGGCATGCATCATTCAAATCAGTGAAGTCTATACACATCCTCCATTTTCCATTGGCTTTTTTGACCATTACGGGATTGGCCAACCATTCCGGGAACTGGATTTCCTCAATGAATCCTGCCTCTAGGAGTTTGTCAACCTCCTGTTTTATAGCTTCTTGTCTCTCGGGTGCAAAATTTCGCTTCTTTTGTTTCACCGCCTTCCTGTCCGGATCTACGTTAAGATTGTGTGTTATCAATTGGGGATCTATCCCCGGCATATCAGCTGCTGTCCATGCAAAAACATCACTATTGTCTTGCAAAAAGGTGATCAACTCGCTTCTCAAGGGGTCTTTCAGAGATGCCCCGATGTAAGTAACCTTTTCAGGATCTCCCAACTCTAAAGGTATGGGAACCAAGTCTTCCGCTGGTTTTCCTCTTCGTTCTTCATCCTCTCGAACGTCCATATCCTCGATTGGGAGGACTTGCCCCCCAGTTCCATCCGGCCTCAGCGCGGCCACTTAACAACTTCTTGCCATTTTTTGGTCTCTTTTCTCTTCTCCTACACCGTTTCTGGTTGGGAACTTAATCTTTAAATGATAGGTGGAGGCAACGGCCTTAAATGCATGAAGACTTGTCCTCCCAAGGATGGCATTGTAGGTTGACGTGGCCTTAATGACCAGAAAATTCAACATTTGGGTGGCCTCTCTTGGCTCTTGGCCTATGGTCATGGGTAACTGAATAGTGCCTTCTACCTTCGACTCAACTCCGTTGAACCCGTATATTGGCATATTGGACGGTCTTAATTGAGAGTCAGTGTACCCCATCTTCAAGAATGCATCATGGAAGAGGATATCCACTGAAGCTCCATTGTCTATCAGGACTCGCTTCACTTGAGAGTTACCTATCACAGGGGAGATGACTTAGGGGTCATCATGGGGGAACTTCACGCCTTCTAGGTCTGAGTCATTGAATCTAATTACTACTTCTGTTTTGGCACGCTTCGGTGCTTCTCCCACGATATGCATTACCTCACGAGTGTATGCCTTCCTTGAATTCCTGCTCGATCCGGCCACTGTCGGTCCTCCAAAAATCATGTTTATAACCGGCCCTCGGGGCTGGGGATTACGATCGCGATCATCATCCCTTCGATCATAGTCCCGCCTTGGGTTCGGGCGATCTCCATCCTTACAGAACTTGCTCAGTTTTCCTCTTCGGACTAAGAACTCAATCTCGTACTTCAACTGTCTACAATCATCAGTGTTGTGCCCCACATCCTTGTGGTATCTGCAGTACAAATCCTTGTTTCTTTTCTCGGGATCCGTCCTAAGTGGCTTCGGCCATCGCAGGTCACGATCCCTCTCGATCTCCATCAGAATTTGGCTACGCGGAGCGTTAAATCGTGAATACTCAGTGAACCTTTGCCCCGGGCTCCTCTTTGGGGTTGAATCAGAATCTCTACCTATCCGTGGATGCTTATCCTTAGCATCGTACTCCTGCTCCGTCTTCCGCTTCTTAGGATTGTCACTGTTCCCAGTGTTCCCCACTCCTGACTCTTTCTTTAAACTATCCTCAGCTTTGATGTACTTACTCGCCCTTTGTTGAAGCTCAACCATGTTCTCAGGGGGATGCTTGGCCAATGACATCTTAAAATAAACGTTCGAAGTTCCATTTTGCAAAGCCACCATGGCCACTTTGTTTTCCAGGTTGGTAATGTTGAGTGTCTCCTTGGTGAATCGTTTAAGGTAATCTCTAAGACTTTCATTCTTTCCTTGTATCACTGTCATGAGGGATGCAGAATCTTTCTCATGAATTCTTCCACCAATGAACTGACTGACAAAAGCATTGCTTAACTCCTTAAAAGAGGCAATAGAGTTTGGTGGTAGATGACTGTACCATCGTTGTGCCATGCCTGCTAGGGTTTGGGGAAACGCCCTACACTTCAAAGCGTCGCTGGCGGGTTGTAACAACAAGGCGTTAGAAAACGTCCTTACATGATTGGCAGGATCTCCTGTTCCATCATAAGTCTTTATGGTGGGCATTTTAAACTTTCGAGATATGTGAGCATTCATCACCTCCTCAGTAAACGGAGGAGTTGGATCATCAGGATCTCCAAGCTGCATCAGGTCTTTAGGATCGCTTTTGGGGATTTCCACCCTAGTGTTTCTATCTCTTGGGACTTCGGTCCTCCTCTGTCTCCTTGGGGTTCCTTCCAAATCAACAAAAGGTATTTTTCCTCCTGTCGTTGGTGGGGGTCTAGTCTGATTTTGTCTCTGTTGCTCTCTTTCTATGTCTTCCCTTAGTTTCTGAATTTTGGCCTCATGAGCTTTTATTTTTTCAGCAGCTGTTAGAGGAGGTCTATCATAGACTCTTTGATGAGTTTGTCCAGCGGGATCCTTGCCTAAGCGGCGCCTCCTCGGGGGTAGATCTCGATCTTCATCTTCTGAAGATGAGTCATCAGAATAGGGACCGGAAAAGTCTCTAGAGTATGATGGGTTGTACAGCTCGTGTATCTGGAGAGCATGGCCACTTGGACCGGACTGATACGGGGGGTAATTGGGCAATCCATACATCGGATTTGTGCTTGCTGGAATCACAATAGTGGAGATGTGAGCAGTTGGAGGTGCGGATTGCCCTCCAAGAGGGGCGTATACCATCTGTAGGGGATTCGTCCATTGAGTTGAGGAGTTAGTTACTAAGGGTAACGATTCATGGACTTGCGTTTCAGTACCTTGAGGTTGAGTGATCGTCCCTATGGTTGGGGGATTGGTTCAGTGACGGGTGGAGTAGAGGTGAGAGGTAAGGCCTCAGTAGAGGCTGGGGGTGTTCGTCGCGTGGTTACCATGGTTGATGTCGGTTTCCCACAGACGGCGCCAAATGATACGGAATAAAAAGTAGGGTGTAATTAATGCTAGGGTTTATGGAAGCTTCAAGCTTTAATGGCTGCGCTTGTGTTTCGTGACTCAAACCGTGTCCTCACAAGATGCCTACGTATCTCAGAGATGAGAATCAAGCCAAAAACGTAGTTCTGGATGTGAAGGAGCAGGTCCTTATATAGGTGATGAAAACCCTAGAATTAGGGTGGAATTAGGAGACTTGTTGGACAAGTCACAGCTTAGGCCCAATTCAAAAGCCTTCTATCAGATAAGAAGATAAGTATTTGGAGAGATATACCTTGGAGGTTACTCCTGATATGATTTAGTTTCCTTGTTGACTCAAATTCGAAGTCTTATTTTTGGCTAATTTTACAACTACGAAATTAATATAAATTCAAGGGTTTCAGGCCTCATTAATGGGCTTTAACCTTGGACCAACATAGATTTAATTAATACAGCATTTAATGTATTTCTAAGGTTTATTTTCAGCCCATATCAGAAACGTTACTTTAAGTTTGGTTTTGGGTAATTTCTAAAACCAAAAATGGAAACGTTAAACCCCAAAAGTTAATTGTTGAACCCCTAAATTTAAATAAAATTGTATTTTTTAAATTTAAAATTTTAATTAAAAAATTGAATCCGACGGCCTGATTTTTAAACACTAACGCGTTTAAAAATCAGGATAAGTTAGGGTTTAGGGTGATGAGGAATAGATATTTAAAACTTTAGAGTTTTATAAAACTTTAGAGTTTTATATTCAGAGTTAGAGTTAGATATTTAGCTAATACCTGAACCCAACTAGGAAACCATTAAAATCCTGGTCTAACTTGAAATATAAAATCCTAAGTGCTTAAAACAAGAAAAACCCTTTTAAGTGAAAGGTAAAAACTTGCAATCCAAATATCTACTTTCTCAATAAAGTGATGAGGAATAGAAGTGGAAGTAAAATAGAGTTTTTATACACTTTATTTATATCTAGTATTCAAAAAATATATTATAGGTATTAGTTAAATGACTTCTAATTATCTAGTATATTAATAATTAGTCCAATTGTTATGGACTTTATTAAGAAAGTAGATATTTGGCTTGCAAGTTTTTACCTTTCACTTGAAAGGGTTTTTCTTGTTTTACGCACTTAGGATTTTATATTTCAAGTTAGACCAGGATTTTAATGGTTTCCTAGTTGGGTTCAGGTATTAGCTAAATTCTAGCTATTCTTGAATTCCCTTTTGGATTCCAACCATGATAAGGTTATTTATTTAGCCTATATATACTCTTGTCTTGTAATATTTTGGGACACGATATTGATAATAAGATTTTGGTTATTCGATAGCTTTGAGAATCGAATTCAGGAGTGAATTCAGAGTTTGAGTTTTGTTTCTCCATTTGGAGATTCAGAATTAGAGTTTTGTTTCTCCATCTTTGGAGATTCAGAGTTTTGAGTTTTGTTTCTCCATCTTTGGAGATTCAGAGTTTACTTTATATATATCATTATTACATATTATCGTAAACACATCACGTTCCATATCAATTTGGTATCAAGAGCCAAGGTTTCTCCAACAATTTCTTAATTGTTGGGAGATCTAGGGTTTTCGAAAAAAAAAGTTATTGTTCATCGGCACTGTTCACGGTACTGTTCATCAGCACTGTTCACGTCAGTCTTTATATTTAGTATATTAGTTCTTGGGTTTGTATGGTTGCACGTTAATGGCAGGGAAAGAAGCACCTGAAGGATCAGATGAAGATTTCTTGAAGTTACCTCTTAAAAATATTATTGAGCAACTTGCTTATGTGGTAGAGCGATTTAAAAAAAGTACAAAAGAACTGCAGGCAAGTTTACGAGCTACAAACGAGAGGATTAAGGGGGTTATTGCTACGATTGAAAATACACCTCTTCGCAAAGGCATTATAAGAAACCCTCCACCCACTAATAATGATTACGATGATACATGTTTGAGGTGGGATGTACCAGAATTTAGTGGAGCAGGTGATTCCGAGGATTTCTTAGAATGGGTGGATCATATGGAATTTTTTTTTGATGACAAAGGGTACGATGATCAAAAGTCTTATAAAATTGCAAACATGAAGCTAACAAGATATGCATCTATTTGGTTTGACAAACTAAAGTTGAAGCTCATGAGGGAAGAGGCTCCTAGAATCAAAACTTGGACTGAGATGAAAAGGCAATTGAATAATCGCTTTGGTCCAAAGGAATCCACACAAGATAAAGTAGTCAAGAGAGATGAAGTTGAAAGCGATATTGTTCAAGTTGAAGATGCACATGTGAAAAATCAATCAGATAAAGATAATGTAATCATCCCACAATCTTTAAGTTGTGCAGTGCATGAGAGTAGAGGGGTTCTTGATGTTGATAAAGTTGAAGAATCTAATGTGGAGAAAGTTCTCCTTGTTCAAGAAAAACAAATTAATGATATCATTGAGGTCGAACATATTGACTTTATAATTCCAGAATCCTTGATTAAGATGCCTTCACCTAAAAGCATGTTTTCACTGTTCTTTGCACCTCCATCATTCTTGAAGATGTGCGAATTTTTTTTTTCTGGATACTTCTAAGTCGTGCATGATCATTGCGTTCTACAAAACTCGTGGGTGAGTTTTTTTCAACAAAGGGAGAATGATGAGGAATAGAAGTGGAAGTAAAATAGAGTTTTTATACACTTTATTTATATCTAGTATTCAGAAAATATATTATAGGTATTAGTTAAATGAGTTCTAATTATCTAGTATATTAATAATTAGTCCAATTGTTATGGACTTTATTGAGAAAGTAGATATTTGGCTTTCGAGTTTTTACTTTCACTTGAAAGGGTTTTTCTTGTTTTAATCACTTAGGATTTTATATTTCAAGTTAGACCAGGATTTTAATGGTTTCCTAGTTGGGTTCAGGTATTAGCTAAATTCTAGCTATTCTTGAATTCCTTTTTGGATTCCAACCATGATAAGGTTATTTATTTAGCTTATATATACTCTTGTCTTGTAATATTTTGGGACACGATATTGATAATAAGATTTTGGATATTCGATAGCTTTGAGAATTGAATTCAGGAGTGAATTCAGAGTTTGAGTTTTGTTTCTCCTTCCTCGGAGATTCAGAGTTAGAGTTTTGTTTCTCCATCTTTGGAGATTCAGAGTTTACTTTATATCTATCATTATTACATATTATCATAAACACATCACATTCCGTATCATAGGGTCTAGGGTTTAGCCGTTTAGGGTACCCTAAATCCCAAACCCTAAATTCGTATACGGTTTATTCGTCGTTCCGAATATTTCTAAAACCAAAATTGGAAAAGTTGAACCCCGAAAGTTAATTGTTAAACACCTAAATTTAATTAAAATTGTATTTTTTTAATTTAAAAAATACATTTTTAATTCACCATTAGGTTATAAATTTTTAATATTATTTGCAAAAAAAAAACCCCAAAACCGTTTTGGATTGTAACCAAATTTTAGTCTGCGTTTCAATGACCAAACATATCTTAAAACAAAATGTTACACAAAAAATGTTAGACGCAACTGTGTTTATGAGTAGAAGTGCGCACTTCAATTAAAAAAATCAAAACGCTCCATGCAACTGTGTTTTGGAGTGATATTTGGGATCAAAATTTTGAGCTTTGATATTTGTAACCAATTCCTTTCAAATTATGATATTGGGGACCTTTATTCGAACATAGAATGCATTATAGATTTACCAAAGTGGAGCACCTACAAACGCGTAAACATGAGTAGATAAGCTGCAATATCAAGGACGACGCAGCCGACTCAGACCAGATACATGCGTACGTACACCCAATGTTATAGACGTGGTAAGAACTAGTCAGCAATTAGTAAAATAAATTAGAGTTAGATAGCAGTTAGTAGTGTTAGCTATTATTTAGGCATTTAGGAGTCATGTAGTTGTTAGTTTCCTATTTTCATGCTAGTAACCTTATCTTTTTCACTATTGTATCTCATTATAAATATGAGAATAAGCTACTGAATGAATGATCAGACTTGTTAAGCATTGTTGTGTATCTTCTGGAGGCATTAGGGTTACCCTTAATTTTCATATCAAATCTGTTTATACAATCATGTCTAAGGGGTCTGTACCAGCTTGGTATCAGAGCCTGGGCGTAGATGACCGAGTCCAGCGGATCGAACAGTCCCTGGAGTCTCTTTCTTCCGGCCAAAATGAGATCATGCTTCAGGCGAAAGAGATGTTCAACCAATTATCCACCCGTGTGGAAAACATAGCCTCAAAATATTTAGCTAATTTCGTAGGTGAAGGTTCAGGGGTGAGACGGGTTGCAGACTCAGGGGGCTCTCACCGAGTAAATCCTTCGAGCTATCTACTACCAAAGATGATGAAACTCGATTTTCCTCGTTTCAACGGTGTAGAAGATCCAACCAGTTGGCTATGCAGGGCAGAATAGTTCTTCGAAATTGATGGCACACCAATCCAAGAACGCGTTCCGTTGGCATCTTTCCATCTTGAAGGTGAGGCACAATTGTGGTATCAACTATTAAAGCAGGAGAAACCAATGATTTCCTGGGATGAGTTCAAAGATGGCCTTAATTCTCGTTACGGGCCAGATCAATTCTTTGATTTTTTTTGGCGAGCTCACCAAATTACAACAAACTAATATTGTTCAGGACTACCAAGCTCGATTCGAGAAGTTAATGGCCAAAGCAGGTTCGCTACCTCAAGGCCAACAAGTTAGTTGTTTTATTAGTGGGTTACACGATTCTATTCGTGCTGATGTGCAAGCTAATAAGCCTGTATCATTGACATCAGCGATTGGCTTGGCCCGTTTATATGAAGCTCGTAATATATCCCTAAGGCGTGCAAGCTCACCAACAAAGGAGCCTGATTATTATTCTAGTGCAAGTGATAAAGTTGCAGAATCAACACCAACGCGTAAGTTGTCGGCTGTTGAATTACAGAATCGAAGAAGACAAGGGTTATGTTATAACTGCGACAAGAAGTTCAACCCTGGCCGTCGCTGCAAGAAACTATTCTTTATTGATGCATGTTTGGACGAGGAAGATGGCGATCTGATCATGGACGAAAATAAAATTAAGTAGTTTTACACTTGAGGACAAGTGTTTTCTTAAGGGGAATGGAATGTTATAGACGTGGTAGGAACTAGTCAGCAATTAGTAAAATAAATTAGAGTTAGATAGCAGTTAGTAGTGTTAGCTATTATTTAGGCATTTAGGAGTCATGTAGTTGTTAGTTTCCTATTTTCATGCAAGTAACCTTATCTTTTTCACTATTGTATCTCATTATAAATATGAGAATAAGCTAGTGAATGAATGATCAGACTTGTTAAGTGTTGTGCTAAAAATAGAGCGTTTTAAATTTGGAATTGCAAGCGAACAATTCGTTTCGTTGTAAAATTTATGATTCGTTCCTCAGGGACTAATATTTTCGCAATCCTTAATTTTTAATTTAATCGGAAAAGGACAATTGGATATTCGAAAATTTTGATTTAACTAATTAATTTCTAAATGTAAATCTATTTTAAGCCACTTTTAAAAGAGAGCTAAATTAATCTATTTTAAATTACTAAATGAAAATTTAATCCAACTAAAAGAAAGTTTAATTTATTCTAATTTTAAACTAATTAATTAAAAATGAGAAGATTAAAAACTAAATTATTCTAAGTTATTAAAACTAAATTTTTCTAAAATTTCTAAATCCGAATTAAGAGTAGATTTTTTTTTCTGAGAAATTAAATACAAAAAAATTTAAGAATTTTGGACATGACGTAATTGGAAATTTAGCTAGCAAAACTACAATCTGAAACTCAGAAATACGACAGAGCACAACTCGGGCTCGCAAAAACTGACTCAAAACTCGGCAAATCGACAACTCAGTTAACAACGAAAACAATTGCAAGACCAGTGAACTCGGCACGAAGGTAAACACAGAACAGTCGACTAAAATCGAACATAAACATAAACGACTACAAACCATTGGCAAAAACAGCAAACATAAACAAACATAAACAGACTCATTGGCACGATCAACAGCAAACTGAACTCATTGGCGACTCAGCAATTTACTTCAAAAAGACGACCCACAACTCGGCAAACGGACACTCGACAAAAGCTCAGACACTAAAACCAACAAAACCAACAGCAAATAAAACCAAAGAACAGACCCATTATCCAGCCAAATCAAGACAGCTTGCAAAACCCATACATCAGTGATTCAGTGACAATCCAAAAATCAATAGCAGATTAAAACGAATTGACGACTCAGAAATTTAATCGAACCAACTGATTAGACACTACAATACAGGAACAAGCAGATATTCAACGACGAACCAACTCAGTACAGACATTCGAACCAAAATTAAAAGGAACGAAAACGAAAATAAAACTAAATGAAAGGGGGTTTTGTGTATTGAAGAAAGTGAAGAAAGGAAAAAAAACAGGGGAAGGGTTCGCGATTTGGGTTGGTGTTCATTCCAGGCAGAGAGAGGGAGAGGGAGAGATAGAGAGAAAGAGATTGACGATGGCGAGAGATTTACAGAGAGATGGGTAGTGGTTTTCGATAGAGATTGAGCTGCGTTTCTAGAAAATAAGAACAGGGGAAAGGGGGGTTTGGTTATACTGTACTAAATTACGAAAAACTGAAACAAGTAATTTCGACTTAAAACGAATTAAAAACGAATAAAACTTATACTAATTTTTTTTTTAAAATTATATATATATATATATATATATATATATTTTTTTTAAATAAAGTGCAAGTAAAATAAAGTAACTACGAAATTAAATTGGCTAAAAACGATGTTTTGAAATTAATGGCCCACATTAAAATTGATTTTTAAAGGGGCTTTACTACGAATTAAAACTAAATTAAACTACGAATACGAATTTAAAATTTCGTTACTCTCAACCCCTAGTGGTTAGCATTTCGCTACTTTGTCCACTAAACGGATTTACGAAAGTAACGAAACAAGGCAACAATAAAGGAAAGTGCAAGACAAGAATTTAAAGGAAATAAAATTGCATTAAAATAAAAGGGAGTGTTTACAAAATTTGAAACTACAAAAAACAAGAAATTAAATCTACCCTAAAACTACCCTACTACATACTCCTAAGGTGTTTAATACAAGGGAAATGAGGGGGTATTTATAGGATGGGAATTAGGGTTTAGGGGGGTGTGGGTAAATCTTGACCCTACATTTGGGTTGTGTGGTGGTGTAATCCTAGCCATTAAAAGATTCCTTCCCCATTAAGCTTTGGTAGACTTGATCTTGGCCATACACCTTTTTAGTGTGTTGGGATGATCTCCGCCTTCCATGTGTCCTCCAAGATTCCCTTTCCACCAAACTCCTAATTCTTTTTTCTCTTTTTCTTTTTGGTCCTTTTTCTTCCTCTTTTTCCCTTCCTTGCACTTTATTTCTTTATTTTGCCATTTCTTTATTTATTCACGAATTTCCTGAAATGCAACAAAATAAATTATTAAAATACGAGTTCAAGCAATAAATAGGTAATAAAAATATGCAAAAATATGCACTTATCAAATGCCCCATACCTATCTTTTGCTCGTCCTCGAGTAAAACAAAAACAAAAATAAAATCTAGATGCAAAGTCCTATACTCCTTTTCGTAGGTGTGACGGTTGCATTTGGCATATGCAACAAGCCCTTTAAACCCCTAGGCAGCCCTAATGGACGTGTAAGGTCTCGTGAGGGCCTATAGTGAATGTACCCACAAAATCCATCTAGTTTGTATAAAAGATCATATGGCAATGCACACCACACATACATGTTCTCTCATGACACATCAACTTAAGAATAAAAATGAATTTGCAAAGTCTTGGTGTGGAAAGTGCAAGGATTCACATAGTCTACTTAAAGAACATGGAAGAGTGATCACAAGTTCATGTCAAGTGAAAAAATTATTGGTAACCATGCTAAGTCTACAAGGGCACACCTCAGAGTCAAAACTTGAGATCTCTTATGCAAAAAACAAACAAGCAATACCTCAACTTTCACTCACAAAAGAATATTCACTCAAGAACAAGGGTAAGTGTATCACTCAATTCCAACAAAATTAAATGCATGCTTGACACTTGGTATCATCCCAACTTAAATCACAACATACATTAATAATGACAATCAAAAGGTTTTTATCATGGTTGTAATGGGGGCTAGGGACAAGGTATGTCAAGAAAGGCCAGAATAAGATGAAGTGTCAAAAGCTAGTAGTTACCATGAATATCATACACAACACCAAACTTCTCTCCCACCCAATTATTTTCAATTTTCAACAAAAAGCCTTGACTAGTCGTAATGAAGGAGGATTACAAAAAAACACAAGTATGCTCTCATATAATTTTTTTTTTCTTTTTCTCTTTTATTTTTATTTTATTTTTTTTCTCTTTTTTTTATATTTATTTATTATTTTTTGTTTTTTTTTCTTTTTTATGGGAGCTAAGATAAATGTAATAATAATCCTCTTATAGATTTAATTTTGAAGATCGACTATCAAGGTAACAACAAATATTTCCTCAAAAGTTATGAACAAAAGTAAACCCATTTCACACCTTATTGCTCCCTTAAGTACCTACTAGCCTTTGACAAAATGGGATCAAGAATACGTAAGGCTAAACAAGAAAAATGTCTTAGGCGAGTAATGTGGTGTGTCACCGAAGGAATATGATTAAGCTCAAAGGGTTAACTAATTGATCACGTAAGCATGGTGTGGATATTTTTGGAAATATAGGTTTTTCCTAAGTGCCTTTATCATTTTATCATCAATTAATGTCATGCATTTCAAGAGGATTTCAAACAAGTGCTAGCAATGCAAATGACAAGTGGTCACTCAAGCAAAAAAATATAGATGCAAAAGATGTGCATATAGGCTCAAAATCTCACTTGGTGTAGTAAAACATAATCAATCTCAAGTAATGGTTTCCTCAATGCACCTACTTGTACTCAAAGCATAAAGACCAAATCATCTTACACCTAATCACGACCTTCTAATTTCATGCACAATTCAAATAAGTCTATTAGCTTCACCTTGCTAGTGTAAGTGTGTGAACAAGAACTTTAGCAAATCACTTCTCAAACAAAAGCTAATGGGTCATAAGATTATCATAGCATGCAATGGTGCATCAAGCAACTAGCAATCAATTAACAAAACTAGAAAAAGAACTCTTTTTGATTTTTTTGATATTTTAATTTTTTTGGATTTTTCAAATTTATATATTTACACTAAAACCCCCCCATACCTAGATCATGCATTGTCCTCAATGTATGTGAATGGAAGAGAAATGAGAAATGAGAAAGGAGAAAGTTGAGGAAATACCTGATAAGGGATGACGGAGACTGAAAAACTTCTACAAAACTACGAAAGAAAATAACACACACACGCACACAACTCCTCCCCCATACCTATCTTTCACGAGGGGAGGCAAAACAATAAGAGCGAATTAGCTTATGCCGGTTGGGAAATTATGGTGAAGCTTAGAGAAAATATCAAGGAATTTATGAAAATTTTTATTAGAACAGATTTTCTCAATTAACATTGAATCATTCAACCCTAAAGAACAACCATCACTAATGTTCTCCCTAAACCAATTTAATGCTTCTTTATTTTGTTTAAGCAAATTAGAGATAATGAAAGTTTGGCTAGGGTTAGAATCACTAGGAAGGACATAAGACAAGGATTCAGCTTTCCCTAAAGGCTGTTGATCAAATTCGGGATGATAAAGAATTAAATCAAATGCGGGTGGTGTAGCCACTGGAGTGTGAACAACGGGCTCACTACTAACAATCTCGGATGGGGTCTCACACTTGGAATGAATTTCTAACAAATCCCCTAAGAACTCACCAAATGTAGGTGGTTCACCAACGGGAGTTTTGACAACGGGCTCAACAATAACATCCTTGGGTTTGGTCTCCCACGGAGAACAAATTGCATCTAACTCTCTCAACATCTCTTCCGAAGTCATATCTCTCAACGAATCAGAATACTCTCGATTAGACTCATGGTTGACTTTGAAATCCTCTTTGAGAAGAGACTCAATCTCACTATCCTCAAAACTAGACCATGTGGAAAACTTGTTGACCATGCTAACCCCTATTGATGGTTCATAAAGCTCATTAGGTTCTTTCCCTACATTGAAAATGTTAAAGTCTATGGTCATATTGCCAAATGTGAGTTTCATCGAACCATTCCTACAATTAATTAAGGCATTAGATGTAGCAAGAAAAGGTCTTCCTAAGATAACAGGAATTTGGTTCTTGGAATTTGTGATGGGTTGAGTCTCGAGGACAACAAAATCAACCGGAAAGATGAATTCACCGACCTTAATTAAGACGTCTTCAATTATTCCCTTAGGCATTTTGACAGAACGATCGGCTAATTGAATTGTCATGTTCGTTTGTTTAAGGTCGCCTAAATCTAGGGCTTGATAGACCGAAAATGGAAGAAGATTCGCACTAGCACCTAAGTCAAGTAAGGCTTTGTCCACAAAAGTATTGCCTATGACACATGAAATTGTAGGACAACCGGGGTCCTTATATTTCACGGGAATCTGATTCGAAAGAATTGAACTAACATGAGATGTCAAAAAGGCTTTCTTGGGAACGTGTGTGGAACGTTTATGAGAACATAAATCTTTTAGACACTTAGCATAAGAAGGGACTTGTTGAATGGCATCTAAAAGAGGAATGTTTATTTTGACTTGACTAAATATTTCCAACATCTTCTCCATTTGAGCCGATTGTTTGTTCGAAATGAGTCGTTGAGGATAAGGAGCTTTAGGCTTAAAGACTCGTTCATTAGACACATCGGGAAGAGAAGTGGAAAGTGGAACGATATGCGAAGATTTGTTCGGTGATGATGATGATTTAAGAGAAGATTCTGATGACTCGGGAGTGAGTTTTGAAGATAAAGGTTCGAGGGGTTCGGGATTTGAAGTAGTGTTTGAATGATCAAGTTTAGGATTCGGTTCAACATTTGACTCTTTTTCTTCTTCTTCCTTGGAAGACTCGACACCTACTTGATTATCAACTTGATTTCCCGACCTTAAAGAAATGATAGCGTTAACGTTTTCGTGAGGTCTTTGGTTGAGGGGAAATTTAGGGTTGACTTCTGGTTGGCTCGGGAGCTTATTCTTCTCTCGCTCACACATGGCATTGGCTAATTGGCTCACTTGAACCTCTAACTTAGATAAGGCTTGAGTACTAGCATTTAAAAGTTGCCTATCTTGAGTCATGGTTTGCATGAAGGTTTGTTGAGATTGAGCCAAATTAGTGGTGGATTTTAACAGCGCATCAAGGGTCTTTTCCAACGAATTAAGTCTCTTATCTGACTCATGAAAGCCGGGTGGGTGGGCGGGTGCTTGATTTGGATAAGAAGGTTGAGTCGGATAAGGACCGAGATTTTGAGTAGGGTTTGGAAAGGGACCTTGATTTGGAGTTGAGAAAGAATTTTGATTAGGCCTTTGAAAAGATGGAGCATTTTGAAAAGCAGGTTGAAAAGAAGGTGGATTTTGGCAATTTGGCCCTTGGTTCCATGAGAAATTAGGGTGATTCCTCCACCCGGGATTATAAGTAGGAGCGAACGGGTCGTTCCTAGTGGGTGGTTGAGACACCTCATTAACTTGATCAAAAGCGGGATAGTCCGAAAAACCTTGATTAAAATTAGGGCACGTAGACGCATTTGAGGGGGCCTTACTAGTTTCTAGGGCTTCGAGTCTTCTAGTTAGAGTGGCTAATTTGGCATCGGTTGCAATCGAATTCCCAATCGAATGCAAACCCCTAGATGAACTAGATGACTCATTAGACTTATTGGGTTCCCTAGTAGACTCCCACAACATGGTCTTCTCGGCTAATTCTTCAAAAAATGTCCAACCCTAGTCCTCATCTTTCTCCATGAATTTTCCTTGGCACATAGATTCCAACAACGCGGTTGTTGGACCATCTAGGGCCTCATAAACGATCTTACAAAGTCTCCATTTCTCTATTCAGTGGTGGGGGCATTGTGACAAAAGATTTTTAAAACGATCAAAATATTTCCAAAAAGACTCGTTTTCCTTTTGATGAAATTGATTTATTTCGTTTGTAATTCTCGTAGTCTTATGGTTTTGAAAATATTTCTTTAGAAAAATAACCACAAACCCCTCCCACGTGGAGATAGAATTAACGGGTAGACTATACAACCATTTTTTTGCATTTTCTTTTAAAGCGAAGTTGATTAGTCTTAACCTAATGGAGTCCTCGGAAAGATGTTGGAGTTTTTGCAAAGCGCAAACCTCCTCGAATTCATGGAGAAACAGATAGGGATCCTCACCGTCACTCCCGTTAAATTTAGCTAACATACTGATGTGGTGAGCTTTAATTTCAAAATTATTACCATTAACGGGAGGAAGGGTGATACACGATGGTTGGGCGGAACGAGTAGGATAGCAACGATCCCTAAGAGATGTGGCCATGTTTACTACTGAATCGGAGGTATCTAAAGACTCGGAATCAGACGAGGAAGAAATCTCAAATGATCTCACTAGTCTAGAAGATTTATCCCTAATCCACGTAGTTCGCATAAACCACAAAAGGAAACACGTAGCAAGTAAGTGCGAAAAATTTAAACACACAAAAAGAATGGGTGTAAAATTAAAAGAACAATGCTAAACCTAGGTTCCTTAGTAATATAACTAGACCTTGCTCCTAACCGTAAGGACCACCAAAAACTCGGTAAATCAGAATTTATTCGGACCGATTCGGCCAGATTAGAGCAGGCATTACCAAGAGGCCAAACTCGTCACTTAGACACCGAACCTAAATTGGCCAGGTAAGCTCTCGCTTGCCTAGACACCAAAAAGTCGGAATAAATAATGATTACTTCGTTTCTTAGGTACCTTCCTAATTGAGCGCGAATTCCTAGGGGCAAACGTCTAATTAATTTTATTAAAGGTTAGGGAATGCAAAATGAAGGATTTATTATTTTTGGGCTAAGGAAAGAGTGATGAAATCCCTTCCCTTATCTTGTAGTGGTTTCGCCCTTAAAGTTTATTAACAAAATGATGCAACAAACAAGGATATATACAAAAATTATAAACAAATATGGATGCTTATACTACGTGATTTAATCTAAAGGAAGAAAGAAATGAAACGTACCTTTGGGTCCTCCAGCGATCACCACAATTATAAGGTACGAAAAATTAAAAACAAGAAAATAAAAATCTAGATGGTGTACCCTAGGTGATTAAATGCATGATGCAACAATTATGTATTTACAACTAATTTTTTGGATTTTTTCAATTTTCAAATTTTTTGTGATTTTTTATTTTTTCGATTTTTTTGTGATTTTCTAAATATAAAAAGGCCGAAAAGAGTGAGATACGGTTACCGAAGCAAGCTTTCCAAAATATTCCAATTTTTCCATGCTTCGTTGAAAAGAGTTCCGAAATCTCAAGCTTTCCTAAAAAGAACGAAATAAAAATAAGACAAGAAATAAAACTAATCCGAAAAACTAAAAATTAAGGCGCGAAAAATAATTAGTCCCCGGCAGCGGTGCCAAAAACTTGTTGTGCTAAAAATAAAGCGTTTTAAATTTGGAATTGCAAGCGCACAATTCATTTCGTTGTAAAATTTGTGATTCGTTCCTCAGGGACTAATATTTTCGCAATCCTTAATTTTTAATTTAATCGGAAAAGGACAATTGGATTTTCGAAAATTTTGATTTAACTAATTAATTTCTAAATGTAAATCTATTTTAAGCCACTTTTAAAAGAGAGCTAAATTAATCTATTTTAAATTACTAAATGAAAATTTAATCCAATTAAAAGAAAGTTTAATTTATTCTAATTTTAAACTAATTAATTAAAAATGAGAAGATTAAAAACTAAATTATTCTAAGTTATTAAAACTAAATTTTTCTAAAATTTCTAAATCCGAATTAAGAGTAGATTTTTTTTTCTGAGAAATTAAATACAGAAAAATTTAAGAATTTTGGACATGACGTAATTGGAAATTTAGCTAGCAAAACTACAATCTGAAACTCAGAAATACGACAGAACACAACTCGGGCTCGCAAAAACTGACTCAAAACTCGGCAAATCGGCAACTCAGTTAACAACGAAAACAATTGCAAGACCAGTGAACTCGGCACGAAGGTAAACACAGAACAGTCGACTAAAATCGAACATAAACATAAACGACTACAAACCATTGGCAAAAACAGCAAACATAAACAAACATAAACAGACTCATTGGCACGATCAACAGCAAACTGAACTCATTGGAGACTCAGCAATTTACTTCAAAAAGATGACCCACAACTCGGCAAACGGACACTCGACAAAAGCTCAGACACTAAAACCAACAAAACCAACAGCAAATAAAACCGAAGAACAGACCCATTATCCAGCCAAATCAAGACAGCTTGCAAAACCCATACATTAGTGATTCAGTGACAATCCAAAAATCAACAGCAGATTAAAATGAATTGACGACTCAGAAATTTAATCGAACCAACTGATTAGACACTACAATATAGGACCAAGCAGATATTCAACGACGAAACAACTCAGTACAGACATTCGAACCAAAATTAAAAGGAACGAAAATGAAAATAAAACTAAATGAAAGGGGGTTTTGTGTATGGACGAAAGTGAAGAAAGGAAAAAAAACAGGGGAAGGGTTCGCGATTTGGGTTGGTGTTCGTTCCATGTAGAGAGAAAGAGAGGGAGAGGGAGAGATAGAGAGAAAGAGATTGACGATGGCGAGAGATTTACAGAGAGATGGGCAGTGGTTTTCGAGAGAGATTGAGCTGCGTTTCTAGAAAATAAGAACAGGTGAAAGGGGGTTTGGTTATACTGTACTAAATTACGAAAAACTGAAACAAGTAATTTCGACTTAAAACAAATTAAAAACGAATAAAACTTATACTAAATTTTTTTTTAAAATATATATATATATATATATATATATATATATATATATATTTAAATAAAGTGCAAGTAAAATAAAGTAACTAGGAAATTAAATTGGCTAAAAACGATGTTTTGAAATTAATGGCCCACATTAAAATTGATTTTTAAAGGGGCTTTACTACGAATTAAAACTAAATTAAACTACGAATACGAATTTAAAATTTCGTTACTCTCAACCCATAGTGGTTAGCATTTCGCTACTTTGTCCACTAAACGGATTTACGAAAGTAACGAAACAAGGCAACAATAAAGGAAAGTGCAAGACAAAAATTTAAAGGAAATAAAATTGCGTTAAAATAAAAGGGAGTGTTTACAAAATTTGAAACTACAAAAAACAAGAAATTGAATCTGCCCTAAAACTACCCTACTACCTACTCCTAAGGTGTCTAATACAAGGGAAATGAGGGGGTATTTATAGGATGGGAATTAGGGTTTAGGGGGGTGTGGGTAAATCTTGACCCTACATTTGGGTTGTGTGGTGGTGTAATCCTAGCCATTAAAAGATTCCTTCCCCATTAAGCTTTGGTAGACTTGATCTTGGCCATACACCTTTTTAGTGTGTTGGGATGATCTCCACCTTCCATGTGTCCTCCAAGATTCCCTTTCCACCAAACTCCTAATTCTTTTTCCTCTTTTTCTTTTTGGTCCTTTTTCTTCCTCTTTTTCCCTTCCTTGCACTTTATTTCTTTATTTTGCCATTTCTTTATGTATTCACGAATTTCCTGAAATGCAACAAAATAAATTTTTAAAATACGAGTTCAAGCAATAAATAGGTAATAAAAATATGCAAAAATATGCACTTATCATTAAGCATTGCTGTGTATCTTTTAGAGGCATTAGGGTTCCTCGAACTACCCTTAATTTTCATATCAAATTTATTCATACAATCATGTCTAAGGGGTCCGTACCACCCACGTCAACGTTGTACCTTCCCACGTCACGTTCTTTCCTTCCCCCACCAATACCCTCCCGCCACGTGTACTTTTCAACGGCTACGTTTACTGCTTTGGTATTGGTAGAGTACATACTTATAAATTTATCCGGACATTCCAATATTCTTTGCTCGTATTTAAGAGGGAAAATAAATTCTTTCGTCCCTGAACTATTCCGATTTTATTGTTTTAGTCCCTGAACTAAAGATTCCGTATTTTACGTAATCAAACTTTTGAATTTTTCTGGTTTCAATCATTCTGTTAAAAAATGGTTGACATGCGTTAAATTGATCGGAATCTGGAAAATGTGTACAAACCAGCCACCGAAAATCTAGAAAACAATCTCAAAACTCAAGAAATCGATCATCTTATAATCTATACACCCTTATAAACAACTAAGACCTGTAATGACATCAAAATCAATTCACAATAATAAGAAAATCCAATGACACATACATTTTTCGGCAAACTAAAAACAAGCCCAAAAATTCTAAAAAAATTATATAACCTTTCCACTACATGGATATATACGTATATACAAGTAAAACCTTCAAACGATTAAATAAAAACAAATTTTAGTCAAAATCAAGAATTCTGGTGATACCGAAAATTAAAGATTATCGAAACTTGATTTTGATGATGGGGGTGGATAAAGGGTTGTTTTGGATATTCACATGCTCGGTTTGGACACCAAAATTATCACGAAAAGTCGGTTTGATTTTGCATTTTGTGAAGAACTATGTAAAGCATAATGAATGTAATATGTAATAGAGGACATATATAACTCAACTAGGATAAAAGATAAATAATATTAACTCTATACAGGGATCGTGAAATTTGAAGAACAGGCACCGACAAGGATCAAGTCACTGAAAGAAGTTCATTAACATGATCAAGCCTCATTGACAGAATAAGATGTACAGATGATTCAGTTGAAGGGCCAAAAGATTCCATGTATTTATATTATTTGAAGATATTGTTGCAGGCTAATCAATTGGAATGTAACGAAGGTGTGAAGATCAAGATCAGTGCTAGTCACTTGTGAACGAGACCAGTGCACTAAGTGTCAGCACATACGAGAAGGATCAACACATTAATTCACAGAAAGAATTGCCAAAGCCTATTGACGATCAAGGACAGACATAATATCTCAAGGTATTGTCAAAAATTAATTTACTCTGAAAATTAAATAAGTAACAGATTAATTATTTATAACAAAATAATTAAATTAATCTGGTACTTGAATTATTTTCTGAGAAAAATTAAAACAGCAAAATAAACAGAAGAGGATATGAATAGTAACCGAAATCACTATTCATGTGAATAGTAACCGAAATCACTATTCATATGAATAATACTATTCATATGAATAGTAACTGTGGTTGTTGGAATAGTAACTGTGGTTGTTGGAATAGTAGCTGGGGTTGTTGGAATAGTGCTCAGGTTACTATTTGGGGGTTGTTGGAATAGTGCCAAATAGTGACTTTCTGAAAACCTATAAATAGGCCTGTTGTATTTCATTTCAAAACACACCTCAACACACAACTTTCTATTCTCTCTCTTATATCTTCTCTGTGTAAGCTGCTAGACAGTCCATCTAGTAGGAAAGCCGGCTTAGCCCGCTTTCAGGAAGTGTCGGGTAGAAGGTCCTCGTGCCTAAACTATCCTTAGGAGTGTTTGATTTTGTAGCTGATCCATAGGATTAGATTGTGTAACAAACCTCCGGGTTTTATCTATTTAAAGATATTTCCCAAACAGTTGTGTTATTTCAATTCAGTATTTTTGATTTCATATCCACATCAAAAATCGAAATATTTTTTGAATAACGTATTCAACCCCCCTTCTACGTTATTCCGGACCTAACAATTGGTATCAGAGCCACTCTGTTATTATACAACAGTTAAGATCCAAAAACCTATACAATCATGACAGAGAATTTCAGAAAAGCTGAGGGAAAGGAAGGCAGATCTGGGAAAGTGGACAAGTCCAAGATCAAATGTTGTAATTGTGGCAAGAAAGGACATTTTGCACCTGAGTGCAAGAAAGTCAAAGCTGATAAAGGTCAAGCTTACATCACAAAAAAGAAGGACTGGGCTGATACTTCAGACTCTGAAGATGAGGTGAACTATGCCTTGATGGCAAATGCTGATAGTATCTCTGAAGCTACTGAGACCAAGGTACCTCACTCTACTCTAGCTTTTGATACTACTGATATATCTGAGTTAAGACTCTTTCTTAAAAACTTGTATGTTAGCTACAGAGATCAGACTCTAGAAAATGAAAGAATAAAATCTGAAAGTCTAGACCTTAGAAAGAGAAATGACTATCTAGAATTAGAATTAGTCCAGATGTTAAAAATTCATAAAGAGAGAGATGATGCTATTATTGTTAAAACTGAATTATTGAAAAGGCATGCTTATCTTGAATCTGAACTTGCTAAAAAAAGAAACATTATTAAAACTTGGACTAACTCTGGTAAAACTACTCAGATTATCATAGAGAATGATTGTTGGAAAGAAGGTCTAGGTTACACTGATAAAAAGAAAACTGCCAACCTAGAAGCTGAGACCTCTAAACCTGTATTTACTGAAAGGGCTGCAAAGCCCAAAATTAATCCTTTGAGGTTTGTACCAAAATCTGACAAACCAAAATAGGAAGTCAAATCAGTAAATATTGACTTAATGTCTCAGAAACAGCTTAAACACAAGCTAAAGGAGATAAAAAAGAGTGAACAAGGTAAAAGAACCTAGGAAAAACAGAAATGGAAAGGTAGGCGTCAATAAAAGCAATAACTATATGCCTATTCCCAATGCTCCTAGGAAGAAATGTTACAACTGTGGAAATCATAACCATCTTGCTACTTTTTGCAAGAAGAATAAAAATATAAACTCTATACCTCCTAAGTCAGGAGTTAAGAGTGGTTCAGTTAGGTTTAAGCCACAGAATCCTTGTTTTCACTGTGGCAATATTTGGCATTCTATTTATACATGTAAAGAGTATCATAATTTGTATTATGCTTATTATGAAGTTAAACCCTCTTTGAATAAATTCAAGATTGATTTTACATGTATAAATTCTAATAAAAAGAATGTTAGCACAAACTCTGATAAGACTTCTGCTGCAAAAGCTAACAAACTTAATAAGGCCAAAGGATCCAAGCAAGTCTGGGTCCTTAAATCTAATCATTAGTGGTTTTTGTGATTGCAGGGTAACAGGAAAAATATCCTTGTTCTGGACAATGGATGCTCAGGACACATGACTGGAAATAAAGCCCTGCTATCAGAATTTGTGGAGAAGGCTGGCCCAAGTGTTTTTTATGGAGATGGCAACATAGGAAGGACTCTGGGATATGGCAATATCAATCTTGGGAATGTCATCATTGAAACTGTAGCTCTAGTCTCAGGACTTAAACATAATCTACTAAGTGTGAGTCAAATCTGTGATAGAGGTTATCATGTGGATTTCTTTGAAGAACACGGTGAAGTTGTAAGCAAATCTACAGGAAAAGTTGTTCTGAAGAGATACAGGCATGGTAACATTTATGAAGCCAAGCTTTCAACAAACTCTGATGGCTCTGCAATCTGTCTACTGAGTAGAGCATCAATTGAAGAAAGCTGGGATTGGCACAAGAGACTTTCTCATCTGAATTTCAAAAGCATTAATGAGCTAGTGAAGAAAGATCTTGTGAGAGGATTGCCCAAATCAGTTTTTACTCCAGATGGCCTATGTGACTCATGTCAAAAGGCAAAACAAAGGAAAACTTCATTCAAAAGTAAGACTGAATCCTCAATTCTTGAGCCATATCACTTATTGCATGTTGATTTATTTGGTCCAGTAAATATAATGTCAATTAGAAAGAAAAGATATGATTTGGTTATTGTTGATGAATACACCAGATATACATGGGTATATTTCATGCACAAGAAAGAAGAAACTGCATCAATCTTAACAGAGTATGTCAGACAACTGGACAAAGGATCTAAGCATACAGTGAAAATCATAAGGAGTGATAATGGCACTGAGTTCAATAATGCAGTCATGGAAGAGTTTTGTAAAGAAAATGGAATAAAGCAAAAATTCTCTGCACCTGGAACTCCACAACAAAATGGAGTAGTAGAGAGACATGACTCTCATAGAAGCTGCAAGGACCATGCTTGATGAAGCAAAGCTGCCAACTTACTTCTGGGCTGAAGCTGTGCAAGCTACTTGTTTCACACAGAATGCTACACTCATAAAAAAGCATGGTAAAACACCATATGAGATGGTGAAAAAGAAGAAGCCGAACCTGAAGTACTTTCATGTGTTTGGATGTAAATGTTTTGTTCTTAAGACTCATCCAGAACAGCTTTCCAAATTTGATTTAAAAGCTGATGAAGGAATCTTTGTTGGATACCCACTATCAACAAAAGCATTCAGAGTGTATAATCTGAGAACAAAAGTGGTCATGGAATCTATCCATGTGTCTTTTGATGATAAAAAGATAACAGGACTTGAAGATTTTGATGAACATGACCAGCTGAGATTTGAGAATGAAGAAATAAATGTTGATCTACAAACTTCTGATATTCTTTCAGACTCTATTGTTCAATCTATACCAGTAGATCAGACAGCAACACATGTTGAGGGGGAGCAAGTGAACGATGAAAATGAACCCCAATCAAGTGAAGAAACATCAAAGAATGCATCTGCTGATTCATTAAACTCTGATTCATCAAACTTTGAAAGCAACAGCTCAGGGGGAGCAAACAATGATTTTGGATCCACTAGTCATCACACTCAACACAATTATGAACTTGGGGAATCATCAAGATCAAATCTGCCGAGACAAAGGGTATGGAGTAGAGCGCATCCCTTTGAACAGATCATTGGTGAACCGGACACGGGTGTACAGACTAGAAGAGCAACACAGAATGAATGCAATTTCGCAGGATTTTTATCTCAAATTGAACCTAAAAAGGTTGATGAAGCTCTTGATGATCCAGATTGGGTAACTGCAATGCAGGAAGAACTCAATCAGTTCGAAAGGTAGAAAGTATGGAAGTTGGTGCCAAGACCAAAAGATAAATCTGTAATTGGCACTAGATGGGTGTTTAGAAATAAACTGGATGAAAATGGTATTGTTACGAGGAACAAGGCTCGATTGGTAGCAAAGGGTTACTCTCAAGAAGAGGGAATTGATTATGATGAAACCTATGCTCCAGTTGCAAGGCTTGAAGCAATCAGGATGTTCTTAGCATTTGCTGCACACTCCAACTTTAAGGTTTTTCAGATGGATGTGAAGAGTGCATTTTTGAACGGAGATCTAGAGGAAGAAGTATATATTGAACAGGGTTCGAAGACAAGGAATTCGAAGGTTTTGTGTACTTTATCTTCAAAGCTCTCTATGGTCTCAAGCAAGCCCCTCAAACATGGTATGATACTCTCTCCAAGTTCTTACTTGAAAATGGTTTTACAAGAGGTATCATCGACAAAACTCTCTTTCATAAAAAGCATAAAAATGATATAATTCTGGTGCAAGTATATGTGGATGATATAATATTTGGTTCTACTAATGATTTGCTATGCAAGAGATTTGCTAAGCTAATGCAGAGTAGGTACGAGATGAGCATGATGGGTGGGTTGTCCTTCTTCCTTGGACTTCAAGTTGTTCAGAAGCCTGATGGTATTTTCATCTGCCAATCAAAATACATAAAGGATCTTCTGAAGAAGTATGGGATGGAAGAAGCAGCTACTGCCAAGACCCCGATGCCAACTGCAATCAAGCTTGATGAAGACAAATCTGGTAAGTCAGTTGACATCACGAAGTATCGAGGTATGATCGGCTCTCTCTTGTACTTAACTGCTAGTAGACCAGATATTATGTTCGCAACTTGTTTATGTGCTAGATTCCAGGCTAACCCTAAAGAGTCACATCTTATAGTTGTTAAACGTATTTTCAGATACCTTAAGGGAACCCCCAATCTTGGGATTTGGTACCCTAAAGGAACAGGTTTTGACCTAATTGGCTATACAGATTCTGACTTCGCAGGTTGTAAAATTGATCGGAAAAGTACTTCTGGAAGCTGTCAGTTTCTAGGAAGAAGGTTGGTATCTTGGTACAGCAAGAAGCAACACTCAATATCTACCTCAACAGCCGAAGCAGAATACATTGCGGCAGGTAGTTGTTGTGCTCAGATCCTGTGGATGAGGAATCAACTTCAGGACTATGGACTCATGTTGGACAAAATTCCAATTCTATGCGACAACACGAGTGTCATTGCCATTGCCAACAATCCAGTTCAACATACCAGGACTAAGCACATTGATATCAGGTATCATTTCTTACGAGAGCATGTCATGAATGGAACTGTGGTATTATATTTTGTTCCCACAGATGAACAAATTGTAGACATCTTTACTAAACCACTGGATGAATCCACTTTCTCCAGGTTAGTTGGTGAACTTGGGATGTTAAATCTGTCTAATTAATTTTGGATAATCGATAACTGCAATTTGTTATAAGTTCACATGTACTTTAAATGTCCATATGTTTAGAACTTGTGAATTTATTTGCATCCAGTCCTGATATTATAGTTATCTCTATATTAATTACCACTCTTATAAATGCTATATTTTATGGTAATTAATTAGTAAATAATTGAGTTAATTGTAGCATAATTAAATAAATATTTTATTGACATATATCAATTAATGATATTTTGTTAATTTTATGTCTATTTAATTGTGAGTTTATCTGATTATTGTGGATTAATTCTTGATTTACTGTGTGATTATTTTTAAATCCATAATAATTAGAAGTATTAAATATTTTTATGTGTATAGGCTGATAGGTTTCGGCGATAAGATGTTTTTTGGCCGACAGGTTTCGGTGATAAGATGTTTTTTCGGCTAATTAGGTAGTTATGTGAGAAATTATTGAGCGGTGTTATTTTTCAAATATAACCTGTCACTATTACACCTAACCCACTAATACTTGAAACCTTATAAATGATGAGTTTTTGTTTGTGTTTAACATCATCATTTTTCAGATATATAGAGCATATACACACAATTGCTGAATATTTCAAGCTTTGATCGGAAATATCTCTCAATCTAGTTGGTGGTTTTTAGATCGGATTTCATATTCTTGCTTTATACATCATCCTTTATAAAAACTAACCCTTGTTTTTTAGTTTCCTCAAAGTTTTGAAAATGGCATTGCAGGGAAGCTTTTTAATTGCTAAAGTTAATCCTGTTTCTATTCAGCAAATCGAAACCATTCAGGATGAGCAATTTCGGGTTTGGACATAATTTCTGAATGAACATTCATTAATTCACTATGCTTTAGTTACACAAGTGCAGCTTAACCATGATGCATTGCATGAACTATATTGTAGTGCAGTTAACACTTCTGGACAGGACGGGTGTGCATTCACATATCGACTATTTGGTAGGTCTATTATGGTCACTGAACGAGATGTTAATCGAATTCTTCATTTTCCTATGGAAAATCTCATTTCTGATCCTACACCTGAACAGATTGAAATGTTCTTTCGTTTTATAAGGTACCAAGATGGCAATTTCAATACTGGTAATCTTTCTAGAACATTTCTAACCCAGTACTGGAATTTCTTCTTTCACACTCTTAACCATGTTTTTTCCTCAGATAGAACAAATCAAGATCGAATACCTGAATTTATTCAAATAATAGGGTATGCGATCACCAATAATTTGAGGATTAATTTTGGAAAAATAGTGCTTGGTCAAATCATTTTAAAAATGAAACGCTTGGGAACAAGAGATGTTCAGACTCAAAATGTCAAATGTCTATATCCAAGGTTTCTACAGTTAATATTAAATGATTTTTTGAATGATGAAGACAGGGTACGCTTGGAAAATGGTCAAAAGGTGGAATATTCTTCCATGAAGACGAATGTAATTAATTACATAAGCAAAAAGAAATATACGGATGTGCCTACAGTCCTAACTGAATATCTAAAGACTGTCCCACTTCCGTTGTTACCACGACCAGTGAGAGCAGGTATACGACAAGGTATTATTTCAATCCCTGCTGTTCCAACCTTTGTATTCCCTATTGTGTCACAGGAAATACAGTTTCTACAGCCCCCAGTGGCCATCTTACCCGACCAAGAGCAGGAAATCCCATCGACTCTAACACAGGTCGAAGAGCCCATTCTACAAATGCAAACACAAACACAACAAACTCCTACACCTCATTTGTCACTTAAATGGCCAGTCATTCACATTATTGAGGGAGATAGTGCCTCAGCAGCACCACATAAGGAGTTAGTTACATCAGCCGCTCTACCTCATTCTAAAAGGAGTAAACCCAATAAACCTGAGGTAACGGCAACTGTTAGTGAAACAATTCTTTCTTATCCAATGAGTAAAAATGTAAATAAGGTTGAATTGACGGGAGCAACTATCTTGAGTTCCATTTCACGGAACATAAGAGTGGTTGATGATCTTTCTAAAGATCAAATGCCTTCACAGGTATCCGAGGTGAAATTAACTACCTCAATAACTGCTGGTGAATCTTCCATTTTACGGAAAGATCCATCGGTAGGAGGTTCTTTTATGAACCAAATGTCTTCACAGACGTACGAGGGAAACTTTGGTTTTGTGCCATTTAATCGATTCAAGTTTAACCTCCCAGAAAGAAAATATCTTGATCTCTTTCGAGATTTACCACTCTTTACCAGTGGTTGGCAACTCGCTTCACGCGAGGACGGAAGCTCCCGAACTTTCATTGCACCATCCGTGACCTCTGAAAAAGGCACTACGCCATAAACGGCCTATAGCAACCCCCAAACTGTGTTGCCATAGACCCCTGTTTTAAGTTACCATAGGCCAAAATAGGGCTATGGTAACACTTCAGCTATGTTAGGTTCTCAGCAGTAACTACAGGTATCTAAGGTAACATCAAAAACCAACCTAAGGTAACACAGCAAATGTGGTTACCAAAAACCTCTATAGCAACACCTTAAACACTCTATAGCAACATAGGTTGTGTGTTACCACAGATGATACAATTTTGCATAATGTTATGGGGCCCACACGTGGGTCCCACATGTGGGGACACGTGGCATTCAAAAATAGGTCAACATGTGGGGCCCACTTTTTGGACCTATTATGGGGCCTACTTTTTGAGCCTGCAACACATGCAATAATATACCTATTGTAACACACTTTGTACCTTTTGTAACACCATAAATGTAATAAAAGAAAAATGTACTACTTGAATATCGAATTTTCCATTAAATAAACCAACAACCAATTCAAATCTTAATTTCATTCACCAAAAACATAACTAGTATAGTTACATCAACGAATCAAATCCAGCAACATTGAAGAAAATAAATTAAAATGTACAAAAGATGCATCTGCAAAAGTCTCTCCTTCTCTGCTCTCTGTACTTGGCAGATCTTCAATATTTGTGTCCAACCCATCTCTGGAACTGGAAGCAGCTCCTTTTTGTTTGGCTGAACCGCTCGAAGTAGCTCCCTGAAAATAAGGCTGATCATCTGGGTCAGCATTGCCTTTGAAGTCATTTGATTCACAGGATTATTGCTGCAAACAAAACACATCATATGAATCCTACCCAAAACTGAGACATGTAAATTATGTAGAAATATAGAAAACCTGAAGTACCTGTTAAGTGCAATAGTATAGCAGACCCTGATCACTCCAAGCAACGAAAAAAATCAGAATGCAAATCAGCACATGGAAAAAATCATTAGCATGCCATGATTTACAAACAATATGGAAAAAAATTCATGTTCAAATTTTCAGATGAGTGTATCGTACATTAGATAATTAATAATCCTTGTTAATTATCTGTTCAAGTACCTGTGCAGTCATGCGCACAATATTAACCACTTGGTACTGATCCAATCTACTTTAATTTAAAGTGCATATACCAGAAGTAAAATGACTGCTCTATGCCTTCATTGTTTACCTAATAGAAAGATAACAACTACATATTAGAAGTTTGTCTTTTCAAAATATAAACTGCAATTAGGTAAGGTAAAGTACTTACTACTCACTACTGAGTTTTTATAATGATTTATGCTACGTGTATAACATTAATGCAAAATGTCCCTAGTATCTAAACATGTAAGAGTTCTAAATAAGAAGGATCAAAGACGCAAGTACTTGTGTGTCAATAGATGCAGTTGAAAGCTCTTCAGTATCAAGTTGATGCTTCATCAAGCACAAATATGCGCAAGTCTGCAAACACAGACACTGCGGATTCTTCCTGAACTCTGTAAGAACAGGGTATATATTCTCAAATGCTGTATATGTTTCTTCTCTCACCTGTCCATTAGCCATTGGCAAGTTTGTAATCCTTTAGAGGCAATAATTCTGGCTCATACTACAAAAACACAATTAGCACTAAAAAATGCAGCATATATATCTAAAGAATTGAAATGAGACCTTTGTTTGACTGTCATTGCAAACAGTAAAAGTACATGAGAGCCACCAGAGATACTTGCCTAAAGAGATTGCGCTTACAAAGATTGTGAAGGACAATATGAATATAATCAAAGATGCTCTTCCCAGAAAGTCGATTATCTTTCTTACAACATGTTGCCCTGTCAGGGCAGCCACCATGGCGACAACAACAAAATACAGAGCTGCAAAACAAGTTTATAGTATTATAGAAATAGCAGTTCAACAACTATTTAGAAATAAATACAAATAACAATGCTAAAAATATACACCACCAGCAAAAAAGAACTACATGGAGAAGATTCAATCCACATGAACAATGACAATATTAAGTATGTCCATGTTCTAGAATAAGTCTCTACCTCCCAAGTCTCAAACACCATATCTTTGAAAATTTGTTAATTTACAAATTCAATATTTCTTTAGGACTTAGGTAATATTTAATATATGAAGCGCACAGCCAAGAAACAAGAAAGGTGTCATTTTCTTTCCATCAGAATCCACGCCCCCCCCCCCCCCCGCGATCACATAGCTACTGGATAAAACCACAATAAAACATTTACAGAGTAAAGTGAATATGTTGTACTAAAAGCTTTATCTGTTAGCCATTAGTAATTAACATGGGGTCCCAATGACTTTTTCTATGTCCACCACAAAAAATACTTCTGCTGTAGACAATTTTGACAGCCTTGTAAATTACATTACCTTTAAAATGCTTAGGAAAGATGGCCTATTGTATCAAATGTAAAGTATAAGAACTTAATTATAGCAAATAGCAAATAAAATTATTTTAACTTCTGTGTCATTTATCTTTGCTTTTACATTTGAATAAGGTATTAGAACACGGATAACAGATTCAATCTTAAAAAATGCACAAATTAAGGCCAAACTTAACAAGATTCGGTTAATCTAGGCATAAATGATAGAGTTCATCCTAAAAGTGGATACTAAACTATAATCCAAGATTACCTTGTCTGTTATGAGCATGAGCAGGAACAGAGTCAGCACCTGTGACTTTTCTGTCCACTAAAACCTGTAGCAACACAAAACAGCATGTGGATCAAAATTACTCGATACCAATATGGCAATATGTAAAGACAGGCAGAGTGGTACTTGTTTTAAGAAGGAAGACCACCCTATCAATATTAACATGCTCCAACATAGAAACCACACACATAATATAAATTTTAGCTAGTATGTAAATTTACGAATAAAGTAAATAAACATTACCCATGAAGCCGGTAAGAACAATCAAAATAACCAGGGGATTTTCCCTCAACTTAAATCATAATGAAATAAGTGTTGTAAAATTTGTAAATTGAAAATTTTATTTATATTTTTCAAAGATTAAGTAAAAAAATAGGGAGATGACGACCTCAATCCCAATGCAGGCAGGAAGTTCTGAGTTTTCATCTTGCACATCTTTTTGACCTTTCCTATCTGAGTAAACTGAGTAACCCACACAACCATATCTGAATTCTGCAAAGTCCCTCCCCTTTTCATGAGCTTCCACCTCAGTTTTTCCAACAATGTTTTGAGGTACTAAAAATCAAAATAGAATGTCAATATCTAAACCAAGTTGTAATGAAAAATCAACATCGAAACACTCCTCTGCAAATTGAAATAAAGATACAGAAATTTAAATACTGCAGTCAAGACGTATGTCTAACATTATACGGAGCGTGAAACATAGAATGTCTGTAGTTCATGTATTCACATGGGAAAGATCTGCTATAAAAAAAAGATGTTTCTTCACAAAAAGAGTATCTTCACAGCAGACTTTATGACTACATTAATAAAGCAAGGATGAACAAGTCGGAGGATTATGACTTACAGATAAATAATAAAAATCAATATAAAAGGCGCCAAAAACATCAACCTGTTCACATGCACATAACATGGAGGCAGAGAATGTCATTGCAAAGGTTGCAGTTGCACTTGATACCTAAATTGGAGGCCCTTCACTGATCAATTCAAATATATATATATATATAATATTGAAATGTATACAAAGAATAGATGAAAGACTATATTGCAGTACTGATAGACACTTGTTTTATTATATTTGCAGCTCGTATCTCATAATTAAGCTGACTAAGAAGTGAGCTCAATTAGCAATTCTTATATATAGCTGATGGCAAGGAAAGCTATTATGCTGTTCGAAAATATATGATTTTACCTGCGGAGGAATTCCCAGCTCGAGAAACAGCGGTTCCAAAATGAATCCACCACCAAAACCAAGCAGCCCACCTACCATACCAGCTACAAGGCCGTAACAGCAAAATAGAACAAGCTGGTGCCATTTAAAATTTAATCCCGCTTCACCTTTAGAAGCTATTACTCTTCTTCCGGTGTATAAGCTGACTGCCTCATATCCAGATGCCCCAACAGCCACAGGAATCTAAAGGGGGGGTAAAAGTTTTTCCATACCAAAGACAAAAAACATACATTGACATACATAATTTAGTAAAGTTTCTACCAGAGAGAGACAAAGAGAGAGAGGGGGGAGACATAGAGAGAAACAGAGAACGAGAGAGAGGGGAGCGAAAGAGAGGGAGATAGAGATAGAGAGAGTCGGGGTGCGAGAGTTGTACCCAAAACTCGAAACCAAACGAAGATTGAACCCGAATCTGCTACCATCCGCTTCAAAGCTCGAATCCGTTTAATTGAACCCAAATCCTGCTTGAATACTAATTGAATCCTTCCACCCCTTGAATTAAACCCTAATCCATCTATAGCATCTTCATGATAGATAACCCAAATTCGAGAAACACGATATCATAATTTAAGAGAAACATATATACAAGAGACAGAGAGATAGTCAGATAGGGGGGAGATACGAATAGAGGCGGAGAGAGAAGGGGGAGAGTGGAAGGTGAGGTGAAAGAAGTGAAAAGTGTGTTAGATTTGCCCCCAATTTCCCCCTACCCGTGTTTAACCCTAAAAGTGAAATGCTTGTTTTCCCCTATTTTGTTTTCCCTTAATTTTCATTTCCCGCTCCTTAATTTTCATTTGCCGCACTTGTTTTCATTTACCGCCCAGCTACAAGATTCCGGTCGTACTTTCCTTTTTTATTTTTTTAAATATTATATTTTTTTTCAAAGTTTTAAAAATTTATTTTAATAGTTATTAAATTTATTATTTTCATAATTTTGTAATAATTCACAATTTATACAAAATTTACATTTCACAATTTTTTATTTTTGTTTGAAACCGCGAAGTCTAAAATTTGGTTGGGCAGTATTTTTGACGCTCACCAATATTTAGGCCAAACTTGCATTTTTTTTCTTTTGCTAAATTCTTCTTTTACTTTTTTATTTTTTTAATTAGGAAAACAATATATTTTTTCATAAATATTCGATTTCTTTTATCTTTTTGTTAAATGATTCATTTACATAATTTGAAGTAATATAATTCAAATATTTTTAATCACATACGAAAATATTTTTATTTTAATTAATAATATATTAAAATATATAATATATATGGGAAAAAAATCACATTAAAATTTTGTTTAATAATATTTAATGAACATAAAAATAAAAGTATTCATCTTAAAATGTTTTAACCATTATAAAAATTTCTTTATTAAACTTTTAATGAATTTAGTTAAAATTTAATAATGTTTGGATATTACTTCATTTTAAAACCTTTTTATGTGAAATTCATAAACAAAATTTAATATTTATGAATAATCAATAATTTAAATATTTGATGGAATATTACGTTTTAAAATGTTTATTTCAATGGTTTTGTTAAAATTAATTATTTTTAAAGTAAAATAATTATTAAATCATTAATTTTAAATTAAATAAAAATTTTGTTAATGAATACTCTATGGTAACACACCTCATGGTGTTAGCCCACTATAACATCTTTTATAACTAAAGTAACATACTTTTCTGCCTATGGTAACACCACAATCAAAAGGTTGCGATAGGTCAAAATTTTCATAGCTATGGTAACACCCATAGTGGTAACACCCATGCCAAAAGGTTGCGATAGGCCATCTATGGCGTAGTGAGGGGCTAGGATGATTTCATTTGCAAGTACACATATCGGTGGAAGCTCTTGAGGAAAGTTGAGGGAAACACCAACAGAATATGTAAGTGTAACCCAAACCACTAAACCGAGTGAATGTAGAGTGTTGAGTGAAACACCTGCAGAACGTACAAGTGAGCAACCTACTCAACCACATGCACCTGTAACCAGAAAAGAATACAGCAGACTCCTTACACGGGTCCAAACAATGGAGAAAGAGTTGCAAAATATCTGTAAGTCCATTGCAGAAATTAAAAATTTGCAACTTATTCAACATGATGCATTCCAGGTTCAATTGAATACCATGGCATCCCAATTTAGTCATGCAATTCATTCATTGGGGAAGACAGCTTCGTCTAATTTACCAACTCCACATCCTACTACTCTGGAGGATAACCCAACTGAGGGGGAGAAGGTGGATGATCAAGAAAAATCTACTAGGCGTAAGGTCAAGGAAAAGGTTGTTGACACGGAATTAACTTTATTTTGGGAAAGAAAAAGCTAATGGGAGTATTAGTGCTAGCAAAGGCAAACTTGAAGATATGTTCAGTCTACAGGAACAATTGTCTTGCACTTGGTTAATTTTATAAATCTGGAAAATGTATATATATGATCCAGAATGCACTTTAATATTATTTATCTTTGAAATTTAATTTTTGTTCTTGTATCAGTTGAGTTATCCTCTAGGAATTTTCTTGTCAAACCCTAACAATCAAATAGGGGGAGATTGTAAAGCATAATGAATGTAATATGTAATAGAGGACATATATAACTCAACTAGGATAAAAGATAAAAAAAATTAACTCTATACAGGGATCGTGAAATTTGAAGAACAGGCACCGACAAGGATCAAGTCACTGAAAGAAGTTCATTAACATGATCAAGCCTCAATGATAGAATAAGATGTACAGATGATTCAGTTGAAGGGCCAAAAGATTCCATGTATTTATATTATTTGAAGATATTGTTGCAGGCTAATCAATTGGAATGTAACGAAGGTGTGAAGATCAAGATCAGTGCTAGTCACTTGTGAACCAGACCAGTGCACTAAGTGTCAGCACATACGAGAAGGATCAACACATTAATTCACAGAAAGAATTGCCAAAGCCTATTGACGATCAAGGACAGACATAATATCTCAAGGTATTGTCAAAAATTAATTTACTCTGAAAATTAAATAAGTAACAGATTAATTATTTATAACAAAATAATTAAATTAATCTGGTACTTGAATTATTTTCTGAGATAAATTAAAACAGCAAAATAAACAGAAGAGGATATGAATAGTAACCGAAATCACTATTCATATGAATAGTAACCGAAATCACTATTTATTCATATGAATAGTACTATTCATATGAATAGTGATTTCGCTATTCATATGAATAGTGACCGAAATCACTATTCTTATGAATAGTACTATTCATATGAATAGTAACTGCGGTTGTTGGAATAGTAACTGTGGTTGTTGGAATAGTAGCTGGGGTTGTTGGAATAGTGCTCAGGTTACTATTTGGGGGTTGTTGGAATAGTGCCAAATAGTGACTTTCTGAAAACCTATAAATAGGCCTGTTGTATTTCATTTCAAAACACACCTCAACACACAACTTTCTATTCTCTCTCTTATATCTTCTCTGTGTAAGCTGCTAGACAGTCCATCTAGTAGGAAAGCCGACTTAGCCCGCTTTCAGGAAGTGTCGGGTAGAAGGTCCTCGTGCCTAAACTATCCTTAGGAGTGTTTGATTTTGTAGCTGATCCATAGGATTAGATTGTGTAACAAACCTCCGGGTTTTATCTATTTAAAGATATTTCCCAAACAGTTGTGTTATTTTGATTCAGTATTTTTGATTTCATATCCACATCAAAAATTGAAATATTTTTTGAATAACGTATTCAACCCCCCTTCTACTTTATTCCGGACCTAACAAACTAAGATTCCATTAAGTAAGATTCTAACGTCCGTTAGAATCTTTTTAACGGAGGGACCTAAACCCGAAAAATTCAAAAAGTTTAATTACGTAAAATACGGAATCTTTAGTTTAGGAACTAAAACAATAAAACCAGAATAGTTCAGGGACGGATTAATTTATTTTCCCTATTTAAGATTTGGGTTTCAAGTGCCTGAGGATGACCTCAGGAGAGGACCCTGAGGTTAAAATAATTATAATACAAATGAGAGGGTATTTATGTAAATCACTGAAAAAAAAGACTATATTGCACTGTAGTGGCCAAAGTATTTTCATTTTTTGCACGGAGATGGCTAAATTTTAATTCTTGCCAGCGTAATGGCTAAATTTTAATTTTTGACGCGAAGAAGGTGCTCCGTCCTCCCTTCCGTTAAATTGACACTGACGACGTTAGTGAAATACGTACAGTCGTGTATTATTGTGGGGTATTTAGGTAATTTTACAACCCTCGGTATTATATCGATTAGATTAAGCCGCTTCCCTCCATTTTTACACCCACTTAGTCACAAAGAGGCGATCACAAACCCTAATTGAAGAGCTGCGAAGAAGAAGATGAGCTGGTTTTTGCGACTAAAGGATGACGCTGAGGTGTATAAATCACATGAGCATCCTGCATATTCTGTTATGAAAAACCCTAACTTGCATATTCTTGTGTATATTCATATGTATATAGATGGGTGCTTCTCAATATATGGCTACCAGATTAGAGGGGTTTTACACCTGATGTGTTTGATTTCAGTATGTATGTGTTCATTTTTGTGTATGTGTTAAGTGCTTGATTTATTTCATAACATCTGCTCATAGGTGGTCCAAAATTAGGGTTTTTGTTTTATTGCGTCTAACATGATCTTCCTTGCGTCTAATATGATCTTCCTTGTTTTATTTCATAACCTATATGTTCATTTTTTTTAAAAAAAAAAATTTGTTTCATAAATGCCCTGTTGTTTGATTATTGTTTAAATTTGGGTATTTTGACAGATAATGATAACTATACTGTAAAATTATATCATGGTGGAGAATTGAAGAATGATCCAGTGTCTTATGTTGGTGGGAGTGTTGACTATTTTGATTTTTGCAATGTGGATGAAATTAGCTTGCTAGATTTAAATGGAATGATGAGAGAACTTGGTAATTTGGGGGGTTATTATAGTTTCTCATATAGGTTACCAGGGACAACCATGGACAAAGGTTGTTTTGAGTTGGAAAATGATGCCGATTTGCTAGATATGGGTGCTTTAGTGAAAGGTAGATATGTGGACATATTTGCCACTATTTTTTTACCACTATCTTCTTCACAACATGAGTTAAACACATAAAATGTAGACTATGTTGAAGAAACTTTTATGCAACCACCCCCAACAGACAATGCATATGTATTTAGTCAACCTGAGCCTGACTATAGGGATTTTGATTTTATGCAAAGTACTCAAGATGAAATTAGAGAGGAGGAAGAAATGAGGGAGATGTATGGAGATGAGGAGGAAGAAATGAGGGAGATGTATGGAGATGAGGAGGAAGAAATGAGGGAGATGTATGGAGATGGGGGAGACAATCCTGATGGTACTGAGTATGAGGGAGATGACAGTGATGAGGGAGATGGAAGTGATGCTGAAACTTTTTATTGAGATAATTCGAATAAAGATGACAGTGATGATGATCTTCTGTTTGATGCTAATGTGGACAGCTTAGGAGGCAATGAAGATAGGTTAGATGATGAAGAATTATTTCAAGATGGTAGTGATCATTCCAGTATTTATGCAAATAGTGAGGATGGGAGAATGGCAGAAAATTCTACTAATGATGAACATATTGGTGAGAATAAGTATCCTGTATATGATGAGGAGACAGTTGGGAATCCTGTTTTTGAGTTGGGAATGTGCTTCAAAGATACTAAAACTTTCAGGGATGCTGTCAAAAGGCATGCAATATTTGAGAGAAGACCAATTGTAAATTCCAGGAATTTTGAAAAGAAAGTGCGATATCTTTGCCAAAAGCCCTGCAAGTGGAAGTTTATGCAGCTCCAGTGGGAAAAACTTCTACTGTTCAGATCAGAGTGATGATTGGAAAGCACATATGTATGCCAACTTTTTATCAAAAGCAGATCAATTCCACCTGGTTTGCTAAGCATTATGAAAAAGAGATTAGAATGAACCCCTCATGGCCTATAAATTCCTTTCACCAGAAAATTGTGAATGACTTGAAGTGTCATGTGAGTAAACATGCTGTTTATAGAGCAAAAATTAGGGATCTTGTTAAGATTAATAGAACACATAAAGAGCAATATGGACTAGTTTGGAAGTATGCTCATGAGTTGAAGAGAGTTCTTCCTGAAAGCACCATTAAGGTTTGACTGAGAACCCTGAACCTGGTGCTGATAGAGGTCGGTTTCAGAGAATGTATATTTGTTTAGGGCCACTCAAAAAAGCATTCAGTGCACATTGTAGGAAGATTATAGGTCTAGATGGTTGTCACCTAAAAGAACCTTTTGGTGGACAACTTCTAGCAGCTGTTGGTGTTGATGCAAATGAAGGCATGTACCTAGTTGCTTGGGCTGTGGTAGAGGCTGAGACAACAGAGTCATGGACCTGGTTTTTGCAATTTTTATGCCAAGACCTCAGAATTCTTATTGACAGAGAATGGTCCTTTATCAGTGATAGACAAAAGGTATATATGCATTTGAACTTTACTTGTCATTAATGTTTACTTTTTACTTTGACTAATTTTTTATTTTTTCTTATCATTGTTAGGGGTTAATAAATGCTCTAGAATCAGTTGTGCCCCATGTAGAGCACAGATTTTGTGTAATGCATCTATTTCAAAATATGCATAAAGAGTACAAGGGAGTTGCCCTAAGGTATTTATTGTGGAAAGCTGCTAGGGCAAGCACTGAATGGGAATTTAAGTTGCACATGAATCTGATGAAGGAGGTATATTTATTACTTTTTCATTACTTGATTTTACATTGCTTTTACATCTTTTACTTGCTTTTACTTGCTTTAAGTTTAATACTTGCTTTTACTTCCTTCTACCCAGCTGTCATCAAAATGCTATGAGTGGCTAATACAAAAGGCAACCTCTCAGTGGTCAAGAAGTGCATTCAGGACAACCTCATCCAGTGATATGTTTGTAAACAATCACTGTGAGGTCTTTAATTCAAGCATTAGGAAATTCAGAGATTTGCCTATTCTGACCATGTTTAGGCAAATTCATATTGCTGTGATGAAGAGAATCCAGATAAGGAGAGATAAAATGAAGGATAGAGAATTAACTATCTGTCCCAGTGCACAAAAGAAGCTTAATAAGTGATAAGTGTATATTTTTGCATATTTTTATTACTTATTTATTGCTTGAATTCGTATTTTAATAAATTATTTTGCTGCATTTCAGGAAGTTTGTGAAAAATAAAGAGATGACAAAATAAAGAAATAAAGTGCAAAGAAGGAGAAAAGATGAAGAAAAATGAAGAGTAAAAGAAGGAAAAAGAATTAGGAATTTGGAGCAAATTGGAGCACACCCCAAAACCTTCATTTGACTTTTCAGCAGCCAGGATTTATATTTCAAAAGTTGCATGCAGGAAATCTTGAAAAACAAAAGAGCAGCAATCTTGGAAAAGTGTGTGCAGCATGATTTTGGCTATGACCTTTATTATTGGTTCATATGTAACAAGATAATTAAGTTGGCCTATAAAAGGACACAACAGAGAGACACAGGGGTAGCCAGCACCTTTGTATCAAAATTTTTGCTAAACACTTTTTGCTTTGCTTTCTTTTGCCGATTCTCTCTTCAATCATAGTTGTAATTTAGCTACCCTAAATTTTGTAGCCTCCATCTTGTAAACAACTTTCATTTTATTAACGCAAATTTTTATCTCCTCTTAATTTTCCTGTCTTGCTCTTTTATGTTGCTTCATTCTCGTTATTTTTGTAAATCCGATTAGTGGACAAAGTAGCGAAATGCTAATCACTTGGGGTTGAAAGTAACGATTTTTAATTTCTTGTTCTTAGTTAATAATTGTAGTTGAGCCCCTTTAAATTTCAATTTTATTGTGGGCTTGGTTATTTTTAGTTGTAGATCTAATTTTCATAATTTATGTGTTAGTATAATAATAAAAAAATACAAAAATATTAATTTTACTTTCGTTATTTAATTTGCAGTTCGTATTTTCAGTTTTATTCGAAGCTTAATTTTCTTTCCCCTGTTTTGTCTTGTTACTCCCCTGTTTTCTCAAACCAAACTCAGCTTACTTTCTTGTTTTTTTTCTCCCCTTTCTTCTTTTCTTATTCACGGCCAACACAAACAAACCCTTATTTCATAGTGTATTATTTAATCTAATCATTGTTGCCATTCACTTTTTAACAATTACTTAGTTATTAATCATTACCTTATTAATTTTTATATTTTTTTTTCTTTGTCTTATTGTTTAGTATTGGTACGTAGCTTGTTTTCACAATTACGGCACTACCTTTCATTCATCATTTTCACATCCATACCACTTTGTTTATCACGGTCCTGTTGTTAGTTTGTTTGATTTGCTAGCTTATTAATTTCTTTGATTTTGTGCTGAGTTTAGAAATCGGAAAAAAAATTGCTTTTGGTTGATTTTTGGCTAGCTTAATTTACAAATAGGTCATGTCAAAATTTTCTTAAAAATTTTCTGTAAATAAAAGGTATTTAATTTTTGTTCTTCTCAATTTTAATTTGTTAGGATAAATAGATTTTATTTAGATTTTCTTTTAAAAAATAGTTTAAAATTTTCATTTAGGAATTAATTAGTATAAAATCCGAATTTCCAAAATCCGATTGTTCTAGTTCGATTAAATTAGAAATTAAGGTTTGCGAAAATATTAGTCCTTGTGGAACGAATCTTAAATATTAAAATGATGATCGTGCGCTTGCGAATTTAAATGTTTATTTTTAGCACATCAAGTTTTTGGCACCGCTGCCGGGGACTATAATTTTTCGCGCCTTAATTTTTAATTTTTCGGATTAGTTTTACTTGTCTCATTTTTTATCTCATTTTTTTTAGGAAAGTTGTAAATTCGGGAATCTTCTCACGGAGCGTGGAAAAATTGGAATTTTTCGAAGCGTGCTTCGATAACCCGTATCTCATTCTTTTCGCCTTCTTATTTTTTTAGAAAATCACAAAAAAAATTAAATAAAAAAATAAAATAAAAATAAAAAAATAAAAAATCACAAAAAATTGAAAATTGAAAAAAAATACAAAAAATTAGTTATAAATACATAATTGTTGCATCATGCATTTAATCACTTAGGAGCACATCATCTAGATTTTTATTTCTTTGTTTTTAATTTTTCGTACCTTATAAATTGTGGTGATCGCTGGAGGACCCCAAGGTACGTTAAATTTTTCTTTTCTTTAGGGTAAAACACGTAGTGTAAGCATCCATAAATGTTTATAGCCTTTTTATATCTCGTTGTTTGTTGCAACATTTGTAGTCTTTTTAATAAAATTAATTAGACATTTGCCCCTAGGATTTCGTGCTCAATTAGAAAGGTGCCCAAAAATAAACGTAATTAAGACTTATTCACGACCTTCAGTGTCTAAGGTTCGCCTGGTTGTTAAGATTCGGTGTCTAAGTGACGAGTTTGGCCTCTTGGCAATGCCTGCTCTAATCTGGCCGAATCGGTCTGAATAATTCTTAATTTACGGAATTTTTAGTGCGTCTTAAAATAGGAACAATGTCTAGCTCATTTTTTTTAAGGAACCTTAGGTCTAGAATTTTTCTTTTGCTTTTTCACCCTTTATTTTGAGTGTTTATTTTATGTGCTTATAATGCTTATACTCAAGGGTTTACAAATTGTTATGAATTTGGGCAAGATAATTCTATGTGTCAACAAACCCTTAGGACTGACCATTTTGCACCTAGCTACAATCCCGGTTGGGGGAATCACACAAATTTCTCATGGGATTATGATCAAAACTACCAAGATCCTCAACCTTCTTTTCAAATGCCAAATCATAACTCTTATCATACTCAAAATGTTGATCTTTATATAAACCCGATTCAAGCATCTTTAAGCGGCAACTTTAGTGATTCGGATAAGGGTGTAGTTTTGTTAGAAAGGAGTATTGAGGCATTATTAGAAGCACAAACTCATTTAACCCATGCTCAACCCTCCTTTGAAAACCTCAATCCTAGCTCTTTTGTTGTCCAAAATCATAGTCCTTATCTGAACCTGATTCGGGAACCTTTGAACCTTCCTGAATTTTCAGATGAGAGATTTAATTCTTTAGAAAAGAGCACGGAGGATTTGATAGAATCCCAACAAACCTTCATGAAAACCGTAACCCAAGATAGGCAGATTTTAAATTCTAATGCTCAAGCCTTATATAAGTTAGAGGTTCAAATGAGTCAGTTAGTCAACACCATTTATGAGAGAGATAATTTGATATCTGAACCTAATCCATCCCTCTTGAATCATGGTCTAGACCAAACTGAGCCAGTCAATAAGAGTGTCACATGGTCGAGTTTGGAGGATAGTGAAATTGAGACTTTTCTTAATGAGGATTTTGAACTTAATCATGAGACTAATCGAGAAATTCATGAGTTGGTTAAGGATTTTTCTTCAGAAGAGATGTTAAATGAATTGAATGCCATTTGTTCTGAGCATGAAACCATAATTGAGGATAGTTCTTTTGATCATAAATTCATTGTTAAGGATTCCATAGATGAGCCACCAAAACCCGATTTGAAGCCGCTTAATTCCACTCTTGATCAGACGGTCTTAGGTGATAATGAAACTCATCATGCTTTTATTTCTAGTGACATTGTTCATAACCCAGAAATTCAAGCAATTAATTTGCTTCAATAAAATAAAGAAGCATCTAATTGGTCTATGAATGATGTTAGCGGTATGAGTTTTATATTAGTGGCGGATCATGTTTCTCAAGAAGGGGGAAAAGATGGAAGAATCTCCTTAATCTTTGATGTGATAAGCCAAGTAGTTCAAATGGCTCCAGTGAAAGTGAGGAGTGAAGAAAAGCCACCACCAAAGCCTCCACCTTATGTCAAGGGAGTTCGATGTTTTCATGGTGTCGAATTTTATCGTTGTTTTATCACAAAGTTTTCCAAAATTGCACAAGCACTTAATCAGTTGTTGCTTATTAATGTCATATCTTATTTTACTGATGCTTGTTTGGAGACTTTTTGCAGGATAAAAATCACTTCTATAAAAACTCTTAATACCGGTGGTGAGCTTATACTCCGCCTTTACCGGAATGAATTAGAGGAGGCTGAGCTGATGGCATTAAAAATAGCGCTTGTTGGAGGCAACCCAACGGTTTGAGCAATGTGTTAGGGGAGTTTTTCTACCTTTTCTTATTTTTATTTTTCTGAAATTTTTAGGATTCTTTGTTTTTGCAGAATAAAAACTAGGAAACATACTCTTGATACTTTTCGTGATGGCATGTTTATAATCGAGAAAGTGGATACTCCGCCTTCACTAAATTGATTTAGAAGAGGGCCATGCAAATATTTTTGTTGAAAAAGAAGGAGCATTGTGTGGCTCGAGGAGGACTTTGGAGGCAAAAGAGAGTAGGGTTGGAGCTAAAAGAAGAAAAGAAAGCGAATAGCTTGTACATAGCTTGTACTATATCACACCTAACCCGCTAATCTTTGAAACCTTATAAATAATGAGCTTTTGTCTGTGTTAAATATCATCATTTCAGATATCCAGAGCATATATATACACACAATTGCTGAAAACTTCAACCTCCCAGATCTCACAATCTAGCTGTCTTGAAAATGGCAATGCAGGGAAGCTTCTTGATTGCTAGAGTTAATCCTACTTCCATTCAGGAAATCAACATCATCCGGGATGAGCAGTTTCGAGCTTGGGCACAATTTCAGAATGAACATTCAGTAATTCGTTATGCTCTAGTTACACCAGTGCCGCTTAACCATGATGCCTTGCGTGAATTATATTGCAGTGCGGTTAACACTTCTGGAGAGGACGGGTGTGCAATCACCTATCAACTGTTTGGTAGGTCGATTAGGGTCACTGAACGAGATGTTAATCGGATTCTTCATTTTCCTATGGAAAATCTCATTTCTGATCCTACACCTGACCAGATTAAAAGGTTCTTTCATCTTATAAGGTACCAAGATGGTAATTTCAATACTGGTAATCTCTCTAGATCATATCTAACCCAGTATTGGAATTTCTTCTTCCACATTCTTAACCATGTTTTTTCCTCAGAAAGAACAAATCTAGATCGTATATCTGAATTTATTCAACAAATAGGATATGCGGTTGCCAATAATTTGAGGATTAATTTTGGTAAGATAGTGCTTGGTCAAATCATTTTGAAGATGAAGCAACTAAGAACAAGGGATGTCCGAACTCAAAGGGTCAAATGTCTATATCCAATATTTCTGCAGCTAATATTAAATAATTTTTTGAGTGATGCAGACAGGATACGCTTGGACAATGGTAGAGATGTGGAATGCTCTTCCCTGAAGGCGAATGTAATTAATTACATAAGCAATAAGAGCTATATGGATGTGCCTACAGTCCTAACTGAATATCTAAAGACTGTCCCACTTCCGTTGTTACCAAGACCAGTAAGAGCAGCACCACATAAGGAGTTTGCTACATCAGCCGCTCTACCTCATCCTAAACGAATTAAACCTAGCGAACCCGAGACATTCAAGGGAAACTTGGGTCTTGTGCCGTTTAATCCATTCAAGTTTAACCTCCCAGAGAGAAAATCCCTGGATCTTTTTCCAGATTTACCACTTTTTAACAGTGGTCGGCAACTTGCTTCACGAGAGGATGGAAGCTCACGAACTTTCATTGCACCATCCGACAAAGGGCCTAGGATGATTTCATTTGCAGATACGCATCTCGGTGGAAGTTTTGGACAAGAGTTGAGAGAAGTACGAGCAGGACATGAGAGTGGGCAACATACTCAACCACATGCACCTGTAACCAGAACGGAATACAACAGACTCCTTGCACGGGTCCAAACACTGGAGAACGAGTTGCCACATATCCGTGAGTCCAAACACTGGAGAACGAGTTACCACATATCCGTGAGTCCATTGCAGAAATCAAAAATTTGCAACGTATTCAAAATGATGCATTCCAGGATAACCCAACTGAGGGGGAGAAGGTGGATGAGCAAGAAGCTAATAGGCGTAATAAAGGCAAGGAAAAGGTTGTGAACACGGATTTAAATTTATTTTGGGGAAGGAAAAGCTAAAGGGAGTATTCGTGCTATGTGGAAAGAATTAAGCAAGGAAAACTTGAAGATATGTTCAGTCTAGAGGAACAATTGTCTTGCTTATTTTCAGGGGAGTTTTCGTTCACTTTTGTTCATACCTCATTTTTATTTGCATACATTGAGGACAATGCATGATTTAGGTATGGGGGAGGGTTTAGTGTAAATACATAAAAATTGAAAAATCCAAAAAAATTGAAAAATTTTAAAATTCAAAAATAGAGATATTTTAAGCTTAGTTGTCCTTCCCACTCTTTAACTATAGAACTAGTTGGTGTTAACTGTTTTTCAAAAATTATATGTATAATGCCTTTAGATAATTTGAACGTAGTCAGGTAAGGTTTTACTCATGAAACTTGTGTCGAACAAATTTTTCGCTTAAAAGTCCAAGATGACACATTTGCACAAGACTTTTGATGGAAAAATTGTATAGGGATGTTATTCGATACCTGAGAGAGAACCCACATGTTAAAACAATGTCGAATCAAACCTTTGCGAATAAATTGTTCTTATAGTGTCTAAAAAAAAGAGTCAATAAATATTTGTAGTCATAGAGTGCTAGTGTAATTTTATAATAATAAATTCTTAGTAGGGAAATCAGCTAGGTTGGGCTCATTGATAACCCGAGTAAGTAAGTCTGAGGGGACTTTGTGCCTAGCAACCTAAGGTCCTTTGTGATCTGGGATTGTTGACCTAAAACTCGATAAATGGGTATTGATGCAAAAGTCTTTTGGGACCTCAACCATTGCACGGTCGGTCTAACTACTAAGAACGTGAAGTTTGGCTAGATACTTGTTTTGATAGAGATTGGGTCAGTTCAATATTGGTTGAAAAAGAGAAAATGTTCGTATGCACTTTATCCATCATAGGCCTTAAATTCACTACACACCTTGGGTTTTTTTGTAAAATTTTGAGTCTATTCAAGTGGATTGTGGGAACCTATAACTTGGCTACTATTAGAATAATCTTTAAGGCATGTATTTTCCTACAAAATTATTTTGTTGACACCAATGAAAGCTAGGTTGAAAGAGGAAAGTTGGATACTTGCTGATTTATCTCAAAGATTTTATGGGTATATCTTCTGTAAACCCTTAGGAGACAACACTCCTCCTGTAGAGATCGTCTACAGGTTTAACGGGTTGGTAAACCTAAAATTACCCGTGATTCCTACGACAGTGAGTATAGATTTTTATTCTGCATTTTTCTTTTTTGTTTTACTCGAAGACGAGCAAAAGATAGGTATGGGGGCATTTGATTAGTGCATAATTTTGCATATTTTTATTACCTATTTATTGCTTGAATTCGTATTTTAATAGATTATTTTGTTGCATTTCAGGAAATCCGTGAAAAATAAAGAAAATGGCAAAATAAAGAAATAATTAAAGTGCAAAAAAAAGGAGAAAAGATGAAGAAAAAGTGCTAAAATAAAAGAAGAAGGAAATAAGAATTAGGAGCTTGAAGCAAATTGGAGTATTTCAAACACACCCCAAAACATTTGACTTTAAATTTCAAAAGCAGGTGGGGGAATCTTGAAAAACAGAGAACTGCAGCATGACTTGATCTCCTTTTCATATGTAAATAACTTGTACTTTCATATGTAAACTAGTTAACTAATAAAGCCTATAAATAGAACCTCTTAATCGGAGAACCAGGATGAGGAGATAGAACCCTTAGTTAGATAATTAGTAGTTATAATTTTTTTGGTTCTTGTAAGCATTTTATTTCAGTACGTATTTAATTCGAAGCATAAGTTTTTGTTAGATTTAATATTGTTTATACATGTGTATATGAGTGATTGAGTATATAAGTAATTGAGAGGAAAATATGTATATTCTTTTGGGGTTCCGGTGATGTATTGAACACGTATTTTTCATTACTTTTTCATTGTCATCTAAGACACAATATGTGGGCTACTTAAAAAATACCTCCACCCCAAAAGAAACTGCCCCTTTATTCACTTTTAATGCACTTTAATACATATTACTATATATGTATTTATAACTCCCAATTTCAATAATGTTATTAATATTTTTATTATCATGTAATATTTTATTTGAAATATTTAGTCAAATATAACATCTCCCACTTGACGCATTTTTCAAATACCCTTCGTGTCAAAAATATAACATCTCCAATTGACTTCTTTTATCAAATATTCTTAGTGACTCCTACCTTTTATAGAGTCTATAATTCAAATATGAATTTTCTCTATTCACTAGAGTTACATTCCATATTTAATGACTCAAATATATCCGAGTCCAATCAATACACCAAACTTGTATGTTTGACAAATGTTTCACAGAAATCCTTATGTTAAAAGTCAATTTGCTAATTGAATGTTGTCACTTTCACTTCTTACAACACATTCATGCGTCTTACATTCCCAATTTCGAATCCACCATAAATCAATAGGTTTTCCGAAGTTGAATTCTCATTGTCTTATCACCTTCGAAATCTACACCAGAATAATCAATAAATTCAGGCACGTCTGCCTCATAACCAATTAGTGGTGCTATGTACACTTCAAGTACTTCATTATCCCATTCACAACCTCTCACTAGGCTTGATTAGGATTTCTTTTGTATCCATTCACTAGACCAATTAAATACGCCAAGTCAAGTCAATCGATTACACAACATCGAACTTCCGACTACTTGCGCATAACATCAAGTTCCTTTTCAGCATTAACCGTTTTCCCATTACCAATGGGTTGGCGCCGGACTGCAATTTTGCATCCTAAAACGATTAAGCATTTCACTTTTTTAGTTCACACTGAACATTCAAAATATTTAATTCCCTGGACTTAATTTCACTTATATTCTCAACTTTCCCACTAAGTTCCAACTTAGTTTTGTTGAGCATTCCTTTATTAATCACTGACAACAATATATCATTAACATATATTGATAATATTGTCAACAAATTCCCACTTTTCAAAATACAGGCACTATTGTCTAATTCATTCTCGGCAAAATTTTCTCAATTTCTGCGTAAAACCTTTCACAATTGGACATACTTATATTTTAAAACCAGACACATTTTTTCTTATCTTTCCCTTTCAAAAATCCATATACAACCTATGAACTTTCTATATTGGGGTCGATCACACAACTCCCACAATTAATTCTTTCATATCGACTCAAAATTATCTTTCCACTCTCTATTCTAAGAGCCACTAAAATCTCTTCGATTACAGTGTTGTCATTTTCAACAACGATTTCCAATTACCACGTATACCAACTCAACCACACCTTGCTAGGCGTTATTTTTCAAAATACCTTTTAAAGTTCTTTAAACCCTTATTCCAATAAAACCAATAAATTCTTGTTTATTTAATTCTGGACACTTGTCCTAATTTTTCTATAAAAAATTGAATTATTTCAAAAATAATCATTCATTTTTGTTCATCATAAATTTCATTTTTATATGCTCTTTATTCTGAGCATCATAAAAATATTTCTTATAAAATATCCTTTTTAAACTGATATTTTCAGATTGTCTCCAAACAATCTTTATTCCCATTTTGGCTCTGCTTAATAAAATATGAAACACAATTATTTCCATACATTTTCTTTTCCGTTCCCCTTTCTAAGAACCATAAAAATTTCTCCAACACAATATCGTTTATTTTAACGATAAATTTTAAATTGTACAAAAACAATTTAGTTCTTATTTACCGGCTCCATTCAATGTAATTTGAGACATTCAATTTCTCAAAGCAATTCAGTCTCCAATGTTAGACATTCAATTCAGTTTCCACCAACCATCTATGTCCTTGATCATATTACTAATATTACATTCGATTACACCAATAAAATGATATTTTACTTGCTCTCTATTTCGAGCATCACTAGGATTTTTCTCTAATACAACATCGTCTCTTTCAACGAAATATTCCAATTCACGTAAAACCAATTTATTTTCCATCCCAGAATATCAACAAAAACAATAGATAAATAAGATAATAATATACAAATTGCCAAAACAAAAACAGGCAGATTCAAGTAATCGAACAAAATCCGAAATGAACACGAAGAGGAAAAATAATACAAGTCAATCAATTAACCCAATGCAAGAAACAATTGTACAGATAACTCGCAAAAACACAATTCTCAAATATTATAATAGGTCTAATAAAACAACACCACACAATAAAATTATGATGTCTAGAACAACTAGTAAATTAAACAATATATTCAATCTAGTTAACCCAAAAACAGTATACGGACGCAAAAATAAAAAACTAAAATAAATGTGTCAACTATTAACAATTATAATAAACAAAAACAAATATTTTAAACTAATAATAATGAAATTTAGGATACCCAAACAAAAACTAAACTAGGCACATCTGCATGCATTCATGTGACAAGTAAAAAATAAAATTAGAAAAATATTTAAAACTCAGACTACAAGCAGAGAGATTTAAAAAAATATAGGTAGGACAACCTAATACACAATAATAGAAGAACTCAATAAAAGAAATACTAAAAAATTACGGACAACAGAAGATGGGAGTAGGCAAAAACAAACTAGCATGTGTGCAAGATTAAATCCGGTACACATGGATCAACAAGGTTAGTCAAAATAAACAAATAGATCATGCTACTTAAACCATTTAACAAACACTAAATAAAATATACATATATAAAAAAAGGATATCTGGAGATCGGAGAGACGAACGGAGCCCACAAAATAAAGAGAAACTTTGAACATACTTCATATTACTGCCTGACAAACAAATGTGATGGAGCAGCTGGACAAGGCAGACCCAGACCGAACAGAAAAGAAGCATTCCGCGCTCTGATACCGATAATGTTGGATTTAATATTGTTTATACATGTGTATATGAGTGATTGAGTATATAAGTAATTGAGAGGAAAATATGTACTCATTCCGGTCCTTTATATAAGGCATTTGACTTTTTTGCATGTAACTTTAGGTGCTTTGATTATATGTTACAGTAAAATTTATTATTTTTCAATTTTTCTTTTTTTGAATAAAAATATAATATTTTAATTTTTATTTAGAAAAAGAAATTTTAAAAAACAATAATTTTAGCTATGTAGTCAAAGCACCTAAAATTACGTGCAGAAAAGTCAAATGCCTTATATAATGGACCGGAGGTAGTATATTCTTTTGGGGTTCCGGTGATGTATTGAACACGTATTTTTCATTACTTTTTCATTGTCATCTAAGACACAATATGTGGGCTACTTAAAACATACCTCCACCCCAAAAGAAACTGCCCCTTTATTCACTTTTAATGCACTTTAATACATATTACTGTATATGTATTTGGAACTCCCAATTTCAATAATATTATTAATATTTTTATTATCATGTAATATTTTATTTGAAATATTTAGTCAAATATAACAGTTTTTAGCTCCACTGTTTCTTTGTTTTGTTTTTATTTTCCCTTGTTCATTCTTGTTTCCTCTCGTTTTATTCCTCTGAAACAAAACCCAACTGCGCTCCATTTGTTGTCCATCAAAACCTCCGACCCCTCTTCATTCTTCTTCGATTAAACCCACCAACACTCTCTACTTCTTCAACACTTACCCTTCTCCATTCGATTTCCTCCTCTTTCTCCCTTTTCTGCAAACAACACGAACCCACCTCCCCTTATTCTTTATTTTGGATTAAACCACAAACATCACCCATCTCCTCTTCGAACAAACCCAGATTCCTCCTCCTTCGATACCACAACAGCCCTCCCTTACTTGTCCGCTTGTTTTTGCTTAGTTTTAATTTGCGAGTTGATTCAGTTTTAGATGATTGTTCTTGTTTCGTTTTGGTGTTGGTCTCTAATTGGGTTGTGTAAAAGATGAAGTCGAGTGCGCTGCGTTTCAATTCCTGCGAGTCTGGTTTCTTGAGCTTGGCGTTTGGTTGCGTATTTGCGAGTTCTGAGTTTTTGATTAGTTAGTTTGTTTTTGCTGAATTCGGTTGGGATTAGTTCTAGTTGGTTTTGGTTGAGATGAGTTACGTTTCATTTTGTTATGTAATTGCTGAGATTGTTCAGCTGCGTTTCTACGAGTTTCTACAAGTCTATCCGCGTTTTGTTTGGATTTCGCGTTGACTGAGTTCTCTGAATTGCCGAGTGACAAACAGTAGAGCTTATTGAATACAGAACAGAGAAAAGAGTCTATCATTGAGAAGGAATAATGGTAAAATGACACACACACAGTTTGTTACAGATCTGTTTGCTAAAATATATGCTAACACATTCTCTACATAACAGAATATGACAGACTGGCACACCACTAACAGACTATCACTATTACTGATTAGTCATCATTGACTTATTTGACTTTGCTGACTGTATATTGACTAGAGTAGATGTAACAGCCCCTCAAGTTGGATGGCTGAAACATATCATGGACATTCAACTTGGAGCTAAGAAATGAAAGAGCAGAAGCACCAAGGGCTTTGGTGAGCATGTCAGCTGGTTGTAGAGCAGAAGCAATGTGCACTGGATTAAGTAAGCCTTTGTCAATGTTTTCTCGGACAAGATGGCAATCAATCTCAATGTGTTTTGTACGTTCATGATACACTGGATTAAGAGCAATATAGATAGCTGATTGAGAGTCACAATGAAAGGGTATTGGTAAAGGAGGAGCAACCTGAAAGTCCTTGAGAATAGCAATCAACCAAATAACCTCACAGCATGTGTCAGCCATGGAACGATACTCGGCCTCGGCAGAAGACCTAGAAACAGTGTGCTGCTTTTTGCATTTCCAAGAGACTAGAGTGGATCCCAATAAAACACAGTAGCCAGTTAATGAATGTCTGGTTATAGGATCTCCTCCCCAGTCTGAGTCACAATATGCTGACAGAGTGAGAGGACTAGATGCAGAGATAAATAAGCCTTGACCAGGAGATTGTTTTATATATCGAAGAACTTTGAAGACAGCATGCATATGATCAACTCTAGGAGAATTCATAAACTGGGAAAGAACATGCACAGTGTATGACAAATCAGGTCTGGTAATTGTAAGATATATGAGTCTGCCAACTACCTTTCTATAGGTAGAAGCATCAGAAATGGATAGAAGGTCAGACTGGTTATCCAATAAGGTGTGATTTTGCTCTATAGGGAGAAGAGATGGTTTGGCAGCAGTGAAACCAGTGTCTCTTAGTAAATCCAAAGCATATTTATGTTGATTTAAGTAGAAGCCTCAGTAGATCTTACCACCTCAATGCCTAGAAAGTATTTGAGGGGTCCCAAATCCTTGATCTTGAAGTAAGACTGTAAATGCTTCTTCACATCAGATATTAGGGGTTCTGAAGAACCTGTGATTAGTATGTCATCAACATACACTAAGACAGCAACAAAAGCTCCATTTTTCTTCAAAGTAAATAAGCTGTTATCACTGTGAGACTGTTGAAAATTATAATTCTTTAAAGCAGAAGAGAATTTGACAAACCAACTTCGAGGAGCTTGTTTGAGCCCATAAATGGTCTTGACCAGTTTACACACATAATCAGAGTAATTGGAAGGACAATTGGTTGATAAATAACTGTATCCAGGAGGTAAACACATATAAACAGTCTCTGACAGATCACCATGTAGGAAAGCATTTGTAACATCTAAATGAGAAACACACCAGTGGTTTGAAGCAGCAACTGAGAGTAAAACTCTCACTGTTACCATCTTGGCAACAGGAGCATATGTCTCAAAGTAATCAACCCCTTCTGTCTGAGTGAAGCCCTTAGCAACCAAACGTGCTTTGTAGCGTTCAACAGAACCATCAGGGTTATATTTGACTTTAAAAAGCCATTTACAGTCTACAACATGCTGATTTTCAGGTTTTAAAACCAAATCCCAAGTGTGATTTGACTCAAGGGCATTAATTTCAGTTTTCATGGCAGCAAACCAGTGAGGATTAGGAGCAGCTTGTTGGAAAGAGTATGGAGTGGGAATTTTTGTGATGGCAACAGCATAAGCTTGATATTTTGGAGTAAAATGAGCATAAGACAGATGTTTTTCAATAGGATAAATAGGAGGTGTAGAAAACTTACCAGAAGAAGGAGTAGAGTTGTAAGATGAAACTGCATTGCTGACTGGAAGGCCTGTATAATCTTTGAATCTAGCTGGTACTTGTTTGGTTCTTTGAGGTCTAGAGATAGGTGCAGTAACAGGAGGAACAGAATCAGGACTTGAAGTATGATCAGATGAAGAAGTGATGTCAGTAGCAGTGAGAGTATCATTGCTAACTGAGTCATCAACAGAATGAAAGTTAGGAAATAGAGCAGGATCATCTAAATTGACATTGTTCTGTTTCAAATTTTGATAAGGGTACACTTGTTCAACAAATTGCACATCTCTAGAAAAGAAGCATTTTTTAGAAGTCAAATTGAGGACTTTATATCCTTTCTTTCCAAAAGGGTATCCAAGAAATACACCTTTAAGAGCCCTAGACTCAAGTTTATCAGATGGATTAAGGTTTGTAGCATAGCATAGGCAACCAAAATTTTTCAAATGAGAGTAATCTGGTTTTGAGTTGAATAATATCTCAAAAGGTGTTTTAAACTCAAGAGCTTGAACAGGAAGTAAGTTTATAAGATGTGCAGCTGTAAGAATAAAATCCCCCCAGAAAGAGTTAGGTAAATAAGACTGAAATTTTAAAGCTCTGGCTATATTTAGCAAGTGCTGGTGTTTTCTTTCTGCATGTCCATTTTGTTGAGGAGTTGCAGGACAAGAAGTTTGGTGTATTATACCCAAACACTTTAAATGAGTTTGAAGGTCACTGTTTGTAAATTCAATGCCATTATCAGATTGTAAGATTTTCACAGATTTCTTGAATTGAGTTGTCACATAACTCAGAAAATTCTTAATAATATTTGCTACTTGAGACTTATGAGTAAAAAGAAATACCCAAGTTCCCTTAGAGAAATCATCAACTATGGTTAAAAAATAACTGTAGTTGTTGTGAGTGAATTGTTTGTAAGGTCCCCAAACATCAAGATGTATTATATCAAATATATCAGTACTTTTCTTTTTACTGACAGGAAACACAGCTCTATGTTGCTTTGAAAAATGACAAACATCACAAGCATGAAAAGATTAGGAATGGGAATTAACCACAGGAATTTTATTAAGAATGGCAGTAGATGGATGACCCATTCTACTGTGCCATAACAGTACACTGTTTTCATTAACTGAATTACAAGTAACTATTGACTTAGAACAGTCAGCTTTTGAAAGCATACTAGCATGAATAGTAGGTTTGAGCATACAAGTAGATTTTGAAGCTAGATGAGATACATGAAGCTTATACAGACCATCCTGCAGTTTACCAATCTCTCTCTCCTTCTTCAAAGTAAGGTCCTGGAGAAAACATTGATTGGGAGAGAAAACAACATTTGAACAAAGATCAGATAACAATTTGGATATAGAAATCAAGTTGCAATTAAATTGTGGAACACAAAGAACTTCATGAAGTACAAGATCCTTGTTTAAGTGAATAGATCCAATATGAGTAATAGGGACAGTTTTACCATCTGGAAGATATAACTCAGCATTCAAAGGTTTTGTGTCATATAAGAGATGTTTATAACAGGTGATATGATTAGTTGCACCTGAGTCTAAAATCCATGTGTAACCATCTGATTTATCATTTGTTAGCACAGAATTGATAGTAACAATAGAGCATGAGTAAGAACTGTTACCAGACATGTGAGAACTTGTAGAGGGCATGTTTTGTCTAAGAGTATCTTGAATCATCTTAGATAATTGCAGACATTGAGCATCAGTAAAAGCACCAGATTCTTTGACAGCAATAGAATCAACCTTGGAGTCACTTTGGCCAGCATGAGAACAATTAGCAGTGGTTGAAACATTAGCTGCAGACTTGATATTACCATTACCAGATGATCCAGTATTTGAGAATCGTTTAGGCTTAGGTTTTGGTTTACCATGTAACCTGTGCCAATCTGGATAACCATGTAAGCAGAAGCATTTTTCTTTTGTATGTCCTGTATTCTGACAGTAATCACAATAGATACTGATATCACTTGACTTTCTCTGAGAACCAGTGGGTGAGGCATTGTTTTTGAATTTTGCAAGACTATTGTATTTGACATTCATTGCCATACTTTCAGTCAAAGGAGATTGTGAAGTTCTGGCAAACTCTCTCTGAGATTCTTCTTGCAAGAGTAATGAAAAGGCCTGACTGATAGTAGGAACAGGTTGCATCAGCAGTAATTGACCTCTAATTGATGTATACTGATCACTCAATCCCATGAGAAACTGACTGAGTTTGATCATATCCTCATATTTGTCAAGTTTCTGAGCATTTTGACAAGTACAGGTACTAGTAGAGCAGGTACACTTAGGTATAGGATTGAGATTATCAATTTCAGCAATCAGAGTTCTAAACTTAGTGAAATAAGCAGTGATAGTCATGTTGCCTTGATTCATAGATGCTATTTCTTTCCTTAGTTGAAACACACGAGGCATATTTGACTGAGAGAATCTAACAGCTAGATCATCCCATACTTCTTTAGCAGTAGCAAAGTAAGCAACACTATTTCTAATCTCAACAGTCATGGAATTTAGTAACCAGGATAACACCATATTATTACATCTAGACCAGAGAGCAAACTGATTAGATGTAGATGCAGGCTTAGGCAAAGTTCCATCTATCATGCCTAATTTCATTTTAGCAGACAAAGCAATAGAGATAGATCTACTCCACTGATAATAGTTCTGATCTGTGAGTTGTAGAGTAACGAGCGGAATACCTGGATTATCAGAGTTCTGTAGGTAGTATGGATGATTTGCATCGATGACAGATGTAGAACCCGTACCACCAGTAGTAGCAGCAGCGTAAGTTATCATAATAGACTATATGAGTTCTCAAACCGATCACAAATTTGAGAAGACAGGTGTGTATAAGTGTGTATAGATAAATAGATGAGAGAGATCTAGAATAAAAGAGAAGAGTAGGAGAGAGATAGATAAGATGACACTTTTGCAGAAAATAGCTAAGTAACAGTACGAAAATGATGTAGATGAACGATTACTGGCTCTGATACCATGACAAACAGTAGAGCTTATTGAATACAGAACAGAGAAAAGAGTCTATCATTGAGAATGAATAATGGTAAAATGACACACACACAGTTTGTTACAGATCTGTTTGCTAAAATATATGCTAACACATTCTCTACATAACAGAATATGACAGACTGGCACACCACTAACAGACTATCACTATTACTGATTAGTCATCATTGACTTATTTGACTTTGCTGACTGTATATTGACTAGAGTAGATGTAACACCGAGTTTTTTTAGTCTTTCGTTGGGTTGTTGGCTTAAATTCATTGCTACTGTCGGATGTTGTCTAAGTTGTAGTCTAGTTCGTGGCGAGTGATTTTCTTGCGTTTAGTTTGTTAGCAAGTTGAATTGGATCATGTTATCTGAGTTCGCGTGCTTGTGTTCTGCGTGTTCTAAGTTCTTGTTTCGTTAATATTTGTTTACCTATTTGGGTTCGTTAAGGTTTCGAGATGTGGTCGAGTTGTAAGCCAATGTTATCTGCATTTGTTTTCGAATTACTGAGTCGTGTTTATTCGTTTTAGTGTTCACTCTCTGAGCCGTGGTTGGCGTTCTTGTTCCAATTTTGTGCTGAGTTCACGAGTCGATAGTCCGGTGTGTTGTTGCTCGAGTCTTGTAAATTGCTGTTATGGTAGTCTGTATTTCACTGTTTTTGTGTTGCAGTTGGTTGCCGAGTTGATGCTATGTAATTCGTTGTCATTGTCAAATGTCAAGTTGAATTTTCGATTTCCTGCGTTTCGTTTTTCTTTTCGTATCTGAGTTGCTTTGTTTCTACTGTGTACGAGATCAGTCATGTTTTTATTTACTGAGTTTAATATGCTGTTTTGCCATTGATTTGTTTTCGAATTTTGAGGAAAGTTTGTGTTAATCAAAATTTTGAATCAGTCTTGTTTTGGGTATAATTGGCTAGTTTTACAAAGTCCTCATTTTGATTTTTACTAAAAATTTCATGTAAAGAAAAATTAGTTTTCTACTTTTAATAAATGTTTTTTTTAGATTAATTTAGTTAATTTTAGAATAATTTTAGAAAATAGTTTTACGAATTAAATGGTAATAATCCGAATTTTAAAAAAAAATCCGATTGTTCTAGTTCGAATAAATTAAAATTAAGGATCACGAAATAAATTAGTCTCTGTGGATCGAATCTTAAATATTAAAACGATGATCGTGCGCTTTCGATTTTAATTGTAACATTTTCGGCACATCAATAAGTAAGTGAAGTGAAATCTGAGCTATTTATGTTCATATTTAAATATATTTCAACTTCATTTATTTATTTCTATAGGGTTATACAATTTGCTAGAAATTGTCCGGTGACTTGGTCTGTAGGGTCAACTTATAGTGTGACATGTAGTGAGGGAGGCCATGAGCTTGTAGTGGATTTGGCCAAAAGAATTTGCACATGCAGAAAATGAGACCTAACAGGCATTCCTTGCTATCATGCATGTGCATGTATAGCATTCAAGAATGATCCTTGGGATGAACACATCAGTGATTGGTACAAGAAGGATATGTACCTAAAGGTAATTTTAGTAATCTTTGTAATTTCTATAACTTGCTTGAAACTAATTTTAGTAATCTTTGCTTTGATTCTTAAGTTGATGTGGCATGAGAGGACTTGTGTGTGTGGTGTTGTGTTAGCATTGATCTTTTGCATGGTTGGATGAATTTTGTGGGTACATTCACTATAAACCCTCACGAGACAACACTCGTCCTACTAGGGCTGCCTAGGGGTTTAACGGCTTGTTGCATATGCTCAATGCAATCGTGTCATCTACGAAAGTGATGTTTGTTAGGACTTAGTTTTTATTTCACTTATTTGCCCGAGGACGTGCAAATGCTAAGTGTGGGGATGTTTGATAGAGTATATTTTTATATATATTTTAGATGATTTTATTCTCATATTTATTGTGTTTTGCATTGATTTGGATTTTTATTTAATAGATTTTATTGTTTTATTGTAGGAAATAAAGAATTCATAACTTGGAAGGATTTGGAGCAAAAAGAGCTATTTTGGAGATAAAATAGGAGAAAATTCGTAATATTGGGCTACACGGGCTGTTCTACACTGTTTTGGCCATATCTTGAGTTCCAGAAGTCTGTTTGAGGCCCGTAAGCTGTCCACGCGAAGCTTGTGGAATTTTCTTTAATTCAGAGGTGGTCCAATAAGCAAAATCGAACTGGAAGAGCCCAGAAACAGAGGAGTAAATAAAGTGACGAATTTTAATTAAGGAATCCTATTCAGTTATGGAATCCTACTTGTAATTGATTTAGAGTATTAAAATACTTTTATTGGGCAAGACTTTTAGAGCCTATATAAACACATCTAGGGTATTATTTTAGAGGGAGATACATACGTGCTCCTACTCTTAGGAGCTAGGGTTTTGGAGAGGAGACCATGAATTTCATTCTTGTGACAGGATTCATGATTGCAGGTTTTCTTATCTGAATTTCTTCTCAATTCTTATTAGTTTAATTATGTTTTCTTGTTTTACTAGTTGTTTTACTTGTTTAATTATTAGTGAGTAGTTATTTCTAGGGCTTAAAGGGAAGCCATGTTTGCACTAATATTGGCATGATTTTCATAGTGGTTTGATTGGTTATGGTTAATTCTGATTGATATGTTTTAATCATTAATTTGTGTAATTGGCCAATATCATGGATTAATTATATGCAAATAGGGGTATGGATCGAGAGATTTACTTACTAGAGGCACACATACGATTAGCAGAATTGAATTTGAGTGCGAAAGCATCATTGGATTTCTGAGAGCGTTAATGCTTGAAAGAGATTAACTTGACTCTAATTACCTGATTGATTGAATTACTAAAAGTGGTTAATTGTGTTGAATGTTTCGAGAGTGTTAATGCTTGAGAGAGATTAACATACTCTAGTTATAGGATCACATTGATTGCTTTAGCTTAAGAGCCAATTGTGTAAGCATGGTGGACCTGATTGCCCTAGGTTTTAAATAATTTGTTTATCATCTGTTTAATTAGTGTTAATTTAGTTAGTTTAATTAGTTAATTAATAATTCTTCAATAATCGTTTGACCCTTGAAACAATTAGCGATAACTGAAAAGGAATTAGTAGAACCTGTCTCCTTGTGGATTCGACCCGCTTGCCATCTGTACTAGCAATAGACACCGTGCGCTTGCGGTTAGACATAATTTAACATATCAAGTTTTTGGCGCCGCTGCCGGGGAGACAGCGAGTTTCTATTGAATTTAATTTAGTTGTTTAGATTGTTTCCATTGTCTCATTGGAACCTTTGTTCCAATTGAGGCAGATTTTACTACGTTTTCTTGGCTTTGTTGAGTGTCTACAGGTTTGCAATGGGTGAAGTTGATACTTTTGCACTACTCTCTTCCATGTTGGAGGCACGCACTCAAGAAATTGCCTCATTCAACCCTACAGAGCCCACTATGCGTCCAATGAGTATTAATGAGATGTCACAAGTGGCCCCTAAAACTTACAATTTCTGTCCAATTTGTGGTGTCCAGGGTCATTATGGTTTGGAATGCTATTACAATGTCTACAATTCTCAGAGTGCTCAGTTGGGACAAATGAATTCTTTTGAAGAAGGATATGGGTACAATCAGTATTCAAACACTTTTGATCAAGAATGCGTGAATCAACCAGATTTCTACTACCAGGACAATGGTGCTCAAAATTTTTCATATCATAATCAGCAACAGTTTGAGCAACAATATTATCAGTCATATGAGCAGCCGCCACAGCAAGAATATCAATATCCTCCTCTACAAGAAGATCTACATGTTTCTCAATCCAGTGTAGATGTGCAAGCTGATCAGACAAATGAGATGTGGGATATCTTGAATAAATTGCTAAAGAGTTCTGAAGAACAAGCTGAGAAGATCAAAGGATTAGAAACTCAAAGTTTGGCGATTGAATCTCAAATTGCAAAGTTGGCTAACTCTTCTACTAAAGGACATCTCGACTATTTACCATCATCATCTATCCGATCCGAAGAGGACCTGATTGCTATCAATCTCACAAGCGATCAGGAATATGATAGTTTCTCCATGTATGTTGATGATGAAGCCATTGATAAAGAGAAGGAGTATGCCACCGATGACGAGATCAATGATGTTGCTGTTACCAAGGACGATGTGACTGATGATGAGGCTACAAAGGAAAGCAATACAGAGATGGTTGTTGTTTCTCTTCCACAACCTGTGCCTCAGCTACCATGTATTGATAAATTTGCTCTCGATCTAGCCTCTACTAACAAGGCTTCTTTGCTCAAGACTACTTATTTCAAGGTTGATGTGATAACAAATATTGTCCAAGATGATATTTCTCAAATTCTGGTTGAGGATCCATACAAAGTGGCTCATACGTTTCAAGCTCGAGAAGAGGGAGAAGATGGAAGTGTCGGCTTAATCTTTGATGTGATAAGCCAAGATGTCCGAATGACTCCAGTGAAAGTGAGGAGTGGAGAAAAGCCACCACCAGAACCTCCACCTTATGTCAAGGGAGTTCAATATTTTCGTGGTGTTGAATTTTATCACTGTTTTATCACAAAGTTTTCCAAAACTGCACAAGCATACTCTTTATTGCTTATTAATGACATATTTTATTTTACTAATGCTTGTTTGGAGACTTTCTGCAGGATAAAGACAACCACTAACACTCTTGATACTTTTTGTGGTGGCGAGTTTATGATCGAGAAATTGGATATTCCGTCTCCATCGGATTATTTCTGAGGACGTCAAGCTATTGACGTTAAACAAAAGCGCTTCTTGGGAGGCAACCCATAGATCATGCTTCTGCAAAGGGGAGTTCTTCTTTCCTTCTGTTTTATATATTGTAGACTTATTTGTTTAGTTAATGAGTCATTTGTTTATTTGTTCTCACTGTAGTGTATAGGTATTTTTTTATATATAAAAAAAAAAAACAAATTGTTGTTGTTCTCTTAAAAAAAAAAAAAAAAAAAATGAAAAAATCGAATTTTTTGGGTGTCACGCAGGAGCAACCTGCGTTACAGGGCAATTTGCGCGCCTGTTGCGCAAGTTGCGCCTGCGCAACTGACTCTGAGGCAATTTGCGCCCCAGACGCGCAGGTTGCATTAGCGTGTCTGGAAGGGGGGCAGTTTGCCTTCCACTCCCGCAGCTTGCGCGTGAGTCAGGAAGAAGAGAAAAAATTTCAGACTTCAGTTTTTGTTCACTGTGTGCGTGAGTTTGTGTGTTTATATTATATAAAAAAAAAAAAAAATTTCTTTCTACACCCCTTCTTTTTATACACCCCCATTCTCTCTAATTCTAATCCTTTTTCAATTCCAAAACCTCCCATTTTTTCTCAAAAAATTCTAAACCTATTTCTATTCTAATTCTTATTTATTATTATTATTATTATTATTATTATTATTATTATTATTATTATTATTATTATTATTATTATTATTATTATTATTATTATTATTTTTCTTTATTATTTTTGTATTTTATTTAGGAATTTATTTATTTATTTATTTATTTTGTACATTTATTATTATTATTATTATTATTATTATTATTATTACTATTAATTGTTATTATTATTATTATTATTACTATTTATTTTTATTTTTATTTTTATTTTTATTTATTTATTTTTTTTTTCTTTTTAATCCCTAAACCCTATTACCACCCAAAATTTTTCCTTTTCACATTAAATTTTTATATTCATCCTATCACTCCATTGTCTATATATACCCATACATACACACCCAATTTATTATTTTCTTCCTCTACATCTCTAAAAAATTCAAGTTTGGGGGAAAATTAGTACAAGTTCACCTCTTTGATTCGTAGTTGGGATTTTTTTTCTCTAATTTTTTATTACGAATTTGTGTTCTTGTAAATTGGGGGTTTTGTAATATTCTTGTTAATTGGGTATTTTTGGTGTGATATTGCTTGGTGGTTTTTGGCAGGATATTTCTTGGTGGTTGTTGGTGAAGCTATTGTTGAATGCAGTTTTGGTTATTATGGCTCCTAAGCAAAGGAGGGATGGTTTTCACACTCGACACCTTGATTCCAGGGGAGTTTTCTTTCTTTTCTTTTTAGTGTAGTTTTATTTTGTTTTTAGTTGTAGTTTTGTATCTTGTTCATTAGTTCATTGGGGACAATGAACCGCTTAAGTGTGGGGAGGTGTTCTCAACGTAGTGTATTACCTGTTTAAAAAAAAAAATCCAAAAAAAAAATTAAAAAATTTAAAAATATCAAAAATAATTCTAGCCATGCAATTTGATTAGTTGTTGTATTTTGCTTGATACACCCATGCATGCGTAGAATTCTTGTGTTTATTGACGCTTTTGTATGAGAAGTGACGTGCTTTGTTCTTGTGCACACACTTTCACTAGCAAGTTGAAGCTGGTAGACTTAATTGGATGTTGTAAGTGATTAGAATGACATGAATATGTGCAAGACGACTTGGTTTCCATGCTTTGAGTACAAGTAGATGCGTTAGAGAGTCTTGTTACCTGGGATTGATTATGTTTTGTCACACCAAGTGAGTTTTGAGCCTATATGCATATCTTTTGCATGATTTTTCGTTTGCTTGAGTGTCCACATGTTGTTTACATTGCTAGCACTTACTTGAGATCTTTTTGGAAATGCATGACATTACTTGATGATGAGATGATAAAGGCACTTAGGTTTAACCTCGTATTTCCCATATTTCCACACCTTTTATACATGATCAATTAGTCAACCCGTTGAGCTTAATCCTATTCTTTCGGTGACACACCACATTACTTGCCATTATCCTTTTTATTCTATTGGCCTTACATTAAATTTGAACCTAAATTGTCAAAGGCTAGTATCGTGCTTAAGGGAGTAATAAGGTGTTCATAAAAGGGGGGGTTATTGATGATCATACCGTTGGGGAATATTAATTTTGCGTTGATGCTTGCTAGTCGAAATTCATAATAATATCTATGGATCATTGTGCTTATTCCTTAGCTCTCAGAAAAAAAAATAAAAAAAAAATAAAAAAAAAAGGAAAGAAAAAAAAAACAGAAAAAATAGAAAAAAAAAAAGAGAAAAAAAATAAATAAATTTGAGAGCATTCTTATGTTTGTATGATCCTTCTTCATTCGACTAGTCAAGTTATTTATGTAAGGGTTATTGAAAAATCCAAGTGTGGGGAAGTATTTGTTTTAATAGAAAGGGAATTGAATAATGATTATTGTTGGGTACTAGCTTTTGACATAACCTGTTTTAGGTTTACTTGACATACCTGGTCCCTAGCCCACGCTACAACCCAAATAAAGACCTTTTGATTGTCATCAGTGATGTATGTTGTGTTGAGAGTGAGATTGATTGCGAGTGTCAAGTTGTGTTTATGATTTTGTTGGAATTAAGTGATACACTTAACCTTGTTCTTGAGTGAATATTCGTTTTTGAGTGAAAGGTGAGTTATTATTTGTTTTGGCATAGGAGATCCCAGGTTTAGACTTAAAGATGTATTTCTTGTGGGCTTAGCATGATTACCAACGATTTTTACACTTGACATGAATTTTTATGACCTTCTGCATGTTGGTTGAGTAGACTACGTGAATACTTGCACTTTCGACACCAAGACATCGTATGTTTGCTTTGATTCTTAAGTTGATGTGGCATGAGAGGACTTGTGTGTGTGGTGTTGTGTTAGCATTGATCTTTTGCATGGTTGGATGAATTTTGTGGGTACATTCACTATAAACCCTCACGAGACAACACTCGTCCTACTAGGGCTGCCTAGGGGTTTAACGGCTTGTTGCATATGCTCAATGCAATCGTGTCATCTACGAAAGTGATGTTTGTTAGGACTTAGTTTTTATTTCACTTATTTGCCCGAGGACGTGCAAATGCTAAGTGTGGGGATGTTTGATAGAGTATATTTTTATATATATTTTAGATGATTTTATTCTCATATTTATTGTGTTTTGCATTGATTTGGATTTTTATTTAATAGATTTTATTGTTTTATTGTAGGAAATAAAGAATTCATAACTTGGAAGGATTTGGAGCAAAAAGAGCTATTTTGGAGATAAAATAGGAGAAAATTCGTAATATTGGGCTACACGGGCTGTTCTACACTGTTTTGGCCATATCTTGAGTTCCAGAAGTCTGTTTGAGGCCCGTAAGCTGTCCACGCGAAGCTTGTGGAATTTTCTTTAATTCAGAGGTGGTCCAATAAGCAAAATCGAACTGGAAGAGCCCAGAAACAGAGGAGTAAATAAAGTGACGAATTTTAATTAAGGAATCCTATTCAGTTATGGAATCCTACTTGTAATTGATTTAGAGTATTAAAATACTTTTATTGGGCAAGACTTTTAGAGCCTATATAAACACATCTAGGGTATTATTTTAGAGGGAGATACATACGTGCTCCTACTCTTAGGAGCTAGGGTTTTGGAGAGGAGACCATGAATTTCATTCTTGTGACAGGATTCATGATTGCAGGTTTTCTTATCTGAATTTCTTCTCAATTCTTATTAGTTTAATTATGTTTTCTTGTTTTACTAGTTGTTTTACTTGTTTAATTATTAGTGAGTAGTTATTTCTAGGGCTTAAAGGGAAGCCATGTTTGCACTAATATTGGCATGATTTTCATAGTGGTTTGATTGGTTATGGTTAATTCTGATTGATATGTTTTAATCATTAATTTGTGTAATTGGCCAATATCATGGATTAATTATATGCAAATAGGGGTATGGATCGAGAGATTTACTTACTAGAGGCACACATACGATTAGCAGAATTGAATTTGAGTGCGAAAGCATCATTGGATTTCTGAGAGCGTTAATGCTTGAAAGAGATTAACTTGACTCTAATTACCTGATTGATTGAATTACTAAAAGTGGTTAATTGTGTTGAATGTTTCGAGAGTGTTAATGCTTGAGAGAGATTAACATACTCTAGTTATAGGATCACATTGATTGCTTTAGCTTAAGAGCCAATTGTGTAAGCATGGTGGACCTGATTGCCCTAGGTTTTAAATAATTTGTTTATCATCTGTTTAATTAGTGTTAATTTAGTTAGTTTAATTAGTTAATTAATAATTCTTCAATAATCGTTTGACCCTTGAAACAATTAGCGATAACTGAAAAGGAATTAGTAGAACCTGTCTCCTTGTGGATTCGACCCGCTTGCCATCTGTACTAGCAATAGACACCGTGCGCTTGCGGTTAGACATAATTTAACATATCAGCAATATAGAGACTCGCTAGTTGATTTATAATTATTTAATACTAATAACAATATTTCTATCTAGCATGCCTTTTTTTACACCTCACAAAGTGAGTACAATACATATTATAAATTTAAATTGTAACTTTCACGTGCAATGAAAGAGAAATGAACTATTTTTTTCTTAAAATTTTTGTAAAAGCAGTAAGTGCATATAAATCGGGAGAGGGGGAGTATATAATATGAGAGTATATTTTCAGTCATTCTAAAAAATAGTTGAGGTGGTAAAACCCGAAATGACACGAAACCCGACACGAACCCGTTAGGTACGGGTTAGGGTTAGGAAAAAATCAACCCGAAATAACCAGGTACAATCTGACCCGACACGAACCCGACCCAGAACCCGAAATTGCCACCCCTACCCATACCTCCTTTGTATTGCAGCTTTATGGTCATACTCTTGAACCAATTGTTGGTCCTGAGTTTTGGAAAGATGCAGAAGAACATATGCCATTGCCACCAAACGTTAAAACTCCAGCTGGAAGACCAAAGAAAAAAAGGAATAACAAGAATGACATTCCCCCAGATCCAACCAGATTCAAGAGGCAAAATACTACAGTGCATTGCACTTATTGTAAAGCACTTGGTCACAATTGGAGAAGCTGTGATTCAAGGGTAAATCCTAACATCTTAACATTGCTAAAAATTGCTATAAAATTGACTGAACTTGACATACATTGGTAAAATATAGAAAAAGGATGAAGTGCAAAATGTTGCGGCTCAAGGAATACAATTGAAGGTAGGAAAAACAAAGGTTAAATGTGGGACTTGTGGTAAAGAAGGTCATAATGCTAGGACCTGTAAAGCTAAGGTATGAATTTCTGGAATGAATTGTAATGAGCTTGTCTTAATGCTAGGACCTGTAATCTGTCTTAATTTGTGATATGAATTTCATTTTCAGAAAACAACACCTGAAAATGATGGGCAGCAACAACCTCAAAATGATGGCCAAGCAGGGGCTGGTACAAATCATGGCCAAGCAGGTGCAAATGGGGATCAGAAGGATGCACTATGACAGTTTCAATGTTTTTGCTTTTGTAATGCTTGCAACTACTGGTACCTTTTGTAAGGTCATTAGCTAATTAGTACGGGTAGTACTTTGTGGAGCCTATTTATGGAACCTTTTGTGAAACTTGGTACCTATTTTGTGAAACTTTTGTAGTACTTTGTTCAACCTATTTATGCACTGCAAGCTATATTTTGTGGTATCTTTTTGGTATGGTTAAACATGACTATAAATGTACTAAAATAAACTGCCATTAGCTAATTACATTCATCATCAAATTACATAAACTGATTAACTTCAAAACAATAATATATGAAACTATAGATAGTTAGATCTCATCATTGAGGTCCACATGACCAGTTTTCTTCAAACAACAAACAAAAAAAATGAATATAACACTCAAAGCTAAGTACTTCCATCTTTTTGCTTGCCTCTTCCATTTCTCTATGTCATCTTCTAGCAGCTGCATCCTTTCAGCAACAAGATCTGATTGTTCATTGTTTCGAATTCGTCTGAAGAGCCCATTTATCACACCTTGGCTGCGCTGGGAAAATGGAGGATCAACCCACTTAAAATACCCACAACCATTACACCCATTAACACACCCCAAAAATCTCCGCCCAGCATTTAATTCCGTCCAAGCTGTCCTCTCAACGACCCATTTTCTGCAAGAACACATTGTAACCATGAATTGAGAGATTTTAGTTTATAATTAAGTAATTTGAGAGCATATGCAAGAAAAGATCTCAGCTGGGCATTATATACAACATATACACGTAAAAGAGCCGTTGGAGAGAGTTAATTGGCCAAAATACCCCCTTCTGTTAATCTTTAACGTTTCACCAAACGGAAGGGAGGACGGAGCACCTTCTTCGCGTCAAAAATTAAAATTTAGCCATTACGCTGGCAAGAATTAAAATTTACGTCCCGCAACGGTGTCTCAGCTGGTTATGCCAGGACTTTAGGAGCTTACCACTCCAATGTCCCAGGTTCGAATCCCGCCGAGCGCATGCACATAAGCGGGACACCTCGAGGTGCGCGTAAACTGGCCCGGAGGTAAATAAATATATATATATATATCAACTAGCAAAAAAAAAAATTAAAATTTATCCATCTCCGTGCAAAAATGAAAATACTTTGGCCACTACAGTGCATTTAGTCAAAAAAAATTTATAATTACAAAAATGCCCCTGCGAAGCCCTTACTTTAGAAATATGTTATAACTAGGGCTGCACATGGGTAGGGTTGGGTCGGGGTTTGACATTAGTTCGGTTTTATGAAAAATCAACCCATTAATGAAAAAAATTCTGTAACCCAACCCCGACCCAACCCAATTAGTTTGGTTTGGTTCGGGTTGGGTCGAGTTAAATTTGCTAATCGGAAGAACTTTGCATAAAATCCCACACATTGCAGAAAATCCCGCACTTCTTATAAAATGTTGTAGAAAAATGTTGCATAAGTTAGAAAGTATTACAGAATGTTGTAGAAAGTGTTGGAGAATGTTGCATAAAGTGTTGCAGAATGTTGTAGAAAGTGTTGCAGAAAATTTATATAGTGCAGAAAATTTATAGAGAGCAGAAATTTGTAAAAAATATGTAGAAAATATACAGAATATGCAGAAAATATGCAAAAAAAATTATGCATTTTATGTAAACGGGTTGGGCTGGGTTGGGTCAGGGTTAAAATTTGTTAAACCCTTACCCAACCCAATTAGTTCGGGTTTTTAAAAAATTAACCCGTTTAACCCATGGTTTTGGATGGTTCGGTTTAATCGGTTAAAAAGAGGGTCGGTTTGGGTCGATTTGATCGGTTTTCATAACCCATGTGCAGCCCTAATTATAACCTTAGGAGAGGACTTTGAGGACAACCTCAGACCCGTTTTTCTCTTAAAATTTAATATCACTGATAATTTCGGGTATTTTACCATTTTATCAAAATATTTCAAAATATTTGTACACACCACACACATCTGTACACCAAATATATGCAGTCATATACACAGTGACCCAAACAGGTCTTCATTATAGTTGAAGAAAACTGTCCTTGTTTTCTCCATCAAAATTTCACTTCATTTTTCATTATTTTTCAGGATTTCTGTTGACCGACTTCAACTACAAGGTATTCCATTTACTGTCTTGTTTCTTGTTTTACATGTATGTATGTACATGTTATTTAATTCTAGTTTTTTACATTCGACTGACTGATTGTGATCATTTTGATTGTTTTTCTTGTTTTTAGGGTAAAGTTTTGATTTTTTTTAAGTTTGATGGAATTGGGTAAAGATCAAGACTTGGGTTTTGGATATATCAGTCTTTCAAGGTCATGGTCATTTGGTAGAAAGAGAGTGTTTCTATCTAATCATTTGGAGGAGGTGGATTCTTGTTTTCAAAGTCCAAAGAAAAAGTATTGTGTTGAAGATTCATTTATGAGTTCTGAGAAATCTGCGATTGAAGCCTTGCCTCAGGATATACTGGTAAGTTGTGATTTCATTGTAAATATATACTCTGTATGTATCAAACTTATATGTATGGTGTGATTGTTTGTAGTTTTGTTTGAGCTATGTCAGCCTATTACATGTTGTATCTTATGAGAGATTTTGATTTTTATACTAATATTGCGCAACCAGTAGCTACATCAGAAAATGGAATTTCTGGTCACATTATAAATTTAGAGCATGATCCGACGTTCAGTCTTTTTTCATTCTTATGGTCAACATGAGATCACAACATGTTTAGTCATTTCATCTCTGTTATAAAAGCAACACAATATACTATTAAATCTAGCTAGTCTACTTTAATGCTTCATATCCCTGGGTCTAATGGAGTAGAAGTGGGAACGGAATGAAAATTGTAAAATAATTGGATCGGTGTGATAGAAGGTTGGAGGAGGTGAGAGTGAAAGACAAGACATATATCTTTTACGCTAAGGTTGCAAGCATATGAGTGATAGGGAAGAAATGAGCATTGATCTTAATTTGGACAAAATGAAATTAAGCTTCAATTTCTGGAAATAATTGCTGTGTGGTTAAACATAGGGAAGGCCAAGTTGGATTCAGGTTGTTGTTCACAACTCCTGTCTTGCAGATTGGTACTGAACCACCCGTCTCAATAATCCTGGAGATTCTTAAAAATGGATCCTGGAAGCAACAAATGAAAGCATACAGTCAGATAAAATACCCACTAGAAATTCTAACTCTGAATACTTGCAGATTAGTTAACTAAACATACACTTTTGGAGAAAAAATCCTTGTTATCCAAACGCGTACAACGAAATGCCACCTCAACAGCATTTCTTGAAGCAACAGTTTCCTCTGCATGAACAGTGATTGTGCCATAGTTCTTCAGACCAGGCCCACAATTGTTGTGAAGATTGAGGGTTTTAGAATGACTTTTTGTAGTCACAATCTACCAAAAGTTGAAATACATACATATTTGTGTGATTGTTTGTAGTTTTGTTTGAGCTATGTCTGCCTATTATATGTTGTATCTTATGAGAGATTTTGATTTTATACTAATATTGCACTAGCAAATTCGGATCTTTACGGAAACTGTCGCTTCCGACCATGTTGTGCGAGCGGAATTCACCGGGCATGTTTGGTTCGGTTTGGGTTGTTATTGAGGAGTGTTAATGATCTTTTCTTTACAGATTAGGATATTATGTGGTGTGGAGCATGATGATTTGAAGAGGCTATTTTATGTATCGAAATCGATTAGAGCAGCGGTATGTGGTTGTCATTTAAAGTTTTCGTTTTTTAACTGTAATTTGGTTTAATTTAGTTGATGAATGGCTATTGATTCTGAATTCATTTTATTACTGAACAACAGACTGTGATTGCAAAACAGTGGCATTTTGCATATAGTACTCCTACAAAGAAATTGATTTCCAAAGATCCTGTTAAGTTCGAGAATTCAGATGATGTTTATGAACTTGAAGCTCCAAATGCCCCCAAGCAATCAAGAATCCCTCGGTCTCGTTTAAATGGGAAGAATCAAGGATTATTGTCCAGGAGACTGTTCATGGACTTGGAAACAGAGATATAAGTTATACAGAGGCAGAGTATATGATGGTTAGGTTTGTAAGTAACACGGTTTTGTACAGACATTGTTGTATCATTAGGCAAGTAAAAATTCTTAGTAGTTGGTTAGAGCTTTAAGTTATCTGCCATTTGGCTTGTACATGACAATGATCTCTAAGGCCTGCCTTGATTCTTCAACTACTTCATTGAAGAGGGGTTTGGCTTGCTTGTAACTGTACATGTAGTGAAAAACAATGTTACATCATTGGAATCAGGCTAATTTATTTTCTTCACAATTTGTCCAATGTGATTGTTCTTTTCTGTTAAAGACTGATTGTGTCTTCTGAGGGGAACTCTTATCCTTGACTAGAATTGTAATGCATTTGATTTTTTATTTTTTTTTGCTAACCAATAATGCATTTGATCTTCAAGGGTCAAATTGTACATGGAATCATATAGATGATCCAACAGTGATGTAATGTTTTTTTCGAGAATTATTGGACCTAGCATACCGGAAAATCAATTAGCCAAAATGTCGAACGAGTTTTTAAACATAGTGCAGGGTCCAGATATGGAATTCATAATCCTACTTTGTAAGAGTCTGAAAGAGTTTGCTCTGCTTAGAAACGGTCAAAATCTGATTAGTTTTTTTGGATGGATCAATTTCTGAATAGCATTCATGTTTTTGTTGGCTGTTCAAAGAGAATCTTGTGGTTCTTGGCTTATTTTTCAGTTGGGCATTTTTACCTGCTCTTTCTAGTGCAGAACTGGCATGCACTAAAAGTTTTATGATGCTAAATTGCTCAAGGCAGCTGTAAAAGGGGAGAACTTAATGATGAACTAACAATCAGGAAATGTCCAATCATCATAATTTTAAAACAAAGAAAAAGTAGCTTAATGTTATTGGCTTGAATTTAGGAAGCTAATATGTAACTCCCAAGTATTAAATTTCATTATTAAATAGAAGACATTCCAGGTTGCATCTGAGGTGGTCATGCCCAAGGGTTGAAGCTTAGAATAACGGAAGCTAATATGTAGTCCCTCAGTCCCACCATTTATTTACATGATAGCGATGTAGGCTTGACACGCATGCTCCTAAAAAGTATAGTTTTTTAATTTTTTTTTAATTTTTTTTCTTCTGAATAAAAATTTAATATTTAAATTTTTATTCAAAAAAGAGAAAAATTTAAAAATAAGTTATGGAACTATACTTTATAGACGCCTTAAAATATATGCCAAGTAAAATTGAAAATATGTAAAGAAATGGGTGGGACGGAGTGAGGGAGTAAATCATTATATGGACGGTGTTTATATGAAGAAATAATGCAGAAGTTTAGCACACTACACTTAGCTGCTAGACTAGCCTGTTTGGCTACACCTCCTTTAAGGAGCTTTCGACTTTCCGGAGAAAATGCTCTGTTTGGTTATACGGGTTTAAAAAATTGTTTTAAGTTATAAGTTTCATATAGGTACTTTTGACTTATGACTTATGGAGAGTTTTTTTTTCCCACAGTTCTTGTAAAGTTTAAATATTATAAATTTAAATTTTTTTAAAATCAAATTTCACTTTAAGTTAAAATTATTAAACCCCTATTTAACTTTAAGTAAAATTACCCAAACACATTCATTAAACTTAAAATAAACAACTTTACTTTTTCATTTTAAGTTAAAAAAACCTTTATTAAGTCAAAATTAACTTATTTTAATCCATCCCAAACGGCCTCGCTAGGACTAACAAATACTCTATCATTTATGCTTGGAATCAATTGTTAATGTACATAAAACATCTGAAATCCTAGGCCAATGAACTATAAACACCAGAAGATACCCACAAAATTATATGAAAGGATTGTTATTGGACTTTGTGAAGGACCGTTGTTGGGCCTTGTTCCCTGTCCATTCATTTCAGAAACTATTTGGAAGGCCTTTACTCTAGTCCAATTCGTGTCTTAAACATGTAAACAAATTAACAAATTCCCCTGTAAGGCTGTAACTGAAGGGTCCGTTTGGATTGGGGGTTGAGAAGGGTTGGGTTGGGTTGGGTTGGGTTAGGTCGGGTTCAAATTTAAAAATTCGTTTTTGAGAAAATTTTAAAAAAAGTGTTGAATTTTGGATTTAATATGTAATATTATTTTAATTCTTTCATAAATTACCAAAATCCAACACTTTATTTTTTTAAAAAAAATTCAGAAAACGAACTTTTAAATTTGAACCCGACCCAACCCAACCCTGCTCAACCCCCAATCCAAACGTACCCGAAGGATAATATTGAGCCGGTGGCGCAAGAGGTCACTCTATCGCCCGCCCGCTCCGTCGGCCCTTGTGATCGTATCTCCAAAGAGGAAGTCAAGGGTGCCCTTCAAAAGATGGCCAGAGGGAAGGCGGTAGGTCCGGATCAGATACCAATCGAGGTGTGGCTTTGTCTTGGTGAGGTTGGCGTTCTTTGGCTAACGGATCTGTTTAATGCACTCCTCTCGGGTTCTAAGATGCCAGAGGAGTGGAGGCGCAGTATTGTCGTCCCTTTCTTCAAGAACAAAGGTGACGCTCAGAACTGTAGTAACTATCGAGGAATTAAATTACTCAGTCATACTATGAAGCTTTGGGAGAGAGTGGTTGAATCTCGGATTAGAAGAGAGGTTGAAATCTCAGAGAACCAATTTGGTTTTATGCCGGGAAGATCGACGACCGAGGCCATCCACCTCGTCAGACGCCTTATGGAGAAGTTCAGAGAGCGTCGCAAAGACCTTCATATGGTGTTCATCGATCTTGAGAAGGCGTATGATAGCATCCCCCGTGAAGCTATTTGGAAGAGCCTTGAGGAGAGGAGAGTGTCATCGGCGTACGTCAGGGCGATTCAAGACATGTACTCTCAAGCTTCCTCCTGCGTTCGGACCCCAGTCGGTGATGCTCGTTATTTCCCTGTGGAGATTGGGTTACACCAGGGTCGGCCCTTAGCCCTCTTCTTTTCGCCCTGATCTTAGATGTCATGTCGCGAGGGATTCAAGACGCCATCCCTTGGTGTATGCTCTTCGCCGATGACATAGTGCTAGTGGCGGAATCGAGGGGGGAGGTGAATGAGAAGTTGGAGCTATGGAGATCCACTTTGGAGCCCCGAGGTCTGCGTCTGAGCAGATCTAAAACCGAATACCTCTGGTGCAACTTCAGTGGTGACGCCAACGAGGAAGGGGTGGAGGTTAGGATTGAAGATCAGATCGTCCCCCGTACGGATAAGTTCAAGTATTTGGGATCGATCATCCAGAAGGAAGGTGAGATTGAAGATGATGTCACTCATCGTATCAACGCGGGATGGCTAAGGTGGAGGGCTGCGTCAGGGGTGATGTGCGATAAGAAAGTCCCGTTAAAGATGAAAGGGAAGTTCTATAGAGCGGCTATCCGTCCTGCGATGTTATATGGTTCGGAGTGTTGGGCGGCGAAGAAGGCCCTCGAGTGCAAGTTGGAAGCAGCTGAAATGAGGATGTTGCGGTGGTCCTGTGGCCGCACGATGTTAGATAGAATCCCGAATGTGGTTTTCAGGAGCGAGTTGGAGGTGGCGCCTTTTTCTGCGAAAGTTAGGGAAGGGAGGTTGAGATGGTTCGGCCACGTTCGTATGAGGCTTCCGGAAGCCCCGGTGAGGAGGGTCGAGAGTCTTACGGTTGTTGGGGTGAGGAGAAGAGGCAGACCGAGGAGGTCGTGGGAAGAACAGCTCAGGATGGATTTGAAGGCCTTAAACTTGGATGAGAACTCGACAGCTGATAGGAGTTGTTGGAGGCGACAGATTAGAGTTGTTGATTCCCTTCTAGGGAGTGGTTCTGTGGTTGAGAGCATCAGAGTTGGGCTCTCTCGGTTAGCATTAGTTTAGAAGCTTGGCTTTTCATCTTCATATTGTCTTCTGTTTTCTGTTTTTGCAGGCGCAGGGAGCTTGGCCGGAGGTCTTCCTGGACCAGGAGAGGAGTGCCCCTTGCCCGAGTAGGTAAGCCCCATGTGATCAAGGCCATGGGCCCAGGTACGGTCGACTACTTTACCCACCATTATCATCTTTGTATAAAATTCACTTTGATTTGCGGTGCACTAAGCCGGGGGTCTTCACGGAAACAGCCTCTCTACTGTAAAGTAGGGGTATGGTCTGCGTACAATTTACCCTCCCCAGACCCTGCTTCATGCGGGATATACTGGGTATGTTTGGTTTGGTTTTTTTTTTGGTAGTTTTCTTTTCGACTGTCATCATGATTTGCAATTTAATATTTAATTTCAGAGTCGCAAACTATTGGGTCCGGATCCTCTGTCCCCTTCCTCCGTGTCCCCTTTGTGTCCCCTGCTCTTTTTAATACAAAAAGAGGCAGGGGCCCATTTTAATAAATAATAAAAATGGGCTCCACAAGAGCATTTTTTTGTATTAAAAATAATAGGGGACATAAAGAAGACACGGAAGAAGGGGACAGAGGATCCCAGCTCCAAACTATTGGGTTCTGGTAAGTTTTAGTATTTATTGTTAATTCAGACTTGTTGTAAATCACAGTTTTAATTATTAGTAAAATCGAAAAAGAAAACTTTGAAAACTTTGACAACGAGTGTAGTCAATCAGTTAAATTCGCACTTTGAGCCAATTGGGATCGTAATAGTTTTTTTGAGTAAACTTCAAAGTGTTGGTCATTTTTTACACTCATTTTTACAAAAGTGGCTCGACTTTCAATTTTGCAAAATGGTGATCAGACTTGCCTTTTTCCTTTCAAAAAAGTGGCTGCAGGCGATTTTCAGCTTTTTGGCAGGGATAAAATGGGAAAAAAATTGCTAAAAATCCCAAAAATTATCCAAAAAAATATCCAAATTAATATGTGTCACCATATGATTGGTTATATTCGTAATAATAATAATGCCCCCCATGTATGCACATCAATTCACCAAAAAATCCACTGAGTTGTCAAGATTTAATTAGTCAATTTATGTGCATGTAGGGGGGCATTATTATTATTATTATTATGAATATAACTAATCATATAGTGATAGTGACACATATTAATTTGAGGATTTTTTTGGATAATTTTTGGGATTTTTAGCATTTTTTTAGTAAAATAACGTATTTTCCCATTTTACCTCTGTCAAATAAGCTGAAAATCGTCTCCAATCATTTTTTTAAAATGAAAAAGGCAAGTCTGGCCACTATTTTACAAAATTAAAATCTAATCACTTTTTTGTAAATGAATGTAAAATTTGACCACTTTTTTACAATTAACTCTAATTTTTTTTCCCTCTATAATAAAGTTAGAAAATATAAATAACTACATCAAAGATGAATGTTAATCAATAAGGCATCTGGGAATGGTGCTGGTGCATTATGTCAATAAAGCATCTGGGGTGGTTCTGTTGCATCATGTCATTTATTTGTTTTTTTGAATCATGCCAACTCTAACCTAACTTTATACGGAGTAACATTATAAGAACGCAAACTTTGCACCAGACTGTTTATGGAGCATACGGTTCCAGAACCGTTGGATCGTTGATCCAACGGTTCTGATTTAAAAAAAAAAATCATCGTATCGCAACAAGTTTTCGCGGTACGGAACAATTACCAAAATGCCCCCTGTTTTCACATTAAAAATCTACTGCTCACCGTACCACAGAAAGTTTTTGCGGTACGTGAACAGTAGGGACATTTTTGTAATTTCTCCGTACCGCGGAAAGTTTCTGCGGTACGGTACAATTTTTTTTAAATTAGAGCCGTTGGATCGTTGATCCAACGGCTCTGGAACCGTATGTTCCATAAACAGTCTGGTGCATACGTTTGCACTAGACCGGACCCCCTTATAAGAATGAGAAATAGGATCCTGAGTTTGATCTCAGTAACTTCTCCTCAAATACTTAAAAATTACATTTTAAATTTGATTGGACCTGGATTAATTAAAAAAATTCTGATTTCACAAAAATGTTCATCCCATATTTACATATAAATCCTATGTATCTCAAGGAATTTACCTAAGATATCTCAGGTTCCGTAATCTATATAACAATTCAAGATTTACATTATTGTAGTGTAAAATTAATTTTTCAATCTAATAAGTAACAGTGTAATAATTACATCAAATAAATAGTGAAACATCACATTTAATGTGACTTTTACATTATTTTGACGTTTTTTTAAAATAATTTTTACTATGCTTTTGTATTTAACAAAATAAATAAATTTCTTCCATTATCCCATTTAGGATTATTATATCAGTGCTGCCTCGCGCAAATAGCACCGGCTGGCGGCTGCGTAAAATATATATCAAAGGATATATAGCAAGGAAGCAGCGAAACACAGAAAAGAACATGAAAATTATTTGTGAATACTGTACTGTGCTAATTTATTTATAAACTAGTCGATAAATCCGCGCTTCGCGGCGGCGTTAAAATATTTTTAAAAAAATTCAATACATTTACGTTATCCTATAATATTAATATTAAATTTTAATAATTAAATAATCTTCTCTAATGAATCGATTTTTTGTTAAACACGATTTTTTCGATTGAGCCGCTCTCTCGTTAAAACCGAAATCTTAACTTTAACATATATTATAAAGACTTATATAATAATTTTTATCCATAAAATCGAAGCGTAAAAATAAAAAAATTATGACATCAAAATCAAATTTTAATAGCTAATATAATCTTTTCTAGTGAGCCGTCATCCCGTTTAATACGTTTTGAGCCGCTCTTATTTGGAATCGAAATTCTAACTTCATTATATAAAGAGAGTAAATTCTAATTTTCATATTCTTTAAACTTACAGCTTCCGCATGGAAATGTCTTTCTATTATGTTAACATATCAAAAAAAAAATTAAATACGAAGAATTTTCGTTACGAGAATAATATTAAATTTATGGATACATTTTTCTGATGCAAGTATAATTAACTTGTATAAAAAAAGTTAAAATAAAGGATTTCTAATAAAAAAAAGTTTTAAAAAATTATATAAGATGTCTACACCGTCAATAAAATTTTTTATTATATGTATTCCTTATATAATCAAACATCTTTTATACGGTCTTCTCTAATGAACTGCTTTATCATTAAACACGGTTGTTACTATTGATCCGTTCTCTCGTTAAAACCAAAAACCTAACTTTTACATATATATATCACTTGTGTGATAATGTTTATCCATAAAAATTAAATCCTAAAAGTAAAATAAATTTATAACACCAATATGATATTTTAATAGCTAATACAATCTTTTATAGTGGGTTGTCTACCTGTTAAACACGTTTCGAGCCACTCTCATTTAAGATCGAAATTCCAACTTCATTACATTTTATTGATGATACTTAAATTACACAACAACTTATTACTTAAAATCAAAACCTAAAAAATAGAGTGAATTCCAATTTATACTTATTCTAGACTTTCTAAAAATTATGGAGTTTTAGAAAATGAAAACACGTCTTATTTTCTCTGTATATTATAGATATTCCTGTATTTATTTATGATTCCTACATGACAATGTTCTTTTATTATGTTGGGATTTATGGGTGATGGAATAGACAACTTAACTAGTTTTATTGGTATACTTAGTTTTTACTAAGTAGAACATACTGTCATAGCCTGAAATGTATTCTTGTAATTTAAATAAATACTGTCATGTAATAAGTGTAATTCTTGGAAGAAGTTCGATTTTGTTCAAGCCTCAAGAAATACATAAGTTCGACAGAAGGAATAAAAGTTACTGTCAAGCCCTGACAGTAAGGTTACAAGGAAACAACATGTTGTCTAGGTCGACAGCAATTTCACGGAGTCGACAGCAAGTTTCAACTTGACAGCAACATTGGCGGAGATTCTAATGACAGTAACTTTGATGTACAATTTGCGACAGTAAGTTTGGAATTCCTGACAGCAATCTCTGCGGGAAATACATGCTGTCAATCAAAGTACAATTCTTGACAGCAATCTCTGCGGGAATTCATACTGTCAACCAAAGCAAAATTCTTGACAGTAATATCTGCGGGAAATTCATACTGTCAACCAAAGCATAATCAATTGACAGCAAACTTTGTGGCAAACATACTGTCATATAGAATCAGCTTGATTTAGGAATTTTCTAAGTCAAATTAAGCGACAGAGTACATGTTCAAAAGAAGCAGGCGTGTTGTAATATTCAACCTTTACAGCAAGCTTGGAAAGTCTATAACTGAAGCTCGAGAGATCACATGGAACAACCTGTAAAGTCTAGAGCAGATAAAATTGAATACGGCTAGATCTGGGTGGCTCAAATGTGGAAAGTATCTTAAAGTTACTTTGTGATGATCACATGGGAATGAATCATGGAATGAGCTGCAAAATGAATATAACAGCAACTCAACAACCCATGTTGATGGTGGTAGTACAGTAGATTATCATACTATAAATAGAGCACTCTATTTATACAATTAAGAAAACTCAACAATTGTAATCTCTTGAGTATTTGTAGCTTGAGAATTATTTTGTTCTCAAGGTTGTAGCAAAACTTTGCAAAATAAATAAAACATTTATTTTGTGAAATCCTCGTATTTGATTTTACTTGTGTTTGCATTTCTTCTACTAGTAAATCACAAATTCTATTTAAGTTGTTGAAATAGTTTTTGAAATTTATTAATATTGCATTCAACCCCCCTTCTGCAATACTTTCCTGGACCAACAACTGGTATCAGAGCAATCAGATTAATACACATATCTGAGATCCAAATGGCAAGTATTCAAAGGTCAAGTAATATCAAGATTCCAGCTTTTGATAAAGAAAACTACAACATATGGAAAAAGAAGATTATGTTATTTATCAAAGCTCAGAATCCACTATTCCTAGGTATTCTGGAAAATGGCCCCTTCATTCCTCAAAAGGAAATTCCATCTGCTACAGTAAATGATGTAGTAATCCCAGCTCATTGGGTTGCTAAGAAGCCTTCTAAGTATAATGACTCAGAAAAAGAAAAGGTAGCACTGGATGATCATCTGCAACTCATTCTACTAGATGCACTTACCCTGGACAAAGCTATGAGTGGAAATATAATAGCATGCAACTCTGCCAGGGATATGTGGAAAAAGATAGAACTGTTATGTGAAGGAAGTGAAGAGGTCAGAGAGAATCAAAAACAAATACTGGTGTCACAATATGAAGCGTTTATGGGCAAGCATGGAGAAGAGCTAACTCACATGTTTGAAAGATTTAGCAAACTGATAGCTGAGCTCCAGATTCATGGAAAGTTTTATGAAAAGAAGGAAGTCAATATCAAGTTTCTGCTAACTCTTCCAGAACACCTTGAGCATAGAGTAATAGCCATAAGAGAAGGAAGAGATTTAAATTCTGTCTCTCTTGAAACATTGTATGGAGTTCTAAAATCTTATGAACTTGAATATTATCAAAAGAAAGCTATACAAAGTGGATCCAAAGGATTGATGGCAAACATGGCTGGTGCTCTAGTTGCTCAAGGACCATCATATTTTCAAGCAAGTGAGCAAATTCAAAATGATCAACAACCTCAATTTTCATCTGTGAAAATTGAAGAGGTGGTTGAAGATGAAGAAAAGGTTGTCCTTCAACTAGAAGATGTTGAAGATGAAGAATTCTTCACTCTAGAAGAAATGGAGAAAATGGATAATCCAACCATGGCTTTTATGGCAAGAAAATTCAAAAATATAAGGTTCAGGAGGAACAAGCCATATAAGCCTCAAGGTCAATTTCCAAAATATAACCAAGGAAGCTCATCAAAACCTGCTACTGGCACCAAGGGAGGATACAAAATAGGAATGGTAGATAGGTCAAAGTTTAGATGCTACAATTGCAATGAACTTGGTCACTTTGCTACTGAATGCAAAAGACCAAAACAAATACAAAGAATGGAGAGAGGAACTGGGAGTCAATTTAAGAAAGGACAAGGAAAAGCCTATGTGGCTGAAGGAAAATGCTGGGATGAATCTGATAATGAAGAAGAAGAGGAATTTGTGAATTTAGCCTTGATGGCTAGAGAGGATGAAGAAGCATCAACCTCGTCAAGTCAGGTACCATCTCTAGTATTACTAGATATGTCTTTAAATGACTATAAGCAAACCATTGAGGAAATGAGTACTGAAATGTTTAATATTCATACTAGTTTATCTGCTGCAAATGAAGAAATTGCTAGATTAACTAAAGAAAATGAAGTATTCAGATCCAACAATGATGTGTTGTTGCTTAAGACCAGTTCTATTGATTCTTTAGCTCAGGAAAACGAAAGACTAAAAAATGATTTAATCTGTGCTAAAGAGATAGAGGATTATCTAAGAAAAGAAATTTCTGAGAATGAATTTAAGCTAAAGGCATTTAGAAATTCCTCTAAAATAGTTCAAGAGTATCATGAGAAACATACTGAAAGTAAGAAGATAGGCATAGGCTATGATTATAGCAGGAGACCTGGTAAAGAGGCTGTTATACAGAACAATGATGATAATAATACTGTAAGACCTCACATCCTCAAAAATGTGAGCAATCCAATCTTCAAAAGTACAGAGTTTGAGGTTAATGAAAATTCCCTAATTATTAATCAAGAACTCTGTGATGAAGATGAGAGGATTAACAGTGAATCTAAGAAAGAAAAAGATTCTGTCAAAATGTCTATGACAGAAACAGTATTAAACAGTCCAACCAAGTGTTCAAAAGATACTGTCAAGAAGTCATCCAAGACAGTAACTTTCAAACCTACTGTCAAGACAGCAAGTACAAAAGATACTGTCAAAAATAGCTCGACAGCATCTTCTGAACAAATTGTCAAGACAGTTGTCTCCAAGTCCAAAAACAGAAATGGGAAGCTAGGCATTGATAAAAAGAATAATTATGCGTATGTTAAGCAGGCACCAAGGAAACTTTGCAATAATTGTGGCTCCTCACATCATTTAACTCATGTTTGTAAGAAATCAACTAGTAGCATATCTAATGCAACAGAGTTGAAAGGGAACTTACACAGAACCCCCATTATGCAAAGAGAATTGGTAGTTTGTAATAACATTGACTGTATGCCATGAAAAATTACTGCCATGAGTACATGTTTTAATTTGCAAATTTCATCTAATGAATTATGTTCTTATATGCAAACTGCAAAGACTTTTGAATCCACTAAAGAAAGTGAGAAGTCTGCTCTCACTAAGAAAAAGCCCAAGTCAAAAACTAAGTGGGTAATAAAAGAAGTCAAGGAACCATCTTCTGATAATATTGTTTCAAATATTGATAAAGTTTCTGATGATACTGAGTATGCAGGACCCAACAAGACTTGGGTACCAAATGCAAATTAAACTCTTTCTGACTTGCAGGGAAAGAAAGGTAAACAGGTCATGTGGATAATCGACAGTGGATGTTCCAAACACATGACTGGTGATATATCCCTGCTATCACAATATGTTGAGAAGGCTGGCCCAACAATAACCTTTGGAGACAACAGCAAAGGTTACACTGTGGGATATGGCTGTTTAAAAGCTGGAAATGTTGTCATTGAAGAAATCTCTCTTGTGGAAGGTTTGAAACATAATCTGCTCAGTGTCAGTCAATTCACTGACAAAGGATTCAAAGTAAACTTTGGCATGATGGAATGCACAATCCACCACAAGAAGGATAGAAACCTATCTCTGAAAGGAGTAAGGAAAGGAAGCCTATTTGTTGCAGACTTAAACTCAACAAATGAGGAAAGAATATTTTGCTTCTACAGCAAAGCAAGTGTTGGAGATAGCATGCTTTGGCACAAGAAACTTTCCCATCTCAACTTCAAAACAATGAACATGCTAATGAAGAAGGAATTGGTGAGAGGACTACCTCAACAGGAATTCTGTCAAGAAGGACTATGTGAAGATTGTCAAATGGGAAAATTGAGGAAAGCAATGCATAAATCAAAGCAAGTCAACACTAACACTGAAGCACTCAAGTTGATTCACATGGATCTTTTTGGACCAGTGAATGTTCAATCACTATCCAGAAAAAGATATGCACTGGTCATGATAGATGACTATTCTAGGTACACTTGGGTGAAATTTTTAGAATCAAAAGATGAAGCTGCTCAAGAAATCATTGATCACATAAGGGTACTTGACAGGACCCCTGAAGCAAAAGTTCAATTTCTAAAAAGTGACAATGGAACTGAATTCAGAAATGCTACACTTGGAAACTTCTGCAAAGATCAAGGAATTGTTCAACAATTCTCTGCTGCAAGAACTCCACAGCAAAATAGAGTTGTAGAAAGGAAAAATAGGACTCTTATTGAAGCTGCAAGGACTATGCTGAGTAATGCTAAATTACCAACATATTTCTGGGCAGAAGCCATCAACACTGCTTGTTACACACAGAACAGGACACTAATCAACAAGGCTCATGGCAATACTCCTTACTATCTTTTGACAGGAAAGAAACCTACTGTCAAGTACTTTCATATTTTTGGAAGCAAGTGCTTTTTGTTGAAAGACAACCATGAAAGAAAAGGCTAGTTTGATACTAAAGCATATGAAGGCATTTTCATGGGATATGGGACAGAAAGGACTGCCTACAGAGTCTATATCATGGAGCACAAAACAATTGAAGAAAGTGTCAATGTCACGTTTGATGAAACCAAGTTTCCAGGGCTACATGAGGATGGTCAAATGCAACCCTTCAGATTTGAGAATCAAGGATACTTGGAAAAAGAAGAATATGTTGATGAAGAACCAAGTCTAATTCAATCAATGGGATATGAGAAAGAATCTGTCAATACTCATAATCTAAATCAAACCTCAGCTCAATCACAGACAATTTCAGGCATCAATCAACAAGAATGTGAGACTGGAGAATTTGAGCTAAATGAGCAGAATAATGAAAATGGTGGAGAATCAAATCCTCATATTGATGAAAGACAATCTCATCAAACAAGTAGCTTGCCTCAATCAACAAAGTGGAACAGAGATCATACCAGTAATCTAATTATTGGAGATCCCACTACTGGTGTAAGGACAAGGAGGAATATCTCTGCTGAAAGCATGTTTTCATGTTTCTTATCTCAAATGGAACCAAAAATAGTTGAAGAAGCATTGTTGGATTCTGATTGGGTGATGGCCATGCAGGAGGAGCTCAATCAATTTGAAAGAAACAATGTTTGGAAACTAGTTCCAAGGCCAAAAGGAAAATCAGTCATTGAGACAAAATGGGTTTTCAGAAACAAGATAGATGAGAGTGGAAATGTGACAAGAAATAAGGCAAGGTTAGTGGCCAAAGGTTACTGTCAACATGAAGGGATAGATTATGATGAAACATTTGCTCCTGTTGCCAGACTTGAAGCCATAAGAATTTTCTTAGCCTTTGCTACACACTGCAAATTCAAGGTATTTCAAATGGATGTTAAAAGTGCCTTTCTAAATGGAGAATTAGAAGAAGAAGTGTATGTTGAACAGCCTCCTGGATTTGAAAATGACAAACTGCATAATTTTGTCTACAAGCTGTTCAAGGCTCTATATGGCTTAAAGCAAGCACCAAGAGCCTGGTATGACACATTATCCACTTTTCTCCTGGAAAATCAATTTATAAGAGGTATGGTGAATAAAACTTTATTCTATAAATACCATGGCAAAGACATCATTCTTGTGCAGATATATGTTGATGACATAATCTTTGGCTCAACAAACGAAAAATTGTGTGAAAAGTTCTCATCTCTAATGAGAAACAAGTATGAAATGAGCATGATGGGAGAATTAGCATTCTTTCTTGGTCTTCAAATCTATCAGAAGAAGGAAGGAATATTCATCTGTCAATCTAAGTATGTCAAAGAACTTCTCAAGAAGTTTAACTTAGAAGATTCATCACCTGCCAAGACACCTATCTCAACAGCCACCAAATTAGAGTTAGATCCTAAAGGCAAGAAAGTGGATTCTAGTACCTACAGAGGCATGGTTGGATCATTGCTTTACTTAACAGCAAGCAGGCCAGACATAATGTTTGCTTCATGTCTCTGTGCAAGGTTTCAGGCTGATCCAAAAGAATCACACTTAGTTGCAATTAAAAGAATCTTTAGATATCTCAAAGGCACCCCAAATCAATGTCTTTGGTACCCTAAGGAAACTGGATTTGATCTAATTGGATATTCTGATTCAGACTATGCTGGCTGCAAAATTGACAGAAAAAGTACTACAGGAAGCTGTCAATTTCTTGGGGGGAGATTGGTGTCATGGTTCAGTAAGAAGCAACACTCAGTTTCTACATCAACTGCAGAAGCTGAATATATTGCAGCTGGAAGTTGCTGTGCACAAATTCTTTGGATGAAGAATCAATTAATGGATTATGGACTAGAGTTGTCAAATATTCCTATCTACTGTGACAACACTAGTGCCATAGCCATATCAGACAATCCAGTTCAACACTCCAGAACAACGCACATTGATATAAGGCATCATTTCATCAGGGAGCATGTTGAAAAGGGAGATGTAAAATTGGTTTATGTTCCAACAGACAAGCAACTTGCAGACATATTCACCAAGCCATTGGATGAAGCAACATTTATCAGGTTGGTGAGTGAATTAGGAATGCTAAATCAGGTATGATCATCTAACTGGTTTATCAATTCTCAATCGCAGCTCATGACAGAAACTTTCAAGGTACTGTAACTAGAAGGTACTGTCATGAGAAGTTAAGGTTCTATGTGCTACTTGTTTAGACAACATGTTTGCTATGACTATGCTAAAAGGATTTTTAGATATCATGTTTGCTATGACTATGCTAAAAGGATTTTTAGATATCATGCTTGCTATGACTATGCTAAAATAGTTTTACATGTCTGACTTAATACGATTTTAAGAAAACATGTGTCCTTAACTTAAGTTATGTGTGAACAGTGACAGCATGATCTTATGATAAGTTTACTGTCAGATAAAACTTACTGTCACTCATGAAGCTGATTGACAGAAATGTTGTTAGTGCACAAGTTGCTGTCAATGAAAGTTGCTGTCACAAGAAATTGCTGTCAGAATTGGTAGAGAAAGAAAAGCGCACAGGTTACTGTCAATGAAAGTTGCTGTCACGAGAAGTTGCTGTCAAAGATAGTGGAAAGATATATATATATATATATATATATATATATATATATATATATATATATATATATTAATTTATATATATATATACGTATATTTCTTTTCACCAATCCACGATCTAATAGCAACTGCCACGTAATATAGCAAGTGGAGTTAATGGGTAATATCATTATCACACGTTCAATTAAGAGAGGTTAAATCGATTCATATTAGAAACTGAATCTACCGTTTAATCTACTATCACTTTCATTTGCAAAAACCTCTCAACCTTCTGCATCCAAAAACCGCATTTTCTCTCTCATTTTTCAAAGCATTCAACAATGGCACCTAAACAAAGTGTTGCTCAAACCAACTTTGCCGGTATCTTTTCTCCTAGTGATGCTGGTGAAAACTTCAAAGGACTTATTTCCTTCTTAAATAAATCCTACCTAGGTCATGCAATAACCTCTTCCCCCAAAATTGATGCTGTTAGAATTGAAAAATTCTGGAAATCAGCAAGTGCTCAAGGAACTGGAGAGAATGAAACAATTAAGTTCAATATAGATGATGCAAGTCATTCTCTTTCAGTAAAGAATATCAATGAGGCTTTGGGTATTGTGTTGACCAGTGAAGAAAGCTTTAAGGAACTAGCAACTGATGATACTCTGAAGAATGGATATTCAGGCTTTAAGATTGATGAAACTTCTGATAAATGGTATCAAATGGGAGAAATGGACAGAAAATATCTAAGAAAAGAGTGGAGCATGATCTTTGATGTTATGGTGAAGGTGTTCTCTACCAAGTCTACAGGCTGGAATGGAATACCATCATACATCAAGAAACTCACTCATTCTGTAGTCCATGGATACAAGGTGAACGTTGGAAAGCTGATTATGGCACAGTTGAAAAGCGCCATAGGCAAAAAGGTATCCATATATCCTCGCTTTTTAACTATGTGTATTAATAATATTTGTGGAAATGTGGTAGATACTTATAATTTTGAAGAATGTCCTGTTTTAAAGAAAAACACACACACATCTCTTAACACACAAAATTTGAATGCACATATTCCACTATGTTTCACACAACACATGGTTAATCAAGTGCCCAACCTTGGTTTTCCATTTCCAACAGATTACACTGTTTTCACAATTGAAAATGAAGCTGAATTAGGCCCAAATTCAGTTAACCCACATTCTACACCATACATTCCACCTAGGGAATCTAGACTACCAAAAGCCCTTAAAATTGCCAAACAAGAATCCAAGAAAAGATCCCTAGAGAGTGAAACTGGTGACAATGTGGTGAGTCAAGAGGGAGTTACTGCACCTAGTGCAGCAAATAAGGATGGTAGTGGAATAGAACCCACAGTAGCCCCTTCTGAGCCTAAGAAGAAGAGAGCTAGAAGGGCCAAGGTTACTGTCAGCCACCCTACAGTTTCCCAAAAGACTGTAGAGGATGATAGGGAAATAAACTCATCTCTAGGTGTCTCTTCTCAACAAGGGACATCTATTGAAATTGGCCTGTCTCCCAAGGCACCTTGTAAAGAGTCTGTACAAACTCAAGAACTCACTCTTGAGGAACCTGTATTTGAAGATACACACATTGAGATAGAGCACAGTGAGGAATTCATTCATACTATTGATGTTCCACAATCTTCTTCTGTGGAACAGCCAATTAATCAATCTGAAATTCAATCTTCTTCTTTCATTCCTACATCTGTTGTTTCTTCTAAACAACCTAGAGAGGGGGATAGTACCAACCCCTCAGGTTTTGATCATCCATCTCAAATCTTGGATGAGCCCCCATCTAGTGGTCCACAAGAACCCATTTCTCAAAGTGAAATGGATACCACCCATCAAACACTGGATTAGATCAAGATGCAAATTTGCCAGAAATTGAAACAGCCAGCATCTTGATCGATTCCCTCAAAGCATCTTACCCTAGGGAAGTTGCTGTCACAGCCAAAGATGCTGTCAATGACAAAACAGAAGGTGCTGTCAAACAATCAAGTGACAGTACCATTCTGACAAAAGATACTGTCAAAGGTATTTCTAAAGATGCTGTCATCACTGTTCAACCACAACTACAAGAAGGATTAGTTGAAGATATCTCTGATGATGACTTGCCTCTTTCCAAGGCCTTCAAGGTAAAATCTACTCTTTTGCATGTTAGTACTGCTCATACTACTGCATCTAGGATGAGTGAGGGAGTGAAAAATCAAAGAGAGATAAAAGAACAGAGAAGTGAGGATAAAAATGAGAGGCAGCCAAATGTGCTGGCAAGGAGAGGGACTTGAGCATGTCCAGAGTGAGCTTGAGGGAGCCAGTAAACAAAAGGCATTAGGCCTTGAGGGAATTTTTGTGAGAGATGATGAGATCATCTATAAAAACACTGAGAGTGTGAGAACCCCAACAGCCTCCATGCCCCAGACTTATCCCTTACCTCCTAAAAGGCTTAGGTCTGGTGGTCTTTCTGCATCCACAAATGACAGGCTCCAAGCACTTGAAAATCGATGTGCTACAATGGAAAGCAAGCTGGACAACCTGTCATCTACTGTGAAGACTGGTTTTGCTGAAATTCAAGCCACACTACTGTCACTTTCTTCATTGATTCATGCTGCAAACTTAACTAAGGGGGAGAAAGTAATAGATCAGAAAGAGGCTGAGCAACCAGAAAGAAAGGTGGAGTTACAAGGGGAAGCTAAAAGACAGGGGGAGCAAAGGAGTAAGGGGGAGCAAGAGCAAAGAGTGAAAACTGCAATAGCCTCTGGAACGGAGGAGCTTTTTGAAACTGAAGTAGATGGGGAACAAATGTTAGTATCTAAGGAGGTATTAAGACAGATACAAGGAAACCAAGCATCCTCAATCAAAATCAATGAACCAGTTCCTGAGAAGAAAGAATCCACATTAGAGAGGCTATGGAGAGAAAAAGAGGAATCAAATAGGATGGGTAAAGGCAAAAGCAAGTTGCCTGAATATGTGTTTTCTTCAGAGTTTATCACTTGGACTGATGGAAGCACATATTCCCAAGAAGAAGCTGACTCAATAACAGTAAGTCATATGGAGAGCACCTTGAATAATAAGGATGAAGAATTTAACAATCTGGTAAATGAAGCAATCACAGTGACTAAAGGAAAACCTGCTAAGTTGGCAGAAGCTTTGAAAGAAAAGATTGTAAATCTTTCTGTGAAGATTAGCTCAGAGAAGAGGTGGGCAGTTGAAGTGTACCTGAAGAGTGGACATTCAATATTCATAACAACTCAACTGTTGGAAACTTTCTCTGCCAGAGTGCAATACATCCTTGGGATTCTAGTGAAGAAAAACTCTACCATCTTTGATGAAAGTCTCTATATGCAACTGGGCACAATGGTCAACAACAAACTTCCAGAAGTAAGTCTCCAGCCATTTGGTGTAAGCTTTAAACAGACAACAGCCAAAAGAACTAAAGGTCTTGGATTCTTAACTCTTGAAGGCAAAACATCTCTAAAAAGCAAAGTCATCATGGATGTACTTAAGTTATTGCTGAAAGCACCCATCACCAAGGAAAGGATTCAGGCAGTCAAAGATATTCACAAGATATTGGCAAAGAGAGATATGGAGTACAGTGCCAAAATTAAAAAGCTCATTGCCAAAGCAAATTCAAGCAGAAATGCTCAAGGTAGAAACTGCACTTTTGATGACATCTTGGAAAAAGATGATGATGACAATCAAGATGGAGGTGAAGTTGGAGGACCTAAGAAAACAGAACTGAGAGACTCTTCAAAAGAGCAAACTCAAGTCAAAGAAGCAGAATCAAAGGAAACCTCTGAAAATACTAGCACAAGCAAGAAAGTTGATGAAAAGAAAGAGGAAGAAGTACTTGAAGCATTGAAAGGAAATCAAGAAGAAATTGAAATTGACAGTATACAACTTGAAAAAGATACTGTCAACAAAGATGCTGTCAAGGATGTCAACAAAGATGCTGTCAGTCAGGATGAAGTCACAGTCATTAAAGATACTGTCACAGAAGACACTGTCAGAAGCCCTATAAAAGATACTGTCAACGATCCTACTGTCAAAACCTCCAAGACAGTAAGAATCAAGAGAAAATCAAAAAGACCAACAAAGGGAAAGACTGTCTACAAAGGAGAAGGAAAAGCTACAGGGTTAGGACTCAAGAAACCTCTCATGAGAAGAAGAATGAATAGCTTTGAAATGACGCAGCTGAAGGCCAAAGATACAATCACCTCTGTATCCATAGTGTTGTGGGAGGATTTTAGCACAACAAATTATGAGGCCTCGTGCTGGAATAGCGCCAATAATCAAGGAATCGTACAACCACCCGGAAAGGCTCGTGGTTGAAGATCAATGGCTAGTCGCCCGGGAAGGCACACGACTAGGGTTACCGAAGAACACGGGATGTGGTTCCTCGGAAGGATCGGACTGAATCTACGGGATGAGAGCTCAAGGACCAAATGTTGGCCAGCCAAGAACCCTAATTTGACTGTGTCACACAAGAGTGCACGTGCTCTAGCTACTCAAGGAGTGTAAAGTGTCGAAGAAGATCCCGTAAACTGCCTACATACCACTATTTATAGTGGATCAAGCCCGAATGTAGTTCTTGAATGATATGATTGTTTGTTCATGATGAGTTATCCTCTCTCCAGTGGGATAATGACTGTTATTTCTGATAATAATCGAGTGTGATGTATGAAATCAGGTTACCAAGTAGTTTTAGGTAACATAGAATGATTATCCCTTATATTTATCATGATTTTGTATCATTTATCAAGTATATATGACATATATCCTCAAATAACTGAATGTTTATCTGTTTGAGAGTGTTTTTAGATGATATAGACGTGTTCCTAAAAAATAGGGGGCGTGCCTTATCTGTATTGGCAGCCTAATCAGGCTTCCGGCGGAAGCTGGGGGTACCGCCCGGTAGCCTGGCTCCGGTACCCCCTCCGGTAACCCCTATCACGGGAGCTACTCTGGAAGCTCTACTGGGTGACTGGTAATAGTTATAGGTTATCCTCAAGGGGATGCCTTGAGACCCTTAGCCATGTGTTCCCGTGCTACAGCGTACATGGTAACCCCTAGGGCTACCATAGGCTCCCGGAAACCTGACAGATTACTCATTCTCTTCATGGATCTGGACCCTAATCCTCTAGTGGGCCTAAATCTAACCCATGCGAGATTTCGGTCACAACAACTACCCCCCGGTTCCCTGAAGTACTGTGTGCAAGGGGAACCTATTATTCACAGGGTGCCGCTTTCTAAGTTTCTAAATCAAAACTTACTTTATCAATGCCTTGCCAACACTATGTTGAAATAGTAAATTCTTATTTGCAAATATCAGAACTAGTAGTGATATTTTCATTCGATAGTTCTTGTAATCTGCGCCACCGGAACTCGAAATTAATCTAATGTGGGGAGCTATATGATTTATTTATTACAGCTCTGATTAATTAGATTTATCCATTGGGAATAAAAGAGATGACTATCAAGAGGGGAGAGCCTTATCACAAACTCTTCCGCCCTAAAACAAAAGGGAACGGTTCATTTTCCTGTACCCACACGTTTCCATATACACCTCGTTTTCTGTACCATATTCAATCACTAGGGAATACGCCTCTTTTTCATTTACTCTCATATATCAATAAGTTTAGCCTTTTCATCCTTTTTCTCTTCACTTACGCTATACTCTCTCTTTTGAGTAAAGTAAAAAAAGAAAAAGCTCTCAAAGGTTTCCGACGGGACTTCTCCGGTGAGGCCTACGCCAGTCACGCACCCATCTTCACTACGGTACCTTTCTTTTTGATTCTTGCGGTCCACCCATATCTCTAACTTTGTTGTTTCATTCTTGATGTTCATGGGTGTATTAAATTTTACTCTCTTGTGCGTGTGCGTTCATATATCGATGTTTATTATTTTTTTAAAAATTGATAACAAAGCTATAATTCCAATCATCATTGCATGTTGTTTGCTTCGATTCGCCTGAATTTGATGTGTATGGTCGTAAATCTTTGTTGTCTGTATCAACTCTCCATCCTTGTTAAGATTAAATCTCGTGTGCTTGACTCTTTATGCTGAGATGCATGTGCCAATTTCACTGCTTACGGTAGGCTTACCGAAGGGGTTCAGGATGGCCTGTACTCCGTCTTCCCCCTTGGTTACTCTTTAGGCGCTCGTAACATGTTTGATATTTGCTCTAATCGAGTGTCATTACTTTAGATCTGTTCTGTCGAATAGATATAGGCAACTGATCAATCTGGGCATATGCCTGGTACTTTGCGCCCGTGTTTTTTCTTGTTTTGTTTTGTCAGCTCCGGCATCACTAAATCAGGCTGCCACGTCGATAGCCACCCACCAATTTTTAGCCTTTTCGATTTGACCCGGTAGCCTTATTATGTCTAGGGTACCTCTAGGTTGATTAAGTGGGATCACCATTTCACCCTACTATTGGTTGTCCGGCTCTCTTCTCTCATGCTAATCTGCTTCCCTATCTGTGGTTGCAGATGTCTATCTCGTCCATCTCGGGAAGCTCATCGCAACACGTGGGTAACCTGTCACCCATTTCTGGTGAGCCTTCCGATTCTGGGTCAACCCACCTTAATGAGGTGCTCCTCCATCAACCCCTGCTACAATCCAAACCTTCCATTAGTTCTCGGACCCGTTCTCGGGTTGAGGTAATAAATCCTCTCGAAGCTGAGATCGTAAGTAGGCGTCTCGACCCCTTCCTGGAGGCTGGCTCGTCAAATTTTGGTAGTGAGGATATTGATAGGATTTATCTGAGTTCAAACACGGATGAAGAAGAAAGGTTGGATGAGGGGTTCTGGAATGAGGCTGAGCAGCCGCTTCTTGATAATTCAAACCTGCTAGATGAAGAAAGGAATACCGAAGTTGAGTTGGTGATAGAGGTTGATCGGAAGCCTCACGTCCCTGCAAGCTGCGTTCCATCCTGTGAAAATTTAGACTCCACCATGAATACTGATAGACTTGACAGACTATTAGAGTCGTGCAATCCGGGATGTAATCTGGTGGTACCCAGTAATGGTGAGAGGTGCCACAGATTTGATAACTTTGAACCCGATCAGTCCTTGCCTGATGCCGTGTTATCTTCTTCGTTCTTTAAGCTGGGATTCTCTCTTCCACTGCACCCGTTCTTTGTTGACATGTTGAACTTTTATGACATAGCCCCAATGCAACTGTCCCCTAATTCTTTTAGGGTGGCTGCGTGCATGTATATTCTATATGATCAAACCTTCTCTGTCCCTCTCACCGCTAGAGAGCTAGGGTACTTTTATCAATTGAAGGATGTAGGGCGGAAGGTTGGTATCTTTTACCTCACCTCATGGAACAATAGGCAAGGTGGATGTATAAAGGGGAACAAACGGGGGATGTATGACTGGTTGGAAATGTTTTTATACTGTTATGGCTGCGAGGAGGTGAGAAAGGAATGGAACCTAAATCCGGGTAAGCATACGGTACCCCCCCAGGCTACGGGTAACCCCCGTCAAATCACCTTCTTTTCTAACTCGACCTTTGCTCTTTTTTTTTTTATTCTGTTGTTGTATTGTTTAGGGATCCCAACACAAACATCCCTACAGGGCCTTGAAGAGAGAAGGGCTAGAAAGATTATGAAGTTGGCGGGCTCTCTGAGGGACGGGGAGAGTTTGTTGACCCCGGAGACCCTGAAGAGATTAGGGTTCTCTAAACCTGTGGCTCCCTCCTCTCCTGCTCATGAGATGGAGGTTGAGGAAGGATTGGAAAGAGAACCCAGACCTCGGGGTACTGACAAGAAGCGTGGGAAGAAAGATGGGGCTTCCACTGGCTTCTCTTCCGGTATCCCAGGCTACCGCTCCCTATACCTTTTTCTTACATTCTCACTAAACATGTCATATTCCTTTGTTTATAGATACTTGTTATTAGTGGCGTCTCTATTGCTTTTCTCATGTATGTGCTTCCAAACTGTGTAGTACTTGTTGCATTTCTCTTACTCATGTTATCATATGCATCCAGGAATCGGGCTCCGGTAACCCTACCGGTAGTCTGATATTTCTTCATATAGTTATGAGTTACGATTTCTAATATCTCCAATGTTCCATCATTTCAGGTATGTCAGGATCTGAGCCATCCTTTATCAAACCGTCTGACAAATACGAAGATTTATTTCCTGAGGATGATTTGCTCATGATGGAAACCCCCATTGCTGCTACTCCGATTTCCAGGGTCCCAGCTCCTGCACCCATTAAGGTTGAGCTCTCAGCTACCGAAAAACGTAGATTATCTCAAGCTTCCGGGAGTCTCAAGACTTCCCCAGAAACTCGATCTTCGAAGAGGGTTAGGATATCTCAGCAGGGTGCACCCGTAGGCGAAGTGGAGCAGTTCTACCGAGCATGCGGTGGGCAGATACCCGTGGAGACTATTGCAGGATGGGCTAAACAGAAGACTAATGACGCTGCCAGGTCAATGCTATTCTCGTCAGGAGAGAGTCTGTTTCATCAAATAAGGATCGGTAACCAATTGGTGGCGGCTACCCGTGGTGACATGAAGCTGAAAGAGGACCTAAAGCAGGTAAGGTCTGATTTTAACACTGCTGATGAAGAAAGGAAGAAGCTGGTAGATGCAAATAAGAAGTTGAAGGGTGAGATTTCAGCTGTCACAAAGGAGAAAGAAAAACTGGGAAAGCTGGTTTATGAGCAAGATAGAGATAAGGAGAAGATGGTGGTAGTCCATGCTACCGAAGTTGCGGAGCTGCAGCTACAAGTGGATACCCTCCAGGCCTCTGTAAAGAAGTTAAAAGAGGTGCTTCCCGAGAGGTATCAGTTGGGATTTGCTAAGGGGGTCCAAGACTACATGAAATCTACTTGGGAGGTGATGCCAAATTTGGATTGGGCCCTTCTGGGCGAGGATGCCGTGAAGCAGGTAGAGAAGTTTAAAGAAGAAGCTATCAAATCTCCGACTTCTGCCGTGAAGGTGACTCCCAAGCCAGCCGATATTCCGAAAGACATGGTTAAGGATACTCAGGATACCAGGGTTGATGCTCCCGCAGGTGCGGTCGAGGTGGCTCCAGGTGATTCCGCTAGAAAGGTGGACCCTGTTGAGGATTCCCCTAACTCCGAGGCTACTAAAAATCCCTCATCCTCTTAAATCATCCTTTTCCAATTATTTTGACCTTTTACTATGCCAGTTTTCGAACTTGTGTTTTTTTTTTTTTAAAAGGGGGTGGGCTCCTATAACGCTCCACGTATGTAATGGTTTAGTCGTTTAACTCTATTCGCTTTATGGCCTTGGGCCTAGTACTTTTGAATTTGCTTTCGTAATGCATGTTTATCTTATTATCTGGTTTTTATGTAGTAGGTATAATTGGCGCACTACTACTGATTATGCCCTATTGTCTTGCGTATAAGGGATCAGTGGAGGGTTCCTGAAGGTTACCACACCTACCACACGGGTACCTCAGTTTAGACTGAGACCGTCACTATTCTTTCCTAATTTAGTCGCATACGGATTATTTATTGGTTATTCACCGAGAACTAACTTGGTAGTTAATGATTTTCACTCATCAAATCCCCAATTCACTCATTCTCTAGGGTACCAATATGCTAAGTAAGAAAGGTATTACGATAACTTAAAACAGGGCATAACTAAACGCCACCATCGACTTCTATCTGGTAGAATGACTCCCCTGACTAATCTTAAAACAAGTTTGTACAAGTTCTCAGAGGATACATGTCATATATATGTTGATTAAATAGATATTAGATCATGAATCAAGATAAGAACGATAGAAGGGTATCGCAGTGTAGAAGAGTACAAGAGTAAATATGGCAACGCATACCTGGATAAGTGGCCATAGAACTGATAGACTACTTGTACCTTTGTCTGCTGGGTTGTCACCGTGGGTGTGGGGGTACCGTCCGGTATCCCTATAGCATTTGGAAGCCCGAAGGCAGGAACCGGACTCCGGGAGCCCCGTGGCCGGTAGCCCCTATCCGGTAGCCTGGGTACCGGAGGCTTAGCCTGGAAACCTTTGTCCCGGGAGTCCCAGTCATTTCATAAATCATGGGTGGTGATGCCATGTAGGCCAACCCTGCAAAGATGTCTCGTAATGAAGGGATCCAAGTGGGTCGACCAGGGTACCACACAAGCCCAAATAGTAAAGAAGGGAACCATGTATGCCGAACAGGGTTCCATACATGCCCTGATAACCAAGTAAGCCATGTGAACCACTCAAGGTTCCGTACATGTCTGGTGTTGAAGGGACCCAAGTGTGCCAATCAGGTTACCACACAAGCCCAAGTAATGAAGGGAACCATGTATGCCGAACAGGGTTCCATACATGCCCTGATAACCAAGTAAGCCATGTGAACCACTCAAGGTTCCGTACATGTCTGGTATTGAAGGGATCCAAGTGTGCCAATCAGGTTACCACACAAGCCCAAGTAATGAAGGGAACCATGTATGCCGAACAGGGTTCCATACATGCCCTGATAACCAAGTAAGCCATGTGAACCACTCAAGGTTCCGTACATGTCTGGTATTGAAGGGATCCAAGTGTGCCAATCAGGTTACCACACAAGCCCAAGTAATGAAGGGAACCATGTATGCCGAACAGGGTTCCATACATGCCCTGATAACCAAGTAAGCCATGTGAACCACTCAAGGTTCCGTACATGTCTGGTATTGAAGGGATCCAAGTGTGCCAATCAGGTTACCACACAAGCCCAAGTAATGAAGGGAACCATGTATGCCGAACAGGGTTCCATACATGCCCTGATAACCAAGTAAGCCATGTGAACCACTCAAGGTTCCGTACATGTCTGGTATTGAAGGGATCCAAGTGTGCCAATCAGGTTACCACACAAGCCCAAGTAATGAAGGGAACCATGTATGCCGAACAGGGTTCCATACATGCCCTGATAACCAAGTAAGCCATGTGAACCACTCAAGGTTCCGTACATGTCTGGTATTGAAGGGATCCAAGTGTGCCAATCAGGTTACCACACAAGCCCAAGTAATGAAGGGAACCATGTATGCCGAACAGGGTTCCATACATGCCCTGATAACCAAGTAAGCCATGTGAACCACTCAAGGTTCCGTACATGTCTGGAAATGGCAAAAATTTGAAATTCTGATAATTTCAACCTGTTAGGCTGAGAGGTGTATTCACTACTACCCCCCTAGTTCTGGATGGTAGCCTAGCTGCCATGTAGAACTATGCTTGTAGGTCTTACATATATTTCTGAAAATATTTATAGGTGGTAAATGTAAAAGAAAACAATCAACTTCTACTTTTACTGAAAATCAAACAGTACGAATACATCAAATTTCATCCAGACGGGGTGTGCATCCACTACCCCCCGGGCATCTATTGAAAATCATGAAATCCTAAGAACTGAAAGGGAAATGGTGCAACCACAACTAGTAGGTTGCCTTTATTCATCCTAAGCCTGAAAGAGGCCTACATTTGCTCTGAAAAGAGTCTTACTGATAGTACTTCTTTAGGTGCTCGGCATTCCAAGCACGGGGAATAGTGTTCCCATCCATGTCTTCAAGGTGGTAAGTGCCTTCCCAAAAGATAGATTTTATTTTGTAAGGCCCTTCCCAGTTTGCTCCAAAGGCCCCGTGCCCGGGAACCCGCATATTGGGCATCATTCTTCTCAGTACTAGGTCGCCAACCTTGAGGGGTCGAGGGCGTACCTTGTTATTATAGTATTTGCGGGTCCTCTGTTGGTAAGCCGCAAGTTTCAGCTGGGCGGTAGCCCGGTTTTCCTCTACCATGTCTAGGGCCATCCTCTGATGTATTTCATTTGATTCTTGACTGAAATTATCCCTCCGGTAGGACCCTGTCCCGACTTCTACTGGGACCATAGCTTCACAGCCATAGGTTAGGACAAAGGGAGACTCTCCGGTTGTGGACCTGGGAGTGGTGTTGTAAGACCACAAGACCATTGGAAGCTCCTCTGGCCAATTTCCCTTTTTATCTTCCAACTTGGCTTTCAGAGTGTGCTTGATGATTTTATTCACAGCTTCCGTCTGCCCATTGCTTTGGGGGTGGCAAACGGCTGAAAAATCTTTCTTTATTTCCAAGTCCTCACATAGACTTCTCATTTCTCTACTATCAAATTGCTTGCCATTGTCTGAGATCAGCTTGTACGGTACCCCGTATCTACATATAATGGCTCGCTTAACAAATTCTTTCAGCTTACCAGCAGTGATGGTAGCTAGGGGTTCCGCCTCTGCCCACTTGGTAAAGTAGTCAACGGCTACCACGGCATATTTCACACCACCTCTGCCTTTGGGAAGCTCCCCAATCAGGTCAATCCCCCATATTGCAAAGGGCCAGGGGCTTCCAATGGGTTTTAATTCCACAGCTGGGTTGCTATTGAAGTTAGCAAACCTTTGGCATTGATCACAAGCTTTAGCAAAGTCATAAGCATCAGTTTTCATGGTAGGCCAGTAATAGCCCTGTCGGAGAATTTTGTGGGCCAGGGAGGTACCCCCCGAGTGGTTGCCACAAATGCCTTCATGAATTTCCCTTAGGATGTATTCACATTCATTTCCAGATATGCACTTAAGTAGAGGTTGATTAAATCCCCTCTTGTATAGGATGCCATCATAGATCACATAACGGGCAGCCTTATATTTGAGTTTCCGAGCTTCATCTTTGTCCTCCGGAAGTGTCCCCTTGGTGATATACTCACGTATTGGGGTTGTCCATTGGTTTTCCATTGAAGAATCTATTTCCATGGTCTCCTCTCGATAGATACTTGGTTGGAGCTGCACTTCAAGGGGTATTACCCCTAACAGGACAGCTTCTTTTTGGGATCCCAACTTGGCAAGGGCATCAGCATTGGCATTTTCCACCCTTGGGATTTGATTTAGATTTAGCAATTTGAACCTACTGATAAGTTCTTGGGCATACTTCATGTAGAGTTCAGTGCGGGGGCCTCGACTCTGGAAGCTTCCTTTAATTTGCCACACAATCAGCATGGAGTCACTAAACACATTTAGGTATTCTACCTTCATTTCCAGAGCCAGTTTCAAGCCAGCAATCAAGGCCTCATACTCTGCATCATTGTTGGTAGCCCTGAAGCCAAAGTGTATGGCACTCTGAATTCGGTGCCCCTCTGGGCTTACCAACTCTATTCCTGCACCTCCCCCATTATTATTTACTGCACCATCAACATACAGGTTCCACCATAATTGGGGGCTTTCGGCATCCCCTTCGGTAACTGGGGTTACCGGGGTACAATCTTCTCCGGTAACCTCAAAATCAGGAGGAAACTCCAGTAAGAAATCGGCCAGTGCTTGACCTTTAATAGCAGTTCGGGGTTTGTAATCTATTTCAAACTGTCCTAGCTCGACAGCCCATTTCATCATTCTACCGGAGGCTTCCGGCTTGTGCATCACTTGCCTCAGCGGGAAGGATGTTCTAACTTCAATTTTATGGGCCTGAAAGTAAGGCCTTAGCTTCCTGGAAGCCAATATTAGAGCATATGCTAGCTTTTCCATGCTGGGATACCGGGTTTCCGCATCCAGCAGCCTTTTGCTCACATAGTATACCGGGTATTGTACTTGTTCTTCTTCCCGAATCAACACAGCACTTATAGAGTATTCAGAAACAGCTAAATATAAAATGAGTACCTCACCTTCCAAGGGTTTGGAGAGCAATGGTGGGCTTCCCAGCTGTTCTTTTAGTTTCTTGAAGGCTTCCTCACATTCCGGGGTCCATTCGAAGTTTTGACCCTTCTTGATAGCCTTGAAAAACTCCTTGCATTTGTCGGAAGACCGAGATACGAATCTATTTAGGGCTGCTACCCTTCCGGTAAGCCCTTGGACTTCTTTTACATTCCTTGGGGACCTCAGTTCCAGCAATGCTTTGATTTTGGCAGGGTTTGCTTCAATCCCTCTGTGGTTCACAATGAATCCAAGAAATTTTCCAGACTCCACCCCAAAAACACACTTTTGGGGGTTCAGCTTCATCCGGTACTTCCTTAGGATATCAAACATCTCAGATAGGTGCAACACATGGTCGGCTGCCACCTTTGATTTGACCAACATATCATCAACATAGACTTCCATAGTCTTACCAATCTGTTCCTTAAACATCATGTTTACGAGCCTCTGATAGGTAGCCCCGGCGTTCAATAGCCCAAACGGCATCCCCACATAACAGTACAGTCCCCTATCAGTTATGAAGCTGGTATGCTCCTGGTCCGGTTCAAACATCGGTATCTGGTTATATCCGGAGTAGGCATCCATGAAACTTAGCAAAGCATGGCCTGCCGTGGCATCCACCAGTTGATCAATTCTGGGTAGCGGGAAGCTATCCTTAGGGCATGCCTTATTTAGATCAGTAAAGTCAACACATGTCCTCCATTTCCCATTAGGCTTCCGGACCAGCACTGGGTTTGCTAGCCATGTTGGATAGAAGGATTCTTTGATCAAACCAGCCTTCAATAACCGGTCTACTTCTTCCTGGAGGGCGGTAGCCCTTTCACCACTGACAGGCCTTCTCTTCTGCCGGATACCCCTTCTCTCAGGGTCAATGTTCAAATGATGGCACATGACTTTCGGGTCAATCCCCACCATGTCAGAATGACACCATGCAAATACATCAAGGTTGCTTTTAAGGAAAGCAGTCAACCTTTCTCTTGTACTTTTATCTAGCTGTTGCCCGATTTTCAAGATTTTACTAGGATCTTCAGCATCCACTAGTATAGGGATAGTATCCTCGGCAGCCCCTGCCTTCTCCAGGGTACCGGGCATCCTGGGATCAATGTCAATCTCAACCGGGAGTCCTCTTTCCGCTCCCTGGCTCTCATTCTCTAGCATTGCTCCATCTAGATCATCATCTGAGGCACTTTTTACCATGCCTTCCAGTGAAATGCTATGAATTTCCTCATTTTTTTCGGCAGCTTCCAACAACAAGCTTTGTGGTGGTACCACCCCTCGAAAATTTGGAACCTCTTCAGTAGGTTCATCTGGCAATTCCACTATCATGATGGCATTACACGATGCTCTTTCAAACTTCTGTGGCTCAAGCCCATGGCTTCTCATTAAGGCTTCTCCATCAGCCTTTTCTTCAATTTGAATAGGTTTGTCTGCCCTCTCGGCAGCCTGCACAGCTCTGTTATAGCATTCCCTTGACTCATGTTGACATCCTTTCACACACCCAATGCCATTTGGTGTAGGAAACTTCATTGAAAAGTGGTATATTGAGGTTACCACCCTCATGTCTTTCAATACTGGTCTACCGAGAATTGCATTGTGGGATATGTCTTCATTTACCACCATGAATTCTGCCATTTGGGTGGCCTTGCAGGGATCCACACCCAATGTCAAGGGTAATTTGACCCTGCCCATGATTTGGACTGGGTTACCGGTAAACCCATATAGCTCATTATTGGTAGGCAGTAACTCTTTGTCCAAAAGTCCCAATTTCTGAAATGTGGTATATGCCAAGATATTTACTGAGCTTCCATTATCAACCAGCACTCTGTGCACATTCATTCCACCAATATTCACGGTTACCACCAAAGCATCATTATGAGGGTGGTGAACCCACTTGGCATCCTCCTCGGTAAAGGAAATATCAGCGGTTTCCCCTTTAAACAGCTTAGGGGGCCTTTCTGCAAGGTGGAACACATTAGTTAGGGGTTTGTCCCTGGCTTCCCGGGCATACCTATCTCTGGCATTCCGACTGGCACCCCCCAAATAAGGGCCGCCAAAGATGGTATGGATGCTATTAGCTCGGGTAGTCCTTTCTTGGTTTCCAGGAGCCCTGTCCTTGTTATCTCTACCTTCTTTATATTTCTTAGCCTCTTGGGCTACAAATTCAGTCAGGTATCCACCTCTAATCAACTCTTCAATTTGATCTTTCAAATGCCTGCAATCAGCAGTCTCGTGTCCATTCACTTCGTGGAATGCACAGTACTTTCCTTGATCTTTCACTCCTGGGGGCCCTGCCCGGTAGGGCCTCCGGAATAGCCCATTCTTCTCATTCACTTCGAGAATATGACTGATTGGGACAGTCAAAGGAGTATACTCTGAGTATTTCTGAAAATTCGCCTTTGGAGTGAGTCTGTCCTTGGCAGAAATTCTATCCTTAGTTGCATTAACAGCAATAGGGGCAGTCTTGTCATCATACCGGGGGGCTCCTAAGCCGGCGGTACCACTCCCGGAAGCCCTCTTGTTCGAATCCCTTTTAGGGCTGTAAGAACGATTTCTTTTGTTCCTGTTCCAACCTCGGGAACTGGAATCTTTGGACAATTTTGCCATGGATTCCTCAATCACTTTATGGCGTTCTGCTTGTTGGTAAAATTCCGCCAGGGTTCCGGGCTCCTCGGTTTGCAATTCCTTCCAAAACTCGGTTCCAGGTCTTACCCCGGCTATCAGGAAGTTCTTCAGAGTTTCATCAGAGGCCTTCTTCACTTTTGGCACTTGCTCATTAAATCTTTTGAAATACTGTCTTAGAGACTCGTGAGTTTCTTGCTTGATATTAGCCAGAGTATTCACCGGTGGGGCGTAGGCCACGGTAGCCCTAAATTGAGAGATAAACTGATCTCCCATCCTCCTCCAGGATTTGATAGACCCTTCGGCTAGCCTCTTGAACCATTGGTGGGCATTTCCGGTCAGGGTAGATGCCAATAGCCTACACCTTGCTAAGTCCTCCACCTGGTATACATCCATTTCTGTATTAAAACGGCTCAAGTATTCAACTGGATCTGAGTTTCCATTGAATTTCAAGTCAGTATTCATCTTAAAGAACCTTGGCAAGGCTGCCTTTTTCACTTTCACAGAAAAGGGGGAACCGGCAGTGATACCGGACTTAAACTTTTTCTCCTCCTTGATCTTTTCCAAGGCTTTTTTCCAGTCAGACATCCTGAACTGTCCATTTTCACCATCTGAAAGCGTATCACTTTCAGAATCATCATCTTCATTGGCTGTCTTGCTTCTTCTAGGGATTGAACTTTGATGGGAGCCGGAATCCTGATCAGTACCCTCACCGGTAGGGACTCCGGTAGAGCGGGATCTCCTGTTTCTATGCCAAGAAGAGTGACTGCTTTGCCTATAATTCCTTCTGCCATCAGATCTGGATCTCCTGGAAATGCTTTTTGGGGGTACCGTTTGGGACCTCTCTCGGCGTTCTCGGGAACCCTGAATTGTGGAATCCCCATTGCCATCTCTCCGATCTTTGCTTCCAGTGTGAATCAGCTTGTGACGAAGGTCTTTGTTAGTCAGTTTTTTGCCAACTCGATCAAAAACACTTAGACTTCTGGTGGGTGAACCTTCGGCACCCTGGGTTTCCGGGACATCAGATCGGTCACCCTCATATTCTTCTTCCACAGGCTCTTCTGCGTCTTCTTCAGATGGGACATGATCAGTGTTGTCCTCAATATTGTCCTCAGACTCAAAGTTCAGCCTTGTCGGAGTCACATTCTTCTTTTTTGACTTCGACTTGCACTTCCTTTGCCATTTTTTCATTTTTTCGGAACCTTTTTCCAAGTTGTTGACTCTTTCATTCATCGTCTTCAGATAGTTCATGATGTCCTTGTTACTAACATCATCACCACCTTTGTTTCGTCCATTACCATCCTGAGACGGTGTTTTATCACTTTCAGAATTGTCACTCGCCATATCTCCTCCAAATGACGATTTTTGAGGCCCCTCCTTCGGGCGCCAATTGTTGTGGGAGGATTTTAGCACAACAAATTATGAGGCCTCGTGCTGGAATAGCGCCAATAATCAAGGAATCGTACAACCACCCGGAAAGGCTCGTGGTTGAAGATCAATGGCTAGTCGCCCGGGAAGGCACACGACTAGGGTTACCGAAGAACACGGGATGTGGTTCCTCGGAAGGATCGGACTGAATCTACGGGATGAGAGCTCAAGGACCAAATGTTGGCCAGCCAAGAACCCTAATTTGACTGTGTCACACAAGAGTGCACGTGCTCTAGCTACTCAAGGAGTGTAAAGTGTCGAAGAAGATCCCGTAAACTGCCTACATACCACTATTTATAGTGGATCAAGCCCGAATGTAGTTCTTGAATGATATGATTGTTTGTTCATGATGAGTTATCCTCTCTCCAGTGGGATAATGACTGTTATTTCTGATAATAATCGAGTGTGATGTATGAAATCAGGTTACCAAGTAGTTTTAGGTAACATAGAATGATTATCCCTTATATTTATCATGATTTTGTATCATTTATCAAGTATATATGACATATATCCTCAAATAACTGAATGTTTATCTGTTTGAGAGTGTTTTTAGATGATATAGACGTGTTCCTAAAAAATAGGGGGCGTGCCTTATCTGTATTGGCAGCCTAATCAGGCTTCCGGCGGAAGCTGGGGGTACCGCCCGGTAGCCTGGCTCCGGTACCCCCTCCGGTAACCCCTATCACGGGAGCTACTCTGGAAGCTCTACTGGGTGACTGGTAATAGTTATAGGTTATCCTCAAGGGGATGCCTTGAGACCCTTAGCCATGTGTTCCCGTGCTACAGCGTACATGGTAACCCCTAGGGCTACCATAGGCTCCCGGAAACCTGACAGATTACTCATTCTCTTCATGGATCTGGACCCTAATCCTCTAGTGGGCCTAAATCTAACCCATGCGAGATTTCGGTCACAACACATAGAATTTGATGAATCAAAAGAAGAAGTTGCAAGATACATTCTATGGCAAAACAATGAAAGGTTGATTACAGTGGAATCTGACTTCACTCAGATAACAAAATCAAAGGTGATCTCCAAGAAACTCATTCAAACTTCTGAAACAGTAAAACGAAGAATTGATTTCTTCAATCTGGAAAGGATGGTTGAGCTACTGCAAACCTATGATAATGTTTCAAAGAAGATCATGGACCAAGTTCTCAAGTACTATGAAACCAGGCATGTTGAATTTATTGAGAAGTTTGGTGATTGGACACTTCACAATGATGATGATGTCTATCAAATCCTTGGTTTGGAGTATGAAGAAGACAATCCTATTCCTGAGTATAACTGGAAAGAAATGGAGAAACCTTATTCAGAACATGAAATGAAGATGTATGAAGCAGGGCAGAGATTCAGAGAAGAATTAGCATCAAGGAAAAAATCTCGTCAACAGATAGAAGATGAGATTGAAGCTCAAATGAAGGAAAGCTACAGTAAAATCAATAAGATCAACAGTGAAGAATCCAACTATCAGCCATGCGTACTGGACAATCCTTTGAGAATAAAGTATGGCAAAGAAGAAATTTATGCAGATAGTTTTTCTAAGTTGAAGACCAGTGTGTTAAAAGAATTATACTGGCAAGTGGTTGGATCAACTAACAGTCTTGAAACACTGTGTTCTTGGGAGCTTGATATGATTTTTGATCAGAGGAGAGGAGAGGATCCCAGCCTGGACAAACAAAGAAGGGAAACTCTAAATCAGCTTCCTGGCAGGAGATTCAAGATGGAGGGAGATGTGCTAAAATTCAGATCAATTGTAAAGCAAAATGTTTACTGGATGGAACTCAGAGATGCATTAAACACTGCTTCCTCAATGATCAGAAAATACATTGTGGAAAATGAAGATGATGCACAGTCCCCTGAAGAAAAAGAGTTAATTGAAAATCTCAGAAGAGCTCTAAGGGAAAAGGAGCAAAGTGAAAAGTTCAAATCAAGATAAGTAAAGTTTTTTTTTTGTGAACTTTTGTGATATATTGTTTGAAAACAATTCAGTTTAATCATTGGTCAGAAATGAAGAGTTTATTCTTTCTGATCTATGTTAGTTAAGTTGTCAGCATGATATTTGTAAATTTGTCCTTATTGTCCATAAAAACAAATTGGGGGAGATTGTTGGGATTTATGGGTGATGGAATAGACAACTTAACTAGTTTTATTGGTATACTTAGTTTTTACTAAGTAGAACATACTGTCATAGCCTGAAATGTATTCTTGTAATTTAAATAAATACTGTCATGTAATAAGTGTAATTCTTGGAAGAAGTTCGATTTTGTTCAAGCCTCAAGAAATACATAAGTTCGACAGAAGGAATAAAAGTTACTGTCAAGCCCTGACAGTAAGGTTACAAGGAAACAACATGTTGTCTAGGTCGACAGCAATTTCACGGAGTCGACAGCAAGTTTCAACTTGACAGCAACATTGGCGGAGATTCTAATGACAGTAACTTTGATGTACAGTTTGCGACAGTAAGTTTGGAATTCCTGACAGCAATCTCTGCGGGAAATACATGCTGTCAATCAAAGTACAATTCTTGACAGCAATCTCTGCGGGAATTCATACTGTCAACTAAAGCAAAATTCTTGACAGTAATATCTGCGGGAAATTCATACTGTCAACCAAAGCATAATCAATTGACAGCAAACTTTGTGGCAAACATACTGTCATATAGAATCAGCTTGATTTAGGAATTTTCTAAGTCAAATTAAGCGACAGAGTACATGTTCAAAAGAAGCAGGCGTGTTGTAATATTCAACCTTTACAGCAAGCTTGGAAAGTCTATAACTGAAGCTCGAGAGATCACATGGAACAACCTGTAAAGTCTAGAGCAGATAAAATTGAATACGGCTAGATCTGGGTGGCTCAAATGTGGAAAGTATCTTAAAGTTACTTTGTGATGATCACATGGGAATGAATCATGGAATGAGCTGCAAAATGAATATAACAGCAACTCAACAACCCATGTTGATGGTGGTAGTACAGTAGATTATCATACTATAAATAGAGCACTCTATTTATACAATTAAGAAAACTCAACAATTGTAATCTCTTGAGTATTTGTAGCTTGAGAATTATTTTGTTCTCAAGGTTGTAGCAAAACTTTGCAAAATAAATAAAACATTTATTTTGTGAAATCCTCGTATTTGATTTTACTTGTGTTTGCATTTCTTCTACTAGTAAATCACAAATTCTATTTAAGTTGTTGAAAAAGTTGTTGAAATAGTTTTTGAAATTTATTAGTATTGCATTCAACCCCCCTTCTGCAATACTTTCCTGGACCAACATATTATGTTAATACATTAATTATTTTTTTTTAAAAGCGATGGCTTTTTATGACAATAGTATTGGATTTATGAATAAATTTTCCGAATAGAGGTATAACTAACTTATATAAAAAAGTATAATTTAAGAAGATCGTACTTTCTATAAAATATTTAATTATATGTCTGCTCTATATATTCAAACACCTATTTTACTTCTAATAGAACTTTTATTTATATGTTTTTTCTATAAATTCGAACTCTTATTCTCTATAAATTCGAACTCCTATTCTACTTCCAATAGAACTTTTAATCATATGCGTTATAAATACTTATTCTACTTCCAATAAAACTTCTGCTTCTAATAGAACTTTTATTTATATGTTTTTTCTATAAATTCGAACTCTTTTTCTCTATAAATTCGAACTCCTATTCTACTTTTAATAGAACTTTTAATCATATGCGTTATAAATACTTATTCTACTTCTAATAGAACTTTTAATCATACGTATTCCCTATAAATTCGAACTCTTCTCATTTATAAATTCGAACACCTATTCTACTTCTAATATGTTAAATGATATTTTTCTACTTCTAATAGAACTTTTATTTTATATGTTTTTTTATAAATTTGAACTCTTATTCTCTATAAATTCGAACTGCTATTCTACTTCCAATAGAACTTTTAATCATATGCTTTATAATTACATATTTTACTTCAAATAGAACTTCTAACCATATGTCTTCCCTATAAATTCGAACTCTTCTCCTCTATAAATTCGAACACTTTTTTTACTTCTAATATGTTAAATAATATTTTTACATTTATTAGTGTTTAAAATTCTAAAATTTTAGAAAATTAGAAAAATAGATTGATACGATCTTAGAGCGCCAACTAAGCTCCCGCGTATCCCCCTTTATATATATATATATATATATATATATATATATTGATTGAATAGAAGTATAGTTAACTTATATAAAAAATATACAATTTAAAAAGATCGTACTTTTTATAAAATATTTAATTATATGTATGCTTTATATATTAAGACACCTATTCTATTTCTAATAGACTTTTATTTAAATATTTTTTTTTTCTATAAATTCGAACTCTTATTCTCTATAAATTCGAATTTCTATTCTACTTCGAATAGAACTTTTAATCATATGCATTATAAATACTTATTCTACTTCCAATAGAACTTCTAATCATATGTCTTCACTATAAATTCGAACTCTTCTCACCTATAAATTCGAACACATATTCTACTTCTAGTATGTTAAATGATATTTTTATATTTAATCATATGTCTTCAATATAAATTCGAACTCTTCTTCTCTATAAATTCGAACACATATTCTACTTCTAGTATGTTAAATGATATTTTTATATTTATTAGTGTTTAAAATTCTAAATTTCTAGAAAATTAGAAAAATAGATTGAGTAACTTATATAAAAAAATATACAATTTAAGAAGATCGTACTTTTTATAAAATATTTAATTATATCTCTGCTGATATTAAGACACCTATTCTATTTCTAATAGATTTTTATTTAAATATTTTTTTCTATAAATTCGAACTCTTATTCTCTACAAATTCGAATTCATATTCTACTTCTAATAGAACTTTTAATCATATGCATTATAAACACTTATTCTACTTCCAATAAAACTTCTAATCATATGTCTTCACTATAAATTCGAACTCTTCTCATCTATAAATTCGAACACAAATTCTACTTCTAGTATGTTAAATGATATTTTTATATTTATTAGTGTTATTCCTATCCTACTTCCAATAGAACTTTTAATCACATGTATTATAAATACTTATTCTACTTCAAATAGAACTTCTAATCATATGTCTTTACTATAAATTCGAACTCTTCTTCTCTATAAATTCGAGCACATATTCTACTTCTAGTATGTTAAATGATATTTTTATATTTATTAGTGTTTAAAATTCTAAAATCCAAGAAAATTAGAAAAATAGATTGAGAGGATTTTAGAGCGCCACCTAAACTCCCGCGTATCCTCCTTTATATATATACTAGTCGACTAAGCCGCGCTTCGCAGCGGCCTTATAATTTTTTAAAAATAATTTTAAATAAAGATCATTCAGAAAAAATGATAAAAATATTTTTATAATATCAATATAAATTGGTGAACACAATATTCTATAAATTAAATATACTTAGATGATGAGATAAATTATTCATATATTTTTCTATACCGATTTTGTATTACGATTTTTTAGGCCGACACCCGTTGTATATATTATAAAAATACTAAGCATACACAATAATAACAATTTAAATATTAAAATACTCTTTGACTTTGATTTACCGATTTTGCCTCACAATTCTTTTTTAAAATTTTAAATATATATCAAATATCAATATAAATTGGTTAACACAATATTGTATAAATTAAATATACATAGATAATAAGATAAACTATTCATATATTTTTTATACCGATTTTGTCTCACAATTTTTTAGGCTGACACCCGTTTGTATATATTATAAAAATACTAAGCATACATAATAATAAAAATTTGGATACTAAAAAACTCTTTGACTTTGATTTATCGATTTTGCCTCACAATTTTTAGGCCGACGCCCGTTGCATATATTTTAAAAATACCAAGTCCATACAATAATAAAAATTTAAATATTAAAATCCTTTTTTACTTTGATTTCAGTTTATAAAATGATAAGAGAATCACTGTAATTAGAATTTAAAAGTGCAAAATCATAATAAAGTATGATGCTAACAGTGTTTAAAGAAAAATACACATGTAATAACAACTATTTTGATGCTTGTGTGACCAAAATTCTTTCCACAAACTATACATACAAATCAAATTTATGATCAAGAAACGAAGAGTGGTTAAAAGGAAAGACAAAAAGCAAACATAAAATTTTACAGATATCAATTGATCATGATCACCTGTCACGATCTCTCTTCTCTGTCTACGTGAAGGTGGACATGGTGAAAACTGTATAGGTCAAACATAAAATTCTCATGCATAAATAAAATTATGTAAGTAGTTTCTTACAGAATTTCAAACCAAAACTTTTGTCATAACAATATATATATATATATATATATATATATATAAAATTCAAAAACCTTACAAATTCGAGAACCTTTTCTATTTCAAAGATGTTTATGTTAATGTTATATTAAGTTAAAAAAGGTAGTTTTTATTACTTTAATAAAAAATAGGATTTAACGTAGGATATTTTATTTTAATTATTTAAAATAGAAGAGCTCTAGAAAAATAGATAAATATGAATCGAGCGATTCTAGAGCTCCACCAAACTCCGGGGAATTTCCTTTGACTAAGCCGCGCTTCGCGGCGGCCTTATAATATTTTTCAAAAAATTCAAAATATAAATTTAAGAAAGAAATCGAAAAGAAAATATTTGTAAATAAATTAACGAACACAATATTGTAGAAATTTTAACATATATAGACGACTAATTAAACTATATACTTATCTTTTATGTCGATTTTGTTTCACATTTTCTTAGGCCGACACCCGTTGTAATAAATACATATAAGCCGCGTTTCTCGATATTTTTCAAAAATATTCAAAATACTGACTATTTAAGAAAGAAATCAAAAGTAAAATATATATAAATAAATTATTGAACACAATATTTTACAAATATATACATATATATATAATAAATATTTACTTATTTTTTTACGTTGATTTTATGTAACGTTTTCTTAGGCCTACACCCATTTTAAATTTTAATATATATATATATATATATATATATATATATATATACAACAAAATAAATATATACTTATTTCTTACTTCGATTTTGTGTCACGTTTTATTAGGCCGATACCCAATATTGTAATAAATACATAAAGATAAAAAAGCAAATTTGATTGAATTAATTAAAAGAAGATGTTGGAATATTATGATCCAGAACAATGAGAAGATAATAACGACAAATTAACAATTAAATAAATAAAGAGGGAATGGTAAGAGTTCAAATCTCAAACAGAAAAAAGATCTCCTAATTCTTGTTTACACGATGAGGTGTTTGTGTACCGAGATCACTAACAAAAATAATACAAAGCCAAAGCAAAGATCAACCAATGCTTACTAATAATCCATTTTTATAACTAAAATCATAAATTTAAAAATAAAACGAAGAAAGCAAATATTAAATTAGTAAATTCAAACCTTAAAAACCAACCAAAAAAAAGCAATATGAAAATCACTAAATAGAAGCCATGTGTACATTGAGAATTAAATAAAATAAGAATGAATAAAAAAACTAAAAAAAAAATTAGACGATGACAAAAATAAACAGAATCAAGAAAAAGATTATAAACATGATGATAAAATTTGATAACAAATTCAAACCCAACTACAATTATAGGGGTTATCAGTTTTTTTTTTTTTTTTTTTTTTTTTTTTTTTTTTTGTCTGCAAGAATAAATCTTGATCAGGAGTACATAAAGTACAAGAAGATCCGAGGAGGAAAACAAAAACCAAATCCCGCCCACAAAGGCATACACGAAGCCAAATCATCCAACGAGAGAATAACGTAAGCTATACTCCCAAATCTGGACAATAAAAACTTGATGTCCATACCAAAAACAGAGAGAGGGAAGAAAGAAAAAAACAAAGAAAAGAAATGAACTAAAGCCAGGAATAGAGAATACAATAATGAGGGGAGAGAAAGCCCCAAAAAACCCCAAAAACCAAACTAAGGAAAAGAAACAAGAGAACAGAGACAAGGCATATACGAAGCCAAATCATCCAACGAGGGAATAACGTAAGCTAAACTCCCAAATGTGGACAATAAAAACTTGATGTCCATACCAAAACATAGAGAGGGAAGAAAAGAAAAGAAAACAAAGAAAAGAAGTGGACTAAAACCAGGGAGAGAGAAAACAAGCAATGAGGGGAGAGATAACCCGAAAACCCCGAAAACCAAACTAAAGAAAAGAAATGAGGGGAGAGATAACCCGAAAACCCCAAAAACCAAACTAAAGAAAAGAAACAAGAGAACAGAGACAAGAAAAGCAACAATAACAAAACACGAATAATTCATCACAGAGGCTCCAAATGGTGCACATATTAATTGAAATCATACCTTAGCTCGAGGCATAGAAGTCTTCTCGAGTCCTTACCAATCTAAATCTTCTCTTTGGCCAATCCTTTTGAAAATCCAAATTGAGTCATTTTGAGACTTCTTTGTTCCTGTTAAAACTGCAATTTACCAAGAATCCAACAAAAAAAGAATAAGTCAATGAATCACTTCTAATCAAAAATAGAAACTTAAATATAAATAATTTTTGAAATTTGACAAAAGGGATGCTCATTTCTAACCAAAGGGGATCCCTTTGGTTAGGCATCTAAAATTATAAAAGATAAATTATTAAAAGATGAGAAATAAATTTTAATAGTATATATATATATATATATATATATAAAGTCATCTGAAAAGACACATATTCGTCAATTGACGACAGATCACCCAATAATGGTCCAAAGGCCAACATTATGGCACACCCTTAATAGGCACAAAACATCCATCCGGAATGGAACAAGTGTATCTACTTTGTTCATACTTCATACCGAAAGAATATATTTAAATTTGTTTAAAAAAAAAAAAAGGTCAAATACCCAAAGAATGAGCAATTTCAAGTACAGTGAACAGTGTAATCAGTACATGGTCAGTGCAGAACCGTGTCAGAACAGGACAAGCACAGTGCCAAGTACAACGGACTCAGGGGTTATTAACTGAAAGATATGCACCATTTATAGTTAAACAAAGAATATATTTAAATGGTCTACCTACATAGAGAAATTTTTGACTAAATAAACAAACAAGGAAATAAAACCTTGTCTTTAACAAAAGTAACAATCCAACCCACTTCTGATACAATTTGTCAAAAAGAATTTGGAAAAATCGTCAAACAAAACACAACCGCCGGCCACCACATGACTATTCTTAAAAGCACCCAAAGCACATGCAAATTGTTGGCCAGTAAGTCTTCGAAAGTAGCAAAAAGGAAAGTAGTCCAAGGTCCAATTAAAATAAACCCACTTTTACTCAACATAAAGCATTTCAAGAAAAGACCACAAATAACAACATTTGTATTCACGAACTCGTCAGAACTCACATGCATATTCACATTTCGATAACTTCGAAATGAACCTTAGGTTAAATTACACAAGGTTTACACAAATAATTTATCAAGTAAAAAAATCGGCAGAGGAGTTATAATATCATTTTAACACTTTATTCGAAAGTAGCTGGACCAAGAACGTTTAATCACCAACTTCGAACCAAAAATGTTTATTTAGAAAACTTTTCGAATTATAATTACTAAAATCTCTTTTACTCAGATGTACAAATCTAGCACAATACAAAAACTCTTAAGCACTTTGGTTCTCCGAATCACCATGAACAGATACACAAATATTCAGACTGATCGAATCGACAAACACAACAAAACTTATGATTGATTTGAGAAAATAAATCTTACCATATCCCAAGAACTAAGCCTAGTTCATTGGATCCTACCTGGTTAACTTAGTCGCGGACTGAGTTAACTTCCCGAGTATACTCAACGAGCTTTATACGAATCGCCCGAGTTGACTCACTGAGTTGAATTATTATGTAAGTTCGGTTGGACATCTGGCCATGAAATTGGAAATCCCTACCATCAACCATACAGAATGGATAATATGGGTGCACAGGTTAAGTTTTTGAAGTGGTTTGAGAGCAAAAAAGGAGTGTCTTCGTAGAGGTTCGCATGGATTGTCAGTGCTCGCATAAGAAAAATAACAGCCTGAAGCGACTGACTCGCCGCCACACTCGCCGGAGACTACAGATCGAGCTTGAAAATGGTATGGGCTGATAGAGGATAAAGAGAGGAACAAGGTTATGAAGAGCGTGTAGTGCGTGGGTTATTATGTCATCTTTGTTTTAGTAATAAACTTACAGTGACTTTATGTGATCCATGTAGCTTTCTCCTCAGACATTCTGTTACCGCGGGGAAACATGACAAACAATGTAACATAATAATTAAATAAATATATTAATGATTGATTAGCTTGAACTGGGCAAAACAAATTATTCGAAATCATTTTTTATTTATTTTAAATCATGGTTTTCAAATTCGGCACAGAAGGGTTTCGGACTTTCGGTATTACAAATCTGAGATCCAAGCCTCACTATTCATCAAACCCAGAACACTTTTTCGTGGACAAAACTTAAGTCAGTAAATACAAAATTTAAAAATATTAAGTCAGTAAATATAAAACTTAAAAATCAACAAAAAAAAGTAACCTGAAAATTTTTAAATTTAGTTTTATATAGTTGACTTGCACGAATATAAAAATATACGAAAGACGCATCTTTACATAAAGTGATGATACTATGTTTAAGCCTTTATATATATAGGCTCTAAACAATTTAAATAATTTTTGATTTCAATTTGATTATATATATGAGAATTTTTTTTTTCTATTTCGAATATGTAAATTTGATCTCTTTTCTCTTATAAATTCGGAAACTTTTTCTACAAATATATAATTTATTTCGAATATATAAATTTGACTTTTTCTTCCGTACAAATTCGAAAACCTTTTTTATTTCGAAGATGTTAATGTTAATGTTAAAAAAGGAAGTTTTGATTTCTTTTCTAAAAAATAGGGCCTAAAGAAGGAAGTTTTGATTTTAATTATTTAAAATAGAGGAGCTCTAGAAAAATAGATAAATATGATTCGTGCGATTCTAGAGCTCCTGGGGGTTTTCCTTTATATAGTAGGATAGATTGATTTAAAGAGATGTCTTTAAATTATTATTTTTCTTCAATGGAGGATATAATACATGCTATTGATTTTTTTTATATTTTATGCAATACAACTCGACATTTTTTTTTTCTAAGTTACAACTCGACATTTGCGGATGGTTGCTAGGATGGTAAACGAACTAGTTGATACATTATTGAATAGTTTGATGCTTGGCTCAAAGAAAGTTCAAACTTGAACATAATTCGATTTGTAAACAAATCAAATTTTAACATAATATTGAATTTTGTTAATAAGTTGAATTTGGACACACATAATTTGGCTTAAAAATTTAAAAATAAATTCGATTATAAGGTTCATGAAAGATTTGTTAATATAGTTCGTTAACAAACCATAATTCGTGATTGTAATTCTTTTTTGTTTTTTGAAATTTAGGGTTAGGAGAAACTTACTGTTACCTCATTCTTTTGTTATATTGAAAATTAAATTTATGTATTCATTTTACAATTTCTTTTAAATTTTTATGTGTTATTATAGTTTTCATTAAAGAAAAAACAATCAAAATTCATGAAAATATTCGTTAGTTGTTCATGGGAATAATTCGTAAGCTTGAACTCTTGAACAATATTCATGAGCTATGAGCAGCTCTTGAACAGTTGCTCGTGAGACATGTAAGAAATGTTAACAATATGTTCATTAACTAACATTTTTTCGTAATGAGCAAAATGCAAAATATAATAGCTCCGTAAAAGTTTAAGTTGTTGAAACATGGACATTCAAAAATTTGTCTCGATTTGGCTCGTTTACGGTTCTAGTTCTGGAATTAATTTTCGAGTTCAGTTGTGTATATACTCCGTATTAGGTAACATAATGTTTATATTTTGACTTTTGAGGAAGTCGGCAACAAAAATCCAAATAATTGACCGGGATGCTTCCGTACAAATGTCTGAATCGCGAAATTGTTAGATTATTTCATAATGGTTTGTGAGATGGGCATGGTGCTACACTGCTACTGTAGGATTGTACAACCAAGTCCCGCATCCGGAAAAAGAGAGCATGAATCTTCCTAAATATAAGTTGCCAATTAATTTAATCTTTGGGACATGTTTAAAAATAAATTTGTGCGAGTTTGCCCCAGATTCGAAATATATAAGTATTTAAATTAATATATAAGTATTTTATAAATCATTTTTAATTTTAAATTGACTTGGTTCATTTAATATGTAAATTAATTAAAATAGATATGATATCAAATCACTTAATCATCTATAAATGAATATTTGATAAAATGAACTGTTACATTGTAATTGTAAAATATATTTATGTGTATGTTGTCAACCAAAAACATTTAATCAACTTTAAAGACAATTATAGTCTACACGGTTAACAACAAAAATACTAGAAATTTGAAAGCAAAACTAAAACGTGATGGAAAGTGCTTAGTCACACATATTTGATGTGACGGAAGCCAAAATTTGACGTAGTGTTCATTAAAGAAAAAACAAGCAAAATTCATGAAAATATTCGTTAGTTGTTCATGGGAATAATTCGTAAGCTTGAACTCGTGAAAGTTTAAGTTATTGAAACATGGACATTCAAAAATTTGTCACGATTTGGCTCATTTACAGTTCTAGTTCCTGAATTAATTTTCGAGTTCAGTTGTGTATATATTACAGTAGGTAACAAAATGTTTATATTTTGACTTTTGAGGAAGTCGGCAACAAAAATCCAAATAATTGACCGGGATGCTTCCGTACAAATGTCTGAATCGCGAAATTGTTAGATTATTTCATAATGGTTTGTGAGATGGGCATGGTGCTACTGTAGGATTGTACAACCAAGTCCCGCATCCGGAAAAAGAGAGCATGAATCTTCCTAAATATAAGTTGCCAATTAATTTAATCTTTGGGACGTGTTTAAAAATAAATTTGTGCGAATTTGCCCCATATTCAAAAGAATAAATATTAGGCTACAACCTTATACACTACTAAAACATTACCTATATTATAGGACTACTATATTATTCTATAATTAAATTTTTTATTTTTTATTTTCTTAAAGTAGGCCCGTCAGGACACTCTTTTTATACTAGTAGTGTGTTTTAGTAGTGTATAAGAATGTAACCCAAGATTTACTCTATTCGAAATAGATAGCAACAACTAGAGTTAAGGGGTGTTGCGTGAACCAACTAGAGAAGCCTGGGCTCCCAGCTGATGGAGGAGGAGGTTTGCATTTCACACAGAAGAGAAAACATAAGAAGAAACATTAAACGTTGGGAGAGGACACATGGGAGCAAAGACTCGTTAGGCAGGTACTATTCCATAATTGATGGCTTAGCACAAACCGTTTGTCATTATCAACCCCACCACCATCATTCTGTGACGCAGAATCCATGGAAAATTTCAATAATAAATCTCATCGACCGGTCCATATTTATAACCCACGCGTCCACTGTAATCACCGTCAGTCCCATACTTGTCCTTTTTGATAATTTCTAACAACTCACTCCTCTACTCTTAACTCAACATAACAAACAAAAACTACAACAACAAATCCTAGGGTGAGCAAAATAAAACCGAAAAATTGAAATCGATCCGAAAAACCGAAAAATTGTACCGAAAAAAACTGTAACCGACTAAAACCGAAAAAAACCATAACCGAACCGAACCGACGGAACGGTTTGGTAACGGTTACGGTTTTATGCCAATAACCGAACCAAAAATATATTATTATAATAATTTTAATTTCATATTATATACTTATATAAAATATAGGATTTTATAGTCAAAGTTATACAATTTATACTAAATAAAAATATATATTATACATATATACTAACAATTTTTACTAAATATTTAGGTGTTACAGGTATAAAGTCCGACCATAGGTATACATATGTGTTGAATTTTTTAATATCAGTTGCTTTGTGGTCCTTTGTTCTCTATGTTTATTTTCATTGTCTCACCCCATTCATTCCAATTAACAGAGTGTCATGATTACAGACAAAAATTGCAATATCAAAAAACTAAGCTCCTATTATAATCAAATAATTACATTTTCTTTTTAATCCGTGTACACATGTAAATATATGATTATTTAATGACAATTATTAGGAAATGTTAAAATAACATTTATAAATTTTTATTAGTATGATATTAAGGTGTTAAGTATTTAAAATAAAAAACCGAAAAAAACCGAAACCGACCAACGGTTAACCGAACCGAAAAAAACCGTTCCGAACGGTTCGGTTACGGTTAATAGCTAAAAACCGAACCGAACCGACATGTACGGTTTGGTAACGGTTTTCGGTAAAAACCGAGCCGAACCGACCCATGCACACCCCTAACAAATCCACCATGGGTGTCCGAGTTGGTTGGAACCGTAACTTATGAGACTTAACATCCCAAGGTTCGAATCCATTGAGACTTGAGAGGCACGGAAGTAAGTGGACTGCCATGTTCGGTGGGTACGAGTATGCTAGAAATCTTCCGGATTAGTTGAGGTGCGAGAAAGCTGACCCGGATATCTGATTATCAAAAAAAAAACTACAACATACAAATGAAAAAGTATTTTGTTTTTATTTACGTATACATGTTTCTAAACTCTTTGGTGGGTCACCTTTTTTTATGACGATCATTAAACTTATGGTAGTACTATGATATTTGTAGTTTTGTGTCAGCAAAGCATAGTTTAAGCAGCGATTACTAATTAGTAAGTTATGGATTGATGTAGCTAGGTACTTATGTGTTTGTCTATTGTTGTGTATGATTTGTGATCTTATATTTGTTTAATGTCGTTCAAATGAGAGTGTTGGAAAAGACGATTAGCTAGTAGTGGAATCATGCGTACTCTTTGTGACGTTTGTGAGAGCGCTGCTGCCTTGGTCTTCTGTGCTGCCGACGAGGCCTCCCTCTGTCGTTCCTGCGATGAAAAGGTTACATATCTCCATTTTGTAATTTTGTTTTTACATGTTCCTCTTTTTAAGGATTTTCTATTTGAATAGCGAATTCTGAATCCATTTTCCATGTAATCGTTATTCAATTCTTTTTGGTCATGTTAGCATCATTTTCTAGCGATTCAATGTTTGTTAGCTGAGAGTACCTATGTCTAAGAAGGTGGCTGGCTATAGAGTATTAGTGTGTTTATAAGTCTGTTGTTCGTACAACCTCTGTAAGAACTCAGAGCATGCTTATTAACTGCAAGACTAAATCTACTTCTGCTCTGAAACATAGCCTTAGAGTATGTGCTGCAAATTCCAAATAGTTCTTCTTGAATCAACGTGAATCTGTATTACAGGATATAAGAATTTCTTGTTGCATCCACGTCTGCAAATAGTTCTTCTTGAATCAATATAATAGTCGGCTCAGACCTCAGAGGTCCATTGTTCATTATGATATATGTGGTAGCGAAACTGTGGTGCAGGTTCACATGTGTAATAAGCTTGCTAGTCGGCATGTGAGAGTTGGGCTTGCTGACCCTATCGCTGTTCCTCGTTGTGATATATGTGAAATTGAACCTGGTATGCATTTTTTGTTCTTCTAATACCTGGTACTAATTTAAACACCATGTCCCTACTTTATTCATTTCCCTCCATTTTTTCACTTAATTTATGAGGTGGCAATTATAATTCCATCTATTTTTTGTTCTACATTTAGAACAAATTATAGCATTGTGCTATTTTTAGCACAATGTTTAACACACCGTTGAAGTAGTGAATTTTAGTTTTTGTTCTATAATATAGATATAACATATGCAAGATATGTAACACATCATCGGAGTAGTGTTCCATCTCCCTTTTGCCATTAATTAATACTCCGTATTTTATATATACAGTGCAACTTTTACGAGAGTATTTACACTCACTAAAGTTAGTCCTTTAAATCTTGCATCTAGCATTTTTCTACTGCGAGACAGATGGAAGTTCTCTTTGTTTGCAATGTGATATGTTGATACATGTCGGAAGTAAAAGAAACCATGCAAGATATCTCTTTTTCAGGCAGAGAGTTGAGGTTGGTTTCTCTCTTATGGCTAATACTCAATACTCTGGTCCTCACTCAAAATTCATGTAAAATTAATTTCGGCTTTGAACATCAGTTTCCTGGAGATAATGCTTCTCAAGCAGATGACTTAAGCTTGAAACTAGAGGGTGATAGTAAGAACAAGATGGGACAGAATCCGTCATCCAAACCGATGTCTGCGGAGAATCAGGAAAACTGTAGCATCTCCAAGGTTCCAAATTCGAATGTCAGTACTCAAGGACTTGCTAATAGGGGAACAATGTTTGATCTAAATGTCAAGCCACAAAAGAACCACGGTGAAGGCTCAAATCATCAGGTGAGAGTCCTATCTTAATTTGTCTGGAATCACACACACTCATACACATATTTGTATAGCACTATCGTCTATGCATGTATGTAAATCGTTATAGAGAACGCTCACACCATATTTCTGTTGCAGCATTTGAATACAAAGATGGTCCTCTATAATTTATAAGAAAGATTTTCTAATCAAGACATTATCGTACAAAGTTAGATTTGTCAAAAAGGGGGAAACAAAAAAGAACTTCAATCGGATAGAGCTTACAATTAATTTTAGGGCTTAGCATTCGGTCCGAAATAATTCGGTTCGATTAACCGAACCGAAATAATTCGGTTATGATTTTTTGTGTATTTCGGTTTATCGGTTTTTTCGGTTTTTTTACCGAATTAATCGAAAACCCGAATTAATCGAAATATATTAAAAAACAAAATTATTATTATATATATGTATATCATATATGTATGAAAATATTAAATTTGGTTTATATATATATATATATATATATATATATATAAATTATTATATATATATATATATATTTATATCATATATTCATATATTAAATATCTATTTATATCAATTCGGTTTTTTATTTCGGTATTCGGTTTTAACCGAAATATTAAATTAGGTTCGGTAAAATAACCGAAATTATTTCGATTCTTAATTCGGTTATGATTTTTGGCTTATTCGATATTTCGGTTCGATTATAATCGAATAATCAGCCCTGATTAATTTGGTCTCAAAAGAGAAAAAGAAAATTCTAATTTTCGACTGAAGAATAGACTCGGCTAGTGAAGAAAAGTGGAAGAGGGTGTAAATTTATGAGAGAAAATGATCAAAATACCTCAAAATGAGGTACCCATGGTCCAAAATACTGATTTTCGGAAGGATTGACCCTCACTACCCACGCCACACGCTACTGCGTGTAGCGTGTCCCCAACAGTACTGTAGCACCTCTCCGCTCGTTCTCTCTCGTTCTTTCCGATCATCTCTCTCGTTCTTTCCGCTCGTTCTCCGCGCGTCTCTTTCCGCACCACCACCATCACCATCGTTTCTCCCTTCCTCCATCCTCTCTCTCGTTTGTATATCTCTCTCCCCGCATGTATCTGTCTCTCGGCCCCGCAGGGGCGTTTTCTGAATTAACGAAAATTAGGTTTGATTTGGGGGTTTTTAATCTGGCATAAGGAATGGATTGAGAAGGGTATAGGTTTGTAGATCATCGAAATACGATTCTAATGATTTATATATCATAAACGGAAAATTACAGAAATGATACGAACTGAGCTAGCCGGATTTCTGTCGGAAATCGCCATACAATCGCCAGATAGGGGAGAGAGACGCGAGATTCGGGAGATTGGGGAAGAATGATGACACGCCAGTGAGAGTGGCGTGTGTGGTGATACGCCGTTTTCAGAAGCGTGTCTCAGACACGCGAGTGCAATGGCAGTAGTGATACACTACTCACGCCTACACCAATAACGTATCTTGATGATGCTCCGTCACAAGTAGCGTAACCCAAGAAACGACACTGGTAGTAGCGTGTCTCGTGGGTATTTAAGGCCGCCCAAATTGACCGTGGGTATTTTAATTACACATATTTAATTTGTGAGTATTCTGGGCCTTCACCCAATTTATGATATGCCAAAATTAGTTATATTAATATAGAAGAACAAATTAAGTAGAGCTTATTGGCCTTTTGTTTTAAAAATTGAAAGAAGCTTTTCAAGAATCTCAAATCCTCTTTACATGATTAGATGACAAATTTACGATGGATAACGGAATGATTTTGTTGCAGTAGGCTGTAACCTTAAATCCCTCAAACAATCTTATTTATGCAACTTAAGAAGAATAATATTATTAATATGGAGGGGTTAAAAGGTTTTTTTTTTCTTGCACAAATAATAAATATAACAATCATTTAAGAAGCCACGAACTAATCGTTTCCCCTTTTTTCTGGTCATGAAAATTGAGAAATGTGGACTTAAAGACCTGTATATATCTTATCTTTGGTTTCTTGTTTGTGGTCATGCACCACTGACTTGAAACCACCATAGCAAGTGGCAGTTTATTTGCTTCATCATATACATGAGATGTGCTGCCTGTATGTGCCACTAAGCAGCTGAACTGAATGTTTGTAATGCCAGGAACCCTAGATAACGTGCATGCAGACATGTCCACGACAAGATTAAGGAATAGAGCAGCGAGCTTCTTTAACAAGTTCCTCTCCAAACGCATCTTCTTTAAATTAGTTATTCGGTTCTGTATAGTCACCTGTAGCTCAGTTGTCTAGTGGCAGCACAAACTGTTCTCACATGTAATGAATACCATAAGCATATTATCATGTCAATTAGTATCAGAGAAGGGTATAAATTAGGTCTTCGGTTCTGTAAAGTTAAAGACAGCTCAGTCATCTAGTGGCAGCACAAAAACCGTCATTTCACTTGTAATGAACCCCATTTACCATATGCCTATTATTATGTCAGCTAGTATCAGACAAGAGTACCATGTTATTGTTCATTGCAAAAGTGGCTTCTCTTCGAATTCTGGCGTACTTCCAATTTTATGGTGAACAACTGATTAATGATAATAATCGCCATAATTTACTTTGATTAAGAACATAATCGAAAAACACCAAGATAAAAGCAAAAACTAAATGATTAAAGGGCACCGGACCAATCAGTCATAATCAATAATAAATGTACATTCACTTGTTCACATGTTACGACATTACACTAGCAGCACATTTTTTTACATGGGACCGAGTAGATTAGAATGGTTTATATATACAACCTGCTTCACCCTGGTCCAACTGTACAACCCCCAGCAGCAACCTGCCAAGATATTTTCAAAAGCATCTCAAACATTAACACTATGTTCCAGAAATATTTTTTTTGAAAGAAAAGAAAAGAAATGTGAAGATTTGATTTCTTTAACTTGTTCCCAAAGATATTTGTAGAAAGAAAAGAAAAGATTTCTAAAGATTTGGAAAGAAAATCATGTTATATTTGTCTACAAAATCTTCTTCCCACTTTTGGAAAGATTTAGAGAGAAAAGAAAATAAGTCATTTTCTATTCTTTTCTTTTATTGATTCGGGAACACAGCATAAATAGAGAAAAATTAAGACCCAAAGGCAAATAGGCATAATTGAACAATGCATAATGAAAAACGCAAGAAAGCTACGTACCAACATTTCATCAGGATTTGAACAGGGTCACAGTTGCAATGTAGCCGTTCTTCATGACCTAAGAAGACCATAAATACATTTGTGAGGATTTCAACGTTTTATACTAAACACTAGACTAATATATATTTTCAATAACAAAATAACATTTTAAAAAAAAAGAGAGCTGCAGTTACGTGCACCAGGTGGTCGTGTTTGTGCATGTTTACATAACTTGAAAGGGGAAATTATAACTACCACCCCCACGTAACTAGAAAATGGAAAGAAATGTTAAATTATTTTATTCACCTCGAATGCAATATTTGGATAGCCATATACAAAAGTAGATCCAAAAGGATTGCTAGCTGAGCCCTGAGTTTGAATAGCACCTCTGCCACAATCCCCGAGGATCTCCTACAGAGGAAGCACTCAAAAATTTAACTTGACAGAGAATACATGAACAATTTCAGATGGACAAGGAATAGTAATTTCAGGTGGAGAAGGTGCAACATGAAAAGGGTATTCTAAAATGATCCATTCCTTTTTTCTAGTCTGATACAGTACTAATAAACGAAGACATATATCATTATGTGTGTGTTGTACGATAGAGTTGCATAACGACTGCCACAACAAATATAGGACTCCAAATGTTGCATCTGCATTTCATTATGGGCAAATAAGACTTTGCTTCAGCTTATAAAGTGTTATATACTAAAAGATCTGTTAACAAAGACCAGTATCTACCACTGCAATGTTACATAATATGAGCAAACTTGGATTTAAAAACTTAACAGACATCTTAGAGACCGGAATCCCTTTAATAATTACTTCACTTACATAATTAGTAAGAGCTAGCTTCCTAATATTCCAACAATCAGTAACAATAAATTACGAAATTAAGAAAGACCCATGTACTTGAGTAATAATTAATCTCATATGAAAAGTTCACCTTCACTTGATCCCATTTTGTGCTGGGTGTAATTCTGTGTTTCGAGGGGTCTGCTTCTGGTTGATTCCTCTCAGCTTAGAGATTAAAAATTAAAACAAACGACTACCAGTCAGTTTCCCAATTAGAAAGATTTACATGAAGGTGCTGAAAACAAACAACTTACAATCAGGACTGGAGATAACGAAATTGCATTTCATGTACGAGTTAAAATCCGCATGCCCAGGATAGTTAGTATGAAGAACAAACTTCTTAATTTTGTGTGTCTGCATAAATGATGCACACTGTAAAAATCAAATAAAAGACACGACCATTTGACAGTTAAGGAAGAAAATAATCTGAGATTGGGTACCTGTCCATCAAATAAGATATCCACTCCACAGGTAAAATAATTGTAGAAGTAGTCACCACAGATAGTTGTCCGCGGTCTGGGATCAGATGCAGAATGAATCACCATTTGGTCCACCTGTGAATAAACAAAATTCAATTTCTGAAATCCCCCCACACCAAGAATCGTAATGAAAGAACAGCGGCAATGACAACTTGAACAGGAGTCTGAATACTTAAAATGCACAATTTCAATGTATAACTGAGCAATTTGGATGTACCTGTTTCTGGTGGATTCCGCAAGGACGGCCCAAGTCAGTCCACACATCCTGCGTTTAATGGTTTCAAATATAAATTAAAACATAGGAAAGAGATTGAAGACAGATTGAGCATGTGGGTCAGGATAAGAAAAGGGAAAACCAAACTGCACGGAGCATGAATCCTAAAAATTAATTTCAAGCAAAACAAAAGAAAATATATCTGTATAGATATTAGTATATTATACATATTTTACCTGTGGAGATGCACCAAAGGGGATATGCTGTCCCCTAACAGTAAAGTATATCTCTTCCCCTAGCTGCCCAACAAGATGATAAATAAATTATAATCAATTACCGCTTCCACCTTATATTATAGTTAAAGTCAGTAATGTTAATATAAATATAAATAGACATTATAGCAACAATTAAACCTTGACATGAACTTCCTCCATGTAAAGACTGCCAGCAGGTAAGGGAGGGACAGAGGCTTTCTTCATCAATGAGCCTACTCCAACTTTACTATCTGTCGAACCGTCGTATATACAAACACGGCATGTAACAGGAGTTGTGCCATCAGGGAATTCCAAGGGTAATTCAGCTTCACAGAACAAGGTGAACATATGAGCTTACTGTACCATTCACACATGCAAAAAAACATTAATAGCCATGATACCTTCTCCATCGTGAAAGCACTCTGTGTATTGAGTGGGAATCGGGAAAGCAAAGGACAGCCCCTGCAAAATTTAGAAATCAGATGACTCCAGTTACATATAAAGAAACAAATGAGTGGACAGAAACAAAATAGAAGTCATGGAACGTACCGGATAAAATAGGGTGTAAACACCTCTATCCTTGTCATAAATCCCCGGAAAAGTAGGCCCGAAAAGAGCATACACAGCTATAAAAGTTGCTAAACTTGATGGGCCTCTGAAATGATAATCATGGAAAATTGTAGTTAAAAGTAGTATTATGTATCAAGGTTTGACATCAAGGGATTAGTCATAAGAACTCACCCTATCAAGGATGTGGCATACCGCATTTGTAGTCGTTTTATATCAAAAATTTCAATAAGCCGTAGCCTCTGACACAGTAGAGTAAGATTGTCAGTCGATGTGGGAGACATTCAAGGACTTAGAATAAACACCACACCACAGCAAAGACAATTTATATGAATCTTAGGTGAACTTCAGTAATATTTTCCCATCAATGTGTGTAAAATCAACTAATAGGTAAAGCACATGAATAGTTAGCTAGTAAAATTTAAAAAACAAAAGAAACTGGGATGCCATCTGAACCGAGCAGATATCGCTACGGGTATGAATTTAAGTAATACCTGCGACCAAGGATCAAAGCGGAGGTGAAATCCATGATCCGGGAAGCTAATAACTATATCCAACTTCAGCGGCTCCTGAAACCAATTTAGAAGTACAGTAATGGATGGACTATACCTACAGATGATTCACAAAAATATCTAAAACAATATCTCATTTTCAGTTTGATGGCATCTGAAAAACTATAAAATGGTCCTCAACCTTTGCAAATTTAATTTTAACGGCCAGTACTGAACTATTATTGTACTGCTAGTAAAAACAAATCATAAAGCTCGATAACAGCAATAGGAAACTAATCTTAGCGGTTTCAGATAACAAGAGTATAAAAACAATCACGAATAAGTGGCCAAAAGTTGAAATTCTTATATTTGCAGGAAAGTGATGGCCAAAAAGAACATAAATCTCTCTACGCTTTAAAACAAAAACCGAAAACCTTAAAAGTTACGGAAACATAACAACAGAATTCCAAGAAGACATCATTTCTATTACGTCCCTAAGATTGTAGCCTTGTCGAGGGCTAATCACAATCCACATTGGTTAACTAAAATCCACATTTCGGTAATAAACATCAATGACAACATCAAGACTACCTCATCGAAATATTTGACATGAACAACATCATAGATATTAGGCTGGTGTTCAATTTGAGCAAACGCTTCGCAAATGGGCATACCTGAAACCAAAACCAAACTTAATAACCACTTGTCCAAACACAACCACATTAATCAAAAACCAGTCCAATTAAACAAAATGAAATTACTAAACATATCGTATCACCAAACAAAAAGTCAATTCAGTTGTTGAAATAACAAAAATTACAAAAAAAAAAAAAAAGGAGAGAAATATGTACCGAGAGAGAAGGGTCCGATACCGAGACCGGGTCGGAGATCGAGAACGATAGCGCCCATAGCGGTGCTCTCGCATCTGCGTCTAGGTCTTTGTAACATAATTATTATTATTACGGAAATTACTTATACTCTACTATTATGTACGAGAGAGAGTAATTTGTTAGTTTCTGGGTTTTTTTTCCCCTAAATTTTCTCTGCCTTGTTTTCGATCGATCAGACTCAAACTCTTGTGTTGTTTTGTTTAGCCAACTACGTTTCTTGTAACTTGCGTGAGACTGTGTTTCGGTTGTGCGACAATACGATGTCGTTCCCCCTTGTGCTAGTTTTTTCTTTTTTTAAAAAAAAATAATAATTCCTTATCAATGAGTATTTATTCTTATAAATTTCGGAATAATAAAAAATCGAACCTTTGACTGGAACGATAAGAAATAAGTCTTTTATCATTAAGCTCGCGTTCCCTTGTGTGAGGAGAAAAGACTTCTAATATCGAGAACATGACCAAAATAGCACAAAATATAGGTTCAATGTCCAAAATAGCACTCTATAAAATGTTGGCCCTTGTCTAGCACACATCTGACGCTGCAATACCTGCGTTAATGTTTTTTGCTTAGATACAAAACCAAGTTGAAGTACAAGAGCAGGCATGGGCACATGTATGGGTCCAATAAACTCAGCTTTTTTTTTTTTTACGAAATAAACTCAGCTTCTTTATACTATAAATTTGATAGGTGATGTATATGCATCATTTGGTTAACGCAAGCTTTTAATGCGTTAAGAATGAAAACCCAAGTTAATAATGCGTAGCATGGTAAACACATGACATATAGACGTTAACTTTGTTCAGGATTGAGTATTTGTTAAAGTAACGTACTCTTGATTTGAGTTTAACCCTAACGCATGCTAAGACTACGTTACCAAAGTGCCTGTGAGGGTCAGTTTCCTATCAGGTGCTATTTTGAACATTTTTATTGAAATTTGTGCTAAAATGGACTATAATCCTCTAATATCACAATTCTAAAGCAATTGGTCCAAAATGTCACAACTCAAAATTTTAGCCCCAAATATCATTACAAGACAACTATCGTGTAGCGTTTTGGTTTTTTTTTTTTTTTAATAAACGCTAAAGCGTGTAACGTTATAGGGAGAGAGAGGGATAAAGAGCACCACTTGAATTGACGTTTTGGGGAGGAGGGGAAGGGACACCACATTAAGTGACGTTTTAGGGGAGACACCACTTAATGTGGCGTTTTTTTTTTAATTTTTTTGTTTTCATCTAAATAAATATTTGCAAATCATTTTAAAATTTATAACCAAATGCTCAATTAAAATTGTATTTTTTAATTAAAAAATACAATTTTAATTAATTTTAGAAGTTCAATAATTAACTTTTGGGGTTCAATATTTCCCATTTTGTGTTTTAGAAATATTTAGAACTAGTATTTAAGATTTAGGGTTTAGGGTTATAACTTATAAGCTAGTATTTTTAAGGAACGCTTCTGAAAATATTTGTCGTATATGCATTAAAAATATACAGTAAAGAACCGATAAATTTACGATTGCATCAATTTTGACGGAAACATGATTTTTATTAGATCGATGCATTGTTGAAAAGAGCATATTGGTTATATAGTGAATTACATAATTACAAATTATATGATTAAAATGAAATTGATTACAATTGTGATTCTATTACATTCATCCAAAATAGTTAAGATCTTCGCAACGACACAGCTCATTTAGAATACGAAGAAATTTGAAAGAATTACATAGATGTTACGACTGGATTTCTGCCGGACCTTGGTTCGGCCGGACCTTGGTTCGGTCGGACCTGCAAGTGAGAAGAATGCGAGGGTTTGTCCCCCCGATTCACTTCCGGTGTGAGAATAAGTTAGTCGGCTTTTGGTAAAGTAATTTAGGACGTAGAGTGTTTGTGCTGTGTGTAAAACTGTGTATGAATGAGCCTTCAAACCTGACCAGAACATATTCTCTTCTCCTTAGGCAGTTACCGAAAAGTGGGCGACGTGAGGTGTCGTGTCCCACGTTCTAGGGAGCCCATAACCACAAAGCCGTTGCTGTCTACTGGACCGAATATCAATGGGCTTCGTTCGGCTGGGCCGATAATCCGTCCTTGGATCTTCGGTTTGGCCCACAAAGGGGATGGGCCTCTAACATGTCCCTGGGCTTCGTTCGGAGTTCTCCTCAGGACGGAGGCCAAAACTAGGCCCATCTTCGGAATTCATTCTTCGGACGCCTCATTTGGATAAGAAGGATGATGGGCAAGGCCAAGACGCCTCCTGGGAAGCCGTGTCCCTTTATGATTGACAGCTGTCTGTCCTCGAGATCTGTGCTTTAATCTTCACCGTTGAATTCGAAACGACCCTTGTCCAAACGTCGCGTCCCTGTATTTAAACCCTCTAAACCCATTCATTTTCACTTTTACGCTCACAAAATTATACAATTCTCAAAGCAAAAATCTTCTTTCTCAGAGCTTTTCGCAAACAACAATTGGAACCGCCGTTTCATCACCGGTCACCTTCAACTCTCCGACTCCAGTCGACGTTTACGTCCAAACGATCCATCCCCAGGAACTTGATCTTATCCAAAATCTTCAAGCCAGTAAGTGACATTTTCTTCTTTGCTTCTTTACTGTAATTGTCCTGCATTTCATATATTCATGTATGTATCTGTATGTATGTATGCATAAAATCACCTGTGCTCTTTAGACGAAATATTCGCATGTCCAAAACGTTTTAGGTTCTTCTTGATGTACCATTTTACTATTGTATTAGCATTTCCCAAGATTTTGGAATTTTTCCGAAAGTGGTCTGGGCAAGAACTTCCTTCGGGATCTTCGAACCTTAAGGACACTCTTCGGACCATCCCGATCTCTCGAAATTCCCTTCGGAATATCCTAGTTTCCCGTAGTTTTTAAGCCTTCGGCTCCCTTCGTCCTAGGTTGTAGAATGCCCCGACCGATCCTGGCTCACTGTACTCGACCTGTTCCCTTTTTGTTGTCATCTTTTTTGTCCGAGTACAAGGCTAATGTCTCTTCATTTCCGAATGCAGGGACATGGATCGGTCAATCGAAAGTGCTGGTCCTTCGAAGGTTTCGCCCTTCAGTGACGCCAAACTATATCCAGCCGCGAATTTCCGGTCGCAGCTGACCGAAGATAAAATAGAAGATTTCCATTCCAAATATCTACTAGAGAAGAATGTCTGGTACTTCTTCGCACCGAGGAAGAAGGACCGCATCTGGCACAACCCCGAGATTCCACCCATCTACGGGGGAAGTGTAGCTACCGGCATATCCGAAATGGCGTTCAAATGTGGCTTTCGGTTACCGATGTTGCCCATTCTGAAGAAATTACTGAAGCAGCTGGGGATAGCTGTAAGGCAGTTGGACCCAAACAGCTTTTTCCACATCAACGCCTTCCAAGCTCGATGCCTGGCGAAGGAGATGACTCCGAGGACGACCTTGTTCTGGCATCATTATGAGCTCCGAAGGAATACAAAGAGCAACGGCTACTATACCATAGCCCGTCGAACCGGTAGGGCCGACTGGACTCAAACAATAAAGGGGCCCATGAGAAGTGGGTTTTTATCTCGGGGCCGAAGATGGAGAAATATGGCCGATGGCGGGATCTCGACCCGTCCAGGTTGAAATATCCCGAACTTCTGCAAGCGGACACACATGACTACCGTCTGCTCTGCGAACTCGAAATGGACAAGGTTCCGCTATCGGACGGTAGGGATAACAATTGGTTGGTCGCCCTTTGGGGTAGTGGTAACATCTATCTTTGCCTTGCTCTTGCATTTGAGTACTGCATTTTATCTTCTGCTGTACATATTTTAACCTTCTGTTATCTCGTGCAGTGTCTTCACTTCAGGAGAATGTCGAGCGCAAACGCAGGAAGGCGGCCCAACTTGCTTCAGCTGCTACAGCTGAAGCCGAGGCTGCTGCTCAGCCGGCCGATGGGGATGGGAAGTCGGTTCCCGATCAAAGAGAGACAATTGAAACTCCTCATGTTTCTTCTCCTCCTCGGGATCTGAGGACAAATGATACCGATCTGATCACTTCGACCGACTCCCGAAAGAGAGGCCGATCGGGGGATTCTGGTCTGAAAGTATACTCTCGTCCTTGGGGAGTTATTGAAACCGATCAAATCATTGTCCCCGATCCGTAATTATCTACCATTGTAGGTCCCGATCTCTGCCGGGGTCTCATCCTGCCAGCCGATAGGCCAACGTTCGCCAAGGCGAACGACCTTGAGGCTTGTACTGAGATGTTGGCTTTGCTCTCTATGGTAAGCCTTTTTTCTCTTTGGTATTATCCGTTTTACTTGCCTTCAATTTTTAATTCATTTCCCATATTTGTTTCCAGGGTGTCTCCTAGTCGGCTGTTGTTGCCGAATGGATGGAGGGGATCTAGACCAAGCTTAAGGCGGCCGATCAACTGGAAACTCGGGCAGTCAAAGCGGAAGAGGGTCTCCGTAACCCAACCAACGATCTAGAGAGGGTCACCGGCCAGGCTAGCTCCTTGAAGGCCGAGAATGATGCTCTGAAGGAGAAGCTGGAGGAGATGGATGCTCTGAAGAAGCGGGTTGAGTGGAGAAACCAACAACTTAAGGCCACTAGGAAGAACGTTCGGAAGATGCAGAAGAAGCTAGATGCGACCGAAGAGCGGTGTTACCAGATGGGGTATGACGCTGCCCTGGTGAAGGCACACTCTCTCGGTTTCGATCATACTCAGATGATTGATGCCGAGTTGGGTATTATAACGACCTAGAAAATCGCGTATTTAAAATTCTTATTTAATATTAAATGTGGACTATATGATGTGATTATTTGTGAAAAGGTCAATATATGTGATATTGTGTCCATGTGTTTATTTGATGATTTATGTGTGCCGTGTAAGCCTGTGTATTTTTATTTGTATTTTAGATGATTTAAATGTATTTAAATCATGCATCATTGATCTTTTAAGATTTTTGTAAAATCATTGGAGTTATTAAAAATTATGAAATTTTTTGTGTTATCATCTTTATGATATTAATTAATTTTAAAATTATTGGGAGAATTATTTTGGGTGTTTAAGTATTTTAAAATAATTTTAAGAGTTTTATTACATTTATAGGATCAAAACTTGTAAAATTCATACTTAATTCATTTTTGGCCCTAAAAATATTTTAAAAATATGGGGAGATAGATAATTTCATTCTCTACCTTTTAAAATTTATTTTGAGATTTTTTATAAAATAAAACCAATTATTTTATATTTTACAAGGTGGTCATAATACATTTTTTTTAGAAATTTGATGGATTGTGAAGTTATAAAATCTTCCTTTATTCCTTTTTCACTCAAAAATAAGTCCCCTATTTTTTCCCCTCAATCCAGACGACTGATGTCTCTCTCTCAAATTCTCTAGAGTCTCCTCTCCCTCTCTCTATTTTCTCTCACCCAAATCTTTCTTCCCCTTTCTTCTCAGTTCAACTCGGAGTCTGTGTCAATATGGGTTTGTTGTATGTGTGCTAAACAGGTGTGTGTGTGTGTGTGTGTACTTTACAGCCGGGTGGGTGTGTGTACTCATTCGAGTATGTGTATATGTGTGATAAGCGAAGTTGTGTGTATAAATTGATTGTGTGTGTGTGGGTTTGATAATCAAACGTGTTACTAGTTCATCCCACCTCTGTTTCTGCCATCAACGTGCAATTTGTGGGTGTCAACAGTGTGTACTTGTGGGTGGGTGTAAAGAAATGGGTGTGTTGTGCAAAGGTTGTGGCTGTTGTGTGTGCTTGGACTGCTGCGTGCGCCTGTTTATGTGAGAGTTATGTGTGTCGATGTGTGTATAACTGTAGTGGTGAGTTTGTGTTTCCCTCCCTGTTCTTGATACCGATTTGATGCTGGGTTTGTGGTACGGTGAAGTTGTGGATGTGTGTGCTTGTTGTGGGTTCTTTAAGGGTTGAGCTGCGTGTATGCAATTCAGTTGAAACCTTGCCAAAAATCCTTTGTTTTTCCCTGTGTAAGCTCAACTTTGTGCTTGATATTTCTGTGGTAACAATGGTTGGGTTTGTAGGCTGCTTGGCATCTTGGCAGTTTGTATTCATTTGGGTTTTGTCGATGATAATTACTTTGCATTTCACTGTTAAGCTACGTTTATTGTTGTAAGTCATTTAATTAGATGTTAATTGAGTTTTATTTTGAGGATTTGTTTTGGGTTCGAATATGTAACTGCTTGTAATATGATCCCATGTTAATGGTCATTATGTGAAACTTTAGTCCATACTTAGTTAATTGTTGAGGGTTGAATGTATAACATGTTTTAAATTAATTGTTGGTGTGAAAGTATACAAGGGCCGAACTTGTGTGTGGTCACCGGAAATTTCATGTTAGTTTCGGCTTACTTTGGTGAATTTGGTAATGATTAGTTGTTAGTATGATGATATGATTCGGTATATGCATTAAGAGTTAATTAGTTCAATGTGATGATTATTGATAATGGTAGTTGTCTTTCAGATTAATTAGAAAAGAAATTGTTATCAATTTGATTGTTATGATTTAAAATGAAAGATTTGGATTGTGAAAGGTACAAGTTTGTACATTAAGTGTTAAGTGCGTGGATTGGCAGAAGGCAATAAGTAGCGTACATTAGTTTGATAGAAGATGATTGTATAGTATTCTGAAGCAAAGTATTGGTTTATTGATGGTTTTGGATCGGTTGTATTCCGACAGGTGTGTGATATTATAAAGGAGGTGTTATCCGATTTTGTTAGAGTTATTTTGTGAATTGTATAGCAAGGATTATTTGTAAATTGGTATGATATACGTGTTAAGTGATTATGTAATCAATACATGTTATGTGCTATATATGTTATATGTGTAAAGCGATATAGGACGCGTATGGGTAGAATAGAGCAATCAATAAGGTTTTGGTTGGTTTGGTACTAAAGCAGCACTTTACCTTGTATAGGTACGAGTAGGAGACCCGACCAATAGTAGTGCGCGGGTAAATGGAAAGACGAACAGAAGGACAAGTATCAAAGCCGACGGGTGTATTGACGTGGAAGTTGGTGAGTTACGAAGTACAAATGGAAGTAGGGCCAAATAAAAGGCTAGCAAGTAAAGAATTGTCGTGAAACTGAATTGTGGATCGATGTTAAGGTCGAGAACTCCGCGAATCGAGGCAAGTGTTTTGCTCTTCATTTATCATTGAAGTGATGCAATTCAATTTCTTTGTTATTTGATATGATGTGGTCAAGTATATTTAGACAATGATGTATTTCCTCAATTAGCGTGAAAACGTTTATTTTCCCCACCCTCGATTCAAATACCAATTTTTCAAAAAATCTTACCAATAACCTTTTTCCGCATATCATTTTATACATGGAATGTTATTGGGCTCCTCAGTGGAACGCCATATCTTTTATTTTCCTTGAAAAATGTTTAAGGGATTTTCTAAATAGAGAGAATCCAAGTTTTAAATCCCCATAAATACCTGTTAATCAAATTCCTGATTTTTAGCATAATTTCTCCAGTGAACCCCTTCTTGAAAATGTTTCTTCAAACTAATTTGCAATTGATCATCCTGTAATTATTTCTACAAATAGACGTTTAAACTGTTTTACTCGCTTACGTTGATTCAAACCTTATCAGGTGTTGAAAGATTTTATTAAATGTGTAGTGCTTGATTGTGTCCCTGCTCTAACTTGAATTTTAATTGCTAATAATCTTATTGTGATTTATATCTTTTATTGTTGCCCAAGTCGATTTTCTCTTTAATCAGGTTAATGACGATATATCCCCAATTATTCATATCTATCTTGTCTATACTTATTCAAAATATTGTTTTTTTATATTCTCCACCCCATTTATTATCGATCACGTCGACATTTATTATTGTTGTGGTTCTTTATCTATTATTACCCCATTTATTGTTGATCTCGTCGACATCTAGTGTTGATGCTGTTTCTTAATTTTTCACCCCATTTATATATTGAACTTGTCGATATCGATGATAGAATTGTTGATTCTCTTTTCATTCCAATAGTTGAGTTGTTGTGCTGGAACGTGAGTTTTTCAGATTGTTTGTTTGATAGAGGTTGTCTATTGTTCCGACACCTATTGCGTTGGATATAGAATTGGAATGTTTTTAAAATAGATGTCCCTTCGGGGAGATCATATTAATGGTCAACATATGTCCCTTCAGGGAGACCAGATTAATGGTCAGAAGTTAAGGCCAATGTGTGCCATGGATCCAATTAAGGACATTGCTGTGCGCGTTTGTCCGGGGTTAGTGCGTGACTGATCAGCAGCCTAACCTTATTGTTTTTTTTTTAAATATATAAAAATCCAATTCTAATCTATACATTGAGATTGAGTTGATTGTCTTCTGATTCTCTTGAAGCCTATTTCAATTATATTTTGCTATCAGAACTTTTATCAGTTCTCATTGTTGACGCACCTTATTCTAATGGTGAAATGTTGGCTCCTCGTGGTAATCAGATAATTAATTTAACTGATTCTTTTCGCAGCATGAGACATTTCTTCTTGTTTTCAGAATTTGTTGTCGTTATTGATGTTGCTATCACTATTTGCACTTGCTGAGCGTTGTTGGCTCACTCTTGCTTTAATGTTTATTTTCTCCAGTTAATTGAGATGATTAGTGGACCTTGTGGTCATTTGGTAATACTCTTCCAGCATCAAGAGGAGACGTTCGGGTTATGGATTTCGTCGGATAGTGGTTTGGGAATTTGTCAAGGTTGGACATCTAGTTAGGCAGTGATTTCATTTAGTCATAAAGTTGTATAACATTTTTTTTTATTCTGAGATTGGATTGTAATAATGTAACTTGATAGTTGTTTCATACCATAACCTGTATGCGGTCTTGGATTAGGGGTGTTATATTATATATATTTGGCTTATGTCTAGGTTTATGTTGTGTTGATTGTGGTTAGTGGCCCAAATATATACCCCGGATTATGGGATGCCACAGGTATGACCGATCCAGTTGGTAGAATAACGTCTGATGAGCCTCTGGTAGTCTCTTCGGGTGAAGATGAGCCTCTCTCCGAATAGTTTCTTTGACTTTAATCTTAATTTGATGGCCTTCGGGCTTGTCATGTTTAACATTGCCTTCGGGCTTTTCATTTGCGCCTTTAGCTTGTAATATTTTACTCTGCCTTCGGGCTTAATGTTTTTGCCTTCGGGCCCTCTAAATTTTGCCTTAGCATAATTATTTTTATTTATGCGTCGTTGGCTTCGGCCTTAGCTTAGCCTCTGTTTCTGTTCATGCATCTTCGGCTTGAATTTGCCTTAGCACGATTATTTTTCTTTTTATGCGTCTTCGGCTTCATTTTGCCTTAACATAATTACTTATGTTTTTATGCATCTTCGGCCTAGCATGTATGTGCATTTTTTGTCGTAACCTAGCTGTCCCCCAGTATTTAAGGGGTTTTGTAAATGATTAAGGTCCCGTTCGATCGGTTGAATTTTTTTTTCCTCCTGGCCTTAATTAATGTCAAAGCAACTTAAATACTAAGACATTTTTTGTAAGGGTCCAAATTTCATTCGGTCGGCCGCAAACATGGGTCCGTTAAGCATAATATTGTGTACTTAACCTTTTGGCTACAAATGTAATTAGCTTAATAATAGCAGATAAAAGATGGAGCAAAACAATCTTTTCATTAATCATGCAACTCTTATACAGATTTGATTACAGATTGATGCTAGCTTAGGGAATTCAGAGTAAACTTGCATAAAACAAAGTGCTGAAGTAAAAAGCAATAAAATTCGTCCAATAAGCATACTGGTAAAAACGGCGAAGGCGAGCGGCATGCCAGGTGTTTTTGATTAGGCTGCCGTCCGACTGAGCCAATTTATAGGTGCCTGGCCGAACCACTTCAATTACCATATAAGGTCCCTCCCAGTTCGGCATCAGCTTTCCTTGTTTAGTCGGCATAGATGTTGCTAACTCCCGTAGGATCAAATCGCCTACTTGGAAAGTCCTCTTTTTAACTCCAGAATCATAGTACTGTGCCGCTTGGAGCTGGTACTTTAAGTTTCTTTGGTGTGCTGCCTCCCTTTCTTCTTCTAGTAAATCCACGTCCCCGGAGTCCGAACTCATTCCTTTCCACATTGAAGACTTGTGTTCGGTAAGACTCTAAGCCAACCTCAACGGGCAGAAGGGCTTCTGTTCCAAAGGCCAGTTTGAAGGGCGTTTCCCCTGTTGAAGATCTTGCGGTGGTTCGGTAGGCCCAAAGGACCCAAGGTAACTCTTCGGCCCAAAGACCCTTGGCTTCTCCTAGCCTCTTCTTAATCCCATCGAAGATAATTTTGTTGGCCGCTTCGATCGCCCCGTTTCATTGGGGATGTCCGACTGAACTGAACTTCTATCTAATTCCGAATTGAGCTAGAAACTTTCTGAACTTACTTCCGATAAACTGAGTACCATTGTCTGACACACATACCATGGGAATGCCAAACCTTAAGATCACTTGCTCTAACATGAACTTCTTTGCTGCTTCTTCGGTAATGGCTGAAAGTGGTCTGGCTTCTATCCACTTGGTCATATAGTCGATCGCCATAATGCAATACTTTGCTTGTTTAGTGCTGGTAGGCAGGATTCCGACGATGTCAACCGCCCACATGGCAAATGGAATCGGGCTAAGGACTGAAGACATCTCTTCGGGTGGCTGCTTAGGTATTGTGCTGAATAGCTGGCACTGTCTGCACTTCTTTGCATATTCAGATGCATCTTCCTTCATCTTCGGCCAGAAAAACCCTTGCCTGAGAATCTTGAAGGCTAAAGATCTTCCTGCCAAATGTTCTCCGCAAATTCCCTCGTGAACTGTCTCGAGGGCTAGCTGCTGTTCATCTTTGTCTAAACACTTAAGCAATGGCTGACTTGCCGATCGTCTAAACAAACGGCCCCCGACCAGAGTGTAATTCCCCGACCGATATTTCACCTTCTGTGCTTCCCTTCAGTCAAATGGTATGGTACCCTTCTCCAAGAATGCCCTGATGGGAGTCATCCAATTGACCCCTTGGTGAATTTCCATACACTGCTTCTTATCTATCGAAGGCGTCTTTACTTCGGTTAGATAGATGGACCCATTCAGGTTCTGGGTTTCTACCGAAGCTAGCCTTGAAAGAGCATCTGCACGACTGTTGTTTTCTCTAGCTACTTAATTGAGTTAATTCAAAAGATTCAAACATCAAAGATTGCTCGCGTACCTTGAGGGCGTAGGCCTTCGTTCTAGGATCTTTTTGCCCGTACTCCCCTGAGAACTGTTTTACCACCAGCATCGAATCACTAAACGCCTTGAGGTGCTTAACTTCCAATTTTTTTGCTAAGTATAATCCTGCCAAAAGTGCTTCATATTCGGCTTCATTGTTCGTCAACGGGAAAGTGAACCTAATAGCTTGAAAGATTTCAAATCCTTCTGGGCTTGTCAGAATTAAACCTGCCCCATATTTTTCCTTGGCGACTGACCCATCCACAAACAACTTCCATTTTCCTGGTTCTTGAATTAGCTGTTCTTCGGGAACCAAGTCATTCGGCCCCGAGAAAGAGCATTCTACCATGAAATCCGCTAGTGCTTGGGCTTTGATCGAGGTCCTTGGCGTATACTCCAAATTGTGCTCTCCCAGCTCGATCGCCCAAGCAACTACTCTGCCCGATGCCTCTGGCCTTTGTAAGATTTTCTTTAGCGGCTGATCTGTTACAACTTTGATCGTCATTCCTTGGAAATAGTGCCTTAGCTTTCTTGCGGCCATTACCAACCCATAGGCGAACTTCTCTGCATTCGGATACCTAGTTTCTGCATCTTTGAGAATATGGGAAACGTAGAACACCGGATGCTGGTTTCCTTCATGTTCTTTGACAAATATGGCTCCAAGGGTTCGGTCGTTCACAGCTAAGTACAGCTACAAGGTTTTCTTCGGATCAGGCCTCATTAAGAGTGGGGTTACTAAATATTCTTTGACCTCCTCAAAAGCTTTCTGGCAGTTAGGCCCCCACTCGAAATTCTTGGACCCCCGAAGTACTTCAAAGAATGGTAATGCCTTTTCGGCCGGTCTGGAAATGAACCTCCTGAGGGTTGCTAACCGCCCGGTCAGCTTCTGAATGTCTCTGATCGTCTTCGGTGCTTCCATGTCGATGACTGCCTTGATCTTTTCTGGGTTTGCCTCTATTCCTCGGGCGCTGACCATATATCCCAGAAATTTTCCACTATTTATTCCGAACGTACACTTGTTCGGGTTGATCCTCATGTTGTTTCTCCTGAGTGTTTCGAAACACTCCCTCAAGTCCTCAGCATGATCCCTAAAAAGGGATTTAACAATCATGTCATCTACATAACATTCCATGTTCCGGCCAATTTGGGTCTTGAACACTTTGTTGATCATCTTTTGAAATGTTGCCCCGACGTTCTTCAGGCCAAAGGGCATCTTAACATAGGCATAAGTGCCGTTTGGTGTGATGAATGCTATCTTTGGAACGTCCTCGGCATTCATGGCAATTTGGTGGTATCCTGAGAATGCATCCAAAAAACTGAGTATTTGATGCCCCGACATGGCATCTATCAGTTGATCAATATTTGGTAGAGGATAGTGATCCTTCGGGCAATGCTTGTTTAAGTCTGTATAATCTACACACATCCTCCACTTGCCATTTGACTTCTTAACCACGACCACGTTCGCCAACCAGTCGGGGTAGTCGATTTCTTCGATGAACTTCGCCTCTAGCAATATTTCCACTTCAGCTTGAATTACTTTTTGCCTTTCCATGGCGAAATTTCTCTTCTTCTGTCTTACAGGCTTGGCTTCGGGAGCCACATTCAGGCAGTGTTTGGCTACCGAAGGATCTAGTCCTGGCATATCTTCGGGATTCCACGCGAAAACATCATGGAACTCCCTAATGACCTTGATAACCTTCTCTTTTAAATCTGGTTCCATGTTTTTTCCGATTTGGATCATCTTTCCAGACTGACCCACATACAATTCAACTTCTTCAGTTTCAGTAGCTGGCTCGGCAATCGGGCTCGACAGGTCGGCCCTAAATTTCTCCAACTCTATATTCAGCAGTTGATGACTACCTCCAGCGTCATTTTAATTTCTTTTTCTTTTTCCTGCTTCGGTCATCTCTACATCCTTGTCCTTTTCTAGATCTTCCAACATAATAATACGGGCGGCCTTTTGGTCGCCTCTCATCTCTCCGACCCCATGTTCGGTCGGGAACTTCAACTTTAGGTGGGGAATGGATGACACGGCCTGAAAAAGAGACAAGGTTGGCCTCCCCAAAATCCCGTTATACGGGTTGTCCACTCGAACGACGTAGAACTTTGCTTCTTTAACCACAGTGTACGGAGCCTTGCCCAACAGAATGTTCAACGTGATCGTGCCTTCGATCGGTACAGGTGATAGAATATATTTTTATATATATTTTAGATGATTTTATTCTCATATTTATTGTGTTTTGCATTGATTTGGATTTTTATTTAATAGATTTTATTGTAGGAAATAAAGAATTCATGACTTGGAAGGATTTGGAGCAAAAAGAGCTATTTTGGAGATAAAATAGGAGAAAATTCGTATTATTGGGCTACACGGGCTGTTCTACACTGTTTTGGCCATATCTTGAGTTCCAGAAGTCTGTTTGAGGCCCGTAAGCTGTCCACGCGAAGCTTGTGGAATTTTCTTTAATTTAGAGGTGGTCCAGTAAGCAAAATCGAACTGGAAGAGCCCAGAAACAGAGGAGAAAAAGAAGTGACGAATTTTAATTAAGGAATCCTATTCAGTTATGGAATCCTACTTGTAATTTATTTAGAGTATTAAAATACTTTTATTGGGCAAGACTTTTAGAGCCTATATAAACACATCTAGGGTATTGTTTTAGAGAGGAAGAAGGAGGGAGGTAAAAATATTAGATCAGATAATATAGTTTAGAGTAGATTAGTATTATTATTAATTGGAGATGTAGAGAAACACCATGACTCTTCTTTTGGGTGACAACATTGAAGTTTGAAGGTTTTGTTCTCTTAATCTTTTCTTTGTTCTTATTAGTTTAATTATGTTTTCTTGTTTTACTAGTTATTTTACTTGTTTAATTATTAGCGAGTAGTTATTTCTAGGGCTTAAAGGGAAGCCATGTTTGCACTAATATTGGCATGATTTTCATAGTGGTTTGATTGGTTATGGTTAATTCTGATTGATATGTTTTAATCATTAATTTGTGTAATTGGCCAATATCATGGATTAATTATATGCAAATAGGGGTATGGATCGAGAGATTTACTTACTAGAGGCACACATACGATTAGCAGAATTGAATTTGAGTGCGAAAGCATCATTGGATTTCTGAGAGCGTTAATGCTTGAAAGAGATTAACTTGACTCTAATTACCTGATTGATTGAATTACTAAAAGTGGTTAATTGTGTTGAATGTTTCGAGAGTGTTAATGCTTGAAAGAGATTAACATACTCTAGTTATAGGATCACATTGATTGCTTTAGCTTAAGAGCCAATTGTGTAAGCATGGTGGACCTGATTGCCCTAGGTTTTAAATAATTTGTTTATCATCTGTTTAATTAGTGTTAATTTAGTTTAATTAGTTAATTAATAATTCTTCAATAATCGTTTGACCCTTGAAACAATTAGCGATAACTGAAAAGGAATTAGTAGAACCTGTCTCCTTGTGGATTCGACCCGCTTGCCATTTGTACTAGCAATAGACACCGTGCGCTTGCGGTTAGGTATAATTTGACATATCAAGTTTTTGGCGCCGCTGCCGGGGAGACAGCGAGTTTCTATTGATTTTAATTTAGTTGTTTAGATTGTTTCCATTGTCTCATTGGAACTTTTGTTCCAATTGAGGCAGATTTTACTACGTTTTCTTGGCTTTGTTGAGTGTCTACAGGTTTGCAATGGGTGAAGTTGATACTTTTGCACTACTCTCTTCCATGTTGGAGGCACGCACTCAAGAAATTGCCTCATACAACCCTACAGAGCCCACTATGCGTCCAATGAGTATCAATGAGATGTCACAAGTGTCCCCTAAAACTTACAACTTCTGTCCAATTTGTGGTGTCCAGGGTCACTATGGTTTGGAATGCTATTACAATGTCTATAATTCTCAGAGTGCTCAGTTGGGACAAATGAATTCTTTTGAAGAAGGATATGGGTACAATCAGTATTCAAACACTTTTGATCAAGAATGCGTGAATCAACCAGATTTCTACTACGAGGACAATGGTGCTCAAAATTTTTCATATCATAATCAGCAACAGTTTGAGCAACAATATTATCAGTCATATGAGCAGCCGCCACAACAAGAATATCAATATCCTCCTCTACAAGAAGATCTACATGTTTCTCAACCCAGTGTAGATGTGCAAGCTGATCAGACAAATGAGATGTGGGATATCTTGAATAAAATGCTAAAGAGTTTTGAAGAATTAGAAACTCAAAGTTTGGCGATTGAATCTCAAATTGCACAGTTGGCTAACTCTTCTACTACAGGGCAGCTCGACTATTTACCATCATCATCTATCCGATCCGAAAAGGACCTGATTGCTATCAATCTCACAAGCGATCAGGACTATGATAGTTTCTCCATGTATGTTGATGATGAGGCCATTGATAAAGGAAAGGAGCATGCCACCGATGACGAGGTCAATGATGTTGCTGTTACCGAGAACAATGTGACTGATGATGAGGCTACAAAGGAAAGCAATACAGAGATGGTTGTTGTTTCTCTTCCACAACCTGTGCCTAAGCTACCATGTATTGATAAATTTGCTCTCGATCTAGCCTCTACTTACAAGGCTTCTTTGCTCAAGAACACTTATTTCAAGGTTGATGTGATAACAAATATTGTCCAAGATGATATTTTTCAAATTCTGGTTGAGGATCCATACAAAGTGGCTCCTACGTTTCAAGCTCGAGAAGAGGGAGAAGATGGAAGTGTCTTATTAGCCAATGATGTGATAAGCCAAGATGTCCGAATGACTCCAGTGAAAGTGAGAAGTGAAGAAAAACCACCACCAGAACCTCCACCTTATGTCAAGGGAGTTAGTTATTTTCGTGGTGTCGAATTTTATCGTTGTTTTCTCACAAAGTTTTCCAAAACTACACAAGCACTTAATTCTCTATTGCTTATTAATGACATATTTTATTTTACTGATGCTTGTTTGGAGACTTTCTGCAGGATAAAGACAACCACAGATGTTCTTGATACTTTTTGTGGTGGCGAGTTTATGATTGAGAAAGTGGATATTACGCCTTTTCCGGAGTATTTTTGAGGAAGTAACGTCAAGCTATTGACGTTAAAGAAGCGCTTCGTGGGAGGCAACCCATGCATTAGTGTAAAAAAAAAAAAAAAAAAAAAAATCATTTTTTGAGCAGCTTGCAGGTCAGTAACGCAGGTTGCCTTTGCGGCTATGTAACGCAGGCTGCGCCTGCGTTACTGGAGGAGATGCAGTTTGCGCGGCTGAGGCGCATTCTGCGCCTGCGTGTCTGTTGATGGCGCGGTTTGCTGTGCACGAGCGCAGTCTGCGCGTGTTCCAGGAGAATACAAAATTTCAGTCGCTGTTGCCTTCACCTGTGCGCTGTTGTTGTTTTATAAAAAAAAAAAAAAAAAAAAATCTTTTCTACCCCAAATTCTATTTATACTCCCCCTTTACACCTAATTCTTTTCCTATTTCAATTCCAAAATCTCCCATCTTTTCTTCAAAATTCTAAACCTATATCTATTGTAATTCATATTTATTATTATTATTATTATTATTATTATTATTATTATTATTATTATTTTTCTTTATTATTTTTGTATTTTATTTAGGAATTTATTTATTTATTTATTTATTTTATTTTTTATTTTATTTTTTGTATATTTATTATTATTATTATTATTTTTATTATTATTATTATTATTTATTATTATTATTATTACTATTTATTTTTTTTTTTCTTTTTAATCCCTAAACCCTATTACCACCCAATTTTTTTTCCTTTTCACATTAAAATTCTTAAATCCATCTTATCATTCCATTATCTATTTATACCCATACATACACACCCAATTTCTTATTTTCTTCCTCTACATCTCTAAAAATTCAAGTTTGGGGGAAAGTTAGTACAAGTTCACCTCTTTGATTCGTAGTTGGGATTTTCTTCTCTAATTTTTTTATTACGAATTTGTGTTCTTGTAAATTGGGGTTTTTGTAATATTCTTGTTAATTGGGTATTTTTGGTGTGATATTGTTTGGTGGTTTTTGGTAGGATATTTCTTGGTGGTTGTTGGTGAAGCTATTGTTGAATGCAGTTTTGGTTATTATGGCTTCTAAGTAGGGCTGTCAAACGGATATTTCGGATACGGATACGGGTAATTTTTTTCGGATACGGATAATATCCTAATTTTTTCGAATACGAATACGGATATTTCGGATGGATATTCGGATATTTCGGATATTTTTTACAACAATATATAAATGATGATATATATCATATTTAAAGTTTATTAATATAATATATTAATATATTAATATGATATATGATATATTAATACAATATATTAATATATCATATGATATATGACATATTAATATATTATATAATATGATATATGATATATAATATATAATATATTAATATATTAATATAATATATTAATATATCATATGATATATAATATAATATATTAATATATTAATATAATATATTATATATTAATATATTAATATATTATATTAATATATTAATATAATATATATTAATATATTAATATAATATATTCATATATGATATATAATATATTAATATAATATATTAATATAATTTATTAATATAATATATTAATATATTAATATAATATATTAAAATAATATATTCATATATCATATTTATAACATATAAATCTTTTAAAATGTCTACACTTAAATATATCTAACAAAAATATATTAATTATTGAACAAAGACATATATTAATATATTATAAATTTTAAATATTATATATAAATATATATCAGTCATTACATTTTCGGATACAGATATGTCGGATTTGGATACGGATAATATCCTAATTTTTCGGATACGGATAATATCCTAATTTTTCGAATACGGATTCGGATATTTCGGACGGATATCCGGATATCCGGATTTTTTTGACAGCCCTACTTCTAAGCGAATGAGGGGTGGTTTTCACACTCGACACCTTGATTCCAGGGGAGTTTTCTTTCTTTTCTTTTTAGTGTAGTTTTATTTTGTTTTTAGTTGTAGTTTTGTATCTTGTATAGTTGTTCATTGAGGACAATGAACCGCTTAAGTGTGGGGAGGTGTTCTCAACGTAGTGTATTACTTGTTTAAAAAAAAAAATTCAAAAAAAAATTAAAAAATTAAAAATACCAAAAATAATTCTAGCCATGCAATTTGATTAGTTGTTGTATTTTGCTTGATACACCCATGCATGCGTAGAATTCTTGTGTTTATTGACGCTTTTGTATGAGAAGTGACGTGCTTTGTTCTTGTGCACACACTTACACTAGCAAGTTGAAGCTGGTAGACTTAATTGGATGTTGTAAGTGATTAGAATGACATGAATATGTGCAAGATGACTTGCTTTACATGCTTTGAGTACAAGTAGGTGCGTTAGAGAGTCTTGTTACCTGGGATTGATTATGTTTTGTCACACCAAGTGAGTTTTGAGCCTATATGCATATCTTTTGCATGATTTTTCGTTTGCTTGAGTGTCCACATGTTGTTTACATTGCTAGCACTTACTTGAGATCTTTCTTGAAATGCATGACATTACTTGATGATGAGATGATAAAGGCACTTAGGTTTAACCTCGTGTTTCCCATATTTCCACACCATTTATACATGATCAATTAGTTAACCCTTTGAGCCTAATCCTATTCTTTCGGTGACACACTACATTACTTGCCTATATCTTTTTATTCTATTGGCCTTACATTGAATTTGAACCTAAATTGTCAAAGGCTAGTATCGTGCTTAAGTGAGTAATAAGGTGTGCAAAAGGGGGGTTTTTATTGATGATCATACTTTTGGGGAATATTGATTTTGGGTTGATGCTTGCTAGTCGAAATTCATAAAAATATCTATGGATCATTGTGTTTATTATTTAGCTCTCTAAAAAAAAGAAAAAAAAAGAAAAAAAAAACAGAAAAAAAAACAGAAAAAAAAACAGAAAAAAAAAGAAAAAAAAAAGAAAAAAAAATGAATAAATTTGAGAGCATTCTTATGTTTGTATGATCCTTCCTCATTCGACTAGTCAAGTTATTATAAGGGATATTGAAACATCCAAGTGTGGGGAAGTATTTGTTTTAATAGAAAGGGAATTGGATAATGATTATTGTTGGGTACTAGCTTTTGACATTAACCTGTTTTAGCTTTACTTGACATACCTGGTCCCTAACCCACGCTACAACCCGAATAAAGACCTTTTGATTGTCATCAGTGATGTATGTTGTGTTGAGAGTGAGATTGATTGCGAGTGTCAAGTTGTGTTTATGATTTTGTTGGAATTGAGTGATACACTTAACCTTGTTCTTGAGTGAATATTCGTTTTTGAGTGAAAGGTGAGTTATTACTTATTTTGGCATAGGAGATCCCGGGTTTAGACTTAAAGATGTATTTCTTGTGGGCTTAGCATGATTACCAACGATTTTTACACTTGACATGAATTTTTATGACCTTCTGCATGTTGGTTGAGTAGACTACGTGAATACTTGCACTTTCGACACCAAGACATCGTATGTTTACTTTGATTCTTAAGTTGATGTGGCATGAGAGGACTTGTGTGTGTGGTGTTGTGTTAGCATTGATCTTTTGCATGGTTGGATGAATTTTGTGGGTACATTCACTATAAACCCTCACGAGACAACACTCGTCCTACTAGGGCTGCCTAGGGGTTTAACGGCTTGTTGCATATGCTCAATGCAATCGTGTCATCTACGAAAGTGATGTTTGTTAGGACTTAGTTTTTATTTCACTTATTTGCCCGAGGACGTGCAAATGCTAAGTGTGGGGATGTTTGATAGAATATATTTTTATATATATTTTAGATGATTTTATTCTCATATTTATTGTGTTTTGCATTGATTTGGATTTTTATTTAATAGATTTTATTGTTTTATTGTAGGAAATAAAGAATTCATGACTTGGAAGGATTTGGAGCAAAAAGAGCTATTTTGGAGATAAAATAGGAGAAAATTCGTATTATTGGGCTACACGGGCTGTTCTACACTGTTTTGGCCATATCTTGAGTTCCAGAAGTCTGTTTGAGGCCCGTAAGCTGTCCACGCGAAGCTTGTGGAATTTTCTTTAATTTAGAGGTGGTCCAGTAAGCAAAATCGAACTGGAAGAGCCCAGAAACAGAGGAGAAAAAGAAGTGACGAATTTTAATTAAGGAATCCTATTCAGTTATGGAATCCTACTTGTAATTTATTTAGAGTATTAAAATACTTTTATTGGGCAAGACTTTTAGAGCCTATATAAACACATCTAGGGTATTGTTTTAGAGAGGAAGAAGGAGGGAGGTAAAAATATTAGATCAGATAATATAGTTTAGAGTAGATTAGTATTATTATTAATTGGAGATGTAGAGAAACACCATGACTCTTCTTTTGGGTGACAACATTGAAGTTTGAAGGTTTTGTTCTCTTAATCTTTTCTTTGTTCTTATTAGTTTAATTATGTTTTCTTGTTTTACTAGTTATTTTACTTGTTTAATTATTAGCGAGTAGTTATTTCTAGGGCTTAAAGGGAAGCCATGTTTGCACTAATATTGGCATGATTTTCATAGTGGTTTGATTGGTTATGGTTAATTCTGATTGATATGTTTTAATCATTAATTTGTGTAATTGGCCAATATCATGGATTAATTATATGCAAATAGGGGTATGGATCGAGAGATTTACTTACTAGAGGCACACATACGATTAGTAGAATTGAATTTGAGTGCGAAAGCATCATTGGATTTCTGAGAGCGTTAATGCTTGAAAGAGATTAACTTGACTCTAATTACCTGATTGATTGAATTACTAAAAGTGGTTAATTGTGTTGAATGTTTCGAGAGTGTTAATGCTTGAAAGAGATTAACATACTCTAGTTATAGGATCACATTGATTGCTTTAGCTTAAGAGCCAATTGTGTAAGCATGGTGGACCTGATTGCCCTAGGTTTTAAATAATTTGTTTATCATCTGTTTAATTAGTGTTAATTTAGTTTAATTAGTTAATTAATAATTCTTCAATAATCGTTTGACCCTTGAAACAATTAGCGATAACTGAAAAGGAATTAGTAGAACCTGTCTCCTTGTGGATTCGACCCGCTTGCCATTTGTACTAGCAATAGACACCGTGCGCTTGCGGTTAGGTATAATTTGACATATCAACAGGTTGATTACCGAAGCCATAAAGTGGTGCCTCATGGTACGACTCCAGCTGCTCTCCACCCAAATTCATCTTGCAATATGTTCGGTGATACAGTATGTTGACCGAACTTCCTTCATCGACCAGCACTCTCCAAATCTTGTTTTCTCCAATGACGGGGTTTATGACAAGAGGGTCTTCGTGCGGCCATATCACATCTTCAAAGTCATCTTCCGTGAATGATATCGGAAGTGGTTGCTTTGCTGCACTTGACTGGTAGAGACTATAGATTTGCCTAGCATACTTCTTTCGGGCTGTTTTGTTGTCCCGGTCGAGTATGGTTCCTCCGGATATTGTTCAGACTTCGCCCTGATACTTCTCCGAACTTTCGGCATCTCTATTGTCTCTTTTCTTTTCCTTATCATCTAGCCTGCCTCTCAGATCTCCAACGAACTTGGTTAGTTCTCCGTCTTTTATCATTTTCACTATCAATTTCTTCAAGTGATAACATTCATCAGTATTGTGACCTTTATCACGATGATAATCACAATATTTATTGTCGCTCATTCTGTTTTCAGGGGTCTTTAACTTGGGTGGCCTAACGAACCCAGGTTTACCATTTATCTCGTGGAGAATCTTCGAGATAGGTGTGTTAAGTGGTGTGAACACAGTGTTATCTCTATCTCTTCTTCGTTCGGCCCCCTTATCAGGCCTTGTATCATTCAGTCTACTCTTAATGTCGCCTCGACCCCTTCGGTCGTCCCTTCTGTCGTCCCTTCTATCATCCCTTCTATCATCCCTTCTATCATATCTATCATTTTTCTTGCTCTCTTTATACCCCCCAATTGATTCTAACTTTCTTCTAAAGCCCTCTCCTCTCAAATATATATCATTCAAAGATTTAAGAGGCATATCGTAAAGAGAGGATCGAAGCTTCTTACCTTTAACATGGTCGAGGCCGGCTGCGAGGAATCCAGTTGCCTTGACTTTATCCAAGTTGGTAACCATCCCGGCTTCTTCTTTAAACCTTGCCAAGTAGTCGCCCAATTCTTCATTCGATCCCTGCCTGCAGTGGATCAGGGCTTCGGTGTCCTTCTCTCTTCGGCACAAGTGAGAGTAGTGCCTCAAGAATTTCTTCTTTATCTGCTCATACGAGCCAATCGATCCGGGCCTTAATGACCTGTACCCCATGGATGCATTCCCCTTGAGGTATGTCTTGAACATCTTGCAGAGCATCACATCACAATGCCCCATACCAGTCATGAGCGATTCATACTTCTCACAATGGTCTTCGGGGTCTCCCTTTCCATTGAACTCATTCATCTTTGGAAACTGCCTTCCCGGTGGAGGTCGAAATTGTTCGACATCCTCAGTCACCACTGGCTCGTGGCTGACCCTTCTTTCTCCGAACATAGCCTTCTCGATCCTACGGATACGGTCATCCGTATGTGGACCTTCTTCCTCCGAATCAGAGGAATACACTACCTTCGACCGGGTTCTCCTAGAATTTGATTCAGAGTCCCCTGACTCGTCTTCATCATTTCTAGTCCTCGGCCTCTTATCTCTTCGGTCATCCAACTCCGGGTCTTCGGCTTCTAAAGCCTCGCGGAGCACTTTCTCTTGCAACTCAATCTCCTCCCTTTGGAGCTTTTGGGCCTCTAGCCTCAAGCGATCGGCCTCCCTTTTCTTGGCAAGACGTTCAGCCTCCCTTTTCTTGGCCAGACGTTCGGCCTCCCTACTGCTCCTTTTTTTTTCCATTTCCTTTCGCTTCCCCTTGGCCTTTTGTTCTTCTCGCCATTTCATGAGCATCTCCTGTTGTTCTTCAGGAGACGGCATATCTCCTTCTTCATCAAAAGTTAACAGCCTTGGGGTGATGGGAACTGTCCTTGGGATCAGGTGAGGAGTGGTGCGGCTGTTTCCAGCCACTGTGCTATTATCAACTACTGGTATTTCGGTTTCATTCGTCATGATTGATGGTAGAACTCAACACAAAATGTATCTCTACGTTCCCACAGACGGCGTCAAATGTTACGACTGGATTTCTGCTGGACCTTGGTTCGGTCAGACCTGCAAGTGAGAAGAATGCGAGGGTTTGGCCCCCCGATTCACCTCCGGTGTGAGAATAAGTTAGTCGGTTTTTGGTAAAGTAATTTAGGACGTAGAGTGTTTGTGATGTGTGTAAAACTGTGTATGAATGAGCCTTCAAACCTGACCAGAACATATTCTCTTCTCCTTAGGTAGTTACCGAAAAGTGGGCGACGTGAGGTGTCGTGTCCCACGTTCTAGGGAGCCCATAACCACATAGCCGTTGCTGTCTACTGGACCGAATATCAATGGGTTTCGTTCGACTGGGCCGATAATCCGTCCTTGGATCTTCGGTTCGGCTCACAAAGGGGATGGGCCTCTAACAATAGAAAATAAGGGATCATTTGTTAACCCCTGAACCAAACTGAATAGTATAGTTTATCTGTTAAAATTATTTGGAGCGAATGTTTTTGTGCTGGATGAGTGATGATGCGTAGGACGAGAGAGAAAAAACTTCAGGACTGAGCTTCAAAAAAGTAGGTGAAAAGGTTCAGATTTTTGTTTAAAAATAAACTAATGATCAATTAAATTAACATCACCCTTGAAAAAAAATCTCTTCTCTTTCTATATATAATAGAGCAACAACTATGAAATTACTGTTATACACTTGCAATTTATAAAATTACATGAAATGCCACTCTTTTATTTAAATGGGAAAAATGAGTTTTGTGGTGAATCGAACCTAGAACCTCCTCTTCACAAGTTATCCTACCAACCACTGTGCTATATGGACTTTTTTGTTTTGATTTAAAAAATCTTTTACATAAACCCGACCTCTCCATTATCTTATTTTTACTATTACTTTAAAAATATTATATTTTAGGTTTCATAATATGGTACACATCCATCCATTCTTTCTATATATAATAAGAGAACAAGGGAATTTTTGAGCCAATAAATCATTTATGAAATTACAGTTATACCCTTACAAGTTATAAAATTACATGAAATGTCACTCTCTTACTTAAATGGAAAAAATGAGAAATTTTTTATTTTTATGGTGAATCGTACCTAGAACATCCTCTACACAATTTATCCTACTAACCTTTGTGCTGCATGCACTTTATTATTTTGCGTTAATAAACCTTTTACACAAACCCGACCTCTCCATTATCTTATTTTTACTATTATTTTAATTTTTTAGTAAAAATAATGGTGACTCATATTATTTTAAAAATATTATATTTTAGGTTTCACAATATGGTACACAATCTATCTATTACTATATATTAAACCACAACACAAGTGCAAAATGTGTCATTTTAATGGTTGTGAACTTACGATAATATCTATATATGTTTAAAAATTACAAAAGCTTCATCCCTTTAATATTTATGCAAACAATATATGAAATTATGTTAGTGTTGGGAATCAACCCTCTCGTAATTTCGGATTATAATTCTATTCGACTTATATATCTTGATGAGATATTTAAAGAAATAAATATTAAGTAGCGTACTAATTTTATTTGGAAAGTAGTGTATGATGAGTATTATTCACATCGATGATATGTCTTTTTATCATTATTCTAAAAGAAATTGTGTTATAACCTATATAATATATTTATATGCTACAAAACATCATTTTCTTAGTGCTCATATGATCTATACATAAATAAAAAAAATACATAAATTAAAATACTGATATTATAATATGTATGAATATAAAAGATGCAATTATATTTAAAAATATATTTAAATCCTAAAACTATATTGAATTTATAGCAATTGCTAGAGGATGACCCGTGCCTCGCACGAGTTATTATTAACATCACAATTAACTCCTTTTACATATTTAGCTTATGCATTTAAAACTCAAAACTTATAAATATATTTACTTAGATTGACGTTGATTGTTATTTGAATTTGTATAATTTTTATATTAATTAATGTGAATAACTCAAGTGGTAAGATATTATTTCTTGTCCTCCTAATTATTTGTTCGATTTTCAATTTGTTAGAACAACGGGTACTCATTTACAAGGAATATAAACCTAATTATTAAAAAAATTAAATAAATATTATTTTTTCCATTATATTAGTGTTTTATTTTTTGCACATAATTTAATAATATTATTAAATTTATTATATAATATAATTTCAATTTATTTTTTATGTTGTACAAGTATATAAAAGCCCCCGCAAAGTACGATAATTCAATCATATATTAAATTTAGTTATGAAATTAAAATTATTACGTGGGTGTTTGGGGTATCTTAAAAAATGTAGTTTATGACTTATAAGCACTTATGTCATATAAGTGATAAGTAGAGCATAACTTATAAGTCAGTAAAGTGTTTGGTAAATCAGAACTTATAATCAGTAAACTGTTTGGGTAAATCAGAACTTATAAGTTAACTTTTTTCTATAATTTTCAAAATATTTGTTTTTTATATATAACAATGGATGTCAATGAATAGATCTCGATGAGTAGAGAAATTTGAGATATACGTATCAATTTTCTAATGAATGGATCCAGAGATATATGGTTTTGAAGATTTAAAGGATATTATATATTGCGTATATCGAGAAATAAGTTATAAGCATAAGTTGAATGTTAGGATTTCCTAACATTCAACTTATGTGATTATAAATTATAAGTTGAGCCAAAACTTATTTTGGCAAACACCTCTCATAAGTGCTTATGGCCTTATAAGGCATAAGCTCCCACTTATAATGAAAGCCAAACAGGCCCTATATTTATCATTTGTAAATATTATCATTCAGAAGTATGAATTACGAATTATTTATTTATTAAATGATATACTCATCCAACATTCAAATTATTATTCATCCAAAAATATTAATCGTTCAGAAATTCAACCCGACTTTGTCAACTCAATATTTGCCGGATAGCACACTTCAGAGTACTTTTTTTTTTTTTTTTGAAATCACACTTCATACTTTCAGAGTACAGTACTTGGTCGCAACAAGATGGATATTCATATTTCCTTATCATCCCGTGTAGCATCAAGAGCTACATCAACATTAATTTTCATTGAACTTTTAGTTTGATGAATCCATGACTATAGACCTTATTTAGAAGTTAGTGGTAAAATAAGAGTTGACCAAATAAAACCTATAATATGGGTGTTTGATATTAGAGGTAAAATTAGAGATTTGATGAAATAAAACTTGTAATATGGGTGTTTGATAGTAGTTGATTGATATAGCCATTTGCACTCAATAAATTAATTTTCAAAAATATATTTGGAAGAGTTTTTTTTAATTATAGGATTGTAGATATATATAGTTAAAATATAAAAAACTAATTTAAATAACTAATTATCAAACATTTTCATGCGAAACAATTAATTCAATCCGTTAATCAAAATAGTTAACTAAAATTCGCTTATCAAAATAACTAACTCAATCCGTTCCAGTTAGCAACTAATCGCTAATTTAATAGACCGAAAATCATGATGTGCTCAAATTTGATTTTTCGTGAATCAAAACTCAATATTATGCTCATTTCAAAGAAAAAAAAAAACTCAATGTTATGCTAAAGGCTGATATATATTGTTAATTAATACTAAATTAAATTATTACAGTTACAATTATATCAGTTGTAGCACTTAACTACTCATAAATGAGTATACCTTTACTATTAATTAAACTAAACGTTTAGCAAAAAAAAATAATGAAAAACTAATTACAAATTAGTTATATCGAAACAAATATAAATTTGTCCTAGAGAATGTTCTTTTACGTTAAGACTAGCTAGTTAGATTTTTCTGAGAATCAAACAAGCAGCCCCAGGAAAAGTTGGTCTTCTACATTTTATTAGTTTAAATGACTAGAACTTCCTGTGTAAATTAACAAGTTTGATTATTCAAAGACATGACTATGAATCTATGATGCCATTATTCATACGCAGTTTAATAGAGTTCTACCTGTGACTTGTATACCTACGGCCCCTATAATTAGCGGATGTAAGAGGGCACTGTGCAAAATAAGAAAAAATCAAGAAATGGCAGGTCAGGAGAGGCAAGCAAATGAAAATGATAAAAATGTAGTAGTAGTAATGGTCCCTTTTCCTGCACAAGGCCATTTAAACCAGCTCCTCCACCTTTCTCGCCTCATCTCCGCTTACAATATTCATGTCCACTATGTTGGCACCACTACTCATTGCCGCCAGGCCAAAATTCGAGTTCATGGTTGGAACCCTCTATTAAGTTCCCACATGCTTCATTTCCATGAAGTCCTAACACCTGCATTCAGCTCCCCTCCTCCCAACCCACATGCCTCGCTCAAGTTCCCTTCCCACCTTCAACCCTCTTTCGATGCTGCCTTGCTCCTTCGAGAGCCTGTGGCTGCTCTTGTGTCACTTCTCTCACCAACTGCTAGCAGGGTGATCGTGATTCACGACTCCTTTATTCCCTCTGTTATTCAAGATGTGGTTTCGATACCAAATGTAGAGGCCTACTCTTTTCAGCCTGTCTCAACTTTCTTGATCGCATGTTACTACTCAGAAATTGTGGGAAAACCTCTTGCGATTGATGATGATATTGCACGAGAACTGCCTCGTAGAGGAACTACCATGACCTCAGAAATGATGGAACTTACTAATAGGCAGAAAAGGTACCACAAATACAGCTCAGGTGTACTTTTCGATACATGCAGAGCAATTGAAGCTCCGTTTCTTGATGTACTAGCCAAAGTAAATGCAAAACAATGGGCTATTGGTCCATTCAACCCAGTCGAAATTTGCAAGAATTCAACCGAGCAACGCCACAGCTGCTTGAAATGGCTAGACAATCAAGCTCTTGATTCTGTAATATATGTTTCTTTTGGAACAACTACTACTTTAACAAATGAACAAATCCACGCCCTCGCAATTGGTCTAGAAAACAGTGGTCAAAATTTTGTATGGGTTTTGCGAGATGCAGATAAAGGAGATATATTTACAGGGAATGCCAGAGTATGTCGACTGCCAAAAGGATACGAAGAAAGAATAGAAATAAAGGGGCAAGGGATGATACTGAGAGATTGGGCGCCTCAGTTGGAGATTCTGGCTCATGCTTCGACAGGAGGATTTATGAGTCATTGTGGATGGAATTCATGCATGGAGAGTATGACAATGGGGGTGCCTATGGCAACATGGCCTATGCATTCTGACCAGCCCCATAATGCCTTGTTAGTGACCAAAGTTCTTAAGATTGGCGTGGCTGTGAAGGATTGGTCTCGCTGTGACAACTTGGTAGTGGAGTCATTAACGATTGAGAAAGCTGTTAAAAAGTTGATGGCATCAAAAGAAGGAGAGGAGATAAGGAGGAGGGCAGTGGAGTTGGGGACTGCTGTCAAGAGATCGGTGGCAGAAGGAGGTGATACTCGCAGAGAATTTGATGATTTTATAGCTCACATATGTAGATTTCATCATCAGTCACACCTGTAGATAAAATTTGCTAAGGCTTTTGTTATATGCATGTCAGGGTTAGTTCTATGCAGAGCTCAACCAAATCATGTTTGCTGAATACTTTTTCAGAAATATGCGGGTACAATCTGTAGTTTCACTTCTTTCAAAAAAAATCAAAAATCTGTAGTTTCACTTTAGTCGAGTACTCGAGTAGGTCACTATGTACTACTTAATTGTGCATCCATCTCTTGTATTGCATCTTGGACCAAAGTACATATATTCCCATTTTAGCCTCTCTGCATACTTTCATGTTGACATACATCAACTAAAAAAATACTGAACTTGGCCCTTCTATACGCGGCATTTGTGATTTTCCCAGCTATATATGAACAAAGAAAAAGCACAAAATCAGTGTGACAAAGGAACACTAAAAATTATATACATATACAAATTTGCAGTTACAAAAAGCAGGAAAAAGCGAAGATCTTTCAGATCCTCTTTCTCCGAAAAACTTAAACTTCTTTTTTGTTTTTTTCTCCAAAAGAGCATATTCATTGAGTTACATGGCGTGTAGACTATCTCTTTGTATAGTTTGTTCATTGTTGAAGGTTTAAACTTGAAATTTCAATCAAGAAATTTCTTGTCATCTCTGTTGGCTATTGCCAGTGTTACTCTTTATAAATAGGCAAAGAGAGTTCCAAATTTTAAGAGAATTCGTGATTAATTAATGAATCAGGGAAATAAAACCTACCTCCCTCCCTCCCTCTACCTAAATTTTTATCCTTCATTTCTTGATATTAGAAATTCATGCCCTTTTACAGAAGGTTTGCTGAATTGAAAAATCTAAAAACTATAATTTATTATTTTTGCTATATTTCTTCCTGTTTTTTCTCGGTGACATTAGCTATCATTGAGTTATGACTCTGCTTAATTCTCGGTGACATTAGCTATCATTGAGTTATTGAGCTGTCACTTGAGCTCTAATGAGTGTGATTGTGAGAATGATAAGAGATGAAAGTTTGACATATATATTAGGCAAAAAGAGTTATGCAATGTTTCGGAAATTAACTGTAAATCACAAACAGTCAGAAAGCAAAACATATATAGTTTATTACAGACTGAACAATAAAAAGAGAATCGCAAATACAGGGAAATTCATACTGTTCACAAAGCTATTCTAAATCCAAAGATTTCACACATTACTTCTAAAATACTACCATGATGTCAAAAATGATGAGACTTTTAATAGGCAGAAAGAGCACCCGCAAATATAGCTCAGGTGTGCTAATCGATAGATGTAGAGCGCTTGAATTTCCGAGTTTATGTACCAGCTCAAGTAAATGCAAAACAACAGACTATCAATCCATTCAATCCGATCAAGACAGACAAGATATCAACTGAGCAACGCGAAAACTGCTGGGAGTGGCTAGATAATCAAGCTCCTAAATGTAATATTGTATGTTTCTTTTGGAACAACTACTAGTTTAACAACGGAAAATTTACATAAATATATATTATTAAATTTTAAATTGTATAACATACATGAATCCGTTTCGGCTCGGATAAGAGTTTCATGTTTAAGTACACGAATTTATTTCGGATCAGATATTTCATATTGTTCTTGGAACAAGTTCATGTATTTCCATTTTAGCCTCTCTGCATTCATTCATGTAGGTAAGTATATTTACAAGCATTTGATAAGATACTGAACTTGGCCCTTTCACTTGGCCCTTTCATAAGCGGCATGTATGATTTCCCAGCCACGTAACAAAAAAAAATACAAAATTAGTGTTACAAAGAAACTAGACTTAGAGCAACTCCAACCTTGCATATCTGTTAGCTAAACATGCTGATGTGGCAACAAACAGTACAAAATATAGCTAATAGCAATTAATTGAGCTGCTCCAACCATACATAACTGTTAGGTAAAATTATAAATATTGTATGTTTAATTGCACTTTGATGGCCTGTAATTTAATTATTTGCCTGTAATTTAATTATTTTGTATGAAAATGGTTAAATTTTTATTTATGTCAGAGTGATGTCTAAATGTTGAATTTTGAGTTACTTTGGGGCTCATACTCCCTCCCGTTACTTTTGGACTAACGGAGTTAAAATAAAAAATATTCACAAGGATATATGGGTAATTTCAGACACCCGTAATACTTTGCACACGACTGTGCATAGCTTTTAAAAAAAAACAAAACAGAGCATAAACTCCCTCGCCCACCACAGCAGCTAGACACCATCGTCCCCTCCATACCACCGACCAAGAGCCACCACAACGCCGCCCATCAGTTCATCTCCTTTCATTCACTACTTAGAACAAATAGTGCTGTTTACTGGCTTTACTATATTGGATTTAGTTCTGAAAAGGCAAACTAATAGGTACCCGCTGTAAGCCTACAGCGAGAACCCGCTGACCGCTGCCAAAAACCATCATCATAACAGTACTTGCAATTTACACACGTGTCATTATATATTATCTTTACTTAAATTACTCAACTTGACAACAAATATCTTTACAAAAATACTTGTGCAAAATATCTTGTATCTTGCTCACTAAGGCAGGGGACCATAAAGGTAGTCAAGGGAACACAAGGACATTCAACTATAGCAAAAGCGGCTGTGGTAGGATCGAGGTATGTGAGGAAGGGACACTAATCACTGTTCCAATGGTGGCTCACTGTAGCTTTAACGGCGCAACAAGTGGGCAGCCAAGTGGATAAAACAGTGATTGGGAGTCCTAGCCTATAAATACCCCCGTTCTACACATGAGGTAGGACAGACACAATTTTAGCAACACAAACTTATTATTCATTCTCTCCCTTCACACAGATACATTCTTACCCGTTCGATTATTATTATTCCGATTACTGATTCTCACACCGGAGGTGCTTGACGGCCACCACCCCTGGGCAAGCATTATTTTGCAGATACCCAAACTCAGGTGAAGTATCCCCGGAACAGTGCTCGGAACAGTGATCGGAAGTCTCTAATCGGCCGTGAGAATTATCATTTGGCGCTAGAAGGAGGGGGTTTTTCTTAAAGAAAAAACCCGCCACCTGCTCTACAAACACAGTAGTTACTCAAACAATAAAAACACAATACAAACCAAAACACCATTAACATACTAAATGGATGCCATAACACCCCACCCAGATGAACAAACACTAATAGAAAATGAAGGAAACACAACAGGTATCCCTCCGCAAAACCCGCCAATAAACCCAGTAAACCGCTTACAAATAAACCCGCCTCGGGGGGATGATCGAGAGCAAATTCTTAGCCTAAACCTCACAGGTTGCAACCAACAATAAATTGACTTGATCATGCAAATAGCCTCAGCCTTTCCCCTGACCGGACAAGGGCCACCAACAAAACAGGCAAGTTCCCGTATAAACCCGCAAAACGATCGCGATGAGGTGGACAGCCATCCCCAAAAGGCAAACTCTGCCTTCTCCCGCCTAGGCTCATCACAAAATACGAATCATGAAAGGCACAATAAGAGTCACCACCCACCTGAAATGTGGGAACAAAACAGAAAACACAGAGATCTAAGAAAGGTGATTACCGACAAGAAAGCCGACTACGACAAGGTGATAGCTGAATATGAAAGACAAAAACACAGAGAACGATCCCCTGTTCGCTCAAAGGAAACCGAATGCACAAACAACAAAAGCTGAGATGATGCGAACCATCATGGAACTTAAGACAAAGATAGAGGGCAATAGCAAGCAAGATCTGGGCGGTACACCATTCACGGTGAGGCTAGAGGCCGAACCCCGACAAAAAGACATTAAACATCACAGCTTTAATTCTTTCGACGGGCTGGGAGACCCGGAAGAGCATCTTAGTTACTTCGACCAATTGGCTCTTCACTATGAGCACAATGATCTGACACGATGCCGTTTCTTCGCCGCGACTCTCCGCGGGAACGCCCAAAAATGGTTCTGTAGAATGTCTGCCAGGTCCGTAGATACTTGGCTAGAATTCAGAAAACTATTCCTAAACAAGTTCAAAGCAAACCAACAACACGAGGTTCATACCGTGTTCCTCGAAACCATCGCACAATGTAACGGAGAAACCTTGCAAAATTACATTGACCGCTTCAAGGAAGCCGTCAACAAGGTTGTTTGTGTTAACGAAACAGAAGCATTGCTCCATTTGAGAAGAGGCCTTAACCCCTACGAATGCGAAAAATACGTATGCCGTCTCATGGAAACAAAACCCACCACACTAGCAAAGGCATATGACTTGGCCCAAGCTATCAACGAAGCCGAGTCTCTAAGCGTGCTGAAACAATCCAGAGCTCCACCCACATCAACACCATACTTTCAAAGGGAAAGGTTCACATCTTACCAAAGACAAGCACCTATTTTACATCAAGTACAAACCACTCATGGGCCGCCACCCTCCGCCCAAGGAACTCAATCATCAACTCCGGTCAGGGACCGCCAAGGGCCAGCGAACCCGCAAAGACCGGATAGACGTCCTGAACCAGAATGGAAAAAATTCACGCTCCCAAGAGCAACCATTCTGAGAGAAATCAGGGGAAAACCCTTCTATTTACCGCCAGCCCCTATGCACTCCTCACCCGAGGATAGACCTAAAGATAAGCATTGTGACTATCATGAAACACACGGGCATTACACAGACAACTGCTTATCCCTCAAATATTTCCTAGAAAAGCAAGTAAAGGCTGGCAACTTATCTCAGTACTTGCCCAGACAAGTACTTGGCCCATCCACCTCTCAAGCACACAATAAAAACATCGTACATACCGTGGTTGGCGGACAGGTCTCGCCGCCTAGAGAAGAACAATCTGTCTATACAATATCTGAAGCATCATTACATTTACAGACGCAGATTATGAGGGCATTAACCCAAACCACACTGAGGCACTAGTCGTATCTTTGGGTGTCGCCCATAATGAAGTCAAGAGGATCCTTGTTGACAACGGGTCCTCAGTTGATATATGTTTCAAACACACCTGGGACAGGATGAAGCTAACCAATGAGAAGTTAGAAACATGTCCCGACGAGACACCTCTTTACGGTTTCGGCCACAACGCCGTCCCAATAGCGGGCATAGCGAGACTCCCTGTTTATTTTGGGGAATCTCCCAGACAAGTATGCAGAATTATCAAATTTTACGTCATCAACACTGCATCTTCTTACAACATGATCTTGGGAAGGCCCACCCTAAACATGCTAAAGGCGGTTACTTCCACCCCTCACCTCAAAATCAAATTCCCCACTTCAAACGGTGTAGGAGAAATCAAAGGGGATTCGGAAACATCCAAAAGATGCTATGGCATTGCACTCACCTTGGGCAAAACTGAGCCTAGCAACATCAACAGAGAAAAGGCACAGAAAAGAAAGCAAGTCATAGTAATATGTCCAGAAAAGCGCCAGCCCTACCTACAGCCATTCTATCACCCATACCATTTGCCGTATGGGGCATTGACATTATGGGACCATTCCCTAGAGCCAAAGGTGATCTACAATATGTCATGGTCGCCATTGATTATATAACCAAGTGGGCAGAAGCAAAGGCACTTAAAAACATTACGCAAGATGATGCCATTCGTTTTGTTCGAGAGCAAGTCATCACAAGGTTTGGAATTCAAGTAGTGCTTATATCCGATAACGGTACACAATTTGTGGGGTCAAAATTCACGAAGTTCCTATCCGACCATGGGATCAAACACAAGAAAGCATCTGTTTGTCACCCTCAAAGCAACGGTCAAGTCGAAGTAACTAATCGCATCATTGTTCGCGGCTTAGAAAAAAGATTAACTACATCAAAGAAGAAATGGCCGCATGAATTGCCTAATGTTCTTTGGGCTTACCGGACATCTGCCAGAACAAGCACTGGAGAGTCCCCGTTTAAGTTGGCTTTTGGCACAGAAGCCCTTTCACCAGTCGAGATTGGCTCACCATCATACCGCGCTATCAATTTTGAAGAGGAGGCAAATGCTCAAGGACTTAAAACAAATCTAGATCTTCTAGATGAAACAAGGGAAACCGCTGTTGAAAAAATGGCCGCTTACAAAGAAAAAACAAAAGAATTTTTTGGAAAAAGAGCCAGAATCAAAGGCTATGTAGAAGGCGATTTTGTTAACAGGGCAACTGAAGCATCTGACCCCAGACACACTGGCAAACTTATGCCAAAATGGGAAGGTCCTTACAAAATCATCAAAGTGCTCAGGCCGGGTTCCTACAAACTAGCCCGCCTAGATGGCACTGAAGTTAACAACACTTGGCATGGCGACAAACTACGAAAATATTACCAATAGATGGCTACACAGTCATATCTATTTTGTAACGAAGGGAATTACGTTTTTTAATGGAATACTTTTGCGGAAAAATTATCTACATTTACATCCAGCAAGTCTTTCAACTACAATAGCAAAATTAACAAAGTCCCTAAGCGGGCCAGCAACCAACTACAATAGCAAAATTAGCAAAGTCCCTAAGCGGGCCAGCAACCAACTACAATAGCAAAATTACCAAAGTCCCTAAGCGGGCCAGCAACCAACTACAATAGCAAAATTAGCAAATTCCCCAAGTGGGCCAGCAACCAACTACAATAGAAAAATTAGCAAAGTCCCTAAGCGGGCCAGCAACCAACTACAATAGCAAAATTAGCAAAGTCCCTAAGCGGGCCAGCAACCAACTACAATAGCAAAATTAGCAAAGTCCCTAAGCGGGCCAGCAACCAACTGCAATAACAAAATTAGCAAAGTCATTAAGCGGGCAAGCAACCAACTACAATAGCAAAATTTCTTAAGGTCCCTTTGACGGGCATATTAACAATCTCGAATGTCAACTTACGGTTTTCTTCAAGAAAGAACTAAGTCCCCTAGACGGGCATGATGACAACTACGGATTTCAATCTACGGTTTTCATCAAGAAAGAGCCAAGTCCCATAGACGGGCATACTAACAACTACGAATTTCAATTTGCAATTTCGCCAAAACAAAGCTAAGGCCCCTGGACGGGCACGACAACAAGTTAAAACAACAAACTACAATACGAAATACAATGACACAGGCACTTGCTATAACAAAAGGCCAGCAATTTCAAGTCAAAATAGATAGTCTACAGAAAAATTCGACACATGAGCTAAACATTCGGTGCAACAGCGAAATAAAAGGAAAGGACAGCTACTTGCACCAAAAAAGTTACTTTTTTATTAATAAATAAAGGATTACAAGCATATTATTACAAGGATTGAGATCCTACATCTACAAACCCTTCATGCCTGGGGAGCTTTCTTCTTAGCATCCGCATCCTTCTTCTCAGAACTTTCACCCTGAGGAGGGGCACGAAAATGGAAGTTAATTGCATCCGTCTCTGGCGCATCCTTGGCCTCCTCCGCGGCACGAGTACGGGCTATTTTCCGAGCATGCTTCCGGAATTCTTCAGCCAAGAACAGGTCACCCTCTTCCTTGTGATGATTAGCAAGGGCTAACCAAGTAGCTTCACTCTCTTTGGAAAGAGCACGCTCCCATGCCCCAACAAAAGGGCTGAAGAAATCATCCATCTTAGAAATATCCATATGATTGAGTGAAAAGAGATGGATTCTTTAGATCAAATGCAGAAGAGGATTATCCAAAACAAGAGCAAAAATCTCCTATTTATAGGGGTAAAAGGAGGTTAAACATATCACCAGTCAAAAGCTACAGTTCCCATGCAAAGAAAAGTAAAGACACAGTCAAAATATTTTGACTCCCATGCAGCATTAAATGCTCGAAACAAACTCCCACAGTCAAAACTACAATTTCCAGGTAAACATTTCCCCACACATATTCACTACCAACTTTGACAAAGAAATACAAACACAAATTAGGTTATATCTTGAAGCAAATTACCAAAATATATCCAAACACAAAAATATCCTAGAGTTTGGAATTTCCAAAGTACGAGACCATATCAAGATGTTTCCAAGTCACACAGCGGACACACCCGCTGAGTGACTTCAAAACAAGTCAAAAAGAAAAACGTTCATGGCAGAAATTACAAAAATAAGCTAAGCCCAACGAGACCCACTCAGTGGCTCCGCCATACCCCTCAACAGCTCTGCATCTTCATCATCACTATTATACAGCACTAAGGGGCCGAATATCAACATCAGGCACAGTGGGACTTAGAGAAGCATCTACTTGTCCAATTTCAGCACCAGGATTCAAAACAACATCCTCTTCATCACTTTCACTATAAGTAGCCGCTATCACTGACAACGGAGTAATATCTATTGCAACTTCAGGGTTCTCAGCGGCAACTAGGTTCTCAGTGGCGACCATCTCACTCTCTGATAAGTGGATTTTATATCCACTTGGAACATTCTAAATCGGCTTAAATTGATTGCTTTGGCCTCAAGTTTGTGGTAGTTTTGATGTGTTTTGTTTAATTGTGCAGGGTTGGAGTGATATCGATTAAGGATGTAGCTTCCGTCATTTTTGGGAGTTGATTGATGATATGGAATGAAGAATGGAGGCTTAAGTCAGCTACTGAGTAGTATATAAGTCAAGAGGAAATGAAGACGGAAGCTATTGCAAAAGGAACGAGAAGAAAAAGCTGAAAAACGAGGAAAGAAATTGTTCATCAGTTGGAGGCTGGGCAGACTGCGCCAGATTTGCAGAATGGTCTTGGGCAGTCTGCGCCGTTCTTGAGCAGACTGCTCAAGGTCGTGCTGAATTTTCCAGTTTTGCCCTTATTCGATCTGAAATTGTATTCTAAGTGGTTTTTGACACCTAAATCGAATTCTAGTTGTATTTAAGGTATTTTCTTGCTGGGCAAGATGCGGAGAGCCTATAAAAACACATCCAACCCTTGTAAACATGATGATTAATATATACATTACATAACATAACTTAGTGTTTGCAAGAGAGAAAATGAGAGAAGGATTCAAGCTCGGTGACAAGCAAGGATCTAGATCATCTTCATCTTTTGTATACGTTGAATCATAGATTTGTTTTCTCAAACTCTTAATCTTAATAATATCTTTATTGTTTTCTTTCATATCTTGTTTATTATAATGTTTTCATCAAATCTCATGACAATGAACGGTTCAATTATGGGCTAATCGTTGTCATGGGATCCTAGTGGATTTATCTATGTAGCTTAGTAGTTTGCATGCCTAAAGATTTGTGTGTGGTGTATAATTGATATCCTCGTATGGTTATGCTTAATAGATAGATGCGTCGCGAACATCTAATTTTGTTAATCTCTTGTGAAGTGAAATTGGATCTTGAGATTTAGAACTCGCCATGCTAGCATAGGTTCATAATTGTTTATCAATATGATTTGTGGTGTAAGATGAAAATACTTATACTGCCCTGTGTGATCTTTATGGATAACTTGATCTTCAACCGTTATGTTTTCAAATTCTATAGACATATAGGGTCTAAGCATAATTGGTGTCTATTCATCTTCTATCTCTTTTGTGGATGTATGTTTAGTTTGGTATGCGTATGCTGACAGGTAGCATATACTTATTTCGTGTTATCCGATCAGATATCAAAACCAGTGCATCGTGATTAAAGGCTGCAACTCTAAGTGAAGTAGATGATGAAACTAGGATTCCATGTTTAATCTCATATCAGTAATTCGATTTTAATTCTTGTTAGTTAGTTAATTCTTAGTTAATTCTTGCATCTTAGTATAAATTAGATAATCAAACCCAATTTGTTACTTTTCTTAGCAGTGAGTTAAAACCATACATTGTTGCATAGGCATATTTACTGAATAGAACCATAACCAGATCTCTGTGGAACGAACTTTAATTGTATTACTTGTGACTACGTGCGCTTGCGTAAATGTAATGGTGTGACGGATGATGCTATCAGGTTGAGGCTTTTCCCATTCTCTCTGAGGGATAAGGCTAAGAGCTGGCTACACTCTTTGCCACCTAGTTCCATTACTACATGGGAAGATCTTGCTCAGAAGTTCCTTACTAAATTCTTCCCTATGGCGAAAACTGCAGCATTAAGGAATCAGTTGACTCAATTCCAATAGCAATCTGGCGAGACCTTGTGTGAGGCTTGGGAACGCTACAAGGAGATGCTACGCAAGTGTCCTCATCGTGGCATGCCTCAATGGATGGTTATTAATGGGTTCTACAATGGGTTGGGAGCACAGTCTAGGCCTTTGCTAGATGCAGCATCAGGTGGAGCTCTGTGGGCAAAGAGCTATGATGAAGCTTATGATCTTATAGAGATGATGGCTGCTAATTTATATCAAAATCCAACCCAAAGGCTATCTCAAGGCAAGGCAGCAGGAATTTTGGAAGTAGATACAGCTTCAATAATTACAGCTCAGTTGAAAGCTCTTGCTATGAAGGTGGATTCTCTTGCTAATTATGGAGTGCAGCAGGTGGCTAGTGTTTGTGAGTTATGTGCGGGCGCACATGAGACGAATCAGTGTGCTATCTCTTCTGAATCAGCACAGTTCGTGAGTAATTTCCAGAGACCTGCTGCACCAGTTCCAGCCACTTATCATCCTAATAATCGGAATCATCCCAATTTCAGCTGGAGCAATAATCAAAATACTCAACAATCTTATCAGCAAGCGAAGCCATTCAATCAAGGTTATCAACAGCCTTATGCTCCAAGGGCAACATATCAACCTCCTGGATTTCAGCAGCAACAACCTCAGGCTCATGTGGGGCAATCTTCGAATGAAAAATCAGAGATAGATGATTTGAGGATGATGGTGAAGAATCTGCAAGCTTCTCAAAAGATCTTCGAGAGCCAGCTGGGACAGATTTCAAGTGCTTTATTTAGCAGACCACAAGGAACTCTTCCTAGTGATACAGAGATTAATCCAGGTAGGAGAGACAACAAGGAACAGGTGAAGGCTGTGACTTTGAGATCGGGAAAGGTTACATCAGATCCTAAATCAGCCGCTAAGGAAGATGAAGAAGTGCAGAATCAGCAAGTTGAAAAATCTGCAGTGCCCGAAAATGGAAAATCTGATTTAGTAGCTGATGAGCTAGATGGTGAAGTAGAGAAGAGCAAGGAACCTGTTAAAGCTTCAGTGGAGCAGTCGACTCAGATCTATCCTCCTCCTTCATATCCTAGAAGACTCCAGAAGCAGAATTTGGACAAGAAGTTTGCTAAGTTCTTAGAGGTGTTCAAAAAGTTGCAGATTAACATTCCTTTTGCGGAAGCTCTTGAACAAATGCCGAGCTATGCCAAGTTCATGAAGGGTATTCTTTCTCGTAAATTGAAGCTCGATGAATTAGAGACCGTTGCTCTAACGGAGGAGTGTAGTGCCGTTCTGCAACAGAAGTTGCCACCAAAGCTTAAAGATCCGGGAAGTTTCACCATCCCTTGTACTATTGGCAATCTTTCTTTCAGCAAGTGTTTGTGTGATTTGGGAGCTAGCATCAATCTTATGCCCTTGTCAGTCTACATGCAACTTGGTCTACCGGAGCCAAAGCCAACTAACATCTCTTTGCAGTTGGCTGATCGATCTATCACGTATCCTAGAGGCATAGTGGAGGACGTTTTGGTGAAAGTTGATAAACTCATATTTCCTGCTGATTTTGTAATCTTGGATTTCGAAGAAGATAAGAAGATTCCCATAATCTTGGGAAGACCGTTCTTGGCTACAGGAAAGACTTTGATTGATGTGCAGAAAGGGGAACTCACCATGAGGGTGCAAGATCAGAATGTCACTTTTAACGTGTTCAATGCAATGAAATTTCCCTCAGATGAAGAAGAATGCTTGAAGGTGGATCTTGTTGATTCTGCAGTTACTATGGAGCTTGAGCAATTGTTAAAGTCTGATTCTTTGGAAAAGGTTTTAGTTGGTGATTCTGATTTTGAAAAAGAAGAGATAGCTGAGCAATTACAACAGTTGAATTCAGCTCCGTGGAGAAGGAGAGTTGACATGCCTTTTGAATCTCTTGGGTTAGCAGAGTTGAAAAATTCTGAGGGGCGTCTCAAACCATCTATTGAGGAAGCTCCTACACTTGAACTCAAACCACTTCCTGAGCACTTGAGGTATGCTTTTCTTGGTGATGCATCTACATTACCTATTATTATTGCTTCTAACTTGTCAGCTAGTGCGGAAGAAAAGCTCTTGCGAATTTTGAGGGAGTTCAAGTCAGCAATTGGTTGGACCATAGCAGATATCAAGAGAATCAGCCCTTCTTATTGCATGCACAAAATTCTGCTAGAGGAAGGAGCTAAGCCTACTATTGAACATCAGTGACGACTCAATCCTATTATGAAAGAGGTGGTGAAGAAGAAATTCTAAAGTGGTTAGATGCTGGTATTATCTATCCTATCTCAGACAGTTCTTGAGTGAGCCCGGTTCAATGTGTGCCAAAGAAAGGAGGCATGACAGTTGTTGCTAATGAGAAGAATGAGCTTATCCCTACTCGGACAATTACGGGGTGGAGAGTTTGCATGGACTATCGGAAGCTCAACAAGGCCACGAGAAAAGACCACTTTCCTCTTCCATTCATTGATCAGATGTTAGACAGGTTGGCGGGACACGAGTATTATTGCTTGCTTGATGGTTATTCTGGTTATAATCAGATTAGCATTGCTCCGGAAGATCAAGAGAAGACCACATTCACATGTCCTTTTGGCACTTTTGCTTTTCGTCGAGTTTCTTTTGGACTTTGTGGTGCTCCTGCTACTTTTCAAAGGTGTATGATGGCTATTTTCTCAGATATGATTGGCACGAATGTGGAGGTTTTTATGGATGACTTTTCAGTTTTTGGTACTTCATATGACGAGTGCTTGCATAATCTTGGCTTGGTATTAAAACGTTGTGTAGAGACTAATTTGGTTCTTAATTGGGAGAAGTGCCACTTTATGGTGCAAGAAGGAATTATTCTTGGGCACAAGGTATCTAGCAAGGGACTTGAAGTGGATAGGGCTAAGGTGGAGACAATTGAAAATCTTCCTCCACCTATCTCTGTTAAAGGAATTCGCAGTTTTCTTGGTCATGCGGGATTCTATCGGCGATTCATTCAAGACTTCTCAAAAATCTCTAAACCACTGTGCAACCTATTGGAGAAGGATGTTCCTTTCAAGTTTGATGATGAATGCCTTGCAGCTTTTGAGCTATTAAAGAAGAAGTTGACATCTACACCTGTCATTACTGCACCTAATTGGGAGGATCCGTTTGAGCTAATGTGTGATGCTAGTGACTATGCTGTTGTGGCTGTGCTTGGGCAAAGGAAGGACAAAATTTTTCATGTGGTTTACTATGCTAGTAAAACCCTCAATGATGCACAGCTTAACTACACCACTACGGAGAAGGAGTTGCTAGCAGTTGTCTATGCTTTCGAGAAATTTAGATCTTACTTGCTTGGTACTAAGGTGATTGTGTACACGGATCATGCTGCTATTCGATATCTCATGTTGAAGAAGGATTCAAAGCCTAGATTGATTCGTTGGGTACTGTTATTGCAAGAATTTGATGTAGAAATCAAGGATAGAAAAGGCACAGAAAATCAAATGGCGGATCATCTCTCGCGCTTGGAGGACCACGGTATGGATTCGCATAACAAATCTCTTATTAATGAATCTTTTCCAGATGAGCAGCTTTTTGTAGTGCAAGATGAAGAGCCATGGTTTGCAGATTATGTGAACTATTTGGTGAGCAATGTTATTCCTCCGGATCTTTCGAGTGCTCAACGGAAGAAGTTTCTACATGATGTGAAGTGGTACCATTGGGATGAACCATTTTTGTTTAGACAAAGAGCAGATCAGATGATTAGACGATGCATTCCGTATAGTGAGACAGAGAGTGTTTTGAGAGATTGCCACTCAACTATGTATGGTGGTCATTATGGTGGAGAAAAGACAGCAGCTCGTGTGCTTCAAGCAGGTTTTTATTGGCCTACCTTGTTCAAGGATGCTCATCGGTTTGTAATGAGTTGTGATCGATGTCAAAGGGTTGGCAATATTTCTAGAAGGAACGAGATGCCTCTTAACATGCTTCTTGAGGTAGAGATCTTTGATGTTTGGGGAATTGACTTCATGGGACCTTTTATTTCTTCATGCAATAATCAGTACATCTTGCTAGCTATGGATTACGTGTCTAAATGGGTCGAGGTGAAAGCTTTACCGACCAATGATGCTAAGGTAGTGCTGAATTTTCTTCACAAGCAAATTTTCACGCGTTTTGGGACACCACGTGCTATAATCAGTGATGAGGGGACACACTTCTGTAATCGTCAGTTTACTACGTTGATGGCGAAGTATAATGTGACGCATCGTGTTACCACTGCTTATCACCCTCAAACTAATGGTCAAGCGGAAGTTTCTAACAGAGAGATCAAGAGAATTCTGGAAAAAGTGGTGAATCCGTCTCGTAAGGATTGGTCATTGAAGTTGGATGAAGCTGTGTGGGCATACAGAACTGCCTACAAAACTCCTCTAGGTATGTCTCCATTTCAGTTGGTTTATGGTAAAGCATGTCATTTGCCTGCAGAGTTAGAACACAAGGCATATTGGGCTTTGAAGAAGTTAAATTTGGATATTAAGGTTGCGGGTGCAAAACGGTTGCTTCAATTGAATGAACTTGAGGAATTTCGTGAGCAAGCTTACGAAAATAATAAAATGTATAAGGAGAAGGTCAAGAGGTGGCATGATAAAAGGTTGGCGCCCAAGGCATTTGAACCGGGACAACTAGTGTTGCTATTTAATTCTCGCCTCAAGCTTTTTCCGGGAAAACTCAAGTCACGGTGGTCGGGTGCATTTATTATTAAAACGGTGTTTCCACATGGAGCTATTGAAATTTATGAAACAACACCGGATCATGCTTTTAAAGTGAATGGACAGAGGTTGAAGCATTACTATGGAGGTTCGTTTGATCGCGAAAAGGTTTCCGCCATTTTGGCGACTACGTAATTTTCGGAAGAATGTCAAGCTATTGACGTTAAACAAGCGCTTCTTGGGAGGTAACCCAAGCATTTTTGTACTTTGTTGTAATCTTAATTAAAAAAAAATTAAAAAAAATAATAATTCAGAAGCTGGCCGCGCACCCTGGGCCATATTTTGAGCAGACTGCGCCGTATAACGCAGAACAGAGCCGCGCAACCTGCGCCAGTCTCGCGCACCCTGCGCGCTCGTGTCCAGCAGGTCCTCGCGCACACTACGCCAATCTCGCGCACACTGCCCCCTTACCATCTGCAAAGCCGATTTTTGTGTGTTAAAAAAACCCCAAATCATATTTCATCTCTTATTCTATATCCTACTATACTTCTAAATCAAAAACCCTAACACCTCCCACTCCAATTCTATATCTAATTCCTATCCTAACCCAATTATATCTCACCATATACATACACCTCTCTATATCTATACATCTTCATCCATTAAAAATTCATCCATACACTTTTCTTTATATACAATTCTCATTCACAAACTATATCCCTACATCCATTTCAAGCTCAAGGGGAGGATATATTCGAATTGTTGGAGGACTATTCGTGCAAGGACACCTCTTCAATTCGTAGGGTATTGTTCTAATCTCATCTTTTTAATATCTACGAATTGTGTTCTTGCCAATTAGGGTTTGGTTGTGTTCTTGAATTGGGGGTTTTTTTGAAATTTGAAATTTGGGGGTGTGTGGATTATTATTGTTGTTGTGATGGCTCCCAAAAGACAAAGATTGGTAGGTAGTAGTAGTAGTAACCGTCCATCGGTGGATGAGGATGCTCTTTTGGAAGAAGGATTAGTGAAATTTGTGAATTCGGAGGCCGAGTCGGAGTACGTTCGATTAGTTTCCAAAGGAGTTATACGGGAGAGGAGGTTTGTGCCTCGTGCTAACGAGGAGATGGTGGCTATGGTGAGTGCGAGGGGTTGGACGTTATTTTGCGAATTTGCTAATGATGTGCCATTGAACGTTGTTCGGGAGTTTTACGCTAATGCTTCGGTAGAGCAGAATAACTCTACGATTGTTAGGGGACAATAGGTTGATTATTCTCCTCGAGCAATTCGGAATTTGATTAGGCAGCCGCCTAAAGCTAGGGGTGTTGAGGATTGGGGGCGAAAGACGGTGGAAGATGTTGATCTTGATGTTGTCATCGGTGAGTTGTGTGTTCCAGGTGCGGTATGGAAGTGTAAGGCGGGTTCCACCGAAAAGAGAAATTTTCCGGCTGCGTCATTGACTAAGTTCGCCCGTGCATGGTTTTTATTCATATGTACTAGTATACTTCCGTCATCTCATGTGACTGATGTTACTATTGAAAGGGCTATCCTTTTATGGGGGATTTTAAAAGGTGAGTATGTCGATCTGGGTTACCTGATTAATCAAACTATTCTTCGGTATTTGAAGGGTAATTCGACAGCTAGTATTCCCTATGGTTCCATTATTACGGGATTGTGTGATGCTGCAAAGGTGAAATCGTATGTGGGTGAGCCGGTGCAGACACCTATGGCTCCTATTGCTGATTCGTCTATTGGGCAAATGAAGGAGGGCGAAGGTGGTGTTAGGGGTGCGGGTGGTCATGAAGCTGAGGGATCGGGAGTTGCTAGAGCAGGTTCTCAGCAGAGTACGGTGGATATGTCCGTTCTTGAGTCTTATTTTCGGCGAATGACTAGGTGGTTGGATGCTATGCATGTTAGCAGTCGCCAATATTCTGAAGACATGGGCATAGCTTTGGATGCAAAGTTTCAGTCACCGAGTACTCCGGTTCAGTGGCCTATATTTGGATCTCGGATTCCGTATCCTCCACCTGATTCTTCGGACGAGGATGATGAGGATGATGAGGGTGATGACAGCGAGGACGAGTAGGTATGTTTCTACTATCCCTTGTATTTACTTCCATTCAATGAGGGCATTGAATATTTTAAGTTTGGGGGTGATTTGGGGGATAGTAGTTGTATGTATTGTTGTATTTTGTGGTCATATAGGATATCATGTTTGCATAGTAGGGATAGTTCATGCATGATTGTTATGTTCGTATTATCTACGTGTGTTTCATATAGGACATGTTGTTTTTATTTTTGTAAACCATGTGAGTTTTCATTTAGTCGCATTTTTCATGGCATGCATTTTTCATGATTCCTTAGGACGAGCTGATTCTGATTGATAGGTGGATGTTGATTTGGGTGTGATGATGATGAGTAGAGGGCTGATTTATAGTTTCTATGGAATTGACTTGCATGTTACGGGAACAAAAATTAATTACACAGTCTCATTGGGGTGCTTTTGGGCTAGGTTAGGGTCATGCCTGTGGGATGTTTTGAGATTTAATCTCTTGTTTATATTTAGAATTTTCGTTATTCCCTTTATAGCGTAGGAACATTAAAGTCTAAGTTTGGGGGAAAACAGGAATTTCATGCTAGTTGTTAATAATTGTCAATAAGGGCTAGGCGTCAAATGGCTAGTAGCCGGCTCATATTTATATGAGTAGTCTAGGGTTGGAAATGAGAAAGGCTCATTCCAGATTGCGGAAAAAAAAAAGAAAAAAAAAAGGTCAAATTTTTGTTTGTGTTTATGCAAAATTAGCCAGAGTGAGCTCTTTAATACTCGAGTAATTAAGTCTGAGGGGACTTAGTCCTAGTAACCTGAAGCCTTGTGGTTTGGGATTGCTGACCTAACACTCGCTACATGGGTATTATTGTATAAGCCTTTTGGGGTCTCATTCATTGCACGGTTAAATAAGCATGTGTATTGTATATAGTATTAAGTGTTATAGTAGTAAGCATGAGTTGCTGTCTACCTTGGATAAGGGTGGAGGTGTTCCTGGGTTATGGAGTGTCTACAGTCTATTCTGTTTATAAACCTGTGATTGTCTTGGCAGAAAGCATGTATGATTTTTGACCTAGTTTTGGGAGTATTCCTGATGAGCATTGCACACACGCACGTTTCTGTTCATGTATTTGTTAGTATACGGGGACTTAGTCGAGCTCTGCTTGGATTTGTTTCATTCGTTGAGATATTCGCTTGTTAGTTGGTGTTGGTGAGTTTAAAGGGGATCTTTGCATTTTTCATATTAGTTGCATTCATGCATTGCATTGCATTAGGGTAAATGGATTTTGTGGGTACATTCGCTATAGGCCCTCACGAGACCTTACTCGTCCACTAGGGCTGCCTAGGGGTTTAAAGGGCTTGTTGCATATGCCAAATGCAACCGTGATCACCTACGGAAGTGGTACTAGTTAGTTAGTTAGTTGTAATTGTATATGCTTGAGGACAAGCATCGGTTTAAGTTTGGGGGTGTGATAAGTGGATTTTATATCCACTTGGAACATTCTAAATCGGCTTAAATTGATTACTTTGGCCTCAAGTTTGTGGTAGTTTTGATGTGTTTTGTTTAATTGTGCAGGGTTGGAGTGATATCGATTAAGGATGTAGCTTCCGTCATTTTTGGGAGTTGATTGATGATATGGAATGAAGAATGGAGGCTTAAGTCAGCTACTGAGTAGTATATAAGTCAAGAGGAAATGAAGACGGAAGCTATTGCAAAAGGAACGAGAAGAAAAAGCTGAAAAATGAGGAAAGAAATTGTTCATCAGTTGGAGGCTGGGCAGACTGCGCCATATCTTGAGCAGTCTGCGCCAGATTTGCAGAATGGTCTTGGGCAGTCTGCGCCGTTCTTGAGCAGACTGCTCAAGGTCGTGCTGAATTTTCCAGTTTTGCCCTTATTCGATCTGAAATTGTATTCTAAGTGGTTTTTGACACCTAAATCGAATTCTAGTTGTATTTAAGGTATTTTCTTGCTGGGCAAGATGCGGAGAGCCTATAAAAACACATCCAACCCTTGTAAACATGATGATTAATATATACATTACATAACATAGCTTAGTGTTTGCAAGAGAGAAAATGAGAGAAGGATTCAAGCTCGGTGACAAGCAAGGATCTAGATCATCTTCATCTTTTGTATACATTGAATCATAGATTTGTTTTCTCAAACTCTTAATCTTAATAATATCTTTATTATTTTCTTTCATATCTTGTTTATTATAATGTTTTCATCAAATCTCATGACGATGAACGGTTCAATTATGGGCTAATCGTTGTCATGGGATCCTAGTGGATTTATCTATGTAGCTTAGTAGTTTGCATGCCTAAAGATTTGTGTGTGGTGTATAATTGATATCCTCGTATGGTTTTGCTTAATAGATAGATGCGTCGCGAACATCTAATTTTGTTAATCTCCTGTGAAGTGAAAGTGGATCTTGAGATTTAGAACTCGCCATGCTAGCATAGGTTCATAATTGTTTATCAATATGATTTGTGGTGTAAGATGAAAATACTTATACTGCCCTGTGTGATCTTTATGGATAACTTGATCTTCAACCGTTATGTTTTCAAATTCTATAGACATATAGGGTCTAAGCATAATTGGTGTCTATTCATCTTCTATCTCTTTTGTGGATGTATGTTTAGTTTGGTATGCGTATGCTGACAGGTAGCGTATACTTATTTCGTGTTATCCGATCAGATATCAAAACCAGTGCATCATGATTAAAGGCTGCAACTCTAAGTGAAGTAGATGATGAAACTAGGATTCCATGTTTAATCTCATATCAGTAATTCGATTTTAATTCTTGTTAGTTAGTTAATTCTTAGTTAATTCTTGCATCTTAGTATAAATTAGATAATCAAACCCAATTTGTTACTTTTCTTAGCAGTGAGTTAAAACCATACATTGTTGCATAGGCATATTTACTGAATAGAACCATAACCAGATATCTGTGGAACGAACTTTAATTGTATTACTTGTGACTACGTGCGCTTGCGTAAATTTTGCATAACACTCTCAGCGGTCTGCGTGCTCATATCACCTTTGGCTCTAGGGAATGGTCCCATAATGTCAATGCCCCATACGGCAAATGGTATGGGTGATAGAATGGCTGTAGGTAGGGCTGGCGATTTTCTGGACATATTGCTAAACAGTTGGCATGGGTGGCACTTTTTGGTGAAGTTTTTGCATTCATTGTGTATTTTGGGCTAGTAATAACCTTGTCTGAGTATTTTATGCGCCAACGCCTTTCCAGCCATGTGGTCGCCACAAATGCCTTCATGAACCTCCTTCATACAATATAAGGCTTCCTCCTCATCGATACAATTGAGTATGGGAGCGTCAAAACTCCTTTTGTAGAGAGTGCCTTCCTGAATGAAGTACTTTGTTGCTTGTGACTTGATTATTTTAGCTTTGATGCCGTCGACTAGCAGTGTGCCACTTTCCAAATAACGGATGTAAGGGCTCATCCAGTTATCTATCGGCGGGCTTATCTCCATGATGTCCATTTTGCTTACACTTGGAGCGGTTAATTCCTCGAAGTATATTGTGTCCGCCACTACTTTTTCCATTTGAGTTAATTTAGATAACATGTCTGCCATTGTGTTATCCGCCCGATCTATCTGTTCGAGCGAGTATTCCTCAAATTGGGTCAGCATTGTTTGCACCAATTCTTGATATTTGCTGAGGTTGTTGTCCTTGGTTGAATAATCCCCTGTTGTTTGACGAACAACCAGTTGTGAATCGCTGTATATGGTGATCTTTTTCACTTGTAAGTTCTTTGCTAATGTCAAACCGGCCAAGAGTGCCTCGTATTCTGCCTGATTGTTTGTAACTTTAAAGTTCAGTTGTATGGCTTGTCTGACTTGGAAACCGTCGGGGCTAGTAAGGATAAGGCCCGCTCCGCAACGGGTGTTTGTGGAGGAACCGTCCACATATAGTTGCCAGTGGTTGCCCGTTGTTGCTATGGTTTCTGTGGAAGTTTCTTTTTCCGCTGTTGAAAATGAACATTCGACCACAAAGTTTGCCAATGCTTGTGCTTTGATGGCGGTTCTTGGTATGTACTTTAGATTGAATTGGCCAAGCTCAACGGCCCAATTGATCAACCTGCCTAATAAGTCTGGCTTGTGAAGTATTTTTCTCAGTGGTTGGTCTGTGATGACCCTGATTTGTCTACCTTGGAAGTAATGTCTCAATTTTCTGCTTGCTACGACCAAAGCTAGAGCAAACTTTTGGACGTTTGGATAGCGGGTTTCTGCATCTTTGAGCACTTGGCTGACATAATAAACTGGTTTTTGCTCGCCATTTTCCTCTTTTATGAGTACCGCCCCTACAGCTTTACCTGTGGTGGACAAGTAAAGTGACAGCGGTTCTGAAGGAGCTGCGACGGCAAGTAATGGAGCAGAAGAGAGATATGTTTTGAGGTCTTCGAAGGCTTTCTGGCATTCAGTCGTCCAAGATATTGCCTTGGTTTTGGTTGCTCCTTTCAATGTGTCAAAAAACGGAAGGCATCTGTCTGCTAGCTTTGCTATGAATCTTCTTAGAGCGGCTAGTCTCCCAGTTAATTTTTGTATTTCCTTCAGTGTCTTGGGCGGTTGCATGTCAATTATAGCCTTTATCTTTTCAGGGTTGGCCTCGATGCCTCTGTTAGATACCAGGAAGCCAAGGAACTTGCCTGCGTCAAGGGCAAATGCACACTTGCCGGGATTAAGTTTCATGCTGTGTTTTCTGAGTGTGGAGAAACATTCTTCCAAGTCTTGCAAGTGTGAAGCCGTTAAGAGCGACTTTACTATGAGATCATCCACGTATACTTCCATGTTTCGGCCCAACTATCCGGCGAAGATTTTATTCATGGTTTTTTGGAAGGTAGCACCGGCGTTGATTAGTCCAAATGGCATGACCTTGTAACAATGCACTCCCCTGTGTGTAATGAAGGCTGTTTTTTCTCTATCTTTTGGGATCATTTTGATTTGGTTGTATCCTGAGTAAGCATCCATGAAGCTTAACATCAAGTGACCCGCTGTTGCATCGATGAGTTGGTCTATTGAGGGGAGTGAATATGGATCTTTGGGGCATGCTGCGTTCAAGTCCATGTAATCAACGCATATTCTCCATTTTCCATTAGCTTTTTTCACTAGTACTACGTTTGCAACCCATTTAGGGTAGGTGACTTCGCAAATCAAATTTGCGTCCAGGAGTTTGTCAATCTCAATGTCAATTGCCTGCTGTTGCTCTGGCACAAAATTCCTTCTTTTTTGTATTTTTGGTGCTTTGTCTGGGTCCACATTTAACTTGTGGATTGCCACGGACTCATCTATGCCTGGCATATCCTTTGGACTCCATGCAAAGATGTCTGCGTATTTCCTCAAAAGATCTATAAGGCCATCTTTGAAGATTGATTCCAAACCCGCTCCCACACTCACGCTTTTGGTTACATCTCCGGGTATAACTTCTATCTTTTCTGTTTGTACCGCAGGGCTTATTGGCGGTTTCTCTTCCCTTTTGAGACATTTCATGAGATTTGCATCTATGCGAGGTGGGTCTTTTGTCAGCGGGTCGTGCCCGTCTATGAACTGTACTTCTTTTCTTTTTTTGTTATTCGCACGTTGATTTTTAGCGTGCCTTTGTGTTTTTGCTTGCTGAAAGGCAGAGTGTATAAACTTGTAACACTATAACTAATGTAACTCAATTAAAGGAAAAGATACTTAACCAGAAGACAATCAAGAACAAGAAGTCACAAGAAATCAACACTATATGAAGACAAGGTAATTGATACAATTGAACATGTTAACTATGATCAAGCCAAGAAGAAATCATTGAGAGAAGTTCAAGTCAAAGTTGTTCATGCCTCAGTGATTTGAGAAATCGAGAATCAAGATCATAACTATAAGTATCAACAAGACCAATTGATTTCAAGTGAACAAGAAGGAAAGCGAACATTGGAAAGCCAAGTTACTAAGTGAATATGGTAATTTATTCGAGAAGCAGAAACACTATCAAGACTAGTCACTTATGAACCAGACCAGTGCATCAAGTGTCAGGACATTGATAGCAAGTTTATGTCAGTAATAAAGATCCATGTTCAAGAGCTTGCTGAAGAATAAAGAAGACATGAAGATATCACAAGTTCAAGATGTGCATTGAAGTTTCAAGTTGAAGACCAGAATATTTTCTAAGTACTAAATATTCTAGATGACCAAGTAGAATATTTCTAAGTAGAAGTTCTACTTAGAAATTCGAGATGGCTAAGTAGAAATTCTCAAGTAGAAGTTCTACTTAGAGTGCAGCTTCAACATGACACATGGCATCTTCTGATTGGCAGATTTCCAAGCTTTCAAGATAAGGCAAGATTTATGTGGACATCATTGGGCCACGTATATCTTCGTCTTTGAAGACTACAGGACATAGATTACATGTAGTATAAATAGAAGTACTTGTGTGATGTTTATTTTTAGAGAGCTATAATTAAGAAAACACAAGAAAAAGAGATAGAGTACATTCACAGAGCTTAGAATCATTCACTTCTCTCTGAACTTCTGTTATACTTTGTAATGAATGTTGTAGCAACCATTTCAAGTTATATATAAGAAATATATTCCTTGAATCTGCGTGTTCATTTATTGCATCGTATTTATTGCTTCTCATATTCGAAAAGTTGTATTCACCCCCCCTCTACAACACATTTGGACCTAACAATTGGTATCAGAGCCGATGTTTAACATACAAAACATAGATCCTTGTGTTTGGTAGAAGAATCGTGAGTTTTCATTTTCTAGATCTACTTTTCTAAAATTCTAGAAAAGTGAGTTTTAATTCGTTTCTAGTGAAAACTCATCCGGAAAAATTATTTAAATACTTCAGGTGTGATTATTTGGCTTGGGTGTATTTTAATTAATTTTTGTGAATTAATCTGGGTTCGTTGATATTTGGTGTTCTTGAGTGTTCATCATCTGTTCTTATCAAAGAAGACAACCCAACAACTTTTTTATCTCCTTTTTCAAACAGATAAATAGTAAAAGAATAAAAAGGCGTTTTTGAACTTTTGTGGTGATATATTATTCCTTGGCCGAAAGCAAAACAAAACATACTCAGTACCTAGCAAGTGGGTTAGGTGCTTTCGGTGAGTAAAGTATCAAAAGTCAAAAAGGTGTTAAAGAGATAATATTGTTTATTCAATATTAAAGAAATCTGCAGAAAATTTATTCTAAGGACAAAAGTTCTACATAGAATTTCTACTTGAGATTTTCTACATAGAATTTCGACTTGGACAATTTCTACTTGGTGAAGTTCGACTTGAGCAAAATTTCTACTTAGAGAAATTTCGACTTAGGCAAAAGTTCTACATAGACATTCTACATAGCCTAGTCTTGGGTACTTAGAAACTTTTAGTGACCAGATTTGAAATGGCTCCTAAAAATTCTTTCAAGATCCCAATGTTCAACCGAGATCACTATGAAGAATGGGTTTTCAGAATGAGACTCTACTTAGAGACAATTAACCCTGAATATCTGGAAGTCCTTGAAAAGGGTAAATTTATTCCAATGAAAGCTATTCCTGAGCGTACGGAAGGAGAGGAGGTTATACCTGCTCGGTCTGAGCCTAAAAAGGCAGCGGACTTTACGGATGCTGACAAGGAGCAAATAGCTTATGATACTTCTGTAAGACAAACCTTGATGGAATCCTTTGATCATGAAATGTTCAACATAGTCAAAGGTTTGAATACAGCAAAGAAGATTTGGGACAAGATAGAAGTTGTCATGGAAGGATCTGTAGAGGTTAGAAGCAACAAGACACTCATACTCAAGATGGAGTATAACACCTTCAGAATAAGAAAAGGAGAAGGCATAACAGACGTCTATCTAAGATTCAGTCAGTTAGTATTGGATTTGAATCTGAGAGGTGTAACTCTCCCCATGGTTGAGACCAATACGAGATATCTGAGAAACCAGCCAAAGAGCATTGAACATAGGGTCTACGCAGTAAGAGAAACCAGAGATTTGCATACAACTTCTCTGGAAGAATATTATGGAATATTAAAGACCTATGAGCTGGAAACACTTCAAGATCAAGCATGGGACAATGATTCAAAAGGAAAAGAAACTGCATCAGGATTAGTTGCTGATGAGGAAGAGTCTAAGAAGGCAATGGTTGCAGAAAAGACTAAATCATCACATGCACCACATCAATTTGATAATGATGACGAGTGCACATCTAACAGTGATGATGACTACTTCACCCAAGAAGAGCTGGACAACATGGACGATAGTGTCGTGGCATACATGGCAAGGAAGTTCAGCAACATGAGATTCAGAAAGAGCAACCGACCACAGAGAAATTCTTCATCTTACTATCGGGCTGCTAAGGGTGGTGGTAGTTCGTCAGGCTACAAAAGCAAAGGCAAGAGTACCAGCTACAAATCTCCTTTGGATTTCAAAATGAAGTTCAAATGCTATAATTGTGGTGAAGCTGGACATTTTGCTACTGACTGCAAAAAGCATAAACAGACTTATCCAAAAGAGACATATGAAGCCCTCAAAAGCAAGTATGAATCGCTGGTGAAGGAAAGACATGGAAAAAGAGCTTTATTAGTAACAGAAGGAAGAGCTTGGGATGATTCAGATGAGGAAGATGTTACTCATGTAGCAAACTTTGCCCTCATGGCTGAGACATCAGAGGAACCAGAGGTACCAGTTCTAACCCTTAAAGTAGAAATGTCCATTGACGATTATAAGGAACAGAACGGGGCTCTTAGCGAAGAGATCTATATGTTGTGCAAAAGCCTAGACACTTCTCAAAAGGAACAGAAAACACTTGTCGCCAAAAGCAGAATGCTTGAGGCAAAAGTGGAAGAGTTAGAGGCTGCTTGCACTGTAGATACTTCCCTAAGAGATTTCATTAAATCTTTGGAACACAAGCTCATCCTTAAGGGAGAAATAGAAGCATGTCTTAGGAACAAACTAGCTGAGTTAGAAACTAAATGCGAAGCTTACAAACTAGCTGCTAGTAAAGTGTATGTAGATAATGACGTATTTAAGAAGATAACTGGAGTAGGTGTAGGACTTGATTATTCTGACCTTTCTAAGAAAGAAGGGAAGAGACCTATCGACACTAGTTCTAGTGACCTTAAAAATGAAATTCCTAGTTTTTTTAAATCTTCTGTCAAACCCATCTACAAACACCTTGTTCCTAGAATAGAAGAAGAAGAGAATGAATTAATAGCTAGATATGAGATTGAGATGGAAGATCGCCAGAACGCACAACCTATAACTCCTATCAAACAAGTTAAAATCAATTTCCCTAGAGATGAATCTAGACCAGGAATAGGAGCTAAGGCTGTTAAACAACAAGGGAAGAAAGGCATAAAAGAGGTTAAGGCTGAACGAATAAAGAAAGCATGTTATCACTGCAAATCTACTGAACATCTTTCTTATGCATGTAAAGCTAACATAAATGTTCCTGCTGCACATGCCATGCCTGCCACACATACAATGAATAATCTGCATCCGAATCATGCACAGTGTGGTCAACCTAATTGTATGCCATGCACTTTTAACATCATGCAAACTTTTGTGAATTTAATGAATGCATCTAGCCAATCATGCTCAAATACTGCTGCTAGTTCAAACATCAAGAAAAAGCATGTGAGAGCCAAGACTGTCAGTCCTCCTAAAGTTAGGAGTGACAAACCTTCTCCTAGGACTGACAAACATGTCAAGTCTGAGAAAGGAAAGGAGAAAGTCGAAAGCTCTAGTAATGTTAAGAAAAGTGCATCTCCTGTTGTTAAATCTGTTGATTATCGATCTTATCGAAAAACCGGGCCCAATCAAAGTTGGGTTCCGAAGAATGTCTAACCAATCTGTCATTGCAGGGCGTTAAGCAGAATAGAAATAAAGTTATATGGGTGCTAGACAGTGGAGCATCGAGGCATATGACTGGAAACAAGTCCCTGCTTACAGAGTTGGTTATGAAAGCTGGCCCTTATGTTACCTTTGGAGATGACAGCATAGGTGTGACAAAGGGATATGGCAAACTGAAAACTGGCAATGTCATCATTGAAGATATTTCCTATGTTGAGGGATTAAAGCACAATTTGTTGAGTATCAGTCAATTCTGTGACAAAGGTTACGAAATTGTCTTCAACAAGAAAGGTGTATCAATCACTCACATCAAGGAAGGTTCACTGGCTTTGAGAGGAGTTCGAAAGGCAGATCTTTTTGTTGCAGACATGGATTCAGCAAATCAGAATGAAGTCACCTGCTTCTACAGCAAAGCTTCGGATGATGAAAGCTGGTTATGGCACAAAAAATTATCTCACTTAAACTTCAAAACGATGAATGCTCTCGCGAGGCGAGAATTGGTGAGAGATCTACCTCAAATGGAGTTCGCTCCGAAAGGACTCTGTGAAGCTTGTGAAATGGGAAAGTCGAAGCGAGCATCGCATAAAAGCAAAGAAATTTCTAGTATTACTGAGCCTCTGCAACTTCTTCATATGGATTTGTTTGGCCCAGTGAATGTCCTATCTTTGTCTAGGAAAAGATATGCATTGGTAATCGTGGATGATTTTTCCAAGTATACATGGGTATTGTTCTCAATGACGAAAGACGAGGTACCTTTCTTAATCATTGATCACATCAATCAAATTGAGAATGTTTCAACACTTACTGTGAAGACGATTAGATCAGATAATGGCACTGAATTCAAAAACGCAGTGCTGAATGACTTCTGTGTATCTAAGGGAATACGTCGTCAGTATTCAGCCCCGAGAACTCCACAGCAAAATGGAGTAGTTGAAAGGAAGAATAGAACATTGGTTGAAGCAGCAAGAACTTTGTTGTATGATTCGAAACTTCCTCTATACTTCTGGGCCGAAGCAATGAGTACCGTGTGTTACACTCAAAATCGATCCTTGATCATAAAAGATAAAGAAAAGACACCATGTGAGCTAATGAACGGCAGAAGACTAACAATCAAATACTTTCATGTCTTTGGAGCAAAACGCTATGTTCTTATAGATGATGAAAATCTAGGCAAGTTTGCAGCAAAAGCTCGTGAAGGAATCTTTGTTGGTTACTCCACAGATGTGGTAGTAGCTTATAGGGTGTTCTTAGTAAATGATCGAAAAGTGACTGAAAGCTACAACGTCAGATTCGACGATACCAAACTCTCATCAATTTCAAGAGATTCTAGTGAACCTGAGTCCCTAAAATTTCAGAATCTGGACTTAGAAGAACTTGAAGATGAACCTGAGTTGGTTGTCCCATTAAATGTTCCAAGTGTACGTGAAGAACCTGAGTCTAGTGGACAATCTAATTCGATAAGATCAGAAGAGACTTCTTCAGTACGAACCGGCAACAACTCAGGGGGAGTAAATAGCAGTTCAAGAACAAGTGTTCAAGGCTCGAGACGAGATGACACTAGTTCTGTAGGAGCTGGCACTAACTCAGGGGGAGTTAGTGAAAATAATCAAAGTAGTCAGCACCACAACTCAGAAAGTCACGCTGAATCATCAAGACAATTTCCAAGAGAACGGGTATGGAATAGAGACCATCCGTTTGAATTAATTATTGGTGATCCAGATGCTGGTGTGACTACTAGAAGAACTACAAGAGCTGACCTGGCTAATATTTGCTTATATTCTGGGTTCTTATCCAAGCTTGAACCTAAAGAAATAGAAGAAGCTCTTGGTGATGCTGATTGGGTGATTGCAATGCAAGAGGAACTCAATCAGTTTGAAAGGCAGAAAGTTTGGAAACTGGTACCTCGACCAAAGAACAAATCAGTAATTGGAGCTAGGTGGGTATTCAGAAATAAAATGGATGAAAACGGACTTGTAACACGAAACAAGGCTCGTTTGGTTGCAAAAGGTTATTCTCAGCGAGAAGGAATTGATTATGATGAGACCTATGCACCGGTTGCAAGACTTGAGGCAGTCAGGATGTTCTTGGCATTTGCAGCACATAAGAACTTCAAGGTTTTTCAGATGGATGTGAAAAGTGCCTTCCTGAACGGAGAGTTAGAAGAAGAAGTGTATCTGGAATAGCCGCCTGGCTTCATTGATCCAGAACTTGTAGATTTTATGTATCTTCTCTTCAAATCTGTCTATGGCCTCAGGCAATCCCCAAGGTGTTGGTATGAAACCCTATCCCTATTCTTAATTGAAAGTGGTTTTACTAGGGGAGTAATTGATAAAACATTGTTCTATAAAAATGTAAAGAATGATTTAATACTTGTTCAAGTCTATGTGGACGATATTATTTTTGGGTCATCTAATGAGCGCTTGTGCGAGAAATTTGCTAAGCTAATGCAGGAAAAATATGAGATGAGCATGATGGGAGAGCTGTCCTTCTTCCTTGGATTACAGATCAGTCAGAGAAAAGATGGTATCTTTATCAGTCAATCCAAGTACGTCAGAGATTTACTTAAAAAGTACAATCTAGAAGATGCATCAGCAGCTAAGACTCCCATGGCAACAGCCACGAAGCTAGATGAAGACAAATCAGGTAAACCAGTTGACATCACAAGCTATCGAGGTATGATTGGCTCACTCCTCTATTTAACTGCAAGTAGACCCGATATAATGTTCGCGACTTGTTTATGTGCAAGATTCCAAGCGGATCCTAGAGAATCACATCTCATAGCCGTCAAAAGAATTTTTAGGTATCTCAAGGGCACACCAAATCTAGGGATTTGGTACCCAAGAGATACAGGTTTTAATCTAATTGGCTATACGGATTCAGACTATGCAGGTTGCAGGATTGATAGGAAAAGCACATCTGGTGCTTGTCAATTTCTTGGCAGAAGATTGGTGTCCTGGCAAAGTAAAAAGCAACATACAGTATCTACTTCTACTGCTGAAGCTGAGTACATTGCTGCTGGAAGCTGTGTAGCTCAAATACTGTGGATGAGGAACCAATTGAAGGATTATGGCATGGAGCACAAGAAAATTCCAATTATGTGTGACAACACAAGTGCCATTGCCATAACCAACAATCCTGTAGATCACTCAAGAACCAAGCACATTGACATCAGATATCACTTCATAAGAGAACATGTTGAGGAGGGGACTGTGGAACTACATTTTGTGCCCACAATGCAACAAATTGCAGATATATTCACCAAACCTCTTGATGAAGTAACATTCAATAGATTGGTTGGTGAATTGGGAATGCTTAACACAAGTTAGTAAAGCTTTCTATCTGTAAAATCCATGTTTATGTTTGTATATGCAAGCTACTTAATCATTATGTGCTTAGACTTTAAAATGCCTAATTAATGATTGTTATAGGTTGCATATAGTGTCATTTTACATGAATTCATTGTGTTTTAAGTGTCTTTTATAGCACAAATCTTTGAATTTTTGCTTGTTAGATTGCATGATCATAGGGGGAGTTAAATTCATAATATTCTAAATTTTGCATGATTTTTAGATGAATTTACCTGTGTTTTTCATGTAATTAGAGGCCTTAGAATTATCAAGGAATATTTTAATTATGTCATATATTAAAATCCTTGAATTGATATTTATATTAATTTGGCAATATTAAGTGTTGAGTTTTTCAAAGAGAATTGTCAAATTATTCTAAGTATCTTCAAAATTTCGAGTTAGTCACTATCTCGAAACTCATCTTGAAATTCTACTTGAATTTCGATTTGAGCTTCCAGAGTGAAGTTTTGAAAATTCTAAGTCTGGGAAGAATTTCGAGTTAGTCACTATCTCGAAATTCATCTCGAAATTCGACTTAGAGTTCGAATTCGAGTTACCAGAGTGCCTATTTCTATCTTCAAAATATTCGAGATAAGTTCTATCTCGAACTTTATCTCGAAGGTTGAGATGAGGTTCCACTTGAGGGGATATTTTGAAAAGATCCAAGTCTGAGAGAATAACTTCGAGTTAATCTATCTCGAAACTCATCTCGAATTTCGACTTGATGTTCGAGATAGAATTCTCAGTTGGTTACAGGAATTTTTCGAGTTAACTCCTAACTCGAAACTTATCTCAGTTTCTTTTTGCTGTTTAAATGGTCTTTACTGATTAAATGGTTCAAGTGTTCGAGTTAACATTATTTGTTGGAAATAACATTGTTTGTTCGAGTTAACATCTATCTCGAACTTTATCTCGAAGTTCGAGATAATGTTCGAGATAGAGTTCGACTTAGGTTCTCCCTGTATGTACTTAGTGTTTTCATTCTTTTTAACAGGGACACTTTTGTCATTTCACAATCATGCCTATATATACATCTCTAACTCGATCCATTCATTCACTTTTACATAATTCAGTTTTACAGCAGCCTCCATATACATACAGGCGATTTCGACTTAAAAACCACTGTTCATGATTTTTGTGATTAAACTCGTACAGATCACGAATTACTGCCCAATTTTAGACAGCTATTATCTGTGTGTGGTCATTTATCTGCGTGTTTGTGCAACTGTTCACTTTCTCTATTCTCGATAATATACACACGCATATACACACGATTTCACTGGTGTATACACAGTTGATTTCACTGCTATACACACACACGAATATACATCTCCTTGGGCTTGTAACATTCGCCTCTCAGTGATTATTGTCTATAACCCGTAGTTTAATTTTTCAAGAGTGACTTTTGGTCTTTTAGTTAAATTAAAAGGGCTATAACTGATAATTCTTTAATTAATTGTTTTTCGAAAATTAAAATTAAATTTCATATTTTTTTTAAGGAAAAACATTTAGTTAAAATGGCTCACCAATTTTCACTTGCTAAAAACAATTTTTATAATATTTCTACGGAAATTTGTGATCAACTCCCGCGCTTTAAGTCTTGGATACGATTTCTCAATTTGTACTCCAAAGCTAGCGATGCTTTTACTGCTAAACCTACACTAGTACATGATGCTTTACAGCAATTATGGACTAGTGCGGTTTCTTTTGGGAGCAAAACAACCCCCTACGGTTTCAGGTTTACCTTAGCGGGTCAGGAATATGAGGTGACTGAAGAAATTGTCAACAGGGTTCTGGGATTCCCGATAAAAGATGCTTATGATCCAGAACCTACAGCTGCAGAACGCCTCAGATTCTTTGAAGAAATAGGATGTTATCCTCCGTCTGGACAGATCACTGGAAACATCCAAAAACAATTCTTTCATGTGGAATGGAATTACTTTTTCGAGGCTATCACAAGATGTTTTCGAGCACGAGAAAGCGATTTCCATCAAATTCCCATTCCCATGCAAACCTTTGGAATTGCCCTAGCAAGAGAACTGGATATAAATTATGGACGCATAGTTCTCTCTGAGATAGTGGCTGTAATGGGATCTCCTGCAAGCAGAGACCTTAACACAACTGATGTTGTCTGCTGGTTTCCTCGGTTTCTTCAAATGCTGATTAATGATTTAATACCGAAGGATGCTCTTGATATTAGACAGAGTTTTGCCAGAAGTCAAACATCTGCACCACTAGGGATGGGCACTAAGTCACTTTCAACAATTGCTAATCAGAATAAACATCGTGGAAAACCGATGTCAATTCCTGATACCTTACAAACGTGGCTTACATATGATGAGGGAGTTACCACTTTGGCGGAATCATCGCAAGTTTCATCATATGCTCAGAATCGGTCTGCTCATGCTGAGGCATTTGAAGAGATTCATGATGAGCAAAGCAATGACGAACAAGGTAATGAATCAGGTAATCTCTCTCTGCATACTACTCATTCCTCTTCCTATGTATCTGATTCCGAGACCCAAGAGACTGCTAGCCCGCAGGATCTATCCTAGGGTGAGAGCTATATTTCTAATTCTTTGTCACCCCTGTCACCGGAATTCAAACAGCCAGCACATGTAGATGTAGGATATGATGAGGAGAGTGACCCCGAAGAGCAGCCTCTTACTCGAAAGAAAGCCAAATTTTCTCATGCTGCTACTTCTAAACCTCAGTCAAACCCTAGTGTGTCACACGCAACCACTCCACCTCACGAGAGTGGTTCTCCCCTTGAACAATCTGCACATAGGGATTTTGGTGAGGATTATGTACCTTTTGAAGATACTGTTGCTTCAAAAGGACATGAAGCTTTAAGAGCTTCAGTCGTACCTTCACCGGTACGTACTGATGCTGCAAAGAGGATCGGTTCTGATGTTGTACAAGAACACTTTGCAGCCTCTCAGCCTGAGATTCCAACTCAGGAACCAACAGAAATTGATCCCATAACTGCCAATTATATTGCTTATACAGTTTCTGCAGGTACTGCTTCATATTTTGGATCACTCATTGAAGACATACACGAGCGTGAGACAGGGAGTGTGTGTGAGAGGTTAGGGAGAGAGGGACCTTCATTTTTAAGGCCCGAAACCGAGCGCCAAATACTAACAGAACGAGTATTAGAGCGAGGTCACCTAAACCAAACACCGTCCCTTAACATTGAAAATCTTGATACACGTATGACTTCTATGGAAAATCAGATGAAGCATTTCGGGCAGACGATGGGGCAGTTAGGGATTAACATTGGAAACAATCAAAGGGCTCTTGATGACTACGCAGCACGAATGGCAAGTCAAGCTACAACATTTAATGCTTTGACAAACAAGGTCAATGACTTGGGCCATGCTGGTGGTCTCTTGGGAAGCACTCTGAATGAGAGGATGGGAGCAATGGAGATTACAATGGATACAATGGCTGTGGAGATCAGTAGAGTGATGTTCGCAATCAGAAGTTTTGTGCCCCCAGAGTGTTTCGAGCCGCAACAACCTCCCCCCGATGCTGGTGCAGGTGGTGCTAGTGGAGCAGGAGTCTCTGGTTCTGGTTTTGGAGGTTCTTATGCAGCTGGTGGATCTGAAGACCAAGGTGGAGTTCAGGATAACTGACCTAAGGGGGAGAGTGGAAAGGAGACGAGACAGCAGGCAGTTTATATCGAAGAAATTGAAGAACATGCTGATCTTGTCAAGGAAATAGAAATTGAGCCGTCTATTGATGAAGAGGCTCTAAGGAGGAGAAAGGGTAAGGCAATAGCGGTTGAGCAAGATGAGCCATTCGTTGACCTGAGTCATCAGGAAATAGTACAGAAGGCACATGACTCAGATTCTGATATGGAAGACATACCTTTGGAACATGCTATAAAGAGATCTTTGAAGGATCAAGGTGGAGGTGCTGGGATGTCTTTCGGAATGCCTGAAGAAGTTACTGTTGATGAGGAAACCCTTAAATCTCAACAGTTAGCCTTGGAACAAGCTGAGTTCTTTAAAATGAAGATGATGCAAGAAAGTGCTGCGTTTCTAGAAAAGAAAGTGGAGCTACAAGGGAAGCAGTACGATTATGAGCTTGCAAGGCTAGCTGATCCTCAAGTTGATCTGGACAAGAAAAGGATAGGGCAGAAGTGGGATGAAGCAAGGAAGATATTTATGGGACCCTGTGCAAAAGGAGTTCATAACAAGGAGGCAGATGATCTGTTCTACAACCTGAATTTGCAGAATCCAATGACTGCGGAATACATAAGTGCATTGAAGAGATTAATTTCTAAAGTCAGGGTTGGATACAATGCAACGCTTAAGGAGTGGCAGGTTATTTTGTCTTTGGTAGAAGGAGTCCCAATGTCTTTCCTATATGTGGATGACCAATTCATAACGAGAAGATCTGCGTCAGAGTTGTTCTTGCTAGCAACAAAAATTCAATACTCTCAATCTGAGAAGCTAAGCATTCTGTATAGGGATCAGTTAATGCAGCTAGCAGAGGACAAGGGTCCAGAATTCTCAGCATATCCTAATGTTGTCCGGATGGTGGTTGACAAGAAAATGAAGAGGGTTAGCATGGAGGAAAAGGATTTAATGGAACTTTCAGTGGAATCTCTTAAAGCCGTCTGTAGACAAATGATGAGTAAGGGATTCGCTTCTGAGCTTAAAGAAAAATCAGTGAAGATCATTGAAAGAGTCATATTCAAGAAGAGCAATGAGGTGTGGAAGTGTGATATCATTGCTCCAAACCCTCTCGATAACGTGAAGATTGAGCCGGAGCTGATAGAGAAGAAATGGAATATTCTTCAAGCAATGAAGAATGTAGATGAAGCTCTGAATCTTCCTTCTGGAGCACTGGAACAAGGAGAGATAAGGGAGACAGTTGGCGTTCCAGGAAGAGATAGTGTATACTGGATACACGCTTTTGTTGATGATACAGCTGATGCCTTAGTATTTATAGATGCAGACCAGAATCAAACACTCTTGCATATGAGTAGAAAATGGCTGCTACAGACTCAAGATGCTGCATTTCTGGAGAAAGTATTATATGTGTTCAAGTGGGACGAAGTGGAAGATAAGTATGTGGAAGAAAAGCAGAAACTCATGAGTTACCTGTCTGAAGTAGTAGTGGAAAAGAAGCGAATGGAGAAAGATGCGGCTAGTATCCACAACACTAACCGTATCAAGGGCTATCCCAAAATGATCTATTGTCAGTTTAAAGCTGATAAAGCTCATTGGAAACCTCAGCTTATAATGAAGAACTTTGAGGACATTCCAAAGATCAGGACTACTCAGGAGGTGGACAAACTCAGAAGGCTTTTCAAACATCCTTACCCAGAGCCCAAGAATCCTCTAGAAATGGAAGCAGTAAGTTTGTTGAATGCTAGGTGGACGCAGCTTCATGATCCAGTATATAAGAAAGAACAGCAGCAGAAGGAGAAGCGCAGAAGGCAGAAAGAAGAGAAAGACCAAGCTGCTGAAGCTAGGAAGAGGAAACGGAATTAGGGTTAAAGGTCAGAGTGGTGTGAACTTGAAGTTGGAAAAACTTCATGTCTTTCGGTTGCTTTAACTCACTTGACGAAAATTCACCTTAGAGTGAATCCAATAAGGTGATATAAGTTTGACTAAAAGGTATGAAATAATCCAGGTGATAGGAATCACTCAAATGATCTTTAATTCAAAGTTCGAATTCTGTTTCTAGTTTAAGTTCTTTGTATTGTTTTCAAGTACTTTTCAATTGTATATTATTCAAGGCTGTAATGTTAATTATCTTTTCTCGTCTCATTGTTTAGTTGAGTTATCCTTCATTAATTTGAATGTCATTGTTAGACAATCAAATAGGGGGAGATTGAAAGGCAGAGTGTATAAACTTGTAACACTATAACTAATGTAACTCAATTAAAGGAAAAGATACTTAACCAGAAGACAATCAAGAACAAGAAGTCACAAGAAATCAACACAAGAAGTCACAAGGTAATTGATACAATTGAACATGTTAACTATGATCAAGCCAAGAAGAAATCATTGAGAGAAGTTCAAGTCAAAGTTGTTCATGCCTCAGTGATTTGAGAAATCGAGAATCAAGATCATAACTATAAGTATCAACAAGACCAATTGATTTCAAGTGAACAAGAAGGAAAGCGAACATTGGAAAGCCAAGTTACTAAGTGAATATGGTAATTTATTCGAGAAGCAGAAACACTATCAAGACTAGTCACTTATGAACCAGACCAGTGCATCAAGTGTCAGGACATTGATAGCAAGTTTATGTCAGTAATAAAGATCCATGTTCAAGAGCTTGCTGAAGAATAAAGAAGACATGAAGATATCACAAGTTCAAGATGTGCATTGAAGTTTCAAGTTGAAGACCAGAATATTTTCTAAGTACTAAATATTCTAGATGACCAAGTAGAATATTTCTAAGTAGAAGTTCTACTTAGAAATTCGAGATGGCTAAGTAGAAATTCTCAAGTAGAAGTTCTACTTAGAGTGCAGCTTCAACATGACACATGGCATCTTCTGATTGGCAGATTTCCAAGCTTTCAAGATAAGGCAAGATTTATGTGGACATCATTGGGCCACGTATATCTTCGTCTTTGAAGACTACAGGACATAGATTACATGTAGTATAAATAGAAGTACTTGTGTGATGTTTATTTTTAGAGAGCTATAATTAAGAAAACACAAGAAAAAGAGATAGAGTACATTCACAGAGCTTAGAATCATTCACTTCTCTCTGAACTTCTGTTATACTTTGTAATGAATGTTGTAGCAACCATTTCAAGTTATATATAAGAAATATATTCCTTGAATCTGCGTGTTCATTTATTGCATCGTATTTATTGCTTCTCATATTCGAAAAGTTGTATTCACCCCCCCTCTACAACACATTTGGACCTAACACTTGCTTTCTTTTTTGTGCCTTTTCTCTGTTGATGTTGCTAGGCTTAGTTTTGCCCAAGGTGAGTGCAATGCCATAGCATCTTTTGGATGTTTCCGAATCCCCTTTGATTTCTCCTACACCGTTTGAAGTGGGGAATTTGATTTTGAGGTGAGGGGTGGAAGTAACCGCCTTTAGCATGTTTAGGGTGGGCCTTCCCAAGATCATGTTGTAAGAAGATGCAGTGTTGATGACGTAAAATTTGATAATTCTGCATACTTGTCTGGGAGATTCCCCAAAATAAACAGAGAGTCTCGCTATGCCCGCTATTGGGACAACGTTGTGGCTGAAACTGTAAAGAGGTGTCTCATCGGGACATGTTTCTAACTTCTCATTGGTTAGCTTTATCCTGTCCCAGGTGTGTTTGAAACATATATCAACTGAGGACCCGTTGTCAACAAGGATCCTCTTGACTTCGTTATGGGCGACACCCAAAGATACGACTAGTGCCTCAGTGTGGTTTGGGTTAATGCCCTCATAATCTGCGTCTGTAAATGTAATGATGCTTCAGATATTGTATAGACAGATTGTTCTTCTCTAGGCGGCGAGACCTGTCCGCCAACCACGGTATGTACGATGTTTTTATTGTGTGCTTGAGAGGTGGATGGGCCAAGTACTTGTCTGGGCAAGTACTGAGATAAGTTGCCAGCCTTTACTTGCTTTTCTAGGAAATATTTGATGGATAAGCAGTTGTCTGTGTAATGCCCGTGTGTTTCATGATAGTCACAATGCTTATCTTTAGGTCTATCCTCGGGTGAGGAGTGCATAGGGGCTGGCGGTAAATAGAAGGGTTTTCCCCTGATTTCTCTCAGAATGGTTGCTCTTGGGAGCGTGAATTTGGTCCATTCTGGTTCCAGACGTCTATCCGGTCTTTGCGGGTTCACTGGCCCTAGGCGGTCCCTGACCGGAGTTGATGATTGAGTTCCTTGGGCGGAGGGTGGCGGCCCATGAGTGGTTTGTACTTGATGTAAAATAGGTGCTTATCTTTGGTAAGATGTGAACGTTTCCCTTTGAAAGTATGGTGTTGATGTGGGTGGAGCTCTGGATTGTTTCAGCACGCTTAGAGACTCGGCTTCGTTGATAGCTTGGGATGCCAAGTCATATTCCTTTGCTAGTGTGGTGGGTTTTTTGTTTCCATGAGACGGCATACGTATTTTTCGCATTCGCAGGGGTTAAGGCCTCTTCTCAAATGGACCAATGCCTCTGTTTCGTTAACACAAACAACCTTGTTGATGGCTTCCTTGAAGCGGTCAATGTAATTTTGCAAGGTTTCTCCGTTGCGTTGTGCGATTGTTTCATGGAACACGGTATGAACCTCGTGTTGTTGGTTTGCTTTGAACTTGTTTAGGAATAGTTTTCTGAATTCTAGCCAAGTATCTACGGACCTGGCAGACATTCTACAGAACCATCTTTGGGCGTTCCTGCGGAGAGTCGCGGCGAAGAAACGGCATCGTGTCAGATCATTGTACTCATAGTGAAGAGCCAATTGGTCGAAGTAACTAAGATGCTCTTACGGGTCTCCCAGCCCGTCGAAAGAATTGAAGCTGTGATGTTTAATGTCTTTTTGTCGGGGTTCGGCCTCTAGCCTCACCGTGAATGGTGTACCGCCCAGATCTTGCTCGTTATTGCCCTCTATCTTTTTCTTAAGTTCCATGATGGTTCGCATCATCTCAGCATTTGTTGGTTGTGCACTTTCGGTTTCCCTCGAGCGGACAGGGGACCGTTCTCTGTGTTTTTGTCTTTCATATTCAGCTACCACCTTGTTGTAGTCGGTTTTCTTGTTGGTAATCACCTTTCTTAGATCTCTGTGTTTTCTGTTTTGTTCCCACATTTCAGGTGGGTGGTGACTCTTATTGTGCCTTTCATGATTCGTATTTTGTGATGAGCCTAGGCGGGAGAAGGCAGAGTTTGCCTTTTGGGGATGGTTGTCCACCTCATCGCGATCGTTTTGCTAGTTTATACGGGAACTTGCCTGTTTTGTTGGTGGCCCTTGTCCGGTCAGGGGAAAGGCTGAGGCTATTTGCATGATCAAGTCAATTTGTTGTTGGTTGCAACCTGTGAGGTTTAGGCTAAGAATTTGCTCTCGATCATCCCCCCGAGGCGGGTTCATTTGTGTAACTTTTTACTGCGTCTCACCACTGTTCTCCTTGCTCTTTCTTGTCTTTTCCGAGTTGGTTTCTGTGTTCGTACTGCTTTTTTCGGATATTTCAGCCATTGAAGCCATATATTATCTCCTGATTCGAGGTGAGATTCTTGTTTCTTTGTATTTTCTTTTGTGATTTCCGTTTCCTCAATAACTGTGCCATGTCTGTATCTTCATTTGTTTGTTTTATAGTATGTGTTTGCGAGTGGGTTTTGTATTCATATCTTTACTTTGCATGTTCATACTCTTTGGAATCAGGATTTGATTATGTAGTTTGTAAAGGTTGGTAATCTGTGTGTTTTAGTCTGTGATTGTTGTTTGTGTATTTGGCACCGATATTTGGTAGTTTTGATTCGTGTGTGATAGGTACCCGCTGTAAGCCTACAGCGGGAACCCGCTGACCGCTGCCAAAAACCATCATCATAACAGTACTTGCAATTTACACACGTGTCATTATATATTATCTTTACTAAAATTACTCAACTTGACAACAAATATCTTTACAAAAATACTTGTGCAAAATATCTTGTATCTTGCTCACTAAGGCAGGGGACCATAAAGGTAGTCAAGAGAACACAAGGACATTCAACTATAGCAAAAGCGGCTGTGGTAGGATCGAGGTATGTGAGGAAGGGACACTAATCACTGTTCCAATGGTGGCTCACTGTAGCTTTAACGGCGTAACAAGTGGGCAGCCAAGTGGATAAAACAGTGATTTGGAGTCCTAGCCTATAAATACCCCCGTTCTACACATGAGGTAGGACAGACACAATTTTAGCAACACAAACTTATTATTCATTCTCTCCCTTCACACAAATACATTCTTACCCGTTCGATTATTATTATTCCGATTACTGATTCTCACACCGGAGGTGCTTGATGGCCACCACCCCCGGGCAAGCATTATTTTGCAGATACCCAAACTCAGGTGAAGTATCCTCGGAACAGTGCTCGAAACAGTGATCGGAAGTCTCTAATCGGCCGTGAGAATTATCACAAACATTTAACTTTTGAAGAAGACAGACAAACATTTGATTATTCTGCAACAATCCCAGAAAAGACATGTACAGATTTGCCGCAAATCTTGCCTCTAAAGCACGGATTGCTTTAAACAGCAGCAAACAGATTGGGAGTAGGTTAAATTTGAGCCGAAACTATGCTGCCAAGGATATTAGATTTGGGGTTGAAGCCCGAGCTTCAATGCTAAAAGGTGTTGAAGATCTTGCTAATGCAGTTAGAGAGTAACTATGGGGCCTAATGGTCGTACTGTGGTCATTGAGCAACTTTATGGGGCGCCAAAAGTTACTAAAGATGGGGTAACGGTCGCTAAGAGCATCGAGTTCCATGACAAAGTGAAGAACATGGGAGCAAGCCTTGTCAAACAGGTTGCAAATGCCACCAACGATGTTGCCGGGGACGGTACTACTTGTGCCACAGTCCTCACCCGTGCAATATTCACTGAAGGTTGCAAATCAGTTACACCTGGTATGAGTGCAATGGACCTTAGACGTGGAATTACCATGGCTGTAGATGCTGTGGTAGAAAATTTAAAAAGTAGAGCAAGGATGATAAGCACATCTGAAGAAATTGCGCAGGTTGGAACTCTAGCATAAATTGCGCAGGTTGGAACTCTAGCATTAATTCATGAGAAGAAAATCTCTAGCATAAATTCAGTGGTTAAAGTATTAGAGTTGGCATTAAAGACACAAAGGCCTCTGTTAATAGTTGCTGAAGATGTGGATAGTGAAGCATTAACTACATTAATTATAAATAAGCTGTGTGCTGGAATAAAGGTTTGTTCAATCAAAGCTCCTGGGTTTGGAGAAAACAGAAAGTCTTATCTCCAGGATCTTGCTGTCCTTACTGGTGGCCAGGTTATAACTGAAGAACTTGGTATGAACCTTGACAATGTGGAGTTGGATATGTTTGGGTCATGCAAAAAGATCACAATATCCAAGGATGGCACTGTTGTTCTTGACGGTGCTGGTGATAAAAAGGCTATAGAAGAGAGGTGTGAACAGATAAGGTCATTAATCGAATTAATTACTTCTGATTATGACAAAGAGAAGTATCAAGAAAGATTAGCTAAGCTTTCTGGTGGTGTTGCTGTATTGAAGATTGGAGGAGCTAGTGAAACTGAAGTAGGTGAGAAGAAGGATAGAGTTACAGATGCACTGAATGCCACAAAGGCTGCTGTAAAGGAAGGAATCGTGCCAGGTGGTGGAGTTGCTCTCTTATATACGTCTAAAGAGTTAGATAAGCTTCCAACAGCCAACTTTGACCAAAATAAAGTGTTTGAAAGAAAGTAAAGTGTCTGAAATTACCAATATATCCTCTTGAATATTTTTTAATCTAACTCCGTTAGTGCAAAAGTAACGGAAGGGAGCCGTAGCCCCCAAAGTGGCTCAAAATTCAACATTTAGACATCACTCTAGCACAAATAAAAATTTAGCCATTTCCGCGCAAAATAGTTAAACTACAGGCCACCAAAGTGCAATTAAGTCAAGAAACTAAGAAAAAACTAATACAAATTTAAAGTTAGAAAAAGCAAGAAAAAGCAAAGATCTTTAGAACCCTCTTCCTAAGCACTAACTTCAATTTCATAGAAACCTTTTGCAAGTTGAGGGTGCAACTAAACTTTATGGCCTATGCTAGTATAGAGGAGGACAACATGGTTAGCCAATGCTAAGAGCAACTCCAACAGCCTCCTTCCATTCTCCCTACAAATAATATTAGTATTAAATTAGCTCTTAAGTATTTAGGACATAAAATGAAGGCTTTTCTCCAACAATCCTCCTCAACTTACTCTTATTCATTTTTTTATTAATTAACTATATCTATACATACTTTCTATTATTATCAATACGATATCACTATTAACACGGTACTACATTCGAGCTTTAATTTATATTACTATTGCTAAATTTAGATTAAAATGATTTTTTTAAAATTCGGTCCATTCGTAAAAAAAAAAAAAAACCGTGACTTGAAGTCACGGCTACTAAAACTTTCCACTGGTAAAACTTAAACCATGAAACAAACATAGTCTATAGACTGTTATGTAGTCAGATTATTCATTTCTTGAAAATTTCTTGAGCAGGCCTGCAATTTTTGTTGTGCATAAGCATTGGTTCTCGCAATTTTTTTTTATTGTTGTTGTTGTGGTCATTTTTTCACATAAAAAAGAGAGGTCTACGTGACTTCAAGTCATGGCGGCAGATGATAGAAAATTAGGGAGAGGTGCCTGCTATAGATACACAAATATATTAATAAAAAATATAGTAGGGAGAGGAGAGAGAGTCTCTACATGTAGCGGCTCTTAAAACTTAAGAGGTGGTTTAGGAGGTTGTTGGAGCTGAGTTTTCATCATTTTCCTCAATTTTTAACTTTAAGAACTGATTTAGGAGCTTGTTGGAGATGCTCTAACAAAGTCAATGCTTAAAGATTCGACACCTCAAGAGGTTTACAAACAACACTCCTCAAGAGGAAAGTCTTCATGCACATTCGACACCTCTCGTTCCAGTTGTTCCAATTTCATGTGGCATGAGATCTTCTACAAGGGGATCATCCATTGTTTTCTTTCTTGGGTCATGGTGATTATTGGTGTTGTTCAATGTGATTGCCTGAACTCCGAAGGCTTTGCACAATTCACATGAATTTGGTACTATGTCAAATTTCACCCGAGCTTGACAATTGAGCCATTATCATCCGTGATAGGAACCTGAATTGTAATTTTCATGTTTATTTTAGAAATTAAGGGGGAGTACCTTTATCTTTTACAAACTGAGAAACTGAAGGGAAAAATGAATGTACCAGTAATTTCTTTATATAACTGAAATTACTAATAAAAAGTAAGATTACTTCCACTGGTGACGACTTTAATGAATTCTCAGTGATTAATGAATTCCCTGGCGTGAGAACCAGAATGAGATGAAGGCTTGAGTGAACCATATACTTCAACATTATAGGTTCAGTAAGCAGGTAAATAATATCTTCGATGAAAAGATTAAGCAATTTCTTGATGGGGTGGACTGATCAAAATTAATACGAACTCATAAGCATTCAGAAAGCAAAACATACTTAGTTCGCGCTGTGAAATAGAGTGTAAATTAGAGACTACAGAGAATTGTAAATATCACAGTTTGAGAAATATCAAAATAAAGGTTAATATAATAATTATTACCGACTCTCAAATACTGGGATCCCATATCATTCACAAAGCTATGTCTAAAACAAGAGATTGCACATGTAACTTTTCATAAAAATTACTTGTAGCTAGCCAACATTATACATTATAAAACGCAGATCTTATTCAACGCACATTTCTCTTAGATCTCACAATAAATATGTATCAACAGATGGAACACAACAAGCGAGGAGTTGGTATGGCCACAAGGCGAGTGGCCCGAGGAGCAGTGGCACCGAACACGTCATCAGTGTCCACTTCACTTGGTTTCATGCCATCAGGCAACTCCCAGTTAAAACAATGCACAAGGTGAGCCACAGCCATCTCAAATGTATAAAGTCCAAGTTGCATCCCGGGGCAGGACCTTCGACCTGACCCAAATGGTGTGAACTCAAAGTTGCTGCCCCTAAAGTCAGGCATTCCCTCTTTTAGAAACCTAGATGGCTTAAACTCCTCTGGATCGTCCCACGAGTTTGGGTCCCGGCTAATAGCCCATGAGTTGATGATTACCCTAGACTTTGCCGGAATGTGATATCCTGAAAGCACGGCATCTTTGGCCGTGGCGTGAAGGAGTAATGGAATGGGCGGGTGGAGCCTGAGTGTCTCTTTAATACAGCACTTGAAGTAAGTGAGCTTGTCCAAGTCATTTTCCTCTACACGACGGTGAAGCCCAACAACATCCACGAGCTCTTGTTGAACTCTTTTCAGGTCTTCAGGGCTCCCCATTAGCAGGGACATGGCCCATTCAATTGCAGACGCAACTGTTTCAGTCCCTCCAAACATTACGTCCTGAGCATGACATGTAACCATATGAGGATAAAACATCATTGCTAGATATTACTTCAAGAGTGTCAGCTACCAACTCATATTCAAAATTCCCAGTTCCATTAGCGTTGGCAGGGTCACCCATTAAGTTTGACAAACTAAGTTCTTATCAAATCTAAATTAGATTGAGAAAATTCCCAATGACCAAATCTTAATTTTTATATTTGCATTTGATTTAAGCTTGCTTTGGTGAATTTTATAATCTGTTAAAACTCTTCATAGATGCAGTTTTTAGCTCAGTCCTGTAGCTTGATTGAGTAGTAGCTAAACCAACCAGTATTAAATATTTGGACCATTCTGCAATCTAGAAACAGACCAAATATATGGTTTACATTCCCCTATTAGGATAACTTAAAAAGACATTCACAATTTTATATAAAAACTATTCGGTTGTTTATCAAAGAAAACAAAATCCTATTCGACATGACTGTCGTTATGTTTTACTCTCAGCAGAGAGAAGCTCTAATTTGTATCCATGTTATTAGTGTCGATTATAGTAAAAGATAGGGTTAATGTGTAAATATTGCACTTACCATGATCATGGCTTTGATATTATCTCGTGTGAACTTTAGGGAGTTGTTGGTATCATCAGAATGGTTGACTTTAGATTGATCATCACCGTAAAAAGCCAGTAATTCATACACCATATCACTATTCACCTCGCCAATAGAACCACCAATATTGCTGCTCTTGTTTGCTATGTGTTCGTCTAGGATTGAGTCTATGAACTTATCAAGTGAATCTCGAGCCTTGACAAGCCGACCCTTGAACCCTTGTGGGTCAAGCCACGATAGCCCGGGAACAAAATCACATATATTAAAAGCACCAAACAATCTCGAAAACTCTTCCATTATCTTGATGAATTCATCTTGACCCTGGCGTGATCTTGACCCGAAAGCTGCCCGGTAAATGATGTTCCTAGTGACCACAAACACCAGCTCGCCAATATTAACGGACAAGCCTGCGTTAGACACCACATCTCTCACCATGTCATCAACCTCTTTGCGGACAGAGTCCCATGACTCGGCCCGGCTACGACTAAATAACTTCATGACCGATATTTTTCGCATTTGGCGCCAAAGAGGACCATAGTCTGCAAATGCCATATCAGCTCGGTTATAAGAAAGATAGGTCATATTCATGATATCGGGACGATTACAAAATATGTTGTCTTGAATTTGAAGGACTTCTCGGACAATCTCGGGAGTCGATACAATGACCATGTGGAGGAAGCCCATGCGGAGATGGAAAAGACCACCGTACTGAGTGGCAAGTTTAGCGAGTTCATGATGAGTTAACTTGTTCATCATTAACATGTTGCCGATTATGGGCCACCCTTTTGGTCCTGGAGGGTATGATTTACGACGGGAGATTAATAGAAGAAAACTTAGTAATACAAGAAAGAAGAAGATGGTTGCCATGGCACTAGTAGATTGTAGTCTATATGATCGGTTTCCCTATTTGATTTTGTTATTGTTGCAACATCTATACTTCTTGTGGTGTGCAACTCCCTATATAGCATATTTTAGTACTTTAAATACAAAAAAGTTTTTTTTTATTTATTTCGTTGATAGTTAGTGATCACTTTATCTATAACAAATGATTTGTATATTTATTGATGTAAGTATACAGTAGAACCTCGATAAATAAATATTCGATAAATGAATAATCTCATTAAATAAATAATTTTTTCCGATCCCAACATAATAGAAATAGTGTATTTTTGATCTCGATAAATGAATAATCTCGATTAATGAATAAATTTTTTGGATCCCTAACATATTCATTTATTGAGATTTAACGGTATTTGTAAGTAGATTAGACCCTGCTGGTATTTTACCCCCGTTGGTGGAGTTTTATCATCCTGGTGTTTTACCTCTTGTTAATTAAAATAATTGCAAAAAGAGAATTATAGATATAATAGATTTTTATTTTTTTAATTAAAAAATAACATATAATTGTAGTAGAAATAGGAATTTAAAGAATTATATTTATAATAGATTTTTTAATTTTTTAATTAAAAAAACAACATAGAATCCTACTACAAATAGGAGTTTAGGGGTGAAACTAAAATATGATGCGAACCAAATTTTGTACAAAATATTACCATTAAAAAAAAGTTTTGCTTATTAATAAAGGTTATAGATATAATGCTCTTGTACTTGATTTTGAACAATTAGGTTTATAGCTTTACAAGTATCTACTTAAAAAAAATTCTCAGGATGAGTTAGTATCGAATACAGGACGATCGTGTTTAGATTCGATTTGTTCATAATTTAATCGAACTCAAGCTGATCTTTAATCAAATATTGTTATGCCTGAATTTGGCATAATTCCTAAACAGGCCTAATGGGTTAGAATAATGGTACATCACGCATAATGGGCCTAGGGGTAAAGAACGGGTCATTAAAGTTCACCATAATGGGTCAGTTCATTATATTATTTTGTAAGGTGAGTTCGCCAGCGAGCCATAAGGGGCGGGGTCGTAGTCCACAAGGTCCAACGTGGCCTAGAGCATATTTACTATGAAGGCTTACGGTCAGGCCCAGCGAAGTCGCGTGAGTGCGGTTATCCCCATACAGTATGATCGCCTCGCATGACTAGCCCAGCGAGGTCGCATGCGAGATCATCTAGCTTCCTCATCAGCTTCGTTAGTGAGGCTACTTAATTCAGGCATCATGTTAGCCGTGGGTATCCTCTAATGGGCCATGGGTCATGAGCAATATAGATGGGTAAAATATATCAGCCCAAGAAGACGCCTAGTGGATTTGGGCCAAGCCGAGCCCAAAAAAACCCTAGCCCGTCTAGATAACTTCTTCTCTAAGAGAACTACGTATGGCTTGATCTCTATAAATAGGGTACATAGGCATCTTGTAAAGTTTGAGAAACAATTCACCACTGAATATCAATAGACAAGATCAGCCAAAATATAGTTACAAATGTCCTCCGTGTTCTTCGTGTTCTTAGCAGAATATCCGTATTTTGCTCCATAAATCCAGCAACCTCCAAAATATTGTTATACAATATTCTCCCTATAACATTTGGCGCTAGAAGGAGGGCTAGTCGTTGAGTTGGGAGAGCAATGACTAAATCGAACAAGAAGAGAAATAGAGTGGGGGAGACCTCGGGGTCGCACAAGAAAAACAGAGACGACTCCCAGAAGAAGGATCAACCAGAGAGCGAGGCGGTGGAAGATGGGACCAAGGAAGGGTTCGAGAAGGAGAAAACACCCCCTGTCCAACAAGTGGCCTTGACTGGTGAAGTCATATCATTTCTAAAGGGCCTCGGTGATCAAATGATCGAGGTACAGAATAGAGTGGCTAAGATGGAGAAGCGACGTAGCTCTAGAGGTTCTAAGAGGAATGCGAGGACAGGGGATCGGACTCATCAAGCAGAGGGTAGCAAAGGCCCCACCAAGCAGTTAATAGGGGACTTTGATGATGTAGTAACAGACCAAACGAACCCAGATTGGAGCGAGGAGGAGGCTACTATGGAGAAGGGGGGGTCGAAGTAGAAGCCCGCCTCATCTGAAGGAAGATCCGTTAGCGTCTTTGACCGAGTTGGAAAGAAACTCAGCGAGCATGATCTCCGCCTTAAACTAGAGAAACTTAAAACTAGTAAGGATGGAGGGTCCAAAAACAAAAGCAAGGGCTCCCATCGACCTTTATCCCCTCGAAGAGATCGTGAGCGGTCTCATCATCGCGATGACAGACCCCCTTTCCATCGAGAGCGTGAACGGTCCCAATACCGCGAGGAAGAGCATAAAAAAAAGGATCGTAGAAATGATCAAGAGGAGTCTAGTGCCCCAAAAAAGACTCAATCTCATCATGGGAGTACTGGAGAGAAGAAAAAAGAAGACAAGGAGACTAAGATCGGTGATTATAAGTTAGAAGAGCTAAAAAAGGCCTTGGATGCGATGAATAACGAGAAAAGGATTTTTAGTACTATGGGCTCGTCTTCGCCCTTTACTCATGAAATTCGAACTGCTCCATTTCCTGCAGTGTTTTGAGGCCATCATTCAGATATGACTTATAATGGAGATACTGACCCAGCTGAGTTTATTGTTCGGTTCAGTAATGAGATGGATGTCTATCAGGTCTCGCAGCTAGCGAGGTGTAGGTTGTTTGCGGCCTCGCTGAGAGGGAGTGCTCAGCAATCGTTTTCGAAGCTAGGAGCACTAGTCACCATTGATTACTGGGAGCAATTTGTAGACATCTTCATTAAGCAATTCCAATCCTCGATGCTCTATGCACCCCCTGTGTCTACTCTAGCCAACATAAAGCAAAAGGAGGGAGAAAGTCTACAGGACTACTTCAAGAGGTTCAATACCGAGGTCCCTAGGGTGCGAGGTGCAAACGACGAGGCCGTTAAGAACTTTCTAACCGCTGGGTTAAGAGAAGGCACAAAATTTTGGAAGCACCTACAGGCCCACACACCTAATACCCTTGCTGAATTCTACAAGGAGGCTGAGCCTTTCAAGTGGGTAGAAAATCAATGGAGGGCCTTAAGAAGAATACTGGGTCTGGCAGTAATGGGAGTAAAAGCAAAGGAGTAAAGAGAAAGGATTCTAGAAGCCCCAGGCGAAGATAGGACCGTAGCCCGAGCCCGAAGAGAAGGGATCGCGATCCCCCAAGACGGTCTCCACATTGGGCCCGTCCGGCTAGAGATGAAGACAAGTTCTCCCCCTTAGTGGCTTCAGTTGATCATATTTATGCTGTTAATGCTAACAAGGGGATGTTCACGAAACCTCCTGCCATGGGTGCACAAGGAACCTGGAATACTACAAAGTATTGTGATTTTCGTGAACAGAAGGGGCATGATACCGCAGATTGTTGGCACCTTAAAGAGCAGATTGATCGGCTGATTCGAGAAGGGCAGTTAACTGAGTGGGCGGTTCGAGAAGTGAAAAAACATCAAGGAAACTCTGGCAAGTCAGGTCTGGGATATAATGCTGCATCTCATGTGGGCCAGAATAAAGAGCCTCACAAGGAGAGAGAAGAACGAGGTAATAACATCCATGTAATCATTGGAGGGCCACATATCGGAGGAGACAATAACAAGGCAAGAGAAAGGTATGCTCACGAGGCCAGGGAGCGGCCCCTCACCAATGTACATCATTTGTAGGAGAGACCCCCAAAGCTTTTTAAGGGGGAAGATACAAATATCATGTTTACCGAGGAAGATGCAAAGTGGGTACACCACCCTCATTCAGATGCTCTAGTGGTTCGGGTTCACATTGGGTCTCAGAATATCTACAGAGTTTTGGTAGATAATGGAAGTGCTGTGAATGTTCTGATGTATGATGTTTACAAGAAGATGGGGTATTAGGACAAGGACCTCGTTCCTACGGTGGGGCACCTTTATGGGTTCACTGGGGCTTTTGTTAGTGTAAAGGGGCTCATCAGGCTTCCCATCACTTTGGGGGACGAGCCCTGCATCACGACCCAAGTCGCTGATTTCATGGTCGTGGATCAACCATCAGCTTACAATGCTATTGTGGGGAGGCCAATCTTGAAGGAAATGAGGGTAGTGACCTCCATCTATCATCTCTCAATGAAATTTCCCACCCCGCATGGTGTGGGTTGTGTTAGAGAAATTCAGCATGAATCTCGGGAATGTTACAACCAGGCCCTGAAGTCAGCAGAAAGATGAAGAAGCTCTATGTTGGATGAAATGATATGCGAGGAAGAAGACAGAGCTCGCAAAGCGACCTCGCGACCTTCAACTGGTTGCAATATGATATCAATGATTACTTCGACAACTTGGGCATACAGGTGGAGCCTGTGCCAGGGGCCATTATGATGGAGGCTTCGCAGCCATTGTTGGTCTTACAAGAAGGAATTGTTGAGGAGGCTAGTGATGATGAAGAAAACCCAGAATAGGCAGCAGTGCGAGCTCGTAAGGGGAAGTGGGTTCGCAAGGAGACATCTACTTTGGTGGATCTACCAAATGGAATCACTCAAGAGACAACGGTTGTAACTGAGTATGGTCACATCAGTGCGACCCCCCTTACCAGGTTGTAGCCACGAGGCCAAATGAAGCAGAGACTAGCAAGGTTCGCGATATTGAGGACAATTTAGATCCTCGCATCCCTGAGCATGTGGAACGAGCTGGGGCTGCAGAAGACACAATATCTGTTCTTGTTGATGCTAAAGATCCAACTAAGGTGTTGAAGGTCGGGTAGTAGCTGAGCCCTGATCTTAGAGGGAGGCTCATGGAGTTTCTTAAAGCTAACTTGGACGTATTCGCATGGTCTCATGAAGACATGATTGGGATTGATCCTAATGTGATGTGTCACAAACTTAATCTTGATCCTAGTAAAAAATGAGTGAGACAGAAAAGAAGGCCTATAAGTGGAGAGCGAGCTGAGGCCCTCAAGGAGGAGGTGGATAGGTTGCTCGAGGTCCGGCTCGTCAGGGAATCATTCTACCTTGATTAGCTTGCGAAACCTGTCCTATTGAAGAAACCAAATGGCAAGTAGAGGACATATGTGGATTTTACTGATCTCAATAAGCATTGTCCAAAGGATAGTTTCCCGCTTCCAAGGATTGATCAGTTGGTAGATGCAACAGCGGGGCATGCTCTCCTAAGTTTCATGGATGCCTATTCTGGGTACAATCAGATACCCATGTATGGCCCCGATCAAGAGCACACTTCGTTTATCACATACAGAGGTCTTTATTGCTATATTGGGATGCCCTTTGGTCTCCTTAATGCCGGGGCCACTTATCCAAGGCTCGTCAATATGAAGTTTGAGAGGCATATTGGGAAGACAATGGAAGTCTACGTGGATGATATGCTTGTAAAGTCTAAGGAAGCTGGGGATCATATAGCCCACCTCGCAGAGATGTTCGACATATTGAGAAGGTACAAAATGAAACTCAACCCCCAGAAGTGTGTTTTTGGGGTCGAGTCTGGGAAATTCTTGAGGTTCATTGTGAATCACAGGGGAATTGAGGCTAATCCTGCCAAGATAAAGGCTCTAATGGAGATGAGGTCGCCTAGAAGTGTTAAGGAGGTTCAAAGTCTAACTGGAAGGATCGCAGCACTTAACCGGTTCGTTTCCAAGTCATCAAATAAGTGTCATGAGTTCTTCAAAGCAATCAAGAAGGTGGGCAAGAATTTTGAGTGCACCCCTGAGTGCGAGGAGGCTTTTCAGAAAATAAAGGAGCACTTGGGTTCGCCCCCACTACTTTCTAAGCCCAAGGAAGGAGAAATTCTTATTGTTTACCTGGCAGTTTCAGAATATGCCATCAGTGTTGTCCTCATTCGCGAGGAAGAGAGGGCTCAGTTCCCCGTTTATTATGTCAGTAAGAGGTTGCTAGATGCTGAGACTCGCTACCAGCATGGAGAAGCTCGCCTATGCTTTGGTTTTGGCTTCGCGAAAGTTGAGGCCTTACTTTCAGGCTCATAGCATTCAAGTCTGCACTGCCTATCCCTTGAGGCAAGTAATGCACAAGCCTGAGGCCTCGGGAAGACTTTTAAAGTGGACCATAGAGCTGAGTCAGTTTGATATTGAGCACAAACCTCGAGGTGCAATAAAAGGACAAGCTTTAGCAGATTTCATATTGGAATTCCCTTCCCAATCTGAGGAAGATGCCTGGGCTCTGGTGGCGATCCCAGAGGTAATAGGCCCTGAGGTAAAGAATAAGAATTCAGCCTCGTGGTGGGAGTTGTACGTTGATGGGGCATCTAACAAGGAGGGGGCCGGAGCTGGGATCGAGCTCGTTACATCTGAGGGTCGCAAGCTAGGCAGTTCTGTGCACTTCGCCTTCGAGGCCTCTAATAATGCAGCTTAATACAAGGCCCTCATCATTGGCCTCAAGATTGCAATAGAAATGAAGGAAGAGAATCTCAATGCATACAGCGACTTAATGCTAGTTACAGGTCACATTGGGTATGGATGGCAGGCTAGGGGGCCTCAGATTGAGTTATACCTAAAATGTGTCCAAAGGCTTATGAATTCATTCAAGCAAGTGAAGGTAGAATTTATCAGGAGGGCAAAAAATCAAGGAGCGGATGCCCTCGCAAAGATGGACTCGCGTCGCGAGGCCACCCTACTTGGGATAATCCCATTGGAGGTTCAAAGTAAGCCCTAATGTTCCAAAAGAGTTTGTTATGGAGGTAACGAGCCAGGGGTCGACATGGGTGACCCCCATATGGGAGTATGTTAAGAATGGAATTCTGCCTCAAGCAAAGCAAGAAGCGAGGAAGATCAAATATCAGGCAGTTCGCTATGTGATCTATGATGAAGTGCTATATCGAAGAGGATTTAACACCCCACTCTTGAGGTGTGTAGATGGTGAAGAGTGCAACTACATTCTGAGGGAGGTCCATGAGGGAATATGTGGCAATCACTCGGGGGGTAGTTCCCTAGCTCAAAAAATTCTACGACAAGGGTATTTTTTGCCTACATTGAAAAGAGATACCTTTGAGTTCGCTAGGCGATGTGACAAATGTCAGAGAAATGCCAACTTCAGTAATGCTCCAGTTGCACACCTCACTTCACTGATGAGCCCATGGCCCTTCGCTATGTGGGGAATAGATCTTATTGGAGAGCTCCCCAAAGCTAAGGGAGGAGTCAAGTATGCAGTTGTGGCCGTGGACTACTTTACTAAATGGACCGAGGCTGAGCCCCCTGCTACTATCACAACCAAACAATTAAAGAACTTCATGTACAGGGCGATTGTGTGTCGCTATGGGATCCCATATCAGCTTATTTCAGATAATGGGAAGCAATTTGACAGCAAGGAGATGAAGGAGTTCTGTGAAAATTTGGGAATCAAGAAATTTTTTTCTGTTGTGAGTCATCCTCAAACAAATGGTCAAACTGAGGCCATCAATAAGATAATCAAACATACCCTAAAAGCTAAATTGGAGGAGAGTAAGGGCAGTTGGCCCGAGGAGTTACCAAAGGTCTTGTGGTCATACAACACGACCCCAAGGTCTACTACAGGAGAGACTCCATTTTCTTTGACTTATGGGTGCGAGGCTATGGTGCCCGTTGAGGTAGGCTCAGGCTCGTTCAGAAGAGAGCATTACGACCCTGAGGCAAACGAGGTCAATCACAGGCTATACTTAGACATGATACAAGAGTCAAGGAAAGAGGCTCGGTTAAGGCTCGCAGCTTATCAAAGAAGAGCTGTGAGGTACTATAATGGAAAGGTTCGTGTGCCACATCTTCGCGTGGGGGACTTGGTGCTTAGGAGAGTGATGCCTAACACTAAGGTCTCGTCTCATGGGGTCTTTGGAGCCAATTGGGAAGGGCCCTATAAAGTCTATGGTGTCATCAACGAAGGGACCTATTGTCTAACTGATATGGATGATAAGGTCATGCCACGAGCTTGGAATGCAGAACACTTAAGGAAGTACTATTAGTGGAGGCCTCGCCCTTGGTAGTTTCTATCTATTACTACTTAGCATGAATAAATTCATACAAAGTACTGGGGGTAGTGATCATATAGACACCTCCTCTTTATGATGTAATGAAAAGTTGGGCCTCGTCCCTAGTATTTATATATGAAATTTGTTCTCCAAAGAGTTGTGCAATTTTATTCTTTTTGTTAGAATTTTTAAAATTTTCAGGACTAGGCCAGCACAGCGTATGCGAGGCAGAACCCCCCTCAGGTCAATGAAGTAGCGAGCGTGCACTTACTGCGACCTGAGGGATTATCCTCAAAGTTTAGTGGATAAGAAGCATATCTATTCAAGGAAGTTCAAAATAAAAGAAGTCACGGTGCGACCTCAGTCTCAGGATCGTGACTGCGACCTCGTAAGGAAGGCATCGCATGTCATGACTCCAAAGGGATGTGGTACACCTTGAAGTTAAGCAAATCTAAAAGGAAAAGCTACAAATTCAACAAAGGAAGCTTCGCAGCTGCGAGGCCAATCTACTTGATAATATTTCATATACATAGAGAATGGAAGCATTAATTCTACGAAGTTAAAGCAAGCATGAGATATTGAATGAAGAAACGAAGACAAGTAATTATCAAAATGTTATGGCCATTATAAAAGTCAACAGTTACCAGGTCGCCATGCGAGCCCAACATACTTCACAAAGTTATCAGAACAGTTACCAAAAGAATATTACATATCGCGAGACATTCAAGGGGTGTCCGCATCCCCGGTTCAACGGTCAGAAATTAAAAAGTGAAAATTATGCAGCAGCTTCCTTTGCCTTGGCAGCTTCGCTGGCAAGCCTAGCAGCCTCCTTTGCCTCTTCTTCTTCGATCTTCTTGCGAAGATCGGTAGCAAACTCAGCATTACCAGGACCGAGCCTTGACCAATCAAAGTCGGGGACCTTCCTTATGAATCCTTTCATGAACTCAGTCTGAGCAGCCTCCTCAATAGTATCATGATCAGCTTTAGCAACAACCAGCTCCTTCTCAAGCTTATCCATCTCCTCCTTGTGTTTTTTCTTTAGCTCCTCCTCATGCTGCTCCGCCTCCTTCAAGGATTTGTCAAGTGCTGTCTTCTCGTTGTTAACCCTTTTCAGCTCAGAGCGAAGACTAACTGTCTCAGTGTGTAGGGCTCGCTTATGGGTATCCATTAGCAACTTCTTGTCCTCTTCGAGCTTGACCTTGAGGGCCTTGACATCCTGTTCCAGCCTAGCATTGGCTGTGACTACACTCTTAAGCTCCTTGAGATGTGAGGCTTGACGAACGAAGCCTTCAGCTAGGCACTTGGCAACAGAATCAGCATTTTCTACCAGCTCTGCACCAACCAAATTAGTGCACTCTGCCTCATTTGATAGTTGGTATCCATATTTGGCATAGAGGTGGTGGACAGGAGACGCATTGGCAAGAGGCTTGGGGACGGGTAGCACAGGCCCCTCTTTCCTGGACTTCTTGGAGACGTGTCCCTCTGGAGTACTTTGGGGTTTTTGAGCGACCTCTGTAGTGGATGCTGGAGGTGGAGGAGGAGGCAATAGCTCAATAGGCGGTTGCTGTTGGGGAGTGGTTGAAGGCTTTACAGTTGGAGCAGCCCTGCTCTTTAGGAATGGTGGTCTGCGACCGCTTTTGCTTTACATGCCTGCAAAGTATAAAAAAAAGCAGTTAGGGATTATAATATAAAGGGGTATAAGAAGTGAAAATGCGAGGATTATAAAAGATTATCTAATAAAAGGAAATTGTTGTATTCAATAAGGGAAGTATCCTCACTCTCTGCGATTACAACTCGAGAGGACGAAGCCTCCTTTCGTGTTTTCCTATTTCGCGAAGCCTTCTTCGCACTTGAAGGCCCCGCTTTTGGGGATATCCCTACTCCTTCTTTCAGGAATCCACATTCAATTAAATTTTCCAGAGAGAGGAGGGTTCAGATGTTTCTATCTTCACGAGAAGTCTTTAGCACGTCATCAACACGAGTCTTCTCTTCGCCTTTCAAGACTGTGTGAACTGGGCCGACTACGATCTCATGGTAGTTGAGTCATTTGTCGGAATAAGTAAAGTGAAAAATAGGAAGGGAACTAAGAGGGAGGTTTTGTAATAACCCTAACTTTAGCAATGATACAGTGATCACATGAATAGTAAATTTTGAGGATTTAAAGAAATGGCAGGTAGGTACTCTACAATTGAAACAGAAAATGAATAATCAGAAACCATATTAGTGATGTACTATGAAAATAAGTGACTTGAAAAGATGATGAATTTTAGAAATTCATGAGTGTGGATTTTAAGGATTTTCGATTTCAATTGAGACTCTATGGAATGTGATATGAAGGAGTATAGAAATATTAAAGGGTTTATATCTTGAGGAAATAGTAAAATTAGGTTAAACCAAGGAGTGATCAAGTCAAGGAAAGGTCAAGGGAATTTGGATTGTTAAATGATTTCAAAACCACTGGGATAATGAAGTATATTCGAAACGAATCGTACCTAGACGAATATGGAGACTAAACAACTAAGATTAATATCATAACAAGGATATACACACCACATTAGTATTTAGCAAAATCATTAAAACACTAATTATGAAATCAAAAACAAAAAACCACATGATCATCCAACAATGACATCATTTCCTACATCATTTTCCACTAACTTTCCAAGGATTTATCTAGAGAATTACTTGATAATTATCTTATAAATCATACAAAATATCTACCAAGATCAAGATAAGAATAGCCAACACAAAATCTCTCTCTCCCCTTCATCTTCTACCTTTCGGTTTTTTCAAGAAAAAGGAAGAAAAAGAAAAATCCAAACCCTAGTTTCAAGCCATTAAAACTCAAGGGAAAAATCATGGAGGTTACTTGAGGATATATAAAGACAACAACCAAGTTTCATAGCAAACAAGCATCATTTGGTAAGGTAATAAAATCATCAAAGTTGCTAGATGAATAGTAACTCGTATGAATTTCATGTTTTGTTTTGAAAGATTAAGGTGTATTAAGGTTGTATCAAGGTGTATTAAGGACTACAAGCATATATTAAGAGTGTTAAATCTTCAAAGAAGGTATAACATCCTCACCCCTCTTGAGTTTATGATGAATATTGGTTGTGTTAGTGGTTAAGTTGTTATAAGTGAGGAAATCATGATCATATATGTGTTTAAAAGTGTTTTTATGGATTATGGAAGTATTGTGTGTTGAAATCCATGGTTGGTATGATGACCACATGGTATATTGATTGATATATGTGTTGGAGGATGAGTTTGGAGATGTGAAAAATTTGGAAAGTGTGAAAGTATAGCCGTTATAATGCCCGATTTTCGTTAAAACAGTAATTACTTGTTAAAAACAGGGAAACCCGAATCTGTAAAAGTCAGTAGGGTATACCAACTAGTTATAATAGGATATATCTTGGTTCATAGATCGTTTTGATATAAAGTACGTAAAAATCTGATGAACGGTTTAGGAGATATGACCAAAACCATAAAAGTGGTTCGAAAGTGTAAGTGTGAGTTCGTAACTTCAATTGAACACCCTTAACCTAAGTGATTACGTTACGAATCTTGATAATTAAATAATAGAGGTCATAAGGAAGGTATATGAGAAGGTCTCATGTCGAACGAATAATTTTTCAATTTTATAAAAATGTTTAGATTAAGGGTATGTAATGGAATACCCCTTAAACAGATAAAGGATAATTTTCTTGAGTTAATGGTCGACTTAAAAATCTTTAAAACTCAAATATTTACTAAGTGTATAAGATAATGACATACTTTGATAATGGGGCATAAATGCTGATGGTGATCCTTCTCGTTTTTATAGAAACTCAAGACGAGCAGCGGGTCATACCTTTCGGATTTAGAGATCGAGGCAAGATTTCTTTTATCCTTATTTTGATGAATTGTTTATGTTAAAGAAAAGTGGTTTTGCTAGATAATATATGATTCTTATATCAATATATGATACGGTTTATGGATATGAATATGGATGAAGCTAATATATTTTATGGCTTCAAAAGATATGAAAAAGAATGGTATCAGTTGTTATCCAGGGTTATATGGTTTATAATCTTCTGTTATTTATAATCTTTAAACATTTGTGATTTAATAAATATTATTTGAATATTATTTAATACATTAAATTTAAAAGGAATAGTTTATGTATTTAATAGAATATTTGATTTTATTAAATACGGAAGAGATGTCTGAGTCATAATCAAAGTATTACGATGTATATATATATTTTAAAGATAATGATATATGAGAATGGTAATGATATATGAGAATGGAAATGATATGTGTGAATGATATATGGAAATGGAAATGGAAAATGGAAAATATGGAATTGTTGGGTAGTGTCAACCCAAGTACCACATCGAGGAAAATAGAGATAAATCTCTTGTATATAGAGCAGCCAATAACTCCATTAGTATGAGGCCTTTTGGGATGTGCCCAAAAACAAATCCGTGCGGGTTCGGCCCAAAGCGGACAATATCATACTATTGTGGAGTTAAGGCTTGCTAGCGGCCCAACAAGTGGTATCAGAGCCCATGGTTTGGTAATTGGATCTTGGGGGTAAGGGCTGCGGTGTAGCGATGTCGGAGGTTCCCCTTGGTGAGATTGGAGATCTATTGGGTTCCTTGTATCGAAAGTCTTCCTGAAAGGGTTCAGGCGGCGGGTTCTGCGAGGTGAATCGTGGCGGTGCAAGATGTAGACAAATTAATCGCAGGTGTAAGACCACAGGTTATGTGGTTCTTAGTTTGAGGGGAGGATTGTTGGGTAGTGTCAACCCAAGTACCACATCGAGGAAAATAGAGATAATTCTCTTGTATATAGAGCAGCCAATAACTCCATTAGTATGAGGCCTTTTGGGATGTGCCCAAAAACAAATTCGTGCAGGTTCGGCCCAAAGCGGACAATGTCATACTATTGTTGAGTTAAGGCTTGCTAGCGGCCCAACAACTAGCCCAACCTTTCAATCTCACAATTCTCCACCTCGTACATCATTTGATCAACCTCAAATTATAGACGAACACTGAGAACACCATGAAATCCTTGATATGTAAACCCCAACCGACTGCACCATATTACCATGACTGCCTACGTACCCTTAACCGGGATCAAGCCACCGTAGTTCACACCATGGGGTGAAATCTCCACCTCACCCCAACACCGCCCCGAAGGGAATTCAACACCGGATGATATTTAACAAGTCCAAGCAATGTTGAACCTTGCTCCCTGCAGGCAATGAGACTAAATCCCAAGTTTGTTTCTTTTCCAGAGTCTCCTTCTCTTCTTCCATCGCTGCCAACCAACTCTCACTATTACAATTCCGAATAGCTTCTTTGAAGGAAATAGGCTCACCATCCTCCACCGATAGTGCATACTCTACTGCATTACCCTGCCCGTAGTGTTTCAAAGGCTTATCTGACCCAAGCTTTTGAACTTGTTTATATGCCCGTTTTGGCATAGCAGAAGCCAAACTTTCCTCGAACTGTTGTCGTTCGCGTGCCTGCACATTTTCTTGCTCAATAGTCTCATATTCAAACTCATCATCCTCATCATCATGAGTGTCTCCATGATCTTCCTGTTGAACATGACTAGAACCTGGATGACTTGCAGATTCTATCTCAACCACTTGAGACTTAGAAGTCTCAATGTCACCACCACTAGTCACCTTAGCTTTCGAAAAAGCTGCAATAGTTTCCTCATCAAACGTAACATCCCTGCTGATTATAAACTTAGAATCATCAATAGACCAAAGACGATAACCTTTTGTACCTGTTGCATACCCCAAGAATATAGCCTTCTTGGCCTTCGCATCAAGTTTTCCCTCGCTAACATGGTAGTAGGCCGTGCACCCAAAAATTCTAAGTCTCCCATAATCTGCACGTTTTCCAGACCATACGTTATAAGGTACATCTCCATCTAGAGATGCATGAGGTGACCGGTTGACAATATAGCGAGCTGTATTAATTGACTCCGCCCACCATTCTTTACCCAAACCAGCATAGGATCGCATACACATTGATTTTTCCCGCAACGTGCGATTGAGCCTTTCCGCAACCCCATTTTGCTGTGGTGTTTTTCTGACTGTCCAGTGTCTAACAATGCCTTCCTGATCACAAAACTCCTTGAAAACACCATCTGTATACTCTGTACCGTTATCAGATCGCAGTGTCTTCAACTTTTTACCAGTTCTGTTCTCAACCATTGTTTTCCACTTCTTGAATATGTTGAATACCTCATTCTTATGTTTCATGAAATACACCCAAATATACCTAGAATAATCATCAACAAAAGTGACAAAATACCTAGAGCCTCCCTTGGAAGTGACTGAAGCTAGACCCCAAACATCCGTATGCACATAGTCTAATATACCTCTGCTTCTATGTTTACTTACCTTGAACTGAACCCGGTGTGCTTTACCATACACGCAATGCTCACAAAAATCCATGCAAGCCTTTTTCAAGTTCTTTAGCAAACCCTCTTCACCAAGATAATTTAGACCTTTCTCCGACATATGCCCAAGCCGCCTATGCCATAACCTAGTGCATCCACATGGGTCTCCACCACTGCCAGTAGCTGTAACCACCACACTATCAGTCACCGTTGTACCCAAAAGTGCATAAAGATTTCCTCGAGAAATACCTTTCATCACAACCAAAGAACCACGAACAACTTTCATCTCACCGTCTTGTGTAACAATTTTACACCCACCAGAATCCAAAGCACCAATAGAAATAAGGTTTTTCTTAAATTCAGGGACATGTCTCACATCCGTCAACGTTCTTACCACTCCATCATGCATCCTAATCCTTATAGAACCAAGTCCTACCATTTTACAAGCATGGTTGTTCCCCATAACTACGGTTCCACCTTCAACGCCTCTATAAGTTGTAAACCAATTCCGATTTGGACACATATGGTAAGAGCAACCAGAATCGAGAATCCACCTGTTTGTGATTTCTCCTTCACATGTGACAGAATAACAGTCATCACTACCCCCTTCCTCTGAAGCATAACCAACCTCGTCTTTCTCTTGAACTTTTCTGGTATCCTCGTTGTTCTTGTTCTTCTTCCAAGCAACCCTTTTATTAGGACAATTTGCTTTGTAATGCCCAGACTCACCATACTTATAGCACTTTCTCTCCACAGGAGGTCTAAAATTTGACTTAGACTTACCTCTCCTACCTTTTCCTCGATCATTGCCTCAACCTCTTACAAACAACCCTTGTGCCTGCTCATTATTACCACTAGTATCCATACTGCTAGTTACAATCTTCCGAAGATCATCCGCTAGAAGTGAAGTTCTAGTATCATCTATCGTAAGAGTGTCACCCACAAGCATCAATGTTTGTACAAGGTTCTCATATGACTTCGGCAACGAAAGAAGTAACAAAAGTGCTTGATCTTCATCACCTACCTCCACATCAATATCCTTCAAATCTGATATGCACCTATCAAACTTGTTGATGTAGTCCCGGATAGATGACCCTTCATCCATCTTGCAAGTATATAGTCTCGACTTTAAATAGATCCGATTAGTTAGAGTCTTCGTCATGAAGTTGGACTCCAACTTTATCCAAACAGCCGCAACCGTTTTCTCGCCATCAACCAAGAATGCAACATCTCTCTCGAGGCATAACATGATTGAAGCCCGTGCTTCGAGATCTAATTCTTCCCAGTCTTCATCCGACATAAACTTGCCCCCCTTTACCTTACACGACAAAGCTTTGTGTAACTTTGCGAGATAAGCAAATTCTTCATCTGCATACTCCAATAGGAAAAATCATTCTTCCCATTGAATTTCTCTATCTCGTACTTCCCAACTTTGACTACACCGCCTGTAGAAGCCATACCTAACTTGTTGCACAACCAGTCTCTCTCAGGAATTTCACCAAACACCTTGTGTGCACCACACAAGACTCAACCCAGAAACACCTCAAATCGGAGCTTTACCACCCAAATCTGATTCTGGCTCTGATGCCAATTGTTAGGACCCAAACAAGGGACAACCCTTGATGCAACGGAATAATACCCCAAAAAGAAGACTACGACCACAAGTTATAAGCTAGAATAAGACAATAATCAAAGTAAACACACAAAGAAGAAGGAATTTGTTGGCCAAGTGAAAGAGCCTTTTTCTTGTATATATTGATACGTTTCTGTATACAATATCACAATCATTTAAAACCTAGCTAATTCACTACCATTTACATATCATATTAACTATGGGCCTAGTTTAAGAATTAACCCAAAAACACTTTTGGGCCAAAAATACCCGCTCCAAGTCGCCTCACCACGGGGAGCTTAATCCACACCGTGGTGCAAAAACTTCTGCCCATACCTCAATAAACAGGCCTTCTGCACCTCCAAATCCGATCTCCAACGTTCAGAATTTAGATACATGAGTAAGGAAGACGCTGTCCAAAATTCAGGGCGATCTGACCGTTAGAACTCCGGGAAACGCAAAAACAAAATACCTAACGCAACCAGAAAAATTTCTACGAATTTTTCACATTAGCACCAAAATCGAAAGTCTTCTTGATGGTGTGTTCAGGTTGCGGGTTCTGCGGGCATAGCAGTGGTGCAAGATGTAGATATATTAATCGCAGGTGTAAGACCACGGGTTATGTGGTTCTTGGTTTGAGGGGAGGATTGTTGGGTAGTGTCAACCCAAGTACCACATCGAGGAAAATAGAGATAACTCTCTTGTATATAGAGCAGCCAATAACTCCATTAGTATGAGGCCTTTTGGGATGTGCCCAAAAACAAATCCGTGCGCGTTCGGCCCAAAGCGGACAATATCATACTATTGTGGAGTTAAGGCTTGCTAGCGGCCCAACAAGTAGCCCAACCTTTCAATCTCACAGGAATGCTGTTTTATAAATGGAATAACAATTTGAAAAAGGGGGATTGCAACGGTAAACGTAAGAGGCTGTGTGTGTGTGTGGCATAGTCCGGCACCCAATATTTTATTACGGCCCAAGTATTGCCGAAGGAGGATGTAGCAGGTGGGCTTACTCCAGGGATGATGACCAGGTTGGATCGTTCCTTCTACTAGTAGTAAACAGAGAGCATGTACGATTAGGCGACTGATCATCGTCCTAACGTATCAGGCGACAGCAGAATCCCCAAAGTATTTAAAGAAAGAATTGATAATGGTTACAATTTATATACTGAAAAAGGAAAAATGGTATGAAATTATGAAATTGTTTTATGGATTGAAGAGAAACTGATTTTATATTATTTTTATATAATTGTTGTATAAAAGGAAATGGAAAGATTATATTGAGAGATTTATTTCAAATATTATCTTGAGATATTATATTGAGATGATGTATTGATTATTATCTTGTTATAGTAGAGAAACTGATATTATATTATATTAGAAGAGAAACTAATATTATATGGTTTTATATTTCTTTTCTTATAAAAATAAATAGATGGTGTATTTGATAAAAAAAAAATTAATTCTTTTCTTAAAGATTATGATGGGTCTTCCGTTTATATATATATATATATATATATATATATATATATATATATATATATATATGTTTTCCTTTTATACTGGTTTACAAATTTATCTTGCTGAGCTATTATAGCTCACTCTTTCTACTTATGTATATAACAGCTAGGTCAAATGCCGATACTCCGCACTACACCCTGCAAGAGGGTAAGGGAAAGATGACCTTTTGAGAGAGTGCTGGAGCCTATCCCTGAGGTAGCTGATAGGCAGATGAGTATTGGTAGACTTATGTAAATTACGCGTGTAAAGCTTGTGTAATGACTTTTGGTTGTTGAAATGCTTCATCTCGAAGTAATATTCAGCAATACTACTTAAGTTGGATTCTGGGTTTGTAATAACTTCTTTAACTCTAAACTATTATTATTATGAATGTTGTTCTCTGAGCATATGACTGGTGTGTGTGTGTGTGTATTGAGATTAGTGTGGGATCATTTGTGTGAGTATTAAATGGTAATAAAATATTTTTTTTTTAAAAAAATGTTCTAACAAATTGAAATTTGAGTGTGATGGCCTGGATTCCTGACCCCGGATTTGGGGCTGTCACAGGTTTTCTACCTGGCAGATAGTTGAACGAGGTCTTCACTCTAGGAACCTCATGAATATAGAGATAAGGCCCCTTTCACGAACCTGCGTTGCTCGGGGCGCTATGGTAAAGGTCTTTCTTATTAAACTCTGGCCAGACCGAGAAGTAAACATATCCAAAATCGGAGGGCCCACATCGTTTCAACTACGGAAAATACCCCATTCTCCTCGCATCCAATTTGGGGTACCAAAGTTTGTGATAGAGGATGTATAGAGCTATCATTGCCCTATAGCCATTAGGGTTTATTTGGATGGGGGCCAGGTGGTATGTATCACAGACATCTTTTATGAAGGGATGGAGGGGAGAAGAAACACCTACTTCCATAATAGCTGATGTTAAGACCATTCTCGGCACCCTGCCGCCATTCTCTTTATGATTAAAGCGATAACACCGCATCGCTGCTTTGGGAAGAATAATTTTGCCTTCAGGCCTAAATTTGTTAACGACCTTGGCTAAGGAGTCTGTAGCCAGAGTAGTGGAGAGATCCCTGCAAGCTAGGACGCGGGGCTGGCCCGGCTACACCTTTGAGCCCACTTCAATGTCCTCAGGACGAGGTCCTCCAACATATATAACTCCTTCCAACTCGGGCTGGGGGGTCGGAACATAAGGGTGAGGCGAAGCCTCAGGTATGTAATCATAGTCTTCGAAATTGACGACTCTGGACACTTCATCCAGTCCGCCATCATTAGAGGAGGGCTCTTCGTAGTCAGAATCGTCAGAGTTGGCTTCGTTGTCATCCCCGTCCTCGAGGTCATAATATGCTTCGCCAAGCGAGTCTGTGGAAGAATTACAGGTAATTAATATAGGGCTGGCATTGAGAAGGTTTTGATCAAGAGGATAAAGGAGTTTGGGGACACTAGAGAAGAGTTTGGCACCTTTTTCTAACAATCTGTCCACGTCTTCTTGGACAGAGGAAGGAAAATTTTCAGGTATTCGATTCTAGGAGCTTGAAAGGATATCAACAGGGGTATCATGCGAGGTTGATGGATGCTTGGTTTTCCAGGAACTTAGAGGAGTTTCCTGGGTGTACTATTCGTTGGACCATTGATGATCCAGATATAATTTGAACGAGCTGTTGCTCACGCTTGTAGCTCTGGCGATGTTTGCAGCCGCCTTCTCGCTTATGGAAACATGATGGAGGGGTGAAGGAGTCCTCGAACTATCGCTGTTAGACATCTGAAAAATTGTGAAGTATCAGTGTGTGGATTTATAGAATATCAAAGGGGGTAAAAGAAGAAAAGAATTAGTAAAAGAGAGGCTCTAAGTGTTCTCATTTTACATACAAGGAATTGGGGGGGTCGCGCTCCTACTCTAAATTTGGGGTCGTGAACCTACTCACTAAAGGGATCGCTATTACAGTTATGGCGAGGCGCAGATCGCAATATGGAATTAAGTGTGTGGGGTCGCATTTAATCATGCTCGCATCGCATGCAATCACAAGCAAATTTTTATGGAATTATAAGCTGTACATGCATTGAAATGAAGAACAAAGGAAGAAAACTTACTTTTTGCTGAAGAAATCTAAAAGATCTTGGAAAAGTCTGAGGTCATTCTTGATAGACAGCGAGCTGATTCTTTGTTTGATCCGGGAGCAAAATGGCAGCAGTTCAGTATGATGTTAATAAGGAAAGTAACAAATGATTTGAAAATCTAAAGTTTATATAGTAGTCAGGAGAGAGAAGGAGATATCACACGTGTCATCATCTCAACAGTTTGGAATGGATCTCGATTAGCCAGCTGTTAGAAACCATTTGAATTCATTGGGCCTGCGAAGAGAGCCCAAAAGGTAATTGATATTGGGCTTTGACCTCGCATCAGGGTTGTTGGAAAAATGGCCTTTGAGTCCACATCGCATTTGCAACGACAATGTGGACTCGGGGGTAGTTGTTATGCCCGAATTTGGCATAAGTCCTAAACAGGCCTAATGGGTTAGAATAATGGTACATCACGCATAATGGGCCTAGGGGTAAAGAATGGGTCATTAAAGTTCACCATAATGGGTCTGTTCATTATATTATTTTGTAAGGTGAGTTCGCTAGCGAGCCCTAAGGGGCGGGGTCGCAGTCCACAAGGTCCAGCGAGGCCTAGAGGTCCAGCGTGGCCTAGAACATATTTACTATGAAGGCTTACGGTCAGACCCAGCGAGGTCGCGTGAGTGCGGTTATCCCCATACTGTGTGATCGCCTCGCATGACTAGCCCAGCGAGGTCGCATGCAAGGTCATCTAGCTTCCTCATCAGCTTCGTCAGCGAGGCTACTTAATTCAGGCATCATGTTAGTGTGGGTATCCTCTAATGGGCCATGGGTCATGAACAATATAGATGGGTAAAATATATCAGCCCAAGAAGACGCCTAGTGGATTTGGGCCAAGCCGAGCCCATAAAAACCCTAGCCCGTCTAGATAACTTCTTCTCTAAGAGAACTACGTATGGCTTGATCCCTATAAATAGGGTACGTAGGCATCTTGTAAAGTTTGAGAAACATTTCACCACTGAATATCAATAGACAAGATCAGCCAAAAAACAGTTACAAATCTCCTCCGTGTTCTTCGTGTTCTTAGCAGAATATTCGTATTTTGCTCCATAAATCTAACAACCTCCAAAATATTGTTATACAATATTCTCCTTATAACAAATATCAAAACCAGAATCATGAATTTAGGGATTTCCTTACCTTTGTGAAGCTATCTATACTTTTTACTAATGTGAAAAATCATATTTTAATGGTATACAATAGTATTAAATTTGGTTATCATTAAATTTGGAGTTCGATTCTCTGCAACTACATAATTATATTATATCCTTTTATATAATAAGAGTAAGAGGGATAATAAATGAGTACTACCATAGGTCAAGGGTTCGACTCCTAACAACAACATATATTTAATTTATAAATTAAATTTAAAGTCACTAATACACAGCTTAATTAATATCACTGAGTTTATACTTTTGATTTGTTTATGCCTCGACCTAAAAATATTCTAATCATATCATGTCTCTGCTTACTTTTGTGAATAAATATGTGTATAATTGTTAATTAATTATATCTTATTATATAATAAAATTAAGAGTAATAATGAAAAAAAAATAATACCATAAATCAAGAGCTCATCTATAATATATTAAGTACAATATAAATATTGATACCTTTGAGTTCTATTGTGATTTGGTTTTTGACTAAGACAAACTATACTCCATCCATTATATTTAAAGTAGCCTAATAAATAATTTACAGTAGTTTTGTTTTGTGCGGCAATATTCAACTCAAAATCATAAACATTTATTTAATACGTGTTTGGTGTATCTTAAAATATGTAATTTTTATCTTATAATGAATAAATGTCACTGTACCAACAAAATAATCTCAATCGTCGAATCTAATATTTTTAAAAATAGACGATCAAGATTATGTCATATTAAAAAGAAAATTATAATTTAAAAAGGATATAATTAGAAAAGGTTACATTGGAAGTGAATTTTAAAAAGAAAAATTATAATATAAAAAGGATATAATTAAAAAAGGTTGTATTAGAATTGAATTTTAAAATGAAAATTATAATTTGAAAATTGTTGTGGAATAAAAACTGGGTTATTAGATTGCGGCTAGGGTTTGCTTGTATTTAATGCTAGGGTGCGTGAGCTTCGTGCTTTAATGGCTGCTCTCGTGCTCGTGGCTGAATCTGCCTTCACAAGATGCCTACGTACTTTGATGTATATCAAAGATCAAGCCAAAAAACGTAGTTCTAGGGTGAGGGGTCAGGCCCTTTATATAGGCTGAGAAGCCCTAGAATCGTAGTAGGGTTAGGTGACTTGGTGGGCAAGTCACCGCCTTGAGGAAGGTTCTAGACTCTTTCCTTGTAGGAATCAGCTTTATTATTGAAGTATGTGCCTTGAAGACCAAGTCAAGCAGGAGTAATACCCTTATTTGACTCTTATTGATGAGCTGGTTACTACCCTTAATATTAATTACGAAATTAATATCATAAATAGGGTTTGGGCCCATCTGGTTGGCCCCAAGTTTTGACCACATTGGGTCTAATTAATGCCACATTAAATGTGTCTTTAGGGCTTATTTTTAACCCATATCATTTGCCCCCCAACTTCTAGGAAAACTGATCAGGTTTTCCTTGAAGTTTTAACGGCCTTATTCGAGACTCAGGTTTGGGTTTATTGCTCATATGCAAGCATTTTCAACAACATTGTCTTAATGTAAAGCGTGGAGCGACAGACGCATTTACAATGACCATAAATGACACTAAACGGTGCTAATAGGCTTTAAACGACGTTTAAACGGTGTTAAACGACGTTAAATGGCATAAAACGGCAATAAACAGCGCTAAATGACGCTAAACGGCGCTAACCAGCCTTAAACGACGTTTAAACGGTGTTAAACGACGTTAAATGGCATAAAACGGCACTAAACGACGCTAAATGGATTTCAGTTCAAATCAATTTTCATATTCTCCACGGAATTTGGTTAATCAGAAATCTTCATGTTCCTGACGAAAATGGTTAGCCAGAAATACTCGTGTTCCTGATCGACCCCGGTTGGCAAAAAATGCCCATGTTGATGATGAAACCCGGTCGGCCGAAGCCTCCCGGGTGCGCCGGTCGGCTAGCCACCGGTCGGCTGGAGCCTCTCGGTTCGCCCCGGTCGGCTGGCTCCCGGTCGGCCAAAGCCTTCCGGTTTGCCCCGGTCGGCTAGCTTCCGGTCGGCCATTTTCGATTTTTTTTTAATTCTTCAACTTCCTTCTTGAACATGATGTTTTCATGAACGTGAGTTTTCGTGTTCGTGGCGACCATGAGTTTTCATGTTCGTGACGACCATGAGTGTTCCTATTCGTGACGACCACGAGTTTTCATGTTCGTGACGACCACGAGTGTTCCTATTCGTGACGACCACGAGTTTTCATGTTCGTGACGACCATGAGTATTCCTATTCGTGACGACCATGAGTTTTCATGTTCGTGACGACCATGAGTATGGAAAATCAGCAATATGGTCATTCATAACTTTTGCTTAAGACTTCCCCTTATTTCTTGATTAGCGCTGCTAATCCTATACTTTATGCTAACTTCTTTACGAGGCTTCTAAAGCTTCCTTTGTCAGATACCAACTAGCATTCTTTAGACCGAAAGCCATAACAAGATAGTAGAAAACACCAAAGTCAGTTATGAAAGATACCTTTGGGATGTCTTGTGCATCTCAATCTGATTGTAGCCGCTAAACCCATCCATGAAACTCAACATCTCATGTCCAGCTGTGGCATCTATCAACATATCTATCCTTGGTAGGGGAGAACAATCCTTTGGACATGCATCATTCAAGTCGGTGAAGTCTATACACATCCTCCACTTCCCATTCGCCTTCTTGACCATTACGGGGTTAGCTAGCCATTCAGGGAATTGAATCTCTTCAATAAACCCAGCCTCCAAAAGCTTGTCAACTTCTTGCTTAATGGCCTCTTGCCTTTCAGGGGCAAAATTCCTCTTCTTCTGCTTTATCATTTTTCGGTCGGGATCGACATTCAACCTGTGAGTTATGAGCTGGGGATCGATCCCTGGCATATCAGTTGCGGTCCAAGCAAACACATCACTGTTTTCTTGTAAGAATGTCGTCAACCTGCCCTTCAAGGGTTCCTTCAATGAAGCCCCTATATAAGTGACTTTCTCAGGATCGCCCAGCTCTAAAGGTATGGGAACCAAATCCTCTGCTGGCTTCCCTCGGTGTTCATCATCACTACGGACATCCATGTCTTCAATCGAGAGTACCTGCCCCCCGACTCCATCAGCTCTTAAAGCAGATACATAACAACTTCTTGCCATCTTCTGGTCGCCTTTTTGTTCTCCGACACCATTCCGGGTTGGAAACTTAATCTTCATGTGGTAAGTGGAGGCAACAGCCTTGAACTCATGAAGTCCGGTCCTTCCCAAGATTGCATTATAAGTCGAGGATGCCTTGATTACCAGAAAATTCAACATCTGAGTAGCCTCCTTAGGTACTTGCCCGATTGTCATGGGCAACTGAATAGTCCCTTCAACTTTGGATTCAACTCCATTAAACCCATAGATGGGCATGTTGGTCGGGGTCAACTGAGAATCAGTGTATCCCATTTTTACAAACGCATCATGAAACAAAATATCCACAGAAGCTCCATTGTCTATCAAGACTCGCTTCACCTCTGAGTTTCCAATTACAAGAGTTATGACCAACGGGTCGTCATTGGGGAACTTCACCCCTTCAAGGTCAGAATCATCAAAACCAATTACTATTTCGGTTTTAGCACGTTTCGGGGCTTCTCCCACGATGTACATCACTTCTCTGGCATACGCCTTTCGTGAGTTTCTTGTTGTGCCGGCCGCTGTCGGGCCTCCCCAGATCATGTTGATAACTGGCCCTCGGGGTTGTGTGTTACGATCACGATCATTATCCCTTCTATCATTGTCTCTCCTGTCATAATCCCTTCTTTGGGCTCCATGATCTTCACCCTTGGTAAACTTATTCAGTTTCCCTTTACGAATCAGGAACTCAATCTCGTCTTTTAACTATCTGCAATCATCCATATCATGTCCCACATCTTGGTGGAACCTACAGTATTGATCCTTGTTCCTCTTGGCGGGATCACCCCTGAGTGGCTTCGGCCATCGAAAGTCCTTATCCTTCTCAATTTCTAACAAGATTTGACTCCTAGGTGCATTCAATCTTGCATAGTCAGAAAACCTCGGTCCCAAATTCTTCTTTGGTGTTGACTCAGAGTCTTTGCTAGTACGGGGATACTTGTCCCTAGCATCATACTTCTGGTCTTGCTTTCTCTTTTTAGAGTCGTTGTTACCTTTGCCATTACCTCCCGTGGCCTCTTTCTTCATGCTATCCTCAGCCTTGATATACTTATCAGCCCTTCGTTGGAGTTCGGCCATGTTTTCAGGAGGATGCTTTGCCAACGACCTTTTAAAAAATTCATCAGTGGTTCCGTGTTTCAGGGCTACCATGGCCACCTTGTTTTCCAAGTCCGTGATGTTCAATGTCTCCTTAGTGAATCGCTTGATATAGTCTCTCAAGTTTTCATTCTTCCCTTGCATCACGTACATGAGAGACGCGGAACTTTTTTCATGAACTCTCCCGCTGATGAACTGGCTAATAAAAGCGGCGCTCACCTCCTTAAAAGAGCCAATTAAGTTCGCAGGTAGGTGGCTGTACCATCTTTGAGTCATGCCCAACAAGGTTTGAGGGAACGCCCTACACTTTAAGGCGTCACTTTAGGCTGCAACAATAGTGCGTTCGAAAATGTCCTGACATGATTTGCGGGATCACCCGTTCCATCATAAGCCTTGATTGTTGGCATCTTAAACTTCCTGGAGATGTGAACATTCATCACCTCCTCGGTAAACGGGGGTGTGGGATCATCAGGATCCCCCATGGCATCAAATCCTTGGGGTTGCTCTTGGGGGTTTCCACCCTTGTTGTTCTTCCAGTTGGGGCGTCAGCCCTTCTCTGCCTTCTCGAAGACCTTTCTAGGTCTATAATGGGAATCGGTCCTGAGGTTGGAAGAGGTTGAGTTTGATTCGACCTAGCTTGTTCTCTCGCAATATCCTCCTTTATCCTTAAAATCTCGGCTTCATGAGCATTGATTCTCTCAGCAGCTGTCAAAGGAGGTCCATCATGGATGGTTTGAGTTCTCCTTCGAGGTTCTCTACTAACACATCACCTCCTCGGGGCTTCATCTAGATCATCGTCATCAGATGATGAGTCATCGGTATAGGGACCAGAGTAGTCGTAATACTCTCGATCTCGGATCTGCAAGGCATGGCCACTGGGTCCAGGACCTTGAGTATAGTTGGGGGATAATTAGGCAGACCATACATCGGGTTGGTATTCATGGGGAGATCCGTAGTATGGATATGTACTCCTGGTGGTAACGGGCGATTGGGATCAACTAGAGGGGAAACAAGCATCTGGAGAGAGCTGGTTTCTTGACTTGGGTAGACGACCATGGGTAACGTTCTCTCGACATGTGGATTCGTCCCTGGAGGTTGAGAAACCTGAGTTTGAGTGATCGCCCCTGTTGTTGGGGGTACCTGCTCGGTGACAGGCGGAGCAGAGCTGAGGGGTAAAGCCTCAGTAGTAGTTGGTGGTGTTCTTCGCGTGGTCACCATGGTTGATGTTGTCTTCCCACAGACGGCGCCAAATGTTGTGGAATAAAAACTAGATTATTAGATTGCGGCTAGGGTTTGCTTGTATTTAATGCTAGGGTGCGTGAGCTTCGTGCTTTAATGGCTGTTCTCGTGCTCGTGGCTGAATCTGCCTTCACAAGATGCCTACGTACTTTGATGTATATCAAAGATCAAGCTAAAAAACGTAGTTCTAGGGTGAGGGGTCAAGCCCTTTATATAGGTTGAGAAGCCCTAGAATCATAGTAGGGTTAGGTGACTTGGTGGGCAAGTCACCGCCTTGAGGAAGGTTCTAGACTCCTTCCTTGTAGGAATCAGCTTCCTTATTGAAGTAGGTGCCTTGAAGACTAAGTCAAGCAGGAGTAATATCCTTATTTGACTCTTTTTGCTGAGCTGGTTACTACCCTTAATATTAATTACGAAATTAATATCATAAATAGGGTTTGGGCCCATCTGGTGGGCCCCACATTTTGACCACATTGGGTCTAATTAATGCCACATTAAATGTGTCTTTAGGGCTTATTTTTAACCCATATCAAAAATGATATAACTAAAAGAGGTTGTATTAGAATTGAATTTTTTTATTAGTATTAAAAAATTCATATTTATTATTTGTACTCTATCTTGAGATCTATAAATCAAATTTGGATGATTTTACAATCCACGCGAAACTTATAAAATTATCTTTAATTTAGTGATGATTTAATAATTATTACTAAAATGGAAACACTCTCAAGAAAATATAATTACGAATGTTTACATTAATCCTATTAAATGTAAAAGTACTACATTGATAATGCTATTTAATGTAAAAAATCTTATTATATATGATTTAAATCATTGACATACACCTTTTCGTATTTTAATTTAAATACATTTTTTAGTTTATAATATAATAAAATAAAGAATATTTTTTTATGCTAGATCCAACGATTTTTATCTATTTATTTTAAGATCTAACAGTTCTTATTCAATTTGTTGTACGGAGGACCAGACTACCGATTATAAAAGTTTTGGACAAAATCCTCCTTACCCTTATTATTAAAATTGTATTTGATTGTTAGTAGAACTATCTTCAAATAATAACAAGGGAATATTGATAATCAAAACAAATTATAAGTAGAATTTGTAAATTAAATAGAATTTTCAATGTAAAATATCGTCAATTTCTTCTCTCTTTTGTTTTTGCATAAATTTAATTGGAAAATAATTGTTAAACCATCACTAAATTAAAGATTATTTTGTTAAGCTGTAAAATCGTCCAAATCAAATTTTAAGAATTCAAGATAGAGTATAAATATTAAATTGAAAGTGTAAAATCTTACATATATCAATTTTTAACAACAATTTGTTATATAAATTAATAATATATAAAATTTAAAAAATAAATATAATTATAGATATTAAGAAAGGAGCCGTGCATTGCACGGGTTATAAGCTCGTTATACAAAATGTATTTATTTTAATTTTTTTAACTTCACATCGGGTTCGATTCCTTACAACTACATAATTATAAAAATTTATTTAGTTTAATTTTTATAGCTTTATCACAATATATCAAAATACTAAATTTGGTTATCATTAAATTTGGGGTTCGATTCCCTGCAATTACATAGTTATGCAAGATTTATTTACTTAATTTTTTTTTTAACTTCACCTCGGATTCGATTACTAACAACTACATAATTATAAAGATTTATTTAGTTTAATTTTTTTAGCTTTATTTTAGATTCGATTCTTTATAATTACATAATTAAATAGTATGTTAATATTAATATTTTAATTTAGACTTATGTTAAATTGTATTTAATCTATTATCGTGCTTCGGTACACTCGAAATCAGTTATAGCTGGCCAACATCGTACATTTTAAAGAGTAGTGCTACAGGTATCAAATTGGATACCAAAATTTGTTACGGCACTAATTACTTGGTATTTTGGGATGTTTTAATTATTATAACCAATCAAAACAATGTTATGTAATTTGGTAACAATTTTTGGTACCCAATTTGATACCTCTAGCATTTTTCCATTTTAAAACCACATATTTAACACACGTTTCTATTGAAGTATATATATATGGTGCCCGGTCCCTGGCAAACGCATGCCAGGGACGGTTTATTTAACATACGGCTTTTAAGCCATTGGATCAATGTGATTTAAAAAAAAACAATACCGTACCGCATAAACTTTATGCGGTACGGAGTAATTATCAAAATGCCCCCCTGTTTTCATATAAAAAATCTACTGTTCACCGTACCGCAGAAAGTTTCTGCGGTACGTGAACAGTAAGGGCATTTTGGTAATTACTCCGTACCGCATAAAGTTTATGCGGTACGGTGCGAATTTTTTTTTTAAATCACAGCCGTTGGATCGTTGATCCAACGGCTTAAAAGTTGTATACCAAATAATCCGTCCCTGGCATGCGTTTGCCAGGGACCGGACCCCTATATATATATACTCCTACTTAGTTTCTCTTAACTGTCGATAATTATATATCAACAGACAACAGATGTGACAAAACAAGCAAGCCGAGTGGCCCTGGGAGCAGTGAGCAAACACTTCATTGGTATTCACTTCCCTTAGTTCCACACCAACAGGCAACTCCCACTTTAAACCTAAATGCAGAAAGCGAGCCACAGCTATCTCAAATACTCTCTCCGTCCCAAAAAAATTGACACACTTTCCTTTTTAGGATGTCCCAAAACTAATGAACTTAGTATACTTATTATTTTTAAACACTACTTTTCACTATTACACCCACTAATTTTAATATTAAAAAATATATACTTTAAGCAATAATAGCAGCGTACAATAGTCTAACATGACAAAAGCATTAAATTAAATTAGAGTACAAAGCAGTGCAGGGTACGTGGACAATAGGAGACCACAAGTTCCACAAATTCCGACCAATACTGAAGAAGTAGCAGGAGTATAAAATGAAGTCAATTGGATTTTCTTAATATTTGTGCAATATTGACCGGTTCATACTTTCCGGGACAGATGGAGTACAGTATAAATTAATATAATCGGGACCGGAATTTAGAGAGGTATGCGACCCAAGTTGCATTCCCAATTAAAAATAATAAATGCAATATATATACATGTCTGTACGTCATATTACAATTAAAAATTTCCATCATATTAGTTGATATAATTAAGTTTGCTTGAGAAATAGTCCAAATGAAAGAACCATATCTGTTTGTCGGTTAACATAATTGAAAGAGGAGTGAAGTTGTCTTCTTCATATACAGTACATAATTTTTATGTTCAAAACTTAGGAGTAAAGTTGTCTTTTTCATATGATTTCAGCTTCATAATCTGTTAGTAATAGCTGAACCTGAACTTCACTAAACAGTGTTAAAGATTTGAACCATTCTTCGGATAAGAGATCCTACTCTATGCCTGGTTTACTTTTCCCGATTTGGGTACCTTAAAAACAAGCTTTTACAATACTAGCTGAAAACCCGTGCAAACACGGGCATAGATTGAACACGAGTCGAAATTAAAAAATTAATATTAATACACTATTTAATTATGTAGTTATAAAAAATCGAATCCGAGATAAAGTTAAAAAAATTAAAGTAAATAAAATTTTATAATTATGTCAGGAATTGAACCCCTTATAGAAAATCGAACACGCGATGAAATTAAAGAAATTAAATTAAATAATAAATCTTGTATAATTATGTAGCTGGAAAGAATCGAACCCCGAGTTAAGTGATAACCGTCAAACCCCTTAATCGAACCCCTTATAGGAAATCGAACATGAGGGGAAATTAAATTAAATAATAAATCTTGTATAATTATGTAGTCGGAAGGGATCGAACCCCGAGTTAAGTGATAACCAAATTTGGTACTTTTGGTACTTTGGTACTATTGTGTACCATTAAAACATGGTTTTGCACATTAATATAGAGTGTAGTCGGAAGGGATCGAACTCCGAGTTAAGTGATAACCAAATTTGGTACTTTTGGTACTTTGGTACTATTGTGTACCATTAAAACATGGTTTTGCACATTAATATAGAGTATAGGAAATCGAACATGGGGTGAAATTAAATTAAATAATAAATCTTGTATAATTATGTAGTCGGAAGGGATCGAACCCCGAGTTCAGTGATAACCAAATTTGGTACTTTTGGTACTTTGGTACTATTGTGTACCATTAAAACATGGTTTTGCACATTAATATAGAGTGTAGTCGGAAGGGATCGAACCCCGAGTTAAGTGATAACCAAATTTGGTACTTTTGGTACTTTGGTAATTTAGTATTATTGTTGATATGGGATAAAAGTAAGCCCTAAAGACACATTTAATGTGGCATTAATTAGACCTAGAATGGTCCAAACGTGGGGCCCACCAGATGGGCCCAAACCCTAATTATAATATTAATTTCGTAATTAATATTAGGGGCAATAAACAGCTCAGCAAATAAGAGTCAAACAAGGATATGACTTAGCCTCCAAGATACATACCTCAACATGGAAACTGATTCCTAAAAGGAATAGATCCAGAACCTTCCTTGAGGCGGTGGCTTGCCCACCAAGTCTTCTATTCCTACCATAATTCTTAAGCTCCTCAGCCTATATAAAGGGTCTGACCCCTCATTCTCAGAACTACGTCTTGGCTTGATTCTCAATAACGAGATATGTAGGCACTCTGTGAGGACCGATTAGTCCCGAACACGGAAACAACCATTAAAGCTCGAAGCTAACCAACCCTAGCATTAAATACAATTCGTAACCTAGTTTTTATTCCACTACATTTGGCGCCGTCTGTGGGACAAAGACATCAACCATGGTTCAAACACGAAGAATAACGTTGACTACCACCGATCCTATTCCCCTCAGCTCTGCTCCGCCCACCACGGATCCGGTGCCCCCAACGACCGGGACGATCGTTCAACATCAAGTTTCTCAACCCCTAGGGATGACTTCCCATGTTGAGAGTACGTTACCTCCGATCGTCCACACAAATCTAGGGACTAATCCCCTTCAGATGGTGGTTTCTCCCTTGATTGTAGATCCCAACAACCCTCCACAAGGGGTCCAGATCCACACTACGGATCTCCCCGTGAATACCAACCCGATGTGGGCTGCCTAACTACCCTCCTACTCAAGGAGCTGGATCAAGTGGTCATGCCCTGCATATCCGAGATCGAGAATATCGTGACTACTCTGGTCCCTATACTGATGAATCATCTTCTGATGATGATTATCGTGAAGAAGCCCCAAGAAGGCGACGTGCTAGCAGAGAACCCCGGAGGAGTCATCAAACTATCTATGATGGACCCCCGTCGACAACTGCGGAAAGGATCAAGGCTCATGAAGCCGAGATCTTAAGATTAAAGGAAGATATGGCAAGAGAACAAGCTAGGTTAAATCAGACTCAACCTCCTCCAACATCAGGACCGATTCCCTTTATAGATCTGGAGAGGCCTTCAAGAAGGCAAAGAAGGGCTGATGCCCCAACTGGAAAAACAACGAGGGTGGAAACCCCCAAGAGCAACCCCAAGGATCTGATGCCACTTGGAGATCCTGATGATCCCACACCCCCGTTTACTGAGGAGGTGATGAATGCTCGTATCTCAAAGAAGTTTAAGATGCCGACAATTAAAGCTTATGATGGAACGGGTGATCCCGCAAACCACGTTAGGACATTATCAAACGCACTGCTGTTGCAGCCTGCAAGTGACGCTTTGAAGTGTAGGGCGTTCCCTCAAACCCTGTCGGGTATGGCTCAAAGATGGTACAGCCGATTGCCTATAAACTCAATTGGCTCTTTCAAGGAGTTAAGCGCTACCTTTGTTAGTCAGTTTATCAGCGGGAAGGTGCATGAGAAAAGCTCTGCATCCCTTATGTATGTGGTACAGGGGAAGAATGAAAATCTGAGAGATTACTTGAAGAGGTTCACTAAGGAGACGTTGAACATCACTGATTTGGAGAATAAGGTGGCAATGGTGGCCCTAGAGCATGGCACCACCGACTTATACTTTAAAAGATCATTGGCAAAACATCCTCCCGAGAATATGGCTGAGCTCCAGCGAAGGGCTGATAAGTATATCAAGGTTGAGGATAGTACCAAGAAGGAGGCCATAGTGAACAATGGCAAGGGTAACAATGATGCGAAGAAGCGGAAGCAAGAGCAGGAGTACGATGCTAGGGACAAGTATCCCTGGACTAGCAAGGACTCAGACTCATCACCAAAGAAGAACTTTGGACCGAGATTTTCTGATTATGCAAGGTTGAATGCTCCTAGGAGTCAAATCTTATTAGATATAGAGAAGGATAAGGACTTTCGATGGCCGAAGCCACTAAAGGGTGACCCCGCAAAGAGAGACAAGGGCCAATACTGCAGGTTCCACCGAGATGTGGGACATGATACATATGATTGTAGGCAATTGAAGGATGAGATTGAGTTCTTAATCCGTAAAGGAAAATTGAACAAATTCACTAAGGGTGAGGATCGTGGAACCCAAAGGAGGGATTACGAAAGGAGAGACAGTGACAGAAGGGATAACGATCGTGATCGTAACCCACAGCCCCGAGGGCCAGTTATCAACATGATTTGGGGAAGCCCGACAGCGGCCGGTATAACTCGAAACTCTCGAAAAACGTAAGCCAGAGAGGTGATGCACATTGTGGGAGAGGCCCCGAAACGTGCTAGGACTGATACAGTGATTGGTTTTGATGATTCTGATCTTGAAGGGGTGAAGTTCCCCCATGACGACCCGTTGGTCATAACCCCTGTGATTGGGGATTCGGAAGTAAAACAAATCTTAATAGACAATGGAGCTTCTGTTGATATTTTGTTTCATGATGCATTTATAAAGATGGGATACACCGACTCTCAGCTTACCCCAACCAATATGCCAATCTACGGATTTAATGGGATAGAGTCCAAAGTTGAGGGAACTATTCAACTACCCATGACAATTGGGCAAGAGCCTAAAGAAGCTACTCAGATGTTGAATTTTCTGGTAATCAAGGCAGCCTCGACCTATAATGCAATCCTGGGAAGGACTGGACTTCATGCGTTTAAGGCTGTTGCCTCCACTTACCACATGAAGATTAAGTTTCCAACCCGGAATGGGGTCGGAGAACAAAAAGGTGAGCAGAAGATGGCAAGAAGTTGTTATGTATCTGCATTGAGAGCTGATGGAGTCGGGGGGCAGGTACTCCAAATTTAAGACATGGATGTCCGTGGTGACGATGAACACCGAGGAAAGCCAGTAGAGGATCTGATCCCTATTCCTCTAGAGCTGGGCGACCCTTAGAAGGTTACCTATATAGGAGCTTCTCTACAGGAACCTCTTAAGGGAGAGTTGATAGCATTCTTACAGTAGAATAGTGATCTGTTTGCTTGGACAGCTGCCAACATGCCAGGGATTGATCCCCAACTCATAACTCATAAACTGAATGTTGATCCCAAACGGAAGACAATAAAGCAGAAAAAGAGGAACTTTGCTCCTGAGAGGTAGGAGGCCATTAAGCAAGAAGTTGACAAGCTTTTGGAAGCTGGTTTTATTGAAGAGATTCAATTTCCCGAATGGTTGGCTAATCCCGTCATGGTCAAGAAAGCAAATGGAAAATGGAGAATGTGTATCGACTTCACTGATTTAAATTACGCATGCTCAAAGGATTGTTTCCCTCTGCCAAGGATTGACACCCTGATAGATGCCACAGCTGGGCATGAGATGTTGAGTTTCATGGATGGTTTCAGTGGTTATAATCAGATTAAGATTCACAAGGATGACATCCCAAAGGTATCTTTCGTAACTGACTTTGGTGTTTTCTGTTATCTTGTTATGGCTTTTGGTCTAAAGAATGCAGGAGCTACCTACCAACGATTGGTGAATAAGATATTCGCCCATCTGATTGGAAAAACCATGGAGGTCTATGTTGATGACATGTTAGTCAAGAGCCTACTCAAGGCTGACCATATCAAGCACCTTATAGAGGCATTCGAAGTGCTGAGGCACCACTAGATGATGTTGAATCCAGCCAAGTGTGCTTTTGGTGTTGGATCAGGAAAATTTTTGGGATTGATGGTTTCCAAGAAAGGCATAGAAGCCAACCCGGACAAGATCAAGGCAATTATGGATATGGAGCCACCCCGCTCTATACGGGATGTACAGAAGCTAACTGGCCGAGTTGCGGCCCTAGGGAGATTCATCTCCAAGTCTGGTGACAAGTGTTTGCCTTTCTTTCAGGCATTGAAGAAGGTGAAAAATTTTGAGTGGACCATAGAGAGCCAAGAGGCCTTTGAACAGTTGAAGAAATACATGGCTGAAGCCCCGTTGTTGGCCAAACCTAGTCATGGGGAGACACTTTATCTATACCTGGCGGTATCTGAACAAGCATTGAGTGCTGTTCTTGTTCGAGAAGAGAAGAAGGTTCAGAAACCCATCTATTATGTGAGCAAGGTGTTGCATGGGGCTGAGTTGAATTACTCTCCCATTGAGAAGTTTGCCTTGGCATTAATAACAGCCTCGAGGAAGCTACGACCGTACTTCCAGGCACACAAGATCGAAGTCTTAACAGACCAGCAGTTGAGAAGCATATTGCATAGCCCGAAAGCTAGTGGAAGATTGATCAAATGGGCAATTGAGCTCGGAGAATTTGACATAACGTACAAGCCTCGGACAGCCATTAAGGCTCAGGCATTGGCTGACTTCCTGGTTGAATATACCATTAGCAACCAAGAAGTCGGGGGGCAGGAGATAGTACCCAACCAAGAATGTGAGAATAAAGATGAAGAACTTGTACCTGATCTGAAGGAGTATTGGGTGCTCTATTTTGATGGAGCATCAAAAACAAAATCCAGTGGTGCAGGTTTAGTTTTGCAAAGCCCCGATGGATTCACAGTCGAATATACTTTGAAGTTGGACTTTCTGATAACCAACAATGAAGCTGAGTATGAAGCCTTGATAGCCAATTTAGGCTTGGCCAGAATCATGAGGGTCAAGAATCTCAAAGTCTGTGGGGATTCAAGATTGGTAGTCTTGCAAGTGAACGGTGAATTTGAGGCCAAGGATGAAACTATGGCAAAATATCTGCGAGTTGTGAAAGCTGTCATGACTCAGTTTGATGAGTGCTATGTAGAACACATTCCAAGAGAAGAGAACGTTAAGGCCGATGCCCTCTCTAAGTTCGATTCTTCTGAGATAGAAAATTATGCAGGGAGTGTTTACTTTCAGGTCTTGAAGGCCCCGACTGTCAACTCTAAGTTGGTAGCACCAATTGATGTAGGAAGCTGTTGGATAGATCCTATCAAAGCTCACCTTAAAACAGGTTGGCTCCCTGACAATGCCTTGGAGGCACGAAAGCTATCAGTAAGAGCATTGAGATATGCCTTGATTGAAGGCATCCTATACAAGAGATCGTTTGTTGTCCCCTACTTGAAGTGCTTGAGGCCCCGAGAGGCAAGAGAAGCCTTGGAGGAAGTTCATGAAGGGATATGTGGGCAGCACTTGGGGGGCAGGGCCCTGGCTCACAAAATAACTCGTCTGGGATTCTATTGGCCAGAGATGCTAGCCGATGCACAGAATTATGTCAAGAGGTGTGATAGGTGCCAGAAGCACGCTCCGATTGTAAGGCAGCCGCCTGAGATGTTAACATCAGTCAATTCTCCCATCCCGTTTGCAATGTGGGGGATGGACATGCTTGGTCCCTTTCCCGTAGCTTCAGCACAAAGGAAGTTTCCGATAGTGGCCATCGACTACTTCACTAAGTGGATTGAGGCTAAGCCCTTAGCCAAGATAACCACCAAACAAGTTGCCCAGTTCTTTTGGGAGAGCATCATCTGCAGATAGGGAATCCCCCGAATCCTTATGACGGATAATGGGACAAAATTCAACAATGAAGAGTTTAAGAAGTACTGCAAGAAGAATGTTATTGAACTTCGCTTTACTTCAGTAGCTCAACCTGAGGCTAATGGACAAGCTGAGGTAGCCAATTGAATTATCCTTGATGGACTGAAGAAGAGGGTCGAACGCTCAAGAAACACTTGGGTGGATGAGTTGCTGCCTATACTTTGGGCATACCACACCACCTACGAAGTGATAACTGGAGCAACCCCATTTTTGCTGGCTTATGGAGCCGAGGCAGTTGTGCCCCCTAGAGATTACACATTCATCGCCAAGAGTGGAAGCATATGATCCCGAGACCAATGAAGAAGGCATGAGGCTCGCCCTCGATCTGATTGACAAGGTTAGGGATGAAGCGAATGCTAGAAACGCAGAGCATCAGAAGAGAGCATCTTTCCACTGCAACGAAAGGGTTAAGGAGAAGTTCTTTCGACAAGACAACTGGACTCTAAGGAAGATAGAGGCCTCCAGAGTTGGCCAGAAGGGAAGACTATCCCCCAATTGGGAAGGGTCGTATCGAGTCAGGAAGACACCAGGACGAGGATCCTACAAGTTGGAAATCTGGGATGATGAACACATTCCAAGACTAAGGATTGAAGCCTTGAACTTCAAATCTTAACACAACATTAATTGAGCCTTGATGGCCAACAAGGTTGTCCGCCTCCAATCAAGCTTGTCGTGTGGATTCAAAGCATAGAACTAAAGAACCTCATCTCAAGGTCAACATCTTATAATGAGAATCATGGGTTGGTGATAACCTTAAAACCAATGATTCAGCAAACAAGTTAAGGCCCGGAAGGTCACGAGGACTAAGAAACAAGTCATTTGAATTCAAGGTTCATGAAACCTTTCAAGGCATGGCAAACACCTCCTATTGACCTGAAACCTCGCGATTGGTGGTCCAGAGCACCCCCAACTTGATAAATGTGTTGGTAGTTGATTAAGAATACTTATTAGAAAAGCTAATAAGAAAGGTTGATACCTCGATTTGGAAATTGAAAAATCAACTTGGGATCCTGGGTCTTTGATCCAGAACACCGACATTGAACCTGAGAACATCAACCTCGAATCCTAGGATGAGAAACTTGAAAGTTAGCTATGAAGGCCAAGATTAGCCATGACGGCCAAAGTTAGCTATGAAGGCCAAGATTAGCCATGAAGGCCAAGATTAGCCATGAAGGCCAAGATTAGCCATGAAGGCCAAAGTTAGCTATGAAGGCCAAGATTAGCCATGAAGGCCAAGATTAGCCATGAAGGCCAAAGTTAGCCATGAAGGCCAAGATTAGCCATGAAGGCCAAAGTTAGCCATGAAGGCCAAGATTAGCCATGAAGGCCAAAGTTAGCCATGAAGGCCAAGATTAGCTATGAAGGCCAAACTTGAGGAGGTCGTGATGAATCTCCAATCAAGATCCAAAGATTGAAACTTCAAGTCAAAACTCGAAGACCAATCTGAAATATTGGATCTTCGATCTAAAACTATCTATTACAGACGGAAGGAACCGTTATAATTCATATAGCCAGAGAAGAAACAACGGATATATTTACTGGAATCGCAAAACAGACGACCTTCGAAAGGATGATTGCGCTTAAGGAGTTAATTAAGGAGATCAACCATAATCACAAGATTAGCAGTACTAATCATAAGTTAAGGAGTAATATCGTCAGAAGTCACGAAGGACCAAACTGACGACTTAAGATCAAGATCGAGGTTCTTGATCCTTAGGATCACGGATGATTTTGAATCCTAGATCCCTGATGACTTAAGATCAAGATCAAGATTCTTGATCCTTAAGATAATGAAGTCACGAATGACCAAGATAGTAATTTGAGATCAAGATCAAGATTCTTGATCCTCAAGACCATGGAGGGTTTTCACGTCCGGATCACCTAGCTAACCGAGAGGCAATCGACCACGGCGCACGAAGGGCCGCGGCCGACCACCTCCCGGCCGACCACCTTGGAGCCGACCACCTCTTCTGGAGGAGCTTCGGCCGATCACCTCTTGGCCGATCACCTCTTGATTTCAAGCCCTTCGGCCGACCACGAGCTGGCCCTAGATCCGGCCGATCACGGGTCAGTTCGTGGTCCTGAATCCCGACTTTTTCAGCGGACCTCGGATAGTTTTCAGACCTAGATCTCGACTTTTTTAGCGAATCTCGTATGATTTTCAGTGCTAAAAAGAAGTCGAGATTAGCACAATTTAGTGCCGATTAGCACTGTGTAGTGCTGTTTAAGCCCCAATTAGTGCATGTTGAGTATTGAATACGATAAAAGAATACAGAGGGGGGGTGAATGGATTCTTGAACTTTTCTTCTTCGAGTCTATGTAGCAAGAGTGTTTGTGTGTGCAAGATTGAAGGTGCGGATAAAGAATAATACAAAACACAATATCACTTTAATCTAATGTATTATTAGATAAAGGTTGCTACAATCTATGAATACAAATGATAGTATTCTCAGCTTCGTTTTTCTCAGAGAGATACAGCTTATAGTGTATGAAAAACTTGACTCACAAAGTTACAAAGTTAATGACTAAGGGAGTGAGGCTGTATCCTTATAGAACATGGATACAACCTACTTACACCAAATAAGGTAGCTAAACAAATTACTTTCTAGTCTGTCTATCCTTTTTGAGTAAGTGTCCAAATGGTTACAGATTTGACTTTGCAAAGCCTGTTCAGATCCACTTCTTTAGCCCCTTGTCTCTTCTATATCTCTCCAAGCTTCCTTGTAGGCTTTTCAGAGCACGTTACAGATTGTGGTCCATAAAGTGCATTGGCTTGTTGCAGGTTTCTGACTTGTACAATTTCTTCAGTATTTTGTCTCCAAGAATGTATTCGAGAAGTGACTAAGTAGTTGATTCGAGAACTAGAATTGACTTGATCGATAACTCTGAGTTCTCGAACACTGTTATATTGACATATCGAATTACTTCTCGAATAGCTCTTTTCTTCAGGATTCCTTGAGTTGTCGAATAGAACACTTGACTTGTCGAATCCTTGAGATATCGAATAGCTTTCTGAGTCCTTGAGATATCGAATGGAACTTTGACTTGTTGACTCCTTGAGAACTCGAATACTACTTTGACTTGTTGACTTCCTGAGTTCTCGAATAGAGTACATAGACATATCGAATCTCTGAGATATCGAACAGTGTATTCAGAGATATCGAATAGTGTCTTGAGATATCGAATCCCTGACTTCTCGAATGCTGGACTTATCGAATAGAAAAATATACTTCTCGAATTGGTACTTAGGCAAATTCTTCATTTCTTCAAATCCCAACTGTGATTATTTGACAGTCTTTAACTCCTTGCTTGAGGCATGAACCTTGGAACTTCTTTCAAGCATTATTCTAGACTCTATAAGTATAGTTACACAACTAGGATTTGTTGCCTACTACAGGTACAATACAAATAGAAACTCTACAACTAGAGGTTCCCTCAGTTAAGAGGTCATGTAAGTAATGCAAAGCATTACAAACAATTAGGCTTGTTATTAGATGTATACAGGCATGCCTCTTTAACTAACAATCTCCCCCAAATTGTGAGTGAGACCCTTAGTCACAATTTCATGTCTGATAACAAGCCTAACATACATAAATATAAAACTTTAAAAGTACAGGTATGTAGATTGATTGAAGAAAGTTCACAGAAGTGTTCTTACAAGTTATGAGAAACTACAAGCCATATCCTTTTGGATTCATCTCTTGAGCTTTGGCTTGCAGATTCTCATTTTTCATTTTCTCCTCAGCTTCTTTGGCTTTCTTCTTTGCATTTTCCTCCATGGCAAGAATAATGTCTTCCATTGCAGTGAGTTCTTCAATTAGAGGGGAGCCTGATAAATCCTTAAGTACTTCATTCAGCTGTTTCTCAGAATAGGAACTGATGTTGTCCATTCTAATCTTTACAATTCTACCATATTTCTTGTACTCAATGATGTAAGGATTAAACTTGACTCTACACAGACCCATAGCTCTCAACTTATCAGCCTTAGTTTCCATTGCAGCAAACTCCACCTCCCTTTTCTTTAGAAGCTCCTCACTGTTCTTTCTCATTTCTGCCTGGTGATCTCTCTTCATTTTGACAAAGTCAATTAACTCCAGCTTCCATACCCTTTCCACTCTGTCTTTAGAATCCAACATTGCAGTTATTCTTTCTATGTCATATAGCTTGCCCCAATGCTGACACGTTCCTTGTCTGAATTTCTTCTGTCTTCCATCAGTATATTTTACTTCAAGAAAATCATCAACAATGGCAACATGATAGATTCTTTGAGCCCATATGAACTGCAGTTGGTCTTCATCATAGATTTCATCCAGAGGTGGTAGGTTCAATCCTGGAATTATTGTCAGTGCCTTTGATTTCGATATCTTCACCCTTCTTGCAGCATGCTTAATTTTACTCCTCCTTGTATGATTGCTAGGCAGAAACTTATGACCCTTGTTGGTAGACCATAGTAGTATTCCATTAGCAGTTTGCTTTCTGAAACATACACATGGTTTCTTGATTTGAATCCCCTTCACTTCTTGAGGTGCCAAAACAGTTGCATACGCCAGAGATGAAGATTTTGATGAATCATTACTAGTGACATCCACCCTAGACATTGAGCCTTGTGTTGTGGTGGAAGTGTCATTAATAATGTTCATGGCTTGCTGTTTTCCACCCTTCTTCTCATATACCTTTCCTCCATCCTTGTCATCATCCTTCTTTCTGCTTTTATCATCCCTTTTCTTCTTGTCATCACTGCCCTTATATCTCCCTTGATCTCCACCCCTGCTTCCACTTTTATCATGATCATCCTTGTCTTGATTTGACTTTCCACCTTGAGCAATAGGCTTGATGTCTGATTGAGAGTTGATAAACTTCACTAGAATGTCAAGAGCCTCCTTTTCAGATTCAGATTTTCCACTCCTTGAATGTAGAACTCCAGCCAGAAACTTTATGGTGGACATGTTGTTTGCTTTTAGATGATGGCCAAATCTGAAAGCAACAATGTCTTGATCCTTTTCATATAGAATACAATGAGGCTGAGGAACTACTTGAGGCAGTTGAGATTTCATGCACTTGGTGAGAATCTCTTTGAGCATATCATTGTCTAGTGAGTTATTCCTTTCTATCTTCTTGATGATTGTTCCAAGTTCAGAGCTAGTCAGAATTTGAAAGGCTTCAATGTGGATGTGAAAGAGGTTCTTGGCAGTGTGAACTAAGACTTCTCTTTCATTTGAAAGAATGATGGCATGGGGATTGGTTTGCACAATTTCTCTTCTCACTACAGTGACTAGAAACACATCTTGCACAAGCAGCTTGATGTAGTCAAAGTAATGGAAATTGGCTCTTTTCCTTAGCTCTTGTAGATGCTTCAAAAAGGCTATGTCATGGTATAGTCTAGAGTTTGCAGTTTCTTGACATACCCTTTGAGTAAGCACATTTCTGAATTCTGAAAGTTCAGATTGAATGGATTGTTTAGCAATGTCAGGGATGTCAAATTCATATTCTAACTCCCCTTCAGTTTCAGATGGCTTGGCAACTTCATCTACAACCACTTTCTTCAGCTTGTCATCCTTGGATGTAGATTTCTCAGTCTGAGATGACTTAGCAGTTCTTGGTTGGCCACCCTCATTGGTTGTAATGCCTTTGGTTTGAGATTTCCCCCCCTTAGATTTTGAGTTCCTTGTTATCCTCTTCTCCCCCTTAGGCTTGTTGTCAGGCACAGAGGCTGTAGTAGGAGCCTTTGGAGTTGAAGATTCTGCAAGTAGAGGGATACCCATGTGTTTCATCATGGCAGACAGCATAGCTTGTTGATCCAGAAGCACATTAGCAGTAGTAGTGGCTTGAGTGTTCAATTGCTCAGTTAGATTTGTAACCTTGCCTGCCAGATGGGCATTGGATTCTTTGAGAGACACCACCTCCCTTTCAAGAGTATCAACCTTGGTGAGCAGTGCAGTGGCCTTGAAACCAGTTAAGGATTGATCTTGCAGTCTTTTCACTTCAGACTTGGACATTTCATGCACAGGGACTTCAGTGACCAGCTTGTCTCCATACTGATTTTTGAACAGTGTTCTGAGCATGGCATTGGCCTCTGTAGTCTGATCAGATAGATTTTGAAATCTGTTTCCTAGGCCTGTGACTATGTCTGTGAGTTTGGCTAGGCCATTGTCCATCTTGGTGCAGGTGGTGTTGCAGTGTTTGAGATCTTTGACCACACTGTTTAGTTGAGGAAATTTAGCATCAAAGGCCCTCTTTACTTCTGCTACTGAAGTGGATGTTTTGTCACACACCCTGTTGACTTCAGTTTTGACTCCCTTGCCAAGATAGTGTGCAGCCTTGAGGAAACCCTTATAGGAATCATTGACAGCTTCATACACTTCACCAGGAGACAGGGATTTTGCATTGGAGCCCAGTGAAGTGATGTATTCCTCTCTAAGATATTGAAGTGCTTCACTGAGAGTTACATCATACTTTCCTTGCAGCCAGGCATCTGCATTGCCATCTCTCTCAGCATCATCAATAATCTTGGCTTTCTGCATCTCCACATCATCCCTATGGCATAGTAGGATGGCCTCATAGTCTGGATTAGAGATGTTGGAGGTGACAAGGTTCTGAGCTATTTTTACAAACTCAGGAATCTGATCCACAATTAAGCTTTGAAGTGCTTCAACCGTCAATTTTTGTGGAACAGACCCTGATCCTGAAGCACTGTCATGTTGCACAGGCTTCAGCCATTGTGACATAAAGTCAGAGCTAGAGCTAGGTAAACTAGACTCCTCAGTTACAGATGCAACTTCTGTAACCGGATGGATTGACTCTACTACTGGTGTCTCCACAGAAGTGGGATGAGTTACACCAGCAGTTGACACAGGCACAGAGTCTCTAGTAAAAACTAGTGAAGCCTCTGTGTTTGTGATGGTGTCATTAGGATATGCCCCAGCATGCATTCCCTCACCATCTAAATGTGGATCCTGGGTGGTGAGCAAAGTGTCATGCACTAAGTCACTTGAAATTATTGGCTCATCAAGAGAAAAGAATTCTTGATGATCAATGCCTTGCATCTCAGTTGCCTGAGTTGCAGGTTCCAAAGAAATTTCAGTGTTAGATTCTGGAAGAGGAGTGTCTTGTAGAGTAGATTTTGGCAACTCCCCCTGAGAGATAGAGGGAGTTTCAAGTGTGATGTGCTCTCCACTCAGTGTAGTGCCAGCCTTATCACTCCCATGTGTTGACTCAATACAAGAAGGTGCATTGGGGAGGATGCTTGATTCTATAGATGCACCCTGTTGAGAGGATACATCTAGTGAGATGTTTGCCCCTGATTTTACAACTTCAGCCATTTGTGTGACTGAAGAGGTGGTCTTAGCTTTCTTCTTCTTCTTTGGCCTTTGTAAGGGTGACTCTGGTTCCTCACTTTCTAGACCTAGTTCAATAGCTAATGCTGCTTCAGATAAAATATTTAAGGGTGCAGACATTACTTCCTTTCTCTTCTTTTTACTAACATCACCCTTTTGAGAGGATGATGCAGTTGGTTCAGTAATAGGTAAAGTGTTTGGTTGAGAGGGTTGGTTAGCTAGCCCTGGGTTAGCATTTTGTTCTACTTGCTTGGGCTTAGCTAACTCAGACTTAGAGGCAAATGTTGGCATGTTGTGGGGGTAAGTTCTAAACAGACTCTCCATATAGGGAGTTATGTTAAGTCTTACATCCACAGCATTCCTAGTCTCCAAATTACCAAAAATGAGTTTGGTCATGGATTTAGGATAGCCTATTCTATTTTTATTCATCCCATCTAATTCAATCAATTTATCATCTAAGAAATTAAGGACAGATTGAATAAAACGAGGGAAGAAAATTTCATTACCTCTCTTGGCTGAATTCTTACCAAGTCTCCCAAACAGCTCCTGCAGAATGATGAGACCAACGTCTATCTTCTTTCCATAAGCTAAGGCATAGCCTATTTGCTGTGCAGGAGTACTGATTTGGTCATAGCTAGATTTTCTTGCAGTGAAGACTTGAAGAAGTGTAGCAAACACATAACTCCATTCCTTCCTCAAATGCTTCCTGTTCAAGTGCCCAAGACTGATTCTATCTGCATATTTGATGAAATCAAAGAAGTCTTCTAATTCAGCATTTGTAGCAAGTGGGTCATACACCTCTCCTTTGGTACCCATCTCAAGTGCCTCATTCATATCCTCTGTGGTGATAGTGAGATTTTTGTCTTGAATCTTGCAGTAGATGATGTACGAGGATATTGCAGAGTCAAGAGCCACCACCTCCACTATAGCAGACTGCCAGAACTGTTCTAGAATGTCGAGGTACAGAGTTGGGTTAACAGATAGAGCATTCTTAATGTACGATTCAGACATCCACTTCACAAAGCACTTGAAATTGGCGTTGGGTGCTTCAACATCACTAGTTAGAGCAATGAAATTGGTGTTGAACTTTACTGTTGCCATTTGTGTGAGAGAGAGAGAGAGAGAGAGAGAGAGAGAGAGAGAAGAAATCGAAGGTTGAAGAAGAAATTTAGCTTTTGCAGTTAGGGTTTCAGAGGTTTTGGGAGTTTGGATGCTTGAGAAATCGAATGAAATGAATCGAATAGATGTGAAGTTGTAAAAGTATGAAGTACTTGAACTGTCGATTAGATGTATGTTCTGTATCGACAAGTCAGGCATTCGAGAAGTAGAAAACAACTATTCGAGAAGTCAAGAAAGGCTTATTCGATAACTCAAGCAGGTTGTAGCTCACAGCTGGCAGTTATCTAACTTAGAAATAAATCTAAATTAGGTAAAATATGTTTTTATGAGTAATTCTGAATTCTGAATAAAAATCCAAAATCGGTTAAAATTCAGCGAGAAATCAGCCTTTTCAAGTGATTCGAGAACTCAAATATAGTATTCGAGAACTCAGTCAATCGAGAACTAAAACACTATATTCGAGAAGTCAAGGAAACCTCTATTCGAGAACTCTAAAAGACTCTATTCGAGAACTCGAGAGTGCTCTAATGAGACTTGTTAGAGATGTCGAATAGTGAATCACTTGAGAAGTCTGACTTGTCTAATTATACTCATAGAAACTCAATTTTCACTATCTTTTAAAATTTACCAGCCATATTCATTCACGAATATTCTAGTAAATTAAACAGTGATTTTCTCAAAATTTTATAGAAATTTCAAGTTAACAAGAATATGATTTTCCAACATATGCAACAGATTTGAAATATTTATAAATCATATTTCAGCCAACACTTACTCCAAAAATATTGAGAATTTAGATAAAGTAAGTGTTTACTACTGCAACAATCTAGATGCTGTATTCACTTAGCCAGAATCTGAAGAATTCAGCATTCCAGTCTCACTAACCAACCTTGTGAAGGTGGCTTCATCTAATGGCTTAGTGAATATATCAGCTAGTTGTTTGTCTGTAGAAACATAATGCAACTCAATTGTTCCATTAGCTGCATGTTCCCTTATGAAATGATATCTGATGTCAATGTGCTTTGTCCTAGAATGATTGACAGGATTGGCAACTATAGAGATTGCACTTGTATTGTCACACATGATTGGAATTCTTTCCAACACAAGTCCATAATCTCTAAGTTGATTTCTAATCCAAAGCACTTGAGCACAGCAACTTCCAGCAGCTATGTATTCAGCCTCAGCTGTAGAAGTTGACACAGATTGCTGTTTCTTGCTATACCAAGAGACTAACCTTTGTCCAAGAAACTGGCAGCTACCTGAGGTGCTTTTCCTATCCACTCTGCATCCAGCATAGTCAGCATCAGAATAACTAACCAGATTGAACCCTGTGTCCTTAGGATACCATAGTCCCAAGTTTGGAGTGCCCTTCAGATATCTAAAGATCCTTTTTATCAGCAACCAAATGTGATTCTTTTGGATTTGATTGAAACCTTGCACACAAGCATGTAGCAAACATGATGTCTGGCCTACTTTCAGTGAGATAGAGTAGAGAACCAACCATGCCTCTGTAGGTTGAGATATCTACCTTCTTGCCTTTAGCATCTTCATCCAATTTAGTGGCAGTGGCCATGGGTGTCTTTGAAGGTGAGCAATCTTCCAAGTCAAACTTCTTCAATAAATCCTTGATGTACTTGGTCTGACTGATAAAGATACCATCCTTCCTTTGACTGACTTGCAACCCAAGAAAGAATGTCAGCTCTCCCATCATACTCATCTCATATCTGCTCTGCATGAGTTTAGAAAATTTCTCACACAGCTTCTCATTTGTAGAGCCAAAAATGATATCATCCACATAGATCTGAACTAAGATAAGATCATCACCATGCTTCTTGTAAAACGATGTCTTGTCCAGTGTGCCTCTAGTGAATTGATTCTCAAGAAGAAATTGTGATAAAGTATCATACCATGCTCTTGGAGCCTGCTTATGTCCATACAATGCCTTAAGCAATCTGTAGACAAATTCTGGGAAGTGTGGATCCTCAAAACCAGGTGGTTGTTGCACATAAACTTCTTCTTCCAACTCTCCATTCAGAAATGCACTCTTGACATCCATTTGATATACTTTAAAGTTTGAATGAGCAGCAAATGCCAAGAATATTCTGATGGCTTCCAATCTAGCAACATGAGCAAATGTCTCATCATAATCAATGCCTTCCTGTTGAGAGTATCCTTTTGCAACCAACCTTGCTTTGTTCCTTATAATTACACCATCTTCATCCATCTTATTCTTTAGAACCCATTTTGTTCCAACAATGGTTCTGTTCTTTGGTACAGGCACAAGTTCCCATACTTTGTTCCTTTCAAATTGATTCAGCTCCTCTTGCATGGCAATAATCCAATCTGGATCCAACAGTGCATCATCAAGTTTCTTAGGCTCAACTTGTGATAGAAAACAGCCATAGAGGCGCTCATTCTGAGTTGCTCTCCTAGTCCTTACTGCTGCATTAGGATCTCCAATGATTTGCTTTGCAGTGTGTGATCTATCCCATTTCCTTGAGTGCTCAGCCTGATTTCTCATTCTTGATGTTGCTTCATCATCCACATCATGGTCATTCTCATTTCCTCCCCCTGTGAAGTTGCACTACTCACAGGTGTGTCTTGGATGCTTGTTCCTTCACTATTGATTGGCACAAATTCTTCTCTTGTATCATCATTCACTTGAGTTTGTTGAACTCGAGTTTTAACTTCAGTTTCAGTCTCTTCATCAGAATCATCTAGATTATCAAACTTCAATGGATCTTTATCTTCATCATTAGCTTCTTCTAATCCAGGTAGTTTACTGTCATCAAATGTCACATCTGTGCTTTCCATAACTTTCTTTTGACTGATGACATAAACCTTGTATGCAATTCTTTCCATAGAGTAGCCAAGAAAAATTCCTTCAAATGCTTTTGCATCAAATTTTCCAACATATTCAGAATTATCCTTCAATACAAAGCATTTGCTTCCAAAAGTATGAACATACTTTAGAGTAGGCTTCTTTCCAGTCATCAAGTTATAAGGTGTCTTTCCAGTGTTTTTGTTGATGAGGGTTCTGTTCTGGATATAGCATGCAGTGCTCACAGCCTCAGCCCAAAAACATGTAGGCATTTTTGCATCAAGTAACATTGTTCTAGCAGCCTCAATTAGAGTTCTATTCTTTCTCTCAACAACCCCATTTTGTTGTGGAGTCCTTGGAGCTGAGAATTGCTGTGAAATACCATTCTCTTTACAGAATGCTTCAAGTATGGCATTTCTGAACTCTGTTCCATTATCACTTCTCAGTGCAATCACACTTGCATTGTTGGCCTTTGCTTCCTTGTCAACTTTCTTTATATGCTCAATGATTACTTGTGGAGCCTCATCTTTTGATGCCAGAAATTCCACCCATGTATACCCTGTAAAATCATCAACCATCACCAAGGCATACTTCTTTCTTCCTAGTGACATAATGTTGACAGGCCCAAACAAATCCATATGAATGAGTTGTAGGGGCTTGGTTATTGATGTCACTGTCTTTGTCTTGTGGCTTGATCTTTTCATCTTTCCTTTTTGACAGGCCTCACACACTCCTTCTTGACAGAATTCAAGTGTGGGCATGCCTCTCACTAACTCTCTTTTGACTAGAGAATTAATGGCTTTGAAGTTCAGGTGTGATAGTTTCTTGTGCCACAGCCAACAATCTTCATTTGATGCTTTTGAGTAAAAGCAACAAATTTTGTCCTTGTTTGCAGAATCCATATTGGCTACAAACAGGCTTCCCTTCCTTACTCCAGATAGAGCAAAATCACCAGTCTTCTTGTGGGTGATCAAACATTCATCTTTGTCAAAATCCACCTTAAATCCCCTATCAGTAAACTGACCAACACTTAGCAGATTATGCTTGAGCCCCTTGACTAGTGCTACATCTTCAATGATGACATTACCAACTTTCAACTTGCCATATCCCAATGTGTTACCCATGCTGTCATCTCCAAAAGCAACCATTGGGCCAGCCTTTTCCTCATATTATGATAGCAGGGCCATATCACCAGTCATATGATTTGAGCATCCACTGTCCAAAATCCACATGACCTTCTTTTCACTTTCTTTGCCCTGCAAATACAAAGGTATTACTTTTCCTTTGGTACCCAAACAAGTTTGGGTCCATGTGACTTAGAAACAGTTTTATCATAAACAACATGCTTGTCAACTTTCTTGGCATTAGTCTTCTTGTCACTGTTAGAAGTCTTAGAACCTGAGGTTTCAGACTTAGGTGACAGAGGTACCTTCCTAGCTTTAGGAGGACTTGAAGACTTTGACCTGGTGTAGTGTGTGTGAGAATTGTGACTGATACAACCATCAATGAATTGCCTTCTCAGATTGAAACAACTAGTCATTACATTCATATTGCATGGCATACAGTCAAATTTATCACAAAATGGTGCATCTCTATGTCTTAGAGGCACAAAGCAATCATAGAAAGGTTTGGACACTCTACCAACAGGTTTCTTGCATGCATGAGTTAAATGATTGGTACTGAAACAGTTCTGACAAGTTTTCCTAGGGGCATTAGGCATATAAGCATAGTTGTTATCCTTGTTAATCCCTAACTTGCCATTTCTGTTCTGTTTCTTCTTAGTCACTTTCTTTTCTGATTCACTCTTCCCAGCTGAAACAAACTTAACAAACTTCTTAGGTCTTGGCCTATCAACTACTGGCTCCTTGTCTTTTGACTTGACACTCTCACTCTTGGATGATGCTTGTTGTTCATTTGATTGTGCCTCATCCTCATCATTCAACATTTATTTGATGAGCAAGGCATCCTCATCAATTTCAAATGTTGGTTCCTTAAAAATTGGATTTTCAGTCTTTTTCAAAATGTGAGGCACTTCCTCATGAACAACTGTGTCATCTTCAATGACAACATAGCCTTTTCTCTGTTTAAGAGTGTCATAATCAAGTCCAATAGCATCCTTGGGTTTTGCTTCTATTTTCTCACAGTAGGATTTCACTAGACCAGATGATTTCTTGAAAGTTTTTAGTTTGAATTCATTTTCAGCTAATTCATCCCTAAGAGCCTTTTCAACCTGACTAGCACACAAAACCTTATTCTGCAGATATTCAACTTCTTTCTTAAGGTTTTCTATTTGCATAGCAGTTAGCTCAAGTTCCTCATTCTTTTTAGTTAACATTTCATTTCTAGTAGACAGTTTAGCAATCTCTTCATTAGCAGCAGTCATACTAGTATGAATGTTAAACATTTCAACAGATAGTTGTTCAATCATGCATTTATACTCTGAAACAGACATGTCTATAGTAGTGAGAGATGGTACCTGAGGGTCTGATGGAGATGTGTCATCCTTGGAATTGGCCATCAAGGCATAATTGTAGAATTCTTGCTCCTCTCCATCACTGTCAGAATCATCCCAGCACTTCCCTTCAGCTATGTAGGCCTTACCTTGTGTCTGCTTTTTCAGAAGGGCCTCATACTTAGCTTCAAGCTCAAGATAATCTCTATCCTTCTTTTTAGGATTCTTGCATTCACTGGCAAAATGCCCTAGGTCATTGCATCTATAGCACCTTACAGATGACCTATCCACATGGCTGGTTTTAAACTTATTCTTGTTTGGTTTCACATGTGCCTTGCTTTTGTTGAATGAATGGTTTTGGGTTTTGGGTTTGAAGGGTTGATTCCTTTTGAATCTGATGTTTGGAAATTTTCTGGCCATGAAAGCATATGAAGTGTTTTCCATCCCATCTAGTTCTTCAAGAGTGTAAAACTCTTCTTCCTCCTTCTCCTCAACAGGTTCACTTACTTCAGGTTCAGTTTCTTCCTCTTATACTACCTTCTCTATCCTTAACTGACTTGTAGATGCTTCTAGGTCTTGAATAGATTTGTTGACAATCAAGGCACAAGATGTGTTTACCATTCTGCCTTGATTGGCTTGGATAGCCCTTTTCTGAAGCAACTCAAGCTCATGAGTTTTTAAAACTCCATAGAGCACATCATATGTAACTTTGTTCAAATCTCTTTCCCTTAGAGAAATGACCCTTTGCTCTAGATGGTTTGGTGAGGATAGCAGAAACTTCATGTTTAACTCCTTGGTACTGTAAACCTTGCCATTCATCTGCAACTCAGTAACTAGCTTGTGAAATCTCTCAAACATCTCAGTAATGCTTTCCTTGGGCTGTGCCATGAAAGCCTCATACTGTGTGACCAGTATCTGTTTCTTGTTTTCCTTAACCTCATCAGTTCCTTCACACAACACCTCAATGTGATCCCACATTTCTTTGGTAGATGTACATGATGCAATGTTTGCAAACATTGACATGTCCATGGAATCAATGATAAGCAACATGAGGTGGCTGTCAAGAGCAACCTTCTCCCTTTCTGATTCTGTCCATTTTGATGGATCCTTGGCCTCATAAGATCTTGGGATAGTTGTGGTTCCAACAGTCTTCTCTGGTATCTCTTGTTGTGGAACAAAAGGACCATTCTTAAGAATCTCAGGATACAAAGGATGAGAGGCTTTGATGAACAACATCATCTTTATCTTCCAGATGTTGAAGTTATCTTTGTCAAACTTAGGGACTTTCACCGTTCCTGTAGTCTTTGGTGTATTCGAACTCATGATCGTTTTCCTGTTTTTGAATAAATAGCCCTCTCTGATACCACTTGTTGAGTATTGAATACGATTAAAGAATACAGAGGGGGGTGAATGGATTCTTGAACTTTTCTTATTCGAGTCTATGTAGCAAGAGTGTTTGTGTGTGCAAGATTGACGGTGCGGATAAAGAATAACACAAAACACAATATCACTTTAATCTAATGTATTATTAGATAAAGGTTGCTACAATCTGTGAATACAAATGATAGTATTCTCAGCTTCATTTTTCTCAGAGAGATACAGCTTACAGTGTATGAAAAACTTGACTCACAAAGTTACAAAGTTAATGACTAAGGGAGTGAGGCTGTATCCTTATAGAACATGGATACAACCTACTTACACCAAATAAGGTAGCTAAACAAATTACTTTCTAGTCTGTCTATCCTTTTTGAGTAAGTGTCCAAACGGTTACAGATTTGACTTTGCAAAGCCTGTTCAGATCCACTTCTTTAGCCCCTTGTCTCTTCTATATCTCTCCAGGCTTCCTTGTAGGCTTTCCAGAGCACGTTACAGATTGTGGTCCATAAAGTGCATTGGCTTGTTGCAGGTTTCTAACTTGTACAATTTCTTCAGTATTTTGTCTCCAAGAATGTATTCGAGAAGTGACTAAGTAGTTGATTCGAGAACTAGAATTGACTTGATCGATAACTCTGAGTTCTCGAACACTGTTATATTGACATATCGAATTACTTCTCGAATAGCTCTTTTCTTCAGGATTCCTTGAGTTGTCGAATAGAACACTTGACTTGTCGAATCCTTGAGATATCGAATAGCTTTCTGAGTCCTTGAGATATCGAATGGAACTTTGACTTGTTGACTCCTTGAGAACTCGAATACTACTTTGACTTGTTGACTTCCTGAGTTCTCGAATAGAGTACATAGACATATCGAATCTCTGAGATATCGAATGAGATATCGAATGAGATATCGAACAGTGTATTCAGAGATATCGAATAGTGTCTTGAGATATCCAATCCCTGACTTCTCGAATGCTGGACTTATCGAATAGACAAACATACTTCTCGAATTGGTACTTAGGCAAATTCTTCATTTCTTCAAATCCCAACTGTGATTATTTGACAGTCTTTAACTCCTTGCTTGAGGCATGAACCTTGGAACTTCTTTCAAGCATTATTCTAGACTCTATAAGTACAGTTACACAACTAGGATTTGTTGCCTACTACAAGTACAATACAAACAGAAGCTCTACAACTAGAGGTTCCCTCAGTTAAGAGCTCATGTAAGTAATGCAAAGCCTTACAAATAATTAGGCTTGTTATTAGATGTATACAGGCATGCCTCTGTAACTAACAGTGCCTGTTAGCACAGTTTAGTGCCGATTAGCACCGTGTAGTGCTGTTTAAGCACCGATTAGTGCCTGTTAGCACAATTTAGTGCCGATTAGCACCGTGTAGTGCTGTTTAAGCACCGATTAGCGCCGTTTAGCACTGATTAGTGCCGTTAGTGCCGTTTTATGCCATTTAACATCGTTTAAAACTGTTTAAACGTTGTTTAAGGCTGATTAGCGTTGTGTAGAGCTGTTTAAGCACCGATTAGTGCCTGTTAGCACAGTTTAGTGCCGATTAGCACCGTGTAGTGCTGTTTAAGCACCGATTAGTGCCTGTTAGCACAGTTTAGTGCCGATTAGCACCGTGTAGTGCTGTTTAAGCACCGATTAGTGCCTGTTAGCACAGTTTAGTGCCGATTAGCACCGTGTAGTGCTGTTTAAGCACCGATTAGCGCCGTTTAGCAATGATTAGTGCCGTTAGTGCCGTTTTATGCCATTTAACATCGTTTAACACTATTTAAATGTTGTTTAAGGCTGATTAGCGTTGTGTAGTGCCGTTTAACACTGATTAGTGTCATTTAACATCGTCGTAAATGCGTCGGTCGCTCCACGCTTTACATCAAGATGATATTGTTGGAAATACTCACTTAAGAGTAATAAACCCTGACCCAAGTCTCGAATAAGGTCGTTATAACTTCAAGGAAAACCTGATCAATTTTCCTAGAAGTTGGGGGGCAAATGACATGGGCTAAAAGTAAGCCCTAAAGACACATTCAATGTGGCATTAATTAGACCTAGAATGGTCCAAACGTGGGGCCCACCAGATGGGCCCAAACCCTAATTATAATATTAATTTCGTAATTAATATTAGGGGCAATAAACAGCTCAGCAAATAAGAGTCAAACAAGGATATGACTTAGCCTCCAAGATACATACCTCAACATGGAAACTGATTCCTAAAAGGAATAGATCCAGAACCTTCCTTGAGGCGGTGGCTTGCCCACCAAGTCTTCTATTCCTACCATAATTCTTAGGCTCCTCAGCCTATATAAAGGGTCTGACCCCTCATTCTCATAACTACGTCTTGGCTTGATTCTCAATAACGAGATACGTAGGCACTCAGTGAGGACCGATTAGTCCCGAACACGGAAACAACCATTAAAACTCGAAGCTAACCAACCCTAGCATTAAATACAATTCGTAACCTAGTTTTTATTCCACAACAATTGTGTACCATTAAAACATGGTCTTGCACATTAATATAGAATATAGATTATATGAAACGAAACAGGCCAGATTAAAGGTTGAAGATCTAACTATTCGGTTGCCTTTCAAACAAGATATATGAAACCCTACTCATGACTGTCGGTATGTTACCCTTAGTAGACGCTAAAGTGGTTCTTGAGTTTTTTTATTAATTTCTGTTTGAGTTTGAGTGGATTTAGACTCGAGCTGGCACGAAAGATATGAGAAAACTGATACTTGAAAGACTGCAAATGTGTGAATTTATAGATAGGCAGATTGAACTTACCATCATAGTGGCTTTTAATTGTGAACTTCTGTTTTAATATCATTAGAATGGTTGACATTAGATTGATCCTCACTGTAGAAATTAAGCTACTAGTAATTCATAAACCATATCACTATTCCTCTCATCAATAAAACCATTCATGTTGCTCTTCTTGTTAGAGTCTAAGAGCCTTGACCATGAGCCCTTGTGGGGTGTCGGTTGTCCGTTGATAATTCCTGCACTATTTAAGCTCCTTTTTGCACTGTTCCGGGGTGTTTTCTGCCGTGAGATGGGTTAATGCGCAAAGCCTAACTGGTGATGGTCACCGTCAAGTACCTTGAAGAGACTTTACGGCATAAGAAATCTCGATATATATAAGTGTAAACGAAGTGAATGTAAGAAGCCAAATGTGTGGGAGCTGCAAATCCTTATCAGCTTGGTTCCAGTACTATTGGTTGTGAAACTGACAGCCAGCTATGTCCTAATTACTTGCTAGGAATTAACAGCCAGACCAATACAAATCAATGATTTAGAAACAAACTGTGAAATTGAATTACAGTGATATTGAATACAGTACTTTTTTAATCTTTAACTTATTTAATCCCCATTTTGCAGTAAAGTGATAATCAATAACTAGCTAAAGAAGATGGATTATTCCAAATCCAGGGTGTGATGGAACAGAAATGGATGTGCAGTAAAGATGTGGTTGATGAGGTTTTTGAAAAGAATTAAATCTGGGAACAACTTTGCTCATATTCACCCGACTAACTATATGCTTTACTGCAAACCATGCATGCAGGACACCCATGCGATAGAGATGCCAACAGTAGTCAGCGCCTCAGCGGTGTGGTACAAATGAAACGTGCATAGGAGGTTAAGATTAGTATCATACCTTTGTCAAGTTGTACGTCGTAATGCATAGCACCAGGGGTGGAACCACTATATTGGGCAAACCACTAGAATAAGTGGCTAACAAAGTCAACGTTGAAGAGTTTTAAGTACAAACATAGTTTTAAGTACAAACAAATATATAAGCCAAAAGCCAAAGAGAAAGTTTTGGTATTTGGGGAAACTTTTTTCAGAATAAGTCAATTAAGGTTAGAGATTCCTAATTTTCCAACTTATTTTTGCAATTTATTGAATCTCAAACATACATTAAATACTTGTATAAAAAAAGTTATCAAAATATAAATTTTTTATCCGAAAATAAGTCCATAAATCCACAAGAAAAGTTCTGCAAAACAGGCACAGTATAGTATACGGTTACATGGGAAATAGAACAATCTAAACCAAGTTATATTAAGCAAAGGTTTGCAAACAACACTCCTCAAGAGGAAAGTAGTCTTCGTACATGTTGGACACCTAGAACACCTCTCTTTCCTATAATTCCAGTTTTATGTGGCATGAGATCTTCTGCAAGGGGCCATCCATTTCTTGCTTTCATAGGTGGTGGTGATTGTTATTGTTGTCACTGTAATTGCCTGAACTCCACAAGATATCATGTGGCCTACAGGACCAGAAATCTTATGATTATGATGCCTATCAGTACTACCAAGAGTAGGCTGCAGGTCTTGATCACAAGGATCATCAAGTTCTACTGAAACAGGGCATCCCAAGAAGGTATAAGACTTGTTAAAATTATGGTCATGTAGTTTGAGGGAGTTCCTAGTGGAGGCCCGGGCTTTGTTCTTAACTTAAGATCTAAGCTAGTTTGAAACAGAGTGTCCCAAGGCTTTGCACAACTCACGTGAGTTCAATTCCATGCCATATATCACCCTGACTTGAACCTTGACAATTGAGCCATCAATTCACCATCCATGTTAGGAACCCGAACACAACTTGGCTTAGTAGAATCATGGTTTGGGTTTTACGTTTAATTTAGGAAGAGGGAATAGTTTGATAGAGATTAACCTAGGTTGGAGATGTACTGTATTTTGGACTATTCAAAACTTTCAGAATCTAGAGTCCATGTGGTCTGATCCAATCCTAATTCTATCTACAAGCTGCAGACGTTGTCCAGTCTAGTACAATTCTAATTGCATTGCGATACATTTGTTTGATTCTAAAATCTATTCTGATTTTTCGTATACGAGCACTTAAAGGAGAATCTAAAGTAAAAAACAGAAAGAGCTTACAACTGAAGATCAAAGGGAAGGGAAACCTGAACAGCCGATCAAGTCTTCAGCTACCCTTTACCAAATTAAAAAACTGGAGGGAAAAATGATGTACCAAGCTACCCTCACTACAACTGAAATTAGTAATACAGGGATTTCCAGACCATTCATAAAGTTATATATAAAACCAGAGATTGCACAAGTAGCTTTTCATTAAAAATAACTTTGCAGATAGCCAACATTATATATTTTAAAACCATGATTACATAAAATGCAATTATAATTTCTCTTGGTTCTCACAATTAACGTTATCAACAGATGGAACACAACAAGCGTGGAGTTGGAACGGCCACAAGACGAGTGGCCCTAGGAGCAGTAAGTCCAAACACGTCAACAGTGTCCATTTCACTTGGTTTCATGCCATCTGGCAATTCCCAGTTAAAGCAATGCAGGAGGTGAGCCACAGCCATCTCGAATGCATAAAGTCCAAGTTGCATCCCGGGGCAGGACCTCCGACCTGACCCAAACGGTATGAATTCGAAGTTGCTCCCCTTAAAGTCAGGCATACCCTCTTTCAGAAACCTAGATGGCTTAAACACCTCTGGGTCGTCCCACGAGTTTGGGTCTCGGTTAACAGCCCATGAGTTGATCATTAACCGAGACTTGGCGGGAATGTGATATCCAGCAACCACAGCATCTTGGGCCGTCTCGTGAAGGAGTAATGGAATGGGCGGGTGGAGCCTGAGAGTCTCTTTAATACAGCATTTGAAGTAAGTGAGCTTGTCCAAGTCATTTTCCTCTACACGACGGTGAAGCCCAACAACATCCATGAGCTCTTGTTGAACCCTTTTTAGGTCTTCAGGGCTCCCCATTAGCTCGGACATGGCCCACTCAATTGCAGACGCAACTGTCTCGGTCCCGCCAAACATTACGTCCTGAACATGTCATTTAACCATGAGGAAAACATCTGATAACTGTCCAAAACGACAATTAAGTTCCTATCAGATCTAAACTACGTTAAGAAAATACCAAATGATCATACCTTTTTGTCGGTAAAAATATGCATTATCATTATTTACACAGAAAAGTAATTAAGATGTCTTTTTAATTTGGTTTGAACTTGCTTTGGGGAATTTAAAATCTGATATTACTCTACCTAGATGCTATTTTCAGCTTTATCTTGTGGCTTGATTGGGTACCAGCTAAACCTGAACTTCACCAACCAGTATGTAATATTTGGACAATTCCGCAATCTAGACAACCAAAATACAATCTGGTTTACATTCCCCTACTAGGATAACTTTAAAAACTTTCACAGTTTTGTATAATCAACAAACCCCTACTCGACACGACTGTCGGTATGTTATAGCCTCTGCAGACGCTGTAGCAATACTTGAGTTTTTAATTTCTATCCATGTTAATGTCGATTTAAATTCGAGCTGGCGTGAAAGATATAGGAAAATGATACTTGAGCACACTTTGTATGCATGCATATTTGAATGTATAGAAATAAATATGCATGCTGATAAATGAGTAAAGATTGCACTTACCATGATAATGGCTTTGATATTATCTCTTGTAAGATTCATGGAGTTGTCAATATCATCAGAATGGTTGATTTTAAATTGATATTCACGGTAAAAATCCAGTAATTCATACACCATATCACTATTCACCTCGTCAATAGAACCATTGATATTGCTCTTCTTGTTTGCTATGTGTTCGTCTAGAATTGAGTCTATAAACTTATCAAGTGAATCTCGGGCCTTGACAAGCCGACCCTTGAACCCTTGTGGGTCAAGCCACGATAGCCCCGGAACAAAATCACATATATTAAAAGCACCAAACAATTTTGAAAACTCTTGCATTATCTTGATGAATTCATCTTGACCCTTGCGTGATATTGACCCGAAAGCCGCCCTGTAGATGATGTTCCTAGTGAGCCCAAACACCAGTTCCCCAATATTAACAGACAAGCCTGCGTTAGTCGACACCACATCTCTCACCATTTCATCAACTTCTTCACGGACCGAGTCCCATGACTCTGCCCGTTTACGACTAAATAACTTCATGACCGATATTTTTCGCATTTGGCGCCAAAAAGGCCCATAATTTGCGAATGCCATATCTGCACGATTATAAGTAAGATAACTAATATTCATCGTAGCAGGACGATTAGCAAAAATGTTGTCTTGAACTTGAAGGACTTCTCGGACCATATCAGGAGTCGATACGGTGACCATGTGGAGGAAGCCCATACGGAGGTGGACAAGACCCCCGTACTGACTTGCGAGTTTAGCAAGTCCACGATGAGTTAACTTGTCCATCATTAACATGTTGCCGATGATAGGCCACCCTTTTGGTCCTGGTGGATATGGCTTATGACGGGAGATAAAAAGGAGGAAGAAACTAAGCAATGCAAGAAAGAAGAAGATGTTTGTCATGGCGGTAGTCGATTGTAGCATACTCTGAATCAGAGAAATGTGATCGGTTTCCATATTAATTTTGTTGCTACCGCTACAGTTTCTTGTGGTGTGCAATTCCTTATATAGCTTTTTTTTTTTGTATAAAAAAAATAATATATATATATATATATATATATTTCGATCGTAAGTAGGTAGGTAGACCCAAAACTGGTATGTGAAGAGCCAAAAATTCAAGATACTTATTCCTCATGACATCTTTGTTTCTTTTGCCGATTGAACAAATCATGGTTTGTCTTCTGTTAATTAACTTATTATACTTTACACTCGATCATGATATCCTTTCTTTGTCATTTTCGGCTAATTGAATAAATCATGATTTTTGTTAATTATCAAAAAATTAAAAGTGTAAGGTACGAGGTTTTGATTGGACTATAAAACATGATGACACTATTAATAATAGAAGTAACAACTTTGATATCTCACAACTGAAAAATACACTATATATGATACGATATAATAACTATATCTGAAAATACATATATACATTTTTTTTATAGTACGTACTAGTTTAAAACTCGTGCGATTCATAGATTTTTTTTAATATTATATAATTTTTTTTTCATTAATTTGAATTATACGGGGTATTAGAAGCCGTTTCCCGCTGTTGTTCCCCTCCCAAGGGCATGTTCTTACGCGTTACTCACTCGTCCGCCACTGGAAACACCACTTCCCTTATTTTTTTTAAAACATGAATTTTGGAGGTTTAAATTTTTAAATGAGATGATTTGATAATAATTACATAAATGTTATCCGTGATATTTTTAGAAATGGAGGGATTGTAGTTAGATAATACAGAAAAGATGATAGGTTTTAGTTGAAATGGATAATCAATTAATTATTAGTAATTATAAAATTATCATGTTATTTTATTAAATAGAATGTCCGTGATATAATTGGAAAAATAGATATCTTAGTTAGATAAAAGTAAAAAGGTAGAATGTTTTAGGTGAAAAGGGTAATTAATTAGTTTATAGTAATTATATTTTATTAAATAAAATTGTTTGTAATGGTTTTAGAAAAAGGAGAAATTAATGTTGCACATGATATTTTTATATTTTTAGAAAAAGAGGTATTTTAGTTAGAAAATATAGAAAAATTAATATGTTTTAGCTGAAAAAGGTCATCGGTTAATTATTATTATTATAATATTATTTTATTAAATAAAACCGTCCGTGATATTATTGTAAATAGAGAGATTTCATTTTTTTTTGGTAAATAGAATGCATTAAAACAGGCCAAAGCCTAAACAAACTTCCAAATCTAGCCCTTACACGAATTTGGGCCTAGATTCACCACCAAACAACAAAAGTTCTTAAACACTTAGCAACAGGAAACTAAAACATAATGAAAAATGGACATAAAAGAAACAACATAAACCAATCTTGATAAAAGCTCCACTTGATTACTGCAACACTATTCTTCAACCTTCTTGCATCTGATCTCTTGCCTCCTCAGGCTCTGCACGGACGACCTGCTCGAGCATCCCTTCTTCAGCACCTTCCACACCTATACGAGCATTTAATGTTTGAATATCTGAGTCCAAACTGATTCCCTCTCCAATTTCAGCAGCTGAAAAACCTATCACCACCTGAACATTGTTGTTAACCCCCATGTTTGGCAACACCACATCCTGAGCTAACAAAGCCTCTTCCTCAGCATCTGACGCTTCAACTGGACCTAGCTCTACAGCTTCATTGACAATCTCCTGCTCCTGTATGTTAAAATACTCATCCTCCTAATACTCATCAAACACTTCAGCCACAGACCCTAAACCCATATCGAGCCTCCAAAGTTCCCTAACTCGACTAAAAACTGAGCCAACCCATTCTGGCTTCCTTCACAAACCTTGATCACAAGCTTCAAGTTTTTGTCTTTCTTCCTTTGCTCTAGTTGTTGGATAACCCTTGAGTGATTCGGGTCTATGAACCAACGCCAATCTTCCCATTCTTTGACTGCCTCGACATTGTCTGTCTCTAACTCTATCACATTTAAACCTTCAAAGAAAACTGTACGTAAACCAGCTAGCAGACCCCAGAGTTCATTTGCTCTTTCAGTTAGATTACGAATCGAACCTGAAACCATCTTGATGATTATGCATTCATCATCCCTAACTACAATCCCAATACCCGAGTTATTGCCATTAGGCAATGGTTCATTCATGGTAAACGAATGAACATTAACCTTAACAAAACCCTTGAGTGGATAGTCCCATTCCTTCTCCATTGTTTATAAGATGATTGAAATATACCACAAAAGTTATTGAAGATAGTGAAAGACTCAGCCAGGTTAAATACCCTAAAAACTAACTCGAGAAGTATAAATAGAAAAGATAACGTGAAAATTAAAAATGTGACATGTTTTAGGTGAAAAAGGTAATTTATTAGTTCATAGTAATTTTAATTTAATTATCTTATTTTACTAAATAAAATTTCTCATAGTGTTTTTATAAAATGAGAAATTAATGTTGCCCATGATATTTCTAGAAAAAAAGAGAATTTAATTAGAAAAGATGGAAAAACTGTTACGTTTTAGCTCAAAAGGTAATCGGTTAATTATTAATATTATAATATTATTAATTTATTTTTATTAAATAGAACCGCCCGTTATATAATTGGAAAGAGAGAGATTTTAGTTAGTGAAAAGAGAAAAGTAACGTGTTTTGGCTGAAAAAACCTAATTTCCCGTGATATAATTGGGAAAAATAGATTTTAGTTAAAGAAAAGAGAAAAGCTAAGTGCTCAGTTTGTAAAACAAATAAAAAAGGAATTTAATTAGAGAATATGGAAAAAATGATAGGTTTTAGTTGAAAAGTTAATCAGTTAATTATTAATATTATAATATTATTATTTTATTTTTATTAAATAAAACCACCCGTGATATAATTGGAAAAAGAGAGATTTTAGTTAGTGAAAAGAGAAAAGTAACGTATTTTGAATGAAAAAGGTAATTGTCTGTGATATAATTGGAAAAAAAAAGATTTTAGTTAGACAAAAGAGAAAAGCTAACGTGTTTTGACTGAAAAAGATAATTGATAGTTAATATTAATTATAATATAATTATGTTATGTTATTAAACAAAATTGCTCATAATGTTTTTGAAAAGGAGAAATTTTAGTTAGATAAAATATAAAAGATATTTGTAATTAATAATTACTTGAAAAAGGAAATTATTTAGTTTTGAAAAATAGAAAAGATAATATGTTTAACCTGAAAAAGAAAATTGATTTGTAAATGAGAAATTTTAGTTAGATAAAATATAAAAGATATTGTATTTTACCTGAAAAAGGAAATTATTTAGTTATTGAAAAATAGAATAGATAATATGTTTAACCTGAAAAAGGAAATTGATTAGTTAGTAGGATGGATTTTATTTGTAATTAAGTAAAGGTAAATTAGTAAAATCAATAGGTACCGTACCAACCAACCAAACTTTTATTGTTTCGGCTTTTATATAATAGTATAGATACCTACTTAATTTTTTTTTAGGCAAAACACATAATTTGACACATGAACTTGTCTTCCATTTTTGATTTGGTCCATCAAATGAGTTTTGCATATTTAGGTACACGAACTATGTTTCATTTATTTTAAAAGATCACATCATTTCACATAATTCATTTTGGCAATTAAAATAGCTAAATTCTCTTTGTATCAATTATGAAATCCTATTTTGCATGCATTATTAGTTTACAAATTATTCCCCCATCCAACCCATCTTTAAGCAATAAATTTTCAACCCATCTCAGAAATGAACTAGAAGCATTTGAAATTGAAGATTAAACAAATAAATGAAAATATCCGCATGCATATGTAATATATAAATTCTGAACATGAGACCTGAAATTGGCTTACATAACTGATACAAAGAGAATTTAGTTATTTTAATTATAAAAAACAAATCATGTGAAATTACGTGATCTTTTAAAATAAATGGAACGTAGTTCATGTACCTAAATATGCAAAACTCAGTTGATGGACCAAATAGAAAATGAAAGACAAGTTCATGTATCAAATTATGTGTTTCGCCTTTTTTTTAATACATGAGGAATGAATCGAACATGAAAGAACAAATCGAACATATTATGTGGATCAAATTGCGACAAATCAAACCAGTACATAGATTATAAAATACTAGCTTATAACCCATGTAAAGTACGGGTTATTTTTAATTTTTTATAATTTATTAATAATGTAATATATTATTATAAATATTAATTTTAATATATTATTGGAAGAATTTGAACCTTACATCTTTGTATATGGTAATTTTAAATATTAAATATCAATTAATATGTTGTTGGCGGGAATCAAACCTTGGATCTCTGTATATCGAACCTTGGATCTCAATATATAAAAACTTTTAGTATTGTTATATCTGACGATCATGATTTATTTGAATTGATTGTCTAACGGTTGTGAATGAGCGATAATCAAAAATGGGGATAACCAAACTACAAATTATACCCCTTTCTCTTATTACGAGTATAATATAGTATAGATAATATGTCGTTATTTAGATAACACCTCACATAAATGATATCGATACACTCAGATTAGCTTAACTACAAATGATAATTTTTGGATCAGTATTGGGCCATAGAATATTCCACTTTCAATATCTCTTTTGAGGCCCATGACGGCCCATTTGTAATAAAATAGTTTACTTTCAATATCTCTTTTAAGTTCCATGAAAGCCCATTTGTAAATCCTATTAATAGATCCCCATTCTCACACTTGCAGAGGGGGAAAACACGGGTAAAAACATTGTATAAACACAAATATGGGAGAAGGAAAATGGCAATTTCATCATTTGGCGCTAGAAGGATGGCTGAACCTTCGATCTAAAATCTCAATCAACTCCGATCTATGGCTCTCGAGAAGTTCAACTCATCTAGATAAACAATTATACATACATACACACATCCATCTTTTCACCAGGTATAGGCTATAGATCTGGATCATTTACCCGACGCAAATGAACGAGGTGATGATCGTCGTCGATGCGACGTCGTCTAACACCTTAATCACTTCTTCTTCACCAGCATCTCCAGCTTCTCTCCTCCCCGTTAACATCCCTCTTCTTTCCGTTTTTCACACCTGCGCCATCGCTTATCTCCACTCTCTGTTACTCCCCATAAGATAAAGCTGTTGAAGGTCATCGATTATCTCTGATTTTGTTTTCGAGAGGTATTTGTGACTGATATTGTTTTATTTAAATCGTTCATTGGCTTTTGAGAGTTATTTTTCATAATTAATCTATTCCAACACTCTTTCTCTCTCTCTCTCTTTCTCTCTCATATGCATTTATTCAACATGATTAATTGCATTCCTCACTTTTGATGTTGTACTAGCGTCTCTAATTTATGCATTTTTTTAATGATTTGTGTTAAAGTGTAGCATTTCGCTAATTGACTGTGAATTGTATTGCATTTTGACAATCTGGTGACGTGTAAATGATTTTAATTATTGTTATATCAAAAAAAATGCATTTAAACGATAGATCTGTATGATATTTTATTTTGTTTCGAGAGGCTGTTTGATGATGTAGAGTTATTATGATGATTGTGTAATAGGCTTCGAAAGTTTGTGTAATCTATAGAATGAATAAAAATTCTAACAACCTTTTTATTTAGACACATCATTATGATCTCTCCACTCAAACCAATCCACCACATGCTTGTATATTTGTTTGGTGAAATGAAATGTTAATATGTAATAACATTAATGATTAGATGCAGGCTTTGAGTCTAGTGGACTGTAATCTGCTCACATGTAATATATGTGTGGGCTAATTGAAAACAAAAGAAATTGGAATATTATCTCCTTTCTCCAACTAGTAAAAAGAATAATTATTTATCAGACACTCAAACATAGTAAAATGGAAAAAATACTTACAGAGCGATTGTTGGAACTTATATGCCTCTCGAACACCCAAAAGTAGTACAACAAATATGCTCCAATAATTAGACAAGTCTACTATTGTGCTACAATTTAATTTTCTGCTTTAAAGTACTATAATTCTCTTGTTTGACGTTGAATCATAGTAATTTTATGATTTAGATCCCTTAAATCTGAATTTCGAAATGCTAAGTGAAAATCAATTGAATCGTTTCCTGAGAAGAATACATAAATATATTAAATGCTTTTGTATATTATTTACTACTTGCGCATTTCCATTTCAAAAGATTAAGACACATTAAAACATGGGTCTGATAACAACCCGGGCACGATGTCATGGCACTCTCGAGGTCGGTTACCCCTCCCCACGTGACTCGATGCTCTCCCTTCTCATCTCGAGGCTTTCCGTTGCTCTCAATATTGTCAATATTCTCTTCCAACAAACACCAGCTACGTCAAATGAGCTTGGAGCTGGACATATGCTCCAACAAGTACACATCTCGTACAAAGTAAAATACCCTGCCATGAGGCCCATCCTCCTGTTGGCACAAGGTCGTCAAACCCGACAAACACCAATTCGGACATCGCCCAAAATGAATCCAAGAATTCGCTGAAAATACACCTACTAAACTCGCCAAGATCGAATTCACTAACACTCACCTGGAATGAATCTACGAACTCGAGTAATGCTAAACTATACAAATCTCCAGGAATGGATACAATCTCCAAACCCTGCCAAATAGAACCTCCATGGTCTGACTCCAAGACGAGAATGACAACGGAAGGCCATTTTTTCGTAAAAGACTCCAAATATGATCATAATCTCCCAAGATCAAAGTTTAGACCATCGTAATGTCAAAATTCAGATCATCAAAAGGCCAAAATTTAGACCATTACAACATCAAAATTTAGACCATCACAAGGTCAAAATGTAGACCATCACAAGGTCAAAATTCAGACCATTATGACGTCAAAATCTAGACCATTGCAAGGTCAACATTCAGACCATCAAAAGGTCAAAATCCAGGACATCGCAAGGTCAAAAACTTGATAAAGGTCCAAGTTCAAATCCTATGAAGGCTCGATAAAATGATCTCAAAGGGTCATAAAACATGACAAAAATAGATTAGAAAGCTCTCCAATAGTGAAACTAAAAAAACGCTAGCTCAGAGCTCGTCATAAAGGCTCAAAAGCTCTACACCAGCGAACTTAAAAGTTGGGCATAAAAATTTACGTGCTTAATGAATCTTCAGTAAAATTGTATTGCCAAGAAAAAGTCTGGATCCGCAAGAAACTGCTTCATATCGCTAATGTTTGGATGTATTGAACCTGTCCGTGATGCTCATATGATATTGTTCCAACCTAATGAAGTACCAGTTACAAGATGAATCTGGTACCCTGTTTATTAAATAAAAAATGATATCATCTTACAAATATCATTTTTATTGCTCTATAAAGCTTAGTTGATGTGTTAACTTTTATATGATACCTACCATGTTTTCCGACTAATCTAGTTCAAGTGTATAACTATTTTAAGCGACCAGAACAAGTTTATAAAAATAAAATTGCCAGTTCAATCTCTGGAAGCATTGGAGCTAACTATATCCTGGTTACTACTTTTGTGATGGCTTACAAGTCTAGGTTTCTTCTTTGATGATGGTAACCAGACAAAGTTTCAACAAAACTTTCGTTTCTTAGCAGCATGACAGGTCCTCAAGGGCTCCGCGTTGTTTCCCGAACGAACAGGCTCTAAACGAGAGGAACATCAAGTATAAAGGCAAGTCCAAGTCAGATGATGTCAATGCAAAAATCGGCTCAAGTCTCATTTAGAGGAAGATAATTTTTGTTGTTTGTGCAATGCTAACCAGGAAGATTCATTTCACTTAATGGTTGATTAATCTTTCTCTAAACAAGTGTGGCACGCTTCTTCTTGTGGTATTCCTAATTCTATTGCTACATATGTCTTTTACATCTTGGTGGAATGATATTTTGCAATCTCAACCCGATAATCTTGTCAACACGGCAATAATGTTACTTGGAAAAATAGTCATCCCACGATGGTAGGAACTCTTTTTAACTGCTTCGACTTGTCAAGTGCAATATAATTCTTCTCATAAAGATCAAAGCAGGAATAATAGAACAATGTATGTTCCAATTGACAAATGGAGCAGGCCATCTCCAGGATTGTCCAAAATTAATTTTGACGCAGCTCTTTTTCCGACAAGAGGTACTGTGGGGTTTTGTTTAATTATGCGTAACGATATGGGAGGTTTTATTATTGCTAAGAATGGTTCTCTCCAATGTTCCCAAGATCCGATATTAGCTGAAACTCTACATGTCGGGAGGTTGAGTAGGACTAAGATTAATAATCTTCATGATAATATCTTCAAAACAGATTGTCATGTGTTGCATCTAGCCATTCAAAATCTCCTAATACGTCTGTATTTGGTTCTAAAGATTGGATCTTATATTTTTAGAGTATTCAGAATGTTACTCTTCAGTATATCAGCTAACCCTTCCAGCCCTTCCAGCTAATCTTCTTGCTAAGGTTATTGGTTTCCAACCTGATCCTGGGGAATGGTTTTGATATGGGCTAAAAGTAAGCCCTAAGGACACATTTAATGTGGTGTTAATTAGACCTAGAATGGTCCAAATGTGGGGCCCACCAGATGGGCCCAATCCCTATTTATAATATTAATTTCGTAATTAATATTAAGGGTAATAAAACAGCTCAGCAAATAAGAGTCAAAAGAGGATATTACTCCTGCCTGACTTAGCCTCCAAGATACATATTCCAACATGGAAACTGACTCCTACAAGGAAGGAGTCTAGAACCTTCCTCAAGGCGGTGACTTGCCCACCAAGTCACCTAACCCTACTACGATTTTAGGGCTTCTCAGCCTATATAAAGGGTCTGACCCCTCATTCTCAGAACTACGTCTTGGCTTGATTCTCAATAACGAGATACGTAGGCACTCTGTGAGGACCGATCAGTCTCGATACGCAAAAACAGCCATTAAAGCTCGAAGCTTAACCACCCTTAGCATTAAATACACACAAACCCTAGCAGTCATATTCTTAACCTAGCTTTTATTCCATAACATTTGGCGCCGTCTGTGGGAAAAAGACATCAACCATGGTAAATACACGAAGAACACCACCGAGCACCACCGAGCCAATCGCTACCGAGGCTCTACCTCTAAGTTCTGTTCCGCCTGTCACTGAACAAGTACCCCCAACAACAGGGGCGATCACTCAACCTCAAGTTTCCCAACCTCCCGGGACGAATCCCCATTCTGAGGGGACGTTGCCTTTGGTCATCCATCCGGGTCAAGGAACCAGCGCTCTCCAGACTCTGGTTTCTCCTCTAGTTAATCCCAGTCACCCACCACCAGGGGTACAGATCCATACTACGGATCTCCCCGTGAATACCAACCCGATGTATGGTCTGCCTAACTACCCTCCAATTACTCAAGGCCCTGGACCTAGTGGCCATGCCTTGCAGATCCGAGATCGAGAGTATTTTGACTACTCTGGCCCCTATACTGACGATTCATCGACTGATGATGATCGCGATGAAGCCCCAAGAAGGCGACGCGCTAGCAGAGAACGAAGACGAAGAACACAAACTATCCACGATGGACCCCCCTTAACAGCTGCTGAAAGAATCAAGGCTCATGAGGCCGAGATTTTAAGGCTAAAGTAAGATATTGCCAGAGAACAGGCTAGGATGAGTAAAACTCAACCTCCTCCAACCTCAGGACCAATTCCCTTTATAGATCTGGAGGGGACTACGAGAAGGCAGAGAAGGGCTGATGCCCCAACTGGAAGAACAACGAGGGTGGAAACCCCCAAGAGTAACCCCAAGGATCTGATGCCACTTGGGGATCCTGATGATCCTACACCCCCGTTTACTGAGGAGGTGATGAATGCTCGTATCTCAAAGAAGTTTAAGATGCCAACGATAAAAGCTTATGATGGAACGGGTGATCCCGTAAACCACGTCAGGACGTTCTCGAATGCGCTGTTACTACAACCCGCAAGTGATGCCTTAAAGTGTAGGGCGTTCCCTCAAACCCTGTCTGGTATGGCTCAAAGATGGTATAGTCGGTTGCCTGAAAACTCGATTGGCTCCTTTAAGGAGTTAAGTGCTGCTTTTATTAGTCAGTTTATCAGTGGAAGAGTTCACGAGAAAAGTTCTGCATCCCTCATGTATGTGGTACAAGGGAAGAACGAAAATCTGAGAGACTACCTTAAGAGGTTCACCAAGGAGACATTGAACATCACTGATCTGGAGAATAAGGTAGCCATGGTAGCCCTGGAGCACGGAACCACCGACGAGTTCTTTAAAAGGTCATTGGCAAAGCATCCTCCCGAAAACATGGCTGAGCTCCAGCGAAGGGCTGATAAGTATATCAAAGCTGAGGATAGCATGAAGAAAGAAGCTGCGGGAGGTAATGGCAAGGGTAACAACGACTCCAAGAAACGAAAGCAAGACCAGGAGTATGATGCTAGGGATAAGTATCCCCGTACTAGCAAAGATTCTGAGTCAACATCAAAAAAGAGTATGGGACCAAGATTTTCAGACTATGCAAGGTTGAATGCTCCTATGAGTCAAATCTTGTTAGAGATCGAGAAGGATAAAGACTTCCGATGGCCGAAGCCACTCAGGGGTGACCCCGCAAAGAGAAACAAGGATCAATACTGTAGGTTCCACCGAGATGTGGGACATGACACGGATGATTGTAGATAGTTGAAGGACGAGATTGAATTCTTGATCCGTAAAGGAAAACTGAGTAATTTCACAAAGAATGGAGATCATGGAACCCAAAGAGGGGATTACAACAGAAGAAACTGTTAACTCGAATAACTTGTAGAAGGGGGGGTTGAATACAAGTTATATAATCGTGTCTGATTTTTGCTTGATTATATGAACAAGAATAAACGAATGAATCAAACTCTTGTTTGTATTAATAAGATCAAATACAAACTCTACCAAAGGTGTACAATACCTTTAGCAGCTGCTGACAATACAAATCTCTCTCTCTGTTTGTTTCGAACTCTCGAATACAAACCTTATACAGAGCTACGCACACTTGCTTAACACTTATCGTCTGACTCTTTTTTACAATGATATAGAGAGAGTATTTATAATGCTACCTATCAACTAATAACAGAAAGATATAATCTATACATGACAATGTTCTGTCTTCTAGTCGATAGTTTCCATCAATAGAAAACTCTTTCCTTCATAATATCTTCTTGCTTGTTCTTCAAACAACGATCCTGTTTTATAGCACTTGCCAGTTTCTGTAGCATCCATAATGACATCATCAGTAACAAAACTGATATCAGGATCTGCACACTGCATCAGTATCTGATCAACCATCAGTATTGGACCATCATCAGGATTTGCTCTGTTCCTGACATGTAGTCTCCGATACACTGTTCATTCCTGACTAAACTATACAGATAACTGTCTTACACATAAATCCTATATACAGTGCTAAATCCTTTATAAGATCAGGATTACAAGAAGTATAATGTGTAAATTCTATTCTTAACATCACAACTTATGAATTATTCCTAACAGAAACAATGATAGAAGGGATAATGATCGTGATCGTGATCGTAATACACAGCCCCGAGGGCCAGTTATCAACATGATTTGGGGAGGCCCGACAGCGGCTGGTACAACTCGAAACTCTCGAAAGGCGTATGCCAGAGAAGTGATGCACATCGTAGGAGAAGCCCCGAAGCGTGCTAAAACTGAGATGGTAATTAGTTTCGATGATTCAGACTTGGAAGGGTTGAAGTTTCCCCATGACGACCCGCTGGTCATAACTCCTGTGATTGGAAACTCAGAAGTAAAACGAGTCTTGATAGACAATGGAGCTTCTGTGGATATTTTGTTTCATGATGCATTTGTGAAGATGGGGTACAACGACTCTCAGTTGACCCCTACAAACATGCCCATATACGGGTTTAACGGAGTGGAGTCCAGTGTTGAAGGGACTATTCATTTACCCGTAACTGTTGCGCAGGAGCCTAATGAGGCGACTCAGATGCTGAACTTCTTGGTGATTAAGGCAGCCTCAACATACAACGCAATCCTTGGAAGAACTGGACTCCATGCGTTTAAGGCTGTGGCCTCTTCCTATCATATGAAGATTAAGTTTCCGACACGGAATGGTGTCGGAGAACAGAAGGGTGATCAGAAGATGGCAAGAAGTTGCTATGTAACCGCGTTGAGGGCTGATGGAGTCGGGGGGCAGGTCCTTCCGATTGAAGACATGGATGTCCGCGATGATGAAGAGCATAGAGGGAAACCAGCAGAGGATTTGATTCCCATACCTCTAGAGCCGAACGATCCTGAAAAAGTTACTTATGTTGGAGCATCTCTGAAAGAACCCCTGAAGGGCAAGTTGATAGAATTCTTACAGGAGAATAGTGATGTGTTCGATTGGACACCTGCTGACATGCCAGGGATTGATCCCCAACTCATAACTCATAAGTTGAATGTTGACCCTGACAGGAAGAAGATAAAACAGAAGAAAAGGAATTTTGCTCCTGAAAGGCAAGAGGCCATTAAGAAAGAGGTTGATAAACTCTTAGAGGCTGGGTTCATTGAAGAGATCCAATTTCCTGAATGGTTAGCTAACCCTGTGATGGTCAAGAAGGCAAATGGAAAGTGGAGGATGTGTATAGATTTTACCGATCTGAATGACGCCTGCCGAAAAGATTGTTTCCCCCTGCCAAGAATAGACATGCTGATAGATGCCACAGCTGGACATGAGATGTTAAGTTTCATGGACGGGTTCAGCGGCTACAATCAGATTAAGAAGCACAAGGATGACATCCCAAAGGTATCTTTCATAACTGACTTTGGTGTTTTCTGCTACCTTATTATGGCTTTTGGGTTAAAGAATGCAGGAGCCACTTACCAGCGACTGGTGAACAAGATATTCGCCCATCTGATTGGGAAAACCATGGAGGTCTATGTTGATGACATGCTAGTCAAGAGCCTGTGTAAGACAGATCACATTAAGCACCTCAGAGAGGCGTTCGAAGTGCTGAGGCACCATAAGATGATGTTGAATCCAGCCAAGTGTGCCTTTGGAGTTGGATCAGGAAAATTCTTGGGGTTAATGGTTTCGAAGAGAGACATAGAGGCCAACCCCGATAAGATTAAGGCCATCCTGGATATGGAGCCACCCCGCTCAATACGAGATGTACAAAAATTAACTGGCCGGGTTGCGGCCCTGGGGAGATTCATCTCCAAATCTGGTGACAAATGCTTGCCTTTCTTCCAAGCATTAAAAAAGGTAAAAAAATTTGAGTGGACCGCAGAGAGCCAAGAGGCCTTTGAGCAGTTGAAGAAATATATGGCTGAAGCCCCGTTGTTGGCAAAGCCTAGTCCTGGGGAGATTCTATACTTATACCTGGCGGTATCTGAACAGGCATTGAGTGCTGTTCTTGTCAAAGAAGAAAAGAAAGTTCAGAAGCCTATCTACTACGTGAGTAAGGTATTACATGGGGCGGAGTTAAATTACTCTCCCATTGAGAAGTTTGCTTTGGCATTGGTTACTGCCTCAAGGAAATTGCGGCCATACTTCCAGGCCCACAAGATCGAAGTCTTGACAGACCAACAATTGAGAAGCATATTACACAGCCCGAAAGCAAGTGGAAGATTGATCAAATGGGCCATAGAGCTTTGAGAGTTTGATATCAAGTATAAGCCTCGAACGGCCATCAAAGCTCAGGCATTGGCTGACTTCGTGGTTGAATGCACCATTGACAACCAAGAAGTCGGGGGGCAGGAGATGATAACCACCCCTGAGATTGAAGATAAAGATGAAGGACTGATAGCTGATCAGAAGGAGTATTGGGTGCTCTATTTTGATGGAGCATCAAAAACAAAATCTAGTGGTGCAGGTTTGGTTTTGCAAAGCCCCGATGGGTTCACAGTTGAGTATGCTTTGAAATTGGATTTTCCTACTACTAATAATGAGGCTGAATATGAGGCATTAATAGCCGGATTGGGATTGGCAAGAGTCATGAGGGTCAAGAACCTCAAAGTGTGTGGAGATTCAAGACTGGTAGTCTCGCAAGTGAATGATGAATTTGAGGCCAAGGATGAAACTATGGAAAAGTACCTAAGAGTCGTGAAAGCTGTTATGACTCAATTTGATGAATGCTATGTGGAGCATATCCCGAGAGAAGAGAACGTTAAGGCCGATGCCCTCTCCAAGTTCACTTCTTCCGAGATAGAGAATTATGAAGGAAGTGTTTACTTCCAGGTCTTGAAAGCCCCTACCGTCAACTCTAAGCTGGTAGCAGCAATCGATGTTGGAAGCTGTTGGATAGATCCTATTAAAGCCCATTTGGAAACTGGATGGCTCCCTGACAATGCCTTGGAGGCACGAAAGCTGTCAGTGAGGGCATTGAGGTATGCCTTGATCGAAGGCATCCTTTACAAAAAGTCGTTCGTCATCCCATACTTGAAGTGCTTGAGGCCCCAAGAGGCAAGAGAAGCATTGGAAGAAGTTCATGAAGGAATTTGTGGACAGCATTTGGGGGGTAGAGCCCTAGCTCACAAAATAACTCGCCTGGGTTACTATTGGCCTGAAATGTTGGCAGATGCGCAGAGTTATGTCAAGAAGTGTGATCGATGTCAAAAGCACGCCCCCATTGTAAGGCAGCCGCCTGAGATGTTAACCTCAGTTAACTCTCCCATACCATTCGCTATGTGGGGAATGGACATACTTGGTCCTTTCCCTATGGCGTCAGCCCAAAGGAAGTTTTTGATAGTGGCCATCGACTATTTCACTAAATGGATTGAGGCTAAACCTCTAGCCAAGATAACCACCAAGCAAGTTGCTCAGTTCTTTTGGGAGAGCATCATCTGCAGATATGGAATTCCGCGAATCCTTGTAACGGATAATGGAACCCAGTTCAACAGTGAAGAGTTCAAAAAATATTGTGAAGAAAACGCTATTGAGCTTCGCTTTACTTCAGTAGCACATCCACAAGCTAACGGACAAGCCGAGGTAGCCAATCGAATTATCCTTGATGGACTAAAGAAAAGGGTTGAACGCTCAAGGAACACTTGGGTGGATGAGCTATTGCCTATACTCTGGGCATATCGCACCACTTGTAAGGTAACAACAGGAGCAACCCCGTTTTTACTCGCTTACGGAGCCGAGGCAGTGGTGCCCTTAGAGATTATGCACGCATCACCTCGGGTTGAGGCATATGAACAAGAGACCAATGAAGAAGGCATGAGGCTCGCCCTAGATCTAATTGATGAAGTCAGGGATGAAGCAAATGCCAGGAACGCTGAGCATCAAAAGAAGGCATCTTTCCACTACAACCAAAGGGTTAAGGAAAGGTTCTTTCGACAAAGTGACTTGGTTCTAAGGAAGATAGAAGCCTCAGGAGTCGGCCAGAAAGGCAAGCTAGCCCCAAACTGGGAAGGACCGTATCGAGTCAAGAAGGTGCTGGGACGAGGATCATACAAACTGGAAACGTTAGATGGGGTTGAGGTACCCCGAACTTGGCATGCAGTAAACCTCAAGATTTATTATGTGTAAGCCTTCCTAGTAAGGACTTGGCTTTTATCCATCTATTAGGAGAAGTAGAAATAAGGTTCCATGAAACCATTGCAGAGCATGTTGCTCCCAGTAGGAGATAGAGTATTTATGTAAGGGTTGAACCCGCTTCAAGTTATTAATGCAAGTTTGTTTTTCATTTGTGATTGTGTAATTTTATTTATGTGCCAAGCACCTGATGAGTGCAAGTCAAAGATGACCAAGTAACGAAAATAAAGATAACACAAGTGGAAATGAAACAAGTGCATAAATAAACACCCCCGTGGGGCTAAGGTCAAAGTTAAGTTACATCACCAAATAAAAGTTAAGTCCCGAAGGACCTTGATTGAAAGTAGAAAAACATAAAGCCACAAGCGGCCAACAAGGCCGTGCAAGGCCACTCACTCTTCGGAGGATTCCTCCACCACCTCCTCGCCCTCTTCTTCTTCAGCATCATCTTCTTCCCCATGAGCCTTCTTCCCCGGAGCTCTCCTCATCTTCCTCGGCTTCTTCGACCTCTGTCTCCATCGGCTGCGCCGTCCCTTTCTTTGCCGCGTCTCCTTCCTCTTCCGAACTCTCGGTTGATGAATCGACTCTAGCACGAAGTTGCTTACCGGGAAAAGCTCGCCTTGCAGCTGCCTCCCTTTCTGACATGGCTTTCTTCCCTGCAGAACGGGAAGAGGTCGAACCGGAGCTAACAACATTAGCTGCCTTCCTCGTACCAGAAGGACGGCGACTACCCCGAGAGCCTGATGCATGCTCCACATCTTGAATTCCGCTAACAACAGCCCAGTTAGGGCAGGGGAAGTCTGCAGGATTCACCACCGAAGGGTATTTATTGCTCACAGCACCGATAGCTTTGTTCCACCCAACTTCCATGTTAAAAGGCCGCAGCTCGTCATCGTGCTTGTCCATAAAATTCATAAAGTCCTCCGACTTGTGATATGAGTCAATTATCTTATGTGCATCAGAAAGTTTTTTCCTGCCAAGAGAGCGAAGTTGCTTTTGGTAAGACAAGCAGTTGGCCTCAGAACGGACAACTCTGGAGTTCAAATCTTGGAGTTGTTCCTTGAACTTTGCTTGCTCGGTTTTCAGTTCCTCATTATTGTCCCTGTAGGCTCGGCCTTGACGAACAGCAGACTGAAGATAAACATTGGCCTGTAATACAAAAATTAGTAAGACATCTTCAAAAAAAAAAAAAAGGGTGCAAACAAGGGGATCGAACGTAAAAGAGGGTACCTGGTAAAGACCTTGAGCACCAAGGCGCTCAGCTTCATCAATCTTGTCTCCTGCCATGGCCGTGAGGATATCAGGGGCGGTGATAGATAGCCTGGACCAGGACACAGCTAAATTGGTACTCCCTAAGATGGAGTCTTGCTCGCAGATACCCCAATCTGGGGCAAAAGGGACTCTCACACTCTCACCAGCATTACGGGACCTTTTTCCCCCCTGGGAACATCCCTCTAGGAATGAAGGAACCCTTCGGTCAGGAGGATTCAGTTGCTCTGTCGCTTTCTTTATCATCCTTCTAGTAACTTGAGGTTGATTCTCGGGTCGGCTATCTATCTCCTCAGCAGCTGAAAGATGAAGGAAAAACATTGGAATAAGAACTAACATAGTTCATAATGGTAGAATGAAAGAAAAATTACCCTCTAAAGAAAGGAAGCTTAAGCCAGCTTCAATGAGCTTCTTTTCTGTCAAGATGGTTTTATAGTGGGTGCAACCATTATCGGCAAGTAGCCGATCTCGATCTGCCAACTCTTTGAGGTCAAGATCACACACGAAGTGTGAACTATCCTCCACAATTCCAAACTTCTTAACGAAGAAGTGACCCCAGTCGCCACCTTCCCACTCTAGAACAACAAACTCCCTCTCCTAGAAATGGTGGGAGCCAGGGAAGGAGAAAGAATTTACTATATGTGGAAGCTTGTGTCTAAGCTGAAAGCCGATCCACCCCGGCTTAGTCTCAGTGGAGTTCTTGATCGCGAAGATGCTTCTGAACATGGTTGTACTCCAAGGAATTTCCAACTCGTGGCATCTTAACAAGAAGATGATTAAAAACCTCCAAGAATTAGGGTATAGTTGGCACGGATGGACTTGAAGTTCTGCTAAGAACCTGATGATAAATGGATGGACGGGGAACCTAAATCCCGCCTCCAATGCTCCTTTCATGACGCAAATCCTTTCGGGATGCCAGTTGCATGTTCTGTCTCCTGGATTTGGAAGGCATACTTTGATGGCGCTTGGAAAGCCGTAAGTGTTCCTAATCTTCTCAACATCCTTCTTTCTTAATTTAGAAGGGCTATTAAAAGCAACTAAGCTGGAGCTGTTTGGGAATGACTCTCCCATAGTGTTTAGCAAATCTATTGTAGACTCAAACCGACGTTCAATATATTTAGGAGGCATGAGTTTTAGCTTACCTTTCATTGTTCGCGCCATGCTCCTTTTTCTGAAGGCCTCCTCCATGGAGAGTTGGGGGGCAGCAGCTTGTTGGTCAGCCATCTTGAACCTTGAATCTTGAAACTGGAAGCTTGAAAACTAGAGAACTCAAGAAGCTTTAGAACTTAAGAAAATTTGAGAAGTGAAGAAGTGAAGAAAAATGAAGGATGCTCCCCTCCTTTTATAAGGAAAAGGTGACCTCTAATCTCAGGTTCAAACACAGCTCGGTTCGCGTTTACAGGTCAAGTATCGTTAAAATACGAAAATGGAGCTAAAGCTATCTGTTAAGGACGAAAAAGGTCGTTAAAACTTATGATATTTTGGGAGAGAAACGAAGAATTTAAGTGAATAGCCGACAAAATATTTTACCAGAACAGTCAGATGAGCTAGGAAACCTAAGTATGCTTAAGAAAAGTTTAATGAGAAGATTAATACTAAGCACTGGATTATTGATGTGAATCAAGAACCACAAATAGAGCCATGAATGGCCAATATTGATTCCATATCGATGATCGATATCGGTATGCGAAAATAAGTAACTCTAGCCATGAATGGCCAACATTGATTCCATATCGATGATCGATATCGGTATGCGAAAATAAGTAACTTTAACCATGAATGGCCAACATTGATTTCATATCGATGACCGATATCGGTATGCAAAAATAAAATCACTAATAGTGACCAAGCCGGTTCCATTTTGGGAGACGATATGGCCAACCAAGAAAAAGAAAGACCGGCCGACCGCATAACCAGCCGACCGGAAGCCCGGCCGACCGGCCTCCGGGGAGCCCTTCAGCCGACCGGGATTGATCACCGGTACGGGTTTTTGTCTTCGCTTCGAAAAAAAAAAAATTGCGGAAAATTTTTTAGCCGACCGGCCTCCGGGGAGCCCTTCAGCCGACCGGGATTGATCACCGGTACGGGTTTTTGTCTTCGCTTCGAAAAAAAAAAAAAAAAAACGACCGAAAAACCGGCCGACCGAAAAACCAGCCGAACGGGTGTCCGGCCGACCGGCCCTTGTTGACAAGCTCCAGCCGACCCGTACTGATGGTCGGTACGGGTTTTACCTGGCCGACCGACAGCGATGATCGAGTTGGGTTTGCAAAATTTCGTTTTTTCTTGTTTTTGTTTTTCTGACTTAGTAAGTTAAGAAAAATGGAAACTTAGCACAGATTAGTGCCGTTTAAGCACTGTTTAGTGCCTATTAGCACCGTTTAGCGCTGATTAGTGCCGTTAGTGCCGTTTTTACGCCATTTAACATTGTTTAACACTGATTAGACATTGTTTAAGGCTCTATAGCGCTGTTAAGTGCCGTTTAACACCGTTTAGTGTCGTTCAACATCGTCGTAAATGCGTCGATCGCTCCACGCTTTACAGTAAGATGATATTGTTGAAAATACTCGCGTAAGAACAATAAACCCTGACCCAAGTCTCGAATAAGGCCGATAAAACTTCAAGGAAAACCTGATCAGTTTTCCTAGAAGTTGGGGGGCAAATGATATGGGCTAAAAGTAAGCCCTAAGGACACATTTAATGTGGTGTTAATTAGACCTAGAATGGTCCAAATGTGGGGCCCACCAGATGGGCCCAATCCCTATTTATAATATTAATTTCGTAATTAATATTAAGGGTAATAAAATAGCTCAGCAAATAAGAGTCAAAAGAGGATATTACTCCTGCCTGACTTAGCCTCCAAGATACATATTCCAACATGGAAACTGACTCCTACAAGGAAGGAGTCTAGAACCTTACTCAAGGCGGTGACTTGCCCACCAAGTCACCTAACCCTACTACGATTTTAGGGCTTCTCAGCCTATATAAAGGGTCTGACCCCTCATTCTCAGAACTACGTCTTGGCTTGATTCTCAATAACGAGATACGTAGGCACTCTGTGAGGACCGATCAGTCTCGATACGCAGAAACAGCCATTAAAGCTCGAAGCTCAACCACCCTTAGCATTAAATACATACAAACCCTAGCAGTCATATTCGTAACCTAGCTTTTATTCCACAACAGGTTTGATGTCCCTCCTCAGTTTATTTGTAATTCTCTAATAAGTGGGTCATTATTTTATGGAGAACCAAATTGTAATTTTCTAATAAGTGGGTCATTGTGAACCAGATTATATAAAGAATCGTAGTACACCATCTTTTTTTAATTTTAAAAAAACAAATTAAAAAGATAAAAAAATAAATTTTGCACCCTACCATGTCACCACCGCCACATCATCACTGATGATGTGACACTTCCACGCTAGTACTTCCACGTCATCATTGTCACGTTAGCATTGATGACGTGGCAGTACTAGCGTAACCACGTCATCATTTGATTCTATCACAAAATTGGAAAATTTGTCTTTTTCTATTATAGAACCAAAAAAATTGATCTTTTTATTTTATAAAACCAAAATTTAAAAATTTGATTCTACTATAAAATCAGAAAATGAGTGGTATGCTACGATTATTTATATAAAAAATTCTTCTCGGTGCTACTCCTAATAAGTGATCTATAGAAAAGCTAGTATGGTTAAAAAAAAGGGCTTTATATAATTCTGAAATATTATTTTTTTCAAATCTAGAATTGAAGAATTTTTATTTCATAGATAATTTACATTTGATCATTTTTCTGTTTCTTATTAAATTATAAGAACTAGTGCGAAAAGCTATTACACCGTGAAAATGCATTAAAAAGATGTTTAAACTTTTAAAGTCTGATTTTATGAAATAATAACTTTAATATTTAATAAAATAAATTAATATCCCCTAACTATAATCCCTTGTAACAGACCTGGTCATAAAATTTAATTGGTGTTTGCTTGTGGGGATGGCAATTTATACCGATCCGATGGATACCCGATTCATTTTGATTCGAATGGGTTCAACCGAACCCGAAATTTTCGGGTTTGGATTTGATTTTTAAACCCGAATCAATTTCAGGTCGGGTTTGGGTTTTGGCAATACTGACCCGAACCCGATCGAAATCCGTATCAAATCCGATCCGAACCCGACCCGAAACCCGAATTAATATATATTATTATTTCTATTATTTTATACATAATATTTAACATTTAATATATATATTTAATATTTAATATTTAATAAACATTAAAATATTTTATATATTATGTTTTATATTATTTTTATAATATAAAAAATATTTATTATATATTTATTTTTTTTGGGTTTCGGGTATATTTATTTTTTTCGGGTTTCGGGTACCCAAAACCCGTTTAGTATCCAACAGGTTTGGGTTTATAATTTCGGTTATTTTCGGGTTCGGGTTCGGGTTTGGGTTTGGTAAAACCGGTTTCGACCGATCCGATTGCCATCCCTATATGCTTGTATTTAATATCCTATTAGTTGATGAGATAATTTAAGTGATATATAAATACTTATCTTGTTGTTCTCGGTTTATTTTTTATAGTTTCAATTTTGATTTTTATAAATACTTATTTAGAAAATATATAAGATTAATTATTTTTTTAAAAAAAGAGAAAGTAGTAATCTTTGTATAGTTTATTTTCTAGAATAGTTTATAGTTTCAGTGTTAAGGAACAATGCATACAAATTAAGGTTCAACTGACTTTTGTATAAAAAATTATCTTTTATTTAAAGACTACCTTATAGCCCGTGCTTTGCACGGGTTACTTTTAAATAATTTTAAAATTATATGATTAAATAAAATAGAGTATAATAATGTATTATGGATATAATTTAATTTTGTAATATTAATTAATAAAATTATTAGTAATAATAATATTAATTTAATAAATGATATGTATTGATTATAACTAATAATATAAAATCTATTGTAAATTTGTTGTTGACGGGATTCGAACCTTGGATCATTAAAAAAGGAATTTAAATATAGAATAGTGATTATTATTAGATCTAATGGATATCATCTATTTACTAAATATCTAATGGTCACTATTGTTTTAAATGGTTGAACCAAAATTATATCTTTAATAAATTATTATACTCTATTTATTTAATCATATAATTTTAAAAGTATTTAAAAGTAACACGTGCTTTGCACGGGCTATAAGACTTGGTTCAACCATCTAAAACAATAGGTAATCGTTAGATATTTAGTAAATAGATAATAGCCGTTAGATCTATAATAATAAGTAATATTCTATATTTAAATCTCCCTTCTAAAGATCCAATGTTCAAATCCCTATTATTATTACTAATAATTTTATTAATTAATATTACAAAGTTAAATTATATCCATAATAAATTATTATACTCTATTTTATTTAATCATATAATTTCAAAAATATTTAAAAGTAACTTGTGTTTTGCACGGGCTATAAGTTAGTTATTATAAATTTTAATTTTAACATGTTATTGGAAGAATTCGAACCTAACATTTTTGTATATAATAATTTTTACTATTAAATATAAATTAACGGTCACCATTCTTTTTAATGCTTCGTTGAACCAAACAACCAAATTATCAATTATCCCCTAGTTTGATTATTATGATTAGTATAGATATCTTACTGAGTTACTGTTTTAAGTTCGTTCCTTACAATTCCATGTTAGTTCGAATAAACTTTTAAATTGTATTATGTATTTATTATTTCATAAATTATCAAATAATAAATTCGTAAGTAATTAAGCAGTTTCAAAAATAAATAAATTCGTAAGTAAGAATCGCTTACAATGTGACTTGCTAAACATGCTCTTAGTTTTTGGGGCCGGGCCGCGGGTAGGTCCAATTACAATAAGCAATTTAGGGGCAAGATAGGTCCAGTAACAATAATCAATTTTGCTGTGTGAGGAAGACAACACTTAGCATGGCATAGACTATGGAGGGGCATTCGACTTGGTTCTTCCTTGGACCAATAAATAATAACTTGCAATCTAATATGATATATTCACTCAGTAGTCAAATGGTGTAGGCTCCTTTATCAACATGTGTCAACATTTATCTTATGTTTAGTTATTTTTAGTAAATCTTTTCTTATTTGTAATAAGTTCATGAGGGCATTTCAGACTTTAGCTGTAGAAGAATCTTTTCTGTTATTGAGGTGGCATTACATATGGTGATAAGGCTGGATAAGAACATTTGATTGGCAGCTTTAAGATCTATAATATTTTGAGCCGTGTCTCTTGTTTTACTACCTCTGTCTTATGTTCTTTCTTCATTTAGCTTTATAAACCTTAAAAGGTATTATGGTATCAGAGCAGCTAATGAAGTTCTGAGGGAGTGTATCTTTCTGGCTCGTGTGTTTGTGTCTTTTTCTTGAAAGCTCAAAGTGTGTCCTTGATTGTTCTTGTGTGTCTCTTGAACTGTGTTCTTGTGTGTTCTTCTTGTGTTCTTCAACGTTTCTCTGTGTGTCCTGCTATTTTTTTCGTTGTGTGTTTTCTTCCTTGTGTGGTGTCATGACGTCTGGGAGTAAATTTTCTTTTCAAGATATGCAGAATCCATTATTTCTACACCCTTCTGACAATCCATTGCCGATCAGTGTCACGAAACTCCAAGGAGCAGGTGATTATCGTTCTTGGAAACGATCTATGGAGATTCAGCTGTCGTCGAAACGAAAGCTTGGTTTTGTTACTAGCACAGAGATAAGAAGCATCACTGATGAAGTTGAAGCTGTACAGTAGGATACGTGTAATAGCATGGTAACTTCTTGGATCCACAACAATATCTCTGATTCAATTAAAAAATCTGTCATTTTTATTGCTTCTGCATCTGAAGTTTGGAAACAGTTAGAAACACGTTTTCAATTAACGAATGGCTCTAGGAAGTATAAGATCTGCAAAGATATATATATGATATCAAACAAAATGGGCGTTCTATTGTTGAGTATTTCACAACTCTTAGTAGCCTATGGGAGGAGTTAGACTCTATGACTTTGTTGCCTACTGTTACCACTATTGCTGATGATGTATCCACTCTGTTAAAAGCTATTCACACTCATAAAGCTGAGGAAAAGTTGTTTCAATTTCTTAATGGATTGGATGAGGTGTATGGTCCACAACGTAGTCAAATGTTGATGTAAATTCCTTTGCCTAGTGTTGAGATGGCATGTGCTGCCATTCAACAGGAAGAATCACAGAGGGACGTGCTGAAACCGTCTTACTCGTATGAAAATGAAGTGTCTGCTATGTTAAGTAAAAGTTCAGTGAGTAGTGATAGACCAATTCACTATTCTGTGTGTGGAGGAAGAGGTCATTCAAATGACAAGTGTTGGAATATTATTGGTTACCCTAAGTGGCATTACAAGTATAAACCTGGACAACCTGGAAAATCTGCTGCTGTAAGTCCAGTAAAATGGTCAAATTCTCGATCAAAACTGCCATCCAGGAGTCCTTCTGTGGCACATGTTTCAGCTGGTGCATCTAACTCTGAAAACTCTCAGTCGCCAATTATTTTCTCACCACAACAGCTCCAACAGTTGATGCAGCTTATCCCACAGCAGGTGTTGTCTCGTGATTGTAATGAAGAGACTGTGGATAGTCCATTCTCAGGAATGATAACCTGTAATGCTGCTTGTGTGAACCCTGGACTGTGGATTGTGGATACGGGTGCAACTGATCACATGACTGCAGATTTCAGTGCCTTGCAAAATGTAAAAGCTGTTAAGTCAAAATTGATAGTAAATTTGCCCACTGGAGATACTGTAGTTGTGACTCATATTGGAGGTGTGACTTTGAATAATGGTTTGAAGTTGTTGAATGTGCTGTATGTTCCAGTGTTTTCTCACAATCTGTTGTCAATCCATAAATTGTCTCGAGACAATGAATGTTATGTAGTCTTCTCACCAACTGAGTACACTATTGTTGACACACAAAGTCATGTTGTAAAAGGGAAATGAATGGTTTCTAATGGACTTTATCATTTGTCAACTTCTGCTGGTGTTCCTCGTGATGGACAACAATCGTTTGCTGTTTTGAAATCAGCTCTGGTTGATGAGTACACTCTTTGGCACAATAGGTTGGGTCATGCCCCTGTTTCTAAGTTGAAATATATAGATTGTGTGAAACACTGTGCCAGTGTCACTGACAAAGTATGTGTCACATGTCCAATGGCTAAATTCACAAAATTGCCTTTTCAAATGAGTGAGTCACGAGCAGCAAAACCTTTTGAACTCATTCATACAGACATATGGGGACCGTATAGAGTGTGCAGTAGACGTAAATTCAAGTACTTTCTCACAATAGTGGATGATTTTTCGAGGATGACTTGGATCTATTTGCTGGAGCACAAATCTGAGTACTTGAAGTCTTTGGAGTTGTTTACCTATTTTGCTCAGAGACAATTTGGGTCTGTTATTCAGATAGTGAGGTCTGATAATGCTTGTGAATTTGATGATGCTGCGTGCAGAAAGTTTTTTCAACACCAAGGCATTGTACATCAAACTTCCTGCACCTATCGCCCTCAACAGAATGCCCGTGTGGAACGCAAGCATCGACACATTCTTGGGATTGCTCGAGCCTTGATGTTTCAATCAGGACGTCAATTGTCTTTTTGGGGAGAATCTGTGCTCACAACAGCCTTCATAATTAACAGGTTACCATCTCAAGTTCTTAAAAATAAGTGTCCTTATGAGTTGTTACATAATGATTCTGTAGACTATGATATGCTAAAATGTTTTGGATGTCTGGCATTTGCTGTAAATCCCACACATAGCTCTGACAAGTTTGCTCCTAGGGGAACACCTTGTGTCTTTGTAGGGTATCCACCAACTCAGAAAGGATATCGTCTACTAGATGTAATCACTATGCAAATGTTTGTATCCAGAGATGTCATTTTCAATGAAACTATTTTTCCATTGAATGTGACAACTCCTAAACCTTATATGTTGCCTTTACCAACTGTACTTCATGTTAGTCCGGCCAACTCTTGTATTGATGATGATTTTTTCACTGAACCCTCATTACCAACTCAAAACAGTTCAACTATACACCACACTGTAGACTCTGTCCCTCACAATACTCTAAACCCTACTACTGAGACTTCTGTAGACCCTCCTGTCTCTAATGTCAATCCTGTGAGTCTTGATACATGTGATCAGCAGCCAACCCCACCTAGACGTTCCTCTAGACAGCACAAACCTCCATCTTGGATGCAATCTTATGTTACCAAACCTTTTCCAAACCTATCAGCCAGTCTTGTCACTGTAACCGACCAACCTGTACCAGCTGTGTTCAACTGTTTTTTGGCTTCTTTGACAACTCACAAAGAACCCACTTCTTTTAAAACTGCTGTGCAAGATGCACACTGGGTCAATGCCATGAATCTTGAGTTATGTGCTCTCGAAGACAATGAGACATGGGATATAGTTCCATTGCCTCCTGGTAAGAAGGCAATAGCTTGCAAATGGATATTCAAAATCAAATACACTCCACAAGGAACTGTTGAACGTTACAAAACAAGATTGGTTATTCTGGGCTATCGACAAACATATGGAGTTGATTATGAGCACACGTTTGCTCCAGTTACCAAGATGACAACAGTTCGAGCATTGCTAGCAGTGGTAGCTTTACAAGACTGGCATGTAATGCAAATGGACGTGACTAATGCCTTTTTGCACGGAGAATTGTATGAAACTGTCTACATGAAGCTTCCCTTGGGATATTCTCAGTTTGGCAGTCGAAAAGTGCTAAATCAGGGGGAGCCATCTGTTGTCAAGACTAATTTGGTCTGCAAATTGAAGAAATCACTCTATGGCCTGCGTCAAGCTCCTCGAAACTGGTTTGAAAAGCTTTTCAGTACTCTTATAAACCTCAATTTTGTTCAATCTCTGTCTGACTATAGTTTGTTTACTCTCACAACCTCTACTTCGATTACTTTGGTGTTGGTGTATGTCGATGAATTGTTGTTGGCAGGCAACAACCTTGCAGAGATTGACAAGCTTAAACACATGCTGTCTAGCACATTTAAGATGAAGGATCTAGGAGAGGTTCGATATTTTCTGGGTCTTGAAATTAGCAGGTCCTCAGCTGGCTTCTTTCTTTCTCAGAAAAAGTATGCTTTAGACATGATCGATGAATTTGGACTATCTTCTGTCTCACCACTCAAACTTCCAATGGACATACACATACGTCTAAAGGCTGACACTGGTGATTTTCTTAAAGATCCACGCCCATATCAACGATTACTTGGCAAGATGATCTATCTCACAATAACACGACCTGATATATGTTTCTCAGTTCATATCCTTACTCAGTTTATGCAGCATCCTACAACTGCCCATCTTGAAGCAGCTATGAAACTTCTACGCTATGTCAAAGCCAATCCAGGACAAGGTATACTACTGGCCTCAACATCTGCAGCATCTCTTACAGGCTACTGTGACAGTGACTGGGCAACCTGTCCAATGTCAAGAAGGTCAACCACTGGATATTGTGTGCTTCTTGGCTCATCTCCTATATCTTGGAAAACGGAAAAGCAGCCAGTTGTAGCTCGTTCTACTGCTGAGGCAGAGTATCGTTCAATGGCAGTTGCCACCTGTGAAATCACTTGACTGACTGCTTTGCTCAAAGACATGGGGTTGCAGAACATTCCACTCACTGTTCTTCACTGTGATAATCAAGCTGCTTTTGCCATGGCTGCTAATCCTGTACTGCACGAACGAACCAAACATGTGGAGGTTGATTGTCACTTCATTCGTGATAAAGTGAACTCTGGTACAATCATTCCCAAGCATATCTCCACACACTCACAAGTTGCTGATGTCTTCACCAAGGCACTCTCTACAAAACAACACTACTATCTTCTCAGCAAGCTTGGGATTGCAGCAGAGCTCCCCTCCCAGCTTTTTTTTTTAGGGGAAAGAAAAATTCTTATAAAGAAGCAGAAAATTTAGCTCCCCTCCCAGCTTGAGGGGGAGTAATATGATATATTCACTCGTAGTCAAATGGTGTAGACTCCTTTGTCAACATGTGTCACCATTTGTCTTATGTTTAGTTATTTTCAGTAAATCTTTTCTTATTTGTAATAAGCTCATGAGGGCATTTCAGACTTTAGCTGTAGAAAAATCTTTTCTGTTATTGAGGTGGCACTACATGTGGTGATATAAGGCTGGATGAGAACATTTGATTGGCAGCTTTAAGATCTATAATATTTTGAGCCGTGTCTCTTGTTTTACTACCTCTATTTTCTGTTCTTTGTTCATTTAGCTCTATAAACCTTAAAAGGTATTACAATCTGCAATCTGATTTTGTTGTGGAAAATTGCAACGAATATGAAATTTCAGTCCTTATTTCTGCTTTATAGTCATGATATGTTTTGACAAAGTAGTATACAAAATAAAATGGGAACCAAATTTGAACTATCAAATTTAAAGTACTAAGGAAGTGTTCTTGAACTTGTTTCATGACTGCTTCTTACATGGAGGAAGTGGGGCTCCACATAATCCAAGATTATCCAGAAATGCAGATACAGGGATGTTAGCCTTGTGTGGAGGAATCATCCCACTTAATCGATTTCGAGACACGTCGAATTCTTGTAGATTCTCCAAATTTAGAATATTTTTCGGAATGCTGCCACTCAGTTTGTTTTTTGAAAGCAAAATTGTGGTCAATCTCTTAGCATTTCCAACTTCCTGTGGTATTGCCCCTGTGATCCCTGTATTCACTAGTTTAAGTACTTGAAGTTCACTTAGTTTTCCCAATGACTTTGGTATTGATCCTCCCAGTGGGTTATTTGATAGAATTAGAGACGCGATAGAAGGCATAGCAACTTCTTCCCCGATATTCTCATCAATAGGTCCCGTAAACTTGTTGTTAGATAGATCAATGGAGTCATATACGCCACGTGGAGCCTGGATATTTTTAGCAAATATTTGGTTTAGATTCCCAGAGAACTTGTTCGAGTGAAGATCAAGATTATTGAGAAGTGACAAGTTCTTGAACTCGGCTGGAATCAATGAATATAAGGCATTGTTTGATAAGTTAAGGCTTGAAAGGTTGGTCATGTTTCCGATCCAAGTAGGTAGTCTTCCTTCCAGTGAATTGCTTGATAAATCAAGTGTTGATATTGGTGATGAAGCTAACCATCTCGGAAGTTGACCTTTGATACCAGTGCCTGCCATACCTAGTTGAAATAAATCCACTCTTGATAACCAGAGAGGCAAACTGACAAGTGCCAGAGGATTGAAAGAAATATCAAGCGTTTGTAAATTTTTAAGGTTTTGAAGTTGAGGAGGGATTGGACTTGATAATCTGTTCCTTGATAAATCCAATGTCTGAAGGTTCTGAAGATTTGCAAAACTTGAAGGGATAAGACCTGTAAACCTATTGTTGGAGAAATAGATTTCGGTCAGAGTTGTGAGGCGTCCCATGGTAGCTGGAAGTTTCCCGCTGAGTTTGTTGTTCTCAAATATTAGCCTTTGAATCTTCGGAAGCTGCCCAATTGTTGGTGGGATGTTCCCTGTTAGGTCGTTATCTGAAAGGCGACAGAACTCTAAAGATTTGATTCCAAATATGGATGAGGGAATCCTTCCAGAAAGCTTGTTTTGGTTGAGGTACAAAATTTGTAATTGTGAGAGTCCACCAATGGAGTTTGGTATACTTCCAGTTAACTGATTTCCAGACAAATCGACATATGTGAGGTATTTGAGGTTGCCAAAGGTTTCAGGAATTCTACCCGAAAAATTGTTTTCATGAAAATCAAGGCTACTAACCAAGCTTAACTTCCCAATGGTAGAAGGTATTGGACCATGAAACTTATTGCCCGAAAGTCCAAGTTCCAAAACTGAAGTAAATGATTTGAAAATTTCCGAAGGGATAATACCTGATAGAGAATTAGCATTCAGATAGAGTTTCTCAAGGCGAGAGAGGGAGCCGAATGTAACAGGAATTGACCCGGACAATTTGTTTGTATTGAGAAACAGATGCCTTAGACGCGTCAACTTGCCAAACTCTGGTGGAATGTGACCTTTTAATTCCTTAAGGTCGCTAAGATCAAGAAGTTGTAGTGATGATAGGTTGCCAAGGAATGGCGACAGCGTCCCAGACATCAAGGTGTCCAGGGGGCCATCGTCCGAGTCTCCATTGAGGCCAGAACGGGAGAGGTTCACGACCCTGCCAGTGGAATCACAAGATATACCCTCCCAAGATTTGCAACAATCGGAGGAAGGCGTCCATGTAGATAGTAGATTTGAGGGGTCATATGTGATTTTGTGTTTAAAGTCTAGTAATGCTACTTTGTCTACTGCATTACAAGATTCCGAAATTGATGGCCAAGAGAAAAGGCAGAAAAGAATGAGAACATTTCTGAATGTGTATATGTCCATTAGCTAGTTGCTGAAAGAGTTGGACAAATGGGATGCTACTTACATTGAGCTTCTTGTTGTACTTGTAGATGTAGTAGTGGCCTAGTGGGAAGTGGGAATTGGACATGAAAAGTCTACATATTTGAAAACTCAACTTCAATTCTGGTTCGGTTTTGGTCTTTGATTGTATTGACGTCAAACAATTCAATAAAAATAATTATGACTTCTAGAAAAGTAATTAAATCCCTTAATCTTTTACATATAAAGACTGGGCATGTGCATTTTTATTTTTATTTTACTATTTAGGCTTATATGCTTTACAAATGAGTATTTGTTCTAACAAATTTCTGGATGAGCGGGAATCGAAACCAGAATCCTGAAACGACAAGAGATAATTACCACTTGCTGACAAATATAATGAGAGAACTTGTGAAGGACATTACAAATGTGCATTGCACTGCGAACGTACCTTTATGGTAAATTTTTTGAAGACATACATGAAAAACAGACTTCCAACTCTTTATTAATTAATGTGGGAGGTACCCGAATTCAGTGAAAGACAAGAATAAAGGTACAATAATGGAATGTATATAAAATACGAGAACATGGCCTCTTGGCATTTCAAGCAATTATCTTGTTTTGCATGATTTAATTTCTGTAGTTGCGTGGACGCTAAAAATTACTATGCCAATGCAGCATGAAGTGGTGCTCACGGATATTACTGCTTTGTGCAAAATACTATACTTCCGTCTTCTAGGAATGAAATGACATTAACAAAACACTTGTTGTCGAAACGGTATCTTGCTCGAGCATTCTTTTACGGGATATTGAGAATTCCAATCTTATCAACTAGAAAAAACTGAAATGACATTAATATGATCTTAATAAAATGGGTACCTTAAAAAAAGATGAATAATTACCAGTTGCCTTATTTACACAGACACAGAACATAAATTTTCAACCAATACTGCTGGAGCCTAGAGTAGTGATGAACAGGTTTGGTTCGTTTTCCATACCTTATCTTTCTGTCAAATAATGTGCATGAACCGGATTTAATGAAACGTTGCTTTAAATTTGGATGATCCCGTGTAAGTTGTGATATTTGTCATGTTATACGAAATGGGTGGTGAGATTTGACGTCGGATTCAGTGGCTTGTGATTAATTAAATCCGATTCAAGTCTCGTGAAGTTGGTTAATGGTTACTGGCTTACTGCATGATCCTGTGTCACTATTAGAGAGCCTCTACTCTTTCTCGGTCTCATTATATATGTCACTTTTAATTTTTGATCAGTTAAATTGATTAAAATTTAACTAAAATTTTAATATATTATAAAATTAAGAAAAATAAAAAGAAAATTATACCATTAAAAAGTACATATAATTTATTTTAAAACGTAACTTTTTGTTTTAAAAATAATAATTGTTGTGGAATAAAAAGTAGGATATATTTATTACGTATTAACTACTAAGGTTTGTGGGAGCTTCGAGCTTTAATGGTTGCGTTTGTGTTTCGTGACTCAATTCTGGTCCTCACAAGATGCCTACGTATCTCTGTATTGCTAGAGAATCAAGCCAAGACGTAGTTCTAGGTGATGGTGCCCTCGAGGCTCTGGAGGCGACGAGAGCTCACCTAGCTAGGACGTAGTGGCTTGCATGTCCTTATTCGAGGATTAAGCCAAAAACGTAGTTCTGAGAATGAGGGGTCAGGCCCTTATATAGGCTGAGAAGCCTTAGAATAGTAGTAGGGTTAGGTGACTTGGTGGGCAAGTCACCGCCTTTGAGGAAGGTTCTAGACTCCTACCTTGTAGGAGTCTGTTTCCATGTATGACTGTGTGTCTTGGAGGCTACTCATAAAGATATTGTATCCTTATTTGACTCTTATTTGCAAGCTGTTAATTAGCCCCTAATATTAATTATGAAATTAATATTAAATTGGGTTTCAGGCCTCATTAATAGGCTTCATCTTTGGACCAGGCTGAGTCTAATTAATGCAACATTAATTGTGTCTTTAGGGCTTATTTTTAGCCCATATCATTTGCCCCCAACTTCTAGGAAAACTGATCAGGATTTTGTATAAGTTATATTTGCCTTAATCGAGACTCGAGGTCGTTTTTATCCCGTACCTGGGACTTCTTAATTTTCCTACCCTTATATGAGGATTTTGGTTTACACTAGTATTTCACATATATCGTCTTATTGTAAAGTGTGGAGCGACCTACACATTTACGACGATTGACCTTATTCGAGACTTTTAAGTAGTGCTTGCTTTTAGCAATTTCGGCACTTTCATAGGGCTTTTATGCATTATTAGCATAAATCTTTGCCCAATTTGTCAAGAAAATATTTCTATAATTTTTCTCATATTTTTCTGTACTTTTCCTAATATTTGAGGAATTCCCATGTACCCACATGTATTTATTTCAATTACTCCTAATATTTTAGGAATTTTCTTGCACCCACAGGTATTTTTCGTAATTTTTCCTAATATTTTAGGAATTTTTATGTACCCACAGGTATTTTTCGTAAGAATTTTCTTGTACCCACGGGTATTTTTCTTAATTATTCCTAATAAATTAGGAATTTTCTTGTACCCACGGGTATTTTTCGTGAGACCTCATTTTAGATCGTGTAAGCCTTCCATTTGGCACTGCTCGTGAGGTTTTTCGAGGTCATCTCCGACCTCATTTGAGGTCGTGAAGATTTTTTTTTTTCTAAATAATAATATTATTAAATAATACTATTTATTTTATTCAAATTTTGAATAACGTTTTTACCCAAATCAGGGGTGTCCTACCCGGATAAAATTTCGCTTGAATAAAATTCGAAAATTTTAATCGAAAATATTGAATTTGTGCACACATGCATTTTAGGGGATTATTTCATAATTTTTCAGGGACTCTTTTTGTGAACATAGCAAAAGTAGGGGTACTAAATTGCACTTTTTCACAAGACCTCAATTGAGGTCGTGGTTTTGCATATTTTTTAGGGCAGGTCGCACCAATTTTCGAGGCCAACTACGACCACATTTGAGATCGTCCAAGGCTCCATTTGGGCTGTGTTCGTGTGTTTCTCGAGCTCAATTCGTGACCTCATTTGAGGTCGTGAAGATTTTATGTTTTTTTTCTAAAAAATAATATTATTGAATAATATTATTTATTTTATTCAAATTTTGAATAACTTTTATACCCAAATCAGGGGTGTCCTACCCGGATAAAATTTTGCTTGAATAAAGTTTGCTCGAATCTTATTATTAAATAATAATAATTTTTTACAAATTATTATTAAATAATAATATTTTCTTGTAATTTGTGTGGGGGTCCTAGCCCTGATAGACCTGAATTGAGGTCTAACTAAACCCTCAAATTGTCCAGATCTGGGGCCTTCCGGACCTCAACTCTAAGGCCTGGTCGTGAGGCTTACCACCTCAATCCACGACCTGGATTGAGGTCGTGTAAGGCCTTCAATTTAGGCTGGTCGTGAGGCTTATGATCTCAATCCACGACCTGGATTGAGGTCGTGTAAGGCCTTCTATTTGGCTGGTCGTAAGACTTTAGACCTCAATTCAAGAGTTGGATTGTGGTCTTCAAATGCCTTCATTTTGACATGGTCGTGGAGCTTTACACCTCAATCCAAGAGCTGGATTGAGGTCGTGTAAGGCCTCCACTTTGAGCTGATCGTGAGGCTTACGATCTCAAACCACGGCCTGGATTGAGCTCGTGTAAGGACCCATAATATCAGTGATCGCAAGGTCAACGATCTCAAACTACGACCTGAATTGAGGTCGTGTAAGGACCCTTAATATCAATGGTTGTGAGGTCTATGATCTCAAAGCACAACCTGGATTGAGGTCTTGGAAAGACTCAATTTTACCCAGGTCTTGAGGTTCTACGACCTCAATTACGACTTGAATTGAGTTTGCCACAAGGCTTCATCCACGACCTGGATTGAGGTCGTGTAAAGGCTCCATTTTTGACTGGTCGTGAGGTCTACGACCTCATTCTACGACCTAGATTGAGGTCGTATTTTGCCTCAATTTTACCTTGGTCGTATAAGCCTCGTTTGTCCTAGGTCATCACGACCTCCCCTTTGAGACCTATAGGAGGTCATTCCTGACTTGAAATTCCAGCCCCTGAAGACATGGATCGAGATCGTATTTTTGTCTTTTAACTCGATTATTTGGCCCGCTCATTCCACGAGTATTGAAAAATCCATATCTTTTTGCTCGTTGCTCCGATTTGATCTTACAATACATTGAATCGAAGCTTGTTTCGAGCTCTATCTCCTTGCAATATTTTTTATTTCTCGCAATTTTTGAGCCTTCAAATCGTTGGCACGTGGCCTTTTCGAGCCTTTGGTTGGACGAAACACGGTCTCTACGAGCCTTCATTTGGACAAAGTAGGGCCTTCACGATCCTTCAGTCGGGTGGAACGTGGCTTCTTCGAGCCTTTAGTTCCTTGCAGCTAACTTCCCTGCCTCCATGGCATCGTTTGGCAACCATCCATTCTCAAGGTGTGCTTTGATAGGATCTATCCAGCATCCACCTATCCCGATAGGAGCAATAAGCTTAGAATCAATTGTAGGGGTTCTCAGAACTTTGAAGTAGACGCTCCCAGAATGGGTGTCGACCTCTGAAGAAGTATACTGAGATAAGGCATCAACCTTTGTATTCTCATCCCTTGGGATATACTCAACGTGGCACTCGTCGAACTGGGCTATCGCAGCTTTCACAATCCTCAAGTATTTGGCCATATTCTTTTCTCTATCCTCAAACTCTCCATTGACTTGTGAGACTACCGGCTTTGAGTCTCCATAGACTTTCAGGTTCTTCACCCCTAGGGCTCTTGTCAATCCAAGGCCGGCTATCAAAGCTTCATACTCTGCCTCGTTGTAGGTTGTTTGGAAGTCCAACTTCAAGGCATACTCAACTGCGAACCCATCGGGGCTTTGCAAAACTAAACCTGTACCACTGGTTTTTGTTTTTGATGCCCCATCAAAATAGAGCATTTAATACTCCTTCTTCTTTTCCAGGGGCTTATCACCTTGCTGACCTTCCTGGTCTATTACCTCCTGCCCCCCAACTTCTTGGTTGTCAATGGTATATTCAACCACGAAATTAGCTATGACCTGGGCTTTGATGGTCATCCTAGGCTTGTACTTAACATCAAATTCTCCTAGTTCGATTGCTTACTTAATGAGCCTTTAATTACATTGAACACGGCCTATTCGAGCCTTCATTTGCCTGGAACATGGCCTATTAGAGCCTTCAATTGAATGGAATGCGGCCTATTCGAGCCTTCAATTCCTTAGAGCTAGAAGCTTGTGCTTTCATCGAACCTTATTTCCACTTAATCTGATCAGGTGGAGTGTCCTAACCGGATGCTCAGATACGATAAACCTTGAGGTTTGGGGTGTGCCAAGTCTAGGCACCACATTTCTTTCAAACAATTCTAGCTTGTAAGAGCCTCGTTTTTGAATTGTCATCCATTTTTGGCTACAAGGATTGGTGGAAGTCCATATCTACGTATCACACTTTCCCACAGGAATTGTATCATTTACTTGGTGGTTATCCAGGCTTGGGGTTGGCCTCAGTCTACTTCATGAAGGTATCAATTGCAACTATCAGGTCGTTCCTCTGGGCATTTGCCACTGGGAATGGTGGGACTGATGGTTTTCAACATTTTAGGGGATTGATCAACAGTTGCGTGTTTTTGTATATCGATCGCACATAACTTCTGGCATCAGCCATCATGCCTGGCTAATAGAATCCAAATCGGGTCATCTTTCGGGCAAGGGTCCTGCCCCCCGAGTACTGCCCCTATTTTTAGATGAATTTCTTTCAAGGCTAAATTCGCGTTTTGAGGCCCCAGTGTTCTTATTGACAACTTTCGTGCCTCCAAGGCATTGTCGGGTAACCAACCGATTTCCTGGCGAGCCTCTGTATGATCTATCCAACAGCTTTTCATACCTATAGGTGTTATCATCTTTTCTATCAACGCTTCGGGTCTCCAAGACTTGGAAGAACTTTCAACATAATTCTCTATCTTTGAGGAGGCAAACATAGATAGGACATCAGCCTTTACGTTTTCCTCCTTCGTAACACTAATTGAATTGAGTCAAGCTTCAAGTATTTTGTCATGGTTCCAGCCCTGCCCTTGAACTCACCATTCACTTTTGGTACTACCGATCTTGAGTCTCCACAAACTTTAAGGTTTTGACCGTCGGGGCTCCCTCCAAACTAGGTATGGCTATCACGGCTTTGTACTCAGCCTCATTGTTTGTCGTTGGGGAATCATGAACCCATCGCGGTATGTTCTCACTTAATTTTGTTTTAGATTCTCCATCAAAATTGATCCATTAAGTCCTGCTTCTGGATCCTCCTTCTCTAATTCCTTGCCCTCCTAGGGTACTACCTCCTGCCCCCCGACTTCTTGGTTGCCAATGGTGTATTCAACCACGAAGTCGGTGAGTGCTTGGGGATTTATTATGGTTATTATGTCCAATGCAAGACCTTTTTCACGTAACAGATGGGTTTTTGAACCATGTTTTCCTCTCAAATCCTTATCAAATATAGCAAAGTATAGATACAATAACTTTCCGTAATTTGTTTATGTCAACACGGAGGTTCCATGTCGAGGATTGCTCTACTCTGATTGGCCTCAATTTCCATGCTTGGAGACCATTAAACCCAAAAATTTTCCTGATCCTATGCTGAAGGCACATTAATTCAGATTCAATATCATCTTGTGGTGTCCAAACACCTCAAACGCCTCATGAGAATGCTCGATGTGATGTGCCTTATTGAGGCTCTTGATTAACATGTCATTTACATAGACTTCTATAGTCTTCCCAATAAGATGCTCAGAATTGTTATTCCTCTATCTTCGATATGTCGCCCTTTTGGGACGTCACCTTTATGCATTTTGATCCTAAAATTTCATGACCAGTTGCTGCATTGGTCAATATATCGTTCCTTGGTAGGGGGAAGTAGTCCTGAGACATGCATAATTCATATCAATGAAGTCCATGCACATCCATCACTCTCCATTGGCTTTCATGCCTTTTGGAATCAAGCTTTCTTTCCTTCCGTTTCATCGTCTCCCTATTCGGGTGGATGTTTAGTTTACGTAATCAATTGGGGATCGACCCCTGGCATATCAGCTACTGTCCAAGCAAACACAAATCGTTCTTTTGTAGGAACGCATCCAATTCATCCTTCAAGGATTTATTCAGCAATGCCCTATGTAGGTAACTTTTCCGGTTCTTTAGGAACTAAGGGAATGGGGACCAAGTCCTCGGTGAGATTTCCTCCTTGTTTCTCAGCTTCTTGGACATTCATGTCTTCAATCGGGAATACCTTCCCTCTGACTTCATCAGATCTCAACATGGCTGGATAGCAAATCTTTGTTATTGTTTGATCTCCCTTCTCTTCATCAACTTCATTCATTGTAGGAAATTTGATCTTCAGGTAGCTCGAGGCAACTGCCTTAAAGGCGTGCAATCCTGTCCTCCCAAGGATCGCATTGTAAGCGAAAATTGCTTTAACCAGCAAAAGGTTCCACATATGAGTGGCCTCCCTAGGCTCTCGTCCTACTATCATTGATAGCCAAATAGTTTCTTTAACTCTTGACTCAACTCTATAGAACCCATAGACGGGCATATTGGAGGGGGTTAATTGAGAATCGTTGTATCCCATCTTCGAGAATGCATCATGAAACGAGATATCCACTGAAGTCCCATTGTCTACCGAGACTCCTTTCAATTACGAGTTGCCTGTCACATGTGTTATGACCAACGGGCCATCATGGAGGCACTTCACCCCTTCCAAATCAGAATCATCAAAGGCAAATGCCATTTCAGTTTTTGCTCGTTATAGAGCTTCTCCTACAATATGCATAGCTTCTCGAGCGTAAGCTTTATGAGAGCTCCTTGTATTCCCGACCGTCATGGGGTCTTCAGAAATCATGTTTATCATCGGCCCCCCGGAGCTATGGATTGCGATCTTGATCGCCATCCTTCCTTTTATAATCTCTAATTCATAATCCTGCCTTAGGTTACCCTATTGGCCATCCTTGGTGGACTTATACAACCTTGTTCTTCGGATCAGAAACTTGATCTTGTGTTTTAGCTGTCTACAATCGTGAAATTTATCTCCCACATCCTTATGGAACTGACAACATTGGTTCTTGTTTCTCTTCTCGGGATCAGCCCTTAGTGGTTTCGACCATCAGAGATCCTTATCTTTTGCAATTTCCATTAGGATTTGGCTCTTTGGAGTATACAAATGTGCATAGCTGGTGAACCTCAATCCTTGATTGTTCTTCCAGTAGGGAGAGTCAGAGTCTTTACTTGTTCGAGGATACATATCCTTAACATTTTACTCGTGACCATCTTCGCTTCTTGTTATTACCTGCATTGCCTCCATCAGGGGTTGAGGCTTCCCTTACTCTTATCTACCTTGATAGCTACTCCATCATCCAAGTTCGGGACTTTCAAGGCTTCCTTGGTGATTCGGTTCATGTAATCTCTCAAGGATTCATTCTTTCCTTGTTCCACATTCATGGGGATGTAAAACGTTTCTCATGAACTTTCCATCAATAAACGGGGCGACGAATGCCTTTCTTAGTCCTTTAAAGGAGCTGATTGAGTTCGGGGGCAACCGACTTTGCAATCGTTGTATCATGCCCCCCAGGGTTTGAGGGAACGCCCTATACTTGATTACGTCAATCACAGGTTAAAATTTGTAGTGCATTGGAAGATGTCTTCACATAATTATCGGGGTCTCCTGCCCTAACACACACCTCGATGGTGGGCGTCTTGAATTTTCTTGAGATATGAGCATTCATTATCTTGTTAGTGAATGATAGGATAGGATCATCATGATCTCCTAGAGGCATAGAATCATCGGGATCATCCCTTTGTGTATCAACCCTTCTCCTCATAGGGGTACCACTCAAATTAATAACATGGGGGATCCTAGCCCTTCGGGGCTGCCTAGCCTATTGTACTTCCAGATCTTTCTTTAATTTTCGGATATGTGCTTCATGAGCGATTATATATCCTCCCTCCTGAAGTCTTGGGAGCTACTCTTTTGGATCCTCGGGGCTGAGAAGGCCCTAACCCTCATTCGAGCTCTTTGCTTAGTTCTCCTCCTAAAATAGTTATCTTCTTCAGTGGATGACAAATCGTCAACAATATAGGGTCCGGGAAAATCATGACTCCTTTATTGGTGTTCTAGGCATTGAATATATTGAGGTACGTATGCCTCGTGTTGTTGGCTACTTCAACCATCCTTTCGTTTATGGCCTAAAGAGCCATTCCTTGAGTCCCTCGGGGTTAAGAACGTCCTGATCCTATGACGGGCTCCTTGCCTTGATATCTCTTGCAAGAACAGACGTCCTCTTCTTCATCTTCTTCAGACGAGAAGTCGTCTTTGATGTATGATCTGGATAAACTTTGATTTCCTCCAATAAGGGGACCAAGCTAGCCTTCAATGTATTGAGGCACATACTTGTCATGAGTAAATCGATGGTTCCTGTTGTGTCCAAAATCTCCATGGGCTAGATTTAGGCCCATTAGGCTTAAGGATCCAATCCGTATGAGTAATATGGGTTATGATTGAGGTCCCTTAAGTTAAATGGGGCTAAATATCATGTTAAATGGATCTGGACAGGTTCAGGTTCCCGAGAGACAGCTTCCTGCTAACAGCTTCCCGAGAAACAGGTTCCTGCAGACAGGTTCCTGAGAGACAGCTTCCTGTATGAGAACAGATTTAATTCATCAGAATTCTAGTATGATTAAGCCTCCTATTCTTTAGGAGCAAGTTATGAACATCAACTCCTTATTGGAATGTATTCCTTGGGCGCAGATGATCCTTGAATACATCTAATAGGACTAGAACTTGTAAATACATTCCTAGCCGGACTAGAACTCGAGTTCTATTCGACTCAGGTCGCCTATTCGTGGCTGAATCTGGAGAAAAGGAGGTCCCCACGAATTAGGAACCTAGCATCTTGCCGCCTAACCAGACTTCTAGTCTAAAAAGAACTACGTGAACTTGATCCCTATAAATACAAGGGTACATAGGCACCTTGAGGACATGTTTTACAAGCCTCGCAATACACCTACGAGATTCTTGAGAACACACGACACAAGCCTCAAGGGAACTAGCGAGATTCTTGTAAACGCTCTCGAGCTCAGTTCAACCCCTACAAAAAACCTCCATAGATTAGTTGATCATTAGCCTTTACAACTCACCATAAACCTCTCAAAAGTTGTTACAAAATCCACTCATCAACATTGGCGCTAGAAGGAGGGCAGAGTTATCATCTTAAGAGTGGAAAGATGGCAGGCAGTTCTGATAGCGAAGCAACACAATCTGTAGAGAAAGATCAAACCTCGAAAGCAAAGAAGATTACTCCTGCTAACGTCCTAGAACATCTAAAGTCGATTGAAGAGAGGCTCGCAGCCCTTGAACAGACAACACAAAAAAAGAAGAAGAAGTCGAAGTTGACATCAAGGAAGAAGGGTAAAAAAGCTAAGATTAATCCCAGGCAGTTAGACGTCGATGAAGAAGAACATGAAGAAAAGGCTGAGGAAGAGATCGAAGACCCAAAGAAAGATACTGAAGGTGAAGAATATGGTGAACCGAAGGATAAACAACCTCCTGTTAAGAAACCTTCCATCGAGATAATTAAAGATGATTCAAGTTCAGTCGAGACCGCGAACGATTCGAGCATAGCAGATTCACAGAAAGTCGATTATAAAGATAAGGAAGCAAAGGACGGTGGAGCTGGTGATTTGAATGCTGAAGACATCAAGAAGATTCTAGTGAAACTCAAGGAAGAAAAGCAGTCAATAACATGTGCGATGACCTCATCTCCATTCACTAAGAAGGTTAGAAAATCCCCGTTACCTAAATCCTATCGTATGTCAAACGAGTTTAAATTTGATGGCACTACGGATCCTGTGGAGTATCTGGGTCGTTTCAATACCGAGATGGATGTTTATCAAGTTAAGGAGCCAATAAGGTGTAGATTATTGGCTGCAACCCTTTATGGTGGAGCTCATCAGTGGTTTAAGAGGTTACCATCAGATTCTATAAATTCCTGGGAGAATATGGGGAAACTCTTCGTTACTCAGTTTAGAGCTTCCATCACTTTTGCACCCCCAACCAATACCTTGGCCAACATCAAGCAGAGAGCAGATGAGACCTTGACAGAGTACCTCAAACGCTTTAATACAGAGGTTCCCAGAGTTAAGAAATCTCCTGACGAGGTCATTATGAGCTTCCTGATCACTGGAGTTAGAGCTGGTTCAGACTTCTGGAAGGAGCTACAAGTACGTGAACCTGGTACACTAGCTGAGTTCTACAAACAAGCTGAACTATATAAGTGTGTGGAAGAATCCTTGTTGAAATTGAGAGAAACAGAAAATCTTGGAGATGAAGCTAGTCACAAAGGAAGTAAGCGAGAGAGGTCTCCAAGCCCAAAAGCATATGTTATTGGGGATCAAGATTCCTCCAAAAGAAGTAAAGCAAATTTGAAGACAAAGTGCGACAATTATACCTCTTTGGTCGCTCCAGTGGATCACATCTTCGCGGTTTATGGGAAAGAGGGAATATTTATGAAGCCTGCACCTTTACCTGTAGGAGTAAGGAAAGATCTGAAGAAATATTGTGACTTCCATGAGGATAATTGCCATGATACTTCCGAATGTAGAGCATTGAAAGACCAAATTGAGGAATTGATTAAAGCTGGGAAGCTCGCAGAATGGATAGCTTGAGCCAAATTGAAAGTTTGAGAATTTTCTTAAAGTAGAGTTGAGAGACCTTTATTTATATATGTATTTCCTTAGAACTGGGGGGTGGTGCATGTATACCTCCATAGCAAGCAAACCTATTTCTTTCGAGTAGTTTTCAACGAAATAATGAGTAGTTCTTTTCCTTGTATTACATCATACATGAGTTCTTTGAGTATCTCTTTAAGTATCTCTTGTTTCTTACAATGAGTTAGCTCGCGTAAGCTTAGAGGTGCTGTATTGAGATATTTGTATTAGATATAGAGGTTCATTCTCAGCGTGTTTCGTAAGAAGAATCAAAAGGAAACGTAAGGAAGCTATGGATGAATTACTTGCATGAGGAAGATGTTTGAAGATAAGGAACCTAATGCAGAAAATCAGAATTCTGAGGCTCCGGTTTTTGAGCCAACTTCGCAGAATAAACTGCTTTGATATAGAAATTTGTAGCATTGTATGATATACCGTTAGAAAGGTATCGAAGTCTAGTTTTCAGCAAAATTTACGGCTCGTAAAAAAAAATTTCTACAGAAAGTTATCCCACTTTTAGTAAGGGGTGGTCAAGCTGTCGAGAATGGACGTTTCTGAGTAAAAATTCTGCATTAAGATGATAAGGCAAAGAAGGTGAAGATCGAATTAAAGAAACCACGCACTACTCAACTTCCTAGATGAATGTTCAACGACTTATTAGAGATTATCGAAGAATTATGAAGATTCCTAGAGTTAGTTCTTCATCAAAGACAAGCTTTCCTGAAGAACTGGGGGTAGTATAATTACTATAAGACATGGTAGTTTGAGAATTGAGGATTTCAAAATTTTGAGAATTCATATCAGGGTCCTCACCATCAGGTCCAGAAAGCTCACGATTGGGTTCAGGAACCTCACGGCTATGATGCAGTTTGGGAACCTCATGGCTCATATTTGATTCGAGAAGCTTGAGGATTGATTTGGTCTAGTATCTTGAAGAACAGCACGCGTACATCATGAACACGTCAATGAGTTTTCAAATCTTAGCGGAGGTTTCTACTTCACTTCTGATCAGTCTACAGAAAGATCCAGGTGATACCTCTCCTTTTATGCTTACATATTTGTAGAAAACCTCCCCATTAACAGGTTCCGTGTTTCTCACCTGAAGATCGTAGATAACAGTTTCCAGCTTCCAAGTTCATTGACATTTGTTAGAAGCCAATTGTTGACAGTTTCTGATTAGCAGCTTCCTGCATGAAGTTCCCAGCTAGCCGATAACTGAATAGAAGGAAGTGTACTTGCAGCAAGAGCTCCATGCCTTTAGAGGATTAATCTAGTGCCCTTTCTGTATTCTCTTTGTGCTCCATTCAAGGATTCACTTAGAGCCCAGAAGGATTCACTAGGTTCCCCAAGAATTTCATGTATTCATCTGGTGCCCTTATGGATTCTCTTTGTGCTCCATTCAAGGATTCACTTAGAGCCCAGAAGGACTCACCAGGCTCCCTAAGCATATCCATGTATTCACCCAGTGCCCTTATGGATTCTCTAAATGCCCCTATAGGTTCACCTCGACCCCAAAAGGATTCACTTGGTGCTTCATGCATCCACGCGTATTTGTTTGGTATCTTGATGGATTCTCTTTGTACCCATTTATGGATTCATTTGGTGCCCAATTGGTTTCAGTTTTTGCCCTTAGCAGAGGTTCACATAACGACCAGTTGAATTCACCTTATGCCCTTACAAGGATTTGTAAAGAGCCCAGAAAGATTCACTTGAAAAGCCCTGTCAGCTACAGGCACTCAATAGCACTACGCCATAAACGCACATACGCAACCCCCATTTTCAGTTGCGTAAGGCCTGAAAAGCGTTGCGTAAGGTCTTACGCAACGCTTTTGGGGCGTTACCAATACTGGCGTTGCGTAAGACCCCTAACGCAACGCTTTTCCAAGCTATTGCAACACTTCAAAAAGCATTGCATAAGAGGCCTTATGCAACACCAAAAGCATGCAAACGCAACACTTCATGGGGTTGCATAAGATGTTTCAGCCATGTCAGCATGTTGACATGGAAGCAAGGTGCCACGTCAGCATGCTGACATGTAAGCAGGTGCCACGTCAGCATGATGATGTGTCATTAGTGGGGCCCACAAGTGACACGTCACAAATGGGGGGGGCATGCCACGTCATCAGTGGGGCCCACCAAGGTGCCACGTCAGCACTAGGGCCCACATGCCACGTCAGCAGTAGGGCCCACATGCCACGTCATCAGTGGGTACCCACATGCCACGTCAGTAGTAGGACCCACATGCCACGTCAGCAGTGGGATCCACTATCTAACGCAATGCTATTTGAGTCTAATGCAATACTAATTTTTTTTTTTAAGCAACACCATTCTTTTTAAATGCAACACCATTTTTTTTATTGCAACATTAATTAAAACTATGATAATGCAACATCAAATTTCAAATAGAGTCAAATGCAACACCTTTTTACAAAAAAATTGAAATAGCTACTTTGTTTATACATAAAATCATCAACAAATTCTTAGGTTCAAAATGGGGCAGGTTCACAAATTCTAAATATGCAGCAACGAGATCCTCTTTAGCTTTAATGATTCTTTCTTGACGATATTGTTCCTGCCTTCTCAATCCTTCCATTTCCTTAAACTTTCCCCGCACTTGCGCACTCCGAAATAATCTCCCTGGCTTTCTTTAGAGAATCACTTAAGTCATACTCAATTGTAACTCCAATGTTTGACCCTGCACTAGTTGGTTTTACCTGCAACCATTTATCAGAAGCCTGAATGTAAAACACCAATCTAACTTAATCAGCGTAGCCAAATGAATTCAGCTTAGGCTTCGATAAAAAAGGTGAATATTTAGGTGGACATATGGTGGTAAATAATTCTTACATCTTAGCTATTATTCAGAAGTGTGCGGATAATATCAAGTGTAAAAGCATATAGGTAAGCACATCCTATCATCGAGTATTAAGGTTTTGTGACGATGATTGGAACTTACCTAAAGCAAAAAGACATGTAATAAGAGGACATATAACTTTCTTCATAACCGTGAACAAAACCCCCAGCTCTCATTTGCATGAATGTTACCCGGGAAATATCGATAACCTTGTTGCATTTTAATCCCACATTTTCTATAAAAGAAAAGAGAACTTTTATCAACACGGTTTAGAGAAGATAAAAACAAATGTTAGCTAACAATGGGCTAATTATTAAGTACAACATGCTAGAAAACTCTTCAAAACCAGGTGCTGGATGACTGGAACCAGGTTAAACTTTGGCTTCTGTGGGCTTCTGAGTAGAGCAATTTATACAAATATGGGTTGTTTAATTAGAACAAGTGGTTTTGCAATTTGCATTTATGACTTTTACAGATTTTAATCTGCTACGCATTTCCTTCCAGTTCAATCTATCATATCACCTAACAAGCAACATAACCAAAAGGACCACAGCAATAATGGATTAATATTAACTTTAGAAATTTGAAATTGCTAATATATAACTCTATGGCAAACTGCAATTCGTCTTTTAAATATCAAGTTTCCAGATGCAATGTATAATGCTAGACAAGGAAGTTTTATCAAACTGCCCAACATTTTCTCAGAATTTGAAATGTAAACTAAAGGAACCATCTTATTAAAATACAGACACTGTCTACAGAGGCTGATATTTGCGAGCACAAACAGTTTGTCAGATGACTAAATGCTATATTTTCAACCAAATTCAAACAATTCAGGGGCAGTGATTGTTTTTTAGAACTACATTTACTAACTAAATTAATTAAGATAAGGTTTTCCAGGAAAAATTCAAGTCATAACTAATAACTGTACTCTGACACAGAACTGTAAATCAGCTAAGAAACAGGAGGTCAGGGACAACTCACTTGGGTTTTATTTAATAGGCATGACAACTCACTTGGGTTTTATTTAATAGGCACTAATAATATTAATAACAAGCATATTTTTAAAAATTATATATGCTTCTAAATAAGTATGATGTAACCACTGCTAGATTTCATTAGTCACTTGCATTAGAATCATGTTTATATAAAAGATGAGATCATAATGAAAAGCAGATAGGACTATGAGTAATCATGTATATGCATTAGATGCCACTAAGGTCAGTACCATTGTAAATATTAGGAAGCCCGTTTATTGGATCATTTCAGAATTGGTTTACTTCTATCATTTCAGAACTAGGCAATTGACAGTCCTGTGACAATTGCAACATTTTTTACCTATAATTTAAAATCCTTCTCAAGCACATGTAACTACCAGTGCAAAAATGGATAATGTTACAAGAACTGAGTTAAATAACAAATACCACTTAGGATGCGCAGGCGCTCAATTGGGTCATCATCTCCATAAAACCATATCCTGGCATTACTTGGATGATAATATTTACGATGGAATTCCTGTAGCGTATAAAAAAAATCACAATAAATCCAATAGGCCAAAGCTGAACCCAAATAAAGATTAAGACCCAAATACACAAAATATACCAGAATGCAGTGTAGCCAGAGAAGCCTCTCTCTAGCAGAAACCATAACTCCAACAGAAACCATAACTCCAATAGAAGCCTCTCTCTAGCACACAAAAACTGACCAATCCTCAAAATCTGCCCAGAAATTTCAAAATGGTTCATATATCTCCAAAAACCGAACAAAGCCGAATCTTACCTAGAAAATTTTCATCTCAAAATTGATTGATTTATATATGTATAGATAGAGATCAATTTATAGAACATATTCATATATAAATCACTAATTTTGGATGGATAGATTAAGAAATGTAAATTTTAGAAGGTTATATGTATATGTATATGTGTGTAATGAGAGAGAGAGAGAGAGCAACTAGATGAGAGAGATGAGGGATGTGGAGGGGGCGGCGGCTGCAGAGTGATAAAGGGTAGGTAGAAAGAAGTTACTACGTATAAATATTTGAACGGTTAGGATTTAATCCCTAATTGCATGAACGATTCAGATTGTTTAAGTCTTACATGTCATCAATCCAAACCATCTCCTTTCAACAAATTGCAGCATGCCAAGTGTCTCTCAATTATAAATTAGCAAAATATGTACAAATATGTGTATTGTTTATCAAATATCTATATCTTGTAAATTAAAAATTAAATATTTAAATTATTCAAACAATATTCAAATAAATTTATAAAATGTATTCCATCTAGTACAAATAAATAACAATAAAAATTGAAACAATAATAATTATTTAATAATGATATTCTAATATTTTATAATAGCACCTACTTAAAATCAAAATATAAATAACTAAAACATTCAAAAATAATATTTAAAAAAATTTATAATAGAAATTCATTATAATATAGTAGACCATTACTATAAATTTATAATATAATTTAAAAAATAGATTCATCATTCGGGACAAGACTAGTTAAAAAGAAGGTCGACTTTGACCGGTTTGACCGTTACCAAACCAAAATTTAACTTGGATTGATTTTACTTTTATTCATTTAACTACTATAAAACTAAACCAAATATATAGGCACATCAGAAAATAGCGGATACGGATATAGGAACATCCGTATTCGAAATATCCGATATCCGAAAATAAATAAATATATAAATAAATAAATAAATAAATAAAATATATATATATAATAATTTATAATTAATAATTTAATATTTATAATATAATATATTATTTATTGTATTTTATTAGTGCTTTGTCACGGATTATTGTTTCTATTTTTTAAAAAATATTTTTGAATGATCCAACCGTACGGATGTCAATATATATGTAATATAATGATATTCCCCAAGTTTCAGAAAATAAAAAATTAATTTGATTGGAGATCTTAGTAGATCACTACTATTTTCAATATAACTAGTAACTAGTGCTTTGTTACGGATTATTATTTCTATTTTTCAAAAAAAAATTTTGAACGATCCAACCGTACGGATGTCAATATATATCTAATATAATGATATTCCCCAAGTTTCATAAAATAAAAAATTAATTTGATTGGAGATCTACTACTATTTTCAATATGTCTCGTAACTAGTGCTTTGTTACGGATTATTATTTCTATTTTTTTAAAAATAATTTTGAACGATCCAACCGTACGGATGTCAATATATATCTAATATAATGATATTCCCCAAGTTTCAGAAAATAAAAAATTAATTTGATTGGAGATCTTTGTAGATCACTACTATTTTCAATATGTCTCGTAACTAGTGCTTTGTTACGGATTATTATTTCTATTTTTAAAAAAATATTTTTGAACGATCCAACCGTACGGATGTCAATATATATCTAATATAATGATATTCCCCAAGTTTCAGAAAATAAAAAATTAATTTGATTGGAGATCTTAGTAGATCACTACTATTTTCAAAATGTCTCGTAACTAGTGCTTTGTTACGGATTATTATTTCTATTTTTTAAACAATATTTTTGAACGATCCAACCGTACGGATGTCAATATATATCTAATATAATGATATTCCCCAAGTTTCAGAAAATAAAAAAAATAATTTGATTGGAGATCTTTGTAGATCACTACTATTTTCAATATGTCTCGTAACTAGTGCTTTGTTACGGATTATTATTTCTATTTTTTAAAAAATATTTTTGAACGATCCAACCGTACGGATGTCAATATATATCTAATATAATGATATTCCCCAAGTTTCAGAAAATAAAAAATTAATTTGATTGGAGATCTTTGTAGATCACTACTATTTTCAATATGTCTCGTAACTAGTGCTTTGTTACGGATTATTATTTCTATTTTAAAAAAAAATATTTTTGAACGATCCAACCGTACGGATGTCAATATATATATAATATAATGCTATTACACGTCACCCTTGTGGGTCCCACACTGCCACGTCAGCAGTGGTGGGTCCCACATCTGCCACGTCATATTTTTTTTAAAAAAATATAAATTTATCTAATGCAACACTTCAAACAGCAAATGCAACACTACAGGTATCTAATGCAACGCTTTCTGCCACGTCAGCAAATGCCACGTCAGCAAAGGTGGGCCCCACTTCTGCCACGTCAGCAATTGTGGGTCCCACAATTGCCACATCAGCATGATGGGCCTCCTGCCACGTCATCCTTGTGGGTCCCACACTGCCACGTCATATTTTTTTTAAAAAATATGAATATATCTAATGCAACACTTCAAAGAGCAAACGCAACACTATTGGTATCTAATGCAACGTTTTTTGCCACATCAGCAAATGCCATGTCAGCAAAGGTGGGCCCCACTTCTGCCACGTCAGTAAATGTGGGTCCCACATGTGCCACGTCAGCAAATGCCACATCAGCACATGTGGGTCCCACTCCTGCCACGTCACCATTTATAAAAATAAAAAATTATCTAACGCAACGCCATCAGTTAGTGTTGCATAATGTGAAACACTGTGGGTAATACGCAACGCTAATCTATATCTAACGCAACACCAATTCAGCTCAGTTGCAAAAGACCCAAAACTTCTATCTAACGAAACGCTTTCTGTGCAACGCTTTGTAAAAAGGGTTGCGTATGCTCACTTATGGCGTAGTGTAGCCAGAAAAGAATTGCAAGCATGAAAGATTCGTCTCGAAAAGCCCTATGAATCGTAGGCACACATTCAAAAGTCCCATAAGCATGTGGGCACCTAATTAAAGGTTTTGGGAACCTAAGCGTGGTAACCTAACCTAGAGTTTGATTGTACTTGAAAAGCCTTTAAAGGGATTCACCTTGTGCCCTTACGGATTCACTTGGTGCCCCTAGCTAGCAGTTTTCAGTCAACCACTTCAACAAGCTGTAGGAGATTCACGAGTTATGATGACTCGGGGGGTAGCTCACTTCCCCAATGTAAGCTTGCACAGAGAAGAGCTTCCACCTTCCAGGTTCAGTAACGGAACCTCAATCCAAACCAGCACAATGAAGCACAGATAAGTTCTACTTTCATGCCTTTATATTCTTAACTATCATGCATATTTTATGTCAATGCGAGCTTATATTCTGTAATGCTTAAATACATATAGATTTTAATGCGCATATTGCCTGATCTTTAGAAATGAAAATATGTGAACTTATACTTAGGATGTTATCATGCCCTATAGGTTTACAATTTACGCAGCATATATGCTTAGTTTATGATCTCGAGCATGTTAGTTGAAACAACCTTTTATATAATTGATATGCCATGAGAAGGTAGGAACATATATATTGTAGATAATCATTCATACTTGCATACATGCATCACTTATATGTAAGCTTTTTAGCTCGTATTGCTAATCCATTTTTTCTAGTTTTCTTAGTATTGTGCCCAAAATCACCATGGGCTAGATTTAAGACCTATTAAGTCGTAGGTTCCAATCAACAAGTATTGTAAGAGCCAAGAGACAGATTGTCTCCAACACCAGATATAAAGACCAAACGTGGAGAAATGAGCACTAGCTGAGAAGACAGTCAAGAGATTATAAGTATCAAGACGGTCCTGATGAACCAGTAGCTGAGCAGATTACGAATGAACCAGGTTCCTCCCCGCGAAAGAGCCCAAGTCAGCCTAGCAGCAGCAATGAGGACAACAAGAAGTACATGGGAACTACAGAAAGACTCCCTAGACTAACACATTTGTTATTTGTGCAGGTACAGATTCCTGTAGAGGGGTTCCTGAGCACCAGGTTCCTGAGCATAGATAATAGAAAGATCTAGAATTCAGCGATAAAGATGCAGATTTATTATTGGAGAGTACTCCTAGGACGCAGTTGATCCTAGATTACCTCTAATAGACAGACAGTAGATAATCAAGCAAAAAGCAGCTTAGAAGATGAAGCAACATCTCGAGCAATCAGGTTATGATTTTCAAGGTTAACCTCGTGCCCTTTTTAAGGATTCATCTAGTGCCATATTGGATTCGTTTTGTGCCCTCAGCATAGGTTCGCATAACGCCCAATAAGGTTCACTTTATGCCCTTTTTTGGATTCACGTGGTTCCCTTGACATTCTTAAGGTTCACTTAGTGCCCAATTAGATTCGCTTTGTGCCCTTGTCAAAGGATTCACTCAGCGCCTAATTGGATTCACTTTGTGACCTTGTCACGATTCAAGCAAGAAAATAAAGACCCACATGGTTCACTCAGAAGAAACATGGGAGTACTGAAGGGATTGGACCTCAAAATATCAAGCTATTTAGGTTCCTCTCGCATCCTATGACTTCGAGGAACCGGGGGGTACTTGTTGTGTCCAAAATCTCCATGGGCTAGATTTAGGCCCATTAGGCTTAAGGATCCAATCCGTATGAGTAATATGGGTTATGATTGAGGTCCCTTAAGTTAAATGGGGCTAAATAGCATGTTAAATGGATCTGGATAGGTTCAGGTTCCCGAGAGACAGCTTCCTGCTAACAGCTTCCCGAGAAATAGGTTCCTGCAGACAGGTTCCTGAGAGACAGCTTCCTGTACGAGAACAGATTTAATTCAGCAGAATTCTAGTATGATTAAGCCTCCTATTCTTTAGGAGCAAGTTATGAACATCAACTCCTTATTGGAATGTATTCCTTGGGCGCAGATGATCCTTGAATACATCTAATAGGACTAGAACTTGTAAATACATTCCTAGCCGGACTAGAACTCGAGTTCTATTCGACTCAGGTCGCCTATTCGTGGCTGAATCTGGAGAAAAGGAGGTCCCCACGAATTAGCAACCTAGCATCTTGCCGCCTAACCAGACTTCTAGTCTAAAAAGAACTACGTGAACTTGATCCCTATAAATACAAGGGTACGTAGGCACCTTGAGGACATGTTTTACAAGCCTCGCAATACACCTACGAGATTCTTGAGAACACACGACACAAGCCTCAAGGGAACTCGCGAGATTCTTGTAAACGCTCTCGAGCTCAGTTCATCCCCTACAAAAAAACCTCCATTCTCCATAGATTAGTTGATCGTTAGCCTTTACAACTCACCATAAACCTCTCAAAAGTTGTTACGAAATCCACTCATCAACAGTTCCATCATCAATTGGGAATGGTGACAACCCATAAACAGGATTTTGAGTTATTGGGATTAGCACGATGGTGGTGGCGATCCGTGCTCCTTGTGCTCCATTAGAGGTAAAACCACCATCTGCAATTGGGGATTCTCTCCTTGAAATCGCCCCTTGGGGATCACTTCTTGGAGACGTGTCTCTGAAGGAGTTGTTCGTTGATTGGAAGTCGAGGGGAGTGGATCATCAGTCTGAATGTTCTTTCATTGTCATTAGTGCACGATTGAGACTTCTTTCTCCTGCTATATATGGAGGCCTCAAGCCTTAAATACGTGGCGAATCATCCCCTCGCTGGGGTGTGATAAGTGGATTTTATATCCACTTGGAGCGTTCCATATCGGCTTAAATTGATGGTCTTGGACTCAAGTTTGTTGTAGTTTTGAGGTGTTTTGTGTAGTTGTTCAGGTTAGCAAGAATTTCGATTAAGGTGGATGCTTTTGTCGTTTTTGGAGGTTAAATTGATTAAAATTCGGATTTTCCGGGACGGTTGCGCAGTCTACGTTGTTTTGGCCATATCTGGAGTTCTATAAGTCTGTTTCAGCGATCTTACTGTCCACGCGAAGCTTGGGAGATTTTCTACAACATTGGACAGGTCTTCCACGCGCAGGCTGCGCGTGGTGAGCGCAGGCAGAGTGACAAACAGACTGATGGGAGTAGGGAAATTACTGTTTTACCCTTTTCAAGTTCTAATTGTATTTTGGGCAGTTTTTAGTACCTTAATCAAATTCTAATTATATTAGAAGGTAATTTCTTGCTGGGCAAGAAATCTAGAGCCTATTTAAACACATCCTACCATTGTAATTAGGAGAACCATTACATATCAATTACTTAGGTTTATTTGTATCTTTTCATACTTTGTTATTATCATGGTTTCACTTGATCCCATGATGACGAGCGGTTCGATTATGAACTAATCGTTGTCATGGGATTCTAACGGATTTATTTATGGAGCTTTAGTATCTTGATGCTTTCGAGATCTGTGTGTGATGTATATTTGATATCCTCGTATGGTTATGCTTAATTGATAGATGCGTCATGAACATCTAATTTGTTAATCTCTTGTGAAGTGAAAGTGGATCTTGAGATTTAGAACTTGCCATGCTAGCATAGGTTCATAATTGTTTATCAATATGATTCGTGGTGTGAGATGAAAATACTTATACTGCCCTGTGTGATCTTAATGGATAACTTGCTCTTCAACCGTTATGTTTTCGAATTCTATAGACATATAGGGTCTAAGCATAATTGGTGTCCATTCATCTTCTATCTCTTTTGTGGATGTATGTTTAGTTTAGTATACGTATGCTGACAGGTGGCGTGTACTTGTTTCGTGTTATCCGATCAGATATCATAACCATTGCATATAGTGATTAAAGGCGTCAGATCTAAGTGAAGTATGTAATGAAGTTAGGATCCCATGTTTATTCGCATATAAGTAATTCAGTTTAATTCTTTTAGTCAATTAATTCTTAGTTTTATAATTTGCATCTTAGTTTAATTTAGATAATCAAATCTCTATTTGTTATTTGTCTTAGCAGTAAGTTAAAACCATACATTGTTTCATAGGTACATCGACTGACTTAAAACCAAAACCAGATCTCTGTGGAACGAACTTGATTTCTATTTGTATTACTTGTGACCACGTACACTTGCGTGATTTTGTGCAAACAGGGTGGAAGCCCATAACTTGGGTTCTGATCTGTTAGTGGTGGAGGCACCATGGTAGAGATTTATAATCATGTTTGTCTATTATGGGCATAGTCATGCCTAGGATTGGGGGATCCGCCCCTTGAGAGCTTAGACTCGTTTTTTGGACTTCATATCCTTGGAGACTCGTTTAAATTCCTGTTCCTAGAGGGTTTAACCCTTGAATAGTGGTACGTGTTGGCTGCATACCGACAACGGTGATCAGAACGCGAATTGAGGCTAGTGGATCGTCACAACCATTTTTTTTATCTCCGTGTCTTTTCCATGGTTGACGTCTTTTACCACAGACGGCGCCAAATGTTGTGGAATAAAAAGTAGGGTATATTTATTGTGTATTAACTACTAGGGTTTGTGGGAGCTTCGAGCTTTAATGGCTGCGCTTGTGTTTCGTGACTCAATTCCGGTCCTCACAAGATGCCTACGTATCTCTGTATTGCTAGATAATCAAGCCAAGACGTAGTTCTAGGTGATGGTGCCCTCGAGGCTCTGGAGGCGAGAGCTCACCTAGGACGTAGTGGCTTGCATGTCCTTATTCGAGGATTAAGCCAAAAACGTAGTTCTGAGAATGAGGGGTCAGGCCCTTATATAGGCTGAGAAGCCTTAGAATAGAAGTAGGGTTAGGTGACTTGGTGGGCAAGTCACCGCCTTTGAGGAAGGTTCTAGACTCCTACTTTGTAGGAGTCTGTTTCCATGTATGACTGTATGTCTTGGAGGCTACTCATAAAGATATTGTATGCTTATTTGACTCTTATTTGCAAGCTGTTAATTAGCCCCTAATATTAATTACGAAATTAATATTCAATTGGGGTTTCAGGCCTCATTAATGGGCTTCATCTTTGGACCAGGCTGGGTCTAATTAATGCAATATTAATTGTGTCTTTAGGGCTTATAAAATCATTATAAAATAATTATAATAAGTGCATATGATCAATTAAAGATTGGTCAATTTGATCATTATAAAATCAAAAGGGACATGAAAATTAGGACGAAGGGAGTAATTTAGATATTTAATTTGATAAGTGCAATTTGCACATACATTTGGAATGTAGTGTTTAACAGATTTTGAAAAGGCTAAGTTATTTATTTTTATTATTATTATTTTTTAATTTTACTTGAGCCGACATAAGGCTAAGTTGAAAGTGCAAAATTCATACATGGGCTCAGCCTAAACATCTCATAGACAGGCCGAACTGGTCCTGGCCCATTACTTTATCTGAACCAAAATATGAAAAAGTTCCGGGACAGCCTATAGAAAGTTTGGAACCCAACATCAAAATAAAAAAAATAGTTATTTATTATAATTTTTAATATTAAATTTCAACCGATATTATGATAGTGCAACATTTGCATTGAATGAACAGCATGAAATCAAATTTAACGTTAAATGTTTGTTTGATGTGATATTTAAACCAGAGAGAAAACTGGGCCTGAGGTTGTCCTCAGGCATCTCTCCTAAGGTTATAATAGATTTCTATTATAATGTAAAGGACCCCGTAGGGGCATTTTTGTACTTGTAATTTTTTTTCCCAGTAATTTACATAAATAGCCTTAATTTTATATGAAGATTATTTTAATCTCAGGGTTCTACCTGAGGTCAACCTCAGGCACTTGAAACCAAATCTAATGTTTTTCAGAATTTGTAGTACGCCTAGTCGCCTACATTTGTTAATGATACAAATCATTCTCTCTAAATCTCATTTCTATCACATTGTACTTTAACAAAGTAATTAATTTTGAAAAATAAGTGTAACATATTTCATTATAAACAACATATGGTTTTGTAGATTCTTTTTAGTGTTATATAAAACTAGCTTTATAGCCCGTGCGAGGCACGGGCAAGCTCTAGCCTTGTTACACAGTCCTGTGAAATGCAATAATGATGCGTTGCGAGTATGATCTTTCTCTCTACAAATTGTTATCTTCGATAGGGTTGCTGGTTATGCGCATAATATATATTTTTGTTGTGCTTGTATGCTTCTAATTGAGGAGACCTATTAAAAATGTGTACATGTAGCGTTGTTGCAGCTGTACACAGTCGAATAAGATTTAATCACCTACACTATTTGGCAATAGGCCTAGTCTTGGAATATGATTTAATTAGTTGTATTATTTGGCAATAAGTTAATTTTGGAGTTGCAATCGAGACCATAGTAATCCTGTTTAACTTTACTTCCATTGAATTCCAACAACAAATGTTTCTTTTGAAAGATCAACTACAAGAAGCTAACTCCCATAGTATCACACTTCCAAAACGTATTTAGAAGGCACTTGTATACATCTATAAAAACTACAATTATTAAGAGCGAAATCTCCTCTAGCTATATTTCTAATTAAAAATTATTTTCTTGTCTCTCTAGTTCCATGCACTACTGTATCTTTTGTTCTATACTTTTTAGATGGGAGTGTAGCTTTAGAACTATCCTAACCGTTGTAGCACCTGTCACCACAGTAACTCCTGGCCTGATCCATATCTTAGTAAATACTGTACAAAATTATATCAGACATACGATGAAACGACTATAAAAAAACATAAAAAAGCTGAGGGAAAAATATAAGATGCAGACATTTTAAAACCATTACATTCGTAATTCTCGAAACTGGACAATTGCACTGAGAGGGGGGGTAAGAAGCTAGTATGCTTTGATGACGATACAAAATGATAATTTGATTCTAGAGCAGCACTAAATTATAAACATCAAATAAAGATGTAATGATATAGATTAATAAAGTTTTTTTTAAAACCAAACCTCCAACTTGAAGCATGTATTAGCCTTGTTTTAAATATTACATTTGTATTAAATACAGTTCTACTAACGTAAACAAAAGCATAAATGAATCTTGTTCTTTCTCCCAACTTAAACCAAGCATGCTATATTATTATGTATGCTCCAACCCCTCCAATTTTATCTTTTTAGTGGATAAATACAATCTAAATGAATGTTGAGATCATAGATATTTAACATTCCAGGAGGCTACGTTTTGTACTAAAAACTTTCAGTCTTCAATTTACAACTTTTATAAAACCAGAAGCTTTTTATGGTGGGGGGGAAATGACACAATACCCTCTAGTTCATCCTCAAGATATCCTTACGATGAAAATGTGAACATCTTTGTTTTGTTTTTCCATTTTCGGCCCTCCATTCGTCCGGCCGGAGGTGTAGATAACGGGGCCACCTTAACCACAAAGGCTGATCGGTCATAGGCTCCGTCCTTGTTTTAGATCTTCTATCTCTGGCCCCTTCTTCCCTAATAAAAGAGTCCACCGCCTGCCTTAGTAGTCTCAAATAGGGCGTGCAGGCCTACAAGGACGTGTTGTAGGAGTAACCCATTACCTGTACTTTCTGGCTGCAGGGCGTATTGATAATATGTCAATTTTCGATTCTTTGTAAAGTAAATTCAGTAAGACACGAATATACAACCTTAGAGGAATGATACTTTAACAAATAATTAGTACCTAAGTATTTGAATGAACCATTTCTCTATGTAACCCTTACAAATGGCAGACACTGCCAGAATATCGAAGATTGACAATTCTATATTCTAACTTCAGACAGGGCCTCGTTTTTTTAGTAGCTAAGTTGTTCCCCACACCATACATTTATATATAAATTGGTAAAACTATGAACCCGTCCATAATTAACCTCATACCAATTTTATGATAATGTATGATTGTGTAACTCATCTGATTCATATTCATAATACTTGTTATGAATACCACACAATTTGAATACAAACCCTCAAATTTAATTCAAAAGATGACCCATCTAACCCCATCACTTATAATATATTAGAATTTCAATAAAAAATAATTATAATAAGTGCATATGATTTCATTAAAGGTAATAAGAAAATTCATAAAACGTATTTGATAAATAATTTTATAAAAAATCACGAAAACTCAGAACACGGTGTTATATATATAATATAAATCATCATTATATTTACTCAGAAGTTAGAATAAAAAGTGAATATAGAATAAGATGAGAGTTGCAAATTTAGGAAAAAAAATGACGAGAGTTGCAAATTTAGGAAAAAAAATGATGAGAGTTGCAATATATATATGAGGAAGCATCGAATGTTATACCATGTTGCGTTATATCCTGAGAATTTTTTTCCCACATTTCTATTCAAATATAAAAGACAGCATTAGATTTAGTTGTTTGTGCTTTAAAAAAGGATGGAATGCCTAATAAGCAGTGCCACAAGAATTTTATTGGGTCTGTACCATAACCGAATGACATATATAATAAAATTACAGTGTTGGCAGGATTTGATATAAGAACCGTTAACGGGGTTTGGTCATTTTTTAGTATTGTTTATGGAACGGTTATGGGGTCAGATTGTAAGGTAGTAGAAGTAAGCGTAGACATATTATTAAAAAGGATGTGTACCACTTTGCAACCCCTTCCAAGCCCCTTTCGGAATAGCCAGTTAATTCCTAGTGCATGTGTACTTTATAGTAATTAAGTGTAGACTCTTTGGCTATGAGTTGATACCAGACAAAAGGCAAAGTTTCAGAGTCTAATATTCTGCATTACACATCTGTTCGGTATGAGTTATTCGAATTTTAATGTGGGAACTGGAGGTAGAAGCATTTTAAGCAAATCCAAAATTAAGACCATAAAATTTTGACTCACGAATATTATATTAATTTGGGGAAAATGCCTAACTTTACAGTAAATTTAGTAAGAAGTTTCTATCAAAAAAAGCAGTTTTTTTCTTAAAAAACGATCTCTAAATCTGAACTCAGTGATATGTTCAAATTTATATAAATTTAACAGTCATACAAAGGAGAGCATGTTTGAATCTCTAGCAGCTGCCTTTTACGCATCACCTTAATTTATTATTAGAATTCAAGATTATGCTAATGCATTAGAAAATGATTGAAACTGAAATCAGCTAGACTGCTAGAGCATTACCTATTTTCACATATTTCTCCGCAAAAATTAGTATATGCAAGTCAATATCTTCTGTCCTTAGATTTTAGGTTAGGAATATATTCGGAAGAAAAGTGAAGTCTGGGTCTTGAAATGCAGCAAGTGGAAAATTCATGTTTGAGAGCTGTCAAAAGGTAAAAAAGTAGAGGTATGAAAGTCAGAAGAGCTGCTATCAATATATTAAACACTTGCCAAAATTCATGTCTTTTAACTCGAAAATAGAAAACTCACTGTGACGTGGGTTTGTTCGACCGAGCGATTTAGTAAAAAAAAACTGCCAACACTGCTTTTCGTTGCCAACCTGAATCTGCAATATGCAACCTCAAATATCAATTTCAACTTGCCAAAACTCATCTCAGAATCATTAGAAATTGCTAGCCCGTTGACCCTGCACCGTTTAAGAAATTTTTGAGATTATGAAAGAGGTCGGACGCTCTGTAAGCAGCAGAGATTAAGAACAAATTTTTGTACTAAATCAGAGCAAAACTAATATAATCGCTTTTGAAAATGTTGGAGAAAAGCAGCAATGCGATTTACTTCATTATGTACCTATTAAAGATTTTGAGTTTTGATGCTTTTGTTTACCAGCAATTATTATTTACAACTTAAACACCCATTCATTTGGCACAGATCACCTTCACATTAAAAAAACATTGGAAGTGAACCAAAAATTAAAGAAAAATGTGAACACATAACTGAAGTCAAAGAAGCATATTAATCGCATTAAGCACGCAAAAATAACAATCAATAATATAAAACTAAAACCACCACTCTTTAAAGAAGCCAAACAGGAACACTTATACTCGGACAAATTACAATTCTCAAGTTACAACAAATGTTTAGCAACCTTTCTCACTCTGATATCTTCACAGCTTAAAGCTCAAGTAAGATAAACGCAAAACAATTGGTCCCATATTTCTTTGAACCGAATAAAGTATTTTATTTATACGAGGGCATTAACATATGTTGTTATCTAGTCCTTGATCCCCAGCCAGTAATAAAATGTAAAAAAAACAATCTTCAAGTTTGCAAAGCATATGCATCTTATCCCTTTTTATTATATATTTGTGGCTTTTACTCCTCTTTTGTTTCCCTAAACATCAAATTCATGCTCAGCAAGTAGGGTTCCAAGGAATTCGGTATGATCAAGCCTTATCACTCTGAATAATTACAATATAATTTAAGCATGGGAAGTAATTGCATAAGAAAGAACATGTCAAAATTGAAATAAGTACAATCACCATGTATTCTCCTGTAAATTGATTTGGATGCAATAAAATGATATAACCACAAGATATCACAACACAAAATAGATTGCGTTATGTGTTTAAATTAGGAGTATATTCAAAGGAAATTTATAGCCTCAAGGCTCATAGGAAGCTATAGACCATATTAACTCGATTATGTGATTAGCCTACTATTTGATTTCAAGGCATATTAACCTGACCTAAACATTGAAATGCAGATTACAAAGTATACGGAGACGTACCACCTAGCCTGGTAACAGGCACATCAGCCGGTTGTGCTGCATCCAAGTGGGAAGGACCAGCCAATTCATTTCCTGCAAATGCAAAGAAGCGTTTTAAAAAGGTCAGCTGCAAAGCCAAATTGCACAAAACCATGAAATGAAAGCTAACACACAATTGGATCATCATCCTACATCCTTTTTGTTGGCGGTTGCGACGTTGCCTAGACACACGGTGCGCCTCGATCAATTCCTCTATCACAGGAACCCTGGGTCTGCCTCCTTTTCGTCGCGAAAGATCCATGAATGCAGGAGCAACTGTATAAACACACACAAACAAAAAGGCTTTACAATATGCAAGCCAGGGGCAAAACTATATGTGCATGCCTATTAATGACTTCACTTAATATGGCAGGTTAGCTCAAGTTTTGCTTACGATAACTGGTCGGACACTAATCCATTTTTAGTTACGTCCTTTTACCTTTTAAGGCAGGGTTCCCCGCCCTTGTTATGAAGGTAGATCTGGCAATATTGCAACGCCTGGATGTCGCCACTAAGGCTTCGTGTGGGGCTGTTGGAGTTGATGGTTCATGAAACATTTTTTTTTTCCCATTTCCCGTATCCTACTTTTTATTCTTGCCTCTCCCTCGTAAATATAATGCTGCTACCCAAACATATCCCAATATAATGGTTCCTAAGCTTATCTCAGTATAATTAAAGGGAAATAAGTGAAAACGCTTCAGAGATGGTACCACTGACAACTTCTTACCTAATTAATTCAAAATAAGGAGCTACACTTATAACACATGTACTTACTGACTTTTTTAATTGCATGTGTAATCCTTAAAGTAACCTCCTAGACAATAATTATGATATGTGAAGTCAATTGATCGCCTATATAATCTGTATTCTCATCAAATATATAAATTTTGGTCCATTGGATTACCTAAGTGGTCGCACCTTTCGTAATGTTATTTACTGTAATAGTATAAAATTAGAGTGGAAATTCGGTTTAGCCATAGTGTTGGCAACAGAACCATAATTTTAATTTCTTATACGCATCACACAATATGCAGTTCATGGTAGCTCAGAATTCATTTAACAGAGGATGGTTGAGTGTCACTCTCTTAGCATCTGTACCACTCCTAACGAAATTTCCAATCCTTAACACCATTCCAAAAATTGGAAAAGGGGAAAAAAATCAGAATATCAAATACCACATAAATGTGTGAGCATACATACAATGGAGAGGTTCCTCAGGATGCCTATGATTTGCCGTCGTCATCACACCCTATGACGACTGCCGTACAAAAATCATACAAATCAAACACACCGCTATTTGCACCCCTTAAGGATCTTCCAGCATTTTTTTCAGTTCACTCAAACAATAAACCAAACACCATGTTGCATATACGTCGGTAGAGTAGTGTATGAGGTTGGGAGCGGAAAAGGCAAACACAATAACAATACCACAACACTAAAAAACAGCTTGACTTAGGGCGGCCCGATAAATTGATCGGAACCCGCGATCAACATAGATAATACGGAAAATGAAGGAATAAAATTTAAAATATAACTGACCTGGAGAGGATTGAGGCTCAACGCTCAAGACGGGCAAACATCCATGGGAAGAAAGAGGGATGCTAGATGGAGAGATGAAGTGTTGGGAGGGAAGAGGTGCGTGAATAATACATCATTTACATTAAACGGGGATGTAACGGAGTTATAACATGGCTGATGTGGCATCTAGTTGGCTGATGAGCTGGATTTAATTGTCTTCCAAATCTCTTTGTTCTGCTATTAAATATATAATAGATGTTAGTTGATTTGAAAATGATTTCATGAATAATATAAAATTAAAAAATTTATGCCAGTTATAACTTATATATGGAATAAATTTTGCAATTATAATTGAATGTGAGAGCATTTCTAATAGTATTACTTAAAATAGTTGATAAAATTATATAGAACAATAATTATTTAAAATTTATTAAACTTATAAGGTGTAATATTTCTGTAAAATCGGTTATAGTAGTTTGTTAAAAAAATAGCATATTATCATTTTCAAATTATAAATATAATAAATTAGTTTTATATTTTTTTTTTTGAAAGGTCAGGAATTTGATTTAAATCGAAAGAGATATATCAGTAGGATTCTATTCTAAAATATAAGGATAGACAGCGATCCCAAAAGACCTGAACAAAGAGAATAACTTGAACGTAGAGAATAACCTCACCAATTAGTGACTAAACGATCATCTAAATTGGAATTTAAGAACTTCCATAACAACTACTACTAAATACAGGTTAATTAAAAGAAAACAAATAAGGTATTCATTAAAGCTCGGCTTACATAAAAAGTTTTTCTCTCAAACTTTTCTCCCCCTTCGTCGTCGTCTTCAACCTCTGCTCCTCCGGCGGTGGTTTATCCACCGACCGGAGGCCCTTTTCTTGTCCAGTTTTTTATTTTCTTTCAATAATCATACTCCTTTTGTGAAGATTGTAAGTATTTGGTTTGCTTACCCATTAATTGGGTTTATTTCTCTCCCCTTGTGAGAGTTTGTTTTTCTCTCCTTGTGAGAGTTGGTTTGATTTGCTTAGTTTGTGCTATGATCTGCAACGGATCAGATCTGCTAAGAATGATTTTGCTGATGCTTTGGGGGATCTGGAATGTCCGCATCAAAACTGGGAAGCTGACGATTTTTTCAAAAGCTCACCACTCAGAACCAAAGATTGTTCATCATCTGTTGGGGGTTTTTACTTTCGGCATATCTATAGCTGGTATCCGGCATGTAGATAGCTGGGGTATTGCTCATCCTTGGGGGTTCCCATTTTCGGCATGTCTATAGCTGGTATCCGGCATGTAGATAGCTGGGGTGGATTTCCAACTGAGGTTTCTGAACACTGGGGTATCAACGGATCTTACGTGACGTGGTCAATTGTAACACCGCTATTTTCAGGCATGTTGGCACAGTTTGGATCGCTTCGAATGTCTTCGAATTCATTTTTAGATTCAAGAACTTTTAAGTTCATTTTGTTAAACGATGAGAAAATAATTTATTTGTTTTTCAACCTCGTCGTATCGACAGTTGTTTTTGCACTAAATTACGCAAGCGTACGCGGTCACAAGTAATATATAAGGTTAAGTCCAAATTCGTTCCCACAGGGATCAGGTTATGGTTCTATTTCAGTTTTGTACCTATGCAACAATGTATGGTTATTATGCACTGCTAAGACAAATAACAAATTGGGTTTTAATTAACTAAATCTAACTAAAAAAGCAAATTAACAAACTAAGAATTAACTAACTAATGAGAATTGGAATCAAATTACTTCTGCAAGATAAACCATGGAATCCTAACTTCATTAAATACTTTGCTTAGATCTGACGCCTTTAATCACTATATGTAATGGTTATGATATCTGATCGGATAACACGAAACAAGTACACGCTACCTCTCAGTATACGTATACCAAACTAAACATACATCCACAAAAGAGATAGAAGATGAATAGACACCTATTATGTTTAGACCCTATATCTCTATAGAATTTGAAAACATAGTGGTTTAAGCACAAGTTATCCACTTAGATCACATAGGGCAATATAAGTATTCTCATCTCATACTACGAATCATGTTGATAACAATCATGAACCTATGCTAGCATGGCAAGTTCTAAATCTCAAGATCCACTCTCGCTTCACAAGAGATTAACAAATTAGATGTTAGCTACGCATCTAAATTCATAAAGCACAACCATACGAGGATATCAATTATACACCACACACAGATCTTTAAAGCATCAAGATACTAAAGCTCCATAAATAAATCCATTAGAATCCCATGACAACGATTAGTTCATAATCGAACCTCTCGTCATCATGGGATCTGATGAAACCATGATAAAAACAAAGTATGAAAATATACAAATAAACCTAAGTAATTGATATGTAATGGTTCTCTCCTAATGATACAAATTACAATGGTTGGATGTGTTTATATAGGCTCTAGAAGTCTTGTCCAACAAGAACTACCAAGACAGAATTATAATAGAATTACGTTTTCTAAACTAATTCTGTTTTTAAGGAAAATTCGTAGCTGACTTTTCTTCAGTATTTCTGGACCGTTCCAGTTGTAATTGGACCTCTAAACCACTTTAGAATGATAGATAATTCCGTTATCTTCGCGTGGACTGCTTACAGGCCTCAAACGGACTTCTAGAACTCAAGATATGGCCAAAATAGTAAAAACTGTAATTTTTCAGCACCGCGCGCGTGCAACCTGCGCCCATCAGTCTGTTTGTCGCACAGCCTGCGCCCACCACGCGCAACCTGCTCGTGCAACACCTGTCCCATATTATAGAAAATCTCCCAAGCTTCGCGTGGGCAGTAAGATCGCTGAAAACGGACTTTTAGAACTCCAGATATGTCCAAAACAGTGTAGACTGCGCAACCGTCTCAGAAATCCGAATTTTAATCAATTTATTCTCCAAAAACGATAGAAGCATCAACCTTAATCAACATTCTCGTAAATCTGCACAACTAAACAAAACACATCAAAACCACCACAAACTTGAGTCCAAGACAATCAATTTAAGCCGATATAGAACGCTCCAAGTGGATATAAACTCCACTTATCACACCCCCAAACTTAAACCGATGCTTGTCCTCAAGCATAAACAATTACAACTAACTAACTAACTAGTACCACTTCCGTAGGTGATCACGGTTGCATTTGGCATATGCAACAAGCTCTTTAAACCCCTAGGCAGCCCTAGTGGACGAGTAAGGTCTCGTGAGGGCCTATAGCGAATGTACCCACAAAATCCATGTAACCTAATGCAATGCAATGCATGAATGCAACTAAATAAAAATGCAATTAATCTAGTACTAATATCCTACCATACCTTCAAATCCTCTCATGCCATATCAACTTAAGAATCAAAGTAAATACGCAATGTCTTGGTGTCGAAAGTGCAAGTATTCACATAGTCTACTCAATGAACATGCATAAGTTCTCACAAGTCCATGTCAAATGTAAGAATAAGTTAGTAAACATGCTAAGCCTACAAGAGTACATCTTTGAGACAAAACTCGGGATCTCATACTCAAAAACAAGTAAACACTCACAATCCACTCACAAAAGAATATTCTCTCAAGAACAAGGGTAAGTGTATCACTCAATTCCAACAAAATCATAAACAGGCTTGACATTTGGTATCAATCTAACTCTTAACACAAAATACATCAATGACGATGATCAAAAGGTCTTTATTTGGGTTGCAACGGGGCTAGGGACAAGGTATGTCAAATAAACCAAATCAGGTGAAGTGTCAAAAGCTAGTAAGTACCATAATAAATCATACACAACACTATTTTCCCCCACATAATTTTATTTTTCTTCCAACAAAAACACTTGGCTAGTCGACTAAAGTAGGATCATAACAAACACAAACATGCTCTTATAATATATATTTTTTTCTGTTTTTTTTTCTCTTTTTTTCTCCTTTTTTTCTTCTTTTTTTTTCTTTTTCTCGAGAGCTAAATAAAACAATAATATAAACAATAACAATGATCCCACAATTTATTACACATGTCGACTATCAAGTAAACAACCAAACCCAATTTTCAATATTTTCCCCAAAATTATGACCAACAATAACCCCTCATCTGCACACCTTATTACTCCCTTAAGCACTCTACTAGCCTTTAACAATGCGGGTTCAAATTAATGTAAGGTCAATACAAGAAAAAGGTCTAGGCAAGTAATGTGGTATGTCACCGAAAAAATAGGATTAAGCTCAACGGGTTAACTAATTGATCATGTAAACATGGTATGGTAATATGGGAAAATATGCGGTTATTCCTAAATGCCTTTATCATTTTAATCGTCAAATAATGTCATGCGTTTCAAGAAAGACCTCAAACAACTGCTAGCAATGCAAACAATCCGTGGACACTCAACCAAACGAATAAATTGCAAAAAATATGCAATATGGCTCAAAATCTCACTTGGTGGAAAAACATACTCAATCCCAAGCAAAAATCTCTCTAACGCACCTACTTGTATTCAAAGCATGCAAACTAAATCATCTTGCACATATTCATGTCCTTCTAATCACTCACAACATTCAATAAGTCTACTAGCTTCAACTTACTAGTGTATGTGTGTGCACAAGAACAAAGCATATCACTTCTCAATCAAAAGCGTCAACAACACAAAATTCCTATCAAGCAAGGGTGCAAATGCAAACTATTATGAACTCACATGATATACGAACATAAAAACAGAATGTCCTATATGAAACAAACTTAAATAACACGAACATAAATGCATAATTTACTACTACAAATATGCAAAGTATGAAATCCTACATGAACAAATAATACAACAACAACTACTAATCCCTCAAACAACCCCCAAACTTAAAATATTCAATGTCCTCATTGAATGGAAGTAAATACAAGGGATAGCAGAAAACATACCTGAATACCGAAGCATACCCAACAATTTTTTTCCTCCCAAAAATCCCCTTTCCTTAGCAATTGGCCTCAAAACAACCGATTAAATTTAACCTCCGCCGTCGAAAACGAAAATTTCCCAACATTAGCACTATCTCTCCCATGCTTACGAGCCAAAAGAATCAATACCCAACTCACAAGAAGCTCTACCAAAAATTACCAAGCAATAACACACCAAAAATACCCCAATATATCAAGAATAATACAAATCCCAATTTACAAGAACACAAATTCGTAATCAAAATAAAATTTGAGAGAAGAAATAAACCCACTACGAATTGGAGAGGTGAACTTGCAATTAATTCCTCTTTAGAATTGAATTTTTGGAGATTTAAAAAAAATAGATTAGGAATTGGATTTGTATGTCTAGTTGTGTATAAATATAAGATGATGGATAGGTTGAATAAAAAAATTTAGATGTAGGAGAGATTTGGAGAGGTTAGGATTTGATGTAGGATAGATATAGGAATTTAGAATTGAAGAAATTTGAGTTAGGATTAAATTTGGGGTTGAAATTGTAAGCAAAAACATTAATTTTCGGGAAAAAAACTGGTCTGAAGGGTGTATAACGCATCACGCGGATGCGTTTCAGGGGTGAGGCCGCGGAACAAGGGTGACACGCATGAAAAGAATGCGTGTTAGGGGACTTTCAGGGGTTGTAACGCCGGTGCAAATTGCGTTACAGGGGCGCAACTTGCGCTGAATTCAGTAACGCTGGCACAATAATTCGCCTAGTCCTCTCTTCGCGAGACTTCATCGTCATCACGACGGCACACTTTCTGCCCCTTCTCCTTGCTTGGCCTATTCGTATGACAACTATATCCTATTCCAATGCCTTCATCTGTTGACCCAAAATCTATCAATTTGTAGAACAACACACACTCGCGGGCTTCGCTTGAATATAATGGAGGAGGGTAAATGTAAGTTGTTGAAGCCTTTGGTTCCTCAAAGAGAACTTCCTCCATTGGCTCTACTGCGCTACCTCCATCTTTAAAATCTGAGACAAGTATAAGATCTGCATCTTTCTCATGTTCATCAACCTCTTGGAACGCACATACCAATTCTTAAAATTTGCGTAGCTCATCAGTGTCCTCTTGGTACGCACATACCAATTCTTGAAATTGTGCCCTTTCTAAATCATCCACCTCACTAGCTTGATCAAATTCCTCACATGGCTTGCGAATGCTCACCTCCTCTTGGAATTTGTCTTCCTCAATTAAGCATGCAGTACCTTGCTCCAAGTCACCGCTATTTTCTAGAACTGTCTCTAGTATTAATTGTTGATTCTCTTGTTCCAAGGCTCTCAAAACTTGAGCAGCAAGTGTCCCCATAGATTTGATAGACTCCTCATGACTCTTTATAAGCATCCTAAGCTCCTTCCTAATCTCCTTCAAATCATCAACCTCATCTGACTGAAAATTAGGAGTAGGTTGCTGATGTTGAAACTCTTCACTACCAAAGACATATGACATATCTGGAACATCTTGCTGGTATTGTTGAGGATGATATTGCAAATATGGTTGTTCCTCATAAGTGACATATGGATCAACTCCTCCGTAGTAACAATATTGTGAGGGATCATGAACGCCCAAACACCGCTCACATTGCTGAGGCTGTTGAATACCACCTTGGTTGCTCCAGCACTGATACGTCTCATGTGCGCCCGCACATAGCTCACAAACACTAGCCACCTGCTGAACTCCATAGTAAATTTGAAAATCCATCTTCAACGTCAACGCTCTCTGACAAGTACCTGAAACACCAACGAACTACACAAGAATAGATGAGAAAAAGAAATCCGAGTCAGTGAACTCTAACGACCACTATTGACAAGCACATAAACCAAAAATAAAACACCAATGATCCCCGGCAGCGGCGCCAAAAACTTGTTTTTGCACTAAATCACGCAAGCGTACGCGGTCACAAGTAATATATAAGGTTAAGTCCAAATTCGTTCCCACAGGGATCAGGTTATGGTTCTATTTCAGTTTTGTACCTATGCAACAATGTATGGTTATTATGCACTGCTAAGACAAATAACAAATTGGGTTTTAATTAACTAAATCTAACTAAAAAGCAAATTAACAAACTAAGAATTAACTAACTAATGAGAATTGGAATCAAATTACTTCTGCAAGATAAACCATGGAATCCTAACTTCATTAAATACTTTGCTTAGATCTGACGACTTTAATCACTATATGCAATGGTTATGATATCTGATCGGATAACACGAAACAAGTACACGCTACCTGTCAGTATACGTATACCAAACTAAACATACATCCACAAAAGAGATAGAAGATGAATAGACACCTATTATGTTTAGACCCTATATCTCTATAGAATTTGAAAACATAGAGGTTTAAGCACAAGTTATCCACTTAGATCACATAGGGCAATATAAGTATTCTCATCTCATACTACGAATCATTTTGATAACAATCATGAACCTATGCTAGCATGGCAAGTTCTAAATCTCAAGATCCACTCTCGCTTCACAAGAGATTAACAAATTAGATGTTAGCTACGCATCTAAATTCATAAAGCACAACCATACGAGGATATCAATTATACACCACACACAGATCTTTAAAGCATCAAGATACTAAAGCTCCATAAATAAATCCATTAGAATTCCATGACAACGATTAGTTCATAATCGAACCTCTCGTCATCATGGGATCTGAGGAAACCATGATAAAAACAAAGTATGAAAATATACAAATAAACCTAAGTAATTGATATGTAATGGTTCTCTCCTAATGATACAAATTACAATGGTTGGATGTGTTTATATAGGCTCTAGAAGTCTTGTCCAACAAGAACTACCAAGACAGAATTATAAAAGAATTACGTTTCCTAAACTGATTCTGTTTTTAAGGAAAATTCGTAGCTGACTTTTCTTCAGTATTTCTGGACCGTTCCAGTTGTAATTGGACCTCTGGACCACTTTAGAATGATAGAGAATTCCGTTATCTTCGCATGGACTGCTTACGGGCCTCAAACGAACTTCTAGAACTCAAGATATGGCCAAAATAATAAAAACTGTAATTTTTCAGCACCGCGCGCATGCAACCTGCGCCCATCAGTCTGTTTGTCGCACAGCCTGCACCCACCACGCGCAACCTGCTCGTGCAACACCTGTCCCATATTATAGAAAATCTCCCAAGCTTCGCGTGGACAGTAAGATCGCTGAAAACGGACTTCTAGAACTCCAGATATGTCCAAAACAGTGTAGACTGCGCAACCGTCTCAAAAATCCGAATTTTAATCAATTTATTCTCCAAAAACGATAGAAGCATCAACCTTAATCAACATTCTCGTAAATCTGCACAAGTAAACAAAACACATCAAAACCACCACAAACTTGAGTCCAAGACAATCAATTTAAGCCGATATGGAATGCTCCAAGTGGATATAAACTCCACTTATCAACAGTCGGGGGTTTGTCCCTGTTTTATGTTGAATTGGTTTGATTTATTAATATAATCACCTGCATTTCGTCAAAAAAAAAACAATATTAGTACATATTAATCATTGGGTGATCACCAACAAAACCCTCTGCATATCAATTAATTATCAATGATGAAGTCCTCAAACATCACATTGTGAACATTCACTACTTCAGGTCCTTCCATCATCTCGTTATCCTGAAGTTCTCATGAAATGTATATTATCATGCATAATGCTCCTACATGTGCCGGACCAAAGTTAACAGGGTTCGGTTCAACCTTGTATATCTCAACATCATAGAACTGAGGAGTTAACGAACCAAAATCTGAATTCAAATTCATAAATTCTGTTGGATATTTTATTAAAATCTAATATCCTAAAAATAAAATTTTAAAACTTTCTTTTATTAATTAATATGTAAACTTATTTCAGTTTTTCTTTTTCCACCCGTTGTTTTTTGGACCGTTGGAAGCAACATTACCTAATATGCCTTAATTGCAAAATATTGCCTCTTTAATATAGTATATTGCATTTCAGTTACGATACAAAAACCTTATATATACAATTCTTGTGAAAAGGGAATAGGATATGAAAACATACACAGCAACATACACATTGTTGTTATCACTGTCTATCTCTGTTCTTCTCCCCACTCTCTCTTTTATCTTTATTTTACATTTATTTGTTTATACAACCATCTACATACACATATCAATTGGGGTTTTACAATTGGGTCCTGGTCCCTGACAATCAATTGTCAGGGACCGTTTATCTAACAATCTGCTTCCTGGCCGTTGGATCGTTGATCCAACGGCCAGGATTTTAAAAAACATTTCGCCCTATCCGCGCATATTTTTCGTGGAACGATATGCTTCCGCGCATATTTTTCGCGGAACGACATAATCCTTCCGCGTAAAAAAACCGCGGAATGCCTGGAACTCTGATATACGCCAATTAACCCGTTTTCAACCCGTATAACCAACATCATCATCAAATCTAAAGTGTGTGCGATTAACAGTGCGATTTGTGGTGGAATTGCTGCGATATTGCTGGTTTTGCTCAGATTCGAATAATGGAGGGTGGAAGGAAGGATTACGAAGAAAGGTATGTCAAATGTAGGGTTTTGAATTGGGGATTAGGGTTAGGGTTCTGATTAGGGAACAAATTGGGGCTTTAATGTTAGGGTTCTGATTACATTGATTGCATAGGGTTCGAATTCGATTGCATTGATTTATTAGTGTTCAAATGTATGTTAATTCGAGTGCATTGGTATGAATTGGGTGTTTGTATGTATGAATTCGAATTTATTTGAAATAATTCGAATTAAAATTTTTAATCAAGTGTATGCATTGGTATAATTCGAATTAATTCCCCTGGTATGAATTGGGTGTTTGTATGTATGTATGAAGAGATTTGGTCTCTGGTGAGAAAGAATGGGCAATTGGTATATTACTTGAGTGTTCAATTTACTTTGGTTTTATTCTTCTGGTATCTGGCATTGTTAATCAGTTGATTATCGTTCCTTTTTTTTTTGCATCAACTTCATTATACGTTCTTCAAGTGTACTTCATTTGCTTTGATCCCTTTCTTAATTTACTTCCTACACCAGTTATATTTGACTTCTACTTGCTAACTTCTACCAAGTAGAGATTAGGAACAAACGTACTGATATGAAACCTGTATGGCTATGCATATTCTAGTAGTGGTCCTCATGATTGTGGGAGAGGAAATTAATCTTATTACTCTTATTACTCTATAACTTATAGGATAGGTAACACAAATGTTAATGTTTAACGTGGAAGTTTAATTGTATGTGTAATTGCTGATTTCTAGCTTGTATAGCAAACAGAGGTTTACAAGTAGTCACTGACTTTATCAAACCTATAACCTATATAGCCAGTAGTGGACTTTGTTTTTGCCAATGTGAAATAATAATCTTAGTGTTAACTGCTGCATAAGCTTTAGATGTTAACCTGATTTCTTTAAGATGTGCTATTAGTGTGCATACCTTATACTTGTCTTAATTATTTGATTAAACATAGATGGCAAATTACTAATCTGATTTTGTTTAAATTGTGGATGTTTCAGGTTGGAGGACGTATTGCCGGGCCCTATTAGTCAGACGGTTATATTCAACAATGACTATCATGTGAGTCAAGATGTGTGGAGGGGTGTTGACAGGGGCACCTTACAGTGTTTTTGTGGTAATAGATTGATGCGCAGTTGGGTTTTGAATGATGCGCATAAGCAACTATTGGTGATGACTGGATTTGGGTTGTTTGTTAATAATGGAGTGGTGCTTCAGAATGATACTGCACTCATCACAGCCTTTGTGGAGCGGTGGCGGCCCGAGACTAATACTTTCTTCATGAGGCAGGGTGAGATGACAGTGACATTGCAGGATGTCCATTACATTTTGGGATTGCCTACTATTGGTCAGCCGTTGGTTGGGCATGCAATCAATAATCCTCCATCATATTTTGGTAGAAATTGGTTTGAGGAGCTTTCTGAGGCGGAGATCGAGAAGGCTTATGGTAGAGGAGGCATAAAATATACTTGGTTGCATTCTAGGTATGGGGGGATCCTGGTGATGACCCGGACAGGATTGTTCTACACACACAGGCGTACTTGATGATGGTTGTGGGGTCAGTTTTGTTTCCTACTAGTAGTAGGAATGTGGTGCATCCGAGGTACATTGCGCCTCTCCTCTACTTGGATAGTATTCACACATATTCTTGGGGGTCTGCTGTCTTGGCATACTTATACCGGGGTCTTGAGCATGCATCGAAGAAGGGAGCCCAGAGTGTCAGTGGTTGCTTGCTTCTGTTGATGATATGGTCTTATCAGAGGTTTGATATTGGACGGCCTATTCCAGATCCTACACGGGATAATTTCCCCCTTGCTGAGTATTGGGCTAGTTCGAGGGTGCCGAAAAAGGGGGGAGATAATGTTACTGAGGAGGAGGAGGAGGAGCAGCCTGTTCAGGGGAAGGGGAAGGGAAAGGGAAAGGCGAAGGCGAAGGTGAAGGGGAAGGGGAAGTTAGTTGAGGATGACTTGCTTGAGGAGGCGGAGGATGAGTTGCTTGATGAGCATGTGGTGTTGGGTAAACGGAGTAGACGTCATGTTAGTAAGGGGCCGCATCATAGCTTGCCACACTACCGGGGTGAGTTTGATGGAGTTGCAGGGGAAAGGGTTAACTGGAACCCTTATGATCATTTCTGGGATTCTGATGATGAGGGTCCAGATGAGGATTGGGAGGGTTTTTATGCCGGCTCTGCTAGGGTTGCACTTCTTCATTATGATATTGTTGAGTATCAGCATGCTGACAGGGTTATGAGGCAGTTAGGGTTGAGGCAGGGGATTCCTAGGTCTCCGGTTGACATGACAGCATATAGGGGGGCTAAAGTTAGTTTTGTGGGCCTTGATTGGATGGCTGTATGGTTTGCTGAGATTGGGGAGTGGTACAGATTTGCTGATAGGCCCGGCGATGTTGACTTGGATGATTCTCTTCATGTTTCTGAAGCAGACTATATGGCATGGTACCTTGACATATCCCGGATGCGGGTCGGGAAGCCCCAACCACATCCACAGGAAGAGTATGCTACTCGAGAGTTATTTAACAACTTGAAGGCCTATGAACTTGTGAGTTTTGTTTCTTATATATATTTGTTCTCTTTGCACCTTTACTAATTGATGTTAATGTTTTAATGATGCTTATCATCTTGTGCAGATCATGAAGGGGTTGGAATTTGCACAAAAGATAGATTGTTCCATTCCTGAGGAGTACAAGGAGGAGTTTGGGAGGATTGCACCCACCTTCTTAGAGCCTTTCTGTAGCTTCATGAAGGAGGTTCGAGGTCCGGCCTATACAATGCCAAAGTTTGAAAATGTTGAGTTACGGGGTAAGGCGAAGGAGACTCCTATGACAGGCATCGATGATCATGATATCATAAAGCTAACACAGCCTTCCCATCATCTGTCACAGACTCCCATGGATGTAGATGAGCCATCTTCTTCGAGGCCAGAGAAGCTTGGTGTACGTCGTGTGGTGGAAAGGAAATGGCAGATCAATAAGCCACTCAAGGAGAATAAGAAAGACAACATCAAGTATACATAGGGATGGGGTGATGGGGTGGTCAAAGCAAAGGGGGGAATTTGGCATAAACAGTTTAATTTGAATGAGACTGCGATGTTATCTTTGGCACCCGGGAGTTGGATAGATGATCGGGTTATCTACACATACATGGTATTCATTCATCTTACACCCATTTTATATAGTAATATGCATTGATACTGCCATCTTGCTTATGCACTAATGTTGTTTATTTGCTTGTGTTCTTGCAGTGTTTGCTACGAGCCCGTGAGGAGGACAAGCCTACCTACTACTTCATGGACCCCTTTTTTATGAACTTTGCCAAGGGTGTGGACACTAGGCGTGAGAGTAAGGCACTAGCCAGATTTTATCTTCAGTGGGCCACTTGTGGTGTAGGTCCACCCATAAACAAGGTGGATTTCATTTTTGTCCCCGCCCATGTCACTGGAAATCATTGGGTATTGTTTGTTTATGCTGTGAAGAATTGGGGGGTCATTCTACTAGATCCACTGTACGAGGATGCTGAGTATCCGATGGAGGAGCGAGTCATGGTATTCATTCTTTCTTTATGTTCGTTTTTTTTATTTCCTTTTTATTTTTGTTTCTAATGAGTTGTACTATATTTTAGGTTCGAGTACTTTCGGTCATGTTGAGATATCTTGATAGGAATTCCATGACCGTACCGAAGGAGGAGCCGAGTGTTCAAGCATGGAGTGATAGGCCGAAACAGAAGAATAGTACGGACTGTGGCCTCTTCGTGATGAAGTACATGGACTACCTCCTACAAGGCTATGAGATTGACTCATTGGTGTGGACGGACGAAGACATTGAGATTTTCCGTTATAGGATTGCCATTGAGCTTGAAAAGGGAAAGGCTAGACGAATTCCGGGCTTCCTTATGCGTCAGAGGATCGAAAATGCGTAGTTTAGTTCGTTTTCATTATTTTATTGTAGTTAGTTAGAACCTCTCTATGTTAATAGAATTGAAAACGTTCATGTACTTGACTTAGTTGCAATGAAATACATGGTTTATTTGGTTTATATCGGTCGTTTATCGACCGTGTCCCTTCCCGTTTCCCCCATAAATTTTTGTAGTTGCATATTATATTTGGTTTAATTGGTTTTATTTGGTTTATTGGTTTTATTTTCATTGGATTTGGAGGAGATGAAATTTTTCATGTTTTGTGAATTTTGGGCGATTTTGGCCATATTTTGGAGCCTTCGTAAATTTTGTGAATTTTTTTTTTCTTTATTTTCTTGCTGAGACAGGTGCAGAATAGCTGCAGTGTTTGTGTGACCTGTTTTGTACAGGTGGGAAGTGCAGGAAACAGGCAGGTTATGAAAAAAAAAATAGGACGTTCCGCGATTATTTTCCGCGGAAGGGCATAGTGTTCCGCGATAAATATCCGCGGAATGGCAGAAACAGAGTAAAACAGGGGAAAACAGCCTGCATGTTTGGTTGATTTTGCACTAACTTTTGGAAGTTAGTGCCAAATCTCTGCAAAAAAATGTCATTCCACTTTGTAAAATCCTAAAATGTTATAATAAGTGAATTTTTGGAAAAAAAAACATTAATTGTTTTAATTTATAAAAAAGTCAAAATTCCTTAAAAATTGCCTAAATTAAGTTTATTTTGGAATTTTTGAAATGACCTCTACACTCTTGAAATTTTTTCATTCCACTTTGTAAAATCTTAAAATGTTATAATAAGTGAATTTTTGGAAAAAAAAACATTAATTGTTTTAATTTATAAAAAAGTCAAAATTCCTTAAAAATTGCCTAAATTAAGTTTATTTTGGGATTTTTGAAATGACCTCTACACTCTTGAAAATTTTTCATTCCACTTTGTAAAATCTTAAAATGTTATAATAAGTGAATTTTTGGAAAAAAAACATTAATTGTTTTCATTTATAAAAAATTCAAATTTCTTTAAAAATTGCCTAAATTATGTTTATGTTGGGATTTTTGAAATGACCTCTACACTCTTGATCCATTTATGCTTCAAATTTTACAATCCTTGTAGCCATGTATTATCTTCCAATTTGTACTTCAAAACCAATGCTTTCCATCTATCCTCAAACACATCTTCGGTCAATGAGTTGTATATGCAATTGTTGAAATCAACTTTGAAACTTTCCGGGTACTTGGAGTAGTAACTTGCAAGTTTTTCGGGGAATTTGTTACTAATGTGCCAAGTACACAACAAGTGGGTGGTGTTAGGTAGTTGTGAAGCAATAGCCCCGGCCATGGCTTGATCTTGATCGGTAATGATGGTCAAGGGATGTTTGTTTCCGACCGCCTCGAGCCAACTACCTAATACCCATTCAAAACTTGTTTTGATTTCATCCCTCATTAGTGCAAATCCAAAAACAACCGATTGATAATGATGATTTACCCCGGTGAAAGGAACAAATGGCATGGCATACCTATTGGTTCGGTAAGTGGCATCAAATGCAACCACATCACCAAAATTTTTGTATGCCATCAAAGAACGGTGATCAACCCATACTAGACATTTCAACCTTTGCTCTTCATCAAGTAATGTCCTAATGTAAAATTTGCCACCACTTTCTTCTTTCAACCGATTCAACAAGTCTAACCCCGCTTGAGCATCATTAACATCTAAATTATTTTTCCTAAACTCACGTACCACATTCCTTACATGTTGTCCATCAAAACCTACATGTTGTTGTCCACCTTTCAAATTGCCAAAAATGGACATTTGTTGCCTAGGAGGAACACCCGACATATATAATGTTTTCATTAGATTTCTTTGTGCCGCGGTTACATGTCTCTCCCTTCGAATCAAATTCATTTTAGAAGGTGTCACAACCTCGTGATTGTGCTCTAACTCTAGTGCGGTTATCTCCCAATGAGTTGTTTTTTTTTATTCACGACATACATTCTAACCTTACAACCACATCTAGGAAGAACATCTCGACGCCGTTTACCTTTAGTACTACTACCCATAAAAATTTCATCGTCATTAACACCTCATTTATCCTTATTTTCCCTCGCTAAATTACAAACAAATAATCGAGCATAAATCTCTTTATTTTTAACACGATTTTGTGTTTCTTGAATTTTAATTGCAAATCCATTTTTCAAGGCATACGCTCTAAACAAATTCTCTGCGGCTTCTAAATTATCAAACCTTTGGTGCAAATAAGGAATATTAACTTCTTCATCAACATTTTCATGCAATTTTTCATCTTTACCATGATCATCATCAACAAAATCATCATCATCAATAATATTAACATACTCTACATCATCACTAACATTAACATCAACATCAACATCAACATCATCTAAACCCTTAAACACATCAACATCATCAATTTTTTTTGATTTTTTCCTAGGTTTAAACTTAGCAAACATCTTATCCGCCATATTAATAAAAAAAAAAGAATTGCAAGAAATTACCCAATAAAAGGAATGAACTCAATCTCTCTAACTCTTCAATCTTCTCTTCTTTTCCCCCTTTTCAATGCCAAACAGATTTTTTTCAATAAAAAATGATCATAAATTGGTCTATTAGGTTACATATGGCGGGAGGGGTATTTTGGTCTTTTGGTATTCCGTGGAAAATATGCGCGGAATGCATTTTAGAATTTTCAGGTTCCGCGGAAAAGAAACGCGGAAGGGTAGAGCTCCGCATAAAATATGCGCGGAATGGCTAAATTGTCTTTTTAAATCCTGGCCGTTGGATCAACGATCCAACGGCCAGGACACAGATTGTTGGTTAAACGGTCCCTGACAATTGATTGTCAGGGACCAGGACCCTTTACAATTATAAAATAAGTGATTTGTGGGTATATTTTGAAGCATCGGAAAATCTTTTTTGACGTCCTTGATCGCTCGTGCGCGGAAAAGGATAACTGAATTGGGTGTTGTACCGCTAAGGAGTTGCCGGAAAATCTTGCACGAGAAGGGGCACAATTCCTTAGGGCAGTGTTTTCACACGCCTCACCAGGCCACTCTCTAACCCTTTTAATTCTTCTGATATGATATATATTGTTACCTATGAAGTTGTTAATATGCTGGTCATTAACTGTTAATTTTGTGTGCTAAATTTGATTCATTCACACTAACTGTTTGCTTCTTGTTGTTGCATAATAGGCTGAATATAATACCTCTTGCCACTGCTATTTCTTCTAGTCTGAGGAAATATTAAAAATTAATAACACTCTAAGGAATCGTACTATTCTTTGTAAAGTTTATGCTCAGACAAACAACAAGTAGTTAGTTTAAGTTCATACTTCATCTGATTGTTAAAAGGTTTGTTCCAGTTTTGATATTCTCGTAAAGCAGTTCTCTTTAAAGCATCCTTGTTCGTAAAAAACTGATATAATTTGTTATTTGCTTCCGGTAAAACAGATTGTATAATAAAGGACTAATATAATAAATAAATTTAATCTAGTTATAGCATAATAAATATATAATTACCAGCTGGTGTGCTTTGTTTCTTACCTGGTGTACATCATATTTGTTTAACAACCTGTGTTTTAAATGTATTATACTTGTTAGCTGCCTTGTCAATTGTCATTAGTTTTTAGGTTATTGTTTCTATATTTTCTTCCTGTTGTTCGTACAATCTACTACAATATTTTGACGTGTAGCAAATCTATTAAATTACAGTTGATATGGCGGATACGAGAGATGACATTCGTTCGGCTAAACCCAAAAAATTTAGCGGCTTGAACTTTAGGCGTTGGAAAAAACAAAAGAAGTTTTGGTTAACTACTTTAGGCCTTATGAGTGTTTTGGAATATGAAAATACTACTCCCTCCGTCTCATAATATGTTTCTCGTTTCCTCTGGACACGTTTGCCAACGCACACTTTTAATCGTTAATATCTTCAATTTTGTATTAGTATTAAATATAAAAACTTCACTGTATTAAAGTACTCATAAATACGAATCCAACAAGATTACTCATGACTATATTTGTTCTTATATATTATGCGTAAATTAATAGTCAACCGCTTATAATGAATAGTGTAAAAAGTCAAAACAAGAGACATATAACGAGACGGAGGGAGTAGTAAACCTTCAACTCCACCTACACAAACCGAAACTACAACACCGGCATCTTCTACTCCTACTAAGCCTACTAAAGATCAAGATTTCCTTTGCCTTAATAGGATTCTTAGTGCCTTGTCGGACACCTTATATGATATATATTGTGAGTTTGATTCGGCCAAAGAATTATGGGAAGCCTTAGAAACCGAATATGGGTTTGATGATGTGGGCGTCCATAGGTTTAGTGCACCCTCCTTTTATAATTTTAAAATGGTAGATGATAAGCCTATAGGTGATCAACTCCACACTTTTCAAGATCATATTAGATATCTTGAATCCAAGGGTTCTAAATTTTCCGACGAGTTTAAAGTCTCCAATCTAATTGATAAACTCCCTCCTAGTTGGTCCGATTTTGCTAGAGAGCTTCGTCACAACCAATCTTCTCTCACCCTTAATAATGCCATTGTGAAAGCCCGTATTGAAAATGAACATAGGCAAAACGAGAAGTCTAAAAATGAATTTTCTACCAAAATCAATCTTACCGAAGAATCCAAAACGCCGCAAACCTTTCTTTAAACCCAAAAACAGAAATTTCAAAAATAGTGGGAACAAATTTCATAATAAAGACCCCTCAAACTTTTCTCAAAATCAAAACCAAAATCCTCCTAGATCAAATGGTGGTTTTAAAAACAATCAAAGACATTGCTATGTTTGTGGAAAAACAAATCATCTAGCTGCACAATGCTTCTACAAGAAAACTCAACCAACTCAAGCAAATAATCGATTGAAATATGCTCCAAAACATCAAGTCAACATGATCGAGGGAACTCCTTCTAATAATTCTTTTAGGTTAGAAAATTCTATCCCTTTAATAAATATGACAACCTATAATTCTAATGATTGGTGGTTAGATTCGGGTGCTAATACTCATGTGTGTAATGAACGCTCTTGGTTTTTTAATTATCAGGAAATGTAGTTCTTGGAAATGATTCGTTGGCTAAAGTCATTGGAGGAGGAAGAATAAATTTAGAATTTACATCCGTAAAAGTCTTAGTTCTCAATAATGTTCTTCATGTAACTACAATTAGGAGAAATCTCATTAGTGGTTCAATTCTTATTAGTGTAGGCTATCGTATTGTTTGTAATCTCCAAGAATAATGTATTTATTGGAAAAGGTTATGTAAGTGAAGGATTAATAAAATTGAATGTTTCTCCAAGTATTATTAATAAAGAAATCTCTCCAACTGTCTTAAATACCGAAAATTCATCTTTATGGCATGAAAGACTTGGACATGTAAATTATGGCACAATACAAAGAATGATTAATAAAGGTTTACTCCCTAATCACAATATTAAAGAAAGATCTAAATGTGAAATATGTGCACAATGCAAACATACTAAGAAGGCTTTCTCTAATATAACTAAGGACTCTTCCTTATTAGATTTAATTCATAGTGACGTGTGTGATAATGGTAAGGTTCTTACTAGGGGCGGTAGAAGATACTTTGTAACATTTATAGATGATTACTCTAAATATTGCTATGTGTATCTTCTTAAAACTAAAGACGAGGTTCTAGGTTGTTTTAAAACTTATAAAGCCGAGGTTGAAAAACAAACCAGTAAAGATATTAAAGTAATTAGATCCGATAGAGGTGGAGAATATATGGATAATAACTTTACTCGATTTTGTCAAGAAAATGGAATAATTCATGAAGTTACGGCCCCTTACACTCCACAATCTAACGGAGTTGCCGAGAGAAAAAATAGGACTTTATTAGATATGATAAATTTTATGCTTGTAAGTTCTGGTGCTCCCGAAAATCTTTGGGGTGAAGCATTGCTCACTGCTTGTTATATGTTAAATAGAATTCCTAATAAGTCTACTAATATTACACCTTATGAATATTGGAAAATTAGAAGTCTAAAACTTTATTATTTTAAAGTTTGGGGTTGTTTAGCTAAAGTTGGAATTTCGGAACCAAAAAAAAAAAAGAAAATTAGGATCTAAAACAGCAGGTGCTATTTTTATTGGTTATACACAAGGTACAACTAATAGGTTTCTTGTAATTAATTCTGATAATCCTGATGTCTCCATTAATACTATTATCGAAGCTAGAGATGCTACCTATTTTTCCTTACAAGACTAGGATACCAAAACAACTTGATAGCTCTAGTTCTAATTCTATGTCGAACATTCCTAGTACATTTACATCTTTAGATGAACCGAGAAGAAGTAAAAGAGGTAGGATAAAAAAGGATTATGGAGATGACTTTCTTGTTTATTTGGCTGAAGGTGAACCAACTTCTTATGCGGAAGCTATGTCTTCACCTGATGCTCCTTTTTTGAAAGAAGTCATAGATAGTGAAATGAAATCAATTTTAGAGAATAATTCTTTGTATTTAACTAACTTACCTCAAGGTTTTAAAACAGTAGGTTGTAGATGGATTTTTAAGAAAAAATTAAGACCTGATGGATCTGTAGATAAATATAAAGCTAGGTTTGTTGCTAAAGGGTATACACAAAAGAAAGGAATTGATTATTTTGATACATATTCCCCTGTAGCTAGAATAACCACTATTAGGACACTTCTGGCTTTAGCTTCAATTTATAAATTACATATTCACCAAATGGACGTTAAAACAGTTTTCTTAAATGGTGATTTAGAAGAGGAAATTTATATGGATCAACCCGAAGGTTTCATAGTTAAAGGACAAGAAAACAAAGTATGTAGATTAATAAAATCTATATATGGTTTAAGGCAAGCCTCTAAAGACTGGTTTAAAAAATTTCATTGTGTGATAACTGAATATGGATTTGCTTCGAATGAATTTGATAGATGTTTATATTATAAAGTGATTGGTGATGATTATATCATTATTTGCATATATGTGGATGATATTTTGATTTTTAGTAGATCTATGTCCAACATTGTTGATGTTAAGAATTATCTTTCTAGAAATTTTGATATGAAAGATTTAGGAGAGGCAAATTTAATTTTGGGAATGAAAATATTTAGAAGTGAAAAAGGAATTCATATATCTTTAAGTCATTCAATTGAGAAAATGCTTAAAAAATATAATTATATGGATTGCAAACCTGTCTCTACACCCTATGACCCTAGCATAACTCTTAGTAAAAATAAAGGCAACCCTATCTCACAACATAAATACTCCCAAATAATAGGTTCTCTTCTCTACATTTCAAATAGAACAAGACCTGATATATCTTATGCTGTAGGAAGACTTAGTAGATACACGAGTAACCCAAATCAAAAACATTGGATAGCTTTAGAGAGAGTACTTAAGTATTTGTTAGGTCGAATACACAATATAATCAAGTACCGTATGAGTAAATAACAAGAACACACGTTTTAACTCTTAAAACTGTTTGGAATTAATAATTCCTCTCTCAGTGATGTAAAATATCACAGAGAGCTGCTTAGGTTACAAAAATGATATTCGTTCACGATGGATGCCCTTCTAGGATTAACCTAACTGTATTTATAAGATATACAGCTACGTACAATCGATAATTGATTCTCCTAAAATTAAGCTATACAATTGATATCAATTACGATTGCTACACGTCTTCTAAGTCAACTCGATCTCTTTGACAGCTATCCAATCTTCAAAGATATCGCTTCCATATTAATATTAAATTAATCTTCAAACTCTGTTGACTTGTAGACGCTTCCAGTAGACAGACTTTAGCAAACTCTGTTGCTCTCCTAGCTAACAGTGTTTGCGCTTCCATGTATTCAACTAGCAGTGTTTACGCTTTCTTTTGTCAGCGTTTGCGCTTCCAGCTATCAGCGTATACTCAAACTCTGTTACAACCGCTTTCAACTAACAAGTTAAACTCTTTTTACCTGCAACACTTAAACACTGACATTAAATCACATCAATTATATCTAACAATCTCCCCCAACTTGTTCATTAGAAAAATGTACAAGTTCACAGTAATTGATGATGTCAAAACGAACAAATAAAAAACACAGTGTTTAACATATAATCAGAGTTTAAAACTTGACTTAGCAAAATTTACAGAAAATTCGAATTACTTACAAATTCTGTCTACCTAACCTCCTCAAGATCTGGAGTTGTTCTGAGATAATCAATCAACAATCTCCTCTCAGCATTTTCAAGTTCAATTTGCATAGCTTCCTTGATCTCTCTTAAATCTGGATCATTCTCATCAGTTTGAAAGATAGCAGCTCTGAGATCATAGATCTTGTTTCTTCTCATTTCATTTCCCAACCTGATATACTTCACTTCTTCAGACTTCACATTAAAATCCAGAACAGTGATTCCAAGATCAGTCTTCAGCTTTGTAGTCCCCTTTTCCATTTCTATCAGATTCCCATTCCAATCTCTGTACTTCGGAACATACTTGCTGTTGTACTTCATATTTCTTCTTGCAAGATTCTGAATCATCTTTTGTCTGAGCACATTTGCAACTGACTGAGCTCTTTGATTTCTTACTCTGAAAATATACAGAACATACTCTAGTTCTTCCCAGTATTTTAAATCAATATCACTCTCAGCAATCTTGAACACTGTTCCATCAGCCATGAAATATAGCAGAAAATCCTTCCCTAAACTCTTCTGATAGACAAGCTGTACTGACTCCAGTCTGTCTAAACTCTCTTGAGTGACACCACGACCTGGAACAAACAGTGAAGAAGGATCTCTGGGAGCAACATGTTGTCTTTTATCCCTGTGTGAGACTATGCCTCCTTTGTTGTATCCAATTTTACCAGATAAGGCTCTACCATCAGTGAAATCCATTGGAGCTGTAGCTGGAGCTATAGCTGCTAGACTTGAATCATGAAGAACTCCTTTTCCAAACGTTGATTTCAACTGAGAAGACAATAGTGGTGTGGTCACAACTTGTGCAGCAACAGAGGTTGTGTCTTCATTCTTCTGTACAACATGTGTATCAACAGAGGTTGTAACTATCATCTTATTCTTGCTCTCTTCACCCATCACCCCTTTTAACTTCTGCTTGGCATCAAGAGAAGATTTTCTAATCAGCTTTCCTTTATCTTCTTCTTCTTCTTCTTCTTGAATACCAGATAATTTTTCTTTGATCTCGATTCCTTTCATTACAGACCTTGAAGACTTTGAAGCTCTAACAGTTTTCTTCACTTTCTTGGACTTTTGAGCTTTTAAATGCTCTTTCTGCAATAGCTTTTCTTCAGCTTGTATGTCCTCAAGTGTAGCTTCAGCATTCTCTTCACGAAACAGTTTTGCAACCAATTCTTCATCTGTTTGTGGATTGTCAGTGAATGACAAATCCTTTGTCTTTGAACCAGAAGTACTCTGAATATTTGTATCTATCACCAAATTTGGCTTTGACCTCGTAGACCTTCCATGTCCTTGTCTAGGATTTGCACTTCTTAGGCCCTTATCAGCATACTTGGTTTTAGCAATTCTCTCCCCCTTTTTGACATCATCACCATCTTGAATCAGAATTGAGGTGATTAACTCAAGAGAGTTTGCAATGGAATCAACCTTCTCAGTCAGTAAAAGCTGACTCTGTTCAACTTTGCTCAGTCTGTCATTAAAATTTGCTTGAGCTCTGGAGAATTGTTGAAAAAGCTTAGCATTAGCTAGCTGAGATTTCTCTTCATGAGTAGCAACCTCTGTTCGAAGATCCACAATGGCCTTCTTATTTTCATCAAATCTGTGATTCAAAGACTTGATCTGAATCACTGTGCCTTGGAGACAAGTAAAGATATCAGGATTTGAAATCTTGGAGGAATGTGCCTGTAGAAAATTAGCTGCTCTTCCAGGAGGAAAGATACAATCTGACTTGTACCAATCAGCAGTTTGCTTTGTCAAATAATCATCATCAATTTCATTAACAGAAGGTCCAGCAAAATCTGGTTTTTCTCCTGTTTTCTGACCATCAGGTTGAAATTGTGCAGTTTCAGCTCCTGTACTTTTGTCTTCAAAAGAATCACTGACAGAAACATCAATATTCTCTTCAATTTGCTCATGTTCTGCAACAGAGTTTCCATGTGAAGCTTCAACTTGCATAGGCTCAGAATTGGCCTTGGATGGTTGATCAACCTCATCACCTCTTTCAGGAATGTGATGAGCATCAGAAATCAGCTCTGTATAGGATGCTACAGTTTCAGTGATGACAACTGTAGGCTGATCAGCTACACCAGTTGCTTCAGAGTGAACAACAGGTGAGATAGGATCAGAGAATGGTAAGAATGAATCAAGAATATCATCCACTGGTGAAAAACCATCTCTGTGACCCTCTTTTGCAGGCATGTCATCCTCTGCAGGCAAATCAGTGTTTACAGGAACAGTATCCTCTGCAGGCATTTCAACCTCTGCAGGTATAGCATTCTCAACATTAGGTGTTTGCTGTGAAATCACCTCTGGAGCTTCAACAAACTCTTCCTAGGCAAAGCATCTCTAACATCTTCATTTTCTTGAACCTTAGCAGATTCTGGTTCAGCAATCTTTGCTCCTGATTCTGTTATAATAGGTTCTATGATAACCTCTGTCTCACAGGTAGGAATATCAATAGAGATTTTCTCTTGAGCCTCATCAACATGCTCATCATCAGAATCAGTAAGAATGAGCCTTCTCCTCTTAGCTTGAGGCACTGCAATCAGTTCTTCATCTTCACTAGAACTATCCTCAGCTGGTGGTATTGGAGGTCTATTTGCTCTTTCTTTGAACCTTCTGGAATAAACAGCCTTTGGAGATGTCTGTTTAGCCTTAGAATGTTTTGTGTTAATTACAGAATGCTTCTTCCTTTTTGACTTAGATGGTGGTTGTGGGTGAGTAGTAGTGACAGGGTTTGTTGTTTCAGGATTCATTTGTTCAGTTTGTGTTTGTGGTGATGTAGGATTAACAGTGGTTGTTGGTGTTGGCTCAGGTGATTGTATAGGTTGAGATGGTATGGTTTCTGTACGATCAGTGGCTAAAGGTTCAGGCATATTTTGTGCTTCTGGTTGTTGTGTTTGTTGTGGGTCATGTTGCGGTGATTGGGGATCTTATGGTTGATTGACAAAGTTCTGTAAGGCAAGTGGCAATACAAAAGGAGGTATGTCTTTACCAACATCTTTGTTAGTCATATCAGAGAATATTCTCTTAGTGACTCTAAAGGGTTGAATCTCATCAGCTTCATCAACTGTTAACCCAGGTACACATGCATTGAACAAAAGTTGACAAAATCTAGCAAAATAAACTGTAGTAGACTCTGACAACTTATCACCCAAATTCATTAACACATAACGACCAAAATCAAAATTACTGCCATAGAGTAGAGAATACCCAATTTGCAGACTGTCCATTGGAATAGCATCCCAGTTGGTGACCTTCTTTTGAAATGTCCTGGTGATACAGTCGAAGAAAAAGTTCCACTCTTTTCTCAGATTTGGCCTCCTTACACTGCCCAGCTTTGCAAGAGATTCCATATACCCAATCTCTGTTAGCATCTCTCTCAGATTTTGCTCAGAGACAACAGCATATGAAGTATGTGTGTCGAAATCCATGGTATCGCGAACAGTTTGTGGAGTAATCACAAACTCTTGTTCTTCATGAGAGAAGATGATTGACGGAGTTCCATTTTCACCTCCTTCTATATACCTTGAGTTTTGCCAGAAGGTGACAACCTGAGAAGCAGATAGAGTAGCCGGTTCAACCAACGCTTGCCCAATTTTAGAGTCGCGAAGAAAGTTTTGCATTAGATGAAACGCTTCAGGAGCACGATCGTTCTCAAGTAGAGCTGCATAATTGTTAGGCACAAAACGTAGACCAAACAAAGTGAAAGGTTTTGTTGCCATTAGATCAAGAAATAAGCAAAAATCAGCAGTGAAAATTCCAAAGTGAAAAACAAGAGAGATCTGTGTTTTGGTAAAGTGAATATGAGTGGGTGAATAATGATTGTAGCAAAAAGTAATTTGAGTAGTAATTAAAAATTAAACTCAAACGTTTTTACTTGAAAACACGCAACTGTTCCCTTGAGAAGTGCGAAAGTGGTACATAATGATGAGTGAGTGGGTGAAAGTGGGACACGTGTCAACCATGCAACGATTCACTTAATTCACACGCGCAGTAAAAGCCATTATTACTGCTGTCTTTCCGAGTATCAAGACACTTTACCACTAAATACACTAATTAACAGTTGTCAACCACTCCATTTACTCCAAAATTTTCAAATTATCTTAATGAAAATTTACCTTAGAGTACGTAACACAATCCATCAGTGTTTGTCAAATTTTCAAACTTTATCACAAAAACCCTTTCAAAAATGCACAGTCGTGATTATTTTTGTGTGAGTAGCAGAGTTTACCAAATCAATTTTTATAGCATCTAATATTTCATAAAATCCATAAATCAAATCAATAAACACTGAATGCACAAACTCTCATATTAAACACAGAGTATATGATGAATGCTAAACTCTGTAGTTCCTTAAATTACAGAAATCTGAATATCCCTGTTCCCATTGATGTCATGATTATCCAAGTAAGCACACAGTCATTATAGACAAAAAGATCAGGAGATAAACATCAAAGCATCATTCAGTGAGTTACATGTCAAGGATTTCCTCACAAACTCTCACAGCACACAAGTGTTTAGGTGAAGTGTTTTCGCTCAAATTCAATCAGTAAAAGCAGATACTACCATAAGCTTGAATTTCCACCGAATCTACACTACTTCGATTACATATATGCACAAATCAAAAGGACTTTGTTCAGGGTTGTAATGTAGTAAGATCAAACAGGTGAGAAGAGATGTTTTTAACATGAGTGAATTTCGAACTGAACAATTTTAACAGACTAAAGTGTTCAGTCAAACTGTTAGTACATATTTGTACAAGATGATCAGTATATATACCCTTTTTTTTATTATATATATACTGAGTAAACTTATCTTTTCTTGAGAAACACTCACCTGCTTGCCTTTTATTTATCAAAAGAATATAACTGCTCTTAATACTTTAGTATTCAAGAAAAATGAGCAGTTAATTAGGCTCAAAGGGGTTTACTAAGGGTAGTGTTTATGAACAGTGTTTATGAACAGTATTCAAAGAAGTTTTGAACAGTGTTTAAAGAAAGATGGTAAATCCTAGTGCCTTTATCATTTTCATGCACACACATATCATGTAGTCTCAAAATGATTTAATGCAAGTTCTAGAGCAACATACTTACTGATGAACATCACACAGCAATAAAATCTGATTGATATAAAATGTATCAATCACTTATTCGGCTCAAAATCTCACAGGGTGCAGACATGAACTGTTTCTCACCAAAATAAACAATGACACATCTCAAGTTTTAAAATTTTCACAAGTGCAAGCAAGGAATCATCAAAAACTATGTATGTCTTGGAAACAGAGTGTTACTAATCAGAGTTTAGAATTCATCAATATCAGAAGTTATTCATGAGAGGCAATACACACAGTATTCATAGATTCAGAGTTTAGGATCAAATAAACTAAGAGATGCTCTAAATATGAAACAGTATCATGCTGTGTTAACTTACTGCACAGTTTCTGATTAGATCACAGTGTCTCAGAAAGAATCTTGATTTATTCACTGAGAATCATGCTTCATACATTTTTCTTCATTGGTATTTTCATTCAGACAAGAATCAACTTCAGAAGTCACAGAGTTTATCAAACATATTAACAGTGTCTGACCAACAATCATGCTGACAGAGTTTACCAGTGTGAGAATAAAAACATGTGAACAGAGTATGCATAACAGAGTTTAGTAAACAAGGTTCACATAGCACTTTAGCAATTCACAAAAATATGAGCAGCATATTTTATAAGATAATTTTGAGTCTAACCAACATGTTTAGTCAAAACCAGATACCATCCCTAGTTCATTGACCAGTCTTGTAAATGCTACTTCACTTAGAGGCTTGGTGAAGACATCTGCAAGTTGTTGATCTGTAGGCACAAAGTGAAGCTCAATATTGCCTTCCTCTACATGCTCTTTGATAAAGTGATACCTTATGCTGATGTGCTTGGTCATTGAGTGTTGTACTGGATTACCTGTCATTGCAATAGCACTTTGATTATCACAAAAAATAGGTATTTTGCTATACCTTAACCCATAATCCAGCAATTGATTCTTCATCCATAGAATCTGTGCACAGCAACTACCAGCAACAATATACTCTGCTTCAGCTGTAGATGTTGATATAGATTTTTGTTTCTTGCTGTACCAAGACACAAGTTTGTCACCAAGAAATTGACAACTTCCACTTGTGCTTTTTCTATCAATTTTACAGCCTGCAAAATCTGCATCAGAGTAACCAAGTAGCTTAAAATCTGATTCTCTTGGGTACCACAGCCCTAAAGTTACAGTGCCCTTGAGATACTTGAAAATCCTCTTCACAGCTGTTAAATGTGGTTCCCTTGGATCTGCCTGAAACCTTGCACACAGACAGGTGGCATACATGATATCAGGTCTACTAGCTGTTAAATAAAGTAGAGAACCAATCATTCCTCTGTAACTTGTCATATCTACTGATGACCCTGTATTTTTATCCAATTTTGTTGCAGTTGCCATGGGAGTTGTTGCAGATGAACAGTCAAGCATGCCAAATTTCTTGAGAAGACTTCTGGTATATTTTGCTTGATTGATAAAAATTCCATCATCAGTTTGCTTCACCTGTAAGCCTAGAAAATAGCTTAGCTCTCCCATCATACTCATTTGATATCTTGACTGCATGAGCTTGGCAAACCTCTTACAGAGTTTATCATTAGTAGATCCAAAAATGATGTCATCAACATATATTTGAACTAAGAGCAGGTCACTACCAGATTGAAAGTAAAACAGAGTTTTGTCAATAGTACCTCTGTGAAACCCACTTTCTAGTAGAAATTTAGCAAGAGTTTCATACCATGCCCTTGGTGCCTGCTTAAGTCCATAGAGTGCCTTGTCTAACCTGTAGACATGGTCTGGATATTTTGGATCTACAAAACCAGGTGGTTGTTCAACAAATACTTCTTCTTCAAGTTTTCCATTCAGAAAAGCACTTTTCACATCCATTTGAAAAACCTTGAATTTCTTGTGAGAAGCATAGGCAAGAAACATCCTTATTGCTTCCAATCTGGCAACTGGTGCAAAAGTCTCATCATAATCTATTCCTTCCTGCTGTGAATAGCCTTTAGCTACCAGTCTTGCTTTGTTCCTTGTGATAACACCATCACTGTCAGTTTTATTTCTGAAAACCCATTTAGTACCAACAATGGATCTGTTCTTTGGCCTTGGTACAAGGGTCCACACTTCATTTCTTTCAAATTCATTTAGCTCTTCTTGCATTGCTGTTATCCAGTCAGCATCTTTAAGTGCTTCTTCTACTTTCTTTGGCTCAGTTTGTGACAAGAATGCATGAAACAGACATTCATTTGTTGTTGCACTTCTTGTCCTTACTCTTGCATCTGGATCACCAATAATCAAATCAGGTGTGTGTGACTTAGTCCATTTTCTTGCAGAAGGCAGATTGCTTCTGTCATCATGTGATCCTCCCCCTTGATCCATGCTCTCCTGATTTTCTTGGTGCCTTTCTTCATTTTCTGATGCTCCCCCTGAATGTGACTGTTCAGAATTTGAACGATCAGAGTTTGAATCAACAGAGTTTGATTCAGAGTTATCAACTGAGTCACTATCAGTATTTGAATTATCACTTTGATGTGATTCTTCATGCTCCCCCTCAACTTGTTCTTCCCTTGTTTCTGATTGAAAAGTCTCTTCAGTGTTTACCAGTAGAGGTTCAGAATTGACCTCAACAGTGTTTGTCAGTTCTGTTTCATCCAAGTTTAATAAATCTTCATTTTCAAAGTGCAGTTGATCATGTTCATTAACATCTTCAAGTCCAGTTATTTTCTTGTCATCAAATGACACATGTATAGACTCCATGATCACTCTAGTTCTCAGATTATAAACTCTGAATGCTTTAGTTGACAGTGGATAGCCAACAAAAATTCCTTCATCTGCCTTTAGGTCAAATTTGGTCAACTGTTCAGGATGAGTCTTCAACACAAAGCACTTGCATCCAAAAATATGAAAATATTTTAGATTTGGCTTTTTCTTTTTCACCATTTCATATGGTGTTTTACCATGCTTGTTGATCAGTGTTGCATTTTGAGTAAAACAAGCAGTTTGAACTGCTTCTGCCCAGAAATATGTTGGCAATTTTGCTTCATCTAGCATGGTTCTGGCAGCTTCTATCAAGGTTCTGTTTTTCCTCTCCACTACACCATTTTGTTGTGGAGTGCCAGGTGCAGAAAACTCTTGTTTGATTCCTTTACTCTTGCAAAATTCTTCCATTGTTGAATTCCTGAACTCAGTTCCATTGTCACTTCTGATAATCTTCACTTGATTCTCTGACCCTTTGTCCAGTTGTAATATATGTTCTGTCAGTGTTAATGCAATTTCATCCTTCTTTGCAAGAAAATATACCCATGTGAATCTGGTATATTCATCAACAATGACTAGAGCATATTTCTTCTTTTCAAGAGACATAACATTCACTGGTCCAAAAAGATCAACATGTAGGAGATGATAAGGATCAACAATTGAAGACTCAGTTTTGCTTTTGAAAGAGACTTTTCTCTGTTTGGCCTTTTGACAAGAATCACACAGGCCTTCTACATTCAACAATGACTTTGGTAGACCTCTTACAAGATCATTCTTTATTAGCTCATTGATGTTGTTCAGATTCAAATGAGAGAGTTTCTTGTGCCACTTCCAACTCTCTTCACTGGACATTCTTGTTGACAGACACACTGCTTTGCCATCAGAGTTTGTTGACAATTTTATTTTATAGATGTTATTTTGTCTGTTTCCAACTAGAGCAACTTTCCCTGTAGATTTACTGATGACTTGACAATATTCAGGCTGAAAATCTACATGATATCCTCTGTCACAGATTTGACTCACAGAAAGCAGATCATGCTTGAGTCCTGGAACCAGAGCTACATTTGTGATGATGACACTTCCAAGATTAATATTGCCATATCCCAGAGTATGTCCTATGTTGCCATCTCCATATGAAACTTTTGGGCCAGCCTTCTCCTCATACTCTGATAGCAGGGCTTTATTTCCAGTCATGTGTCCTGAACATCCACTGTCCACGACTAGGGTACTTACCCTGGTGCCCTGCAATCACAAACAATCACTGATTGTTAGTTTTAAGGATCCAGACTTGCTTGGATCCTTTTGCTTTATTGAATCTGTTAGTTTTTGCAGCGGATTTAGCATTATCAGAGTTTAAACTAACATTTTCATTCTTAGTACTTGCAGAATCAACTTTAACCCATTTCAAATTAGGTTTCAGTTCATAATAATTATGATAAATAGCATCATAATTCTTGCAAGTATAAATTGAGTGCCAACTACTTCCACAATGTTTACACAGAATTTGTGGTCTTGGTTTGACATTTTCCTTTTTCACTCCTGATTTGGAGGGTAAAGAATTAATGTCTTTGTTCTTCCTGCAAAAGCTAGCAAGATGATTAGTGCTACCACAATTATAACAAGTTTTTCTAGGTGCAAATGTAGCAAGCATTGGTTTAATTCCTGATGTTATGCCTACCTTTCCATTTCTGTTTTTCTTAGGCATTCTCTGTTTGTTGAAAGATTTTAACTCCTTTAACTTATGTTTAAGTTGTTTATCTGTCATTAGACCAATGTTAACCTCTTTAACAAAAGTCTTAGCATATGATTCTTTAACAGCCTTTTTCTGTGCTTCAATCTTAGGTCCACCTGTTCCCATAACATTACCTTCAGATGGACGATGTGGTCTTACTTTTACCAAATTTTCAAATCTAAGTTCATCTCCCTCAGAGTAACCTAGACCTACTGTATCTGACTGAAACACTTCTTGAGTGTCTTTACCAGAGTGTGTCCAAGTTTTAATAATATGCTTAGTATCCTCCAATTCAGATTCTAGTTGCTTATACTTACCTAGCAACTCTTGTTCAATAAACACAGCATCATCTCTCTCTTTCTGAATTTTATTCATGTTTTCAAGCTGTTCCTCAACAAATTTGTTTCTTTCTTTGAGTTGAGAGCACTCACTCTTGATCCTCTCATTTTCTAAAGTCTGATCCCTATAACTGATATGTAATGCTTTAAGATAAATTCTCAGTTCAGTTATATTATCAGTATTATAAGCATAGGTAGTTGGGGGTACCTTTAGATCATCATCTTCAGTCTGAGTAGTAGCCATGAGAGCATAGTTGACTTCCTCATCTGAATCTGAGGTGTCTGCCCAATCTCTGCCTTTTGTGTAAAGTGCCTTTTCAGTTTTATTCTTTTTGCACTCAGGAGCATAGTGACCCATCTCCTTACACTTGTAGCATTGAATCTCAGACTTATCTTTCTTACCAGATTTGAAGTCCTTTCCCTTAGATTTCTTGAAGTTCTTCTTGTCAGACTTTGAGAATCTCTTTCCCTTCTTGAAGTTCTTGAATCCCATCTTCTTGAAGGTCTTTACCATCAATGCAGCCATTTGCATCATCTCCTCATCATCTTCAGAATCAGATGTTCCATCTGTGTTTGAATCAACATCAGTGTTTGATGACTCACTTTCTGAATGAATGACCAAGGCCTTTCCTTTTGCTTTCTTCTTTGATGGATTCTCCTCAACCTTGAGAGCAACAGACTTTGACTTCCTGCTTGATCTTTTGTTTCTCTGCTCCAATTCCAATTCATAGGTTTTGAGCAGTCCATATATTTCATCAATCTCTATTTCAGCAAGTTCATAGTTATCTCTTATAGTGGTTGTTTTCACATCCCACTTTTCAGGTAGAGAGAGGAGAAACTTGAGATTTGAGTCTTCTAAATCATATTCTTTGTTAACCAATGACAAATCATTGAGCAGTTTACAGAATCTGTCAAATGTTTCTGTCATGGTTTCATCAGACTTTGCCTCAAAATGCTCATACTCCTGAGTGAGTATGTTTCTTCTATTCTTCTTGATTGCAGGAGTTCCTTGACACCTAACTTCAAGTGCATCCCATATTTCTTTTGCAGTTGTACAATTAATCACTTTATTAGACATAACATTGTCTAAAGCACTGTGAAGTAAATGCCTTACTTTTGCATCCTTTGCAATTGATGAAAGATCCTCAGCAGTTAGATCTTTCTTTTCTTTTGGAATCACCTTTGATTCCTCACCAGCAGCAGCAGCAGATAACTTTGTAGGTTTGTGAGGACCTTCATAAATTCTATCAAGATATTCTGGATCTATAGCCTCTAGAAACATGGTCATCTTCACCTTCCAGATTGCATACTCAGATGGCCTGAGTATAAGAACCCTAATCGTTTCATACCTACTAACAGTAGTAGGTGTTTTCTCAGAACCTGATGGAGGAGGAATCTCTGCCAATGATTACTATTGTGTTTTGGATCTTTAACTGTAATAAAGTAACAGATTGGCTCTGATACCACTTGTTAGGTCGAATACACAATATATATAATCAAGTACCGTATGAGTAAATAACAAGAACACACGTTTTAACTCTTAAAACTGTTTGGAATTAATAATTCCTCTCTCAGTGATGTAAAATATCACAGAGAGCTGCTTAGGTTACAAAAATGATATTCGTTCACGATGGATGCCCTTCTAGGATTAACCTAACTGTATTTATAAGATATACAGCTACGTACAATCGATAATTGATTCTCCTAAAATTAAGCTATACAATTGATATCAATTACGATTGCTACACGTCTTCTAAGTCAACTCGATCTCTTTGACAGCTACCCAATCTTCAAAGATATCGCTTCCATATTAATATTAAATTAATCTTCAAACTCTGTTGACTTGTAGACGCTTCCAGTAGACAGACTTTAGCAAACTCTGTTGCTCTCCTAGCTAACAGTGTTTGCGCTTCCATGTATTCAACTAGCAGTGTTTACGCTTTCTTCTGTCAGCGTTTGCGCTTCCAGCTATCAGCGTATACTCAAACTCTGTTACAACCGCTTTCAACTAACAAGTTAAACTCTTTTTACCTGCAACACTTAAACACTGACATTAAATCACATCAATTATATCTAACAGTATTTAAAAGGCACCATGGATTATTCACTTATAAATAATGCTTTTCCTGATTTGTTAGAATGATATTCTGATGCAAATTGGGTAACAGATTCACGTCAAGTAAAATCTACTTCAGGTTTTATATTCATGTTAGGTGGTGGTGCTATATCTTGGGGTTCTGTTAAACAAATTATAATTGCTAGAATTACATCTGATGCTGAGTTAATTGCTCTTGATACTACATGTATAGAAGCTGAATGGCTTCGTAATTTGCTACTTGACTTATCATTTTTGTTTAAGACTGTTCCACCTATTCATGTACATTGTGATTCTAGAGCTGTGCTTGACTTATTGGAATAGGAAACTGTTAATATGAAGTTGAATAGGCATATGCAGATACGTTACAAATCGATCAAGCGCTTGATGAGAGATTATGTGACCCTAAATTTTGTGAGGTCCGAAGAAAATTTATCTGATCCTTTGACAAAGGGTCTATCTAGGAAAAAGATCCTAGATTCATCGAGCGGAATGGGGCTAAGCCCATAATTTGCATCATCGATAGTGGCAACCCTACTTGTAATATAAGTTCCAAGGGTAGAAACAAGCTGGATAGATGATTGCGTGATAGCCTTCAATATATGGAGTCACACTCCTTAGAAGATGTACATTGATACATTCTTTTTCCCCATTCCTATGATGATGAAGTGCTCATATAGTGAATGGTAAGGTTGAGTGTTTACACTCTTAATAAGTCTTAAGGCAGAATTTGTAAGGTACTTCTCCGTTCACTAGTACCTTTGAGGACTTACCTACGTGAGATGAGTTGTGTGGCCGCAACTATAAGGTATGGGCTAATCTCTAAAACTCTCATGAGTCGGTTGTTGCGCATGGCCATTGTAGCGCAAACCCTAACAATAGATTTTCCGTATTATGTGTGCTTTTGTCGAGGTTTGGTTAAAAGATTCAGGTTTCAGGCGTAGTCCACTTAGTTTCTTCAAACTGCGACAAATGTCACTAGGTGCAGGTTCCAAGTCGGAAGCTACCCGTGTTGAATACATAATAAATAAGCTCCATATTGTATTTATTATATAATTCTTTACTTTCTAAAATTTTATTTTTGTGGGGGATTGTTGGATATTTTATTAAAATCTAATATCCTAAAAAATAAAATTTTAAAACTTTCTTTAATTAATTAATATGTAAACTTATATCAGTTTTTCTTTTTCCACCCGTTGTTTTTTGGCCCGTTGGAAGCAACGTTACCTAATATGCCTTAATTGCAAAATATTGCCTATTTAGTATAGTATATTGCATTTCAGTTACGATACAAAAACCCTATACAGTAAAACCTATATAAATTAATACTCGATAAATTAATAACCCACTATAAATTAATATTTTCAAAATAATTTTTTGGTCCCTACATAATAGCGCTAGTGTAAATTTAACCTCGATTAATTAATAATCTCGTTAAATTAATAAAATTTGCTGGTCCCAATACTATTAATTTATAGAGGTTTTACTGTATATACAATTCTTGTGAAAAGGGAATAGGATATGAAAACATACACAGCAACATACACACTGTTGTTATCACTGTCTATCTCTGTTCTTCTCCCCACTCTCTCTTTATCTTTATTTTATATTTATTTGTTTATACAATCATCTACATACACATATCAATTGGGGTTTTACAATTATAAAATAATTGGTTTGTGGGTATATTTTGGAGCATCGGAAAATCTTGTTGACGTCCTTGATCGCTCTTGCGCGGAAAAGGATAATTGAATTGGGTGTTGTACCGCTAAGGAGTTACCGGAAAACCTTGCATGAGAAGGGGCACGATTCCTTAGGGCAGTGTTTTCACACGCCTCACCAGGCCACTTTCTAACCCTTTTAATTCTTCTGATATGATATATATTGTTATCTATGAAGTTGTTAATATGCTGGTCATTAACTGTTAATTTTGTGTGCTAAATTCGATTCATTCACACTAATTATTTGCTTCTTGTTGTTGCGTAATAGGCTGAATATAATACCTCTTGCCACTGCTGTTTCTTCTAGTCTGAGGAAATATTAATAACAAATTCTTCTACATAACATATTGGCCTAGAGGTGTAGAGCTGGTTGCATTTGTCTCCTCCAAGCCTAATTAGATAAATAGCTAACTTGTTTCTTTCAGGGAACACATGTGTGTTAACACAAAAACACGCAAGCGTACGTGGTCACAAGTAATACAGATAGAAGTCAAGTTCGTTCCCACAAAGATCTGGTTATGGTTTTAATTCAGTAGATGTACCTATGCAACAATGTATGATTATTATTCACTGCTAAGACAAATAACAATTTGGGTTTTAATTAACTAAATCTAACTAAGAATTAAATTAACAAGCTAAGAATTAACTAACTAACGAGAATTTAAATCAAATTACTTCTGCAAGAGAAAGCATGGAATCCTAACTTCATTAAATACTTTGCTTAGATCTGACGCCTTTAATCACTATATGCAATGGTTATGATATCTGATCAGACAACACGAAACAAGTACACGCTACCTCTCAGTATACGCATACCAAACTATCCATACATCCACAAAAGAGATAGAAGATGAATAGACACCAATTTTACTTAGACCCTATATGTCTATAGAATTTGAAAACATAACGGTTGAAGAACAAGTTATCCACATTGATCACACAGGGCAATATAAGTATTCTCATCTCATACTACGAATCATGTTGATAAACAATCATGAACCTATGCTAGCATGGCAAGTTCTAAATCTCAAGATCCACTTTCACTTCACAAGAGATTAATAGATTAGATGTTAACTACGCATCTAACAATTAAGCATAACCATACGAGGATATCATATATACATCACACACAGATCTGTAAAGCATCAAGATACTAAAGCTCCATAAATAAATCCGTTAGAATCCCATGACAACGATTAGTTCATAATCGAACCGCTCGTCATCATGGGATCTGATGAAACCATGATAAAAACAAAGTATGAAAAGATACAAATAAATCTAAGTAATTGATATGTAATCGTTCTTCTCCTAATGATACAAATTACAAGGGTTGGATGTGTTTATATAGGCTCTATAATTCTTGCCCAGCAAGAAATTGCCTTCTAATAAAATTAGAATTCAATTAAGGTACTAAAAACTGCCCAAAATACAATTAGAACTTGAAAAGGGCAAAACAGTAATTTCCTACTCCCATCAGTCTGATTGTCGAGCTGTCTGCTCTCACCACGCGCAGCCTGCTCGTGCAACACCTATTCCATGTTGTAGAAAATCTCTCAAGCTTCGCGTGGGTAGTAAGATCGCTGAAAACGGACTTATAGAACTCAAGATATGGCCAAAACAGTGTAAGCTGCGCAACCTTCCCGGAAAATCCAAATTTTAATCAATTTAACCTCCAAAAACGATAGAAGCATCAACCTTAATCAACATTCTTGCAAGCCTGCACATCTACACAAAACACATCAAAACTATAACAAACTTGAGTCCAAAACAATCAATTTAAGCCGATATGGAACATTCCAAGTGGATATAAAATCCACTTATCACACCCCCAAACTTAAACCGATGCTTGTCCTCAAGCATTAACAATTACAACTAACTAATTAACTAGTACCACTTCTGTAGGTGATCACGGTTGCATTTGGCATATGCAACAAGCCCTTTAAACCCCTAGGCAGCCCTAGTGGACGAGTAAGGTCTCGTGAGGGCCTATAGCGAATGTACCCACAAAATCCATTTAACCTAATGCAATGCAATGCATGAATGCAACTAATATGAAAAATGCAAGATCCCCTTCAAACTCACCAAAACCAACTAACAAGCAAATATCTCAAAGAATGCAAATAAATCCAAATAGAGCTCGACTAAGTCCCCGTATACTAACAATACATGACAAAAACGTGAGTGTGTGCGATGCTCATCAGAAATACTCCCAACACTAGGTCAAAAATCATACCTAATCTTCGCCAAGACAATCACAGGTTTATAAATAGAATAGACTGTAGACACTTCATAACTTAAAAACACCTCCATCCTCATTCAAGTTAGCCAGGTATTCATGCTTTATTACTACACTACGACATATAATACCATAAACAATACGCATGCTTATTTAATCGTGCAATGAATGAGACCCCAAAAGGCTTATACAATAATACCCATGTAGCGAGTGTTAGGTCAGCAATCCCAAACCACAAGGGCTTTATGTTACTAGGACTAAGTCCCCTCAGACTTAATTACTCGAGTATTAAAGAGCTCACCCTGGTTAATTCTGCATTAAACAATTGAATAACTTTTTTTTCTTGACTCTTTTTTTTTCTTCTTTTTTTTTTCTTTTTTCTGATTTTGTTTTATTTTTATGCAATCTGGAATGAGAATTCTCAATTCCAACCCTAGACTACTCATATAAATATGAGCCGGCTACTAGCCAATTGACACCTAGCCATTATTTAACAAATATTAACAACTAGCATGAAATCCCTGGTTTCCCCCAAACTTAGACTTTAGTGCTCCTACGCCATCAAGGGAATAACAAAAATTCTAAATATAAACAAGTGATTAAATCTCAAAACTCGAAACAAGCATGACCTCAACCTAGCCCAAAAGCAAACAATGAGACTGTGTAAAAGTTTTGTTCCCGTAACATGCAAGTCAGTTCCTAAGAACTATAAATCAGCCCTCTACTCATCATCACCACACTCAATTAAACATCTACCTATCAATCATAATCAACTCGTCCTAAGGGATCATGAATTATGCATGCCATGAAAATGCAACTAACATGAACTCACATGGTATACGAAAATAAAATAACAGAATGTCCTATATGAAACAAACGTAGATAACACAAACAAAACAATCATGCATAATTTAATAATACAAATATACCAAGCATGAAATCCTACATGAACAAATAATACAATAACAACTACTAATCCCTCAAACCTCACCCCCAAACTTAAAATATTCAATGTCCGCATTGAATGAAAGTAAATACGAAGGATAGTAGAAAACATACCTAACCATCTGAATTACCACCCTCCTCGTCCTCGGATGAATCTGGTGGAGGATACTGCGTACAAGCTCCATAGACTGGCCACCTTTCCTGAATACTACAAACCCCCAATTGACAAGAACACAAATTCGTAATAAAAATAAGATTAGAGAAAAAGATTTATCCAATACGAATCGAAGAGGTGAACTTGCAATTAATTCCTCTTTGGAATTGAATTTTTAGAAATGTAAAATAAATAGAAGAGGAATTGGATTTGTATGTATATGTGGGTATATATAAGATGATGGATAGGATGAAAATAATTTTTAATGTGTAAAGAAAAAAAATTGAGAAGGTATGAAATTTGATGTATGATAGAAATAGGATTTTAAAAAAAATAATAAAATAAATAATAAAATAACTAAATAATAATAATAATAATAATAATAATAATAATAATAATAAATAAATATGAATTAGAATAGAAATAGTCTTAGAGATTTGAAGAAAAGATAGGGGGATTTGGAATTGAAATAGGAAAAGAATTAGATAAAATAGGGGTATAAATAGAATGGGAGGTGAATTTTTTTTTTTTTATATGTAACACAACAACTGAAAACAACACAAAGAATCAGACAAACACTGCAGGACACGCGAGCTGCGCGCGGCTGAAGCAGTCTGCCCCACGACCAGACACGCAGGCGCAGCCTGCGTGACAGGCCAGCAACCTGCGCCACATCCAGTAACGCAGGAGCAGCCTGCGTTACACTAAAAAATTCGATTTTTTTTCTTTTTCTTCCTACACTAATGCGTGGGTTGCCTCCCACCAAGCGCTTCTTTAACGTCAATAGCTTGACGTTACTTCCAAGCCTCCATTAAGGATGATAATAGTTGGCCTGGTCATCTCTTCGCGAGACTTCATCGTCATCACGGCGGCACACTTTCTGCCCTTTCTCCTCGCTTGGCCTATTCGTGTAACAACTATGTCCTATTCCAATGCCTTCATCTGTTGACCCAAAATCTGACAATTTGTAGAACAACACACATTCACGGGCTTTGCTTGAAAATAATGGAGGAGGGTAAATGTAAGTTGCTAAAGCCTTTGGTTCCTCAAAGAGAACTTCCTCCATTGGCTCTAATGCGCTACCTCTATCTTTAAACTCTGAGACAAGTAGAAGACCTGCATCTTTCTCATGATCATCAACCTCTTGGTACGCTGATAAGTGGATTTTATATCCACTATTTGGCATTCCATTCGTACTTAAAGCGATTGCAAGTTCTCAAGTTTCGTGTTAATTTGATGTGTTTTCATCTAATTTGTGTAGGTTGCATAGTCGGGCGGCATTGGTGGTGTTGGTGAAGTACTGGTGGTATTCTGTGAGCTTAAAGTAGAAATTACAGGAAGTCCAGGGCAAGAGAACTCGGGAATTTGAGCTCAATGCGCATTCATCACTGTTTTGGCCATATCTTGAGTTCTAGAAGTCCGTTTGAGGCCCGTAAGCTGTCCACGCGAAGAGGAGAGGAAGCTCTACAATTCTGGACAGGGAGTTGGAGGCTCAACAGCGCGGTTTCAGGCGCAACAGCGCTGTTTTCAGGCGCTCTTGCATTGTAAACAAGCGCTACAACGCTCCAACAGGGGCTACAGCGCTTCAGCAAGGGCAACAGCGCTCCAGAGGGCGTTTTCCAGGGAATAGCAAGCGTAGCAGCGCTCTGCATGGCGCAAGAGCGCCCGAGTGGGTTTTCAAAATCCTATTTCAGCCGGGTCAAATGTTTGGGCCTATTTTTATGGCATCTATATATGTATTTTCAGAGAACTAAAAACACAGATCTATCATCTATCATCAGTTAGCAGCTTCTTTTATTTTCTATCAACATTTTCATCTATTAGCCTAGAAACAATTTCAAGAGAGATCTCCAAGCTAGTGACAAGCAAGGAGTAATCTTTTGGATCTTTTGTACTCTTCTACTTTGGGGATTTATTTCTAATCTTATTTCTCTCTTCTATTATTATTTGTTTGATTTAGAATTATGTTATCAATTGAAGCCATGACGGTGCTAAGTTCAATTATGAACTAAACACTTTCATGGGGTTCTAATGGAGTGTTTTGTGGATTCTAGTAGTTGATAGTCTTGATAATATATGCTTGTGGTTTATAATAAGGTTACCTAACATGGTTGTGTTAATTAATATAGATGCGTAGCTATCATCTATTTTGTCAATCTCTAATGAATGCGAAAGTGGATTTAGAGATTAGGGCTTGCCATGTTAGCATAGGCTTATGACGGCTTCTCCGCAAAGAACATTACTCCCCTATGTAGTTAATAATGGAACTTGTGATTAAATCGATTGTGTCACCCAATCTCATAGACATATAGTGATTTGGATATAATTGATGTCCGTAAAACTTCTATCTTAATTGTGGATGTTTTTATGGTTTGGTGTGAGTTTATTGAAAGATAGCTCTTACCACCTTAGTATTCCTACTAGTTTCCTTAATAACCACATTGCATTGAATCATGATGGTTAATCTAGATGAAACAATTCATGAAATTTGAACCCTGTGTTTCTCTCATATAAGTAGAATCACCTTAGTAAGTTTTTAGTAGTATAATCTAAATAAAACAACCAAATTTGATAATTGTTCAAGCGTTAAGAAATAACCATACACTGTTGCATACGCACTAAAATTGGCATTACACCTAGTCTCTGCGGAACGAATCTTATTTATCACTTGCTATTTGTGATCGCGTATACTTGCGTGTTTACGAGTCAACAAGTTTTTGGCGCCGCTACCGGGGACTTCGGTGTTATTTGTAGTTTAAGTGCTTGTCATCGGTGGTCGTTATAGATTACTGACTTGAACTGTTTGTTTCTTTTTATTTGATGGATTATTGGGATCAGGAATTCGTAATTGTATGTGAGCTGTGTGCAGGTGGACATTACACTCATCAATGTGAGTATAACAGAAACCGGCCAAATTTCAGCTGGGACTACAATCAGAGTGGTATGGAGCAATCCCAATATCCATCCTACCCGCTCCAAAATCAGCAGTTTGAAGATGAGCCATACAGTCCAGGGGGAATTCAGCAGCAACAGGGGCAACAATTTCAGCATCAGTATGCCCCAGTGCATCAACACTTTCAACCTCCTGAATTTTAGCAACTGCAATTTCAGACTTGGTCTAACCAACAGTCGACCGAAGAAGCTGAATTAGAAGAATTGAGGTTGATGGTTAAAAGCAATGCATTGTCTCTCCAAACAATAGGAGATCAGATTGGTCAAATTGCAAATGCATTAAAAACATTGAATCAAATTGCAAGTGACACAGAAGGCCTAGCTGTAGAGGAGGAGGACAAGAACCTTCCTATCAGTCTTGACTGGCCTTTCTTAGCCACGGGTGAGACCATGATCGAAGTTCAGGAAGGAGAGTCTGAGGGCAAAGATGGGGAAGAAGCAGAACATGAAGCTGATAAGGAAGAAGAGCCGGAGGCAAACCAATCAGAAAATTCAGAATGTCCAGAAAATTCGATTCTGAATAATCAGCCGCAACCACTTCCTTTGCAATCTGAAAATTTTGAAGAATCAGCCCAAGATCAAGAAAATTCCAAGGCTCAAGTGGCTATGCTAATTCCTTCGAAGGATGAAGAGTGTCTCAGTGTGGAAGATGATGAATTAGAAGAGCATGTTCAGTTGTTGAATGCCGCTCCGTTGTAATCTGACTTCGACCAGCTGGAGGCCGAAGAGGAAAAGAACATCACACCTGTTGACAAATCTACTCCGGAGAAGACTACAGAGATCATCCAAATTGATTTTCCTCCTCCATATCCACAGAGGCTGTAGAAGCAAACTCTAGCCATGAATTTGCCGGCGGAGGATGAGGAGTGTTTTAGCTTGAAATTGGTTGATGCAGGGCAGAGTAAAAAGTATGACACGGAGAAGGCAAAGCATGGCCAACTGAGGGTTACAGTGCCTTGGTTAATGGGGCTACGTATTCCACATAAGTTGCTTGGAGTGGAAGATCTCTGGAATTCTCAGGTGCGCCTTAAGCCATCATTTGAAGGAGCTCCCGAACTCGAGCTCAAAACATTGCTAGTTCACCTGGGGTATGTTTCTTGTAATTCATATCCTTTGCTTGCTATTGTTATTGCTGCTAACTTTTCAGGTAGGCGGGAGAATGTTGTTAAGAGATCTTGTGAGGAGCGAATACGGGTAAAGCTTGTCGTTGAAGATGTCGCTCCAGAAAAGATCATTAAATGGCCTTATAGAGATGCGGTGCAGAAAATTTTCAAGAGGAAAATTGTGGCCAAGTCTAGCTAAAGACGTTAAAGAAAGGCGCTTCGTGGGAGGCAACCCATGATTTCTTGCTTTCGAATAAAACAACAGTTGTGTTGGAGCTTCCACGTCTATCCACCACCAGACACACCACCCGAGGAGGGTGACGATGCCGACGACTAGGGGAGTATATCTTGTACCCTTTAATTTTACCTTCAATGAGGACATTGCAATTTTTAAATTTGGGGGTGATTTTAGGGTATCAAGAATCATTGCATTGCATATAGTTGCATATTCATGTTAGTCATATTAGAATTTTTGCATTTAGTTTTGCCATGCCATTTAGATTGCATTTAGGATGCCATGTCAAATAGTTTATTTAGGAGTGTAATATCATGCTGTTCATGCATTTCACATGATTCCACTTAAGTGTCTGTTTCTGGCTTGATAGGTCGACGTTAATTTGAGTGTGATGACAATGAATAGAGGGTTGATTTAAGTACTTATGAAATTGACTTGCGTGTGTCGGGAACACAATCTTTTCACGGTCTCACTGTTTGCTCTTGGACTAGATCGAGTCATACCTTGTTTGGCTGTTGAGATTTAATCACTTATTTATATCTAGAATTTTCGTTATTCCCTTGATGGCGTAGGAGCACTTAAATATAAGTTTGGGGGAAAACAGGGATTTCATGCTAAGTGTCGTGTTGTGTCGAAGTAATAATTGCTAGGTGTTAAATGGCTAGTAGCCGGCTCATTGTTATATGAGTAGTCTAGGGTTGGAAATGAGAAAGGCTCATTCCAGATTGAAAAAAAAATATAAAATCAAAAAGAGAAAAAAAAAGGAGTCATGTAAATAGTTTAATTGTTAAATGCAAAATGACCAGGGTGAGCTCTTTAATACTCGAGCAAGTAAGTTCAATGGGGGCAAAGCGCCTAGTGACCTAAGGCCCTTGAGGTTTGGGATCCGCTAACCTAAAGCTCGCTACATGGGTATTATTGTATAAGCCTTTAGGGGTCTCACCCATTGCACGGTCAATAAGCATGTGTATTTGGCGTTTTGTATTATTTTTGTATAGTAAAGCATGAATTCTTGTCTACCTTAAATGATGATGGCGGTGTCTTTGAGTCATGGAGTGTCTAAAGTTCATTCTGTTTATAAATATGTGATTGTCTTGGCGAAGGATGAGTTATGTCTTTTATCTAGTTTCAAGAGTATATCTAGTGAGAAAAGCACACACCACGTTTCCGAGCATGTATTGTTAGTATACGGGGCCTTAGTCGAGCTCTGTTTGGAGTTGTTGCATTCTTTGAGGCGTTTGCTTGTTGAGTCGGTTTCGGTAAATTGTGTGTGATCATTGTATTAGGACATTTTTGCATTATCATGACATTTAATTTTTAGTTGCATTCATTCTTCATTTTAGGGTTGAGTTTGCATTGCTTGAGGACAAGCAACGGTTTAAGTTTGGGGGTTTGATAAGTGGATTTTATATCCACTATTTGGCATTCCATTCGTACTTAAAGCGATTGCAAGTTCTCAAGTTTCGTGTTAATTTGATGTGTTTTCATCTAATTTGTGTAGGTTGCATAGTCGGGCAGCATTGGTGGTGTTGGTGAAGTATTGGTGGTATTCTGTGAGCTTAAAGTAGAAATTACAGGAAGTCCAGGGCAAGAGAACTCGGGAATTTGAGCTCAATGCGCATTCATCACTGTTTTGGCCATATCTTGAGTTCTAGAAGTCCGTTTAAGGCCCGTAAGCTGTCCACGCGAAGAGGAGAGGAAGCTCTACAATTCTGGATAGGGAGTTGGAGGCGCAACAGCGCGGTTTCAGGCGCAACAGCGCTGTTTTAAGGCGCTCTTGCGCTGGAAACAAGCGCTACAGCGCTCCAACAGGGGCTACAGCGCTTCAGCAAGGGCAACAGCGCTCCAGAGGGCGTTTTCCAGGGAATAGCAAGCGCAGCAGCGCTCTGCATGGCGCAAGAGCGCCCGAGTGGGTTTTCAAAATCCTATTTCAGCCGGGTCAAATGTTTGGGCCTATTTTTAGGGCATCTATATATGTATTTTCAGAGAACTAAAAACACGGATCTATCATCTATCATCAGTTAGCAGCTTCTTTTATTTTCTATCAACATTTTCATCTATTAGCCTAGAAACAATTTCAAGAGAGATCTCCAAGCTAGTGACAAGCAAGGAGTAATCTTTTGGATCTTTTGTACTCTTCTACTTTGGGGATTTATTTCTAATCTTATTTCTCTCTTCTATTATTATTTGTTTGATTTAGAATTATGTTATCAATTGAATCCATGACGGTGCTAAGTTCAATTATGAACTAAACACTTTCATGGGGTTCTAATGGAGTGTTTTATGGATTCTAGTAGTTTATAGTCTTGATAATATATGCTTGTGGTTTATAATAAGGTTACCTAACATGGTTGTGTTAATTAATATAGATGCGTAGCTATCATCTATTTTGTCAATCTCTAATGAATGCGAAAGTGGATTTAGAGATTAGGGCTTGCCATGTTAGCATAGGCTTATGACGGCTTCTCCGCATATTGGTAGTATAGATTCGAAAGAACATTACTCCCCTATGTAGTTAATAATGGAACTTGTGATTAAATCGATTGTGTCACCCAATCTCATAGACATATAGTGATTTGGATATAATTGATGTCCGTAAAACTTCTATCTTAATTGTGGATGTTTTTATGGTTTGGTGTGAGTTTATTGAAATATAGCTCTTACCACCTTAGTATTCCTACTAGTTTCCTTAATAACCACATTGCATTGAATCTTGACGGTTAATCTAGATGAAACAATTCATGAAATTTGAACCCTGTGTTTCTCTCATATAAGTAGAATCACCTTAGTAAGTTTTTAGTAGTATAATCTAAATAAAACAACCAAATTTGATAATTGTTCAAGCGTTAAGAAATAACCATACACTGTTGCATACGCACAAAAATTGGCATTACACCTAGTCTCTGCGGAATGAATCTTATTTATCACTTGCTATTTGTGATCGCGTATACTTGCGTGTTTACGAGTCAACATACGCACATACCAATTCTTTAAATTTGTACAGCTCACCAGTGTCCTCTTGGTACGCACATACCAATTCTTGAAATTTGTGTAACTCATCAGTGTCTATCCCGAATTGTGCCCTTTCCAAATCATCCACCTCACTAGCATGATCAAATTCCTCACATGGCTTGTGAACGCTAACCTCCTCTTGGAATTTGTCTTCCTCAATTATGCATGCAGTACCTTGCTCCAAGTTACCGTTATTTTCTAGAATTGCCTCTGGTATGAATTGTTGTTTCTCTTGTTCCAAGGCACTCACAACTTGAGCAATTAGTGTCCCCATAGATTTGGCAGACTCCTCATAACTTCTTGCAAGCATCCTAATCTCCTCCATAGCATCAACCTCATCTGAATGAAAAGTAGGAGTAGGTTGCTGATGTTGAAACTCTTCACTACCAAAACAATATGACATATTTGAAACATCTTGCTGGTACTGTTGAGAATGGTACTGAAAATATGGTTGTTCCTCATAAGTGACGTATGGATCAACTCCTTCGTAGTAACAATATTGTGAGGGATCATGAACGCCCAAACACTGCTCACATTGCTGAGGCATGAATGTCCTCGAATATGCCCACCATGGCAACTCCTCGCATGCCATCTTCAAACACTCAAGTACCTGAAACACACCGAACTAAACAAAATAGGTAAGAAAAACAAATCCGAGTCAGTGAACTGTAACGACCACTATTGACAAGCACATAAACCAAAAATAAAACACCGATGATCTCCGGCAGCGGCGCCAAAAACTTGTTAACACAAAAACACGCAAGCGTACGTGGTCACAAGTAATACAGATAGAAGTCAAGTTCGTTCCCACAGAGATTTGGTTATGGTTTTAATTCAGTAGATGTACCTATGCAACAATGTATGATTATTATTCACTGCTAAGACAAATAACAATTTGGGTTTTAATTAACTAAATCTAACTAAGAATTAAATTAACAAGCTAAGAATTAACTAACTAACGAGAATTTAAATCAAATTACTTATGCAAGAGAAAGCATGGAATCCTAACTTCATTAAATACTTTGCTTAGATCTGACGCCTTTAATCACTATATGCAATGGTTATGATATCTGATCAGACAACACGAAACAAGTACACGCTACCTCTCAGTATACGTATACCAAACTATCCATACATCCACAAAAGAGATAGAAGATGAATAGACACCAATTATGCTTAGACCCTATATGTCTATAGAATTTGAAAACATAACGGTTGAAGAACAAGTTATCCACATTGATCACACAGGGCAATATAAGTATTCTCATCTCATACTACGAATCATGTTGATAAACAATCATGAACCTATGCTAGCATGGCAAGTTCTAAATCTCAAGATCCACTTTCACTTCACAAGAGATTAACAGATTAGATGTTAGCTACGCATCTAACAATTAAGCATAACCATACGAGGATATCAGATATACATCACACACAGATCTATAAAGCATCAAGATACTAAAGCTCCATAAATAAATCCGTTAGAATCCCATGACAACGATTAGTTCATATTCGAACCGCTCGTCATCATGGGATCTGATGAAACCATGATTAAAACAAAGTATGAAAAGATAAAAATAAATCTAAGTAATTGATATGTAATCGTTCTTCTCCTAATGATACAAATTACAAGGGTTGGATGTGTTTATATAGGCTCTATAATTCTTGCCCAGCAAGAAATTGCCTTCTAATACAATTAGAATTCAATTAAGGTACTAAAAACTGCCCAAAATACAATTAGAACTTGAAAAGGGCAAAACAGTAATTTCCTACTCCCATCAGTCTGATTGTCGAGCTGTCTGCTCTCACCACGCGCAGCCTGCTCGTGCAACACCTGTTCCATGTTGTAGAAAATCTATCAAGCTTCGCGTGGGCAGTAAGATCGCTGAAAACGGACTTATAGAACTCCAGATATGGCCAAAACAGTGTAAGATGCGCAACCTTCCCGGAAAATCCGAATTTTAATCAATTTAACCTCCAAAACGATAGAAGCATCAACCTTAATCAACATTCTTGCAAGCCTGCACATCTACACAAAACACATCAAAACTATAACAAACTTGAGTCCAAAACAATCAATTTAAGCAGATATGGAACGTTCCAAGTGGATATAAAATCCACTTATCAATGTGCTATCGAGCAAATTCATCTTGGATCATGAAGGCGGATGAAAATCAGGACTGCAACCTCCAGTGCTTCTTGTGGGACGTCATAAGGATAGTTTTTGAGAACATCGAAAGCTTGCCAATTATCAATTTCAACAATAGAGATTGAGGCTGGGATGACACCATAGAGAGTTTGAGAAGTTCCCCATCCGAATTACGATGATCATGACCGATGATGTAGAGTTTTGCTATAATTTTTTGAGGTTTAACAAGTGTAATCAACATGATGGAGTTGGTTAAAATTTTAATCAAGGAAAATTTTATGTTGGAATGCAATTTTTTTCTTCTAACATATTCTCTATAATTTTGAAAGTTAGTTGCAAATTCATATATATATATATGTATAAATGTGTGTGTATGTATTTATTTAAATCGAAGTTGTCGTTGGTTGTTTCATATTTATATTTTGGTAAATTTGGTATTGAAGTTGGTAGATTTTAGTTCATTTTGGTGGATTGTGAAAATTTAAAAAAAAAATTAAAGTTGAATTTTATTCGCAATAGGTTGCATATAGTTGCATATGTGAATAAAAACAGTTGCATTTGATTGATTTGGTTGCAGAATACATTTTTTTTAATATTTTAGATTTTCGTAACATAGTTTAAAAAAAAGGTATTTTGCAAAAAAAAAAAAAAACCGGACTTAGAGATATTTATGAAAAAAAAAGTCTTTTATCTTTTAAAATTAGACTTTCGTTACATTTTGGATTTTAAGAATATCGTTGGAAAATATTTTTTATAATTAATTAAAGGTTATTCCTCATTTCGGAGAAAGAAACTTGGAAATTAGTTTAATAATTAATAAATCTTTCAAATATGATCTGATTTGATATAATTCACTATAAAACATTGTATGCTTTTAAGTCATTTATTATTAATATTTCATAATACAATTTTCTTTTGACAATTTTCTTTTACAGTATTCTTTAAAATAACACAAGTTCGAAAATTTTGATATCTAGACTCAAGAATTGAACCGAAAAATATAAAATCGAGATCTAATATTATATTCAAATTAGAATATTTGAAATATTACCAAATTCAAAACAATCTGATCAAAATCCGACTTGATTATCTAGATTGGCAAGTCTACTGTCATATAAAAAGTAATTAAATATTTTTTTTTGAAGAAAAGTAATTACAGTAAAAATTTGAAACAATAAATGTATTATTAAAAAAAACAAGGGAAGATATCTTAATTTCCAATCCTTAACAGCCTAGCAGGCCTACAGGAGGCAGGAGCACTAGATTTCTGACAAAACCCAAAGCTGATAGATTACATTCAGTCTTCAGACAGTGGGAAATAGTAAGTACAACATTCAAGGAATGATGGGCCCAAAGTTTTTACACTCTGTAAAAGACTTTTGTGACCCACTCTGACAAAAGAAAAATATTGCCGGACACCTGTACAAACAATTATCACTCAAATTCACATTAACCGACCCGGGTTTTAGACCCGTTAATTGACCCGGTATACCTCCAAGTAAATAATTTCCTCCCAGCAACAATCTCTCAAACGGCACCGTTCCAGGATCCGGAAACACCACTTTTACTGCGTACTGGGTCGGTATCATACCCGAGAATTTGTTATTTTCCAATGATAATGCGGATAAGTTGGGCATCCGACCCATGAACCAGGGTAAAAACCCATGGATATTGTTGTTACTTAAATCTATTTCTATAAGGCTATTTTGGTCATTTGAGTCAACAGGGGATTGAATGGAGAGTAAATTGTTGTCCGAGAGGATTAGTTGTTGTAAAGTTGGGTGAGTAAAGAGACTCGGTGGGATTGACTCAGTGAGTTGGTTGTGACTCAGGTCGAGTACTTGTAAATTACTCAAATTTGTAACTACATTATCGGGTATCTTTCCTTGGATTTGATTGTTTCGCATGATAATTTCGATGACAGAAGGTGGGAAATGAGATGGGATTTTACCGGAAATGGCATTGTGACTGGCGTCGAGGTAGACGAGTTGACTCAGCTGAGTCAACTCGGGGAACTCGCCTGTTAACTCGTTGCTTTGAAGTTCGAGCCTTTTTAAATTCTTTAGACCGTTGAGGGCAAATGGGACTGTTCCCCTGAGATTATTGTTGTCGAGTGAAAGCTCTTCGAGACTCATGAGTGAGCCAATTGACTCAGGGACTGAGTTGGTGAACGAGTTATGTGAAAGACTGAGTTTTTTCAACCGAGTCAAGTTGGAGAATGAGTTTGGTATTGGGCCAGTGAAGAAATTGTTAGAAATGTCAAGGGTTTCAAGGTAAGGTAGGTTCAAGTTAGGACTGAGTGTGCCTGAGTAACCTGCTTGGTCAAGAGCGAGTTCAGTGACTCGGCTAACATTTGATATTAGAATATCACAGCGAAAGCCACAAGTGAATTTATCAGAGTAGAGACTGTCACAAGGGTCGAGTTTAAAGTCCCATGAACTCAGACACGAGCCAGGACTCACTGAATTTGGAGAAACTGCATTCTTGAAATCTTCAAGTACTTGTATATCTTGCCAGTGAGTGACTGAATGTACTTGCAAAACTGAAATAAAAATGCAGAGAATGCAGAGGAGTAGCAATGAAGATAATGTTGTGAATTTGAGGCTAGTAGTAATGGCCATGTTTGATTGTTGAGGCAATGTGATATGTTTGGTTATGGGGACTGGAGAAATAAAAGAGAGGGGGTCGTGTTTTTTAGCTAAATTTTGCTGAGTGGTTTCACGTCACGGGCAAAAATGTGTCAGAATATCCAATGGTTAAGTAAGCGTCTGTATATTGGAAACCGGTAAATTGACTTTTTTGTGTGCAAACTTGTTCCATTTTGTCAATGTAAAAATTTATAAAACGATCAATTGAGATTTGAGTGCTTAAATTTGTTAAATAATTATAGTTCAGTGTAAACCCAATTTTTAAAGTTAACATGATTTTTATTATTTGTAAAAAGAAATCATGTCATTCCATTAATTGTAAAAAAGAGAACTTAAAAATTAATGTATTAAAAAAGGTATCTTAAAAATTTTCTTTTACGGAAGAAAAATTTAGGCCAAAATAATATTATTTACATATGATTGTAAATTAAAAATTTTAAACCAATATATGACATGAAAATTTGTAAAAATATTCAATATCATTTTTATTAGAATTTAACGATATATAATAGTTATAATTTTATTGTTATAATTATAAAATTCTAAATAAATATATCATGAAAACTATATTATATCGAAGTATTACATAATATAAGAGTAAGAGGGATAATAAGGAGTTACTACCAAATGTCAACAATTCGATATCCACCGAAAACATATTAAATTTAATTTTTATAAATTTAATATACAACATGGTGCAGGCTGCAAGATAAAAATAACGATGCTACTCCTTCCTACTCCTTCTGTCCCAACCAATTGTTTATACTTTCCGTTTTGGGATGTCCCAATCAATTCTTTACGTTTTCTAAAATAGTAATTTTTAATACTATTACACCCACTATACTTCACTTATTTTAACAATACTTTACACTATTACACCTACTACTTCACTTATTTTAACACTAAAATCACTATTACACCCACTACTTCATTTATTTTAACAATAAAATCACTATTACACCCACTACTTTACTTATTTTAATCTTAATTCTTGATCTCCGTATTAAAAGCAAACGATAACAAATCGTTGGGACGGAGGGAGTACTTCCTATCACTGTAGTTACGGAAAATGGATACCGACACTTTTAAGATTACAATGAATAAAATTAGATAAATGACAATACTCAGCACTTTCAAATTCTCATTAACTTTTTTTTTTGAAAACAAATTCTCATTAACTTATTTTTAGATCAACGTATTTTTGTAGTATAGTATTGTGACCAAAATTTAAGATGAAACCACTTTAATGTTTATACCCTTGCAATATGAGTATCGAATTTTAGATATTCGATTATATTCTAATTTTATCTTTTATACCCTCATCACATACCATCATGGTGTCCGTTTAGTTTTTTATTTTATTTTATTATCGTTGTACTAATATTTCTTTAAATGCATTTGTTAAAAAATAAAGTAAGCGTAAATATATGTTTTAATTATAAAAAATAAACATGTTAAAATAGGTGAATAACTTACGTTTAAATAATTAGAATCATTAAAATAGGTTTTAAAATTATTGGACCTGTAAACCGGCCCAAGTAAAAAGTTACTCCTTCCGTCCCATTTTATATGAACCTTATTTCTTTTTGGTACGTGGGCCCAAGTAAAAAATTACTCCTTCCGTCCCATTTTATATGAACCTTATTCCTTTTTGGTACGTCCCAAAAAGAATGAACATATTATACTTATTATTTTTGAACATTACTTTTCACTATTACACCCACTATCTTCCCCCACAATCTCATATTTAACAATAAAAAATACTATTACACCCACTACTTTCTTCCACTATCTCAAATCTATTATTGAATATTAATAGGTCCCATCATATTACCCACTTTTCAACTAACTTTACTATTTTCTTACTAAATTTTCTTAATCTCTGTGAAAGTCAAACCAGGTCATATATTGTTGGACGGAGGGAGTATTTAATAAAGAAATATTTTTTAAAATAACTATATTTTCAAACTTTTTTTAAAAAATATGATAAAAGTTGCATGTGAAGTTGTGGAGGTTGAAAGCAGTTGCATTTTAGATTTTAACAACTGCAATTTATGTTGCATAAAAGTAGTACTGTATTTTTTTTAAAAAGATACAACATTGAATTTTTTTTTAAAAATTTCTAAAATAAATAAACACGTAAATCGGTCCAAGTAAATAGATTGTACAATAAATAGGGTGATATTTCGGCCGGTCTTAAAGATGTGTCCCGGGGGCCCGGGACCAATCTAAATAAATAGGCATTAGCAACATGCTTTGATGATAATAGTGGAGTAGTTTATTATAATTTACATATCCTTTTAAATTAGTTAGGCTATTAAGATTTCGTTAAAATTGGTTCTAAAGAATAAGTAATTCCTGGATTTATGTTTAAATTAAAATGATTATATATGTTTTGAGTAAAACATTTTTATATATTAGTTACACCCATTAAGATATGAAGTGGCAGATACAGGATTGTATCCGTGGTGTGTCACACATTTAATATATAAGTACTAAAAAATTGATTCATATAACAATAAAAACAAGTACTTCAAATTACTATAATTGTTCTCGACGAGTTTTCATATTTTGATACCTATCTACAATATCATTCATCTTTTTTTTTAACACTTAAAAATAGATCTCTCTCTTGATAAGTAATCAAACAATCATTCAACATTTGATCTCCCATACTATTGCGTAATTTATCCTTCACTTGTGTCATTCCGGAAAACACTCTCTCAACACTTGCCGTTGCAACACGAAGAATCAAAACCAACTTCAACAACAAGTATACACTTTCATGAGTTATAGACTTTCCTGTCTCAACAAGTTTTACAAAAAGCTCACCAAGATTTTTTAAATTCCAGAATCTCATCTTCTCTAACAAAAATGATAAAATTTTTAAGAGAATGCTCAAAGAATAGCAACTCTGTACCTGAAAATTCATTCGGATAGAATGTAGCAAGTCGTGTTAATTTAATTTTTTCAAAGGCAGCAAATCGATTTGCAGGACTAAAGCAGGACATACACATTAATAGTTCCTTACTTACCTTGGGAAATCGATTTTCGAGTTCTTGCAATTGAAGATCAATGACACTTATAAAAACAACAACTCGAAAATGATGAAAATTTGTTACCTGAGGGGCCTTACCTCTATACATCCTTCTTCCTGGGACAATATAATTTGCCTCCATATTTGGAACCTCAATACCATATTTAACCATAAAAGAAGTGACTCTGTCCATATGCAAATTCCATCCTTCATTTCGCAACTTCTGTAAACTAGTCTTGACTATGTCGACCATGCTCATAGCATTTACAATTTCTTGATCATGTTTTGCAGTGCCACGTTCAGCTCATTTGTTATCCCAAATATAGCAACCATTAAATGTGCGACAAACACAAAATCAAATGACATCAAAAAGTGAGTGATAGACTATGCCTTATTAGAGTCAATTGTATCAGAAACTTCTGCAATAGCATAAATGCTCTCATAGCATTTACAATTTCTTGATCATGTTTTGCAGTGCCACGTTCAGCTCATTTGTTATCCCAAATATAGCAACCATTAAATGTGCGACAAACACAAAATCAAATGACATCAAAAAGTGAGTGATAGACTATGCCTTATTAGAGTCAATTGTATCAGAAATTTCTGCAATAGCATAAAGTGACTCAAGTATACCTAAACCACGAGTATCACATGGTCTACCTAAACCACGTTCTTGATTTAAACCACTTCTTGTTTCAAGTTCTCCTAAAGATAAATCTTCAACAACTCGTTTAGCTTGTTTTTCTCGAAGGAATTTTTTTCTTTTTGATGAACCTCCCACAAAATTAAGAAGAGGTGCAAGTCATCAATAAAGAGCCAACCACAATCTGAATTCTTCTTAGCAATAGCAACTTGTGTCAATTGAAGCAGATGTGCAAAACAATGTACAAAGTATGCTTGAGGACATTCATTCAATATTAAAGTTTTGAGGCCATTAATTGCACCTTGCATATTACTTGCCCCGTCATAACCTTGACCCCGAACTTGAGAGAAAGTCAATGAGTACTCCATGAGCAATGATTCAATAGCTGCTAAAAGAGTAAGTGAATTAGTATTCGAAACATGTACAACACCAATAAAACGTTCACATACTTCTCCTTTTTAATTTACGTATCTCAAGCAAAGAGCCATTTGTTCCTTATCAGAAATATCAGCTGATTCATCAGCAAGAATAGCAAAAAAACCCACCATTAAGCTCCTCAAGAATGGCCTTAGTCGTTTCTTTTGCACAAGCATTAATAATATCTTTTTGTACTATTGGAGAAGTAAGCTGACAATTACCCGGGGCCATTTTCAAAACAACTTTAGAATATTCAGGGTTATGTTCTGAAAGAAGAGTCAACAATGAAATAAAATCACCTCTATTCACTAAATTTTCAAATTCGTCGTGTCCACGAAATGGCAGCCCTTGTAATAAAAGCCATCTAATGGTTGTAATTGATGCCTCCAATCGCTTACGATATGCACTCATAACATCCTCTGATTGTTTTGATAATGCAGAGACAATGCTGCACTTTTGTTTCTTGAACAGCTCCATAGCGACCACTGCATTGTTATGAGAACTCATGTGTTTACCAACATGATCTCTGATTGTGCCTATTCTATTCCAACACTTAAAACCTTCATTAACAAAAGCATCACCTCTAGCCGTGTTTTCAGCCTTAAATAAATAACAAATGAAACAAAAAGCGGCATCCTTGTAGACGCTATATTCAAGCCAAGGTCGCCAAGTATCAAATCATTTGACATTAAAACGACACTCCTTTTTCATGAATATTGTTTTGCGAAGTACATAATCTTCCGGTTGGCAAGGCCCTCTTTGTATGTACATTCTCCTTACTAAATCCCTCTCATTAGGATGAAAATCAGTTAGCTTTTTTCTTTTTTCCAGATCTTGTTCAAGAACAATATCAAAGTCGCGTGGAGGAGGTATAACGATCGAGGGAGAAGAACCTTGTTGGCTTGGTTGAGGTGGGTTAGGTGGCTGAGGTCCTTGACAAACATGTTCAATCGTTGATTTTTTGGTAAAGAAACTTGAGATATCCCGCACATTTGATCTTTTCATTATGTCAATCACGAAGTAAGTAGAGATATTTATCCACAAATCAAAGTATAATCAACAAAAATTCATTGTGACATTTTCACAAACACCTTGCAACCTCTGTTTTTCCTTTATCAAATTGAAACTTCTGAGAATTGAGATATCTAGTAAACAACCAATAATGATTATAAAGAACTTGGAGGAGGAATTTATACAGAAAATGTTGAGATTTCGAGTCCGAAAATGAAAAAAGAAATGATGGTGATAATCAGGAGGGAGAAGTCTGTGTTTTGTGTACTTGTGGTGACTGGTGTGTTATGTTTTGTTTAAAAGCCAAAAACAATTTTAACATATATTAATGTAAAAAAAAAGTTGAAAACAAAAAATAATGGTGTGTCACGTGACACAACATGTTCAACTATACATTCACCATTGAAGATATGTGGTTAATATTGGATCCATATAATAAGTAGTTTCAGATATGTCTTTATATTATTGAGTTATTCAGTTAGATTATATGAAGATCGCTGTTTTCGGGGATCTTGAAGACAATACAAGTTATGCGAGTAAAATATTACAAGATGGGTTAGTTTATAAAATATGCTCTATGTATATCACTGTTTCATTAAAAATTTGAAAATCATGCATGCTTTGTTAACAAAATATTTCAAAATGAATTATTGTGCAAATCATGTTATGTTTGCACAACTTTGCAAAGCAGATATGTTTCGCTTGCGAAATATACAATATTTTAAAGACTCTAAATATTTTCGCGAAATATTGATTTTCACCACACTTTGCAAAATAATAAATTTTGTAATTACAATAGTTTGTTTAAAAAATGATAGGCCCTAGACTTGTGTTTAATTTAAAATCATTGTACATATAATAATTACAATAGATTTTTAGTATATTTAGATCCGTAAAAATAAGTTTTAAAAATACATGTATCATAAAAAATGTGCTTAAATTAGTTAAACATAGTAATATATAAGTGGTCCAAGTGCCAATATCCAAGTATGTATAAAAAAAAAAGATTTGATATGGGCTAGAAGCAAGCCCTAAAGACGCATTTAATGTGGCATTAATTAAACTTAGAATGGTCCAAACGTGGGGCCCACCAGATGGGCCCAAACCCTATTTATAATATTAATTTCGTAATTAATATTAAGGGTAATAAAACAGCTCAGTAAATAAGAGTCAAACAAGGATATAACCCTTGCCTGACTTAGCCTCCAAGGCACATACTTCAACATGGAAACTGATTCATACATGGAAGGAGACTAGAACCTTCTTCTAGTCGGTGACTTGCCCACCAAGTCACCTAACCCTACTACGATTTTAGGGCTTCTCAGCCTATATAAAGGGTCTGACCCCTCATTCTCAGAACTACGTTTTGGCTCAATCCTCGAATAAGGACATACAAGCCACTACGTCCTAGGTGAGCCCTCGTCGCCATAGCCCTGAGGGCACCATCACCTAGAACTACGTCTTGGCTTGATTCTCAATAACGAGATACGTAGGCACTCTGTGAGGACCGATTAGTCTCGAACACGGAAATAGCCATTAAAGCAAGAAGCTCCCGAACCCTAGCATTAATTACAAATTCGTGACCTTGATTTTAATCCACAACATTTGGCACCGTCTGTAGGAAGACAACATCAACCATGGTGACCACACGAAGAACACCACCAACCTCTGCTGAGGCCTTGCCTCTAAGCTCTGCTTCGCCTGCTACTGAGCAGGTACCCCCAACAACAGGGGCGATCACTCAAACTCAAGTTTCTCAACCTCCAGGGACGAATCCCCATGCTGAGAGAACGTTACCTGTGGTCGTCCATCTAAGTCAAGAAACCAGCCCTCTTCAGATGGTGGTTTCTCCTCTGGTTGATCCCAATCACCCGTTACCACCAGGGGTACAGATCCATACTACGGATCTTCCCATGAATACCAACCCGATGTACGGTCTGCATAACTACCCTCCAATTACTCAAGGTCCTAGACCTAGTGGCCACGCCTTGCAGATCCGAGATCGAGAGTATGTTGACTACTCTGGCCCCTATATTGATGATTCATCGTCTGATGATGATAGTGATGAAGCCCCGAGGAGGCGACGTGCTAGCAGAGAACCAAGAAGAAGAACACAAACCATCCATGATGGACCTCCTTTGACAACCGCTGAGAGGATCAAGGCTTATGAGGCCGAGATCTTAAGGTTGAAGGACGATATTGCGAGAGAACAAGCTAGGTTAAATCAAACTCAACCTCCTCCAACATCAGGATCGATTCCCATTATAGACTTAGAGAGGTCCTCAAGAAGGTAGAAAAGGCCCGACGCCCCAACTGGAAGAACAACAAGGGTGGAAACCCCCAAGAGCAACCCCAAGGATCTGATGCCACTTGGGGATCCTGATGATCCCACACCCCCGTTTACTGAGGAGGTGATGAATGCTCGTATCTCAAAAAAGTTTAAGATGCCAACAATTAAGGCTTATGATGGAACGGGTGATCCCGCAAACCACGTTAGGACATTCTCAAACGCACTGCTACTACAGCCTGCAAGTGATGCCTTAAAGTGTAGGGCGTTCCCTCAAACCCTGTCGGGCATGGCTCAAAGATGGTATAGTCGTTTGCCTGCTAACTCGATTGGCTCCTTTAAGGAGTTAAGTGCTGCTTTCGTTAGTCAGTTTATCAGCGGAAGAGTTCATGAGAAAAGTTCTGCATCCCTCATGTATGTGGTATAGGGGAAGAATGAAAATCTGAGAGATTACCTTCAGAGGTTCACTAAGGAGACGTTGAACATCACTGATCTGGAGAATAAGGTGGCCATGGTAGCCCTGGAACACGGAACCACTGATCCATTCTTTAAAAGGTCATTGGCAAAGCATCCTCCTGAAAACATGGCCGAGCTCCAACGAAGGGCTGACAAGTACATTAAAGCTGAAGATAGCATGAAGAAAGAAGCCACAATAAGTGGAGGAGGAGGTAACAACGACTCCAAGAAGCGAAAGCAAGACCATGAGTATGATGACCACGAGAATGATGCTAGGGACAAGCATCCCCGAACTAGCGAGGACTCCGACTATGCCCCTAAGAAGAACCAAGGACCAAGGTTCACTGAGTATGCAAGGTTGAATACTCCTCGGAGTCGAATCTTGTTGGACATTGAGAAGGATAAGGATTTCTGATGGCCGAAGCCACTAAGGGGTGATCCCGCAAAGAGAAACAAGAATCAGTATTGCAGATTCCACAGAGATGTGGGGCATGACACTGATGATTGCAAGCAACTCAAAGATGAGATCGAGTTTTTAATCCGTAGAGGGAAATTGAGCCACTTCACTAAGGGTGAAGATAGTGTTAATCAAATTAGAGATTATAATAGAAGGGATGACGTTCACGACCGTAACCCACGACCGTAACCCACAACCCCGAGGGCCAGTAATCAACATGATCTCAGGAGGCCCGACTGCGACCGGCACAACAAGGAATTCTCGGAAGGCTTATGCCAGAGAAGTGATACACATCGTGGGAGAGGCCCCGAAGCGGGCTAGGACTGATATCGCAATTGGTTTTGATGATTCTGATCTTGAAGGGGTGAAGTTCCCCCATGACGACCCGTTGGTCATAACTCCTGTGATTGGAAACTCAGAAGTGAAGCGGGTCTTGATTGACAATGGAGCTTCGGTTGATATTCTGTTTCACGATGCATTTGTAAAGATGGGGTATAATGACTCTCAGCTAACCCAAACAAATATGCCAATCTACGGATTTAATGGAGTAGGATCCAAAGTTGAAGGGACTATTCAATTGCCTATGACTATTGGACAGGAGCCCAAGAAGGCCACTCAGATGTTGAACTTCCTGGTAATCAAGGCGGTTTCAACGTACAACGCTATCCTCGAAAGGACTGGACTACATGCATTCAAGGCTGTTGCCTCAACTTATCATATGAAGATCAAGTTCCCAACCAGGAATGGTGTTGGAGAACATAAAGGCGATCAAAAGATGGCACGAAGCTGTTATGTAGCCACGTTAAGGCCTGACAGAGTCGGGGGGCAGGTTCTTCCGATTGAAGACATGGATGTCCGCAGTAATAAGGAACACCGAGAAGGGCTAGCAGAGGACGTCACACAGAAGCCTCGGACGGCCTTTGAGGCTAAGGCATTAACTAACTTCGTGGTTGAATGTACCATTGACAACCAAGAAGTCGGGGGGCAGGAGGTAGTACCCCAAGCAGGAAGTGAACTTCAGAATAAGGAGGTGGAGACCATAAGGAGTGGTGGGTGCTCTATTTTGATGGAGCATCAAAAATAAAATCAAGTGATGCAGGCCTAGTCTAGTAGGACTTAGCTTCATATTTATCTAGTAGAAGTAGAAATAAGGTTCATTGAAACTATTGCAGAGCATGTTGCTCCGAGTAGGATAGTAGTACTCTATGTAAGGGTTGAACCCATTTCAAGTTATTAATGCAAGTTTGATTTCCATTCATTGATGGTGTGATTTTATTTATGTGCCAAGCACCTGATGAGTGCAAGTCAAGGATGACCGAGTATCGAAGATAAAAAATACACGGATGGAAAACAAACAAATGCATACCTCGAAGGGTCAAGAGTTAGGTTACAACAAGACCAAGTAAAATTTTAAGTCCGTGAAGGACCCTGGATAAAAGACAAGCAGATAAAAGCCACACGCAACAATCAAAGCCATGGAAGGCCGAGGATGTGAAGGACTAGCTACTCTTCAATACTTATTAAGTACCTGGGTTAAGGATCCAAGGATGAAGGTCAATAGATAACCTTAAGCAAGGGTTAAGAAGATCAAGCAAGCTCTCGTCTCAGAAGTTTAAAAGGCAAGAAACAAACGGGATTGCATTTATCGAAATCTAAATCGAGGAATCAACCCCGAATCCTAGGTTGAAGAACAGAAGTTGTTAGCCATGAAGGCCAAGATCAGCCATGAAGGCCAAGGTTAGTTATGAAGGCCAAGCTCGAGGGGGTCATGGACTTTCAAGACCTCGTTGGGCTAACCGGAAACCCCCTGGCCTTGGACCAGCAGCTCTGATAGATATTTCGGTGGTTTAAAACACCCTTGAGATTGAAAACCCTTGATTTCAAACATTGGCGTTCAACCTTCTAACATCGACGTTCAACACCCAAGACCAAGACAAACATTGAAGTCCTGATGGACCAGCAGTTGAGAAGCATATTACATAGCTTGAAAGCCGGTGGAAGGTTAATTAAGTGGGCGATTGAACTTGGAGAATTTGACATCACGTATGAGCCTCGAATAGCCATTAAGGCCCAGGCATTGGCTGACTTCGTGGTTGAATGTACCATTGGCAACCAAGAAGTCGGGGGGCAGGATGTAGTAACCACCCCTGGAAGTGAAGAAAAAGATGAAGAGCCTGTACCTGATCAGAACGAACATTGGGTGCTCTATTTTGATGGAGCATCAAAAAACAAAATCTAGTGGTGCAGGTTTAGTCTTGCAAAGCCCCGATTGGTTTACAGTTGAGTATGCTTTAAAATTGGACTTTCCGATAACTAACAAAGAAGCTAAGTATGAAGCCTTGATAGCCGGTTTAGGCTTGGCTAGAATAATGAGAGTCAAGAATCTCAAACTATGGCAAAGTACTTGAGAGTCGTGAAGGCCGTGATGACTGAGTTTGAGTGAATGATATGAGAACCACATTTCGAGAGAACAGAACGTTAAGGCTGATGCCCAATCTAAGTTTACTTCTTCTGAGATAGAGAACTACGCCGGAAGAGTTTACTTTCAGGTCTTGAAGGCCCCATCTATTATTTCAAATTGGTAGCACCAGTTGATGTAAGCTGAAGGATAGACCCTCATAAAAGCTCACCCTGAGACTGGTTGGCTCCCTGATAATGCCTTGAAGGCACAGAAACTGTTAGTGAGAATGTTGAGATAAGAGGTCCTTTGTCATTCCTTACTTAAAATCTGGAATCTCAAATTCCGATACAAATGTTTAGCCTTGATGGCCAAAAAGGCTGTCTGTCTCCAATCGAGATGGCCAAAAAGGTTGTCTGCCTCCAATCGAGTTCGTCGTTTGAGTTTAAGGACTTGAATCAAGAGCCGTCAATCGAATTCAAACCAAAGGAAGGTTGGAAACCTAGAATCAAGATAAAGGGTTGACAACCAGCCAAGGTATACCAGACTTGAAGTCAAGTGCTGAGTGGCAAGGGAACTTCTTGAAAGATCAACCGAGAAGCAAGACCTCCACCATATGTAGCAAGGGGCAAGAACTAAGGGACTTCATCATTTTTACATCTTAGAATAAGAGTTAAGGGTTGATGATAACCAATAACCATGAATGAATTCAAGGTTTAAAACCAAGGATTCAAGAAGCGAGTTAAGGCCCAGAAGGCCACGAAAGTTATGAAAGCCAATTTGAAGTGAAGGATTTAAGCGAAGATATAGCAACAAGCTGTGCCAGGGCACTCATCTAAGCTTAAGGAGCTAATTACGTTTAAGGAAGATAAAACACTATCAGTTAGTCTTTGCTAACAAAAAGACTGATTATGCCCTGAAAGGAAGTATACAACATACAGATGTCAAGGACGTGATTCAAGAACGAGATTCCAAGCATTGCGAAAAGCTCTGAGAGGCACGACAAAGCAACCAAGGAGCACCTGGCAGGCAACCAGGATCACCTAGCAGCCGACCAGGTTCCATTGAGAAGGTCTGGCCGACCAGGAGCACCTGGCAGCCGACCAGGTGCCACAGAGGGGCTTCAGCCGACCTCCTGGCACCTCCTGTTAGTTGGTTGAATCGTTTGATGGTTCTGATGAAGGTTTCTCACTTTCCGGAACAAACATCGACCTCCAACTAAATGTCGTTCAAGCATCGATTAGCACCGTGTAGTGCCATCTTATGCCATTCAACGTCATTCAACATAGATTAAAATGTCGTTCAAGCACTCCCGGGCAATCTGGAGCATATGGCAGGCAACGAGGAGCACATGGCAGGCAACCAGGAGCACATGGCAGGCAACCAGGAACACTTGTCAGCCACCAAGGCGCACCTGTCAGCCACCAAGGAGCACTGGCAGCCGACCAGGTGCCATGGGAAGGGTCTGGCCGACCAGGAGCACTTGTCAGCCACCAAGGTGCACTTGTCAGCCACCAAGGTGCACCTGTCAGCCACCAAGGAGCACTGGCAGCCGACTAGGTGCCATGGGAAGGGTCTGGCCGACCAGGAGCACTTGTCAGCCACCAAGGTGCACCTGTCAGCCACCAAGGTGCACCTGTCAGCCACCAAGGCGCACCTGTCAGCCACCAAGGCGCACGTGTCAGCCACCAAGGCGCACGTGTCAGCCACCAAGGCGCACTTGTCAGCCACCAAGGTGCACCTGTCAGCCACCAAGGTGCACCTGTCAGCCACCAAGGTGCACCTGTCAGCCACCAAGGAGCACTGGCAGCCGACCAGGTGCCATGGGAAGGGTCTGGCCGACCAGGAGCACCTGTCAGCCACCAAGGAGCACTGGCAGCCGACCAGGTGCCATGGGAAGGGTCTGGCCGACCAGGAGCACCTGGCAGCCGACCAGGAGCACCTGGCAGCCGACCAGGAGCACCTGGCAGCTGACCAGGACCCTTGTCGGCTGGCTAGCTGCCTGGAAGAGGCTGCAATTGTCCCGAGTCTTCTCCGATTAGAGCAGATTAGTGCCGATTAGCACAGATTAGTGCCGATTAGCGCCAATTAGTGCCGGTTAAGCACAAATTAGTGCCGATTAGCACCGTTTAATGCTGTTTAAGCACTGATTAGTGCCTGTTAGCATAAATTAGTGTCGTTTAGCGTTGTTTAGCACCAATTAGTGCCCTTAGTGCCATTTCATGCTATTTAACATTGTTTAACACTGTTTAAACGTTGTTTATGGCTGATTAGCACTGTCTAGTGCCATTTAACATCGCTTAGTGTCGTTCAACATCGTCGTAAATGCGTCGGTCGCTCCACGCTTTACATTAAGATGATATTGTTGAAAATACTCACGTAAGAGCAATAAACCCTGACCCAAGTCTCGAGTAAGGCCGTTATAACTTCAAGGAAAACCTGATCAATTTTCCTAGAAGTTGGGGGGCAAATGATATGGGCTAGAAGTAAGCCCTAAAGACGCATTTAATGTGGCATTAATTAAACCTTGAATGGTCCAAACGTGGGGCCCACCAGATGGGCCCAAACCCTATTTATAATATTAATTTTGTAATTAATATTAAGGATAATAAAACAGCTCAGTAAATAAGAGTCAAACAAGGATATAACCCTTGCCTGACTTAGCCTCCAAGGCACATACTTCAACATGGAAACTGATTCATACATGGAAGGAGACTAGAACCTTCTTCTAGTCGGTGACTTGCCCACCAAGTCACCTAACCCTACTACGATTTTAGGACTTCTCAGCCTATATAAAGGGTCTGACCCCTCATTCTCAGAACTACGTTTTGGCTCAATCCTCGAATAAGGACATACAAGCCACTACGTCCTAGGTGAGCCCTCGTCGCCATAGCCCTGAGGGCACCATCACCTAGAACTACGTCTTGGCTTGATTCTCAATAACGAGATACGTAGGCACTCTGTGAGGACCGATTAGTCTCGAACATGGAAACAACCATTAAAGCAAGAAGCTCCCGAACCCTAGCATTAATTACAAATTCGTGACCTAGATTTTAATCCACAACAAGATTATAAACATGTATTGAAATGAGTATAAATATATGTATTTATAAAAAAATATTTTTATACTTCTTCTGTTCCATTCTATCATATTTTGACTTTTCAAAATTCAACTGATCGAGTTTTGACTAAAAATCAACAAATACTGATAAACATATAAATTACAAAAAAAAAATCATAAAAAATTTATGTAAATTACTATCAAAATTGATTTTCAAATTGTAAAAATATAAAATAGTAAATTATAATTTATAGTCAAACTCCGATTAATTTGACTTTAAAATGTCAAAATGGGATCCAATGAGTGGGATGGAGGTAGTATATAATAAGCGTAAAACAGATCTTATGTAGAACTAGCTTATAGCCCGTGCACACAAAGCATGAGTTATTTTTAATTTTTTACAATTTATTTACAATGTAGTTTAATATTATAAATATTAATTTTAATATGTTTTTGGAAGAATTCGAATCTTAGATATTTGTTTATAATAATTTTTAGTATTAAATATAAATTAATGTGTTGTTGACGGGAATGGAATCTTAATCCTCTGTATATAACAATTTTTAGTATTGTTGTATCTGACGGTCATGATCTATTTAAGTTAAAGATCTAGCGGTTGTGAATGAGGGATAACCAAAAATAGGGGATAACAAAAAAAGGGATAATCATACTACAAATTATACCAATATATCCTCTTTCGCTTATTGTAGTATAGTATAGATTTTGGTCCTTGACGGCCAAACTAATAAGGATCGTTAGATCATAAATAAACAGATGAAAATAGTTGGGTTTAATATCAAAAAGTGTATTCGGTTGTTAGTAGCATTGTTATATTCAAATGCTAAAAAGTACAATTTAATAATTTAAACCAGGCTCCCGATCTACCGCAATTTGTCCGTATCGTGGAAAGTTTCTGCGATACGGGGCAATTTTTTTAAATCAGAGCCATTGGATGGTTGATCCAACGGCCTGGAAACCATTTGTTGGTTAACAGTACCTGACAACTATTTGCGGTAGACCACGAGCCTTTAAACCAAATGTAAATAGATTTTCTAAACTGAATAGAAATCTCAATATAAAATCCGTAAATTTCTTTTGTCTTTAGTTTTTGGAAAATTATAGTTATATAATGATTGTTAAACCATCATTAAACTAAGATTAATTCGTGAGTTGGAGTGGGTTGTAAAATCGTCCAAATTCAACAATTTTTTTTAGATAAGCGGGATTATATTAAAAACTGACCATCCGGCACTTACAAAAGCAGGTTACAGTGGCACCCAACAGTAACCAAAAACTCAAGGAATCCTATGAAACTTAGATAAAGGTAGCTACACATAGATAAGAGACCATGAAGGTCAAAGCCTAGAGAACAAAATCTGATGATATCTCCTAATCATCCAAGATAATAACTTCACTACCGAGACTCGTAGCATGAGATGAGCCTCCCACTTCGAAGGTAGCAGAAGAGATGCCTCTCGATAAGGCATAAAACTGTGCATCCCCAGAATGTGGGTTACTGATAAAAGCATCACCTAACGGGCCATGAGACATGCATAAAACCTCTGAGATTTTCTTTTTGCCTTTATCATTCAGTTCTTAAGACAGAGGAGCCACTGGAGCCAACAATGCCATTGAAATAACAGGTTCATTAATAACTATACCACGATTAGTTTGACCCATAGCAGGAGCTCGAGAGGGGTCAACCCAAGAACGAGATGGCAGATTGCTCCAAGGAAACTGACCTTGTTCTGGTAAATCCAAAGGTGATGAGATCGGTGACGGCTCCTGTTCTAAGCCTAGAGTGAACCATCAGAAAAGACTGACTAGCATTACCAAACCAAGGGTCATTTCCAGATGGGGTCATAGAATTAACTGAGTTAACCTCAGGTTCAAGGTGACTCAATTCACTAAGACCTAAATTAGGAAGAATATCAAAGGTAGTCAAATGTGGTCCCAGACCATTATTGTAACTGTATTTGGTCTTTTACATGTGCTGAGTTCTTGTAAAATCTGTATAAAATTCAATTTTTGTCATATGATGATGATTTTACTGTCCCTGGAAAGGTATTTGAATTATCTACAACTTTTGTTCTTTAACTTTTATGAGTTTCTACGCATAAGTATGTGTATTCTGCGATTTTAGTGACCTGCCAGGGCATTTTCTGAACTGCTACTCTTACTTTGAAAATTCGTATTAAATTGAAAGTTTGTGCATATTTGATGAGTAATATATCTACAGAAAGGTATTTCCGCGTTCTACGTTTCTTGTTTACACTCTGCTTCTAAATTCTTTGTCTCTGTTGTCGTAAATAGCATAATACTAAATAAGTCAGGTGCTGGTTATGTTTTGCTGTTCGCAAATATTTACTTTCTGGGTTCGTTATTTGTCCGTTTTTAACGAGCCTTACGATTCTGGAAAGGTCTTGGAATTTTCTATGATTTTCGTGTTTTATACTTTTTGATTTGAATTTATCTTCATAGCGTAATTTCCCATTTTTCAGAACTGATCAGGTTGTGATTTCGCTATCCTTTGTCTATTTTGTAATATAATTGGGTTTGTGATATTTGAGGATTATGTTTTGGTTATATTTTGATATAAATATGATTTGGGAGATTGTAAGATATCCGTCACGAGTGGATAATCTCGTGCTTGGTACCTCCTATGCGGTGTATTTAAATAGTATAGGCGTGTCACCGGAGGAGTGGGACACGTATAATCATGACTATTCCGTATGTGTATGTTTGGCCATTTTGGGTAGCATTTGCTTTGTGCTATGCAAGCCCTTGTAAGTTGTTTTTGATGACTACAAATTTCTGGATAATCGAAAATGTAGGACATCCTGTAAGTGTAAGATTGTCTCCCCTATTAGTATGTAAGTTTTGCTTTCCATTATATTGTTTAAGTATGATTCGTAAGTGTAAGTGTATGTGTAAAGCATGGCTATTTTGGATTGGAAAGCACGCATGTTTACAATGTGGTTTTAAGATTTTGTGGTATTTTTATTTTGTCCAATTTTGTCTTTATTTCTCGTTTAGATATTTTGTTTATTTTATTATTGTCATCGTGTCTAACTCTCATTCAGCTTGTCATCATTTGTTATCCGTATATGAGCTTTCGCTCACTGCCGATTTTTGTTTCTTTACTTTTTTTCTGGCAGGTAACCTTTATTAGGTGGGCTATCTTATGGGATGAGCGCGAGTGCGGATTTAGCGGAACTCATTTATTTTCTTGCATTTTAATAGAATTCTAGAATTTTATTCGGACTTTAGTAAGTGTGTGTTTGAATTTGGAGTTGGACAATTTAAGTGTAAGTTTATTTTTATGGATTGCAAGTTGGAGATTGGTATGGTTTGGATTGGTTAATTCTTGGAGAATTTTTAATTTAATGGACTTGAAAATGTTTATTATTTTAAGATAATTGTTGGGATGTTAAAATTATCCATATCCAGAATCTCAGCTGGTCTTCTGAAAGGAGTAGGTACCTCGACGAGAGAAGAGCAATTTCATAACCCATGCTCAGCCATGAAAGTCGGTGCACTATTTCTAGTTGCGAACACTGAGTGAATCCTACAGCTTCTTTGAAGAGAGGGATCATCTCTGATCTTATTAAATTCAGCATAGAGGGTGTTGATTTGTTGCACTGCTGCCACCAAGTTTTCCTCTTCCAGTACATCCTCTTCTTGATCAACAATCATATCGAAAGCTTGAACATTATCACAATCTATACGCACATGGGGGATTTTTCTGAGAAAAGCTAGTTTGATGGCTATATGAACTGCCCAAATTTGGGATTGAAAACCATATATACCTCTGAGCGGACCCATAATACCCCACAAGTACTTACCTTCATGATATCTAGCAATTATACTAATCCCATTTATATTGTCATTCGGTAGAGGATGTTCATAGTGAGGATAAATGGTGACACTAAAGGAAGAGATTGAAATCTAATGATAAACCAAGAAAAGGGGTCTACATATATATAACAAAAGAAACCCTTCATTCTGTCCAATAAGTGATAATTATGCAGCCGCCAAAAATCTCTCAAGCACTTAGAAACCATAGGGAAACGTACTGCTTCCTAGACCCAAGCACCAATCAAACAGGATCTCTGTGTCCCTTCTTTAGCTAACCTATCTGCCTCAACATTGAAATCTTTAGGCACATGCCTAAAGATTATATCACTATTAGAAGGGAATAGTTGTTGCAGATCTCCATATAACCTTCCTTTTCAGTTGCATGTGTTTGCATTCAGTTGAATATGGCCCCTGGCGGGGCCTTGCAACCCAAATCCACCAAAATCACCCTACCTTAAAAAAAAGATTAAAAAAAGTTGCATATGCAACCACATATGAAACTCAATACAAAAGATAGTATTTTTGCAAATAAGAAAGTATTTTTGCAAATAGCTATTCTTAAATCTTAACAAAAGTAAATGTGCAAAAATTTACTTTTATCAATTTATTTTTCAAAAAACCTCAACTAGTTATTATTAAAAGTGTTCGGATTTATGGGAGATAGCATAGAGACAACTTAACTATATTTCACTGTACTTAGTTTTTACTAAGTTGAACATACTGTCACAATCAGAGTATGTTCTTGTAATCGAATAATTGCTGTCATGTAATAATTGTATGATTTGGGAGAAGTTCATACATTTGTTCAAGCCTCAAGGAATACATCCAGAAGACAGCAAGAATAAAAGTTACTGTCATGTTCTTGACAGTAAGGTTACAAGAAGACAAATGTTGCAAAGTCAAGACAAAGCTATATCTGACAGCAACATTGGCTGAAGCATGGGACAGTAACATTCTCACACTTGACAGCAAGTCTGGAGTTCCGACAGCAACATTGGCGGGACCTCGTACTGTCAACTACTGAATATTCCTTTGACAGCAGACTCGGCGGTTAAGGTTATTGTCACATTGAATTATTTGATTTGGGTACTTTTCTCAGTCAAAGCCCGTGACAGGTTATATGTTCAAGAAACAGATTTGCTGCAACACTCTATCGTTTGTAGCAGACCTGCAAAGACTACGACAGAAGCTTAAGAGATTCACAAGACAAGGCTGGTCAATTCGAGGTGTATGTTATATCCACATCTACTAGAATCGTATTAGCTAAAAATATAAAGAATATAGGTTGCTTTACTTGTAAGGTTTATCCTGTCTGTATAGCAATTTAGGAAAGTCACATGGGTGTGCAAATTGTAATGAGCTGCCACTTGAAAACGACAACAGCTCAACACCCCATGCGATAGAGACAACAGAGTATCTTAGTCTACTTAGATACACATCTCAGATTATTTTCTATTCATATGTACGCACACGAAGCAATCTTGTAATCTCACAAGACAACAAAGCTGGATAAACTTTTTCTCTAGGTTGTAGCAACACTTCGCACAAGATAAATAAAACATTTATTTTATGAGAAATCTTGTTTCACTTATTGTTTGCATACATGTACTGATAACTTATAATCTTTATCATTGTTGTTGTTTTAAAGATTGAATTTTATCAGTATTGCATTCAACCCCCTTCTGCAATACTTCGGGACCAACAAAAAGTAAAAACGATAAATTCAATAATAAAAAGGAAAAACATCTTAACATCCTTTTTTTAAAAAAAAAAATTCAAAATTAGGACATCCTTTTTTTTTTGACATGGAAAATTAGGACATCCTTATTCCTTCCTAAACAAAATGGGCTTCGTTCTTTTACACTATCAAATCCTTGGTCCAAACCATGACTTCCAATTACATACAGAACATAAAACCATTGGTCAACATTAAACCACCCGTATTCCACAAACATGATCCTAACGGCGGCGCCACCGCTGATTTCACCATGAAACATCTTAACTTCCGTCGAATCACAACTGTTGGACCAGAGGCCCATTTAGATAGTCAAGCCCATTAAAGGCCCAATTAGGTCATTATAAATATACTTGTAACCCCAACATTGTAAAGGATTGGCAATTTAATACACTTACTCCAACAATGGCGCTAGAAGGAGGTTTAACCTCTTCCTAACAAACTCTTTCAAAAAAACAAAAAGAACCACAAACATTTCTGGATCGGGATTCAAAGTGAAAAATCGACCTTAATCCTTCGTTGAGGATGGCCGATAGAGCTCCGAAAACTCAGGATGTTGCAAGTGTTAAACGAGCTGATAAGTCTAAGATTTTAATGGCTCCCCAAGCTTTGTTCTCTTCACCGCCAGGACCTAGTTTTTCAGATCCAGTTAACGGATCTCGAAAGGCGAGAAGAGACAATAGACAGCTGGTACTCACACCTCAAGGTAAACACGTCCTTACAAGTGATGCTCGCTTGCATCTGATAAAGCTCAAAAGACAGAGGGAGCAGCAAGAGGTAGCCCCAGACGCTATCGCCATCGACGATGAGCTTCGACGATTAGACTTAGAACGACAAATCTTAGCTGAAAAGGTAAAGAGGAAAAAGGAAATAATGAGATTACAAAGAGAGCTCCAAGAGGTGTCTGAAGGACCTATGTCCTTGGAATACCAAACTGAATATCACGAATCCTCTTGGAGGACATCTATGGGAAGTAAACATTCAAAGTCAGAAAAGTCCCATGATTCACTTTCATCAAGGAAGCGTAAAACTAGAATTGAAGAAAGGGAGTACTCAGAAGATGATGAGAATTATGAGAAAGAGGAGTCAAGCACAACTGGATTGTCAGCAAAGGATATTCTAAAGTTCAAGGAGTTCATTAGAACTCAATCAGGAGAGATTGAAACCTCTTCGGACAGTCCATTAGCTAAAAGCATTGAAAGAGCCAGAGTGAATAGGGATCTTAAGGTGCCACCGATGGATCAGTTCGATGGTTCCACAGACCCCTATGACTTCGTCAACTTATTCGATGGTCGAATGTCCTTTTTCGGGCATAGCGAGGTGGCAAAGTGTCAGTTCTTTCCGACGTGTTTGAAGGGCACGGCCCTCATGTGGTACAACAACCTACCAGCAATTAAGCTGATAAGTTATGTAAAATAATTTATGGAAATTATTTTATGATAAAAGCTGGATAAACTTTTTCTCTAGGTTGTAGCAACACTTCGCACAAGATAAATAAAACATTTATTTTATGAGAAATCTTGTTTCACTTATTGTTTGCATACATGTACTGATAACTTATAATCTTTATCATTGTTGTTGTTTTAAAGATTGAATTTTATCAGTATTGCATTCAACCCCCTTCTGCAATACTTCGGGACCAACAAAAAGTAAAAACGATAAATTCAATAATAAAAAGGAAAAACATCTTAACATCCTTTTTTAAAAAAAAAATTCAAAATTAGGACATCCTTTTTTTTTTTGACATGGAAAATTAGGACATCCTTATTCCTTCCTAAACAAAATGGGCTTCGTTCTTCTACACTATCAAATCCTTGGTCCAAACCATGACTTCCAAATTTCCAATTACATACAGAACATAAAACCATTGGTCAACATTAAACCACCCGTATTCCACAAACATGATCCTAACGGCGGCGCCACCGCTGATTTCACCATGAAACATCTTAACTTCCGTCGAATCACAACCAATCATTTTTCTAATCCTTCACGATTACCAAGATTCTTTTGTGTCAACAACAAGATAGCCCCTCATTCGATCATGTCCGAAAAAGAAAAAAACACAAGTCAATCTGAAACAACAACAACAACAACGTCGGATAACAATATTAGTAATAATGTTGGTGTTAAGGAGAAACAAGTAGAGATTCCACCGCCTCCGGAGAAGCCGTTACCGGGGGATTGTTGCGGCAGCGGATGTGTTCGTTGTGTATGGGATATTTATTATGAGGAGCTTGATGAATATAACAATCTTGTCAAAAATCAATTAGCGGGTTCTAGTTCTGTCAAGAATTAAAATGGTTCTAGCTAGATTTCGAGATTTGTCGATTATTATTCATTTCAGGTATTGGAACTGGGATGTTTTAGTTTTTCGATTTTGTACCTTGTTCATTATATAGCTTCATGTTGTTGTTTAAAAAGCTTGATTATGAATTTGGACATTGATACTTTACTTAATAAAGCAAGATTGATTAAATGTTGTTGAATGTTTCTGTTTCTTCGTAAGGTATAAAACCGCAGTTGGATCACATTACTACAAGTCATTTTAGCCTTCAGACCTTATGTGTATATTATTTATCCTATAGGAATTCACATTTAACTTTGTTATTCAGGCCGATAGGCATTGGCATATAACATGATCTTTGATTAGAGGGTTGTATGCAGAGGATCGTTTGCAGGTCCAGCTACTATGTGCAATGTGTTTATTGTTTAAGAGCTCTTGGCTTGTTATTGGTACGAGATCAATATTCTAAGTAGCAAGTGGTTTTGAATATGTTCTTTTACCAGTGAAGTTGAAAACTCTTCTTCTTATAGCAACGTTTTGTATGCGAGGTTCTGAGAAAAGATTGTCATTCTCTTCTTGATAGCAATGTCCATACGTCTAATACCATAAGATAACTTAAAGTGTCATACATAATAAAGAACCCTACAGGTCCATCTATCGGTTCTCTCTATATCTAATTCATACTCCGTGAATTTCATAGTTGCAACTTCTTAGTCATTAGTAAAATAGTTTTTGTATTTCATTTGTATTACAACTTGCCTTGTGTAATTCAAATTATACCTCTATAGGAAAATTGAGTTAACTTATATCCAAGTAAGATCTCTAAAGCGACATCACAGGAAATCCTGAAATAAAGTGAAACTATGCTGCATTTGAACATTTATTCCTATGATTGCTATCTTTCCAGCTTATTTAGTATGTGATTTGTATGAATCCATGAGTCGTAGGGTACATATTTCTACTGTATGTGCTCCATCTGTCAATCTCAAGGCATGGTTAATGGACAGTGCTTCAAAATGTGTAGATAATAAGTGTACATTTGCATTCCCATTGTTTCAGTTACATGCTCTGTTCCTCTGTAATTAGATCTCTAGATATATATAGGTTACATAGCATATCCTTTGTTATAGAATGTTTTTCGTGAGAACCCTGAGCTGGTTGATATTATTAGAGAAAGCTCTAATATTCACCTACTTGCTGAATTTGGAAGGCTAATTTAAGAGTTGGGAGGTGTGGAACATGGCTTCCTTGGCAATTCAATTTCATGTTCCATCTCCCCAACTCTGCGAAATTATTAAGGTTTCTTCTTTTTTTTTTTCTTTTCCAATCACAGGACTTGGAAGCATGTATAATATCAAAGTGCCATGCTGTTTCTGTTGTAAAATAAGTAAATGAACTTGTCAATACAGGATGATAGAGGATTATGCAACGGATTGAATTTTATCTTTCAAAATGCTAACACATCTTCTTCAGGGTTCATTGTCCCTCGGCAAAACCTCCTTCCCCCAAATCAGGTCTTCAGTGTCTCCTAAAGAATCTTAACTCCCATGCTTGTAATTTCACTTTCTACTTTCAATTCTACTAGTCACTGATTAGTGATTAGTACCATGTTAGTTCTTGCTGTACTATAGTCTATAGAATAACTATCTACACTGACCCGTCTTGTGGTCAGAAATTATGGAAGCGTGTCCTCTGGCCTCTAAGTATGCCATACGCGTATGGTGTCAAGATAGAGGGGGGTGGGGGTGTTTGGAAGTTAGATGTTTGAGGTGAAATTAGAGGTTTGGGCTAGATTAGAGATTTGATCAAATGTGAGTGTTTGGTTGTTAGAGCAAGTTCAATGGTTGTGCTAAAATTAACAAGGTTGTAAAAATCGGAACTCGGTCCGACTCGGTTTTGTTCCGGAAAAACGAGTACTCGGAAACTCGGAGAGTACTCGGAATGAGTACTCGGAGAACAAATCGGATATTTTTTTAATTTTTTTCTCATATATTAAATTTATTCATTCATATTTTAATGTGTATGTGTTAAAATTTATAATTTAACGATAATATATATTTTATATATATACTAATAATAATTATTTAATAATATTAAAACCAATAGATAAACATTAAAAATACGAGTAAGTGTAATTCGATTTGATTCTGAAACTCGGAACTCGGAACTCGGATCGGACGAGGGGTTAAAAACGAGTACTCGGAATGAGTACTCGGCTGACTCGGCGATTTTTAGAACCCAGGCTAAAATAGATGGAGGTATTGCTATAATTTAGCACCAAAAAGTAGTTTTTGGTGCTAAAATAACATCATGGCTCCAATGGTTTGCTCTATATCTTGTTTTAAATTTCACTAACTTCCAAAATACATCACAATTTTGAATACAAATTTAATTAACTTCCAAGGACCCCACACTTTCAAGTACCATTTTTATCTATTTTCATACATTTTTCACTTTTTGAGGTGTGCTAAAATATAGCACAATGCTATAGTTTGTGCTATATATAGCACAAATTATAGCATTGTGCTATTTTAGCACAAAGTTTAGCACACCATTGGATTTGAATATTTTATGTTTTGTGCTATAATATAGCTATAGCACAAGATTTATCACACCATTGGCCTTGCCCTTAGAGGTTTGAGATCAAAAAGCTAATTTTGAAAAAACTCATTTTAGGAACTTTTTCAATTAGAGGTTTGCTATGTGTCACAAAAAGTTATTCAAAAATCTATTTACCAAACACTTTTATTCAATAGAAAACTGGGCCTGAGACAACCTTAGGGATCTCCCCTGAGGTTATAAGAAATATTGCTTATAAAATAAGGGGCCCTGCAGGATCAGTTTTGTAAATCTAAATTTTTATCAGTAATTTACACAAATGCCCTTATAATTTGTATTGATTTGTTCTATCCTCAGGGTTCTAACCTGAGGTCATCCTCAGGCACATGAAACTCTTTATTCAAAACAGCTAATTTAAATCCGTTAGTCAAAACAGCTAAATTAGAGAATGAAAAATGAGGAGGATAAACAATTTATTGAAAACCTTCTGTGTTTTTTTGATTGTTTTAAGTAGAGAAGATAAAAGATCCTAACAGAAAACATCTTGAAAAGTGGAAGCCAAAAAGGAAAAGAAAACAAAAAAACTTATACTAATTGAAATGCTTTAAAGATTTAAAGAATATTTTCGTGGTGACTGCAATTATGATTGGTGCAGGAGCGGGGATGAAGAAGAAGGAGAGTAGTGATGAGGGTGACTGATTAGTTCTTCGGCTTAATGCTAGGGTCAGCTATCATAAGGAAATGTAATGGCTGGCTTCAAAGCTATGTGATGAGTTGCTGATGTTGCTCTATTGTTAAATCATCAACCTGTGAAATTATAGGAGCTAAACGAGCTGGGCTATCATTAGCATTTAGGGTACAGTTCGGCTCAATTCTTAGCTCGTTTCATTGTAATGAACTCACACAATTCCTCCAAAATAATGCTAACTGATAATATTAATAGTAAGAAAATCGATTACAATAAATAAATTGTTTGAATCAATACTGAAATTATAAGGAACATTCGAGAGGTCCAACTCTCCAGAGCTCTAATTAGCTGCTACACAAATCCCATGATCCCAACCCAAGCTCCTGTTTTCCCCAATATACTATCTCCCTTCAGTATGCAATTACTCAATTGTACCTTGATCCCTGACTGTTGACCCTCCATTGCATTTACCCTTTTGCCCCTCTGTTTATTCCTGGTGTACATTTTAAACTGTTGTTGATTGTTTGATTGCATGACAATATCCCGACCCAAAGTCTCACCTTGTCCTCAAGGTGGAAGGTAGGAAATTGGTTACTCAGCAATGTTACATCCCCCCAAGTGGCTTCAAAAGCGGGAAGGTTTTTCCATTTGATCAAAGCTTCAAGGCGCACAATATTACCAACTTTAACTTGTCGTACTTCTAGCACTGCCTCTGGTGTAATGAGGAGCTCTAAATCAGTGGACAGTTGTGGGGGAATTTCAAGAGAGGATGTTGTTTGCCCCACTGAACGTTTGAGTTGTGATATATGAAAAACTGGGTGCAACTTAGCTGGTTCTGGAAGTTGCAATTGATAAGCCACCTTGCCCAGTGGTCCATAATACTTTGTCGCCAATTTTTCGAAAGGTCTTCGAGCCAGGGATTGTTGACGGTAAGGTTGGAGTTTCAAATACACTATGTCGTCAATATCAAAGCAGTCATCTCGTCGTTTTGTATCTGTATTTCTTTTCATCAATTGTTGAGCTTTAGTTAATGAGAATTGAAGGTCATCACACAGGTGTTTGACCATTTCCAATTCGAACCAAATGAGGGGGGTCTCTCTCGTAAAGAGCTTTGAATGGGCTTATCTTCGTCGAAGTGTGGGGAGAAGCGTTGTAAGTGAAATCTAAATGCTTATCAGTCAGCAAATCACATGGATGAAGACTCACATTGCTTGTCATCCCACCAATATCATTGCAATTCCATTGGATCTTCTTTGGTTTTGGAGATAGACTGATAGTCACATCAGAAACACAAATTCCAGTGTAGGGATCGTCTTTAATCCCTGCAAGATCTGTTGACATTGTTACATTATTAGCAACAATATCTCTGAAATTTACGTTTTTTTACTTCTGGAAGTGCTTTCAGATTACAGCCCTCATCAGGGAGAGATCCATAAGCCCCGGTCATCCAAAAAACATACTTCATTGTGTTCATTGTCATGCGTCTCACATATATATCTTTGACATAAGCTCCTCTTCCCGGAGCTGATTTAATTCCCACCCCTGGTTCAGAATTATCAGCTTTTACGTCATTGATACCTCCAGACATCTCACTGCCAAGAGCAATGACTGCACTGTCAGGAGATATGCAAGTTAGTCGTCTAATGATTAAATGATTTGTTGACATTCCAACCACGATTCCATATTCATCCCAACCACTTTTCACTGCAATGCAGTCACCTCCCGAAACTATGAAACAATCTTCAATCTTTATGTTCGTACAAGAATCTGGATCAATCCCATATGTATTAGGAGAGTTAACTGGTGCAATAATTGATAAACCTTGGATTATTGCATCACTACTATAAACTGGATGGACAACCCATGAGGGAGAATTGAGCAGAGTAAGATTAGAAATTTGGACTCGATGTAAGTACATTATTTCAATCAAGTAAGGCCAAGTGAAGTTTAGTTCTTTTGCATGGAATTTATCCCACCAGTTTGCACCCTGGCCATCGATCGTGCCATTTTTCCCTTTTATGACAACATCAGTGAGGTTTGTTCCAAAGACAAAACTAGCATTCCTCCCCCAGGAGCATCTCTTAATATTCCATACGATTTCAATGGTGCAGTCAGAGGATATTCAGATATATCCTGAGATCCAAGAATAACTGCTCCTTTCTGGAGAAAAAGAGTAAAATTACTAGTCAAATTAAAACTGCCAGTGAGCCATTTTCCTGGTGGCACGACAATATAATCTACACCCCATGAAGCAATAGCATGTGCAGTTTTTTGCGGTTCTATGGGATCAGGTGGTGCAGGGTTTCTACTAGTTTTCTCAACACAAAATCTACAACCACGGATACAGGTATCCCCGAGATTCATGATCGTAGCTGTCGCAACACCTTCCCCACCACCATCCCAACACTCTTCTACAATCTTTTGGCTCTGCTCTGGATCAATCTGCTGCTCATAAGCTTGATAAATCTTCCTCTAAAACACATAAGTATCAATTTCCTGAACATTCAAAGTCATCCCCTCATTTGCATCCACCCCTTTATCATCACCAATCCCACCATGACCCCCATAACTACCACCCGGACCCCCGCCGGAACCACTAGCCATACAACCAACCCCAAATACTAAACCCATTTTACCAGGTCCACCCAACCCAATCCTCTTCCTCAATTCATCATAACCTATCATTTTAACTTGACCACAAACATTCTTACTTTCAGTAAAAACTGTCTCCATCATTATCCATTTATCGCCCTTATCCAATTCACCGACATCCTCACAATTTTTTTCATTTGGTTTTGTCATAAACGGTTTCAAAACAACCGACTCCTCAACTCCACTATTTTCATTATCAAAACTTGCAAAAACAGGCTTTTCAACAATATTAACAAACTTAATTTCATCACTTAAAAACCCATCATACCCAAACCCATTATTACCACTATAATGTAAAAACCCATCAGAAAAAATAGAGTTTCTATCATGAATTACATTAAACACCCGTTGTGCAAAAAATTCAATAGTAGTTTCATGAGACATTATCGGAGAAAGAGAAGAACGTACCTCTTTCTGATATCTTAACTGATCGTCCTTGAGAGTTTTCATCAATACCTCCTCTTGTTCACAGAATCGAGCTATACATGCTTCCAATCGCTGTGATGTTTCAGCCATGGCCGTGTTGATTGCTAGCGATATTTGTTCGACCATCGTTGACCTCCAATCCCCTAAACCTTGCTCAACCATTTCAATTTTTTTGTCACGAGGACCGTATGCTCTGATACCAATTATAATGAACTCACACAATTCCTCCAAAATAATACTAATTGATAATATTAATAGTAAGAAAGTCGATTACAATAGATAAACTGTTTGAATCAATCCTGAAATTGCAAGGAACATTCGAGAGGCCCAGCCCTTTAGAGCTTTACTTAGCTGCTACACAAATCCCGTGATCCCAACCCAATCTCCTGTTTTCCCCAATATACTATCTCCCTTTAGTATGAAATTACTCAATTGTACCTTGACCCCTGACAATTAACCCTCCACTGCATTTACCCTTTTGCCCATCTGTTTATTCCTGGTGTACATTTTAAGCTGCTGTTCATTGTTTGACTGCATGACATTCATCCACCAGCCTGATGATTGGATCTTTATAAAACTCGAGGCTTGTTGACTTCGTAACTGATATGTAACATGCACATATAATCTGTATGCCTTAACCACACTTTATAGCGCAGTGGACAATGTTCCAAGCAGAAACCAGCTTTACACAAATGAAAAAAAAGAAAAATTGGTGAAGCTCGAGAAGTTCGTGCCATACACAGTTATGGTCGAAGTCATTGACTCATTGGCACACTTCACAGCGTAATTAGCTTATATAGCTATATTCAAAAAAAAATAAATAAAAAAATGATTGTTTTAAAATAGTTTCATAAGATGTATTTGGATTTTGGTTATCCTGTCTACTTGTTTTTTCGGTAAATTCTATATGCGATATACCTTTCGTCCTTTAGAAAAACTAGCTTTGTAGCCCGTGCAAGGCAAGTGCATGCTCTAGATTACAAATATTTATGAATTATTCGTGATCACGCGGGATTGGATTGTTGATATCTTCGATTGTTCATATCTTCGCAGCAATTGTTGCGAGGAAATAGAATTTATGCAATACCCGATCGTGACATGCAAATGATAATTCTGGTTAAATTAAATATGTTTATATTTTACTCTATGTTTTGTTTTGTTAAAGCAAACTTGAACGTTATGTAATAAATTGGTTAATGTTAAGATCAAAACCGTACTTCGAAATATAAATATATAGAGTTAACATAGATGGATACAGAGATATATACAAGTATTAATTACATAATAATAAATGCATATTAGTTCATATCAGTTATTATTATGTAATAAATAAGTTAGTGTTACAATACCTAAATAGCCTCCGGAAATATAACATAGATATAATTAGTAGGGGTAAATACAACTTTTTATATGAATAAATTTGCTCATGGAAACCCCCCTATTTGCTCTATTATATATATATATATATGTGTGTGTGTGTGTGTGTGTGTGTGTGTGTGTGTGTGTTTGTTATATTGTTTTGTGCGTTTACGTATTAAAGATGTGATTGATGAGTTTTACGATAGTTAATGTTAATACAAGTTTGTATTATATATACTTATATACGCATGAAAATTCTTTTTTTTTTGTATTGTGATATTTTTTATAATATTTAATTCGTAAATAATTACAGTAGATCTAAAAGGGTTAATAAGATATGGTATATGTTAGTGAATATTATAGTACTTTATTACATATCCACAAAAATTTATATGTATGTATTTATGTTTTTACATGTGTATGTATGTATAAATATGCATATTAATTATAAAATAATATATTACAAATAACGAAATATTAATAGATTATACAACATAAATGTATGTATGTATGTATGTATGTATGTATGTATGTATGCTATATAGTATGTATGTATGTATATAATATTATGGTATATTATTATATATCCACATAAATTTATATATGTATGTATTTATGTTTGTACATGTGTATGTATGTATAAATACGCATAATAATTATATATACAACAATTAATAGATTACAAATAATGAAATATTAATAGATTATACAACATAAATGTTTGTATATATTGTATGTATGTATGTATGTATGTTTTGTATGTATGTATGTATGTATGTTATATAGCATGTATGTATGTATGTATGTATGTATATAATATTATAGTATATTATTATATATCCACAGAAATTTATATATGTATGTATTTATGTTTGTACATGTGTATGTATGTATAAATATGCATATTAATTATACAACAATTAATAGATTACAAATAATGAAATATTAATAGATTTTATAACATAAATGTATCTATGTATGTATTTATGTATGTACGTATACATGTATAATTAATAATTATGTAAGTATGTATGGATGTATGTATGTATGTATGTATATATGTATGTATGTAAGTATGTATGTGTGTTTGTACGTACGCATGTATAGTTACGTATGTATGTATGTATGTATGTATGTATATGTGTATGTATAATTATTGGGATTATACATTATACAAATATTTATGTATGTTGCTAATGATTTTTAATATTAACTCAAATGCTCACACAGCTCAACTGGTTATGGTGTTGCATTTAGTTATCCAAGATCATGGGTTCAAACCCTTTGAATAACATTACTTTTACAAATATTTGCTGATTCTGTTGTAGAACCAAACATTTTTTTTTTATTTTTTTTCTAAAAATATTTTTCCAAAAAAAAAAAACTGTCTGATGACGTGTCACTACCGCGTCAACAGATGTTAACACTGCCACGTGTCACTGCCACGTTAGCAGTGATGTCAACGATGATGACATGGCACTGTCACGTGTCACTGCCACGTCAGCAAGTAGTGGCAATGATGGCGTGGCAGCAGGTCAGATTTTTATTTTTTTGCAATTTTTTTTAAAATAAAAAAAAATGGATTTTTTTTTGGGGAAAAAAAATGATTCTACTATAGAACCATATGGGGTTCTCCATGTAAGAGGAGTCTTCCTAGAGTGGGACTCTCGATAAAATATATATCCTTAATCATTGGACTATCCAACCTTGCTCTAGTACATCATTCTTAAACACACACATTTATACAATTATTTTCCAAAAAGGTCGCTTGAAATTCGATTCCAGATAATTCTGGATCCAAAGCTCGCAATTTGATTAGAATCTAATGGGTTAAAGATTAAAATAATCACTTAAATGCAAATGATATATTACTTTGCTCATGAATTTTAATAGGATATCATTTTAATCACTAAAATTATAATAAATATTAAAAAACCCTCTAAATATGTGTATGTGTTCAGGAAGTAAAATTGATCTTTTTGTTGAGTTTTACACATTTTTCTTAAATGCCAGAGCAACCAAATGAAAAATTGGTGATTTCTAGTATTTTAGATAATGTATTTAGATTTTAAAAAATTTATTTACTATATTTACTTTTAATTTTATAATTATTTCCTTTCATTTAATAAAACATAAAACAAATTATAGTCTCATATTTGCTCTTACTTTGAATTGTAGCAAACATTGGATAGAATCAGATTGTATTAATGTCAAGTCTTTAATTTTCAGAAAAGATCTAGTCTAGCGATTTTGATGCTATTATTGTGGATATTAGAGAATTATGGGCCTGTTTGGGAACTCGTTTTGCTCCCAACTTATGACTTATAAGGTCATAAGTACTTATGGGGGTGTTTGCCAAAATAAGTTTTAACTCAAATTATAACTTATAAGTTCATAAGTTGAATGTTAAGAATTCTTAACTTTCAACTTATAACTTATAACTTATTCTCGATATACGCAATATATAATATCCTTCAAATCTTCAAAACCATATATCTCTCGATCCATTCATTAGAAAATTGATATGTATATATCAAATTTCCATATTCATCGAGATCTATCCATTGATATCCATTGTTATATATAAAAAAACAATATTTTAAAAATTATAAAAAAAAGTTAACTTATAAGTTTTGATTTACCCAAACAGTCTACTGAATATAAGTTCTGATTTACCAAACACTCTACTAAACAGTCTACTGATTATAAGTTCTGATTTACCAAACACTCTACTGACTGCTATACTCATCACTTATATGACATATGTTAGGATCTAGAGTGCGGAAGCGATATAATTCAACCAAAGATTTAAAGAGAAATGATATAAAGACTGTAAAAATAACACCTGGATTTTTAGGTGGAAAAACCCTATTTGAAAAAAGGTAAAAAACCACCGGCGAGAGAGCCAAAAATATCCACTATAATAAAATGGGAGTACAAGAATATTTCCTTCTAAGGCTGACAGAGAATAGCCCAAATTAACAACTCTCTACGGGTTAAATAATTATACCCGAAATATAGAAAGAGAGAGGATGAATGAGAGGAAATATAAGAGAGGAGTTGTGATGTGTTGTTTGTGTGGTGCATTTAATTGATCACCAAGCATGGGTATTTATAGTACCCGGATGTAGTGTGAATAAGAAGTGTGAAGCCACCATTTTTCTTCCTGCACCAACTCCTCACACCCATTTTTCTTCCTACCATCCTTTACCAAGTCCAAACAATTAGTTTGTAGCCCACCACAATCATTTGACTTAGACAATGGTGAGCCACCGTCCAACAAATCTCCACCTTGACTCACCATTCAGCAAAAACGCTCTTCTCGCCATGAACACCTTGATCAGGTGTGGATGATACCAGCTAAGTTAAGACAATGATCAAACTTAGCTGATGGAAGTGGCTTGGTTAACATGTCTGCAGGATTATCGGCTGTATGAACCTTCTCGACAGTAAGATTTCCTGCAGCAACGGTATCTCGGATAAAGTGGTGCCTTATATCAATATGCTTGGTCTTGGAATGATATTTGCTGTTCTTGGTTAAATGGACAGCACTCTGACTATCACTGAATACTACCAGAATATCTTGTTGTATACCAAGTTCGCTTACCAAGCCTCGGAGCCATATAGCCTCTTTCATACCTTCAGTAGCAGCAATGTATTCTGCTTCAGTGGTTGATAATGCCGCAATGGCTTATAATGAAGAATACCAGCTGATTGCAGAACCACACAAGGTAAATATATAAGCCGAAAGAGATCTTCTCCGATCTAAGTCACCACCATAGTCAGCATCAACATATCCAACTACGCCTCCAGGATCAGCTCTGTGTCTATCAAATACCAAACCAATATCAGATGAACCCTTCAAATAACGAAGAATCCATTTCACTGCATCCCAATGTTGTCTTCCTGGATTGTGCATGAATCTGCTAACCATACTAACAGCATAGGCCAAATCAGGCCGGGTACATACCATGGCATACATTAAACTTCCAACGGCATTAGAATAAGGGATGTGTGACATACGCCTTTTACCTTCTTCAGATTGTGGACACTGTTCTGATGATAATTTGAAATGAGCAGCAAATGGAGTATTAACAGGTTTACAATCTTTCATGTTGAACCTGTCGATCATCTTCAAAACATAATTCTTCTGTGACAACAGAAGCTTACCTGCCTGACGATCTCTACTAATCTCCATTCCAAGAATCTTATTAGCAGGACCTAAGTCCTTCATATCAAATTCACTACTCAATTGGGCTTTTAGCTTGTTAACGAGAGATTTATCTCGAGCAGCAATTAACATGTCATCGACATAAAGCAAAAAGTACACGAAAGACCCATCTGATGTCTTCTGAAAATAAACACAATTATCATAACTACTTCTAGAGTAGCCGTGTTCAATCATGAAGGAATCAAACCTTTTATACCATTGTCTAGGAGACTGCTTCAGACCATAAAGAGACTTCTTCAACCGGCATACACAGTCTTCTTTTCCCGGAACTATAAACCCCTCAGGTTGATGAATATAAATTTCTTCTTCGAGATTTCCATGAAGAAATGCAGTTTTCACATCTAACTGTTCCAACTCCAAATCATGCAACGCAACCAGAGCAAGTAATGTACGAATAGAGGTATGTCGGACAACAGGAGAGAATACCTCATTGAAGTCAATGCCTTCATGTTGATCAAATCCTCTAACAACAAACCTTGCTTTGTGTCTTGCACTTTCAATGCCAGGAATGCCTTCTTTCTTCTTAAAGATCCACTTACAACTGATGGCTCTCTTACCCTCAGGTAACTTCACCAGATCCCAAGTATCATTTTTATGAAGACTCTCAATCTCTTCTTGCATAGCTGTAACCCATCTTGCTGAGTCGGTACTAGAGATAGCCTCAGAGTAACTTCTGGGCTCATTAGAATCATCAATCTCTTGTGCAACAGCTAAAGCAAAAGCAATGTTGGCACTTTGGTCAACGTATCTTTGAGTCATCCTTTTTTGGTCTCTGTTCAGGAAGATTTTGAGCCATAGACCATGGTTGTGGTAAACCTCGCCTTTGTGGTTGACGTTGTGGACTTCTGTGGTCAGCAACAATAGTTTGATCGTTGGAATTTTGTGGAGTAGAGGAAGTTGGGACATTTTCCTCTTCATCTGAAGTTTTGACTTCGAACTCCACCTTCTCTCCGGTACTGTCTATATCATTTGTACCTGTAGGGGAAGCAACAACATCTTTTCCAGAAGATAGCATAATATTCTCATTAAATGTAACATTTCGGCTATATAAAACCTTTTTAGACTCGGGGTCATACAACCGATAACCTTTGACCCCTAAACCATAACCCAAGAAAATGCATTTTTTCGCACGTGGTTCCAATTTTCCCTCGTTCACATGGGAATAAACAGGACAACCAAATATTCTAAGGTTAGAATAATCAACAGGTTTACCTGACCAAACTTCTTCTGGAATATTGTCGTCAAGTGAACTGTTTGGGGAGCGGTTTATCAAATAACATGCCGTGGATGCCGCTTCTGCCCAAAACTCTTTCCCCAAGCCAGAATGAGAGAGTAAACAACGAACTTTCTCCAATATAGTTCTGTTCATACGTTCTGCAACTCCATTTTGTTGCGGGGTCCCTGGAATGGTGTGGTGTCTAGCAATACCTTCCTTTTTGCAGAAAACATTAAATTCAGTAGAACAGAATTCAAGACCATTGTCAGTTCTCAATCTTTTCACCTTCCTACTAGTCTGGTTTTCAATCAAGGTTTTCCAATCCTTGAAAGTTGAAAATGCATCATTTTTGTGTTTTAGAAAATAAACCCAGAGCTTTCTTGAGAAATCATCAATAATGGTCAGCATATAATGACATCTTCCTTTAGAAGGAACTCGTGAAGGACCCCAAAGATCCGAATGGATGTAATCCAATGTACCTTTAGTTCTATGAACGCCTTTTGAAAAACTAACCTTTTTCTGCTTACCAAAAATACAGTTTTCGCAGAAATCAACCTTACCGGTACAATGGCTTCCAAGTTTTCCTTCCTTGTTGAGGACCTGCATTCCTTTTTCACTCATGTGGCCCAAACGCATATGCCACAAATTTGTATCATCAGTGGATGAGATAACATCTGCAAAACCTGAAATAGTTGATCCATGCAGCGTATACAAACTACCACCAGATCTATTTGCCTTTAGTAATACAAGAGCACCTTTGGACACTTTTAGAACTCCACCTTCAGCTGAATACTTACACCCTAGTGATTCAAGGGTGCCTAAGGAGATGAGATTCCTTTTTAAGCCGGGGACATGTCTGACACCGGTCAAAGTTCTAGTAATACCATCATGAGTTTTAATTTGGACTGTACCTAAACCGACAACTTTGCATTGAGCATCGTTGCCCATTAAAACAAGACCACCATCAATTTTCTCATATGTAGTAAACCAATCTCTATTAGGTGACATGTGAAATGTACAGCCAGAATCAAGTATCCACTCATTTCTAGACCTTTGTTCTACGTCAGCCGCTATTAATAACTCCCCATCAGAACCGGACTCCACGACACTAGCTTCAGCATGTTGATCAGGTTGTTTAGCTTTACCCTTATCTTCTTTATCTTGCTTATTTTTTAATTTAAAGCATTCAGAGACTTCATGTCCTTTCTTCTTGCAATAACGACAAAACTTAGAGTTTCTACCTCTTGATTTTGATCTGGACCTATTCTTACTGTTACTACCAATTTCAGCATTTCTCCCTCTAATAACCAAGCCTTCGCCCGAATTTTCAGAATGAATTTCGGTATCAAATTTTTCTTTTGACAATAAATGTGACTTGACATCTTCAAAAGACAAGCTAACACGATTTCCATATAGCATAATTTCTTTGAAGTGTTTATATGAGGGTGGTAGTGAGACAATAAGTAAAACGGCTTTATCTTCATCATCAATAGTGACATCTAGGTTTTCTAAATCAACAGTAATTGAATTAAACTCATTTAAGTGAGTTTGAATAGGAGTACCTTCTGACATACGGAGTGTGAAGAGACGCTCCTTAAGCCGCAATTTGTTTGCAAGGCTCTTGGTCATGTAGAGAGATTCCAATTTAGTCCACATACTTTGGGCGGACTTTTCTTTAATGACCTCACGCAATACTTCTCGTGATAAACAAAGCTGGATCACGGATAATGCCTTCTCATCAATTTCAACCCACTGATCATCTGTCATAGTGGCCGGCTTCTTTGATTTACCATCCAGAGCTTTCTTTAAACCATTTTGGATTAAAACGGCTTGCATTTGGACACGCCATATAGCGAAACTAATTTTACCGTCAAATTTCTCAATATCGAATTTTGCCGACATAGTAAAAATCTTAGTTGAAAAATATAATGGCTCTGATGCCAATTTGTTAGGATCTAGAGTGCGGAAGCGATATAATTCAACCAAAGATTTAAAGAGAAATGATATAAAGACTGTAAAAATAACACCTGGATTTTTAGGTGGAAAAACCCTCTTTGAATAGAGGTAAAAAACCACCGGCGAGAGAGCCAAAAATATCCACTATAATAAAATGGGAGTACAAGAATATTTCCTTCTAAGGCTGACAGAGAATAGCCCAAATTAACAACTCTCTACGGGTTAAATAATTATACCCGAAATATAGAAAGAGAGAGGATGAATGAGAGGAAATATAAGAGAGTTGTGATGTGTTGTTTGTGTTGTGCATTTAATTGATCACCAAGCATGGGTATTTATAGTACCCGGATGTAGTGTGAATAAGAAGTGTGAAGCCACCATTTTTCTTCCTGCACCAACTCCTCACACCCATTTTTCTTCCTACCATCCTTTACCAAGTCCAAACAATTAGTTTGTAGCCCACCACAGTCATTTGACTTAGACAGTGGTGAGTCACCGTCCAACAACATAAGTACTTATAAGTCATAATCTACTTATTTTAAGATAGCCCAAACATATACTATGTAGCAAATCAAATTGCAAGGGTTTCGATTTTAATATTAGAGGGACAAATTTCGTGACCCATGTGCTTGTCAAGACCTCTCTAATTGTCAAGAAAAGTATTCTTGGATCCGGTTTTTACCTCCATGGCTCCATGTGATAATGACGTATTGTTGGACGATTTATCTGATAATATTCAATGTTGGTGCTGAATATAATTGCTTCCAAAAAAAAAAAAAAAAAAAGAACAAAACAAAGAAAGTGTATTAAATCCGCTGTTCTAAAAATCCCTGATTCAACCGATTAATCCCCGATTAATCTTCTGTAAGGTGACCAACCGATTCGATTTTTGAAATCCGATTAATCCTGTTAATTTATTTAAAATGATATTTTTAACTATAAATTAGACTAATATATTAAATATTATTATAATATCCGATTAATGCTCCGATTAATCCATCCGATTAATCTCTGCCTACCCGATTAGGCGCTAGGCGGTACCCCAACCGCCGTGGACCGCCTAGCGATTTCTGGAACACTGATTAAATCTGGCTGAAACTCATAAAAATTCCCAAAATATTTGCATAAAACAGAGACAAAGCAGAGCAACAATGTTTGAAATTACTAAAACAAGCGAAACCCCAGCGGTGGATTTACAAACATCATAACTTGTATATATGATATTACAGAGGTAAACAACACATTTACATAACGAAGCCTGACGCTGGATGAACCGGCTGACTATACATGCCGCCAAGGACACCATCCAGACTCAGAACTCATTATTACAAATAAGCAAAACTATTACAAGCATCCTAACCACAACAAATAAAGATTGTGGCTCATAAAACATCAGACAACATTTATATATTAAAAAACACACATATATATAGTGCCATGATCGCAAGTCATGGCACAAGCCGAATCTAGTGCTAGTTAATTCATGCCGGGGAGCTTGTCCTTGATCTTGTCCATCATTCCTTTCTTCTCATGAGTCTGCTGTCCATATCCTCCAGTAGTCCCATATTCTCCTCCAGTAGTACCATGAGTCTGCTGTCCATATCCTCCAGTAGTACCATACTCTCCTCCAGTAGTACCATAACTCTGTTCCTCTTGCTTGTGCCCACCAGGCAACTTCTCCTTTATCTTCTCTTTAATTCCCTTCTTCCTTCTCCCTCCCATTCCATCGTCCTCAGACTACAAATCAAACAATAATTACGGGCCAGCCCTCAGAAACATGTACATGTATACTTAAGTTGGTACTCAATATTCAACAAAATAGGGTGGAAGTTTAAGATGAAAGTTCTTACAGAGCTGGAGCTGTTGCTACCAGAGCGGCGAAGCTGGGACTGGCCCTGAGTTCCCGTAGACAAACCACCACCGTGTGTGCCAGTAGCACCACCAGTGCCATGCATGCCATGATGTGTGCCAGTGGCACCAGAACCCATGAGTCCACCGGAACCATACTCACCCATGGTTCCCCCAGTAGTCTGCTGCATAGGGTTCCCGTACTCGTCTGTTTGACGAACTGGATTCCCGTATGCATCAGTTCCTTGCTGCTGCTGCCCATATCCTCCTCCGTAGCTTGCCATCTTCAAAACTTAACTGACTTGAACTGTAAAAAAGGCTTTACTTGATTGTTTGATGTTTTGCTGTAAGTTGCAATGGTGCAGAAGCTCATAGAGGGTGTGGGTTAATAAAGGCAAGGTAGAGTGGTCCAGTTTGACAAGATTGTGACACGTATCACTTTGTCCCGGATATGGTGGCATCCTCAGAACAAGACACGTATGTTATATGTCGGTAAGGGATAAGATTTTATTGTTTTGTCTGGTCTTGAATATTGTATTCACAGATCTGCTGCTACGTGTATGGATGATGGACTTGTATTGATAACAACAGCGGTGACTAATTTGTCAACATTTTAGAAACTACTCAATGACCGCGTCTTTAGGTATTCATCAGATAAACATGATCGATTTGAAGATTGAGATAAGAGGACAGTGGCACTGTCAGTTGGTCACTCTAAATTTATTTTAGGATGATGATGATGATTTCTCTGTTTCATACATGTGTACGGACCAGAACATTTTGCTTGCATTTTGTGTTTGAAAAATGGATGAAGCCCAATTGTGAGTCATGCATGAAGCCACTGTCTTGTCACTTGAGTGTTTTGGGGTGGGCTGAAGATTGGTATGCCAACATCTCAAAGCAATCAACGTGAATTTTGTACCAAGACTTAGAGGGTGTTTGGGATTGCTTAAAATAAGTTACTTTTGACTTAATGGAGGTGTTTTTAACTTAAAGGAGAAAGTAAAGTTGTTTGCTTTAAGTTGAATGAAAGTGTTTGGGTAATTTTGCTTAAAGTTAAATGGAGGTTTAATAAATTTGACTTAAAGTGAAATTTGACTTAAAAAAATTTTAAATTCATAATATTTGAACTTTACAAGAATTGTAAAAAAAAAAAAAAAAAAAAACACCATAAGTCATAAGTCATAAGTTAAAAGTACCTAAATGGAACTTCTGACTTAAAGCAGTTTTTTAACTTAAAGCGGGCTTAAAGCCATGGTAGACAAACACACTAAAAACGACTTAAAGCCATAAGGACTTCTTAGAAGTCGTTGCCAAACAGGCTGTTAATTACACGACCCAGGAGGCCCATAATTAAATTCAGTATTGTATTCAAAAGAAATTAAAAGAAAATATATATATTGTACATATGAATTTGTGATTATTAATAATTTATCACCTTAATTAGCTTGGCAATTCGCATTGGAAGAGAAGGAGCTAGCATGAAAGGATAAGAGCGAGCATGTCAAATTAGCCAAGTTGACCGGCCTGAAACTCAAGCGTGGGGGTTGAAACCCTTTGCATGGACAGCAGTCAGCAGGCAAGTCATTCTTGGCTACCAAACAAACACTCTTGCCTTCATGTAAGCCCTCTCTTCCTGTACGTCGGCTATCCAACCTCCAGATTCATATGTAGTTGCTGATGCTTCTTTAATTTCTTATGAAACTTCTCAATTTATAGTCGACAAGCTAAGCTTAATGTACGTAGAATATTATTTTCAACAACAGGTCAGATTCTATAGCACATTATTTAAAAATATATGACTAATTGACTATACACATAATTCCATTCAACTTCACCAGTGGCCTCAAATTAAGCAATAATTTTAAGCTTGTCGATCGTAATTAACCAAGTGGATCAAATTGGCTAAAAATTGCTGATTTCCACTAGATATAGAATTTGCTAGCGAGTTGGCCATACTAACATTGTTCAAGCTTGAGAATATTAATATTAAAAAAAAGTTTCAACCCCATTACATTTATATAAGCAGCAGCTTCCTCATTGAGAAGACTGATCATTTGTAGAGATATTATAATTCTTGGTAAAATTAACTAGTCAAAAATATTATTAATCCTTATACAACAGCATAGAGTACCACATACATGCATGGTTCTCAACATTTCTTTGAGGGTTTTCATGCCTCTATCCATGCACAGGAATATATTCTTTGTTCTCGTCGTAATATATGAAACTAACAGAAGCATTCTCTGCATGTTTCTCTAACGTGCTTCTGGCTTTATCTCTGTCCAAGGGGCGGTTGACTTCTGAAAGTAGGTGATAAAGGGATACACAAGATCTATATTTAAAGTATATATGCTCAAAATCTTTGCCAGATGCTAAATTCAGGATTTCATGCAACCAACATTTCTACCTCTAACTAGTACAAAATTGACTTTATACGTCGGTTAAATGGCGACGTATAGAGAGGCGACGTATAAAGTCGAGTCTTTTACGTCGGTTAAAAGGCGACGTAATAGGTAGAATATACGTCGTTTAAATGGCGACATAATAGGTAAAAAAGGCGACGTAATAGATAAAATATATGCCTAGTAAAAAGGCGACGTATATAGATTATGTTTTAAACGTCGCCCATGTGGGAACCAACGTATATTGTCCAAAAAAATTAAAAAAAAACATTTCTTATGTTTCTGAATTCTATACCCCTAAACCTGTTAATTAATTAAAAAAAGCCGCTCCAATAAAATTTTGTACAACTAAAAAAACCGTGCTATATACAAATCAAAACCCTGCTACATACAAACCAAAAACCTGTTGTAACTAAAATTTTTTCAACCAAACACTTGCATAGACCAAAATGTATCGGAACACAACATTTATTACATAAAATAATTGTCATTACACATTGAAAATACATCCGGAATGTTCACAGTTCTTGATCTAACCATATCTTACATTTCGATCACATGCCATGGATCATGTTTAAATAATACTGCTACAAGCTCGGATGATACTCCCCCTTAGTAGAACTGCAGCAAAATTTGTGTGTGCGAATTTGTTAGAAAAACAAATATATAATATATAATATTAAACTGATATTTATGTTACATAGGCATAGCTTAGAAACAAAAGATTTTTTTTTAAATTAAATATCCAGTTACATAGAAATGCAGCTAAACAAAATTACATAGACAAAATGGAACATGCTAGAGGACTCCATTGTAGCCTTTCATATCAAACTTGCGACATATACAAAAACATTACCTACTGTAAAAAGGAACGTGAATTATTGTCACACAATCAACAACCTCGGATGATACTCCCCCTTAGTAGAACTGCAGCAAAATTTGTGTGTGCGAATTTGTTAGAAAAACAAATATATAATATATAATATTAAACAGATATTTATGTTACATAGGCATAGCTTAGAAACAAAAGATTTTTTTTTAAATTAAATATCCAGTTACATAGAAATGCAGCTAAACAAAATTACATAGACAAAATGGAACATGCTAGAGGACTCCATTGTAGCCTTTCATATCAAACTTGCGACATATACAAAAACATTACCTGCTGTAAAAAGGAACGTGAATTATTGTCACACAATCAACAACCTAGCTAATCTCTCAATTGGTTGAAAATATAAACTTGATGTACAAAAATAACATAATAACAAAAATAAAATAAAATGACTATAAACCTGCTAACCATGTTGATGGTTTCCAGAATGTGACTAAATGTATATATATTAAGAACTAACATATTACTAAACTTTAAGTATGGAAAGAGGTACTTTGATTTTTACCACTTTAAGTAATTGTCCATTTTTTTGCTTCCTTCTGTATCAAGAGTGGATCACTGGTGGTGGGTGCATTAAGAGTTTGCATGCAATCTTTCAGATAACAAAACTTTGCATAGCTAGCCCTGATCTTTACTATAGCAAGGAGTGGAGACTTGATATTTGATAAGTAGAGGAAAGTACCTGATCAACGGCATAGAAGTAGAGGAAAGTACTTGATTAAAAGACTTGAACATTAAGTCAGGACTACTATTAATTAATCTAGAATGTTGATGTTTAACTGGATTATAAATTTATAAAGGTACCTGCTCTCGGACATCATCATTCGGAGAACCAAGAAGCTTCACAAATACAGGGATAGCACCATGTTCAATCACCACTTTTGTATTTTCAGTGTTTCCAGAAGCAATATTAGTGAGAGCCCGTGCAGCTTCAAACTGTAACAGAGTAAAAAAACATGTTATCTAAATAAGTGACAAAAACAGAGTAATGTGCATACTGTAGCAGGAGACATGTAGCCGCTGCAGTAAACCCAGCAGAAAAAGTTAGCTAATTTGTTACAATAGAATTAATAACCATGTTCGGTTTGGATAGGTAAAAAATTCAATATATAAGAAAAAAAATATTCTTATCAAATTCGTGGACATAGTATAATATGTTTTTTAATCTATATCAAAAAGGCTTGTACAAGAAAACTTGCACTTGATGAACATCTTGGCGCCTTGAGGAAACATCATTATTATTGTTGTTTCATAATATATCGATACAAGTTTTACCTTGTAGACAGATCCAAAGCCGCCCTCCCCAAGCTTATTCTTCTCAGAGAAGTCAGTAGTAGCATTTGCTATTATCGGGAAGTCAAATAACGGCAAGTCCAAATCTTCTTCTGGGTCATTGTTGTTGGGGTCAAAACTTGAATTTGGTACAAATCCTGCAATGTGAAGTGAGAAGTAAGAAGCACATAGTATAAAGATAACTACATTCTTTGGTGTTTTTGAATTTGCTGCCACTACCCTAGATCAGATTTAGCTGACATGAGTTTCTTAACTTCCCTTTTAAACTTATTAAGATCAGATTTGTATTCCCTGAGCTTAGCAAGAAGCACAGCTTCAAACTTGGCTCTTCTCTGTAGAAGATGAGATAAAACCATGTTAAGAACCCTAATCAGGTTCAAGAACAACATATATGCATACATTTTGGCATGGAGAAGTTATTAATTTAAGTCGATATAACTCAGACCTAGTTAAAAGACAAGGGTCCCTCTTTTCAGGTCGAGGCCTGATGATCACATAGCTAGAATTTATTTCACTACCAACACCGGCACTGCCTTGTCCTTCACATCGAACTACTTCATCTACCCAATTATGATGTGCCTCCCTTCTAGCAACATATCCTTCACTACTTTTATCAGGCTCGTAGTTATCCAAATTAGCTTTTACAATCTGCAACCAGAATAATAGATATCAGTGAAGATGGTACAAGATTCACAAATAACTTGTACGGTAAGGAGGCATACGTTTTATTAATATATGAAAGCAAATCAAAAATTATAAACAGATTATACAATATTTACAAACTCCGCAACTTTAATACTAAATTCTCTTTTTCTTTTTTGGCTTAATAAACCCCTACACAATATATTCAAGTCATCATGCAACCCAAGTAAATAGTCAATGTGACTAGCTATATTTTAAAGCGATAATGCCAACCCAAACAGTGTGGCATTGCAGAATGTACACTTTCTTGACCAACAAACTTATTTATTTATTTTTTTGCTAATTCTTGACCAACAAACTTAGCCACACAAATAAAGAACACATATTCTTAAATAACTGAAACGATATGATATTGCAATGTAACAGAAAGCAACTTCATTGGTACATAATAAATTTATATATAGCACCCACCGCAAGCAAGTTACAAAAAAAGAACGGTATGATCATTAAATTATATAAGAACGATGCAAATTGAGTATCACTGGCAAACAAATGATGGAATGTAGTTCATTTTTTCGAAAACAATGTGAATTAGTGAATCGAAAAAGGAGGGGCATAAAATGTAATACCTCCATCAAGAAGAGAAGCAGCATTACATTTTCTCGACAAATTGGCAGAGAGCTCACAATACTGCCTCTCATATCCTTCAAACACCTCACTCCTATCTCCTTCAAGAAAACAACATAAAACTCAATCACTTGAATTATTCATCACAAACTAATCAAATAAACAAACTTTTACTTCAAAAATCAAAACTTTTGACACCCCTTTATGTCAAAGTAGAAAACCCAATTGTGTTTTTATGAAAGATTATGTAAGATGAACAGAAATTGTGAAGTTATAAGTATAGATAGAGGCGTGAATGTATATATTTTGGGGGATTGGATCGATATGATTAATGAGATGATACCTCGAGTCAAACTGAAGATCTGGAGAAAAGTAGCAATTGTGTGTGTATATATTACATGGAGAGAGAGAGATTACCAGGATCTGAAGAGTGGTGAGAGATAGAGAGAGATTACCAGGATCTGAAGAGTGGTGAGAGAGAGAGATCTGAAGAGTGGTGTTTGAATTGGGGAAGAACTGAAGACTACATTTTTAATTAAATGAAAGATTTTATAAGTCGGTTATATAAACAATGACATAAAAAATGAAACTTTATACATCGCTATTTCTTAACAGATGTATAAGAGAATTTTATACGTCAACAAAAAAAATCGACGTAAAAAGTATATTTTATACGTCGTCTTACATAAAGCCGACGTAAAAGGTCTATTTTATACGTCGCCTTAAACAAAGTCGACGTATATAAGTGTTTTATACGTCGTCTTTAGGCGGAACCAACGTATAATGATACTCAGAAACACAAATATACGTCACCTTTAGGCGGAACCGACGTATAATGGTTGAATATACGTCGCCTTTGGGTAAAACCGACGTATAATAGGCGACGTAAAAGATCAGTTTTGTACTACGTGTTCACGTTCAACCATGGGCACCCTCAACATTTTGACCCGTCGTTAGGAAATTATTAAAATCCAAACACACACACCCACACTATGTTACAAGCTAGTTACTAGACAATAAAATGGAACAATTTCGACATATCACGTTATGGATGGCAGATCATAACATTAGAAGGCCGGGTTATCTGTTTTCACTATAAAATTAACTTTATTATTAAATTAAATTAATATTTAATATAATTATTTTATTTAATAAAATTAATTTAATATTTAATAGTTTACCATACCATTAGAAAGGGGATTTTTCTTTTAATAAAGAGTATAAATTGAATCCAACCGATGTATTTTAGAATTCAGATACAAGTTTGAAGCTGCGGTCAACTTCTTTTATGTACAAATATTAACACCTTGATAATGTTTTAGTTTAAAGTTGTGATTTTGAAATTTGTTTTAGATACTTATAATATTAGGACCGACAGTATACACACGTACAATGAAAGATTGTACTTTCACGTTAAATATATAGCTAGCTCTAACCTTGAACAAAAACCTTACAAGCACATCGCGCGGTAATTAATGAACTTGTTTTTTTTTTTTTTTTTCATTTTTTGTAAATGTGAACTGATTCAGGACTTGAAAGTTTCAGTGGTTCCAATTATATATTAGGGCTCTATACAAAAACAAAAATATATATTAATTACGACTCAGAAGAGAATTATCATCTTGTCTAAATAATGTATGCTCATGTGTCCTTTATTTTATGTGTCGATAAGCTCGCACTGGTTTGAAGTCAGCAGAAGACTTATAGGAGTATATGCGTGTGACTTGTTCTTCTTTTGGGCAAAACGAAACATATATCAGTGTTTTTTTTTTTTTTTTTTGAATAAAAACATATATCAGTGTTGATAATTCTTTTTCTTTATATTATCTTGCAAATAATTCAAGTTCGATGACCCCGCTTGCGTTACTGGTCCCAAATATGTAGACAAATAGAAATGATAGAACCCACCACCGGTGTTTCAGTTAGTTGTATCGTAACTTTAGAGTTTTACTATTCCAAGATTATAGGTTCGATTCCTGGAAAACGCGTAAGTGAACTGGTATGCTTAATGAGTACGAGTGTGCAATTAAAAGGAGAGTGTGCAATTAAAAGGAGTTAAACAATTACAACGTAATGATCAAAGTTGGACAGTAGAAAATAGAAATATACATCAACCCTGAATTTACATGAACATATCGGCACAAGCTTCATCAGGTTGACCGAATTGTACTACATTCCATAAATCCAATAAATCCGTATCGTCATCAATCATTAGTACTGCATCACAATCATTTGTTGCCATAACATCATTGTTTGATTTCAGACAATCCATGATCTGATCATTAAGAGACTCTAACCTCTGACTTAACTCAGCTAACTGAGCTTTAAGAACCGAATTCTCAGCTTCTAGTGTAACATGCATGTCATTAGTCACACTCATATTTGTACGTATAAGATTGTTCTTACTCTTGAGTTGGCTAATCTGTGTGGTCAGCTCAGTCAAATGTTTCTGTTTTCTTATTCGTGATCGCTTTGCTGATTCTCGATTCGACGCCATCCTCTTAAGCCTGCTCTCGTCCGAATTCTTTGCTTTCTTGTGAAGCTGCTGCGTGCTTGAAGAAACTCCGGTAGTACTAGAAGAAGCCATGTTACGCAAAGAATTTATAAAATTCAATAAATTGTACCCGGCCAGATGATAAATTTATAATTTTATGAGAAAACGTAGAACCAGTAGAGGAAGAAAACGGAGAGGGATTGAACTTGGTTACTTAGTAAAGGAGACATGACTTTTTTGATACATGAATATCTGCATATGTTGAGAGTAGAGAAGATGAAAATTGTATCCTGTATGCGAGGTGATGAATAATGGATTTAGAGTGGAGTTTCTTGTTCTTGACAAGTCTTATAATTTAATGGATATGGATATATGGCAATGGATCATTATGAATTATTCATTATTTTTAATGTTACACGCATTCTCTGTGGGCTTGTTATTTAATCATCATCGGCATGTTTGCAGAAAGCTCAATAATTGCATACTAACAATCACATATTGTGTCCGTTTTCTCTTTGTTTTGTGCCAAACCTTGGGTGTTAAAATTATTTTCATGTAATTATACTCTTTCTCTACTTGGAAATTAACTATGTTGTTAAATAATCGGTCCAATAGACCACATTACCTAAGACAAAGTGTAATATATGATTTTCGATCAGATTGCTCTTGTCACTAACCTAATCTGGTCAAAAGTATTTTACGAGGCTTTTAATAGTTGCTACCTTCAACTCTTCAAGTGGTGTAATTTTGTCGCATCATTAATAATCTAACATCAATTTAATTTGATTAAGAATAATGTTACGTATCTTAAATTCATTCTCAAATAAAGTTAGTGAATTACGTGACATGATTGATGTGATATTTTAAAATGTTTTAATCGATGAAATTTACATGAATATAAGAATTCATCATAATTAATTGAATTAATATTAATAAGATTCTAACCAATGTTATTTGGGAACAAATTTGAAAACGGATTTGGGAACTCAACCATTTTTATTTGATTAATCACAAAGTCAGCTGTTACCCATAGCCTCGTAGCCCATAGGTATGACTTATGAGCAAAATTGTTGGGCTTACAGTGCTATTTAGATGAAAAAAATCATGCTTGACACCGAGAGGACCATTTGCATGGGCTTGTCTTATTCATTTCCCTCCTACCCATGTTAAACGTAACTGCTGTGTAATCACACCTTATGCGGATCATGTTGCTATAATAGCTGTGGATATAATAGCTTCCCCAACAATTTTTAATCATAATGAACCTTATACTTCTATATATAATAACTTTTAATATTTTTGTATATAATGGTCATGATCTATTTGAGTCCAAGCTAACGATTGTAAATGAGTGATAACCAGAAAAGAGGAATAAACAAAAATGAGAAGATAACCAAAAATAGAGATTAACCAAAATACAAATTATACCTTATTTCACTTATTATAGTATATAATATATAGTACAGATTTCACTTATTATAATATAGTATAGATTTACATAGTGTATACAAAGAAGATGCTTGGTGAAATCCCCATAGTGATCGACTGACAAACGGTTGATTGAACTAATTATGTACTACTTTGATGGGTTGCAATTGTAGGTAAAATTCGAACCCAATTCTGTTTAATGATTTTCGGTCAAAATCGAGTGGAATCGGAACACCTACAATGCACTGGTTGGCACGGTGATGACAACAATTTAACTTAATTATTCTTATTTTTTATATTGAAAATACTACTTATGTGATTGCATGTTTATATGGGATCGAGATCCTCAATCCCACTTCCTCCCTACATGTCTCCTATTCTTTTTAATACAAAAAGAGTGATTCTAACAGGATCCATTTTAATAAATAATATTATTTATTAAAATGAATTCCATAAGGGACACTTTTTTTTTATTTAAAAGAGCAAGGAACATGGAGGGAGGGAACAGAGGATCTCAACCGTTTATACGTACTTGCATAATATTAAGTCGAAGAAATCTAGATATATTACATCATTTAGGGTCCGTTTTGGAAAATCTTATTTTTAAAAAATAAGTTACTTATTTTGGGAAAAAGTTGGAAAATATATATTTTTTTCTGAAATAAGTAACTTAGTTTTGCAAGATAACGAATATTGAACTTACCATACACACTTTTCTCTAAAAAAAATATATGTAAATACGAAATTTTTCCGAAATAAATAACTTAAAAGTTCATCATAATATTTGCCAAACCGGCACTTAGAAACATAACACGTACATTCAGCGGATCAAGACACGGCAGTAGGTAAGATTTTCCACGGAGTGATAGAAAATTTTAACCAAACATATGAGAATAGTGCTTCTAATGAGTTCAATTAGATTTTTTGATTGTCTCACACAATCATAGAGCAAAAGGGGATTTAATTCAATTATATACTTTTCCATTCATTTCTTTATATAAGAAATTGCGTATCTGACACCTATTTTAAGAATAATTCTATAACCTATTTTTGATATTTTCTTTTTTTGTATAAAGTTAGAACAATCCTAATTTTACACAAAAAGAAAAAGAAAATATCAAAAATAAATTATAAAACTATCCTTAAAATATACATTAAAATCCATGTCGGAAATTGATCCATAAATATAAAGTATTACTCCCTCCGTCCCATATTATCATTCTTGTTTGATATGTCGGGACTGTTCATAACATGAGACAAATTACTAATTTACGTCTAATCTATAAGACCAAATATAGTCATGAGTGATCTTGTTGGATTCGTATTTATGAGTACTTTAATACAGTGAAGTTTTTATATTTAATACTAATACGAAATTCAAGATATTAACGATCAAAAGTGTGCATTGGCAAACGTGTCCAGCCAAAACAGAAAAAACATTAAGGGACGGAGGGAGTACTACATGGGACAGACAGTGGGGTAATTGCCAACCGCATTATATGGGGAGACCAAAAGCCTAAAAAGGCTGAAAAGAAATGGCAGGGATATCATACATACATGTAAAATAAGTAAAAAAAAGAGGAGCCGCGAGTTACAAACTACAAAGCAAAACCAAGGCTGCAAGCCTGCAACAAAGTGATAATAATGCATGCATCACTTCTGTTTTACTTTTTGTGCCCTCTTTCTACGGTCTAAGCTATCCTAGCCACTTACATGGAATATCACCCAACTCATTTTCCATTCACCCTTCCTTCTTTCCTTCTTCAACCTCATGAACGCTACCTTCAAAATATAGCAAAGAAAAAAAAAATCAACTTATTTGTAACATTGCAATCGATTCTATGTGTCACTATCATTTTGATCACATTTCTTATTTTACATGTTGCAAAAATTTTGCACACTTAACTTTCTAAACTAAAACACGAGGTGCATACAAATTGATCCGAACATCTCGTATAATATTTGTCCATTGATCTTTGATATAGCTATTCTAAATATCTAATCGCGTGAGAAAGAGTATCTAACTAGAAGATCTTTCAAGATCTTCCCCTAACAAACCATTAATCCCACACTCATGTACTAAATGATACTTTGACATGATTGAGTTAGATATTCACAAAATCCTTTATATTATAAATTGCCATTTACGGAGTATAATGCAACCATGCATGCAGAAAATTCTAACTAATGATTATTTCCCTCTGTTGACAAATGTCAATAAGTAGTTGTATCTTTACCAAAAGTAAAAGAACGACACACAAAGAAAGCAATTATTCTAAATTAAAGTAGATACTTACTGTACTAGCTCTATAGTAGCTAGTTAGGAGGAGGCTGTGTCCAGATTTGATTGACTGAGATCTATGTTTATGAGCACCAATGGAAATAGTTGAGTCTTGTCAGAAACGATGCACCGTGCATGCCAGACAACACTCAGATTGGGCATTTCAATTATGAGTCCTGAAATTGACAAACTCCATTATCTCCACTAAATCCTACTTATTGCCTTAACACACCATTAACCTAACTCAACTAAACTTTGGTTTTTGTTAATGTAATCAGGGGTTTAGGAGCAATGGCAGAGGTATTGTTGGAGGTCCATCTTCTTAGTGGGCCGGATCGAAGGCCCAATATCCAAAGATCAAAGTTGGTTCAAGGAAGTTCAGGCCGAAGATACACAAGGCCCAAGATACACAGTGATCTAGTCTCTCGACTAGCATCGATCCAGACTAGCAACGATCCAGTTGGACACTCCTTATAACGTGGGATGTTGGGAATTGGGTGATAACTTGGATTTTTTCTGAAGTCGTGTGATCACTTTCAGATTGAAGTTATTTGTGGTTCACCCAAATAATTCAATCGGATAAAATCAGAAAATCTGCAAGAAGAGAGAATGAATTTTGCTGTGTATTTCAAAATGAACCTATATCTAAAATGATCAATGTCACACCTATTTATAGATGTCAAAAGATGTGTCTTTTGCCAATAGACACACCTCAAGATGTGTCTTTTCCAATAGACACATCTCATTTCCAACAGTCATGTCCAATGCCAATAGACACACCTCAAGGTGTGTCTTTTCCAATAGACACACCTCATCTGATACCAATAGACATGTCCCATAAGCAATAATTCTGAAATCATAACGAACTCGAACAGAGCATGCACTCCGCATTCTCCTGACTTGTTCGATGTAGCATTACGATTACATTGATCAACTAGCCAATCCAATTACACTAAAATATCCAACATGGGACACCTCCGCCCACTTACTCTACCTTCTGGTTAATCGCCCACGATCAGGGGGGGAGGTACAGAGGAGGCTACGGTGGGCTGTAGCCTAGGTTAAAAAAAAAAAATCAAAATTTTTTTATAACCCAACTCAAAAATGTTAGACTTAGCCTAGCCCAAAATTTTAGAGATAACCCAGCCCATTAATTTTTTTTAGGGGAAAAACTAAGACAACAGCACTGCAGATTCCCGTAGCTCACAATTCACAAAGAACAGAGCTTACAAAAGTTACACACTGAGGCAACGAAGAGGAACAATTACTACCAGAAAAGGAGGTAATGAAATCAATTAATTTTCTTATTAATTTATACTCTTCTCAATTAGGTTTTAGTGTGAATATTCTTGTTTAATCTCCTTCTTTTTCTTACAGGCTTACATTACAAATATAAGGGAAAATCAAGGAAAAAAGAGGGGGAAAACATTGTTCTCATTTTTCAAACCAAGTGCACCTCCGACTACTACCAATGAGGTAAAATCCCCTTCTAATATTGATATTGAAAAAAATGCATCTAGTGTTGAGATTAAGGAAATTGAAAATGAAGAACCAATTTTAAAATTTCGAAGAATAGAGATTGATCTTGATACTCTTGAACGAGATCCTGGAAAACGGAAACCTATATGGAAACAAAATGTTAATCAACAAGATGAAATTAGGAGAGCTTATATCAGAATGGGTCCGTATCAACCTAAGTTACCAGAGTATCCGAGTACGGTTTATGGGTCACAAACACAACCCCGTAGATTTCAATATTCGTGGTTCGAAAAGTTCCCTTGGTTAAAGTATTCACCGGACAAAAATTCAGTATTTTGTTTTCCTTGTTTTATTTTTCAAAATAAATCTCCTTTGCATTCTGCACTCACTGTTGATGGATTTAATTGTTGGAAGAGGGTTAATGATGGAGTCAGATGTCCACTTTTAATGCATGTTGGAGTTCCAACTTCACCACATAGTAATGCAGTGCAATGTGTTCAAGAATTGATGAAAGTTAGAGGACATATTGACAAAGTACTGAATACTCAAAGTTCAGAAGAAATTCAGAAGAATCGATTGCGACTTAAAGCAACAATCGAGAGTGTTCGATGGCTTAGCTTACAAGCTTGTCCATTTAGAGGTCATGATGAATCTCCAAATTCTAGCAATCGTGGTAATTTTATAGAGATGATCAAATTTGCGGGTCGAATGAACGAAGACATTGGTGATATAGTGTTAGAAAGAGCTCCAAAAAATGTCAAATATACTTCACCAACTATTCAGAAAGAAATTTTGCATATTTTTGCAAATAGAGTGAGAAGAAAAATCCGTGAAGAAGTTGGAGATGCAAAATTCTGTATTTTAGTTTATGAAGCCAAAGATTCTGCAAATAAGGAGGAGATGTCTATTATTTTGAGATTTGTTGACCGTCTTGGTATTTTACGGGAGCGTTTTTTTGAGATTGTTCATGTTCCAAACACTACTGCTTCAACATTGAAAGAGAAAATATCAGATGTCCTCTCTCGATATTATTTGCATATCTCTAATATGAGAGGTCAAGGGTATGACGGTGCTAGCAATATGTCTGGTTCTTGGAATGGACTTCAAGCTCTATTTCTTAATGACTGTCCAGTCCTTATGCCTATTATATACATTGCTTTGCTCATAGATTACAACTAGCATTGGTTGGAGCTTCTAAAAAGGAGATTTCTGTTTGGCTATTTTTTTCAAAACTATCAGCCATTGTTAATCTTATTGGTTGTTCTCCCAAATGGCATACTGAGTTACATTCTGATCAAGCTATTGAAATTGCTCGTATGGTAACTTCAGGTGAACGTGATACAGGTAGAGGCATTAATCAGATTGGTAATCTACATCGGAGTGGTTCCACTCGTTGGAGCTCTCATTTTGATTCTATTTGCAGTTTAATTGATATGTATGGTGCAACCATTTCAGTGCTTGAAAGTATTGTTGAAGAAGGAACATCTACTTCTCTACGTGGAGAAGCTGGTGGTTGTTTGATAGTAATGAAATCTTTTGAATTTATTTTTACACTTTACATGATGCATAAAATTATGGGGATTACTGACTTGCTTTGCCGGGCACTACAACACAAATCTTTTGACATTGTAAGTGCCATGGATCTAGTTTCAACTACTAAATCACTTCTTGTTACCTTGAGAGAAGAAGGATTTGATCACCTCCTTATATATGTTCAATCCATTTGCACGCAACATGGAATTGAAGTTCCAGATATGGATGCTTTGTACAAAAGCGCAACAGGACGTTCATGCCAGCAAAAAGACTCGCTGACAATCTGCCAGCACTACCATTTTGATATCTTTAATTCAGCAATAGATTTTCAACAAGAAGAGTTGCATTCCAGGTTTAGTGATAGAGCAGTAGAACTCCTTACACTCAGCTCTGCTTTAGACCCTAAGGACAACTTTAGATCATTTAAAGCTGATGACATTTACAAGCTTGCAGAAAAGTTTTATCCAGGTGACTTTAGTGAACAAGAACTGCATTATCTGAGAAGTCAACTTGAGCATTACAAACTTGATGTGATTCATCATATGAGCTTTCAGAATATGACTACCATCAATGAATTGTGTCGTGGATTAGTTGAAACAAACAAGGTGCTGCATTATAATTTGATTGATCGATTGATCCGGCTTGTTTTGACATTAACAGTTTCTACAGCCACTGCCGAACGGTCTTTCTCAGCTATGAAACTTATTAAAACTGCTCTACGCAATAAAATAGAGGAGGAGTTCTTGGCAGATTCTATGATGATTCACATTGAACGAGAACTTATTGAAGATATAGAAACGGATTCGATAATAGATGAGTTTTATTCTATGAAGAATCGAAGGGTGCAACTCAAATGACATGTAAGATTTATTAAAATTTAATCTGTTCCAAAGTCTTAAGAGTGGATATTTCATTTGCTTCTCTGAATTTTATAATTGCAGTAGAATTTTATGTTGTTTTGTTATGGACCTGATTGTCATGCTGTTTTTTGCAGGTACAGAGCTTGCTCCTGATGTTCTATTGCTGTGACGCTGGTTAAGAGGGTGCTAGTTTGTGACGCTACAACTGTAATAACCTGAATTTTCAGAAAATGATTTTAGTATTATTTTAAGAATATTAATGTTTTCCTAAAATGAGGAGGAAATTTTTTTTATTTTATTTTATTGTTCATTATTCCAGTTCAAGGAATTTCAAAAGCGAATTATTTAATTATTGTCTGGTTCAGTATAATTATGAACTATATTATGTGATTATTGTTGGAAGGTGGAATGTATGTGAAGTTGTGTTTATGTGTTTATATGATGATTGTGTGAGTTGTGAAGGCTGATGTATTTTATTTATATTTTTGAGGATTTAAATATATTTAAATCATGCATTTTGATCCTCTGTTAATTTTATAAAATTATCGGAGGAATTAAAAATCATGAAATCTTTTGTAATATTATCTTTATAATATAATTTAGTTTTTAAAATGGTCGGGTGGATTAATTTGGATGTTTCGGTATTTTAAAATGATTTTAAGAGTTTTATTGTATTTAAAGGATCAAAACTTTGAAAATTCATATTTAATTCATTTTTGATCCGAAAAATATTTTAAAAATATGTGGGTGTTCATAATTTTATACTCTTCATTTTAAAAATGAAAAGTTTAATTTTCCCAATTTTCTATGTAATTTCGATTTATAAAAGATGTGTATTAGTTTTTACAAGAATGAGTAGTGTTTTATTTGGGCTCGGAGTTAAGTGTTAGTAGTAATATAAGTATATTGGGCCAAGCCCAATAACACAAAACACACACAAACACCACAGATTGTAAATCGGGGAAAGAGAAAGTGGAAAGAGGGGAGAAATTAGGGTTTGTAATTGAAATTGGGGGTTTGGAATTAAAACAATTAGAGTGATATATACATACATATATACGTGTGTAAGTGTGTGCTAGTGTGTGTGTGCAGATCCAGTCGTGTGTGTGTGTATCTATCGAGTGGTGTTACAGCGGAGGAAGCTCGCGACTGGCGGTGGTGGAGGCGCGCAGTGGTGGCTGGCGACGACGGAGGGACAACCGGCGGCTGGATAGCTCCGGCGACTGCAACTCCGGCGAGAAGAGGTGCTGTGCGCGCAGAGAGAGAGAGAGTGATGACTGGAGAGAGATGGCGGAGGGAGAGAGGCAGCAGTGATGGTGTACTCCGGTGGCTTGATTTTCGGGTCGTAATCGAAAGGGTATAATTTCTATATTTTTAAATTATGTATTTATTTATCGTGTTTTAATTAGTTAATTGTGGTAATTTAATTAGTTGATTGTAATTTTAATTAGTTGTGAAATTGCGAGTATTGTTTAATTGTTGTAATTAATTAATTGTAAATGGTGAGATGTATGTGTTAATTGTCGTAGTTAGATTGATATTGTAAATTCGAGTATATTGTTTAGTCTCCACGATTTAAATCGTAGAGTATAGTGATTAATTTTAATGGTTAATTGCTAATTGTGAGCCGGTTATGTGCTCGGATTTTGTGATGGTTATTGGTTAATTATTGTCGGATGAGTTGTTAATTGCTAATTGCTATGTGGTATAATAAATGGGAGTTTATGTGATTTGACTAGTTATAAATGGTCGTCAGAAAATGTTTAAGTGCTAAATGCTATAAGTGGAGTCGTAATTGTGGGATGTCATATTTGACAACTACTTGGTGTTGGATTATATATGGTTAAATGGTTATTGGTCATGTATATCGGTTTTACTTATGTAAGTCGAATTATGGATATTGGTGGATGGTGATGTTGGTATTATTTGTGGAGTTATATGAATTGACTAAATGGTAAGTATGGGAATACGTGATACATGTTAAATGTTAGAGTCTTATAATAATTAGAATTGTGCTAGGGGTTATGAGGAGATCACAAGTTTTTAAATGTCAATATTTAAAGGACTTGTGTAATTCTTTTCGACTAATCCCTAGGGCTTACGAATATCCATGATTAGCTATCACGAGTATAATTAATATACTTGAGTGATGTGATCATTGATATAGCGTAAGTAATAGTTAGTGCTAGGGGTTGTTCCCTAGGGCTTACGAACATCAATGATTGGTTGTCACGTGTATCATTAAAATGCGTGAGAAATACGATCATTGGTGTAGCGTAAGTAGTAGTGTTAATTATTATGTGCTAGGTGCCGCATGTCTTCATTATTTGTTTACTTTTATGTTGCTGCAAGTTGAGGCAGCTTTTATTTTATCAAAAGCAGGGTTATAAATTGTTTTGTTTGGCATGGAGGGGCTGAGCCCATAGTCCGATAAACGAATACTACATGCCGAAATTTTCTAAAAATCCCCTGCATTTTAATTTATTTAACTTATTTGATTTCAAGGGTTTAAAGGTATGATTTGGGTGTTAATTGTTTATGTGTATATGTGTTAAGTGAATTAATTCGAGGGTAATTGTTGTCTCAAGGATTTATGTGTTTCGGGGATTAAATGCGTTTTGAGGATTATTTATAAACTGAGTTTTGTCATAGAATGACACTTGTATTATAATTGTATATGTTAAGTGAAGTTGACTAAATGTGTTATGTGCATTAATTGGTATTTGAGTAGTCAGTTATAGGGATAACAACTATAGTACGACTTTAGGTGACTTAGTGGTAATTCCGAGTGGTGTCTACTCGAGATACGAGGGGGGACTGACACGTACTCGTAACAATTACGGTACCATTAGGGCGTGATCAAGTGGAGCAACGTGTATCAAAAAGGAAGGATCGAGGCGTCGTGTAAAGTTCATGGAACTGCTTGGGCGAAATGCCAAGGATTTATTTGCGGTGTTCCGTTTGTTGCTAAGGACCAGAGGCAAGTTTATTATACATACTCTATCGTTCAGAGTATATTTATTTTGAAATATATGAAATGTGTGGAATAAGACTTCAGTCCATATTTGCAAGATTTCTGATATCTTTATTCTTGATAAATTGTTTACTTCTGAGTAAAATGGTTTGATTGGAAATATATGTGATATGGAGAGAGTGATATATTATAAAGAGTAAAGTGATATGGGAAGGAATGGTATCAGTTGTTATTATGGTTATTTTTATGATATTATGTTATCAGTTGTTATCTAAAATTATTTTATAATATTACAATTATGTGTAAATTGGGGATATTTGAGTTCTAAATTGTTTTAGATGTTATTAATAAATATTTTGTTATATAAGGGGACAAGGGTTGATATTTACAGATTTTCGTAAAAGGGATTTACATGTAAAGTACTTTAGTTGGTGTAATTTAAATGTATGGATATATGAATGGAAAAATGGAAGGGGTTATCTTGAAATGTATATTTTCGAAAACCCGGACAAAGTTTTTTAGAAAGAATTTCGCAATAATTAACCTAATGGCAACATCACTAATAAACTAGTGTTTATTTAATTATTAGATACCTCTTGAAGCATCTACTAATTAAATAAACCTTATTCGTCTAATTAAATTTATTTAATTAGATGAATATTATTTTTTTTAAAATGTTTTCTTAAATCGCTTTGTTCCGGAATAATAATAAAGATATTTCGATGGTTATAATGGAGACATTTTTGGTTAAAAATGTCTGGAATGATAATGATAAATGTTATGTTAATGGTTATTTATTTAATGAATATTAATTATAATATTCATTTAAAAAGGGATTATTGAATAGTTATTCTTTAGATATTTTTAAGTGTTTAAGGATGATTAAATATTGTTAAAAGGTTGTTTAAGGAATTTCATAGTGAAATGAATGTATGTCTTGAATTGATATACCTGTATATATGTTTTCAAATGAATATAATACGGATATGAAAATGGAAAGGTGAAATGTGAATGGAAATGTGAATGGAAATAAGAATGGAAATGGAAACGGAAAAATGTAAAAATGTGGAATGGTGTGTTATAAATGGAATAATGATTTGAAAAAGGGGGATTGCAACAGTAAGCGTAGGAGGCTGTGTGCTGCACAGTCCAGCAATCAATATTTCATTTCGGCCCAAGAGTTGCCGAAGGAGGATGTAGTGGTAGACCTTCCTCCTGGGGGATGGTGGCAGACCTACCTCCGTCTACCGGTAGTAAAAAGGGACGGGTACGGAGGACGACTGATCATCGTGCCTCACGTATTCGGCAACAGTGAAAATCCCTAAAACTTAAAAGAAAGAATTGATAATGGTTTCAGAGTTGTGTACTGAAAGAGGAAAATGGTATGAAATGATGAAATTGTTTTACAATAAGAAGAGAAACTGATTTTATATTACTTTTACATACAGTTGTTGTATAAAAGGAAATGGAAAGATTATATTGAGAGCTTGATTTTAAATGTTATATTACCTTGAGATATTATACTAAGATGATGTATTGATTATTATCTGGTTATAGAAGAGAACTGATATTATATTATCAATAAGTAAGTGATTTCATATTGAATAACCAGCAAGTTTATGTTGGTGTATTACTGCGCAAACAAGATGTGGCTATTTAATTACCTTGTAACGACACCTTTTATATTATATTGTACATTGTTCAGTTGATATTATTTTCAAACATTATACTTTCCCTATAGAATTTCGTGGTTATAAATGTTCAAGAATGATATTAAGTATCGGTTGAATGTTGGAAACCCATGCACCTGATGGGATATTTTGTTAAACTCTAGTAATAACTTGCTGAGCAATTCTTTCGCTCATACTTGCTTGTTTTCAAATATTAACTTTTCAGTGGAAGGTAGCCGGACGAGGTTATCTGCATGGCTTAGATGAAGCGGGCAGCGTGCCCTTATGAAGATATGATCTAGAAAGTTTATAGCTGGAGTAAGTATATTGATGTGTAATATATATGTTACTTTGCATAATATAGTACTAGTTGCTGGTGTACTTCTCAACGAAGTTATACTAGTAGTAAGGAGTTGATTCTTGTTTCTAGCCCTATAACCTAAAAGATGCTTGGTGGTTGGGGTCTCAAATGATGTAACTTAATTATTAATGACTACAGATGGTTTAATGTGATTAAACAGGTGATTTGTTATTAAGGTTTTCCGCGTGACGACCAAATCCCTGACCCCGGATTTGGGGGCGTTACAGTTTGGTATCAGAGCTGAGGTTATAGTAAACTAGAAACGAGAGTGAGTAGGAGTGTGTATAGTTATGTGAGAACGTCGGAGCTCATGTAGAGTTCATGTTGGACTACCGGGTGTAGTGCCAATGATTAAGTTAAGATTTGAATGCTAAGTTGAAGGATATGTTGAGATAAAATTCCATGCGATTATTAGTGTCGATGATTGAATCGTTAGTGACTATTACGAGTCGACGATGACGTAAGTTATCAAGCACCTTAGGGTGTGCATGGAAAAGAACAGCTCCGGGATCGAAGGATTATCCGTCAGAGGAGCCGACATAAAAGGCATCTGTGGAGACCTTGGCAATATCCCCATTGTTGAATCTTTTTGATTACCTCCCCAATCTATGAATTATTTGACATATCTCTAAGGAGAATTTTGATAAAGGATATATTTCCTCTTCGAAGTTATTCTTTAATACTTGTGTTAAGCCATATTAAATTTCAATGGTGCCAGAAGCTGTCATTATCCCTACCTTCAGGTTTTCGAAGCCCTATCGAATGATATTATTTCAAACTTCCACTTTTCTTCAATAGTGGATAATTCAATGGTGATATAGCACCACTTGTTTGTTGAATACCAGTATCTTTCTGGTTATCCTTTTCTTTGGAAATCGCGCCTTGGAAATTGTTCGATTTTAATCCAAGGTGTCCCTTTGATAATTAATTGTCAGAAGATGATTATTATTGACTTGACTTTGAATTTCTTTCATAATTCTCAACTTCCACTGAGACGAACAACCCTATACATAGAGGGGCCACAAGGACTATCTGTCTGTGTGATAGAAGTCTGATGGGACGCCATCACTTGTGAGTTGTGAAATACAAGATGGCTAATTACCTTTAGTAATGTCTTATCAGAGACACACAACGTGAGTTCTTACGATCGTATTGATCTCTCAGTAAATTCTCTTATTTCCAAGAAGGTTTGTTTCAAAACTCATAATCCTATGGTCACCAGTGGGTGACATTTGTCTTGATATGACAGCTATCTTTTCAAAGATTCATGATTCTTGTTATCTCTAATGAATTTCAAGGGGATGCCAACCAGGTCGGTCAAGTCGAAATTCGCTGATAGAAGTTAGATTCGAACGGAATCGCCAAGAGCAGGAGCGAATCGCAAAACGAATTGAATATCAGTGGCGTATCGATAGAATTAGTTCGCGCTCTCTCTCAAGGATGTTATGATTAATGTAATGAGTGCATTCTCTCTCAAGGATAGTATGATAATGAAAGTTGGTCAAGATATTTGTGTGAAAGGAATAGTGATGGGGTTGTGAGACCCCAGTGATAACTGTGTCAAGTATGGATTCTATGGTTGAACTAAGGTTTCGGAGGAGTTGTTTATGAATGGACACTATCTCCGGTATTGTAGAATAAGAGTTGATGATGAAGGAGTTAAGGAATCCCAGTAGTGGCCTTAGCTGATTCCGTGGACGGAATCCTTTTAAGGGGGGTAGACTGTAATAACCTGAATTTTCAGAAAATGATTTTAGTATTATTTTAAGAATATTAATGTTTTCCTAAAATGAGGAGGAAATTTTTTTATTTTATTTTATTGTTCATTATTCCAGTTCAAGGAATTTCAAAAGCGAATTATTTAATTATTGTCTGGTTCAGTATAATTATGAACTGTATTATGTGATTATTGTTGGAAGGTGGAATGTATGTGAAGTTGTGTTTATGTGTTTATATGATGATTGTGTGAGTTGTGAAGACTGATGTATTTTATTTATATTTTTAAGGATTTAAATATATTTAAATCATGCATTTTGATCCTCTGTTAATTTTATAAAATTATCGGAGGAATTAAAAATCATGAAATCTTTTGTAATATTATCTTTATAATATTATTTAGTTTTTAAAATGGTCGGGTGGATTAATTTGGATGTTTCGGTATTTTAAAATGATTTTAAGAGTTTTATTGTATTTAAAGGATCAAAACTTTAAAAAATCATATTTAATTCATTTTTGATCCGAAAAATATTTTAAAAATATGTGGGTGTTCATAATTTTATACTCTTCATTTTAAAAATGAAAAGTTTAATTTTCCCAATTTTCTATGTAATTTCGATTTATAAAAGATGTGTATTAGTTTTTACAAGAATGAGTAGTGTTTTATTTGGGCTCGGAGTTAAGTGTTAGTAGTAATATAAGTATATTGGGCTAAGCCCAATAACACAAAACACACACAAACACCACAGATTGTAAATCGGGGAAAGAGAAAGTGGAAAGAGGGGAGAAATTAGGGTTTGTAATTGAAATTGGGGGTTTGGAATTAAAACAATTAGAGTGATATATACATACATATATACGTGTGTAAGTGTGTGCTAGTGTGTGTGTGTAGATCCAGTCGTGTGTGTGTGTATCTATCGAGTGGTGTTACAGCGGAGGAAGCTCGCGACTGGCGGTGGTGGAGGCGCGCAGTGGTGGCTGGCGACGACGGAGGGACAACCGGCGGCTGGATAGCTCCGGCGACTGCAACTCCGGCGAGAAGAGGTGCTGTGCGCGCAGAGAGAGAGAGAGAGAGAGAGAGAGAGAGAGAGAGAGTGATGACTGGAGAGAGATGGCGGAGGGAGAGAGGCAGCAGTGGTGGTGTACTCCGGTGGCTTGATTTTCGGGTCGTAATCGAAAGGGTATAATTTCTATATTTTTAAATTATGTATTTATTTATCGTGTTTTAATTAGTTAATTGTGGTAATTTAATTAGTTGATTGTAATTTTAATTAGTTGTGAAATTGCGAGTATTGTTTAATTGTTGTAATTAATTAATTGTAAATGGTGAGATGTATGTGTTAATTGTCGTAGTTAGATTGATATTGTAAATTCGAGTATATTGTTTAGTCTCCACGATTTAAATCGTAGAGTATAGTGATTAATTTTAATGGTTAATTGCTAATTGTGAGCCGGTTATGTGCTCGGATTTTGTGATGGTTATTGGTTAATTATTGTCGGATGAGTTGTTAATTGCTAATTGCTATGTGGTATAATAAATGGGAGTTTATGTGATTTGACTAGTTATAAATGGTCGTCAGAAAATGTTTAAGTGCTAAATGCTATAAGTGGAGTCGTAATTGTGGGATGTCATATTTGACAACTACTTGGTGTTGGATTATATATGGTTAAATGGTTATTGGTCATGTATATCGGTTTTACTTATGTAAGTCGAATTATGGATATTGGTGGATGGTGATGTTGGTATTATTTGTGGAGTTATATGAATTGACTAAATGGTAAGTATGGGAATACGTGATACATGTTAAATGTTAGAGTCTTATAATAATTAGAATTGTGCTAGGGGTTATGAGGAGATCACAAGTTTTTAAATGTCAATATTTAAAGGACTTGTGTAATTCTTTTCGACTAATCCCTAGGGCTTACGAATATCCATGATTAGCTATCACGAGTATAATTAATATACTTGAGTGATGTGATCATTGATATAGCGTAAGTAATAGTTAGTGCTAGGGGTTGTTCCCTAGGGCTTACGAACATCAATGATTGGTTGTCACGTGTATCATTAAAATGCGTGAGAAATATGATCATTGGTGTAGCGTAAGTAGTAGTGTTAATTATTATGTGCTAGGTGCCGCATGTCTGGGCGGGTACTTTTCATTATTTGTTTACTTTTATGTTGCTGCAAGTTGTGGCAGCTTTTATTTTATCAAAAGCAGGGTTATAAATTGTTTTGTTTGGCATGGAGGGGCTGAGCCCATAGTCCGATAAACGAATACTACATGCCGAAATTTTCTAAAAATCCCCTGCATTTTAATTTATTTAACTTATTTGATTTCAAGGGTTTAAAGGTATGATTTGGGTGTTAATTGTTTATGTGTATATGTGTTAAGTGAATTAATTCGAGGGTAATTGTTGTCTCAAGGATTTATGTGTTTCGGGGATTAAATGCGTTTTGAGGATTATTTATAAACTGAGTTTTGTCATAGAATGACACTAGTATTATAATTGTATATGTTAAGTGAAGTTGACTAAATGTGTTATGTGCATTAATTGGTATTTGAGTAGTCAGTTATAGGGATAACAACTATAGTACGACTTTAGGTGACTTAGTGGTAATTCCGAGTGGTGTCTACTCGAGATACGAGGGGGGACTGACACGTACTCGTAACAATTACAGTACCATTAGGGCGTGATCAAGTGGAGCAACGTGTATCAAAAAGGAAGGATCGAGGCGTCGTGTAAAGTTCATGGAACTGCTTGGGCGAAACGCCAAGGATTTATTTGCGGTGTTCCGTTTGGTGCTAAGGACCAGAGGCAAGTTTATTATACATACTCTATCGTTCAGAGTATATTTATTTTGAAATATATGAAATGTGTGGAATAAGACTTCAGTCCATATTTGCAAGATTTCTGATATCTTTATTCTTGATAAATTGTTTACTTCTGAGTAAAATGGTTTGATTGGAAATATATGTGATATGGAGAGAGTGATATATTATAAAGAGTAAAGTGATATGAGAAGGAATGGTATCAGTTGTTATTATGGTTATTTTTATGATATTATGTTATCAGTTGTTATCTAAAGTTATTTTATAATATTACAATTATGTGTAAATTGGGGATATTTGAGTTCTAAATTGTTTTAGATGTTATTAATAAATATTTTGTTATATAAGGGGACAAGGGTTGATATTTATAGATTTTCGTAAAAGGGATTTACATGTAAAGTACTTTAGTTGGTGTAATTTAAATGTATGGATATATGAATGGAAAAATGGAAGGGGTTATCTTGAAATGTATATTTTCGAAAACCCGGACAAAGTTTTTTAGAAAGAATTTCGCAATAATTAACCTAATGGCAACATCACTAATAAACTAGTGTTTATTTAATTATTAGATACCTCTTGAAGCATCTACTAATTAAATAAACCTTATTCGTCTAATTAAATTTATTTAATTAGATGAATATTATTTTTTTTAAAATGTTTTCTTAAATCGCTTTGTTCCGGAATAATAATAAAGATATTTCGATGGTTATAATGGAGACATTTTTGGTTAAAAATGTCTGGAATGATAATGATAAATGTTATGTTAATGGTTATTTATTTAATGAATATTAATTATAATATTCATTTAAAAAGGGATTATTGAATAGTTATTCTTTAGATATTTTTAAGTGTTTAAGGATGATTAAATATTGTTAAAAGGTTGTTTAAGGAATTTCATAGTGAAATGAATGTATGTCTTGAATTGATATACCTGTATATATGTTTTCAAATGAATATAATACGGATATGAAAATGGAAAGGTGAAATGTGAATGGAAATGTGAATGGAAATAAGAATGGAAATGGAAACGGAAAAATGTAAAAATGTGGAATGGTGTGTTATAAATGGAATAATGATTTGAAAAAGGGGGATTGCAACAGTAAGCGTAGGAGGCTGTGTGCTGCACAGTCCAGCAATCAATATTTCATTTCGGCCCAAGAGTTGCCGAAGGAGGATGTAGTGGTAGACCTTCCTCCTGGGGGATGGTGGCAGACCTACCTCCGTCTACCGGTAGTAAAAAGGGACGGGTACGGAGGACGACTGATCATCGTGCCTCACGTATTCGGCAACAGTGAAAATCCCTAAAACTTAAAAGAAAGAATTGATAATGGTTTCAGAGTTGTGTACTGAAAGAGGAAAATGGTATGAAATGATGAAATTGTTTTACAATAAGAAGAGAAACTGATTTTATATTACTTTTACATACAGTTGTTGTATAAAAGGAAATGGAAAGATTATATTGAGAGCTTGATTTTAAATGTTATATTACCTTGAGATATTATACTAAGATGATGTATTGATTATTATCTGGTTATAGAAGAGAACTGATATTATATTATCAATAAGTAAGTGATTTCATATTGAATAACCAGCAAGTTTATGTTGGTGTATTACTGCGCAAACAAGATGTGGCTATTTAATTACCTTGTAACGACACCTTTTATATTATATTGTACATTGTTCAGTTGATATTATTTTCAAACATTATACTTTCCCTATAGAATTTCGTGGTTATAAATGTTCAAGAATGATATTAAGTATCGGTTGAATGTTGGAAACCCATGCACCTGATGGGATATTTTGTTAAACTCTAGTAATAACTTGCTGAGCAATTCTTTCGCTCATACTTGCTTGTTTTCAAATATTAACTTTTTAGTGGAAGGTAGCCGGACGAGGTTATCTGCATGGCTTAGATGAAGCGGGCAGCGTGCCCTTATGAAGATATGATCTAGAAAGTTTATAGCTGGAGTAAGTATATTGATGTGTAATATATATGTTACTTTGCATAATATAGTACTAGTTGCTGGTGTACTTCTCAACGAAGTTATACTAGTAGTAAGGAGTTGATTCTTGTTTCTAGCCCTATAACCTAAAAGATGCTTGGTGGTTGGGGTCTCAAATGATGTAACTTAATTATTAATGACTACAGATGGTTTAATGTGATTAAACAGGTGATTTGTTATTAAGGTTTTCCGCGTGACGACCAAATCCCTGACCCCGGATTTGGGGGCGTTACAACAACCAGTAAATCAGTAAGCATTTTCTTTATATTATGACTTGCAATTTGTTTAGTAGCCCAGGTAGGATTAGATTCCTGCCTCCGCCCCTGCCCACGATTGAAGGGGAAACAGATTAAGAATAGTAAAGTTTGGGTAATTCATTTCACTTAATCATCTTATAAACAATACAAACACTTCTACGTTTTACTTTGCTCTCAAAACTAATTAACTTATTCTCACACCGGAGATGAATCAGGAGCACCACCCTCACATTTTTTTTTCATTGTAGTCCGATCGAAGGATCACTTGACAGAAAACTGGTTCCAACAGGTATTATTTTTGGTATCAGAAATTCTCAGATGTGGCAGAGATAACTGTGAGGGTGTACAGACGATCCGCTCAATCGTATTAATTGCTTGTATCGCTAGCAATCGAATCGCATTTTACGGATAATCGTAAAATATGGTTTGATTACGAATGTAAATTTTAATAATCGTTTATTTGCGGTTTGGTTGCAGTTTTATATGTTCATAATTCGTAAAATTTGAACCGTAACCGTAAACTGAAACTGCAATATACATATAATAATTTATATTTTTATATAATACCTAATAAATTATAAAAGTTTATAAATTTAATATATATATATATATATGTATATGTAATCATATATATTGTATAATATTAGAAGATTGACAGCATTTCATTCGTTGAATCTTACTAAAACTTTAGTGGATAAGTTGTTTTAATTTATGTGTTTCTTGTATTCCGTTTTCATGTTTAAACTTTTGCACTACTTCTGTATTATTGAAAGTAGACAAAATTTTGTTTAAACATATTGTTGTTATGTTTATATTTGAGTATCAATTGTTCTTAATTTATGAATCTTTAGTTGTATCTCAAAATTGATACAGTAATTTAGATCTAATTTGTGTAATAATTTATAATAATTTAGATTTATTACTATTAATTTATTTTAATAGTTGTAATAGATGGTTGGACCGCAAATCAAACCACATCAATCACATTTTTATGGTTGAATTTGATGTGATTAATCGTAAACGTATTTACGGTTATAATTGAAATTTTATAAAATCACATTTGGTTTGATTGACTTAGCAATTTTTGTAAAATAATGAACTTTATTTATATTCATAAATTTAAATTCGTCACGTATCATCTGAAATTTAAAAAATTATTTAGGAGCCCTACTAATGCTCTTGGAAAATATCAATTGAGATCCTATAATTATTGTCTCAAATTAATTATTCAATTTATTAATCATTATACGGACCTACAATAATTTGTAGAGCGGGCTTTAGAGTAAGACGACCTGAATTAAAATACATTTATGAGTAATCCTAAGGAAAACCACTCATATCCAATCCAAATATAAAAAAGTAAAAAAGAATCAATAAACGATTTATTGATGATAACTTGTATAAACCAAATTTACGAAGCTATTGACCTTTTTTTTTCCTTTTTCTCATGTACGAAGTTATTAACTTGAGTATGAAGATTTTATTGACTATTTGCAAAAGTGATTACTAGTATGGAGTATAGTCTATAGATCAAATTTACGAAGTTATCTATTTTCGTTTTTATTTTAACCACACTTTTGAAATTAATTTCGTCTCAATTTACTAACGGCAAACAAATGATAGCCAATTGGCTATTGTACATTTGTATGCCACTCTTTTTAGGGTTAGGATCTTCTATCCCTTTTTCCGTGTCTCCTCTGTATCCCCTATTTTTTTTAATAGAAAAAAAGTGTCCCTGCGAAACCCATTTTAAATAAAAATATTTCTTTTATTTGAAATGGATCCCGCAAAGACATTCTTTTTTTGTATTAAAAAGAATAGGAGACACAAATGGGACACAAAGAAAGCAGAAAATAGATTTGGAAACCCCACAAATTTTAAATGGTTGCGTATTAATATTTGGCTGATTATTACTTGATGCGAATGCGATGCACATAATTTATTCACGCGGCCTAATCTGTGTTATTAAAACCGGACCGGACCGGCCGGTTCAACCGGTTCGACCGTTAATCGGTGGCTGGTCCGGTTCGGTTCACCCATAAAACCAGTCCTCCGGTTCTCCTGTTCAAAACCGATCAGAACCGGCCAAAAACTGGACAAAACCGGTACCGAACCGGATTGGTGGCCGGTTTTTTGAAAAAAAATGGTTTATGAGTTCTGAAAAAAACCGGTACAATCTGAAAAAAACCGATTTATGAGAAAAAACCGGTTTATGAGAAAAAAAACAGGTTTTTTACAAAATTTATTCATAATTTTCATATTGTATTATATATTTATATAATTGTATATATATATATCATATTAAATATATATAATTTTATATATATATATAATATTAAATATATGTAATTATATATTACATAATTATGACGTCACACCGGTTGAACCACTGGTCGAGTCGGTTGAACCAATCGAACCAGTAACCAGTAGGGCTATGAGAACACAGGGCCTAATCAGATTCTAGTAATGAACCATCAACTCTAAATCTGTGATTGAATCTTCATTTTTCAAGCCAAACCAAATTTACAAAGATGGGTGCATTGACTGTGGAGTGCAAAGTTGAATGCTAGAGTTATCTTGAAGTTTCGCTTTGTAAACATTCGATACTTTGTGTTTGATTGAGATGAATGGAACATAATATAATGATATGGATGAAAATAAACGAAATAAGCAGTGTTGCAGATTTCGGAAATCGGAATTATTCGATTAAGTTACCGATTTACGATTTATCGGATGATTCAGTTGAAAAATCAGTGATTTATCGGCGATTTTTGCAAAATCGGCCGAATCGGTTCCAAAATCTTGATCGATTTTTGGCCGATTTATCGGCGATTTTTCAGAAATCGGGCGATTTCTATAACAGAGGAAATAAGTGGATGTTGGAGAAAAGATTTGAGAAAAAAAAAATGATATAGTACACAATTATTATGATAAGAATTATTAAGAAAAAGGATGTGTAAAAATCGGGGTGTTTAGATTATAGTTGAGCTATTTATGAATGAAATAGTGGGAAAAAAATGAAAATTTGAACATTTAATATTTCAAATCTTATCTCATATCATTTCATTCCATTCCATTTTATTAATTTCAGCCAAACATAACATTAGTGCTGGATCTAACTGAATGATTCACCATAGAATCATAGATGTTTTCTTATGAAAACATTTTTTGTAAAAAAGTTCATTAAAACTTTCTAAAATATTTCATTTCTTAGTTATTACTAGTCGATAACCCGTGCGAAGCACGAATTGTAATAAATTATCTTAAATTCCTAATTTTTAACTTTTTTAAATGAATAAAATCTTGAACTACCAAGTTGTATATAATACTATATTCTTGACTTTTATTTCGATTGTTAGTTAATAGATTCCTAGTATATAACTTCAATAATAAATTAAATTAATATTTAATTTTATTATTTTGATTAATTAAATTTATATAACTTATCTCTGGTAATATAAGAATAGTTATATTATTAATTGTATTTATTATTAATCTATTATAGATATATTTTAAATATTAATTAATGGAGCCCTAAGTCCTATATTCTCGACTTTTATTTCAATTTTTAGTTAATAGACTCCTAGTATATAACTTCATTATTAAATTAAATTAATATTTAATATTATGATTTTAATTAATTAAATTAATTAATATTTAGTGGCATACCGCTGTATACATGGCATACCGCGGTATACATTAATTAATTAATTAATTAATTGGCATACCGTATTTTAGTTCAGAGAGGACTTGTTTCATTAGTAATTCTTATTCATATTGGCCTTCTAAACACTTAAAAAACTGTTTTTAAAGTAAGATCAAATAGTAAAATAAATTATTACTCCGTATTAATTAATTGGCATACCGTGCATACCACCGTATACATGTCATACCATTGAAAGGGGGGGTTTTTGCTTTTAATAAAGAATATAGATGATAAAATAATAGTGGAAAAGCAAAATTAAATTGCCTGGATGAAAGAATCACAGCATTGCATAATTTTCCTATAAAAGGACTGTTACACAGCCATAGGGTGGGAATATTAACACAGAGTACACCTAGTGTTAAATCATGGATGTAGAAAAAGTTTTTCACATGACCGGAGGAGTTGGAGATACTAGCTATGCCAGAAATTCTTCATTGCAGGTTAAACTCTTATGTATTTTCTATCTTATTCATATGCTATCATGTAAAATCTGATAACAATTATGTGTATCAATTTTGTGGACATGCAGAAAAAGGGTTCCGATATGGTGAAGCATATAACGATCGAAGCGATTCAAGAAGTGTATGTGAAAACAGCTCCAAAGAGCATTGGCATAGCTGACTTAGGGTGTTCTTCAGGACAGAACACATTGTCAACAATAAAAACTCTGGTTGATGCTGTTGGAGAAACTTGCCAAAAACTTTCGATATTTCCACCACCCGAGTTTCGAATTTACCTTAACGATCTCCCTACAAATGATTTCAATGCAATCTTTAAGAGCTTGCCAGATTTCTACAAGGAATTGAAACAACACAAGCATCTTGGAACAACTAACTGTTCACCAGCTATTTACATAGCTGGTTATCCAGGCACTTTTTATGGAAGACTTTTTCCAGACAATTGCTTGCATTTTATTTATTCCTCCTACAGCTTGCACTGGCTTTCCAGGGTGAGTTTCATTATGCACATAACATAGGGGCTGTTTGGCACAACTGATAAGTTGGCTTATTGGACTTTAAGTCCAGGCCAGCTTATTTACAAGTGTTTGCCTACCAACTTATTTTATTGACTTATGATCTTATAAGTTCATAAGTTGAAAGTTAGAAAGTCCCAACATTCATCTTATTTCTCTTAACTTATTTCTTGATACACGTGATATATAATATTCTCAAATCTTCAAAATCATATATCTTTTGATTCGTTCATTAAAAAATTGATATTTATATATCAAATTTTTCTACTCATCGAGATCTATCCATTGATATCCATTATTATATATTAAAAAACAAATATTTTAAAATTAATAAAAAAAAGTTAACTTATAAGTTCTGATTTACCAAACACTCTACTGATTTATAAGTTCTGATTTACCAAACACTTTACTGACTTATAATTTCTGATTTACTTATTACTTATAATCAACTTATGGGCTTAAAGTCATAAGTTACTTTTTTTAAGCTAAGCCAAACGGGCACATAATCATTTACTAAACTTTTTTTTTTACCCCCCTTATTTTTTATACTTTTTGGGACATCAGTAAATGTAGATTTATTTGCTTTAAAATTTGCACTCTGAAATTATTCGTGCATCTTCTTAATAGGTACCAGGAGCAATATATGATGAAGAAGGTAAATCAGTAAACAAAGGCAGCATTTACATATCTGAATCAAGCCCGGTCGAGGTATCTCAAGCTTACCATAGACAGTTCCAAGAGGACTTTAATTTGTTTCTGCGATCACGGTCAGGAGAGCTTGTTTCCGGAGGATGTGCGGTGCTTATTTTGTTAGGTCGAAGTGGCTCAAATCATGTCGATAGAGGAAATTCCTTTTTATGGAAAATACTTGCTAGATCATTTAAAATGTTAATTTTAAAGGTATTTAAGATACTAGTCTATGAATGGTTCTTTTAAGAAATATTATGTTGCGCGAGCTAGTAGAGTACAGAGTACCATTAACAATGCTAATATTATGCAGGGACAAGTTGAGGAGAAAAGGCTTGACGAGTACGATGTTCATTTTTATGCAGCTTCAGAAGATGAAATAAGAGATGAAGTGCGTAAAGAGGGTTCATTTGTAGTGGACCGATTGGAAATGTTCGAAATGGAGAAAAAAGCAGAGGGTGAGATGAGCTATGGGACGGCAGTGGCAATGGCAGTTAGGGCTATACAGGAGTCGATGATTAGCCACCATTTCGGTGAAGAAATTCTTGACAGTTTGTTTGACATCTTTGGCAAACTGGTGGATGAAGAATTGGGTTTACAAGAAATTAGTCCCATCTCTTTTGTTCTTGCTCTCAAGAAAATATAAATGTTAATTAGATCATATCATTCCATGTTTAATTGCTTTGTATTTTGTGTAGTCCATAAGTTTCTTTATGTATTATTTGGGCAGCCAGATGAATGTACTTCTAGCAGACACAACACAATGTAAAATTATAGTAATATGACTTGGTACTTTCAGGTACGGTGGTTGTATTCATGTTATCTTTCTTGACATACACAACATAAAGTCATCATTCATCAACTATGCATCTCTCTATAGACGGCATGTAAAACCAAGTGTTTTAATTCTAGTAACTAAACAAGCTACTGTATTACGTTCTGCTGATATTCTAGTATTTTAATATTCAACTTAGTTCGTTCAAAGATTTATATGGCCTGGTAGCGACCCTGTAATTCGACTGCTACACACTGCTGGTTGTAGCCTACTTAATTTCGGATTTATTTTTTTGTAATTATAAAATGTAACAATAAATTTTATTCTGGAAACAAGTTCTGTACAATCAAGCCCAACTGGAGAATGCCCATGGGCAACATCCTAGCTACCGGTCATTGTCAGGTTTTGAAATTAGAACGAACACCCTGTAGAAAAATAGGCTAGAACAATAACACAATATAAACTAAAATATAGAAAGACACTAATCTGCAGATTGTATTACAACTACAGGGTTTACACAAGAGGTTACATTGTGTGCTCTCATACTTCTATTAACACAAAACAGCAACATTTATAAGAACAGATGAATAGAACGTGGCTAAAAACAAGGGCCACGTTGAAAACTAACTCTCCTAATGCAACTACACGTTTGAGACTTATTCCTTCAGTTCCTATATTGACTCCACGATGCAAAAGACCAGTTCAACAATCTAACTGATGCCTGACTATTACAAATAAACAAAACAATTTATTTAAAACAATTAAACAAATAAAACAAGTTTAAGATTATTTGTCCAACACACCCGTGTCATGTAGCCTCTCAGAATTTAACATTCAACGGACGGTTGGACCCCCTTTGATAGGCTAGGAAACGATGAAGCCAGAAAAGCCAATTCCCAAAAAACAAGAGAAATGCTGAATGATCAGAAATAAGTGAGCAACCTGCAGGCTTCACAGTAAGCAGAACGGAAAAATGCCTAAACAGCCGAAATGGCCGAAATGGAGGAAACAATTAGGAACCTTGAAAAAGGATTCACTTACAAGTCAAGAAACCGTGATCAACAACAGATGTCACACTTTCGATAATCTTTTTTTCTTGTTAAACCGTAATGTATATAACTGAAGCCAAAGGCTAAGCAAAATACAACAGGACAGTCATATTGTCATAGAAGACATATAACTCAGAGGCCACCACTTATTAGTTAGCCATACTACCTAAGCCTAGTAAAGTTAGAACCCTACCATGCTACTTATTTCGAACTAGTAGTACATAAACTTCTGAGTTCTGAGACTCCGAGAACCTCTTGAAACATTTGAAGCTAGTCAACACAACTAGAGGGATGTCACCTACGAACATAACGGTGTTAATATTCCTTCACGCACCAACAATAATGTTAACATAAATGATTTAATACGGTAAGTTACCCTAATTATTATTATTATTATTATTATGGAAAGGAGATAGTTTCTTTTAGTAGGTATTGGTTATATTAGTGATCATCTGATAAGGGCGGAACTTTATAGGAGTTCTCGATATTGTAGGTTGTTAGAAATTAGTTAGTTGAATTTCAATTTCTTTTGTAATCTCTACATAAACAGATGTAAGGAATCATTTTCATTAATCAGAAAATTAATCAAAGTCTTCTTATCTCAAAGTCTCTCTTATTTCTGGTCTCTCATCTCCTTCTTGAATAATTCTTTCTCTTTGTCCTACAATTCTGTTCGATTAGTATAGGACTGATCCTTCTTGAATAATTCTTTCTCTTTGTCCTACAATTCTGTTCGATTAGTATAGGACTGATCTTCGTCCTGTAACAATGGTATCAGAGATGTTCTATCCTCTTCCGCTACAATCGTGATCATTTTTATCAATTTTCATAGTTTTCATCGTTTTTCTTGCAAATTCTCTTACAATCATCTTCTACAAACTCCATTATTGAGTATTCAAGTTTCAATTTCTGTTCTCTGCTATTAAGCCGTGTCTTTCCTGGTGATTTTGATCTTTCCGGAGATAAAGATTACAGAAAAAGTTCAAGAAAAGCAAGGGTTTCGCCTGCACTGAAGGTGTTTGATAAAAATACTGAAAGAAACTCTTGATCAAGAAGAGTGCAATGGCTGAACATTGGGAGGAACAATGTAATTCAGGTGATACGACTATTCCAATAAAAATTTATTTTGAGATTCCGAACTTTTATGGAAATAGTATTGTAAGAATGTGGATTAAGCAATGTGAAAAATGTTTTTCATTGCTTGAGACTCCTAATGAACAGAAGGTAGATCTTGCATATATGTGTATGTTTGATAGAGCATATATGTGGGCACAAGATTATATCTGCAACAACCTAGATGTGGAATGGCCTGAATTTGTTAAGGGTTTGTGTGATAAGTTTGGAACAATAATCAGAGGGGATATAATGGATATAGAAAAGAAGGAGTTCAAGCAATGGGAGGATTCCCTGGAAGAATATCTAAGTGACAAAATCCAGGACTATGAAGATTTCTTCAATAACAGTATAGAGCATAAGGAGAAAGATGAAATTGATGTTATGCAGCATAAGGAGAAAGGAAAAAGTATCAGACGATTAGAAGAAAATGTGAAAAAGATGATGCAAGCTATTAAGGAGAAGGATGAAATTGATGTGTTGGGCGAAGCTGAAATGGTCAAGGAGGGTGTAGTTGATGTGGTACTGGATTCTGCTGATACATCATCAGAACCTGCAAGTGAAGATGTCAGTTTGGGGGTAAATTTGTTTGCACAAAGTGAGATTTTGGGTGATGCAAAGCAGGTGTTTGATGGTAATCTAGACAAAGGTTCAATGAAGGATAATACTCAATCTGCAGTAATGCACAAGGAAGGTCAATTGTGTCAAGCTTACGAAGTGCTTCAATTTTCTGGGTTGGAAGTGTCTGAAAAGTATGGTAGCGGTGATAGTACCTCTAAAAAGGGTTGGAAAGTTAAAATTACTCCTTGGAGGGATAAAAGTATTGTGGTTGGAGGCCTTAAGGGGGAGCTTGCTGCAACTACAAAGAGGGTAATCCAGGGGCTGACTACTGAGCTTAGTAGTGTTGGGCTTGTTTATAAACATTTCGGCCCGGAAATAATTGCAAAAGAGGGGATCAATCAGTATGACAATGAATCTGAGAATGGGTGGACAGCTAAACCTATTCCTTGGAGGGATAAAAATGCAGTGTTGTTGTTGAAGCCGAGGGGCCTGAATCAGAAACATGTTTGGAGTGCGTTATACGGTGAAATTCAGTATTGTGGAGTCTATAAAGGAAAGGCTGTCGTTCTGTGTGGCCAGTGGAACAAGGAAGGTCGTGGGGATTGTTGTATTAATACTGTTGGTGAGGTATTTCTGGTTGGGACTAACTGTGTTAACTGTATTACCAACATAAAAGACTCTTTTGAGTGCTACTGTCTGACAGATATCACAATGGGTCTTGGTATACGACCATTACCTTGGAGGGATAAATTTAGCAAATCATGTTCTGTTGTTGTTGAGTTTGGTACAAACAATAATAAAAATATTAGAGATTTGACTGAGAATCATGTGAGTGTGAATGTGATTACTGCTTGGGGTCTTGGGATTGCTATAGTGAATTCTTGCAGGTCCTGTGAAAATTGCAAACAAGATGTGGAGTTTTTACCAGCTTATGGTTCAGTTGTGATTTTTACATGCTTTATGGAAGCAATTCAAGCAGTGTCAGCCCTTCCAAGTTGTATGGAGATTGTTCTATCACTGTCAGTCTATTTGATTGGTCTAAAGAAGCTGATGCAACTTCATATCTGTCTCCTAATGCTATATTGGAAACTCGAATGGGCTGATCAGTTAAGTATGACTGGGCTGTATAATCGCGACCGTGTAGTACTGGTGGATTTTGACTTTGAGGATATGCAATGCTGCAATCATCAGTCTCAGATGCCTGTGGTTGATACATCATCACAAGCCTTTAGGTGTGGAAAAGAACATGTTGTGCTGTATTTCTTTTCAGATTTTTCCAGCTCTACACAAGACTTGAGGACAAGTCTTCTTGAAGGGGGGAAGTATGATAAGGGCGGAACTTTATAGGAGTTCTCGATATTGTAGGTTGTTAGAAATTAGTTAGTTGAATTTCAATTTCTTTTGTAATCTCTACATAAACAGATGTAAGGAATCATTTTCATTAATCAGAAAATTAATCAAAGTCTTCTTATCTCAAAGTCTCTCTTATTTCTGGTCTCTCATCTCCTTCTTGAATAATTCTTTCTCTTTGTCCTACAATTCTGTTCGATTAGTATAGGACTGAACTTCGTCCTGTAACATCATCATAATGACCAAAGTGATTATTTGTCTCTATCAACACGTTCTCTTCACTGTTCTCTACATGTCAAATTTGTCCCAACACATGTTCTCTACCCAACGACACATAACACATGGATGCCAACCGCACATCTACGCGTCCTGGAGTTCAAACGAGGAACGACCCAGATTTTGAACCAATTGTTATTTCCTAGCAATTAAAGATATATGAAATTAAGCATGCAAGTGTGTGTTATCAATCGATGTACCTAACTCGTGATTTTTCCCCTTTTCTGCAAAGAACTAAAATAATTCATATAGAAAGCTTGTACATGCAAAGAACTAAAACTATGTTTTCGAGTGAGTTCCATCCCCATTGTGACGTGTAAACTATATGAAATGTGTATTACGTGTTACAGTTGTTAGAAAATGGGAAGTTTGAGGCATATTTATAATATGTTCTTGATGTAATTTCCGGAAACTAACAAGTGGAAGTTGTTCCTTGTAATAAGAACTTAAACTTTCATGTTTGGATCTAAGACATTTTCTTAATGGAATCCATAAGTAAATTGAGTTGGAAGAAGAATTGATTATTGGTTTATTTTAACAGGTTTCAGATTTATTTGTTACAATAGTACTGGAAATTTGGGTCAGTATTTGGATCAAATCCTGATGGAAATTTGGATCAGTACTTGGAGTAAAATCCTGATGGACTTGGTCAGACATCAGATACTGATGGGCTAAATCCTGATGGATATCAGTTCCTGACAAAGCACTGAATCCTGATCCTGATGGACACCAAATCCTGATGTTACTGATGACCAAATCCTGATGCTTATGTAACTGAAAAATAAATACTGATGCAGTTAATGCAATTAAATCAGAGTATTTACTTTCCTTTTATGGAGTATCAGTTACGTTTTATTCTTGGTATTATATATATACAGAATAGAATAGAACGTTGTAATTGATACGATACATCCTAAGGAGAGAAAACCCTCGTAATCTTCTTTCTCTCTGCTCTCTCAACACATACAGAAGAGATACATAATTCTCAGGCGAACTGAGGTGCTGGTCGCTGTTGATCACTGGTGTAATTGTGAACCCATTGGTCGGTGCTGTTTTATCCTGGAAGTGATATTGCTGCAACCCAATCACAACGTAAGTGGGGCAATATTCTCTTCAAGAACAGCCAAGTCTTCTTGAAGGGCTTGGTGACTCAGCTGTGTTCTTTCTCTCTTGTTGTCTTGGCTTAAGCTATTGTGAGAGATAAGTGTTCTTACTTTTCTTGTTAATTACAGTTACTGATTAGACTCATGTTTATGCCTTCGTGATTTGTTTCGTTATTTGGTTAATTGCCTGTTCTTGTTTAATATATATCACTGCCTCATTGTTGTGTTTAGTGTAAATTACCCAACAACAGTATCTATCACCTTCTTTAGTCTGAAACACACCAAACAGGAAAATACTGTTATTATTATTTTTAATAATAATTTATATGGGCTACATATTAATATTCAATTATATTAGCTATTTGTTTTATTGGGTTAAATAAAGTGATCAAATAAGAAGCCCATTTAGATTGTTAATTATTGTTTGGACTACATGAGTGGATACCCAATATACAAAGCCCAATTTAATTATAATGGGAAGTTAAATCGGGTGGTATATGAAAGGTTATAGTCCCCAATATATTAAACACGTAACAGAGTTTTTCCTCTACCCATCAGAGAGAACTTGCTGTGGAAACTTCAGGGTGTTTGATTGAGGAAGACGATAACAAGTACACAAGGGCTCTTACCGCTATTACTTTATCATGGATACAGGTACGCTTCCGCTTATAGTTTAATCTCGATAATTGAATATGAAGTTTCGATCCTTATCTCTATTTTAGAGAATTAAGTGTTTATAGAATTGTTAGATTCTATCAATTGGCATCAGAGCCTCTTCATATTTTATTATTGAGATATTAATTTATGTTTTCTGGAGGAGTTCGTTATTATTTTCTGATAAGATTTGGCTTGGATAAGGTTTGTGGTTGAGTTTTTTTTTGACCTATTTTCCATGCGGTTTTTTCTTGTTTGTTAAAATTAAGGCTTGAATATACAACTAATGCTTGATGATAGCATGTGATATTATGATCTTGTATTGTCTGTGTAGCCGTCATACATGTGCTATATGTTGTCCCGTGTGTTTACAATTGCATACGTTTAAATTGAATTGACAATTTATGATAAATTAAGAACATACAGTGGACATGGTTTTTTGTTTCAAGACCAGTACGTAATGCCTGTGAATTTGGGGTCGATCAATGTTAAGTCTTTTGTGTGCTTAATAGGCCCTTTATTTGACATGTTATATTAATATTCATGTTTATGATTTAAGTGTATTATAATAAGTTTTTAGTGAACATGAATTTAGGTGGTTACTTTCATGTATGCTTGTTTTGGTGACCAAGTCCATAGTAAGTAATGAGAATTACTTGTTTAAATGATTGTGACAATGCAAATTGTATAGAGTTGAATTTTTTTTTTTTTTTAGCACTCCATGATAATACAGATAAGTACTCCTTTGATAATTTTGTGATTTAAATTTTAATTATTGGCAGTAAATATTACCTTATTTATTTAAGTGGTCTAATATTTTTAATTTAATTGATTGAAGCAATATGTTGCCAAAGTAACCTCTTTTGTGTAGATTAATTAATTTAAATAATATTATTATGATGTTTGAATATTTAATTTTATGCAAATTTTATCGGCCCAAAGGAAGGTATAATTTGGCCAAAATTAAAATGTTCTTGTGATAATAAGTATGTAGCAATATTGAGTTTTTTCATGTGAATAATACGTCGGTCCAAAGAAAGGCATATTATTTGACAGAAATTTATTGTTAATACTTGATTATTGCGTTGAGAGTACCACTTGCAAATTGTTTTTTCTGTCCAAAGACTAAAATTTCAATGTTGCGTTAGGTATCTTGTGATGGTGTTGCCAATATTTAATTTATCTCATATATTTAGTTTTGAGCATTTTTGTATATTTGTTTTCTATTTCAGTTACTGCTAATGTTAACTCTGCTTCTGCTCAATTGAGTATGATTCCAATGTTGAATGGGACAAACTATGTCACATGGAAAGAGAATGTTGAAATCGTTCTTGGGTGCATGGATCTTGACCTTGCGCTAAGGAAAGAGCAACCTGTTCCCACTACGGCTGATCCGAAAACGGATCAGGTTGAGAAATGGGAACGCTCTAATCGCATGTGTCTGGCGATCATGAAGCGAACGATTCCAACTGGTTTTCGGGGCTCTATTGCTGAGAGCACAAATGCCAAGAAGTTCCTCTCTGAAATTGAGCAATATTTTGCTAAGAATGAGAAAGCGGAAACGAGTAATCTTCTGTCAAAACTCGTGACCATGAAGTATAAGGGAAAGGGGAACATAAGGGAGTACATCATTGGGATGTCTAATCTTGCTGGCAAACTTAAGGAACTCAAGTTAGAACTTTCGGATGAGTTACTTGTTCACTTGGTTCTTATTTCACTCCCTCCTCAATTTGGTCATTTTGTGGTGAGTTACAATACTCAGAAGGAAAAATGGACTCTAAATGAGCTCATTTCACACTGTGTGCAAGAGGAGGAGAGGGTATTGCGAGACAAGACTGAAAGTGCTCACTTGGCATCTAGCTTTCATGATAAGAAGAGAAAGAGAGGTAAGGATAATGCAAGTGGAAAACCCAAGCAGTCTCAAGAGAAGCAGGATAAGGGACCAACCTGCTACTTTTGTAAGAAAGCTGGACACATGAAGAAAGAGTGTTCCAAATATGCTGCCTGGCGTGTGAAGAAGGGTAAGACTTCTGTCTTTGTTTGTTCTGAAGTTAATTTAGCTTCTGTACCTAAGGATACTTGGTGGGTAGATTCTGGTGCTACTACTCACATAAGTGTATCAATGCAGGGTTGCCTGTGGAGCCGACCGCCAATTGATGCTGAAAGATTCATCTATGTGGGCGATGGCAATAAAGTTCCAGTTGAAGCTGTTGGAACATTTAGATTATTGTTTCAAACTGGTGTTTATTTGGATTTATTTGAGACTTTTGTTGCACCGTCTTTTAGACGGAACCTTATTTCTATTTCCTGTTTGGACAAATTTGGCTACACTTGTTCCTTTGGAAATAATAAAGTCAGTTTCTCTTTAAATTCAAATTTGGTTGGCACTGGTTCTTTAATTGATAATCTTTATATGCTTGATACTGTTACTTTTAATAATGAGATTTTGCACTCTAGTGCAAGAGGTACGAAGCGTAAGTTAACTGAGAATTCTGCCATGTTGTGGCACAAGCGTTTAGGTCACATCTCTAAACAGAGAATTCAAAGGCTTGTGGATGATAGAATTCTTGATCCCTTAGATTTAAGTGATTTTCAGGTTTGCATAGAACGCATTAAGGGAAAACAAACAAACTCCAGAAAGTTAGGTGCCAATAGAGCTACGAGTGTCTTAGAACTGATTCATACCGATATTTGTGGACCATTCCCTACGGCCTCTTGGAACGGTCAACGGTATTTTATCACGTTCATAGATGATTACTCAAGGTATGGTTACCTATACTTGATACATGAGAAGTCCCAAGCTTTGGACGTGTTTAAAGAATATAAAGCTGAAGTTGAGCTTCAGTTGAAGGGTAAAATACTAGCTGTCAGGTCTGATCGTGGTGGTGAATACTACGGTAGATATGATGGATCAGGTGAGCAACGTCCAGGACCCTTTGCTAACTTCCTAAAGGAGTGTGGAATTGTCCCTCAGTACACCATGCCAGGAAAACCTAATATGAATGGTGTCGCTGAGAGGCGAAACCGTACTCTTAAAGATATGGTGAGAAGTATGATAAGTCATTCTTCTTTACCTGAGGCACTTTGGGGAGATGCACTAAAGACTGCAATTTATATCCTTAATAGGGTTCCAACAAAAGCAGTGGCCGAAACCCCTTACAAACTTTGGACTAAGAAAATGCCTAGCATTAAGCATTGTCATGTTTGGGGTTGTCCAGCTGAGGCAAGGCCATATAGGCCGAATGAAAAGAAACTGGACTCTAGGACGGTCAGTTGCTACTTTGTAGGATATCCGGAGCGTACTCGCGGATTTAAATTTTATGATCCCACTACTAGATCCTTCTTTGAGACTGATAATGCAAGATTTTTTGAGGAAGTTGATTTTGGGAGGGAAGGTATAGGTAAAAGTATTGTCTTTGAAGAAGATAGTCATGAATCTATTCATGATACTGCTGAGAACAATGATCAGATTATGGTACCTATCATTGCTCAAGGCCCTCCGGTTCAAGACAACACTGACATTCCCCATGAGGAACCAATTCAGCAAAATCAACAACCTCTTGAATCACAAGAGGTGCCATTAAGGAGATCCACTAGAGAGCGGAAAAGTGCAATTCCAGATGATTATATTGTTTTTCTACAAGAACATGAAGATGGAATTGGCATTGGAGAAGATGATCCTATTAATCTTCAACAAGCCATGCAGAGTCCTAATTCTCAAAAGTGGGTTGATGCCATGAATGAAGAGATGCAATCCATGAAAGACAATGACGTTTGGGATCTTGTCGAGTTACCTAAAGGATCAAAACCTATTGATTGCAAATGGGTATTTAAAACCAAAAGAGATTCGAAGGGTAACATCGAAAGATATAAGGCTCGTCTAGTCGCAAAAGGATTCACTCAAAAGAAAGGTATCGATTACAATGAGACTTTCTCTCCGGTTTCCTCGAAAGACTCATTTAGAATTTTTATGGCACTTGTGGCTCATTATGACCTAGAGCTACATCAGATGGACGTAAAGACGGCGTTTCTCAATGGTAACATTGGTGAGACAATTTATATGGTGCAACCAGAAAACTTTGTCTCTGGAGATCCAAAGACTATAGTTTGTAGGTTAAAGAAGTCCATCTATGGTCTCAAGCAGGCTTCACGTGAATGGTATCACAAGTTTCATCATGTTATCACATCATATGGTTTCGAAGTGAACTTGGTGGAACATTGTGTATATCACAAGTTCAGTGGGAGCAAATTTATCTTTCTTCTCTTATACGTTGATGACATCTTACTTGCCACTAATGATATAGGCTTATTGCACGATACCAAGAAATTTCTCGCTAGTCAATTTGAGATGAAGGACCTTGGTAACGCCTCTTTTGTATTAGGAATTCAAATACATCGAGACCGCTCTCGAGGTATCATTGGATTATCACAAAGGAGCTATATCGAAAAGATCCTGGAAAGATATGGCATGAAAGATTGTGCAGGAATAGATACACCCGTGTCTAAGGGAGACAAATTTAGTCTCAAACAGTGTCCCAAGAATGAACTTGAGATAAAGGAAATGCAAAGGATACCATATGCCTCGGCTGTGGGAAGTCTAATGTATGCTCAAGTTTGTACTCGTCCTGACATAGCATTCATTGTTGGAATGTTGGGAAGATATTTGAGTAATCCGGGAATGGAACAATGGAAAGCAGTCAAGCGAGTCCTACGGTACTTGAAGAAAACAAAAGACTATATGCTCACATATATGAAGTCAGATCATCTCGAAGTCATTGGATATTCAGATTCTGATTTTGGAGGATGCATAGATGAAAGAAAATCTACTTCGGGCTATGTTTATCTACTAGCTGGTGGAGCGATTTCATGGAGGTCTGCCAAACAGACGCTCATAGCTTCATCCACCATGGCTGCAGAATATATAGCATGTTTTGAGGCATCCAATCAAGCATTATGGCTGCGAAATTTTGTCACTGGTTTGCGTGTTCTTGATGGTGTTGAAAGACCATTAAAGATATTTTGTGATAATAAATCAGCAGTGGAATATTCTAACAACAATAGGAGCACTACGGAAGCAAAACATATAGATATAAAGTTCCTAGTTGTTAAAGAAAAGATACAGAGTGGACAGATTTCGATAGAACACATTGGGACCAACTCCATGATTGCGGATCCGCTCACCAAGGCTTTAGCACCTAAGGTTTTTCACGAGCATACTGCTCATATGGGTGTTACCTTGTGTGATACTTTGGTTTAGTGGGAGTTTGTATTTTTTGGTGTTTTATGTTATAAACATTTAGTTGTTTATGTTCTGCAGAATACAGTTGATGGATTTAATTTAATTAAATGTCACTCTGTTTTTTGTTCAATTTTCTTGTTGTGGTTTAACATTGAGTTGAGAAAATTGGAATCAATCTCATTAGAGATTGACTAAGGACTAGTTGGAAATAGGCATTATATAGATCACATTGTATGTAATTTCCATGCCACTCATCCATGCTTTGATTCATGTCGTTGAATATATTTGTATGGTGACCACGGAAGGTTTAGTCACATTATAATAGTGACGAATGCCGCCAGAATCTCATACTGATATAGTAGACGGACCGAATTGTTTTAGTAAAATCTAAAGGATAATGAATAGCATAAGGTTGTGCACTAAAGATCATGTATAATTGATTTCGGATTAATATGCAGCCCAAGTGGGAGATTGTTATTATTATTTTTAATAATAATTTATATGGGCTACATATTAATATTCAATTATATTAGCTATTTGTTTTATTGGGTTAAATAAAGTGATCAAATAAGAAGCCCATTTAGATTGTTAATTATTGTTTGGACTACATGAGTGGATACCCAATATACAAAGCCCAATTTAATTATAATGGGAAGTTAAATCGGGTGGTATATGAAAGGTTATAGTCCCCAATATATTAAACACGTAACAGAGTTTTTCCTCTACCCATCAGAGAGAACTTGCTGTGGAAACTTCAGGGTGTTTGATTGAGGAAGACGATAACAAGTACACAAGGGCTCTTACCGCTATTACTTTATCATGGATACAGGTACGCTTCCGCTTATAGTTTAATCTCGATAATTGAATATGAAGTTTCGATCCTTATCTCTATTTTAGAGAATTAAGTGTTTATAGAATTGTTAGATTCTATCAAATACAACTAACTCATTTAATTTCAGCATGAAGAATGAGAAAAAAAAACTACTTGCCACAATTATTAGGAAAGAATTCTAAAAGAAACAACCTAAACATGTTTAATATGTAGGACCATTGGAGTCACTAAAGATTGGCTATATAACTTCAACATTCTACAACTTCCATCTATCAGTTCCAATTTCTTAAACTTTCCTGGAATTGATTTGAGATAGTAGTAGTGTGTATATATGTGTCTTTACTAGTGATACAGTTAAAACCAAACAAAAACATGGTTGCTTCAACAGCCATTTTAAACGGACCTGCTATTACACCTCTTTGTTCTTTTGCCAAAGTTTCCTCTAGCACAAAATTACATACAGTCATTTCAAGATTTGGTAAAATAAATGTGCCTCACAAATTTGACTTATCATCAGAAAATGAAATCAAGTATAAGAAGAGGAGAATAAGCAACTACACTACAACTTATGTATCTAGAGATGTGGAAGAAGGTATTGGAGCTCATGAGCAGGAAGCTTTTGGTGCTAAGTTGGCTCGGTTTGAAATGAATGGACTCGAAGCTTTTCTCAATGATCTAGTTAGTATCTTTACTTACACTTTTGTAATAATTTTCTACATTGAAATAGGTGTATATGCTATCTTAATAGAGAGGATTGGTCCTTTGGGGTGACAATGTCCGGCATAACTAATGTGTGATTCGAACCAGACTCGATGTTACAAAGATGAATTTTAAAATTACCTGAAATTAAGTCAAAATTACTCTTCTATAGATAGAATTATAATATGCAGCATAATTTTGAATCTTCAGAAATTCGGTAGGTGGGATGCTGGTTTGTTCTCATTTTCTTTTAAGATGCAAATTACAAATTTTTGAACACTCTCGCTTGTGTGAAGGTATGGTCAATAACCTAAATTATAATATTGACATGCACACACATGTGAGCCTGAATCCTCTGTCTCTTGGTAAGAGGATAGATATCCAGTACGTTGCAATGTTAGTGACATGCTTCATTAAGCTCTGATTTATTGATGGAATGGAGTGAAACATGTACATAAAATTACCCGTTTCAAAATTTCTACAATACAAGAAGGAACAAGTATTCTTTGGTAAATAGTGAATCAGAAGGAAGAGCTGCATTATACAGTTGAGGATGGAATGAAGGGATCAAGGAAGTATTCATTGAAGCCTGCAATATAATTATATGCATCATTCCATTTCCACCTCATTTTATGCCTTCCAACCAAATGAGCATAATTTGCGATTTCTGTTGTCAGTCTAGTACATCATTTCTTTATCTGTTTAATCTAATCGCTGGGATTCCTTTTACCATGCTGATAATTTGCGCGATTATGTGTTTTCTTATGATTCCTCAAGTATAATTATTTTGACTCCAGAGCAAGTGGCTCATGGTGGCACTCTTTTCTCTGGTCCTCCTTCTGAGGCACGACGTGAAAGCAATTTGGATAACTATGGGTTCCATTCTCAATGTTGGACTTTCAATCACTCTGAAGAGAATTCTTAACCAGGAGCGACCTTCATCTGCCTCCAAGTCAGACCCTGGAATGCCATCCTCACATGCACAATCGTTATTCTACCTTTCCTTTGTCGTTATTCTGTCAAGTAATTATCTCTCTCCATCTTTTAATTTAGGTATAAATAGAAAAATGCAATTTCCGCACAGACATACTCTTCATTCCAGAAGTCATACGTATTATGGAACAGATGCAGTTCACATAGTCCCTCTCACATTGATGTGAAACTTTCTAATTTTGATGTTGTAAGGATACTGTGAATACATTATATTTGTTCAAGTACTATTAGAAGTTTTCTAATGGACTTCTTTTCTTTTATGCCTAAAAGAAAATAAAAGAAAATTGCATATGCTGTGGCATCCAAATGACAGCTATGTCAAACACATATTACATATGAAGTCATTGGTGTGAAGTCCTTTTATTACAACCCTGTATTTTATATTGGTTGATTTTGCAGTGATGGACTGGCTTGGAATGAACATATATACAACTCTTCTTGCCGGACTTGTATTGTCATTAGGTTCATACTTCGTACGTATCCTCTGAACTCTTTAATAGCCATTTTTGCTTGAATAAGTGCCAGCATACTTTTATTTTTTTTTCATTAACTGCCAGCATACTTAATATGTGCATGCATAATTCTGTTATTCATCAAAGACATGTTCTTGTAGAGTTACTTGTTAATCTGATCTTCACTCTTGCAAGATGGCTGAGGTTTAAGTGATAATTATATGAATGACCTACAGCAAACATACTAGATGTAATTTTCCAAGATTGTGGAGCTAATTTAAGTGAATACTAGATGTAATTAGACTGTGTAACATGACAATAAGTATAAACTATGAAGCCCCCTCTAATGATAAGCCTCGTGAATATCTGATGTGTAATTATATAAACCAGTAAGTTTGATCGAAGTCAAAAGTGTGATTGATTCCTGCAGTTATTATATAAACCAGTACCATAGAGTCACAACGTGTTACAAACTACATAATTCTGCACGCATTTGCCATACTTTAAAATGCAGCATTCTTTGTTTAAAGTTAATGATGTATACTATAAATACATATTACAGTGGTGAAACAGATACAGACATAGACTAGCTTCTTATTCATATATTTATTTACATTTTTGAAGGCATGGTTACGGGTTTCACAAGGATTTCACACTATGAGCCAAGTAACTGTTGGTGCTGTGGCAGGATCAGTATATGTTGGGCTGTGGTTTTGGCTCTGGGATGCAATTGTTTTTCCGGCATTTATCTCTAGTTTGTGGATTAGACTTCTCGTAGTTCTTGGAGGAGTTGGAAGCATTTTGCGCTTTGTTGTATTCCTTGTTTATGACTGGATTATGAAGGAGCATTAAGCAGTATGTCCAGTAAAAGAAAGTTCTAAATTCTGAATTGATCTTATACAAAGCCAACACTATGGATTTTGTTCTATCAAGTTATATGCATGTGATGGTCCCATTTACCATCATGTCGACTCTGTTACTCTAGGCTATAGCTTCATTTTTATGAATTTTTTGACAAAGGGTTTAGTGTCATCCTTCATTCCATACTCTCTTCAATTTGTAACCTGCTACTATGAATGAGGCATAGATAGCCAATGAAAGTCCTGAGATAAGTGGTTCTTAACAATGTTTAACCTGACCCATATTAACATTGTTTTTAAACTAGGCTAGCTTTCCAAACAACTTAGACATTAGTTGTAGTGTACAATCTGTTAAGCACTTGGGATTACATAAGCTGTTAAATGTGAAGCTTTATGATTTCCCTGAAACATCTCTTAATAAAAATTCTCATAGTACTGCAGTCTGTCTCGTAACCAAGTAATTTCAATGTTCTTGGCCTCCATTTGTGCTTTCATGTTTGCCTCAGCCTTGAACTTGGCAATTTTTTTCCCAATTGAGCTGGAGTCCTGGACACGTACTGGGTAAGATTAACTTTGAAGCTTTTCTACTGGATCACCAACATTATCATCCTCCACTAGACCAATAGGTTCCGCAAGAGATGTCTGGGAGGAAGACACTTCTAGTTGCTTTCACTTCTCTATTTCCATCAGCAAACGTGATCATATCTCTGAGGAAGTTCTGAAACAATAATTGCAAAATATGGTAGTTAATCTGCTAATGTACTGTCCTCGATTGCAGTACTAGTATTTCTTAACGAAACACATGAATTGCTCAAATAATTGTCTTTCAGAAGTAATACATTAATAGTAAAAGAAAACTGGAGACAAAAAATTGTAGGTCACAGGAATGCCTACAAGTAGAGCAAAATTCAATCAAAATCATGGTTCCACTTCAATCAGGCCATATAAACCAAACATAATCCCATGATCATATGTAAATATGGAGTGAGGGAGGAAACATTTTTAACGCTAATACTGTGGTGCAACTAAAAGGCTGGACCAGCCCAGTGTTAGAATTGCTTAACGCTCATTGAATCTTAAGGATCAAAGAAATCATCTGGCTCAACATTTCATTGGCCGTTAGGTGTAAAGAACTTCAACGGACTCTTGTGATTATGTGAAGGATCAAGGTAAAGAAGATGTAGGGAATGAGGAACAACTGAAAGTGGATTTGTCTCAGGAGTGGCATAAAGAGCTGGAGAAATCTCACTGAAAAGACATTTTTCCTCTCCATCCCTGACCCAAACACTATTCCTTCTCCTATCCATTTGTGTCTTGAGGATATTAATCGCCCCATCTAAGTTCGAATCAGGTGAATAAAAATATTAAGTAGGTCAGTTTATTCATGGTCAAAAAATACGCCGTTGCCGGGGATCGAACCCGGGTCACCCGCGTGACAGGCGGGAATACTTACCACTATACTACAACGACTTTCAATTAATTATTTTTGCATTAATTAAAATTTAGATTAATAAATTTTGAATGATGGTAAATAAATTCTGCAGTTGGTCCCCGACAACTGATTATTGCACCAACTATCAGCGATTATTAGTAGTTGTAGCTGATAGGCGAAAACCTTGAGATGGTCTCGTTAAGCGCTGATAGGGTGATGTGCCCCCCTACAAGGCTACAATCACGTGTTAACCCTATCAGCTATAAAAACCGCTGATAGTTGGTTGCATCAATCGCTTGCCAGGGCGCGGACAATTCTACGTGGACCAACCTTTTCCTCATAAAGAACTCTTGATTAAAAGCTTCATAGTGCTTAAGTCTGTCCCTCAACCGAGTAATTTCAAAGTTCTTAGCCTCCATTTGAGCATTTTCAGCCCTAGAGTTGGCAATTCCTTTCCTCATAGAGTTGAACATCCGGACAGATTGAATTGTTGACAAAGCTGTTCAACTAGATCACTTACACGGTTACACCACTATACCAAGAGCATCTGCAAGATGTCTCAAGCCAATAGTAGAACAAAGTTTCTGGATCCTCAACCAATGGCTTCGCGTGTCCAGTGCAAGCTTCTTCTACTTACTGCCGCTTCTCTATTTCCATCAGCAAACTTGATCTTATATCTTGCAGATCAGTTCCATTTCAGTCAAAGGAAGCCAGAATATACACTCAAGGGAAAGTTCTTCAAACAACAAATGGAAAATGTGCAAGTGAATCTTCTAATATACTGAGAAGTATCTAATATTGCAATCGTTTATAGTGGTATTCCATAACCGAACAATTAAAGTTACCTAGATAATCAACTTTCACATATACTACTGTTAAAGATGTAGTGTATCCAATTAAGCCTTCTTCTAACATCTGGAGGTTTAGAAGAGGCTTAACAAATAGTATATTTGTGCTAAAAGAAGTTTGGATACAAGGAGATGCTTGCATGAAACATGAGTGCCAAAAATGTAGAACACAATGTTTATAGTAAATAATCATTTACCTTCATATGCAAAATATATAGAATTCTTGCAATAGGGTAGCATGACTTTAAGGTTGCTCCACCCCAGTGCTAGTTTTGCTTTTACTGCTCATCGAGTCTTAAGGATCCAAGAAGTACGCACATTGTTTCTGATTCCTCCATCGAAAACACAATTATCGTGATCAGTTGACAGCAAAAATTGCTAGGGATGTCAGAGCAAACAGTGATTTCTCCTCTCTATCCCAAACAGCAAAAAAGACGCCGTTGCCGGGGATCGAACCCGGGTCACCCGCGTGACAGGCGGGAATACTTACCACTATACTACAACGACCTTGTGATGTTGTGTCAAATAACAAAAATTACAAAATGAAAACCTAAGGCGGTGCAAAAAGACGAAAGGAATACAAGTATATGAAAATGGCAATAGAAGCTATGATCGAGAAATAGAAAACAGTTGAAGTTTATGGTTTGGGATAAAATGGATGATAATCAGAAATGAAGAATGTTGGGTAGCTTCTAAATTGTAAACTGTTTCTTCTCATCTTCCTCATCCTGGTCTTTCCCACTTCTAAGCTTGTGGGACCCGTATGTCCTCTCACTTGCTTCGGAAAATGAACTTAATTTATTTTTTTTTCGTCAGAAAAGGGAACTTTTTTTTTTTTGTACTTAATTGAATTGTAGTGTAACTGTGTAAATAGTTTATGTTCGTGTTTGACAATTAACTAGCATTAAAACCCGTGCGAGGCACGGGCTGCTAGTTTAAATTGTATTTTTTAATTAAATTATTCATGATTAATATCGTTTAAAATATGTTATTGATTTTCATAGAGTTCTTCTTGTTACTGGCATATGTGATTATTGTATACTTACTTAAATATGTTAAAGTTTGTACTTTGAAAACTAATACGAGTAGTATTGATAGCAACCATGTAAGTTTTAAATTTTGTTGTAGATCATAGAATATAATTTGAGTGTTCTATGGGTGTTGTCTAATTAAGACTATTTTTCAGAGTACCCACAATACTACACTTTCTTAAAAAATAATGCATCCATTTAGCTGGATCTCCAATAGTATTCAAAGTAGAAACTTAATAATCTTCAAGATGTTACATTCTGATCGTGTAGGTTTCAGTCCTGATTCTAATCAAGAATTTCGTAAATCTTCTAAAACGTTTCTCAGGTCTTGCGTTTTTACTTCTTAAAACTACATTTCTAACTCTTTTATTTGTTTTATTCTAATTTCTTCATTTTAAGCATTCTTTGCCTTTATCTCTCTTCCGTTCTCCGTCTGACTTTCATTGAGTTGCCTCCATAAATAATATATAATATATGATCCTTTTTTCTAGAAAATGTCGTATTTTAAATTGAACATTGGCTAATTTGTATGTAAAAGGTAATGTGTTATTTGTAGGATTCATCTTTTTAAAGCCAAATATTTTTACGTTCCGAATTATTTCACTACTAATTATTGTATCTTTTTTAGTAATATACAAATTTCATTTTACGTTAACACCTCAATATTTTTTACTCTAATATAGTATTAGATAATATCCCTTATATCAATTATAATATCACTTTATAACCCAATTGTGTATTTTACGTAATTCTTTATTTGATAAATGATAACCATTAAAGAGTCCATATCTCATTTAAAATTCAGTAATATTTCATCAATATCACACTCACACACATACATATCGTGTGTATGATTTAAAATACATGTGAATGTGTGGTCTAATGGTATGAAGATTCACCATTTAACTCGGTGATCGAAGTTCGATTACCTTTGAAAATAATGCTTCTATATATAAATAAGAACTTAGGGGTAAATTGGCGCTTCCAAATCAGTAATAAAGTACTTTACTTATTGACTTTATCTTATATTTAATTTTTTTCATAAAAAAATACATTATGCATTTCATATTTTTTCTTTATATAAAGCTAAATATTGCCCCGTTTAAGCGGTACACACAAAGATATCATGTGTATTATTGAAAACACGTATAGATGAGTGCTTAGGTGGTTTAAGGGAATAATAGTTATATAATAATTTATTATTATTGGTTTTGCTCAGGTGAGAACCCCCATTATTGTGAGCACTAAGATCTAATCTCAACCCCACAATTTTTAACCACTTTAAATCACATCCGCCCACTGAACACACATCCATCCACTCACATAACATGACAACACGCACTGCACAAACACATTGATATACACACAACCACGTACATACTCCACCCACCGATTGAACGCCACATTCATTTTCGTCCGCCATACACGCATTCATCTCCGACAATCAAAAGCTCTATGATTTATACACGCGACACACACACACACACACCACTGCACACCCCCTCCCCCGCCTCTCACCCCCTGTCGCCCCTACCTTCCACCATACCGCAATCACCGCCACCATTGATTACCACCGAAAAATACAAAATCACCATCAATTTCCATCGCCATCAAACTGTAATTATGAAATTAAAAGCAGATTCGAGTTGAATTTAATCAAATAAGTATATGAGATTCGTGAATCTAGAGTAAATCGAACGGTAAATCTGATATAGGGAGATAGGAAGATAGAGAGAGGGGAAAGAGGAAATAGATTTATGAGGAGAGTGGGAGGGAGATTAGCAGGGGGAGTAATGGTCGAGTGGATATATAAAAAGCAAAGGTGTATATGTGTGTATGTATGGGTTTGAATAAGTTGAAACAGACTTGGGGAAAGTATACGACAATGATTGAGCACCTAACGGGGTGATTTTTCCGATTGGTGGTTCGCCGGAGAAGATGAAGATAGTCGGCGGTGGTTGGTGAAAGAGATGATGCAGTGAATTTGTGGTGATTTTCGGGCTCCGTTGGTGATTTGTTGGTGGTGATCGGAAGTGGTGGTTTGCGGTAGTTTTGGTCAGGGTGATTTTTGTTTTTCGGTGGTGATTTTTTGGTGATAGTGGCTGTAGTGTGATGGTCGGAGGTGGTGGAGTGCGGTGATTTTTGTTTACAGTCGGTGATTTTTGTTGGTGGTGGTGGCGGCGTGGTGGTCGGAGGTGGCGCAGTGCGATGATTTTCTGTTTGTCGGTGGTGATTTTCTGGGTTGGCCGGAATTGATCGCCGGAAATGGTAACCGGAATAGGGAAGAAATGATTGTGTAATATGATGTTGAATTAAATGAATAATAAAAAAATAAAATTTAAATATTAATTGTGGGGTTAAGATTTAATTTAAATATAAAAAATGTGTGGATAGGATTAGATCTCATATCTCACCATATTGAGAGTTCTCATTTAAGTAAGACCCTTATTATTATTATTATTATTATTATTATTATTATTATTATTATTATTATTATTATTATTATTATTATTATTATTACAATTTTATAATATAATCACACCATATATTATGTATTAATAATTGATATTTTGATATAATATATTATAATTCAAATCAATAAATGTAAAAGTAAAATCGTGAAAAAAAATTCTTAATGGGTTGCAATAGTTAAAATAATTGATATTTATTTCACTCAAACAACACTCACATCCATCTATAATGTTTATGATTTAGAACATATGTGATTAAGTGGTGTAGTGGTTGAGAGGTTTGTGAATTAACATGGAGACCCAAGATCAATCCCCACCAACCACATTTTTTTCAAAAAATTGAGAATAGAGGGATAAATTAGTAATTTCAAGAGATGAGGGGTAAATTGGACATTTCAAATGCATTAAAAAATCTCAGAATTTTATCTTGTGTTGGTGTATTATATATATAATAGATTAATTGACTGAACTACTGAAGAGAATAATGGCCCTATGAGCAACTCCAACCCATCACTAAATCACTATAATAATGATGGATATAGTGTCAAACTCATTCCAATGCAACACTAAAATGGTGATCCAAGATCACCAAATGAGTTTTGGGTCACCAAATTTGGTGACAAAAGTACATTTGGTGATCCTTGGTCACAAAATTTGGTGACTTTCAAAATTCCAACAATATCCATATATTTGTTAACAAAACAACTTTTTTCCATCTATGTTCTACTATTTGTTCTTGTAAGTTTTTTCCAACTTATTTGTTCTCATAATTTTTAACTTTAAATTTTTATCAATTGAAATTTCTTTTCTTCTTAGCTCTTGTTAATTTTTTATCTATGTCCTACTATTTGTTCCTACCTCTTGTTAATTCTAAAATGTCGTAATTCTAAAATACAATTTTCAATAAAATTTGGATATTGATTTTTTTATAAATAATTTTTATATTAATAAATTTAATATTATGAGACCATAACATTACAATTTAAAATATAATAGATATTAATAATGTAAATTGAACAAAGTTAGAATATTCTATTTTATTGGTGAAAGATTCCTTTTAGTGACAAGTATAGTGATCATGGGTTGGAGTGTATTTTGTGAATGTTGTAATAGTATCCCTAGGACACTATTTTAGTGTCTTGGGTTGGAGATGGTATGAGGGATTGACCTCAAACATGGTATAAAATGATTGGGGGCAATTAATGAATTGAATTAGCTTTTTTTTTTAAGGAAAATATTTGGTGATTAATTATTTAAAGGGATTCATGTGCATGATCTTAGGTTTTCCTTGAGGTTAAAGACTTTTCAATACATATCTAAGGATGTTTAGATAAATTTATTGAGAAAAAATTAATATTTACAAAAGTATCTTTGCGGTGCCACTTAATTTATAGGTGATTTGTGTTATAACCTCAGAAAAAAATCCCCGAGGACAACCCCGCCCATTTTTTTCTTATTTAAATTTGTTTATTATATTAAATTAGACATATTTACAATCTTTTAATTAAAAAACTTCAAGCGATTATTTCAATTATATGGAAACTAATATTTTAGTGGATACCATGAATATCATATATATTTTACACTCAAAACATTGTAAAATATATATCCTTGCAAAAAATATTCAATGAAATTTTTATTTTACTAAAAATCTTAAAAATCATATATGTTCTGCATATTTAAGAGAACAATCAATGTTTTGTTTACAAGACATATATGATTTTCAAAAATATTAATAAAATTTCAATGTAAAACATATATGATTTTTAAAATGAAATAGTAATTTTTATAGAATATGATCTTCAATAAATAAATTTTTATAATATTTTAATTACAGTACGTGTGTGGTCTCTATGTCTCCACTAAATATTAGGTTCATATAACTTAACTCTATCGACCCGATATACATTATACAACATCTATACTATCTATTTATATATCTATACTATCTATCTATCTATACTATTATATTAAAGCCGAAACATTGAAAGTTTTGGTTTTCTCCTAAGTTTTGGTTTTCACTCTAATTATTTAATTTTAAATTATTTATAATATAAAACAAATCAAATGAATTCCGTTAAACCCATACAGAGTAGTATTTTATATTTACACCACCATTACTAAACCTCATATGCGCAATCTTCATCAATTCAATACACAATCTTCTTCGGCTTTTCTCTTCTTTTTCAACACCATATATCAAACATAAATACTTTTCACATAGCCGTTAGATCTAATAATAAGGAATATTCTTTATTTAAATCCCTCTTCCAAAGATCAAGGTTAAAATTCCATCAACAACAAATTTACATTAAGATTTTATATTATTAATTCTAATCAATACATATCATTTATTAAACTATTATTATTACTAATAAATTCGTAATAAATTATTCTCTATTTTATTTAATTATATAATTTTAAAAATATTTAAAAGTAACCCGTGCTTCGCACGGGCTATAGGCTAGTACTATTATATTAAAACCGAAACATTGAAAGTTTTGGTTTTCTCCTAAGTTTTGGTTTTCACTCTAGTTATTTAATTTTAAATTATTTATAATATAAAACAAATCAAATGAATTCCGTTATTGTCTTTAATCCTAAATACAGAGTAGTATTACTAATAAATTCGTAATAATTTTCTCTATTTTATTTAATTATATAATTTTAAAAGTAACCCGTGCTTCGCTACATAGTAGTATTTTATATTTACACCATTACCCGTTAACAACAAATTTACATTAAGATTTTATATTATTAGTTCTAATCAATACATATCATTTATTAAATAACTATTATTATTATTATTATTAATTTTATTAATTAATATTACAAAGTTAAATTCCATAATAAAATATTATACTCTATTTTATTTAATCACATAATCTTAAAAGTATTTAAAAGTAACCCGTGCTTTGCACGAGCCCTAAGCTAGAACTATAATAAGTAAACTATACTATAATAAGTAAACTAGGGGATAATTGGTAGTTTGGTTCAACCCTATTTTTTAGCCATAATTTTAGTTCAATTAAAAATAAATTTAATTAATATTTTATCTACCTAAAAACATTCTCGGGTAAGCAAAGATTTAGCGGAGAGTTTTGATCGAGAGGAGTGGCGTGTGTGTTAGTGTGGCTTGGTAGTTTGGTAGTTTGATTCAATCCTATTTTTTTAATATTAAAAAATATATTAAACAAATAATAAATTACACTATAACAAATTAAAATTAATATTTATAATATTAAAATTAATGTTTATAATATTATATTACACTATAAACAAATTACAAAAAATTAAAAGCAACCCGTGCTTTGCACGGGTTATAAGCTAGTAGTAATATATTAAAGTCGAAACATTGAAAGTTTTGGTTTTCTCCTAAGTTTTGGTTTTCACTCTAATTATTTAATTTTAAATTATTTATAATATAAAACAAATCAAATATTATAATAAGCAAAAGGGAATATAATTTGTAGTTGGTTACCCTTTTTTGGTTATCTCCATTTTTGGTTATCCCTCATTTTATCACCGTTAGATCAGCAACTCAAGTAGATCATGACCGTTAGATATAACAATACTAAAAATTCTTTTAAAAATTCTTATATGTAGAGGTTCAAGGTTCGATTCCCGCCAATAACATATTAATTTATATTTAATACTAAAAATTATTATATATAAAATGTAAGGTTCGAATCGATAACATATTTAAATTTAAATTTATAATATAATATTATATTATATTATAAATAAATTATAAAAAATTAAAAGTAACCCGTGATTTGCACGGGCTATAAGCTAGTACTAATATATTAAAGTCGAAACATTGAAAGTTTTGGTTTTCTCCTAAGTTTTGGTTTTCACTCTAATTATTTAATTTTAAATTATTTATAATATAAAACAAATCAAATATTATAATAAGCAAAAGGGAATATAATTTGTAGTTGGTTACCCCTTTTTTGGTTTTCTCCATTTTTGGTTATCCCTCATTTTATCACCGTTAGATCAGCAACTCAAGTAGATCATGACCGTTAGATATAACAATACTAAAAATTCTTTTAAAAATTCTTATATGTAGAGGTTCAAGGTTCGATTCCCGCCAATAACATATTAATTTATATTTAATACTAAAAATTATTATATATAAAATGTAAGGTTCGAATCGATAACATATTTAAATTTATATTTATAATATTATATTATATTATATTATAAATAAATTATAAAAAATTAAAAGTAACCCGTGCTTTGCACGGGCTATAAGCTAGTATTATATTAAAGTCGAAACATCAAAAGTTTTGGTTTTCGATTTGGTTATCCTATTTATTAAAATAAATAATAACATAATATAATTAATGGTAATGAGTTGATTGCCATTTTCACGTTTACTTTTAGTTTAAACTATTATCCTTTATAAACAACTAAAAACATAAATCATATCATATATTAATCATTAATATTTCTATCTAATTAAAACATATTACCTTCTATCTAATTAAAACACGTTACCTTTTATTTTAAAACTAATCTTGCAATAATTAATGGTAATTAACTGATTGCCTTTTTCACGTCTACTTTTAGTTTAAAATATTATCCTTTATAAACAACTAAAAACATAAATCATATCATATCTTTTAATTATTAATTTTTTTATCAAATTAAAATATGTTACCTTCTATCTAATTAAAACACGTTACCTTTTACTTTAAAACTAATCTTGCAATCATCTATACTATCTATACTATTATATTAAAACCGAAACATTGAAAGTTTTTTGTAGTCATTTTATTTAATAAATTAAAAATATCACGGATAATTACTTTTTTTTATAACAAAAATCCCTAATTTTCCAAAAATATCACGAACAATTAACTTTTTCTATTTTTCTAACAAAAAGCTCTCTTTTTCCAAAAATATCACGGATAATTACCCTTTTCAACTAAAACATGTTACTTTTTCTATTTTTTTCCTAACTAAAAAGCCATCTTTTTCCATAAATATCACCGATATTTTTATTTAATAAAATAAAATAATAATGTTATAATAACTAATAACTAACCTATTATCTTTTTCAACTAAAATACGTTACCTTTTCTATTTTTCATAACTAAAACCCTCTAACCAATTACCTTTTCAACTAAAACATGTTACGGGCATTCAATTTATTAAAATAATATAATAATAATATAATTTATAATAACTAATCGATTATCTCTTTTATTAGATTTAATTGATATTTTTAATATTAGTAAATATAATTAGTAATTTAATAGAAATATAACATTTTAAAAATATTTTTATAAAAATAAATAAGCTACCTCGTGACTTGTACGGGTTATAAGCTAGTATACTATAATAATCGAAAAGGGATATAATTTATAATTTGGTTATTCCCATTTTTGGTTATCCCTCATTCACAACCGTTAGATCATCAACTCAAATAGATCATGACCGTTAGATATAATAATACTAAAAGTTGTTATATACATAGGTACAATGTTCGATTCCCGCTAATAACATATTAATTTATATTCAATACTAAAAATCATTATATACAAAGATGTAAATTTCGAATTTTTTCTGTAATTTAAATTAATATTTATAATATTATATTACACCATAAACAAATTATAAAAAATTAAAAATAATCCGTGTTTTAGTAATACGGTGAGTACGGCAATCATGGCATTTACCAGCAACCAGGAGAATTGTATTTGAATGGTGAGTAGACACGTGATAGTTCCTTACATATTGTACACTCATCACAAGTGTATAAATAGAACCACGATAATGCTCTTAATCTATCTAACTTCTCTTCCGACACGCATAGTAACATTTCTTTGTAACTGAAACAAAATGGTTAAACAACTGGCTACAGTGTGTGTAACTGGAGCTTCAGGGTTCATCGGCTCCTGGCTTGTCATGAGGCTTCTCGAACGTGGCTACACCGTCCGAGCTACTGTGCGTGATCCTGGTTCGTATCTTCCTCTGGTTTCCCATGAAAACATTGTACCACAAAAAAATTGAAAATGTTGTCCACAAACATCAATATATATTCATATGTAGTGTTCCACCGCAAATTATACTTGTCCTGATGTATATATTGGAATTTGTGGAATTGCAGGGAACCAAAAGAAAGTGAAGCATCTACTTCAACTGCCAAAAGCAGACACCAACTTGACCCTATGCAGGGCAGATCTAACTGAAGAAGGAAGCTTTGATGAAGCTGTAAAGGGTTGTCATGCCGTCTTTCATATGGCCACCCCTATGGATTTTGAATCCCAGGACCCTGAGGCAAGTGCAACTTTCGCTTATATATTAGTCTTAAGTCTTAACTCAACATGTAAATACATAGTTATATATGTAATATTCGATCGGTTTATGTATTACAGAACGAAGTTATCAAGCCTACCGTAAAGGGAGTCCTTGACATCATTAAAGCATGTGCTAAAGCCAAGACAGTCAAGAAACTGGTTTACACTTCATCTGCCGGAACTGTCAATGTTCGGGAGCATCAGCTTCCTGTGTACGACGAATCCAACTGGAGTGACATGGATTTTATCTACTCCAAAAAGATGACTGCATGGGTTTGTATTTATTGTACCTGGAACTCCTGCAACCGTACTACTCTTACTAATTTGTTACTATAACTGAAACTACTTGTCTTAAATGTATCGCAGATGTATTTTGTGTCAAAATCATTAGCCGAGAAAGCAGCATGGCAGGCTTCTAAAGAGAACAACATAGAGTTTATCAGTATAATACCAACCTTAGTAGTGGGTCCATTTATCACTCCAACGTTTCCACCTAGCCTGATTACAGCACTATCACCGATCACTGGTATTTACTGAATTATAATCCATAGACTTCAATATTTCAAGATTCCACGCAATCGACTTGCTTAATATATATTATGGGATACATGTAACACAGGTAATGAAGCCCATTACTCCATCATAAAGCAATGTCAGTATGTGCACTTGGATGATCTCTGTGAGTCTCATATATTCTTGTATGAGCATCCTACTGCGCAGGGAAGATTTATTTGCTCTTCTCATGATGCTACCATTTATGACGTGGTGAAATTGATAAGAGACAAATGGCCAGAGTACAACGTCCCTACTGAGTAAGTCCCCGGAGATCGTTTTCTGCTTTCTTTCACCCATGAAATTTGTAGAAAAAATGTTAAAAATAACGTTTTTTTTAAAGAAAAAACAAAAATAACAACACTCAATAAGGTGTGTCAAAAATACCATTTTCGTTACCCAGCTGTGAAATGCGTCTCCATGATAAGCATGATGCTTATGCGTATTGCTTAAGACCCGATTTGCTTATGCGTCTCATGTACACTTGAATGACTTGGAATATCAGAAGCAAGTAATATTCTTATCTCTTTGTCCAATCCACCTTGCACCACTTTGGTATTGGCTATTCATTTTATGTAAATTTACTATTCATTTTATAATATTTTTAAATTTATTTGTATTCTTTTATTCAACGATTAACTTTTGGGGTTCTTAATTTTTACATTTTGGGTTTTAGAATTATTCAAAAGACGAATAAATCGTATACGAATTTAGGGTTTAGGGTTTAGGGTTACAATCCTAAACCCTAGACCCAAAACCCTAATATCCTAATTTTTAAAAAATCGGGGCTGACCCCCGATTTTTTAAAAATAAGGACGCCGGACTCATTAAAAATTTCATTTTTTTAATTTAAATGTATAATATTTTTAAATTTATTTTTATTTTCTTAGGGGTTCAACGATTAATCTTTGGAGTTCAATTTTTTCATTTTGGGTTTTAGAAATATGGAGAATGACGATATATGGAGAATGACGAATAAGCCATATACCCGAATAACATATGCGTATCAGTTTTTTATTTATACTTTAAAGCTTTTATCACATTCATGAATGCGTACTTAAATTTGACTATAAAAAAAATTATTTTTAATGATGTTATCCAACTTAACTTTGCGTATTCTTTATTTGAAAATAAAATATTCTAATGTTACCCCCTAATGCATGACAGCTAGGGCTGCACAATTTTTCGGTTTGGACCGGTAAATTGGACCGGACCGGGTCTATCGGTCCAAGGACCGGACCGGACCGAATATAACCGGTCCGGTCCCCGGTTCATAAAATCAAAAAAATCCGGTTTTCGGTCCGGTCCGGTCCGGTCCAAACCCTGAAAACACCCGGTCCGGACCGGATCGGACCGGATTTTATGTATATAGTTAATTTTATACTTTTTTTCTTTTAAATTATATTGTTTAATGATAAAATATTCACACATAACATATTTTAGTGATCCAAATTGGTAAATAATAAATTTATGAAATAGTATATAGAAACACTATAATATAAATGATTAAATTTCATATTTTATACTATATATAATTTATAATTACGTTTACAAATTAATGTTACTTTACAAATAATATGACATTTACTTATTTTTAAATTTAAATTAACTTGCCAAGTAATTCATATATCAACAAATAATGAAAATTAAATTATAAAATTAATTTTTTTTATAAAATATTAACTAACCGGTCCGGTTCCGGTCCGATCCGGTCCGGGTTTTTCCTTTCCGGTCCGGTCCCGAAGACCGGTTATGACCGGTCCGGTCCCCGGTCCATAAATTTAATAAAATTCGGTCTTCGGTCCGGTCCGGTTTTGGATTTTTGTGCAGCCCTACAGTGACAACTAACACCCAATTGATAAATACGTCTTTCAATTGGTATTTTTCGCAACCTTCCCGCCAATGGTTATTTTTGTCGGCCAAGGCTGAAAAACTGGTATTGTCTGACTTTACCCAAATTTGTACAAGGAGAACTTGTAGAGTATTATATATAATGTATATGTTATCCTACAATTTTGGTGTGCTTGTACAAACTGAGCCACTGGCCAGCAATTCATACACATAGTAACACTACTTAAGGGGTGAATTGACAGGTTCAAGGGAATTGAGAAGGATTTGTCTGTCATTTCTTTTTCATCACAGAAGTTGATAGACATGGGTTTCACGTTTAAGTACAACTTGGAGGATATGTTCAAAGGAGCAATTGAAACATGCAGAGAGAAGGGATTGCTACCCGATTCAACTAGTTTGCAAGAGAATGACCAAGACAAGGAATTCCTTTTCCGTGTTACTGAAGATCATCACAATGGACATGAGAAGAATCTGCTTCACCATTTCATCGAAACGGATGCTATTGTCAACGAGAAGAGAGGTGTAGCTGATAGCCTGATTGCTGCCTGAAAAAGGAAAATTGCTATTTGTAACAGGATTGATTATGACAAAGCGAGTGTATTCCGAATATGCCACATTGTTGAAGAAAAGTATTGTTTTTTTTTTCTTTTAAATGCCTAGTCTGTGATGTTACAGAAGGACTGAAGTCTTTGCCATTAGAAGGCTTGGGGCAACTTTTATCTCCGATCATTTGAATAATAGAAACGAATTTGTTTGATCAAGGAAAATACTTTAGCTGTTGGACAGAAAAAAGGATCTATGGCATACTAAGACTAGTTCAGATGCCTAAACAGTACATGGAAAGTTTCGATCATCAAAAACATAGAGGCAGCTGGTCATATGGTAACTGACAAAAACACTACCTCACGGTGTTGGAGAAAATAGGGGAAATAATGAAATACACATCTTGTAAGCAACTATGGATTGATGAAAAGCAAATTGATTAAAGTCTTGAGGTTGATTATGGATCAATGATGAGTGAATTAATTAAAATCTCCAGGTTTTTCCCTGTTAGTTTTAACAAGTTAAAAATAAATGGTAATGTAAGAATTATTATTTTCAGGACAGCTATTTTGAGCGGTTTAAACAAACTATTCCACCCTTATTCGACGTGGCGCAATACGAATTACTTTGAAAATAAGATAACACCACCTTTTAATGAAATAAATGCAGGTATTTGTTGAAGAAACTACTTAAATTTGTAGAATAAACCTTCATACCTTCATATTTGGCATTTGCAGAATCGGAAAGCAAAGCAGATAGCGAAATTATTATCTTTATATCTATACCAATCATTCATGCAATTTGTGAGGAAGAAACCCAAGTTTTGACGCATAAATCAGAAAATTTGGTGACTGGAGCAAATTACACAAACATGCTCGCAATTGTTTCACATTTTCAGAAATCCATCGAAATGGTTATTGCCTATATCTGATCTACTTGAAAAATTATAAAATACAACGCGGTCTCTTTGCTTGGATCCACGACTAGGAACTTTTGGAAACAGTACTACTGCCTCAAACTTTCCACTATGTAAGAAGCATACAAGTCCCTGCAACAAGAGTTCATACATGTGGATAATCAGTGATGCACTAATGTATGCATAATTACACACATAATTTGTGTGTATTTAACCTTGATCATATATCTCTTGCAGAGGAGAGGACGAAACAGATATACTACTAGGTTTATTAATGTGTGTGCATCACAACTTCGGATAACTTACATTGAATATTGGATTGCTTCTATAGCATCTTCAGCAGGCAGAAAGTCATTTACCCTAACTGACTTGTTCTCGTTCTTCTTATCTATAATTCAGGTAAGTTAGGGATACATCCAAGATCATACATTACACAAAAAACATATATGAATAGTTTCAACTGGTAGAGGGCGTATAATGCTTAACCCTTCAGTCATTTCTTGCTGCCACAAAGCATAAAGCACTTACCCTGGACATACATTTTAATATTTAAAGATATTTCAAGTATGACTGAAGAAAAAGGTTAAAAAGTGAAATTTGTGTATTTTAAAGGATACAGTCTTCAAAGAAGCGACGAATTTCAGCCAGGCGATGTGGAGGTAAATCTTTGATGTCATTGTAATGGCGGAACTCAGGGTCATCAGCACATACTGCAATTATCTTGTCATCCTTCTCACCCTATAAAAGATGTAAATTACTATTCACTCCTGAAGCCATCAACAATTAAGATGGGAACAAAATGAAATGTTAGAAAGAGATTAAGAATCTCTTCTGTATATTGGAAGCTTAGAGACTTGCTTCAGTTCTAAAACTGTACTATCTACATTCCCCTGAATTAGGCTTCAATTTCTTCATACTGTATCATAATTTGAAGAATTTTCTCTTTTGGGTTTTTAGAAGGCCAGAATGCAGATGAGGGAAAATATTGAATAGCAGTCCATATAGAGCAGCACCACACAAAACCCTGTAATATACTTGGACCCAAAGTTTGAGAAAAACTACAGCTCCTAAATCAATATGCTGACGAGATTTGGAGTGAATTATGTTGAGTTTTGTAATATCAAAAGGCCATCTTGTTGCAAGCATAATAAGCCTCTCACTCTTCTATTGCACATTCAAGATAAAGCAGGATGCATTCATTAAGATTACCTGATCAATCATCGGCATTAGTCCAATGGCACGGGCGCGAAGGAAGGTCGCAGGCAATACAGGTTCCTAAGCAACAGTGAACATATTTGTGTCAAATGGTCATTACTTTAAGCTTCAAGGTAAAGTTGCAAGCAGTTTGCACCCGTAGCATAATCATGTCTGCATAAAGGAAGATACCTGCATCAGTACAAGGACATCCATAGGATCACTATCTTCACAAAGGGTGCGTGGGATGAATCCATAGTTGTGTGGGTAGACCACAGATGAGTAAAGAACTCGATCAACCTGTAACATAAACGATCAAAAATCTATTTTCTCTATCTTATCCCTCTCCCCAACCTTGTTGTACGTGCAAGTGTAACAAAATGGACAACATGAGGGACATGGAAGAGCAAATCATTTAACTCTGTATCATCATTAGACATAAGATCTTGATTAACTTCTACAAGAAAACAAATAAAAATAAATTTTATCAAGTTCAGGTATACTTCCGTGCATGACTATGAAATAGTGATCAAAACGGCCACAGGCGGCACATCAAAGTAGTCAACTAGAAAGAAGATGACTCTAGGATAAGACATGTGAATTGACTTTTCTATCAATAGAATTTATGTCATAAAGAAGAATTACCTTACAAGAACTGAAGTAAAAGTACAAAAGGTTCCCGGACATCTTTACATACACAAGAAATTAGCAATTAATATTAACAAGGCTATTTATGAAAAAACTGGCACCAGCTATGAACACCATGTCACACATGCATACACACACTGGTGCATGTGTAATTGGTAAGTTGCCCTTTCTATCCCCCAAACATTTCATAGGCGGGAACAAAATGTACATTAAAGATATAACTGGTGTATGCATATGACAAATCTTTTCAGCTTTGGAAAAAAGTAGGGCAAAGTATGAAGGAACCTCACTTTAAAAAGGCCAGACTTCTTGTCCAGTTCGTACTTGACTTTGCTCCCTTTTCCAATCTCAACGACCTGAAATAAGCATTTTACATTAGAAGATGAGATGTAATTAGAGTACAAAAGAAAAACCCTATAATTTATACGAAGGAGTAGCTCCCATTTTATTCTCTTTATCATCAAATGACCAGAATCCCACTTGTGACAGTGGTGTAGGTCTCCTACAGTCATGGCCATGGAAGAGTCACTGACACTACATCAAGGCTCCAGCAGAACCAAGGAATACTACCACCTATCTTTTATCCTTGTACCAAGCAGATAATTTGCTAAAGAAAACTTTCAGATATTTGGTTCCCTAGATGGCCCTAAAAAGAGTAACTGTCTGCTACAAGAGGAGAAAGAGAACCATACACAATTAAAAATGGCAGGTGCTCCTGGTCCTGCATATAGTACAAAAGCAGCACGGGTTATATGATAGAAGTAAATATGACCATCTAACATTATGTAAAGGCAAACATTCTCAACCATTTAGAACGTAAAAACAGACTAATGTCAATGTAAGTATGTTCCCAAACTTAAAAGTTAGACGCTATGGACATGAAATTTGACAAGGACATGTTTGATTGATAATGTGTATACCAATCTCCAAGTCATGCCAGGGATGAGCAGCAACAGATCTTCGTGACATAGAGCTAAGGATCCTTTCATTAAGGGCAACAAAAGTTTTTCCTGATTTCTTTTCACTCCTTTGCACAATGTTCTCAGTCTTCTCACTCACTTCCCCATTGTTCTCAGTCTTCTCACTCACTTGTAAATTGTTCTCAGCCATATTTACCTATTAGATGTATGAGATAACATAAAACGAATTAATAAATACATCTAGTTATCTGACGTAAAGATAAGATGGTGCAAGAATAAATAACAGATATCCATCATCACACCACAAGTCCTGTACTTTACGAGAGATCACGTTGGCCACTTGCCAAAAATTTAAAACCACCCCATCTTGATATAAGGGGAATCAGTCATTACCATTACATAGATATTAGATCATCTATTTAACTAAAGCACGTCGTAGCTCTAAATGACAATCAAATAATTTTGATAATCTACAACAGTTATACGTGGTACTAATTACCAATTATATCTTTTACTTGGCAGAACCGATATGGGAATCCAAACTGAGTCCTTTGCAACGCATTAACACTAGATGGTATGATACTAACTCAGGGAAGGGGATATGGGAATCAAAACCAAGTCCTTTCAAGTCAGGGGACGCACCATTAACACTAAACTGTCACTTAGTACTAATTAAATTAAACTCCCTTACAATTTTAATTTTTAAAATTAAAAACCTCGAAAATACTAACACTTGATATACATTACATATCTTGCAAAAACAAAAAAGTCATTCTTGCATGAACAAATTATAAGCTAAATAATCATAAACACTAAAACAAAAATCACCTATACTATCATAAGACTGATAAATCAAAACAACCAAACAGTATATACATACACATACACACAAAGCCTAATCAGCAAGCAAGAACATGACAAACACTTGAACAAAAAAGTACTAATTTAAATTAAAATCTACATAGTAAATCAAGTAAAACAAAAGATGGGTTTTAGCATAGACTTACAGAAATATTGGGATTGAAAAAATGGTGGCGAGATGAAAAAAGATTGATGATAAATTGGTATAGTTATTGTGCTGCATATTTTTTTAACAATATATTTACAGGTACAAGACAGCGTAGTGGATGATGGGCTGACTAGGTTGTTTATGTTTTTTTAGCCCAATATTCGGCGGTCGGCCCTATGTTAATTCAAACCGATGATTTAATGTGTGTGGAAGTAATCTAACGGATGAAAAGGTGTCTTTGTGTTTGTTGTACATTTTTTTTCGAGGAGCTGGGACCGTGTACAACTTTGGGTAAGCCCCTGATAGCCTGATAGGTTAAGCGTACTCTATCTTTTCACCTAAATATTACTGTAGCCTATTAAGTAAAATAATTGGGAAAAAAAATTTGTTATTAAATAATTAGGACATCTTGAAGTTGATCACTAAAATGAAACTAAAATATTAAGTACTATTAGTCAGTCGATTAATTTTCTTTTTAATAAAGAGAATAAAAATCGGTATCATATATGGTGATCTTTTGTGTTATTTTAAACATTTTAGGATAAACAAAGATTGTACCATTTTATTATTTTATTCTTTTAAATTGCATCTAGATTAAATGATAGCTTTATTTATTTAATATTTTAGATGTAATATTGACTTTTAGACTTTAGTGAAAAAGGTATGTAGTTATCGTGAATAAAAAGTGTTCTATTTTAATGTGGATTCTATTTGTTCCATTTTATATGGATTTTCTAGGCCTATTACGGGTTTGCCTTTACTGGCTTGTTATCGGTCGTCCGTTTTGACGAATAATTTATCGATCGTCCGTTTGACGAATATAATCGGTCGTCCGTTTGACGAATTTTATATCTTATATTTTATACACTATTTTTCTAATATATAGTTGTATTTTATTTTACTTGGCTGTTTTTTAAATTTATTATATCTTATTTATAACTTTTGTTTTCGAAAAGTATTATAATTTATTCAATTTTAGTTTTCTTATTTTCATCTTAATGTAATATTATTGTCTATTAATTTAATTTATTTTTTCTTAATTTATTAAATAGAGGTCTAACCAAAGGGATCCCCTTTGGTTAAATCATTTTTATACCTATTTTATTAATTTTATTAATATCTTATCTCCGATAATAGAATTTATTATTAAATATTAAATTTTTTTGTTTATTCTCAAATTTATGTATTTGTTTTAACTTAGTTTTCTTGATTTGTATCAGGTTTCGTTGAACTTTCAGATTTATTTGGATGAGTAAAAGATGGAAAAGGAGATAGTTGAAGTCGGGAATAGGATTGCTATAGAAGAAGAATCAAGAAGAGTCTAGTCTTTTGTTTAGTTAGGCATGATGTAAAATGATGTTTCGTCGATCGTTGTAGTGTGGGCACTCTTTTTCCCCCTGAGTTTTTTTCCCATAGGGTTTTGCTCTTGTGGGGTTTTAACGAGGCCTACTTTTGTCGTGAGTCTTCTTATTTGATATGAATGTTTTATTGTCTAAACGTCCGGAGGAATCTCTTTCTCATGTCAGTCGTAATCTAGATTACGACCCATGGATTGGTTAAGCATACCTTTCGGTTAGATAATAAGCTTTCGTGGATGAAAGAATGTCTCTTTTTTCCAATCCTGTTTTGGATTGTGTAATCTCTATCATTGATAAATGAAAATTCTTTTTCATTTTGCAAAAAAAAAAAAAAATATTAAGTTGATCATTAAATTAAAAATGATCTCAAATAAAATAGGTTATTAAAGTCAATTACGAGTATATTTTATTAAATAATATATTTTTCCTAAATAGAAAATATTAATATTAGTGTTTTATGTCAAGAAAAAATAAATTATTTAATAAAATATATTCATAACTGATTTTAATGAACTGTTTGAAACCGTTTTCAGTTTACTTATCAATTTGATTTAGGTCAATTTTAATAACCAAATTAACCCGTATATAAAGGGTTCTCTCTTCACTTAAAAAAAAAAAAAGGGTTCTCTCCAAGTTGTTCTCCAGTTGCTACTACAATTGATACTACGACATCTCCAACGGTGTTAGCTAAATTGACATAAAATGTAGATTATGTAAAATTTATTGAACTTATAAGGTGTTGTGCTTCAATGATACTGTCTATTATTATTTCAGGTTGTTATAAATAGAATATTTTATTATAATAATAGATGATGTGTAAGTGTAATATTCTTAGAGGTCTCTTAGGGGTGTAAACGAGTCGAATATGTACGGATAGTAGTATGATCAGATTCGACTCGAATTTGTAGTTACTCGTTCGGATCCGGTCCGGATTTGATTTAAAATTTTGATCCTTTGTTCAAATTCGACTCGAATTCGAATATAAATGTTCGTATTTGATTCGGTTCGACTCGATTGAATACCTTATTAATCGTTTTTGTATATTCGAATTCGAATTTGTCTAGAATAATCTTAAAAATTACAAACATTTGAATGATTATTTTAAAAAACTAAAATGTGCTCATGTGTAGATTATTAATTTAATAGTACATATTTTATATATAATATATATTGTATACATAATTTATGAATTCTAATCGAATACCTATAAATTTGAGTATTCTAAAATTAATCGAACTACTCTACAAAAATATGATCGAATATTAGAGTGGTGAAATTCGACCCGATATTCGTTCGAATTATGAAAAAAATTCGAATTCACTCGTTTCTTATACAAATATAAATTATATTCATCATTAACGAGTTGAATCCGGATTCGAATCCGGATTACTAGGATTCGTTTTCAGCCCTAAGGTCTCTAGACGTTTGACAAATATAGTCAACATCACGAAATTGGCTAAATATTTAGATAAGTGGATTTTTTACATACTCTATAATTTTTATGAGAAAACTGAGTCTAAGGACAACCTCAGGATCTCTCCTAAGGTTATAAGAGATTTGTACTTATAAAGTAAGGGGTCCCGCAGGGGCATTTTTTTAAGGCTTAATCACCTTTTGACCCTTCAAGTTTGCGCAGTTATACCCATAAAGCCCTAAGATTTAAAGTCGTTCCTTTTTGCCCCTCCAACTTCAGAAATATACCTTTTAGCCACTTTACCGTCGTCTTTTTTACACAAAACCGTCGCCTTTTAAAGGCCAAAGACGACGGTTTGTGGCTAAAAGGTACTTTTTTGAAGTTGGAGGGGCGAAAAGGAACGACTTTAAACCTTAGGAATTTATGGGAATAACTGCGTAAACTTAAAGGGCCAAAAGGTCATTACGCCTTTTTTTTTTAAATATAAACTTTTTTCAGTGATTTTACATAAATATCCTTAAATTTGTATTAAAAATATTTTAACCTCAGGTAGAACCCCTGAGGTCATCCTCAGACACATGAAACTCAATTTTTATATATGGTATCATTTATCCAATTTTACCTAAGGGTTTTAGAGAGTTAGAGATGCCCTTATCATTGTTCTAAAAAGCAGAAATCTATATTAATTGACTTAGCAAAAAAAAAAATCTATATTAATTGATGAAAATATCTTGTAATGATTAAATTAAATAATCGAGATCATTAATTGAAGATAATTTATTTTAATAAATAAATATATTTATACTATTATATTAAAGTCGAAATATTAAAAGTTTTATCGGTTCTATTTTTTGTATGGTTATCCTAATTATTAAAAAAAATGTAATTAATGGTAATTAACTGATTGACTATTTTAATTAATACACTTTTACTTTTAATTGAAGATATTGGGGGTGTTTGGGGGAACTTTTTTTCAGAATAAGTCAACTTATTTTAAGACAAAGTTAGAGATTCCTAACTTTCCAACTTATTTCCCAACTTATTTTTGCAACTTATTGAATCTCAAACATACATTAAATACTTGTATAAAAAAAATTATCAAAATATAAAATTTTTACCCGAAAATAAGTCCTTAAGCCCGTAAGTTAAGTCCGGCCAAACAGGCTCATTATATTTTATAAATAGGTAAGAATATCGGTTGTACCATTTCTTACAATCATTAATACTTCTTTTCTAATAAAAACACGTTACCTTTTAATTAACTCTCTCCATGAGTCGGCCCAAGCCTAGCTAATCACCTCAAAAATATTCATATCTACCCATTTCTTCACCAAATAAGCCTTATTCCTTCTCACAAATTCACTTTCGTCTTCTTTTCTCGCATCTAATCACCATAATTCTTATTTTTCCTTCAATAATCATCCTAATTTTGTGAGGATTGTTATTGTACCCAATTTTTTGGATGTTTTGTTTATCCTCCTTTTGGAGTGGTTGATTGATAGGATATATTTTTATATATATATTAGATGATTTTATTCCCGTATTTAATTGCATTTTGCATTTATTTGGATTTTTATTTAATAAATTTTAATGTTTTATTGTAGAAGACAAGAATTTCTAAGTTTGGAAGAATTTGGGCTTAAAGAGCTATTTTGGAGCTAAAAATGGAAGAAATTCGGATTTATTGAGCTACACCCGCTTTCTACGGTATTTAATTCATATCTGGAGTTCTAGGAGTCGGATTTGGACGATCTTACTGTCCACGCGAAGCTTAGAAAATTATCTACAATTTAGAGGGATTAAATCAGCAAAAATCCGATTGGAGCAGCTCGAAATTTGAGGAGCAAGTTCAATTCCGAATTTTGGTAGACTTGGAATATTCTTGTAATAATTTATTTAAAGTTTAAAGTGTGTTTAGTGTGATTAGCTTTTGTAGAAATAATTCAGCCGAAAGTGATGAGATGGTTGGCTTGAAAAGAAAGAAAAAAAAAAAAGAATTCCAAAGTGGAGCTAGTGATGAAGAAGAAGAATAATGGAGAATTATTGGAGACATGTGCTATAAGATGAAGAGCTTGCAGGAAGAAAAAGGGGGAGACTAGCTTAGCATAGATTAGATTAGAGATAGACTAGGAAAAATAATACATTACCATAAGTCTTTTATTCGGCTACTGCAGTTTTTGGAGGAATTAAGGGCTTGGTTTTCTTCTCTTTTATGTACACTTTCTTCGACTTAATTCTTCGTTAATGTAAGGTATTCTCTATTTCTCTTGTTTATTAAATATATATTTTAGATGGATTGTTATATAATTTTAGTTTTTAATTTTTATATTAGTGAGTAGTTTGTTCTAGGGCATAAAGGGAAGCCATGTTTGCATGATAATTCTGGCATGATTTTCATAGTGGTTTGATTGATTATGGTAATTCTAATCGATTATGTTTTGATATTTAATTTGTGTTACCGGCCGATATCACAGATTAATTACTTGCAAATAGGGGTAATAGATCGATAGATTTTACTCTTAGAGGCACACATACGATTAACGGAATTTAATTTTACTGCGAGAGCATAATTGGATTTCCGAGAGCGTTAATACTTGAGAGAGATTAGCACATGCTCTAATTACCCGATTAATTAAATTACTAAAAGTGATTATATGTGTAAGCACGTTTCGGGAGCGTTGGTACTTGAGAGAGATTAACGAGCCCTAAATTGCATGACCATTTTGATCGCTTTAGCTTAGAAGCCGGATATTATGTAAACATGGTGGACCTAATTGCCCTAGAATTAAAATTCATCGTTTATCCGTTAATTAATTAGTTAAATTAATATAGATAATTAGTTAGTAAATATTTTCATAATTATATATTTTTTTTGTCCCGGAAACAATTGAATTAAAATCGATAAAACCTGCCTCCCTGAGAACGAACTTAAAAATATACCTCATCAAATTTGGCGCCGCTGCCGGGGAGGCAAAAATTATCGATTTTAAATTAGTTGTTTCTAATAGTTTAGATTTTATTTTGTTAGTATAAATAATTAAAAAAAAACATAAAAAAATTTTAGTAGCTTAATTAATTTCCAGGATTTGTTTTGTGTCTATTTTGTGTGTTAATTCGAAGCTAAACACTCAGCCTCCCCTGCATATTCAGTACAAACCAAACCCATTTACTGTTGAACACAAACACAAGTCCCCTGTTTTCTCTGTTAAACAAACAAAACCCATCTCCCAAACCCCCCTGCATCACCACTGTCTACCACTGCAACCCAACAACCACGCCCTCTCCCCTGTTCTCGTTCTCAAATCCCCATTTCCTCTCTTCTCTTTCAGTTCACCGCAAATCACCACCTCACCCCTTCCCTTAGTTTAGTTTTGAATTTACTGAGTTTGTATTCGAGTTTGTATGCTATGATTTGAGTTTGTTTGTGTTTGGATTTGAGTCTGACCGCGTCGTTCTCTCACCGAGTTTGTGTGCTGAATTTATGTGCTGTGCTTCGACTGTATTGTTTCCGAGTCGAGTCCACTGAGTTGCTAGTTGAACGAGTCTGTTTATAGTGTTTGTTCAAGTCCCATTCGTTTCTGCGATTCAAGTACTGGGTGTTTGCTGCGTTTGTTTTGTTTCCGAGTCGACTGGGTGACTTCGTTTTCGGTTTACTGAGTCGTTTAGTTTGCTGGTTTTCTGAATTAACACTGTAATTGTGTGTTTGTTCGAGTTGCTGCGCGAGGTTCCTGCGAGATTGCCGAGTTGAAATGGTGTCCGAGTCGCCATTCCGAGTCTGTCTAGTTTTGCTGTTGGGATTTTGTCGAGTTCGTAGTGTCGTTTGAATCAGAGTTTGAGTTGGCGCCGAGTTAACGAGTCTGTTGAGTCGACTCGGCATGTTTCTTTTGAGTTATTGTGTTGTTCGGTTGTTGGTTTGCAGTTGGGTTCGTTAATTACGATTGTAATTGCCATTTTGTTGCTGTTATGTACTCCCTCTGTCCCGCCAGGTTCTTTACCTGGGGGCTGGGTACGGAGACCAAGGATAGTGGGTATAATATTGTTAAAATAAATGAAGTAGTGGGTGTAATAGTGATTTTATTGTTAAAATAAGTGAAGTAGTGGGTGTAATAGTGATTTTAATGTTAAAATAAGTTAAGTAGTGGGTGAAATAGTGTAAAGTATTGTTAAAATAAGTGAAGTAGTGGGTGTAATAGTGTTAAAACTTACTATTTTGGGTAATGTAAAGAAATGGTGGGATGGCCCAAAAAGGAAATTGTAAAGAAATGGATGGGACAGAGGGAAGTAAAGAGTTTTTGCAGTGTCCGAATTTGAGTCTTGCTTTGCTGTTGAGTTTGAAATTAGTTTATGAGTTTTAGTCGAGTTGATTTTCTTCGTTTTTAACTGCGAGTCCTGAGTTGTTACTGTACTGGGTCTGTTTGTGCTGTTTTGTCGAGGTCACTGTGAACTTGCTGTTCGTCGTAATTTCACGTGGTTTATTAAATTTGTTGTAAATAAAATTTGTTTAATTAATTAGTTTAATTTTTTTTAAAAAAAAATAAAAATAAATAAATAAATAATAAATAAATAAATACATATTTTAGATTTTGTTTAATTTGTTAGAATTTTTAGGTTTGTTATGTTTCCTTTGTCTCATTGGAACTTTAATTCCAATTGAGACAGATTTTACTGCGTTTCTTGGCTTTGTAGTGTGTTTACAGGTCTGTAATGGATGAAGTTGATACTTTTGCACATCTTTCTTTCCGAGTAGAGGCATTGACTCGAGAAATTGCCTCGTGGAAGACTGCAGAGCCCGCTGCATGTCCGATGAGTACAAATGAGATGTCACAAGTGGCCCCTGAAACTTACACTCGCTGTGAAGTTTGTGGAATGTATGGTCACTTTGGTTTTGAATGCTATTACAATGTCTATAATTCTCAGAGTGCTCAGTTCGGACAAATGAATTCTTTTGAAGAAGGATATGGGTACAACCAGTACTCAAACACTTTTGATCAAGAATGCGTGAATCAACCAGATTTCTACTACCAGGACAATGGTGCTCAAAATTTTTCATATCATAATCAGCAACACTTTGAGCAACAATATTATCAGTCATATGAGCAGCAGCCACAACAAGAATATCAATATCCTCCTCTACAAGAACATCTACATGTTTCTCAACCCAGCGTAGATGTGCAAGCTGATCAGACAAAGGAGATGTGGGATATCTTGAATAAAATGCTAAAGACGATGGAAAAATTAGAAACTCAAAGTTTGGCAATTGAATCTCAAATTGCACAATTGGCTAATTCTTCTACTACAGGGCAGCTCGGCTATTTACCATCATCATCTACCGGATCCGAAGAGGACCTGACTGCTATCAATCTCATAAGCGATCAGGAATATGATAGTTTTTTCATGTATGTTGATGATGAGGCCATTGATAAAGAGAAGGAGCATGCCACCAATGACGAGATCAATGATGTTGCTGCTACCGAGAACAATGTGACTGATGATGAGGCTACAAAGGAAAGCAATACAGAGATGGTTGTTTTTTCTCTTCCGCAACCTGTGCCTAAGCTTCCATGTATTGATAAATTTGCTCTCGATCTAGCCTCTACTTACAAAGCTTCTTTGCTCAAGAACACTTATTTCAAGAATGATATGATAACAAATATTGTCCAAGATGATATTTCTCAAATTCTGGTTGAGGATCCATGCAAAGTGGCTCTTACGTTTCAAGCCCAAGAAGCGGGAGAAAATGGAAGTGTCTACTTAATCAAAGATGCGATAAGCCAAGATGTTCGAATGGCTCATGTGGAAGTGATGAGTGAAGAAAAGCCACCACCAGAACCTCCGCCTTATGTCAAGGGAGTTCGATACTTTCGTGGTGTCGAATTCTATCGTTGTTTCATCACAAAGTTTTCCAAAACTGCAGAAGCACTTAATCAATTATTGCTTATTGATGTCATATTTTATATTATTAATGCTTCTTTGGAAATTTTGTGCAGGATTGCAACAACTGTTGATGCTCGTGGTGGTCCCGTGCAGCAGGTTTTTGGTCTTTTCGGAGCGGCACTCCATGCTTCGACATTCAGTGCCTCGACACTTCATGTATTAGGGGAGTATTTCTTACTTTTCTTTGTATTTCTTATTTCTCTTTTATATAATTGTTCATTGAGGACAATGAACCACTTAAGTGTGGGGATGAGTTCTCGATGATTAAAAATTCAAAAAAAATATTATATATTAAAAAATTCAAAAAAATTAAAAAATAAATTAAAAATTCCAAAAAAATTAGAAAATTAGAAGATTATTTGCCTCGCCTCATAGTGTGTTAACAAGGATAGGTACACATCTTGTGAGCTTATTTTGCATGATTATTTGACATGTCATATCTCTAGAAAATCATTTGTTACTTGATGATTCTTTGTACGTGCTTGTGAAAATTTTAAAAAACTTGAGATACATCATTGTCAATTTTAGTGAGTACTGAAGCATGCTTTCACCTTGTGAGATCTTGAGCCTAATTTGTGATTGATACATTCTATATCGATCAATTTTTATTGTTGTGTGTTAGTTCATCATTAGGCATGTTGCTCTAGAACTTGCTTTAAACCATTTTGAGATTACATGATATCTGTATGCATGAAAAATGATAAAGGCACTAGGATTAACCGTGTTTATCCAAACAGTACCCTTGAATTATATATCCTTAGTGAACCCCTTTGAGCTTTTTATCCGTTCTATTCGTATATCACCAATCTAAATTCTTGAGCCTACTTGTTTATTCTTCTCTTGATTTACTAGTAGAGCACTTTGATTCATTTGGGGGTTGGTGAGTGCATAGTGTGGGGATATCTTTGTTAAAGTGTGAAAATTTGGCGGGAATCGTAAAAAAGAAAAAAAGTAGAAAAATAAAGAAAAAAAAGAAGAAAAAGAAAGAAAAAAATAAAAAGATCAAGTGGAGTTGTGTTAATTGGTTTGTGCAATATGAAAGTAGAAAAGTACATGGTAATATGTGCTTGGGTTTAATGCTTGTGAAAGCCTGATCACCTTTTACATGATCGAAATTTCATGTTGAGTGCTTTAATTAAAAATGAACATTGTGCTCTGTTAGTTTGTCAAGTTAGCCACTTGTCAACCTTTTTCTTGATTCCCTACCCTTCACCTTAGCCACGTTACAACCTTTAACAAAGACCTTTTGATTTGTGCATGCATGTATTCAAAGTAGTGGAGATTTGGTGGACAACCAAGCATATGGTAGCACATGACTTAATTGATTGAACTTGAGCGAATACACTTCACCTATACACATGTGTGATTTGAGAGTTTTGTGAGCTTCATTTATATCCATAGCATGTTACTCACTGAATGCGGCATTGATATATATTTCATGATCTTTCTGTCTATCGAGACTGTGTGCTTACTTGGATAGTCTTGTACAAATGATGCGTAAATTGAAAGACTTGTCTTTTCTATATTGTATAATTAAGTTTTGCATGTGTGGAGTACTATGATAGGTTGCATACTTGAGACTTGGCAGGTAAAAAATGGATATTGTGGGTAAATTCACTATAAACCCTCACGAGACAACACTCGTCCTACTAGGGCTGCCTAGGGGTTTAACGGCTTGTTGCATGTGCTCAATGCAATCGTGTCATCTACGAAAGTGATATTAGCTAGGATTTAGTTTTTATTTCGCTTATTTGCCCGAGGACGTGCAAATGCTTAGTGTGGGGATGTTTGATAGGATATATTTTTATATATATTTTAGATGATTTTATTCCCGTATTTAATTGCATTTTGCATTTATTTGGATTTTTATTTAATAAATTTTAATGTTTTATTGTAGAAGACAAGAATTTCTAAGTTTGGAAGAATTTGGGCTTAAAGAGCTATTTTGGAGCTAAAAATGGAAGAAATTCGGATTTATTGAGCTACACCCGCTTTCTACGGTATTTAATTCATATCTGGAGTTCTAGGAGTCGGATTTGGACGATCTTACTGTCCACGCGAAGCTTAGAAAATTATCTACAATTTAGAGGGATTAAATCAGCAAAAATCCGATTGGAGCAGCTCGAAATCTGAGGAGCAAGTTCAATTCCGAATTTTGGTAGACTTGGAATATTCTTGTAATAATTTATTTAAAGTTTAAAGTGTGTTTAGTGTGATTAGCTTTTGTAGAAATAATTCAGCCGAAAGTGATGAGATGGTTGGCTTGAAAAGAAAGAAAAAAAAAAGAATTCCAAAGTGGAGCTAGTGATGAAGAAGAAGAATAATGGAGAATTATTGGAGACATGTGCTATAAGATGAAGAGCTTGCAGGAAGAAAAAGGGGGAGACTAGCTTAGCATAGATTAGATTAGAGATAGACTAGGAAAAATAATACATTACCATAAGTCTTTTATTCGGCTACCGCAGTTTTTGGAGGAATTAAGGGCTTGGTTTTCTTCTCTTTTATGTACACTTTCTTCGACTTAATTCTTCGTTAATGTAAGGTATTCTCTATTTCTCTTGTTTATTAAATATATATTTTAGATGGATTGTTATATAATTTTAGTTTTTAATTTTTATATTAGTGAGTAGTTTGTTCTAGGGCATAAAGGGAAGCCATGTTTGCATGATAATTCTGGCATGATTTTCATAGTGGTTTGATTGATTATGGTAATTCTAATCGATTATGTTTTGATATTTAATTTGTGTTACCGGCCGATATCACAGATTAATTACTTGCAAATAGGGGTAATAGATCGATAGATTTTACTCTTAGAGGCACACATACGATTAACGGAATTTAATTTTACTGCGAGAGCATAATTGGATTTCCGAGAGCGTTAATACTTGAGAGAGATTAGCACATGCTCTAATTACCCGATTAATTAAATTACTAAAAGTGATTATATGTGTAAGCACGTTTCGGGAGCGTTGGTACTTGAGAGAGATTAACGAGCCCTAAATTGCATGACCATTTTGATCGCTTTAGCTTAGAAGCCGGATATTATGTAAACATGGTGGACCTAATTGCCCTAGAATTAAAATTCATCGTTTATCCGTTAATTAATTAGTTAAATTAATATAGATAATTAGTTAGTAAATATTTTCATAATTATATATTTTTTTTGTCCCGGAAACAATTGAATTAAAATCGATAAAACCTGCCTCCCTGAGAACGAACTTAAAAATATACCTCATCATTGATATGTTTTTAGTATTTTTGGTTTGTTATTTTGTCTCTTTGAGAATGATTCAACTGGTGTATTGGGGGATTTGGAAATCCTGCATCAAGGCTAAGTCGGTGATGAAAATTGCAAAAGCTCACATTTCACAACGGAAGATTATTCATATTATGAGGGCTTCTGTTCCTCCAATTTCAGTTGATGCAACTAAAAGTTCTAAACAGTGGACTACAACTAGAATTAATTGTGTGAAGGTCAATTGTGATGCTACTGAATTTAGGTATGGCGTAGGTTGGATTTCTCTGGAAGCCATATATATATTGAATTATTTTTTAGTTCAAAAAACATTTCTATTATATGTTAATCGATCTGAAAACAAATTAGCTATTTGTTTAGCTCGTTTATTTGTTTCTCAATCAGGTTGTATTGCCAATTTGGGGGTTTTGTCACGATTGAGTCTAGTCTTTTCAATGAAATGCATAATATTTTATAAACAAAAACATAATCTTGCAATCATTAATATACCCGAAAATATCACACCATATCTTCTAATCATTAATAAAATATCTTATCATTAATATATACATAAAAATATCATACCATATATTTCAATCATTAACAAAATATCTTGAATATCCATATCGGTTATTATAAGAAAAAAATGAGTATGATTGTTTATATTTTGATTCAACGATTCACTTACGACCGATAATGATAGTTAGAATTTTAGTAATAAATAAGAACCGTAATCAAATTATGGTATGCTATATGATTAAATTACTTTATTAATTAGGATTCAAGTTTGGGAATCCCGTCAATGAAATATTGAATTTAAATTTTATAATGTAAGTTTTGAACCATGCATATTATTAATTAAATTTATATAAAATAAAATTTATAACATATTAAAATAAATCCGTACGATGCACGGGTTATAAGCTAGTAATTATATTTATACATCAACAAATAATCTATCATAAAATATTGTAAAACATGCCATCAAAAAATTTGTAAAACAATCTTATTTCATAATTCGTAGTACATTTTGACAAATTTAGGATCCGTTTGAGAAATCTTATTTTTCAGAAATAAGTTACTTATTCTGGAAAAAATTTAGAAAATATGTATTTTTTTCTGAAATAAGTAACTTATTTTTGTAAGATGATGAATATTAAATTCCCCATACACATTTTTCTTTAAAAAAAATATGTAAATACAATTTTTTTTTGAAATAAGTAACTTATAAGTTGGCCTTAAGAGTTGCCAAACGGGGCCTTAAATAAACTTTTCACCTCTCATCTATACTATCTATACTATACTATTATACTATACTATTATAAGCGAAATAGGGTATAACTGGTTGGTTGATTTTGGTTAACACCTTCCTAAAAAATATATTAATACCTTCCAAAAATAAAAAAAATAAAATAAAATGTATATAAAATTTCATTTTTCTTAACGTGCAACTACAAGATCTTTCAATTATACTCCACTTCAAACATAGCTTCTTCCCGGACTCTCGCGACGATGACGAGACTCGTGACTCATGAGTCCCGCAGAGCCAGGCCTTGGTTTCTTATAAAGGCCTAATTAGACTAGACTGGCCCATACATCTATACTGTAGTCTATAAACATTTTAACACCGAAAACAAATATCACTGTATATCAACATTGTGTTTGCCTGTTTGGGCTTAAAATTGTAGTAGTACTAGCATAGAGTCCGTGAAAAATATCGATTATTTTTAAATATTTTAAAAATTGTGTGATTAAATAAATTGTATATAATAATTTATTATTAATATAATTTAATTTAATAATATTAATTTATAAAATTGATGATGATAATTATTATTATTTAATAAATGACATGTATTATTTAGAATTAATAATATATGATTTTAATGTAATTTATTGTCGACGGGATTCAAATCTCGGATCTTTAGAAGAGGTGTATAAATATAAAAATATTCATTTTCATTGGATCTAATGATTATTATCTATTTACTAAATATCTCATAGTTATCATTCTTTTAAAAATTAAACTATTGAACCAAATTATTAACAATTATATCCATGTTTATTTATTACTCCTGTAATTTAGTATAGATAAATTTATTGGTTGATGTCCTTTTTTTGGTATACAACCTTGAGATAGAATGTTCTAAATATAAGTATTACGTGGAAAAATGTTTTTTTGTCATTTATAAAATTGAAAAGTAAGTTTATTTAATATTTTCAAAAAAATAGATAATCTTTTAATGTTGCTTTAATTAACGATTTTGCAGATACACGACTAATCCATCAAAAAATAGAAAACACAACCTTGCATTCTTTATTGAAATTTGGGACTTTTTTCCCCATTATGTCATTTGAGGAAAATTTAACTTCAAAATATGTTAAAAGGAACATTTTTTGCAATGGGATAATGTAAATTATATTTTTATTGGTAAAAAAAATATATACATTTAACAAAACATGATGGAAAAGGATGAGATATGTGTCGAATTGTATTGCACTTTGTATACCGTAGATATAGTTAAACCTCGATAAATAAATATGCTCGGGACCGGAAAATTTTATTCATTAATCGGGATTATTCATTTATCGATGTCAAAAATACACTATCTCTATTATGTCGGGACCAGAAAAAATTATTCATTTGATGAGGTTATTCGTTTATCGAATATTCATTTATCGAGGTAATACTGTATATTCAAAAAAGCGGAAAGCGGATCGTGGATAATGCATCTTAAAAAACATGATGAAATTCACATTATTTAAATACCATTGAATTTTAAGTCAAAAATGATTTATTATTTACAATGTAAAGTATAATGAAATGTAATATGTAATGGAGGACATATATAACTCAACTAGGATAAAAGATAAATAATATTAACTCTATACAGGGATCGTGAAATTTGAAGAACAGGCACCAACAAGGATCAAGTCGCTGAAAGAAGTTCATTAACATGATCAAGCCTCAGTGACATAATAAGATGTACAGATGATTCAGTTGAAGGGCCAAAAGATTTCATGTATTTGAAGATATTGCTGCAGGCTAATAAATTGGAATGTAACGAAGGTGTGAAGATCAAGATCAGTGATAGTCACTTGTGAACCAGACCAGTGCACCAAGTGTCAACACATACGGGAAGGATCAACACATTAATTCATAGAAAGAATTGCCAAAGCCTATTGACGATCAAGGACAGGCATAATATCTCAAGGTATTGTCAAAAGTTAATTTACTCTGAAAATTAAATAAGTAACAGATTAATTAATTATTTATAACAAAATAATTAAATTAATCTGGTACTTGAATTATTTTCTGAGGTAAATTAAAACAGCAGAATAAACAGAAGAGAGAAAATGAATAGTATCCAAAATCACTATTCATATGAATAGTAACCGAAATCACTATTCACATGAATAGTAACCGAAATCACTATTCATATGAATAATACTATTCATATGAATAGTAACCGAAATTACTATTCATGAATAGTACCCAAAAGTACTATTCAAAAAGTAAGAAACATGTGGGGCCCACATGTTTGATTTTGGAAACTTTGAAAAATCAAAGTTTGGCAGGAGATTTGAAATGGTGCGAAGAAAATGCAGCAGCAGCCAACAACATACATCATCCCGTACGTAATTTCATGGGTACTATGCAGCATAGTGATTTTCTAGAAAATCTATAAATAGGCATGTTGTATTTCATTTCAAAACACACCTCAACACACAACTTTCTCTCTCTCTTAAATATCTTCTCTGTGTAAGCTGCTAGACAGTCCATCCAGTAGGAAAGCCGGCTTAGCCCGCTTTCAGGAAGTGTCGGATAGAAGGTCCTCGTTCCTAAACTATCCTTAGGAGTGTTCGAGTTTTTGAAGCTAATCCGTTGGATTAGAAGTTGTAACACCCCTTGGGTTTTTATCAGTTCAAAGATATTTTCCCGAACCAATTGTTTTATTTCGATTCAGTTGTTGACCTCATTTTTCACATCTCGAAAATTGAAATATTTTTAAATAACGTATTCAACCCCCCTTCTACGTTATTCCGGACCTAACAATTGGCATCAGAGCAGGTTGATCGATATACAGATCAGATCCGGTGTTGTACGTCACTATTCATATATACGAAACTATTCAAAAATACGGTACTATTCACAGATACGATACTGTTCACAGATACGGTACTGTTCACAAATACGGTACTATTCACATATACGGTACTATTTACATATACGATACTATTCACAAATACGGTACTGTTCATAAATACCGTACGGTTCATTTTGAGCCACTCTGTTACTATACAAAAAGCCATACAATCATGACAGAGAAAACACAAACTCCAACAACAAGCAGATATGAATCAATTAGAGTTCCAATACTCAGGGCATCAGAATATCCCATATGGAAGGTGAAGATGGAAATGTTTCTGGAGGCTACAGATCCAGAGTACTTATACAGAATCCATGATGGTCCACATAAGCCTACAAAATTGTCTGCTGCAGTTGCTGGAGAAGAACAGAAAATGATTCCAAAAGAGAAGAAAGACTACACTCCTGAAGATATCTCCTCTATTAGCAAAGATGCTAAAGTAAGGCATTTATTACATAACGCCCTTGACAATGTTATGTCTAACAGGGTCATTGGATGCAAAACTGCTAAGGAGATTTGGGATGCTTTGGAAGTCAGATGTCAAGGAACCAAAGCCATCAAAAAGAACAGGAGAACAATACTCACACAGGAGTACGAGCACTTTGACTCAAATGCTGATGAGTCATTAACAGACATATATGACAGATTCCTGAAATTGTTGAATGATCTATCACTGGTAGATAAGGAGTATAATCTTGAAGACTCCAATCTGAAATTCTTGTTGGCTCTTCCTGAGAAATGGGACTTAAAGGCCACTACTATCAGAGACAATCATGATCTAGAAGACATGTCCCTCGATGAAATCTATGGAATGCTCAAGACTCATGAGCTTGAGATGGAACAAAGAAGCAAGAGGCATGGAAGCAAGACCAAGTCAATTGCTCTTAAAGCTGAGGAGAAAGCTTCTAAAGAAATTGCTGTGAAAAAGAGTCAATCCAAAGGAAAGGCTCTTATTACAAAGTTTGATACTGAGTCATCAAATTCTGATGATGACTTAAACTCTGACAATCTCACAGACTCTGATGATGATGGTAGTGATGCTGAGATGATACATCTTGCAGCCCTAATGGTGAAAGGCTTCAAGAAGATGGCTTACAAGAACTTCAGGAAGGGAAAGAAGTTCACACGAAGAGATTCAAATTTTGACAAGAAGAATTTCAGAAAAGCTGAGGGAAAGGAAAACAGGTCTGGGAAAGTCGACAAGTCCAAGATCACATGCTATAATTGTGGTGAGAAAGGACATTTTGCACCTGAGTGCAAGAGAGCCAAAGCTGATAAAAGTCAAGCTTACATCACAAAGAAGAAGGACTGGGCTGATACTTCAGACTCTGAAGATGAGGTGAACTACGCCTTGATGGCAAATGTTGATAGTATCTCTGAAGCTACTGAGACCAAGGTACCTCACTCTATTCTAGCTTTTGATACTACTGATATATCTGAGTTAAGACTCTTTCTTAAAAACTTGCATGTTAGCTATAGAGATCAGACTTTAGAAAATGAAAGAATAAAATCTGAAAGTCTAGACCTTAGAAAGAGAAATGATTATCTAGAATCAGAATTAGTCCAGATGTTAGAAATTCAGAAAGAGAGAGATGATGCTATTTTTGTTAAAAATGAATTATTGAAAAAGCATGCTTATCTTGAATCTGAACTTGCTAAAGAAAGAAACATTCTTAAAATTTGGACTAACTCTGGTAAGAAAACTCAGGATATAATAGACAATGATTGTTGGAAAGAAGGTCTAGGTTACACTGATAAAAAGAAAACTGTCAACCTAGAAGCTGAGACCTCTAAACCTGTATTTACTGAAAAGGCTGCAAAACCCAAAATTAATCATGTGAGGTTTGTACCAAAATCTGACAAACCAAAACAGGATAAAGCCAAATCAGTAGATATTAGTTCAATGTCTCAGAAACAGCTTAAACACAAGCTGAAGGAGTTAAAAAGAATAAACAAGGTAAAAGAACCTAGGAAAAACAGAAATGGTAAGGTAGGCATCAGTAAAAGCAATAACTATATGCCTATTCCCAATGCTCCTAGGAAGAAATGTTATAACTGTGGAAGTCCTAACCATCTTGCTGCTTTTTGCAGGAAGAATAAAAATATAAACTCTACACCTCCTAAGTCAGGAGTTAAGAGTGGTTCAGTTAGGTTTAAGCCACAGAATCCTTGTTTTCACTGTGGTAGTATTTGGCATTCTATTTATACATGCAAAGAGTATCATAAGTTGTATTATGATTATTATGAACTTAAACCCTCTTTGAATAAATTCAAGATTGATTCTACATGTATAAATTCTGATAAAAAGAATGTTAGCACAAACTCTGATAAGACTTCTGCTGCAAAAGCTAACAAACTTAATAAGACCAAAGGATCCAAGCAAGTCTGGGTCCTTAAAACTAATCATTAGTGGTTATTGTGATTGCAGGGTAACAGGAAAAATATCCTTGTTCTGGACAGTGGATGCTCAGGACACATGACTGGAAATAAAGCCCTGCTATCAGAATTTGTGGAGAAGGCTGGCCCAAGTGTTTTTTATGGAGATGGCAACATAGGAAGGACTCTGGGATATGGCAATATCAAACTTGGGAATGTCATCATTGAATCTGTAGCTCTAGTCTCAGGACTCAAACATAATCTACTAAGTGTGAGTCAAATCTGTGATAGAGGTTATCATGTGGATTTCCTTGAAGAACACGGTGAAGTTGTAAGCAAATCTACAGGAAAAGTTGTTCTGAAGGGATACAGGCATGGTAACATTTATGAAGCCAAGCTTTCAACAAACTCTGATGGCTCTGCAATCTGTCTACTGAGTAGAGCATCAATTGAAGAAAGCTGGGATTGGCACAAGAGACTTTCTCATCTGAATTTCAACAGCATTAATGAGCTAGTGAAGAAAGATCTTGTAAGAGGATTGCCCAAATCAGTTTTTACTCCAGATGGCCTATGTGACTCATGTCAAAAGGCAAAACAAAGGAAAACTTCATTCAAAAGTAAGACTGAATCCTCAATTCTTGAGCCATATCACTTATTGCATGTTGATTTATTTGGTCCAGTAAATATAATGTCTATTGGAAAGAAAAGATATGCTTTGGTTATTGTTGATGAATACACCAGATATACATGGGTATATTTCATGCACAAGAAAGAAGAAACTGCATCAATCTTAACAGAGCATGTCAGACAACTGGACAAAGGATCTAAGCATACAGTGAAAATCATAAGGAGTGATAATGGCACTGAGTTCAAGAATGCAGTCATGGAAGAGTTTTGTAAAGAAAATGGAATAAAGCAAGAATTCTCTGCACCTGGAACTCCACAACAAAATGGAGTAGTAGAGAGAAAGAACAGGACTCTCATAGAAGCTGCAAGGACCATGCTTGATGAAGCAAAGCTGCCAACTTACTTCTGGGCTGAAGCTGTGCAAGCTGCTTGTTTCACACAGAATGCTACACTCATAAACAAGCATGGTAAAACACCATATGAGATAGTGAAAAATAAGAAGCCGAACCTGAAGTACTTTCATGTGTTTGGATGTAAATGTTTTGTTCTTAAGACTCATCCAGAACAGCTTTCCAAATTTGATTTAAAAGCTGATGAAGGAATCTTTGTTGGATACCCACTATCCACAAAAGCATTCAGAGTCTACAATCTGAGAACAAAAGTGGTCATGGAATCTATCCATGTGTCTTTTGATGATAAGAAGATAACAGGACTTGAAGACTTTGATGAACAAGACCAGCTGAGATTTGAGAATGAAGAAATAAATGTTGATCTACAAAATTCTGATACTCTTTCAGACTCTATTGTTCAATCTATACCAGTAGATCAGACAGCAACACATGTTGAGGGGGAGCAAGTGAACGATGACCCCCAATCAAGTGAAGAAACATCTGCTGCTAATGATTCTTCAAACTCTGAAAGCAACAGCTCAGGAGGAGCAAACAATGATTTTGGATCTACTAGTCATCACACTCAACACAATTATGAACTTGGGGAATCATCAAGATCAAATCTGCCAAGACAAAGGGTATGGAGTAGAGCGCATCCCTTTGAACAGATCATTGGTGAACCAGACACGGGTGTACAGACTAGAAGAGCAACACAGAATGAATGCAATTTCGCAGGATTTTTATCTCAAATTGAACCTAAAAAGGTTGATGAAGCTCTTGATGATCCAGATTGGGTAACTGCAATGCAGGAAGAACTCAATCAGTTCGAAAGGCAGAAAGTATGGAAGCTGGTGCCAAGACCAAAAGATAAATCTGTAATTGGCACTAGATGGGTGTTTAGGAATAAACTGGATGAAAATGGTATTGTTACGAGGAACAAGGCTCGATTGGTAGCAAAGGGTTACTCTCAAGAAGAAGGAATTGATTATGATGAAACCTATGCTCCAGTTGCAAGGCTTGAAGCAATCAGGATGTTCTTAGCATTTGCTGCACACTCCAACTTTAAGGTTTTTCAGATGGATGTGAAGAGTGCATTTTTGAACGGAGATCTAGAGGAAGAAGTCTATGTTGAACAACCCCCTGGGTTCGAAGACAAGGAATTTGAAGGTTTTGTGTACTTTCTCTTCAAAGCTCTCTATGGTCTCAAGCAAGCCCCTCGAACATGGTATGATACTCTCTCCAAGTTCTTACTTGAAAATGGTTTTACAAGAGGTATCATCGACAAAACTCTCTTTCATAAAAAGCATAAAAATGATATAATTCTGGTGCAAGTATATGTGGATGATATAATATTTGGTTCTACTAATGATTTGCTATGCAAGAGATTTGCTAAGCTAATGCAGAGTAGGTACGAGATGAGCATGATGGGTGAGTTGTCCTTCTTCCTTGGACTTCAAGTTGTTCAGAAGCCTGATGGTATTTTCATCTGCCAATCAAAATACATAAAGGATCTTCTGAAGAAGTATGGGATGGAAGAAGCAGCTACTGCCAAGACCCCGATGCCAACTGCAGTCAAGCTTGATGAAGACAAATCTGGTAAGTCAGTTGACATCACGAAGTATCGAGGTATGATCGGCTCTCTCTTGTATTTAACTGCTAGTAGACCAGATATTATGTTCGCAACTTGTCTATGTTCTAGATTCCAGGCTAACCCTAAAGAGTCACATCTTATAGCTGTTAAACGTATTTTCAGATACCTTAAGGGAACCCCCAATCTTGGGATTTGGTACCCTAAAGGAACAGGTTTTGACCTAGTTGGCTATACAGATTCTGACTTCGCAGGTTGTAAGATTGATCGGAAAAGTACTTCTGGAAGCTGTCAGTTTCTAGGAAGAAGGTTGTTATCTTGGTACAGCAAGAAGCAACACTCAGTATCTACCTCAACAGCCGAAGCAGAATACATTGCGGCAGGTAGTTGTTGTGCTCAGATCCTGTGGATGAGGAATCAACTTCAGGACTATGGACTTATGTTGGACAAAATTCCAATTATATGCGACAACACGAGTGCCATTGCCATTGCCAACAATCCAGTTCAACACACCAGGACTAAGCACATTGATATCAGGTATCATTTCTTACGAGAGCATGTCATGAATGGAATTGTGGTATTATATTTTGTTCCCACAGATCAACAAATTGCAGACATCTTTACTAAACCACTGGATGAATCCACTTTCTCCAGGTTAGTTGGTGAACTTGGGATGTTAAATCTGTCTAATTAATTTTGGATAATCAATAACTGCAATTTGTTATAAATTCACAGGTATTTTAAATGTCCATAATTTTAGGACTTGTGAATTTACTTTGCATCCAGTCATCATTTTTTATAGGTATCTCTATATTAATTACCACGCTTATAAATGCTATATTTTATGGTAATTAGTTAGTAAATAATTGAGTTAATTGTAGCATAATTAAATAAATATTTTATTGACATATATCAATTAATGATATTTTGTTAATTTTATGTCTATTTAATTGTGAGTTTATCTGATTATTGTGGACTAATTCTTGATTTACCGTGTGATTATTTTTAAATCCATAATAATTAGAAGTATTATATGTGTATGTGTATAGACTGATAGGTTTCGGCGATAAGATGTTTTTTCGGCCGACAGGTTTCGGTGATAAGATGTTTTTTCGGCTAATTAGGTAGTTAGGTGAGAAATTATTGAGCGGTGTTATTTTTCAAACATAACCTATCACTATTACACCTAACCCACTAATACTTGAAACCTTATAAATGATGAGTTTTTGTTTGTGTTTAACATCATTAATTTTCAGATATACAGGGCATATACACACAGTTGCTGAATATTTCAAGCTTTGATCGGAAAGATCTCACAATCTAGCTGGTGGTGTTTAGAGCGGATTTCATATTCTTGTTATACGCACTAACCCTTGTTTTTGAATTTCCTCAAAGTTTTGAAAATGGCATTGCAGGGAAACTTTTTAATTGCTAAAGTTAATCCTATTTCCATTCAGCAAATCGAAACCATTCAAGATGAGCAATTTCGGGCTTGGACACAATTTCTGAATGAACATTCATTAATTCGCTATGCTTTAGTTACACAAGTGCAGCTTAACCATGATGCATTGTGTGAACTATATTGCAGTGCGGTTAACACTTCTGGACAGGACGGGTGTGCATTCACATATCGACTATTTGGTAGGTCGATTAGGGTCACTGAACGAGATGTTAATCGGATTCTTCATTTTCCTAAGGAAAATCTCGTTTCTGATCCTACACCTGAACAGATTGAAATGTTCTTTCGTTTTATAAGGTACCAAGATGGCAATTTCAATACTGGTAATCTTTCTAGAACGTTTCTAACCCAGTACTGGAATTTCTTCTTTCACACTCTTAACCATGTTTTTTCCTCAGATAGAACAAATCAAGATCGAATACCTGAATTTATTCAAATAATAGGGTATGCGGTCGCCAATAATTTGAGGATTAATCTTGGAAAAATTGTGCTTGGTCAAATCATTTTAAAAATGAAACGCTTGGGAACAAGAGACGTTCGGACTCAAAATGTCAAATGTCTATATCCAAGGTTTCTACAGTTAATATTGAATGATTTTTTGAATGATGAAGACAGGGTACGCTTGAAAAATGGTCAAAAGGTGGAATGTTTTTCTATGAAGACGAATGTAATTAATTACATAAGCAAAAAGAAATATACGGATGTGCCTACAGTCCTAACTGAATATCTAAAGACTGTCCCACTTCCGTTGTTACCACGACCAGTGAGAGCAGGTATACGACAAGGTAATATTTCAATCCCTGCTATTCCAACCTTTGTATTCCCTATTGTGTCACAGGAAATACAGTTTCTACAGCCCCCAGTGGCCATCTTACCCGACCAAGAGCAGGAAATCCCACCGACTCTAACACAGGTCGAAGAGCCCATTCTACAAATGCAAACACAAACACAACAAACTCCTACACCTCTATTGTCACTTAAACGACCAGTCATCCACATTATTGAGGGAGATAGTGCCTCAGCAGCACCACATAAGGAGTTAGTTACAACAGCCGCTCTACCTCATTCTAAACGAAGTAAAACCAATGAACCTGAGGTAACGGCAACTGTTAGTGAAACAATTCTTTCTTATCCAATGAGTGCAAATGTAAATGAGATTGAATTGACGGGAGCAACTATCTTGAGTTCCATTTCACGGAACATACGAGTGGTTGATGATCTTTCAAAAGATCAAATGCCTTCACAGGCATCCGAGGTGGAATTACCTACCTCAATAACTGCTGGTGAATCTTCCATTTTACGGAATGATCCATTGGTGGGTGGTTCTTTTATGAACCAAGTGTCTTCACAGACGTACGAGGGAAACTTGGGTTTTGTGCCATTTAATCAATTCAAGTTTAACCTCCCAGAGAGAAAATCTCTGGATCTCTTTCGAGATTTACCACTTTTTTTTTTACCAGTGGTCGGCAACTCGCTTCACGCGAGGACGGAAGGTCACGAACTTTCATTGCACCATCCGTGACCTCTGAAAAAGGGGCTAGGATGATTTCATTTGCAGGTACACATATCGGTGGAAGCTCTAGAGGAAAGTTGAGGGAAACACCAACAGAACATGTAAGTGTAACCCAAACCATTAAACCGAGTGAATATATAGTGTTGAGTGAAACACCTGCAGAACATACGAGTGAGCAACCTACTCAACCACATGCACCTGTAACCAGAAAGGAATATAGCAGACTCCTTACACGGGTCCAAACAATGGAGAAAGAGTTGTCAAATATTTGTAAGTCCATTGGAGAAATAAAAAATTTGCAACTTATTCAACATGATGCATTCTAGGTTCAATTAAGTTCAATGGCAGCCCAGTTTAGTCATGCAATCAACTCCTTGGTAAAGCCATCTTCGTCTAATTTACCAACTCCACATCCTACTAATCTGGAGGATAACCCAACTGAGGGGGAGAAGGTGGATGATCAAGAAAAATCTACTAGGCGTAAGGGCAAGGAAAAGGTTGTTGACACGGAATTAACTTTATTTTGGGAAAGGAAAAACTAATGGGAGTATTAGTGCAATGTGGAAAGAAAGCAAAGGCAAACTTGAAGATATGTTCAGTCTACAGGAACAATTGTCTTGCACTTGGTTAATTTTTAGAAATCTGGAAAATGTATATATATGATCCAGAATGCACTTTAATATTATTTATCTTTGTATTTTATTTGTATCAGTTGAGTTATCCTCTAGGTATTTGCTTGTCAAACCCTAACAATCAAATAGGGGGAGATTGTAAAGTATAATGAAATGTAATATGTAATGGAGGACATATATAACTCAACTAGGATAAAAGATAAATAATATTAACTCTATACAGGGATCGTGAAATTTGAAGAACAGGCACCAACAAGGATCAAGTCGCTGAAAGAAGTTCATTAACATGATCAAGCCTCAGTGACATAATAAGATGTACAGATGATTCAGTTGAAGGGCCAAAAGATTTCATGTATTTGAAGATATTGCTGCAGGCTAATAAATTGGAATGTAACGAAGGTGTGAAGATCAAGATCAGTGATAGTCACTTGTGAACCAGACCAGTGCACCAAGTGTCAACACATACGGGAAGGATCAACACATTAATTCATAGAAAGAATTGCCAAAGCCTATTGACGATCAAGGACAGGCATAATATCTCAAGGTATTGTCAAAAGTTAATTTACTCTGAAAATTAAATAAGTAACAGATTAATTAATTATTTATAACAAAATAATTAAATTAATCTGGTACTTGAATTATTTTCTGAGGTAAATTAAAACAGCAGAATAAACAGAAGAGAGAAAATGAATAGTATCCAAAATCACTATTCATATGAATAGTAACCGAAATCACTATTCACATGAATAGTAACCGAAATCACTATTCATATGAATAGTACTATTCATATGAATAGTAACCGAAATTACTATTCATGAATAGTACCCAAAAGTACTATTCAAAAAGTAAGAAACATGTGGGGCCCACATGTTTGATTTTGGAAACTTTGAAAAATCAAAGTTTGGCAGGAGATTTGAAATGGTGCGAAGAAAATGCAGCAGCAGCCAACAACATACATCATCCCGTACGTAATTTCATGGGTACTATGCAGCATAGTGATTTTCTAGAAAATCTATAAATAGGCCTGTTGTATTTCATTTCAAAACACACCTCAACACACAACTTTCTCTCTCTCTTAAATATCTTCTCTGTGTAAGCTGCTAGACAGTCCATCCAGTAGGAAAGCCGGCTTAGCCCGCTTTCAGGAAGTGTCGGATAGAAGGTCCTCGTGCCTAAACTATCCTTAGGAGTGTTCGAGTTTTTGAAGCTAATCCGTTGGATTAGAAGTTGTAACACCCCTTGGGTTTTTATCAGTTCAAAGATATTTTCCCGAACCAATTGTTTTATTTCGATTCAGTTGTTGACCTCATTTTTCACATCTCGAAAATCGAAATATTTTTAAATAACGTATTCAACCCCCCTTCTACGTTATTCCGGACCTAACATACAAATTTTCTTTTAAAAAATTTGAATATTGTTTTACAAATACGTGGTATTTATGTGTTCTACACCTCCAACTCTGATAGTATAAATTTATATAACAAATAGTTTTTAGTTGTTTTTTCAGTTTGGCTCCGAATAAACAAAAGTTTCAAAAAAGTGTTCGAAATGACACGTGTCTTCTCATCATTGGTTGATTAAATAATTAATGTAATGGGTTCCCCATACATTCATATGAATTCTCCAATCAAAATTTCTCATTTTGCCAAGTCATATATACCACATCATTTTGAGAATATTCTTGGAGATTTTTTTTTTGTTCTTTAACATTAACTCGCAAATAGAAAAAGCATTTTCGTTAAATGAAAATTGGAAATTTCTCAGATCGTGAAACCATTTTTATGATTTCAAATCATTATACTTTTTTCTACCCATCCGGAAGATGATATTGTATCAATAATTCAAATATATACTATTTGTACGATACTATTTTAAGCAAACTAGAATATATTTGGTTGTTGCTTTGATACACTTTTTTTGGTACAATTTAGATTTTAAGATAAATAAATGAAAATTATTGGATATAATGTTAAAAGAATATTTCTTTTCTCATATTTAAAATACTCTTATAGATTTCAAGGTCGAATCCCACCAACAACATATTTCTGTTAAACATATATACTATTTTATAAATTACTCTCATGAATTTAAGATTCTATTCCCATCAACAACATATTATTAATTAAAACACTATCATTAAAAGTACTATAAAAAATGTATTAATATATTATATTATCTTCTATAATTTATTTTCCTACTAATTAAAAAATATGTATGAAAATATGGGTAATAAAACAAAAAATATTAAAATAAAAATCCGTGTTATAAGCAAACTAGGGTATATATTTGGTTGTCGATTTGCTACATTTTTTTTGGTACACTCAATAACAATCGTTAAATTTTAAGATAAATAAATGAGAACCATTGGATCTAATGATAAAAAAAATATTCCTTCTCTAATATTTAAAATACTCTTATAGGTTCGAAGTTCGAATCTAACCAACATATATCTATGGAACATATATATTAATTTATAAACTACTCTCACGAATTTAAGATTCAATTCCCGTTAACTACATATTATTAATTAAAACACTATAGTTGAAAATACTATCAAACAAGTATTATATAATTTAGTTTCTACTAATTAAAAAATAAATATGAAAATATGGGCAATAAAACAAAAAATATTAAAATAAACATTCGTGCATCACAGCAGTAATAAGTTATATAGTAAAAAATTACACAAATATGGAAAATATTTACAATATAGAAAATTTTGTATAAAAATCGAAAAACGATCTACATGATTATATAAATTTCACTTTTTATAAATAAAAGTTTTAAAAAAATATGTAATATTTATATATCTACGTAAGTATTGTATGGTAACAATTCAAAATAAATAATTCGATAATATTTATATACATGAGATTTATAAAGTTAAAAAATTATTTTAATAATAAAAATATATATATAACTTAAAACTTTAACAATAAAATATAATTAAAAAGTTTACAAGTAACCGTGCATCGCACGGGTTATAGGATAGTAATATTAATACCTTATATATAATAAGCATAAGGAAGATCTTATCCAAATTTTTGGTCGTCGTCATTGTACTACCAAAAACATATGATCCGTTGGATTATAAATTATATCCTTATATATTTATTTATAATTTTCACTTATTTAATTTACTATAATACCCTTTTTTCATCGATTTGTTTTTTTTTCTTCATCATTAGAACTAAATTTAATTTAAAAAAAAAGAAATTATAATCTAAAAAGGATATAATTCGAAAATGTTGTATTATAAGTGAATTTTAAAAGAAAATTATAATCTAAAAAGGATATAATTAAAAAAGGTTGTATTATAATTGAATTTTAAAAAGAAAATTATATTCTAAAAAGGATATAATTAAGAAAAGTTGTATTAGAATTGAAATTTATTTTTTATTTATTAGTATTAATAAATTTCATATTTACTATTTGGCCTCTATCTTGAGATCTAGAAATCAGATTTGAATGATTTTACAATCCATGTGAATCTCATAAAATTATCTTTAATTTAGTAATGCTTTAATAATTTTTATTCAAATAGAAACACTCAGAATATCAAGAGAAAATATAATTACAAATTTTTACATTAATCCTAATCTATGTAGAAGTTCTAAATTGATAATACTATCAATTGTTGAAACATAATTGTATATGATTTAAATCATTGACATATACATTTTCGTATCTCAATATAAATATACTTTTTATTTTATAACATATTAAAATATAAAACATTTTTTTATGCTAAATCCAACGATTTTCATCTATTTATTTTAAGATTTTTGTCATCCGGAGGAATAGACGATTATCAAAATTTTGGACAAAATCTATCTTATATAAATATATATACGGAGTACTCTTTAGTTTATAACATATTAAAATATAAAACATTTTTTATGCTAGATCCAACGGTTTTCATCTATTTATTTTAAGATCTTTGTCATACGGAGGAATAGACTACCGATTATCAAAATTTCGGACAAAATCTCTCTTACACTTATTATTAAAATTGTATTTGATTGTGAATAGAACTATCTTTAAATAATTATAAGGATATTTTGATAATGAAAACGAATTATAAGTAGAATTCATAAATCAAATAGAATTTTCAACTTAAAAAATCGTCAATTTCTTCTCTTTTTGTTTCTGTGTAGATTTAATTATATTAAACCATCATTAATTTAAAGATTATTTTGTTAATTTCATGTGGGCTGTAAACGTCCAAATCAAATTTTAAAATTCAAGATAGAGTACAAATATTAAATCGAAGATGTAAAATCTTATATATATATACAAGGTATGGTTTGTGTTTGATTAAGTAAGGCTCGTAAGAAAATATTAAAAAAATTATTTCAGACCCTGAATATGCCAAAGTAGGTACAGGGTAAGAATTTAACATAGGTCGTCAGTTCGGTTCCGGAGTTGGTTTATCACAGTTCAGGTTGACAGACATGGGTCTCTTACGTTGTGGGGCAGTAATAACGAATAGTAAATCAAATATGCTACTTCTTCCTATCAGATTCAAAGCAAACGATACCCTTATAAAACCAAGGTTTCCGTTATCCCGGATTATTTAAGTTGTACTGACCAGGCGGGAAATAAAAGGTGGCCGATGAAACCACAATTCTTAGTAGTAATAAGTAACTAGCCTATAATCCGTGCGATGCACGGTTGCTTGTAAAGTGTTTAATTATATTTCATTAAAATTTTAAGTTGTATATATGTTTTTATTATTAAAATATTTTTTGAATTTTATAAATTTCATGAAAATAAATGTTATTCTAATTACGTATTTTAATTATTACTTTCAAATACATATGTATATATAAAAATATTATATAAAAGTAGTTTTTTTTAACATTTTAAATATTTTTATCTTAATATTTTTATTTGATTGTTTATAATTTTAATATTTGCTAATTAATTATTAATAATATAAATTATAAAAGATAATAAAATATAAACAGACCATTATATCTTTCAAAACTCCAAAATTTCGAAATGATCTTTTTTATTAATTAATTATTTTTTAACTTTTTTTGTGACAAAATTAATTTTAATGCTGATTACAAAAATTGTGCACTGTAATAGACAAATTACTTGACGTCTTGACGACTTGTTTGCTGTAGAAAGGACTCTCGTGGGCTTTGTAGTGTGCGTGTGTGTTTTTATTTTGAATTTGATTAATAATAGATATTTATCCAAACCAAAGAGTGACCAAAAAAAGAGTACTAAAAAAGAGTGACCAAAAAAAGAGTACCAAACCAAATATACCCTATTTTGCTTATAATAGTATAGTATAGATATATATATATATATATATCAATTTTTAAACACCAATTTGATATATAAATTAATAAATTATAAAATTTCATAAAAGTAATATAATTGTAGATATTAAAAAGGAGCCGTGCATTGCACGGGTTATAAGCTAATTTATTTTAAAGTATATATATTTTTTACGAAATTTTTAACATTCAAGTTTGACATGTGCGTATTACTCAATTTCTCCAGATTTAATGACTGAAATGGTTTAAAAATGAAATTGGGAGAGTTTTTAAAATCAGGGATTTAGGACTATATACGTTGATTTCGTGAATTTTTGTAAAAAATATTTCTTTAACTTTGACCAATATTTCCCCCATTTTTACTATTAATCACGACTAGCTTCAAACCCGTGCGATGCACAATTTTTTTAATATTATATGAAATTTTTTCATTATTTGAATTAATTTTTTTAAACGTGATTTTTGGAGGCTTAAATTTTTAAATGAGATTATTTGATGATAATTATATAAATGTCGTTTGTGATAATTCTAGAAAATGAGGGATTTTAGTTAGAAATTTAGAAAAGATGATGGATTTTAGTTGAAAAAGGTAATCGGTTAATTATTAGTAATTATAACATATTTTTTTAACAGATAGAATGCCCATGATATAATTGGAAAAATAGAGGATTTGGTTAGAGAAAATTAAAAAGATAACATGTTTTACGTGAAAAGGGTAATTGATTAGTTTATACTAATTATAAGTTATTTGTGTTATTTTACTAAATAAATTGCTCGTAATGTTTTTAGAAAAAAGAGAAATTATTGTTGCTCGTGATATTTCTAGGAAAAGAGGGATTTTAATTAGAAAATATAGAAAAAATGATATGTTTTAGTTGAAAAAGTTAATCGATTAATTATTAGTATTATCATATTACTATTTTATTTTATTAAATAGAACTGCCCTTAATATAATTGAGAAATGAGAGATTTTAGTTAGAGAAAATAGAAAAGATAACGTGAAAATTAAAAAGGTGACATGCTTTAGGTGAAAAATGTAATTGATAAGTTTATACTAATTATAATTTAATTATGTTTTTTACTAATTAAAATTGGTCCTAGTGTTTTTTAGAAAATGAGAAATTAACGTTTCTCGTGATATTTCTAGAAAAAAAGGAATTTAATTAGAAAAAATAGAAAGATGATATGTTTTATCTGAAAAGATAATCGGTTAATTATTAGTATTGCAATGCACGGGTTTCTTGTATTGTGTCACAAATTTCATTTAATATTATAATTATGTTTTTATATAATCAGTATTTTTAAATAATTATTTTAATTTTAATTTGATATAATTTAATATACTCATGTTTACGGATTATAATAATGTTTCCTTATTATAAACAACATATATGATTTTTAATATATTTTATTAATAATTGAAAATTTTGGTATGATATTTTCGGCTATATATTAATGATTGTAAGATTTGTTGTAAATTTAAAAGGTAACCTGTTTTAATTAGAAAGGAAATTAATGATTGAAAGATAAGATACAATTGATCTTTTTAGGTGTTTATAAAAGGTAATATCTTCAACTGAAAGTAACTATGAAAAAGGCAATTGGCTAATTACCATTAATTATATTATATTGTTATTTATTTTAGGTGTTATATTTTACTTGAAAATTATGGTGCGATATTTTCGGGTATATAGTAATGATTGAAAGATTTGTTTTAAATTAAAAAGGTAACGTGTTTTAGTTCGAAAGAAAATATTAATGATCGAAAGATATGATATGATTGATGTTTTTAGGTGTTTGCAAGAGGTAATATCTTCAGCTAAAAGTAAATATGAAAAAGACAATCGACTGATGTTGGTCCCGGAGTATTGCAGGGGGGGTTGAATGCAATACTGATAAAATCGAATCTTTAAATCAACAACGAAAATAAAGATTATAGATTATCAGTAGATGTATGCAAGCAATAAGTGAAACAAGATTTCTCACAAAATAAATGTTTTATTTATTTTGTGTGAAGTGTTGCTACAATCTGGAGAGAGTTTCTCCAGCTTCGATATCTCAAGAGATACAGATTGCTTCGTGTGCGTACATGAATAGAAAAGAATCTAAGATGTATCTAAGTAGACTAAGATACTCTGTTGTCCCTATCGCATGGGGTGTTGATCTGCTGTCGTTTTCAAGTGGCAGCTCATTACAATTTGCACACCCATGTGACTTTCCCTAATTGCTATACAGACAGGATAAACCTTATAAGTAAAGCAACCTAGATTCTTTCTATTTCTAGCTAATACAATTCTAGTAGATGTGGATAGCACATGCTCCTCGAATTGACCAGCCTTGTCTTGTGAATCTCTTAAGCTTCTGTCGTAGTCTTGCAGGTCTGCTACAAACGATAGTGTGTTGCAGCAAATCTGTTTCTTGAACATGTAACCTGTCACGGGCTTTGACTGAGAAAATACCCAATTCAAATAATTCAAGGTGACAATAACCTTAACCGCAGAGTCTGCTGTCAAAGGAATATTCAGAGGTTGACAGTACTAGCTCCCGCCAATGTTGCTGTCGGAGCTCCAGACTTGCTGTCAAGTGTGAGAATGTTACTGTCTCTTGCTTCGGCCAATGTTGCTGTCAAATGTAGCTTTGTCGTGACTTTGCAACATTTGTCTTCTTGTAACATTACTGTCAGGGACATGACAGTAACTTTTATTCTTGCTGTCTTCTGGATGCATTCCTTGAGGCTTGAACAAACATATGAACTTCTCCCAAATCATACATTTATTTCATGACAGCAATTATTCGAATACGAAGGCATACTCTGGCTGTGATAGTATGTTCAACTTAGTAAAAACTAAGTACAGGGAAATATAGTTAAGTTGTCTCTATGCTATCACCCATAAATCCCAACAATCTCCCCCAATTTGTTTTTATGGACAATAACAACAAATTTATAATCAAAACGTGCTGACAACTTAACTAACATAAATCAGAATAGCTGAAATACTATAACTGATAAATGTTAAAGAAAAATCTAGAACATGAAGCTTATGAATTTACTGCAAATCAATTGCTCCTATTGAATGAGCAAATCAGAGTTTAACTTAGCTTGATTTTGGCAGTCTCCAATTGTTCAAATTTTTCCCTCTCTTCTGAGAGCTTCATTTCTTGCTTTTCTGAGGTCTTCAACTAAAGCTTTTTCTTCTGGTGATCTGGCATCATCTTCAATTTCTTCAATGTACCATTGTATCACTCGAGAAGTAAATACTTCAGCATCTTTTACATCAAACCAAGTTTCAAAATCATACGTGTATGTTCTGAACTTCAGAATTCCTTGGATGAATTTGAACCTCCTTCCAGTAAAAGCATTTAAGGATTCTCTCCTTTTTCTGTCTAGCTTTGGATCTTCATCTCTCCTTTGATCAAATATAACCTCTAGTTCCCAAGCAACTAGCATTTCGAGCTTATGAATAGATCCAACAACTTTCCAGTAGAGATCCTTCAGTATACTGGTCCTCAGCTTGTGAAAACTATCAACATAGATTTCTTGCTTGTCATCCTTGATTCTCAGAGGATTATCCAGTACACAGGGCTGATAACCTGCTTCCTCACTGAATGGCTTGTTGTGTTTCTTGTAGCTTTCCTTCAGTTGAGCTTCTATGTCTTCAACACTTTGTTTGGCAGATGTGGCAGGTTTGGTAGGTTTGGTGGATTGGGATGATTTAGCTTTAGCAGCCTGATAAGCTTGTTCTGCTTCATATTCAGCCATGCCAGCCTTTGTAAAAGGACGATGTGCTGCTACAAGGTCCACATTAGGCATTGGTTCTCCATCAGAACTAACTTCAAGGTCTGCATCATCATGTACGCTCCAGTCACCATACTTCTCATAGAATTCAGCATATCTTTGAGCATAGTATTCTTTGACATGCTCTAAGATACTACTGGAAACATCTTGGTTTGTTTCCATGAGAGTGATCATCCTTTCCAAAACGAAGAAATCAATTCTTCTCCTTACCTTTACCTTATTGCATGAGAGATCACGCACGCCTACCACATTTGAGACTATCTCCATAGTGAAGTCTGGTTCTACAGTTATACATGTAGTTCCACAGTCCTTAAGATCATACTTTCGTACCTTTTTGATGACTGGGTCCAGTTCCACCAAGACAGATGATATGCTCCCATCAATTGACTTTTTCAATAGTTCAAAACTATTTACTTTTCTCTTATCAATGGGCTTCTCTGTCAAAACTGCTCCATGCTTATTTTTCTTTGCTGCTGCAACTGTCTTCCCTTTTATCTTGGTTGTACGATAGGCTTGGGCTCTTGTCTTCCTTCTGTTAGATGTGAAATTCTTGACAAGGTTTCGTATTTTGACAGTTTCTTCAAGTTGATCCTTGACAGCATCTTTCATGACAACAACTTTGACAGCTTCGACCGTTTGACTCTTGACAGCATCTTTCACTTGGGTGTCTTCAGCCAATTTGACAGTATCCTTGTTGACAGTATCTTTTTCAGCATTAAAGCATTCAACAGCTAATCTCAAGATACTTGCCTCCAAGGCTTCACAAATTTCTAACTCCCCTTTTTCCTTGACAACATCTTTCTTTTCAGTACTGGGAGTTTCTTGCTCTTCTCGGGTAGCATCCATCTGAGTTTGTGTAGCAACATTCTCAGATGCTTCTTTTCTAGAACTCCTGAATCTTCCAGGTTCACCACTTCCTCTAATTTCATCCTCATCATCATCCAAAGTATCATCATAGTTGCAGCTTCCTCCCATCTTGGCATTAGCATCAGAGATCAGCTTCTTTATGATTGAGCTAATTTCTTCATCTCTATTTGCTAGCAGCCTATGGATATCTTTGACAGCTTTAACCTTTTCACTTGTGATACTGGATTTGAGAAGTTTCTTCAGCACTGTCATGATTGTTTCAGTGCTTAGTCCTGAGACTTTATCCAATGGTAAGAAATCCAACCTTCTAGCTCCTGTCTTTGTGATCCTTCTGAAACACACACCATAAGGATTTTGAAACACCTCAGGGAGTTTGTCTTCAACCATCCTTTTAATTTGTGCTATCAGACTATCATTGAATGTTGTTGAATTTCTGACTACCAGGGTTCCAAGGACTTGGAGTACTCTAGCATGCAAACTTTGTAAGAGTTGCATTGTGATGAATATGGTCAAACGTTTTTTCAAATAAACCTGAACAACCCATCTTCTTTCCAAGTTGATTCTCACAGAGATACTTATTACTTTGCTCTTCAGTGTTGATGCCAATTTTGTAAAAGCTCCCCCTGCTTCACTAATTGATTCATCCACCAACTTACTGAAATCTTCATCTTTGTTGTTCAAAGTACTCTCCATGTGATCAACCATCATCAATTCTGCATCTTCAAGGGCGTATTCACTTCCATCTGACCAAGTAGTTCCAGTAGATATGCCAGCATATATGTTCATATACTCAGGCATTTTGCCTTTGCCTTTACCCTGAGCATTTTGAATTTCTTTTTCTCTCCATTCCTTCTGCAACTTCTGGAATGGAGCTTTGACTTCCTCAGGATTTGGCTCATTGATTTTCAGTGGAGGCAGTACTGTTCTTCTAGACTTTTGAGTCCCCTTTAATTGCTCCAACACTTCCTTGGATAACAATACTGCCTCACCATCTATTTCTGCTTCAAGCAATTCACCATCTCTTGTTGCCTTCAGTTCTTCACCAAAGTTTCTTTCTTCTTTCTCTTGCTCCCCTCACTTTCATCTCCGTCTTTTTTTTCCAAAACTTGCTCCCCCTCACTTGTAGACTCCCCCTCACTTGCAGCTTTACCTTGTTTCTCCTTCTCTACCAGGTTTGCTTTATTCTGATCTACCACTTTCTCTCCCTCACCCTCATTCACCACTTTCTCCCCCTTAGTTGATTTGGCAGCACTAAGGATGGCAGAGAACGAGAGAAGAGTTTGTTGAATATCAGCAAAGCCAGTAGCTACCATAGTGGACAGAGCATCAAGTTTAGCTTCCATGCATGGATGCACATCTACCCTCAAGGGATTTCAACCTTTATTCAACTTGTTTAGAAGGACCACCAGTTCTCAGCCTTTTTGGATATAAAGGAAGAGACTGGGGCAAGGAGGCTGTGGGGTTTCTCACACACTCATTGTTTTTCTGAGTGATCTCATCACTCCTCACAGAATGACTCTCAAGGCCTAGTGCCTTTGTGTGTGGGGTTCCCTCAAGTGCACTCTGGACATGCTCAAGTCCCTCACCTTTTGCCAGCTCGTTTGGCTGCCACTCATTTTTATGCTCACCTCTCTTTTCTTTTATCTCTCTTTTTCTTTTCACTCCCTCACTCATCCTAGATGCATGGGTATGAGCAGTACTTGCATGCATTTTAGTTGAAGAAGTAGAAAGTTTAGATTGTACCTTCAAAGCAGAGATAGTAAGTTGATCATCATCTGAAGCATCTTCAACAATGACAGTATCATGATCAAGCTGTGTAGAGGCGACAACATCTTTACCCAAAATGTTACTGTCCACAGGTGGGTTGACAGCAACTTTTGTGGTGTCTTTGACAGTAACTGAGGCTATGATAGCGACTTTCGGAAGGTCAGTTGCTCTTTGGAGTTCGACCAAGATGTTGGCTATTTCATTTTCTGGTAGAGTACCATCTTGATCTAGCTCAGTGTTTGAGTGAGTGGTGTCCATTTCACTTTGAGAAATGGGTTCTTGTGGACCACTTGATGGGGGCTCATCCATGACTTGAGATGGATGATCAAAACCTGAAGGGATTGGACTGTCCCCTTCTCTAGGTTGTTGAGAAGAAACAATTGATGGATTAGAGAATAAAGAAGGTGATGGTTTAGAAGAGATTTTTGGTTGTTCCACAGGGTTAACTTGTGGAACATCAAGAGTAGAAGTTTCATGACCCTCACTGTGCCCTATCTCTGTGTGCATTTCTGCAAGTGTAGGCTCCTCATGAGTGAGTACATGAGATTGTGCTGACTCTTTACAGGATGCCTTGGGAGACAGGCCAACTTCAATAGATACTTCTTGTTGAGAAGAAGCACCTAGGGATGTGTTTGATTCCCTTTTACTCTCCACAGTCTTTTGTGAGACTGTGGGGTGGCTAACAGTGGCTTTGGCCCTCTTAGCTCTCTTCTTCTTAGGCTCAAGAGGAACCACTGTGGGTTCACTTTCACTAACATCCTTATTTGCTGCATCATGTGCAGTTTCTCCCTCAACATTCTCAGAACTACTACCAACACCAGTTTCCAAGGGTCTTTTCTTGGATTCTTGCAAAGTTGTTTTTGTGGTCTTTGGTTGTCTAGAGAATCTGATAGGAATGTATGCAGTAGAATGTGGGTTAACTGAATTTGGGTCTAATTCAGCTTCATTCTCAAGGGAGAAGACAACATACCCAGAGAGTAGTGCTACGTCAAGATGTGGCTCTTGATCAGCCATGTGCTTGGTGAAACAGAGTGGAATATGTGCATTTGAATTTTGTGAATTGAGTGATGTGTGTGTATTTCTTTTCAAAACATTGCATTCTATAGAGAGAGATGCATTATCATCAATACCACATAATGAATTCAAACACATAGTAAGAAAGTGAGGATAAACATGTACCTTCCTGCTTAGAGCTGACTTGAGTTGACTCATAAGCAACTTTCCTACATCCACTTTGTATCCATGGACAAGAGAGTGAGTAAGCTTCTTGATATATGAGGGAATTCCATTCCATCCAGAGGTTTTGGTTGAGAAAACCTTCACCATGACATCAAAAATCATGCTTCATTCTTTTCTCAAATGCTTTCTGTCCATTTCACCAGTCAAGTACCATTTCGATGTACCCTCTTCAAGAACAGGACCAGAATACCCAATTTTCAAGAAAAACTTCTTTAGGGTTTCATCACTTGCAAGTTCCTTGTATGATTCTTTAGCTTGCAGTCAAGTTCCCAAAGCTTCGTTGATGCCTTTGATTGTGAGGATGCAGGTGATTCCTTTGATTTTGCATTGTATTGTGTCTTTACCTGCAGCTCCTGGAACATAGGCAGTTTTCCAGAATTCTTCAAGCCTTTCCAGGTTCAAGGAAGGTGTAGATGTTATAGCATGACCCCGATATGACTTGTTGATAAAGGATACGAGTCCTTTATATCCTTCACCAGCATCTTCAGCAGTGAGAATACCAGCAAAGTTTGTTTGAGAAGAGGATTGTTTGGGTGCCATTTCTTGCTTTGAGCTTCGGAGAGAGATTTTTGCTTTTGAGAGAGAGAGAGAGAGAGAGGTTTATTTGAAAGTTGTGTGTGTTTGTGTGTTTGACAGTTGCTTACATGAAAATAGCAAATGTCTTACTGAGAAAGGGAAAGTAACTATGTCTTAGCACATTAATCAGTCACGTGGAGTCGTGGGTAGTTACTTTTTAGTGGCTGTAAGTCGTGGAGGTAAAATCCCAATTAATTCGGTCCACTAATCTTGATAGTAACCTGTGCGCTGTAACAAATTCATTAGTAATTTTGAGAGGATGACAGCAAGTTTTGCTTGATATAAATATCGTTGCACGAACATAATGTCACCATTAAGCAATTTATACAATTTCCTTTAAATTTCATGACAGAGACTTTTTCAATTGTGTCATCTAAGAAACTTGCTGTCAAGGCACTTCGTGACAACATCTTCACTTATTGACAGCAACTTAGGCGGAAATAATTTATGTCATGAATTTTAATCGACTTTGCCTATTGCTTAAGCGAAAATTACCAAATAGCATTTTAATCGATTTAGGCACATATTTGTTGGTTTTAGCACACATCCAAAAACATCCATACACACAGACAATTAACATAACAACTATTCGAAGATAGATAGAATGAGATGACAATAATGAATGACATGCAAGAAAACTAAGAAGATAAAACGGTCATTTCATTAAATAAAAACTTAAAACAATACAAGAAGTTCTTAAGAACTGGAAATTATTTTAAGTTTGGAAAGGCTTCTAGCAGCAGCCTTTCCGTGATCTTCTCTATCTCCTTTTGATCGGAGATCCCCTCTTCTTCGAGATAAGTATGAAACTTATCTACCAAGAGATCAAGCTGCTCATTAGTAGTAGCTATCTTCATCTCCTTCTTGAGACTAGGAGGCCCTGGCTTCACTCCTCCGCTTGCTCCTGGCGCCGATGACGATGACATGTCTTCTGCTTTCCTCTTGCTCATATTAGACTCTAGAGTTCTTAGGGTGTTAAGTGAGAATAAAGGGTTTTGCTTTGGTCTTATTTATAAAACAGTAAGTGACTCTACAGCTCCCAACTGCCTCTTTTTAATGAAGTAATTTAACTTTTAAATTAAAAAGACTAACAAATACCCGTAGTAATTTCAAATGACACAAGTACTTATCACTAAGCAGGCGTATGAAATAAGTTAATGTCACGTGACTACTCATTACAAAAATTAAAACAAGCAAGTGATTTGAATTTAGCATAGTCATAGCAAACATGCTGTCAAGTAAACAAGTAGCACATATGACAGTAACTTCTCATGACAGTAACATTGAAAGTTAAGGTCACGAGCTGCAATTTTAACCTCATTGAAAATGTAAAAACTAGTAGGTTAACATACCAGATTTAGCATTCCCAATTCACTTACCAACCTGTTGAAGGTTGCTTCATCTAGTGGCTTCGTAAAAATATCTGCAAGTTGCTTTTCTGTTGGAACATAAATCAGCTTCACAGTTCCCCTTTCAACATGCTCTCTTAGGAAATGATGTTTGATATCAATGTGCTTTGTCCTGGAGTGTTGAACTGGATTGTCTGAGATAGCTATGGCACTAGTGTTACCACAATAAATAGGAATATTGGACAACTCCAAGCCATAATCCATTAGCTGATTTTTCATCCATAGAATTTGAGCACAGCAACTTCCAGCTGCGATATATTTAGCTTCTGCAGTTGAAGTAGATACAGAATGCTACTTCTTGCTAAACCATGACACTAATCTTCCACCCAGAAATTGACAGCTTCCTGTTGTACTTTTCCTGTCAATCTTGCATCCAGCATAGTCTAAATCTGAATAACCAACCAAGTCAAATCCAGTATCTTTAGGATACCAAAGGCCTAGCTTTGGAGTGCCTTTGAGATATCTAAAGATTCTCTTGATTGCTACTAAGTGTGATTCTTTTGGAACAGCTTGAAACCTTGCACAGAGACATGTAGCAAACATGATGTCTGGTCTGCTAGAAGTTAAGTATAGCAACGATCCCACCATGCCTCTGTAGGTACTAGAATCCACTTTCTTTCCTTTAGGATCCAAATCCATCTTGGTTGCAGTAGAGATAGGTGTCTTGGCAGGTGATGTATCTTCCATGTTGAACTTTTTGAGAAGTTCCTTGACATATTTCGATTGGCTTATGAAGATACCATCATTCTTTTGATGAACTTGTAGACCTAGGAAAAATGATAGTTCTCCCATCATGCTCATCTCATACTTGCTCTTCATAAGAGATGAAAACTTTTCACACAGCTTCTCATTTGTAGAACCAAAGATTATGTCATCAACATAAATGTGAACCAGAATGATGTCCTTGCCATGGTGCTTGTAGAACAGTGTCTTATCCACTACACCTCTTGTAAATTGATTCTCAATGAGAAAAGTAGATAGAGTTTCATACCAAGCTCGAGGGGCTAGCTTCAATCCATAAAGTGCTTTGAACAGCTTGTAGACAAAGTCATACAACTCAGCATCCTCAAATCCAGGTGGCTGTTCGACATACACTTCCTCTTCTAATTCTCCGTTAAGAAAGGCACTTTTGACATCCATTTGGAACACTTTGAAGTTACAGTGTGCAGCATAGGCTAAAAATATCTGAATAGCTTCAAGTCTGGCAACAGGAGCAAATGTTTCATCATAATCGATTCCTTCCTGTTGACAGTAACCTTTAGCTACTAGCCTTGCCTTGTTTCTTGTCACATTTCCACTTTCATCCAACTTGTTTCTGAAAACCCACCTTGTGTCAACTACTGACTTCCCTTTGGGTCTAGGGACCAGCTTCCATACATTATTTCTCTCAAATTGATTTAGCTCTTCTTGCATAGCTATCACCCAATCTGAATCCAACAATGCTTCATCAATTGACTTTGGCTCAGTTTGAGATAGAAAACATGAAAACATGCTGTCAGCAGAAATATTTCTTCTCGTCCTTATACCAGTAGTGGGATCACCAATGATTAGATTGCTAGTGTGATCTCTGTTCCACTTAGTGGTTCTGGGCAAGCTTCTTTCTTGATCTGCTTCATCATTTCCTCTTTGAGGTGTTGACTCTCCACCATTGATGTTTTCTCCTTCATGTTCTTCAACGTCTCCAGAATCATTCTCATTCTGATGATTAGCTGATATAGTTTTAGATTGAGTTGGAGTTTGAGTAGCATCATTGGTGTTGACAGCATTTCTTTCAAACTCAATATCCTAAGTACCAGTAGGTTCATCAGCGACAATTTCTTCTTCTTCTTCCAAATACCCTTGATTTTCAAATCTAAGAGGCTCCATTTGACCATCCTCTTGCAGTCCTGGGAATTTGGTTTCATCAAATGTGACATTCACACTTTCTTCAATGACTTTGTGATCAATGACATAGACTCTGTAGGCAGTCCTCTCCAAACCATATCCCATGAAAATGCCTTCATAAGCTTTAGCATCGAACTTTCCTTTTATTTCATGGTTATCAATCATCATGAAACACTTACTTCCAAATACATGAAAATACTTGACAGTAGGTTTCTTTCCTGTTAAAAAATAGTAAGGAGTGTTTCCATGAGTCTTATTGATCAAGGTTCTATTCTGTGTGTAAAAAGCCGTATTAATAGCTTCTACCCAGAAGTATGTTGGTAATTTAAAATCATTCAACATAGTTCTCGCAGCTTCGATGAGAGTTCTGTTCTTCCTTTCTACAACTCCATTTTGTTGTGGTGTCCTGGCAGTGGAGAATTGTTGGACAATGCCCTCTTCTTTGCAGAAGTTTCCTAGTGTGGCATTTCTGAACTCAGTACCATTATCACTTCTCAGATATTGAACTTGAGCATTTGGGGTTCTTTCAAGAACTCTTATGTGATCAATGATTTCTTGAGCAACTTCGTCCTTTGTCTCTAAAAATTTCACCCAAGTGTACCTTGAGTAGTCATCCACCATTACCAGGGCATATATCTTCCTTGCAAGAGATTGAACATTTACTGGACCAAACAAATCCATGTGAATTAATTTGAGTGGCTCATTGTTGGTATTCACTTGCTTTGATTTGTGTACAGATCTTTTCAATTTGCCCATTTGACAGTCCTTACATAGTCCTTGACAGAATTCCTGTTGAGGTAGTCCTCTCACTAAATCCTTCTTCATCAGAATGTTCATATTCTTGAAATTGAGATGTGAGAGCTTCTTGTGCCAAAGCATGCTTTCACCAACTGATGCTTTACTGCAAAAAAAGTAAGCCTTGTCTTTATTGACAGAATTTAAATCTGCAACAAACAAGCTTCCTTTCCTGACTCCTTTCAAAGAGAGGCTTCGATCTTTCTTGTGATAGATATCACAAACCATCATATCAAAATCAACCTTGAATCCCCTGTTACTGAACTGGCTGACACTGAGTAGGTTGTGCTTCAATCCATCAATAAGAGCAATATCTTCAATGACAACATTTCCAATTTCCAAACAGCCATATCCCAAAGTGTAACCTTTGTTGTTGTCTCCAAAAGTTATGATTGGGCCGGCTTTTTCCACAAAATGTGATAGCAGGGCTATATCACCAGTCATGTACCTGGAGCATCCATTGTCGATGATCCACATGACCTGCTTCTGTTTCTTGCCCTGCAAAACAGATGATTTTAATTTGCATCTGGTACCCAAACTCTGTTGGGTCTTGCAGTTACAACATCATTGTTCTTATCATTCTGTTTCACATTTAAATCGACACTAGAATCCTCCTGTCTGACTTCTTTTACTGTCCACTTGGTTCTAGAGTTAGACTTAGTCTTTCTCTTGGTGGAAGCTATCTTTTTACCAACATATGCAGGCACAGAAGTCTCAGCAGTTTCTAAATAGGAGCATCTTTCAGTAGACAGAATAGGTATATTGAAGCAAGTACTCATATTAACAATTTTGCATGGCATACAGTAAATGTTATTACAGACATCCATACTTCTTTGCATAATGGGGGTTCTATGTAAGTTACCACTAACATTGGACGCATTAACCTTATCCTGTTTGGGTTTCTTACAAACAAATGTTAAATGATGAGATGATCCACAATTATTGCAAAGCTTCCTAGGGGCATCCTTAACATGACTATATCCATTCTTCTTATCAATCCCTAACTTACCATTCCTATTCTTAGGCTTGTAGGCATTTGCTTTGACAGTATATTCTGAAGTTGCTGTCGAGCCACCCTTGACAGTACCTTTCTTTGCCTCTATCGTGACAGCAGGTTTGAAAGTTGTTGTCTTGGGTTCTCTCTTGACGGTATCTTTTGAAGTTTCTATCTCATCCTTTTTGTCAGCTACTTTAGAACATTCTGTCTGATTGCTTGGTAGAGTTTCTGTCATGGGGAACTTGACAGTATCTTTTCCTTTGCTCAGTGTGCTGTCAATGCACTCATCTTCATCAAGTAGCTCTTGTTTGATGAACAAGGAGGTTTCATCAAAATCAGCTTGAAGATTTTTGAAAATCGGATTGTTAACTCTTTTGAGAATTTGAGGTTTGACAGCATCACTATCATCAAGAACAATTGCCTTTCCATGCCTTCTACCATACTCGAAACCTATTCCTACCTTTTGATTCTCAGTGTGATTATCATGATATTCCTGGACTAACCTAGAAGAGTTTCTAAAAGCTTTGAGTTTAAACTCGTTTTCTGCAATTTGACTCCTGAGAAAATATTCTATTTCCTTAGCACAGATAATATCATTCTTCAATCTAGCATTCTCTTGAGCTAATGAATCTAGGGGACTGGTTCTTAGAAACAACATTTCATTTTCAGATTTGAGAGTTTCATTCTGTTTAGTTAACTTAGCAATTTCTTCATAAGCAGAAGATAAACTAACATGAATGTTAAACATCTCAGCACTTAAATCCTCAATGGTATGCTTATACTCAGTTTTAGACATATCAAGTAAGACTAGAGATGGTACCTGATTTGATGAACTTGAAGCTTCTTCATCAGATTTAGCCATGAGGGATAAGTTCACAAACTCCTCTTCTTCTTCATCTTCAGAATCATCCCAGCATTTTCCTTCAGCCACATAGGCTTTCCCTTGATTCCTCTTAAACTGATTTCCAGATCCCTTTCCTTGATTCCGTCTTGGTCTTCTGCACTCAGTAGCAAAATGACCTAGCTCATTGCAGTTGTAACATCTGAACTTCGACCTATCCACCAACCCTGTCTTGTATCCTCCTCTTGTGGTTCCACCAGTGGGCTTTGAAAAACTTCCCTTGTTGAATTTAGATGATTGACCCTGTGGCTTGTATGACTTGTCCCTTCTGAACTTGATATTCTTGAATCTCTTAGCCATATAAGCCATGGTTGGATTATCCATGCTTTCAATCTCTTCTACTGTGTAGAAGTCTTCATCTTCAACATCTTTCAGCTGCAGAACCACCTTCTCCTCGTCATCCAACACTTCTTCAATCTTCAAAGATGGCATCTGTGTTGGTTGTGAACTTTGTGATGGTTCACTTGGACAAGCTACTTGTGGCTCATGCGCTATGAGGGCTCCTGACATGTTTGCTAACTTTCCTTTGTTTCCAGTATGAATAGCTCTCTTTTGAAAAAGCTCGAGTTCGTATGATTTGAGCACACCATAGAGAGTTTCAAGAGAGACATCACTCAAGTTTCTTCCATCTCTTATGGCTGTGACTTTGTGCTCAAGATGCTCAGGGAGAGTGAGCAGAAATTTGATGTTAATCTCCTTTCTATCATATAACTTTCCATGAATTTATAACTCAACTATCAGCTTACTGAACCTTTCAAACATGTGTGTAAGTTCTTCGCATGGTTTCGCCATAAAGGCTTCATATTGTGATACAAGAATTTGTCTTTGGTTCTCGCGAATTTCTTCACATCCTTCACACAACAGCTCTATCTTGCTCCACATTTCTTTTGCAGATCTGCATCACATGACATTACCACACATGGCTTTGTCTAATGTAAGTGAGTCGAGCAAGATGAGTTGTAAATAGTCATCCAAGACTACTTTCTCCTTTTTGGACTCTGTGTACTCTGAAGGCTTCTTTGCAATCCAATGGGCTGGAATGACTTCATCATTCACAGTAGCAACAACTACTTCCTTCTGAGGTATGAAGGGGCCGTTCTCAAGAATTTCCAAATACAGTGGATTGGCAGCTTTGATAAATAACAAGAATTTTCTTTTCCAGAAATTGTAGTTCTCTTTATCAAAGACTGGAATCTTGATTCCACTTGACTTCTGAATACTCGTCATGATCTTCAGATTTATGTATCAATCTGTATGCTCTGATACCAGTTGTTGGTCCCGGAGTATTGCAGAAGGGGGGGTTGAATGCAATACTGATAAAATCGAATCTTTAAATCAACAACGAAAATAAAGATTATAGATTATCAGTAGATGTATGCAAGCAATAAGTGAAACAAGATTTCTCACAAAATAAATGTTTTATTTATTTTGTGTGAAGTGTTGCTACAACCTGGAGAGAGTTTCTCCAGCTTCGATATCTCAAGAGATACGGATTGCTTCGTGTGCGTACATGAATAGAAAAGAATCTAAGATGTATCTAAGTAGACTAAGATACTCTGTTGTCCCTATCGCATGGGGTGTTGAGCTGCTGTCATTTTCAAGTGGTAGCTCATTACAATTTGCACACCCATGTGACTTTCCCTAATTGCTATACAGACAGGATAAACCTTATAGGTAAAACAACCTAGATTCTTTCTATTTCTAGCTAATACAATTTTAGTAGATGTGGATATCACGTGCTCCTCGAATTGATCAGCCTTGTCTTATGAATCTCTTAAGCTTCTGTCGTAGTCTTGCAGGTCTGTTATAAACGATAGTGTGTTGCAGCAAATCTGTTTCTTGAACATGTAACCTGTCACGGGCTTTGACTGAGAAAATACTGTTAGGTCCAAATGTGTTGTAGAGGGGGGGTGAATACAACTTTTCGAATATGAGAAGCAATAAATACGATGCAATAAATGAACACGCAGATTCAAGGAATATATTTCTTATATATAACTTGAAATGGTTGCTACAACATTCATTACAAAGTATAACAGAAGTTCAGAGAGAAGTGAATGATACTAAGCTCTGTGAATGCACTCTTTTTTTTTTTTCTTGTGTTTTCCTCAACTATTGCTCTCTAAAATAAAACATTACACAAGTACTTCTATTTATACTACATGTAATCTATGTCCTGTAGTCTTCAAAGACTAAGATATACGTGGCCCAATGATGTCCACATAAATCTTGCCTTATCTTGAAAGCTTGGAAATATGCCAATCAGAAGATGCCATGTGTCATGTTGAAGCTGCACTCTAAGTAGAACTTCTACTTGAGAATTTCTACTTAGCCATCTCGAATTTCTAAGTAGAACTTCTACTTAGAAATATTCTACTTGGTCATCTAGAATATTTAGTACTTAGAAAATATTCTGGTCTTCAACTTGAAACTTCAATGCACATCTTGAACTTGTGATATCTTCAAGTCTTCTTTATTCTTCAGCAAGCTCTTGAACATGGATCTTTATTACTGACATAAACTTGCTATCAATGTCCTGACACTTGATGCACTGGTCTGGTTCATAAGTGACTAGTCTTGATAGTGTTTCTGCTTCTCGAATAAATTACCATATTCACTTAGTAACGTGGCTTTCCAATGTTCGCTTTCCTTCTTGTTCACTTGAAATCAATTGGTCTTGTTGATACTGATAGTTATGATCTTGATTCTCGATTTCTCAAATCACTGAGGCATGAACAACTTTGACTTGAACTTCTCTCAATGATTTCTTCTTGGCTTGATCATAGTTAACATGTTCAATTGTATCAATTACCTTGTCTTCATTTAGTGTTGATTTCTTGTGGCTTCTTGTTCTTGATTGTCTTCTGGTTAAGTATCTTTTCCTTTAATTGAGTTACATTAGTTAAGTATCAGGACATGACCGTGGAGAGTACATGTTTTCATCCTCCTTCAGCCTCTGATACCAAGCCATTCAGAGAGAGTAATCGCCGCCAAGCCTCTAATCGCGAGTAATCGCTTTGTAATCGCCAGTAATCGCCGCCAGTCAAATTAGGGATATATGTTTAGAGAGAATTAGGGATTTTGGGATATTACGGACATAATTAGGGGATATTGGGGAAACAATTAGGGGAAGGTCAATTTTACCCCTGCTGTTTAGACGGCGTTAATATCGTTTTGACGGGAGCCCCTCAAGTGATTAAAAATTTTATTACAGCCAGCCATAAAGTTAAAAATTATTCTCAGCCATCCAAGTGCCAAAAACAAAAAAGATAGCCAGCCAAAATGCCTTTTTCTCTTAATTTTATTATATTAATGTGAAAAATGCAATTGACTAATTACCATTAATTTTATTATGTTAATCGAATAATTATCATTAATTATATTATGTTATTATTTATTTTTGGTGTTACTCCCTCCGTCCCATCCAATTGTTAACACTTTTTTTTTACTTTCTGGCACGCATTTTAAGGTGAATTTTAAGAATAGTTCCATAACTTATTTTTAAAATTTTATTTTTTTGTATAAAAATAGGATTGCTCTATTTTTATACAAAAAAAAAATCAAAAATAAGTTATGGAACTATTCTTAAAATCCACCTTAAAATGCGTGTCAAACACCTTATTTTGAAATGTTAAGAAATGGAAGGGACGGAGGGGGTATATTTTTCTTCAAAATTATGGTGTGATATTTTCGGGTATATATTAATGATTGTAAGATTTGTTTTAAATTAAAAAGGTAACATGTTTTAGTTCGAAAGGAAATATTAATGATGAAAATATATGATACGATTGATGTTTTTAGGTGTTTATAAAAGGTAATATCTTGACTAATTACCATTAATTATATTATGTTATTATTTATTTTAGGTGTATTATTTTTTTTATAATGAAGGATAAATAAGTAAATTCACGAAGTACCAAAAAACAGATACTAAAACTTTTAATGTTTCGGATAGATTTCGATCGATTCTTAACCAATATTTCAAAAAAATCGCTCTTTAACCCTATTTTCGTTTAATCGGAATCTACTCGTTTAGTGATTAGCAGATTTTTAGAACTGAGCCCACTATATAATGATTCTGAATTATGGCCCTTTATCTCACAATTTGGAGTCAAATGGCCCTTAATCTCACAATCCACAAAAATGACCCTTTTTATCACAGAAAAACGAAACATTATCACACGTTTTTGAAAAACGCAACGGCGTGTTGCGTTATTGCATATTTAATTTCTGAAATCGATTTTCCAAAAAAAAAAAATTTTTTTGTTAAAAACGCAACATTATGTTGCGCTTCTAAGAAACGCAAGTCCAACTGGCGTGTTCAACTGTGGGCCCCGCAGGGGTGATGAATTTTCAAAAAAAAAAAAGAAAAAACAATGAGAAACGCATCTTGTTGATGCGTGACTGAAAAAAAAAAAAAAAAAATAGAAACGCAACACGCCAATGCGTTACTAAGAAACGCCAGACGCCGTTGCGTTATTCTGTGATAAAAAGGGCCTTTTTTCCAAATTGTGATAATTAGGGCATTTTACCCCCAAATTGTGATAAAGAGGGCCAACGCCCAATGATTCTCTTCTGAAGTATCTTCTCTATAGAGTTGTCCTCTATAGTACTATTTGCAAATGCCTTGTTCAGTAGTATCATTATTTGATTAAAAATTTAAAGAATGATTACACTGTGGAATGATTTTCCACATCTTTTTTACATTTAAATTTTTACAAACTGGTCAAACAACAATTTGGTTCATCAAAAGCAATGTCAGCCTGTTCATTGACAGAACTGTATTGCTAGCACTGTGGAAGATCCTTGGGTGGAGGAAGAACTGTTTGATCAGCCTGTTTTCCATTGTCTACAACGAAAGCTGTTTTTAATCCCCAGCCTGTATGAAGCTCCAAATGACAGTGGAAGAACCATACTCCTGTACATGATTCAGTGAAGCAGAAAGAACATTGTTAGTTAAATTTGATAAGGAAAGGTTTGAAAGCTGTTAATGCATTTATCGAGTTTTCATCTTCGTACCTGGATTATCGGCTGTGAATCGTATAGCAGTCCAGCCACCAGTTGGAACTCCGACTGTGTTTCTCTCAGGAGGATCAATCAAGTTATATTTGGCTGGGTCACTCTTGGGATCAAAATTTCCAATTCCGGTCCCAACAACAAAAAAGTTGTAGCCATGAAGATGGAATGGATGTGACTCAACCGTCAGCAGATTAGTGTCTTGTATCACTAATTCAACTGTAGAATTGAAAGCAAGTTTCACAAGTCTTGTTCCTTTTGCTGTCCCAAGGTTGGCTGTAAGTGGTGCTCCAGTATAATTAAATGGAGTTGGAGGCTTGTCTGGAAAATTAGTTCTAAATACCCCTTTAGTATTGAAGTAATGAGCTTCAAGTAGTGCGGTCTGTGGCATCACAAATGTGATGTTGTTCAGTGAAGCAGTGAGTCGTGTTCCATTAACACATGATGAACATGGATTCCTCCCCAAACCAACTGTGAATAATAGGTTCCTGTCCACTTTTAGGGGAACATTTGCTGGAAATCTTGGAGTGTTGAGGCTCTTGAGCTTCTTGTTGTAGCTCAATGCGAATGTTGTGTCATTAGGTGAAGGCAGGTGAGGGAGTGTCGGGAGGACAGTGTTAAGGGTTCCTTTGTACTGGAATATTGCAGTTGCTGTCTTGTTGTCTACTGGTATTGGGGCATCATTAAAAGGCCTAACAGCCATGAAGTATCTACCTGACATTTGGTTTGCGTGAACTAAAACGTTTGTGGTCTGACCAGGTGCAATTAGTATAGCAGAAGTCGTGAATGGTTTAGTGTAGACTGCATCAATCTCAACTACTGTCATATTGTGACCAGCAATGGCAAAGAAAAGCTCGTCATTGAGGGCTGCATTTATGATTCTCAAGAGATATGTCTTCCCTTTTTCAACCTCCATGGCAAAAGTATCTGCAAACATGAAAGTCATGTAACTTTGTAAATTTCTCATTTAGCAGTGTCACCTAATTAACTTATCCTACTAACGTTTCTCGGAACATGGAAAGAGAGGCCCTGGTTTCCCATTAATTGTATGTGCATCTGACATATTTGGAGGCAATCCCAAGCTGTTTCCTTGCTTGACAACCTCTTCAACATCTGCATGCCACCATTCACCTGCACTCTCCACAAAAATTTATTTTGTCAGAAATCAAATGATAGCTGACTTATAAGTTCCAACAAGTGACATTTTAATTAACCTAAACTCACCAAATACCAAAATCTCTTCTCTTGCCGGCCGTTGGAAGGGAAATGGGGTTCCCGGTTTTGGCATAATGACTATTGCACCATAAACAGTAGCTCTGAGCCAAAGAATATGTGCATGCCACCATAATGTTCCCCTTTGTCCTGTTACATTGAAGCTATACAAGAAGCTGCTACCAGTCTGGATTGGACACTGAGTTACATAAGCCGGTCCATCCGCCCAGCCATTACGAAACTGTTTCAGTCCATGCCTAACGGAGAATAAACACCATGATCGTCGAATTAACAACATGCTCAAACTAAGTGCACAGGTGCATTTCAAGAAATAATAAAATAAAATAGAAACATAAAAGCAGTACCAATGAATGGACATGTTATACTGAGCATGATTCGTAACATTAATTTGGACGCTGTCACCTTCCCTAACATAAATAGTAGGCCCTGGGAACCTGCCATTCACCGTTACAATTGGTTTTGCATGGCACAACCTGCTAACATTATTTACTTGTACCTGAAATAATAGAAATATAATCAAAATTATGATAATATTAAGCTATGAAATGTTTAAATAAACAATCAAGACGATTTCCGGTGATTTACAACTCACATCAAACTGGTAAAATTTTGTGGCTGCCTCAGCTGAAATGAAAACGAAGGAAAGAAAAATTAAGCTAGCAGGAAGAAGAAATGCCAAGCTTGCCATTATGTCACAAGGAAGTCTTTAAATTTCTCTGCTTTTTGGTGATTGAGATCGAGAAGAAGCATATGCAAGTTTATATATGATCATGAAGATGGCTTAGAAAATATAAAAAATTGTTTGTTATAGGAGGATCAAACGAGCAGTAGTAGTCTTAGTAGGTAGATGGGCTGCCGTATACTGTATATACCAAAGCATTAAAGCAAAAGCCATATGTAATATAAGTAAAAGGTCGCTTTTTACTTTTTAGTAATTGGAGAACTAGATAACAATGATATTTTTTTTGCACCATTGAATGTATTTTGCAAAATTTGTTCCAAAAGTTTTCTTTCAAGTTACATTTATTTTCTCTAAACGGTTTTTTCCATGAATAACACTTTTATATATGCGGACATTATGATCATTTTTAAATGACGCCAAGAGCATTCATGTAAATTTCTATTTTAAAGAACAAATGGTACAATGGGAGCAAGCATTTTGTTTTTTAAGCGTAAGATCAGTTCGATTGCATATTTATTATTCGATCGATTGTGTAGTCGTTATAATTCGATTTACTGGTAAGAGGTTATCAACAAAACCAGGTTTATCGATCAAATGGCATTCAACTGATTATGTATTTGAATTGCAGCTAAAATAAAATGTAGGGTGTTGCCTAAACGTACAGGCATAGAATGGCAGTGCTACTAAGCCAAGACAAAGATTGATTCAGGTGTAAATAATTAATATTTACCAAACCTTTCTGCTATGATAAATTGGCTGTCAAGACTTTAAACTTGCAGATGAGACACAGGTAATGCCAACTGAGCTTTACCTTTAAGAAAAAGGATGACATTTATATTTTTTTTTCTTATTATTAATAAAAATTAAATTAAGTTCCTAAACCTATATCAAAGTTCTGTGATTCCAAAGGCTCCGATTGTCAAGATGCGAGCATGTTCGGCCAAGTTTATTTATTTCTTTTCTGCTTTACATTGCAATTGAAGTATTCAAACAATTATCAATGGAACTAACATATTACAACTCATAATAAAATTAGTCGATGTATATATTATAAAATATATATTTTTAAGTGTCATTATCTTCTTTCAACATTTGTCATTTATATGTTTTGACAAGTTTAGCTATAAAGTTAAATCAAGTAGCTTATTATTTAAACGCTTCATTCTTCCATTAAATGCTTAAGCGGACATTTAAACAATTAGTCTGCTTGCACAGCTAAGAGCATTGAACCAGCAAAAGATATTACGCGGCAACATATATGGATGATTAACTGCCGTAAACATGACCGTTAGACCGAAATTGCATACCTACCGGAGCAGCATATCCAACTCTCTGGCTTCTACGAGCTCCGAGTGTATACTGGAAGACTTCAATCTATAACACAACAAGTTTCCAAGAATTTACGTCTTATTTACTCAACAAAGTATAAGCATCAGCTACTTATTAGCTTAAAGATTGAAAGTACTTGTTAGTCTAAATAAAATTATTTAATTGGAATACTAAGAAATTTCTGAGTATGCCTCTACCACCAATGGGAAGTCCGTGAATTCTTTGATAAAATTGACTACCATCTCAGGATAAGGTCTTCAAAACAGAACTACTAGAAAATTCAGCATACACAGTCCGATCTTCTGTTGTATGTAGAAGTAGGACAAATCCATTTTTTGAGCGGACAAGCTCTTGAAGTATCGTGACAAAGACATTACAGCTTGAGAGATTTCTATCTGGGATTGATAAGATAAGCCAAGCTTTAGTACTCTAGATTAGGACTTAATAGACCAGCCTGAAAACAAAGTGCAAGTCATCAGTACAAGGCACAGAGACTAAAGCTGGAATTTGGAAAATGCCATAAAAAAAACTGGTTTAAAACCATGTAGAGGTCCAGGGATGACTCGGTCACACAGAGGGAACATTTAAAGAGTCTACGAAACAAAGGCACACATTAAGATTTTTAAACTTCCCTTTCTCTCTTTGTTACTGGGACTAACTCCTGGCCGCATTGTTATACTGTACTATGCTGGATCAAGATGATCAAATGTAATCTTTTGTTTGAGATTTGAAGAAGACATCGCCAAAAACTAACATCAATTATCTGACACCTGTGTGCAACAGTGTGTATAGCAGCATCAAAAGTTTTACATGTATATTAGCACTTAATAAAGGTTTTCATGTATTTCCGGAAAGAAATTCTTTTTGTTTACTTACCCTTCATGTAAGAGATTTGTACATTTACCTTGGGTCTGAAGAGGGTAAAACACGCGCACAAACCTCACCTCTACTTGCTAAAAGTAAAGAGAAAGTTTCCGGGGACGGAATTTGTTTAGAGGCTTGTGTGTCTAACATGTATAAACATTTAGTTAGATAACCTAATTCGTAAGCTTACATTAAATTAGTTGTTCTGAAAAAAAATGTTATATTACATCAAATATTTTAAGTCGGAAGGAAATTTTATTTGTTTATTCTTTTTTAATTTGACAAATTCAATATTATGTTTACCATGAATAATTTTTAATATATATTATTATATTATGTATAATCATCTGCGACTTGACAATTTATAATTACAAACTTATGATGAGTATAAGTTGTAAAAAAAACTTTAAATGATGAGTATAAGATATAAAAAAAACTCTAAATGATAATATGATAATTCCATTAAAATGAGTTGAGAGAATCACTAAAGTTGGAACGTTTGAAGATGTTAAAGTGGAAAATAAGAATGTACAAAAATATTAATTTAGCAAAAAAAGAAAAACTATCAAATGCACACATCAGTTTTTTGTCCATATTAACTTCCAATTCAAGATAATCAATATTCATATAACGCATGCCTATGTTGTTGCATGTAATACTTCTAAATTTTATATGTTTGATTGTTAAACAAAATTAATATTTTGTAATATTAGTAGTTTAGGCATAAAAGTTACTGGTATTTATATGATATTGATCATAATTGTTGAGTACTGATTTATTCTCATATAAAATCACATATCCCAAAATTATAATTTCGAGAGAGAGGAAGATGTATATACATATTGGTCACATAAACCCTAAAAATTAAAATATCCTTACCCTCATGTATGTACATCAGCAATACTGGAGAGGGTAACCGGGAAGAAATTTATAAAGCAGGGCTAAAGTGCAAAATCTATATCAGCAAAAAAGAAAATGCATGATAATTTCATACATGAAGATTCTATCGAGATTCCGTCCATGGTCAACATACTTAAAAGTCAAATAGTTAAAAGCCTTATGGTCCTATGTATACAGAATATGTTTACTCTTTAGCCCCCGAAGGTCAATTTCACAATTTACGATCATAATATCTCAGAAATGCAACTATAACCATAGCAACGAAGCAAGGATAAACTTTTCAAGTAACATATGCATCACGTAGAAATTTCACAATCTATTCTGAACATATAATTCATGTCCTTTGTGTTCAGACTACAGTTCAATGGGTTATTTCAGGGGGTGTCTGTTTAATGTTTAGATTCTTTAAAAGGTAGTTCTGAAGCTTACGTCGGCAAGACATTCAAACAGGTACACCTAGAGGCTTCCTTCAGAAGTAAGTCTTTTAAAATGGGTTTTTGACTCTCTTTCTTCTGTACACCAAAGAATTTGAATCATTAAAGTGTTCAAAGACACATCACAGTTCTCAAGTCCACAAGTTTTTTTTACCAATATGCAAATCTATGGAGAAGCATCGACTAGGTAAAAAAATAGAAGAACCTTGCCTGTGGAAGAGCCTCCTTAGGGGAATAAAATTATAAACATATATAAACATGTATGCCACCAAGTAAGACACTAAACAAAAATAATTAGCATTATATTGTTGACGATCCTAATTTTCTCTGCATGTGTATACATAGATATCTTTTCCAATTTTAACCTTCGGAATATATCCTAACGTACAAATCAATTGTTTTTATTACAGTTTTAAAAATCCAATTTAGTTCAGTCTAGTCTTAAACTTATTTTTGATTTTTTTATTTAACATCTTCGTTCCAATTTTTTTTAGAAAGCAGGTGTCCCTCCACGTACATGTTCATTTGTGTAATGTTTTGATTATATCATGATAAGGATTCCATCCTCCAAAATAAATTAAAAGGACCACGTGAAAAGGAACCATTTCACATTCTAAAAAACTCTGTAATTATATGATTTAATCCACTATCCGGAACGGATCCATTCTGAAGCATCACCAAGGGCTATATAGTTCGCAATATTGATGTGCGAGGCATCCTATCAATAGATGGCTCAACTACTTTGAAGCATATTTAATACAAACTGATTGTAAATATACAATACTAATTACTAAACTATATTGGTCACTTCAGATGCTCAAAATAATTTGTTATGACAGTCTGACAGATAAAACATCAAAGTACAAAAAGAATATGTAACTAAACTAGTAAACATATATGAAGTATTTATGTACCTTCTTTGCATAACTGAAGCTGTCTGTCTTCCAAGCAATGATTATTAAGAAAATCCGGCTTTAACTAGTAAAAGTTCTTGTTCATGGAGACAACTAGCATAAAGTGATTTTTTGAAGATTTTGAAGACAACTACATCAACTTTGGAGTCTTGGATAGATAACTAGATTCCAACAGCTTTTTACTTTCCTGAAAGAAATCTAAACCACATGCCAGTTGGAATATATTATAATGGAAGAATCAACTACTGTGTAGTAATATGAACCATTAACTATGAAATCTCAAATTATGCAGTACACCCAGTACATAAGAACCAGTTGTTCATAGGACCACAAGGTATCGTCACCAATATACGGGAAGGGGGCTCAAAACTGTAAAGTAGGTGGGATGGTGGGTGGATGAGAAACATGACTGGTCATGATCAGGAGCTCAGGTGCTTTTGAGCCATATTAAGTGCTGAAAGGAATAGGAGAATCCAAACATTACATCAAATTTTAAAATATTCAATAGAAACCACATAGGAGCCATATTTGTTTATCAGTCCCACCATAATCTTTTGTGGTCGATTTGCCAAATAGTTAAATACAGGTTTATGTTGATTTATTTGGTTGACAAATACAACTGCCAAAATCAGATTATTTGAGAGCGACATCATATAGAGAGGGGGGGGGGGGGGATTTGTTTTCAGGGAACTAAATTTTATTTAGACCAACAATTGATTTTGCAGATTTCACAACTCATTGTATTGTTTTGGCATGAGATAATCGTTCTGTAACCATGGGAGTTTCTATAGGCTCTGTCCCTCTTGAGACCTAAACTCGGCAGCCACTTCCTTTTAGCGCTATGGTACTATCAGTAAAAATAGTACTTACAAAATACAAAATGTTTAAATTGTGGCCCCACTAACCACTAAATTTCCCTTTTGTCAGAAAAAATAACAAATTGTTAACAAAAATAAAGGTGAAACAAAGGAGGTTAGAGGGAAGAGAAAGTATGAGCGTGATCTTTTATGACAAGATTTGTAAAGAAAACGAGTTAAAGTACGACTGAGGCCTTCCGCCTCCATCTCCAAAATTTTGGAATTAAGCTCTACTTTAATGTTTTATAAAAGGATTGAAAAGAGGAATGAAAATCTAAAATATCTACCATTGAGAATTGTATAAATTTCCTTCCATTCATACTGATTCGATAATCTCCAACCAAACGAAGCATATTGGTCAATCAACAATTTGTGTATATGTCAGAGTATCTCCAAGAGGTTGCCATATGTGGCTTTTTACACTCAAACCCGGCAATTTTCAACACCAAAAGGATACTACAGTAGATTGCAGATATATAAAAATGTACAAGCCACCCCCAAATATGTCACTCTACTGTTTATTTAAAAATTCTTGTTTGTACAATATTTTATTTCATTTAGCTATAAAGTTATCTGTTCTAGTGTCAAATTAATATTAAGGAAAAGCCAGACAGACTATTTGTTTTGGTGCCCAAAATAAAACTTGCTATTAGAGATGAAACACTATTTTTTGGGATGTATTTTGCAATTCCCGGAACTGAAAGTAATGAATAGCGTAAACTCACTTAGAGATGCTCATGCATTAAGTGCTAAAATAAATCAAGGTATTCGTTTACGATATTTACAGTAAAACACGTGAGAATGCATCACCGAAAAGGTGTTATAGCAATTTACTGAAGGGCTCAGGACTTCTGAGGCCAGGCAAGGGCATTGGAGTTGGGTCAAACAAGACCAGCTAGCTAAACAGACTTTACTCTTAGGAAAGAGAAAAGTTTGAGATAAAAACAAACCTCAACCTAGGAGTCATAGTCGAATGTGAGAGAAAGAGTTGTACATATAAATGACCCACTAGTAATGATATTAGCAAAGAAAGTTCCCCTGTGCTTCCAGACATGCCGAGTTCCACACATCTATACATTCAAATGGGAAACTCTCAATGAAGAGCTAAAGCATTAATATTTATATTCCCTAGCAAAATGTTGAGGAACTTGTTATTGTTACCTTATGTCATTTCTGTCTTAAGCATGAGATGAACAATATAGTTGCTTAGTATTCCAGAACCAACAGTATGCAGTCAACAGCAAACCGAAAATTAGGAATTCGCTAAAGATTTTTTAATCAGTTTTAGTAAATTTAAGGAGATATAACGACCGGAATGTATTCTGATAGATTTCAGATCTTTATATAGCGACTCATAATAAAGACTTGAGCTCACAAAAAACACAAACAGGAAATTTTTGATCAACCGAATTTTTGATATTCTTAACAGTCAGTTCTTTCAAAGTTTATTTGATGAAGAGATCAAATATACCATTATAATGTAACATCGTAATTGACTCTTTTCTCTTATCGCCTTATTACACTGTATTAGCAAAATATCCTAACAGCAAATTAAAAGATATAGGTTTGTCAACAAAGGTTGTCAATTACCCGCTGAACACTACACTACTTTCTTATAATGTGTAATTTACTCTAAGTAAACATTTTTTTAATGACAACGGGAAATGTCTAATTGCACAATTTTGCCTTTTAAGTGACAAGCATTTATCAGAGCTTGTGTAAATATAATATTAGTCGGTTGCTTATCGACCCAATTAGCTTAACTAATCAGAAATTTAAAGATTCATAGTTGATATTTGATACTGATTCCCCTCCTAAGCTATTTCATTTGGGCTTCTAAACCAGAAGATCACTTACTATTAATCTTATTCTGCATGATATATTCTCACAACTGGCAGAACCCACCACCTTTTCCACTGTTTATAAAGAGCTCAGTTGATAACATCTTTATACATCCCTTGACTTCATCATCTTACTTGACTGAGAGCATTTCTTCTTTTTCAGTCCTTACGCCTTGTCCAAGGACTCATCCAATCAAGCCTGCATTGGCAGGCGCAAACTTCAACTATTGTCATCATTCACAGTTTGTCACTTATCACTTTGCATTTTAGAAGTATATATACAACTCTGATATTTATAATGGCATCCAAAACCAACACCATCTCTAGTTCCAACTCCACCTGGACTCCCAAGCAAAACAAACTATTTGAGAAGGCCCTTGCTAAATATGATAAGGACACCCCTGACCGCTGGCACAATATTGCCAAGGCTGTTGGTGGAAAATCTGCAGAGGAAGTGAAAGGGCACTATGAAAAACTCATAGAGGACGTGAAAAATATTGAGTCGGGTACTGTTCCGTTCCCGAAGTATAGATGAACATGATACAACTGCCAACTCGGTTCAAAAGCTGGCCAAAGGTAACATATATTACTGATACATGTTAATTGTAGTACACTCTTATATGCTGCTGACAGGACCAGACGCCACCAAAAGTCCGGAACATTCATCAACTTAGTTTTAAGAATATTATATTGCTTCTTTAATCTTTGTATTCTAAAGAGTAAAATCTTGTACTACTTAATTGATGGTCTTCTAAAAAATTAAAAATTTATATATCATATATTGAATTATGTTTTTACAGCTAACGAACTTTTTAAATATATATACTTCATAAAGATTTATTCGTTATTGGTATATAAATTCCAAAAAAAAAAAAAAATCTCCTTAACCATCAGGGGCGGACCTACAGTGAGACCAGACGTGGCCTTGGCCACCCCTGACTTGCCCGGATCATAAGTAGTTTCGTCTGTAGAGTTGCTAGCTTCGAGAGTCAAGGTTACAAAAAACAATTAGAAAGTCATTTTGGCCCCCCTTGACATGTTAGTCTGCGTCCGCCCCTGTTAACCATTTCATCCTAGCTCCATTTTTGGCTGCTAAGGTTGTACTGGTTTTCATTATTATATTAGTATGTCCCTCTAACCAATTACAAATTATCTTTCCGCCAACAATCTGTAAGAATGCTTTTTTGAAATAATATCCTTCAGAATCAAATTTATACTTGTGACATCAGTCCAGAAACACATACTTGTTTTGGGATCATGAAAGAACCCAAGTGGAGCTGAAAATCTTATAAAAGGCATCATACTATGTTCCAACAATATCTCTATTTGTCAAAAAAACAAAGTTCCTTTTTCCATATTGTATATCATTTTCTTATCAAAGACAAAGTAATGCCACACTTCATTCAAATCCTTATCTTGTCTTAAAGCAGATATATACCCCATCTGAGATCGAATCCTACCCGTTGTGGTCCATAAAATGCTAATAGTTATCCACATCCTTGATGGTGTTCATACAATTCATTTCTTAGATGCAAACTCGCTTCTCCCTTACAATCCCACAGTAGATACTCTACAAACCAACCTCGACACTTTATGTCCACTTTCTCATTTCTTTAGATTCGGATTATTGTAAGCATCCTTATTCTCAAGACTATTCCACACTATATTATACTTTTGGCATCAAACTAGGTTTTGTAATCATTAAATTTCCGAAACCATTGACTTGTTGAATATTGATTCCATAATTATTGATAACTGAATCTCTTTGGATAATGATTCTATAATCCTTTATTCTCTTAAATTTTCAGCTTGACATCATGTTGACTCTCTTTTGAACAGGTTAATATTTGTAGTGTATGAAGCTCCGAAACTAAACTTCAAGATGCTTCTGCATGGTAGTCACCAATCCTACTACCCAGCTTCTTCTATCCACGCTTTCTAAAATTACCTATATATCTCTTACACATATTTATATGTAGAGCAACATGCACCTATTACATGTAATGTTTTAGTACCTATCTTGTATCAGAATTGCTGCATCAATAAGACTATTAATCTGTGTGATGCTTGAATTAATTGACCGAACTCTTTGTGACTAATGAAATAAAGGTTAAAAAAGGATGCAATCTTGATCAAAACTAGGAATCAAGAATAATAATCAGGATAGACACAAGTCTTGTAGCATTATCACTAAGACGCATAATTAGCTTTCTGTCTGAATTACTAAAAGATAAGCTCCTTTTGACTAAAGATAATGCAGCATCAAAACACATAAATATAATCAATCGGCATTTTCACATAACATAAATTCGTCTTTAAGTGTCAGAAACTCAAAACAAATATGAATCATTACTAATCATGTGTGTACCTATTATCAACACATAAGCATGATATGCATATTAAGACCTTATCTTAACACAGAAGTACTTTAACCCTTACAGGTTCGAAAGAGTTTTTTCGGCCCATCATAGCACACAATTTCAATAAATGAGAATATTGGGGGTAGGATATGATAGCATGTCTAAGTTACCACTTCTCCTAGAACCTCGAGGTGTTAGGAGTCGGGCTTATGAGAATCATATATTTATCTAAACAAAAAGGGAGCTCCTTTTAAAACCGGAGTCGACTTGGAATAATGTAAATTCAAAAATACCGATTAATTTAATTTGCAGAAAGGCCCCAAATATGATCATGGATACAGTTTAATACATTCTCTCCTTATGGGGGCATATAAACACATCTACCTAAGCATAATATGTAGCTGTACAGCTTTTAACAAGTAAAAACATACACATACATAAAGAAAACTATATGTGTACTGAAATCAAGAATTTGAGTGCTTGGGGTTTACCTGAATCGTTACTCACTCCTTGCCCATGTCCCTCAAATCGGTAATCCTCTCTGTTTTGTGAGAAATCGAGGGTTTGTTGTCCCTCCGTGGACTTGGCATTGTGCCACTGTAGGTTGCTCACTCGAAAAAATATGAAAAACTTATTGATTTTGAAAATTCTTCGTAATTTATAAATTTCGTAGTAGTATTTAATTATGTTCAATTTAAATCTGAACTGAAAACGTCTCTTTGGTTCTTAATTTTCAGATTTTGTTGCAATTTGACACTATAATTTCAAATTTTTTTTTTTATCTTTGAATCCATATACTTTAAATTTAACAAAATATAAAGTTAGGAATAACTCTTTTGTAACAAAATAAGAACTTAAACATAAAATTTTTAGTGTAGCGCAATTCTCCAAATATGAGCAGTAGCATGAATTATGAAATAGCATAAGAGATTAAGAGAACACTAAAATGAAATTAAGACAAACACAAAAAAGAGAAAAATTTTGGTGTTATGTATTCATTTCACATTTTAAAAGATTTTAATGGATCGATAATATTTGATGGATTCTCAAAAATTGTTTTTTATCTTAATTCTACAAAGTTTGTCAAATTCGATCACATAGAGTCTACATAGAATTTTGTTGATTTTAGTATAATTCTTCAAAATTTCATAGAATTTGGTCGAATTTTAATATATATATATATATATAATTAATTAACATTTTTTACAATGTAAAAAAACCCATGATTTTTTTAATGAATTAAATGCGCCGGAGGTCTTGAAATCTTCAATTTAGATGACTAGGACCCTTTGCCCGCGCTTCGCGTGCGCTTAAAAAATGTTAAATTTAATTAAAATTAATATGATCATTATAATTTATAAGAATATATGATTTTAATATTACAATTTTTTTGTCCGGGGTGCGTTTTTTACAGAAAATGTATGAATAACACAAAATATTTCTCACCTTAAAAATTTCATCGAAAAACGTTTTTATATAATCCGTCATTACACCTGACGTCACCAACAGAATTGAACAAAAATTAGTCTCAACATAATGAGTATATATTATTTTTTATGTAATATAAAATAACCAATATAAAATGTAATCGAAAGGAATCCGATTGGTTAAATACTTAATGTTTTTAAAATTAAGTAATAAATTAATGTAAAATAAATTATTATAATAATTTTTTTATAACATTATTTAAATGATAAGTAATAAAAATAAATAAATAAAATAATAGTACACAACTCAATTTTTTACTTGCATTTACTTTGTTTTTAATTTTTTTTATCATTCTCACGGTTAATTTTTTTTTTCATTTTTGTTACTATTTATTGCATCTCTTTTTTTCCCTTATCAATGAGTAATTAGTATTAGAAAAATAGCGTAAAATGTAATTTCTTGTAAAGAACCAAGTAAGCAATTAATACATATGAATTCCCATTACATACAAAATATATCAGGTCCAACATATATAATTATTATAATTAAATTATATTATTTAAAAATTTTGAAATTATAGAATTTGTATCTTAAAATTATCAATACGAATTAAAAAAATATAAGACTTTTTAAAAAATTGTATTCTAATCTAATAATATTTTAAAAAAATAATGCATTAATATAAGTAGTTGACAGATATTTTAAATATAGGATAATCATAAATTTGGATAGCTAAAAGGGGAAAAGATCATAACAGTACACTACCTTGGTCCTTGGACACTACCTTGATTTGCATGTGGGCGATAAGATCGAATTGAAGGTTTATGTTCCATTTTGAAGTTCATCAATCATCTTAATCTCTCCATAGAACAGGTATATCAATCGATTAATTAGTCTTCAGTGAAAACATTAATCAGTTTTATCAATCTTGTATGATTAACATATATAGAAAGAGATTGAAAGTATGACATGTGTTATTCTTGTATTCTCTTCTACATGATCTTAGTTTCATTTACAATATTCTTAATTATGTGTTTCTTTTTTCAATTTTGTAACTGTTTATGCATCTTCTTGTTTTTGGGAGATTTTGGATTGGGGTAAGAAATCAATGCATGAAGTTAAAGTCTTGTTGTGTACAGAGTTTGCAGTAGGACTAAGTAAATTAGAACAATTTTAATTGAAATCTGTAAAAGAAAATGATCCAAAGGTTCAATCTGCAAAAGAAAGAAACTGTTGTGTTCACAATAGATGAAAGTAATGTCTTGTATGCAAGGATTTACCAAATTGATGGTATAGCGATAGATTATGAGAATCGCTCTGATGATAATTCAGATTATAGGCAAGCAAATTAGTTTTCGAACGTTAACTGGAAGTCTGAATGAGGTTAGTAAAAGTGTTGCCAAATGTTTAAAAACCTGACTTGGGAAATTATTGAACTTGGTTTGTTGACGCTACTTTTGTAATAACAAAATGTTTTGAATGTGTAAATAATTTGCAGACATGGATGAAGATAGCGCTAAAGAAGAAAAAGCTGTTGAGAAAATCAAAGTTTCCAATAATTTGAAAACCGTAAGTCTGCAATTAATTCCAGTTAAACTATTATATTGTTTATAAATCCTTATATGACTAAATATGTACATAAATGTGGATTTACTTACGTGGTTCCAAAATAAACTTGTTTTATAGGTAAACTTGTTAAATGGAATACACCCGTTATTTGTCATTGTTATGGAACATGAAACAATGAATTGCAATGAGCTGATATGTATTTCAATAATATTAGATATCATGTACGGAACCTTTATATTTCCTGCAGATTTTTACAATTAATAATTAACATTTAATTTTATCAGAAATTACCTGAGAGATTTCTTATGGAGTGTGGAGATGATATACCTCATAATATCAGACTCACATTGCCCAATGGACGGGATATTCATGTATAGTTCAAAAGGAGAGAAAAATCATTATCTCCTATGTCTGCAATGATTAAGGAATGCAGAAGACTTTTTGGTTCCACTATGATTTACTCCTATAAGGGTAATGGAAATTTTCTAGTATGCGTATTAAAAGAAGATTTCTGTGAAGTTGATTATTTTCTGTTCAGAACTATACCACGGGCCACTGTGTATGATCAAGGTAAATTACAACTTTGGTTAACTAAATAGTATATGTTGATATTATATCCTTATGCTAAATTGCTTTGGAATGAATTTATTATCAATTTGGTTACTTTTTACTCATATATTGTCTAGACAATATTGATGGAGTGGGATGGAAATTTCTTTTAATTGCTGATGAAGCTGCTATTGATTTCGGAGAAATAGTAAGTTACCAAATTTTGCACAAATCTTCAATACTGTTATTTCATTTCTAATGTGTTGATAATAATTTAAATTAAGAAGCATATTGTTAATCATAATGATGTTTTACAGGTAATCCCGGCAAGATTCTGCAGAATGTTTAATAAAAATATTCCGGAAAGTGTTTCATTTTGTTTGTCAAACGGCACAATGTTCCATGGTCTTTACTTGCACGAAGAAAGACAGATTATAGGACTGTCTGACATGTTTGCATCGATATTTCTTGAAGAAAATGATTTATTGCTGTTCATTTACTGTGGTGTCGGAAAGTTTGACATTGTCCTCTTTGATAATGAAAAAGTTGAAAAATATCTTCATACCAATCCTAATGTCCCAGGTATATGATTTATATTCTTATCACTACCTATTTTCTTTATTTGCAACAATTTGTGATCTTTTAACGTTTACTTGTAAATCTAAATTTCCTTGAATTTTAATTGTTTGCATATTTTGGAAAAAGAAGCAGGAGTAGTAGAATATATCAATAATGGTGCAACTGACTTGGAAGATACTACTGCAAATCTGATATCTGATGTTGAAATGAATGGAGAAGAATTGGGAAACAATGATGGAAATGCAATGGTTGTCATTGAAATGAATGATCCAGTAATAGGCTTTTCTGCAATCATGACAAAATGTAATGTTAATAACACATCACATGGACCGGTATGATTTACTATTGCAATAAATCAAATTTTTTCAAACAGTTTATATATTTATCAGAGTAGTATTGTATTATTTTTGCCAATTAAGATTAGTTTGTTTTGTGCAGTATATCCCAGATTATGTTAATCCAGAAAATGGATAGCTGGTGAGCATGTTAGCTTTAGAAGTGCAGATCGAGTTTGGGACATTACAGTGGTATACTCCAATGGCCTTGCAAGGTTTTCAGGAGGCTGGAATAGGTTTGCGAGAGATAAAAAGGTTAAAAAAATGAAACTTTGGTCTTCATTCTGATGGAAGGTGAAGGAGGATTGGTATTCGACATTGTTTTTCCTGGACGTAGTTAAGCGCTATTTACATTGTTGGAAGAAGAACAAAAAGGAATAGTACTATCTAATATTTAGACGATTTGGTAGAGATAAACTATTAGAAGCTCTTCGTAACTTTTATGACCTTATTGCATTATTATTTAGAACACTGCCTTATCTCATATTCTGGTACATCATCAAGAGTGTTAGTCCTTAGCCTCTTGTTGGGCTGAGAGCTAGTACATTGGATATTATTTATGTCTAGTGATGGATGGGTGTTATCATGTTTGCGATACTACTAATTTGTAGTTTAAGCATTTTGATAACTTTGTGATTGTTTCGTTTTGCAAATACAATCGTATCTTTTGGTCAATAAGTATATATGATAATGTGAGTGCAATTAAAATGCACTTTAGCATCATACTACATTACCAAATTCTTAAAAATAATTAAGCAACAGTAGACACAAAATTTATGTACACTCTCATAAAGAAATATGTGATTGAATGTTTGGAAACCATGAGTTGTAGGAGTTCTTATTCTTGTTGTAGGAGTAGGCCATATACTTGGCAAATGAGAGGGTGACATTAAGGACTAACAATGGAGAATGATCAGTTGGTTTAAACATTCCAAAGGGAACTCCAAGATGCTCAGCAGGGTGGAAAATGGAGTTGTTTACTCTGGTTTAATCTTTACTCTGGTTAATGATTACGAAAATGGAGTTGTTTTTGAACTAAAACAACATTAGATTTTCTTCGATTTAAACTTTAACCATTATGATAATGAATATTGGCAGTTAATATAATCAAATTATGGATTGGTGGTAAACTATTTGCAATAGTTTTAAAGTGTATTCTATGCACTTTTATAACTTTCTAATGGAATTTTTATATAAGTACATTGGTATATTTTTGCTAAATGACTATATATGATAATGGAAAAATGAGTAGAATGCATTGTAGCAGGATAGTACATTACCAAATTCTTTCAATAAAAGAGTCTACAATAAACATATATTTTTCATTAAATTACAATGAAGAAGTATTAAATTGAATTCTTGGAAATCATGGCCTGCAGAGTCCGTATTATTCTGAAATGAACCACATGAACTTTGGTTCCATAGTTACAAAAAGAAATAATGGAAACATAGACAATACTGAGTACATAAACATACTTTGGAATCCACAAAATAGAAAGATGACAATTTGATAGTAGAATTGAATCAATTCCATCTCTCTTTATTAAGTGATTCTATGCAATAGATGACTTATCAGATTTCAAAGAGCATGAAATTAAGGCTGAATTCCTTGCTGAATCAACATATAAAACAAAATAGTTCACGGTCAATTACTAAGACTTACAATAAATCTAGAATTATCAAGAATCACATAATTTAGAAAGAAAAGTAAGACTACAATATACCTATTCCTCATCATGAAAACATCCTCATGTGGAAGATTAATATAAATCTTTGAAGAAGGCAAGCTACAAATATGAACTCCACCTGCTTTGGACAGAAAAAATAAGGAACATGTATCAAGGAAAAATTATTGATTTTAAAAATTATGTATCAGACATGAATACCTTTGTACGCCGATATCTTGATGCTTGCCAGAATTACAATTACCGGAGACATTTCGTTATTTGCATACAAAGGCTCAGTATTTGCATTCAATAGTCCCCAAAAAGTAACGCGTATAGAAATGCTGAAAAAAAAATTATTTAGTGGTGTGCCTCTTCAACATTTATTTGCTAATCTAATAAAGTTTTAAAACGATAACAATATCTTGATTATTGTTCTAAGTTGAGTACCTTCCATCAGTTATTCTAAAGCGCACAAATTGTCTTTCACCAAAATGGGTGTGGATTGTTTGCAATGGTTCAAGATCTTCCAACATTCCAATCACATCTAATAATAGAAAATGAAAATAGTATTAAAACTTTAAATCATAATAGAGTTATGGAAGCATATAATAAAAATTAAAAAAATTACCTGTGGAATAGCTAGGTATCGTATAAGGTTCATATGAACAAACAATATCATAAAGATCTCCGAGAGGTTTTAACTCAAATTTGTGCATTGGAATTACAAAATCATCATGAGGATATGGATCTATAATAGTTGAAGGAACAAAGGTCAAGCATTTATCTGTGCTAATAGGCCTGTAAAACCAAATGCTTGATGAACACGAACATTGATAATCAGGTATAATCTTCCTTCCACTATAGGGTTGTGAAAGTTATTCCATATAGCAGGATCGACCATTGCATGCATATGAGTGTTCTGAATATAAAATAGATAATGAGATACAAAATTAAAGTATAGTTATAAATTGTTATAAAAAGTATTCTTACCAAACAATCTAAAAGAAGCATATTGTGAGAAACGATGGCACCGGTATTGGAGATTGTTTCCCAAATCCTTGTAACACGGACCTTCAAACACCAACTGAACGTAGTATCATTCAGTGTACAAAGATGATCGTGCATTTCCATAACTGTTTTCAAAATTGTGTACATTAAACGATTAGAAACATTGGAATGAAGTCTAACTTGAAATAAATTTCTAAGTTTTAAGATCAAGGAATTGAGTCAACAAACAAAGATTTAAACAATACAATTCATACTACAAACTTTAAAAAAGGTTTGATAAGTAATACAAAGACAAAAAATAGGACCTTTGTAGATTATTAAACCTTAACTTTTAGAGGTTTTAACGATATCACTTGTGAGATATATAGTGGTATAGTTTTAAGGAGGATTTATGTTTATGGAGTCTATCAGTTAGTTACGAAACCAAATCTTTTAATTATGAGGATGGGGATGAAGATATTTTCCCTATTGAAAATGATTCATCAAACATAATAAAAAATATATAGCAATATCTTTCTACTTAAAATCAATGATATGATTGTTGATCGATGATTGATACAGGATTTTCAATCACAACAATCCCAATTTTAATAAAATTAATAATTTGTACTATTATTTGTTTGTATGAAACAATAGAAATTAATAAAATATAGCAATATCTTTCTAGCTACAATAAATAATATAATTACTCTTTTTCCAATAAATTGTTTTTATGAAAAAATTAGAAAACATAGGAATATTAAAATTTATAAAAATTAAAAAAATATATGATATTGAAATTTAATAAGTTGATTGCAAAAAAACTACTATAATTAAATGATCATCCCAAAAATTGTCTAAAACATGAAGCATATGACTAACTAATATAATTTCATTCTTAATTAAATTTATTTTATTTTATTTAAGTATCTAAATGTAATATATTCTTAAAAAAATAAAAATATTGATATAAAAACGTTGTAACTGATTAAGATAACTAAAGAAGAATTTTTTTACGTGGTATGTTGTACAGCAGTTTTAAAACCACCACGACAGTTTCTATGCCAACACCTACTATAAAACCGTCCAAAAAGGCCTATAAAAATGTTATTTGGTCTTCCAAAATTAACTTACATTAGCATATTTTAACAATAACAAATTCTTTCTTGTGCAATGAGTTCAAGATCATCAAAGCGACGAAGATACTCAAGCATCAAAAATATGTTGGTGAATGACCTTAACAACCTCAACATGACGTCGGCAGACTTGAATGAAGAAATTCGTGTAGCAAATGAAGATTTTGGATTGTTTTTCAAGAGCATGTTTGACAGACAATCTTTGCTATTTGCTCGCACCATTGGCCTAGAGGAAAAATACGGGTACGTAACATTGTTCTTTCTATACTTTTTGCACTTACATAATAAGGATACAATTACTAAATTTCAAATGTAGAAACATTATCGAGGTGTTGGAAGGTAACGCTCCTGGAAGTGTTGGAGAATCATCCCAGCAAAGTGTTCTCGTTAACACTGCATACTTAGAGAATGAAAGAAAATTTGTGGAAGATACAAACACATCAATTGTTGGACATGTAAATCAGTTGCAGGAACATTTGGATGAAATGTTAACAGCATTTCAGACTTTTCAAGTAGAATGGACTGAAAAGATAAATGATTGGAAAGCAAAGTCTGTCGACCTGGAGGACCAAAGACTAAAATTGGGTGGTCAACTTGTGCATTTAATCCGTAATATATAGTTCGTTATGTGGATTTCATTCAGTAACATATAGTTCAGTATGGCGAACTATGTAAAAGTCTTGCTATGTTTCAGTATTTCCTTTAGTGCATTTAAAAATTGTAGGATCTTGTCAGTTGCTAATGATGTAATTATATTATGATCATGTTGATGTAAACAACCTCTGTAACGGTTTGATATTTCTGCAAATCTGGGTATTTCGATAGGAATAAGTTTTGCACTGTTTAAGATTGTTAAATTTGTGTATTCACTAAAACTTCCAACTTTACAGACACTATTAGAAGACAAACATGTTATACATTCAAATAAGTATGTTAAGGAATTGCTGGAAATGCATTAGGTGAAATCAAATTAGATAAACATTTACAAAAACAATCTAAATGTTATAAACAATCCATCTCTAGAAACAGAACAATTTCATAATCCAACAACCAAAGTTAACATATAAAACATAAATCTTAAAGAGCAAAAGTACAAAAATACATAAAATCTTAGGGTTGAACGGAACATAGTAAAACTCTGAATAGAATGATCTGGACCTTGCAGTGAATACAATCAGTGTCCCACATTTGCTTCATAGTGATGCATTTTCCCCATGGATGGCAATCATCAATGTAGTTTTCTTCAACAGTTCTTGGACAAAGTGAAAACCATAATTCATCTCCCAGAGGAGGACCATCAACACCATATATTGGGTCAGAATTTCTTGCATGTGGGCAAAATTTGAAAATAGGCAAAAGATGATCTACTTCGGGCATTGCAAAATACATATGTTCAAGAAAATCCATCTGTTCAATTATGCTACTCCTCAAATGAGTTGTATTAAGCAAATTATTCATCTCCTCAACGGTTTCAGATCTTTCAAATGTTTTATAAATTGCTTTAAAAAACAAATATGAGAATCTTGAAGGGAAGTGGTTACTTGAAAGATCAGCTAAAACAGAGAGATGGTGCTGAACATCCCATCTTTTAAAGAGGTTGCGAGTTGAATTAAAAAACTTAGCTTGCTCAACATCATACCTTACTGCAAATTTAATGAATCCATCGAAAATATCACGACTAACTTCAACAGGTTTATTATAAAACTGGTACAATGCATCCCAGTTTAGCCTCTCCAATACATCCTTGATCCTTTGCCTGGATTGACTTATGGACCATATGATCAGCAACTTTGAAAAACCTGATAAGTTGTTGTCCTCCAGTATGATGAAGTTAAAGATTTGGCTGAGAACATCAGCTCGTAGGTTGTGAAAGTTGTTAGCATCCATGTCTTTGCTTAAATGTTTTTTGATGGATATGAAATAATGTAGATTGAAATGTAATGGAAGAGAAAAGGTGTAGCCAAAGACAAAATTAGAGATTAGTATTTATGTCTAAACTCTTGGAGAATGTGAAAAGATGTACTTAATGTTATACAGACTTGTACTCAACAGTTTGCATGCATATATGTATCAACGATTCATCTCCTATGCATTTATTTTTTTTTAAAACCTTGAATACATGTATTTTATTAGAGATTGTGTAGATATAGTTAGCTGTAAATTACAACAAAATCATTAGGCGGAATGTGTCAGCATTATGTAAAAAAGCAACTCACAATGAATAAAATATATTTAACAATTTATATTTTGTAATGTATTTGAGATGTCATCAAAATGATTAAATGAAATGTCAGCATTATGTAACAAATCTCTAAAAATATATAATTTTATTATCAAACCTTTAAAAAATTATAATTCTTTTATAATGAAAATTTTATAATACTTTCTTAATAGTTTTATGAAAAAGAATTAATATTATATTGCCAAGCATTTATGAAATTAACGCTAACAGAAATGTACTACATACAAAATAATACTCTCTTCGTCCTTTTGATTTGTGGCACGCATTATAATTAGATTTTAAATATAATTAGATTTTAAATATACTTCCATATAGTACATTTGATTTGTGGCACGCATTATAATTAGATTTTAAATATTAATAGATTTTAAATATACTTCCATATAGGACTTTCTGGCACGCATTATAATTAGATTTTAAATATACTTCCATAACTTATTTTTTAAATTTTATTTTGTATAAAAATACAAAAAAATCCTATTTTTATAAGAAAAAATTTACTTATTAAAATATTTAGTTATACAACTATCCTTAAAAGCCACTTTAAAATGAATGCTGGTGTATATTTAAAAAAAAGTGATAATAAATAAAAATGACAGAGGAAGTACTAATTTTTACAACACAATAAATTTATATAATTAATTTCTTTAAGGCTGTTTTTGTAATTAAAAATAGGTAATAAGATTCCATTGTTAAATTACTAAATATAATTTTTCAAACCGTACTACAATGGTATTAAATGGAATATATTAAGCTTATTATTTAAATGGTTTTATATATAAACTATGAGAGAACTCAATTACATTTTAGAATTTATTAATTTGTTGTTTAATTATTTTGTTTATTTAAAATTTGAGAATATGGTTGGGATGAAATCCACTATCTCCAATAACTAACTCAAAAAGTAAATAAAAATTTAAAATATTAAGTGCTATATCAAATATCAGAAATTCCCAATTGTGTCCATTCCATGCTGTGGAACAACTGTCTTGGGAATCAAAAAGAACTCCTATTACAAACTGCTGCTTGACGACTTCTTCTACTGTATAAGGAAATCTTCGATCAATGGAGGTATCTGAATAATCAATTGAAGATGTGATATGTATTAGATAGTGTTTGTATTGCATGCTACTCTTGCATTTTGACTCTTTTTAAACTTGGTATAATATTTATATATTATATGTTAGACTATGTCTTGGTCATGCTGTATGTAGTTGATTCCTGATTCCCCAATAAAATTCCTACATAAAGTTCGAATACGTAATATGCATCACCAATGTGCTACAGGTGTTGGACAATTCATATTGGGAACAAAAGTGGAAAAATACCTCTAGTAACGGTATATGTGTTTACGAAATTGGTGATTTTTAACCATTTAAATAGATACAAAATATTGTATCTAATTCATTCACATATTTGTAGGTAGAAGATCTCTTATGTCGAGTTTTGTTTCGGCCAATAATACATTTAGACCTTTTGGAACATTGGTAAGTGGTTTAATTTAGAAAATTTAATTTTATGATCAAATCTCAACAACTTTATTTTTAAATAGGTTTTTTCATTCTTTTAATCATTTACAGTGTGTTCCCAAGAATTTTCACAGAGTTCATGGATTTAAGCTTCCTTCTCATATAATTATTAAGTGCAACCAAAATTTTTGGAAGGGGAAATACAATGCAGAAGAATTAACAATATCTGGTCTTCAAAGATTTATGATTTTCTACGGAGTCAAATTGTTCAACATTGTACAATTTGATTATTATGGCGACAACATTTTCATTGCTACAATATTCAAGGAAAATGGAATTGAATCTAAGTACCCAGTCACTGATCCTAAAAAGTACTTTCTAACTGAAGAATCGAGAAGATGGAAGAAGGAAGATTACATAATTCAACAGGGTACAATGCAGTATGAACAGAATGCTGCTCTATTTTGTTTTAATGGTTTGATGAATGTGACTGAATATTATGATATTCAGATTACAAATTCAGACGTTGATCAGAAATTTGCGCACATGGTTAGTAACTTATATCTTTAGCATTTTTTTCCCATAATGTACACATAGTTTGCAATACTAATCTTTGATAATCTTAATAAAATTTTCCTGAATGTAGAAATTGGGGAAAGAATTGGAAAACTTATACAGAAATTGGAAGGGTGGTTCAAAAGTTTTTTTTACATTTTGTAAAAGATCTTGGAAGATTGAAATAGAATGGTTCGGAGGAATATGTACATTTGGAAAGGGCTGGTATGAATTTGCCAAGGAATTGGAGTTGGCAAAAGGAGACGTATTGGTTATGTACAATGATTCAGTGTGTGGTGATCAGAATTTGAAGATATGTGTTTTCAAGGCCAATGACTTTATTGGTGAGAAAAGTCTTAAAATCGCTTAACATTGTAGAAATTAAAATCTTAATCTATATTTCTAATGACTATATTTAAAACCTTACCATTGTGCAGGAGCTGAGAGTTACAGAGTTTCTTTTTTCAAAATCTTAACAGATTACTCAATAGGAGGTGATTCATTGGTAAGTTGTTATACCATGGACTTGGATATGTTTAAAATGATTAATTTTGCTTCATGCTTTAGTTATCATATCAGTTCATGATATAACTTAAAGATTTAATTAATCTGTATCAGATGATTGCGAAAACTGTCAAAGACTTTTACAAACCAACACTTGAGAGCATAAGAATACTTAAAGTCAATGGGTATAGTTTTTTCGTAAACTACAATCCAAGTGATGGGTTCCTAATGAATCTTGGAGAAATGTTTAATTACTTTCATTTGAGGGAGAATGAAATGATAATATTTACAATGGAAGAAGACAACATTTACATGTATGCAAGAGTCTACCAACAGGATGGATTGGAGATAGATTATTACAATAGAACCTTGAACAATGCTATATATCCGTCATCTGAAAGTTTTTGGAAATTTGATTGGTGTACTGGAATAGGTATAACATTTAAACTATCACTTTGTTTTTCATCTTTATACCTATATTGATAAGTTCATCTATATTAACAATGTGTTTTTTTAATGACAGAAGAAGAACATGATCAGTACAATGTCGATTGTGGCAAAGAGGAGGATGTATTAACCATTATAATACACATATTATGCTAATATAATTATTTGTCCATAATATGATATCCATGGACAATAAACATATGAATTTTTTTAATTGTACTAATTATATTTTTTTTTGTTTTATACAGATGGATGTTGAAAACTCAAAGTTCACACGTTTTGTCGTTAAACTTGATTCCATATCCAACCGAAATGAAGCACTGGTAAAGAAACAATTACTTAACTTAATATCAATTTAAGTCCTATATCCTCAATAATAGGCAAAATATTAAAATATTTATTTTCCATGCAGATTATACCTACCCAAATTGTTTCCGATATAGGGAATGACATTCCTTTTAATGCTAAGATTTGGCTTCCAAGTGGTCGTAAAATCAATGTTCAATTTGACCAACAAAGCCAAACTCTAACTCATCTTGCATCCCTATTTAAGGAATGCCAAGAAACTTCTGGTTCTATTCTTGTGGTTTCATATAAAGGTGCTGGGATTTTTTCGGTTTATATATTAAATGATGATGGAACAGAAATTAAGTACATCTTACCGGAAAATACTTCTTTTGATACCGTATGCCGTCAAGGTATTAAAATTATATATTTGTTCCATTATAGACTAACATGATTTTTGACTTTGTTTTACTAAGAGTAATCATGATTTCATTAACTTGAATAACAGATACAACTGATGGAGTCGGATGGAAATTTCTATCAGTACTTGATAACTTAACAATTGATTCTGGAGAACTTGTAAGTACTATGAGGATATTACATTACCATGCTGGCTGGATTGTTATTACAATATTAAATCTACCATCTTATAAATGTAATAAAATGATCATATTCCTTTAAAAATTTCACATCATAATCTGTACAATTTTTCATATTATTCAGGAAATTCCTGGTTCATTCCTTGGTCTTTTTCGGAAAAGTGTACCACCAGTTGTTCAATATGCTCTTCCTAATGGGAAATTGGTCCATGGTCAATACTCACAATATGACGGCAAGTTGTATGGTCTAATGGAGATTGTTACATACGCAAATATCAAAGTAGATGATATATTGATGTTTACTCATTGGGGTAACGGCCAATTCAATATTGTCATTTTTGATAAATCAAGAGTTTAGAAAATTATAGAGGAGACTCAAGCTGATATTGGTAAGCTAAACAATCATTTTCTTCACCAAGTATATTCCCTTTAAAAGTACAATGTTGTTAGTTTATTAATATTGATTTGATCTAAGTATGTTTCATATTTGTAGTAAAAGAAGCTGTGAAGGATTCTTCACCAGTTGTTACTGAAACTGTTACTGCAACTGAGGCTGTTGAGATGAATGCAGCTGCTTTGCATAATATCAATGCAGATGCAATAGTGGATGTTGAAATGCATGAGCCACCAATCACATTTTCTTCGGTGATGACTTGGTCAAATGTTAATAACTCTTCACATGGAGTGGTATAATTTTAGATTTTATTTGGTAAAACTGAATTTCTTATATATAACTGTTTGTAATTGATAACACATGAAAATTTAACACATGATTGTCTTCTGCAGTACATACCTGGCTACGTAAAACCTCGGGCGAGAAAAATTCAAATCGGGTGAACGTGTGACATTAAGAACTGAGAATGGAAAGTTGGAATAGTCTTCTCTAATGGAAATGCAAGATTTTCCGCAGGTTGGAATAAATTTGCTGAGAAAAATGAACTGAAGATGAGCGAAACTTTGGAATTCAGTTTGATGGAAAATGAAGCTGGAGTATCATTTGAAATCGGTTTTCCAGGACGTAGTTAATTTAGTTTTTCTTTGAACATGTAAACTCAACTACTTTTTAAAGTAGTAGACATCATTTCTATCGCACTTTAATTTGATGAATTGATTACACAACAATGTTATTCAAGGAATTGAACAAAATAACCAAATTACATGTTTAGAATTGTGAAAAAATTATTATATGCAATCATAAACATGCAAAATGTATAATAATAATTCAGGAATTAAATATGCAATAGACATAAAGCTATATTTTAGAATCTTTGATGTATTATTTTAATTGCACCACAAATCAAATCATACTCATACTCATTCTAAAAAATTAATATTTAAAAATTACATATTTATTAAAAATAAATTAGATTGACAATTGAAGAGGAAAGATAACCAATCACATGGATACACCTCTAAAAAGACGCAAATACTTATTGAATAGGATATGAATAATAAGTTGGACAATGATTCAATTGTAGAACCACAATTCAGCAACACTTCAAAGATGAGAATCCACTATTTAGAATTCTAGGATGTCAAACCTACAAAATCAAATTTATCTTTAACACATTTAATTAAATTAAAATAAATGCATTAAATAATTGCAATAAGGAATACACAAAAAATATAGTATTACCTTTCCCTCATTATATGAACGGCTTCATGATCAATATTAAAATAAATCTTTGTAGACCGAGTAGTCATAATCCTAATCACACCTGTTTATTCACATTAATTAATAACATCAATAACATATACAATTATGAGAATGTGAAATATGTTGAGCAACTGACCTCTGAACCTATAAACACGCACACTTGCTAAAATAGTTGTGACAAAAGGATCAAAAATGTTTACTTCAAAATCACTCCTATAAGAGTTAAAATGGATAACAAATAAATTAACGTTGCGGCAAAAAGACAAAAAATAGTATAATACTAAACAAATTTAAATCACCTCCCATCAGAAAGTCTTAATTTCATAAGTTGCAAATTGCCATTATGCGTAGGTATTGTCCTCGCTTCATCATGATGTATTATAATTCCAAAAACATCTGTAAAACACCAAATGTAATTTTATGCTTTATTTTTAAAATCTTGAAGTATAAGTGTAACTCCTAGATTTTTTGTATCGTAGGAATATTATAATTACCAATAGTAGTAGGAGGAGGTTCATCTGTTATATTTGATTCAACATAATTCTCTAAGTCAAACAACTGAACAAATTCAAATTTGTATTTTGGAATGCTCCAATCCTCGTCTTCAATTCTATGTATAATTGTATGAACAGAGAACCTGATGGAAATAGGAGAGGCAACTGGCCTCAAATTTCCTGCAGCTTGGATGGTATGAAAGTTACGGATGTCATATATTGCTCCTTCTACCAGTACATTGGCTCCAATGAAATTCCAGTTTTCAAGTCTCACAAATGCATGAACGTGTTGATTCTATTAAATAAAATAGGTTATTGAAGCTAAAAGTGCAAAGTTTATTAAACAATCTAATGAGTAAATAAGAGAGCCTTACACCACTGTCAAGCAAAATCATGTTGAATCCTTGAAGAACATTACCAACATGAGTCGGCCATAACCTTGTGACACGAACTTTAATCCTCCAGTCTCTCCTGATTGTATCAAGAGATGATAGTTGATCGAACATATCTGAATGAAAAATAAAAGAAACAAAAAAAAGCAAACAATTACATGTAATAGAGAAGATGTACATAGATTGAAACAGAGAACACCTACAAATGGAAGACTAACCTAAATGTAGTTCGTAAATTCTGGTTCTTTTGCAATGTAGGACTGAAATTGTCTTCTATATGCCATTTATATAGTTGTATATGTAGATAACAGTGTTAAGCAAAATAACGGCAAATTAGTCAGAGATATTGATGTTTAAGATTGATATGATTGATACTAATCAACAACTTTGTAACAGCAATGGAGATTTGGTTGTTATGTAAATAACAGTGTTATTGTTAAAACGGCCTATAAATTGAGATATTGATGTGTGTGATATAATTGATACTAATCAACAACTTTGAAACAACAATGGAGATTTGTTTGTTTATAGATTTATAGATATTTATGTCTATGATTTATATGATTTATATACTTCTTACTAATCAACAAATTTGTAATTGCAATAGAGATTCGGTTGTTGGGATACTTTGATTATTATATCTTAAATATTATACATTCAAGATCATAGAAATCAATATCTATAACAAATTCCTTTATAACATAATTTATAACTTATATTTATTTTCAAATTTCCAAATGAATTAACTTATATTTAATTTGTGAAATAATATGTGAAAATAGAAAGATCGATAAGATTGATTTAATCAATATTCAGTCATCAATATTATCATTTATTGAAATATACGTTATTGCTAATCTTGGCAATAACCAAACCGATTAATTTATCGGTTAAGATTATAAAAACTTAAGTTTGTAATTGTGGTGTAGACGAAATTTTATGTAAATTTGACATAAAACCTCAAATTAGTTTCCTTATTTTTATAAAAAAAAATAGACATAAGATCTAAATATAACTGAATACATAACATAAATATGGTTGGAGAATACCAAGATAATAAAAATGAATAATGCAAACACAAATTTAACTATATCAAATAAAAATAGAAATGTTGAACATTACCAAACCCAACGATAATAAATTGTCTTACACCATGGTAAAGTTATAAAACTTTTAAATCAATATGGGAACTTATTAAACTCAGAAAATAAACTTGCATAATTAAATGAAAAGATCTTCGGTGAAGAGGGATTCCATGAGCAAATCCAAACATCCATAATGCAATCAACCTCTTACTTTTCCTGAAATTACACAAAATTAACATAACTTAGAAATATAAGATATGAGAGGCAGTTCTTAAAATTGTGACATATAATTACATTGTGTAAAATACGCAAGTGGCTTTTGTTACCATTTTAATTTTTTTGTTTACCGAAGCCGCAGATCCAGGAGTCTTATTAATGTCTGCGTTTTCATCAAATGACTGCAAAAAGAAAAAAGCGCTTTAATAACAAAATTCAGTTTAGAAAGTAAAAAAATTTCTTGACAAAAATGGAAATATACTAACTTCTGAAAGATCAATGGCTGGGAAATCAATCTGATGTGAAGATTGAGAAGTTGAAGAACTTGGCTTAGCAGATTCATATATATCATCAGCTGTAATGAGGAATTTAGCCTCCTCATCTTTTCCTTTAATTACCTCAATAGTAGCACAAATTTCTTTCCCAACCACAGTATTAAGCACTGCTGGTAAGACCTTTGCAAGTCTGTCATCCTATATATTAAAATGTACAAATTGGTAAATTTGTGTAGTGCTAAAATGTGTTCTCTTTTAAGAACTATGGATCCTCTAAATAAATCAATATTTTAATTTCAAAATGTCAAAATAGACTTACTTTAGACTGTGATTGGTATAAGTTGGAAGCACTGCTGCTAGTAAGACGTTTGACAACACGGTCCATCAGGAAAACATTGCAAGAAAACCATTCATCAACTGCAATGACATTGATCCGAAATCTGAAACATAACCAAGTAGTAAATGCTATCAGAATATGGAGTATAAGAATTATCCAAAAAAATTAATATAATCTTAAATGCATACCTTTTTTCTGCAACAGGCATGTTGCGAGTACACCTATCACATTTGAATCTGGTTCCAAGGTCTACAACTTCAAGATGACACTTACTGCATGAATTAAAGTACCAAGCAGTTCCTACTTCTAATTTAGAAACAGTAAAACAACAGAACAACTTCTTCTGCAAATAAAATCTATTGATTAGGAACAAATGTCTAGTAATATGGATTACTACTTGGTGAACAAATTAACAATGATGTAGAGGAATATATGTTAAACCTCAATTTTCACAGCAATGTTGTCATTCAAATCCTTGAGCGAAATCTTCTCATAAGGTGAAACTGTTATCAGCGCACCACTGTTATCAACAACATGTTGAATTGTTTTATATCCTTCTTCTTCCAAACTGAAAATACAGTGTAGATATGCATCAAATAAGCAAGTTATTGTATATGTGTATCAACCTGGATTAGAACAAATAGATGATTAAATACCGCTGCCTCATCTCAATAACAGTCTCATCATTGAGGTTGAAGTAAACTTTTGAAGATGGCAGTGTACTTATTTGAACAGAATCTGTAAACATGTTTGGCGGATGTGATTAATCATTGCAAAAATTAAATATCCAAAACATAGTAAACAAACATGGATTTTAAAATTGAAAATTGAAAAAAAACTAAGAATGGGACATACTTTTATATGTAGCCATCTTTGTACTTGACAGAATTGCAATAACAATTTTGTCATCCTCGACTTTAAAATAGTCCTCATTCACCGAATTGGCAAGTTCTCCCCATACACTAACTCTATGACGATTACTATGTATGTAGAAACATATAACAATAAACATTTAGACAACCAAAGATAAAAATGTAATAATAATAACATGTAAGTAATTCAAAAAAATTAGACAATTCAGCAAACGACATTAACCTTCCATCACATAGTCGGAATCTAACAATATCTTTATCTCCAAACTTGGTAGAAATTTTCCTTGTTCAAATTCCTCAACAACTCCAATTACATCTAAAGACAAAAAAAACATAGGTAAGCAAGATATAACATAAATAAAAAAAAATTGGTTAAAAAAACTATGGCCAACCTATTGCAAATTCTGGATTTTCATTAGGCTCCAAGCGGCTTGCTTCATTGAAGCAATCACCTAAATCCATGAACTCAAACTTGTGCCTTGGAATCATGAGATCATCCTCACATTTCTCAAAAGTTGTTGCAACTGTAAATCTTAGGCTATAATCTGTTGACACTGGCTTCAAATTACCAACTGCATCCCTCACGATGAAAGTCTGAACGACATAAACATTTCCTTCAACAACATCAGTGCCAATGGATCTCCATACATCAGCATAAGTGAATCCATGAACACGGGTATTCTAAATGCATTAAAATCAAAAGTAAGAGATCTGTATTCACAGTAGTTCAAAAGAGAAAAGAGAAACATAAAACATATGTTGTACATCATCATCCAAAAGAATAATATTGAACCCTTTGACGGTGGCGCTTTCAGATGACACAGTAGGCCACATTCTCGTAACTCTCGCTTTTATCTTCCAGTCAGTCCTAGACTTTTCAATAGCACCAATACGATCAAATATAAGGCCTTCCATTGCTGCAAAAAACTTCTTCTTTAGTTTTGAAATGAAAATTATGTCAAAAAATAAAGATAATGACGAAGTTTTCATGCATTTGAATGATGTAAAATGTAAAATGCAAAACCAAATTTGTTCATCGTACGTTTAATAATATGTTGTGTATTAGAGAACTTACATAGTAATAAGGATGATACCTCTGAACAAAATGTATTGAATATTGTTCGACTATACTCTGTCTTTGTTTACTATGTATTTATATAGACTTATTGCGATAGGTATTGTTACATGATTGATGCTTATCAGACTATCAAATCAATTACTGATAATGCAAAAGATACATCATTATTAAAAATCCTAACAGAATTGATAGCTAGTGATTTAAAATTTCAGTTGGTTATTTAACACCCATTAAAGATAGTGGAAGTAAATCTCGGAAATCGTGCATCTGCTAAAACTAACTATAGATACATCCTTAAAATTAGAAATAAAACAAATATGTTTTATTTTGTAGCTGTTGTGCAAATATGTTTGTCATTAAAAATCCTAACAGAATTGATAGCTAGTGATTTTAAATTCCAGTTGGTTATTTAACACCCATTAAAGATAGTGGGAGTAAATCTCGGAAATCGTGCATCTGCTAAAACTAACTATAGATACATCCTTAAAATTAGAAATAAAACAAATATGTTTTATTTTGTAGCTGTTGTGCAAATATGTTTGTCATTTTGTAATTGGAAATTGAAAATAAAAATAAAGTTCAGCGTAAAATAACTCTAACTATTATTCAGTAAATTTAAAACTATAGGTTATAATTTTTAAATTTTTTATATTGAAAATTACTTCATAATTTTTATAATTATAATAAGACATGTATGAATTTATTATGTTAAATAAACAATTAGAAGAATTGTATAATACTAATATTTTAATTAAAAATTTAACATGGTAACAAATTTATAGTTTTAATTAGTTTTATTAATTATTATTTAATTATTACTTTTGAATATATACATATATCACTTGCAAAAATATTTAAAACCATTTATTTTGAATATATATTTGTAGCTATGAGAGAAAATTGTAGGCTCAGTTGGTATGAAAATATCTAATTAGTGATTTTGTTTTTATTCATATCTCAATTGCAAAATATTACAAACAAATTATTTTGAAAATTTTGAAAAAATATCAAAGTAAAAGTAGTAGGCTCAGTTTGTATGAAAATATGTAATTAGTGATTTTGTTTTTATTCATATCTCAATTGCAAAATATTAAAACAAACTATTTTCTTATATCTAAATTTTGGTTGATTTTTACTAATCAATATTTTAATATAAGTATATGTTTATAATCATATTTTTTCTTTATTTGGACTTGGAGAAGTAGAATATCGGTGCATTTCATGTTTTGCTAAAAACTTGGTATTTATTTCAATTCAGCACAAACTAATAAAATAGATAAAACTGTTGTCCCAATATTTTATAATCACATTAAATTACATGAAATGTAACAACTTCCCACATTGCAAGAATTTACACAATACTTGGCAAATTATAAAAAAACCTCCTCAAATACAACATTAGAGGTAATATTAGAGCTACCACCACTTTCATCGTCAATCAGAATGTAAAGTCCTTCACGAGAAGTAACGCGGGAGATGGCCACATAAAGCTGTCCATGGCAGAATACAGCTCGAGGTAGGTATAAGCCAACAGTATCCAACGATTGGCCTTGACTTTTGTTGATAGTCATGGCAAAACAAAGTTGAATAGGAAACTGAGTTCTTTTAAATTCAAACGGCCATTTAGTATCACTTGGAACCATGTCAATCCGTGGAATAAGGTGCCTAGTGCCTACCTGAGATCCACACAAAATTTCACACTCAATGCTATTCTTCTTACATGCTGTAACAATCATACTTGTCCCGTTACATAATCCCATGATCTGGTTTAAATTTCTCATCAACATAACAACTGTGCCGACTTTGATTTTCAATTCATGTCGAGGAAGACATGGCATGTTAATTGAATTCAAATATTCAACCGGAAAAGCAGCATCAAAATCATTATCTTCACCACCATTATCATCGATGGAATCCTGACTGAGATAGGTATAAACATTACCTGGTAGCTTTTCAAGGATTTGAGAATTAATATCATCAACCACAACATTGGTTGGTGTTAGAATTGCTCTTGATCTTAGATATTCATGAGACCGAAAATTATTCAAGAAATAATAAGAGTGTGAATGGGATCATTAGCAGAAGTTTTGACAACATACTTATCAGGAACGACAAACTGAGCATCAATCATATCATTGCCATCTTCAATACATTCCACTTTGCCATCTCCGATATCAAGTTGCCATTTACTGAATTCGGATATAATCTTATTTTGCACATCTGAATTACCTGAATGTAAACGCATATTCTGCCGAAGAAGGAAAACTTTGCAGTAATCCCAGAGCTTTGATTTATTCAACGATGCACCAACAATATCAGCTCTGTTACCCTTGGGTAAAACAGGTAAAATTTGCCCAAAATCTCCACCAAATACCACAGTAATGCCACCAAAAGGTTTCCGGCATCTTTCAGGATCAACAGCAGACATTATATCACGTAAACTTCGATCAACAGCTTCAAAAGCATGACGATGTGTCATAGGAGCTTCATCCCAGATTATTAGGCTTGTTTGTTGCATTAATTCAGCCATATCTGTTCCATGCTTTATTCCTGCAGTTGAATACTGGTCCAACTTAAGAGGAATATGAAATCTAGAATGAGCAGTACGACCTCCTGGTAGTAGTGTAGCTGCAATACCAGATCCAGCAACAGGTAGTACAATTTTCCCCTCAGAACGTAAACGGCAACAAAGTGTTTTCCACAAAAATGTTTTCCCACAACTACCACTACCATAAACAAAAAAAATTCCACCTTTACTTTGATGTACATTCCCAACAACAGCCTCATATACCTCTCTCTGTTCTGTATTAAGACTTTTATGAAAATTGTCATGATGAGCTTTCATTTGGACTTTGTCATACCCAGTTTCTTCAACAATAAGACGGTTGACATTGTTGCCAAAATATATATCTCCAGGAAATGGCAACATTGGAAAGTCCCTCAAGCTCTTGCCAACATCATTCAATAATTTTTCAATTTCTGAGAAAATATAAAAAGCAAGATTATTAAAGGTCCAAAACCATATCAAATTAGAAATGGCTTAAAAAAACGTATATGCATAAAAATTGAGTCATTTGAACAAACCTGCCAAGGCATAATTTTTAATCTCAGAATCAGAAAGAGATATATGTATATTTCCAGTTAGTTTCTTCCGGTTGTAAACAATGTCATCCGACATACTCTGCCAGTGTGAATACCAAAGAGCAAATGGATCAGAAACAGAACAATAAACCAATATATTAACAAACATTGCACGCAGTTGTTGAGGCATATTGGTTTGTTCATTTTCAGACAATGCTTCATGCCACTGATTGTCATTGTGCAAAAGGCCAAGAGCTCCACATGCTTCTTTAAATGTCGGGTAAACAGTACCTTCCACAGTTCTTAGTTCCCTAAATGATAAAACTCCTTTTCTTCTTAACAAAAGCATACGCAAATATAATAAATCACCACTTGTTGCATGAACTTCTGTTAACCTGCCAACTACATCACCTCTTTGCCTGACTTTCCATTTGCCTGCTTTGGGAACCCAAGTGAACTTGCCGGGAAACTCAGAATATGTAAAATTGCGGGCTTGTGGTAATTCTTTATTATCAATGAACCAACCTTCCAATTTACTAATTTTTGACTTTGCCTTTTCACAAATTGTTTGCAAATCAGCTGTACTTTGGAAGTTTATATATTTCTGATCAGGAAGATGTAGTGGTAATCGATCAACACTTGGCCAACGGTGGTGAATATCAAAACCAAAAATCCTCCAAGAAGCTTCAGATGCACAAACATATCGTCCATCCAAAAAACTTTTAATTTCATCCAAACTTTTAGCTTTGCCTTTGGAAATATCATTGGTAGAATTTGCGGCTTTCTTCCTAATCAACATCGTAGCTGTATCATGTCCCTTTAGACAGTACTTGAAAAGGTACTTCAATGATCTTGAACTGTTACATATTTCTAAATTTATATGACACTGAAACCGGATAAGAAGATCTCGATTATATGGGACGACAAACTGATTATCAAGGAGGACACCATTTTTTTTAACAAATCTGCCAGTTTTGCGTCTACGATATACCGGAAAGCCACTATCATCGAAAAAGGTATGACCATTGTATCTGAAAATATAGACAACACCTTGATTAACATATAATTATTTATTATGCATGTGTTGGATTTCCTAAATGATAGAATTGGATATCGATATGCGTACCTCTTGGGGAAATGTCTGTGACATTTCCCTTTAACCATGCATGGAGAGTATGTGCGATCCTTACCACATGGACCATGTACCATGTAATTCTGAACTGCATGATATCCTACTGGATCAGTTTTTTGGTCTGGAATTTCAGCTGAGACCAACCGATCAATTTTATTAATTGTATCTGGTCTATCGTCTGGATGTAACCATATTAACATATGTACATGTGGAAGACCACGCTTTTGAAACTCAATAACATGCATCACTGTTGCCACATAATTCAGAAAAATGTTAAACAAAAACCAATCATTATGAAATTTCCATTTTACCATGATTTAAACTTGATATTTTATTAAAAAATACCTCCAAAACATCTGCCAAAATAATGCTTTTTCTTGATCAAGTCAATTAGCTGGTCAAGTTTTAGCTTAAACACTCTAGAGACTATATCGGGAGCATCAACAGCATCAACATTGGGCAACAACTCCAACATGCTCTTAATTTCAGGCCACTTAGTATTACATGTCATAGTAAGAAATAGGGATGGATGTCCAATTGCACGACATATTGCCAAAGAGTCTTTGAAGTACTGTGACATGTAGCGTTGAGATCCAGTAAATGAAGCAGGAAGAATTACCGCCTTACCAACATGAGTAGGATCATTATCTCCTTTCTGTAAAGCATCACGTACAGAATGGTAAAGATCAGCTCGAATAGTAGTTTGGTGATTTGCAACCCAATCCAACCGATACTGTTCAATAGCAGTAAATGCATCGACCAAAAATTGTTGCCACAAACGGCCAGCCAAGTGTAAAGTCAGAGCTGCAATTCCAAGTATATTTTCTTCTTAACAAATTAAAAATTTATAACAAAGATGAGAGAATAAAATAATTTAATTGTGTTTAGTGCATTACCTTCAGAAGTGCGTATCATGACCTTATAACAATAATATTCTCTCATAGAAACTGTTTGACGTTCTTTTGAATCAGGATTCAAGTCTTCAACATCTTCAGATAATTCTTCACGTTTCTTAACATTCTTCAAAGGTATGTGTAAGTGAAAACCTTCATTGCCAGATGGAAATAGTAAAGGATACTGGAATTGCATGTAATGCGGATCCGTCTCATAAATTCTCTGCAAGCCATCCTGTTTTGAGTTGACAACTGTATCTCTGAAACCACCGGTTTCTGTATTATGACTAACAATAAATGCTGCAACCTCATTTGATAGAGTAATGTGATTAGGTCTGCCACTTGCAGAATTGGAAGAGATTAATACCAGTTTAAACTCATCATGCTCACGATTTTCAAAACGGTCTCTAGCCATTCGAAAAGCACGGACCAATTTATTATTTTTGTCTAACATGGCCAAAAGTGCTTCAACAATGTCAGGATCAACAGTGTCGGTATTACCTCCCAAAGCATTAATTCTGTTTTCAACCTCATTTTCCGTGTCATAAATATATAATTGACAAAATTTTGGAGAATCTCCATCCGTTGGAACCAAGCTTCCCAACAAATGATAATTCACCCCAGGCATTTTGAAACAATATGGAACTCTGCCTTTGTTGATTCTATTATCAACTTTGCCACCAGAAGAAGTAAAAGAAAACATGCAATTGTACACCCTTATATGCTGTTTAAAATGTTTAGATTTGTCACCACTAGACAACAATGAAGCAAGTGGTTCGGGAGGCTGGGGTTCTTTGTCAAGTTCAACTTTACCATTTCTACAACATAAGGAGAATGTTGGATATTGTTTCTTTGCCATTTTGTTGTTACGCTCCTCATTCCACATATGTGCATGACATTTTGTACACTCTTTATTAGGAGCGCCAAGATCCATGTATCCAGACCAAAGATTTAGTTGACAATTGTTTCTTTGTTCATAAATATAATCCATGGCATCATCATCTGCTCCAAAATGCTGATCATAATACTCTGTGTGTGATTTTTAAAAGTAAGATTAGTATGGTGCTGATATTTGTTTACTAAAAAACAATCCGTATTACCTTCAACATCACTGTCACTATCCAAGTCAGAATCTTCATCAGCTGCTTGATTAAATTCTGAATACAAATTCTTTGACCCATTAGAGGATTCAGTCTGATTAGAATTCCTCCAATCAGTATTATCATGAACAGAAGATGAATTTGTTAAACGATGAATTTCTGAAGAATTGATAAACATTCCATGTTGGAATATTTTAGATCCGGATGCATCTGACTGGTAATTTTTCATTTTCTTAACATCAGATGTAGGCAACTGAAAACTAATTGTAGAACGCGTAGTAGAATCAAGTTTTCTTTGACCATTAGAATCCACTGTTCAAAAAAAGAAATTGTATTATCAATATGAATTAAAGGTAAAAAATTGTAACAGAATAAATTTTCCAACAATAATGATATATAACTAACGCGGGCAAATTAAAATAAGAGATTGTGAAAGACGAAAGTACCTTCTGCACAGACTGAACGTGGAGTTCTGAAAATCATGTTCTCCTGAGATCCTTTCCCATGGATGCTATTATTTGTGAGAGAATAACCTATATAAATTTTAGAAAATTATATTATTAAAGCAATGTGATATCACATGTCAAATTATAAGCAATACCTGTAGAATTTAAAGTATTCTGCTGAAACGTGTTCAAATTTAACGATCCCAAAGGAGTTCTACTTCCAACTACATAAAATAACAACATTACATCATAAACCTGAAGAAATGTATTCGATTCTTTTATTTGACTATGCCTAAGAAAATGCTGATTTATCAACAATTATCAAGAAACATAAACCTGGTGAATTCTCAGCAATACGATTAAGTGCGTTTGAAGTTAATGTGTATAGAGCTGATCTACTTCCAACTGCAAAGAAAAAAATATAATCACCGACAAAATAAGGTAACATATAATGGACTGGAAAATGGAAAATGTTTTACGCATTGAGGACGATGCAGGAATGGAAGTATTATTCACATTGGATCCGCGAATCCTTTGCTTCGTAGCTGCATAAAGTTGAAAATTAATCTTTCTTACTTTGTTTCTATACAAAACAAATAAATCAACATAATCTCTATATTGTTAATTCAAGATTATGTTAATTATAACCTGATGATCCGACTGTGGCAGACATGGAATTTGAGATTTGATTTATTTGATGTACATTTCCATCAACAACATTGGTGGGATTTGTTCTTGCTGCATCTAGGATATATTAAAAGTAAATTAACAAAAACCTGTAAAATTTTCAACATTAAGAATAACATGGTTTGAAGGTAATGATCCTAGAGGTATTCTACTTCCAACTGCAAAGAAAAAAACATAATCAGTATTGAATAAAATATAATTAACTGGAAAACGGAAAATATTTTACCAATTGAGGACAATGCAGGACTGGCAGATTTATTCACATTTAGTCCACGATTTCTTTGTTTCGTAGCTGCATCATGAATAAGACATATATTCTGTTACTTTGTTTAAATACAAAATAAATAAATCAACATTGATTTGAGATTATAACCTGATGATCCGATGGCAGACTTCGAATTTGAGTTTATATTTGTTTGATGTCCGCTTCCATTAACAACATTGGGGAATTTAGTTCTTGCTGCATTTGTTATAAACTAAATATTATATATCACGAATAATGTGATTAAAACTCTAAAATCATTAAAAAAAATTGCTACTACCTTCAGTTTTATCAACGTTGGGTCCTCGTACTCTTCGCTTCACAGCTAACAAAAGAATTAATATTCATGATTATGAATAATATAGGTGAAAATTTTTAAAGTACTGAGTATAAAACAAATCATTACCACCGGTTGAGGAAGCAGATGCATTAGAATTACTCAGTCCAGTAGTTGAAAGCGGAGTACCACCAACAACTACATCAAATGATTATATAAGGACCATGTAACAATGAAAAATTATACGGCGTATAATCAACATATGCAATTACCTGGTTTAATTTTAGAAAAAGGAGATTCAGATATGTTTGTACTAAGTGTTGAATTAGAGACATTGGGATCAACATTTTCACCGGATTGAACATGCACACGATTATTAGTTTCACCGTTGTTTGATGTGTTCCTTATACCAAAGATTGTCTGAAGATTCTGACCACGAACCCTACGTTTAATACCTGTTACAAAATCACATATCAAATATCAAAAAATTGAATATAGATAGATAAAACGGAGAACATGTCATGGGAAAGAACCTGATTTCGCACTTTCCGATACTTTTTTGCTTGGAGGAGGATCCATTATTGATTCAAATCGATTTAATCACCACAAACTCAATCTCGACATGTTCTTCTTCAACATATGCTTAAAGATAATTCATAATCTCTGTGTATACATGAACGGATTACGATGATTAATCAAGGAAAGAAAAGATAGATATTGAGTATATTTCCATAACAATGTTTGATACACGTCTATCATAAATTCAAAAAATGCTGTAATTAAGGAAAACGTGTGATCTGATTGTGAGTCTGTTATATGGCTAAATGGATCATTAGATGGGTAATATTTTTACCCAATGGGTAAATTTGGTGGATTATCCATGGGTCATTAAAAAAAGACTTGAGAGTAGTACATTTTAGAGGAGTTGGGTAAATTTTTTTACCCATTGGGTAAATTTCTAAATGGGTGACTTGATGCATTAAGAATATGTTAATTCTCACATGTAAAATTATAAGGGTACAAACTTCAATTGTACGTACGTAGTTACAAAATTATCAAGATCGCCAAGGGAGACAGAAGCACTAAGTGTACGTTTGGGGTATCTTAAAATAAGTAGCTTATGACTTATAAGCACTTATGTCATATAAGTGATGAGTAGAGCAGTCAGTAGAGTGTTTGGTAAATCAGAACTTATAATCAGTAGACTGTTTGGGTAAAACTTATAAGTTAACTTTTTTTTATAATTTTCAAAATATTGTTTTTTTTATATATAACAATGGATATCAATGGATAGATCTCGATGAATAGGGAAATTTGATATATACATATCAATTTTCTAATGAATGGATCGAGAGATATATGGTTTTGAAGATTTGAAGGATATTATATATTACGTATATCGAGAATAAGTTATAAGTTATAAGTTGAAAGTTAAGAATTCTTAACATTCAACTTATGGGTTTATAAGTTATAAGTTGAGCTAAAACTTATTTTGGCAAACACTCCCCCATAAGTGCTTATGGCCTTATAAGGCATAAGTTGGCCACAATAAGTGGAGCCAAACAGGCCCTAAGTATGCCAGAAGCTTCATCATGGGTGAAGAATTGGAAAGTTAATAATTGTGTTTTTGAATCTGACTCCAAGCTACTGATTGATGCACTTAGCAAAACGGATGGGAGTTCTTTGTTTCACACGATCGTAGAGGATTGTAGTGAGTTAGCTAAACACTTTGAGAATGTGTTATTTGAGTTTGTACCTAGATCTGCGAATAATGTGGCTCATGAGATTGCTCGAGCTGCTTATTCTAGTACAGGTCTAAAGGAGTGGTTTGATACTGCACCTGACTTTATTTTGTGTAATCTTTTGATGGACGATTATTAATATAATCATGTACGTTTTTTCAAAAAAAAAATGTGAGTCCAAATCTTCTACACCACTTTAGGTGTATTATTCCATGTTCCACTTTAGGTGTTTGTTTTTTATTGGGTGGTTGGTGTGAATACAGGGGTCCCATTTATATTAATGAAATGCGAGTCAATAAAAAACAACCACCTAAGAGCATCTCCAATAGACCTAAGAGCATCTCCAATAGAGGTTGTCAACTTCTACCACATCATCATAAATATTATTTTTTATTTCTTCTCTCCTCCATCTCATTGTTGGCAACTTTTGTTACAAATCTACTCCAATATTTGGCAACTTTAAAAGTTGTCAATGTGGTCACATACATAAATTTTATATTATCTTATAATTATATTTAAAATATGGGAGATATAAAAATGGGTAAAGTTAAATACATTTTTGGGGAATTGTATTTGTTTTAACTAAATGGGGAATTTGCCAACTTTTGGCAACTTTGGTTGGTAACTTGTTGGCTCTCTAATAGGTGGGCAACCAAGGGTGCCATGCCACATAGGACTTGGCAACCTCTTGGCAACCCTATTGGAGATGCTCTAAAGTGGAACATGGAGTGGCACACCTAAAGTGGTGTAGAGGATTTGGACTCAAGTAAGGTACTACATGAGATCGCACAGGTTTCTCTTTTTTAATACCACTAAATTTTAAGGGTGTTCGTCAAAAAAAAATTAGGGGTGATGGTTTAGCTCATGTGGTAAATGAGTACTATGCCTTATCGAACTACCAAGGTTCGATTCTCCCCTACCGCATGTATCAGAACAGATACTAAAATAATAGAATCACTGTGATAAAAAAAATACCATTAAATTTTAAAGAATTATTTTAAATTTTAATTAAATACCATCAAATTTTAAGGTAATTTTTAAAATCATTATTGAATATCCCCAAATTTAAAAAAAAATCTAAAATCTTAAATGAATACCCTCAATATTTTATTTTGTTATTTGAAATCCAAATTAAATATTCTTAAATTTTCAAAATACATAAAAATCTTTCAAAACCTGCATTGAATACATCCCAAAATTCTTCTATAAACATTATCAAAAGAGGTTAATTGGCTAATTCATCAATTGAATTGAGCCTCAACTTGCAAGTGAGTAATTAAATTCAAAAAACTTGCATTAACGTCATCAGACAAATTACATCTTCCAATCTCATAACTAAACTATTAAAAGCTTGCACGTCCATTAACTTTTGTTGACTTTTAACGGAAGTTCGTTAATTTTGTACACATAAGCTGCCACATAGACTTTTCTCTCTCCTCACATTGCAAATCAGCTGCCACATAGACTTGTAAATTCAGAAACGATTTAGAATGATTTTTAGTTGATTTTTAGCATGTGTGAAATTACTAAAATGCCTTAGTAGTATCTAACATATAGCAACGATTATATCATCCCAATCATCATCGACTCAAGAAACTCAAGTAAGAATCCCAATTCATACACATATATACATGTATGTATACATAACCCAAACGTACATATACAAACTACAAGTGATACCCAACAATAATCATGATCAAAACAAATCAATTAAACTCAGATGGTTAATAAATTGAAAAACCCCCCTTTCGGTTTTCAACTGCACACACAACTACACACACGTGCACGCCCAGAACAGTCAGTAAAGGCTCAAGAAACTCAAGTTTAGTTTTATATAATTATAATTAGGGTTTCTAAATTTTTGGGGATTTTATATTCTTGAATTAGATGTTGAAATTGACATTATAAATTGATTTGGGGTGTACTCACGAATTGATTTATATGATTATTGTTGTGGTTGGAAGATAGAATCAGGGATGGGGAGGATCCCCGCGGCTTCACAGACGGTGATGGTTATGGCAGCAGCAAGAGAGGAGGAGAGAGTTGGTGGTAGAGGGGCGGTGAGGTGGCTGTTGATGAAGAGAATAGATGGCGCGGGAGGAAGGAAATGGGAGGAGACGAGGGGAAGGAGATGGGTGGTGGTGATCGTCGAAAACTTCTCCGACCGGGAACTCGTCGGAGAAGAAGGTGGAGGTGGTGATGGGGTGATGTAGTAATAATAATAAAATGAAATGAAACAAAATAGATGAAATCAAATAGATGAATTATTTGGGGAAGACATGTGGGGAGTTAGAAAATAAGAAAGAAATAAATATTTTAACACATCAACACACCACGTGTATAATTTTTAACACATCAACACACCACGTTAATTTTCCGTCACGAACGTTACATCCAATTAACGGCGGTTATCCAACTACAAATTTTAATTATTTTAATGAGTTGATTGTAAGTTTTTTTAATTCGATTATCCAACTGCAAGTTGAGTACGAGTTCATTTATGAATTTGTCAATTAACCCTTATCAAAAGTCTTGAAAGAGTTATGGAATGTATTGTATTTGCAAAAAAAATATGTACAAATCTTGAAAAAAATGGCTAACAATAATTAATTTTACCTATGTAATTTTTTACTTGAGAGCATGTGATTCCATATCAACTTTTTATAAAAACTAGTCCTTTTTGCCCGCGCTCTGCGAGCGGGCGTTGATTATTTTTGAAGAGTTACAATATACAAAAAATTCGGATACATAATTTTTTAGAATAAAAAATATGCACTTTGATGTTATTTTAGTATAATTGTGTTTCTATCCTCGCCCGTGCTCCGTGCACGGACGTTAATTTTTTTTTTTTTGGGGTTAATAAAATTTTTTAAGCTCGTGAACAAAAATGGAAAATTATGTTATTGGGATTAATATTTTTTTTACTACTTCTTGGGACTAATATGTTTTTTCTAAGTAGTCGTAAAGTTAAATTTACAAAATTTGAACATACGTATTTCAAAACAATAATCCAATAAAATTCATAAATCTTACGAAATGTATAAATTCAAAATACTCATGTAGTCAAAATGAAACTATAACAAATGACATTAAAATATCGAACAAAACAAAAAAAAATTACAAAGAAAATTATTTAAAATTAGAAATTGTGTGAACAATCCTTGATAAGCATTGATTCGCCATCCTCCATTCTTCTTGAAATTAACACCGGACCTGCAAATTTGATGAAATAATATTAAGCAATTGCAAAAATCGTGCTTGTAATGAAATCAAAACCAAGTAAAAAAAAATTAACCTTCTCCTTCTTAATTAGACAAATAATCAAAATACCATAGATTAGACAATGAAAAGAGATGAGAATGTTCTTAAATTCAAATTCAAACATAATAAGATATTAATCTCTGTATAATACTATGTTGATGTCAATCTTACAACCTGAGTCTATATATCCGATTAGGTCGTACCTTTAGGATACCAAATTTGGATTACCTAATATCCTGGAATTTCGTTATATTTTATTTCAAAAGAATAGAATAAAATATAAAGTTCTATTCCAATTTGATGAGTCACTATGTGGATAGGAATGTGGTAACGTGTTATGTTAATTGAATTGTGAATTTGAGGATTTTAAATCTTAAAATGTTATTTATACCTCACTCTAACATATTTATAAAATCATTGGAATAAGTAAAATTTATGAAATTTTCTATTTTATCATTTTGGTATATTTATGAACTTTTCAAAATTAATGGCTTGATTATTTTAAGTTGGATGTACACATGAAATTTTCCATTTTATCATCTTGGTATATTTATGGACTTTTTAAAATTAATAGCCTGATTATTTTAAGTTTGATGTACTTAGAATTTATATTATGGGAGGGTGATGGCCCTAAATACCCACCATTCAAAACTTTTTGCTAAAAATACCTACCGGCGGAGTGACTGGCCCTAAATACCCATTGGACACACATCTGGGAGATGTGTGTCGGGACACGCATGTGAAGAATTCGTATGCTTCACAAACTGAACACTGTGTTGATGAACAGTAACAAGGGACATGCATGTTAAACATGCGTAATAGCAGACACGCATGTTGAACATGCGTGTCCAAGGCACTGTTCATCGTCTTCCATCCCCGTCGCCGGAGAGATTTTTGGACCGAAAATTTGATTGCTTCGTCCTCTCTCTACAGGCAACGAGCAATCACGTGCTATATACCAAAAGAATCGTCTCCTCCTCCTCTCCAACCCTCTACCCTTCTATTTTCGTTTGTTTCGTTGGATTGAAAAGCCCCAATTCGAGCTCCATTTTTCGATTTCATTTTTTGACTTCCTCGTGTATGCCCATACGGGGCCAGAAATCAACAAACGAGTATGGAAAATTGAAGAGAGAGATGTGGACATCATTGTGATGTCCTCAGTTTTTGTGGAGTTGGCCGGAACGTGGGAGAACGGAGAGTGGAGAATTTTAGTCGATTTGGAGCTCAGAGCGACACCGGAGATGAAACTGAGATAATGACGTCATATGACGTCATCACGCATCCTGGACATGCGTGACCCCTGTTACGCATATTGAACATGCGCAACCTAGCACACGCATCCACGGGATGCGCAACCCGTGGGTATTCTGGGCCACCCACTCCGCCAATCGGCATTTCGGGCATTGTGTGCTAAACGGTGGGTATTTTGGACAATTTCTCTTATATTATACTATGACAAAAAAAAAAGAATTTATATTATACATAGCACTAAATCTTACACTCTAACAACGTGCTTGACACACGATGATTGTTTATTTTTAAAATTATACATATCAACTTCAAAATTTCTCCTTAAAAAAAAACTTTAAAATTTTAGTTTTATTTTTAGGTAGTACACATATAATGGAATATATGATATGCTCGAGATACGTAGGCACGAGGACCGATCAATCTCGAAATACGGAAACAACCATTAAAGCTCGAAACTCAACAACCCTAGCATTAATTACACACAAATTTATTCCACAACAATTATTTAGTTAAATTTTATTTTATCTTTTGCATCATATTTTTTTTCCAAAAATGTATTACACTGTATATAACTAAAATTGTAATTTATATAATAAAATTTGTTTAATATGTCTCGCAATAAGGTTTCTTTTAAAGAAATTATTTTTTATATGAATATCACATTTTAGTTACAAAATTGAATACATAAAAATAGTTCATCTTAAATTTTTTGTAGTAACTCTACTTTTCCAAAATCTAACAAACAAACGATGTGTCATTAATAATTTTGATTTTGTCCTCACAAATAAAAAATATCTATTACTATATTTTTATGAAAGAGAATTTTCTTAAATTATAATTTAATATTAGAATTTTATAATTAACTATTGATATGGGCTAAAAGTAAGCCCTAAAGACACATTTAATGTGGCATTAATTAGACCTAGAATGGTCCAAACGCGGGGCCCACCAGATGGGCCCAACCCTATTTATAATATTAATTTCGTAATTAATATTAGGGGTAATAACCAGCTCAGCAATAAGAGTCAAACAAGGATATTACTCTTGTCTGACTTAGCTTCCAAGACACATATTTCAACATGGAAACTGGTTCCTACATACTAGGATCTGGAACCTTCTTCTAGGCGGTGACTTGTCCACCAAGTCATCTAACCCTACTACGATTCTAAGGCTTCTCAGCCTATATAAAGGGTCTGACCCCTCATTCTCAGAACTACGTCTTGGCTTGATTCTCTAGCAATACAGAGATACGTAGGCATCTTGTGAGGACCGCTCAGTCCCGAACGCAAGAACATCCATTAAAGCACGAAACTCACGCACCCTAGCATTAAATACACAAACCCTAGCCGCAATATTCATAACCTAGTTTTTATTCCACAACATTTGGCGCCGTCTGTGGGAAAAAGACATCAACCATGGTTCAAACACGAAGAACAACGTTGACTACCACTGATCCTATTCCTCTCAGCTCTGCTCCGCCCACCACGGATCCGGTTCCCCCAACGACTGGGACGATCGTTCAACATCAAGTTTCTCAACCCCCAGGGACGACTTCCCATGTTGAGAGTACGTTACCTCCGATCGTCCACACAAATCCATGGACTAATCCCCTTCAGATGGTGGTTTCTCCCTTGGTAGTCGATCCTAACCACCCCCCACATGGGGTCCAGATCCATACTACGGATCTCCCAGTGAACACCAACCCAATGTATGGGCTGCCTAACTACCCTCCTCCTCAAGGAGCTGGACCTAGTGGCCACGCCTTGCAGATCCGAGATCGAGAATACTATGACTACTCCGGCCCCTATACTGAGGATTCATCGTCTGATGATGATGATCGTGATGAAGCCCCGAGAAGGCGACGTGCTAGTAGGGAACCAAGAAGGAGAACACAAACTATCCATGATGGACCCCCATTGATAGCTGTTGAGAGAATCAAGGCTCATGAGGCTGAGATTCTAAGGATAAAGGAAGATATTGCAAGGGAACAAGCTAGGCTAAATCAAACTCAACCTCCTCCAACATCAGGACCGATTCCCTTTATAGATCTGGAGAGACCTTCAAGAAGGCAAAGAAGGGCTGATGCCCCAACTGGAAGAACAACAAGGGTAGAAACCCCCAAGAGCAACCCCAAGGATCTGATGCCACTTGGGGATCCTGATGATCCCACACCCCCGTTTACTGAGGAGGTGATGAATGCTCGTATCTCAAAGAAGTTTAAGATGCCGACAATTAAAGCTTATGATGGAACGGGTGATCCCGCAAACCACGTTAGGACATTCTCAAACGCACTGCTGTTGCAGCCTGCAAGTGACGCTTTGAAGTGCAGGGCATTCCCTCAAACTCTGTCGGGTATGGCTCAAAGATGGTATAGCCGGCTGCCTGCAAACTCAATTGGCTCCTTTAAGGAGTTAAGTGCTGCTTTTGTTAGTCATTTTATCAGCGGAAGAGTTCATGAGAAAAGTTCTGCATCCCTTATGTATGTGGTACAAGGGAAGAATGAAAATCTGAGAGACTATCTTAAGAGGTTCACCAAGGAGACTTTGAACATCACTGATCTGGAAAATAAGGTGGCAATGGTAGCCCTGGAGCATGGCACCACCAACCTATACTTTAAAAGGTCGTTGGCAAAGCATCCTCCCGAGAATATGGCTGAGCTCCAACGAAGGGCTGACAAGTATATCAAGGCTGAGGATAGTATAAAGAAGGGGGCCGCAGTAGGCAATGGCCGAGGTAACAATGATACAAAGAAGAGAAAGCAGGATCAGGAGTATGATGCTAGGGACAAGTATCCCCGTACTAGCAAAGACTCCGACTCACCACCAAAGAAGAATTTTGGACCGAGATTTTCTGACTATGCAAGGTTGAATGCTCCTAGGAGTCAAATCTTGTTGGAGATAGAGAAGGATAAAGACTTTTGATGGCCGAAGCCACTAAAGGGTGACCCCGCAAAGAGAGGCAAGGGCCAATACTGCAGGTTCCACCGAGATGTGGGGCATGATACAGATGATTGTAGGCAATTGAAGGATGAGATCGAGTTCTTAATCCATAAAGGAAAATTGAACAAATTCACTAAGGGTGAGGATCGTGGAACCCAAAAGAGGGATTACGAAAGAAGAGACAATGACAGAAGGGATAACGATCGTGATCGTAACCCACAGCCCCGAGGGCCAGTTATCAACATGATTTGGGGAGGCCCGACAGCAGCCGGTACAACTCGAAACTCTTGAAAAGCGTATGCCAGATAGGTGATGCACATCGTGGGAGAAGCCCCGAAACGTGCTAGGACTGAAATAGTGATTGGTTTTGATGATTCTGATCTTGAAGGGGTGAAGTTCCCCCCTGACGACCCGTTGGTCATAACCCCTGTGATTAGGAACTCGGAAGTAAAGCGAGTCTTGATAGACAATGGAGCTTCTGTTGATATTTTGTTTCATGATGCTTTTGTAAAGATGGGATACACTGATTCTCAGTTGACCCCGACCAACATGCCCATCTACGGATTCAATGGAGTTGAGTCCAAGGTCGAGGGTACTATTCAGTTGCCCATAACCATTGGACAAGAACTTAAGGAAGCTACTCAGATGTTGAATTTTCTGGTAATCAAGGTAGCCTCGACCTATAATGCAATCCTGGGAAGGACTGGACTTCATGCGTTTAAGGCTGTTGCCTCCACTTACCACATGAAGATTAAGTTTCCAACCCGGAATGGGGTCGGAGAACAAAAAGGTGATCAGAAGATGGCAAGAAGTTGTTATGTATCTGCATTGAGAGCTGATGGAGTCGGGGGGCAGGTACTCCAAATTAAAGACATGGATGTCCGTGGTGACGATGAACACCGAGGAAAGCCAGCAGAGGATCTGATCCCTATTCCTCTAGAGCTGGGCGACCCTGAGAAGGTTACCTATATAGGAGCTTCTCTACAGGAACCTCTTAAGGGAGAGTTGATAGCATTCTTACAGGTAGGGGGGAGCAAACCTCGGTTCGGTTCGGTTTTCGGGTAAAACCGGAACCGGAACCGCACGTCCTCGGTTTTAAAAATTGACAACCGGAACCGCAACCGAACCATCGGTTTCGATTTTAAAATCCCGGTTTCGGTTTTTATCGTTTCGGTTTTAAAACCAATTAAAATAAAAATAAGAAAATATTAAAGGTCATCAGGAGAGATTAATTAATAGTACTGTCTACCTTATAAGATCCCTGATCCGAGCAAAAGTACTAACTTGGAATTACCATTTGGTGATCTTTTATACTCCCTCCGTCCCGGCCAATTCTTTATATGGGGGCTGGGCACGAAGACCAAGGATAGTGGGTGTAATATTGTTAAAATAAATGAAGTAGTGGGTGTAATAGTGATTTTATTGTTAAAATAAGTGAAGTAGTGGGTCTAATAGTGTAAAGTGTTGAAAAAGTGAAGTGAAGTAGTGGATGTAGTAATGTATTTTATTGTTAAAAGTTACTATTTTTGGTAATTTAAAGAATTGGTGGGATGTCCCAAAAAGGAAATTGTAAAGAAATGGCTGGGACAGAGGGAGTATCAATTTGCAAAGTGGGGAGGCTACGTTCTCCTTAACGTTTCCAGACAACACTAACAAGTTAAACTACTCAGACAGTGAACTTTAGACAGTGAACAAGGATAATTAGAATACATGTGTGGGAGATCACATGAAGGCTGAAAGAATACAGGGATAACAGTAATTGATTATTTTTTTATTTCAGTGACTATCTACTTTCCTAATATAATATATATTTATATATATATGTATGATTAATTTTAAAAATATTTATAAAAAATATAAATATTTATTTATATAAATAATCGGTTCGGTTTCGGATTTTTTCGGTTCGGTTTGAACCTAAAACCGGAACCGCAACCGTTAAAATCGGATCGGTTTTTAGATTTCGGTTCGGTTTTTAACGGTTTCGGTTTTTTTCGGTTCCGTTTTCATCGGTTTCGGTTTCGATTTCGGATTGATTCGGTTTTTTGCTCACCCCTACTTACAGGAGAATAGTGATGTGTTTGCTTGGACAGCTGCCGACATGCCAGGGATTGATCCCCAACTCATAACTCATAAACTGAATGTTGATCCCAAACGGAAGACAATAAAGTAGAAAAAGAGAATCTTTGCTCCTGAGAGGCAGGAGGCCATTAAGCAAGAAGTTGACAAGCTTTTGGAAGCTGGTTTTGTTGAAGAGATTCAGTTTCCCGAATGGTTGGCTTATCCCGTCATGGTCAAGAAAGCAAATGGAAAATGGAGAATGTGTATCGACTTCACTGATTTAAATGACGCATGCCCAAAGGATTGCTTCCCTCTGCCAAGGATTGACACCCTGATAGATGCCACAGCTGGGCATGAGATGTTGAGTTTCATGGATGGTTTCAGTGGTTATAATCAGATTAAGATGCACAAGGATGACATCCCAAAGGTATCTTTCGTAACTGACTTTGGTGTTTTCTGTTATCTTGTTATGGCTTTTGGTCTAAAGAATGCAGGAGCTACCTACCAACGATTGGTGATTAAGATATTTGCCCATCTGATTGGAAAAACCATGGAGGTCTATGTTGATGACATGTTAGTCAAGAGCCTATTCAAGGCTGACCATATCAAGCACCTCAGAGAGGCATTTGAAGTGCTGAGGCACCACAAGATGATGTTGAATCCAGCCAATTGTGCTTTTGGTGTTGGATCAGGAAATTTTTTGGGATTGATGGTTTCCAAGAGAGGCATAGAAGCCAACCCGGACAAGATCAAGGCAATTCTGGATAGGGAGCCACCCCGCTCTATACGGGATTTACAGAAACTAACTGGCCGAGTGGCGGCCCTAGGGAGATTCATCTCCAAGTCTGGTGATAAGTATTTGCCTTTCTTTCAGGCATTGAAGAAGGTGAAAAATTTTGAGTGGACAACAGAGAGCCAAGAGGCCTTTGAACAGTTGAAGAAATACATGTCTGAAGCCCCGTTGTTGGCCAAACCTAGTCTTGGGGAGACTCTTTATCTATACCTGGCGGTATCTGAAAAAGCATTGAGTGTTGTTCTTGTTCGAGAAGAGAAGAAGGTTCAGAAACCCATCTATTATGTGAGCAAGGTGTTGCATGGGGCTGAGTTGAATTACTCTCCTATTGAGAAGTTTGCCTTGACATTAATAACAGCCTCGAGGAAGCTACGACCGTACTTCCAGGCACACAAGATCGAAGTCTTGACAGACCAGCAGTTGAGAAGCATATTGCATAGCCCGAAAGCTAGTGGAATATTGATCAAATGGGCAATTGAGCTCGGAGAATTTGACATAACGTACAAGCCTCGGACAGCCATTAAGGCTCAGGCATTGGCTGACTTCCTGGTTGAATGTACCATTAGCAACCAAGAAGTCGGGGGGCAGGAGATAGTACCCAACCAAGAATGTGAGAATAAAGATGAAGAACTTGTACCTTATTTGAAGGAGTATTGGGTGCTCTATTTTGATGGAGCATCAAAAACAAAATCCAGTGGTGCAGGTTTAGTTTTGCAAAGCCCCGATGGGTTCACAGTCGAATATGCTTTGAAGTTGGACTTTTCGACAACCAACAATGAAGCTGAGTATGAAGCCTTGATAGCTGGTTTAGGCTTGGCCAGAATCATGAGGGTCAAGAATCTCAAAGTCTGTGGGGATTCAAGATTGGTAGTCTCGCAAGTGAACGGTGAATTTGAGGCCAAGGATGAAACTATGGCAAAATATTTGTGAATTGTGAAAGCTGTCATGACTCAATTTGATGAATGCTATGTGGAACACATTCCAAGAGAAGAGAACGTTAAGGCCGATGCCCTCTCTAAGTTCGCTTCTTCTGAGACAGAAAATTATGCAGGGAGTGTTTACTTTCAGGTCTTGAAGGCCCCGACTGTCAACTCTAAGTTGGTAGCACCAATTGATGTAGGAAGCTGTTGGATAGATCCTATCAAAGCTCACCATAAAACAGGTTGGCTCCCTGACAATGCCTTGGAGGCACAAAAGCTGTCAGTAAGAGCATTGAGATATGCCTGGATTGAAGGCATCCTATACAAGAGATCATTTGTCGTCCCCTACTTGAAGTGCTTGAGGCCCCAAGAGGCAAGAGAAGCCTTGGAGGAAGTTCATGAAGGGATATGTGGGCAGCACTTGGGGGGCAGGGCCCTGGCTCACAAGATAACTCGTCTGGGATTCTATTGGCCAGAGATGCTGGCCGATGCACAGAATTATGTCAAGAGGTGTGATAGGTGCCAGAAGCATGCTCCGATTATAAGGCAGCCGCCTGAGATGTTAACATCAGTCAATTCTCCTATCCCGTTTGCAATGTGGGGGATGAACATACTAGGTCCTTTCCCTATGGCTTCAGCACAGAGGAAGTTTCTGATAGTCGCCATTGACTACTTCACCAAGTGGATTGAGGCTAAGCCTCTAGCCAAGATAACCACCAAACAAGTTGCCCAGTTCTTTTTGGAGAACATAATTTGTAGATAGGGAATCCCCCGAATCCTTATGACGGATAATGGGACAAAATTCAACAATGAAGAGTTTAAGAAGTACTGCAAGGAGAATGTTATTGAACTTCGCTTTACTTCAGTAGCTCACCCTGAGGCTAATGGACAAGCTGAGGTAGCCAATTGAATTATCCTTGATGGACTGAAGAAGAGGGTCGAACGCTCAAGAAACACTTGGGTGGATGAGTTGCTGCCTATACTTTGGGCATACCACACCACCTACGAAGTGATAACTGGAGCAACCCCGTTTTTGCTGGCTTATGGAGTCGAGGCAGTTGTGCCCCCTAGAGATTACACATGCATCGCCAAGAGTGGAAGCATATGATCCCGAGACCAATGAAGAAGGCGTGAGGCTCGCCCTCGATCTGATTGACGAGGTTAGGGATGAAGCGAATGCTAGAAATGCAGAGCATCAGAAGAGAGCATCTTTCCACTACAACGAAAGGGTTAAGGAGAAGTTCTTTCGACAAGACAACTGGACTCTGAGGAAGATAGAGGCCTCCAGAGTTGGCCAGAAGGGAAGACTATCCCCCAATTGGGAAGGGTCGTATCGAGTCAGAAAGACACCAGGACGAGGATCCTACAAGTTGGAAATCTGGGATGATGAACACATTCCAAGACTAAGGATTGAAGCTTTGAACTTCAAATCTCAACACAACATTAATTGAGCCTTGATGGCCAACAAGGTTGTCCGCCTCCAATCAAGCTTGTCGTGTGGATTCAAAGCATAGAACTAAGAGATGTCGGTCAAGTTGAAACCTAAGCAAAGTTCTATGAGTATCAGAGAAAGGTTGGAAACCTAGAATCAAGATAAAGGATTGAAAACCAACCAAGACATACCATTCCTGAGGCGCTAAGGAGAAAGTGGACTTCCTGAACGATCGACCGAGAAGTAAGACCTCCCACATATGAAACAAGGGGGGCAAGAACTAAAGAACCTCATCTCAAGGTCAACATCTTAAAATGAGAATCATGGGTTGGTGATAACCTTAAAACCAAGGATTCAACAAACAAGTTAAGGCCCGGAAGGTCACGAGGACTAAGAAACAAGTCATTTGAATTCAAGGTTCATGAAACCTTTCAAGGCATGGCAAACACCTCCTATTGACCTGAAACCTCGCGATTGGTGGTCCAGAACACCCCCAACTTGATAAATGTGTTGGTAGTTGATTAAGAATACTTATTAGAAAAGCTAATAAGAAAGGTTGATACCTCGATTTGGAAATTGAAAAATCAACTTGGGATCCTGGGTCTTTGATCCAGAACACCGACATTGAACCTGAGAATATCAACCTCGAATCCTAGGATGAAAAACATGAAAGATTAGCCATGAAGGCCAAGATTAGCCATGAAGGCCAAGATTAGCCATGAAGGCCAAAGTTAGCCATGAAGGCCAAGATTAGCCATGAAGGCCAAAGTTAACCATGAAGGCCAAGATTAGCTATGAAGGCCAAACTTGAGGAGGTCGTCATGAATCTCCAATCAAGATCCAAAGGTTGAAACTTCAAGTCAAAACTCGAAGACTAATCTGAAATATTGGATCTTCGATCTAAAACTATCTATTACAGACGGAAGAAACCGTTATAGTTCATATATGCCAGAAGAGAAATAGCAGATATAATCGCTGGAGCTGCAAAACAAGTGACTTCTGAAAAGCTAAATACGCTTAAGGAGTTAATTAAGGAGATCAACCATAATCACAAGATTAGCAGTGCTAATCATAAGTTAAGGAGTAAAATCGTCAGAAGTCACGAAGAACCAAACTGACGACTTAAGATCAAGATCAAGGTTCTTTGATCCTTAGGATCACGGACGATTTTGAATCCTAGATCCCTGATGACTTAAGATCAAGATCAAGATTCTTGATCCTTAAGATAATGAAGTCACGAATGACCAAGATAGTAACTTGAGATCAAGATCAAGATTCTTGATCCTCAAGACCACGAAGGGTTTTCACGACCGGATCGCCTAGCTAACTGAGAGGCAATCGACCACGGCGCACGAGGGGCCGCGGCCGACCACCTCCCGGCCGACCACGGCGCATGGGGCACCACGGCCGACCACCTCGGAGCCGACCACCTCCTCCGGAGGAGCCACGACCGACCACCTTGGAGCCGACCACCTTGGATCCGACCACCTCGGAGCCGACCACCCCCTCCGGAGGAGCTTCGGCCGATCACCTCCTGGCCGGTCACCTCATGGCCGATCACCTTGGATTCAAGCCCTCCGGCCGACCACGAGCTGGCCCTAGATCCGGCCGATCACGGGTCAGTTCGTGGTCCTGAATCCTGACTTTTTCAACGAACCTCAGATAGTTTTCAGTCCTGAATCTCGACTTTTTCAGTGAATCTCGGATGGTTTTCAGTACTAAAACGAGGTTAGTTTAAGCACAGTTTAGTGCCGATTAGCACCGTGTAGTGCTGTTTAAGCACCGATTAGTGCCTGTTAGCACAGTTTAGTGCCGATTAGCACTGTGTAGTGCTGTTTAAGCACCGATTAGTGCCGCTAGCACAGTTTAGTGCCGATTAGCACTGTGTAGTGCTATTTAAGCACTGATTAGTGCATGTTAGCACAGTTTAGTGTCGATTAGCACTGTGTAGTGCTGTTTAAGCATCGATTAGTGCTTGTTAGCACAGTTTAGTGCCGATTAGCACCGTGTAGTGCTGTTTAAGCACCGATTAGTGCATGTTAGCACAGTTTAGTGCCGATTAGCACCGTGTAGTGCTTTTTAAGCACCGATTAGTGCCTGTTAGCACTGTTTAGTGCCGATTAGCACCATGTAGTGCTGTTTAAGCACCGATTAGCACCGTTTAGCACCAATTAGTGCCGTTAGTGCCGTTTTGTGCCATTTAACATTGTTTAACACTGTTTAGACGTTGTTTAAGGCTGTTTAGCGCTGTGTAGTGCCATTTAACACCGTTTAGTGTCGTTCAAACATCGTCGTAAATGCGTCGGTCGCTCCACGCTTTACATTAAGATGATATTGTTGAAAGTACTCACGTAAGAGCAATAAACCCTGACCCAGGTCTCGGAAAGGCCGTTAAAACTTCAAGAAAAACCTGATCAGTTTTCCTAGAAGTTGGGGGGCAAATGATATGGGCTAAAAGTAAGCCCTAAAGACACATTTAATGTGGCATTAATTAGACCTAGAATGGTCCAAACATGGGGCCCACCAGATGGGCCCAACCCTATTTATAATATTAATTTCGTAATTAATATTAGGGGTAATAACCAGCTCAGCAATAAGAGTCAAACAAGGATATTACTCTTGCCTGACTTAGCCTCCAAGACACATATTTCAACATGGAAACTGGTTCCTACATACTAGGATCTGGAACCTTCTTCTAGGCGGTGACTTGCCCACCAAGTCACCTAACCCTACTACGATTCTAAGGCTTCTCAGCCTATATAAAGGGTCTGACCCCTCATTCTCAGAACTACGTCTTGGCTTGATTCTCTAGCAATACAGAGATACGTAGGCATCTTGTGAGGACGCTCAGTCCCGAACGCAAGAACAACCATTAAAGCACGAAGCTCACGCACCCTAGCATTAAATACACAAACCCTAGCCGCAATATTCATAACCTGGTTTTTATTCCACAACAACTATATTCATTACAAATACTCATATTATATAGCTTATTTATTTAAAATATGAAAAAGTACATTTTAAATATTTACCAAGCCATGAATAACTCACATTTTAAACATTAGAGATTTTAGAAGTACTCAGAGTCTAATTTTTATTTCTACATAAATTTTAAAAAATACCTTTTAGAGATTATACAATCATGTTTAGTTTGTGCATAAATCACAAAAAGCTAATTTAACACATTCATAGAAAATTATATGTTTATAATATCAATAGAATCATTAAATTAATATTAATGATCATCAAATTAACTTTTATTTCCCGATGCCGTAAATATTTATGAAATATAATTGAAATGTTTCTCACATTTTAATTATTTAAAATTTAAAAGTAATAAAGATTTTTCCAAAAAATTGTTTAAGTTGTTTTCATAATTATTTAGTATTTATAAATTTCTTCATATAATAATCACGTTGGTTAAAAGTTAGATATTTGAGACGATCAGTTGTAACATTAATATAAGTAAGTTATTTAATTATATTATATCATATTTTTGAATGTAATATTTTTATTATTATATCATGTACTCCCTCCGTCCCATTTTATATGACCTTTATTCCTTTTTGGGACGTCCCAAAAACAATGAACCAACTATTCTTACTATTTTTAAACACTACTTTTCACTATTACACCCACTACATCTTCATTTTATACTCTTCATTTATTAAATAAACATTATAACACCCATTATTTTTCACTATTACATCCACTATTAAACCTTTATACAATATAATACACAATTACCGAACTTAAATAATGACTTCTACATGGCAAGTGGCTAAAGTAACCAATCACAATCTGCCAACAAACAAAGTCAAAAAGTTTTTCTTAATCTTTGGGAAATGTTGACCGGCTCATTTAATCGGGGACAGAGGGAGTACTTGATTTAATATTATGTGCAACAAATTCTCATCCTTTTTTTATTAACTTCATAAAATTTATTAAATATATAACTTTTTGTACAATTATTTTTTTGAAATAAATTTTTAAATAAAATAACTAAGATATTTTCATAAATTTGTAATCCTTGGCTAAACATGACTTTGTATACTTATATAATAAAATAATTCATTATGTCATGACACCATTTTACCTAATGTTTATGTCATGACACCATTTTAAGTATTCTTGTTTCATCACAACCTGCTCAATTCAATATGTTCATGATTAGATTCCTACAGTATAATCTAAAGACAAATGCTTGATACTATACAACGACAGTTATGTAAATTTAAACTCAGTGGGATCCTAAATATGTTAAGGCTCCAAATGTGTAATAACCCGGATTTTTCAAGAAATGATTTTATTATTATTTCAATAATAGTAATGTTTTCCTAAAATGAGGAGGAATTTTTTTTTATTTTAATATTCAATTATTTAATTATTTTCGGTTAAGTGGAGCCTGGTGCTCCTATTTAAAATTTTATTGACTGAGTAGATACCTCGAGTCAATAGTTTATTTATGCAAAGATTAATTTTGGAATGTTTATTCAGTAAAGATTTTATTTTAAATTATTGAATAATTTAGAGATTTTAAAATCCTTAGAAAATGTTTATTTTAATTATTTGAGGATTTGTAGAAATTACTTGATTAATATATAAAATCAAGAATTTGAGATTTTACTAAAACAATAGTGTTTGTAGTATTTTTATAAAGCCCCGTAAATTGTGAATTATGAATCACAATTATTATTTTTATGATTTGTTTTTTTAAAATTATTAATATTTGTAAAATGCATATCAATTTAGAAAATTTAGATTTAATTCTAATTCTTTCGCCAAAAGTCTTTAAAAATATTCTAGTATTTAATTATGCTAAAAAAATTTTATTTTTACAAATTAGGGTTATTAGTGTAGAATATTAATTAAAGTGTGTAGTAATTAAATGTATCGCTTTTTAAATTGTGTTGGGCTTGAGGCCCATTAGGTTTTCAACACAGCTCATATACATACCAGATACGCACATAAAAACACACACAGCCGCACAAACAAGAACGACGGGGAGAGAAAAGAGATTGGGAAGAAAAGAGAGAGAGAGAGAGAGAGAGAGAAGGAGATGATGAAGGAGGATCATCCTCCCTCTTTTCTACAATTCAAAGTCAGCCAAGGGAGAGGAGAGGAAGGAGTGAAGGCTTGCTTGTTTCGGCCATGGAAGAAGATGAAGGTGGAGAAGATGATGAATAGTGGTGTTCTTGAGTTTTGGTTGATTAAAGAGGTATAAAATCTTTGTTTCAAACTTTGATTTTGTGTTTAATTAACGAGCATAAGTAGTTGTAGTTAGCAGATTTTCAAGGTTTCTAAGAGTATATTATTGTTTAGTAGTGTTTAATAAATGAATTGATGAAGTGGGTTTGTTTAGAGTAGTATGCAAAACTGTCCAGAATTTTTCAGGGCCTGCCCTGTTTTTGCAAGTGAATTTCGAACCATTTGTGCTCTTTTCTGGGCAGTAGTGTCTTCATAAAAGTTGTTCTATTTAGAGTCTAGTTTGTGTAGGAGAAAACGGTGCGTCGTTTGAGTTAACGAGTAAGGAGAAAACGACGTTTTAGTGAAACCCACGCAGGACACCCGAACCTCTCGGGATTCGCACTTTGGAATTATGTTTCACCTAGTTAAAATCTGTAAATTGGATTGATACTTTTATTCAGGATAAAAGAAGGAATTAGAAAGATTTTAGAAAAAGATTTGGGTAAAAATATTGATTTTTCAATTTATTAAAAATGTTTGAATGTCACTGTGTTGGAAGAAACTGCTCTGTTCTTGAGTTGTATTTGGATGGGTAATTGTCCTAGATGAACTATGTTTTTTCAGACTAAAAGTTTTATGGTGTGAAGATATTATCTTCAGTTTTGGAATCCCAGAGGTCTTGGAGGCAAAGATTAATTTTTCAATTTATGAGAATTTTTAGAATGCAAGGTGCGCGGATTTAATGAACAGTTTATGTGTTGAGTTTGGAATAATGATTCACCTAGTTAGAAAATGGTATTGAATTGGAAACTTTTATGAGATCTTTATTTGATATTCAGAAAGAAGCCCATAAAATTTGGTGATTTATGATTAATGTTTGGATTTATTAAAAATATTGGAGTATTAATAATTTGGATTATTTTTGGGTTTAATTGTGAGTCCGATTAAATATTCGGGTTAGTTAAGTAATTGTTAAGTGCTAATTGCTAATTGTTAGTTTCCAAATTGTAATTTTTAAATTGTTAAGTGCTAAGTGCTAAGTGCTAAGTGTTAATTGTTATTGTCATATGAGGTATAGTTATAAGAGTTGGCTTATCGGTAAATGTTTATGTGCTAAATGGTATAAGTCGGGTCGTAGTAATTGTTAGAAGTCATAAGTGCCAACTACGTGGTGTTGGCTTAAATGTGGATAAACTTAGTTTACTTTTCCTTATGTGCTAGTTGCCGCATGTCTGGGCGGGTACTTTTCCTTATGTGCTAGTTGCCGCATGTCTGGGCGGGTACTTTTCCTTATGTGCTAGTTGCCGCATGTCTGGGCGGGTACTTTTCTTATATGTTTACTTTTATGTTGCTGCAAGTTGAGGCAGCTTTTATTTTATCAAAAGCAGGGTTATAAATTGTTTTGTTGGCATGGAGGGGCTGAGCCCATAGTCCGATAAACGAATACTACATGCCGAAATTTTCTAAAAATCCCCTGCATTTTAATTTATTTAACTTATTTGATTTCAAGGGTTTAAAGGTATGATTTGGGTGTTAACTGTTTATGTGTATATGTGTTAAGTGAATTAATTCGAGGATTATGTGCTAATTCGAGGATTAAATGTGTCTTGAAGATTAAATGGGTATTATGAGTCTTTATCAAGGGCTAAGTATGTTTTGAGGATTATTTGTTAATTAACTTGTGACAAGAGTATGTCAATAGTATTATGGTCAAAAGTGTTAAGTGGAGTTTTGACTAAGTGTTATAACTGTGTAGTGTTATGATGTGTTAGTACTAGGAAATGTTCACTTTATATAAGGGGACTCTTCCCGTGTTGTTTGCTATTACTAAATGTCTTATGTGCATTAAGTGCTATTAGAGTAGTCAACTATAGGGAGGACACCTATAGTTTGACTTTATGATTATTTAGTGATAATCCCGAGTTGTGTCTACTCGATATACGTGGTATGACTGACACGTACTCGTAACCATTTCAGTACCATTAGGGCGAAATCAAATTGGAGCGACGTGCAACTAAAAAGGAAGATCGAGACGTCAGGTAAGGTCCATGGAATTACTTGGACGAGGTGCGAAGGATTTGTTCGCGGTTTCTGTTTTCTGCTAAGGACCAGAGGCAAGTTTATTTACACATACTCTATCGTTCAGAGGATACCTATTTTGAATTATATAAAATGTGCGGAAAAGGGTTTTCAATCCCTAATTGCGAGTTTTTAATCTTGTGCTCCTCCTTCCAAATCATTTTATCCTTGACTCTGCTAGCGATATTAAATTATTCTCGTGCAATAATCAAAACCCATGACTTATAATACTGTCGATGGACGGTGACATTCTTATGGTTCTACATCTCGATTTATATGTTGTATATTTATAAACTTTTGTAATGTGATAGAGGACTATATGTTATGAGGTATATATATAGATACATATACGTATATGGAACTACGTGGTAAAGGCTCCGAGTAGAGCGTGTATTGAGTTATCGAATTTAGCCCGCGTGTCGGGGCTATTTTGTATTGTATGTTTTCGAAAACCCGGGCAAAGCTTTTAAAAAGAATTTCGCAATAATTAACCTAAAGGCAACATCACCAATAAACCAGTGTTTATTTAAGTAATAGATGCTCCTGATAGCATTTACTAATTAAATAAACCTCATTCGCCTAATTAAATTTATTTAATTAGATGAATATCGTTTTCAAAACGCTTTCTTTAAATCACTTTGTCCCGGAGAAATAATAAAACAATTTAATGGAGTGATTCTATCTAGTATATTATTTATCGGAGATAGTTTATTTTCAATACGGATTAAAGATATTCCAATGGTTATAAATTGGTTACTTTCAGCTTAAACCAGCTAGATTGATATCGATATATGTTACTTGAATGATTATTAATTATTTCTTATTGACCGAGAGTCAGTAGTAATTATTTGATAAAGGGGATAAAGTTTGGAGACTACTGGAGAGATTGTGTCTTGATTTTGATTAGAAACACTTCAAGAGTTGTATTTGGGTGTTTTGAGGTTAATTAAATATTTCAGTATTAATAGTAAATATTATTTGAATATTACTTAATAAATTAATATTAATTTGAGTATTCTTTTAAAAAGGGATTATTGAATATTTATTATTTGTTACATAGTAGTCAAATATTTATTAAATACTCTAAGTGTTTTGAAGGTTATAAAACGCTATTTAAAGGTTGTCTAAGGACTTTCATAGTCATTTAAAATATTATATTTTGAATCTATCTAGGTAAGTCACTTTTCAAAGAACTTATATATATATGGAATTACCCTGTTGTGGTTACAAGCTTTATGCGTACCATTTTCCATGTGTGATCATAAAACCCTGTGTCGAGATTGATATCGGTACAAGTGTATATCTATACTTGAACTCTTTTGAACTCAAAACATTTTCGAAAACCCCCGGTCAGGTTTTACTCTCTTGCTCGTTTTTCAAGAAATTATCGGTCGACTGAAGTCGAACTTCAACTACTCAAGTTTTCTATCAAAATGATTTTGACAAGAAAAGAAAAAGGGGACTCTGGCAGGTGTGGGAATCGTTGACGAACGATTCCCGGGATGTGTAAGCGGCCGTGAGCCAGGCGGTCCATCAATTATTATTCCGGCCCATGTGTTGCCGAAGGATGATTACGGATGTAGTTTTCATCGAGGGTGATTACGGATGTAGTTTTCACTCAGGGATAGTTACGGATGTAGTTTCTATCCTTCTACCGGTAGAGAAGACCCGCGGATTATTGGACTTGGATGTGGCGACTGATCATCGTCAATCCTTGTCAGGTTTTTATGTTTTCTTTAAGTCCCATCCTCCACTTTGGAAAAATACTCAAACACTGCTTCTTAGGCCTAAGTGCCAAGTAGCCGATAGTGTTGTTTTCAATTTTGAAAGATGATGAATTCATGCAGTATCTAGAACTGCAAGATTATTCTAACAATAATGGCACGTGCTTGTGCATTTTTGCAATTATTCAAAAGATGAAAGATGGCTCATCGGTTATTGATGTTAAATCCCAAATGTTTTGCTTCAAGAGCTTTGACTCTCTTCCTATCAGTTATTTCGGAGTTTAACTTATCAAGTGGTTAAAGAACTTATACCCGGTACATGATGTTGTTCTGTAAGGTGTTTGATGGAAATGACATACTTATATGTATATGCTTTCAGATTGAGAAATACTAAAAATGAAACCTTCTAATGGTTGGTTTGTATATGATAATAAGAAACTATCTTAGCAGCATATTGAACTGCATATTTTGAAAAGCTCCCTAAGGGGTTATCAATACTATGAGGTATGGTATGTGGATAAGGTATGAGGATTACTATTGTTGACATGAACTTACTTTATTTATCTGACGTTACCCGAAATGTCATATATCCCCTACTGAGGTTTCATTGTTGTAAATATTTCGAAATTGATATTAAGTATCGTTATATTTCGAAAACTCCATGTGTATATTTATATATATTGTTGTGCTCTATTAATACTTGCTGGGCAATTCTTTCGCTCATACTTGCTTGTTTTAAATATTAACCTTTCAGAGGAAGGTAGATGTTTGAGGCTTATCTGCATGGCTCAGAAGAAGCAGGCAGTACGCCCTTATGAAGATGATATGATCCAGAAAAGCTATAGCTGGAATAAGTTATATGTAAGTACATTGATGTGTAATATATATTACTTTGTACTGAGTAGTACTAGTTGCTGGTGTACTTCCCAACGAAGCTATACTAGTAGTATAAGATTTTTAAGACATAGTGCGATGTAATAGAATGGATGTAATAAAGCTGTAAAGATTTTAGTTCTTGTTTCTAGCCCTATGACCTAAAAGATGCTTGGTGGTTGGGGTCGAAGAGTTATATTTCAGTTTTAATGGTTACAGATGGTTTAATGTTGTTAAACAGGTAATTTGATGTTAAGGATTTCCGCGTGACGACCAAATCCCTGACCCCGGATTTGGGGCGTTACAAAATGGACCAATAAAGGAAAAGGAAAAAAATTGACGAAGAAAGTACTAATAATTTCATGTGGACCAATAATTTCATTTTCTATAATCATTTTGAGAAAAGGAAAAAAAATGACCAAGAAAGTACTACTGCAGCACATAAGATATACATGTACAGCAGAAATACTAGTGCAGTAGTAACGCCATATCTCGTGTGGATCCTCATGAGATGGATCATGAAGAGCAAAATTCTCCATCTACCGGGTAGTAAGTATTGTTGTCAAGGGGGTTCAGTTTGGCATCAGCAGCTACCAACTTGTTATATGTAATCACAATCACAAAAGAGTTTATATAACTAAATTAAGATATATAAAATATAATTAGAATTTTGTAAACTTATTAAATTTCAATTTATTTATAAACAGTTAAATATAATTTTTTTATATTATATTATAATAATAATAACATTTATTGGTATATAAATTATAAGACATAGTGTGCGTAGCACGAAATAATAATCTTGATATCTTTTTCGATTCATTTCTCGATAGCTATTAAATATAAGAGGATTAAAAGTGAAGCTTAAGTAGAGATACTGAAACACAATCGAAAAACTTTCATTCAGGTGATAATTTCTGTGAACACTTAATATCCTCAATAAAAAAATATTGCTTAAAACCTATTACAAATTCAATAGTTTAAATAATACATTGAAAAGAAGCATATATGATCCTGGATCCAATGAGAAGTGCATAGATCCTCGCCTTTTGGATGAAATGAGCTATTGTAGATATTAAACTGTGCTAGCTTTCTCACCATTCTTTGTTTATAACATGAACTGCAAATGGGAAGAAGTAATGAAATTGCAGAGAAAGTAGTGCAAGGACCTTGAGAGATCGAATTGTAGATGCAAATCATATAGCTTTCACATAAAAGATATATTGAGCAACACAACTGATAGTTACACAGCTAGATAGTAAGAATGAAAGAGGGCTTATAAGAAGCAAAATTCTATAATACATTAATATATTACATATAATAGAAAGAACATAAAAAATATACCTGTCCGAGAAGAAATAGGCAAAAAGCTTCCTCAATTATCAAGTCAGTGCCTTCTAAAGCTATTAAGCTCTCAGAAATTACTTTTGTCTTGCTAATCTGCATGAAATATACAATATTAATGTAAACAAATGTAAAAGTTATATGTACACAAAAATGTATATACATTCTTCCATCTGAAGGGATTAAGATATCCATTCGATCTTGAGGAAATGTATATACAAATGAGGCAAAAAAATAGGAGCAAGTCTTGGAACTATGCTGAAAGTCTTGAACTGCAAACCGGGTTTTGAACCGGTGATAAATGGGTAGACATGGAACCATCGTGAAAGTAGTTTAAGTTAAGATTGTGAATGCTTTTGTCTCTAAGAAATCACATGACCAGAAACCCCAACTCACAATAAATTCAAAAACCAACTGCAACCCGACCCGAATAAAAAGAACAAAATAAACAGCAATAATTAAAGGCAATCAAAGCTGATAATTTGATAAAACTAATTTGGAAGGAAAACAAAAATGTCCAACACTTTCATTTAAAGATTTAAAAAAAATACAGTAATTTCTCCCTCAGCCCAAGAAGATTACTTGTTCAATGGGGTATGCACTACAAAGAAAACATGCTGGTTATATGATTGTTATTACTTACTGAATAGAGAAAAACCCTCACCTCTACTGGAACATCGTTAGTTATATGCCCTTCTAATGTTAATGTCTTCTGTAATGATGTTGCAGCTGTTTGGAGTACATGCTTTACTACCTCTCTTGGCCTAAATTTGGTAGCTTCCAACCTCATAACTCCTAGTAAATATTGCAAGAAAGGATATTTATAGATGCAGGTGAGATCAGTCCTAGAATTAAGCAATATAAGAATTATCAGACAATATAACTATCAAGAGCAGGATTTAGCTCCAAACCTGACTCGACCTTGGAAAGGTAAAGAATGTCATTTATTAATTGTAGGACCAAATCTCCAGAAGATAACATGACACTCAATAGTTGTCGCTGCTCCTTGTCAAGTTTCAATGTTGAAAGGATTTCAGCGATACTTACGACACCTGCTAGTGGAGATCTTATCTCATGTGACATAGTGCAAGCATTTGTTTTGCTCGCATAGTTTCCTCTGCAGAAGTATAGATAGGCATACATGAACAACTTCTGCTCAGAGGCAACATGCCTAACCAGGAGATAATTACATAGCTAGAGTTGACGAACCTGTAATATGAATTGATTTGTTAAGTTACGTCTCCTTGGCCTTTTGCACTGCTATCTCCTGTCCAAGTTGTGTCATCTTCTCTGTTTTTCTAACATATGATCACAAACATATTATGTTATGAGAAAGGTGAAGGTGTGGCATAAGTATGCGATCCTTTTGCACTGCTATCTCCTGTCCAAGTTGTGTCATCTTCTCTGTTTTTCTAACCTATGATCACAAACATATGTCATGAGAAAGGTACAGGGGTGGCGTAAGGGGAATATACTACAATTTGGTCATTTTATGTTATACTGAACAATTTATCGACAACAATATCGAATAGCACATATTACTATGATAATGTTCTAATTGTAAATTTTCGTAATGTTTTAGAAAATATCAAATAAGTCCTGATAAATCCATTTGTCCTCTGGCCCACTTGTGTCTACACCTAGAAACTAATTGATTTTTCTTTAACTGCACATAGTGCAATCCCATGTTTTGTTACTATTGAGAGGAACACATCTTATAACAGGAGTTTCATTACTGCAAAAACAACGAAAAGCCTCACCACTTCATCCTGCATCAGTTATTTGTAGTCAATTACAATCCACTATGCCTCCATCTTTCTCCCATATCTCAATAGTCCCTCATATCTTTCCAATAATCCAATTTAAATTTCCTCTCTCATCACCAAAGCATAATTTTCATTCACCTGCAACATTTCTCCATTTTTATATACGAATATGCGTTCTGTTAAATATTAAAGGAAATGAAAAAATAAATTTAGAAACTAAGGAATATGAGAACGAATCTTGGAACGGACTAAACTTGTAAATATGCCATACTCACTCAGCAATTGTTGTCGTGATATGGTTGATGATTCACGGGCTTCATATATGGTTTGGTAAAAGAATAGGAAATTAAAGTCCCACTAAGGGTAAGGGTATTCTCTGCCTCTACTTTATCCCTGGATGTACTCCTTACAGAAAGTAAAGATGGTTCACCTATAGCAACACGTCCTACAAAATATACTCACAACGTTAAGGTAGTACTATTATGCAAAACTCATACTTAAATGTTCAATTGTTCATGCCCATTGATATTACTCCCTCCATTTCAAAATGGTAGTCCTGTTTCAAAATGCCCATTAATATTTGTCCTGTTTCATAATCATGTATTTTCTACTTTATGCATTAACTCTTATCAGTTCAGATTTGTCTCAAGGAGAAGCGTCATGATTTCATCAGAGTAAGGTAAAACCTTCTGAACAAAATCACGGAAAATGTCACCAACAACACCGATTGAGATTAAACAGACCTGGTATTCCTCAAAATTCTACAGGCCTATCTCCAGTTACTTGTAGAATAACTGCATATACTTCACAAAATCCGATCCAGTTGCATAAGACAAAGCACCAATAGCAAGCATTGCTTCTTCATGTATTGTAGAGCTACGTCAACAAAAAATCGTAAGAAATAACATCAATATCTGGTCAGCAGCCTGCAATAATATAGATTTCGTTTCCTCAGCCCTACCAAGCTTCTGGATAATTAGGATAATTACTTGCGAAAGTACAATCCGTACACTGATTTTAGAATTTATCAAACGTATACTTAAAAAATGAGCTTCTTCAAAAAGCCACTTGCCTGTTTTTGGGAGTTGCATTTTTTGTGTTGATTTGAACCTGTGAACTCTTTATTAATGCCTCTAGATATTGGCTCGAGATATTCCAAATTCCCAGATGCTGCGTTAATTTCCACCATTAGCATTTCAGTGAACCCTTGCTCTGCTAGAAATGCCTCCTCAATGGGAGATCACCTAGTGAATTGGAGTGGTTTAGAGATAAGTTTACTATGAACAATTTTGAACAGAAGATAAGTTATATCCTACAAAGTGAGGAGACTATTGAACAAAAGATAAGCCATACTACAAAGTCTTTGAGATGACTATCACAAAAAGTAATGAGTGTTAGCATTTCGTTTTCAACTTTAAATCATTCTAAAGTAGCAGCAAGCGCGAAAGATTCCTAACATCAAATCTAAACCATATATATATGTGGCAAAAATAACCATATTACGGCTTTCTATTTTAATCTTTATACATGTACCTTAATAGTCATTATGTAAAGATATAACCTTTAGGCAATTAGCAATAGTTGAAAGATGGCTGGTGGAAAAAAGCTTGCTAGAACTATATGGATTAGGCAAAAGCTTTCCAAAGACTTCACTGTCGATAGAAATCTTCACACACATCTTAAGAGCAAGAAGCAAAGCATCGGGATTTCCCACTTCAGGGGCTTTTTTAAACCATTCTCGGAGCCCAGGAACTTCTATAATATGCTCCAACACAGCTTCAATAGGTAACAGCAACAGGACAAAAAGTGGCAATCCATTAAATGAAACCTTTCATTCAAAATAATCTTAAAACTAAAATTAATCGGATAATAACATATAAAATAGAAACCAATACAGAAATAAAGAGTGGATATTTTTAGGTTATTGCTGCGGCTGCTGATTTGATTTGAATCGGCGGAAAAATAGAAGATATATAATATCGATAGTGTCAAATCAGAAAGCTTCTACTTACCCTTATAATACCTCATTTCTCTTCTTGCTTATTTCTTAATCAGAAAGCTTTGCAAATATCATCAGAATCACCCATTCTAAGTGCACGGTTCTCTTTTGCAGTATGAGAACCTGCGACATGATTTTTACGACCAAAGCAGCAAATGCAACATCCAGGGTAGTGCTCCTTTGCTCGAGGTGGATCAAAGCCATAAAGTGCAATTCTTTGAAATAGGCATCATTTTCAAACATACAAAGGACAGACAATATGTCATTCATCATCAAACCTTCTAACAGGCAAGAAACAAAAATAATATGTAAGAAATATACAACATCATTTATAACTTCAGAACCAACTGAATTAAAAAAAATCATCATCTCCAAGTTATGATAATCATATACCAAATTTACAACTATTGAAAAGCTTAACTATTTTATAGTAATGATGATTACCAAAATATTTTTGCACTTCTGAACCTGAAATAGTTGTAGATGCCACAGTTGCCATGGTTGTTTATGCTACGCCAATTCTTACACCACCTGCAGCTTTTATAGCACCATCACTCTTTGCAAATGTAGCAACACCTCCTACCAATATAGCCCTTACGGAAACCGCTGGTTTGACCTCCATATCCTTTTATACCTTTTAAGTGTTGGATGCATATCAGACTCATTGATTGCATCAAGTGATGTTGCACCAGCTCTTAAGTTGCATGCAATTCCTCAAGAAACAAAGCTAATAATTCAGAATTTGTAAAGTAATTTTTCACACTAAAAATCAGGACTTGTTTCACCAATAGCAAGTCGTAACAACACTAATACTGAACCAAACAGAATTACAATTTCGCCTACACACACTCAGCCCAATTTGATTAATATTTATATAAAGACATGTCAATAAAGTAGAAAAGGTTTGAGTTTAAACAGATCTTGCCTTTATTTTTTTTTACTTGAATTGTATCGATTTACAGAATGACAACTGAGTTCCTAAAATGCATGAATTCAAAATACCGTGTTCAGTTCATTTCACCTTTTGGTTCTCGTGCCTCACTCTTGCTCTTCTTCAAACAGCTTCAATTCGACCATCAATTCGGATTTCACACTGTAGTATCGCTTTGGCATTGGATGAAGCTGTTATGAATCTCCGACCATCAATTCGACTGCTTCTGTTGATTTCACACTATCTGTAGTATCGCTGTTGGGTTTTTTAACACCATCATTCACTTCGGATGGAGCTTGTTTTGCTTTGATACAGTTAGCAGCATTTGAAGATTCCAAAGGGAAATTTTCAACATTCACCTGCCCAAAGATTAATTTCTGATGAATATCTCAAAACCACTCAGCAACAAATGGCATACCCAAATATATAGCTTTCTTACCAAGCTCTTTAGTTGAATGTCTTGCGTATATATAACCAATTATGTTCAACATATACTTTAAACATTAGAATATTCAGACCCACACAATACACATCTTATACATATTCCCCAATTTATTCTAAACAAATAACTACAATGTGTATTTAGTCTCACCACACACACACTTCTAAATTTGAAATAGGGAGTCTTATAATACCTCGTTTTCGTTGGGGAACATATCCTTGACAAGCTTTTTGACTTTCTCGATCGAGGAAGCAGCAGCAACCCTGGGAACATTCACTCAGTGTTTTCCCATCAATTCATCACCATGCCAAAACATACAATAGAATTAGAAACTCCATTAATTAAAAACCTTTTCTCAGCACCCTGCCAAACCATACAATAGAATTAGAATCAATATTGTCCTAGATTATATATATTCAAATCAATATTTATCTGCAACCAAAAATACAAATCTAATTCATTAACCAAATAAATAACAATATTGAAGAGTGAAGATATAAATAATATATACTCATGCGTGTTAGATATACAATAGATATATAATAAATATGTATATATGTACGTATATAATTGGATTGAATCAGAATGGAAGAAGAAAAAGATACAAAGAAGAAAACGAACCTCATTCAAAAACTGTTTGTTTTCGATTTCTTCGATTGTTCACTGTAGATTTTTCTTTGTATCGATCGTGGTTGAATTTTGAAAATAAAGATAGCTATTAGGGTTAGCTCAGTTGTGATTGATTTTTGACGTGTATTTCTGACGTGGAGTTAAAGTGATTTTACACTTATGTCCTTTTGGAAGGTTATTTTAGAAGGTGGGAGAAAGTACATAATAGGAAGATTGTGGAAAAAAATATTCAGGATTTATATTATACATATATATATCTAAACAATTTGATTTGATGTTGTGGCGAAAACGTTAAGAAATAATTCTAAATTTAATACGTGATATAAACATTACAAAACGATTTTTTAACACTAAACGAAACACAAACAACATGAATCAGTCCAACTGAATATCGCATTTACTTCTGGTTTAAGCAACAATCCCATAAAAATATCATGGTTTTGTTCAAAATTTTTAGGTTTTTTATAAATATTTAGAGCATCTTCAATGGATTGGTTAAAATTATTATCTAAAATGATTTAAAATAATTATTAGTCAAATTTTATTGAAACTATAAGATGTCGTGTTCATCGAAATTGTTATATTAATAAAATATATATATAATTTAATTATAGCTTTTGATTCGACAAACTTGGTTAACATAAAAAGGTTGGTTATTGTAACATCCCACATCGATTAGAATAAGAGTGTTTGGGCCCTTTATAGATACAAGTCAATAGTTAATGATAAGTGGATTTTATATCCACTTGGAACATTCTATATCGGCTTAAATTGATTGTTTTTGGACTCAAGTTTGTTGTAGTTTTGATGTGTTTTGTGTAGTGTGTAGGTTTGCAAGGATGTCGATTAAGGTGGATGCTTCTATCGTGTTTTGAGGTTAAATTAATTAAAATTCGGATTTTCCGGGACGGTTGCGCAGTCTACACTGTTTTGGCCATATTTGGAGTTCTATAAGTCCGTTTTCAGCGATCTTACTGCCCACGCGAAGCTTGGGAGATTTTCTACAACATGGGACAGGTATTGCACAAGCAGGTTGAGCGTGGTGAGAGCAGACAGCAGGATAAACAGACTGTTGGGAGCAAAGAAATTACTGTTTTGCCCTTTTCAAGTTCTAATTGTATTTTGGGCAGTTTTTAGTACCTTAATTGAATTTTAATTGTAATAGAAGGCAATTTCTTGCTGGGCAAGAATTATAGAGCCTATATAAACACATCATATCATTGTAATTTAGATAACCATTACATATCAATTACTTAGGTTTATTTGTATCTTTTCATACTTTGTTTTTATCATGGTTTCATCAGATCCCATGATGACGAGAAGTTCGATTATGAACTAATCGTTGTCATGGGATTCTAACGGATTTATTTATGGAGTTTAGTATCTTGATGCTTTAAAGATCTGTGTGTGATGTATATTTGATATCCTCGTATGGTTGTGCTTTATGAATTTAGATGCGTAGCTAACATCTAATTTGTTAATCTCTTGCGAAACGAGAGTGGATCTTGAGATTTAGAACTTGCCATGCTAGCATAGGATAGGTTGATGTTTTAACATCATGATTTGTAGCGTAAATAGAGATATTATGTTGCCCTATGTAATCATAATAGACAACTTGTTCTTCAACCATTATGTTTTCAAATCTTATAGAGATATAGGGTCTAAGCATAATTGGTGTCTATTCATCTTCTATCTTTTTTGTGGATGTATGTTTAGTTTAGTATTCGTATACTGAGAAGTAGCGTATACTTGTTTCGTGTTGTCTGATCAGATATCATAACCACTGCATATAGTGATTAAAGGCGTCAGATCTAAGCAAAGTATTTAATGAAGTTAGGATCTCATGTTTTCTCTTGCAGAAGTAATTTGATTTAAATTCTCTTTAGTTAGTTAATTCTTAGTTTAATAGTTTGCATCTTAGTTTAATTTTGATAATCAGAACCCAATATTGTTAATTGTCTTGAAAGTGCATAATAACCATACATTGTTGCATAGGTACAAAATTGAATTAAAACCATAACCAGATCTCTGTGGGAATGAACTCAACTTTATTCTATATTACTTGTGACCATGTACGCTTGCGTGTTTTAGTGCAAACAAGTTTTTGGCGCCGCTGCCGGGGATCATCGGTGTTTTATTTTTGGTTTATGTGCTTGTCAATAGTGGTCGTTAGCATTCACTGACTCGGATTTGTTTTTCTTTTCTATCTTGTTTAGTTTGGTGTGTTTCAGGTACTTGAGTGTAATAAAACAAATCCGAGTCAGTGAACGCTAACGACCACTATTGACAAGCACATAAACCAAAAATAAAACACCGATGATCCCCGGCAGCGGCGCCAAAAACTTGTTTGCACTAAAATACGCAAGCGTACATGGTCACAAGTAATATAGAATAAAGTTGAGTTCATTCCCACAGAGATCTGGTTATGGTTTTAATTCAATTTTGTACCTATGCAACAATGTATGGTTATTATGCACTTTCAAGACAATTAACAATATTGGGTTCTGATTATCAAAATTAAACTAAGATGCAAACTATTAAATTAAGAATTAACTAACTAAAGAGAATTTAAATCAAATTACTTCTGCAAGAGAAAACATGAGATCCTAACTTCATTAAATACTTTGCTTAGATCTGACGCCTTTAATCACTATATGCAGTGGTTATGATATCTGATCAGACAACACGAAACAAGTATACGCTACTTCTCAGTATACGAATACTAAACTAAACATACATCCACAAAAAAGATAGAAGATGAATAGACACCAATTATGCTTAGATCCTATATCTCTATAAGATTTGAAAACATAATGGTTGAAGAACAAGTTGTCTATTATGATTACATAGGGCAACATAATATCTCTATTTATGCTACAAATCATGATGTTAAAACATCAACCTATCCTATGCTAGCATGGCAAGTTCTAAATCTCAAGATCCACTCTCGTTTCGCAAGAGATTAACAAATTAGATGTTAGCTACGCATCTAAATTCATAAAGCACAACCATACGAGGATATCAAATATACATCACACACAGATCTTTAAAGCATCAAGATACTAAACTCCATAAATAAATCCGTTAGAATCCCATGACAACGATTAGTTCATAATCGAACCTCTCGTCATCATGGGATCTGATGAAACCATGATAAAAACAAAGTATGAAAAGATACAAATAAACCTAAGTAATTGATATGTAATGGTTATCTAAATTACAATGATAGGATGTGTTTATATAGGCTCTATAATTCTTGCCCAGCAAGAAATTGCCTTCTATTACAATTAAAATTCAATTAAGGTACTAAAAACTGCCCAAAATACAATTAGAACTTGAAAAGGGGCAAAACAGTAATTTCTCTGCTCCCAACAGTCTGTTTGTCATGCTGTCTGCCCTCACCACGCGCAACCTGCTCATGCAAGACCTATCCCATGTTGTAGAAAATCTCCCAAGCTTCGCGTGGGCAGTAAGATCGCTGAAAACGGACTTATAGAACTCTAGATATGGCCAAAACAGTGTAGACTGCACAACCGTCCCAGAAAATCCGAATTTTAATTAATTTAACCTCAAAACACGATAGAAGCATCCACCTTAATCGACATTCTTGCAAACCTGCACACTACACAAAACACATCAAAACTACAACAAACTTGAGTCCAAAAACAATCAATTTAAGCCGATATAGAATGTTCCAAGTGGATATAAAATCCACTTATCACACCCCCAAACTTAAACTGATGCTTGTCCTCAAGCGTAAACAATTACAACTAACTAACTAACTAACTAACTAACTAGTACCACTTCCGTAGGTGATCACGGTTGCATTTGGCATATGCAACAAGCCCTTTAAACCCCTAGGCAGCCCTAATGGACGAGTAAGGTCTCGTGAGGGCCTATAGCGAATGTACCCACAAAATCCAATGCAATGCAATGCATGAATGCAACTAAATGAAAATGCAAATAATCTAGTACTAATATCCTACCATACCTTCAAATCCTCTCAGGCCAAATCAACCTAAGAATCAAAGTAATAACGCAATGTCTTGGTGTCGAAAGTGCAAGTATTCACATAGTCTACTTAATGAACATGCATAAGTTCTCACAAGCCCATGTCAAATGTAAGAATAAGTTAGTAAACATGCTAAGCCTACAAGAGTACATCTTTAAGACAAAACTCGGGATCTCATACGCAACAACAAGCAAACACTCACAATCCACTCACAAAAGAATATTCACTCAAGAACAAGGGTAAGTGTATCACTCAATTCCAACAAAATCATTAGCACGCTTGACATTTGGTATCAATCTCACTCTTAACACAACATACATCAATGACGATAATCAAAAGGTCTTCATTTGGGTTGTAACGGGGCTAGGAACAAGGTATGTCAAATAAGCCAAATCAGGTGAAGTGTCAAAAGCTAGCAAGCGCCATAATAAAGATAAACACAACACCATACTTCCCTCCCACATATGATATTTTTTTTGACTAGTCAACTTTAAAAAGGATCATAATAAACACAAAACAACACATACGTATGCTCTCAATTTTTTTTCTTTGTTTTTTTCTTTGTTTCTTTTTTCTGTTCTTTTTTTTAGAGAACTAAATAACACAATATATAACAATACAATGATCCTATGTTTTATTACACAAGTCGACTATCAAGCAAACAACCCAACACAATATTTCCCCCCAAATAATGACCAACAAAACCCCCCTTTTTCAACACACCTCAAAACCCCCTTAAGCACAATACTAGCCTTTGACAATTAGATTCAAATTAATGTAAGGCCAATACAAGAAAAAGTTTTAGGCAAGTAATGTGGTATGTCACCGAAAAAATAGGATGAAAGCTCAACGGGTTAACTATTGGATCACGTAGCATGGTGTGGTAATATGGGAAAATATGCGGTTAATCCTAAGTGCCTTTATCATTTTAATCATCAAATAATGTCATGCGTTTCAAGAAAGATCTCAAACAACTGCTAGCAATGCAAACAATCCGTGGACACTCAAGCAAACGAATAAATTGCAAATAATATGCAATAAGGCTCAAAAACTCACTTGGTGGAAAAACATACTCAATCCCAAGCAAAAATCTCTCTAATGCACCGACTTGTATTCAAAGCATGCAAACTAAATCATCTTGCACATATTCATGTCCTTCTAATCACTTACAACATTCAATAAGTCTACTAGCTTCAACTTACTAGTGTATGTGTGTGCACAAGAACAAGGCATGTCACTTCTCAATCAAAAAGCGTCAACAACATAAGACTCTTATCATACACGGGTGCAAATGCAACTACTACTAACATGCAATATATCCTACATGAATACAGACTCTACTAACACTACGACTCTTACAACACTACTAACCCCCTAATCATTGTATACCAATTTGCTAGCATTTTTTGACTGATCTGTGGCGGGTTGTTGGGTCCGGTATACATTCGGTTATGGGCTTGGATGTTATAAATGGTATCAGAGCCGACTCTCAAAAGCTTGATTCGTCAAGTTGCCGGAGGTGGGGACACGAAGGCTGGTGGTATTATCCCACAATGGACAGAGGTCCGGAGGTGGGGACACGAACTACCCGGTATTATCCCACAATGGCTAGAGAGGAACGATCCGAAACCTATGAGATATCCGTTCGGCCTGACGAGGACGTCAGGAGTTTAAGTGGGGGAGTTTGTAACACCCCAGTCCCACATCGAGGAGATTTGAGATTTCTGTTCAGTTTATAAGGCAAAGTACTACTACTAATTGCACCAACAAATCATGATCTTTTGGAGGCCTGTGGTGGGCTTGTGTACTACCCAAGTTGGATGCATTTGGGCCAGTATGCTTTGGCTTATTTCGGATTCGGAATCGGGACTCGACCCGATTTTCGAAAAAGGCTCGGGATTTGACCATATAATTAAAAATTATACATATTATTAAAAATATTTTGGGCCAGGGGTTTTGTATGATTGAAGAATTAAAATTTTATACATACTATTAAAAATATTTGTCATGTAGATTTTTTTTCCTAAGAGATTCCGTTGAAAATGCTCTTAAGTCAAGAATTTTTTTTACAAGGATACTTTTTGAAAAAACAATATTTTACAAAAATACCATCTAATTTGCAAAAAATGTGGTCTGCAATCAAATAATACAAATGAAATTATTTGCAATCACATATGCAAATGATGCGTAATGCAATCAGATGCAACTGGTTGTATCCTCTGTTCTAAAAGGCGACGATTAATCGTTGTTCTGTGCCTCTTTGAATCGAAATTATTCGGAATTAATCTCGGTATTAATCGTCGATTAATCGCTGTTAGGTACCTTTACCGATTATTTCCGATTTTCGCTTTTTACAACACTGGTTGTATCTAATTGATGGTTGATTTGGTTTCAGATTGTATTTTAGAAAATAAAATGATATTTTTATAAAAATGTTTTTTTTAAAAATGTAATTTTACAAGCATTTTGAGAAAAAGATAAAATCATAAAAAAAAAATTAAAAAAAATAATATTTTGATGAATATTCAAATTTTTAATAGAAAAGGAATCCTTTTGTAAACATGGGAGTGATTACCCTATAATTGTTTTAAGAGTAGTGTTAAATATTCAAAATGAATTTTAAATATATTTTTCAAATAATACATGTCAATATACCTATTCATGTAATTTATATTTATCCATGAAGCATTCTCATTTATGAAAAAATATCTAATAATTCTAGAAATGTTTTTAAAAATTCTAACATTAATACGTTAATCTTATTTTAAATCTCAATAGCATAAAAATATGTAATCTATCTGCACTTACTGCAAAAAAATCTTGGAAAAATCATAAAACGTAGTCTATAATTATCTTAATCAAATTAGGCAATAACAAAAAGACACTAGATCTTTGGGAGGAAAACAATCTTGCAACATGAATACATAACATTAAATCCTCACACCTAATGTCCGAAAAAAACATGATGAAAATGGATCTAAATACATTACCAAATCCTGTTCATCTGGCAACTCAAATACCAGGTGCCAGATAGCAACTTTACTTATATGCTCCTCTATTCCTCTCCCCTCACCTATCTGTAAAAACCTTAAAAAAACATATATAAAAATACATACACATACTTATATATAAATCTACACACCAACTGCTTACTTTTAGTTAGTTGGTCTGTCTGTCTTTCTGATGTAGATGTTGAATCAAATCCAGTCATCTCATTTCTTGAATTTCAAGCAATTTTCTTGAAATTTAACCTACAAAAAGTCTTTTCTTTTTTAAGAAATAACCCACCAAATCAAAATCCCATCTTTACTTGAAAAAAATGAAGCTTTCTGCTCTACAACAGAGCTACTTGGGTCGCCGGAGCAACAGCTTTAGAGGGTCAGCGCCGTTGGAAAGTTCCGAAAACCCCATCAAATCTCCGGCCACAGTTTTCTGGTTAGTTTTCCATTGTTTGTGTTGTTTAGTTAGCTTGGTTCTTGGCTTTAGATTCTCTAGACTTGTGTTTTTTCTTTTGTTTGCGACATCGAATACTATATATACGACAAGCCCTTTTCGATCAGCTACTGATGTTGTAGCTGATAAGACTACATTGCCTGTGTTGAATTCGAACCCGGGTTTTGAAACTCCGGTGAATAGGAGTAGTTTGGGTACTAGTAGTGTTGTGGTTGGTAGGCATGGGATTTTGATTAGGCCTTGGCCTCATCCGAATCCCGATGAGGTTATGAAGGCTCATAGGATTATTGAGAGGGTTCAGAGAGAACAGAAGTTTCAGTATGGGATTAAAAACCCTAGAAGTTTGATTGTTATTACGCCTACTTATGTGCGGACATTTCAAACTTTGCATTTTATTGGATTGATGCATTCGTTGATGAATGTTCCGTATGAGGTCACGTGGATTGTTGTTGAAGCTGGTGGACCAACCAATGAGACATCGTCCCTGCTAGTTAAATCGGGACTTTCGAATATGCACATTGGATTTGATGAAAAGATGCCGAATTCATGGGAGGGTCGTCACAAGATGGAGGCGAGGATGAGAATTCACGGATTGAGGTGAACTTTTAGTTTAAGTTTTATTGTGAGTAGGAGTGTATATGCTTTGTTTCAAAGTTCGTTGATTAATTGTGGATCTTTTTTGTTATTGAACAGAGTTGTCAGTGAAAAGAAGCTTGACGGGATTGTGATGTTTGCAGATGATAGTAATATGCACAGTGTAGAGTTTTTTGATGAGATTCAAAAAGTGAAGGAAATTGGTGCTGTGTCTGTTGGTATTCTTGCACATTCTGGTAATTCTGATGAGGAACAAGTATCAGTAGTTCAAAAGCATGGAGAGGAGAGTAAGCGAAGTTTACCAATTCAAGGTCCAGCTTGCAATTCGTCAGACCAATTGGTAGGTTGGCACACTTTTGATCCATTGCCATATGTGGCAAAGAGTGCAAGGTATATTGGTGACAAGGGAATTGTGCTGCCCATGAAGATGGAATGGGCAGGATTTGTGTTGACTTCCAGGTTGCTTTGGGAAGAAACTGAAACTAATCCAGACTGGGTTAAACATCTGCAGAAGGTGGTTGACAGTGGACAGGAGACATATAATCCCCTGTCTCTATTGAAAGATCCTGCAGTAGTGGAACCACTAGGAAGTTGTGGTCGTAAAGTTATGCTATGGTGGCTGCGTGTCGAAGCTCGTAATGATAGTAAATTCCCAGCAAGGTTAGTTCTTATCTCTGTCCATGTTGTGTATTGTTAATACTGCTATGTCTGTCCTTATCTCTGTCCATGTTGTGTATTGTTAATACTGCTATGTCTGTCGGCTGATCATTCTATGTCTCACTTATTGAACAAAAGTTTAATGTTATATATTGAGATTATGTTGCCTGTTAATAATTGTATAATTTGTTCAAGCCTTCTGATTAGCTGCATTTGTTTAGGCCATTGTAAAACTTCACTATGAATTAGAATTGACCACTAAGTTGCCTTTTTAAGTGTGAAAGCAAACATAAATAGAAAGGGGTTAATTATCTAAATGGTCACTGAAGTTAGCTCAATGTATCAAGATGGTCACTAAATCAAAATCAGACTCAAGTAGGTCACTAACTTGAATTGATTGTGCAATCCGTTACGTCTGACTTTTTTAGACGGAAATTGTTTGACATGGAAAAATATGCCAGTGAAGTTATGATGAATTTTTCTACCTTACACATGCAACAACTTATATATGAAATGAATTAAATCAATATTAACTTTTTGAGAGAAATTGACTATAAAAATTAAAAACCCTAACCATCCGTTATATGCATATACATCCATATGTATAAGGAGGCAGATAATTTATATGTGTCCTATAACTTAACAAATAGAGCCGTTAGACACAACATGTCGACATATTTTTCCATTTCAAGCAATTTCGTGTAAAAAAGTCAGACAATTTAACACCTGCTTGAGTCCAATTTGAATTCAGTGGCCATCTTGATATATTAAGCCGACTTCAGTGACTATCTGGATCATTAACCCAAATAGAAAGATGCCTGATTTATGAATTTCCGGTTACTATTTAGAATGACACAAAGGAGGAATATGTATATGTTGAAGGCAAAATGCTAGTCTCTCTTTCACCCGTGGTTCGTAGTTCCATGGGTACTCCTCAGGTACTAGATTGCTAAAGGTTAGCCTTGGTTGATGGATGATGTGCGTGAGTATCTAAATTCTTGTAATTGACTATTTCAAACGGAACACATTTAAAGCATTATGTGTCTGAGTATTTAAATTAATTTAATTGACCATTTCAAACAGAACAAATTTAAAAATTTTAAGATGTTATACACTGTTGCATATTCAAGTCACCTTGTGTTCTTCCTGCACATATGATGCCAGTTAACTTCTAGGCACCTCTACTTTAACCTCAAATTATTATCAGACTTGGTTTCATGTTCAAATCACCTTGTGTTCTTCCTGCACAATGATGCCTGCTAACTTCTAGGCCCTTCTACTTTGACCTCAAATTATTATTATAACTTGGAAATCCTATTAACTCCCGGCTTATTTATATGGATTAGTTTGGAACTTAGTGGGTGTTTGTATTAGCTTATGTACCACTTATAAGAGGTAAAAAAACAAAAACCTCCAAGGTTACATTTACTCCTTATAAGAGGTAGATAAGCTAAATCCAAACCGCCTCATAATATTTTTTGATGATTTTATTATTGACGTTGCTCTGTGAACCTGAACCTGCAGCAATGCTGATATTTCTTTGACCTTCCCCTGTACTTTATATATCCAGAACCTTGCAAACTATTTTTTAACTGCTTTAAGTAACAAATCAAAGAGGGTTGATTTGCAACTAAACGTCTAAACATGACAGACCATGATTATCAATTAAATTGGAAGGACAAAAATATGGAGATGAAGTATTTAATACCTGGAAACCAGCATTATCGAGAAGTGAATAAAAGTTTATTTTATTTATTGTTTGAAGTCTAATTTAGTAAAATTAATCTGTAATAAACTTGCTGCCTTGTACGATAAAAGTTGCAATCTAAGAGTGTCTCAAAAACAATTATGAAAAATGTTGTGGAGGCCAAGGAATTTCACAATTAAATATTATGGTGCATGAACTTTGTTGTCTTCTGCTGCTGTACTTGGTTGTTGAGGACCGCAGACATGTGGAAGGCATCTTGCCAAAGCCAATAGAATAGCAGTTTGTAAATATAATGGCTGTGTTAAATTTTATTTTCTTTAGGAACTTTTGATCATGCTTGAGTTTTCATAATGGTCAACATTTCTATCTGTTTTTTTTCTGTATTAGGTAGTTTGGTCATAATGCAAAGAAGCTTTCTTATTTTCTATCTGAGCATTGGCTATGTGTGTTTGTAGATGTGGTGGCTTCACACACATATTTATTAACAGTATCAGTTAAAGAGTAGGACCACCTGATGCTATTAGTATCTCAGTATAATTAGCATGCTAATGTGAATGAATTTGTTTTAAATGCATTTCATAGAAAACTTCTAAACCTCTTTTAAATATGCATGTCAGTAAAATAAATTATTTTGTGACTTATGCAGATGGATTATTGATCCTCCACTGGAGGTTACTGTTCCAGCAAAACGCACCCCATGGCCAGATGCATCCCCTGAGTTGCTTTCTTTAGAAAAAGTTGCCGCTATTCAGAAGAACACTGATAACACTGAGAAGCGTGCAACAAAAACACGAACACCCAGATCAAAGCGCAGTTCCAGAAGCAAAAGAAAACGTGAAGCTCGAAGTAATGTGGACAAGCACAATTCTGCAAGCCATACAACTGAGAACTAAGATTTTACCCCAGAATGACACAATCAGTTACATGCCTGTCTGAATTTAGAAATCTAAGGGATTGGAAACACATAATATTGAAGCTGAAGCAGGTCTGCCGGCCAGACTTAGATAAAAGAAGGATCAGAGGATGAGTAAGTAGATATATATGCATATGGGTTTTCGTTTCCACTACCTAATACTCCAACAACAGTAGAACCGTTAAATCAGAAAAATTGAATCATCGGATCTCCATTTAGCATACAAGTCTTTAAAACTACAATGTTATATTTTTGTGATAAATTAGATTAATCTATATAATATATTTCTTATAGAAGCTAGACGAAGTTATTTCATTGTGTTTACAATTATAAAATTGCGGTGTGCAAATAAAAACGCTGTGACGCGCAACAGGTATCCTTAACATAGAAGAAGAGAAATATTTTTTTTTTATTTAATATTACTCTGTAGATACAGACATACAGTTTCAGTGCTTTCGTTTTGATATCGAATTCATTGTTCTGCTACTTATTACTTCATGTCCATATTTACGCCAGACATAATTTTGACGAAGGTCTGGCTCTTGTCCTCTTGAAGGGAAAAAGGTACCTTTTCAGTTTTCACCTCTTACAACTTACAAGGTAAGAAGAAAAGGCCAAACCAAGCACCGATATCTCCAATGTCCAAGATTAAACGTTCTCTGCAGCGGTTAATCTTGAGCATAATTTGTGTGCATTGTAGTAGTCATCCAATTTTAGGCTGGTGGTTAAAAACATTTGAAATCGGGTTTAAGTGCGAACTTTGACTAAGATTTTAGGCATAACAATCGCAAAAAGATCGCAAACAAGCAAGTGTTAGAAGAAGTGTATAAAAATTTATACAAAAATAAAATAACTCCTCTAGCAAAGTCTTTATTTATTCGTATCACATTTCGTTTCCTGCAAACCAAATTGAACTATATAAAAATGTTATAATTATAAATTGAGTAAAAAGCAAAATGGTGGCCGTAATTTACATTGAATTGCAAAAAATGTGGTTGAACTTTTAGATTTTCATTTTAGTGGCTATCGATCTTTTTTCATATACTTTTTTGAAAATTAAAAATAATTTTGGCCACTATTTTAGAAATCAAAAACAATTTTGGCCACTTATTTTTAAAATCAAAAAAACTTTGGCCACTATTTTAAAAATAAAAAATAAAACGTGGCCACTAAAATGAAAATCTGAAAGTTCGTCACTTTATTGCAATTCAGTGTAAACTACAATCACCATTTTGTTTTTTACTCAAATTTATCTCCTTAACAAATGATAAGTGTTTGTTTGTTCGGTTTGTGCAAGTTGTACATAGAACCGAGGTAGACCATAAGGGTTGGTTGGGATACTAAATTAGTTTGTTAAGTTACCCTCATATTCAACTACCAGATTACAGTTTGATACTCTATTATTGATTTTTTTTGTTACACATTCATCAGCAAATCATGTTGTACTCATTTTTAAACTATAGGATGTATTATGATTTACATATTTTTATGGTCTCTTAAATCTAAACATATATTATACTTTGTTTAAAATAATATATTGCATTAAAAATGCAATTCATAATAAATGTTCCAAATTGATTCACAAAATGAATCCCAAATGATACTTGTAGTATAATTGTTATGGCGCAATTAATAATAATGAACTTTCTACATTCACGTAAATTTTATCAAATTTATAGCGTGTGAATAAGTTTATGTGCTTTGTCTCTTCAAGATTTAGAGTTTTTACATGTCAGCTTGATAAGCAAAGAAGCTATGGGGCCTGGGGGCTGTACAAGAATTCAATGTATATGGACGGGTTTTTGTCAAATGTGTGGCTGCTGAAACTGCATGCATGAAAATGAGATGTTAGTTAAGATTCATCCGGCTTCCCATGCCCCTGACATCATATTATAACTGATTTACTGGTAAACCATATCGGCGGCCTCGAAACTGGTACTCATACAAATGGGTGCGTTCAAATGTGTGCTTACGTTACATAATATGACTTGTACAACTCTTCTGGGATTCATCATGAATGAATCCCCAGAAATTTCGGAAGGTTGATGTTCGTGCAGTAGTCTAGACTATGCATAAGTTTCTGCTTGTTTTACTCGAGCTCCTCGAATCCTGATTTTTTTGTTAAAAACAGTTGAATTTGGCTTGAATTCGTATTAGTCTATTACATGATTAATAAAATCTGACATCAAATCGAGTTTATCGGTTTATAGATGGAATCCCCTGGAACACAAATATTTGGTGTTGTAACTAAATTCAAGATTTAAAATCAAACTCAAATATTTTGAGTTGTTTTTTTATTTTGACGAAATATCATTTGCTCGAACTCTAATTTAAATCCGATATTGTGTATGATATTATTAAAATCATATCGACTCAATTACACCCCTATACTTTCATGTGTGAGCCGAAATGTTGGAACCTGTATCGCATGCATGATGCAACTCCTTAGTGAACACTTTCATGTTCCTCTCCTTGTTTGTAGAACTATCGGTGGTTAATGTTTTACTTGTACAACGACCATTCAGCAACTGGTCAATTTTTTCATGTAACAGATTCATATTAATTTATGTATACTACCTCTGACGACACATGGGGACTTCTACGAGCGGCCTCCAAGTCTTCTCCTATTCTCATGCTCTTTCCTAGAACATCTAGATTCCCTGCCATTCATCAATTTCTTCATTCTTCATTTTTTTTATATTTTATAATTATGACACACTTCTTTAAAACAAGTTATGCCCTCTATATAAGCACAAGAGATCTTACCATTCTTTAAGTATTCTTCATTGTTTCCCTTTATTCACATTTATTTAGCTATTCTATTTGTAACTCTGTTTTCTGTTATTACATCAACTATGTCTTTAGCCACCAAATGCACCATTATTTTGTTCTTGGTGTTTGCTTCTTTGACATTTGCAGCTGATGTTTCAATCATCAGGTACAAAAAAAATACTAAAAACGACAACGAAATGATTCAAAAGCCGAAATGGAGGAGTGATGAGGAGGTGATGGATATATTCGAGTTGTGGTCGAAAAAGCATTGTAAAACTTATAATACTAATGGTTTAGAAATTGAAAAGGAGAAGAGGTTTGAGATTTTTAAAGATAATTTAAAGTTTATTGATGAACATAACTCGGGAAATCGTACTTATAAGGTGGGTTTGAATCAGTTTGCTGATTTGAGCAATGAGGAGTATAGGTCTATTTATTTAGGTACGAGGACGGACGCTAAGCGCAGATTTGTAAAGTCCCAGAATGGTGTCTTCAGTAACCGGTATGCTGTCAGGAATGGTGACGATGGCATGTTGCCCGAGTCTGTTGATTGGAGGAAGAGAGGGGCTGTTACTCCTATCAAAAACCAAGGAAGCTGTGGTAATTTATTCTCATATTTGTTTGCGCATTTTTGGAAAAAAATTTCTTGCCTGTTTCACTATCTACTGTCTATATAATTCTTTGCATGTCATAGGGGGTCCAACTCCGGCTTCGGGTTGCATTTGTGTTTGCAAATGGGTCAATTTCGTTTTGTTGTATAACTTACAGAAAATTTGAAGAGAAAAAGGAAAAGAAATGTTCCATGTTTCTGTAAATTGTGTCGATAATTCATGAGTCATGTTTCGGATTGTGCAGACACATGGTTTATATCTGTTAATAAGAATAAATCTTTTCATTCTTACATATATAACTACTATATCTTGATATGGTTGGAGTAATGCTATATCATGTGCATCAGTGCATGTATAGCTCGTAAGCAATACTGGTAGGTGCATTGCTATATATAATAATTCTAACAAGCCAAATCTTTCAACAGGGAGTTGCTGGGCATTTTCGACAGTGGCAGCTGTAGAAGGTATAAACAAAATAGTGACAGGAAAGCTTATTTCATTATCCGAGCAAGAACTGGTGGATTGTGATAAGTCCTATAACCTTGGTTGCAATGGAGGCCTGATGGATTATGCTTTTGAGTTCATCATTTCCAACGGTGGCATGGACTCAGAAGCTGACTACCCTTACCGCGGAGTGGACTCCAAGTGTGATCTTGTCCGGGTTAGTAACCTGAGCTCATTCACAGAAATTTACGTGCTACCTTTTTTCCTTCAGATCCTTTAGTACTTGAATTGTACAAATTGCTTATTCTTATCCTCTTTTAAAATGTTGCAGAAGAATTCAAAGGTCGTTAGTATAGATGGATACGAAGATCTTCCACCTAATGACGAGAAAGCATTGAAGAGGGCCGTGGCACATCAACCTGTTAGCGTTGCTATTGAAGCCTCCAGCAGGGTGCTACAACTCTATTCCTCTGTAATTACCATTCAGCCCTGCCTCTCTTAGATTCTCCGGTTTAGCATCTTTAGTCCATTAACTTTGTTACTTTTTCCCCTCAGGGCATATTTACTGGAACATGCGGTACTGCATTAGACCACGGTGTGGTGGTGGTTGGTTATGGTAAAGAAGATGGATTGGACTACTGGATTGTGAGAAACTCATGGGGCAAGAATTGGGGTGAAAACGGATACTTTAAAATGCAGCGTAATGTGGCTAATACATTGGCAGGCAAGTGTGGAATTGCAATGCAGCCTTCTTACCCCACTAAGACCTCCCAAAACCAAACACCACCTAACAGGGCTCAAGCAAGACCAGGACAATTGATAAGCAGCACTTAGAAGGATAGGAACCATTGCGAATAATGTTCTAATTGTATGTTTTACATTGTGTATGTAGATTTGCCTTGGCAAAAACAAAATCTCTTTGCTCTCCATTATCGCTGGGATGATCATTTGTTGTACATTATTCCACATTTGTCATTTGGTGACAGTATTTGAATGAAAAGTTTCTTTATTAATCTCAAACAATCAAGGTCATTTAAAATACCCCACTCCTCTATGCGCCAAAGTTCCGTTTTCTATGCTTGGTTCTGCCTCCATGATACATATACCAACCTGAGCAGCACTACTTAAAACATGAGAACAAAAATGGTAGGAGTAGCAATTTTTAAATGAGAATTCTCTACTAGGTTTCTCATAAAACTTAAAGAAACTAGAAGCTAGAGTTTTCACCCCCACAATCTCCAGCTTCGAGTCGAACAATAGAATCACCGCACCAGACATAACTTCTGAAACATTATCAACAGCCACCATCCAAACATGAAACAATTTTGAAGTAGGTCCGGCATTCAGATGGGTGATCAATATCAGAAGAAAAGCTTGAACAAGCCTAAACAAGTAGAAGTGGTCGGTTCCAATGATGAATGTCCTTAATATGAGTCCTTTCACCATGCTCAAGGTAAGAAGCATAGAGAATAGTAGCATTCCACAGGGTGATCATCAGACCGACTGTCCACGTACAGAGACGCCATCAAAACATGGAAGACACAAGTGGCAGGTTTTTAACCATATTTTAAAGTGCATCAATCAATTATCTCGAATGCATGAAAGAACTTAGAGAAAGATCCCGAACTTTTTATGAAGGGAACATCACTCCTAGACTCCTAGTGACGACGAGTTTATGGAAATGATGGATCTTTCATTGACTTATTCCACGGCCCTGCTAAGGGTTCCAGCAGGAAAACAGTACCAAATTGATTCATCCTGTCTTTAGTAGCGCCATAAAATAGGAAGCCGAGGAGGAGCTACACCCACTCTTCAAATCGAATGCGAAATGTGCGAAATGCAAAATAAAGTCACTTTGTCAGAATGTAACCCATCCCAGAATACTGCCTCTAGTTAAAAAAAAAAAAAAAAATTCACTGTGAGGGATTGCTAACCCTTTATCACGAGGCTGTGACCAAGTGCACAGCTGGACCAGCAGATTTCTTAGTTTTGCAGGGAGACTGCAGTTCATTAAATCAGTTACATATGGCATTCTTGCTTACTAGAAGTAGGCAGTTCGTTAAAAACAAAAATATCCAGGCTACTCTTTCAAATCATTGGAAAGGGCCTGATGCGGGTACTTGTCATTCTAAAGCAGCCTGGGAACAGTGTACAAATGTTAAACTCTTAACCTTTTTAACAGAGACAAGTGGATTCTAGATTTCTAGCCTAGTAATGATCTCAAAAAAAAATTAAATAGCTTTACTAGGAAATAAAAAGTACATGCAGAGGATTACACAGGAACAAAGAGTGAACTTGATCTTTCAATACAAACGAAAGAATCCATGATTCTTTTAAAGCACTAATAAGATAAGCTGGACTCAGATGAGATGTGATTCTTCTACTTTCTGCGAGATAAATAAAGGATCTTACAATCTGTAATTAGTATTTAACATGACCTGAATTTCAAAAAGCCTGATTACATGTGTAATGTTCAAACTGCGGGAAGAAGGCTTGCAATCTCGGTTGATGGTTCCCTCTCTGTGTCATAACGCTGAAAAGAGAAAAATAATTATAACTGGCATAATATAGCTGCTTGATGCTTATTGATTGGAACTGAAAAAAATAGGATTTATATGCCTATGATTATAAGGAAAAGACTGGTAATTTTTTTTACCTGTTTACCAAAGTTAAATGGAACATATTTGTACTTGATCATGTGCATTATCTGCCTCCTCATGGTAAGAGTGAACAGTACAATCCAGTAGAAAAGTAATATTGGCCAAAACACAGGCACATCAAATATACTGAAGAACGTAAGCAAAAATGCGATGCAGAAAGCTTTTGTGATTGAGTACCTGTAACCATCAAATGAACGATTCTCAGCATTACTAACCACACAACAACATTCAAACTATTTTAACAAGGAAAAAAGATTGACCCGCACAAGCAACTGCATCCAGAATATGTCTGCAGCTAGTGGCATTACGATTCAAGTTCTAGTCTTGCCTATGTGGTTGTCACTGCAGGTGATTCCTATCTGTACTCTGCTTACCCCCTACTTTGACCATGCTAACCCTTAATATGATCATTTTTAGCATTAATAACAGAACATTCAGAAAACTTTATCAAATTGATTGTTCTCCTTTCCATTTAGAGTTCTACATAAGCAGCTCTTGAAGAACGACATAAAAAAGAGATAGATATTTAGAAATCTTAGCACGACAGCCAAAAAAAGCATATGACAAGGATAACCAGAAAAGCCTAAATTTAAGTGATTACCCAGGAAACCCTTACTAAGACTTGTGATAAGCTTTACACACTTTTCAGGGAACTAACAATTGACTTACAATGCAGTTTGTAACCAATAATTGTCAACAATTTGAATAACCTTTCACATGACATACCCCTTGGGAAGTTAGCAGTGCTAAACAAAACCTTTTCAACAAGACATCAAATAAAGAAAATTACTACTTTTTAAAGTAAAAGTACATACATGAATGTCACTTCAATGGAAGAGGTTAAGAAATTCTCAGTGCTCATGGCATATGGAACACAATCGCAAAAAATTATGTGATCTTGTAAACAAACACAATACCAAACGGGTCACTCGTTCCAAAATGTCTCACTAACCCACCGTTACATACTCATTTAAACCATTTAACTCACTTATATATCACTCCGTTAAAGTTTTTGAAAAGATAACAGAAAACGTAACAGAATATGTTAGTCAGCACTCAAGAGCTGATCTGTCTGCCACATGGATTTAATAATAATTAAATTATTAAAATACATATTACACCACACATATATAATTTATATGCAAATATACATAATCATTAAGACAAAGCATCAAATGGAAGACAAATATCAACTTTTACTCCAATGGTAGAAAGAATTTAAGATTTGAAAATCAAGAACCAAATCTCATAATCAAGCTTCACTCCCATGAGGAAGTAATATATAAGCGTGTTAACTTTTAAGTGGTGTAAATGGAGCTCCCGTAAGAAACACCATAAGAAACGATGAGTAAGGTGAGACACTTTTGTGGAACAAGAGGCTCGTTTGATATAGAACCCTGAAGAAATTTTGTTTCATGTATGAATTTAAACAAAACAAAATATTTCAAGAAAAATACGCACTAAAATTATGTAAAATATATCTCCCCCCCCCCCCCCCCCGGGCGGCCCCCTCTTCCCGCCTCCAGTTAAACAAAAAGATATGACAAAGGCCAATCAAGCTCCGTTTTAAATTCAATTGACCCAAAAGTTGAAATGCCTTGGCTAATGTTACTTTTATGGTAGCTTATAACTTAACTACTTCTAACTCAAAGAGAATGCTGAAGCTCAGTGATATAAAAATAGAAGGTATAAAGAGAGGAAATAGCATGAGTACACAGTAATTCGGCAAACATGGAAGAACCTATAAGTTTGCATATTTTAGAGAAAATGTACTTGATTTTGACTCACAAAGTAACCTCTACTTGTAATCCGAAGCATGCTCACCATATTTACTTATAACCTCAGCTTCTCTTTCTGTTCTCCCTAAACAAATGCCATCCTTAATACACATCAATAGTTAAGGTTCGTACCAGTCACATTTGCCTTTTAAATTTGGCTGACTGATATCCCATACAACCTTCAGCATTCATCGTCCCACCAGAAAAACGTGTCACAGGTAATTTAGTCCCTCTGTACCTAAAATACGACTGCCTTAACCTTTACTTTCTAGAGTATTTTATGACAAGCACTTCTGTTTTTGGACTCTTTCCAGTCCATCCTCAAACCAAGATTTGTTCACACAATCTACCTCACAGAAAATGCACTCTTCCTATCTACCATTAGTTTTTCTGTGTACTACCAGACATGAAAACCCATCCCATCAAATTAGACCCTCATGAATTAAAGTAATTAGACCAAGCTTACCACTTAATTCTAGTTACTAACTCATCAATCCTAGACAGAAAAATAGGTTGACCCAATACCATCTACAATTTATGACACGAGTACACGACTCAAATCCAAATTAACCAGAAATGAACTCATCAATAAAAAAAATTCCAATTTCGAGCTTACATACCACACAAAATTGGCACATTTACAAACACGAACAGAACCAACCCACAATCACATCCAATTACCCAATCACGCAACATTCCCAACAAATAATGCTCAAATTATCATAAAGCAACAAACCCATTTAGCAAAATCAGTAAAAAACAAAAGTAGAGACAATTAGAATCACACACCAGAACTTAAACTCAGGGAGACGACGAACAAAGGGTCGAAACTCATCAGAAGCTCTAACAGGAAGAGTAGGCCCATCAACAAGAGCTTCCAATTCAGGGTCAACTTGAGGAGACAAGAACCCAATAAGCAAATTAAGAATATAAATTCCGACAGCATAAGAAACAACATAGAAACCTTGTACAAAGTAAATGCGTAAGATATAGATGTACACAACACAAAGAAGAGCGATCCAACGGTAAAGAACAAAAGGGGTTGATTTATCGAGGTAGTATTGGTAGTGGTGAGAGAGTGGGAAAGTGGGGGGTTCTGTTAATGTTGTTGTTGGAGGGAGTTGGGGTTGTAAGAGATCATCGTTTAAGGTTGTAATAGTGGGGGTTGGAGTGGTGGTGTCTGGTGCGGCTTCCATGTTGTTTGTTGTTGTATTATCGGTGTGTGTTGTTATTTCCATGGTGTGTTCTGTTCTGAAACTGTAACTCTGCGAGTGTTTTGTTATGTATCGAGCCCAAGCCCCAAACTCATCCCACCCCAATTTATTTTTCAGATTAGTGCTGATCCTTTTCTTAGTATTTTTTGTTTTTTTGGAATTTTTTTAAACAATTAGAAATTTGGTCAAGTTGACTTTCTATTAATTATATAAACGGAGAAGGTATGCTGGGGTTGAGTTAATATAAAAATAAGGGTCCCGTTCTACGGCAAATATTTGTCAAATAACAAATGATTTCTGGATCGTTGGATGATTTAAAAAAATATATACATCATATCGTAGAAACTTTCTACGGTACGAAAAAATTACCAAAATACCCCCACTGTTCACGTACCGTAGAAACTTTCTGCGGTACGATGAACAGTAGAATTTTTATGTGAAAACAGGGGGCATTTTAGTAATTAGCCCATACCGTGGAAAGTTTCTGCGATACGGTACAATTTTTTTTTAAAATTAGTTGATCCAACGGTCCAGAAATCATCGACCGCCAGCCTAAAAATAATAATTATTACTCCCTCTGTCCCAATGGATTCTTTACACTTACTATTTTGGGTCGTTCCATTCATTTCTTTACATTCCCAAAATAGTAAGTTTTAACACTATTACACCCACTACTTCACTTATTTTAACAATACTTTACATTATTACACTCACTACTTCGCTTATTTTAACAATAAAATCACTATTACACCCACTACTTCACTTATTTTAACAATAAAATCACTATTATATCCACTACTTCATTTATTTTAACAATATTACACCCATTTTATATCCACTTGTCTTGTCCTTCGTGCCCACAAGGAACGTAAAGATCCCAGTGGGACGGAAGGAGTATTAATTTGGATGTATATGGAGAGCATGCTCTCCATCATCAAAAGCAGTATTGATATGATAGGTAGGGTCAAAAATGGGAAAATGATCTGTTTCGTACAATAGCAAAACTTTCAGTTAGATTATCAATTCAAAAAAATTTTCAAATACATCACTGTACAATTAAAATATTTTAAATAGGTCACTGTACATTTAAAAAATTTCACGACCGTTAAAGTTTGACGAAAAAGGTTAAATTGAAAATCAACTTTCAATTAGGTCATTGGACGTTAAAAAAAAATTTAAAATTTCTGAAAATTATATTAATTTAAGGAAAAAATTCAGAAAAATTTCTACTACATGAATTTAAGTAAAACATAAGTAAACAATTCAGAAAATTTCCGTAAAAAAAATATCTTAGTCATATTTGAAAAAATTTATACGCATATCTTGAATTTTTTTTGAATTTTTTTAATTCGAAAAAATTTATACGCATTAAACTGAATGAATATGTTCATTTTTAAATTCGAAAAAATTTCATTCGAATGAGTATGTTCATTTTTAAATTAAATTCTAATCGTTCAAAAAAAATCACTTTTGATTGAAAAAACGTGATATCTTAAAATATTTGTTTGCATGTATCTATTTATACGCATATAAATTGAATGAGTATGTTCATTTTTGAATTTAATTAAATTCTAATCATTTGAAAAAATTTAAAACTTCAAAAAATTGAAAATTTTTTGTATCAAACAAGTTGTTTGATTTTGTTTAGCAATCATGAACTCTGTTTAGCAATTTTGTTTAGCAAACAAACAAGTTGTTCGAAATATTCAAAAATTTAAAAAAAGAAATTTACAAAATTTTCTGAATTTTTCTGAATTTTTAAGATTTTTTTCATATAAGTAATTTAAATTTAAGAAAAAAAATTCATATAAAAATATATGATTTTAACAATTTCTTATAAGATTTTTTTATTCAGAAAAAATAAGATTTTTTATTCAGAAAAATAAGATTTTTTTCTTAAATTTTTACGAAATTTAAAATTTTAAAATTAATTTAAGAAATTTTCTGAATTTTTACTTATATGAATATAAGTAAAAAAAACTAAGTAAAAAAAATAAAATAGATTAAAAGCTAAACCACAACCTATCTTTTCTCTCTCTCTGGCTTAAGCATCTTCTTCTTTTTCTATCTGGTATAGCCGCCGGGGCTTTCACTGGATTTCCACCGGTGGAAATCCCCAAAACCTTTCATTTTCTTTGTATTTTCTTCCTCCTTTCAATAAACCTTGTTTGTATTTTTCGGATCTAAGATTTTAAAACTTTTTCCGATTTAGCTTTCAATTTTTTAGATCTCAATTCCACGAAGCTCCGGATTTCTCGATCTTCCAGGATCTTGTTCTCATAAGTGATCCGAGTTATCTTGTTCTGGTGGGTTTGGACCCAGATCTAAAGATTGCTAAGGTTCTAGTTTGGTTTTAGTATGTAATTTCTTTTTTAAAATTGTAAGATCGGTTTGTTTTTGTTGTCTCACCTTTGTGTGAGTTTGGTATTGTCTCACCGCTTGTATGTGTGAGTTTGCTTTTGTCTCACCATTTGTGTGAGTTTGGTGCTTCATTATATGATTTTGGAGGCTTGTTCGAAGATGGATAAACACTTTGATGAAATGTTAGTGTGTTACACACTTAGGTCTGCGAATATTGTAGCTCATTGCTTAGCGAGGGCGACATATTCTATGTCAGGTGTTACGGAGTGGAATGTTTCTGCTCCAGATTTTATCATCTGTAAGCTTGAGAAATTTTAATGCAAGTACGAAATTTGTCAAAAAAAAAACTAAGTAAAATTCGAAAAAGTTTCAATTTCACTTGGGAGTGATCTGTTTGAAATTTTTTTATTGTACAGTGACGTAACTGAAAATTTTATTGCACCATGTCACCCCGCCACGTCACCTTTTCGTTAGTCAACTTAACGGCAGTAACGACAGTGACCTGTTTGAAATATTTTAATTGTACAGTGATGTGTTTGAAAACTTTTTTGGGCTGGTAACCCAACTGAAAGTTTTGTTATTGTACAGTGGTGAAACAGATCATTTACCCGGTCAAAAATGTGTTAGTATGATATATTGTGGAGAATTATAGCTAATAAGGAGGTTTCAATCAACTTTCTTATCTCTTTTCGAGAAGTTAGATCGATTTTTAGATCAATTGATGTACTAATTTATAGTTGGAATGCAGATAAACATACATATCTTACATCATTGAGCGATTTGGGTAACGGGTTTTCTATAGTTGGTCTCAATTAAGGTGGTTGAAACAAAGGTGAATAAACATGATCAAGATTGTAAAAATAATCAACACAATTTCATGCCTTTTGCCTTTGACGTATTTAAGTTTTTTCGACTTCATGCTATTGAGTTTCTCATGAAAGTACATAAAGTCATGAAGAGAAATGTAATGATTGCGAGTTTGGTTGTCAAATCTGTATCTCTAACTACATGATTGAGAGAAGAAGATGAAGTTTTCTTATTACTTAAGAAATGAGTACAATAATTTCTTAAGTGAGAGAGTATAGAGAATTGTCTTTTATACTCAAAATGTAATTAACTTTATAACAAACTAATTCCTTTTGTAAAGTATTGACTTTGTTGACTTTGTTTACTGACTTGCACTCAACAGTATTTACAACAGCCCCCCTCAAGTTGAATGTCTGAAACATGTCATAGATATTCAACTTGGAGCTTAATGATGAAAGAACAGTGGCTCCAACAGCTTTGGTGAAGATGTTTGCTGGTTGCATTGAAGTACTAATATGCATAGGAAATAAAAGTCTTTTTTCAATGTTCTCCCTTACCAGATGGCAATCAATTTCTATATGCTTGGTTCGCTCATGATATACTGGATTTGAGGCAATGTAGATAGCAGACTTGGAATCACAGAAAACTTGCACTGGCAATATTGGATATACCAATAAATCTTCGAGCACTACAACTAACCAGTCACTTCACAACAAGTATCTGCCATAGCTCTATATTCTGCTTCTGCAGAAGTTCTAGAAATGGTTTGTTGTTTCTTGCATTTCCAGGACACCAGAGAATTCCCAAGCATCACACAATATCCTGTTAAGGAATGTCTAGTGAGAGGATCACCCCCCATCTGAATCACAGAAAGCTCTGAGATTCAGAGGAGTATCAGCTGAAATGAATAAACCTTGGCCAGGAGATTGTTTAATAAACCTCAAAACTCTGAATATAGCTTGCATATGATCAAATCTAGGAGAATTCATAAATTAAGATTGAATATGCACAACATAAGACAAATCTGGTCTAGTAATTGTGAGATAAATCAATCTTCCTACTAACTGCCTGTAAGTAGAAACATCCAAACCAGATAGTAAAGGTGATTGATTATCAAGAAGTTTATGATTCTGTTCAACAGGAACAGTAGAAGGCTTAGATGTAGTAATACCAATATCTCTGAGTAAATCCAAAGCTTATTTTCTCTGATTCAGATAAAACCCTTTGATGGATCCAGCCACTTCAATGCCAAGAAAATATTTGAGAGGACCTAAATCCTTAAGTTTAAACAAGGAATGAAGATAGAACTTGACTTCTTTAATCAAGACTTCTGAAGAACCAGTGATTAATATGTCATCCACATAGACAAGCATAGCAACAAAAGCATTATCTTTCTTCAGAGTGAATAAACTATTGTCACTGTGAGATTGCTGGAAATTATAATTCTTCAAGGCAGTAGACAATTTGACAAACCAGCTTCTGGGTGCTTGCTTAAGACCATATAGAGACTTCTTGAGTTTGTAAACAAACTTATGAGGGTTAGAAGGACACTTGTCAAACAGAAAAGCATATCCAGGTGGAAGCTTCATCTAAACAGTTTCTAAAAGATCACCATGTAAGAATGAATTGGTGACATCCATCTGAGAAACAGACCATTTGTGAAATGCAGTTGTAGCTAAAAGAAGTCTAACATTAATCATTTTAGCAACAGGAGCATAAGTGTCAAAGTAATCCACACCATAGGTTTGAGTAAATCCTTTGGCTAGAAGTCTAGCTTTATACCTTTCAACAGATCCATCAGGTAGGTATTTGACTTTAAAAAGTCATTTACAATCAACAAGGCGCTGATAAGGAGGTTTTTCAACTATATCCCAAGTATGGTTTTCCTCCAAAGCAGCAATTTCAATTTTCATAGCTTGAAACCAATTAGGATCAGGAGCAACTTGATTAAATGTATAAGGTGTAGGTATTTTTGAAACAGTAGTGAGATAGGCCTGATACTTAGGGGTGAAAGTATCATAAGATAAATGATTTTGAATAGGATAAGTAACTATAATAGGAGACTTACCAGATTCAGGAGATTGAGATGGTAAAACTACATTGCTTGATGGTAGCCCTGTAAAATCTTTAAATCTAGAAGGTAAGTGTTTGACTCTAGAAGGCCTAACTGTAGGTTGGACAACAGGAATCTCTATGGAAGTAGAGGATTCTGTTTCAGGAACAACTTTAAATGTAGTTTCAGGAGGAGTAGATGATGAAGATAATTCTGAATGTGAAGGAATAGGGTCTGAAATAGATGGATCTGGGCAAGATAGGTATAGAGGGAAACACACTATCAGATGGACTGACTGTATCATTATGATCATGAGAAAAGGGAAAGACAACTTCTACAAAGTGAACATCCCTGGAGTAAAAACATTTTTTATTGCTCAGGTTAAGCATTTTATAACCCTTTTTACCAAATGGAAAGCCAAGAAGCACACCCTTGACTGCCTTAGATTCAAGTTTATCTATAATGTTGACTATAGTAGCATAGCAAAGACAGCCAAATGCTTTTAGATGAGCATATGAAGGAACAGTGTTATAGAGTAACTCAAAGGGAGTGTCAGGTAACAGATTTATAATATGAGTAGCAGTGAGAATAAAATCTCCCCAGAAAGAATTTGGAAGATGAGATTGAAATTTTAAAGCTCTAGCAACATTCAACAAATGTTGATGTTTTCTTTCAGCATGTCCATTTTGTTGAGGAGTGGCTGGACATGTGGTTTGATGAACAATACCTAATGATTGAAGATGATCTTGAATGTCATGATTTGTAAACTCTGTGCCATTGTCAGATCTTAGAGTTTGGACAGAGGAGTGGAATTGAGTTTTAACATAGACAAGAAAGTTTTTCATGAGTAAAGGAACTTGAGTTTTATTGGTGAACAAATAAACCCAAGTAGCTTTAGAAAAATCATCAACTATTGTTAAGAAATAGTTGTAATTATTATGAGTAGGTTATCTATATGGACCCCAGACATCTAAGTGAATTAATTCAAAGACACAAGAGCTCTTCTGAGTACTCTGAGTACTAAGAGGAAAAGAAGGTTGTGTTGTTTAGCATAATGGCATACATCACAGTCTGTAAAATTGAGAGAGTGGGATAAAACAATAGGAATTTTATTAAGAACAGTAGTAGAAGGATGACACATCCTACTATGCCATAACAGAGCATTATCAACATGAGTGACATTAGATTTTGTCATTGATTCTAAGAACAACAGTACTAAACATACTAGATTGAGAAGACTCGGATAAAGAACTAAAAGTCTTAGACAACTGAGAAGCATGCAGCTTGTAGAGACCACCTTGCAGTTTACCAATCTCTTTCTCCATCTTCAAGGTAAGGTCCTGCAGATAGCAAGAATCAGAAGAAAGTCTGAGATTGTATGTAGAATTGTGAAGAAATTTTGCAATAGAAATTAAATTGCAATTGAATTCAGGAACACACAAGACTTCAGGCAAAATAATATCTGAAGTCAATTGTAGATTGCCTATGTAATTGCTACAGTTTTACCATCAGGAAGATACAACTCAGCTTGTAAGGGTGAAACATTATGCATTAACTGCTTAAAACAGGTAATATGATTTGTAGCTCCAGAATCTAAGATCCAAGTACCATGAGGAGCAGGATCATTTGATAGCACTAAATGTGCTATAACAGTAGAACAAGAAAAAAAGTTGGGAATTTGGATAATACCAGTCATTTGAACAGTAGGTGAAGACAATGTCATAGATTGTCTGAGAGTATCTTGAATCATTTTAGATAATTGCTGACATTGAGCATCTGTAAAGGCCATGTTACCCTTAGGACAATCTGAGCTTGAAGAAGCACTACTGACAACATTAGTAGACACCTATGTTGTAGCTTTAACAGAAGAGTTGTTTGAGTTCAACCATTTTGGTTTTGGTTTTGGCCTGCCATGAAGTTTATGCCAGTCTGGATATCCATGCAAATAGAAGCACTTGTCTCTGGTATGTCCTGTGTTATTGCAGTAATCACAGTACAAATTCTCCTCACTCTTCTACACACCAGAACCAGAACTAGAGCTAGATTGTCCTGTATTCTTGAACTTATTTAAATTTGGATATTTGACATTCATTGCCATACTATCAGTCAGGGGAGTTTGAATGCCTCTTGCAAAGTCTCTTTGAGATTCTTCTTGTAATAACAATGAGAAAGCTTGACTGAGATTAGGTATGGGTTGCATCATTAAGAGTTGACCACGCACAATAGTATACTGGTCATTTATCCCATCAAAAACTGACTTAACTTGATCATATTCTTATATTTATCCAGCTTTTGTGCATTGCCATAAGTACAACTATTTGTTTTGCACACACACTTAGGAATGGGACTTAGATTATCGATTTCAGCAATTAGAGTACGAAATTTAGTGAAATAAGCAGTGATAGTCATAGTTCCTTACTAAATATGCTACATCTTTCCTCAATTGAAAAATCCTAGGCATGTGAGATTGAGAAAAATGAACAGATAAATCCTCCCAAATTTCTCTTGCAGTTGAGAAATAAGCAACACTGTTTCGAATCTCAATAGACATTGAATTCAATAGCCAAGACAACACTATATCATTACATCGAGACCAGATTACATATTGAGGAGAAGTAATAACAAGTTTAAGTAAAGAACCATCTACCAGACCTGATTTCATTTTTGCAGATAAGGCAATAGAGACAGCACGACTCCACTGATAATAGTTTTGATCTGTAAGTAACTGAGTAACCAAAGGTGTACCAGGATTATGAGAAGTTTGCAGAAAATATGGATGATATGCATCAATTATTGATGAAAGAGTAGAGGTTATACCGGAACTAGTACCAGTACCGATTGTTGCAGCAGCATATGTAGTCATGTTAATAAATACAGATGATGGCCACAAAGAGAAGAGATATATAGTCGAATCTAGCAGCGGAACAGAAGAATCGAGCTCAGTAAGCTCTAATACCATGTCAAATCTGTATCTCTAACTACATGATTGTGAGAAGAAGATGAAGTTTTCTTATTGCTTAAGAAATGAGTATAATAGTTTTTGAGAGTACAGAGAATTGTCTTTTATACTCAAAATGTAACTAACTTTCTAACAAACAAATTCCTTTTGTAAAGTATTGACTTTGTTGACTTTGTTGACTTTGTTGTTGACTGACTTGCACTCCACAGTATTTACAACAGAATATGTGTTTAAAAGAATAAGATTTGAAATTTAACGAGATGTTCCGCTCTTTTATTTTTGAGAAATAGAATAACATGTTTATCAAAGCAAAAGGGAAAGAATACATTTATACTCTTTATTAAAAGTATAAACCCCTTCTTAATGGTATGATATGTCATTCATATCGCGGTATGTCACTAAATATTAAATTAATTTAATTAATTAAAATAAATACAATTAATAATATAGCCACTCTTACATTAGGGTTAAGGCCCCATTTATCCTTTTTTTGGTGATTGATGCCCAATATACCGCTAGCGACAAAGGAAGGCCCAAAATACTGATTCAACACGCCATTTTCTAGACACGTATCACTCGATGCGTCATTACCAGCAACGTATATGACATACACGTTATTTACAAGGGCGTATCTTCTCAAAAGCAGTTTGGGAAAACATTATCATCTGAGTCAATGCGCAAGAGCATGTGCCGTATCATTATAATACACTTTCACTTGAAACGTATCCATTTGTTGCGGTGATAAGAGAAGCGTATCTTGCCCAGATTGTGTATTAGTTTAGCTTCTGTTGGTGGTTGTGGCGTATGCTGAGGTGATGGAGGAAAGGAAAGACGGGGAGTGTATGAAACTGATGTGTCAAATGATACCTAACCGCAAGCGCACGGTGTCTATTTCTAGTACAGATGGCAAGCAGGTCGAATCCACAAGGTGACAGGTTCTACTAATTCCTTTTCAGTTATCGCTAATTGTTTCAGGGACAAACGATTATTGAAGAATATTAATTAACTAATTAAACAAGATTAACACTAATTAAACAGATGATAAACAAATTATTTAAAACCTAGGGCAATCAGGTCCACCATGCTTACACAATTGGCTCTCAAGCTAAAGCAATCAATGTGGTCCTATAACTAGAGTATGTTAATCTCTTTCAAGCATTAACACTCTCGAAACATTCAACACAATTAACCACTTTTAGTAATTCAATCAATCAGGTAATTAGAGTCAAGTTAATCTCTTCCAAGAATTAACGCTCTCAGAAATCCAATGATGCTTCCGCACTCAAATTCAATTCTGCTAATCGTATGTGTGCCTCTAGTAAGTAAATCTCTCGATCCGTACCCTTATTTGCATATAATTAATCCATGATATCGGCCGATTATACAAATTAATGATTAAAACATATCAATCAGAATTAACCATAACCAATCAAACCACTATGAAAATCATGCCAATATTATTGCAAACATGGCTTCCCTTTAAGTCCTAGAAATAACTACTCGCTAATAATTAAACAAGTAAAACAACTAGTAAAACAAGAAAACATAATTAAACTAATAAGAACAAAGAAAAGATTAAGAGAACAAAACCTTCAAACTTCAATGTTGTCACCCCAAAAGAAGAGTCATGGTGTTTCTCTACATCTCCAATTAATAATAATACTAATATACTCTAAACTATATTATCTGATCTAATATTACATCCCTCATAATGTGTCCCAAGATGTGTTTATATAGCCTCTTGATTTAGCCTCTAAGCAATTGCTTTCTTAGAGTTGGAATAGAAGATGGCAAGTTTCCCAGCTTGGTTGTAAAATTCGTAACTTCTTTTTCTCCTCTATTTCTGGGCTCTTCCAACTGGATTTTTCTTATTGGACCACCTCTGAATTGTAGATAATTCCACAAGCTTCGCGTGGACAGTAAGATCGTCAAATTCTGACTTCTGGAACTCAAGATATGGCCCAAACAGTGTTAGACAGCCCGTGTAGCCCAATAATACAAATTTCCTTCTATTTTATCTCCAAATTAGCTCTTTTTGCTCCAAATCCTTCCAAGTCATGAATTCTTTATTTCCTACAATAAAACAATCAAATCTATTAAATAAAAATCCAAATCAATGCAAAACACAATAAATATGAGAATAAAATCATCTAGAATATATATAAAAATATACTCTATCAGAAACTCGGGAGAGAGAGATATATGTATGGATTGTTTTTTATGGTGGTGATATGTGAATGAAAAAGATTGAAATTAAGGTATGTTTGTATACATACATAACTATAGATGTATATACACACAGGGAGAGATGAGATCTAGCAATAAAAAGTGCAAGATTTGTTAACCTACAAATAAGCTGCTGCTGCAAGGCGTGTTGTGTGGGTAAATAAGACCTAACTTCCCCATAGTAGGTAAATCGGGCAAGGCCTAAGCAAAAAAGGGTATTTTGGTTATTTTCTCCTTACATTACCCGACCTCTATACTTTTAAGGAAGTTAACATATATTATAATCAATTATAAATATTGGGTCATGTTCCTTGCATAATCCTTAAACGGATAAACTAAAATCTCTTACATATATTCATTTCGGGCATGGAGTTTCTAAAGTACACTATAGAGAAGTTCTCTATTAGTGCACCTTAAATCTTGTATTTTATTATTATTTTTTATAATTCAACCGTATGGATGAAAAGTTTATGTCGAAATAACATTGTATACAAATTTTTATTATATTTGAAATAGTGGAGCATCACTTTTATAATAATACTATTTTCTATATATATTCAACGACACAGATTTATCATAATCTTATTGCTATAAATTTATAGTTCCAAATAATTAAATTACACGAAAATTTGTGCATTCACATATTTTTGTATGAATTTAACATCCGTATGGTTGGATTGTTCAAATAATAATTAATTTATCATATTTTAACCGCACTAATAGAAAACTTCTCTATTGTGTGCTTTAGATACTCTTTTCCCATTTCATAATAATATAAATTTTATTATATATAGAACAGGGGCAAAGTTGATTAAAAACATAAGATACATAATTTAGAGACAATTCATATTTGATTGATAATTATAATCATACACCAACATCAATCACAAAATATTCCATTAACATCATAAAAATTTTCCAATATTTTCATCAATTTTTTGAGAATACTAAAGTTATGGTATAAATACAATATGAGATTAAATGTTCAATAACAAAATATTCAAAATACAAGTTAGTTTAGTTGCACAACTTTAGAATTCATGTTCACTTGTTTAAGTTCGGTTATAGAACTTTAAAATTATGGTATAATCCAATGACTAATAATGGTTATTCAGTTATTTTTAATGTTTAGTTCTATATTGATCTACACCTTATAAATAAAAATATGATGATAATTAAATTAAGGTCAACGGAAACATGAATGTTTTAAAAAAATATTAATATCAAAGTAAGTAAATGCCATTTAATTATTTAATTGAAATTATAATATAAATAGTTTTATTTAAAAAAAAAGAAATTTAAGATAATTGATCACAATCCGTACTTTGTAGGGATTATCGACTAGTATACATAAATGAATGCAATTATTAAAAATAATTAATATTTCTAGAACCATTTTATGCATGCAATTATTAAAAATAATTAATATTTCTCTCCAAACTTCCTTAAATTTACTACATTTTTCAAGTCATTCGATAGGCATCTGTACAAAACTACTTACACAACTACACTGTAAAAGAGATTTTATTATTGGGTCCTGGTCCCTGACAATCGATTGTCAGGGACTGGTTATGTAACAATTGATTCCAGAGCCGTTGGATCAAGGATCCGACGGCCCTGAATTAAAAAAAAAAAAAAATTACCTGTCCGCTATAATTTTCCGTGGATAGGCTGATTGGCTTTCCGCTATAATTTTTCGCGAATAGGTTCTATCCTATCCGCGAAAAATTATAGCGGACATGTAATTTTTTTTTTTTTAATCCAGGATCGTTGGATCCTTGATCCAACGACCCTGGAATCAATTGTTACGTAACCGGTCCCTGAAAATCGATTGTCAGGGACCAGGACCCTTTATTATTACAAGGAGGTATTTTGGAACGTTGCTCAGAACGCAATAGAGTTTGTGTGTTTGATTTATAAGTTTGTGCTTGAATATGTATTTTTAACCATCTATTTTCAGTATATATTTTCTATATATTTAGAGTTAATGAAGTTTGAAATTCAGTTCCAAATTCAGCACGCACAAATTATTAATTTTTTTTTTTTGAAAAAATCGTACTTTCATTACTTAAATAGAATCAGAACTTAATAAATGATGAATAAATTCAGGAGTATTATCAAGCCTCGTGCTTACACAAATTAGTACAATTTAAAAAGTATTAAAATTCTATTTGGAATTGCTATATATGTATGAAAAAGTGTTGGTAAAAAAATGTTATTGCAAAATATTGTTTGACAATGATTTTTAATACATGTACTAAAGATTAAAGTTATATTTTTTATGAGGGGTGGTTCTCGTTATGTGTGAGCAAAATGTATTTGTGTTTAGGACCCCAACGTTTAAGGTCTTGAATTTTAAAATTTATGTACATAAATTTGTAGGATACATAATGTATATATGTATAAAAAATCGATTTTGTCGGTCCTGTATGAGTTTTGAGTCTTTTGACCGTAAAATTTGTAATTGTTTATCTACAAAAGTTAAAAACATAATTTTTTTCAAAAAATATGATAAATTTATCTTAAATATTTTTTATAATAAATATATTAATCTATACTAGTTTTGATAATATTTGAACTTTCAACATTTCATGAATAGAACAAGGAAGATATTCAAAAATTACCGATTTTAACTGTTAAATAATCCATCATTTTAAAATATTAAAATATAAAGTATTACATTTAATATTAGTTAATGGGCTTTTTTTTAAGCAAAATATATTAATAAAAAGGCAAAAAGCCTTAACAACCAAACCACCTAGCCCTTACAATAACTTGGGCCTAGATAAAATCCTTAACCAAAACAAAGCATTCAGCTTAGCAACATAAACCACTTAAATAAAACTTAAGTAAAAGCTTAAAAAAAAAAAAGATTCCGGCTTGATGAGCGGCTTCATGTTACCCTTCCTGCATTTGATCACCAACAACTTTACCCCCTGCTTGACCACTAGCACCGAGCAACGCTGTATCCATCTGCACCAGCACGATCATTCCCCACTTGAGCAGCTGATTCTTCCAAACCTTCACCTCCAATACCATTAGCTGGAAGACCAATCACAACCTGGACATTGTTACTAGCACCCATATTTGACATATTCACATCATGGGCTAACCATATACCCTCCTCATCATCCGAACCCTCAGCCAAGACAAAGCCCACTTCCCCATCTTCATTCACAATCTCTTGATCTTAAATCTTGTAAACACCCTTTTTATATTAATGCAAATTTTCATTTCCTTTAATTTCTTGTCTTGCTCTTTCATTATTGTTGCCTTGTTCCGTTATTTTCGTAATTCCGTTTAGTGGATAAAGTAGCAAAATGCTAACCACTAGGGGTTGAGAATAACGAAACTTTAATTTCGTGATCGTAGTTTAATTCGTAGTTTTGCCCCTTTAAAAATCAATTTTATTGTGGGCCATTTATTTCTACAACATCGTTTTAGTTTATTTTTAATTTCGTAGTTTATTTCTTAAATTTTCGTATTTAAAAAAAAAACCACAAAAATATTAGTTTAAATTTTCAGACCATATTCTGTTTCGTTTTAATTGTCAAAGTCGTAGCTTAATTTTAGCCTCCCTTGTCTCTCTTTTCTATTCGAATAAATCACTTCTCTGTTTTTTTTTCGTTTCTCCACAACATAAAACAACCTCTCCTTGTTCCTTTGTTTCCATCTCCATCAAAACCCAGCCTTGTTTCTTACTATCTTCGTCACTACAAACTGAAATCCCCAACGCCTCTCCTCTCCTCCCTCACTTCTCTTTCGGATTAAACCACCACTCTTCCCCTGTTCTCTTCTCTGCGAATCCAACTCAAACACAGCCTTTCCCTTTCCTTTTTATTTTATGTCGAATTCACCACCACAACTTCCTCCCTTTTTCTTCTTTAATTTCGTCCCTTTCTGCTTCGTTTTTAAATTCGCTGGTTTTGCTGGTTTAGACTGCATTTGTTTGTTGTTGGGTTTAGTTTTGATCGTCTGAGTTGATTGTTTGTTTTCCTGCGAGTATTATGTTCCGAGTCTCCGAGCTCAAATCAGTCGAGTTTTGTTTGCTGATGAAGTGCTGAGTCGAGTTACTGATCGTTGTTCTTGCTGTTTTGTTCTGTTGAGTGGCTGCAGTTTTTATTGAGTTTTATGTAGTCGTGGGTAATGTTCGTTGGTATCTCCAAGTTATCCGAGTTCATGGTTAATTGTATTCTGTTTTGATGTATTTCTGCGAGCCTGTGTTTGGGCATTTCACTGAGTCTTTGAATCGGTTTAGAGCTTAAGTTGTGAGTTTCGCTGTGTTTGGATTGCAGTGTAGTCGAATGGAAGTGTAATTGAGTTTTGTTTCGTGCTGCATTTCTACATTTCTGAGAGTCTGGCTGAGTCTTTGATGTTAGTTCGAGCTGTGTGCTGTCATTGTTGAGTTTTAGTTTTAACGAGTCCCTTTTGCGAGTTCTTTTACTTCCGAATTGTTGTGTTTACAATCGAGTTCTTTATATTTAATTCTTGCAATGTACTGAGTTCGACTAGTTTGTTTTAGTTTCGTTTCTGAATTTCGTTGCTGTGGAATTTTCCGGTTTTGCTTACTTCTAAGTCGAGTACTGATTACGTAGTGAGTTTGTGTTAAGTGTTTTGGTCGAGTTGCGAGTTGTGTCTCTACAATTGCTGTTTTGTTGATTACTGAATTCTGGCTTTGGCGGAGATTGCGAATTAGTTTGGTTACATCTACTTCCCTTTTGGATAATTGTATTTACAAGCGATTCAGTGTCGAATTTTTTTTTTTCTGAAAAACTTTAATTTGAATTTAGGATCTTTAATTTAGTTTTTGTTATTTAATTAGTTAGTTTAAAATTAGAATAAATTTAATCTTCATTTAAAATAGTTTTAGTAATTAAATAGTAAAAATCGAATTTTCCAAAACCCAATTGTTCTAATCCGATTAAATTTAATATTAAGGATTGCGAAAATATTAGTCCCTGCGGAACGAATCTCACATTTTACAACGAAACAAATTGTGCGCTTGCAATTTTAAATCTTTATTTTTAGCACATCAACAATAGCTACCTTTTCCTCTTGTCTAGCTTTATCAAAACCTAGACCATTAACTTTACCACGAATTCCACTTTCAAAGATTTCTAGAGTCTTTTTACTAGAATTGTTAATGGTCTTAATCACATCTCTCTCTTCCTCTAGTTCTTTTCTGACATAGTCATAAGCTTTAAGAATAACACTATAATCATGCTTAGATTTATCAGAACTTATCTTGTATTCTTCCATTTGAACTAACTCAGATTCAAGAAAATTATTTCTATCAACTAACTTATCATTCTTAACCTTAAGTTCATCTCTTTCACTGGTAAGAATTCTAAAATTAGTCATAAGATTCATAAACTCAGCATGGATAGATCTAATTTCATCAGAATTTAAGCTATCAAATGAATCAAGAGAGTGAAGTGATACCTTAATAGAAGATGGAGAAGTTTTCTTTGGAGATCCAGGTTTGTCTGAAACATTTGCCATCAATTGAATGTTGCCATAATCCAAATCTTCTTCAGAATCACTGGAATCAGCCCAATCCTTCTGTATGACCATAAGTGCATTGCCCTTTCCTGTATTCCTAGGCTTCTTACACTCACTAGCAAAGTGTCCAAGCTCGCTGCAGTTAAAGCACTTGATCTTGGCCTTATCAAGCTTGATAATTGTACTTTTGCCTTTGTCACTCTTCTTCTCATCTTTCTTTTGAAAAGGTCCTTTGCTAAATCTTCTCCTGTTGAATCTTCCTTTCTTGAAAGCTTTAGCAAACATAGCAAAGAGTTCCTGCATCTCTGATTCAGAATCACTGTTGTCAGAGTCTATATCAGTAGTCTCTGACTCAGAACTTTCTTTGTTTTTCTTCTTCCTTAAGTTCCTTACAGCATGCTCTTCATGCTGTTCATCTGGAAGCTTCTTTGATTCAGATTGAGCAGTAAGTGCAACAGTCTTCATCTTTCCTTCACTCTTGCTCTTCTTCTGCTGCTTGTCAAGTTCATAAGCCCTCAGTTTTCCATACACTGCCTCTAATGATATATCATCTAGATCATTAGCTTCCTCAATTGCAGATATCTTCTCATTGTAGAAATCAGGCAAGGCTTTCATGAACTTAGTATTCATATCCTCCAAGTCATAATATTTACCATGCATGGCCATCTCATTGATGAGTTTTGTAAACCTATCAAAGGTATCAGTAAGTGACTCACCAGACTTGGATTCAAAGTACTCATACTGTTGTATAAGTAGTGTCCTCATATTCTTCCTGACAGGCTTAGTTCCTTCACAGTGAACCTTAAGATTGTCCCATATATTCTTAGCAGTTTTACAAGAGAGGACATAGTTAGTGAGAACAGAATCAAGACTATTGAATAATATGTTCCTCACTTTAGCATCTTTAAGAACGTTCTCCTTGTCCTTATCTGACCACTCAGATTTAGGCTTCTCTGCTGTATGTTCTGGAACAACTACACCATCAACAGTTGCTTGTCCAACCACCTTTGTTGGAGCAAAAGGTCCATCTCTGATTCTGTCAAGATAATCAGGATCTGTTGCTTCCAGATGATGCAACATCTTTACTTCCCATAGAGTATATTCGTTTCTCTTGAGCATAGGAATCTTAGTATTCCCATCCTTGTAACCAGACATGATTGCAGATCTTTATGATTATTCGAAATCAACCTGCTCTGATACCAATTGTTAACTCGAATAACTTGTAGAAGGGGGTTTGGATACAAGTTATATAATCGTATCTGATTTTTGCTCAATAAAAATAAACAAGAATAAACGAATGAATCAAACTGTTTGTATTAATGAGATCAAATACAAACTCTACCAAAGGTGAACAAATACCTTTAGCAGCTGCTGACAAAATAAATTTCTCTCTGTTTGTTTCGAACTCTCGAACACAAACCTTATACAGAGCTACGCACACAATCTCACGTACCACACGAACCGCTCTTTACAATGATATAGAGAGAGTATTTATAATGCTACCTATCAACTAATAACAGAAAGATATAATCTATAAATGACAATGTTCTATCGTCCAGTTGATAGTTTCCATCAATAGAAAATTCTTTCCTTCACGAAATCTTCTTGCTTGTTCTTCAAACAAAGATCCTGTTTTATAGCACTTGCCAGTTTCTGTAGCATCCATAATGACATCATCAGTAACACGACTGATATCAGGATTTCATCTTGCATCAGGATCTGACCATCCATCAGTAATTGATCAGTATTTGACTTGCCATATCATGATTCAATCTCAGTTCCTGACATGTAGTCTTCGATGCACTATTCCTGACTTAATTCTACAGATTACTGTCTAATACATATATCCTATATGCAAAGTGCTAAATCCTTTATAAATTAGGATATACAAGAAGTATAATAAGTAAAATTCTATTCTTAACATCACAACTCATGAATTATTCCTAACATAAAGTAGAACAAGGTTTTGTCAATTGTACCTATGTGGAACCCACTTTCTAGAAGAAATTGAGAAAGAGTTTCATACCATGCTCTTGGTGCCTGCTTAAGTCCATAGAGTGCCTTATCAAGCCTGTAGACATAATCTGGATATTTGGGGTCCACAAAACCTGGTGGTTGTTCAACAAACACTTCTTCTTCAAGCTTCCCATTCAGAAAAGCACTTTTCACATCCATCTGAAATACCTTGAATTTCTTATGAGAGGCATATGCTAGAAACATCATTATTGCCTCCAATCTTGCAACTGGAGCAAAAGTTTCATCATAGTCTATTCCTTCCTGCTGTGAATAGCCTTTTGTCATAAGTCTAGCCTTGTTTCTTGTAACAATCCCCTCACTGTCAGTTTAATTCCTGAAAACCCATTTAGTACCAACAACAGATATATTCTTTGGTCTTGGTACAAGGGTCCAAACTTCATTTCTCTCAAATTCATTCAACTCCTCTTGCATTGCTGTTATCCAGTCAGCATCTTGAAGAACTTCTTCTACCTTCTTTGGTTCAGATTGTGACAAGAATGCATGAAACAGACATTCATTTGTTGTAGCACTCCTTGTCCTTACTTTTGCATCTGGATCACCAATAATCAAATCAGATGTGTGAGATTTGGTCCATTTCCTAGCTGAAGGCAAATGACTTCTCTCAGTGTTTGATCCTCCCCCTTGATCCATGCTTTCTTGATTTTCTTGTTGTCTTACTTCATTCTCTGAGGCTCCCCCTGAATTTGACTGCTCAGAGTTTGATTTGTCAGATTTTGGACTGTCAGAGTTTGAGTCATCAGAGTTTGATCCAGATTTTTCAGCTGACTCACTTTCAGAATTTGAGTCATCACTTTGAAGTGATTCTTCTTGATCCCCCTCAACTTGTTCTTCCCTTGTTTGTGGTTGAGAAGTTTCCACAGTATTTAATAGTAGAGGTTCAGAGTTTGCCTCAACAGAGTTTGTCAGTTCAGCCTCATCAGAGTTTATTTCATCAGAGATTAAATCTTCATTTTTAAAGTGCAGTTGATCATGTTCATCTACATATTCAAGTCCAGTTATTTTCTTGTCATCAAATGACACATGAATTGACTCCATAATCACCCTTGTTCTCAGATTATAAACTCTGAATGCCTTAGTTGACAGTGGATAGCCAACAAAAATTCCTTCATCAGCTTTTAACTCAAATTTTGTCAACTGTTCAGGATGAGTTTTCAGCACAAAGCATTTGCACCCAAAAATATGAAAATATTTCAGGTTTGGCTTCTTTTCCCTCACCATCTCATATGGTGTTTTTCCATGCTTGTTGATCAAAGTAGCATTTTGAGTAAAACAAGCAGTTTGAACAGCTTCTGCCCAGAAATAGGTTGGCAATTTTGCTTCATTAAGCATAGTTCTGGCAGCTTCTACCAAAGTTCTGTTCTTTCTTTCAACTACACCATTTTTCTGTGGTGTACCAGGTGCAGAAAACTCTTGCTTCACTCCTCTGTTCTTACAAAATTCTTATATTTTTGCATTTCTGAATTCAGTTCCATTATCACTCCTGATTATCTTGACTTTATGTTTTAATCCTTTGTCCAGCAACTTTACATGCTCCATCAGAGTTAATGCAGTTTCATCCTTCTTTTCTAGAAAATACACCCAAGTATATCTGGTGTGTTCATCAACAATGACTAAAACATATTTCTTTCTTCCAATAGACATCACATTTACTGGTCCAAAAAGATCAACATTTAGAAGATGATAAGGATCAACAATTGAAGATTCAAACTTGCTCTTGAAAGATGACTTCCTTTGTTTGGCCTTTTGACAGGAATCACATAGGCCATCAACATTTAATAAAGATTTTGGGAGTCCTCTAACAAGATCCTTTCTTATCATCTCATTGATGTTGTTCAGATTCAAATGAGAGAGTTTCTTGTGCCACTTCCAACTCTCTTCACTGGACATTCTTGTTGACAGGCACCCTGCTTTTCCATCAGAGTTTGTTGACAACCTTATTTCATAAATATTATTGTGCCTGTGTCCAACTAGAACAACTTTCCCTGTAGATTTACTGACGATTTCACAATATTCAGGCTGAAAATCTACATGATATCCTCTGTTACAGATTTGACTCACAGATAGCAAATCATGCTTGAGCCCTGGAACCAGAGCTACATTTGTGATGATGACACTTCCAAGATTGATATTGCCATATCTCAGAGTACGTCCTATGTTGCCATCTCCATAGGAAACTTTTGGGCCAGCCTTCTCCACATACTCTGATAGCAGGACTTTATTTCCAATCATGTGTCCTGAACATCCACTGTCCACGACTAGGGTACTCTCCCTGATGCCCTGCAATCACAAACATTTACTGAATGTCAGATTTAAGGATCCAGACTTGCTTGGATCCTTTGGCTTTCTTAACTTTGTTAGCTTTAGCAGCGGAATTTACATTATCAGAGTTTAAGCTAACATTTTCAGAGTTTACACTTGCAGAATTAACCTTAACCCATTTCAAATTGGGCTTAGGTTCATAGTAATTATGATAAATAGCATGATAATCCCTGCAAGTATAGATAAAATGCCAAGTACTTCCATAATGTTTGCATAAAGTCTATGGTCTAGCTCTAAGATTATCTTTCTTTACTTCAGACTTGGAAGGTAAAGAATTAATGTTTTTATTTTTCCTGCAAAAACTAGCAAGATGGTTAGTGCTACCACGGTTATGACATGTCTTTCTTGGAGCAAAAGTAACAAACATTGGATAATTACCTTGAGTAATGCCTACTTTACCATTTCTATTCTTTCTAGACACTTTCTGTTTCTTAACAGATTTTAACTCCTTAAGCTTATGCTTGAGTTGTTTATCTGTCATTGAACCAATATTAACATGTTTAACACTAGTTTTTATTGGTTTTTTCTTAACAGCTCCTTTTTCAGCTTCAGACTTAGGTTCATTTATTCCATGAACAAATTTTGTAGATGGAAGATGTGTTCTAATTTTGACTTGATTTTGAAACCTAAGTTCATCTCCCTCACAGTAACCTAAACCAACTGTGTCTGACTGAAAAACCTCATTAGTGTCTTTTCCAGAATGAGTCCAAGTTTTAATTATGTGATTTGCCTTCTCCAATTCAGATTCTAGTTGCTTATATCTTCCTAGCAACTCCTGTTCTAGATAAACAGCATCATCTCTTTCTTTCTGAACTTGTTGCATGATTTCAAGTTTCTCTTCAACCATTTTATTTCTCTCTTTAAGTTCAGAATTCTCAGTTTTAATTCTTTCATTCTCTAAAGTCTGATCCCTATAACTGGTATGCAATGCCTTAAGATAAATTCTCAATTCAGATATATTATCAGTTTTATAAGCATAGGTAGTTAAGGGTACCTTGTTTTCAGAATCTTCAGGTTCATTCTCAATAGAAGCCATGAAAGCATAGTTGACATCCTCATCTGAGTCTGAAGTATCTGCCCAATCTCTGCCTTTTGTGATAAGTGCTTTTTCAGTTTTACCCTTCTTGCACTCAGGAGCATAGTGACCCATCCCCTTACACTTTTAGCATTGAATCTCAGACTTGTCTTTCTTCCCAGATTTAGTCTCCTTTCTCTCAGATTTCCTGAAACTCTTCCTGTCTGAATTTGAATCTTTAGAGAACCTGTTTCCCTTCTTGAAGTTCTTGAAACCCATCTTCTTGAAAGTCTTCACCATCAAGACAGCCATTTTTCTCATTTCTTCATCATCCTCAGAGTCAGATGATTCATCAGTGTTTGAGTCAACATCAGAATTTGATGACTCACTTTCAGAATGTATAACTAAAGCTTTTCACTTAGCTTTCTTCCTTGATGCTTCTTTCTTCAAGGGTTTCTCTTCAACCTTAAGAGCAACAGACTTTGTCTTCTTGCTTGATCTCATGTTTCTCTGTTCCATTTCCAATTCATGAGTTTTGAGCAACCCATAGATTTCATCAATCTCAGTATCGGCAAGATCATAATTGTCTCTTATAGTGGTTGTTTTCATCCCACTTTTCAGGTAGAGCAAGAAGAAATTTGAGATTTGAGTCTTCTAGATCATACTCTTTATTTACCAATGACAAATCATTGAGCAACTTACAGAACCTGTCAAATGTTTCTGTCATGGTTTCTTCAGATTTTGCCTCAAAGTGCTCATACTCCTGTGTGAGTATGTTCCTTCTATTCTTCTTGATAGCAGCAGTTCCTTGACATCTAACTTCAAGGGCATCCCAGATTTCTTTTGCAGTTGTGCAATTAATCACTTTGTTAGACATAACATTATCTAAGGCACTATGAAGTGGATGTCTAACCTTTGCATCCTTAGCAATAGATGAAATATCCTTAGGAGTCATATCTTTCTTTTCCTTTGGAACTGTCTTTGCTTCTTGACCAGCAGCAGCAACAGATAGCTTTGTAGGCTTATGAGGACCTTCATAAATTCTGTCAAGATATTCTGGATTTGTAGCCTCCAGAAACATAGTCATCTTCACCTTCCAGTTAGCATAATCTGCTGGCCTCAAAATAGGAACCCTAATTGTCTCATAACGACTCACAGTAGTAGGAGCCTTCTCAGAACCTAAACCTGTTGGAGGAGGAATCTCTGCCATTGATTATTGTTGTGTGTGGATCTTTAACTGTATAGAGTAACAGATCTGCTCTGATACCACTTGTTAGGCCAAATACACAATAATAATCAAGTTCGTATGAGAGAATAACAAGCAAAACACGTTTGAACAATTAAAAACTGTTTGGAATTAAAAACTCCTCTCTCAGTGATGTAAAATATCACAGAGAGCTGCTTAGGTTACAATTAATGATAATTCGTTACACGATACCCTTCTAGGGTTAACCTAATTGTATTTATAAGATATACAGCTGCTATACAATCGTAAATTGATACTCCTATAAATTAGCTATACAATTGATATCAGTCACGATTGCTACACGTCTCCTTAGTCAACACAATCTCTTTGACAGCTATCCAATCTTCAAATATATTGCTTCTATAATTATCTTCAAGTATTCTTCAAACTCTGTTGACCTGTAGACACTTCCTCCAAACAGAGTTTAACAAACTCTGTTGAGCTTCCATTCGTCAGCATTTAACTAAACTCTGACAGCTTCCAGCTAAACTATGATTTTTCACTGTAACACTTAAACACTGATTAATATTTACATCAATTATATCTAACAGCTTTGTTCTTGTGCACACACATACACTAGTAAGTTGAAGCTATTAGACTTATTGAATGTTGTAAGTAATTAGAAGGACATGAATATGTGCAAGATGATTTAGTTTGCATGCTTTGAATACAAGTCGGTGCATTAGAGAGATTTTTGCTTGGGATTGAGTATGTTTTTTTCACCAAGTGAGTTTTTGAGCCTTATTGCATATTTGTTGCAATTTATTCGTTTGCTTGAGTGTCCACGGATTGTTTGCATTGCTAGCAGTTGTTTGAGGTCTTTCTTGAAACGAATGACATTATTTGACGATTAAAATGATAAAGGCATTTAGGAATAACCGCATATTTTCTCATATTACCACACCATATTTACATGATCAATTAGTTAACCCGTTGAGCTTAATCCTATTTTTCGGTGACATACCACATTACTTGCCTAGACCTTTTCTTGTATTGGCCTTACATTAATTTGAACCCACATTGTCAATGGCTAGTAGAGTGTTTAAGGGAGTAAAAAGTTGTGTAAGGAAGGGTTTATTGTTGGTCTTACTTTTGGGGGAAATATTGAAAATTGGGTTTGTTTACTTGATAGTCGGCATGTGTAATAAAATTGTGGGATCATTGTTAGTGTTTATATTGTTGTTTGTGTTATATTTAGCTCTTGAAAAAAAAAGAAAAAAGAAAAAAAAAACAGAAAAAGAAAAAAAAATATTATGAGAGCATATTTGTGTTTGTGGTGATCCTACTTAAGTCGACTAGTTGAGTGTTTTGTTGGAAGAAAAATAATTGATTATGTGGGGAAAATAGGGTGTTGTGTATGATTTATTATGGTACTTACTAGCTTTTGACACTTCACCTGATTTGGCTTATTTGGCATACCTTGTCCCTAGCCCCGTTACAACCCAAATAAAGACCTTTTGATTATCGTCATTAATGTATGTTGTGTTAAGAGTTAGATTGATACCAAATGTCAAGCACGCTTATGATTTTGTTGGAATTGAGTGATACACTTACCCTTGTTCTTGATAGAGTATTCTTTTGTGAGTGGATTGTGAGTGTTTGCTTGTTTTTGCGTATGAGATCCCGAGTTTTGTCTCAAAGATGTACTCTTGTAGGCTTAGCATGTTTACTAACTTATTCTTACATTTGACATGGGCTTGTGAGAACTTATGCATGTTCATTGAGTAGACTATGTGAATACTTGTACTTTCGACACCAAGACATCGCATTATTACTTTGATACTTAAGTTGATATGGCATGAGAGGATTTGAAGGTGTGGTGATGTATTAGTAGTGAATCAATTGCATTTTTATATTAGTTGCATTCATGCATTGCATCGCATTGGATTTTGTGGGTACATTCGTTATAGGCCCTCACGAGACCTCACTCGTCCACTAGGGCTGCCTAGGGGTTTAAAAGGCTTGTTGCATATGCTAAATGCAACCGTGATCACCTACGGAAGTGGTACTAGTTAGTTAATTAGTTGTAATTGTTTATTCTTGAGGACAAGCATCGGTTTAAGTTTGGGGGTGTGATAAGCGGTTTAAATTGATGTACTTGGACTCAAGTTTGTTGTAGTTTTGATATGTTTTGTTCAAATGTGCAGGTTTGCAAAAATGTCGATTAGGGTTGCTGTTTCTGTCAATTTTGGAGTTGAATTCAAGCATAGGAATGAAGAATGAAGACTCGCTTTGAGTTTCCATGATGATTTGAAGGCCAAAGGATTGAAGACGGAAGTGAATGCAAAAGAAACGGGATTAAACGGAGCGAAAACGAAGAAAAACAAGCAAATTAGTGTTCGGCAGAATTTGGGTGAGCAGATTGCGCACCAAGCCGCGCAGACTGCGCAGGAATTGACTGGAACAGAGGCTAATCGCGCAGGGTGCGCACTGGAGGGTGCAGGGTGCGCGGTTTTGGCCGAAAAAATCCTGAAAAATGACAGCTTTGCCCCTATTCGAGTTTAATTGTATTTCTTTGTACCAAAATCGAATTCTACTTGTATTATATGTATTTTCTTGCTGGGCAAGACTTCTAGGGTTTATTTAAACACCTTGAACCATTTTAATTCGTATCGTTTTATTATTGTAATCTAGAATTGCAAGGGAGAAAAGTGGAGAAAGGTTCAATGCTCGGTGACAAGCACGGATCTTGATCTACTTCATCTTTTGTATACATTGAATCATAGATTTGTTTTTTCAACTCTTAGTTTTAATAATATTATTGTTTCTTTCTTCCATATCTTGTTTATTATCATGTTCTCATCAAATCCCATGACGATGAACGGTTCAATTATGAACTAATCGTTGTCATGGGATTCTAACGGATTTATTTATGGAACTTAGTATCTTGATGCTTTAAAGATCTGTGTGTGGTGTATAATTGATATCCTCGTATGGTTATGCTTAATTGATAGATGCATCGCGAACATCTAATTTGTTAATCTCTTGTGAAGTGAAAGTGGATCTTGAGATTTAAAACTTGCCATGCTAGAATAGGTTCATAATTGTTTATCAATATGATTCGTGGTGTGAGATGAAAATACTTATACTGCCCTGTGTGATCTTAATAGATAACTTGCTCTTCAACCGTTATGTTTTCAAATTCTATAGACATATAAGGTATAAGCATATTTGGTGTCTAGTCATCGTCTATCTCTTTTGTGGATGTATGATTAGTTTGGTATACGTATGCTGACAGGTAGCGTGTACTTGTTTCGTGTTATCCGATCAGATATCATAACCATTGCACGTAGTGATTAAATGCGTCAGATCTAAGTGAAGTATTTAATGAAGTTAGGATCCCATGTTTATTCTCATATAAGCAATTCGATTTAATTCTCTTTAGCTAATTAATTCTTAGTTTGTTAATTTGCTTTTCAGTTATTTTTAGTTAATCAAAACCCAATCTTGTTAATTGTCTTAGCAGCGAATTAAAACCATACATTGTTGCATAGGTACATCTACTGAATTGAAACCTAAACCAGATCTCTGTGGAACGAACTTGATTTATATCTGTATTACTTATGATCACGTACACTTGCGTGAATTAGTGCAAACACCCGTCCCCGGCCCGATCCCCGTCGGGGACTATTTTTCATTCCCCGGCCCAAACGGTTAACGGGGATCCCCGCGGGGAATCAGGGAATTTTATTTAAAATACAAAATAATATTAAATAATTTTAAACACTAACTATTGAGCTCAAATGTACTAAATTAGGGAAAAAAATATTACTTAAAGAAAAAATTATAAATAACATGGAAATGGAGTTATTTAACTATTAAAAAGACAAACATATGAAATTAAAACTTCATTTTGTTTCCAATATGAAGTATTGGAAATTCGTTTATATTAATATATGATTGTTAATATATATATATATATATATATATATATATATATATATATATATATATATATATATATATATATAGGCTAATGCTCAAAAGAGAACCCCCTTAAAAAGAAAACTTAGAGAACTCCCCATTTAACCTTTAAATTTATGATCTAATGGCCCCGCCAGGGGCCCCCTCACATAATAAACATAGACACTCACACACATTAAATAACCCCAAAAAAAAAAACTTCAAAAAACAAAACTATGAAAATTGTATAAAAAATGTACAAAAAATGGTATATATATAAAAAAATATATTAAAAATATATTTTTTATATTAAAAAATAAAATAAAATTTGTGGACCCCAAAGACAAGTCAGATGAATTCTAAAATGAATTTGAAAATGAATTAATCAACAGTGTAGATGAAGTTCTCTAAGTTTCCTATATAAAAAGTTCTCCCTAGATCTCTCTCTCTCTCTCTCTCTCTCTCTCTCTATATATATATATATATATATATATATATATATATATATATATATATATATATATATATATATATATATTAAAGTGTGGTAAAATCGAGTCGGGATTGAAAATCGGGGCGGGGGTCGGGGATCGGGCCTGGGAGACATAAAAACCCGGCCCCGGCCCGCTCCCCGAATTTTTTTGAAAATTGTCCCCGTTCCCCGGCTCGTACCCGAAATTAAAAATCCCCGAATCCCCGCCCCGTTCGGTGCGGGGATCGGATCGGATCGGGATCGGGCGGGCCGGGATGAATGCCCATCCCTATATGCAACCTAATATGCAACGAAAATTGAAAATTGGAAGTTGCAACTTACAGTTTTCAGTTGTCATTTTCGAATTCACACGGCTAGCGCCGCCCTGAAGTTACAAATGAGGTTGCAAACCATATTTTTCAACAAAGAATTTTAAAGAAAGGTATTTTTATAGAAGGTGGTATTTTTTTTTTAAAAAAAATACCAGTTAAAAACAAAGACGATAGTATATTTAGAAAACTGAAAGTATACATTTGAAACCCCATTTTAAAGATAGTAAAAATTTAAAAAAAAGTTAAAAACATATATATTTTTGTAAATATCCCTTTTTTTACATTAAATATGAATATCAATGTGCGTCTTCATCATTAAATACGATTAATGTAAAAAAATTTAATATTTTTTTTCTTTAGATTCTTAGTGTTTCCATTTGGATAATAATTATTAAATCATCACTAAAAACTAAAGATAATTTTTTGAGTTTCGTGTGGGTCGTAAAATCATCCAAATCTGATTTGTAAATTTCAAGATTGAGTCCAAATTGTAAATATATTTTTTTTAATATTAATCACGAAATAAATAAAATTCAATTCAAATACAAGCTCTTTTAAATGTAACCTTTTTAGATTATAATTTTTTGTTTAATATGATATAATCTTGATTGTCTATTTTTAAAAATATTAGATTCGACGGTTGATATTATTTTGGCATCACAAGAACCAAAGTTATGGATCAAATCAGTGTTACGCTTTCTAATATTTATATGTTATTTTTTTATTATTTATTTGTTATTAGATTACATATCAAATTGTTGTTATGAAATTGATGTATATATAAGATTTTACACGTTCAATTTATTATGTGTTTTATCTTGAATTCTTAAAACTTGATTTGGATGATTTTACAGCCTACTTGAAATTAACAAAATAATATTTAATTTAGTGATGATTTAACAATTTTCTCCAATTAAAACTACCAAGAAACAAAAGAGAGATAAAATTGACGATTTTTTGTATTGAAAATTCTATTCTATTTAGGAAATCTACTTATATTTTGTTTTGATTATCAAAATAACCTTCTTATTATTTGAAGATAGTTGTACTAATAACCAAATACAGTTTTAATAATAAGTATAGGAGGGATTTTGTCCAAAACTTTGGTAGTTGGTAGTTTGGTCCTCAGTACGATAAAATAAATAAGAACTGTTAGATCTTAAAATAAATAGATAAAAAAACGTTGGATCTAGCATAAAAATATTTAATAATTCAACATGTAAACTAAAAAGTGTATATATATTGAGGCAAGTGCTCAAATGAGACCCCCCTTATTTTGAGAACTGAGAGCTTTCCATTTTGTACTATATTACTTAATCTGGACCACACAAATCTAATCTAATTATATTAATACCCACCCTGTTAATTTCCCACGACCCACCCCACCCCCACCCCCACCCCCACCCCCACCCCCACCCCCAATCCCACCGCCACCGGAATCGGTCATCTTCTCAGGCGAACAACACCCCCTCCTCTTCCTTTTCGACGTCTGGCCCCGCAGGGGCACCGTCTTCATTTCTCATATCTCTCTCTCTGTCTCTCTCTATGTCTGTCCTCATCTCTCTCTCTCTCCATCTCCGACCAATTCTCTTTACCTCTCTCACTTCTCTCTCTCCCTCTCTCTCCTTGTAATATTAAACTCTATCATTTTAAAAGCTCGATATTGAAACACCCTTCCTCTATGGCTTAAATGTTTTGACTAGGCTGTTTAGGCTAGGGAAATGGTGACGATGACTCAGATCTGGTGAATTTGATACTATTATGAACTTAAATCTGATTTTTTTTAATGATTTTGTGCCCATAATTTTTGGTGATTTGTGTGTAAAATTAGTGATTTGCCTTTAAATTCTGGATCAAAATTTTAGTTTGGTCATTCTGTAGCTATTGGTGGTGACTGTGATATGAAATATTGGTGATTTGTATTGATTTTTTTTGGTGATTTGCTTTGAATTTTCGGTGATTTGGTGGTGGTGGCGACCAGAGATGGTGATGCTGTGATTTGTCTTGTCTCATAGCTGTTTTTTTTTTTGATGATTTATGCTCGAATTTTTGATGATTTGTATTTAATTTTTTCGTGATTTGCTTTGACTTTTCGGTGATTTGCTTTGAATTTTTTGTGATTTTGACCGGAAATTGGTGATCCTGGGGGTGATAGGAGTGGTGGTGATTTGGAGATATGTGGTTTGTGGTGTGATGGTGGGGAAGTCATGGTGGTTATGGAGTGATGATAATTTTAAAAATCCCAGAAAAGAAGGGCAGAATGGAGGGCATCTGTTGTTTGAAGGATCCAAAAGAGATTTTGATGGTGATGATGTTGCGGAAATGAAAAACGACGATGAGAGTGAGGTGATACAGAGGGTGGAGCTTCAACAGATAAACAAGGAAAGAGTCGAGGAGAGATTAAAAGAAAAGGCAGAGTAGAAGGAAGAGAGGAAGACGCGCGTCTTTTTTAATTGGGTTTTTTTTAGGCGGCCCAATGTGTAGTTCTCACTATAACAGGGGTCTCACTAGAGTAGCCCTCTATATATTGAAATACGAAAAAGTGCTTGTTAATGATTTTAATCATATATAATTAGGTTTTCTATATTGAATAGGATTATTAAAGTAGGTAATCTACACTAAATAGGATTAATGTAAAAATTCGTAATTATATTATCACTTGAGATTCTGAGTGTTTTCATTTGGATAATAATTGTTAAATCATCACTAAATTAAAGATAATTTTATGAGTTTCGCGTGGACTGTAAAATCATCCAAATCTGTTTTTTATATCTCGAGATAGAGGCTAAATAGTAAATATGAACCTTTTTTAATATTAATAAATAAATAAATAAAATTCAATTCTAATACAATCTTTTATATCCTTTTCAGATTATAACTTCTTTTTAACATTCAATTCTAATACAACCTTTTTAATTATATCCTTTTTAGATTATGATTTTCTCTTTAATATGATATAATCTTGATCATCTTTTTTAAAAAATATTATATTCGACGGTTGAGATTATTTTGGCGGTACAGTGACCAAACCAAATTGATCAAACCAAAATTATTGATAAAATTTCTCTTACGCTTATTATATATAAGGATATAATTCTATTTATAATAACCTAAAATAATAATATTATATTATTTTTTGAATATAAAACCATCATTATAGTCAATCGTTATAGTCAAAAATTGAAGTACAACATCTTACATCACTATTTTATTTCATTTTAGTCAATAATGTCGTGAATCGTGATGTTCTTAGTCACTTTCCTGTTACACTAGATCGATATAGAAATACAAATAAAATGTGAGTTTTTTCTTTTCATAATAAATCACGACTTGATTGTTTTCTCGCTGTTTACCCATCATTTCATCAAAGACAAAGTCAAGGACAAAATCACGAAACAAGAGGCAACAATTTGCCGTAAGGGCACGGGAAGAGGCAAATGAAAAATGATAGTCAGCTTGGCGTTTGCCAACCAAAAAGGGCAATTGAAAATTAAAAGGTAGCTCCGTAATGTAGCAATGATGCTCAGTAAGCTACATAACTATTGCTATCATTTTCCAGATCTTCTGTCATGTATTAGCAAAATGGTATACTTTTTCTTATCGTCCGAGTCAATGAAGCAATATCCAGCTACAAGATCAATACGCAAACATGCATGTTGATCGAGCTAAACAGGGTCACATCACATTGGAGCAAAACAAACACACATATATGCTAGCTATCAAGCCATTTCCTCCGGTTATGGAAATTCTATATCAGTGCTAATTAAGCTATTGGCAATGAAAGAAACTAGAGAAATCTCGTAAATATTATACGTACGATGCATAATATTATTACTTGATAGAGTGTAATACCAGAAAATCGTGTAAAAATCTACCAATAGTTAACATTTGAACTCCTGTTCACGACTAAAGAACTACAATCTTAACTACTAGCTCTATTTAATTTTAACCACCTCTTACAAGCACGGGCCACAGGACACTTACCTCTGAAAAGGCCAAACCTTGGCTTTGCACGACCTTTTCTATTGGAAGAAGCCTCGGAGTTAGCTGTACCAATAACCTCTTGGTTCACCATTGGTAGAAACTCCGCTTCATCTTCTTGTGTTCCAGCATCACTGGCACTGGCATCCACGACTCCAACTTCAGGCTCACATACATCAATATTAATAATTAATGATCTCCTGTTCAGCCTCAACAAAGCCTCCGCTCCACTAGTTACTGCTACACACTTTTTTACCTTTATTTTCATTAAATTGGGGCATCCCCGAGCAAAAGCTTCAATTCCCTTATCCGAAATGGGACAGGACTTGATACACAACTTCTTTAGAGCCGCACATTTTGTAGCAATGCAAGACAATTCAGCATCAGCAACTGTCTTGCTACCACAAATAGCTAATCTTTCCAGCTTTTTACAACCCGAAGCAATAGTTTCGATGCTAATAAGACTTGGGTTAACACCCATGAGGACCAATTCTTGAAGGTTAGCACCATGCTTACCAATCGAAACAAGACCTTGGTCCCCAATCTGATTAGTTCTCCACCCATCAATATGAAGCTTTCTTAACAAACTACACTTCTCTAACACAGATATAATCCCAAAATTTGTACAATCCACAGTTTTAATTATATGCAAACTTTCCAATTCCAAACAATTGGACAGAGCTGAAAGACCAACATCACTAACTTGCACCTTATCAAAATGAACCTCAAACAGACAACTATTCTCTCTACGCGCAACCATTTTCACAACATTATCCCAATCACCTGAGCATTGCAATAATTTCAACGACCTCAATTTGTTTGATCCAACAATAAGCGGGCTAAAGCACTGCCCGTTATGAAGCTCCTTCAACCGAATAGCCTTCAAAGATGCAGCCACACCAGGACCTATCATTTTACCTTCAGTATTCTTAATGCCATGTAGACGCTTAACAGATAATTCCTCAAGAGACGCGCAATTATCAAGCAAAGCATTCATCCCCTTTACTCCAAACGTACATGATCCACACGAAAACTTCTTTAAACCCTTAGCATGCACTCCTAAAGCTGCCATACCAATCTCAGTCACCTCACGACAGCCACGTAAATTAATCCGATTAAGTTTACCACACTTTCTAGCTATCAAACTCAATGCCTCATCATCAAGACTTCCGGATGCACGATTAAAACGAACAGTGAGGTTCGTGATCGAATCAAACCGAGAAAACAAACCAGGAATTTTAGACGAAAGATCGGACTGAGGTTTTAAATTTAATCTTTGCCTGCTCCGAGCTTCATTAACAAACCATCTTTTACAAACAAGTGAGCAAGATTTACGATCACCAGAGCTAAGAGACTGAAAAATCAAGCCCAAACAATCGTCGGGAAGCTTCGATATCAAGTCATCCCCTGAGTTCAAGAAATGCATGAGATTTAACGGCGGTGCTTCGGCTTGGACCACCTGGACGGCATGAACAGAGGAAGATTGGCCCATGTTGTTTACGACTAAAAATGTACAAGCAAAAAAATAAATAAATTTATAAAAGTGTTTATTGTTTATGGAGAATCATATAATAAATATTGTTTTTATGTTTGTGATTTGTGAATGTGTTTATATATGATGAAGGACTTAACGTGAGAGAACGATTAAATGGAGGAAGAGTAATAGAAGACTGGTTCTAAATTAGACCCATAGAAATTATGTTAAGAGGTGTGATAGGACGACTCTTGACGTCCCTTATTGCGGCTCGAGAAGAGAAGACTCAGTGAGGAGGAGGAGGCTTCTTTTATCTAACTTGCCTATCTACTTCCTCCGTCCCATTTTATTTCTATAAAATCTATATTTTTATATAAAATAAAAAAAGGTTTTAAAAAAAAATAAATACTATTTACAAGTATATGATCGAAGTCCATTGAAATATACGAAAAAATCAAATATTTTATGAAATGGAGGTAATATATTTCATTTCAGGAATGGGTATATATTGTTTGTTTCGATTTAAAAAAAAACGAGATTTCAACAACCCTGTAACATAATTAACTTTTAAATAGTTATCTCTATCCAATATTTTGGCTAGGCGTGTGAGCATGTTTGGGTAAACTTAAATTATTTTGAAGATCACTTAAAGTAAAAACAAGGTGTTTGTCTAACCTTTTTTTTTTCCACTTAAAGTTAGTTTTAGTTCAAAAAAAAAAAAGTACCTTGGAGATACTTTTTTTTCACTTATTTTTTTTCTCATATCAATTTTTATGTATTTGAGTCGCCTTTTAACTTGTATTGTATTCTTTGCATATATTTGTATTTTATACTTTCAAAAAAATATAAATTTCTTTTTTTTAAATTAATTTTTTAAAAATAAATTTACTTTAAGTAGAATTAGCCAAACAGATACACCTAACTTTAAGTAAAAATTATCACTTTTCACTTAAAGTGAGTAAGTAGCACTTTAAGTGATAAGTAACATTTTTTAAGTTAAGCCAAACACCCGAGGGTGTTTGGCCCCCCCTTTTTTTTTTGTTTTTCACTTAAAGCTCCGTCGGATGTGTTTGGCTAACCTTAAAGTAAGGCCACTTAAAGTGGAAAGTAGGCTTAAAAAAAAAAGTAGCTTGGAGGTACTTTTTTTCCACTTATTTTTTTTCGTATATCAATTTTTATGTATTTGAGTCATCTTTTAACTTGTATTGTATTCTTTGCATATATTTGTATTTTATACTTTCAAAAAAATATAAATTTCTTTTTTTTTAATTAATTTTTTAAAAATAAATTTACTTTAAGTGGAATTAGCCAAACAGATACACCTAACTTTAAGTAAAAATTATCACTTTTCACTTAAAGTGAGTAAGTAGCACTTTAAGTGATAAGTAACATTTTTTAAGTTAAGCCAAACATTTTTTTTTAAGCCTACTTTCCACTTTAAGTGACCTTACTTTAAGGTTAGCCAAACACATCCGACGGAGCTTTAAGTGAAAAACAAAAAAAAAAGGGGGGCCAAACACCCTCATTATCTTGTGGGAAAGCTTAAAGTTTAATCGATAGGGAAGAATCAGTGGCAAAAACAGGCATAGATCCTTCAGGTTGCTTGTAGTACGTCTTAAACTTGAATTTTTTTATTTTTTTTTGGTATCAAGAATTCACTTGCAATGTGTCTCTATATATTATTTTATCTTTATGACTTTACCCATGAACCATGATTCCATGAATGCAACATAATTTTGTAAATTTCTTCCTTGCAATCTGTATATAGTATACAGTATACTACATATAACATATTGGATTAATTTTCAAAATCATATTCTGCTATTCATAGAATCATAGATAATAATTCAAAATTCAACGAAAATTCAAAAAAATTCGGTTTTTAAGAACCGAACCGAACCGACCGAAATATTTTGGTTCGGTTCTGGTTCGGTTCCTTAACCTTGTTCGGTTCGGTTCGGTTCCAAAAAAAATGCTAATTCGGTTTTCAGTTCTTTCGATTCAGTTCGATTCTGGACCGAACCGACCGAACCGACCGAATGCTCAGCCCTACCTGTATGTAATAGATGAGGAGTATTTTTTACAGTTGTAAAAATAAGATACTTTCAATATTGACTCGTATAGCAGTAGTTGAATTTTTGTTTTATGTATATACAGTATAAGGTAATTTAAGAATACATTTTGAAAGACCGAAACCGTGTTGTAAAAGGCTATAGATTAGTTTTTTTTTTTTTTTTACACTGAAATAATGGAGAAAAAACTTAAACAGAAAAGGTTGGCTTCTTCTCCAGAATATTCAAAATTGACCGAATCAAATGAAAGAGATGGCTTCTTGACTAGTTCTCCGCTTCGGACGTTTCTAACTGATTTGGTGGCTTTTCTTTTTTAATTCTCATAACCATGCAAATAATGAATTGATAAATAAGCTCTTGTTTTTACTATTTAAGCTCCAACTTTATTTTTTAGATATTTTAATTACATTACTACCCATGTTTTCTAAATAAAGATAAATGAATTTCATTGATTTGTTTTTATCAAGGATAGTTATGTCATTTACGTATCAATTGGAGCTTAAATATCAATCCATGAAGCTTATTTATCAATTCCCATATTTAATTGATTTTATTCAACACTGATTGAGCTGCCTTCTTTGAGCAAATCCTCCCTTTTTTAAACTCAAAATGTTGGATTAAATTCGATTTAGCAGGTTGGGTGTTCGATTCCCCTTTCCAATAATAATATATTCGAAGAGAGTTGTGATGTTGTTGAGATATATTACTTATTAAATTATATTGGGTATGTCTAGTGTGTGCCCAAAGACACATGCTAACACATGCTAAGAATTCGTGCTTGATGAGTTGTCAAATTTTTATTGGGGGATATTTATGTGAATGCATGGGGGTCCATCATTATTAATGAAATCTCTATCAATCAAAATTTAACAACTAAGCTAGCACGGATTCTTAGCATATGCCCTTGGGCACACACTAGAAAATTCGAATTATATTTAGGGATATTCTCTTTGTTACACTCGTGGAATTGGCTTTTGCCAATGGTACCATCATATTTTTGGCTTCTATACGTGGTATACCTGAAATATTGTTTCTCTCTTAGTAATGCCCTTTTTTAAGTAAAACGTTAAAAAAACGTTAAACACCGTTTAATCACTGTTAATGAATATTAAAAATAATAGGGATATTCTCTTTGGTACACTCGTGAAATTGGCTTTTGCCAATGATAACATCACATTTTTTGCTTCTATACGTGGTGCCCTGAAATATTAACAGTTGTCTAACAGAAGGGCATGACTTAAAGAAAAACAATATGTCAGGTGTACCATGTATAGAAAGCAAAAATGTGATGGTACCATTGTCAAAAGTCAATTCCACGAGTGTACCAAAGAGAATATCCCTTATATTTATTTGAGTTACTTGGTTTGTCTTGTATTTCAAGTGAGATTTTGTGTATTTAAGTATTAATTTGATGAATGAATTAAGTATAACCTTGAGAGCATATTTATTATGGTATCAAGAGCCTAGATTATCCTCGTAAAAGTTTGTGGGTGTGAGGAAAATTAAACCTGCTAAAGTAGGTAGGTGTGAGAATAATTAACACTACGAGACTGGTGGTGTGTGAAGAATCCTGCAAGAGTTTGTGGGTAATAAAAATAATATTACGAGAGTTCGTGGTGTGAGGGTAAAACAAAAAAAAACTTGCGAGAGTTCGTGGGTGAAAAAAAAATCAAAGAATATGACAGAAAACACAAACAACAATGACGATACGTTTTTGTAAGAGACTGTTCCAAATTAATCAACGATGACAAAAAGAGGAATTCTGAGGAGGATCTTGAAGCGATGAAAGAGACGCGTTGGGAACAAATATATGACGAGGACGGCCATAAAGAAAGGAAAATGATTAAGTGGGTCTACTGATTGGAGCAGATGATTTGATTTTTTTTTTTAATTTTGGCATATTCTCGATTTTGAGTATAGTGAGTTTGAGTATTGAGGGGATGTTAAGATATATTATTAAAAGATATTTATTTGAATTAGTTGGTATGTCTTGTATTTCAAGTGAAATTTTATGTATTTAAATATTAATTTGATGAATGAATCTATATATATTATAATAGCAGGAGATCGGAGAGGCTTTCACTCAGAAGCTTCAAAATAGTTTTCTTGAATTTTAACATTTTTGATTTTTTTTATTTAAATAATTTTCTTGAATTTAATTAATCATTAATTGTACCTATTAAATATATGTTAAATGCACTTTATTTCATATTTAATATTAAAGTTTAGCAATCTATATTAGGACATTATAATTATTATTTTAATATAAAATATCATTATTTATATAAAGTAGCATTATTTTAAGGTAAAATAATATAATTAAATTTTTTATATCGTGTTATTTCAATCGTATTCAAAATTATTGCAATTTTTTTCGATAACAATAAATAAATGATTTTACCTTTTTAATCTATATATATTATAATAGCAGGAGATCGGAGAGGCTTTTACTCAGAAGCTTCAAAATAGTTTTCTTGAATTTTCATATTTTTAATTTTTTTATTTAAGTAATTTTCTTGAATTTAATTAATCATTAATTGTACCTATTAAATATACGTTAAATGCACTTTATTTCATATTTAATATAAAAGTTTAGCAATCTATATTAGGATATTATAATTATTATTTTAATATAAAATATCTATATCTATATATATATATATTATAATAGCAGGAGGAGATCGGAGAGGCTTTCACTTAAGCTTCAAAATAGTTTTCTTGAATTTTAACATTCTTGACTTTTTTATTTAAATAATTTTCTTGAATTTAATTAATCATTAATTGTACCTATTAAATATATGTTAAATACACTTTATTTCATATTTAATATAAAAGTTTAGCAATCTATATTAGGACATTATAATTATTGTTTTAATATAAAATATCATTATTTATATAAAGTAGCATTATTTTAAGGTAAAATAATAAAATAAATTTTTTTAGATCGTGTTATTTCAATCGTATTCAAAATCATTGCAATTTTTTTCGATAACAACAAATAAATGATTTTACCTTTTTAATAAACTCGTAATGAGTGACCATGAGATATTGAAGTATATATTTTTCGATTAACATCCACAATTTAAATAGAAGATATCGTAGAATTTACTTTTGTACATGAACAAATTATACATGAGGTGTGACCAACTCGATTAAATTGAATCAAACCAATTTGATCGATTAAATCAATAAAAAAATTATAAATTCGTTGTTTCATTATTTTGTGTTAGAATAAATTAATATTCTAACAATTAAGCACATTCTTATACTATTACTAATCAATTAATCAATTAATCATGCATGTATGCTATGAGACGGGAGACGGGATATAAGAATGTTAATTAGTTTTATTTATATTTATAAATATTTATTATAAGAAATATGTTGACATTATACTTTGGTATATGAAAAAAGTAAAAGGACTTTAAAGAGTTTAAAAGTTGATAATGTGTAAGAGGATCTTCATTTTGTTTATATTCTAATTCTTTTCATCACACTGTCAAATTTAATAACAAATTAAGCAATCACGTATTTTATAATGTCAACGATAATAAAAAAAAGATTCACAAATGTTAACTTTACTTATCCAATGTCAAACTTTGCAAATGCCTGTCAATATTGAATTTCAAAAGCAAATTTTTATGCGACGGAATAGGGTGTCATCATTATCTTCGAAATTAATATTATTGAATGTCAAACTTTGCAAATGTCTGTTAATATTGAATTTCAAAAGCAAATTCTTATGCAACGGAATATGTGTCAATACTATCTTCGAAATTAATATTATTAATATTCAAGAGTTTAACTGAAAGATATTATTTTCTACTATTATTAATCTCTTTAATTTTTAAACATTCAAATTTAATTACAATTCATACAATTTTTAATTTATCATACCCACTTACAAATAATAAAATTTAACACATAATGATGTTTTGTATACGATTTTTTTTTTGACAATAATTCTGTATACGATTTTTAAAAATATTTTTGTGCCGCGCTATGCGCGGCTTTATTACCTAGTAAAGTATAACTTGAGAACATATTTATCAGATGTCCTTCGTGATCTTGTAGATTTTCGATGCTTCATTGATTGTGTGTTGTTCGTTTGTGAATATTCAATCGTCCGAACTTATAGTTTTCATGTTCAATGAATCGTTAAATACTGATTCGTGATGTTGTTATTGTAGTAAAAAAATTTATAAAATGTATCTCGACTAGATTAACCATGATTTAGTCATTTATACGTACCGTTTTCTTTTTCTTAACCTATTAGTTTTGGTACTTTTAAGTTTTAACTATTGTATCCCTTTAAAAAAATGCTGGGAATACAATTGATATTACAAAAAGTTTTCAAAAAGACATGATATTTGATGGGGCGTGAACTTTAAATTAATGTTGTTGATTTGAATATATTGGGATCTATCTTATTTGATTGTCAGATAATTATGTGTTTTAAAATAAGAAAAATGTCCAGTTTAAGAGACAAAAATTAAAATTATATATAAGTTTTAATTTTTATATGTCACAATTATTTTAACTAAAAATTTACTCGTCTTTAATATATAATCAATTATAACTAATTTTATTAGAGCATCCTCAATCCTTTAATTAAAGGTTTTTGGATGATATGACCGGGTTTTTGGATGATATGACCGGTAGTGAAATTCCACGCTAAATCAATATAATATGTTCTATTTTTAATAATTTAAAATAATAATTACATACTGATATGGGCCAAAAGTAAGCCCTAAAGACACATTTAATATGGCATTAATTAGACCCAGAATGGTCCAAGCGTGGGGCCCACCAGATGAGCCCAATCCCTATCTATAATATTAATTTCGTAATTAATATTAGGGGTAATAAACAGCTCAGCAAATAAGAGTCAAACAAGGATATTACTCTTGCCTGACTTAGCCTCCAAGATACATATTCCAACATGGAAACTGATTTCTAAAAGGAATAGATCCAGAACCTTCCTTGAGGCGGTGACTTGCCCACCAAGTCACCTAACCCTACTACGATTCTAAGGCTTCTCGGCCTATATAAAGGGTCAAACCCCTCATCTCAGAACTACGTTTTGGCTCAATCCTCGAATAAGGACATACAAGCCACTGCGTCCTAGGTGAGCTCTCGCCTCCATAGCCTCGAGGGCACCATCACCTAGAACTACGTTTTTGGCTTGATCCTTGATACACATCAAGGTACGTAGGCATCTCGTAAAGGCAGATAAAGCTACGAGTACGAGAACAGCCATTAAAGCTCGAAGCTCACAAACCCTAGCCGTCATAATCATAACCTAGTTTTTATTCCACAACATTTGGCGCCGTCTGTGGGAAGAAGACATCAACCATGGTTCAAACACGAAGAACAACGTTGACTACCACCGATCATATTCCTCTCAGCTCTGCTCCGCCCACCACGGATCTGGTTCCCCCAACAACCGGGACGATCGTTCAACATCAAGTTTCTCAACCCCTAGGGACGACTTCCCATGTTGAGAGTACGTTACCTCCGATCGTCCACACAAATCCAGGGACTAAACCCCTTCAGATGGTGGTTTCTCCCTTGATTGTAGACCCTCCACAAGGGGTCCAGATCCACACTACGGATCTCCCCGTGAATACCAACCCAATGTATGGGCTGCCTAACTACGCTCCTACTCAAGGAGCTGGATCAAGTGGTCATGCCCTGCATATCCGAGATCGAGAGTATCGTGACTACTCTGGTCCCTATAATGATGAATCATCTTCTGATGATGAAGATCGTGATGAAGCCCTGAGAAGGCGACATGTTAGCAGAGAACCCCTGAGGAGGCGTCAAACTATCCATGATGGACCCCCGTCAACAACTGCAGAAAGGATTAAGGCTCATGAAGCCGAAACCTTAAGATTAAAGGAAGATATGGCAAGGGAGCAAGCGAGGTTGAATCAGAATAGACCACCTCCAAACTCATGAGGGATTCTTTTTGTTGATTTAGAGAGGCCTTCGAGGAGGCAGAGAAGGGCTGATGCCTCAACTGATAAAACAGCAAGGGTAGAAACTCCTAGGAGTAACCCCAAAGATTTAATGCCATTGGGGGATCCGGATGATCCTACACCCCCATTTACCGAGGAAGTGATGAATGCTCGTATCTCAAAGAAGTTCAAGATGCCAACTATTAAGGCTTATGACGGAACGGGAGATCCCGCAAATCACGTCAGGACGTTTTCAAACGCACTGTTGTTGCAGCCTACAAGTGATGCCTTGAAGTGTAGGGCGTTCCCTCAAACCCTGTCGGGTATGGCTCAAAGATGGTACAGCCGCTTACCTGCAAACTCGATTGGCTCTTTTAAGGAGTTGAGCGCCGCCTTTGTGAGTCAGTTTATCAGCGGAAGAATTCATGAGAAAAGTTCTGCATCCCTTATGTATGTCGTACAAGGGAAGAACGAAAATCTGAGAGACTACCTTAAGAGGTTCACCAAGGAGACGTTGAATATCACTGATTTAGGGAACAAGGTGGCCATGGTAGCACTGGAACATGGCACCCCTGATATGTACTTTAAAAGGTCATTGGCGAAGCACCCACCTGAGAATATGGCTGAACTCCAACGAAGGGCTGATAAGTATATCAAGGCCGAGGATAGTACCAAGAAGGATGTAGTGATACACAATGACAAGGGTAACAATGGCACAAAGAAGCGAAAGCAAGAACAAGAGTATGATGCTAGAGACAAGTATCCCCGGACTAGCAAGGATTCTGAATCACCACCGAAGAAGAGTTTGGGACCAAGATTCAATGACTATGCAAGACTGAATGCTCCTAGGAGTCAGATCTTGTTAGATATTGAGAAAGACAAAGATTTTCGATTGCCGAAGCCACTTAGGGGTGATCCCGCAAAGAGAAACAAGGATCAGTACTGTAGATTCCACCGCGATGTGGGGCATCATACAGGTGATTGCAAGCAACTCAAAGATGAGATCGAGTTCTTGATCCGTAGAGGGAAATTGAGCAACTTCACTAAGGGTGAAGATCGTGTTAATCAAATTAGAGATTATAACAGAAGGGATGACGATCGTGATCGTAACACACAGCCCCGAGGGCCAGTTATCAATATGATCTGGGGAGGCCCGACAGCGGCCGGTATAACTCGAAACTCTCGAAAGGCGTATGCCAGAGAAGTGATACACATCGTGGGAGAGGCCCCGAAGCGGGCTAGGACTGAAATCACACTTGGTTTTGATGATTCTGATCTTGAAGGGGTGAAGTTCCCCCATGACGACCCGTTGGTCATAACTTCTGTAATTGGAAACTCAGAAGTGAAGCGAGTCTTGATAGATAATGGAGCTTCCGTTGACGTTCTATTTCATGATGCATTTGTGAAGATGGGTTACAATGATTCTCAGTTGACCCCCAATAACATGCCTATATATGGATTTAATGGAGTAGGATCTAAAGTTGAAGGGACTATTCAATTGCCTATGACTATTGGACAGGAGCCCAAGAAGGCCACTCAGATGTTGAACTTCTTTGTAATCAAGGCGGTTTCAACGTACAACGCTATCCTCGGAAGGGCTGGACTTCATGCATTCAAGGCTGTTGCCTCAACTTATCATATGAAGATCAAGTTCCCAACCCGGAATGGTGTTGGAGAACATAAAGGCAATCAAAAGATGGCACGAAGCTGTTATATAGCTGCATTAAGGCCTGACGAAGTCGGGGGATAGGTCCTTTCGATTGAGGACATGGACATCCGCAGTGATAAGGAACACCAAGAAAGTCCAGAAGAGGACATCACACATAAGCCTCGAACAGCCATCAAGGCTAAGGCGTCAACTGACTTCGTGGTTGAATGTAACATTGGCAACCAAGAAGTCGGGGGGGGGGGGGGCAGGAGATAGTACCCCAAGAAGAAAGTGAACTTCAGAAGAAGAATGAGGAGACTAGAAGGAGTAGTATGTGCTCTATTTTGATGGAGCATCAAAAACAAAATCAAGCCATGCAGGCCTAGTCTTGCAAAGTTGGACTTAGCTTCATATTTATCTAGTAGAAGTAGAAATAAGGTTCGATGAAACCATGCAGAGCATGTTGCTCTGAGTAGGACAGTAGTACTCTATGTAAGGGTTGAACCCATTTATGTTATTAATGCAAGTTTGCTTTTCGTTCTATGATTCTATTTATGTACCAAGCACCTGATGTGTGTAAGTCAAAGATGACCAAGTACCGAAAATAAAAGAATATACGAATGGAAACAAACAAACGCATAAATAAAACTCTGAAGGGTCGAGAGTTAGGTTACAACACAACCAAATAAGTGTTTCAAGTCCTTGAAGGATCCGGGATAAAAGACATCTGGCAATCAAAGCCATGCAAGGCTATGGAGGCTAAAGACTAACCACTTTTTAATGTTTTCAAAAATGACTTGGATGGAGAATCTAAGGTAGAAGACCAATAGAGAACCTTAAACAATGATCAAGAAGTTCAAGCAAACTCTCGTTTTAAAGAGTTTAAAAGGCGAGAAGCCCACATGATTGTTTAATTTGAAATCTAAATCGAGGAATCAACCTTGAATCCTTGACCTAGAATCAAGAAAAACAAAAAAATGATGGAACCAAGACAAACGTTGAAGTCCTGATGGACCACCCGTTGAAGAAACATATTGCATAGCCCGAAAGCCAATTGAAGGAACCCCTTGAAGGGCAAGTTGACAGCATTCTTACAAGAGAATAGTGATGTGTTTGCTTGGACATCAGCTGATATGCTAGGGATTGATCCCCAGCTCATAACTCACAAATTGAATGTCGATCCTAAACGAACGACAGTAAAGCAGAAGAAAAGGAATTTCGCTCCAGAAAGGCAAGAGGCCATTAAACAAGAAGTTGGCATGCTCTTATAAGCTGGGTTTATTGAAGAGATTCAGTTCCTCGAGTGGTTGGCTAACCCTGTGATGGTCAAGAACGCAAATGGGAAGTGGAGGATGTGTATAGACTTCACTGACTTGAATGATGCATGTCCTAAGGATTGTTTCCCTCTACCAAGGATAGATACGTTGATAGATGCCACAGTTGGGCACGAGATGCTGAGTTTTATGGATGGTTTCAGTGGATACAACCAGATCAAGATGCATAAGGACGACATCCCTAAGGAGCTACTTACCAACGATTGGTAAATAAAATATTTGCCCATCTAATTGGAAAAACCATGGAGGTCTATGTTGATGATATGTTAGTCAAGAGCATATTCACGGCAGATCATATTAAGCAACTCGGAGATGCATTTGAAGTGCTGAGGCACCACAAGATGATGTTGAATCCAGCCAAGTGTGCCTTTGACGTTGGATCTGGGAAGTTTTTAGGACTGATGGTTTCAAAAAGAGGCATTGAGGCCAACCCTGACAAGATCAAGGAGATCTTATACATGAAGCCACCACGCTCTACAAGAGATGTGTAGAAGTTGACAGGCCGAGTTGCGGCCTTGGGGAGATTCATCTCCAAATCTGGTGATAAATGTTTGCCGTTCTTTCAAGCATTGAAGAAAGTGAAAAATTTTGAGTGGACACCTTAGAGCCAGGAGGTCTTTGAACAATTGAAGAAGTACATGGCCGAAGCCCCATTGTTGGACAAACTAGTCCCGGAGAGACTCTCTACCTATACTTGGCAGTATCTGAGCAAGCACTGAGTGCCGTTCTCGTTCGAGAAGAAAGCAAGGTTCAGAAACCCATCTAATACGTAAGCAAGGTGTTGCATGGGGCTGAGTTAAATTACTCTACCATCGAGAAGTTTGCCTTGGCATTGATAACGGCCTCGAGGAAGCTACGACCGTACTTCCAGGCACACAAAATTGAAGTCCGGACGGACCAGCAGCTGAGGAACATATTGCATACCCTAAGGCCAGTGGAAGGCTAATCAAGTGGGCCATAGAACTTGGAGAGTTTGATATCAAGTATAAGCCTCGGACAGCCGTCAAGGCTCAGGCATTGGCTGACTTCGTGGTTGAATGCACCATTAACAACCAAGAAGTCGGGGGGGGGCAGGAGATAGTAACCACCCCTGAAAGTGGAGATAAAGATGAAGAACTTGTAGCTGATCAGAAGGGATATTGGGTGTTCTATTTTGATGGAGCATCAAAAACAAAATCTAGTGGTGCAGGATTAGAAATCTAATGAGGGTCATGAACCTCAAGGTCTGTGGAGACTCAAGGCTTGTAGTATCACAAGTGAATGGCGAGTTTGAGGCCAAGGATGAAACCATGGAAAAGTATCTAAAGATTGTAAAGGGTGTTATAACCCAATTTGAGGAGTGCTATGTGGAGCACATTCCAAGAAATGAAAACGTTAAGGCTGATGCCCTAGGAGGTCTATGTTGTCATCCCGTACCTAAAATGTCTAAGGCCCAAAGAGGCAAAGGAAGCACTGGAGGAAGTTCATGGAGGGATATGTGGGCAACACTTGGGGGGCAGAGCCCTAGCTCCCAAGATCACCCGCTTGGGATTCTATTGGCCAGAGATGCTGGCTGATACACAAAGCTATGTCAAGAGATGCGGTAGATGCCAAGAGCACGCACCGGTTGTGAGGCAGGCACCTGAGATGTTAACATCGATTAACTCTCCTATCCCATTTGCAATGTGGGGAATGGACATGCTTGGTCCCTTTCCCGTAGCTTCAGCACAAAGGAAGTTTCTGATAGTGGCCATTGACTACTTCACTAAGTGGATCGAGGCTAAGCCCCTAGCCAAGATAACCACCAAACAAATTTCCCAGTTCTTTTGGGAGAGCATCATCTGCAGATAGGGAATCCCCCGAATCCTTGTGACGGATAATGGGACAAAATTCAACAATGAAGAGTTTAAGAAGTACTGCAAGGAGAATGTTATTGAACTTCGCTTTTTCTCAGTAGCTCACCCTGAGGCTAATGGACAAGCTGAGGTAGCAAATTGAATTATCCTTGATGGACTGAAGAAGAGGGTCGGACTCTCAAGAAACACTTAGGTGGATGAGTTGTTGCCTATACTTTGGGTATACCACACCACCTACGAAGTGATAACTGAAGCAACCCCGTTTTTGCTGGCTTATGGAGCCGAGGCATTTGTGCCCCCTAGAGATTACACATGCATCGCCAAGAGTGGAAGCATATGATCCCGAGACCAATGAAAAAGGCGTGAGGCTCGCCCCCGATCTGGTTAACGAGGTTAGGGATGAAGCGAATGCTAGAAACACAGAGCATCAGAAGAGAGCATCTTTCCACTTTAGCGAAAGGGTTAAGCCGGGATGGCAAAAAAAACCGATCCGATGGATACCCGATCCAATTCGACCCGATTGGATCTTACCGAACCCGATTTTTTGGATTTGGATTTGGATTTGGATTTGATTTTTAAACCCGAAAGAGTTTGAATTTGGATTTGGATATTAGCTATATCCAACCCGATCCAGACCCGAAACCCGAAAACCCGATCCAAACCCGATCCAAACCCGAAACCCGAAAAAAACCCGATATATATACATATATAAATTATAATATATATATATACATATATATATATATATTATAATTTATTCCTTAAAAATAAATACCCGTTACTTAGTTACACTTGGTAATTTTGTTCAGACAATTTTGATACACATGCTGTGCTACTATGAAATTTCTTAGTTCAGGCAATTTTGATACACATGTTGTGCTACTGCTAGTCTTCTAGTCTACACTCTGCCTATGTGGATATTTATTTGCAATTGTATTTTAATTTTTATGTCTTTAGATATTAATAGTGGTGTAACTTGGACTTATTTATTTTCATGTCTATGAAATCTAGATATTTATTTGCTATTGTAATTTTAATTTTTATGAAATTTAGATTAAAAAAATATTACTACTTTTTTACAAAGAATTAAAATTTTCGGGTTTGGATAAAACCCGAACCCGATCCAAACCCGGTGGATCGGGCTTGGATTTTGAATTTCCAAATCCATTTGGATTTGGATTGGATTTGGATTTGGATTAAGGATTCGGGTTTGGATTTGGATATCACAGATATCCAACCCGATCCAACCCGTTGCCATCCCTAGGTTAAGGAGAAGTTCATTCAACAAGACAACTGGACTCTGAGGAAGATAGAGGCCTCCAGAGTTGGCCAGAAGGCAAGAATATCCCCCAATTGGGAAGGGTCGTATCGAGTCAGGAAGACACCAGGACGAGGATCCTACAAGTTGGAAATCTGGGATGATGACCACATTCTAAGACTAAGGATTGAAGCCTTGAACTTCAAATCTCAACACAACATTAATTGAGCCTTGATGGCCAACAAGGCTGTCCGCCTCCAATCAAGCTTGTCGTGTGGATTCAAAGCATTGAACTAAGAGACGTCGGTCAAGTTGAAACCTAAGCAAAGTTCTATGAGTATCAGAGAAAGGTTGGAAACCTAGAATCAGGATAAAGGATTGAAAACTAACCAAGACATACCATTCCTGAGGTGCTAAGGAGAAAGTGGACTTCCTGAACGATCGACCGAGAAGTAAGACCTCCCACATATGAAACAAGGGGGGCAAGAACTAAAGAACCTCATCTCAAGGTCAACATCTTAGAATGAGAATCATGGGTTGGTGATAACCTTAAAACCAAGGATTCAGCAAACAAGTTAAGGCCCGGAAGGTCACGAGGACTAAGAAACAAGTCATTTGAATTCAAGGTTCATGAAACCTTTCAAGGCATGGCAAACACCTCCTATTGACCTGAAACCTCTCGATTGGTGGTCCAGAACACCCCCAAATTGATAAATGTATTGGTAGTTGATTAAGAATACTTATTAGAAAAGCTAATAAGAAAGGTTGATACCCCGATTTGGAAATTGAAAAATCAATTTGGGATCCTGGTTCTTTGATCCAGAACACCGACGTGGAACCTGAGAACATCAACCTCGAATCCTAGGATGAGAAACACGAAAGATTAGCCATGAAGGCCAAGGTTAGCCATGAAGGCCAAGATTAGCTCTGAAGGCCAAACTTGAGGAGGTCGTCATGAATCTCCAATCAAGATCCAAAGATTGAAACTTCAAGTTAAAACTCGAAGATCAATATGAAATATTGGATCTTCGATCTAAAACTATCTATTACATACAGAAATAATCCTTATAATTCATATATGCCAGAAGAGAAATAGCAGATATAATCGCTGGAGCTGCAAAACAAGTGACTTCTGAAAAGCTAAGTACGCTTAAGGAGTTAATTAAGGAGATCAACCATAATCACAAGATTAGCCGTGCTAATCATAAGCTAAGGAGTAATATCGTCAGAAGTCACGAAGGACCAAACTGACAACTAAAGATCAAGATCAAGGTTCTTGATCCTTAGGATCACGGATGGTTTTGAATCCTGGATCCATGACGACTTAAGATCAAGATCAAGATTCTTGATCCTTAAGACAACAAAGTCATGAATGACCAAAATAGTGACTTGAGATCAAGATCAAGGTTCTTGGTCCTCAAGATCACGAATGATTTTCACGTCCAGGTCGAGAAGCAATCGACCACGACGCACGAGTAAAACCAGCTCCCCCGGAGGAGGTCCAGCCGACCAGGTCCCAGCCGACCAGCTCCCCCGGAGGAGGTCCAGCCGACCAGGTCCCGGAGGACCAGGTCCCGGCCGACCAGCTCCCTTGGAAGGGGTCCAGCCGCCCAGGTCCTGAACCTGGATCCGGCCGGTCTAGGTTCAGTACTTGGTCCTGGATCCCGAATTTTTCAGCGAACTTTGAATAGTTCGCAAACCTAAATCTCGACTTTTTCATCGAATCTCGGATGATTGTCGATGCAAAAGCCATGAAGGCCAAGGTTAGCCATGAAGGCCAAGGTTATCCATGAAGTCACGAATGACCAAACTGACGACTAAAGATCAAGATCAAGGTTCTTGATCCTTAGGATCACGGATGATTCTAAGTCCTAGATCCCAGACGACTAAAGATCAAGATCAAGTTTTTTTTTATCCTTAAGATAATGAAGTCATGGGTGACCAAAATTAAGACTTGAGATCAAGATCAAGGTTCTTGACCCTCAAGATCGCGAAAGATTTTCACGTCCGGGTCGACCAGCTAGCCGAGAAGCAATCGACCGCGACGCACTAGGGGCCTCAGCCGACCAAGTCCCGGAGGACCAGGTCCCGGCCGACCAGCTCCCCCGGAGAAGGTCCAGCCGACCAGGTCCCGGAGGACCAGGTCCCGGCCGACCAGCTCCTTTGGAGGGGGTTCAGCCGACCAACTCCTGAACCTGGATCCGGCCGGTCTAGGTTCAGTTCTTGGTCCTGGATCCCGACTTTTTCAGCAAGTGGTTTTGGACATGGTTCTCGATTTGTTCAGCAAATCTTAGATGATTGCTAATACTAAAGAGAGGCCAAGATTAACCATGAAGGACGAAATTAGCCATGAAGTCACGAACGACTAAACTGACGATTCGTAATCAAGATCAAGATTCTTGATCCTTAGGACCACGGACGATTCCTGATCCTAGATCCACACTCTTTTTTAAAAAACATGAAGGAGTCTAAGTTCAGGTTTTAAGGCCAGCTTCTGACTAAGCTCCCCCGGAAGAGGGATTCCAGCCGACCAGGTCCCGGAGGACCAGGTCCCGGCCGACCAGCTCCCCCGGAGGAGGGCCAGCCGACCAGGTCCCGGAGGACCAGGTCCCGGCCGACCAGCTTATTTGAAGGGGGTTCAGCCGACCAACTTCTGAACCTGGATCCGGCCGGTCTAGGTTCAGTTCTTGGTCCTGGATCCCTACTTTTTCAGTGAACTTTTTAAACCTAAATCTCGACTTTTTCAGCGAATCTCGGATGATTGTTAATGATGAAAAGAGGTCGAGATTAGCACAGATTAGTGCCGATTAGCACCATTTAGTGTTGTTTAAGCACTGTTTAGTGCCTGTTAGCACAGATTAGTGCCGATTAGCACCATTTAGTGCTGTTTAAGCACTGTTTAGTGCCTGTTAGCACAGATTAGTGCCGATTAGCACCATTTAGTGCTGTTTAAGCACTGTTTAGTGCCTGTTAGCACAGATTAATGCCGATTAGCACCATTTAGTGCTGTTTAAGCACTGTTTAGTGCCTGTTAGCACAGATTATTGCCGATTAGCACCATTTAGTGCTGTTTAAGCACTGTTTAGTGCATGTTAGCACAGTTTAGTGCCGATTAGCACCATTTAGTGCTGTTTAAGCACTGTTTAGTGCCTGTTAGCACAGATTAGTGCTGATTAGCACCATTTAGTGCTGTTTAAGCACTGTTTAGTGCCTGTTAGCACAGATTAGTGCCGATTAGCACCATTTAGTGCTGTTTAAGCACTGTTTAGTGCCTGTTAGCACAGATTAGTGTCGGTTAGCACTGTTTAGCGCCGATTAGTGCCGTTAGTGCCATTCTATACCATTTAACATTGTTTGACGCTGTTTAAACGTTGTTTAAGGCTTATTAGCGCTGTCTTGTGCCATTTAACACCGTTTAGTGTCGTTCAACATCGCCGTAAATGCGTCGGTCGCTCCACGCTTTACTTTAAGATGATATTGTTGAAAATACTCACATAAGAGTAATAAACCCTGACCCAAGTCTCGAATAAGGCCGTTATAACTTCAAGGAAAACCTGATCAGTTTTCCTAGAAGTTGGGGGGCAAATGATATGGGCCAAAAGTTAGCCCTAAAGACACATTTAATATGGCATTAATTAGACCCAGAATGGTCCAAGCGTGGGGCCCACCAGATGGGCCCAATCCCTATCTATAATATTAATTTCGTAATTAATATTAGGGGTAATAAACAGCTCAGCAAATAAGAGTCAAACAAGGATATTACTCTTGCATGACTTAGCCTCCAAGATACATATTCCAACATGGAAACTGATTTCTAAAAGGAATAGATCCAGAACCTTCCTTGAGGCGGTGACTTGCCCACCAAGTCACCTAACCCTACTACGATTCTAAGGCTTCTCAGCCTATATAAAGGGTCAGACCCCTCATCTCAGAACTACGTTTTGGCTCAATCCTCGAATAAGGACATACAAGCCACTGCGTCCTAGGTGAGCTCTCGCCTCCATAGCCTCGAGGGCACCATCACCTAGAACTACATTTTTGGCTTGATCCTTGATACACATCAAGGTAAGTAGGCATCTCGTAAAGGCAGATACAGCTACGAGTACGAGAACAGCCATTAAAGCTCGAAGCTCACAAACCCTAGCCGTCATAATCATAACCTAGTTTTTATTCCACAACACATACTATTTTTAAAATATGACCAATTATTATAGTCAATTCCATTAGAATATATTACCTTAAAATTTTAATGAATTTTAAATAATTATTATTTTATATTATTTAAACTAAACATTTTAACCAATACTCCTACTATTGAAGATGCTAAAGAACTTTTTCATGTGAAAGAATTTCTCGACTAAAAATTATACTCGAATGGAACACTACATAGATCTGTAGTGAAATTCTACGTAATCTATTACTATATCATTATAATATATTTCATTTTTAATAATTTAAAATAATAATAACATACTAATTTTAAAATATAACTAATTATTATAGTCAATTCTATTAAAATTACAACCTTAAAAATTCAATAAAATTTACATAATCATAATTTCATATTTTTAAATCAACTATTTTAACTAATATAATTGGAAATGTTATAGAACTTTTTCAAGTGAAAGAATTTCTAGACTAAAAATCATCTTCTATATGTAATAGAAGAACATGGGATAATTTTGAGCCAATAAATCCCCTGTGAAAGTACAATTTTACCCTTAAATTTTAGAAAATTACATGAAGTTGCCACTACTCTTTTATTCAAATAAAAATTTTGAGTAAATTATGTTTTTATGAGGAATCTATCTATCTATATAAAAGAAAAACCCGGACGGCTGACGTGGCGATCCTAAACTTTCTCCAAATCAAATTTCTCTCATAGTAGAGCTTTCTCCCAACTTTCATTTTGGTTTTTTTTTCTTAAAAAAAGAACGATGTGAGGCCTTTTCAGCTCTGGAATTCAATCGGTCTCTGAATTTGGACTTTCCATCTCTCAAAATCAGTCAGTTTGAGCCTTTTCCCCTACCAAATTGACTCAACTGATCAACCTATTTATCTATGTAATATGTATGCATAATCATGGAGCTATAGTGCAAGAAGAGAGAATTCACCATATAATTCAAACCATGCCGAAACTTTTCGTTCGATCAATCAGGTTTGTTTCGAACTCTTTTCAGATTATCCATTTTCTGTTTCCATCGAATTCAAAGAGAAGGACTGAATTACAAATTTACAAAACCCTTTATGAATTCTACAAAAAAAATCTTATTTGGTTAAGAATATATGACTTTTTGCTGCAGTTGTGGATAGTAAATTTGCCAATAGTCAAGGTAGCACTCCCCCCCCCCCTTATCTGTCGTATGTGTACGTGTCAGTTCAAGCTATATTAATGTAGCAAGCAGTGGTTGTGGAATTGACTTTAAAGATCCATGTTCTCTTTCTTTTTCTATGTATGGTCACGACTCTAATTGCTTTTTGGTGTTTCTTTTTGGTTCTATTAAGTTATTGTGGGTGTCAAAGCTGTTGTGGAAGGTGGTTACGAGCATCCAAAACCAAGATTCGTGTTTTTCTCGCTTTTCCAGTTTTTCGAATAGTGTTAAAGATTGGAAATTTCATCAAGTTAATTTATTTGAAATTGTATCTTAGTTGAATTGCTGATTTTTAATTCTTATGAGCTCTGTTTTCTTTATTATTGACCACACTTTGATAATATTTCTTTGTCAAATTAGTAAAAAGAATTTTGTGCTTGCAGTGGTAAAGAAATTATTCGGTTGCAGAGCTCAAGTAATACAACAATTGGTGTCAACAGGTAAGTACTCCCCTGCATTTTAATCTGCAACATTTCTGGCTGTTGGATGAGCTCCATCTTAGCAATAGGATCGGTGTGACAATCGAACCTTTTAGCTTAAATAGTTGAATCAGTCGTTAATCTTGTGACCTTAACAAATAATAGGATAATATTACTACAATGGCCATCCATCAGTGAAATGAAACATCTATATATCTATATAAAGTAAAAAATCAGGAGGATGACATGGCCTATAATTTAAGATTTTTGAAGCTTTAAATTACTTTTATTGCCCATGTCAAGTATGAACTCAGAAGAATCTTTGTTTGCTAAAACTCAGAAGACAAATGCTCGGACCGAAGGCATGTCAATTTTATTCCTAATCAAACTTAGTCGGAAATATACTTTAATGGTTTTTGGTACCTCAATTATTGACTCATGAGTTGGGTTCTAGCATTCCAAAAAGATTGCATGATCATGTTATGTAGAGAATCATCAAGAGTTCATTTTTCCACAATATGAACTACTAACTCTAATTATTGGTATCATGATACTGTATGTTATACTGATGTCCATTACTGTTTGAACCTTCAGCTGAGATAACACTGTTTGACGACAACGTTGTTGTCTATAAGTTTGTAGAGGATCGGCACTTCTTTGTGACCGGAGGGGATGATGAAAATGAACTGATACTTGCCTCAGTCCTCAACGGTTTCTTTGAAGCAGTCACTATTCTTCTCAGGTTTTTAATTAAAACAAGTATTGCAAGTGTATAATTTGCCAAAACTACAATTATTCAAGGGGATAATTGCTTTTTTTTATATATAGTAAATGTCATTGTTTGATACTTTGATTTCTACAAGTCATTAGTAGACCCTTTTTATGAAAGAACTAAAGTATATAATGAGCATATTAACAAGTGTTCAGCAATTCTCTGTTCCCTTATTTTTTTAGTTGGGTTCTAAGAAACCCCTAGAATTGATCAAATTTTATTTTTAAGGACACAAGATTGTCATGAGAAACATATGCTCCAATATGTAGTTTATGCCTTATACTACCTACTTATCCTGTGGACGCTGCAGGAGTAGTGTTGATCAAAGGGAGGCACTTACGAACATGGATCTGATTTTTCTCTGCATAGATGAGATCATTGATGGAGGGTAAGCTACTGCTGCTCTTTCACACGTGTACATGAAGACTTCTCTACCCAAACTTTATATATATAAATGTAAATTCTAGCAAAAACCAAAACTACATTCTACTCAATTTATCACTTAAAGCATTGCTGTTTTACTTTGGTGTAGCTAATGTGATTAGACAATCTTTCACATTGTCCTTTATAAGCAACTATGCTATTATTTGAATTTCTAATGATGATATTTTTTGTCATTTCAAGAACAATATTACAACAGAATGTTGTGACAGTGACGAAACTTGATCTCACAATGATATATGTGGCAGGCTGATTCTCGAAACTGATGGCACTGGCATTGCTGGTAAAGTTGCTAGCCATACCATAGATGAAGGTGCACCATTGTCTGAGCAGGTAAATATATACAACAATTTATGTGTTCTTCAAACACCATTGATTTTATTGTCCGTATTGAATGTGTAATCACTTTTTCTCTCTTTATATATGGATTTGTTTGTATATACATGTACCATTTTGTTGTATAAGCTATGTTATAGTATGATATTGATTTTTACTACAGGCTGGGTACATATACAAGGAGTGTATCTAGGTCCTCATGGTTCATAGAAAAAAGTCACCATCTATGTCCTTTTCCTCTCTTCATTTTGTAGTTGTTCATAATTTTAATGAGATAGTTAAGCCACCATCTATGTGTCCCTTTTTTGTCAGTCTTGCAGACACTATGATACCAAGGTTTATCATATAAAAAAATTGCAGTAATCGTGATATAGAGATTATGATATTGTATTCTATGTCTTTGATTCCTCATTTCTTTACTACGGACACTTTACACTCAACTTTTCAAATGCACTTTCTAAACGTATACCATTGTGTTTTCAAAGTCACGTACCTTTGTGTTTTCAAACTGTTTAAATGTGCTTAGACATGCTTGATCTGCTCCAACACTTTTCTGGTATGTGGGTTTTCTAACAAGCCGATACTTTGATTGATGGTGTATGTGATCAGATTAGAAATCACAGAATGGTATTTCTCTTTGCTGATTTTGCTAAGTGACTTTGTTTACTCACTAATTAAGTTATTTATGGCTAGATTACAAACAATTAATTAACTGTAATATATTTAATCAAAGATGGGAATCAGTTTCAAGCTATTATTCATGTGACATGCTACAATGAAATATTGTTTATGAACATACAGTATATACATGGTTACTAGCTAATATTGTTTCATTGTATATTGTTATATACAATGAAATATTGTCTATGAAATATTGTTATGAAAAATACTTATGAGCTCACTTGGGTGAAAGTAAGCCAAGCCACCAATTTTGGAGCGAATGGTATTTATTTCTCATGTCGATAATGCAATCATATTTACTTACAGGATTTGGAATACTTCCTAATTTTTGCAGTTGCACCCAACTAACTGTGTTCTATATTTTATGTTAAAGTTGTAGTTGTTTAATGGCATCTGTAGGTTAATTGTCGTTATCATGCACGTACAATGTTATAGAAAAATGAGGTTAACTATGCAAAGTAAGAAACGATAAGAAGAAATCAGGGATACCACATGATCAACAACAAAACTGAAAGAGCGACTTGATGAGGTGCCTAACAGGAGCATTCTGAGCTAAAGGACTGCAAACAGTTTTGTGACAAACTGAGGTTGTCTAAATTTTTTGGCTCTGGTTTGGGCCCAGTTCTTGAATTTGATTTCTATACTTTGATTTAAAATCATACACTACCAATATATTGGAATACTTCTGTTGGTATATATGTTGTTTCCGGAGCAATTGTATTCCTAAATACTATATTTTACCGGCTTTATTTACACAAGTTGTAAACCTGCCAAAAATCTAAGTTATTTGTTCAGTTATATGCAGATATGTATGGATGGACTCCATAAAAGGTCTTTAAGTTGTAAACTGTAGTCCTGCACTATTGTGTATTCAGACCTACAAAAATCTTTAGACATCACTAATTCAGAGATTTGCCGAGTTGTGTGCAGACTTTTGTGTAGACTTCATTTATAAAATAAGGTGGAGTGTAAGCTTTAAGCTTTCCTCATGCCTTTGATCTATAACTAAAGTCCTTGTATCATTGACTAATACACCAGTCTTCAAAGAAAAGAATTATTTTTAAGATTAATATCATCATGGTCATGTGCCAGTTCTTTGCAAATAAATAAGTTTTTACTAAAATTATTATTTTCTAATCCCTTTAAAATTTAAATATTCGTGTAATATTTATATTAATTTTGTAAAATATTGTTTTTGAACCGCGCGAAGCGCGGTTTTTCCACCTAGTTTCTATATGTAATAGAAGAACATTTTTGAGTAAATTATATTCTTATGGGTAATTTCAATATGTAATAGAAGAACATGGGGATAATTTTGAACCAATAAATCCCCTGTGAAAGTACAATTTTACCTTTAGATTTTAGAAAATTACATGAAGTTGCCACTACTTTTTTATTCAAACAAAAATTTTATCCTTAAATTTTAGAAAATTACATGAAGTTGCCACTACTCTTTTATCCTTAAATTTTAGAAAATTACATGAAGTTGCCACTACTCTTTTATTCAAACAAAAAACAAAAATTTTGAGTAAATTATGTTCTTATGGAGAGTTGAACTCATGTTCTTCTCAAAGAAACTCATCCTTATAACCATTGAGCTACATAATTTTTTGAGTTTGAACTAAAAAAATGTATTACTGTTAGGTCGAATACACAATATATAATCAAGTAACGTATGAGTAAATAACAAGAACACACTTTTTAACTCTTAAAACTGTTTGGAATTAATAATTCCTCTCTCAGTGATGTAAAATATCACAGAGAGCTGCTTAGGTTACAAGAATGATATTCGTTCACGATGGATACCCTTCTAGGGTTAACCTAACTGTATTTATAAGATATACAACTACGTACAATCGTTAATTGATTCTCCTAAAATTAAGCTATAAAATTGATATCAATTACGATTGCTACACGTCTTCTAAGTCAACTCAATCTCTTTGACAGCTATCCAATCTTCAAAGATATCGCTTCCATATTAATATTAAATTAATCTTCAAACTCTGTTGACTTGTAGACGCTCCCAGTAGACAGACTTTAGCAAACTCTGTTCTCTCCAAGCTAACAGTGTTTGCGCTTCCATGTGTTCAGCTAACAGTGTTTACACTTTCCTCTGTCAGCGTTTGCGCTTCCAGCAATCAGCGTATACTCAAACTCTGTTACAACTGCTTTCAATATCAAGTTAAACTCTCTTCACCTGTAACACTTAAACACTGACATTAAATCACATCAATTATATCTAACAATCTCCCCCAACTTGTTCATTAGAAAAATGTACAAGTTTACAGTAATTGATGATGTCAAAACTAACAAGCAAAAACACAGTGTTTAACATATAATCAGAGTTTAAACTTGACTTAGCAAAATTTACAGAAAATTCGAATTACTTACAAATTCTGTCTACCTAACCTCCTCAAGATCTGGAGTTGTTCTGAGATAATCAATCAACAACCTCCTCTCAGCATTTTCAAGTTCAATCTCCATGGCTACCTTGATCTCTCTTAAATCTGGATCATTCTCATCAGTTTGAAAAATAGCAGCTCTGAGATCATAGATCTTGTTTCTTCTCATTTCATTTCCCAACCTGATAAACTTCACTTCTTCAGACTTCACATTAAAATCCAGAACAGTAATCCCAAGATCAGTCTTCAGCTTTGCAGTTCCCTTCTGCATTTCAATCAGATTCCCATTCCAGTCTCTGTACTTTGGAACATACTTGCTGTATTTCATATGTCTATTTGCAAGATTCTGTATCATCTTTTGTCTGAGCACATTTGCAACTGATTGAGCTCTTTGATTTCTTACTCTGAAAATATACAGAACATACTCTAGTTCTTCCCAGAATTTCAAATCAATATCATTCTCAGCAATCTTGAACACCGTTCCATCAACCATGAAGTATAGCAAGAAATCCTTTCCTAAACTCTTCTGATGAACAAGCTGTACTGATTCCAGTCTGTCTAAACTCTCTTGAGTGACACCACGACCTGGAACAGACAGTGAAGAAGGATCTCTAGGAGCAACATTCTGTCTTTTATCTCTATGTGAGCCTATGCCTCCTTTGTTGTATGCGATTTTACCAGATAAAGCTCTACCATCAGTAAAATCCATTGGAGCTGTAGCTGGAGCTGTAGCTGCTAGACTTGAATCATGAAGAACACCTTTTCCGAATTTTGATTTCAGCTGAGAAGACAGTATTGGTGTAGTCACAACTTGTGCAGCAACAGAGGTTGTGTCTTCATTCTTCTGTACAACATGTGTATCAACAGAGGTTGTAATTATCATTTTATTCTTGCTCTCTTCACCCATCACTCCTTTTAACTTCAGCTTTGCATCAAGAGAAGACTTTCTAACCAGCTTTCCAGTATCTTCTTCTTCTTCTTGAATACCAGATAGTTTTTCTTTGATCTCAATTCCTTTCATTACAGGCTTTGAAGCTCTAACAGTTTTCTTCACTTTCTTGGACTTTTGAGCTTTTAAATGCTCTTTCTGCAACAGCTTTTCTTCAGCTTGAATATCCTCAGGTGTAGCTTCAGCATTCTCTTCACGAAAGAGTTTTGCAGCCAATTCTTCATCTGTTTGTGGATTGTCAGAGAATGACAAATCCTTTGGCTTTGAACCAGAAGTACTCTGAGTATTTGTATCTATCACCAAATTCGGCTTTGACCTTGTAGACCTCCCATGTCCTTGTCTAGAATTTTCATTTTCATTTCTTAAGCCCTTATCAGCAGTACCTTCATCATCAAGATGATCTTTCTTTGACAGAGTTTGAGTTTGCTTGCACTTGGTTTTAGCAATTCTCTCCCCCTTTTTGACATCATCACCTTCTTGAATCAGAATTGAGGTGATTAACTCAAGAGAGTTTGCAATGGAATCAACCTTCTCAGTCAGTAAAATCTGATTCTTTTCAACTGTGCTCAGTCTGTCATTAAGATTTGCTTGAGCTTTGGAGAATTGTTGAAAAAGCTTAGCATTAGCTATTTGAGCTTTCTCCTCATGAGTAGCAACTTCTGTTCGAAGATCAACAATAGATTTCTGAGTATCATCAAATCTATTATTCAAGGTTTTGATTTGAATCACTGTGCCTTGCAAACAAGTGAATATTTCTGGATTTTTAATCTTCGAAGAATTTGCTTGGAGAAACATAGCTGCCCTTCCAGGAGGAAAAATACACTCTGACTTGTACCAATCAGCAGTTTGTTTGGCCAAATAATCATCATCAATTTCATTGACAGAAGGCCCAGCAAAATCTGGTTTTTCTCCTGTTTTCTGACCATCAACTTGAGTTTGTGGTTGTTCAACTCCTGTACTCTTGGCTTCAATTGAATCACTTATCGACTCACTAGTAGAGGCAACAGAAGCAATGTCTTCATTTTGAGCAGCCACAGGTTCTTGAGCAACCTGTTTTCCTTTAGCAACTTGAATTTGCTCTGAAGAAAGAACCTTCTCTGATTTATCAACCTCCTCACCATGATCAGAAACATGATGGGCATCAGAGTTTAACTCAGTGTGTGATGCAACCACAGTGTCTTCAAGAACAACAGTAGGCCCATCAGCAACACCAGTATCAATAGAATGTGTAACCTCCATGAGTGGTGGAGTAGATGCTTCATGATTAAAAGAAATTGGAGTTTCAGCAAACTCTTCCATTGGAGACAAAGCATCTCTAACATCTTCATTTTCTTGAACCTTAGTAGATTCTGGTTCAGCAATCTTGACTTCTGATTCTGGTAAAATAGATTCTATTATAACCTCTGTCTCACCAGTAGGAATATCAATAGAGATTTTCTCTTGAGCCTCATCAACATGCTCATCATCAGAATCAGATAGAATGAGCCTTCTCCTCTTAGCTTGAGGCACTGCAACCAGTTCTTCATCCTCACTAGAACTATCCTCAGCTGGTGGTGTAGAAGGTCTATTTGCTCTTTCTTTGAATCTTCTAGAATAAACAGCCTTTGTAGATGTCTGTTTAGCCTTAGAATGTTTTGTATCAAGTGCAGCATGCTTCTTCCTTTTGGACTTAGATGGAGGTTGTGGGTGAATAGTAGTGACAGGGTTTGTTGGTGATATAGGATGAACAGTGGTTGTTTGGGTTGGCTCAGGTGATTGTATAGGTTGAGATGGTATGTTTTCTGTACGATCAGTGGCTAAAGGTTCAGGCATAGGTTGTGGTTCTGGTGGTTGTGTCTCATGTGGTTCATGGTTTTGTGATGGAGAATCTTGTGGCTGATTGACAAAATTCTGTAAGGCAAGTGGCAATACGAAAGGAGGTATGTCTTTACCAACATCTTTGTTAGTCATATCAGAGAATATTCTCTTAGTGACTCGAAAAGGTTGAATTTCATCAGCTTCATCAATAGTCAACCCAGGTACACATGCATTGAACAAAAGTTGACCAAATCTAGCAAAGTAAACTGTAGTAGACTCTGACAACTTATCACCCAAATTCATTAATATATATCTACCAAAATCAAAATTACTGCCATAGAGTAGAGAATACCCAATTTGCAGACTGTCCATTGGAATAGCATCCCAGTTGGTGACCTTCTTCTGGAATGTCCTGGTGATACAATCAAAGAAAAAGTTCCACTCTTTTCTCAAATTCGGCCTCCTCACACTGCCCAGCTTTGCAAGTGAGTCCATATACCCAATCTCTGTTAGCATCTCTCTCAGATTTTGCTCAGAGACAACAGCATACGAAGTATGTGTGTCAAAATCCATGGCATCACGAACAGTTTGTGGAGTAATCACAAACTCTTGTTCTTCATGAGAGAAGATGATAGATGGAGTTCCATTCTCTCCTCCTTCTATATATCTTGAGTTTTGCCAGAAGTTAACAACCTGAGAAGCAGATATAGTAGCCGGTTCAACCAGCGCTTGCCCAATCTCAGAATCGCGAAGAAAATTTTGCATTAGATGAAACGCCTCTGGAGCCCTGTCGTTCTCAAGTAAAGCTGCATAATTGTTAGGCACAAATCGTAGACCAAACAAAGTGAAAGGTTTTGTTGCCATTGAATCAAGAAATAAGCAAAAAGCAACTGTGAAAATGATATGCAAGAAAGGTGTTTGCGAAAATGCCAAAGTGAAAAACAAAGAAGTTCTCTGTTTTGGTAAAGTGAATACAAGTGGGTGAAAGTGATTGTGAAAAAAAATAATTTGAGTTATAATTAAAAATTAAACTCAAACGTTTTATCTTGAAAACACACAACTGTTCCCTCGAGAAATGCGAAAGTGATAGATAATGATGAGTGATTGGGTGAAAGTGGGACACGTGTCAAACATGCAACGATTCACTTAATACACGCGCAGTTAAAGCCATTATTACCGCTGTCGTTCCTTTTATCAAGACACTTTACCACTAAATACACTAATTAACAGTTGTCAACTACTCCATTTACTCCAAAATTTTCAAATTATCTTAATGAAAATTTACCTTAGAGTACATAACACAATCAATCAGTGTTTGTCAAATTTTCAATCTTTATCACAAAAACCCTTTAAAAAATGCACAGTCGTGATTTTTGTGTGTGAGTAGCAGAGTTTACCAAATCAATTTTTATAGCATCTAATATTTCATAAAATCCATAAATCAAAACAATAAACACTGAATGCACAAACTCTCATATTAAACACAGAGTATATGATGAATGCTAAACTCTGTAGTTCCTTAATTACAGAAATCTGAATATCTCTGTTCCAGTTTATGTTCATGATTATCCAAGTAAGCACACAGTCATTATAGACAAAAATATCAAGAGATAAACATCAAAGCATCATTCAGTGAGTTACATGTCAAGGATTTTCTCACAAACTCTCACATCACACAAGTGTTTAGGTGAAGTGTTTACTCTCAAATTCATTTAGTAAAAGCAGATACTACCATAAGCTTGTATGTCCACCAAATCTACACCACTTCGATTACATATATGCACAAATCAAAAGGACTTTGTTCAGGGTTGTAATTGAGTAAAATCAAACAGATGAGAAAAGATAATTTTCGAATGAGAATTCCTAACTGAACAATTTATCAGATCAAAATATTCAGTCAAACGGTTAGTACATATTTGTACAAGATGATCAGTATATATACCTTTTTTTTTTCTTTTTTTTTTATTTATTTATTTACATATATATATATATACTGAGTAAGATTTCTTTTCTTGAGAAATTCTCACCTGCTTGAATTTGATTTATCAAAAGAATATAATTGCTCTTAATACTTCAGTATTCAAGAAAAATAGCAGTTAATTAGGCTCAAAAGGGTTTACTAAGGGTCGTGTTTATGAACAGTGTTTATTATCAGTGTTCAAAGATGTTTTGAACAGTGTTTGAAGAAAGATGGTTAATCCTAGTGCCTTTATCATTTTCATGCACACATATATCATGTAGTCTCAAAATGGTTTAATGCAAGTTCTAGAGCAACATACTTACTGATGAACATCACACAGCAATAAAATCTGATTGATATATAATGTATCAATCACTTATTCGGCTCAAAATCTCACAGGGTGCAGACATGAACTGTTTCTCACCAAACTAAACAATGACACATCTCAAGTTTTAAAATTTTCACAAGTGCAAACAAAGAATCATCAAGAATCAAGTATGGCTTGGAAACAGAGTGTTACTAATCAGAGTTTAGAGTTCATCAATATCAGAGTTATTCATGAGAGGCAATGCATACAGTATTCATAGATTCAGAGTTTAGGATCAAATAAACTAAGAGATGCTCTAAATATGAAACAGTATCATGCTGTGTTAATTTATTGCACAATTTTTGATTAGATCACAGTGACTCAGAAAGAATCTTGATTTTTCACTGAGAATCATGCTTCATACATTTTTCTTCATTGGTATTTTCATTCAGACAAAAATCAATTCTGAATTCACTGAGTGTATCCAACTTGTTAACAGTGTTTAACAGACAGACATGCTGACAGAGTTTAACAAGGTTTAAACATAAGCATGCATAACAGAGTTTAATACTAAGGTTCACATAGCACTTAACAATTTGCATAGCATGAGCAATAAGTTTTTGAGTCTAACCAACATCACTTAGTCAAAACTAGAGACCATTCCTAGTTCATTGACCAGTCTTGTAAATGTAGCTTCACTCAATGGCTTGGTGAAGATATCTGCAAGTTGTTGTTCTGTAGACACAAAGTGAAGCTCAATATTGCCTTCCTCTACATGCTCTCTGATAAAGTGATACCTTATGTTGATGTGCTTGGTCATTGAGTGTTGTACTGGATTACCTGTCATTGCAATAGCACTTTGATTATCACAAAAAATAGGTATCTTACTATACCTTAACCCATAATCCAGCAATTGATTCTTCATCCACAGAATCTGTGCACAACAACTACCAGCAGCAATATACTCTGCTTCAGCTGTAGATGTTGATATTGATTTTTGTTTCTTGCTGTACCAAGACACAAGTCTATCACCAAGAAATTGACAACTTCCACTTGTGCTTTTTCTGTCAATCTTACAGCCAGCAAAATCTGCATCAGAGTAACCAAATAGCTTAAAATCTGATTCTCTTGGATACCACAGCCCTAAGGTTACAGTGCCCTTGAGATATTTGAAAATCCTCTTCACAGCTGTTAAATGTGATTCCCTTGGATCTGCCTGAAACCTTGCACACAGACAGGTGGCATACATGATATCAGGTCTACTAGCAGTTAAATAGAGTAGAGAACCAATCATCCCTCTGTAACTTGTCATATCCACTGATGACCCTGTATCTTTGTCCAGTTTTGTTGCAGTTGCCATGGGAGTTGTTGCAGATGAACAGTCAAGCATGCCAAATTTCTTAAGAAGATTTCTGGTATATTTTGCTTGATTAATGAAAATTCCATCATCTGTTTGCTTCAGCTGTAAGCCTAGAAAATAGCTTAGCTCTCCCATCATACTCATTTGATATCTAGACTGCATGAGCTTGGCAAATTTCTTACAGAGTTTATCATTAGTAGATCCAAAAATGATATCATCTACATATATCTGAACTAAGAGCAGGTCATTACCAGATTGAAAGTAAAACAGAGTTTTGTCAATAGTACCTCTGTGAAACCCACTTTCTAGTAAAAATTTAGCAAGTGTTTCATACCATGCCCTAGGTGCCTGTTTTAGTCCATAGAGAGCCTTGTCTAACCTGTAGACATGGTCTGGATATTTTGGATCTACAAAACCAGGTGGTTGTTCAACAAATACTTCTTCTTCAAGTTTTCCATTCAGAAAAGCACTTTTCACATCCATTTGAAAAACTTTGAATTTCTTGTGAGAAGCATAGGCAAGAAACATCCTTATTGCCTCCAATCTGGCAACTGGTGCAAAAGTCTCATCATAATCTATTCCTTCCTGCTGTGAATAGCCTTTAGCTACCAGTCTTGCTTTGTTCCTTGTGATCACACCATCACTGTCAGTTTTATTTCTGAAAACCCATTTAGTACCAACAATGGATCTGTTCTTTGGCCTTGGTACAAGGGTCCACACTTCATTTCTCTCAAATTCATTTAGCTCTTCTTGCATTGCTGTTATCCAGTCAGCATCTTTAAGAGCTTCTTCTACTTTCTTTGGCTCAGATTGTGACAAGAATGCATGAAACAGACATTCATTTGTTGTTGCACTTCTTGTCCTTACTCTTGCATCTGGATCACCAATAATCAAATCAGGTGTGTGTGACTTAGTCCATTTTCTTGCAGAAGGCAGATTGCTTCTGTCATCATGTGATCCTCCCCCTTGATCCATGCTCTCCTGATTTTCTTGGTGCTTTTCATCATTTTCTGATACTCCCCCTGAATGTGACTGCTCAGAATTTGAACGATCAGAGTTTGAATCAACAGTGTTTGATTCAGAGTTATCAACTGAGTCACTATCAGTGTTTAAATTATCACTTTGGTGAGATTCTTCATGCTCCCCCTCAACTGGTTCTTCCCTTGTTTCTGATTGAAAAGTCTCTTCAGTGTTTACCAGTAGAGGTTCAGAATTGTCCTCAACAGTGTTTGTCAGATCTGTCTCATCCGAGTTTAATAAATCTTCATTTTCAAAGTATAGTTGATCATGTTCACTAACATCTTCAAGACCAGTTATTTTCTTGTCATCAAATGACACATGAATAGACTCCATGATCACTCTAGTTCTCAGATTATAAACTCTGAATGCTTTAGTTGACAGTGGATAGCCAACAAAAATTCCTTCATCTGCCTTTAGGTCAAATTTGGTCAACTGTTCAGGATGAGTCTTCAACACAAAGCATTTGCATCCAAAAATATGAAAATATTTTAGATTTGGCTTCTTCTTTTTCACCATTTCATATGGTGTTTTACCATGCTTATTGATCAGTGTTGCATTTTGAGTAAAACAAGCAGTTTGAACTGCTTCTGCCCAGAAGTATGTTGGTAATTTTGCTTCATCTAGCATGGTTCTGGCAGCTTCTATCAAGGTTCTGTTCTTCCTCTCCACTACACCATTTTGTTGTGGAGTACCAGGTGCAGAAAACTCTTGTTTGATTCCTTTACTCTTGCAAAATTCTTCCATGGTTGAATTCCTGAATTCAGTTCCATTGTCACTTCTGATTATCTTCACTTGATTCTCTGACTCTTTGTCCAGTTGTATTATATGTTCTGTCAGTGTTAATGCAGTTTCATCCTTCTTTGCTAGAAAATACACCCAAGTGTATCTGGTGTATTCATCAACAATGACTAGAGCATATTTCTTCTTTCCAAGTGACATGACATTTACTGGTCCAAAAAGATCAACATGTAGGAGATGATAAGGATCAACAATTGAAGACTCAGATTTGCTCTTGAAAGAGGCTTTTCTCTGTTTGGCCTTTTGACAAGAATCACACAGGCCTTCTACATTCAACAAAGACCTTGGTAGGCCTCTTACAAGATCATTCTTGATTAGCTCATTGATGTTGTTCAGGTTCAAATGAGAGAGTTTCTTGTGCCATTTCCAACTTTCCTCACTGGACATTCTTGTTGACAGACACACTGCTTTGCCATCAGTGTTTGTTGACAATTTAATTTCATAGATGTTATTGTGTCTGTTTCCAACTAGAGCAACTTTCCCTGTAGATTTACTGATCACTTGACAATATTCAGGCTGAAAATCCACATGATATCCTCTGTCACAGATTTGACTCACAGATAGCAAATCATGCTTGAGTCCTGGAACCAGAGCTACATTTGTGATGATGACATTTCCAAGATTAATGTTGCCATATCCCAGAGTATGTCCTATGTTGCCATCTCCATAGGAAACTTTTGGGCCAGCCTTCTCCTCATACTCTGATAGCAGGGCTTTATTTCCAGTCATGTGTCCTGAACATCCACTGTCCACGACTAGGATACTCACCCTGGTGCCCTGCAATCACAAACAATCACTGATTGTTAGTTTTAAGGATCCAGACTTGCTTGGATCCTTTGGCTTTCTTAATTCTGTTAGCTTTTGCAGCGGAATTCACATTATCAGAATTTAAGCTAACTTTTTCAGAATTTACATTTGCAGAGTTTACTTTAACCCATTTCAAATTTGGTTTGGGTTCATAGTAATTATAGTAAAGGGCATGATAATCTCTGCAAGTGTAAATAGAATGCCATGTACTTCCACAGTGTTTACATAAAGTCTGTGGTCTAGTTCTCACATAATCATTTTTAACTGCAGTTTTAGAGGGCAAAGAATTAATGTTCTTATTCTTACTGCAGAAACTAGCAAGATGATTAGTGATACCACAATTAAAGCATGTTTTTCTAGGAGCTAATGAAGCAAGGATTGGCTTAATTCCTGATGTTATACCTACCTTTCCATTTTTGTTTTTCCTAGGCATTTTCTGTTTGTTGACAGATTTTATCTCCTTAAGCTTATGCTTGAGTTGTTTATCTGTCATTAAACCAATGTTAGCCTCTTTAACAAAAGTCTTAGCATATGACTCTTTAACAGCCTTTTTCTGAGCTTCAGTCTTAGGTCCACCTGTTCCCATGACATTACCTTCAGATGAACGATGTGGTCTAACTTTTACCATATTTTCAAATCTAAGTTCATCTCCTTCAGAGTAACCTAGACCTACTGTATCTGACTGAAACACTTCTTGAGTATCTTTACCAGAATGTGTCCAAGTTTTAATAATGTGTTTAGTATCCTCCAATTCAGATTCTAGTTGCTTATATTTACCTAGCAACTCCTGTTCAATAAACACTGCATCATCTCTTTCTTTCTGAATTTTATTCATGTTTTCTAGCTGTTCCTCAACAAGTTTATTTCTATCTTTGAGTTGGGAGCACTCATTCTTAATCCTCTCATTTTCTAAAGTCTGATCTCTATAACTGATATGCAATGCTTTAAGATAAATTCTCAATTCAGTTATATTATCAGTATTATAAGCATAGGTAGTTGGGGGTACCTTGAGATCATCATCTTCATTTTGAGTAGTAGCCATGAGTGCATAGTTGACTTCCTCATCTGAATCTGAAGTGTCTGCCCAATCTCTGCCTTTGGTGTAGAGTGCCTTTTCAGTTTTACCCTTCTTGCACTCAGGAGCATAGTGACCCATCTCCTTACACTTGTAGCATTGAATCTCAGACTTATCTTTCTTACCAGATTTGAAGTCCTTTCCCTCAGATTTCTTGAAATTCTTCTTGTCAAACTTTGAGTAGTCCTTGGAGAATCTTTTTCCCTTCTTGAAGTTCTTGAATCCCATCTTCTTGAAGGTCTTTACCATCAATGCAGCCATTTGCATCATCTCCTCATCATCTTCAGAATCAGATGTTTCATCTGTGTTTGAGTCAATATCAGTGTTTGATGACTCACTTTCTGAGTGTATGACTAAAGCTTTTCCTTTTGCCTTTCTCCTTGATGCTTCCTTCTTTGATGGTTTCTCCTCAACCTTAAGAGCAACAGACTTTGACTTTCTACTTGATCTTTTGTTTCTCTGCTCCAATTCCAATTCATGGGTTTTGAGCAGTCCATAGATTTCATCAATCTCTGTTTCACCAAGTTCATAGTTATCTCTTATGGTGGTTGTTTTCACATCCCACTTTTCAGGTAGAGAAAGAAGAAACTTGAGATTTGAGTCTTCTAAATCATACTCTTTGTTAACCAATGACAAATCATTGAGCAATTTACAGAATCTGTCAAATGTTTCTGTCATGGTTTCTTCAGACTTTGCCTCAAAGTGCTCATACTCCTGTGTGAGTATGTTTCTTCTGTTTTTCTTGATTGCAGGAGTTCCTTGACACCTGACCTCAAGTGCATCCCATATTTCCTTTGCAGTAGTGCAATTTATCACTTTATTAGACATAACATTGTCTAAAGCACTGTGAAGTAAATGCCTTACTTTTGCATCCTTTGCAATAGATGAAAGATCCTCAGCAGTTAGATCTTTCTTTTCTTTTGGAATGACCTTTGATTCCTCACCAGCAGCAGCAGCAGATAGCTTTGTAGGTTTGTGAGGACCTTCATAAATTCTATCCAGATATTCTGGATCTGTAGCCTCCAGAAACATGGTCATCTTCACCTTCCAAATTTCATACTCTAATGGCCTAAGTATAGGAACCCTAATTGTTTCATACCTACTAACAGTAGTAGGGGCTTTCTCAGATGGTGGAGGTATCTCTGCCATTGATTACTATTGTGTTTGGATCTTTTTCTGTAATAAAGTAACAGATTTGGCTCTGATACCACTTGTTAGGTCGAATACACAATATATAATCAAGTAACGTATGAGTAAATAACAAGAACACACTTTTTAACTCTTAAAACTGTTTGGAATTAATAATTCCTCTCTCAGTGATGTAAAATATCACAGAGAGCTGCTTAGGTTACAAGAATGATATTCGTTCACGATGGATACCCTTCTAGGGTTAACCTAACTGTATTTATAAGATATACAGCTACGTACAATCGTTAATTGATTCTCCTAAAATTAAGCTATACAATTGATATCAATTACGATTGCTACACGTCTTCTAAGTCAACTCAATCTCTTTGACAGCTATCCAATCTTCAAAGATATCGCTTCCATATTAATATTAAATTAATCTTCAAACTCTGTTGACTTGTAGACGCTCCCAGTAGACAGACTTTAGCAAACTCTGTTCTCTCCAAGCTAACAGTGTTTGCGCTTCCATGTGTTCAGCTAACAGTGTTTACACTTTCCTCTGTCAGCGTTTGCGCTTCCAGCAATCAGCGTATACTCAAACTCTGTTACAACTGCTTTCAATATCAAGTTAAACTCTCTTCACCTGTAACACTTAAACACTGACATTAAATCACATCAATTATATCTAACAATTACTTAAACTCGATCTCTCATTTTTCCTATTTTTGCTATTAATTTAACTTTTGAGTAAATATGTTAATGATGACTTATATTCTTTTATATCCTTTTATCATTGCTCTAAAAGAAATTATGTTATAGCCTATACAATATATTTACATGCTACAAAACATCTTCTTTTTAGTGCTCATATGATTTTATGCACAAATAAACTCTTTTATTCACACAAAAAATTTGAGTAAATTATGTTCTTATGGGGAATGAACTCATGTCCTTCTCGAAAAAACTCATCCTTATAACCATTGAGCTACATAAGTTTTTGAGTTTGAACTAAAAAAACGTATTACTTAAACCCGGTCTCTCCTTTTTCATATTTTTGCTATTAATTTAACTTTTGAGTAAATATGTTAATGATGACTTATATTGTTTTATGTTCTTTTATCATTGCTCTAAAAGAAATTATGTTATAGCCTATACAATATATTTATATGCTACAAAACATCCTCTTTTTAGTTCTCATATGATTTATGTATAAATAAAATGATCCCTAAATTAAAGTAGTGATATTATAATATGTGTGAACATAATATGTACAATTATACTCAAAAAAAAAAATTTATCATAAAAATGTACGAATTTATATCAATGACTAGAAGATGAGTAGATGACTCGTGCCTCGCACCCGTTATTACCTGGTTACACTCGAATGGAACACTATTCTTAGTTAAAATTTTAGCCATTCGCACATATTGGCTATACAGTTGATGAACCGTTAAACATGTATAAGATCATCTCCAAGTATAATAGTTCTATTCATTGATTAAAAAATTAAAAATATGAAATAGTTAAAATTTTAAATAAAGGGAATGAAGGGAACTCCAATAATATTAGTTATAATACAAATTAGATATGTTTTTATTAAGGCAAATACATGTTCAACAAATACGAAAAATGAAATTTAATTATCTATAATTATTGTTAAAGGTTTTAATGCATTGGAATCCTCATTTTTTTATATATTATATATACCATTTGTCACATAATTATTATACCTTATGGTTCTCTTCCATTAGATATGCTTTAACAAAAAATTTCAATCATATATTCATATGTTACATATTAAAATAATATAATTATTTTAACCAATTAGTACAAACATATTACAATTTATAAGTTTAGCAAATATTTAATAATCATTACAAGTACAATATTTACTGATTTAAGAAATTTTATATTATTATTATTTTGCGTCATTTTTATCTAATCATTTTAATCAATAATATCACAGATGTTCTCTGGCGGGTGTTGGCCCTCTTTATCACAATTCTGAGATAAAATGCCCTAATTATCACAAACTGGAAAAATGACCCTTTTTATCACACATAAACGCAACATAAAGAAACGTTAAGTAATAACGCAATGGCGTGTTGCGTTGTTGGTTTTTTTTATTTTGAAAAGCTATAAACGCAATCTTAGATTACGTTGCTAATGATAACGCAATTTCTTATTACGTTGCTTGCAAGTGGAGTGGAGTTGTGACCATGCCCAGATGCTTCATTTTCCGATTAAAGTGTATTTGGTTTTTAAAAAATTTATATTAGTAAATTTAATTATTGAATCACGAAATTATTGAATCATTAAATTGAATCACTAATTTCGCATACGGTTTATTTATCGTTCGGAATATTTCTAAAACCCAAAATGGAAAAATTGAACCCCAAAAGTTAATTGTGGAATCCCTAAATTTTAATAAAATTGAATTTTTAAATTGAAACATTTTAATTAAAAAATTGATAAGTTAGGGTTTTGGGTCTAGGGCCCTAAACCCTAAACCCTAAGTTCGTTTACGGTTTATTCGTCGTTATGAATATTTCTAAAATCCAAAATGGAAATGTTGAACCCCAAAAGTTAATTGTTGAACCCTTAAATTTAATTAAAATTGTATTTTTTAAATTAAAAAATTTAATCCGGCATCCCAAATAAAAATACATATAAAAATCAAAAGTAATAATTGAAAAAATCAGGACTCGAATCAAGATTGTATCACATGTTGTGATTACGTTTCTTTTGTATACTACTGTAACACTGAAACACCCCACGCCATGTGGCGTCTCCTCCTTCACTTCACCAACGCCACTTGAATTGGCGTTCATGCTTTAAAAAAAAAATTATGCCAATCACGCCACACGCCATTGCGTGGCTCAGTAACACCAATTTAAGTTGCGTTATTTTGTGATAATAAGGGCCATTTTTTGAGTTTGTGATATTTAGGGCATTTTATCTTTAAATTATGATAAAGAGGACCATTATTCTTCTCTGGCCTATTTTTTTACGTGAGAAAGAGAAAATGCCTTACATACCTTTTTTGAGATTACGTGACTTTAACTAACTTTGTTCAAACTTGTGGCCCTTTATACCTTGTTGTTACGGTAATTCATCCCATGTATCTCTTCTTAAATATTCTAAAAAAGGTATAAATACAACAATACACACACTCTACAAACCAAGCATCCAAGTTAATGGGCAGCAGGGTAAATGATACAACATTCACAGAACTATGAATATCCTCGCTTTATATATAATTTAACTTTACTATATTTTTTGAGGTTCTCTGCCTAATATTAATTATGTTTTGTTGCCTAAGAAGTTTGCAAAAGAGAAAGATGTAATTGCTCTGTTTCTTTTTTGGGTGAAGTAATTGGAGATAATTTTAGGTATTTTATCAGGTATTTGGAATTTAGTTGGTATATTGGAAGATGTAGTTGTAATGGATGGATTATATTTTGTTTTGAATGATGATTAATGATGATTTCGATATTGTTAGACTGGTGATTTTAGTGGACATTATTAAATGAGAATAGGGTTCGGTTTGCTAGTGAACTGTTTAACAACATATGGTATCTCAACCGTTGGATCTCGTTCACTAGCAAACATTTGTTAATGAACTGTTTAACAACATATGGTGTCCCAGCCGTTGGATCGTTGATCCAACGGTTGAGATTTTAAAAAAAATTATATCGTATACCGTACAAACTTTTCGCTGTACGGAGAAATTATCAAAACGCCCCTACTGTTCACGTACTGCAGAAAGTTTCTGCGGTACGGTAAATAGTAAATTTTTGATGTGAAAACAGGGGGGCATTTTTTTAATTACCCCGTACCGCGAAAAGTTTCTGCGGTACGGTGTGATTTTTTTTAAATCAGGACCGTTGGATGTTGATCCAACGGTCCTGAAACATCCAACGGTCCTGAAACCATATGTTATGTAACAGTTAAATAGCAATTATTTGCCACTAACCGCCAGCCATGAGAAACTTACATGAGGTAATGCTAGTTTTCAATACAATATTTTAATGGTAGTTTTTTAATAATTGAACATATCCCCTGTATTTAAAAAAATAACCCTAAATTTACATTATTTTTTTTATAACCTCAGGAATATTACTTAAGGTAACTTCAAGAAAAGCAAGCCCTTAATAAAGAACTAGCGTTCTACCCGTGCTACGCACCGACAATAAAATTGATTAATTAATTAATATAAATATATTATTTTAATTATTATTTAGAAAAAAATATACATTAAATGTAATTAGTTGAAGTATAAAATTACTTATTCGTCAATATATACCAATATATTATCAAACAATTACCATAACATACATATCCCCGGCTAAAACGTTATAATTTTGTTGTGGAATAAAAACTAGGTTATGATTATGACGGCTAGGGTTTGTGAGCTTCGAGCTTTAATGGCTGCTTCTGCGTATCGAGACTGATCGGTCCTCACAGAGTGCCTACGTATCTCTGTATTAGAGAATCAAGCCAATAAAACGTAGTTCTGAGAATGAGGGGTCAGACCCTTTATATAGGCTGAGAAGCCCTAAAATCGTAGTAGGGTTAGGTGACTTGGTGGACAAGTCACCGACTAGAAGAAGGTTCTAGTCTCCTTCCATGTATGAATCAGTTTCCATGTTGAGATATGTATCTTGGAGGCTAAGTCAGGCAAGAATCATATTCTTGTTTGACTCTTATTTGCTGAGCTGTTTTACTACCCTTAATATTAATTACGAAATTAATATTATAATTAGGGTTTGGGCCCATCTGGTGGGCCCCACGTTTGGACCATTCTAGGTCTAATTAATGCCACATTAAATGTGTCTTTAGGGCTTACTTTTAGCCCATATCATTTGCCCCCCAACTTCTAGGAAAACTGATCAGGTTTTCCTTGAAGTTATAACGGCCTTATTCGAGACTTGGGTCGGGGTTTATTGCTCTTACGTGAGTACTTTCAACAATATCATCTTAATGTAAAGCGTGGAGCGACCGACGCATTTACGACGATGTTGAACGACACTAATCAGTGTTAAACGGCACTACACAGCGCTAATCAGCCTTAAACAATGTTTAAACAGTGTTAAACGATGTTAAATGGCATAAAACGGCACTAACGGCACTAATCAGTGCTAAATGGTGCTAATCGGTGCGTAAACAGCACTACACGGTGCTACTCGGCACTAATTTGTGCTAACAGGCACTAATTAGTGCTTAAACAGCACTAAACGGTGCTAATCGGCACTAATTTGTGCTTAACCGGCACTAATCTGTGCTAAGTTTCCATTTTTCTTAACTTAATAAGTCAGAAAAACAAAAACAAGAAAAAACGAAATTTTGCAAACCCGAATCGATCATCGCTATCGGTCGGCCGGGTAAAACCCGTACCGGTGACCACTCCCGGTCTGCTGAAGGGCTCCCCGGAGGCCGGTCTTCCGGGCTTCCGGTCGGCCAAAAATTTCCCGCACCGGTGACCACTCCCGGTCGGCCGAAGGGCTCCCCGGAGGCCGGTCGGCCGGGCTTCCGGTCGGTTGGAAATTTTTCCATATTTTTTTTTTTTTTCGAAACGAAGGTGAAAACCCGTACCGGTGACCACTCCCGGTCTGCTGAAGGGCTCCCCGGAGGCCGGTCTTCCGGGCTTCCGGTCGGCCGAAAATTTCCCGCACCGGTGACCACTCCCGGTCGGCCGAAGGGCTTCCCGGAGGCCGGTCGGCCGGGCTTCCGGTCGGCTGGAAATTTTTCCATTTTTTTTTTTTTTTTTTTTTAAAAATGGAACCGGCTTCGTCACTATCAGTGATTTTGTTTTCGCATACCGATATCGATCATCGATATGGAATCATATTGGCCATTCATGGCTCCAATTACTTATTTTCGCATATCGATATCGATCATCGATATGGAATCAATGTTGGCCATTCATGGCTAGAGTTACTTATTTTCGCATACCGATATCGATCATCGATATGGAATCAATGTTGGCCATTCATGGCTAGAGTTACTTACTTTCGCATACCGATATCGATCATCGATATGGAATCAATGTTGGCCATTCATGGCTAGAGTTACCTATTTTCGCATACCGATATCGATCATCGATATGGAATCAATGTTGGCCATTCATGGCTAGAGTTACTTACTTTCGCATACCGATATCGATCATCGATATGGAATCAATGTTGGCCATTCATGGCTAGAGTTACTTACTTTCGCATACCGATATCGATCATCGATATGGAATCAATGTTGGCCATTCATGGCTAGAGTTACTTACTTTCGCATACCGATATCGATCATCGATATGGAATCAATGTTGGCCATTCATGGCTAGAGTTACTTACTTTCGCATACCGATATCGATCATCGATATGGAATCAATGTTGGCCATTCATGGCTAGAGTTACCTATTTTCGCATATCGATATCGATCATCGATATGGAATCAATGTTGGCCATTCATGGCTAGATTTGAGGTTTTATATAGTACCTTAATTCTCGATATTGAACCTTGACACCAATATTCGTACTTGATTTTCAAACTTGAATATCGACCTTGATCATCGAGGTGGAAAAAACAAAAATGTGAAAACCCGACTCGACCACCACTATCAGTCGGCCGAGTCAAAAACCCGTACCGACAGTCGACGTCGGTCGGCCATCACACGCACGGGAAGCCAGTCGGCCAGGAGGTCAGTCGGCCATGTTGAAAACCCACATCGACGACTGATGTCAGTCGGCCAGAGCTCCCTTGTAGGCCTCAGTCGGCTGCTTTGCGGTCGGCTAGGGCGTCTTGCACTACCAGTGATTTTGATTTTCGCATACCGACATCAATATATCAATATGGAATCTTAACATCAATATCGACTTTCACTACTTGAAAATCAATAACTTGGTCATTCATGACTTTTATTTAAGGTTTCCCCTAATTTCTTGATTAGCTTCAATCTCCTTTTAAGAGTTTCATGCTTGCCTGATCTTAAATGGAAATCACTTCAAATCTTTCAATCACCATGTTGGAATGTTAATTCAATGGCTCATTCTTGAACTATTATTGAATTTCTTGATCCGAGGTTGGCTTTAGTAGCTTTGTTGGCCTTCAATGGCTTTATACTCTGCCTCGTTATTGGTTGTCGAAAAATATTCCACTTCAATGCACATTCAATCGCGAAGCCATCAGGGCTCTGTAGGACTATACCAGCACCACTTGATTTTGTTTTTGATACCCTATCAAAATAGAGCACCCAATGTTTCTTCTAAACTTTATAAGTTCTCTCCCTCTTGGGGTGTCTCATCTTGCCCTTACTGGGGTGTTGTGCCTTCCTGCCCCCCGACTTCTTGGTTGTCAATGGTATATTCAACTGAGAAGTCAACGAGTACTTGTGCTTTAATTGCAATTCAAGGATTGTACGCGATATAAAATTATCTGAGTTCTATCGCCCACTTAGCTAGGCTTCAGTTGCTGGTCCGTCAGGATTTCAATCTTATGTGCCTGGAAGTACGATCGTAGCTTCCTCGAGGCTGTTACCAATGCCAAAGCAAACTTCTCAATGGGAGAGTAAACTTCTCAGCTCCATGCAACATCTTGCTCATATAGTAGATAGGCTTCTGAACCTTGTTATCCTTTTGAATGAGGATGGCACTCAATGCTTGTTCAGATATTTCAATGTTGGCATTCTGGATTGAGGGTCCAAAGTTTCAGATTGGTTTTCAAGCTTTGACTTGAAGTTTCAACCTTTGGATCTTATCTGGAGGTTCATGACCCCTTCAAGTTTGGCCTTCATAGCTATCCCATGGCCTTCATGGCTAATAACTCGTGTTCCTTAACCTAGGATTCGAGGTTGACGTTTACATGTTCAACGTTGGTGTTCATATGTCGACTATTAAGTATTCACGACCTTTCTTTTGGATTGATGTCAAACTAAAGGTCTTTAGGATCCCTTACTTGACTTCATGTCTTTCACGACTTGTCTCGAATCTTAGTTCTGATTTCAGGGTTTTCAAACCTATCTTTGCTTCTTGTTTTTTATCCGGGGTCCTTCAAGGACTTAAACTCTTAGTAACTCTCGACCTTTCAGGGTTTTTATTTATGCGTTTGTTTGTTTCCATTCGTGTATTTTTTTATTTTCGGTACTTGGTCATCTTTGACTTACACACATCAGGTGTTAGGTACATAAATAAAATCACATAATCAATGAATGGAAAACAAACTTGCATTAATAACTTGAGATGGGTTCAACCCTTACATAGAATAGTACTGTCCTACTCGGAGCAACATGCTCTGCGATGGTTTCATCGAACCTTATTTCTACTTTTACTAGATAAAATATGAAGCTAAAAACTACTAGGATAATTTGAACCCATCGGGGCTTTGCAAGACTAGGCTTGCACCACTTGATTTTGTTTTTGATGCTCCAATAAAATAGAGCACTCACTACTCCTTCTGGTCACCTCATTCTTATTCTGAAGTTCACTTACTGCTTGGGGTACAATCTCCTGCCCCCCGATTTCTTGGTTGCCAATGATGCGTTCAACCACGAAGTCAGTTGACGCCTTAACCTTAATGGCTGTCCGAGGTTTATGTGTGATGTTCTCTGCTGGCCTTTCTTGATGTTCCTTATCACTACAAACGTCCATGTCTTCAATCGGAAGGACCTGCCCCCCGACTCCATCAGGCCTTAACGCGGCTACATAACAGCTCCTAGCCATTTTCTGGTCACCTTTTTGTTCTCCTACACCATTCCTGGTTGGAAACTTGATCTTCATGTGATAGGTTGAGGCCACAGCCTTAAAAGCATGGAGTCCAGTCCTCCCGAGGATGGCATTGTAGGTGGAAGACGCTTTGATAACCAAAAAGTTCAGCATCTGAGTGGCCTCTGTTGGCTTCTGTCCGATGGTGACGGGCAACTGAATAGTTCCCTCAACTTTAGACTCTACTCCGCTGAATCCATATATAGGCATGTTAGATAGGGTCAACTGAGAGTCGTTGTATCCCATTTTCACGAATGCATCATAGAACAAAATGTCCACTGAAGCTCCATTGTCTATCAAGACTCGCTTCACCTCTGAATTCCCAATCATGGGTGTTATGACCAGCGGGTCATCGTGAGGGAACTTCACCCCTTCAAGGTCTGAATCAACAAATTTGATTGTTACTTCGGTTTTTGCACGCTTTGGTGTCTCTCCGACAATATGCATCACTTCTCGGGCATAAGCCTTCCGAGAGTTCCTAGTCGTCCCGGCCGCAGTCGGGCCTCCTGAGATCATGTTGATCACTGGCCCTCGGGGCTGTGGGGTGCGATCCCGATCGTCGTCGTTCCTATCATACTCTCTTCTCTGATTACCACGATCTTCACCCTTAGTGAAGTGGCCCAACTTCCCTTTACAGATCAAGAACTCGATCTCATCTTTGAGTTGCTTACAATCATCAGTGTCATGCCCTACATCCTTGTGGAATCTGCAATACTGATTTTTGTTTCTCTTTGTGGGATCACCCCTGAGTGGCTTCGGCCATCGGAAATCCTTATCCTTCTCAATGTCCAATAGGATTCGACTCCTGGGAGTGTTCAACCTTGCATACTCAGTGAACCTTGGTCCTTGGTTCTTCTTAGGGGCAGAGTCGGAGTCCTCTAGTTCGGGGATACTTGTCCCTAGCACCATATTCCTGGTCATCATACTCCTGGTCATCATACTCCTGGTCTTGCTTTCGCTTCTTGGAGTTCCCGTTGCCTCCATTGCCCAATGTGGCTTCCTTCTTCATGCTATCCTCAGCCTTAATGTACTTATCAGCCCTTCGTTGGAGCTCATCCATGTTCTCAGGGGGATGTTTTGCCAATGACCTCTTAAAAAAGAGATCCGTGGTTCCATGCTGCAGGGCTACCATAGCCACCTTATTTTCCAAATCTGTGATGTTTAGGGTCTCCTTAGTGAATCGCTTGAGATAATCTCTCAGGTTCTCGTTCTTCCCCTGTACTACATACATAAGGGATGCAGAGCTTTTCTCATGAATTCTTCCGCTAATGAATTGACTGACAAAAGCGGTACTCAATTCCTTAAAAGAGCTAATTGAATTTGGAGGTAGACGGCTATACCAACGTTGCGCCATGCCTGACAGGGTTTGGGGGAACGCCCTACACTTAAGGGCATCGTTAGCGGGCTGCAATAACAATGCGCTCGTAAACGTTCTTACATGAGTTGCGGGATCCCCCGTTCCGTCATAAGCTTTTATTGTGGGCATCTTGAACTTTCGGGAGATATGCGCGTTCATCACCTCCTCAGTGAACGGAGGGGTCGGATCATCGAGATCTCCTTGTGGCATCAAGTCTTTGGGGTTACTCTTGGGGAGTTCCACCCTTGTAGTCCCTCTGGTTGGGGCTTCAGCCCTTCGGCGTCTCCTTGAAGACCTTTCCAAATCTATGAAGGGAATCCCTCCTGAAGTCGGAGGAGGTCGAGTCTGATTAGATCGGGTTTGTTCTCTGGCCATGTCTTCCTTCAATCTTAAGATCTCGGATTCATAAGCCTTAATCCTCTCAGTAGTTGTTGAAGGGAGTCCATCGTAAGTAGTTTGAGTTCTTCTTCTTCGTTCTCTGCTAGCGCGTCGCCTCCTTGGGGCTTCATCGCGATCATCATCAGTCGACGTCTCGTCGGTATAGGGGCCAGAGTAGTCAAAATACTCTCGATCTCGGATCTGCAAGGCATGGCCGCTAGGTCCAGGACCTTGAGTAATTGGAGGGTAGTTAGGCAGACCATACATCGGGTTGGTATTCACGGGAAGATCCGTAGTATGGATCTGTACCCCTGGTGGTGGGTGACTGGGATTAATTAGAGGAGAAACCAGCGTCTGGAGGGCGCTGGTTCCTTGACCCGGATGGATGACCAAAGGCAACGTCCCCTCAGCATGGGGATTCGTCCCTAGAGGTTGAGAAACCTGAGTTTGAGTGATCGCAGGTATCTGTTCAGTGACAGGCGGAGCAGAGCTTAGAGGTAGAGCCTCGGTAGTGATTGGCTCGGTGGTGCTCGGTGGTGTTCTTCCTGTATTTACCATGGTTGATGTCTTCTTCCCACAGACGGCGCCAAATGTTGTGGAATAAAAACTAGGTTATGATTATGACGGCTAGGGTTTGTGAGCTTCGAGCTTTAATGGCTGCTTCTGCGTATCGAGACTGATCGGTCCTCACAGAGTGCCTACGTATCTCTGTATTAGAGAATCAAGCCAATAAAACGTAGTTCTGAGAATGAGGGGTCAGACCCTTTATATAGGCTGAGAAGCCCTAAAATCGTAGTAGGGTTAGGTGACTTGGTGGACAAGTCACCGACTAGAAGAAAGTTCTAGTCTCCTTCCATGTATGAATCAGTTTCCATGTTGAGATATGTATCTTGGAGGCTAAGTCAGGCAAGAATCATATTCTTGTTTGACTCTTATTTGCTGAGCTGTTTTACTACCCTTAATATTAATTACGAAATTAATATTATAATTAGGGTTTGGGCCCATCTGGTGGGCCCCACGTTTGGACCATTCTAGGTCTAATTAATGCCACATTAAATGTGTCTTTAGGGCTTACTTTTAGCCCATATCAAAATATATTATTTTAATTATTATTTAGAAAAAAAATATACATTAAATGTAATTAGTTGAAGTATAAAATTACTTATTCTTCAATATATACCAATATATTATCAAACAATTACCATAACATACATATCCCCGGCTAAAACGTTATAAGCCTTTTTTTTTATTGTTTTTTCTTAATTTTGTTTTTCATTTGATTTCTCTTATTTTTTAGAATTTTTATACCAAGTTCATAAGTTTTTTATCCATATTTTAATTAGTTTTGTTCTTTTGAAAATTTAATATTATTTAAATGTGCGGTACTTTGGAATTCTAGAATTTTTACCATATTCATTTAGTCAAAAAATGTGTATGAGTCATGATCAATTTTTCGAATACATATTAAAAATTGATAAACACTTAGTTCTAACAATCGTTATAAATCATTTGATTGTCTATCAAAAAAGGTTGCATGTTTCAACGATATGAGAAAGGATCTCTATGGTGCAATCCATTAAACGAACATAATTATGACAAAGGAAATTATCGTTTAATCTAGATGTAATAACCCTAACTTCAGTAAGGCTACAATGCCCAAATGAATAGTAAATTTTGAGGATTTAGAGAAATGGTATATAAGTACTTTATAATGGAAACATAAAATGAATAAACAGAAACCATATTAGTGTTGTACAATAAAAATAAGTGACTCGAAATGACGTTAGATTCCAGAAATTCCTGAAACATGGATTTTGAGGATTTTGATTTCGAACAAGCTTCTATTGGACATTAAGGAGCATGGAAACATTATAAGAATTATATATTGAGGAATTAGTGAATTTAGATTTAACCAAGGGATTATTAAGTTAAGAGAATACCAATGGAAATTGGATTCGTAAATGGTTTCAAAACCACTGAGATAATGAGGTACATTCGAAACGAACCACAATTAGAAGAGTATGGAGATTAAGCAACCAAGATTAGTAATATAACAAGGAGACATACCACATTATCATCTACCAAGATTATTGGCATGCTATTTAGAAAATCAAGTAATAAGAATATTACATCATCTTAATAACATCATTATTGATGTCATTTTCCACTAACTAAAAACTAAGGGTAAATTAGTCAATTGCTAAGCAAAATATCTACCAAGCTTCCACTATACACTAGATTAACAAGAGATTAGTAGGATAAAATCAAAAAGGAAGCAAAAGAACTCTCCCCTTTCATTTCTTCTTCATTCGGCAATAAGAAAAAAAGAAGGAAAATAAAAATCAAAAACCCTAGTTAGCATCCACATCAATTCAAGGGAAAAATCATGGGTGATCTTGGAGGATAGAAAGAGTTAACCACAAAGTTTCAAAGCCAATCATCATCATCTTCATAGGTAATAAAATCATTTAAGTGCAAGATGAATAGTAGTGAATAGTGTTTTTCAAGTTTTAATCTTTGTTTTAATGGTTCCTTTAGTTAATCCAAGCTAATTCAAGGTTGTTCAAGGTGTGTCCAAGGATTATTAAGGATTATTAAGTGTTCTTCAAGCTTCAAGGAGGTATAATAACCCTTGCCCTTTTGTATTTATAGTAGATATTGAAGTGATTAGTAGTTAAGTGTTGTTAATGTTAAGTTTATGATGAATATGTGTTATGAATGGTTGGATTTGATATGAGATTTGTGTTGTGAACTTGGAACCATGGCTGGAATGTAGTCCACATGGTGTGGGGTTTGGATTGAGTGTGGAATGATGGTTTTGGAGTGGTGAAATTTTGGAAAGTATGAAATTACAGCAGTTATAATGTCCGATTTTCGTTAGAACGAAAACTGCCCTGTTTTGTGACCCCTGCATTCGTACGGTACCTCACTGCCTAGGTTACCAATTGACCATGAAATGATAGATCTTAGTTCATAGATCGTTTTGATATAAGGTGCGTTAAAATCTGATGAACGGTTTAGGAGAAAAGTCAGTTTTAGTGAAAGGTGTTCGAAAACCGAGAAACTATAATTGTATCAACTTTGGGGCTATGATCAACCTACTTAGACATTTTTAAAAATTGTGAAACTTTGGGATAATATGGTAGGGTAGTCAAAGAGACATTACCAGTTGACCTTACATTAAAATTCGAAATCCATATTTTCTGAGAATTTTTACAGTTAAGTGTGGTCATTAGGGAAAATGGTGAAAAACCACTGAAACTTCAATTGAGCTTGTAAATGGTTAAGTTCTTGAACCTTTGGGGTAATAGTGATACGTTAGGCATATATTGAAGTATCAAGGGTAATGTTATATAAGAGTGTAGTGAGTAAGAGATGTGATATTCTAATGACGGTCCTTTTGTGTTTATAGAAACTCCTGAAGAGGGACCAGCCTTACTGTCAGGATACAGGAACCGAGGCAAGATCCTTCTATCCCTACTTTAAAAATTATTTATCTTTGGAATAATAATGATATCATGGCATATATTTATGTATATGTGATGCTTTTGTTGCTATATTGCAAAGAATATATTTTCTTGATTGTGGGAAGTTAAAGAGAGATGGATATGTTTTCTGAAATATGAATATAGAGATAATTACGAATGGAGCGAATATGCTCTAGAGTAAAAGAGATATGAAAGAGAATGGTATCAGTTGTTATCTAGGGTTATATGGTTTATAATGCTATATTATAAACATTCTTTTAGTGTATGATATATACATATATTTTATAGAAATAATGTGCGAGAATGGAAATGTGAAATGGTGTTGATAAATTGAATAATGATCTTATAAAAAGGGGGATTAGCAACAAACTTGCATAAGAGGCTATGTCAGGGCTGTGTGCGACATAGTCTAACATTCATGATTCGGCACGAAGATGCCAAGGGAGGATGTTAGCAGGTGGCCTTCCTCCAGGAGGATGTTAGCAGGTGGCCTTCCTCCAGGGATGATGTTAGTAGGTGGCCTTCATTCCTTCTACTAGTAGTAAACAGAGAGCGGATACGGTCAGGCGACTGATCATCGTCCTACGTATCTGGCGCCAGTATATATCCCCAAAACTTGAAAGAAAGAATTGAAAATGGTTTTCAGATTTCTATAACTGAAAACAGAAAAGTGATATGAAACGATGAAATTATTGTTATAGATGAAGAGAAACTGATTTTATATTAATTTATAAAATTGCTGTATAGGAAGGAAATGAGAAGATGATAGTGAGAGATTTATTCAAGTATTCATGTTATTTTAAAATATTACACTAAAAGGGTATATTGGTTGTTATATTATTTAAGAAGAGAAACTGATACTGTATTATCTTAGATTTCTTTCTTATAATAGTAAGTGAATGATGTATTATTAAATAAGAGTTTTATTCTTCCTTAAAGTTTATAATTTGGTTACTGCTTACATATGTATATACATGTATACTTGGTTACATTTTAAATTCTAGTTTTCAATATTATCTTGCTGAGCTATTATAGCTCACTCTTGCTACTTATCTATATACAGCTAGGTATGCCAATACTACGCAGAACGCCCCGCAAGAGGGTAAGGGAAAGGCGACCTTCTGAGAGCTCGTTAGCATCAATCCCCGAGGTAGATGACCATCGCAAGGGGTTTAGTGGGCTTATGTATATTAAGTGTGTAAGTGTGAAAGGTTGTAATAAATTTGGTTGTTGAAATGCTTCTTGTAGAAGCATCACTCAACAATGTACTTAAGTATGATTCTGGGTTTGTAATAACTTTTTAACTCTAAACTCTTATTATGGTGAATGTTGTTCTCTGAGCATATGACTGGTGTGTGTGTGTATTACTGTGGGGTCAACTGCATAAGTATTAAATAAAAAAAAAACCCAAGAGATATTGATTTTGAATGGAAGTTGGTCCGTGATGGCCCAGATTCATGACCCCGGATTTGGGGCTGTCACAGTTTGGTATCAGAGCTAAGAGTCATAATGCTCAGGAACAAGAGTGATAATAATATTGTATCATTTATAATATTAAATTTTGAACTTCCATCAAGTTCAGGGGTGGTATATCGTAGGTAGTATTTATTTTAAGTATTGTTTATAAATTTATAGACCGTTACTAATAGAATTTTATGTTTTATTATAGGGAGCAGAGATGGGTGAGCCGAGTCGAGACCCCCAGTGGCTAGGATTGTCCGAGCAGGAGCTTAGAGACTTGTTGCTGGTAGGTGTAGAGGTTCCAGAGTATGCTATTGATGACCTCAGGGAGAGACGACGGGCGAGCGCTAGAGAGAGATATGAGCAGAGACTGAGGGAGGAGGCTGAGGAGCGCAGGCAGAGGGATGCTGTGGCTATAGTGCCATATTCTGGTAGACCATATGTAGGACCTGATGGGGCCGGACCTTCCCGAGTGCGGACTGATATTCCTGAGGAGGAGATGCCCTTACGTAAGAGGCCTAGGTTATCTGTTATACCTGAGGAGCCGATTGAGTGGAGGGACATTCACGTGACTCCTACTCATGTCCCACCTGTCCCAGTGCCATCACCAGTTCCATCTCCTCTACCTAGCCCTGACCCTTTTGAGGACCCAGTTGAGCAGTTCACTCCACCGGGACACTTTATCTTGTCAGAGGATGAGTTGGAGGATGACCCTTCCGAGGATGCGGACACAGAGCCTGTTCCTCCGTCTCCACAGGCAGTTCCATCCCCACCATTTGCACCACCACCACCACCACCAGTGGATGCACCCCCACTTGTAGATGTACCTCCCCCAGATGCTATGCCACCTCAGGAGGCACCTATGTTTCCAGCTGGTCAGTTGCCAGCTATTTTCTTGTCAGAGTACTTTGCTCTTCAGGGACAGCTGGATGAGTCCCGTCGGACTATAGATACGCTTATACAGAGGTTAGACAGGACGAGAGGAGGAGGAGGTGTGATACCAGATGGGTTGACTTTGAGCATAGTTAGTATCGAGCTGCGGGCACTCGGTGATATTAGGACGATGTTGGGAGACAGAGGGGATCCAGTATGGAGGGCTCAGATAGTTGATACAGTCACCACTATGGTAGTGCAGATCAGAGATGTTATCAGGGCGTCGTTACCATGATTAGGAGTAGTAGTCTTGGATACTAATCAGACTAGTCATCTTATGGATGTCATTTTGGGGATTAGGTTAGTTGTTTACTGTCTTAATCCCAGTCTGATTAGAGGACAGCTAGTAGTGCTTTTGTTATAGCGAGTTAGTATGTACAGTTAAGCTTTTGGGGTTTCGAACCTTGTACTTTATGATGTATGATATTAGTAGTAAAAGACGTTGTACCCAAGTTGTAAAATATCTATGTAAATTAATGAAGTTTATGTACTTTGCCTAATTTTATCGTATTTTGATATTAAATGTTGAGATTCAGAAATATTGATATATATGAGATGATTGACTTAAATGAAAAGGTTATTGTGCTAAAGGTACTAAGCTTATTTGTCAAAGTTGTATTATGATTAAATATTACTTGTGTGAATTTAAAATACTGGGATGCATAAATAAGATTAACTAATGATATAGTTGTGCATATATGGAAATGATGTATATTGTACCCTAAATTTGGGTGATTAATGAAGAATATTATTATATACAGAATCATGCCGCCTAAGCGTAATAATAGAATGAATGCAAGGGAAAATGAGAGAGAGGAAGCAAGTCAGAATAGACAGGATGAAAACGCTCATAATGAACAAGATCATGAGGAAGAAGAAGATGAATCAACTAGCCAACAGGGAAGTCAGGGTGGTAACCCTTTTAACCAATTTATGGAACTTTTGAGGCAGAATTTAGCTAATCCACAGAATCCGCCACAACCACCTGTTCTTCCCAACCAGGCAGCTAACTCTTTTCGTGCTTTTAAGTCACTAAAACCCCCAGAATTTGAGGGAACCACTAACCCAGTAGCAGCCAGGGCATGGCTGAAAGAAATGGAGAAGGCTTTTGAGATACTGAGGGTAGAGGAAGATCAGAAGACAGTCTTTGCAGCCTATCTCCTAAAGGGAGAGGCAAATTATTGGTGGGAAGCTAAGAAAAATCTCGAGGGAGCGGGAGTGATAACTTGGGAGCGTTTCACTAGGGTGTTTCTAGACAAATATTCCCCTAGGTACTTAGAGAACCAGATGGAAATAAAATTTTTGGAGCTAAAGCAGGAAAACCTATCAGTGGCAGAGTATGAAACTAAGTTTACAGAACTGTCTAGGTTTGTTCCAGAATTCGTGCGTACTGAAGAGCAACGAGCGAAAAGGTTCCAACAAGGATTGAAACCATGGCTACGTACTAGAGTGGCACCATTTGAGTTGACCGAGTATGCTGTGGTAGTTCATAAGGCATCTATTATCGAAGCTGAGAGTGAACAGACTCAAATAGGACGAGAGAGTAAGAAAAGGAAATTTGAGGGTCAGAAGGGAGGTTCAAGTGAGGGAAGCTACTTTAACAAATTTGGTAAAGGACAAAAACCCCAGTTTGGAGGAAAGTCAGGGAATAATAAGACTACCAGTGAGACTGTGAATCAGGGTGGCAGATCCACAGGAACTTTTCAATCTAGTCAATCTCGAACACCATTTCCAGACTGTAACACGTGTGGTAAGAAGCATACAGGAGTGTGTAGAGCGTTGGAAATAAACTGCTTTAACTGTGGACAAAAAGGACACTATCTTAGCCAGTGCCCATCGGCTAATACCAATTCTAAGAGGGACATCAAGTGTTACCAGTGTGGGAAACTAGGACACATTGCCAGAGATTGCCGTTCAGGGGGATCATCTGTGCCAGAACAGAGTGTGACTGCTTCAAATAAACCTACTGCCAGGGTGTACAATATGACTTTAGGAGAGGCATTGAGAAAGCCGGATACAGATGCAGGTGAACATTTTTTTTAGTATTCAAATTTTTAGTGTAAACGTTTGGTTAGGAATCAATGTGGTCAATGAATGGTATAGGTAGGTTGATAATCTAGATAAGGAAAATCAGTATCTGTTAGGGGTTAGAAATTCTATGAAAAGGAGAATAATAGTATTTTGGGAGTAAACCACAGATTTGTTTATATACGAACAGGAAATATATATTATAGGTAATATTTTCTTACAATTGTTTCAAAGAATCTTATTCTAGACGGATTTCTGGAAGATTTTACAGAGACAAGATATAATAAGAGCGAAATATGTATATTTTATGTCATGATAGAGATCAACATAGGGATAAACCATAAGTGAGATACACTACCATTCAGGAGAGGCCAATGTGGTGGCCGATACCCATAACTAAAAGAGGGATGTTGATGAATGACAAGCAAGTTACGTTGGTGTAATTTTGCGCAAACAAGATAGAGATATTATGAAGGAAAAAGGATGGAGAAAGTGATATAGAGGTTATAAGGTGTAGATGAAAAGGTATCTATGGACATTTCTGACGTGATTCCGGGACGGAATCCTTTTAAGGAGGGAAGGATGTAATAAACCTAACTTCAGTAAGGCTACAGTGCCCAAATGAATAGTAAATTTTGAGGATTTAGAGAAATGGTATATAGGTACTTTATAATGGAAACATAAAATGAATAAACAGAAACCATATTAGTGTTGTACAATAAAAATAAGTGACTCGAAATGACGTTAGATTCCAGAAATTCCTGAAACATGGATTTTGAGGATTTTGATTTCGAACAAGCTTCTATTGGACATTAAGGAGCATGGAAACATTATAAGAATTATATATTGAGGAATTAGTGAATTTAGATTTAACCAAGGGATTATTAAGTTAAGAGAATACCAATGGAAATTGGATTCGTAAATGGTTTCAAAACCACTGAGATAATGAGGTACATTCGAAACGAACCACAATTAGACGAGTATGGAGATTAAGCAACCAAGATTAGTAATATAACAAGGAGACATACCACATTATCATCTACCAAGATTATTGGCATGCTATTTAGAAAATCAAGTAATAAGAATATTACATCATCTTAATAACATCATTATTGATGTCATTTTCCACTAACTAAAAACTAAGGGTAAATTAGTCAATTGCTAAGCAAAATATCTACCAAGCTTCCACTATACACTATATTAACAAGAGATTAGTAGGATAAAATCAAAAAGGAAGCAAAAGAACTCTCCCCTTTCATTTCTTCTTCATTCGGCAATAAGAAAAAAAGAAGGAAAATAAAAATCAAAAACCCTAGTTAGCATCCACATCAATTCAAGGGAAAAATCATGGGTGATCTTGGAGGATAGAAAGAGTTAACCACAAAGTTTCAAAGCCAATCATCATCATCTTCATAGGTAATAAAATCATTTAAGTGCAAGATGAATAGTAGTGAATAGTGTTTTTCAAGTTTTAATCTTTGTTTTAATGGTTCCTTTAGTTAATCCAAGCTAATTCAAGGTTGTTCAAGGTGTGTCCAAGGATTATTAAGGATTATTAAGTGTTCTTCAAGCTTCAAGGAGGTATAATAACCCTTGCCCTTTTGTATTTATAGTAGATATTGAAGTGATTAGTAGTTAAGTGTTGTTAATGTTAAGTTTATGATGAATATGTGTTATGAATGGTTGGATTTGATATGAGATTTGTGTTGTGAACTTGGAACCATGGCTGGAATGTAGTCCACATGGTGTGGGGTTTGGATTGAGTGTGGAATGATGGTTTTGGAGTGGTGAAATTTTGGAAAGTATGAAATTACAGCAGTTATAATGTCCGATTTTCGTTAGAACGAAAACTGCCCTGTTTTGTGACCCCTGCATTCGTACGGTACCTCACTGCCTAGGTTACCAATTGACCATGAAATGATAGATCTTAGTTCATAGATCGTTTTGATATAAGGTGCGTTAAAATCTGATGAACGGTTTAGGAGAAAAGTCAGTTTTAGTGAAAGGTGTTCGAAAACCGAGAAACTGTAATTGTATCAACTTTGGGGCTATGATCAACCTACTTAGACATTTTTAAAAATTGTGAAACTTTGGGATAATATGGTAGGGTAGTCAAAGAGACATTACCAGTTGACCTTACATTAAAATTCGAAATCCATATTTTCTGAGAATTTTTACAGTTAAGTGTGGTCATTAGGGAAAATGGTGAAAAACCACTGAAACTTCAATTGAGCTTGTAAATGGTTAAGTTCTTGAACCTTTGGGGTAATAGTGATACGTTAGGCATATATTGAAGTATCAAGGGTAATGTTATATAAGAGTGTAGTGAGTAAGAGATGTGATATTCTAATGACGGTCCTTTTGTGTTTATAGAAACTCCTGAAGAGGGACCAGCCTTACTGTCAGGATACAGGAACCGAGGCAAGATCCTTCTATCCCTACTTTAAAAATTATTTATCTTTGGAATAATAATGATATCATGGCATATATTTATGTATATGTGATGCTTTTGTTGCTATATTGCAAAGAATATATTTTCTTGATTGTGGGAAGTTAAAGAGAGATGGATATGTTTTCTGAAATATGAATATAGAGATAATTACGAATGGAGCGAATATGCTCTAGAGTAAAAGAGATATGAAAGAGAATGGTATCAGTTGTTATCTAGGGTTATATGGTTTATAATGCTATATTATAAACATTCTTTTAGTGTATGATATATACATATATTTTATAGAAATAATGTGCGAGAATGGAAATGTGAAATGGTGTTGATAAATTGAATAATGATCTTATAAAAAGGGGGATTAGCAACAAACTTGCATAAGAGGCTATGTCAGGGCTGTGTGCGACATAGTCTAACATTCATGATTCGGCACGAAGATGCCAAGGGAGGATGTTAGCAGGTGGCCTTCCTCCAGGAGGATGTTAGCAGGTGGCCTTCCTCCAGGGATGATGTTAGTAGGTGGCCTTCATTCCTTCTACTAGTAGTAAACAGAGAGCGGATACGGTCAGGCGACTGATCATCGTCCTACGTATCTGGCGCCAGTATATATCCCCAAAACTTGAAAGAAAGAATTGAAAATGGTTTTCAGATTTCTATAACTGAAAACAGAAAAGTGATATGAAACGATGAAATTATTGTTATAGATGAAGAGAAACTGATTTTATATTAATTTATAAAATTGCTGTATAGGAAGGAAATGAGAAGATGATAGTGAGAGATTTATTCAAGTATTCATGTTATTTTAAAATATTACACTAAAAGGGTATATTGGTTGTTATATTATTTAAGAAGAGAAACTGATACTGTATTATCTTAGATTTCTTTCTTATAATAGTAAGTGAATGATGTATTATTAAATAAGAGTTTTATTCTTCCTTAAAGTTTATAATTTGGTTACTGCTTACATATGTATATACATGTATACTTGGTTACATTTTAAATTCTAGTTTTCAATATTATCTTGCTGAGCTATTATAGCTCACTCTTGCTACTTATCTATATACAGCTAGGTATGCCAATACTACGCAGAACGCCCCGCAAGAGGGTAAGGGAAAGGCGACCTTCTGAGAGCTCGTTAGCATCAATCCCCGAGGTAGATGACCATCGCAAGGGGTTTAGTGGGCTTATGTATATTAAGTGTGTAAGTGTGAAAGGTTGTAATAAATTTGGTTGTTGAAATGCTTCTTGTAGAAGCATCACTCAACAATGTACTTAAGTATGATTCTGGGTTTGTAATAACTTTTTAACTCTAAACTCTTATTATGGTGAATGTTGTTCTCTGAGCATATGACTGGTGTGTGTGTGTATTACTGTGGGGTCAACTGCATAAGTATTAAATAAAAATAAAAAAACCCAAGAGATATTGATTTTGAATGGAAGTTGGTCCGTGATGGCCCAGATTCATGACCCCGGATTTGGGGCTGTCACAAGTTTCCCATGTATTCATTCAATATCATTTTTATAATTGTATATTTTTTTATTATTGAATTGATTTACTATAGAAAAATTAAAATTATTAATCAATCAGACATATCCAATATATCATGTTCTTTGAGTAAGATATCACTGTTAGAATTTATGATGATTACCCTCAGCTTGTTTTTAATGACAACATAAAATGTGTATATTCACTTTGGGAGTTTGTAGGTTAAATTTTTAATTTTTTTATAATAGAATGTGGTATATTAAATATTAGTTTTTTATCCATAAATAGGGATATGACAAATTAATTCGATCTGATGATACCCGATCCGAAACCCAAAAGTTTGGATATACTGAACCTGAGTTTTCGGATTTAGTTTTGGATTTAAATTTTAAACCCAAAATAGTTTCATTTTTTATTTGGATTTTAGTTTGTACCAAACCGATATCCAATCCGAAATCTGAAACACGATCCAATATCGAAACCCTATGCATAAGTAATATAATACCATAATTTGAAATTATAATATGTAATATTTTAGATGTAAGACATGTAATTTATTTATTTTTATTCAAATATTTCATTGGAAATAGTCAAGAGTAATTTAGTAATTAGAAATTCTATTCCTCAATCTCAAGTTTTATTTAAATATTTAAGATTTAATTTTTTTGCTTTACATAAAATTTTCATTTATGTTGTATACGAAGAATTAGTTTTTTAAATATTAATTTTTTTTACCCATAAATAGGAATGGCAAATTAATTCGATCTGATGATACCCGATCCAAAATCCGAAATATTGGATATACTGAAACCGGATTTTTGGATTAAGTTTGGATTTAAATTTAAAAGTCAAATTGTATTGATTAACTCATGGTTTACTTGTATATGGTTAATAGTTTGGTTAAAAATTAATAGAAGGAAAGTTGAAGAATGAATATTATTGGTCTAAAATTTAGGAATGGTCTCTGATTGGTCCTAAAATAATTGCTCTTTTCTGATTGGTTAACTGTATAATGTGTTAGACTCAGGTATTATAATAAAAGATTTGTAATGTATGATAATATGATTGTGATTGACTTTATATTAAAAAAGTGGTTGATTAATGAATGAGTAGTTATGAAATATAATTTAAAATATGTAATAGTATATCGTGATTGATTTCAAATTAAAATAGTGATTTTTCAGTAATTCTTTTATTCAAAAAATATGTATTTATAGATATGTCCAATAAAATCATTATTATATTTAAATTAGAAGTGTTAATTAACCATGGTTAATGAGGTAGGGTATGATTGTAAATAAGGAAAACTCTCAATATAACATGATTGGTCTAAAATTTTGGAATTAGCTCTGATTGGTTCTAAAATAATTCATAGTTTTCTGATTGGTTAACTGAACATTGGTAGACTCAGGTATTATAATAATTCGATTAATTATATTGTATTCTAAAAAATTGTATTGATTAACTCATGGTTTACTTGTATATGGTTAATAGTTTGGTTAAAAATTAATAGAAGGAAAGTTGAAGAATGAATATTATTGGTCTAAAATTTAGGAATGGTCTCTGATTGGTCCTAAAATAATTGCACTTTTCTGATTGGTTAACTGTATAATGTGTTAGACTCAGGTATTATAATAAAAGATTTGTAATGTATGATAATATGATTGTGATTGACTTTATATTAAAAAAGTGGTTGATTAATGAATGAGTAGTTATGAAATATAATTTAAAATATGTAATAGTATATCGTGATTGATTTAAAATTAAAATAGTGATTTTTCAGTAATTCTTTTATTCAAAAAATATGTATTTATAGATATGTCTAATAAAATCATTATTATATTTAAATTAGAAGTGTTAATTAACCATGGTTAATGAGGTAGGGTGTGATTGTAAATAAGGAAAACTCTCAATATAATATGATTGGTCTAAAATTTTGGAATTAGCTCTGATTGGTTCTAAAATAATTCATAGTTTTCTGATTGGTTAACTGAACATTGGTAGACTCAGGTATTATAATAAAGGATTGATATGTTTCAGAAATTGCTGCTAATGCCCCTTTAGGGTCATGGGAGACACATTGTCATATATTAGACTTATATGCTATTTCTCCTTCCGTATAACTGAAAGACCGTTGACAAAATGAAGTATTCAATCGACATTTTGGACAATCTGTTGTACCTGGGGCATTTTAGGCTTCCATCTTTAATTTTGGTTAGGGTTTGATGTTCTTGAGGTTACCTCAGGAAAATTCCCTGAGATAGTATGAGGGTACAATTGTAATTTCAAGATTCTTTTAGAAAGTTACCAATATTTACAAAACTGTCATAGCTATTTACACTATAACCTCAGTTAAGTTTTTTGAGGTAACCTCAGGAACAGTTTTCTCTTTTGGATAAATAGGCCATCATCATGTGAAAAACTAGAATATGAAAATATGTTATGGCAATAGTATATATCATTGCAGTAAAAAATGATTGATTAGATCATAATCGAATAAATATTTGATAATTGGAGGTGAACAAGGACGAAATCATGAATTTTTTGTCGAGAGATAATGAATATATTTTGGAGAGAAACTTTTTCATTTTTAATTTTTTGTGAAAGCACATTTATGTAATTTCATAAATTTTAATACTAAAAAAACTCAACTTACGTTTTACGGGGAACACGTGTCCTCCATGTGTCTCTTACTAAATTCATCTTTTAAAGGTGTATTAATGGAAATTTAACTAAATATTCAGACAAATATTTGATGTTAAAAAAATTCAAAAAAATCAATTAATTCCTCAAACAAAATTTGAAGCTAAAATAGAGTTAAACCAAATTTTGAATTTATAATCTAAAAGCATCTCCAACGGTGTTGACTAAAATGATATAAAATATTGCTGATGCAAACTTTGTTGAACCTGTAAGGTGCTGTGCTCCAATGGGATTGACTATAATCATTAACCATATTTGAAAAATAGAACTCACGTTGTTATAAATAGAATATATTATAATTAATATGGTAACAGATGATGTGTTATTTTACTAAAGGTCTCTACTGATCTTTACATATTCTACAAATATTGTCAATGTAATTGTATTGGCTAAAATTATAGATAAAAGGAATGTACCATTGGAGTGAGTATTTTTTTACAAATTATGTATAATTGTTATTTATGGTATGCCAACTAATATTTTAGCTAAGAGTTTATACCCATTGGAGATCCTCTTAGTAGCATGGAGGGGAGCCTCATACATTCGGACTCTATGTAATTTGAGTTAGGTAGGCTAAATGGATATATTTAAATGAAAATAGCTAAAATTTTGATTTTTCTCCGATTTTTAAAAAATTATGGAACATGTCAATATTGTACTTTTGAATTTTACAAAGAAAAGTGATGTTGTGGATTAAAATCTAGGTCACGAATTTGTAATTAATGCTAGGGTTCGGGAGCTTCTTGCTTCAATGGCTGTTTCCGTGTTACGAGACTGATCGGTCCTCACAGAGTGCCTACGTATCTCGTTATTGAGAATCAAGCCAAGACGTAGTTCTGAGATTGAGGGGTCAGACCCTTTATATAGGCTGAGAAGCCCTAGAATCGTAGTAGGGTTAGGTGACTTGGTGGGCAAGTCACCGACTAGAAGAAGGTTCCAGATCCTGGTATGTAGGAACCAATTTCCATGTTAGAATATGTATCTTGGAGACTAAGTCAGGCAAGAGTAATATCCTTGTTTGACTCTTATTGCCGAGATGGTAATTACCCCTAATATTAATTACGAAATTAATATTATAATTGGGGTTTGGGCCCATCTGGTGGTCCCCACGTTTGGACCATTCTAGGTTTAATTAATGCCACATTGAATGTGTCTTTAGGGCTTACTTTTAGCCCATATCATTTGCCCCCCAACTTCTAGGAAAACTGATCAGGTTTTCCTTGAAGTTATAACGGCCTTATTCGAGACTTGGGTCAGGGTTTATTACTCTTAAGCGAGTATTTTCAACAATATCATCTTAACGTAAAGCGTGGAGCGACCGACGCATTTACGACGATGTTGAACGACACTAATCAGTGTAAAATGGCACTTCACAGCGCTAATCAGCCTTAAACAACATTTAAACAGTGTTAAACGATGTTAAATGGCATAAAAATGGCACTAACGGCACTAATCAGTGCTAAACAGTGCTAATCGGCACTAATATGTGCTAACAGGCACTAATCGGTGCTTAAACAACACTACATGGTGCTAATCGGCACTAAACTGTGCTAACAGGCACTAATCGATGCTTAAACAGCACTACACGGTGCTAATCGGCACTAAATTGTGCTAACAGGCACTAATCGGTGCTTAAACAGCACTACACGGTGCTAATCGGCACTAAATTGTGCTAACAGGCACTAATCGGTGCTTAAACAGCACTACACGGTGCTAATCGGCACGAAATTGTGCTAACAGGCACTAATCAGCGCTAATCGGCACTAATCTGTGCTAATCGGCACTAATTTGTGCTAATCGGAGAAGACTCGGGACAATAGCAGCCTCTTCCGGGCAGCTAGCCAGCCGACAAGGGTCGTGGTCAGCTGCCAGGTGCTCCTGGTCGGCTGCCAGGTGCTCCTGATCGGCTGCCAGGTGCTCCTGGTCGGCTGCCAGGTGCTCTTGGTCGGCTGCCAGGTGCTCCTGGTCGGCTGCCAGGTGCTCCTGGTCGGCCAGACCCTTCCCATGGCACCTGGTCGGCTGCCAGTGCTCCTGGTTGCCTGCCATGTGCTCCTGGTTGCCTGCCATGTGCTCCTGGTCGGCCAGACCTCTTCCATGGCACCTGGTCGGCTGCGAGTGCTCCTTAGTGGCTGACAGGTGCGCCTTGGTGGCTGACAGGTGCACCTTGGTGGCTGACAAGTGCGCCTTGGTGGCTGACAAGTGTTCCGTGTTGAACCAAGTGGCTCTAGACGACGCTTAAGCGATGTTCAACGTATGTTAAACGACGTTAAATGGCGTAAGACGGCACTAAACGGCGCTAGTGGACGCTGAACGGCGCTAAGTTTAGGAGTGTTCGAAGGTCGACGTTTGATCTGGAAACCAAAAACCTTCATCATAACCATCAATCGATCCAATCAACTGACGGGAGGTGCCAAGATGGGGTCGGGGAGTCAACTGGAGCCCCTCCGTGGCACCTGGTCGGCTGCCAGGTGCTCCTAGTCGGCTGCCAGGAGCTCCTGGTCGGCCAGGGGGTGCTCCTTGTCGGTTGGAACCTTCCAAGGTTTTAGAAAACTTTGTGACCTTCGCGTGGGCTGTAAGATCGCCCAAATCTGATACCCGGAGCTCAAGATATGACCCAAACAGTGTGAGGTCGGCTGACAAGAGAGCTTCTGGTCGGCCAGACCCCTTCCTGGGCAGCTGATTGGCTGCCAGGAGGTCCTGGTCAGCTGGAGACCTTCCAAGGTTGTAGAAAACTCCATTACCTTCGCGTGGACTGTAAGATCGCCCAAATCTGATACCCGGAGCTCAAGATATGGCCCAAACAGCGCGTGGACCTCTCTTTGTGGCACCAGGTCGGCTGGAGGATGCTCCAGGTCGCCTGGGGATGCTCCTGGTCGGCCAGACCTCCTCCATGGTACCTGGTCGGCTGCCAGTGCTCCTGGTTGCCTGCCAGGTGCTCCTGGTCGGCTGTCAGGTGCTTCAGATTGCCCGGGAGTGCTTGAACGACATTTCAATCTATGTTGAACGACGTTGAATGGCAAAAGACGGCACTACACGGTGCTAATCGATGCTTGAACGACGTTTCAATCTACGTTAAACGACGTTGAATGGCATAAGACGGCACTACACGGTGCTAATCGATGCTTGAACGACGTTTAGTTGGAGGTCGATGTTCGTTCCGGAAAGTGAGAAACCTTCAACAGAACCATCAAACGATCCAACCAACTAACGGGAGGTGCCAGGAGGTCGGCTGAAGCCCCTCCGTGGCACCTGGTCGGCTGCCAGGAGATCCTGGTCTGCCAGACCTTCTCCATGGCAGCTGGTCGGCTACCAGGAGATCCTGGTCGGCCAGACCTTCTTCATGGCACCTGGTCGGCTGCCAGGAGATCCTGGTTGCCTGCCAGGTGCTCCAGGTTGGCTGACAGATGCTCCATGGTCGCTTTGTCGTGCCTCTCGAAGCTTTTCGCAATGCCTGGAGTCTCGTTCTTGAATCACGTCCTTGACATTTGTATGTTGTATACATCCTTTCAAGGCATAATTAATCTCTCTTTCTTGTTCTAAGATGTGGAGCTTGTGATGGACCTTTTTAGTTCTTTCCCCCCTTGTTTCATATGGTGGAGGTCTTGCTTCTCGTTTGATCGTTCAAGAAGTTTCTTTTCCACTGAGCACTTGACTTCAAGTCTGGTTTGCATTGTTATCTGGTTGTCAACCCTTTATCTTGATTCTAGGTTTCCAACCTTCCTTTGGTTTGAATTCGATTGACGGTTCTTGATTCAAGTCCTTAAACTCAAACGACGAACTCGATTGGAGGCAGACAACCTTTTTGGCCATCTCAATTGGAGACAGACAGCCTTTTTGGCCATCAAGGCTAAACATTTGTATCGGAATTTGAGATTCCAGATTTTAAGTAAGGAACGACAAAGGACCTCTTATCTCAACATTCTCACTAACAGTTTCTGTGCCTTCAAGGTATTATCAGGGAGCCAACCAGTCTCAGGGTGAGCTTTTATGAGGGTCTATCCTTCAGCTTACATCAACTGGTGCTACCAATTTGAAATAATAGACGGGGCCTTCAAGACCTGAAAGTAAACTCTTCCGGCGTAGTTCTCTATCTCAGAAGAAGTAAACTTAGATTGGGCATCAGCCTTAACGTTCTGTTCTCTCGAAATGTGGTTCTCATACCATTCACTCAAACTCAGTCATCACGGCCTTCACGACTCTCAAGTACTTTGTCGTAGTTTGAGATTCTTGACTCTCATTATTCTAGCCAAGCCTAAACCGGCTATCAAGGCTTCATACTTAGCTTCTTTGTTAGTTATCGAAAAGTCCAATTTTAAAGCATACTCGACTGTAAACCAATCGGGGCTTTGCAAGACTAAACCTGCACCACTAGATTTTGTTTTTGATGCTCCATCAAAATAGAGCACCCAATGTTCGTTCTGATCAGGTACAGGCTCTTCATCTTTTTCTTCACTTCCAGGGGTGGTTACTACATCCTGCCCCCCGACTTCTTAGTTGCCAATGGTACATTCAACCACGAAGTCAGCCAATGCCTGGGCCTTAATGGCTATTCGAGGCTCATAAGTGATGTCAAATTCTCCAAGTTCAATCGCCCACTTAATTAACCTTCCACCGGCTTTCAAGCTATATAATATGCTTCTCAACTGTTGGTCCATCAGGACTTCAATGTTTGTCTTGGTCTTGGGTGTTGAACGTCGATGTTAGAAGGTTGAACGCCAATGTTTGAAATCAAGGGTTTTCAATCTCAAGGGTGTTTTAAACCACCGAAATATCTATCAGAGCTGCTGGTCCAAGGCCAGGGGGTTTCCGGTTAGCCCAACGAGGTCTTGAAAGCCCATGACCCCCTCGAGCTTGGCCTTCATAACTAACCTTGGCCTTCATGGCTGATCTTGGCCTTCATGGCTAACAACTTCTGTTCTTCAACCTAGGATTCGGGGTTGATTCCTCGATTTAGATTTCGATAAATGCAATCCCGTTGGTTTCTTGCCTTTTAAACTTCTGAGACGAGAGCTTGCTTGATCTTCTTAACCCTTGCTTAAGGTTATCTATTGACCTTCATCCTTGGATCCTTAACCCAGGTACTTAATAAGTATTGAAGAGTAGCTAGTCCTTCACATCCTCGGCCTTCCATGGCTTTGATTATTGCGTGTGGCTTTTATCTGCTTGTCTTTTATCCAGGGTCCTTCACGGACTTAAACTTTTACTTGGTCTTGCTGTAACCTAACTCTTGACCCTTCGGGGTATGCATTTGTTTGTTTTCCATCCGTGTATTTTTTATCTTCGGTACTCGGTCATCCTTGACTTGCACTCATCAGGTGCTTGGCACATAAATAAAATCACACCATCAATGAATGGAAATCAAACTTGCATTAATTACTTGAAATGGGTTCAACCCTTATATAGAGTACTACTATCCTACTTAGAGCAACATGCTCTACAATAGTTTCAATGAACCTTATTTCTACTTCTACTAGATAAATATGAAGCTAAGTCCTATGAAGCTAAGTCCTACTAGGATAACTTGAGCCCATCGGGGCTTTGCAAGCCTAGGCCTGCACCAGATTTTGTTTTAGATGCTCCATCAAAATAGAGCACCCACCACTCCTTATGGTCTCCACCTTCTTATTCTGAAGTTCACTTCCTGCTTGGGGTACTACCTCCTGCCCCCCGACTTCTTGGTTGTCAATGGTACATTCAACCACGAAGTCAGTTAACGCCTTAGCCTCAATGGCCGTCCGAGGCTTCTGTGTGACGTCCTCTGCTAGCCCTTCTCGGTGTTCCTTATTACTGCGGACATCCATGTCTTCAATCGGAAGGACCTGCCCCCCGACTCCGTCAGGCCTTAACGCGGCTACATAACAGCTTCGTGCCATCTTTTGATCGCCTTTATGTTCTCCAACACCATTCCTGGTTGGGAACTTGATCTTCATATGATAAGTTAAGGCAACAGCATTGAATGCATGAAGTCCAGTCCTTCCGAGGATAGCGTTGTACGTTGAAACCGCCTTGATTACCAGGAAGTTCAACATCTGAGTGGCCTTCTTGGGCTCCTGTCCAATAGTCACAGGCAATTGAATAGTCCCTTCAACTTTGGATCATACTCCATTAAATCCATATATAGGCATGTTATTGGGGGTCAACTGAGAATCATTGTACCCCATCTTCACAAATGCATCATGAAACAGAACATCAACGGAAGCTCCATTATCTATCAATGACTCGCTTCACCTCTGAGTTTCCAATCACAGGAGTTATGACCAACGGGTCGTCATGGGGGAACTTCACCCTTTCAAGATCAGAATCATCAAAGCCAATTGCGATTTCAGTCCTAGCCTTCTTCGGGGCCTCTCCCACGATGTGTATCACTTCTCTGGCATAAGCCTTCCGAGAATTCCTTGTTGTACCGGCCGCAGTCGGGCCTCCTGAGATCATGTTGATTACTGGCCATCGAGGTTGTGGATTGTGATCGTGAACGTCATCCCTTCTATTATAATCTTTAATTTGATTAACACGATCTTCACCCTTAGTGAAGTGGCTCAATTTCCCTCTTCGGATTAAAAACTCGATCTCATCTTTGAGTTGCTTGCAATCATCAGTGTCATGCCACACATCTCTGTGGAATCTGCAATACTGATTCTTGTTTCTCTTTTCGGGATCACCCCTGAGTGGCTTCGGCCATCGGAAATCTCTATCCTTCTCAATGTCCAACAAGATTCGACTCCTAGGAGTATTCAACCTTGCATACTCAGTGAACCTTGGTCCTTTGTTCTTCTTAGGGGCATAGTCGGAGTCCTTGCTAGTTCGGGGATGCTTGTCCCTAGCATCATTCTCGTGGTCATCATACTCATGGTCTTGCTTTCGCTTCTTGGAGTCGTTGTTACCTCCTCCTCCACTTATTGTGGCTTCTTTCTTCATGCTATCTTCAGCTTTAATGTACTTGTCAGCCCTTCGTTGGAGCTCGGCCATGTTTTCAGGAGGATGCTTTGCCAATGACCTTTTAAAGAATGGATCAGTGGTTCCGTGTTCCAGGGCTACCATGGCCACCTTATTCTCCAAATCGGTGATATTCAACGTCTCCTTGGTGAACCTCTTAAGATAGTCTCTCAGATTCTCATTCTTCCCTTGTACCACATACATAAGAGATGCAGAACTTTTCTCATGAACACTTCCGCTGATAAATTGACTCACAAAAGCAGCCCTTAACTCCTTGAAAGAGCCAATCGAGTTTGCAGGTAAGCGACTGTACCATCTTTGAGCCATACCCGACAGGGTTTGAGGGAATGCCCTACACTTCAAGGCGTCACTTGCAGGTTGCAACAGTAGTGCATTTGAGAATGTCCTGACGTGATTTACGGGATCACCCGTTCCATCATAAGCCTTAATAGTTGGCATCTTGAACTTCTTTGAGATACGGGCATTCATCACCTCTTCAGTAAACGGGGGTGTGGGATCATCCGGATCTCCAAGTGGCATCAGATCCTTGGGGTTGCTCTTGGGGGTTTCCACCCTCGTTGTCTTTCCAGTTGGGGCATCAGCCCTTCTTTGCCTTCTTGACGGCCTCTCCAAGTCTATAAAGGGAATCGGTCCTGATGTTGGAGGAGGTTGAGTCTGATTTGACCTGACTTGTTCTCTTGCCATATCTTCCTTTAATCTTAAGATCTCGGCTTCATAAGCCTTAATCCTCTCAGCAGTTGTCGAAGGGAGTTCATCGTGAGTAGTTCGAGTTCTTCTTCGAGGTTCTTTACTTGCACGTCGCCTCCTTGGAGCTTCATCACGATCGTAATCATCATCAGAGGATGAATCATCCGTATAAGGACCAGAAAAATCGCGATTATCTCGATCTCGGATATAGAGAGCATGTCCACTTGATCTAGCTCCTTGAGTAGGAGGGTAGTTAGGCAGCCCATACATCGGATTGGTGCTTATGGGGAGATCCGTAGTGTGGATCTGAACCCCTTGTGGAGGGTTGTTGGGATCTACAATCAAGGGAGAAACCACCACCTGAAGAGGGTTAGTCCCTGGATTTGTGTGGACGATCGGAGGTAACGTACTCTCAACATGGGAGGTCATCCCTAGGGGTTGAGAAACTTGGAGCGGAACGATCGTTCCGGTCGTTGGGGGCACCGGATCTGTTGCGGTGGAGCGGAGCTAAGTGGAATAGGATCGGTAGTTGCTGGTGTTCTTCGTGTTTGAACCATGGTTGATGTTTTCTTCCCACAGACGGCGCCAAATGTTGTAGATTAAAATCTAGGTCACGAATTTGTAATTAATGCTAGGGTTCGGGAGCTTCTTGCTTCAATGGTTGTTTCCGTGTTCGAGACTTATCGGTCCTCACAAAGTGCCTACGTATCTCGTTATTGAGAATCAAGCCAAGACGTAGTTCTGAGATTGAGGGGTCAGACCCTTTATATAGGTTGAGAAGCCCTAAAATCGTAGTAGGGTTAGGTGACTTGGTGGGCAAGTCACCGACTAGAAGAAGGTTCCAGATCCTGGTATGTAAGAACCAGTTTCCATGTTAGAATATGTATCTTGGAGACTAAGTCAGGCAAGAGTAATATCCTTGTTTGACTCTTATTGCCGAGCTGGTAATTACCCCTAATATTAATTACAAAATTAATATTATAATTGGGGTTTGGGCCCATCTGGTGGGCCCCACGTTTGGACCATTCTAGGTTTAATTAATGCCACATTGAATGTGTCTTTAGGGCTTACTTTTAGCCCATATCAAGTGATAAAATTAAAAAATAGATATCAATTTAAATTTAATATTAAATTAATTCAGTAAACTACTTATAATGATATATAATTAAAAAAATCATAATCTCCTATTAGAACTAAATTGATTTAGATTTAGCAAAAAAAATTGATTAAGAAATTTTACCAAATGTAATAATAAAATAATGCACGTAATATATGATAAAATAGCACAATTAGCCTTTCAAAAAAATTATTCTACATAATTAAGTGGTGGCACATTTACTAATAAACACATTAATATTTTTCTAAAATAAATAAAAAATAATAATTGAGTTCGAATTCAAATTTATCGACTCGGGCACGAGTCGAGTTCAAAAAATTCGACTAAAAATTTGGCTCAACCCTATTTTTTTTATCAAGTCCAAGAATATGTTCAAATTCGAGTTCGATAATATGTTCAAATTGATTCAAACTCACTTTGTCAAGTGGAATCCGCTTGGATTACACCATACACCCTTTAAGTATCTTCAATGAAGGGTGTTAAAAGGGGTGCCAACACTAGGGGAGAGCACGGATCGGATTTATGGTAAAACCGAAACCGAAATCGAAACTCTTCGGGTTTTAAAATCTAAAACCGAAATCGCAACCGAAACCAGCGGTTCGGATTCAAAAGTATCGGATCGGATGCAATCGGTTCGGTTTCGGTTTTAAACCCGACTCAGATAAAAAAAATAAAACTGACATACCATACTTAAATGAAAAGTACGTAAAATTAAAAATTACATCCATGAAATATTTGTTTATCTCGAAACATACAAAGTTTTAATAATTAAGTACTAAGGTCTAAGATAAAATTTGTAGAAATCAAAGAGTTTAGGCAGAGACTTTTAGAGACATAGACTCAGAGAGTATTCAGCTATTTCGCTCTATTGTCAATTGTGTAACTGTGTCGTCTGGCCGTCTGCAAGAGTGAAAGTAATTATATATGAGATAGATTAGGTTTTAATTTAACTGAGCTATTGGCCCAATTGTAAAGACACAACCCAACCACCCATTTTTAATTTTTACTCGTAGCAATTATATTTCAAAAATATGTGTAATTATTAATTATATATATATATATATATATAATTTATTTATTTATTTTAATCGGATCGGATTCGGGTTTTTTCGGATCGGATCCGACAGGAAACCGAAACCGCATTATCGGATTCAGTTTTTAATTTTTCGATTTCGGTTTTGGATCGGTTTTATACGGATCGGTTTTTAGCGGATTCGGATTCGGATTTTTTTCGGATTTTTGCTCAGCCCCAGCCAACGCTATGTGGCATGACACTTTCTTAACATTCCATTGAAGTTGTTGTGATGTGTTAGTTGCAGAGGCATGTTTGTATACCAAATTATAAAAAACCTACTAGTTTGTATTGTTTTGCATTATTTACTTGACCATTTAACTGGGGGATCTCTTTATCTGCCAAAGGTTCTACATTTGTACTTAGTTCAATATAAATTTCAATTCATGTGACCTTAAATAAGTCACTGAATGTATCTTGGAAGAAGATCTATGGATCATGCCTCAAGATTTTCTGAAGACAAATTGAAGAATAAAGATGTTGCAAAAATGAAGTTTAAAATTGATTAAGTCATAATTCGAGATGTGCATAATGAACTGTTAGAGAAGTCACCAATTCGAGAAGTGCTACTTAAAGATTCAAGAAGTGAATTGTATTGATTCGAGAAGTGAAGAAACTCGAGATGTCCTAATTAGTGAAGTCAAAATACACTAATTCGAGATGTCCTAGTTAGTGAAGTTAAAATACACTGATTCAAGAAGTAATAAGAAAACTGATTCGTGAAGTCAAGATATTGAATCAGTTATCTCAAGATATCGAATGAGGGACTTAGCAATTTTTCAAAGCAACTAAAGACAAACTTCTGCAAAGATTATTCAAAAAAAGAATCTACACAAACCAAGGCACATGCAGTGGTCCATTTGTTATAGTGTACATCTGGTAAATCTACAAAGAAGTTTGGAGAGAAATTCAAGGAAAACAGCTAAAAAAGTGGATCTGGTCGGTATGCAATATAAGGAGAAATCACATGATACCAAGTTTCACTAAAACAGCATAGACAAGCTTAGTACGCTAGTTTGTCTGTTACCTGTTTTGTAAAAATGAGCCGTGTACATGTTCTATAATACACAGACCCATATTTTTAGCTGTTAAGTTTTTTAATTGTAATATCAAGAATATATTTCTGAGAAAAATGAAGTTGAGAATACATTCTAGTATTCACTTATTGTAGCAACCTTCAAATCGAATAAAATATTAGATTTAAAGTGAGTTTGTGTGCTATTTAAATTTCATATTATTCATTTGTTCAAACACATATACTCAAGTTACAAAAGATTAAGTAGATTCAAACAGTTTACACAAACAAAGAAAATCAAGAAAAATTTGATAATACATTCACCCCCTCTGTATTATCTCATTGTGTATTTCGTACTTAACAGGATGTTATTGGGGTGTCAAATGAAGTGGCATGAGGTGCCAACTTCGGCATTCCATAAATTAGGGTGCCAATTTAATTCGTAGGCTCATTGATGAATTAAGTATTATTTCTTGAGCAGTTATAAATCTAGAGCAAAAAATTTTGATCCAGAACATTTTTGTGTAAGATGATCAAATTGTCCTTGTTTTTGTGAATGTAGGGGACTAGGCTTGGTTTAAAAGAAGGGTAATTTGGTCATTTCACACATAATTATTATTACTAGCATTTTACCCGTACTACGCACCGAAAGCACAATTTAAAAAAATTAAAATAGTTGACAAAAACATATGTAATTATCAAAAAATTAATTTTTTTTTTCAAATATAATTTTACGATATTTATGTTACTTTTACGGAAAGTTCAGTTCAATATATCCCTGTCTTGTGGACCGAGCATAAAAAATAATAAAAGCATATCCATTAATAGAAAAGTAAAGCAAGTACACCTATTTCCTTTTAAAAAGCAAACAGAAAATGATCAAGTTTTTGAAGTCTGTTGAATGATCATGCTATACTGCTAATTGAACCGCTTATGATGTTGAATAGTTTTGATATGCTGCACAAAGATTATCTCCAGTAACTTAGTTTATTGTTCAGCTTTTTCCTTATTAATTACATAAAAAAACCTCGTTGGAATTCAAGAAAAGTGTCAAAAGCATAAGAGGTTTCTTTATATTTTTTCTGTGCAATGGAGAAATTATATTTTTCAGGGAAATAATAAATAAAATATTGATTGAGTGATTGATATAGTAAATTTCAAGGTATAAGTCTAGAAGTATTTAAAGGCAAATGAATATTCCCATACCAAATCAATTAAAATGAAGATTTTATTGTATTGAAGCAGCTCGTTGTCAGTGACCTTAACACACCATTAACCGATCAATGAATATTCTTCAAACTATTTCCATGAAAAATTTACGCTTAATCTTCGAAATTAGAAAAATACTACTAACGACACAGGACAAATGGGCATGCCTGTCAAATATTTCCTGCCTTTCCAATGCAACTGCGGAAACAAAAGTTTGTAGCCAAACCCTAAAGTACTTTATAGAGAATACATATCCCATTAGTGACATGTCTTTTTTTCGTATGTTTTGGTGACCTGCCAAAAAAGCAAAGTGAGAAATTGATTTTTAGAGAAATTAACACTACACCATATATTGCATATTGCAACGACAGAAAAACGTTGCCTTAAGCCCTATATTCGTTGCAGTAGAGTCTATGGCAACAAATTTGCAAAATTTGAGCGTTGCATCCGGTTGCCTTGCAATAGGTCGATTTCGCAACGATTTTGATACCATACAGCAACATAATTAAATCATTGCAATAACTTTCAGTAGCAACATTTTAGACTCTATAGCAACATTTAAAAACTATTGCAGTAGCATAAGAAGGTAGTTTATTGACACTTAAAGGCAACATTTTTCAGACCAATTGCAATGATTTTTTATAGATTATTGCAACATATTTTGACCCTATTGTAACATTTTTTCAAAAAAAAAAATAGTAGGGTAATGCTGAAAATACACTATATACCAGGCCATTTATAGCCACAATCCAAAGCATCATCAATTTTCATAAACTATGGCAACTTAATGCCAAATATCCAAGTACATATGTTTTGTTCAAAGTTAAATAAAGTTACAATTCTTTTACATCAATTTTTTCAACAATTATTACATCATAAAACCAAAACAAAGTTAAAAACTACATATGCCGATTGCTTTTTCCATATATTTGTGCTTTGCTTTTGTAAATCAACAACGAGATATCCGTGATGAGCCTAGAAAAGTATTGCATCTTGTGTCCGACAATGCATACGCCTGCATGTACAAAAGTTACTAATTATTAAAGACCAAAGAGTACAAAAGAGTACATAGTGCAAAAATAAAGAAATGCTTATTGTATATGGGCATGACAAGAAATTTTGACATTGCTCAAAAGAAATTTTTACAAGCTGTGCCTAGGCAAAATGAACAGATTACCAGCCTTGACAGTTGTTTCCAGAACGTGTTTCCCATCAACACCAACAACCTGAGCCCGGCCACTACCCCGAACAATGTAAGTTAAGAATCTAGCATCCTGGAAAGATTATGTCTATCATCCATCAAGTACTATCAACCTTCACAAGAAACATGGACTAACGTTTTAAAAGTTTATGGTTGTCCTTGTCAAAACCTATACAGAGTATCTGATGAACAAGGATATAAAATTATAAAAAGAACAGATACAGTGAGTATCATATGCCACTGACCTACTGTAAAGTACTAATTAGAACATATGTTTATCAAGTCCTCTGGTGGTTGCTAAAAACTAAAACATTTATAGCTGAAAATATACATTGATTGTATATATAATAAAAGATTTTAAGTGCAGCTTTACTAGCTAGTAACACTACAAGTATCATATCGCGATTATGGCTGTTGAACAAGCTTTACTTTTGATAATAAACGAGCTCGGAGTTCACACAAGCTGCAGTAGTAGCACCAGTGAAGTTAAAGACATACCCTAAAGTTAGACAGATAACTGTTCTATTATTAACCAAGTGATTTACCTGCATAAACTCTGGACGCATCTGCAACTCCAAATGCACCAACAAGAACTCTTCTGTAAATTAAAAACAAAGGTGATAGGTCAGCTATAGAGAGTTTCAAGTGTGCAACTAAAGAGAAACATGTGATAACTAAAGATACAGAGGTGATAGGTCAGCTATAGAGAGTTTCAAGTGTGCAACTAAAGAGAAACATGTGATAACTATGAATCTCAAGTACTTAATTTTCTTCTGATGGTCTCTGTCATGGAATTGCGTCCTAATATCGTTAAATCTAAAGATCACCCAGAAAAATATCAACACTTTATGTACAAAAATTTATAAAGAGGAAATGGCCAAGGAAATGACTAACTTCTAGAATTTAGCATGAGTAAGTAATTTTCAATGTCATTCATAAACATTTGCCACAATGGAAATATGGCACTAAACAATGTCAAAGCAAGCAGGCCACAGAAATACACACGTTTAAACGTTAACTATGCGCAAATAAACATGTATCTATTGGATGCACTACTTCAGGTCTGTAACACATTTGCTAAGTCCTGTTTTATTTAGTTAGAAGTGAAAGAAAAAAAAACATACACCATTTATTGTGGTTCCTCACATGAAAATAGCCTTTGAGCCAGTTTGTTTACTGGTGTCCAAGAGAAGTAACAGTTCATTATATAGTTATTCGACTGTAGAATCATGTTCTGAAAAATCCAACCCTAATAAAAGAAAATTGCAATGGGTATAATACCTTTTTAAGTGTTCGACAAATCTATGTAAAATCACCAGGAGCTATCCTTTTTGTTGAAAAATCCTTTTCTGTAAAATTGACACATTGATAAGCTCAGCCTCCAACTCTTTTTTCTTTAAAAATCAAAAAGAGAGACAACATTATCATATTCCAAGAGAGCTAAAAACAAGAATTTACAAGGATGAGCATACCAATAGATGATTTACATACCATCGTGTCACACATTTTCTCAAATAAAATTGATTTCACTGGATCATTTCCAATCCAACGACAAAGCTCAAGTGTTACTCTAAATAGATGAGGCACATTCTAAAAAAAAAGTTGATTTATGCCATAGATACCTCGTCAGAAGTGCATCCTCTGTCCATTTCAGAGCTTGAGAGCTCGGACTCCTGAACAAGAAAATAAGATATTACTATACTTGAACAAGCTAACCTACATAGACCAAGCAGGAGAATGGAAAGCTCTGAGTTGAATACAATATCCCCAAATTCGAAACATAGCATACAATTATACAAAAAATGTATAAAAAATCTTATAAAGAAAAAACCCCAATTTGAAACATACATAAGAACCCTAAATTGAAACACAAAAAATGTATCCCCAAATCAACACAATAAAATAACCCCAAATATACATTAACATACATAAATAAACCCCCAATTACAACTCAAAATACCTAACCCTAAACTAAAACACCAAAATCGATTACAGAAATTTGTTTGGGGAAGAAGTGTAAAAATTGATATAAAGAACAACATACCTGCTTCAAACTTCAATCTTCTTAGAGCTTGAATTGTCGAGTTTGAGTCGATGTCTTCTTCGAGCTTGAACGAGTTTGAGGATTTGGGATCGATGTTCAAGGTGTCTGCGTTGTGTTGTATCTGTGTAGGTTAGTAGGTTAGTGTCTGTGTGTTATGTTTTTTTTTCTTTTTTGTTTTGTTATTTTGGTAAGCCCGACAAAAGAAATCCCGCTCAACACCTTTTAGAACACATTTAAAAGGCCGCCAATTTTTTTTGGCCCAAAAATCATATTTATTGCAACGATTTAAGAAAATTGTTGCAATAGACTGAATGTTTTTAACTCTCTAAATTTTTTTCAATGCTATTGCAACATTTTTCATAGCCGTTGCAATTTGTGTGATTTGGTTTCTCAATAGCAACGTTTTTTGACAAACCTAAGAAACTATCGTTGCAATAGCCATTATATGGTGTAGTGTAAAAATGAAATTCACCTTATATTCTCGGGCAAGTAGTTGATGTGTCAAATTATACCTAACCGCAAGCGCACGGTGTCTATTGCTAGTACAGATGGCAAGCGGGTCGAATCCACAAGGAGACAGGTTCTACTAATTCCTTTTCAGTTATCGCTAATTGTTTCAAGGATCATACGAATATGTGAAATTATTAATTAACTAATTAAACTAAATTAACACTAATTAAATAGATGATAAACAAATTATTTAAAACCTAGGGCAATCAGGTCCACCATGCTTACACAATTGGCTCTTAAGCTAAAGCAATCAATGTGATCCTATAATTAGAGTATGTTAATCTCTTTCAAGCATTAACACTCTCGAAACATTCAACATAATTAACCACTTTTAGTAATTCAATCAATCAGGTAATTAGAGTCAAGTTAATCTCTTCCAAGAATTAACGCTCTCAGAAATCCAATGATGCTTCCGCACTCAAATTCAATTCTGCTAATCGTATGTGTGCCTCTAGTAAGTAAATCTCTCGATCCATACCTCTATTTGCATATAATTAATCCATGATATTGGCCAATTACACAAATTAATGATTAAAACATATCAATCAGAATTAACCATAACTACTCAAAACCACTATGAAAATCATGCCAATATTAGTGCAAACATGGCTTCCCTTTAAGCCCTAGAAATAACTACTCGCTAATAATTAAACAAGTAAAACAACTAGTAAAACAAGAAAACATAATTAAACTAATAAGAACAAAGAAAAGATTAAGAGAACAAAACCTTCAAACTTCAATGTTGTCACCCAAAAGAAGAGTCATGGTGTTTCTCTACATCTCCAACTAATAATATTAATCTACTCTAAACTATATTATCTGATCTAATATTACATCCTTCTTCTTCTGCATAAAATAATACCCTAGATGTGTTTATATAGGCTCTAAAAGTCTTGCCCAATAAAAGTATTTTAATACTCTAAATAAATTACAAGTAGGATTCCATAACTGAATAGGATTCCTTGTAAAATTCGTCACTTCTTTTTCTCCTCTGTTTCCGGGCTCTTCCAGTTGGATTTTGCTTACTGGACCACCTCTGAATTAAAGATAATTCTACAAGCTTCGCGTGGACAGTAAGATCGTCAAATTCTGACTTCTGGAACTCAAGATATGGCCAAAACAGTGTAGCCCAATAATACGAATTTTCTCCTATTTTATCTCCAAAATAGCTCTTTTTGCTCCAAATCCTTCCAAGTCATGAATTCTTTATTTCCTACAATAAAACAATCAAATCTATTAAATAAAAATCCAAATCAATGCAAAACACAATAAATATGAGAATAAAATCATCTAAAATATATATAAAATATACTCTATCAAACATCCCCACACTAAGCATTTGCACGTCCTCGGGCAAATAAGTGAAATAAAAACTAAGTCCTAACAAACATCACTTTCGTAGATGACACGATTGCATTGAGCATATGCAACAAGCCGTTAAACCCCTAGGCAGCCCTAGTAGGACGAGTGTTGTCTCGTGAGGGTTTATAGTGAATATACCCACAAAATTCATCTAACCATGCAAAAGATCAATGCTAACACAACACCACACACACAAGTCCTCTCATGCCACATCAACTTAAGAATCAAAGCAAACATACGATGTCTTGGTGTCGAAAGTGCAAGTATTCACGTAGTCTACTCAACTAACATGCAGAAGGTCATAAAAATTCATGTCAAATGTAAAAATCGTTGGTAATCATGCTAAGCCCACAAGAAATACATCTTTAAGTCTAAACCTGGGATCTCCTATGCCAAAACAAGTAATAACTCACCTTTCACTCAAAAATGAATATTCACTCAAGAACAAGGTTAAGTGTATCACTCAATTCCAACAAAATCATAAACACAACTTGACACTCGCAATCAGTCTCACTCTCAACACAACATACATCACTGATGACAATCAAAAGGTCTTTATTCGGGTTGTAGCGTGGGCTAGGGACCAGGTATGTCAAGCAAAGCTAAAACAGGTTAACGTCAAAAGCTAGTACCCAACAATATAAATAATTCCATTCCCTTTCCATCTTCCCCACACTTAAGATTTTCAATACCCCTTTCATAATAACTTGACTAGTCGAATGAAGAAGGATCATACAAACATAAGAATGCTCTCAAATTTATTTATTTATTTTTTTCTTTTTTTTTCTTTTTTTTTCTTTTTTTTTTCTTGTTTCTTTTTTTCTGTTTTTTTTTTCTGTGAGAGCTAAGGAATAAGCACAATGATCCATAGATATTATTATGAATTTCGACTAGCAAGCATCAACCAAAATCAATATTCCCCAATGGTATGATCATCAATAACCCCCCTTTTATGAACACCTTATTACTCCCTTAAGCACGATACTAGCCTTTGACAATTTAGGTTCAAATTCAATGTAAGGCCAATAGAATAAAAAGGATAATGGCAAGTAATGTAGTGTGTCACCGAAAGAATAGGATTAAGCTCAACGGGTTGACTAATTGATCATGTTTAAAAGGTGTGGAAATATGGGAAATACGAGGTTAAACCTAAGTGCCTTTATCATCTCATCATCAAGTAATATCATGCATTTCAAGAAAGATCTCAAGTAAGTGCTAGCAATGTAAACAACATGTGGACACTCAAGCAAACGAAAAATCATGCAAAAGATATGCATATAGGCTCAAAACTCACTTGGTGTGACAAAACATAATCAATCCCAAGTAACAAGACTCTCTAACGCACCTACTTGTACTCAAAGCATGAAAACCCAAGTCATCTTGCACATATTCATGTCATTCTAATCACTTACAATATCCAATTAAGTCTACCAGCTTCAACTTGCTAGTGAAAGTGTGTGCACAAGAACAAAGCACGTCACTTCTCATACAAAAGCGTCAAGAACACAAGAATTCTACGCATGCATGGGTGTATCAAGCAAAATACAACAACTAATCAAACTGCATGGCTAGAATTATTTTTGGTATTTTTCAATTTTTCAATTCTTTTTTTTGAATTTTATAATATATAATTTTTTTTTTGATTTTTTTTATCATTGAGAACTCATCCCCACACTTAAGCGGTTCATTGTCCTCAACGAACAATTATATAAAAGAAAAGAAAGAAAAAAAAATATATACAAAAAATAAATTCATAAATAAAATACAAAAATAATAAAGAAAATAATAATAATAATAATAATAATAATAATAATAATAATAATAATAATAATAATAATAATAAGAATTATAAAAGAAATAGGTTTAGAAATTTGAAGAAGAGATGGGGGATTTTGGAATTGAAATAGGAAAAGAATTAGGTAAAATAGGGGTATAAATAGAATGGGAGGTGAAAAAACTTTTTTTTTTTTATAAAACAACACAGCTGAAAAAAAAACCACGGACAACACACTACAGGAGAGAGCAAACTGCGCGCAACAGGGGGCAATCTGCACAACATCCAGACGCGCAGGAGCAACCTGCGCAACAGGCGCGCAGACTGCGCTGAGACCAGTAACGCAGGCGGGGGGCAGACTGCGGAAGAAGCAGTAACGCAGGGGCAGCCTGCGTTACAGAGCTCAAAAATTCGATTTTTTTTTCGTTTTTTTTTTAAACACACAATTTTATTTTATTTTTACACAACAAGGCTTAGGTTGAACAAATAACTAAGCAATTCTACTATATATGAAAGAGAAAGAAAGAAGTACTCCCCTATGCAAAAGCATGAAGTGCACCGATCCTCCAATGAAATCTTGGGTTGCCTCCCAAGCAGCGCTTATTTAACGTCAATAGCTTGACCTCCTCAAAAATACTCCGGTAAAGACGTAATATCCACTTTCTCGATCATAAACTCGCCACCACAAAAAGTATCAAGAGTGTTAGTGGTTGTCTTTATCCTGCAGAAAGTCTCCAAACAAGCATCAGTAAAATAAAATATGTCATTAATAAGCAATAGAGAATTAAGTGCTTGTGCAGTTTTGGAAAACTTTGTGATAAAACAGCGATAAAATTCAACACCACGAAAATATTGAACTCCCTTGACATAAGGTGGAGGTTCTGGTGGTGGCTTTTCTTCACTCTTCACTTTCACTGGAGTCATTCGGACATCTTGGCTAATAAGACACTTCCATCTTCTCCCTCTTCTCGAGCTTGAAACGTATGAGCCACTTTTTATGGATCCTCAACCAGAATTTGAGAAATATCATCTTGGACAATATTTGTTATCACATCAACCTTGAAATAAGTGTTCTTGAGCAAAGAAGCCTTGTAAGTAGAGGCCAGACCGAAAGCAAATTTACCAATACATGGTAGCTTAGGCACAGGTTGTGGAAGAGAAACAACAACCATCTCTGTATTGCTTTCTTTTGTAGCCTCATCATCAGTCACATTGTTCTTGGTAGCAGCAACATCATTGATCTCGTCATCGGTGGCATACTCCTTCTCTTTATCAATGGCCTCATCATCAACATACATGGAGAAACTATCATATTCCTGATCGCTTGTGAGATTGATAGCAGTCAGGTCCTCTTCGGATCGGATAGATGATAATGGTAAATAGTCGAGCTGCCCTGTAGTAGAAGAGTTAGCCAACTGTGCAATTTGAGATTCAATCGCCAAACTTTGAGTTTCTAAGTGTTTGATCTTCTCGGCTTGTTCTTCTGAACTCTTTAGCAGTTTATTCAAGATATCCCACATCTCATTTGTCTGATCAGCTTGCACATCTACACTGGGTTGAGAAACATGTAGATCTTCTTGTAGAGGAGGATATTGATATTCTTGCTGTGGCGGCTGCTCATATGACTGATAATATTGTTGCTCAAACTGTTGCTGATTATGATATGAAAAATTTTGAGCACCATTGTCCTGGTAGTAGAAATCTGGTTGATTCACGTATTCTTGATCAATAGTGTTTGAATACTGATTGTACCCATATCCTTCTTCAAAAGAATTCATTTGTCCCAACTGAGCACTCTGAGAATTATAGACATTGTAAGAGCATTCAAAACCAAAGTGACCCTGCACACCGCAAATTTGACAGAAGTTGTAAGTTTTAGGGGCCACTTGTGACATCTCATTGATACTCATTGGACGCATAGTGGGCTCTGTAGGGCTGAATGAGGCAATTTCTCGAGTATATGCCTCTACTCGGGAAGATAAGAGTGCAAAAGTATCAACTTCACCCATTGCAAACCTGTAGACACTCAACAAAGCCAATAAAACGCAGTAAAATTTGCCTCAATTGGAACAAAGGTTCCAACAAGACAATGGAAACAATCGAAACAACTAAATTAAAATCAACAAAAACTCGTTGTCTCCCCGGCAGCGGTGCCAAAAACTTGATATGTCAAATTATACCTAACCGTAAGCGCACGGTGTCTATTGCTAGTACAGATGGCAAGCGGGTCGAATCCACAAGGAGACAGGTTCTACTAATTCCTTTTCAGTTATCGCTAATTGTTTCAAGGGTCATACGAATATGTGAAATTATTAATTAACTAATTAAACTAAATTAACACTAATTAAACAGATGATAAACAAATTATTTAAAACCTAGGACAATCAGGTCCACCATGCTTACACAATTGGCTCTTAAGCTAAAGCAATCAATGTGATCCTATAATTTGAGTATGTTAATCTCTTTCAAGCATTAACACTCTCGAAACATTCAACACAATTAACCACTTTTAGTAATTCAATCAATCAGGTAATTAGAGTCAAGTTAATCTCTTCCAAGAATTAACGCTCTCAGAAATCCAATGATGCTTCCGCACTCAAATTCAATTCTGCTAATCGTATGTGTGCCTCTAGTAAGTAAATCTCTCGATCCATACCCCTATTTGCATATAATTAATCCATGATATTGGCCAATTACACAAATTAATGATTAAAACATATCAATCAGAATTAACCATAACTAATCAAACCACTATGAAAATCATGCCAATATTAGTGCAAACATGGCTTCCCTTTAAGCCCTAGAAATAACTACTCGCTAATAATTAAACAAGTAAAATAACTAGTAAAACAAGAAAACATAATTAAACTAATAAGAACAAAGAAAAGATTAAGAGAACAAAACCTTCAAACTTCAATGTTGTCACCCAAAAGAAGAGTCATGGTGTTTCTCTACATCTCCAACTAATAATATTAATCTACTCTAAACTATATTATCTGATCTAATATTACATCCTTCTTCTTCTGCATAAAATAATACCCTAGATGTGTTTATATAGGCTCTAAAAGTCTTGCCCAATAAAAGTATTTTAATACTCTAAATAAATTACAAGTAGGATTCCATAACTGAATAGGATTCCTTGTAAAATTCGTCACTTCTTTTTCTCCTCTGTTTCCGGGCTCTTCCAGTTGGATTTTGCTTACTGGACCACCTCTGAATTAAAGATAATTCTACAAGCTTCGCGTGGACAGTAAGATCGTCAAATTCTGACTTCTGGAACTCAAGATATGGCCAAAATAGTGTAGCCCAATAATACGAATTTTCTCCTATTTTATCTCCAAAATAGCTCTTTTTGCTCCAAATCCTTCCAAGTCATGAATTCTTTATTTCCTACAATAAAACAATCAAATCTATTAAATAAAAATCCAAATCAATGCAAAACACAATAAATATGAGAATAAAATCATCTAAAATATATATAAAATATACTCTATCAGTAGTGACAATCATTGTGACAATCAGTAACTTTGGTATAAAGTTCACTCACATTTAAGATCCAACAAATATTATAGAGATATGTCAAATTTAAGAAAAGACTAAAATTGAACATCTTATGAGGGAGTAAGGAATTATAGAATTATAATAATTTAAGTTAAATAATTTCTTAACTTGAGTTTATATAGTAACTATGTTAAAATTGACTACCAAAATATAAAAATGATTTTGAAAAATATAGATAGGTGCTTTTTATAACTACACTAGCAACAAAAAAATTGTCCCATAAAATGATTCAACACGCTAACACATATATTAATGTGAGTATTGCTAAGTTGAAAAAAAAATATTTATTTGGAGCATGCGTACGTGCAGTGCGTGAATAAGTTTGTATGTATTTTTGTCAGAAAATCAGAAATAAAGATAATGCGATTAACACTTACAAAAAAAATAGCATCAGACAAAAACATTTACTTTTTCTCGATCTAATAATTTAAATTGTCAAATATAAATACTTCTTAGTCATACAAATACCGTATTCATTGTTAATTTGAGAGAGGGATAAGGATGCTCATAGTAGTGTGGTATAATCTTAAAGAAGAAGAGAGACTAAATTTTTGTAACAAATTTGTTTTTTGGCTTTACAACGAGTCATAAACAAAATTTACAAGGAAAAACCTTCAACTTATTACAATTTGTCAGTTCACGCATATGTTTCATATGCATCAATTTGTTTAGTTTGTAAAAAATGGAAGTGGTAGTGAAACTACTGAAAAAAGTTAAAAGTAGAGAAAGATGTGCGATATGAGAAATATAAATTTATAAATCTTTAAAATAGAAAAATAAGTAATATACCTGTGAAATCAATATTTTTTGTGTACATACATCACACTGAATTTACATTTATATAACAAATTTTACATCTCATTTAATATTAAATTGAATGTGGACTTATTAAGTAATTATCTTTACATTCCTAAATTTTTTAATTAATGGTAAACCACAAATAAAATTTAAGGATAAATATTAAAAATGCTGATAATGAAAAATTGGATGGTTTTAACTTTAAAAGATAATTATAAAGCGTATATTTAACTATTCATATATCTAATATTTATTTTAAAATGGAATTAATAATTAATTTTCTTTACATTCCTGATTGTTTTTAATTAATGGGAAACCACAAAAAAAAAAAATTAAGGGCAAATTATCAAAATGATAATTATAGAAAAATGAATGTGTTTGATTTAAATGATAATTATATAAAAAGTGGTTCAAAATGAAAGATAATAAATGTTTTTAAGATTGTTTCCATGCCTTAGGTCGCTGATTCATTTTGTGGTGTCAATATGCCTTTTGAATGAATGCTTCCGATGATGTACTTTCGAATGTTATCCATTAGTAATTAAGTTGATGATGGATAGAGATTTTTAATTGATGAATTAAATAGCATTTATCTAATATATTTAATTTATGCATTTTTTTGTAGAATTAGGATTTATGTATGTCAATCGTTGGAACAATTTCTGGAGAAAAATAATAAAAGTGATATGAACGATTAAAAATATAAAAATATGAGTAATATATTTATTATTATGGGATAAAGGCGGATGCTCTTAATCACGATTTCTATGCGTGGTGGTTTTGTTTTTGTATAGCCATTCAATAACATGTGTGATTTTGTACGGTTACTTGTATATAGCTGGACTTGGTGAACTTTGCCTTGACATTTCATTTTTCCAGAGTGCCAATCACACACCCTCGACCAGAAAACCAAAGTTAGCTGTTGTAATAGTACTATTACTAGTAGAGTGGTAGTACATCCAAATTTAATTCTACAACTCCAAAACATACATATACTCTTTCTTTGTTTCATTTTTTTTTTGAAAAAAATGCACTTGCTTATATTAATTCATATAAAAAATAAGGTTACATCGGATAATCTCAGGAGCCGTATGATACCACTCCATCAGACCTGACATAGAAAGTGCAGCTCGTGCTAACAAATGAGAGTATTCGCAGATCTATACTCGAAAACGACTAACACTTCACTAAAGTGTTTTAATATACTGACACAATCATCTATAATGGTGTGAAAGACTGAATTCCCTCGATCACCATGAACTGCGTCCACCACCAGCTTAGAATCCAACTCAAAAATGCATCGCTGATTCCTCCAACTTTTGATCCATATCAACGTTTCCCTCAAACACAAAGCCTCCGCCTCCCTTGCACGTGTACTACCACTTTGTTTATTACTCATAGCTCTAATAAACTCCCCACGCTAGTTTCGAACTACACATGCAACTCCTATCTCCCCCGTCTGACTACTAGCATCCAAATTTACTTTTATCCATCCCTCAGGTGGCTTACACCACTGCCTGTTCAACCTCTGCACGCTTCCTACACCCTTCCCAATCCTCTCCTGACTCTGTTGCCATTCTTGTAACATACTTGTTGCCATATCCCTCACACCAAACACCGACATAGATTTCTTGTCCCAAACTCATGTATTACGCCTTATCCACAACCCCCAGCAAAACAAACCAATCTTGACACATTTTTCGCGAGTACTATTACTGAACTCCCTTTTCAAAACGTCCTTAACCATCATTCCAGGTTCAACAATTAACAGCTCCTGCAAACCTATCTCTGTCCACAATGCTCGAGCAAAACTATAGGTGAACAGTGTGTGAATAGCCTCTTCCACATGACCATGACGCCATGTACACAATAGACTCACATCGACCTGCTTTCTTGCCAATTCCACAACTGTAGGAAGAACATAATGACAATCCCTCCATAAAAAATTCACAATCTTACCTGGTAATTGCAGATTCCACAACTTTTTCCAAAACACACCTTCTTGACCACTACTTTCTCCTCGTATTTTCCTATAGCAACTTCTGACTGTAAACTCCCCTTTACCATTCCATAACCAGTACCAAGCATCTGATCTGTTCACATTAGGTAAAGGAATTTGTTGAATCAAAGCTCTGTCACGTTCATTACATAACTCATTCACAACATCCATATCCCATGACTTATGATCCTCAGAAATCAACCCACTTACTGAGGCATTTTCAAGTTCACTGTACATCGGGCTTGTCAGAAATCCGTTTATCTCACAAGGCAACCATGGATTCTTCCACATATTTGTGTCATGCCCATTCCCAATTTTCCACCTATACCCTTGTAAAATCGCCCCTTGAGAAGCTAAAATACTACTCCACATGTAAGAAGGATTCGCTCCCAACGTCGCGTTCAAAAAATATGTGTGCGCATAATACTTAGCCTTCATAAGATCTGTGACTAATGGATTAACATTATTAATCAATCTCCATGCCTGCTTAGCCAACATAGCAACATTAAACTCACTCAGTTTCCAAAACCCCAACCCCCCATCTTCTTTAACTTCACAAAGCCTCTCCCAAGACATCCATCTAATACCACGATTCCCTCCCCCACCAACCCACCAATAATTATTCATCCTTTTCCCAATCTTATCAAAAATCTCCCCAGGGATCAATAAGAGACTCATCCAAAAATTCGGAATGGACTGAGCCGTTGTCTTTAACAATGTAACTTTCCCCTCTTTAGAAATACTCTGAGCACTCCATGTTTGTAATTTCTGTTCCACTTGATCAACCAAGAAACTAAACGTTGATTGTTTATTATTACCAATTCTCATGGGCATACCCAAATACTTCCCCGGATCAACACTCTCCTACACTCCCAGTTTTCCACACACCATTACTCGATCCTCCAACTTCGTATTAGTTAAAAAGTAACTACAGATTTGTTAAAATTTACCAACTATCCAGAAATGCTAGCATACCTCTGCAATATATTTTTCATTCTGCCTGCTTCCCCCTCGTTTGCTTTGAAGAACAGATAGCAATCATCTGCAAATAATAAGTGAGAAATAGCTGGTGCTCCCCTTGCAATTCGACATCCATGAATCTATAGGACACTGATGTAGTGAACTTCATTAACCTTTCAATCCATATCTCACTAAAACCAAACTTGAGCATCATGTTTTTTTATAAAGGACCACTCTAACCTATCATAAGCTTTAGAAATATCAATCTTAAGCCCCACCACCCCCTCATTCCCCTGAGTCTTTCTCTTCATATAATGGTTAAGTTCAAACGCTATTAATGCGTTATCTGTCAACAACCTCCCCTCAAGAAATGCACTTTGCTTATCTGATATGATAGAACCGAGACACTTTTTCAACCTATTCACCATGACTTTCGATAATATTCGCACAAGCACATTACACAAAGAAATGGGACGAAGTATAACGACCTAGAATTTTTCGCGATTTATAAATGTTTATTTAATTGTTAAATGTGGAAATTATGTGAAATATATGATGAGCATATTTTTGTGAAGTCAAGATAAGTGTAAAATCAAGATTATGTGATTGTATGATGATTGGTATATGTCGTATATGCTCGTGGAATTTTATTTGTATTTTTAGAGCATTAAAAATATTTTTAAAGTGCATTTTTAATCTTCCGAAAATCATATAAAATCATTAGAGTTGTTTTAAGTCATGAAATCTTTTGCATAGTCATATTTGTGATATGATTAAGTTTTTAAGATAAGTGTGAGTATTTAATTGTGTGTTTTGGTATTTCAAAATGATTTAAAAAGTTTTATTTCTTTTAAAGGACCTTTATTTCAAAAATTCATATAAAATTCATTTTTGAGCCTAAAATTATTTTAAAAATATGGGGAGCCTTTTAATTTTATAAAATGTATTTTATAATTTTAAAAATTATTTTTATCTTAATTTTCCATTTTATTTCGATTTTTAAATGATTAAAATCAGCTTTTAAAAGAAAATAGATTTTCAGCATTTGGCAATTGACCAAAGTACCCCTGAGTCTATATACAGCACCCACCGCCCACTTTCTTCATTTTGTGCGAGTGTTTCAGCAGGGGGTATGCTTCCTTCATTTCTTTTTCATTTCTCCTCCATTTTCTTTGCGATTTGAGCTCTATGTCATGCTGTAAATTTCATCTTAATTGTCTATAACATGTTCTTATAATTAGTTAATGATTAGGTGGAAGTTTTGGTGTAAATAAAGGAACATGTATGTATGTATAATTGTATGTATAGCTCGAATTTATGCATGCAAGGCTGTTTAACCATTAATTCGATGATATAATGATTGTATGGTGTTAATTATGTATTAAAACTGAGTTTTTGTTTGATTTCTGAGTTGTTTTTGAGTTTTGGTTGAAACCCACCGGCGGCTTTGGCGTTTTTCGATGGTCGGCCGGCCGGTGGTAGTGGGTTGTTGAATCTGCAGTCTATATAAGCAATCTAGAATTCATTATGTGAGTTAATTGAATTACATGTGAATATTCTTGAGTTTTCGGATTATTTAGTGAATAAAACAGCTGATGTTTGTAAAATTCGTACAGGATTCATTATTAATCGGAATATTATGATTCTGGACTTTCTGGAGAGATAATTCAATTATCTACAACTTTCATTCTTTACATTTTCTGAGATTCAGCTTGTATGTATGAGTTTTTCTGTAATTTGTGAGACCAGCCAATTCGACTTTGGGATTACAACTTTTAAACTTTGAAAAATCATAGTTAATCGAGTACTTGTTCAAAATTTATGAGCCATACCATTTTGGAAATGTCTCGGAATTTTATTCAAGTTTCGTGTTCTATACTTTTGCATTTGAAGTCATCTTTATGCAGTAAAGTGGTATTCTTTGGGACTGATTGGTTCAGATTTTATTTTTGATATTCTATTTGTAAGATGGTTAAGTATAAGTATGGTATTAGTTATAAGTAGATTCTGTTTGGGTTTGTAGGTGGATTTAAAATCCATTGGATTGTGATTTGTGTCGGATGTTTCCCCGACGAGCTAGTCCATTTTATAAAGGAGAGTCTGTCCGATTTTCGTTAGAATTATATTTTTAAATTATATGTATTATAATGTAAATTACTTGTAAATCAAGTTGACACTATATTCTAAGTGCTTAAATGATTTGCATTATCAATATGCTATGTATTATGTGCTAAAGTGCTTATTTGATTATACCAGACTGTTCGGTAAGTATAACCAGTACGTGTTATATGTGTTAAGTAATGAAGCCTTATAGGATTCGTTGGGTAGAGTAGAGTCAGATGATTAAGGGTATAAGTATACTGAAGTAGTACTTTACCTTTATATAGGTACCAGTAGCAGGCCGATAAGAGCCAGTACGTGTGTAATTGGAATCTTAAAAGTGAGATGGTACCGGAGTTAACAAGCATTTTGGTTGACGAATTATTGAAGGAAGATAGACGCATAGTCGATTAGAGATCAACGTACCGAGAAGTAGAGACTGACGTAGAGAGAGTAACGAATCGATGTGTTAGAATCAGGACTACATATATTGAGGCAAGTGTTTCTATCCCTCACTTATTGTTCAAGTGAAGCATATCTGCTCCTATTATTTATCATACGTTGCATTCAAATCAATGTGCAAGTAACTCTGTCTTTACTTGTAGTTTCTATTCCTTATTGATATATCTTGTTGAGCATGCCTATCTTATACCATGTTAAACACAAATCCTTTATAGCCTGATTCTTTTTAATTGCTTCTTGACCATATAGGCCATACTGCTTTCTAGAGTCAAACTAAATTGGATGACGGATAAACCACTATTTTAAATAACCTATGTCCGTTGTCAGTCGAACCCATGTTGACCCTGAAACTTGGAAATTCTTTATGAACTGACTGCTGATTCAAGAACTTAAAATACCTTTAATCTTATTCTTAAAACTTGAAATCCTGAACAATTGCCTTGATGCCTTGAGTCTATATCTTCTTGATCCAGACTTGTATCTTTGATCCTTTAATGTTAGAAAACCTAGTAAAACCCTTTGACTTTTATCATTGCAAACCAAAATGAGTTGTTTTTCTTAAAACTACCTTGAAGCTACCTAGAATGGGCTGATTTGTTATCAGAGAGTCGAAAGTACTTCGAGGTAAGGATTTTGGAAAGGTTGAGAGTTGAACTGTTATATGAAGATAAACTAAGTTTTATAAATTGGAATGGTTTTAAAATGAAAGGTTTTATAATATATATTAGGAACTCCATCTAAATGGTTTCTACGGATTCCTGACGATTGGAGAGACGGAACAACGTGTAATGCCGGTTCCGTCAGTTTTTGAGGTGTATTATTTGTGTAGTTCTGGTCTGTCCAGTTCGACACCTTTATAGGCCAATGTGTTGCCTCTTGAGAACCCAAGCTATCCTAATGAAAGGAAGTGATGTCCAGAGGGACTCTGTGTCCGGTATGGGGACTTTATGGGCTGATCACCCGTAGTGTCTATTATAATAAAAACTCCAATCAATTTTATTAAAGTAATGATTACTTTTAAATTACTGTGAAATGAAATTGGTTTACCGCTTGAAATGTTATTGCTTTACGCAGTTTCGAATTATCTATTACTATCCCAATTACCAAATGATGCCCTGTCATTATCAAATGCCAGTACTGCTTTTAATATTCCCAGCAGATCTATTTATATCTTGTTGTCAGTTGATCCCCTGTCATATTCAGGTGTCAGTATCATTTATGTTTTGAAGAATGAAAAGTTTAATCCTATAATGGAAATTGAATTACTCCCTTGAGTTAAATTGATCATTGATATTATTCATCAATGAATTATAGAGATATTATTGTTTCACTTTATTAATAGTTTGCTGAGCATTGTTGGCTCATTCTTGCTTTATTTTCCCTCCCCTTTCAGTTAGGGTTACGGATTGACTACCTACGAATGACAATTCAATTGAGAGCGTTGAGGTGTTCTCTAAAGAATAGATTTCAGAGTCAGCATGGACCGCGCTTCAGATAAGAAGGTATAGTAGTTATGATAGTTATTGTAATTTAGTTTCTTGTTTCATACTATAACCTGAGATCGATCCTTGTTGAGGGGTCGTCGGTATAATTAAGTTATACTTAATTGTATTGGTTGTGGCACCAAATCCTGACCCCGGATTTGGGGGCGTCACATGAAGATCCCCCATCATTTTAGGCTTTTTCACTTTGGGAATCAAACAGACTACCGCCTCATTTACCCCCTCAGGCAACTCCCCTGTCTGCATAAAACTTCGACAAAAACTAACAACATCCTTCTCCACTATATTCCAGAAAACCTGGTAGAAGGCCGGATTTAAACCATCCGGTCCACACGCCTTATCCGGGTGCATTGCAAATACGGCTTCCTTAACTTCCTCATTAGTTACTGGCAACAACAATTCTTCATTCTCACTCCCTGTTACCTGTGCCACTTTATATCGTTCCGACAGCCTTCCATCAACATTTAAAGCCGTAAACAAAATTGTAAAATAATCTTCAATCACCCCTTGAACCGCCTCCGATGTATCCGCCAAACCCCATGTGCATCCTTAATACGCTCAAGTCTATTATTCTGCTTTCTAGTTGATGCAAAACGATGAAAGAACCGTGTATTTTTATCCCCCTCCCTCAACCAATGTTGTTTAGCTCGTTGTTTTCAGTAAATTTCTTGACGTTCCAACAACTTCAAGAATTCGCTCCTTACTACATTATACTGATTAATCCCCTGCATATCCCTTCTCGAGCGTAATAATTTCAACCGCCTTTTACACTCCTGTAGCTCCAATTTATATTTCATGTTATTTCCTCCCCCTACTCCTGAAATCGAACCCCACAGATTCTGATCTTTTCCACAATTCCTCTTCCCCCAGACCCTTCCCAACCATTCTTTACTATATTTCTACATTCCTGTTCTCGAATCCAGACATTTTCAAATTTAAACCGTCTCCCTTTAGGAACATATACCTTCTTGTGAAGCTGAAGGAATAATGGTAAATGATCCGAAGTTGCAACCTCAAGAACCTGCACCTCTGCCTTCGGAAATAACTCACACCAGGTTTTAGTTGCTAATCCCCTATCTAATCTCTCCTGAATCCAATTAGGTTGCCCCCTTGATCTCTCCCATGTGTACTTCTCCCCTACAAACCCCAAGTCTTGTAACCCACACTCCATTAATGTTTCCATAAACCCTACTAACAGATTATATGGATGCTTTCTTCCCCCCTGTTTCTCATCCTCATACAACATGTCGTTAAAATCCCCGATTACACACCAAGGTAACCCTGAGTCCCTAGCCAAATCTTTCAACATATCCCATGACTCTTGTCGCCTTTGACGTTCAGGATAACCATAGAATCCGGTATATCTCCACCTCCCCACTTGCTCGTTCTCAACCTCGAAATCGATAAAATTCCTTGCTGCTGTAATTACCCTACATCCACTCTTATTCTTCCATAACAAGGCTAACCCCCCACTATGACCTTGCACATCTACTGCTACATATTCCGCAAAATTAATACTTCTACACAACTTTTTTATTTGTTTTTCTTTAGCTAATGTTTCTGATAAAAAAATAATACGGGGCTTTTTTTGTTGGGTAAACTCTTTAATAAACCAAATTGTCTGTGGCTTACCCAATCCACGACAATTCCATGCTAAAATACTCATTGCTTTAGGTGGGCCTGATACACAGGACTCACCTCTAAATCATTTTTTGGCCCATCAACCAAAATATTCTCAACATACAAATCATTCTCCTTATCCTTCTCCTTATTTCCTCCAAATCAATTCTCTTTCGTTTTGAATCTACCACTATCAAATCCTCACCAACTTTCCCTCCCATTACACCATCCAATCCCGAAACTACAGCTGTATGGGATTTATTCTGATCATACCTATCCCTTATGTTACGCTGCTGACAACGGATTGTACCTTCCCCTCCTGAGATTTCGCTCAACACTCCATCTGTCTCCATGAATTGTGTTATGACTGTTTCTCCACCATGGGAGGTGGCTGCTTCTTCTCTGTTACCCTCCGACCACCTATTCTGACCAATACCCCCCATTTTGAAACCATTTATTTCCCATATTTTGGAATTTCACATTCTTACTCGGTGCTCGTAACCATGTTCCATAAGCCCTCTCAATGACTTTCATTGGATTAGCATACACCACCGCACAATCACGATCTGAATGACCAAGTATTCCACATACAAAGCAAAAAGTCCCAAGACATTCATATTTAAAGTTAATCCAACTCCCACTACCATTTTCTCTCTTCAACTTCATTCTCCGCTTGAGTGGTTTCTCAATATTCAACGCCACACGAATCCTCACATATTTCTTCCATCCTCCCTTAAAATTTTCTGGATCCATCTTTATAAATTCACCAACATGATTTCCAACACACTTTAGAATTTTCTCCGTTAGCATTCCTGAAGGTAAATCATATACCTGTAACCATATATCCATTTTATTCAACAGAACATTATTAGCATTCTCCGCACACCCCAGTTGATGACACACTAACGAGCTCTGTTCAAAACTCCAAGGACCCCCCTCCACAACCTTCTGTATATCCAACTATGGAAAAACACAAAAGAATATCGATGATTTTTTTCAAATCGTGTATCTCAACTCCTTCCCTGGGCCTCCATAACGACGACATCATACTCTGCATTGCTCCAAAATTAATAATCTTCTCTGTTAGAAATCGACCCACCAAAACGAACGTTTGCTTATTAGACACCACTTCATCCTCCCCAATCAGTATTCCTTCTTCATCCTTCTCCTCCAATGCTAATCTCGCATACATCTCTTCCAGATTCTGATGTGATGACGCCATAATAATCCACGAAAGGATAAATAACAACTGACTAATTATAAAACACACTTGTCACAAGAACAAGACAAATAACCTCTGACGTTTAAAGAAGAAAACGCAGGGACAGAGGATTATTATACATCTAGAAGCAATGAACAACTCTTCTTTATGCCCTCAAATATTTACTCATCAAGCATACATAATACATACATGCATAATTCTTTGTTTCATTTTATTTGCTTAATGAATGTGGATTATGGTCTATCACATTACGAAATTTTATGAAAAGGTTTATCATACCACAAATATATAGGGAGGTGCTCAAATGAGACCCCCTTATAATGAGACCCTCTCTTATGATGAGTCCCCCTCATATATCTTTTATTCTAAAGGGCCCCGCCAGGGGCACCCAATACGAAAAAGTCTTATAATTCTACCCTCTATTCATTCATAAAAAAAAATGATGACGTGACAGCAGTTTTTTTTTAATTTTTTTTTGATGAATGGATAGAGGATATAATTATAAGCATTTTTCGTATTGGGTGCCCCTGGCGGGGCCCTTTAGAATAAATGATATATGAGAGGGACTCATTATAAGAGAGGGTCTCATTATAAGGGGGTCTCATTTGAGCAGCCCTATATATATATATATATGAGTTGCACTCCATAACAAACACCTTATATAACAAACAATAAAGAACACCTCATATCTAATCTAATACAAGAGTTCCGTCATGGCACCCAATACAAAAAGTTGTTATTTTTTGACCCTCTATTCATCCGGCAAAAAAAAAATTTAAAAAGTTTTTTTACTGTTCATGATGACGTCACTGCTGACGTCATCATGACGGCATCATGAACAGTAAAAAAATTTATTTTGTTTTTTAAAATTTTTTTTACTGGATGGCTAGAGGGTAAAAAAATAATAACTTTTTGTATTGTGTGCCCCTGGCGGGGCCAAAAGATCTAATAGATCAAAGGTGTTCTTTATTGTTTATTATATAAGGGTGTTCTGTATGGAGCAAAGGCCTATATATATTTATATATGAGTCCCCTTCTAGAGAGGACCTCCTTATATAAAAAATATGAGAGAACCATAAATTTGCAGAACCAATTTTTTTTTAAAATTTTTTTTCCAAAGATATTTTTTCAAAAAAAAAATTTTTGACATCGCCACATCACTGCTGACGTGGCAATGCCACGTCATCATTGTTAGTCACAGAGGTATGCCTGTTTACATCTAATAACAAGCCTAATTGTCTGTAGTACTTTGCATTACTTACATGACCTCTTAATTGAGGGAACCTCTAGTTGTAGAGTTTCTATTTGTTTTTTGCTTGCAATAGGCATCAAATCCTAGTTGTGTAACTGTACTTATATAGTCAAGAATAATGCTTGAAAGAAGTTCCAAGGTTCATGCCTCAAGCAAGAAGATAAAGACTGTCAAATAATCAAAGTTGGGATTTGAAGAAATGAAGAATTTGCCTAAGTACCAATTCGAGAAATACTTTTGTCTATTCGAGAAGTCTAGCGTTCGAGAAGTCAGAGATTTGATATCTAAGAAGACACTGTTCGATATCTCTGAATGAACTGTTCGATATCTCATTCGATATCTCAGAGATTCGACATGTCTAAATACTCTATTCGAGAACTCAAGAAGTCAACAAGTCAAAGTGGTATTCGAGTTCTCAAAGAGTCAACAAGTCAAAGTTCCATTCGATATCTCAAGGACTCTGAATGAACTATTCGATACCTCAGGGATTCGACAAGTCAAGTGTTCTATTCGACAACTCAAGGAACCCTGGAGAAAAGTACTATTCGAGAAGTGATTCGATATGTCAATCATACAGTATTCGAGAACTCAGAGTTATCTAATCATACTTCTCGAATCAATCACTTAGCCACTTCTCGAATACATTCTTGGAGACAAAATACTGAAAAAATTGTACAAGTCAAAAACCTGCAACAAGCCAATGCACTTTATGGACCACAAAGACAGTAACGTGCTCTGGAAAGCCTACAAGGAAGCTTGGAGAGATATAGAAGAGACAAAGAGCTAAAGAAGTGGATCTGAACAGAACTTTGCAAAGTCAAATCTGTAGCCGTTTGGATGCTTACTCAAAAAGGATAGACATACAAGAAAGTAATTTATCATGTAACCTTATTTGTAGTAACTGAGTTGTATTCGTGTTCTATAAGAATACAATCTCACTTCTTTAGTTGATTAAGTTTTTCATACACACTGAAAGATATATCTCTCTGAGAAAAACGAAGCTAAGAATACTATCATTTGTATTCACAGATTGTAACAACCTTTATCTAATAATATATTAGATTAAAGTGATATTGTGTCTTGTGTTATTCTTTATCCGCACCTACAAATTTGCACACACACAAACACTTATCTGCTACACAGATTCAAGAACAAGAAAAGTTCAAGAATCCATTCACCCCCCCTCTGTATTCTTTTGCTGTATTTAATACTCAACAAGTGGTATCAGAGCAGGCTGTTTATTCAAAAACAGAAAAACGATCATGAGTTCGAATACACCAAAGACCACAGGAACGGTGAAAGTCCCTAAGTTTGACAAAGAAAATTACAACCTCTGGAAGATAAAAATGATGTTGTTCATCAAAGCCTCTCATCCTTTGTATCCTAAGATTCTCAAGAATGGTCCCTTTGTTCCACAACAAGAAATACCTGAGAAGACTGTTGGAACCATAACTGTTCCAAGATCTTATGTGGCCAAGGAACCATCCAAATGGACAGAATCAGAAAAGGAGATGGTTGCTCTTGACAGTCACCTCATGTTGCTAACTATTGATTCCATGGATATGTTAATGTTTGCAAACATTGCATCGTGTACATCTGCCAAAGAAATATGGGATCACATTGAGGTGTTATGTGACTGATGAGGTCAAGGAAAACAAAAAACAGATACTGGTCACACAGTATGAAGCTTTCATGGCACAGCCCAAGGAAAGCATCACTGAGATGTTTGAGAGATTTCACAAGCTAGTTATGGAGTTGTAGATGAATGGGAAGGTTTACAGCACCAAGGAGTTGAATATGAAGTTTCTATTGTCTTCTCCAAATCACCTAGAGCAGAGGGTCATTTCTCTAAGAGAAAGAGATTTGAACAAAATCACTTGTAATGTGCTCTATGGGGTTTTAAAGTCTCATGAGCTTGAGTTGCTTCAGAAAAGGGCTATCCAAGCCAACCAAGGCAGAATGATAAACACATCATGTGCCTTGATTGTCAACAAATCTATTCAAGACCTAGAAGCATCTACAAGCCAGCTAAGGATAGAGGAGATAGTAGATGATGAAGAAACTGAAGCTGAGGTAAGTGAACCTGCTGAGAAGAAGGAGGAAGAAGAGTTCTATACTCTTGAAGAACTAGATGGAATGGAAAACACTTCATATGCTTTCTTGGCTAAAAAATTTCCAAACATCAGATTCAAGAGGAACCAACCCTTCAAACCTAAAATCCAAAACCATTCATTCAACAAGAGTAAGGCACCTGTGAAAGCAAACAAGAATAAATTTAAAACCAGCCATGTGGATAGGTCATCTGTAAGGTGTTATAGATGCAATGACCTAGGGCATTTTGCCAGTGAATGCAAGAAGCCTAAAAAGAAGGATAAAGAGTTTCTAGAGCTTGAAGCTAAGTATGAGGCCCTTCTGAAAAAGCAGACACAAGGTAAGGCCTACATAGCTGAAGGGAAGTGTTGGGATGATTCTGATAGTGATGGAGAAGAGCAAGAATTTTGCAACTATGCCTTGATGGCCAATTCCAAGGATGACACATCTTCATCAGACTCTCAGGTACCATCTCTCACTACCATAGACATGTCTGTTTCTGAATACAAATGCATGATTGAACAACTATCTGTTGAAATGTTTAATATTCATACTAGTATGACTGCTGCTAATGAGGAAATTGCTAAACTGTCTGCTAGAAATGAAATGTTAATAAAAAAGAATGAGAAACTTGAGCTAACTGCTATGCAAGTAGAAAACATTAATAAAGAAGTTGAATATCTGCAGAATAAGGTTCTATGTGCTAGTCAAATTGAAAAGGCTCTTAGGGATGAACTAGCTGAAAATGAATTCAAACTGAAAGCCTTTAAGAAATCATCTGGTCTAGTGAAATCCTATTGTGAGAAAATTCAAGCTAAACCCAAGGCTGCTATTGGACTTGACTATGACACTCTTAAACAGAGGAAATGTTATGCTGTCATTGAAGATGACATAGTTGTGTTCAGGAGGAAGTGCCTCACATTTTGAAAAAGGCTGAGACTCCAATTTTTGAAATTGATGAGGATGAGGCAAAATCCAGTGAACAACAAGCATCCTCTAAGAGTGAGAGTGTCAAGCCAAAAGCCAAGGAGCCAGTAGGTGATAGGTACAGACCTAAGAAGTTTGTTAAATTTGTATCAGCTGGGAAGAATGAATCTGAGAAGAAAGTGGCTAAGAAGAAAAAGAACAGAAATGGCAAGCTAGGGATTAACAAAGATAACAACTATGCTTATATGCCTAATGCCCCTAGGAAAACTTGTCAGAATTATTTCAGTACCAATCATTTAACTCATGCATGCAAGAAACCTGTTGGTAGTGTGCCCAAACCTTTCTATGATTATTCTGTGCCTTTAAGACATAGAGATGCTCCATTTTGTGATAAATTTGATTGTATGCCATGCAATATGAATGTTATGACTAGTTATTTCAACTTGAGAAGGCAATTCATTGATGGTTGTATCAGTCACAATTCTCACACACACTACACAAGGTCAAAGTCTTCAAGTCCTCCTAGAGTTAGGAAGGTACCTCTGTCACCTAAGTCTGAAACCTCAGGTTCTAAGACTTCTAACAGTGACAAGAAGACTAACACCAAGAAAGTTGATAAGCATGTTGTTTATGATAAAACTGTTTCTAAGTCACATGGACCCAAACTTGTTTGGGTACCAAAGGAGAAGTAATACCTTTGTGTTTGCAGGGAAAAGAAAGTGAAAAGAAGGTCATGTGGATTTTGGACAGTAGATGCTCAAATCACATGACTGGTGATATGGCCCTGCTATCACAGTATGAGGAAAAGGTTGGCCCAATGGTTGCTTTTGGAGATGACAGCATGGGTAACACATTGGGATATGGAAAATTGAAAGTTGGTAATGTCATCATTGAAAATGTAGCATAGTCAAGGGACTCAAGCATAATCTGCTAAGTGTTGGTCAGTTTACTTATAGAGGATTCAAAGTGGATTTTGACAAAGATGAATGTTTGATCACCCACAAGAAGACTGGTGATTTTGCTCTATCTGGAGTAAGGAAAAGAAGCATGTTTGTACCCAATATGGACTCTACAAACAAGGACAAAATTTGTTGCTTCTACTCAAAAGCATCAAATGAAGATTGTTGGCTGTGGCACAAGAGGTTATCACACTTGAACTTCAAAGCCATTAATTCTCTAGTCAAAAGAGAGTTAGTGAGAGGAATGCCCACACTTGAATTCTGTCAAGAAGGAGTGTGTGAGGCTTGTCAAAAAGGAAAAATAAAAAGATCAAGCCACAAGTCAAAGACAGTGACATCAATAACCAAGCCCCTGCAACTAATTCATATTGATTTGTTTGGGCCTGTTAACATTATGTCACTAGGAAGAAAGAAGTATGCCTTGATGATGGTTGATGACTTTACAAGGTATACATGGGTGGAATTTCTAGCATCAAAAGATGAGGCTCCACAAGTAATCATTGAGCACATAAAGAAAATTGACAAGAAAACAAAGGCCAACAATGCAAGTATGATTGCATTGAGGAGTGATAATGGAACAGAGTTCATAAATGCCATACTTGAAGCATTCTGCAAAGAGAATGGAATTTCTCAGCAATTCTCAGCTCCAAGGACTCCACAACAAAATGGAGTTGTTGAGAGAAAGAATAGAACTCTAATTGAGGTTGCTAGAACAATGTTGCTTGATGCAAAGATGCCTACATGTTTTTGGGCTGAGGCTATGAGCATTGCATGCTATATCCAGAACAGAACCCTCATCAACAAAAACACTGGAAAGACACCTTACAATTTGATGATTGGAAAGAAGCCTACTCTAAAGTATGTTCATACTTTTGGAAGCAAATGCTTTGTATTGAAGGATAATTCAGAATATGTTGGAAAGTTTGATGCAAAGGCATTTGAAGGAACTTTTCTTGGCTATTCTATGGAAAGAATTGCATACAAAGTTTTTGTCATCAGTCAAAAGAAAATTATGGAAAGCACAGATGTGACATTTGATGACAGCAAACTACCTGGATTAGAAGAAGCTAATGATGAAGATAAAGATCCATTAAAGTTTGATAATCTAGATGATTCTGATGAAGAGATTGAAGCTGGAGTTGAAACTCAAGTTCAACAAACTCAAGTGAATGATGATACAAGAGAAGAATTTGTGCCAATCAATAGTGGAGAAACAAGCATCCAAGACACACCTATGAATAGTGGCAACCTCACAGGGGGAGGAAATAAGAATGATCATGACTTGGATGATGAAGCAACATCAAGAATGAGAAATCAGACTGAGCATTCAAGGAAATGGGATAGATCACACACTGCAGAGCAAATTATTGGAGATCCAAATGCAGGAGTAAGGACTAGGAGAGCCACACAAAATGAGTGCCTCTATGGTTGTTTTCTATCTCAGATTGAGCCTAAGAAACTTGATGATGCACTGTTGGATCCAGATTGGATTATTGCCATGCAAGAGGAGCTGAATCAATTTGAAAGAAACAAAGTATGGGAACTTGTGCCTGCACCAAAGAATAGAACCATTGTTGGAACAAAATGGGTTCTGAAGAATAAGATGGATGAAGATGGTGTAATAGTAAGAAACAAAGCAAGGTTGGTTGCAAAAGGATACTCTCAACAGGAAGGCATTGATTATGATGAGACATTTGCCCCTTTTGCTAGATTGGAAGCCATCAGAATATTCTTGGCATTTGCTGCTCATTCAAACTTTAAAGTTTATCAAATGGATGTCAAGAGTGCATTTCTGAATGGAGAGTTGGAAGAAGAAGTTTATGTACAACAACCACCTGGCTTTGAGGATCCACATTTTCCAGAATTTTTCTACATATTGCTTAAGGCATTGTATGGACTTAAGCAGGCTCCAAGGGCATGGTATGACACTTTATCACAATTTCTCCTTGAAAATCAATTTACTATAGGCACATTGGACAAGACATTGTTTTATAAGAAGCATGGTGATGATATTATCCTAGTTCAGATCTATGTGGATGATATCATATTTGGCTCTACAAATGAGAAGCTGTGTGAGAAATTCTCTAAACTCATGCAGAGCAGATATGAGATGAGTATGATGGGAGAGTTGACATTCTTTCTTGGGTTGCAAGTTAGTCAAAGGAAGGATGGTATCTTTATCAGTCAAACCAAGTACATCAAGGATTTATTGAAGAAGTTTGACTTATAAGATTGCTCACCTGCAAAGACACCCATGGCCACTGCCACTAAATTGGATGAAGATGTTAAAGGTAAGAAAGTAGATATCTCAGTCTACAGAGGCATGGTTGGTTCTCTACTCTACCTCACAGCAAGTAGGCCAGACATCATGTTCGCTACATGCCTGTGTGCAAGGTTTCAATCAAATCCAAAAGAGTCACATTTGATTGCTATAAAAAGGATCTTTAGATATCTGAAGGGCACTCCAAACTTGGGTCTATGGTATCCTTAGGACACAGGGTTCAATCTGGTTGGTTATTCTGATGCTGATTATGCTGAATGCAGAGTGGATAGGAAAAGCACCTCAGGTAGCTGCCAGTTTCTTGGACAAAGGTTAGTCTCTTGGTACAGCAAGAAACAACAATCTGTGTCAACTTCTACAGCTGAGGCTGAATACATAGCTGCTAGAAGTTGCTGTGCTCAAGTGCTTTGGATTAGAAATCAACTTAGAGATTATGGACTTGTGTTGGAAAGAATTCCAATCATGTGTGACAACACAAGTGAAATCTCTATAGTTGCCAATCCTGTCAATCATTCTAGAACAAAGCACATTGACATCAGATATCATTTCATTAGAGAACATGCAACTAATGGAACCATTGAGTTGCATTATGTCTCTACAGATAAACAACTAGCTGACATATTCACTAAGCCATTAGATGAAGCCATAGTGAGATTGGAATGCTGAATTCTTCAGATTCTGGCTAAGTGAATATTTCATCTAGATTGTTGCAACAGTAAACACTTACTTTATCTAAATTCTCAATATTTTTGGAGTAAGTGTTGGCTGAAATATGATTTATAAATATTTCAAATCTGTTGCATATGTTGGAAAATCATATTTTGTCAACTTGAAATTTCGATGAAATTTTGAGAAAATCATTGTTTAATTTGCTAGAATATTCTTCATTGAATATGACTGGTAAATTTTAAAAGATAGTGAAAATTGATTTTTGTGAGTGATGAGTATATTTCGATAAGTCAGACTTCTCGAATGGTTCACTGTTCGACATCTCTAACAAGCCTCATTAGAGCACTCTCGAGTTCTCGAATAGAGTCTTTTAGAGATATCGAATAGAGGTATTCTTGACTTCTCGAATATGGTAATTGAGTTCTCTAATAACTGAGTTCTCGAATACTATGGTTGAGTTCTCGAATCATTTGAAAATGCTGAATTCTCGCTGAATCTTAATCATTTTTGGATTTTTATTCAGAATTCTTAAATCACTCATAAAAACATTTTTATTTAATTTAGAATTATTTCTAAGTTAGATAACTGCCAGCTGTGAGTCACAATCTACTTGAGTTATCGAATAAGCCTTTCTTGACTTATCGAATAGTTGTTTTCTACTTCTCGAATGCCTGACTTGTCGATACAAAACATATATCTAATCGACAATTCAAGTACTTCATACTTATACAATTTTACATCTATTCGACTCATTTCATTCGATTTCTCAAGCATCTAAATCTCCAAAACCTCTGAAAACCCTAACTGCAAAAGCTAAATTTCTTCTTCAACCTTCATTCTCTTCTCGCTTTTCTCTGTATCAATGGCAATTGTGAAATTCAACACCAACTTCATCGCTATCTTAAGTGATGTTTAAGCCCCTAATACCAATTTCAAATGCTTTGTAAAGTGGATGTCTGAGTCATACATCAAGGATGCACTTTCAGCCAACCCAACTCTGTATCTAGACCTCTTGGAACAGTTTTGGAGAACTGCTATTGTGGAAGTTGTAGCCCTAGAAAGCGCAATAACATCATATATAATCTACTGCAAGATTCAGGACAAGGAAATCAATATCACCACTGAAGATATGAATCAAGCACTGGGCTTACAACAGGAAGTGTATGATGACCAAGCCACAAATGGTGAATTGGAGGACTTCTTTGATTTTATCAACTACTCAGATGAAATCAAACTTGGGCACTTGAATAGAAAGTTCTTGAGGAAGGAATGGAGTTATGTCTTTGCCACCATTCTTCAAGTCTTCACAGCTAGAAAGTCAAGCTTTGATCAGATTAGTGCACATGCTCATCAAATAGGCTATGCCTTAGCTTATGGGAAAAAGATCAATGTTGGTCAACTGATTATGCAGGAGCTGTATGGGAGAATTGGTAAGAACTCAACCAAGAGAGGTACTGATATCTTTTTCCCTCGCTTTATTCAATCTGTACTTAATTTTAAAGATGTTAAATTGATTGAATTACCTGGGATAGATAGAAATAGAATATGCTATCCTAAATCCATGACCAAACTCATTTTTGGTAATTTGGAGACTAGGAATGATGTGGATGTAAGACTTAACATAACTCCCCATTGGAGGGTTTGTTTAAGACTTACCCCCACAACATGCCAACATTTGATTCCAAATCTCAGTTAGCACAGCCCAAGCAAGTAGAACACAATGCTAACCCAGGGCCTGCTAACCAACCCTCTCAACCAAACACTCTACCAAACACAGAGCCACCTACATCATCCTCTCAACAGGGTGGTGTTAGTAAAAAGGAGAAGAAGAGAAAACAGGTTGCTTCTGCACCTTTAACCATCTTATCAGAAGCAGCACTGACTGTTGAATTAGGCATAGAAAGTGAGGAAACTAAGTCACCCTTACTAAGGCCACAAAAGAAAAAGAAATCTAAAACCACCTCTTCAGTCACACAAATGGCTGAAGTTGTAAAATCAGGGGCACACAGTTCACTAGATGTATCCTCTCAACAGGGTGCATCTATAGAATCAAGCATCCTCCCCAATGCACCTATCTGTAAAGAGTCAGCACATGGGAGTGATAAGGCTGGCACAACACTGAGTGGAGAGCACATCACATTTGAAACTCCCTCTATTTCTCAGGGGGAGTTGCCAAAATCCATTCTAAAAGACACTTCTCTTCCAGAATCTACATCTCAAATTTCATTGAAGCCTGTAATTCAAGAAATTGAAGAGCAAGGCATTGATCACCAAGAATCCTTTTCCCTTGGTGAGCCAATGGACTCAAGTGACTTAGTGCATGACACTTTGCTCACCACCCATAACCCACATTCAGATGGTGAGGGAATGCTAGCTGGGGCATATCCCGATGACACCATCACAAACACAGAGGATTCACTAGTTTTTACTAGAGACTCTGTGCCTGTGTCAACTACTGTTGTAACTCATCCCACTCCTGTGGAGACAACAATAGTAGAGTCAATCCATCCGGTTACAGAAGTTGTATTTGTAACTGAGGAGTCTAGCTTGCCTAGCTCTAGCTCTAACTTCATGTCTCAATGGCTGAAGCATGTGCAACATGACAGTGCTTCAGGATCAGGGTCTGTTCCACCTCAATTGACGGTTGAAGCACTTCAAAGCTTAAATGTGGATCAGATCCCTGAGTTCACAAAGATTGCTCAGAACCTTCTCACTACAAACATGCCAAATCCAGACAATGAAGCTATTCTCTTATGCCACAGAGATGATGTGGAGATGCAAAAGGTAAAGATAATAGATGATACTGAGAGAGATGGCAATGTAGATGCCTGGCTACAAGGACAATTTGACATTTCTCTCTCAGAAGGCCTCCAGTACATCAGAGAAGAGTACATCACTTCACTAGGGTCCAATGCCAAATCTCTCACCCCTAGTGATGTGTATGAAGCAGTGAATGACATCTACAAGGGCATTCTCAATGCTGCACACTACCTTGGCAAGGGTCTAAAAATAGAAGTTCATGAAGTGTGTACATCCACAACCAAAGAGGTGCATGAGATAAAGAGGACTTTTGATGCCAAATTCCTTCAATTGGAGACTGTAATCAAGGACATTCTAGCATGCAAGTCTACTTGCACCAAGATGGACAATGGTTTAGCTATTCTAAAAGATGCTGTCACAGGTCTGGGGCACAAATTTCAAAATCTAACTGATCAGACAACTGAAGCAAATGCCATGCTCGGGACTCTTTTTGTAAACTAGTATGGAGATAAGCTGATTACTGAAGTCCAAGTGCATGATATGATTAGGTTTGAAGTGCAGAGACTTAAGGAACAATCCCTATCTGGCTTCAAATCTACTGAATTGTTCACCAAGGTAGATGCTCTTGAATAGGAGGTAGCCTCTCTCACAAAGTCCAATGCTCATCTTATAGACAATGTAGCCACTCTAATTGAGCAGTTGAACACTCAAGCCACCACCATAGCTGATGTTCTTCTGCATCAACAATCAATGTTGTTTGCAATGATGAAGCACATGGGTCTCCCTCTACCTGAAGAATCTTCAAACCCAAAGGTCACTCCTACAGCCTCTGTGCCTGACAACAAGCCTAAGGGGGAGAAGAGGACATCAAGGAATTCAAATCCAAAGGGGGAGAAACCGAAGGAGAAAGGCATAAAGCTAAATGAGGGTGGTCATCAAAGGGCATCAAAATCTATACCTCATGTCTCAGGCAAAGGCAAATCTAAGGTTGATGAACCCCCATCCTCTCTGCCAGTGGTCACTCTACCACCTGTGCATATCACTACTCCAAGTGGCCAAAAGCAAACTGTCACTACTACAGTAGTGGCAGGTTCCATGCCAAGTGATCTAGTCCAAGCTTCCAGACATGAAGATGATCCAGTGGAGGTTAATGTGATTATAGAGGCCAAGCTGATAGAAGTAGCAAATTCAGAGATTTATCATGATGCTGCATTCTTGAAGTTTCTGCAAGCCTCAAAGGCAAAGGTTGGAGGAGACACTTTGCTATATAGAAGAAGTCTTAAAGATCAAATCAAATATCTAACAGTTATTCCAAGAAAGCTAAATCAAATCTTTCTCAAGGAAATCATGATGGTGACCAATGGCAAGATATGACACCTATCTATTGACACCTTGAAAACCCTAAAATTCACTGAGATTAAAAGCGGCGCATAAACATAAAAAAGGGCTTTGATGCTATCTTGGAACTAATTGAGCAAGAAGGGGAGAACAACAAGAGTCTCTACACTGAACTGAGAAATGGTCAACAAGCCAGACTTCCTGAAGCATGCATCAAACCAAGAACCATCATCTATCAGTCTGGTACTAAAATTCAAGATGTTAATCAGTTGGTTATCCCCAGTGATCTCACCCCTCGAAACCACAGACTCATCATTGCTGTCACTGATCAGCTACAAAAGAAGGGTGGAGTCAGAACTGCTGAAGAGTTGGAAGCACTACACATCCTCAGAACATTCATTGCTACTGGTACAATTCCAGAAATAGCCCAACCTAGGAGGAATAAGGATGATGAAGATGAAGACAAAAGTGATGGGAGAAGAAGACATCACAGGAGTGATAAGGGTGATAAGGATGAGAAGAAGAAAAAGGACAGCAAGGATAAGAAAGATGGTGATGACCAAGGCAAAGTTAGGGATGAAAACGAGTCGAATATGTACGAACTCTAGTATGATCAGATTCGGCTCGAATTTATAATTATTCGTTCGAATCCGGTCCGGATTCGAATTAACATGTTTATATTTTGCTCAGATTCGACTCGAATTCGAATATAAATGTTCATATTTGATTCGGTTTGACTCGATTGAGTACCGTGCTACTCGTTTTTCGATATTCGAATTCGAATTCGTTCAAAATAATTTTAAAAAATTAAGCATATCGGAATAATTATTTACAAAATACCAAAATATGTTAATTTGTAGAACATTACTTTAATATATATATTTCATATACAATATATAATACTCCTACATAACTTACGAATTTTAATCGAATACGTACATTATCGAGTACTCTAAAATTATTCGAGTTATTCTGCATGAAAATGAACGAATACCGAAGTGGTGAGATTCGACTCGATATTCGTTCGAATTATAAAACAAGATTCGAATTCGCTCGTTTATTGTACAAATATGAATGATATTCGTTTTTAACGAATCGAATCCGGATTCGAACCCGGATTACTCGGATTCGTTTTCAGCCCTAGGCAAAGTCTATGAGTGGAAGATTGGAAAACAGCAAGCCTTAGGCATTGCTAGCAGTAAACTCACCACAACACAAGACTCTGAGTCTAGGGTGAATACTGTTGGTAATGACCTACCAAAATCTGATTCAATGGCTTCTGCAACTGTTTTGCCACCTCAAGAAGAGAAGAGGATTCAAATCAAGAAACCAGGTGTATGTTTCCAAAAGCAAACTGCTAATGGAATACTACAATGGTCTACAAGCAAAGGTCATAAGTTTCTGCCAAGCCACCAAGTGAAAAAGGTCAAATTCAAACAAGCTGCAAGAAGAGTGAAAATACCCAAGTCTAGAACCCTAACTATCTATCCAGGACTGAAACTCCAACATCTTGATGAAGGCTTTGATGAAGACCAATTGCAGTATCTAAGAGCTCAGAGAATCTACTATGCTGCCATTGTGAATAACTGCCTTGAGATTAAATATATTGATGGAAGAGAGAAGAAATTCAAACAAGGACAGTGTCAAAATTGGGGCAAGCTATATGAAATAGAAAGAATCATTGCATTATTGGATTCTGAAGACAAAGTGGAGAAAGTATGGAAGCTGGAGTTGATTGATTTTGTGAAGATGAAGAGAGACTATGCTGAGAAGATAAGAAAGGGGTGCTTTGAGAAATGGCTAGAAAGGGAGAAGGAGATTGATAGGCTGGAAGTTAAAGCAGAAAAGCTAAGGGCAAAAGGATTGTGTAGAGTTCAATTCAATCCCTATGTGGTGAAATATAGGAGGAGAAATGGAGATAATGTCAATATAAGAATGAACCTACTCAGTCACTATCCTGCCAACATTCTGAAACCAGTACTTGAAGATTTCAAAGACTCTATCATGCTTGAAGAATTGGATGCTTTGGCAGAGATCATAAAGGCCATGGATAAGAATGCAAGAAAGGAGAAAGAAAGAAAACAGAAAGCATATGATGATCTACAAGCCAAAGCAATGGAGATGGAATCAAATGAGAATGGCTAGTATTTCATCATAATGTAAGATTATTCATCTTGTAATTTCATTCATGTGCTCAATCAAATTTCATACCTGTACTTTTCAAGTTTTATTTTTATGTATGTTAGGCTTGTTATCAGACATGAAATTATGAATAAGAGTCTCACTCACAATTTGGGGGAGATTGTTAGTCACAGAGGCATGCCTGTTTACATCTAATAACAAGCCTAATTGTCTGTAATGCTTTGCATTACTTACATGACCTCTTAACTGAGGGAACCTCTAGTTGTAGAGTTTCTATTTGTTTTGTACTTGCAATAGGCATCAAATCCTAGTTGTGTAACTGTACTTATATAGTCAAGAATAATGCTTGAAAGAAGTTCCAAGGTTCATGCCTCAAGCAAGAAGATAAAGACTGTCAAATAATCACAGTTGAGATTTGAAGAAATGAAGAATTTGCCTAAGTACCAATTCGAGAAGTACTTTTGTCTATTCGAGAAGTCAGAGATTCGATATCTAAGAAGACACTGTTCAATATCTCTGAATGAACTGTTCGATATCTCATTCGATATCTCAGAGATTCAACATGTCTAAATACTCTATTCGAGAACTCAAGAAGTCAACCAGTCAAAGTGGTATTCGAGTTCTCAAAGAGTCAACAAGTCAAAGTTCCATTCGATATCTCAAGGACTCTGAATGAACTATTCGATACCTCAGGGATTCGACAAGTCAAGTGTTCTATTCGACAACTCAAAGAACCCTGGAGAAAAGTACTATTCGAGAAGTGATTCGATATGTCAATCATACAGTATTCGAGAACTCAGAGTTATCTAATCCTAGTTCTCGAATCAATCACTTAGCCACTTCTCGAATACATTCTTGGAGACAAAATACTGAAGAAATTGTACAAGTCAAAAACCTGCAACAAGCCAATGCACTTTATGGACCACAATCTGTAACGTGCTCTGGAAAGCCTACGAGGAAGTTTGGAGAGATATAGAAGAGACAAAGAGCTAAAGAAGTGGATCTGAATAGAACTTTGCAAAATCAAATCTGTAGCCGTTTGGATATATATATATATATATATATATATATATATATATATATATATATATATATATATATATAGGCTAACGTTCAAATAGAAACCAATCTTAGAATAAAAACTAGAAACCTACACTAAATAAATTATATTTCATTTATTTTAATGGCCCCGCTAGGGGCACCTTCACAAAAAATTTATAAAATTCTTGGCTCTATTCAACAAAAATATAAAAACAAATATAAAAAATAAAAAAATTACTGTTCACGTGCCACATCATCACGTGAACAATAACTTTTTTTTTAATTTTATATATATATATATATAGGCTAGCGTTCAAATAGAAACCAACCTTAGAATAGAAACTAGAAACCTACACTAAATAAATTATATTTCATTTATTTTAATGGCCCCGCTAGGGACACCTTCACAAAAAACTTATAAAATTTTTGGCTCTATTTAACAAAAATATAAAAAAATAAAAAAAATTACTGTTCACGTGCCACGTCATCACGTGAACAATAATTTTTTTATTTTTTATTTTTTTGTTGAATAGAACCAATAATTTTAAACGTTTTTTGTATTGGAGTACCCCTAATTTGGTCATTAGATTAGCTTGAAATATTTAATTTAGGTTTAGTTTCTAGTTTCTATTCTAAGTTAGTTTCTATTACAACAAGATCCTATATGTATATATATTTAAGGAGATTAAGAAAAAAACAAAATAAAGATTGGATTCTGAAAATTGCATATTTAAAAATTCGTGTTAATGAAAATCAATGGATATTGATATCAATTTCTTCTTAACAAAGATCTGTCGATATCCTAGTGTTAATAGGAGACATGATATTCAGATTTAAACTTTAATGGAATTATCCAATAATTTAATATTTTTAATATAAATTTCGTTCATAAGCTAACTTTTAGTCATTTCCAGATTACGATGCTCAACACTTATTGGGCGTGTTTGGGAAATCTTATTTTTCATAAATTTTTCTGAAATAAGTAACTTATTTTTGCAAGATAATGAATATTAAACTCCCGGTACACATTTTTCTCTAAAAGAAAGTGTGTAAATACGAAATTTTTTCCGAAATAAGTAACTTATAAGTTCGAGAACTTATTTGCCAAACGGGACCATTATGACACCGTTTGCCCCCCCTTAAAAAAATTTATAATTTACTTATTTCAGAAAAAAAATTATATTACACTTTTTTTTTTGAAAAAAATGTGTATGCAAAGTTTAACCTTCGTTATCTTGTAAAATAAGTTACTTATTTCAGAAAAAGATACATATTTTTGTACCTTTTTTCAGAATAAGTAACTTATTTCTAAAAAATAAAATTTCCCCTTCTATATTTGTTTCAATCATCCTTTTTTACATCATTTTCTAACACACAAAGGAGGTAAATATTATTGATGAATGAAATTTTGAAATTCAACAATAATAAAAATTATTTGTATCAACAATAAAGCGCAAATTTTATTTAATACAAAACACATTTTTTTTATGACAAGTCTCAGTTGACCATTTCATACAACACGATATTTTATAATGATAAAAATTACAATTTCAATATTAACATTAAACTTGCTCTTTATAATTACGCCTTCCTCCATTCTTTTTTAGTTAGCACATTTGCAAACTTTCTTAATATGTGTGTTTTTTTGCAAATGTGTAACTAAAAATGAACGGAGTGAGTATTTTTTTATTGAGATTAAGGTTCCTGAGGTAACCTCAGGTAATTTTTCCTGAGATTAAAAAAATTTACATACAAATATACAAGGACATTATTGTATGCATTTACAAAAATGCCATTACTATTTTATATGAAAATACACTAGTACCTCAGGTAAAGTTCCTGAGGTAATCTCAGGAACCTTTTTCTCTTTTTTATTTACGCAAAAAGAAAAAAAAATTACAGTGTACAGCAATATTTCCATGCTACTCCAGCTTTAATCACGTTCACCAAATAATCAAAAAATTGGAGCAACAAACGAGGGAAAGAAGGAGAGTTAAAATAAAGCCAAAATGAAAACAAATGAAATGAGGGTCTGCTGTCCTCTATCCTCTTGATACGCTGCTGCACTGCTTAGTTGTTGGTTGAGCCTCTCACTCTCCTCCTCATTATATATCTCTCCTCTTTTCTCTTTTTTTTTTTCTTGACACAGAGAGAGAGACACACACACATTATACTCAGATATGTTGTTGGGACCATCTTCTCTGTATTTCTTGAGTTGTTGAACAAGATAATGAGTAAAATCCCTCAAATCATACAACTAAAGGGATGGTTTCTTTAGAACAACATCAAACCCATCTTCAAAATCCAATCTTTTCTCTAGATTCTCTCTTTTGTGAGGAGGAGAGTCTTGATCAAGATCTGGGTTTTCAAGATTTTCAAGAAAATGATGTTGATGATAAAACCCAACTTGATAATGTTAAAGATAGGTGTTTTAGTGGGTTGTTAGAGTGTGATTTGGTCTGGGAAGATGATGAACTTGTGTGTCTTCTGTCTAAAGAAAAGATGGTTTCTTTGGACTTAAAAGATGAGTGTTTGATGAAAGCTAGAAAAGGGGGGATTGATTGGGTTTTGAGAGTGTCTTCTCATTATGGATTTGGTGGATTGACTGTTGTTTTAGCTGTTAATTACTTTGATAGGTTTATCTCTAGCTTTTGGTTGCAAAATGATAAGCCTTGGATGGTTCAACTTGTTGCTGTTGCTTGTCTTTCTTTAGCTGCTAAAGTTGAGGAGACCCAAGTTCCCCTTCTGGTCGAATTGCAGGTATGTTTTCCGTATATGTTTTTTCGTGTATTTTTGTTTGTAGCTATTGTTTGATATGTAATGTGTTATGTGTGTTTGCCAGAAACGTCATATCTGTACCAATTTTTGTGTGCATTTTTATGTTTTTGTATGTGCATTGTAAATTTGTAAATGTGGTTTTTATGAGGGAGGTATATTGGGTATGTTTTGTTTGTTTTTAGAGTCGATTTGATGTGGATTCTATCGATGGGTGTTTTAGGTAGATGTATCAAAGTTTATGTTTGATGCAAAGAGTATTCAGAGAATGGAAATTTTGGTTCTCTCTGCCCTTGATTGGAAGATGAATCCAGTGACCCAGTTTTCATTCATTGATCATATTATAAGGAGGCTTGGATTGAAGATGTACCCACATTGTGATTTCCTAAGAAGGTGCGAGCGTGTCGTTCTTTCTGCCATTACTGGTAAGCTTATCACTTACACCTGATTTTACGTTTTTGCAAAGCATGTACTGTTATTGTAGAAATATGAATATGAATACCCGTGGGTAGTATTAGAATGTCATTATCCATTTTAGTTTGTAATGTTGACATTGTACAACGTACAGATTGCAGGTTACTTTCTTACCTTCCCTCTGTGATAGCTACTGCAATAGTTTCGGTTGTTATCAAGGAAGTTGATCCTTGTAATGCAATGGACTACCAGGCTCAGCTCATGGATATACAGAAATCAAGCAAGGTTTGTTTGCAATAAAGAATAGTCTCTTGCACTCCATTAGTCCATTGTACTATTAAGTCCCAGTAATTAAATCTGACTGTTTGATTTGGTCGTGACTTGTAACAGGAAAGAGTTGATGAATGCTACAACCTCATCGTCGAAGCATCTGGTGATCGTAAACTTGATCAATATCGGAACCACAAACGCAAGTTCGAATCTGTGCCTAGCAGTCCCAATGGTGTCATTGATGGATATTTCAGCTGTGATAGCTCTAATGATTCATGGACCGCGGCATCATCTGTTGTGTCTTCACCAAAACCTCTGACTAAGAAGAGAGCTGTTGATCAACAGATGAGATGGGTTCCTCTAAACCGTGCAGCAATTGGTGTGCTTAGTAGCCCTACTTGATCTATTTAGAGATTCACAATGGTATTATGTTAGCTCTCTTTTACATATTAATTATCAAACGTGTTCGTTAGATACATTTCTGATGACTTATAATGTGTAATCGGGTTCTTGCCAAAACATGTGAGAGAGCAAACATTTGTCTTTTGTCCTTCTCAGTTCTTTAGCTGAGAATGAAGACTAAATTTAAGATGGATTTGGTGAAGATGTGAAGCATAAGTAGCTTTTGTTATGTTTCTTCATATATCATGTTTCTATTGAGATGTCAATGGCAGTAGATATCAATGCAACTCTGATTTTAGGAAATCAGTTAGATATCAGTCTAAACTTTATGTTCAAGCCATTTTAGGATGATGTTTAGGAGCCATAGAGATTCATTTGCCTAGTCTTTGATAATGTTTCTGTTAAGCTAGTGAAGTGATGCATTTTCTACTTGAGTACTTCTAAATAGAAGACAGGTGGCCGGGTCGGTATGGGACCAAGTGAAAGCTGTAGGTTTAAATTTGATAAAGGTATGTCGTGTGGGCAGGTATAGACTGTCGGCCCCCATTAGATTTTAGTTTCATTTTCTAGGACTTGCTGTTTTGACTATCCTGAAAGAAAACACACCCTTGAATTATGTCAAATGTAGGATCAAATATCACGGGGTTTCAACTTTCATGGTTTGTTTTTCCTCTTCCCTCCTGTTGGACTTTGTTGCTCTTCTAGAAGAAAACAGAGATTTGAAAAACGTCAAGCGTGTTGTGTGATCAAAATTCCGCTATCTATATGAATGATCCTCTGGATAATGGAAATGAAAGACTAGTTGGTAATTTAAAGATCATATAGAAATGAGTGTACGTACTTCGTATATGTATTTTCCTTAGTCATATTATCTTCTCGTTATCTATCCGGTTTTTCCTTAACCGCTGACAGTAGATATGGCAAGACCTTTTAACTATTCTTCCATGTTTGTTTTGGTTACACAAGTATCTCTTAGCTTAGTTCTATATGACCAGCATCAAACTCCACCCCAGAGAGCATCCGACTCATTTTTAATATATTAATTTGATCATTAGTGTTTGCACAGTAGATATAGATACTTTCACGGCTTATTGTTGATCACCAGTTGTCATTTTCGCTCTGGGGAAACTTATTTCCCGCAATCCCCTGCAACTGCACATGATGTTAAATTTCCGTTAATCAGTCCATTAGTAGACCCTGGCATACGATAATCAAATTGGATTAGTTTTGTAGGCTAGCTAGCTGTATTGTTCATTAGTTGGTCATATTAGAAAATGTATGCTTGAATTGATCACCTAGAGGAAAAGTCTTTAGACAAGGATTCCAACAAAGATATAAAGCATATATATGACTGTTTTAATGCAATTACATTTTTGGACTCACTAGTAAAGATAAAGTGAAGGGTGATATAAATTTTCGGCATTTGACTTTTAGAGAAGAGTGGTAGTCCTAGCTATTGATCTTGTGGGGTTGAGCTTGTCTCCAAGAAGGACCTTTGCTTTGTTCTCCCTACTTTTAGGTTGATCTACTTTGTTCTACTTTGTTATTAATCATTGTATACATCACTAATAAAATCTTAGGTAAGGTAAACTATTCTTACTCCCTCCGTCCCGATAGGTTCTTAACATGGGGATCGGGCACGGAGACCAAGGATAGTGGGTGTAATATTGTTAAAATAAATGATGTGTAATAGTGATTTTATTATTAAAATAAGTGAAGTAGTGGGTGTAATAGTATAAAGTGTTGAAAAAGTTGAGTAAAGTAGTGGATGTAATAATGTATTTTATTGTTAAAAGTTACTATTTTTGGTAATGTAAAGAATTGGTGGGACATCCAAAAAAGGAAATTGTAAAGAAATGGATGGGACAGAGGGAGTATTATTTTAGGTACCTAAAATACTTGGGCTCCACAAAATAATTTGAAATGTTATCATTACCCTTCTTGAATTTCCCTCTAGTGGAGAAAATTGTTGTGATTTACAGTAAGATAAGTTTATATTGCATCTCATAGACCTTGACAAAAACATAAAGGTTTAAGACTTGTATAAAGGGTATTTGCTGAATAGCATCAACCTTTTCATGGTGAAACTGTACAAGATATACTCATCTCCCAACAGAGGTTATGTGAGTTTCCTAAAATGGTGGTTGTTTCAGTACATTCTTGTTTTGAGGTGGTGGATATTCTGTTTATGACTGTTTATGTTCCTTGCTTGTATAATTATTTGGTTTTCTAAAGTTGGGAAAGAAAATGCTAGGTCTTAGAACATTTACCAAATGATGTACCCATAACCGAATGGCGAATGATGATATATGAGAGCCATGGTATCAATGGTTAGAATCATCATTTTCTACACCATTTATTAAATGTTTGGGTACCCTCTGCATTAGTCACCGTAGTATCTATAGTCAATGTATGAGAGACGATCTGAAATCTGACTGATTATTGTTTATTGATTTACGAAGACAAAATTGATTGATCTAAATTCGACAACTGATAAAATTTTACTCATTTTAATTTATACGAACACGATTTAAAACTCGAAATTAGAAATCGATGCCTCTAATTGTGTTTACCGGAGTTTGTATATTTAGAATTCCAGATGTGATGAAGAGAGGCCAGTGGCAACCACCATTTATGATAAGGAAATTGAAGTTGTAGTGTTGTTTCTTGACTAGACACAAGTGTAGTACTAGTAGCCATACAAGGTTTCAACATATTCACACATTCTTGTGTGTAATGTATGTATCATACTATCATTGCCAATTTGCCATACAAAAATAAATTTGAGCACCAACCTTCATTCACTAGCTAACTACCTTAAGGGTCCGTTTGGATTGAGGGTTGAGAAGGGTCGGGTTGGGTCGGGTTCAAATTTAAAAATTCGTTTTTGAGAAAATTTTGAAAAGTAAAGTGTTGGGTTTTGATAGTTTACGGAAGAATTAGCATAATATTACATATTAAATCCAAAATCCAACACTTTACTTTTTAAAATTTTCTCAAAATCGAATTTGTAAATTTGAACCCAACCCAACCTAACCCTTCTTAACCCCCAATCCAAACGGACCCTAACTCTCTTGTTTCACATCTGTTCCAAAGAATAAAGGGTTAAATATCATGCAGGTGATTGATTGCATTCAAATGTATCAAGTAGGTGACTGATTACAAATTTGACTCATTTCAGTCATTGATTTCAAAATTAGTATTAAACTCATTTTCCGATCACCTCAAGCATTTTCCGGCGAAACAAAATATGCACAAAAAATCCGAAAATAATTTATTATGCAGTAAAATACCCTGAATTTGAACCTCCTCAACTCAGAATTATCGAAATCAAACTCAAAACTCAAAATCGAAATTAAATAAATTTAGGTGAGATTTTATTTTAATTTTGTTTTTGAGTTTTGAGTTTGATTTCGATAATTCTGAGTTGAGGAGGTTCAAAGTCAGGGTGTTTTACTGCATATAAATTATTTTCGGTTTTTTTTTGTGCATATTTTGTTTTGCCGGAAAATGCTTGAGGTGACCGGAAAAGAAGTTTGATATAAATTTTAAAATTAGTGACTGAAATGAGTCAAATTTGCAATCAGTCACCAACTTGATACATTTGGACGCAATGAGTCACCTACTTGATATTTAACCCAAAGAATAAATAGCATCTATAACCTTTATTAATAAGCGAAACATCCTTTTAACGGTACCACTTTTTTTGTTCCACTATATTTTGGTTTCACCATATTTTGGTTTCACCCCTACAATCCTATTTCTACTATAATTCTATTTAAGCTTATTTTTTTTAATAAATAGAAATCCTATTATACTTATAATTCTTTTATTACAACTTTAAATAAAAAAAAATAGTTTCACCCCTACAATCATATTTCCCTTACAATTCTATATTATTTTTTAAAGAAAATAATAAAATTGAAATCCTATTATAATTATAATACAATTTTTTTATCATAATTTAGAATCAAAAAAAATAATACGATCAATTTTCCGAAAGATTTTACAAGGAGAACAACTAAAACATGTATCTACACTACTCTAGAACAATCTTTCCTGCGATTATATGTTATTTTTAAAAAAAACATAATAAAATTGAATTTTTTTTATTATTATTATTATAATTCTTATATTGTATTAGGAATTTTTTTTATTATAATTTAGAATAAAAAAAGATTACGATCAATTATCTTAAATATTTTTTAATTGTTTAATTTTTTATTTTTTTTGCTACATTGGCTATTTACTTGTAGCCACCTAAACAAATGATATAATTTGTTGTTTCTGCTAAAAAGGAAATGGTGGAAAGTAGGCAAATAGTTGGAAATTGGCGGTAATCATGTGAAGAAACAGGGGATAAGTAACTGGAAACAGCTAGAGTAGCAATGTTTTCTTAATCATTGGTAAGAAAGTAGTAGTAGTAGGAGTTAAAAGTTAAAACCATTGAGTACCCTGAATCATTTGACATGGGAAATTTCAACAAACTAGAGAGTATGTGACTAGGATTTTCGAACAATGTACGAGGACTATTTGGTTGCTAAATTTTAACTAATCTGAGGGAGAGTTTGGTCTGAATTATCAGGCAAATTAATCAAAATCAAACAAATATACCCAACAAATCCCGCTCGTTCATAATAAAAGGGATGAAATGTACCAAATCCCGCTCGTTCATAACAAAAAGGACGAAATGTTCGAATTTATTTATTACATTTAATATATAAATGAGATTTTAATAACGACTTCCAACTTCGACAAAAAAGGCAAAAAGTTAGAACTCAAAACCCAATCGAGAATTAATCAATACTCCCTCCGTTCCGGTCATTTATATACGCATGGTTTGGACATGGAGACCAAGAAAATGTATAAAAAATGAGTAAAGTTAGATGAAAAGTGGTGGGACCTTCCAAGAAAATGTATAAAAAATGAGTAAAGTTAGATGAAAAGTGGTGGGACCTATCCATATTTAATAATAGATTTGAGATAGTGGAGGAAAGTAGTGGGTATAATAGTGTTTTATATTATAGATTTGAGATAGTGGAAAAAAGTTAGTATTTTTTATTATTAAAACTTTACTATTTTTGGAATGTATAGAAATGATGGGACATCCCAAAATAGTAAGTATATAGAAATGAATGGGATAGAGGGAGTACTATTAAGAATGGCAAGAATGACAAAATTAAATGGTGTGAACTCAAAACCCTATGGAAAAGGCGAAAATTAATCAACTTCCAATGCAAATTCCCCTCAGCTCAGTCCATTGCCGTGCTGGTGAAAGGTCTGGTCAAATCAGAGTACAGGATGGAGGAGCCCCTCAACAAAAACTACATAAAAAAGACGAATCAGTTGTTTGAATAAGAAACACTACAGACCGCTACACGAAATAAATACACTTTACGAAGATTATCAACATGATTGAACAATTAAATACTCCCTCCATCCCAAAATAATAGTCTTGTTTGAAAAAAACACACATATTAAGAAAATTTAATTGTGTTGATTATATTTTCATATTAACACCCATTTTACACATTATGCATTGATTACTTATTTAGGAGTAAGTGAATACTACGCGCACTACTATAAAAACTCAACACTAGTAGTACTTACAAACTCAACAATAGTAGTAGTCAACCTTGGAAATATTCACATTAATTGTATTGAACAAAGAGTATTTCAAACAAGACTATTATTTTGGGATATTTTTTTTTCCTAAACAGGACTATTATTTTGGGATGCAGGGAGTAAACAAAAAAAATTAGGGTAATACTAAACACAGTCATTAGGACTATGGTTAAGCATCAATGTAAGTGAATAAATGCACTTAAAATGTTAATTTTGCACATAATACATCAAGTTTGCACGAATTTCAATATAATTATTTAGCAATTTGGGATGTTTTTATTAGTGAAAATTAATGTGAATGCAGGGGGATCCACTATTATTACTTGAGAAATTAAATTGATGTTGTAAAAGAGCATTGAAAACCAAAAATTAATTAAATAACTAAAATCAATATTGACAATATGAGAATATTTAATGCTTAACCATAACCCTTAGGGCTATGGTTAGCATTTCCCAAAAATTTATTCATGTGGGGAAGTAGTTTGAAAAGCAAGTACTCCCTCCGTCCCGCTGGATTCTTTACATGGGGGCTGATTACGGAGATCGGGTGGTATTGTTAAAATAAATGAAGTAGTGGGTCTAATAATGATTTTATTGTTAAAATAAATGAAGTATTGGGTGTAATAGTCTAAAGTGTTAAAAAAGTGGAGTGAAGTAGTGGATGTAAAAATGTATTTTATTGTTGAAAGTTTCTATTTTGGGTAATGTAAAAATCTAAATAAAACATCCCAAATTAGTAACTATAAAGAATACATCGGGACAGAGTGTAGCAGCCTTTTTTAATAACGAACGCCCCCACTCAACTTACACAAATTCCAGCACCAGCATTTCTCGTAAATTTGCTGTCACCAACATAAACATGTTTTTAAACATGTTTTTTACTCTCCAACTTAATATTTGGTGGAAGATCTTGATGATTTTTTCCTTTCACTTTTCACTTTCTAAAAATCTTGTCATGGAGCTGGTGAATATATGTGTATATACGGGGGTGTAAGTACAATAATCATTGTATAGTGCATATAATAGCAGTAGTAATATTTCGGGTTCTATAAAATCAAAAAGTAATGGCGGAATCAGAATTTTAAAAGCTCGTAAATGAAATTTATTGTTATAAAACTTGTACTGACTTCGTAAGATCAGCAGGAGCTAAAAAGAAGATTTCAGTCGCACTAATTTTTTTGGAAACACCCGATCTCTCCAGAAAAGTTTAAATGGTTGTCAAAAATCATTCGGGTTTCGGCCTAAACTAGCTCTTTCTCGATTCAGTATTGTTTGGAGCTGCTCATTTGTTTGTGAACTGGCCCATAGGCCATACTTAGTTACCATTACTCTATTGATTGATATTCACCTTTCACTAAGCAACCCATATCTATGTCCTGGATTGACGTTTCTTTTACAAGCGTATTAGACAAGTAGTAGTGCATCTGTAACACCCCAGTCCCACATCGAGAAGACATGAGACTTTAGTTCAGTATATAAGCAAAAGTAATACTACTAAGTGCACCAACAAATCATGATCTTTTGGGGGCCTGTGGTGGGCTTGTGGATTACCCAAGTTGGCTGCATTTGGGGACAGTTTGCTTTGGCTTATTTCGGATTCAGAATCGGGATTTGACCCGATTTTCGAAAAAGGCTCGGGATTTGACCCGGGTTATCAAGTTGGCTGCATTTGGGGACAGTTTGCTTTGGCTTATTTCGGATTCAGAATCGGGATTTGACCCGATTTTCGAAAAAGGCTCGGGATTTGACCCGGGTTATCACATATGGTATCAGAGCCAGGTTTTAAATTAATACGGAGCAACGAATAGTTACTTACCTCAATTACGCAAATCAAGAATTCACATAAGAATACATGTAGCAACCCCTCAGAAGCAAAACATCTAAAATCTTGAAAGACTCCGTGATTACAATTCTGATCAGATCTGTATTTAGCCTTTTTGACCCTCTAAACGATGCTTTCTTGAAAAACTCAAAGAACGAAAGTTGTAGAGCACGAAAAGACCTTTCCGAAAAGTCCAGAATCAATGAATTCTGACTTACGATGAATTTTCTACGAATTTTACAAGACTGCTGAATTATGTGTGAAAAAGACCTACGAAATTTTAATAACAAAGATGGAGAAGGAGAATATTATGTATTTATAACGTCTCGCAACCCTAATTCCAGACCTACTAGTTATCCGTATTCAAATCTGATCCATATTTTAGGCCAAATTAAGCTAAACCAATTTTAAATCCTATTTATTATCTAATTTTAATCCTTTCTATTCTCTTATTCTTTATTAATATTATTCTAAAAATTACGGGATATTACATACTAACTGTAACAGCCCGACTTTTCGGACTATTAATTCTAAATCGAAAACTAAAACAAATTACAATTTATTAAACCAAAAGTCAATTACAAAGGTACTTATTACAATAGCGCAGCTAACAATGACAATCTACTCCGAACCTAAGATCCTTGAACTCCAATGCTATCCCACTCGATCTTACACCGAACCTGCTTATATTAAAAGATTACATGTTCTTGAATATTTGTGTTAGTAATTATCTGTTGCTCCGTATAGTTGTAAGTAAGTTTCTGTTGTTTTGTATTAATTTGAAACATGTTTTACATTATTTGATTACATGTTAGATATTTGTTTTAGTTATCGAAAATATGATATTGATATGTGATTGATTAGATAAAAACTTTGTTTTGATTCCCCAGTTTTAGTTGCGTATCGAATCATAGAATCCGATCACTGGATATTGTGACATATCGAATCATAGAACTAGTTTACGCACGTTCCGGAACACATAGATACCTTGTTGAGTAAGACTTAACGAGGGACGTAAACTGGCCCCCATCGAACCATCGAATTATAGAAGCATGTCACTGCTATAGTGTGACCGTAATTTAGAACTGTGGGAATTAAAATAAGAATTTGATGTTAAGATTTGTTTGTTCGATTCAGAATTTAGATTATGTGAGTTATTGATAATCTGGTGTACATCGATTTGATATTTGTTATAGAATGTATTGTGTGAATTTTTGTCGTAATTGTTATCGAGTATGTTGTGTGAAACTGTGTGATAGATGTTATGTGCTACATGTGAAAATCGTGTTTTTGAAAAATACAAAAATATTATTTTGAGCCGTCAGACGTTAGTTGCTTGCTGGGCTTTGTAGCTCATTCTTTTAATATTTTCAGGTTCGGTGTAAGATCGAGTGGGATAGCATTGGAGTTCAAGGATCTTAGGTTTGGAGTAGATTGTCATTGTTAGCTGCGCTATTGTAATAAGTACCTTTGTAATTGACTTTTGGTTTAATAAATTGTAATTTGTTTTAGTTTTCGATTTAGAATTAATAGTCCGAAAAGTCGGGCTGTTACAGTTAGTATGTAATATCCCGTAATTTTTAGAATAATATTAATAAAGAATAAGAGAATAGAAAGGATTAAAATTAGATAATAAATAGGATTTAAAATTGGTTTAGCTTAATTGGGCCTAAAATATGGATCAGATTTGAATACGGATAACTAGTAGGTCTGGAATTAGGGTTGCGAGACGTTATAAATACATTATATTCTCCTTCTCCATCTTTGTTATTAAAATTTCGTAGGTCTTTTTCACACATAATTCAGCAGTCTTGTAAAATTCGTAGAAAATTCATCGTAAGTCAGAATTCATTGATTCTGGACTTTTCGGAAAGGTCTTTTCGTGCTCTACAACTTTCGTTCTTTGAGTTTTTCAAGAAAGCATCGTTTAGAGGGTCAAAAAGGCTAAATACAGATCTGATCAGAATTGTAATCACGGAGTCTTTCAAGATTTTAGATGTTTTGCTTCTGAGGGGTTGCTACATGTATTCTTATGTGAATTCTTGATTTGCGTAATTGAGGTAAGTAACTATTCGTTGCTCCGTATTAATTTAAAACCTGGCTCTGATACCATATGTGATAACCCGGGTCAAATCCCGAGCCTTTTTCGAAAATCGGGTCAAATCCCGATTCTGAATCCGAAATAAGCCAAAGCAAACTGTCCCCAAATGCAGCCAACTTGGGTAATCCACAAGCCCACCACAGGCCCCCAAAAGATCATGATTTGTTGGTGCACTTAGTAGTATTACTTTTGCTTATATACTGAACTAAAGTCTCATGTCTTCTCGATGTGGGACTGGGGTGTTACAGCATCCCAGCAAGAAAGAAATATGCAGCTTCTTGCTTTGAGATGTGCTAATACTCCTCTTTTTACGGCACATACATCTAGTAGTTTTATAAACAATACTTTGACATTCCTTTTTTATTTAAAATGCATGACCACCACCACTGCAGTGGTAAACCAGATGAAGTATTAACATATGAAGAAATATGTAGTGTATAACTATCGTAGTAATGGAGATGAGCAATGTAGGAGAAGGTAAGCTTTAAACTCTTGTATTGCTATGTTTGTTGTGTTATTACATGAGTAGAACCTTGATATATATAGAAGAATAAGACTACTTATATTGACTATATACAATAGCAGCTAAGGTGTTTCAACAATGGTGGCTAAAGTGTTTCAACAATGGCTGCTAGTCCAAGTCTAAGGTCGTATTTTAACACCCCCCTCAAAATTAAGATGGTTGAAAAACCAACTTAAGTTTGTCAATGAAACTATGAAAACTGCCAGGAGGATGAGCCTTTGTGAATATATCTGCAGCATTATCAGCACTTGGTACAACATGAAGAAGTATCGTTCCTTTTGCAACTTGCTGACGTGTGAAATGACAATCAATCTCTATATGTTTAGTGCGCTCATGAAAGACATCATTGTGAGCAATGTCCCTAGCACTTTTGTTGTCACAAAAAAGAGGGATGGATGGAGCGTGAGTTACACTTGTAGAAAATATGAGTGTATTGATAAACAAGAATCTAAACTAAATTGTATTGATATTGAAGACTACATTGTGTTGAGTAGCTTGATGATATTACATGAATGAAGAACTAATATATAGAAGAATAAGGTACACAAAGTCTATGTTTGGTTTGTGTGAATGCTTGACAATATATCCATTATTCTAGAAGGGTTTGAATTCTAGGTTCAACAATTGTGGGTAGTTGAAACTAATATATTTAACACCCCCCTCAAACTAAAGATGGTTGAAAAACCAGCTTGAGTTTGTAAACAAAATTACCGAAAGTGGTAGGAGGATTTTGAATCGGAGACACGATGTAGATGAATCGTGCCTTTTTGTTGGTCTTTGCACCTCCCCAAACTGATGTAATTCTGATAGCTAGAGAAGCATTGTCAGAATAATAAGCTAATTTGATAGCTGAAGAAGCACTGTCAGAACGGTAAAACAATTCTGATGGCTGGAGAAGCACTGTCGTAATGAAGATCGAAAAATCAATTCTGATGGCTGAATAAGACACTGTCAGAACGAAAACAGTTCTGATGGCTAGAGAAGCACTGTCAAAATGATAAGGAAATTCTGATGGCTAGAGAAGCACTGTCAGAATGATAATTGTGAGGTTAACTCTGCTTGTGTGTATATAATAACGTAGAAGAGTTATTAATATTGTATAAGCAATATGAGCTTGGTGATGATGGTGACCTTGTGTCATTGCTTGTGTATGCATATGTGTAACGTAGCAGAGTTACAATATCGTATAAGCAATATGAGGCTACAAGGGAAGCTTTCGCGGCTACGTTCTGTCCCAAAAGGTTGTCCTGCCTCAGAATCCCCGTAATAACTAGGAATGCAGTATTTTTTTTGTCACACTACTAAAATCATTTATACCCGTTGTATTTTTCGGTGGGCTGATTTAATGTGGCCCAACTAATGAAAACAAGGATATAACTATATGCTAGCCCAAACCAAACACAAGCCAGCAACCAGAAATACTTAGTTTCCATGTAGAAATTAACTGGGCTTTTGAGCGGTGCAAGAGATATTGATGGCAAAATACAAAGTGCCTGCCGGAGTTCTTGACCGAAGCTTGCAAAGAAACTGACGAGCCTAACTTTTAACTGTGTTTTGTAAGCTTGATATTGGCGACAGTAGAATGGAGTCAATGACTCGTTTTACTGGTGGGTGGAGTTGACTTGGAAGAAACTTGTGGTTAACTCGTCACTGGGTTGGTGTGAGTTACCGAGTTAACTAAAGCCGAGCTGAGTAATGTGGACGTTGCATGGTTGGAGTTGAGGGATGTGGCTGGTGTGTGTTTATTGTGTATATACGGCTGTATGAGTTGAAACACGAAGTCTTTGTGCTGCTTTCTGTGGAGACCCACAAAGTGTTTGTGTAAATGTCTGAGAGAAAAATTGAGTTTGCGACGAATATGTTGACTCAAACGGAGGGTGACCAGGTGAAGTTTGGAGTTTCTGGTGTGACGGAAAAACAACGGAGAGAAGCAACAAGATAAGCAGGAAGTTTTGACAGTTGATTTCAAAAATCTGCCGGAGCTTAACTTGAGGTATGAGAGGTATGTTTTGTAGAATTATTTTGGTGACAGTGGAAATAGCAAGATCAGGAGCCTAAATCTCTGATACCATGTAGAAAATATGTGTAAATTGATAAACAAGAATCTAAACTAAATTGTATTGATATTGAAGACTACATTGTGTTGAGTAGCTTGATGATATTACATGAATGAAGAACTAATATATAGAAGAATAAGGTACACAAAGTCTATGTTTGGTTTGTGTGAATGCTTGACAATATAACCATTATTCTAGAAGGGTTTGAATTCTAGGTTCAACAATTGTGGGTAGTTGAAACTAATATATTTAACAACACTCATATCTTCAAGTAACCAACGTAACCAAATTAACTCTTGTGTAGTGTCTGCAAGAGCTCGATATTCAGACTCGGCACTTGATCTGGAGGCAAGAGATTGTTTCTTACTTCGCCAAGAGATAAGAGAGTCTCCAAGGAAGATACAGAATCCCGTTGTAGAGCATCTAGTAGTTGGATCACCACCCCAATCAACATCTGAGTATCCATGTAACTCAAGTGAAGAGTTAAATGAATAATGTCAGCCATGAAATATTGTGCCTTTGACATAGCGCAGTATGTGAAGGACAGCCGTATAGTGAGGAGTGCGGGGAGCTGCCATAAACTGACTGACAATGTGAACGGCATGAGCAATATCTGGACGAGTCAGAGTGAGGTAAATCAAACTTCCAACCAACTGGCGATACAACGTAGGATTTGTAAGAAGTTCTCCATCCTCAGCATTAAGTTTAACCTCATAGTCTAAAGGTGTAGATGCAATTTTAGTGTCACTGATTCCAGATTTTAACAAAAGATCAGATGCATACTTGACTTGAGATAGAGTGTACCCAGTGGGGATTGACGAGACCTCAAGACCCAAAAAGTAGCTCAATGAACCAAGATCTTTCATTTCAAATTGTTGACTGAGAAATTGTTTAAGTTCTGAAATACCTATGATCTCATCTCCAGTGATGATCATATCATCCACATATAAAAGAAGTAAAACAATTCCTCGTTTGGATTGTCGAAGAAAAAGAGCATGATAATATGGACTGGAAGAGAAGCCCAATTGTTGAATGACTTTGCTAAATTTTTCAAACCATGCTCGTGGTGCTTGTTTGAGACCATAAAGAGCCTTGTTAAGCTTGAACACTTGATTTGGAGAGTGGGAGAAACCTGGAGGAGGTTTAAGGTAAACTTCCTCATGTAGGTCTCCATTAAGAAAAGCATTCTTGACATCCATTTGCCACATATCCCAATGTTTTGATGCTCCAACAGCGAGTAAACTACGAACAGATGTGAGACGAGCAACTGGGGCAAATGTTTCCTCATAATCAATGCCATACTCTTGACTAAAACCTCTAGCAACTAGACGAGCTTTATACCAATCAATGGAGCCATCAGATTTTGTCTTAATTTTATAGATCCATCTACAACTGACAGCTATTTTGCCAGCAGGCAAAGTAACCAAATCCCAAGTGTGAGCTTTGTCTAATGCCTCGAGTTCCTCAGTCATTGCTTTCTGCCAAAGAGGGTTAACACTAGCCTCTCTATATGTTTGAGGCTCGTGTAATGACTGAATAGCAGAATAAACATGATAATCATTAAGTCTAACAGAAGGTTGTCTTACCCGAGTAGAACGTTGAATAGGTTCATCTGAAGATGATAGCAAGATGGGAGGTTCAACTTCAGAATCCTCAGACTGAACTTCAATTGAGGGAACATTTGTAGCTGGAGAAGGTTGTATAAGCTCAACTGGAGGATCTGTCAAGAATGTCTCAGAAGATGTCGTAGGTTCTACATATTCATCACTTGAATGTAGATCAACAAAAGGATCTGTAAAGTGAGGAATGCTAGTAGAAATGTCAACTTCAAAATCTGACATAGATGAAAACATTTTGTGTTCCCAGAATGTAACATTACGAGAGACACGTAGTCGTTGGGAGATAGGATCCCAACAACGGTATCCCTTCTGACCACTACCATACCCAATAAAACAACAAAGACGTGCCCGTGGCTCTAATTTTGTTCTCTCGTGTGGAGGAAGAAGAACAAAACATGCTGAACCGAAAACCTTAAGAGAATCATATAATGGTGGTTCTTTATATAATTTTTCATAAGGAGACACATTATTTATTACAGGAGAAGGAATCATGTTTATTGTATGAACAACAGTCAATGCGGCTTCCATCCAAAAGAATTCAGGACAGGAAGATGAAATGAGAAGAGCGCGAATTGTATCTAGAATGTGTCTGTGTTTTCGTTCGGCCCGACCATTTTGTTGAGATGTGTAAGGGCACGAACTTTGTGCTAAAGTACCATAAGATGCCAAGAATTTGATAAGTTCTGATTCTTTGTATTCTTGAGCATTGTCGGCACGAAAGATTTTGATTTTCTTTTGAAATTGAGTGTCAATCATAGTGGCAAAATTTTTATAAGTTTCCATTAGTTCAGATCTATTTTTCAAAATGTATATCCAGGTATAACGAGTGAAATCATCAACAAATATCACATAATATCGTGACCCCCCCATAGTTGGTGTTGGAGAAGGACCCCAAATATCACTATGTATAAGATCAAAAGTAACGGATGATTTTTCATAATGAATAGGAAATGGAAGAACATGTTGTTTTGCCAGTTTACATGAAACACAATCAATTTTGTCCATATTGACACTACCTAATTGACCGCTAGATACTAGCTTTTGTAAACGAGAAGATGAAGGATGGCCTAACCGGGAATGCCAAATACTAGTTGTGGATGAAATAGAACCAGCTAGATGGGCAAGTGATGATGGAGGTGTAGGTAGATGAAGAGAAGTAAGCTCAAAAAACCTTCCGTATCTACGTCATGTCCCAAGAATTTGCCCTGTCTGAGGATCCTGTATACGACAACCAGAAGAGGTAAAAATAATATCAAGCCCAAGTTCACAGAATTGACCAATAGAGATAAGGTTAAGGGAAAGATTTGGTGATAAGTGGATTTTATATCCACTTGGAATGCCTCCGTTCAGCTTAAATTGATTGTTTTGGACTCAAGTTGTTGTAGTTTTGATGTGTTTTGCTTAGTTGTGCAGATTTACGAGAATGTTGATTAAAGTTGATGCTTCTATCGTTTTTGGAGAATTAATTGATTAAAATTCGGATTTTCCGGGAAGGCTGCGCAGCTTATACTGTTTTGGCCATATCTGGAGTTCTAGAAGTCCGTTTTCAGCGATCTTACTGCCCACGCGAAGCCTGGGAGATTTTCTACAACTTGGGATAGGATTCCCACGAGCAAATTGCGCCGGGTAGGAGCAATCTGCGCGAAGAACAGAATGTTGGGCGCAGGTTGCACGCGCGCGGTGCTGAAAAATTACAGTTTTTACTATTTTGGCCATATCTTGAGTTCTACAACTCCGTTTGAGGCCCGTAAGCAGTCCACGCGAAGATAACGAGATTCTCTATCATTCTAAAGTGGTTCAGAGGTCCAATTACGATTGGAACGTTCCACAATATCTGAAGAAAAGTCAGCTACGAATTTTCCTTAAAAACAGAATCAGTTTAGGAAACGTATTTTGCAGAAATTCTATTATAATTCTGTTTTGGTATTTTCTTGCTGGGCAAGACTTGTAGAGCCTATATAAACACATCTAGGGTATTATTTTAGGGGATTTTCATAACCTATTAGAGAGAAGAGAAGGAGCAAGGATTGAAGGTGTTCTATCTAAGCTGTATTCAATTTTCAAAACGTGTAATATCTAAACTCCATATTTTTAATATCATGTTTTCATTCAATATTATTGTTTTGTTTTCTTCAGTAATTATGTGTAACTAATTCTTTAATCTGAGGATTGGGTAGTATTACTTGGTATTCATGCATGCTTGATTATGTGATTTTCTGCTTTGCTGATCTGTTAATGAGATCTTAACACAATTAGAGGAGTCATGAACCTTTGATTGTATTCTAGGGATTGTAATAAGCTTGGGAGAGAAGTTGCAATCTTAGTACATGATTTAACAGACATAATTTGAATATTAGATCGGGAGATTAATAGGAGAATTGTGAGACATATAATTCTTGGCATTTAACAGTTTATAGATATACTTTGATTGTATCACGGGAGTGACAATTAGGGTGTAGCTGTAAGCACTATATTGTAGCCTGGGAGGGTACAGTATAACTTTAGAAGAATTGTTTTCAGCAAGGTAGGAACACAGATATCACATTAATATTGAGCATGTATTGAGACCAAGTGAAGAACCCCAGTTCTTAGATTGTTTTCCTCATATATTTTATTCTCGATTTATAATTAGTCTTAATTAGTTTATAAACAAACCAAACATTCTTCTACACTTCTAAATTGTGAGAGATAAGAAACTTGAACTTGATATTACATTCAGTCCTTCCCTGCGAACGAACACATAAAAATACTACTAACATTTGGAACAAAATATGTGTTAGGAAGAGAAAGATCCCCTGTGGATATAGTTCCAGTATGTGTTACTTTCATTGTAGAACCATCAGCAGTTTGAATATTTGGAAGGAATGAATTCTCTATTTTTGTGGTAAATATGGATGAATCATTTGTCATATGATTACAACATGCTGAATCAAGATACCAAGAGTTACCTGAAGTGGTAGAGAAAGCAGTGGAGGGAGAGCTAGCTTTAAATAAAACCTGTCTGAGTAAGGATTCAAGCTCACTAGTGGATGTAGTTGATGTTGTATCTGATGTAGATTCAGAGGTTGCAGCAGCGGAAGACTGAGAGAACTTGTTTGCATGAAAGGATGGTCTTTTCTTACAAAATTGAATCGAGTAATGACCTTTTTGATGATAATGTTGACATGTATGATTGCGAAGTGCTGCACATTCTTTTGTTACATGCCCGTTTTGACGACAAAACCTGCAAAAGGATTTGTCAAAAGTACTTATTGGTGGCACTGCTAGGACAGTATCAGTCAGGGGACTGGTTTTGTCGATCCCAAGTCGAGTTTCCTCAGAGATCAGTTCAGTTAAGGCACTCTCCAGAGTGGGCAGCGAACACGATGAAGAAGAGCAGCTCTAACTGGTTCATAATCCTGGGTAAGAGACATAAGAAACTGGATGAGTCATTGTTGGTCCCGGTATGTGTGATAAAGTGCAGCATCCTCTGTATGTAGCCACTTTGGTTCAGATAGTGTCAACTGATCCCAAAGTGCTTGTATTTGAGATAGGAAATCAGCTACTGATTGACCAGATGCTTGCTTTTGCTTGCTTAGTGAACTCATGATTTGATACTGGTAAGCAAGATCAGATGTAGTGTAGCGGGATGCCAATAAATCCCAAATCTCTTTTGCAGTCTCAAAATTTCCAAACTGTAAATTAATTTTAGAAACTGAAGAGTTTCTAAAAAATGTGATAGCTTGATGATTTTTGACATCTCACTCTTCAATGCGATCTTTGAATGTTGCTTCAACTTCATCTTTCCCTTTAATTGGAATAGTAAAATCTCCATTTACGTAGCGCCAAATTCTTTTACCTTTGAGAAAACTTTTCATAGCTTGAGACCAAGCTAAGTAACTGGAGCCATTCAAAATTGTTTGGATAGGCGAACTATTTTCTTTTTCCATGATAAATTTGGGTTCAAGTTGTAGATATTGAAAATTGTGGGGGGTAATTTGTAATATCTATAATAATAAGGCTAAAATGTATATTTTCAAAAGATCAAGATTATGTATAGAAAACAAGTAAAGTCTGGGGTACTAAAGTGTAATTGTGGCCAAAAGATACTAACCCGTAAGTTGTAAATGGGATGAGGGCTTTTGAATATTGGGCTAAAAAATTTTATTGGGCTTATGTGGTTATTAGCCCAACCAAAATAATAATACAGTAGCTCTAAAATATAACGACAATGAGTATATGTATGATATAACTGATATAAACGGATATGGAGTTTGAGATTAAGGTTACCACGCAGTCGGTACCGAGTTGAATCAGAGAGAGATGTCAGTGAGTTACTGCTGGGTTTGTGATACTTTTCCGGTGATTGGGTGTGCGATTTGATGTATTGACTCGGTGAATATTTGGGAAAAGCCAGAGACCGGTTGGAGCTTTGTTGAGTTGTGTGACTCGTGAATATGGAGTCGTCGGAGATATGGAGTTGCTGAATTTGTGAAGCTAGCTTATTTTTCTGTTAGCAAGCTTGTAAAGAAGCACCCCCACCAACTGTTTGATGATATGTCTGAAAGACAAAGTTAGTTGGATATTGTTTGGATGGCCGGAAAAGATGAAAACAATGGAACCAAGGAGGTAAGGAGCCTATAGCTCTGATACCATGAAGAAATATGTAGTGTATAACTATCGTAGTAATGGAGATGAGCAATGTAAGAGAAGGTAAGCTTTAAACTCTTGTATTGCTATGTTTGTTGTGTTATTACATGAGTAGAACCTTGATATATATAGAAGAATAAGACTACTTATATTGACTATATACAATAGCAGCTAAGGTGTTTCAACAATGGTGGCTAAAGTGTTTCAACAATGGCTGCTAGTCCAAGTCTAAGGTCGTATTTTAACAACATATACGATTGCAATTTTGCAAATCAAACAGTAGTCTATATAGTTTAGAACTGGCACATTGTATTTGCACACCAAGTTTTTATTGGATCTTTTATCATAGATATGAAAAAGCTTTTCCTGATTTGGGAATCCCCTCAGTGTGCATATTAAACCTACGAGAAATCATAACACAATTGATAGTATATAGGAATTGTTTTTGATTGTTATGATACAAAAAAGTTGTTACATTACATTAGTCTTTTGCCACAAGTTGCACCAGCAGTCTAGATCATGTTCTTTACCAGATACCACTATTCACTACCAAAACAAATAACAGAACTGAATGAGAATTGTGGTGGAACCAGATTTCTGAGAGAGCCAGGTTTAAAAAAATATGGATCATTAATTATAAGAAGTCATTCGGGGTATAACATGATTTTTCTACTGTTTTTTAACCTTAAAATTAATGTTTGAAGAATAAAATTATGTATTGTTTTTAAAATTTAGTCCGAGCTATTAGCCTCTGGTTCCGCCACTGATTATACTAATGCTGTTGATAGAGTGACTGAAGCTCAAGTCACTCAGGTGATTTGAGCTGCGAAAGATCTCATTCATTCACAAGAACTGCTGCATTGCAGTTCCTCCTGCAGGAATCGAGTACAGCTTTCACCCAACTAGTTTAAAATGATACTCCGTACATGTTAAATTCTTTATGAAAAATGTGGAAAATTAAAAAAGTTGTAAAAAAGTAAACTCGTTCAGTATTTTTTGAAGCTTACGTTTGCATTCTTCTTTTGTGGTCATTGCCGACCACCACAACAATTAAACTTCGAATGTTTTGATTTCTGAAAGATTAGACCTTGAAGTAATTGTAGTCAATATTTGATAGTTTCTCCAAACAGTTACCGGAGAGAATACTAGAGCTGTACCTAGGGGTGAGCAAAATAAAACCGAAAAACCGAAACCGAGCCGAAAAACCGAAAAACCGCACCGAAAAAAACCGTAACCAACAAAAACCAAAAAAAACCGTAACCGAACCGAACCGACGGAACGGTTTGGTAACGGTTACGGTTTATCCCAATAACCGAATTGAAAATATATTATTTTAATAATTTATATTTTTATATTATATACTTATATAAATATAGAATTTTATATAAGAAGTAAGACAAAAGCTAGTAGAACTTGAATTTCAAAAGTTTCCCATCTTATTTTTTACACTAATTATTAATAATCTATCAAAAAATAATTATGTACTTAAAAAGAATTAAAAATGTCAAAAAAAAATTGATTTTACAATTTTATATTTTAAAAATGAATTGATTGATCTTATGACCACCTTTAAGCTAAAACATGCGCCACCTTCGTAGGAATAGTGGGTTTAAGAAAATTAGAAACTTATTATTTTTACTAGCATGATATTAAGTATTGAAAATAAAAAACCGAAAAAAACCGAAACCGACAAATGGTTAACCGAACCGAAAAAAACCGTTCCGAGCGGTTCGGTTACGGTTAATAGGTAAAAACCGAACCGAACCGACATGTACGGTTTGGTAATGGTTTTCGGTAAAAACCGAGCCGAACCGACCCGTGCACACCCCTAGCTGTACCCAACGATTGCATGAGACTTTAATTGATGTAGCTATCACATTATCATAAATCTGTATTTTTTTTAACTGTTTAGACTTCGCTTAACTAAAGCAGTTGCTCACCTGTTGGGGAAACTATAGCAACAAGTTCTCCAGTTTTGACTTTTGAGCTGTTATGAATTTACTACTAATATGACACTCAATCCACAATTAAACAATGAAATGGCTGTAAACGAAATGGAATTACTGAATAAATAAGGATAATAGTCTGAATACAAGGATAATTGAGGACTTTCGAGTAGCCTCCACTCCCAAATCCCTAATTAGGGTTCACAAACAAAACATCTCGATACATCTCCTATCTCTCGATTTGGTATTTATCCTCCTTTGACTGGAATTTCCCCTTGGACTACGCCGTTTATAATAAATAAGTGCTGGGCCTTTGTCTTGCATAATGGGCTGATGATTGGGCTGCATTACAATACCCCGCGCCCAAAGATTCACCTTGTCCTCAAGGTGAAAATCAGGAAAACGTTCTTGCATAATCTCCATGTCCTCCCATGTAGCTTCAAACTCAGGTAAATTCTTCCATTTGAGCAGCACTTCCATCTGTGCCCCCTGTTCCCCAGTTTATGTACGAACTGCCAGTAGCTGTTGGTACAACCACCATTTCCATGTATGGATTCAGGTTAGCAGGTATGGTAGGTGAGCTGGGACCTTGGCCTATTGCTCTCTTTAATTGAGAGATGTGAAACACCGGATGGATTCTACTGGAAGCAGGTAGTTCTAATTTATATGCAACCTCTTCTATTCGGGCCACCACAGGAAATGGGTCATAGAAACGGGCCACCAGTTTTTCAAACGGTCGTTTGGCAACTGATTATTGGAGGTAAGGCTACAATTTCAAGTATACTCGCTCCCCTACTGAGAACTGCTCCTCTCTATGGTGGTGATCTGCCTTTGTCTTCATAAGTTGTTGTGCCCTGAGAAGATGGAACTTCAAATCATCCAATATAGCATCTCGCTGCATTAAAGAATCCTCCAATGTGTCCATAGGTGTCTGCCCTTTCCCAATTCTCTGAAGATGTGGGGGTTCCCTCCCATATAATGCTTGAAAGGGTGATATCTTGATTGAGAGGTGGGGTGAAGTATTATACCAGAATTCTGCCCAGGAGATCCAATTTGCCCACTGCCTCGGGTGACCAGCGATAAAACAGCGAATGTATGTTTCCAAACACTTATTTACCACCTCCGATTGGCCGTCGGTTTAGGGATGGTACGCCGAACTCCTCTTCAACGTGGTTCCTTGTAACCTGAATAGTTCTCTCCAAAATGTGCTCATAAAGATTCTATCACGGTTAGATATAATTGACAATGGAAAACCGTGCAAACGAACAATCTCAGATATAAACAGTGTGGCTACAGTCAAGGCGGTGAATGGGTGTTTCAATTTAAGGAAATGAGCATACTTCGTTAATCTATCCACTACCACCAAGATAGTATCCCACCCTTTAGAGTTTGGCAGACCCTCGGTAAAATCCATAGAGATTTGATCACGTACCTGTGTTGGAACCGGTAAGGGTTGCAAGAGTCCTGCTGGGTTTTGAGTTGAATCTTTGTATTGTTGACAAATGTCACATTGGTGTACGTACATAGCCACATCACGCCGCATACCCTGCCAATACCAATCTGCTGCTAGCCTTAGATAGGTCTTTAAATCCCCCGAATGTCCCCCCACACACGAATCATGGTACTCCTTTAATAGAACTCCCACAAACTTCGAATTCTTTGGTATGACTACCCTTTGTTTATACAACAGCAGCCCATTTTCTACTGAGAATCCCACTGTCAACTGTTTCCCCTGGATGATGTCCTCCTTAAGTTGTGACAAAAATTTATCCTTCTCTACCTCTTGTAACACTTCAATCCAATACACCCAACTTGATGATATCATGTTACCCAGGTCTGCCTCCGTCTCTCCTCGACGTGACAGGGCATCAGCAGCTCGATTTGCAGTGCCCGGTTTGTATATTATCTCGAAGTCGAACCCCATAAGTTTACTCACCCAGTGCTGGTAGTTTGCCCCCACCTCACGCTGCTGCATAATGAAATGAAGACTTTGCTGGTCTGTGTGAACTCGAAAATGCCGGCCCACAAGATAGTGTTTCCACTTCAAAACCGCCAAACAGATGGCCATCAACTCTTTCTCGTAAATGGATTTCAATTGAGCCCTTTTTCCAAACATTTTGCTAAAATAAGCCACCGGTCTGCCCTTCTGCATCAACACTGCTCCCACTCCATAACCGGATGCGTCCGTCTCTATCACAAAGGGGGTGGTGAAATCAGGCATTGCTAATACCGGGGATTTTACCATAGCTTGTTTTAAAGCTGTAAATACCGAGGTAGCTGCTGGATTCCACCCAAAGTGGTCTTTCTTCAACTGGTCTGTTAATGGCCTTGCAATTTGTGCGTAATTCGCTACAAATTTTTGGTAGTAACCCGTGAGACCTAAAAAACCTCTAAGTTCCCTGATATTCCGAGGTTGAGGCCACTCGAACATTGCTTGCACCTTGCTCTTATCCGCTGCTACTACTTTCTTGGACACCACATACCCCAAATAAGCGATTTCCTCCCTACCGAACTCACATTTTTTTGCATTGGCATATAATTGATGTTGTACCAGTATTTCCAAAACCGCTGCTACATGTTCTTGATGCTTTTCAGGGCTAGCACTATATATTAAAATGTCGTCGAAGAACACCAATACAAACTTTCGAAGGTAAGGCTTAAAGATCTCATTCATTAGGGATTGAAAAGTAGAGGGGGCGTTTGTTAAACCGAAAGGCATTACTAAGAACTCGTAATGCCCTTCATGTGTCCGAAACGCGGTCTTGTATACATCTTCGTTCTTCACTCTAATTTGGTGGTACCCCGCCTTTAAATCCAATTTGCTAAAAACCGATGCTCCATTTAATTCATCTAATAACTCGTCAATTGTAGGAATGGGATATTTATCGGGTACCGTCTCTTTATTGAGTGCCCGGTAGTCCACACAGAACCTCCACGAGCCGTCCTTTTTTTTTACCAATAGCACCGGACTGGAGAAAGGACTGTTGGACGGTTGAATAACTCCTGCCTCTAACGTCTCTTTTACCAATCTCTCCACTTCATCTTTCTGAATCTGAGGGTAACGGTAAGGTCGCACGTTGACTGGGTTACTGCCTTCCTTAAGAGTAATTGCATGCTCATGTCTCCGTATTGGAGGCAAGCCTTCGGGAGTCTTGAATACTTGTTGGTACCGCTTGATTACTGGTTGTAGGAATTCAGGCACTGTATCTGACTCGTTTTGTGCCTCTGTTCCTTCTTGTATCTGAGATTCGAGCCTATTCAGTTCAATTAGGATCCCCCCTACTTCTTTCTTGATTGTTTTCAGCATTGATTTCAAGGAAATCTTACTACGGCATAAGGTTGGCTCTCCCTTTACAACCACCATCTGATTACCCACCTTAAACTTCATGATTTGTGTCTTCCAATTAGTGGTCACTGGGCCTAGTTTTTCCAGCCATTGGACCCCTAATATAACATCAGAATTACCCAATTCGAAGGTTAAGAAATCGTCCACGACATCCAAGCCCTCCAACTGTAGCAGAACCCCTTTACATTCCCCTATTCCCTGTACCGATACTCCGTTTCCCAAGCAGACCCCAAATCCTTTCGTATTAGCCACCTGAATTCCCAACTTGTGCACTGCCTTGATGGAGATGAAATTGTGGGTTGCCCCTGGGTCTATTAACACTATTACCTCTTGTCCCTCAATTTTTCCAAGCAACTTCATTGTCTTCGGTGATGTCAATCCCACCACTGAATTTAACGATACCTCTACAACTAGGCTTGCAGCAGCTTCTTCCACCTCTGCCTGTATGCCCTCCTCACCTATTAACTCCACCTCGTCCTCCTCTTGTGCTAACAATACGCTCAACTCCCTCCGTTTACACCTATGCCCTGCTCCCCACTTGTCATCGCATCTAAAACACAGTCCCTTTTCCCTCTTATACTGCAGTTCCTTATCTGTCAACCTCCTAATTTCACCCAGTGGTTTAGCTATTGGAATCACACCCCTAGCGGCTTTGGCAGTTACTGAGTTACCCAAATGCGAAGGTGAAGTCGATGAGGACCACACACTTTGTGTAGTAGACCCCACTCCTGATTGATTCGACCAGGTAGGACTAGTTGGCCCTTGATTATTAAACGGGCTCACATATGACAGCGTGGAATTCTTGCTTGCAACAGATATGGGTGGTGAAAAAACGGACTTATATGAGTTCAGGGAATGAGACTTACCTCCGTTCTGCCTTACTGTCCTTAGACGATTGGTTTCTTCCACCTTTATCGCTAATTCCATGGCCTGCTCCAAGCTATGGAGCCCCAACATTCTTACTTCAGCTCGAATGTCCTCACGCAGACCATTAACAAAGTGTCCCAAAAGTATTTGCTCGGGTATTCTATCCAAGGGGGCTGCTAATTCAATAAACTTGCTATGGAACTCCGCCACCGTACTTGTTTGCTTCACCGCTAGCCATTGCTCACAAAGAGAACCCGAGTGAAGAGGTCAAAATCGGGTTAACAACAGACTTCGCAGCTCTTCCCAACCCCTTATAGGACGACGACCATTTTCCCATTGGTACCACACAAGTGCTTCTCCATCAAAACTCACTACTGCCGCCTCTAATTTCTCCTCATCATTAAGTTTATAGAAGGAAAAATACCTTTCTGCTCTTAAAATCCACCCATCCGGATTATTCCCCTCGAACACCGGTAGATCTAGTTTCCGATAACGCCAATTTCCCCCAGAATTCAACATACCCCCACCCCTCCTGGATCACCCATAGTATTACCTCCTCCTAGTGACTTGTAACTACTCCCTTGCAGATCTGTGTGATTAAGTCCAGACCCACTCCCACTGCCTTCCCCTGGTTTCTCCTTGAGGTTGTTACTAACTGTTTTCAATGACGTGAGTGTAGATCTGACTTCGGATTGAAACGCCTCTTGCCTTCTCTGCACCTCGTGAATTAGGGTTTCATTTGTATCTCTCACCTTATCCATCCTAATATGAAGGTTTTGAGTCACCTGCTCCAAACTCGTCGCGATCTGAGCGACTAAGGTTTGTTGCATCTCTGCGGCAGCTCGTTTCATGGCCTCTGCGACCTCCTTCGACAACGAGCTCTTTAACGTCGCCACCGCCTCTTCCACTACTTCGATCCGTGATGCTTGTCTCGTCTCTGTTTGGGGGGCCATTTTGAATGCTCTGATACCAGATTTGTTATGAATTTACTACTAATATGACACTCAATCCACAATTAAACAATGAAATGGCTGTAAACGAAATGAAATTACTGAATAAATAAGGATAATAGTCTGAATACAAGGATAATTGAGGACTTTTGAGTAGCCTCCACTCCCAAATCCCTAATTAGGGTTCACAAACAAAATATCTCGATACATCTCCTATCTCTCGACTTGGTATTTATCCCCCTTTGACTGGAATTTCCCCTTTTGCCCTTGGACTACGTCGTTTATAATAAATAAGTGATGGGCCTTTGTCTTGCATAATGGGCTGATGATTGGGCTGCATTACATGAGCTTGTAAAGGATAGTTGTTTTGCTAGAGGCATACAGATACCATCAGAATCCTCATCTCTTTTTGAGCAAAGAGTTCTGAACAAACAGAGATATTGCTGCTAGCAATGCAACAGCTAATCAGCAAACTTAACATTATTGTATAATGAAGTATCCTAATTGTTTAGCTGATTCCTTCACCAAGTTAGTTTCCGTGACTGTACCACCTGTTGTCATTACCTAACTCTAAACTTCGGGAACCAACTGTATAGTGCAGATAATGGAAACCATTGTCTGCGGTCTTCTTATCAAGTAGTGATATTATTGAACGCTATAAAAAACAAATAGCACCTACAAGAAACAGAGTCCAAAGAACAATCAATAAAGCTGTAGAACGTAGAGGGTAATAGAGTGCAGTAGATAAATAAAGATAAAATAACTAAAGAAGGGAATAAACTTACTGTAATATTTTGTAAATGCCAATGTATTCTCATATAGATATTAACTATTTGATATTCTTTTTAAAACATTCAAGATCATTAGGAGATCAAGGTGTAGAGTTGCTCTTCCTTGAAGAGTTATTATCAGTTTTTATGTATTCCTAAAAATACAACACAAAAGAGAAATATCTCCAGAACTTGGCTAAGCTCAGTGTGCTGAAGTAAATGGCGAGCTACTGAAATTTTCAGGGAAAACTTCTTCTTTTGAACTCTCATTGCTTGAGTATTGAAGTGTTTCTCCAGAATCTGATTCTTCTGCTGAGCTGAAAGCTTCAATAATATTTAGAGTTTCATAATTACTAAAACCAAATAATGATCTTAACTCACTGCTCGACTCTATTTCTTTGTTGGCGATAGAAAAATGGTCTCAAGAAATTAGTCTAATAATTCAGACTAACAGTGAAGCTTATGATGATCAAGAAACAGTTTTGTTATTGATGGAGCATCACCGTTATCTGAATGAAATTTGCTGAATTTACACTCTAGACAGACTGGCGGAGTAACAGCCAGTAAGGCATACGGAGTTTAGCCACTGCAGTGAACATCTGAAGCACAACAATCATTTGCTATGGAGACAACTAGTTAGTTGCAGCCACATCTAAAATCAACGTTGAAAATCTTTTTCGTCTTCTGACTGTTAGCACATCATTTGTTTTATTTACTAAAATGTCATAGACCATAATGTCATATTAGAAGGATCTTGATACATCTTGTGGGAAAATCATTGAGGATCGTTATCCATAGAGTCGAATTCTTTACTTTTGCTTCAATTCAACAACCTGAGGATGACACCGAAAATTACAAATGGTTAGTAGTTAACTAGTTAATGTTATGAATCTGCCCGATTCCCTGCGAATGCGGAAGCGATTTGGTAAATATGTGTGCTTAGATCCCATAAATATACGTGATAGTAATGAAGCAACAAACCAACATTACAGTAAAAGAGACAAGAGATTTAACATGGTTCGGCCCTGCCTACATCCACAAGAGTAACAACTTCACACTAGATAAAAGAGATTACAATATCTGGGTATCCGGCCCCTTGAATTCCATACAAAAATTCAGCCCTACAATACCTATTATGTATATCCCCAACTCACTAAAGTGTTTATCTCAAAACCTCCCCCTATCACTGTTTCCCGACAACCTTCTCTTCTTTCCCTCTCCCAACCCGAACAGTGCCACACAACCTGATAGAAAGACCCCTGCAGCGGGACCACCTCCGATGGCTGCAGTCAGACCCAAGTACCCTAAGTAATAGTTTAAGCACGAGGACCTTCTATCCCGACACTTCCTGAAAGCGGGCTAAACCGGCTCCCCTACTAGACGGACTATCTAGCAGCTATAGAAAGAGAAGAAAGAATTATGGTGTGTTTGATAATGAAGGAGGAGAGGGGTATTTATAGGAGTAGATGTAGTAGATGAGGGTTGGTGAAATGGTTGGTGAAGAGAGTTGGTGGAGAGTTTGGTGAAGAAGAATATGGCAGGCTGCCTAACAATCTCCCCCTCTTTCCAAACTCACAGCTCTTCACTTGCACTCCATACCTATGCCCTGTTGGCACAACTCCAACATTTCCTCAAACCGTATCATTCCCTATGACAAAACTCCCCCCGAGTCCAAGACTCCAAACTATACCCTAGTTTGCACATTCATTCTCGAATGCCCACTTGCTATACACACAAGTGTATCATTGACCTCTATTTGTCCAACTACATACATGTGAAGCAATATGTTATATACACATATACTCACTTGATTCACGTCGGCCAATCCCATATGTAGTCCATCACACACGCAAGTGTGACCATCACACAAACAAGTGTGACCATCGATCTTTCATTTACTCCCCAACTGCATATCAAACAAATCAATCTGTTGCATGGTCCACTGCTCACTTGATTCGTGTTGATCGATACCCATATGCAGCTGCAACACACCAACTACTCGTTGATGTCGTGGAAGCCCTTCAACCAAGCATCCATCCCAGCAGTCTTTGCACCATCGTCTAGACTGGAAGACAATACAACCGCAGCAGTATCTTTCAAATCACTCTTCCCTCGTGCACGAGATAACCAGATTTTCGAAGTTCCAGTACGTTCTGGCCACGTACTAATCAGACGATATATTCCCCCACGTAGCTCTCCCTTCATCCGAACCACACGGCCTCTTTTGATATTCATAGCTCCCCCTACTACAGAGCATCTGTAGCCTTCTGAAGCTAACCGACCGATAGATATTAGATTCTTCCTCAGCTTAGGCACATATCTTACCCCGTTCAAGCTGCGAACTATTCCATCGAACATTTTGATTTTCACAATTCCAATCCCCTTGATCTCACAAGTAGATCCATCGGCCAAAGAAACTGTTTCATTCTTTGTATCTTGGAATTTGTCAAAATGCCCCCTCTCGGAACATACATAGTAAGATGACCCTGCGTCTAATATCCATTCTCCTAGAGAACTAGTGCCTCGATTGAAGACGGTGCAAACATCTTCACAATCGAGAGTAACCACAGCCAATGATGCATCTGGATCCTTCTTATTAAGCGGAAAATTCGGCCTAATATGACCCCACTCCTTGCAACCAAAGCACTGCATGCCCTTTTCACTGTATCTGGATTTACCCCTGCTATTGGTAGATCCTCTCACAGCACCCCTTCCTCTATTATTTTGACTACGCAAAGCCAAAACTGTCATTCCGTCCTTGTCACCATCCTGGTTCTTCCTTCCAGCATTTGACAAAAGTGCTGACTGAACCTCCTCCATTTTTAACGTGTCCTTTCCGTACAAAATGGTTGTGACCAAATGATCGAATGACTCCGGAAGCGAAGTAAGAAGAATAAGGGCCTTATCTTCTTCTTCCAATTTTACATCAACCTTTTCAAGTTGATCAACAATACCATTAAACACATTTATGTGCTCAATAACATTGCCTTGAGCTGCCATCTTCAGCTTGTATAACTCGCGCTTCAGATTTAACTTTGTAGTCAAGTTCTTCCCGAGATACAATGTCTCAAACTTTGACCATAATTCCTTCGGCGTGCTTTCGTCAACAACATTATTGATAATGTTATCAGCAATGCATAGCCTGATGGTACTCATGCATTGCGACTCAGCATCCTCCCAATCTTCATCGCTCATCTTTGTTGGTTTTCCCTCCTTCCCCTTCAAAGCCCTTGCTAGCTTCTGTTGGGTTAGGATATCCTTTACCCTTCTCTGCCAAAGAGTAAAACTTCCTTTACCATCATATGGAGTCACCGTGAATCCTTTAATACTTGCCATGATCTCCGTTTGCACACACAAACCAATCCAAACAACTAAATCAATTGGCCAGGTAAGTATAAGAAACAATGGGAGCACTTCCGTCAAAACGGCGCCAAATTAGACAACCACTTTTCTTAACGACTTTCCTTCGGCACCAATAATTTAGACACAACTAGCTCTGATGCCAACTGTTAGGAATCTGCCCGATTCCCTACGAATGCGGAAGCGATTTGGTAAATATGTGTGCTTAGATCCCACAAATATACGTGATAGTAATGAAGCAACAAACCAATAATACAGTAAAAGAGACAAGAGATTTAACGTGGTTCGGCCCAGCCTACATCCACAAGAGTAACAACTTCACACTAGATAAAAGAGATTACAATATCCGGGTATCCAGCCCCTTGAATTTCATACAAAAATTCAGCCCTACAATACCTATTATATATATCCCCAACTCACTGAAGTGTTTATCTCAAAACCTCCCCCTATCACTGTTTCCCGACAACCTTTCCTTCTCTCCCTCTCCTAACCCGGACAGTGCCACACAACCTGATAGAAAGACCCCTGCAGCGGGACCACCTCTGATGGCTGCGGTCAGACCCAAGTACCCTAAGGAATAGTTTAGGCACGAGGACATTCTATCCCGACACTTCCTGAAAGCGGGCTAAACCGGCTCCCCTACTAGACGGACTATCTAGCAGCTATAGAAAGAGAAGAGAGAATTATGGTGTGTTTGATAATGAAGGAGGAGATGGATATTTATAGGAGTAGATGTAGTAGGTGAGGGTTGGTGAAATGGTTGGTGAAGAGAGTTGGTGGAGAGTTTGGTGAAGAAGAATATGGTAGGCCGCCTAACAGTTAACGTCTTTAATTTTCTTGAAATTCAAGCAGGGAAAAAGGGTAAGAACCAAGAATCATTACAATTTACAGTTACCCTTTCAATCTTATAGACTGGCACAAGATCAATGTCCCTTATCTTGTAGGTCGATTGGATTAGATTATGGCATGTTTTTGCTTGCAAATCGAAGCAGCAGAGGAGACTACAGTTACTAGGAAAGGAAAACGTAGCATGCCAGATTAACTGAGCTGCTAAACTATAACTAAACAATAACCATGATAAATAAAAATAATGTCCAGTAAAGTCCATTGAATTCGAAGAAACATTTTCATTGTCAGCCTGATTAGCTTAAAATATGAACTCACGCATTCAAAACCAATATGTTGTTAATTCATCCAGAAAAGGAAGAGGAATGAAACTACCACAAAAACTAGTTACGTTGAGGGCTTTTAGATGTGTAGCACTATGCAGCACCATCTGGCTGTGGAGGGTATTTATCTGTACCTAGCACCTGCAAGCAGAAATTTTATTCTTTTCATCCATTTACTACAGAGATATGAACTTCAGAGGAAGCACATTATATCTTTGATTAATAATTTTGATGGTAATATGCATTCATGGTAGTTTGTGTACGATATCTTGATGGTAATACGCAGATGTTATTAATATTGTGGCGACTAACATTATTTTACTCTAAATAAGCAAGACTATTGCTAATTTAGTTTATCATTTTCACACAACACTTTTCTTGATCAGCAGTAACATAAATTTCCAGTGACGACAGGACCATGGTAAAATGTTAATCCAGGTTCGACCAGTTTACTAATTGGTGTCATTGGTTCAGTTGTTTTTAGCGATTCATAGGTGTATCCTTGTTGGCTCAGTTCTTTTAGCAAGTAATATCTATTTTTTAACTCTCGCATCGAAGATCAAACCCATTGACACCACCTATATCTAAGCATTAAGAGTAAAAAAATTCGGTCATAATTTTTTTTTTCGCATGTTGTAGCACCTATATAAAACTTTTGTGCCTTATTAGACCAACAAAAAAAGAATCTAGATATCACCTTGTTCGAATCACGCTAACTCTTGAATTAACAAGACTAAAAGTATATGTACTCGGATTGCTCTACAATAGATAAATTGGATGAAGACTCCAATTTGTGTGCATTTCTTACATACATTGAAATTTGCTGAACCAACACTCAAACTTGTAATCACATCAAATAGATACATGAAGCTGCAAATGACAGTGCAGGAGAACAATATATTCTGATTATGAGTCTATACTAATAAATCCATTATGTAACAATTATTAGAACTATCTGAAAAAATCAACTAAAACAGATCCAGTCAATCTACTATGTTGGGTGTATGATCTAATCACTCATTGCTAGTGACCATACAGATACGCTGAAGAAGTAGTAGACAATGGAAACTTCTCTAGCCCATGCAGGGCCTCTTTCATTGCTGGTCTCTTTTGTGGCACTGGAGATATACAGCTGTATCCTAATCTTAATAATGCCAACAAAGACTCTTCCTTGCCTTCCAAATCACCACGTATTGCCACGTCAGCCATCCTCAGAACCTTATTCTTCTCTTCGTCTGCCAATGTGGCATTCCCGATCACTACGGTGGGGCCTAATTCGTCCGAAACAATGACTTTCCCCGTCAACAATTCAAGCAGCACCACACCAAATGAGTATACATCCCATTTTTGGTTGGGCTTTAGACTTCTAAGTGATTCTGGTGCATAATAAGGGGAACATCCCATTGCGCTTGGGCTTGGACTTGGGGTAGCCCCACCTGCAGTTTCCTGAAAACTATCACGAGATCCAGTGGACCTTTTGCTACCAAAGTTTCGAGCTGAAGCACTAGACTTATAACTATTATCCCCCACTACAAGCCTCTCGAGACCAAAATCTCCAATCTTAGGCTCCATATCTGCACCCAACAAGATGTTACTAGGCTTCAAATTACCATGGACATGTTTTCTTTCATGGATGTATGCTAGTCCACGGGCCATTCCTTTTGCTATCTTGAGCCGTACTTCCCAAGGTAAAGAACAAGGTGATGACCCAGCTTTCCCTGAAATTTAGTAGTAAAAGTAACTTTAAAGAGATCTGATCACATGGCAAGTTATCTAAATCATGACCATTAGTCCATTACCAAACCAGACAACAAGATACTACAAATGAGAAAAACCATCATCCATGCAAGTGGAAATTGCAAAAGTAGCTAAATGTATTTTGAATGAGTTATCGGAGTAATGAAATTGCATTTGTCAAAAAAAAAAAAAAACAACAGTTACAAGACAGTTTGACAAGCAGTGCCTTAAACGGCCACCGGTGAGGATGTAAAGGAGCCTACTCCAACACTTTCACGTTTGATCTGGGCTCAACTACTAACTTTATATCTTGAGCTCTATGGAGGCAATAATTGTAATTACATAGAAAATTATATTTTCAATCAAAATAACAAATAGTAAGATGCCACATCAATTGTACGACTAGTAAGGTTTGTGTGCCTAATGAACTCATTAGGCACACAAACGTTACTAGTCGTACTATTTAAAATTTAAGTTCGTCTGGTGAATAACCTGAGCTTAAACTCGGATCAATTAAGACTTAATCAAATTTGAGTATCTTCTACAAGTTGTGGTCGAGTGACACTCACAAATATGTCCTAGCTAGGACTACTCCTCCCACTTTGGATACATCTAGTTCAGATTAGCTCAAATATAGTGGAATAATTCTTAAATAAGTAATGCTACTTTACGCACACTTTGAATTAAAATGTAGAAAAAACTTACTGTAACGGGCATTGGCAAGACTACCATTCGGAACAAAATCATATATGATAAGCTTCTCATCAGCACCCCAATAAAATCCACGAATCTGAACCAAATTAGGATGCACCAATTTGGCAATGACTCGAATCTGATTCTCAAAATCCCTGAACCGCTCAAGGCCACTTTCTCCAATTCTTCGTACTGCCAGCATTGTCCCATCTTCCAGCACAGCCTTATACATTATACTCGAACCAGTTGCACCCAATATATACGCTGATGCCTTAAGCAAAGCCTCTAGCTCTAGTTCCTTCTCTCCTCCATCAACTGTCACAAGATTCTTAGATGATCTTTTCTGATCAACTACTGGCTGCTCATATTTTACAGAATCTTTTTTCTCCTCCAATGTTGAAGACTGGGACGATAACGACGACTCTTCTTCCGAGTCGTCGTACATGCGTTTGTTAAAACACACCCATGATTTTACTCCTTTCTTTGTCTCAGAAGAAGAAGTCCACTCAAAATCTTTGGCTTCATCTCTCACTCTTTTTTCTGTCCTTTTCTTCTTCACTTTATAAACGTACACTGAAATCACAGCAAGTATCGCAATGCCCAAGATATCACCGATCACAATTCCCAAAATTGTACTTATTTTGAAACCGTTTTTTGATGCTACATTTTCCGAGGAAGGTATAGTCTTGGGAATTGCTGCAATTGCTGGAGGAGACGTGGCTTCAGTTACATTAGGCACATTTGACATAATAGATGGCATAGGACAAGGATTATTCTTTAGTGGTTTACCACAAAGTTGATCATTCCCCGAAAATGACTTACTCTCTTGACTATAAAAAACACTCGACTCTGGAATAGGACCAGTAAGATTGTTGACAGATAAATCTAGGGTAACGTTCTCAGGGAACCTTCGGCCAAATTCTACGGGAATTTGGCCGGAGATTCTGTTATACGACACATTAAAGTAACGAAGATTTGAGCTTCCGAAAGTTGAAGGGAGTGATCCATTAATGAGATTGGAAGATAAATCTAGAATCTGAACTGAATCAAAACCACTTGGAAGACTACCAGAAAAATAGTTACTCTTCAAACAAACAACAGTTAAATTACGAAGAGTAGTGACATTTTTCGGGATATTTCCAGCTAATGCATTATCAGACAAGTTGAACACTTTGAGATTTTTAAGTCCTTGAACAAGCTCAGAAAGCTCACCAGAGATCAAATTGTTGGAGAGATCAATTTTTTCAAGACTCGAGACATTGTAAAGCGAAAAAGGTATAGACCCATTGATGGAATTGTTGGAAAGATCAAGTGTTTGCAGGTTTTCAAACCTTCCAAGATTGGATGGAATGGAACCAAGAAGTTGAGAGTTTGGAAGAGAAATGCTAATGACACTAGAATTTGCACCACATCCAACACCTTCCCAAGAACATGGAGTTTCATCATAGAAATTCCATTTATCTAGTACACCTAGTGGATCACTCAGAATAGAGTACTTAAAAGAAAGTAAAAGTACCCCATCTGTGTTGAGTCCATATGATAAATTTACAATAAGAGTACTAAGTGCAAGAAATGTACACCATAGGTGGAGATCAAAGCTTTGTGACTTCATGTTGTTGTTTTACAGTAACTCTTGCATATCTGTTTGCTTAAACTACAGATGGGAAGACAAGCAATAACTGAAATTTATGGTGCTCAGAAGAGGACCATCAGGCCATGTGAAGAGGACAATGTAAAATATTACTCCCTCTGTGCCGTTATGTGATTCTCATTCGGTGAAAAACACGGGTTTTAAGAAAAGTGGATATTGAATATTGTTTTTAAGGAGTAGTGGGTATTGAATATTATTTTTTATGGAGTAGTGGATATTGAATATTGTTTTTAAGGAGTAGTGGGTGGAGTAGTGGGTATTGAATATTATTTTTAATGAGTAGTGGGTGGAGTTGTGGGTATTGAATATTGTTTTTAAGGAGTAGTGGATGGAGTAGTGGGTATTGAATATTATTGTTTACTAGATGATAACCCGTGCGAAGCACGGGCTCGGGGATTTATATTAATTAATTACTAATTTTTTATTTAATTTAATATTTATAAAAATATATTATAAAATTATAAAAAGAACTATGTTATTTGTATAAAAAAATTATACGATTAACAAACTATAAACTTAGATTGTTTAATAGAAGTGCATGGAAACACGTTTCAGTTGTTTTCATTGAAAAATATTTAAGATAATTGATCCTAATCTTTTTTTATTCTAAAGTTATAATAAAAAAATTATGATTAACAAACTATAAACTTAGATTGTTTAATAGAAGTGCATGGAAACACGTTTCAATTGTTTTCATTGAAAAATATTTAAGATAATTGATCCTAATCTTTTTTTATTCTAAAATTATAATAAAAAAATTGCTAATACAATATAAGAATTACAATAATAATAAGATTTCAATTTTATTATGTTTTTTTAAAAATAACATATAATCGCAGTGAAAATTGTTCTAGAGTATTGTATAGAAACATGTTCTAGTTGTTCTCCTTGAAAAATCTTTTGGAGAATTGATCGTATTATTTTTTTATTCTAAATTATGATAAAAATGTATTATAATTATAATAGGATTTCAATTTTATTATTTTCTTTAAAAAATAACATAGAATATAAGGGAAATATGATTCTAGGGGTGAAACTAATTTTTTATTTAAAGTTGTAATAAAAGAACTATAATTATAATAGGATTTCTATTTTATTAAAAAAACAACATAGAAACAGAATTATAGTAGAAATAGGATTGTATGGGTGAAACCAAAATATAGTGCGAACCAAAAAGAGTGAAACCAAAATATAGTGCGAACCAAAAAATGATACAGTTAAAAGGGTGTTTCGCTTATTAATAAAGGTTATAGATGGCTTAAAATAGAAACAGGAAGGATATTTTGATTTTCCCGATTTAGTAAACAGGAAACATATTAAGGGCCTGTTTGGGGTTCATTATAAGTTGAAGCTTATGCCTTATAAGGCCATAAGCACTTATGGGGGGTGTTTGCCAAAATAAGTTTTGGCTCAACTTATAACTTATAATCCCATAAGTTGAATGTTAGGAAATCCTAACATTCTACTTATGCTTATAACTTATTTTTCGATATACGCAATATATAATATCCTTCAAATCTTCAAAATCATATATCTCTCGATCCATTCATTAGAAAATTGATATGTATATCTCAAATTTTTCTACTCATCGAGATCTATTCATTGACATCCATTGTTAAATATAAAAAACAAATATTTTGAAAACTATAGAAAAAAAGTTAACTTATAAGTTCTGATTTACCCAAACAGTTTACTGATTATAAGTTCTGATTTACCAAACACTTTACTGACTTATAAGTTATGCTCTACTTATCACTTATATGACATAAGTGCTTATAAATCATAAGCTACATTTTTTAAGATACCCCAAACACCCACTAAGAGACAGAGGGAGTAAGTACTCTTTGTGATCACAGCTCACCAAACAACAAACATCTTCACTTAAGATGCTCTGTTCCGGAAACAAATTTTTTTTAATATTTTAAAATGAAAAAAAGATGATGATGTGGCATCATCAAAATAACCCATATTTACTCGGGAAAAGCATGGTAAAACTTAATCACCAAGTAATGAGTATATTTACAGATATACAGTACTTAGCTCTAATATCTAGCAAAACCTCCATATTAGTTTTAAACATCCCTCCTGACAACAAAATAAAAGACATGTTTTCATGTATAAATGCTCACATCAGCAAGCGTTGATGGATATATTTACATAGATATACTGTATTAAAATCCCAGTTGTTAAAAGTATCTTGGACTTTGCAAGGTGACACGTAGGGATGGCAACGGGTCGGATCGGATCGGGTTTGGTCAAATCCAAATCCAAATCCAAAGTTTTCGGATCGGATCGGATCGGGTCTGGATTCGGGTTTGAAAATCAAGATCCAAATCCAAATCTTCGGGTTTTATCGGGTTTCGGATCGGATTCGGGTCTAAATCGGGTTTTTAATTCAAAATTAAAAAATTAAAATAATCACATTAAGCAAAACATAAAAGAAAAAATATATTTAAAATTTAAAATATAAAAATATTTTAGTTGCATAAAAAATACAGAATATTATAAATAAAATTTAAAAACGATAAGAAAATAAAGAATATATATATATATATATATATATATATATATTTATATAAATATATTAGAATTTTAATAAAAAAATAAGATTGTGATTCGAATAAATAAAAATTGTGGATATATATATATGTGATCATTTTGTATATTTGTTTGATATGTATCTCAAATATATAAAATGATATACTAAATAATAATAAATATTAAATGTATGTTACATGTATATATATATATATATATATATATATATATATATCGGGTTTTTATCGGGTTTCGGGTTCGGATCGGGTTTCGGGTTTCGGGTCGGGTATCGGATCGGGTTACCTAAGATCCAGATCCAGATCCAAACTCTTTCGGGTCCAAAAATAAGATCCAAATCCAAATCCAAATCCAAAAAATCGGGTTCGGGTAGACCCAAACGGAACGGATCGGGTATCCGTCGGGTCGGATTTTTTTGCCATCCCTAGGTGACAGTGACACCAAGATGAAATTGTGAACATTTTTTATGACTTCAGGGGTTTGATTTATTATAAATGTGCAGTGTAGTGTATATTGGGGCCGTTTGGGAAATCTTAAAATAAGTTACTTAACACTTATATGAAGTAAGTAACTTATATGAAGCAAGTAATAAGTTACCTACAACTTATATTTTCGTGTTTGGGTGTTTAACTTATAAGTTGGTAAAATTTTTATTGAATTAAATTAAAAAATATTAATTATTTAATATAATAATCCCAGTACATGCATATGACATTTATAAATATAAATGTAAAAATATAAAATATTAAACAAGTTAAAAAATCAAGTAATACGAAATAAGTTAGAAAAAAGTACGTCGTTACTAACTTATCACTTATCAACTTATTTGGCAAAATAAGTCCGTTCTACTTGTGCAGGCAAACGGTCCGAAATAAGTTGAAACGGACTTATCCACAGATAAGTCCGTTTCTCTCCTATGCCAAACAGGCTCATTATTGGTGCCATATTATAGTACTCCGTAGTAATTAGTACTCCCTCCCGTCTCGTTATATGTTGCTCGTTTCATATGTCGGGATTATTCATAACATGAGACAAATTACTAATTTACGTCTAATCTATAAGACAAAATATAGTCATGAATGATCTTGTTGAATTCGTATTTATGAGTACTTTAATACAGTGAAGTTTTTATATTTAATACTAATATGAAATTCAAGATATTAACGATTAAAATTGTGCGTTGGTAAACGTATCCGGAGAAACAGAAAACATATTTAGAGACGGAGGAAGTGTATTCTTTTCAAGTCTTAATAACATGTGAACATGAAGAACATTACTGCATGTTAATTCAAGCTTTTCCCTAATTTGTACTTGTGTATAACTGTCCACAGACTTTACTTAAATCTAGAAATTCAGAACATATTAGTACTATAACAAATGGGATCATGACAGCATTTTTACATGCTATCCAGTTGTTGATTGAAGAGTCTTCATTACTACTTCCTCTGTCCCTTATTGATCTTCCCATTTGAAATGTCGAGACTGTTCATAACATGAGACAAATTACTAATTTACGTTTATTCTATAAGACCAAATATAGTCATGAGTGATCTTGTTGGATTCGTATTTATGAGTACTTTAATACAATGAAATTTTTAAATTTAAAACTAAAATAAAATTAAAGATATTAACTATTAAAAGTGTGCGTTGACAAACGTGCCCGAAGGAAATGGGAAAAATTTTTAGGGAAGGAGGGAGTGGAAAACTAAGGCCTCTTACGAATTTTCTTAAATTATATAGATATAACTGGATAATATAACTATAGATGTCACTACTCGAGTTTATAGATCTAAAAGGTGTGCTAAACACAATCAAAACACAGCATTACAGGTGATTGGATAATATAACTATAGATGTCACTATTCGAGTTTATAGATCCAAAAGGTGTGCTAAACACAATCAAAACACAGCATTACAGGTGATTGGATAATATAACTATAGATGTCACTACTCGAGTTTATAGATCCAAAAGGTGTGCTAAATACAATCAAAACACAGCATTACAGGCGATTGGATATTGTATACTCTCTCAATAACAAAACATTTATGAGTTCGGCAGATAGAGATCACACTTCTAACCTCTGAAAATAGTAAGAATAATTATTTCATATTTTTAAAAAATTGGATGATAACATAATTATTCTGCATACTTTCTCATGGAAAAAATCGTTACTATATATTACCAAAAAAAATTTGTCCATAGAACGCGTCGATTGTTGCATAACAAACAAGTGCCATTACTTTCATGAAAATGTTGGTACTAAAATATTTATAGGTTTGTTACATCATAGCTAGTACTCCTAGTCCTTGGTAAGTTTGGACCACCATAAATCCTTGAATAAAACAACCAAGAGAGTGATAATTTGGCATTGACTTCCGTATATAGCTACAAGCCTACAGTACAACTCATAGGTCATATCTATGTTTCTCTTTCAGTGTGCATGGGAGTTAAGTACAACTCCAAAGGCCATAACGGTCATTATCACAACTCAGAATGCAGAACAACTCTACCACTGAGTCACTAAACAAGTCTAAACCAAACCAAACCAAACATACCCAGTATATCCCGCTCAGAGCAGGGTCTGGGGAGGGTAAGTTGTACGCCATGCCCCCGCTTTTTAAGGCGGGGAGGCTGTTTCCGTGAAGACCCCCGGCTATGTGCACGATAGATACGGTGGGTGATGAAGACACATTAATCTTAAAAGTACGAGAATGTTTAAAGCAATACCTGAGCCCATGGCATTCTCCACATGAGACCTACCCGCCTGTTTGGAATTCTGATACTCTGATAATGAGGTCCTGGCGCTCTCCAATTTTTATTTTTTTTTTTTCAACTTGAGAGAATATCTCCGGGTCCCCTGTAAAATACACCAAACGCAAACAACAGCAGACCAGACCAACCTAGTCACACAAGAATATACCGGTCCAAGGCAATCAGAAGACAATAAACGAAAAATGCTAAACTAAAAAGCTGGACTTCTAAGCTAAAGCTAATCGAGACAAACCAACTCTGAGGCTCTCCACAACGGAGCCACTCCCTAAAAGGGAATCGACCACTCTGATCTGCCGCCTCCATGCGCACCTATCAGCTGTCATGGTCTCATTCAAGTTCAGGGCCTTCAGATCCAACTTAAGTTGTTCTTCCCACGACCTCCTCGGTCTGCCTCTCCTCCTCACCCCATCCACCGACAGACTCTCTACCCTCCTCACTGGGGCTCCAGCCAACCTCCTACGGACGTGGCCGAACCATCTCAACCTCCCTTCCCTTACTTTCGCAGAAAGAGGCGCCACTTCAAGCTCGCTCCTAAACACCCCATTCGGAATTCTATCTAACATCGTGCGACCACACGACCACCGCAACATCCTCATTTCAGCCGCTTCCAGCTTCCTTTCATTGTCCTTCTTTGCCGCCCAACATTCTGAACCATAGAGCATCGCCGGCCGGATTGCCGCTCTATAGAATTTCCCTTTCAACTTTAAAGGGACCTTCTTGTCGCACATCACCCCTGACGATGCCCTCCACCTTAACCACCCAGCCTTGATACGATGTTTTACATCGTCTGCAACCTCACCCTCCTTCTGAATGATCGACCCTAGATACTTGAACTTTTCCGTACTAGGTACGATCTGATCTAGGATCTTAACTACTACTCCTCCCTCTCTCTCCTCACCACTGAAGTTACACCAGAGGTATTCGGTTTTAGACCGGCTCAAACGTAATCCTTGGGACTCCAAAGTAGATCTCCAAAGTTCCAACTTCTCGTTAACCTCCCCCCTCGACTCTGCCACTAACACGATATCATCGGCGAAGAGCATGCACCAAGGGACCGAATCTTGGATCTCTCGCGACATGACATCTAGGATAAGGGCGAAAAGAAGAGGGCTAAGGGCCGATCCCTGATGAAGCCCTATCTCAACAGGGAAAAAGCGAGAGTCACCTACTGGGGTCCGGACGCAAGAACTAGCTTGGGAGTACATGTCTTGAATCGCCCTAACGAAAGATGACGATACTCCCCTCTCTGAAAGGCTCTTCCAAATAGCTTCTCGGGGGATGCTATCATACGCCTTCTCAAGATCAATGAACACCATATGGAGATCTCTGCGACGCTCCCTGAACTTCTCCATAAGGCGTCTGACTAGATGGATGGCCTCGGTCGTTGATCTTCCCGGCATAAAGCCAAATTGAGTCACTAAACAAGTCTGCAGGGGCAATTTAGGTATTTTCCTGCGATGCAACATGTTTTAGTTAGGGTTAAACATCAAAATTGAGTCAACTTAAAATTTATATCAACTTAATCAACACTTTAAAAATTTATATCAACTTAATTATTAAAAAATTGAAAATTTTTATCAATATAATCATTGATAAATGGTCTCTTTGATATAAAATTTTAAATTAACGACTAAATTGGATAATTTTTGTAACGAATGACTAACTTGATATATTTGGACTTGATTAATGATGTATTTGATGTTTAATCCTAGGGTTAAATATTAAAACACTAGTTAGGTCAATATATCAAGTGAATCATTCATTGCAAAAATGATTCAACTTAATCATTATTTTAAAATTTTATATCAACTTAATCATTAAAAAATTGAAAATTTGTATCAATATTGTCATTGCTAGATGGTTTCTTTGATATAAAATTTTAAATTAATAACTAAATTGAGTTATTTTTATAATGAGTAAATAACTTGATATATTTGGACTGGCAAATGATGTATTTGATGTTTAGCCCGTTTTAATAAATTTACAGCACAACTAAGAATCCAAGATCCAACCTTCTACTCCCTCTGTTTCTTTATACTTTGCCCATTTGAAATGTCAGCCCTGTTCATAACATGAGACAAATTACTAATTTACGTTTAATCTATAAGATCAAATATAGTCATGAGTGATCTTGTTGGATTCGTATTTATGAGTACTTTAATACAGTGAAGTTTTTATATTTAATACTAATACGAAATTGAAGATATTAACGATCAAAAGTGTGCGTTGGCAAACATATCCAACTCAAATGGAAAAAGTATTTAAAGACGGAGGGAGTACTATCTAGCCAATAGAATGAATAGATATGATCGATCACTGATTCTTTTAATATAATGAGAATCTAGATCCAGCTCTCTCTGAGTCTCTGGTCCTTCATTTCTATAATAGTTGTGGCAGCTTTATCTACCCTTATTACTCTACAGTACTCTCTCCGTCTCGTATTGTCTTTCCTATTTTGATTTTTTACATTATTCATTATAAACGGTTGACTATTAATTTACGCATAATTTATAAGACAAAATATAGTCATGAGTGATCTTGTTGGATTCGTATTTATGAGTACTTTAATACAATGAAGTTTTTATATTTAGTACTAATATGAAATTCAAGATATTAACGATCAAAAGTGTACGTTGGCAAATGTGTTTTTAAAAACAGGAAACATAATATGAGACGGAGGAAATATATGTTAATAAATCAAATAATGTACTAGTAACCCTTTTCAAGTAGTACTTGATCTAGATTAGGAATAGGAAGATCTGGTGCCCACATCACATGGTTGGGACTTGGGATAAATCAATTTTTTTTTTTTTTTTGATCGGGGGATAAATCATTTTTTGAATGGTGTAAATGGAACACAACATAATTGTTGGATTCGTTTACGTTTACCATTGTAAGTAACAGCCAACCAGTAGTAACCTCTATGAATTATTGCCTAAAAAATCATATATTCATGCATATGTAAGTTTTTTTTTTTTTTGCGAAATGGCTGTACTCCGATACTTTTCGCGAATAAAAAGCACAAAATTTAACAATATATATGTTAGGAATATGTTGTAGTTGATGATAACTTAACATTCAAACAAAATTGTATAAGTCAAGTTTTGTAACTGTCAACGGATAAGACTTTATAACTATTCGTTGACAGGTAGCTCATCAACGGATGAGGTTTTGTAGCATACTGCAATATCTCTATTTATCAGTTGATAGTGTTTTTGTTCAGAATCATGTTGACCATCAATGGATAGGCAGAATAGGGTAGCCAATTGTAAATAAGCTATGCTATGTAATTCTGTCTAAGTGAAAGTGTATCAACGGATAAGAACAGGGCTCCATCAACGGATACAACTCAAATCTACTCGATCAACGGATAAAGCTCAAACTACCGTCAACGGATAATTGTGCACAACATCAACGGATAATCATTGTCACTTTATCCTATGCTAGCTGGGAATTAGCAGTTGATAAGGACAGGTTTGACTGACAGATCACATGGGTTGATAGTAGGTATAAAAAGCAGTATGGCAGCCATGCTTTGGAAACACAGAAGAAAGAAGCATTCCATTTACACAGTACATACAAGAAAGGTGTATGGGACATATCTGTTCACAAGGACAACCTTTCGGCTACATGTGGATTTGGAGTGGAGTAGCAAGTCAACTTGAATTAGATTAATATTATCTTATTCCTGTAGCACTTGTAAACTTGGGATATATAACCAAGTGTAGCAACTCGTTAGACTGTAAGAAAACAGACATATTTGCTTAGGGTTTCTTGAATATTCTTAGAAGCAAAGAGTTGTAAAACAGAAGCTGTGTACATTTGTATCACAGGGTTTTCTTCAAATAAAAGTCTCAGGTGGTACATTTAACCACCTGATTTTTTATGTGTTTGTGAACCATTTCTATTCAGCAATTATTTCTTTATAGATTTCTGTGGTTTTTATCAGAAATTTATAACTATCAAGAATTGTATTCAACCCCCCCCCTTCTACAATTATACAAGTGTGTAATCTGGGAATAACAATTGGTATCAGAGCAAGCTTCTAATATATCTGAAGTTTAAAGATCAACACACTTCCAACATGTCTAAGAAGGATTATGGAGTGAAGATACCGGTTCTTGATAGGGAAAATTACTTTCACTGGAAAGTAAAAATGCGACTACATCTCATGTCTATTGATGTAGGCTTTGTAGATTGCATTGAGAAGGGTCCTCGTGTTCCAATGAAGGCTGCTTCGAGAGTTGGTCTTGCTGCAGATGCACCAGACACGTACATCTCAAAACCTGTTTCTGAGTGGAGTACTGAGGATGTTGCAGAAGTTCACAAAGATAAAAAGACCATGAATATTCTGTTTAATGGTTTAGAAACAGACATGGTTGACAATGTTATCAACTGTACTACCACCAAGGAAGTATGGGACATTGTTCAAACCCTTTGTGAAGGTACAGAACAGGTAAGGGAAAACAAGATGCAGCTACTGATCCAACAGTATGAACACTTCCATTTCAAGAATGGAGAGACATTGAATGACACATTTAGTAGATTTCAAAAGCTACTGAATGGCTTGAAACTGTATGGAAGAATCTACCAAGTGAAAGATTCTAATCTCAAATTTCTGAGATCACTGCCCAAAGAGTGGAAGCCTATGACTGTTTCTCTAAGAAACACTCAAGAGTACAAGTCATTTACTCTTGAAAGGCTCTATGGAACTTTAAAGACATATGAACTAGAAATGGAGCAGGATGAAGAAATTGAGAAGGCCCAAAAGAAAAGTGGGTCAGTTGCACTTGTTGCCAACTTGGAGCAGAAGGAGGAGAAGAGGACTGAAGCTGCTAAATCTACACCAAACAGGGAGGTTTGTGAAGGTAGAGCAGAATCAAGCAAAAGCAAGGAAAAGGTGTCTGAAGAAATGAGTGTCCTACAGCAGGATGAATTGGATGAGATAGATGAGCATTTAGCCTTTCTATCTAGGAGATTCTCTAAGCTAAAATTCAGAAGAAACTCTGGGGTGGCCAAGCCATTTAACAAGGATTTTTCTACAAGCAATTATGTGGATAAATCCAAAATTAAATGCTACAATTGTGGAATTGCTGGTCACATGATAAGTGAATGCAGGAAGCCTAAGGGAAAGCCAACTGAAACTGTTGACTACAAGAAGAAATATTTTGATCTTCTCAGACAGAAAGGAAAGGCATTCATGACCCAAGAGTATGACTGGGCTGCTGATGGAAATCATTCTGATGATGATGCTGAGTTTGTCAACCTTGCATTAATGGCTGATTCTGAGCAGGAAGCAAGTTCAGCTAGCAATCAGGTATTTTCTACTAATCTTTCTGAGCTCACCAAAGAGGAATGCAATAGTGTTATAGATGATATGTCTACTGAACTATATCACTTGAGTGTTACTCTTAAATCACTTACTAAAGAGAACAATAGGATTAAAGAAACTAATCAGTTCTTAAGTGATAGAAATGCAGTCCTAGAAATTCAATTTCTAGAATTTGAGAAAATGAGAGTTGATTGCAATGATGCTAAAAGTGAACTTGAAGCTGTGTTAAAAAGAGAACTGATTTTAAGAGACCAGCTTGAAAAAGAACAAGGAATAATTACTAAATTTCAAAGTTGTAGGAATATTTCTCAAAACATAATAGAAGTCCAGGGAATAGAATCATTTGTGAGGGATACCTGGACTCAAAAGAAAAAGGAGCTAAAACCTTGCCTTGAGGATCTAGAGACTAATTGTGAATCAACGGATAGTGATCATCCGTTGACAGATGAACCATCAACGGATGAGAGGTATCCGTCGACTAGCAAAAAGTCTGTTAGTATAAAGGAACTCAAGAAACTGAATAATCAGTATGGTCCAGTAGCTAAGAACTTTGTTTCTGGTGAAAGTAGCCAAGCCAAATCAAGTGAGAAGGCTAAGGCAGGTGATTTACTTAACAAAAAGGTTGTTGGTAAATCAGTTAATGAAAAGGTAGAGACTGAGGGTAAAAAGAAAAAGAACAGGAATGGTAAGATAGGCATTAACAAGAAAAACAATTATTCTCCTGACAAGTTTGCTCCTAGGAAAACTTGTGGTAATTGCAATAGTGTCAATCACCTATCTTCTAATTGCAAGTCTGTTAAAAGGACTCCTGTTCATGTACCTCAATCTATGCCAAGTATGCCTGCAATGCCTGGTTTGTATCAGAATGCTAGTTTTTCAAATCCATATGTGAACATGCCATATGTGCCTAATCCTTATTTTCAATCTGTGAATATGCCACAAATGTCATGGAGCATTCCTAGCATGGATAATATGTATGCCAATTTTTCACAAATGCATGCATCAAATATTTATGCAAATGAGCATCTGTCAAAACCTATCACTCAAGCATCTACACCCAAAGTGAAGATTGCTAAGAGTGTAAAACCAAAGGCTAACAAGAAAGGACCCAAGGAAACTTGGGTACCAAAATCAACTTGATTTGTATTTTGGATTGTGTGCAGGGAAATAAGAGGAATCTATGGTACCTAGACAGTGGATGTTCTAGGCATATGACAGGAGATTCAACCCTGCTCACAGAGTTCAAGGAGGAAGCTGGCCCTAGAATTACCTTTGGAGATGACAGCAAAGGATATACTAAGGGATATGGCTTGATTACAAAGGACAATGTCATCATTGAAGAAGTGGCTTTAGTTGAAGGTTTGAAGCACAATTTGCTGAGTGTCAGTCAGATTTGTGACAAAGACTATGAAGTAAAGTTCACTAAAGAAGCCTGTGTTGTTTCTACCAAGGAAGACAACAATGTGGTTCTGACAGGCTTTAGAAAAGGAAATGTTTACATAGCTGATTTCAACTCAGTATGCTTAGAATCCATTACTTGTCTCTTCAGCAAAGCAAGCAAGGATGAGAGTTGGCTATGGCATAAAAAGCTGTCTCATTTGAATTTTAAAGTCATGAATGATTTGGTAAGAAAGGATCTTGCTAGAGGAATCCCTCAATTGGAGTTCATCAAAGATGGATTGTGTGATGCATGCCAATTAGGGAAGCAAAAGAAATCATCCTTCAAGAGCAAGACAGAGTCATCCATTGTTAAGCCCCTTCAATTGCTGCATATGGACTTATTTGGTCTAGTAAATGTCATGTCCATTTCAAAGAAGAAATACTGCCTGGTGATTGTGGATGATTTTTCTAAGTTTTCATGGACCTTCTTTCTGCACTCCAAAGATTGTGCAAGTGAAATCATCATCAATCATCTCAGACTAGTAAACAATGGTTCTGAAGTAAAATTACAAAGAATCAGGAGTGACAATGGCACTGAATTCAAAAATTCCACAATGAAGATTTTCTGTGAAGAGAATGGAATTGTCCATGAGTTTTCTGCTGCTAGAACACCTCAACAAAATGGGGTTGTTGAAAGGAAAAACAGAACTCTCATTGAAGCAGCTAGAACAATGTTAAGTGAATCAAGATTGCCAACATATTTCTGGGCTGAAGCTGTCAACACTGCCTGCTTCACTCAGAATATTTCCTTGATCAATCAAGCTAGAGGAATGACTCCTTATCAATTATTCACCAACAAGAAACCAACGTTAGCTTTTCTTCATGTCTTTGGATGTAAGTGTTTTGTGCTAAGAAATCATGGAGATAACTTGGGCAAATTTGAAGCAAAGGCAGATGAAGCTATCTTTGTTGGATATGCAGCAGGGAAAGCCTATAGAGTCTACAATCTAAGAACCAACATTGTTATGGAATCTGTACATGTTGTATTTGATGATCAAAAGATTCTAGGTCTAAATGATGAAGGCTTCCATGAAAAGTTGAGATTTGAGAATGAGGTAGAAGGAAGAATGTACATTGATGATGATGAGGAAAATGAAGATCATGGCCTTGGAAATTCACCTAGAGTTGTTGGTCCAACTAGAAGTGATGCTAACACTGGAAATGAAGCATCCGTTGACAGTCATACTAGATCATCAAATGCATCCGTTGACAGGCATTCTCATGTATCCATCGACAGGCAAAATGGAGCATCCGTTGATAGACAAAATGATGCATCTGTTGACAGTCAACTTCATAACTCCTCAAGGACAACAAACTCAGGGGGAGTTTCTCAAAGTCAAAACTCAATATCCAATCAACAAGATCATGCTCACGTAGATGAAGCAACCTCATCTAGATCAAACCTTCCACCTTCAAGAAAATGGACCAGATATCATCCTTTTGAGTTAATCATTGGTGACTCAAACTCAAGAGTCCAAACTAGGAGGGCCACACAAGAAGAATGCCTATACAGTAGTTTCCTGTCTCAAGAGGAACCTAAGAAAGTGGAGGATGCCCTTCTAGATCCAGATTGGGTCTTAGCAATGCAAGAAGAGCTAAACCAATTTGAGAGAAATGAAGTATGGAAGCTTGTGCCCAAACCTGATGATAGAGGTATCATAGGTACCAAATGGGTTCTCAAGAATAAGACTGATGAAAATGGCATAATTGTGAGGAATAAAGCTAGATTAGTGGCAAAGGGCTATTCTCAAGAAGAAGGAATAGATTTTGATGAAACTTTTGCTCCAGTGGCAAGACTTGAGGCCATCAGAATTTTCCTAGCCTATGCAGCACATGCCAACTTCAAAGTCTATCAGATGGATGTTAAAAGTGCCTTTCTAAATGGGGAACTGGAAGAAGAGGTATATGTCCATCAACCTCCTGGCTTTGAAGATCCAGAATTTCCAGATTATGTATATCTTCTCTTGAAAGCACTTTATGGTTTGAAGCAAGCACCAAGAGCCTGGTATGACACTTTATCTCAATTTCTTTTGGAGAATCACTTCACTAGAGGTACAGTAGATAAAACCTTATTTCATAGAAATGTCAATGGTTCTTCAATACTTGTTCAAATCTATGTAGATGATATTATTTTTGGGTCTACAGATGAGAAGCTTTGCAAAAGGTTTGCCAAACTTATGCAAAGTAGGTATGAAATGAGCATGATGGGTGAATTAACTTACTTTCTTGGTTTACAAGTAAAGCAAGTCAATGAGGGAATTTTCATAAATCAAACAAAATATATTTATGATCTTTTAAAGAAATTTGACTTAATGGATTGTGCCTCTGCAAAAACACCTATGGCCACTGCAACTAAGCTTGAGTTGAATACTAAGGAAAAATCTGTGGACATCTCAAGCTATAGAGGCATGGTAGGCTCACTTCTATATCTAACAGCTAGTAGACCTGATATAATGTTTTCCACATGTCTTTGTGCTAGATTTCAAGCTGACCCTAGAGAGTCTCACTTGATTGCTATTAAGAGAATTTTCAGGTATCTCAAGGGAACACCAAACCTTGGTGTTGATGAGTGGATTTCGTAACAACTTTTGAGAGGTTTATGGTGAGTTGTAAAGGCTAACGATCAACTAATCTATGGAGAATGGAGGTTTTTTGTTGGGGTTGAACTGAGCTCGAGAGCGTTTACAAGAATCTCGCGAGTTCCCTTGAGGCTTGTGTCGTGTGTTCTCAAGAATCTCGTAGGTGTATTGCGAGGCTTGTCACCGTCTTCTCAAGGTGCCTACGTACCCTTGCTTATATAGGGATCAAGTTCACGTAGTTCTTTTTAGACTAGAAGTCTGGTTAGGCAGCAATATTCTAGGTTCCTAATTCGTGGGGACCTCCTTTTCTCCAGATTTCAGCCACGAATAGGCGACCTAAGTCGAATAGAACTCGAGTTCTAGTCCGACTAGGAGTATATTTACTAGTTCTAATTCTATTGGAAGTATTCAAGGATCATCTGCGCCCAAGGAATACATTCCAACAAGGAGTTGATGTTCATGACTTGCTCCTAAAGAATAGGAGGCTTAATCATACTAGAATTCTGCTGGATTAAATCTGTTCTCGTACAGGAAGCTGTCTCTCAGGAACCTGTCTGCAGGAACCTGTTTCTCGGGAAGCTGTCTGCAGGAAGCTGTCTCTCGGGAAGCTGTCTCTCGGGAAGCTGAACCTGTCCAGATCTATTTCACATGCTATTTAGCCCCATTTAACTTAAGGGACCTCAATCATAACCCATATTAATCATACAGATTGGATCCTTAAGCCCAATGGGCCTAAATCTAGCCCATGGAGATTTTGGGCACAACAAGTACCCCCCGGTTCCTCGAAGTCATAGGATGCGAGAGGAACCTAAATAGCTTGATATTTTAAGGTCCAATCCCTTCAATGCTCCCATGTTTCTTCTGAGTGAACCATGCGGGTCTTTATCTTCTTGCTTGAATCGTGACAAGGGCACAAAGTGAATCCAATTAGGCGCTGAGTGAATCCTTTGACGAGGGCACAAAGCGAATCTAATTGGGCACTAAGTGAGCCTTAAGAATGCTAAGGGAACCAAGTGAATCCAAATAAGGGCATAAAGTGAACCTAGTTGGGCGTTATGTGAACCTATGCTGAGGGCACAAAACGAATCCAATAGGGCACTAGATGAATCCTTAAAAGGGACAAGGTGAATCTTAAGATTGTCAAGGGAACCACGTGAATCCAAATAAGGGCATAAAGTGAACCTAGTTGGGCGTTATGTGAACCTATGCTGAGGGCACAAAACGAATCCAATAGGGCACTAGATGAATCCTTAAAAGGGCACGAGGTTAACCTTAAAAATCATAACTTGATTGCTCGAGAGGCTGCTTCATCTTCTATGTTGCTGTTCCTCTGACTGTCTAGTGCATGCTATCTGTTAGAGGTAGTCTAGGATCTGTCTAGCTTCTAAATCTTTCTACTGTCTAAGCTTAGGAAACTGGTGCTCAGGAAAGTGGTGCTCAGGAACCTACGTCTTGGAACCTGATGCTCAGGAACCTCTCTACAGGACTGTACCTGGAAGATGGAAGCTCTTCTCTGTGCAAACGTAGGGGAATTGAGTTACCCCCCGAGCCGTCATGATGCGTGAACCTCCTATAGCTTGTTGAAGCGGTTGACTGAAAGCTGCTTGTTTCGGCTGAATATCACTGAACTTGGAAGGTGTAGCTATAAACTGTTTCGATCATATACAAGCTTTATAAGTGGGAGTATTCATCTATATATCGCTTTGATGAGGGCACAAAGCGAATCCAATTGAGCTCTAGGTGAATCCTGAAAAGGGCACTTAGAGAATTCAATTGGGCGCAAAGTGAATCCTTAGTAGGGCATAAGACGAATCCAGTTGAGCTTTAAGTGAATCCTAAGAAGGGCACTTAAAGAATTCGACTGGGCGTCAAATGAATCCTTTCGGCTTTAGGGAGCACAAAGTGAATCCATCCGGGCTCTAGGTGAATCATGGCAAGAGCACGAAGAGAATCCGGTTGGGCACTAAGTGAATTCCTTTGTGGCATCAAGTGAATCCTGAAGAGGGAACAAAGAGAATCTATAGGGCACATGATGAATCATTTCAAATTCTAGGGGCACCAAGTGAATCCGTACGGGCACTAGGTGAATCCCTTCAAATGCTAGGGGCACCAAGTGAATCCGTACGGGCACAAGGTGAATCCCTTTGAAAACTTTTCAAGTACAAGCGAACTCTAGGTTAGGTTACCCATGCTTAGGTTCCCAAAACCTTTAACTAGGTGCCCACATGCTTATGGGACTTTGAATGTGTGCCTACGATTCATAGGGCTTTTCGAAGTGAATCTTTCATGCTTGCAAATCTTTTCTGGCTATCAAGTGCTTGCAGCTGACAGGTTTTTCAAAGTTAATCTTTCTGGGCTCTATGCAAATCCTTATAAGGGCATAAGGTGAATCCAACTGGTCATTATATGAACCTCGGCTATGGGCATAAATTGAAACCAATTGGGCACCAAATGAATCCTTAAAAGGGTGTAAAGAGAATCCATTAAGATACCAAACAAATGTGCGTAGATGCATGAAGCACCAAGTGAATCCTTTTGGGCTCTAAGTGAACCTATACGGACACATAGAGAATCCATAAGGGCACCTGGTGAATACATGAAAATTCTTGGGGAACCTAATGAATCCTTCTGGGCTCTAAGTGAATCCTTGAATGGAGCACAAAAAGAATCCAGAAGGGCACTAGATTAATCCTCTAAAGGCATGGAGCTCTTGCTATAAGTACACTTTCTTCTATTCAGGTATCGACTGTCTGGGAACTTCAAGTAGGAAGCTGCTAATCAGAAACTAACAATTGGCTTCTAACAAATGTCAATGAACCTGGAAGCTGTTACATACAAGCTTCAGGTATATAATAATGAACCTGCAAGATGTCAGTTACAAGAAAATAACGAGTAATCCACTAGACACATATAAATACAACTAGACCTGGAAGCTGTTACCTTTGAGCTTTAGGTGAGTAACACAAAACCTGTTAACTAAAGGTAAATACATGGAACCTGTAAGCTATAGGTAAATATCAAGGAACCTGTGAGGTGCAGGTAAATAACAAGGAAACCTACAATCTGTTAGGTACATGTGCATTCTAACATCAAGAAACATAATCAAGACATAATCATAGCTTTATCGCATATAAGACCATACTAGCATAGATGTTTAAGCATGCTTTATGTATAGTAAGAGTTTGTTGCGCATACTTGGGAGGTTTTCTACGAATATTTAAGCATAAAAGGAGAGGAATCACCTGGATCTTTCTGTAGACTGATCAGATATGAAGTGGAAGCCTCCGTTAAGATTTGAAAACTCATTGACGTGTTCCTGATGCAAGCATGCTGCTCTTCAAGATACTAGACCAAATCAATCCTCAAGGTTCTTGAACCAAATATGAGCTATGAGGTTTCTAAACTGCATCCTAGCCGTGAGGTTCCTGAATCAAATCACGAGCTTCCTGGACCTGATGGTGAGGTTCATGATCTGAATTCTCAAAATTTTGAAATCCTCAATTTTCAAAGTACCATGTCCAATAGTAATCATACTACCCCCAGTTCTTCAGGGAAGCTTGTCTTTGATGAAGAACTAACTCCAAGAAGCTTCACAATTCTTCGATAATTTCTAATAAGTCGTTGAATATTCATCCATGAAGTTGAGTACTGTGTGTTTTCTTCAAGATGCTCATATCATACTCTTGTAGATACTCTTCATCAAAATCTTCAACTATGTCGAATTTTCTTTAACGCTCGAATAAATACTATAACCTCTTCACATCATTCTTGCTTGTAGCTTTAACATGTCTTCTCCTTTCTTCTTTATCTTCTTACGAAACATGTTGAGAATGAACCTCTATACAAATATCCCAATACAGTACCTCTAAGCTTACGCGAGCTAACTCATTGTAAGAAACAAGAGATACTTAAAGAGATTACTTGTGAGGTATTTCTCGCAGGTCAGTGAATTGAATGAGGTATGCTCCTTGTTTTACAAGCTAAATATAAGCTCATGTATGACGTAATACAAGGAAAAGAACTACTCATAATTTTGTTGAAAACTACTCGAAAGAAATAGGTTTGCTTGCTGGGGAGGTATACATGCACTACCCCCCAGTTCTAAGAAGGAAATACATATATAAATAAAGGTCTCTCAACTCTACTTTAAGGAAGCTCTCAAACTTTCAACTACTGGTCACCTTGAGCTATCCATTCCGCAAGCTTCCCGGCTTTAATCAATTCCTCAATTTGGTCTTTCAGTGCTCTGCATTCAGAAGTATCATGACAATTATCCTCATGGAAGTCACAATATTTCTTCAGGTCTTTCCTTGCTCCTACAGGTAAAGGTGTAGGCTTCACAAATATTCCTTCTTTCCCATAAATCGTGAAGATGTGGTCTACTGGAGCGACCAAAGAGGTATAATTGTCGCACTTTATCTTCGATTTTGCTTTACTTCTTTTGGAGGAAGCTCGATCCCCAATAACATATGCTTGCGGGCTTGGAGACCTCTCTCGCTTGCTTCCTTTATGACTAGCTTCATCTCTAAGGTCTTCTGTTTCTCTCAACTTCAACAAGGATTCTTCCTCACATTTATATAGTTCAGCTTGTTTGTAGAACTCGGCTAGTGTACCAGGTTCACGTACTTGTAGCTCCTTCCAGAAGTCTGAACCAGCTCTAACTCCAGCAATCAGGAAGCTCATAATGACCTCGTCAGGAGCTTTCTTAACTCTGGGAACCTCTGCATTAAAACGTTTGAGGTACTCTGTCAAGGTCTCATCTGCTCTCTGCTTGATGTTGGCCAAGGTATTGGTTGGGGGTGCAAAAGTGATGGAAGCTCTAAACTGAGTAACGAAGAGTTTCCCCATATTCTCCCAGGAATTTATAGAATCTGATGGTAACCTCTTAAACCACTGATGAGCTCCACCATAAAGGGTTGCAGCCAATAATCTACACCTTGTTCGCTCCTTAACTTGATAAACATCCATCTCAGTATTGAAACGACCCAGATACTCCACAGGATCCGTAGTGCCATCAAATTTAAACTCGTTTGACATACGATAGGATTTAGGTAACGGGGATTTTCTAACCTTCTTAGTGAATGGAGATGAGGTCATCGCACCTGTTATTGACTGCTTTTCTTCCTTGAGTTTCACTAGAATCTTCTTGATGTCTTCAGCATTCAAATCACCAGCTCCACCGTCCTTTGCTTCCTTATCTTTATCATCGGCTTCCTGTGAATCTGCTATACACGAATCGTTCGCGATCTCGACTGAACTTGAATCATCTTTAATTATCTCGATGGAAGGTTCCTTAACAGGAGGTTGTTTATCCTTCGGTTCACCATCTTCTTCACCTTTAGTATCTTTCTTTGGGTCTTCGATCTCCTCCTCAGCCTTTTCTTCACGTTCTTCTTCATCGATGCCTAACTGCTTGGGATCAATCTTAGCTTTTTGACCCTTCTTACCAGCTGTTAACTTCGATTTCTTCTTCTTCTTCGGTGTTATTTGTTCGAGGGTTGTAAGCCTTTCTTCAATCAACTTTAGATGCTCTAGGACGTCAGCATGAGTAATCTTCTTCGCTTTTGGGGTTTGATCTTTCTCTACAGATCGTGTTGCTTCGCTATCAGAACTGCCTGCCATCTTTCCACTCTTAAGATGATAACTCTCCCCTCCTTCTAGCGCCAATGTTGATGAGTGGATTTCGTAACAACTTTTGAGAGGTTTATGGTGAGTTGTAAAGGCTAACGATCAACTAATCTATGGAGAATGGAGGTTTTTTGTTGGGGTTGAACTGAGCTCGAGAGCGTTTACAAGAATCTCGCGAGTTCCCTTGAGGCTTGTGTCGTGTGTTCTCAAGAATCTCGTAGGTGTATTGCGAGGCTTGTCACCGTCTTCTCAAGGTGCCTACGTACCCTTGCTTATATAGGGATCAAGTTCACGTAGTTCTTTTTAGACTAGAAGTCTGGTTAGGCAGCAATATTCTAGGTTCCTAATTCGTGGGGACCTCCTTTTCTCCAGATTTCAGCCACGAATAGGCGACCTAAGTCGAATAGAACTCGAGTTCTAGTCCGACTAGGAGTATATTTACTAGTTCTAATCCTATTGGAAGTATTCAAGGATCATCTGCGCCCAAGGAATACATTCCAACAAGGAGTTGATGTTCATGACTTGCTCCTAAAGAATAGGAGGCTTAATCATACTAGAATTCTGCTGGATTAAATCTGTTCTCGTACAGGAAGCTGTCTCTCAGGAACCTGTCTGCAGGAACCTGTTTCTCGGGAAGCTGTCTGCAGGAAGCTGTCTCTCGGGAAGCTGTCTCTCGGGAAGCTGAACCTGTCCAGATCTATTTCACATGCTATTTAGCCCCATTTAACTTAAGGGACCTCAATCATAACCCATATTAATCATACGGATTGGATCCTTAAGCCCAATGGGCCTAAATCTAGCCCATGGAGATTTTGGGCACAACACTTGGCATTTGGTACCCAAGAGATTCTGGCTTTGATCTAATTGGCTATTCAGATGCAGACTATGCAGGTTGCAGAATTGATAGGAAAAGTACTACAGGCTCCTGTCAATTTCTAGGGAACAGGCTTGTGTCATGGTTCAGTAAGAAACAGAACTCAGTCTCCACTTCTACAGCTGGAAGTTGTTGTGCACAGATTCTTTGGATGAAAAATCAACTTATTGACTATGGTCTAAAAATTGAGAAGATTCCAATTTTCTGTGACAACACTAGTGCTATTGCCATCACAGAGAATCCAGTGCAACATTCGAGAACCAAGCATATTGACATCAAATACCACTTCATTAGAGAGCATGTGATGAATGGTACAGTAGAAATGCACTTTGTGCCAAGTGAAATGCAGCTTGCAGATATCTTCACCAAGCCTCTTGATGAATCCTCATTCACAAGGTTGGTAGGTGAACTAGGTATGCTTAATTTTTCATAATTCCTAGTGATATCTAATCATATTGTATTGCAGCTAGAAATGTGTTTTGATTTACTTGAGAATTAAAAACTCTCAGAATAACTCTTAGCAGAAATTTTGTTTAAGGCAAAATTTGCTTATCAACGGATATCCTTTTATCCGTTGGTAGTATAAACACATTACTAGATTTTCGTATGTCAACGGATAACAGGTTGTCCACGTCATCGATGGATAAACTGTTTTCTCAACCGTCCAATCTTTATCCGTTGATATACATATTTCTTTTTATAACCGTTGGTAAACGTGTATAATTAGTCACGGCTGTACTTCTTTTCTTTTCATTTATTATCTGACAGTTACTTTTGTCCAATGGGGTAATTACTTTTAATTATTTCATTTTTAATTCTTGGAAAATATAAAAGGCTGTCTTGTGCTCTCACATCTCACCTTTATTCATTTTCAAGAATCTCATAAGTTAACTGCATCTTCTTCACTAAAACTCTCTCTGCAACAAAAGTTCAAACACTTCAATGGCGCCTATTGTCAAGATGATGTCTTCCACTGGGTTTACCTATGAAAAGAACAATTTCGCAGCCTTTGTTGACACAGCGAACGCTCCAGAAGTATATCACATCATGATGAATTTCGTGAAGAAATGCAAACTGTCATATGCTATGACTGCCACCACTCCTCTAATCCATGAGGTAATTGAAGAGGTGTGGGCATCTGTTGAGTACAATGGCACAGACGGTACACTTGCTTTTTCTTTGAAGGGTAAAAATTATGTAGTTAATTCTGATGTGTTAACTGCTTGTTTAAAATTGCCTGAGAATAACTGTCTGAGTGTACCCAGTAATGCTGAAATTGTTACCATGCTTAATTCCATGAATTATACCCTTAGTACTGAGAACTTAAGGAAAATTGTTAGGAAAGGTATGGTTAAAGAATGGAGTTATCTTTGTGATGCCTTCATTAAAACTTTTTCTGGCAAGATTAGTAACTTTGATGCTGTTACCAATTCCATGCTAGTTATGCTATGTATGCTTTTGACTGATAAATTCTATAATTTTGGCACACTAGTCATGTATGAGATAGCAGCTAAATTAGGTAAAAAGGAAACTAGGAGCAAGAATGTTTATTTTGCTAGATTTTTTATGCTCCTAGCACTGCATGTATCTGAGAATGAGCTATCCATTGCTAACCCGGATAGCAAGTTCAATTGTTTTGTTCTGGAGAAGAGAGTCCTCAGTGACTTGATTCGAATGAATCTGAATGCAGGAGTGCAATTGGTTTATCCACCAATTGTTCAGGTAGCTTCTAATCTTATTACTCCTATCTCTACTCAAATTTCTTTGCCTTCCACTGTCACAATGGAGTCTGTAGTTGTGACCAAACAGGCTCCTACCCAAGTGACTAAATCCAAAATTCCAAAACCACAATCTAAAAGACAAACCTCAGGTGTCTCTCAAAAGGCACCTGTTGCAAAAACTACCAAAACTCTTGAGGGGAGTGTGAAGGTGGTAGTGAGTGGTGAGGGACAGGGTGAACATCAAAGAAGCCCTAAGGATAAGGAAGGTGAGGCAGGTGCAACCAACATTTCAGTCTCTCAAAAGACTGTTAATGAACCATCAAGCCAAATTCTAGTTACATCCTCTCAACAGGGTGTGACTACTGATTTAAGTTCCATACCAGGAACACTGCACAAAAGGGCAAGAGACACAGACAACTCTCTCTCAAAAACCTATGGTAGAAGAGTAAAGTCCAAAACCATTGGGGAATCACAGGGTGCACACACTGTAAAGGAAACTGTACCTTCTCAAACTCAGTTTAATGTGACTTCAATAAATGTGGAGTCACAGCCCCTTGATCTTAACCTTCAAATCGATACATATTTTGATCCACCATCACCAACTCCATCTCTGGATGTGGATATGATATCTACATCAATTCCTGATTCTCCATCTTTAAAATTCTTGGAGAAGCCCCACTCAACAATTGGTGGTCATCATCTTTTAGATGATTTGTTGGGCCATCAATCTTCCATTCCTGAATTCACAACACTATCTGTGGCCTATTCCTTAAAATCAATCACCACAGATTCAGTGTTGGTTTTCACTTCAACGGATACTCGTTTTCCTTCATCAACGGATATCCTTCATTCGTTGACAAGTGTTTCTCCATCAACGGATATGTCTATAACTAATTATCCGTTGACAGCAATAGCTACTACATCAACGGATACACTTTATCCGTTGACAACTCTCTCTACCAATGCAAAATGTGACATTCCCATGTCAACTGTGGAGGAGTTTGTAGTAGTTGAAACACTTTTAGGAATGAGGGAAGGGAGTGAGAGGCTGCCTTGTGAGCAGGCAAAAGGAGAGAAAAATAATGAGAGGCTGACCATTCCTTCCGGTCAGGCAAAAGGAGAGCTAGAGAGTTCCACCTTAGTAGGTGAAGGTGAGGGTGTGAGAGGTGTGAGCCAGGGGGAGCCCCTGATGCAAGAAAAGAGAGATGAGAGGAGAGAAAGGACTACAGGAGAAATAAGGCAGGAAGATTCAGCAATTGCAAGTGAGTTAATGGAGGTTAATGAAGCTTCCAAAGAGATGGAATTTAGACAAGAATATCAGTCAATTATTGACTCCATCTCTTTGGATCCTGAAACCTTTACTCATCCTGTTTCTGCCTATCAAGTCATGGCACAACAGGGCAATGTGGAGGCAGAGAAGGCAATGCACCTAGTGCACACCTCAGAATCTCTTCAAAGAGCAAAAGAAGCTTTACAAACCCTGTCTCCAAGTGCTGGAAGTGAAGAGTTTGGCAGTGATGACAGTCAAAGTTCAGATGGTGAAGAAATCAATGAAGAAGAAACTCCAGCATGGATGTTTACAAATGCCACTGAACTTGGGGATCTCAATGTGGAAATCATGAAGCAATATCAATCTGCTAAGGCTGAGCACCAAACTGCAGACCCACAGAGAAAGACTGTTCTTGAGCAAGTCATGGCCTCCTTGAAATTATAAAAGATGCAATCTGTTATTCAAAGAACACAATAGGAGGAGGTCAAGTCTGCAATTAGAGATATGAAGATAGCACTAGATGCCAGGATTGAGGCACTAGCTCCTACTACCACTCAGAAGGTGCTTTCTAGCAAACTTCTCAAAGAAGATAGCCTGGCTAAGTTTGTTCAGCTTCTTTCCTCCAGAGTGGATAGTATGGAATCTCAAATGCACACTATCATTGCCAATCAATCAAAACAGACTCAACTACTGGAAATGCTACTTGCAGCTTCAACCCCAACCCTTGATGCTAACAAAAAGGGGGAGAAAATTAAAATGGGAACAAGCACAGAAGAGGCTGCAACATCTACTGGCCAATTTCAAGCTACCAGTAGTGAGATAGCACAGATTGAGGGGGAGCAACAGCCAATTGTAGTGGTCAATCCAACAGAGTTTGAGATAAAGGCTTCCCCTGTGAAGAAACAAGTGGCTTTGCCTGAGATTCAATGCTTAGAAGAAATCTCAGATGGTGAAAGGCAAGCCAGAATAGAAGCTTTGGAAAAGATCAACAAGGAGACTAGTGAAAGAATTCTAAGGATAGAGAGGATGATCAATGAATCAATTGCATCATCTCTGTTTCTTAATGCTCAATCTTCTGCTCCAACAATATCAACCACAATCATGAAGGTGCTCACTCCAAAGATTGTGGCTCCTACATTCTATGATGCTGAGCCATCATTTGTCAAAGAATTTGAACCAGCCATCAAAACCAGAGCCTACTCACCACCAAAGGAAAATGGGAAGAACAAGCTTCAATTGGACTACCCATTTCCCAAGAATGATGAAGAAAAGCTAATGGGAAAAACAATCATGGAGTTCAAAGTACAAACAAATAAGAGTGTAAGAGATTGGATGGCTGTAATCATGAGGAATGGAAAAGTATTAAATATATCCAACAGCCATCCTAGATTTGTGGAAGCTAAAAGAGAAGAAGTCTTCAGAATCCAAAGGGAAGCCCATCCAAGTACAGAAAATCAATATGAAAACTCAGATGAGAAGCAAGCCAGGCTGGCTCAAGAGTTAATGGATGAGGTAGAGGTTGAAATGAAGGAACCTGAGGAAGTTCCCAAATCCAAACCTAAAAGAAGGAAAGCTAAAACCAAGAGGGTTCTTTCTCCAGAACCCCCTCCAGAAAAAGAAACCATTGGCTCATCAGTACCTATATCTGCAACAGTAATCGACCCAACTGTAAACTTTCATGGTGACCCCATAATGTCCAAAGAAGAACCAATGAATTTTGATTCAATTGAAGTTCCTTCATTCTTGCTGAATCCAAAACAGAAGAAAAGGGCTCCAAAGAAGCAACTTTCAAAGGGACCAGTTCAAGTTGCTAGGGTACCTGCTATTGTCAAACAACCAATCTTGGAAAACAAAGAAGACTTTATCTATCAGGAAGAAATTGAAGAATACTCTGGCATGAATCTATATTTGGATGAATTGTCAGAAGTAAGAGGAATTGACAAGTACAAGAATCAGCCTGAGAGATTAGTGTTTGTCTACAAGGGAGGAAGTCAGAGGACATGGCCATTACAGAAGGTTCTTGGAGAGAATTATCATACACTGACCAAAGTGTTCTCAGCATTCAAGAGACACACAGGGTTCTCTGAGACAGCCAGAAAGGAGATAATCAGCAGAATAGAAGAAATAAGGAGAGAATGGAACTCACCCTCAAGTCTACCAAAGAAAATGAAGATCCCATATAATGGACAGAAAATCCACATTCAACCCTTTTGGATGATGGAGTTCAGGGATGAAGAGGGCACTAGGAGATTCTTCAGGTTAGAAGACCAACTGTCAAAGGCTAGTTCTGATTACCTAAGATGGTTACAACTAAAGCTAAATCCAAAAGTTGTTGAAGAAGATACCTTCTATAGGCAACTTCAAGTGCAAATTGAGTCCAACTCTGCCAAGGAAGGAAAGTCAAGGGTGCAGCCAACCAGAGAGAGGAAACATCATTAATCTGCTCAATCTAAAAGAGCACATCTCTGATAAGTTTCTTAAAGCTTTCTGTTTTTAATTTTTGTAGCTTAATACAATTTTTGCATACTGTAGTGTATATATCTTTAGGAATGTTTTGTTATCATCAAGGTTCTGAATTTCTGCTTTATTGCCATCAAGTATAAATTGGGGGAGATTGTTAGGAATATGTTGTAGTTGATGATAACTTAACATTCAAGCAAAATTGTATAAGTCAAGTTTTGTAACTCTCAACGGATAAGACTTTATAACTATTCGTTGACAGGTAGCTCATCAACGGATGAGGTTTTGTAGCATACTGCAATATCTCTATTTATCAGTTGATATTGTTTTTGTTCAGAGTCATGTTGACCATCAATGGATAGGCAGAATAGGGTAGCCAATTGTAAATAAGCTATGCTATGTAATTCTATCTAAGTGAAAGTGTATCAACGGATAAGAACAGAGCTCCATCAACGGATACAACTCAAATCTACTCGATCAACGGATAAAGCTCAAACTACCGTCAACGGATAATTATGCACAACATCAACGGATAATCATTGTCACTTTATCCTATGCTAGCTGGGAATTAGCAGTTGATAAGGACAGGTTTGACTGACAGATCACATGGGTTGATAGTAGGTATAAAAAGCAGTATGACAGCCATGCTTTGGAAACACAGAAGAAAGAAGCATTCCATTTACACAGTACATACAAGAAAGGTGTAGGGGACATATCTGTTCACAAGGACAACCTTTCGGCTACATGTGGATTTGGAGTGGAGTAGCAAGTCAACTTGAATTAGATTAATATTATCTTATTCCTGTAGCACTTGTAAACTTGGGATATATAACCAAGTGTAGCAACTCGTTAGACTGTAAGAAAACAGACATATTTGCTTAGGGTTTCTTGAATATTCTTAGAAGCAAAGAGTTGTAAAACAGAAGCTGTGTACATTTGTATCACAGGGTTTTCTTCAAATAAAAGTCTCATGTGGTACATTTAACCACCTGATTTTTTATGTGTTTGTGAACCATTTCTATTCAGCAATTATTTCTTTATAGATTTCTGTGGTTTTTATCAGAAATTTATAACTATCAAGAATTGTATTCAACCCCCCCTTCTACAATTATACAAGTGTGTAATCTGGGAATAACAATATAAATATTTATTATTGATGTACTACCTTTGTTAGTAGAACCTCAGTCTTAAATTATTACTCCTCCACATGAATATGAAGAGCTTTCCTAAGAGCATCTCCAATGGGGTTGGCTATAATGATTGGCTAAAATAATATAATATAATGGTTGGCTAAAATTTGCTGAATCTGTAAGGTGTTGTGCTCCAATGGGATTGGCTATAATGATTGGCTATATTTTGAAAAGTGTGTTTTATTATTATTTTCAAATTAAAACAGTTATATTCCAACAGTTATAGATGATAAAATATGGTCAAATATTTAGAATTTTAATTCAAAAATTTATCTAGAAATATGGTCAAATATTTAGAATTTTAATTCAAAAATTTGATAAACTATTATAGATGAATATAATTGTATTATAAAAAATAAATTATTACTAAAATATAATTTTTATACAATAAAAAAATAGATTATAACTAAAATTTAGACAACTGATTTGATTAAAAATAAATAAAAAAAGATGAACATTTAGCTTTGCTAGTCAGGCAGAGGAGAAAAATGGAGTAAAGAATTCAAACCGGGTGACGTGGATTGTGAGCTACAGACCTGTAGTGCTTGGCTAGATATAGTCAACACATCGTGGTTGGCTATCTTTTTGAACAAGGAGACTTGCTGGTTGGAGTAGCAAAATTGTGGGAGATTGGCTATTTTCATTACTATTCATATGCCAGCAGTGTTGTTTTTGCTAAGGGGTGGTTACGTTGGAGATGCTCTAATCAAGCATGCATCAAGAAAATTTGCAAGTCTATACGGATCGGACTTACATTTAATGCCAATGGTGTCTTCCTCGCTCTTTTTTACGAGAGAGATAGAATTCGAAGTGTGCATGAGTGTCTTCAATTATCAAAAACACAAAGAGAGAACAACAACAGCCGGAGAAAAGAAAGTGATTTTGCCTGGTGAACTATATGGACTTGGGAAGCTTAATATTGCTCCTACTAGAAATTAAGTAATTAACAATGAGCGGCATCTTGGGGTGAAAAGAAAGGATTAAACCAAAAGGTGAAAGGTAGAAAGTAGAAAGTAGAAAGTGGATCTAATTCGAAGAAAACTGTAAAAGCAAAAATGTCAAGTTACTTGTAATGGCCTATGAGGCTATGTGAATCAGATCAGAGTATCAGACATGCATTTGCCAAGGGGAAAAAAAACTCACTAGGAAAATGAAGTGCATTTATGCAAATGAACGAGCTGGTTAAGCATGTAAAGGCAAGATTTATCCGAAAATCGTTTCTCTACTCTTTCAGAACTGAGAAAAATGCATGTACATCTCACTTTTGTTCAACACCGCAAGGACACACTCGAACATTCGAATTGTTTCTAGAGTTAATTACAGAATTGTGAATTAATTTAATCCAAATTTGCATTTTAGTGATCGAAATTTAAAATTTATAATAAATTGATAAGACAATACTTTTACATTTTAAAAAAATGATTAATGACCACTTTTTTGGAAAAAAAAAAAATAGTTCAAAAACGTGGCCCGTAGCCTCACTTTTAAAATGCAAAAACAATTTATGACCAACATATTACAAATTTCAAATTACGACTATCAAAATGTAAATATGGGTAAAGTTCAATAACCCGTTTGCAATTTATTCTTGTTTCTATTCTTGTTTTTACAAATACTATAAATTATCAGAAACAAGAAATTGCGAATCACTACTCAAAGCATAGGCTTGTCTTCCTCCAAGCAAATTCAATGTCATGGGTTGTTTGAGTCTCATACGAATGTACGATGTATTATCTGGATGTTTGTCTTCTACAATGATAAAATCCGATTTCTTTGGACTTTTAGTTAATCCTAAATATCAAACCCACATAATTGTGTAAGAGCATCTCCAACGGTATTTTGTAAAATGATTGGTTAAATATTGATTATGTAAAATTTGTTGGACCTGTAACGTGTTTTACTCCAATGGATCGACTATATTGGTTAGCTATATTTTAAAAATGGTAAGTTATTATTATTTCAAATTGTTAAAAATAGAATATATTATTTTTATATGGTAATTGATGATGTGGAGTTAAACTACAGGTTGCTAAAGGTTTGACAAATATAGCCAACCTATTGTGGTTATTTATATTTTTACCTAAGAGTTTTGTCCCATTGGAGTGGACAAAATTTTACAAATTCTCTATATATCTTATATAAGGTAATTTATTTTGAATTTTACCCAAAGGCTTTACACCATTCGAGATGCTCTAATACCTTACATTCCAACTAAACAACATATGATTGCAATCTTTACTATATCTACAACAAGTTGGTGGTGTTGTTTTGTTATAAGCAACAAACTTAGTGTCATCATGTGTAATGTTCCTTCATTTCATCAAAATGGATTCGATATGGAATGTTTCCAAATGCTAAACTACAAAATTAGATGAATCAAATGATTCACTTTCCTCGTGCCAATTATACCCAGATGATGTGAAAATTATAAAAGTAATAACATGTGCTTTGGGTCCGAATTTCTATATGAACATGAGCCAGAATATCTGTTCTAGCATGAGCGATAATCGAACCCAAAAAATGAGATTACAAAAAGTCTTTGGTTCTTCACATTTTGATAATGTACTTATATTTGATTAATTGTTTGATGCATTTCAAAAAAATTGTTAACACTTTTCTAAAAAATGACAAGTTAAAAGAGTTATATTAAAAAATATAATTGAAATTGTCCAAAAAAAATTGTTAACATCTTACTAAAAATAATAAGTTAAAAAATTATATTAAAGATACAATTGAAAAAGTTTGTGGTTTAATTTCAGTTGAAGTATAATTGATAGAGTATGTATTTAGGTAAAATATGTGTTTTATTTTTTTTAGTACATTATAGTATATATTTTAATTTGCTTTTTTTAGAAGGTGCGAATAATTTTTTTAGAAAGGTTTTAACTAACCAATCAATTATACCTTATTTTCCATAGAAAGGCTTTTAACTGATAGAGTATATTTATTTTTCTTTTTTAGGTTCCTTTTTTTTAACTTGTTTACTTATTAATAAATTTTTATTTTGAAATAATTTTAAAAGATATTCGTTTCTCGAAAGAGTATGAAGAGAAGTTAGGTGTTGGTGGAGAATTTTAATGGAAATATAATCGAAATAGTATGTAAAATATGTGGTTTATATTTTTTAATTAAAATTAATGCATTTTGATTTGTTTTTTGTTTTTTGGAAGGTGTTAACAAGCTTTGTAAGAAGGTGTTAACTAACTAACCAACGAACCAAGACAAAAAAATATTTTTTTATAAAATTTATAAAACGTGTTAAAATTTTCAAAATCAGTTAAATTATATATAATTTATTTAAAATAAAAAATCACATGTTGTATATAATTATAAACGTTTTCAATTATATTCCGATTAGGATCATCGCCTACACAAACTTCTTTCTACGATTCTTTCTTCTACAATTTTAGGTTATACTAAATAATTTTTTTAAAATATATATTGAATTCTTAAGATATTTAACTATAAATTTAAAAATAAAGTTAAATTAATGATATTTATTTATGTCATGAAATATGGAAAATATTTAAATTTAAAATTAATAATAATATCTATTAAAATAAATTAAAATTTATATTAAATCAAACAATTAATATATTAATTTATAATAATAATAATATATAATAACCCGTACTTTACACGGGTTATAGGCTAGTAGTAAATTAAAGAGCTTATTGCACTTTGTAACCCTTAAGTATTTGCCAAAGTCACATAGGTATCTTTATTTTTTTTGCTCGCACTTCATCTCCTATGCTTCCTTTTCTCTTTCAGTTTGTAACCCCTGAACATGATTTTATCAAAATGTCATTATTTGTAAGGGGTATTTTAGTCTTTTTATTAATAAATTTATTTATTTTACATGAAATATATAATTTACTTTACATAAAAATATTATTATTTAATTTTATATTAATAAATATAATCCTTTTTATTTAAAAACATTTATGCATTATTTGAATTAATTGAATATATAATGCGATGATGCAATTGTAAACTATTTTTTTCTTAGAATTAATATAATGTAGTTGAAGATTATTTTATTTAAAAAATTTACTGATTTCACTTCATCACGATTTCTCTTGGACGGTTAAAATAATAAAATTCTAAAAAATTGAAATAAAATAATCTTAAACTACATAATATTATTTCTAAGAAAAAAATAGTTTACAATTGCATTATTGCATTTTTCAATTAAATCAAATAGTGCGTAAATATTTTTAAATAAAAAGGATTATATGTATTAATATAAAATTAAATTATAATATTTGTATGTAAAATAAATTATATATTTCATGTAAAATAAATATATTTATTAATAAAAAACTAAAATACCCCTTATAAATAATGACATTTTGGTGAAATAATGTTCAGAGGTTGCAAACTGAAAGAGAAAATGAAGTATAGAAGGTGAAGTGCCACCAAAAAAAAAAAAAAAAGTACATATGTGACTTTAAATACTTAAGGGTTACAAAGTGCAATAAGCTCTAAATTAAATAAACTTATAAAGTAAAGCTATCATGCTATCGATTTCACTGATTAATAAAATTTGAATTTTAATGTCATACACCAGTTTGGTATATATTAATTTTAGTATATAAATTAGTTACTGTGTCGGTTAAAGAAAATAATAAAAATATTTATTAATTCACTTTTGTGCTTGTGTACATTCATATGTTGCATATTTTTTAGTTATTGCGTTTTTCTTTCTTTTTGTTAAAGAATATCTTGCCCGAGTTAAATATCATTTATTTAACTAAAACCATTTTATGTTTCTTAATACTTTCTGCTGCATATTTATTTGATACTTCATGTTTCTTTTATCACTCTATGTCTTTTTTTTTCCAGAATGACTTACTCGTACATAAATTGTATTGAAATACAATAATTGTATAAAGGAGAATTTTTCATTCAAGAACATCCATCCTCTAACCTAAAAGGCACGCAGGTTGCTTCTTTACTTCATTTTGAAATTCAAATTTCAATTTTTTTATTGCTATTAAATCTGCATTTTGATTTAAAAAAAAAACTAGCATCAAAATCCTGCTAGCTTAAATTGTATTTTTAATCAAATTATTCAGGATCAATATTGTTTGAAATATGTGATTGATTTTCATAGAGTTTTTCTTGTTACTGACATATGTGATTATTGTGTATTTACTTAAATATGTTCAATTTTGTACTTTGAAAACTAATACGAGTAGTATTGATAGCAGTCATGTCAGTTTTTAATTTTGTTGTGGGTCATTGAATATAATTTCAGTGTTCAATGAGTATTGTCTAATTAAGATGATTTTTTCAAAGCATCTACAATCATAAACTTTCTTCATAAATGATGCATCCATTTAGCTGGATCTCCAATAATATTTAAGGTAGAAACTTAACAGTTTTCATGATGTTGCATCATGAGAATGTAGGTTTCAGTCCTGATTTAAATCAAAAACCTTCATAAATCTTCTAAAATGCTTCTCAGATCTTGCGCTTTTACTTCTTAAAACCACATTTTCTAACTATTTTATTCATTTTCGTCTAATTTCTTCATTTTAAGCATTCTTTGCCTTTATTTCTCTTCCAGTGTTCGTTTGACTTTCGTTGAGTCACCTATATAATTAATATAACATAAATAATATACTATCCTTTTTTTCTACATAATGTCATATTTTAAATTAAACATTAGCTAATTTGTATATAAAAGGTAATGTGTTATTTATAGGATTGGTTTTTCTAAAACCAAATATTTTTACGACCCGAATTGTTTGATTAATAAATTATTGTATGTTGTGTAGTAATATACAAGTTTCATTTTACGTTAACATCTCAATATTTTTTACTCTAATATAATGTTAGATAATATCCATTATATTAATTATAATGTTGTTTTATAGCTCAATTGTGTATTTTACGTAATTCTTTAATCGATAAATAATAAAAGAGTCCAAAACTCATTTAAAATTCAGTAATATTTAATTAATACTCCCTCCGTCCCTTTTGATTATTAACATTTCACTTTTTCAAAACTTCCTGGCACGCATTTTAAGGTGCATTTTAAGGATAGTTAAATAACTTTTTTTTAAAATTTTCTTTTTCTGTATAAAAATTTAATGTTTAAATTTTTATACAGAAAAAGAAAATTTTAAAAAAAAGTTATTTAACTATCCATAAAATGCACCTTAAAATGCGTGCCAGGAAGTTTTGAAAAAGTGAAATGTTAAGAATCAAAAGGGACGGAGGGAGTAATATTTCATCAATATCACACACATACATATTGTGTGTATAACATGTGAATATGTGGCATAATGGTATGAAGATGCACAATTTAACTCGGTGTTCCAATTTCAATTACCTTTGAAAATAATACTTCTATATATAAATAGGAACTTAGGGGTAAATTGGTGCTTTCAAATTATGAATAAAGTACTTTAGTTATTGACTTGGTCTTATATTTAATACTTTTCATAAAAAAATACATTATGTTTTTCATATTTTTTCTTTATATAAAACCAAATATTGCACTATTTAAGTGATACACACAAAAATATCATGTGTATTATTGAAAACACGTATAAATAAGTGCTTAGGTTGTTTGAGAGAATAATAGTTATATAGTAATTTTATTATTATTATTATTATGTTGATTGTTATTGTTATTACAATTTTATAATATAATCAAACCATATATTATGTATCAATAATTAATATTTTGATATAATATATTATAGTCCAAGTCAATAAATATAAAAGTAAAATCATGACAAAAAATTATTAGCATGTCATACTAAAATATTAGAAATTTTTTTACTTTTCTCTTCCAGTGTTCGTTTGACTTTCGTTGAGTCACCTATATAATTAATATAACATAAATAATATACTATCCTTTTTTTCTACATAATGTCATATTTTAAATTAAACATTAGCTAATTTGTATATAAAAGGTAATGTGTTATTTATAGGATTGGTTTTTCTAAAACCAAATATTTTTACGACCCGAATTGTTTGACTAATAAATTATTGTATGTTGTGTAGTAATATACAAGTTTCATTTTAAGTTAGCACCTCAATATTTTTTACTCTAATATAATGTTAGATAATATCCATTATATTAATTATAATGTCGTTTTATAGCCCAATTGTGTATTTTACGTAATTCTTTAATCGATAAATGATAAAAGAGTCCAAAACTCATTTAAAATTCAGTAATATTTAATTAATAATATTTCATCAATATCACACACATACATATTGTGTGTATAACATGTGAATATGTGGCATAATGGTATGAAGATGCACAATTTAACTCGGTGTTCCAATTTTAATTACCTTTAAAAATAATACTTCTACTCCCTCCGTCCCTTTTGATTCTTAACACTTTCTATTTTGGGATGTCCCAATAGATTCTTAACATTTCCTAAAATAGTAAGTTTTAACACTATTACACCCACTACTTCACTTATTTTAACAATACTTTACACTATTACACCCACTACTTAACTTATTTTAACAATAAAATCACTATTACACCCACTACTTCATTTATTTTAATAATATTACACCCATTATCTTGGTTTCAGTGCAAAAAGCAAATGTTAAGAACTCATGGGGACGGAGGGAGTATATATAAATAGGAACTTAGGGGTAAATTGGTGCTTTCAAATTATGAATAAAGTACTTTAGTTATTGACTTGGTCTTATATTTAATACTTTTCATAAAAAAATACATTATGCATTTCATATTTTTTTCTTTATATAAAACCAAATATTGCACTGCTTAAGTGATACACACAAAAATATCATGTGTATTATTGAAAACACGTATAAGTAAGTGCTTAGGTTGTTTGAGAGAATAATAGTTATATAGTAATTTTATTATTATTATTATTATTATTATTATTATTATTATGTTGAATGTTATTGTTATTACAATTTTATAATATAATCAAACCATATATTATGTATCAATAATTAGTATTTTGATATAATATATTATAGTCCAAGTCAATATAGATAAAAGTAAAATCATGACAAAAAATTATTAGTATGTCATATTAGAATATTAGAATTTTTTTTACTTAAACGGCACACACATGCATCTATATTGTGTTTGATTTAAAACATATGTGATTGAGTGGTTTTGTGGTAAAAAGATGCATGAATTAACTTGGAGATCCAAGTTCAATTTTCAGCAACCACAAATTTTTTAAAAAATTGAGAATAAAGGAATAAATTAGTAATTTCAGAAAATGAGAGATAAGTTGAACATTTTAATACATTAGAAAATTTCACAAATTTATCTTGTATTGATCTATTATCTATATAATAATAGATAGATGTGTTATGCCCAAATCTGGCATAATAGCTAAATTGATTTAATTAGCTAAATTGATGGTTCATAATCTATGATGGGCCTAGAGGATGAAGATTGGGTCACTAAAGCCCATTATTGGAATCAGCCCAACGTGCCTTGGCAAAGGGATCGCTACAGGGAGCACAGAGCCTCGCTGGCGATGCCTGTCAAGGGATCGCTTCGCTTGTGCATCACATTTATCACTTATAGCAAGATCACTCCTCTGGAAGGCTCATAGCGAGGCCTCCATGAGGTCGCTTGGGCAGACTGGGATCGCTTCGCATGGCCAGGCCTTCATGAGGTCGCATGCAAGGGCCCTGATGGATCTTTTGTTGAATAAGTCTATCCGTTCAAGGTCATGGGCTTCTACAGCTGGATCATGAATTAAGGATAAGATTGGTGACTCATTGCCATGTCAGCCCTAGATACATGGGCTTGGACCTTGGCTTATCTCTTTAAACCCTAGCCCGTCTAGGTAACTTGTGGCCCAAGAACTACGTCAAGCTTGATCCCTATAAATAGGGTACGTAGGCACCTTGATACGGGATGACAAACAGTTTACCTGAAATCACCTATCAAGCTCAGCCACATTCATACACACAAACCCTAATCACTCTTCTTCTTATAAACAAAATATCCATATTTTGTTCCACCAATCCAGTAAACCTCCGCAAACATTGTTATACCAATTTCTCCCTATAACATCTGGCGCTAGAAGGAGGGGCACAGTCATTGACTGGGAGAACGATGACTAAATCTCACAAGAAGAGGAACGGAGAGGGGGAGACCCCGGGGTCGCATAGGAGGAATAAAGACGACCCCCAGAAGAAGAACCCATCAGAAAGCGAGGCCCGTAGAGAAGGAATCGTGGAAGAGTTTGAGGAAGAATTTGAAAAGGAGCAGACCCCCCCTGTTGTCCAACAGACAGCCTTGCCTGGCGAAGTCATGTCGTTCTTGAACGGCCTGGGCGATCAAATGGTCGAGGTGAGGGCCTCGGTGGCCAAAATGGAGAAGCGACATAATTCTAGAGGCTTCAAGAGGAATATGAGGACAGGGGATCGAACCCACCAAGCAGAAAGTGGCAAGGGTCCCACCAAGAGGCTAATTGGGGACTTTGATGATGTAGTGACAGATCGAACGAACCCTGATTGGGAGGAGGAAGTAGCTACGAATGATAAAGAGGGATCGAAAGCGAAGCCCGCCTCGTCGGAAGGACGGTCCGTTAGTGTCTTTGACCGTGTTGGAAAGAAACTTAGTGAGCATGATCTTCGTCTCAAGTTGGAAAAGCTCAAATCTAACAAAGATGGAGGTCCCAAGGATAAGAGTAAGGGCTCTCAACCCGCATCTCCTCGAAAAGATCGTGAGCGGTCATATCGTCGCAATGACAGACCCCCCTCTCCTCGCAGAGAGCGCGAGCGGTCTCATCATCGCGAAGACAGACCCCCTTTCAATCGAGAAGGAGAACGATCCCCACATCGCGAGGGAGACCCCAAAAATAAGGAACGCAGAAATGATCAAGAAGCGTCTAGTGCCCCTAAAAAGACTCAGTCTCATCATGCAAGTACTGGAGGAAAGAAGGATGGGAACAAAGAGGGCAGGATTGGTGACTATAAGCTGGAAGAGTTGAAAAAGGCCCTAGATGCAATGGATAGTAAGAAAGGAATTTTTAGCACAATGGGCTCTACTTCGCCCTTTACACATGAAATTCGGACCGCTCCATTACCCTTAGTATTCCGAGGTCATCACTCTGATATGACCTACAATGGGAATACTGATCCAGCGGAGTTCGTGGTTCGATTCAACAACGAGATGGATGTATATCAGGTCTCACTTCTCGCGAGATGTAGGTTGTTTGCGGCTTCGCTAAGAGGAAGCGCACAGCAGTGGTTCTCGAAGCTAGGAACCCTGGTTGTCATTGATTCATGGGAGCAGCTCGTGGATATATTCATTAAACAGTTTCAATCCTCAATGCTCTATGCACCTCCTGTGTCCACATTGGCAAACATAAAGCAGAGGGAAGGAGAGACTCTCCATGATTACTTCAAAAGGTTCAATGCAGAGGTACCTCGCGTGCGAGGTGCAAATGACGAGGCTGTAAAAAATTTCCTCATCGCTGGGGTAAAAGAAGGAACTGACTTTTGGAAGAAATTACAGGAGCAAACCCCCAGCACACTCTCAGAGTTACATAAGGTCGCTGAGCCCTTTAAGCGTGTTGAAAAGTCGCTTGCAGATCTTAAGAAGAATGGTGAAAGGGGTAATTGGAATAAAAACAGGGGAACGAAGAGGAAGGACTCCAGAAGTCCTAAACGAAGGCGGGATCGAAGTAGGAGCCCCAGCCCGAAAAGGAGAGAGCGCGATCCGCCTAGGCGATCCCCGCCTCGAGCTCGCCCTGCTAGAAGCGAAGACAAATTCATCCCTCTGGTGGCCCCAATTGATCATATCTATGCAGTCAATGCAAGCAAGGGAATATTCAGGAAACCTGCACAGATGGGCCCAAAGGGGACTGCGGACACTAGCAGGTATTGTGCCTTTCATGAACAAACAGGGCATGATACAACGACTTGCAGGGAACTCAAGCAACAGGTGGATCAATTAATTCGAGATGGGAAGTTAACTGAGTGGGCTGTTCGCGAGGTAAAGAAACACAATCCCAAGTCTGGTCTCGGTTACAATCAAGCCCCACCACCCGAACAGAATCCAATCATCAATGAAAGAGAAACGCGAGGAGGAAGTATTCATGTGATAATTGGAGGACCCCATATTGGGGGAAATAGCAATAAGGCCAGGGAGAGGTACGCTCGCGAAGCTAAGGAGCGACCCCTCACTAATGTCCACCACCTGCAGGAACGACCCCCAAAGCTTTTTAAGGGGGAAGACACAAATATCATGTTTACTGAAGAGGATGCAAAGTGGGTGCATCACCCCCATTCAGATGCCCTCGTTGTCCGAATTCGTATCGGGTCACAGAATGTTTACAGAGTCCTTGTGGACAATGGGAGCGCAGTGAATGTCCTGACCTACGAGGTCTATCAGAAAATGGGGTATGTGGACAAAGACATTATCCCAACAGTGGGACATCTTTATGGTTTTACTGGAGCTTCAGTTAATGTCAAGGGTCTCATAAGGCTCCCCGTTACTTTAGGGGACGAGCCCTGCATCACCACCCAGCTCGCAGACTTCATGGTGGTTGATCAACCTTCGGCCTATAATGCTATTGTGGGGAGGCCGATTCTGAAGGAAATGAGGGTGGTCACTTCTATTTACCACCTATCTATGAAATTTCCCACTCCGCATGGGGTTGGATGTGTCAAAGGGTTGCAACATGAATCTCGTGAATGCTATAACAAGGCCCTCAAGTCAGCAGAAAGAGGAAGTAATTCTATAATTGATAAAATGGAATGCGAAGAGGAAAACCGACCTCGCAAGACAACTTTTGTACCTCCAACAGATGTTAACATGATCTCAATTGAAGAACTCTCAGCTGATTATTTTAATGATATGGGAATTCAAGTAGAACCAGTACCAGGTGCTTTGATGATGGGGGCCTCGCAGCCAGTGATGGTTCTCCAAGAAGGGATCGTTGAAGAAGCCACCGATAGTGACAGCGAGGAGAGCTCAGAGCAGGTCGCTGTGCGAGCCCGAAAGGGAAAGTGGGTTCGCAAGGAAACATCTACCTTGTCAGAACTGCCAAATGGAATTACACAAACAACAACCGTTGTTACAGAGTATGGGCATGCGAATACCAATTCTTGCGAGGCGGAATCAAGTCAGGTTCGTGAATATGATCTAGACCTTGATCCTCGCATCCCCGAACATGTAGAGCGAGCCGGGGCAGCTGAAGATACAATTCCTATCCTTGTTGATGAACAAGATCCCTCTAAGGTGTTAAAGATAGGGTCGCAACTCAGTACTGATTTGAGAAAGAGGCTTGTCGCATTTTTGAAGAAAAACCTTGATGTGTTCGCATGGTCTCATGAAGATATGGTGGGGATTGATCCCAATGTAATGTGCCACAAATTAAATTTGGATCCAAACAAGAAGGGAGTCAGACAGAAACGACGACCTATTAGTGGAGAGCGAGCTCAGGCTCTCAAAGATGAGGTGGACAGGCTACTCAAAGTCGGGCTCGTTAGGGAATCATTCTACCCTGATTGGCTCGCGAACCCTGTCCTCGTGAAAAAGCCAAATGGAAAGTGGAGGACTTGTGTGGATTTCACTGATCTCAACAAACACTGTCCCAAGGATAGCTTCCCACTACCAAGAATCGATCAGTTAGTGGATGCGACGGCTGGGCACGCACTCCTTTCCTTTATGGATGCTTATTCTGGGTACAATCAAATACCCATGTATGGTCCCGATCAAGAACACACCTCGTTCATCACAGATAGAGGGCTCTATTGCTACATAGGGATGCCCTTCGGCCTCCTCAACGCTGGGGCCACTTACCAGAGGCTCGTTAACATGATGTTTGAAAAGCAAATTGGAAAGGCAATGGAAGTTTATGTAGATGACATGTTGGTCAAGTCTAAGGAGGCTGGGGATCACATCTCTCACCTCGCAGAGATGTTTGATATATTAAGGAAATACAGGATGAAACTAAACCCCCAAAAGTGTGTCTTTGGGGTTGAATCAGGAAAATTTTTGGGGTTCATTGTCAACCATAGGGGAATCGAGGCAAACCCTGCAAAAATAAAGGCTTTGATGGATATGCGGTCTCCAAAAAGTGTGAAAGAAGTTCAGAGTCTAACAGGAAGGATCGCAGCCTTAAATCGGTTCGTTTCTAAATCATCAGATAAGTGCCATGAGTTCTTCAAGGCGATTAAAAGAATTGGAAAAAGCTTCGAATGGACCCCTCAATGCGAGGAAGCCTTTCAAAATATTAAGGAACAGTTGGGCTCGCCACCTGTACTCTCTAAGCCTAAGGATGGAGAAACACTCATTCTCTACCTCGCTGTGTCAGAACATGCGGTCAGTGCAGTACTGGTTCGTGAGGAGGAAAAGGTCCAATATCCTGTATACTATGTCAGTAGAAGAATGTTAGATGCTGAGACCCGTTACACAAACATGGAAAAGCTAGCTTATGCCTTGATTTTGGCCTCGCGAAAGTTACGGCCTTACTTTCAGGCTCATAGCATTGAGGTTCGCACAGCCTATCCATTGAGACAAATAATGCACAAACCAGAGTCTTCAGGAAGACTGTTAAAATGGATAGTGGAGCTCAGCCAATTTGATATTGAGTTTAGACCTCGCGGTCCTATAAAGGGGCAGGCACTTGCGGACTTCATTTTGGAATTTCCCCCCCAAAATGAGGAAGATAACTTGGCTATTGTGGCGACACCAGTGGACATGTCTAGCGAGGCCAAAAAGGAAAATTCCGCCTCGTGGTGGGAATTGTATGTGGATGGGGCATCTAACAAAGGAGGAGCTGGGGCTGGGATCGAGTTGGTAACTCCGGAAGGCCGCAGGATAAAGAGTGCAGTACATTTTGCCTTTGAAGCTTCTAATAATGCAGTAGAATACGAGGCCCTCATCATTGGTCTCAAACTTGCATTGGAGATGAAGGTTGAAAACCTCACAGCCTATAGCGATTCTATGCTGGTAACATATCAACTTTGGTGTGGATGGCAAGCTAGAGGGGAATAGATTGAGCTGTATCTGCGATGTGCACAAAGGTTGGTTAAAAGGTTCAATAATATCAGGGTGGTTCATATTAGAAGAGAAAAGAATCAAGGGGCAGATGCACTGGCAAAACTGGGGTCGCGACGCGAGGCCACCTTACTTGGAATTATACCGCTGGAAATTCAAACAAAGCCCAGTGTGCCAGAAGAATTTGTCATGGAAGTAGCGACCCCAGGGGTAACTTGGATGACTCCAATATGGGAATATGTGAAAAGTGGAATTTTGCCTCAAGATAAAAGAGAAGCGAGGAGGGTCAAGTATCAGGCTGCTCGCTATGTTATTTACGATGAGGTTCTGTATCGAAGAGGGTTCAATACCCCTTTGCTGCGATGTGTAGACGGTGAAGAATGCACCTATATTCTGAGAGAGGTGCATGAAGGAATATGTGGCAATCACTCGGGGGGTAGTTCGCTGGCACAAAAGATCCTTCGTCAAGGGTATTATTGGCCTACATTGAAAAGAGATGCATTTGAATTCTCAAAAAGATGCGATGCCTGTCAGAGGATCGCCAATTTCAGTAACGCCCCTGTCTCTCAGCTCACCTCGCTAACGAGCCCATGGCCCTTCGCTATGTGGGGCATTGATCTAATTGGAGAACTCCCAAAAGGTAAAGGAGGACTTAAATATGCAGTTGTGGCTGTTGATTATTTCACCAAGTGGGCGGAGGCTGAGCCACTTGCAACCATCACTGCGAAAAAACTCAAGGACTTCGTGTATAGAGCTATTGTGTGTCGTTATGGGATCCCTTATCAGCTCATTTCAGATAATGGGAAACAATTTGACAGTAAGGAGATGAAAGAATTTTGTGAGAATCTGGGGATAAAAAAGAGTTTTTCAGCTGTAAGCCATCCCCAAACAAATGGGCAAACTGAGGCCATCAACAAAATCATTAAGCATACTTTAAAGGCTAAGTTAGAGGAAAGTAAAGGCAACTGGCCTGAGGAGTTACCAAGGGCCTTGTGGTCATACAACACGACCCCAAGGACCACTACTGGGGAAACCCCATTTTCTTTGACTTATGGTTGCGAGGCCATGATCCCAGTGGAAGTAGGCTCAGGGTCGTTTAGGAGGGAACACTACAACCCCGATACGAATGAAGTAAATCATAGACTTTATCTGGACATGATAGAAGAAACTAGAAGCGAGGCCCAACTACGCCTCGCAGCTTATTAACAGCGAACAGCAAGGTACTACAATGGGAAAGTACGAGCACGACCCCTACAGACAGGTGACCTAGTGCTCAGAAGGGTCATGCCTAACACTAAGGTCCCGGGTCATGGAGTTTTTGGTGCTAACTGGGAAGGTCCTTACAAAATCTATGCTACCATGACAGAAGGAACCTATTATCTCAAGGATATGAAAGACAAGAAAATTCCACGAGCTTGGAATGCGGAGCACTTGCGTAAATACTATCAGTGAGGGCTTCGCCCCTGGCAGCCTCTATCTATTTAGCATGAATAAATTCATACAAAATACTGGGGGGTAGTGATCATATAGACACCTTCCCTTTATGATGTGATGATCTCTGGGCCTCGCCCCACGTTTCTGTTGTTGGGCCTCGCCCCACTCTTCATTTTACTGGGCCTCGCCCCTATTAATAAAACTGGGCCTCGCCCCATTTATTTGCATATGAGTTTACTTACTGAAGTTGATTCTTATATTGCGTATAAAATACTTGCTTGTTAGCATTTACATTTTAAAATCCAAGCCATCTCAACGATGCAGGGATCATATCTTATGAAATATTTGGGCTTTGCCCCTACTTTATCAATTGCAGGGTCATGCACCTACCCTAAGAAAAAAAGGAATTCACAGACTAGCAATTGCGAGGCTAAAGCAACAATAATTCACATTATAAGGGTCGCAATGCGATCCCAAAAAAGTTCAAAAGTTATCGGATAAAATAATATTACATCTTGCGAGGTATTCAAAGGGTACCCGCATCCCTAGTTCAAGAATTCAAAGACATAGATGTAAAGGGGGTTCAAGCAGCCTTGTCTTGGCGAGTTTTGGCTGCCTCCTCTGCGAGCCGTGCCTCCTCAGCGACCCTGGATTCTTCTTCGAGCCTCGCTTCCTCAGCATCCTCTTCAGCTATTTGCTTCTTGAGGGTCTCGGCGAAGTCAGCATTCCCAGGCCCAAGTTGATCCCAATCAAAATCTGGGATCGTTCGGATGAATTCTTTCATGAAAGTAACTTGGCCTTTTGCGAGGAATATGCTTTCAGCATTGTCCAGGGAAGCTTGAGCGGCAGTCAGATCGTTCTTCAGCTTTGAGATCTCCTCCTCTTTCTTCTTCAGGGTCGCCTCGCTTGTTTGCTGCAAATCTTTAAAAGATTTTTCAAACTCATTTCTTTCCCGGCGGGCATTTTTGAGCTCTGTGCGGAGATTAGCAGTGTCGTGAGAGGGTTGCTTTTTGAAGGTTTCCTCCAAGGATCGCTTGTCTTCCGCCTTTTGGAACTCAAGGACTTTGGCCTTGTTCTCCAGCCTCATAAAATCCCTGGTGTGAGCAGATTGGCGAATGAAGGCTTCAGCTAAGCACTTTGTTATTGCAGCCGCATTCTCTTCAGGGGTCGCTGCCGACCACCAGTGGGAAGTTTCAGTCTCTTTAGCATATTTGGTCCCTAGAGAAGCAAAGAGATGCTGTCCAGCGGTCCCAGGAACAACTCCAGAAGGAGGTCGAACAGGTCCATCCTTCTGTTCTTCTGTTCTGGGCCTCTTCAACGAAGCTTGATCAGGAGAATTCTGGGCAGCATCGCTAGCAATAATGGGCTGAGTTGTAGGATCGCTAGCCACTTTCAGTAGAGCTGTGGATTTGGTGGGAGGAGTTTTCAAACTTGAGTTTCTCTTGGCCGCTACACCTTTCTTGCCTTTCGGCTGAAGGAATGGAGGAACTGGGCCGCTTTGATTCGACATACCTAAACAGTAAGACAAAGGGCAAGTTAATAAACAGTTCAATCAAATATATGCGAGGACAAGTATGATACAGTTGCACAAATAAAATAAGTAATGCGATCCTAAAGTCCTATGGCTATTAGGTATACCCTCATCTACTATCTCCACGTGAGAAGACGAGGCCTCTTCTTGCGCTTTTCTTTTTCGCGAAGATCGCCTCGCGGTAGAAGGCCCCGCTTCGGGAGTAGATCCTACACCTTCCTTAAGAAACCCACAGTCGATAAGGTTCTCTAAGGATAGGAGGGTTCGAATGTTTCTTTCTGCGGGGGTGGATTTAGTTAACACTTCATCAGCACGGCGCTTTTCTTCGCCCTTTAGAACGGTGCGAACTGGACCAACTGCGATGCCAAAGGAGTTGTTAAATTCGAATATTTTAAAAAATAATACTGAAGTTCGTTATTTGAAGAGATGTCTCACCAGGCAAGTAGTTGAAACTTGTCTTCACCCTGGGGACCTCGTGAACATACAGAAAGGGTTCCTTCCACGAGCCAGCATTGCTAATTCCTCCAGGCAAGAGATTCTTTTTGTTGAAATCAGGCCATACGGAGAAATAAACGTAGCCAAAATCTTTTTCTCCGCATCGCTTGAGTTGGAGAAAGTAACCCATAGTCTTCGCGTCCATGGGTGGGTATCCCAGCTTGTGATAAAGGATGTAGAGGGCAATCATGGATCTGTACCCATTGGTACTGATTTGGATGGGTGCGAGGTAGTATGACTCGCAGACATCTCGAATAAAAGGGTGAAGGGGCGAGGAAACACCAATCTTCATCAGGGGCACCGTCAAAACCATCCTTGGTACCCTGCCACCATTCTCCTCATGATTAAAGCGATAGCATCGCATTTTCTTCTTGGGTAGGATAATTTTACCCTCGGGACGGAACTTCTCAACCCCTTCTCTGATTGTCCTCTCAGTGAGGGTAGAAGACATGTCGCGACAAGCGAGTATGCGAGGCTTGCCTGGTTTAATCTTCGAGCCCGGCTCGATATCTTCAGGGCGAGGCCCATCAACGTATATAACCCCTTCTAGTTCTGGTTGAGGAGTTGGTACATATGGTGTAGGAGATGCTTCAGGGATGTAGTTGTAGTCTTTAAAATTGACAACCCTGGACACCTCATCGAAACCACCATCATCTGAGGATGGTTCTTCATAATCATCGTCATCAGAGTTAGCTTCATTGTCTGCACCTCCTTCGATGTCATAATAGGCTTCGCCTAATGAATCTACTGGAGAGTCACTAATGGTTATGGGAGAGATGGGTTTGGTTGGAGGTAAGTTACTGAGAATATGTACCACTTGCGAGCTGAAGGCTTCTCCTTTCTTCAGGAGAGCCTCTATCTCTTGTTGGTCCTGTGTTCTTTCAAGTTGGGGCTCGCTCTGTGCTGGGAGTATATCTAAGGATTGATCTCGTGAGCTCGATGGACGTTTGGATCGCCATTTGTTTAGGGGCACTTCCCTGGTATATTCTTCATGTGACCACAGAGGGTCAAAATATAGTTTGAAGGAGCTTTCGCTTGTACTTGTTGCTTTTGCGATGTTAGTAGCAGCCTCGTTGCTAATTCGTATGTTTGGAATAGAAGGTGTCTTTGAACTGTCAGTTGACATCTGCAAAAGAGGTTGAGTAATTCAGTGTGTGCCCTTACAGAAAACAAAGGGGGATAAAGGGAGAAAAGAATAAATAAATAGAGAGGTTCTATGTGTTCCTAGGAATCGCGTCAGGATCTATGAAGGGAACGTTTCTACACTTCCAAGGGAAGGATCGCAGATCTATCTCAACGAGGTGGGATCGCTACTTGAAATTAACGTGATAGGGTCGCGTTAAAAATGGTGACATCGCATACGATTAAAGCTATCTAAACATGCAATTGAAATGAAGAACAATTATTTAAATGCAAGAAGAGAGGAAAGACTTACTTTTTCTTGATGAAGATTGAAGAAAATCGGAAGAAGGTTGGGATCGCTTGAGAGATTCTTTGCGTTTGATTTGGGAGCAAACTGGCAGCACTTTGACAAGGTGTTTGTGAGAATGAAAAAAGGAAATGATAGTGACAGGGTATATATAGCCCTCAGGAGAGAGAAAGGTGTGGGACACGTGTTGCAATCTCAGCCATTGGACACACATCTCAAGACACAACAGCTGTCAAAACCCTTCAGATTCTTGGGGTCGCGACTACTCCAACGGTTATATCTATTCTTGGGATCGCTTCGTGGTGACAATTGATGATTCTTGAGTCCATATCGCATCTCTAATGGCAACCTGGACTCGGGGGGTAGTTGTTATGCCCAAATCTGGCATAATAGCTAAATTGATTTAATTAGCTAAATTGATGGTTCATAATCTATGATGGGCCTAGAGGATGAAGATTGGGTCACTAAAGCCCATTATTGGAATCAGCCCAACGTGCCTTGGCAAAGGGATCGCTACAGGGAGCACAGAGCCTCGCTGGCGATGCCTGTCAAGGGATCGCTTCGCTTGTGCATCACATTTATCACTTATAGCAAGATCACTCCTCTGGAAGGCTCATAGCGAGGCCTCCATGAGGTCGCTTGGGCAGACTGGGATCGCTTCGCATGGCCAGGCCTTCATGAGGTCGCATGCAAGGGCCCTGATGGATCTTTTGTTGAATAAGTCTATCCGTTCAAGGTCATGGGCTTCTACAGCTGGATCATGAATTAAGGATAAGATTGGTGACTCATTGCCATGTCAGCCCTAGATACATGGGCTTGGACCTTGGCTTATCTCTTTAAACCCTAGCCCGTCTAGGTAACTTGTGGCCCAAGAACTACGTCAGGCTTGATCCCTATAAATAGGGTACGTAGGCACCTTGATACGGGATGACAAACAGTTTACCTGAAATCACCTATCAAGCTCAGCCACATTCATACACACAAACCCTAATCACTCTTCTTCTTATAAACAAAATATCCGTATTTTGTTCCACCAATCCAGTAAACCTCCGCAAACATTGTTATACCAATTTCTCCCTATAACAAGATGGTTCACTTCTAATCAAAGAATATGATCCAAATCATCAAAAAACAATAACAAAATTAATCCAGAAAAGGTCCAAAAAACCCCTATGCATGACGCACCCCCTGGTAGACACAAAAACGTTCTCAACTTCTCATTTGATATTTGGAACTATTTAGCAGAACTAAACAAACTGGATTCATACGACTCGTTAGATAATAACGGTGGCCCTTAGGCTTTAGCTCGGTCCTTTTCTTATTTGGGCCTAAATTTTCTTTTTGTCATGTATTTCATTTCAGACGACTTATAAAATCGATTCGTTTGACCTTAAGCACGTGTGTGTTAATTTAGAAATAATATTTTTACTACATTATCAAAACTTAAAAGTGTGTAGTAGAAGATAATATCCAAAATATTCCATTTTGATTTTCAATGATCCAAAATACACTTTGTCGGGATTATGGTCCAAAATGCCTCCTTAATACGTTATTTCTAGTATCATGTTCTGTTTCAGAAACGGTTCATGATTTCGCGTAATGTATATAGTAACAATCTTATTAAAAATTACTTTAGGCATAATTGCCAATATATGCGGGTCAGGTTTTTAATAATACTTGCACATGTGGCGCATTGTAGACCTCATTTAACAATTTTTGATCGTTTTTTTACTTCTATTTAACGGTGTATGTGAGAAGAAATTGTCCACCATACCTGAGCTTTTCGTATAGGAGTTAGTAAGTGGGACTAGTGATTGATGATGTGATACTTAGCAAATCACTAAAAAGAACGGATCAAATAATCAACATCCACTCTAATATGTCCTGAAAATATGCATTTTTCATTTTCGCATCATGTTCTAACACGTCATTCGATGTGCCGTAAATGAATGATACAATAGTTTGAATAGCGTTTTAGTGTAATACGTAATAAGATCTACCTTATCAGTTAAACACCCAACACAATTTAACGTATTAGCGGGGTAATTTAAACCATCTTTATGGATAGAGACATTTAGGACACTCTATCTTTAATTTGAGATATTTAGGATCATCACCCAATATTAAACGTCGATTATTTTTTAAAGAAGTATTAACCCGATAAAAAAAAGCAGGAAAACATGCGGCACCAAAATTAATCAAAAAAGAAATAAAATTCAGTATCTCATCCCTCATCTAAATGGAAAACTTTTATTTAATCTGCTATATAATTAAGAAAATTAGCTAATAATTCGTACGAAACACGAACATGAATGGAACATGTGTTGAGATTAAAATATTAATATTAATAAAATATTAAAAATAAATATAATTAATAAATTTTATTTAATTATGTATTTTTAGAAAATTTAATGATAAAAGTATTTAATAAATAAATATTATTTTATTTTACAGTCATATAGAATTTAATCCGAGATTAAGTTAAAATTATTTAAAGTAAATAAATTTTATAAATTATGTATTTGTAAATAATTGGATCCCTTCTAATGATATTTATTTTTGTTATTTTAATATTATTGATTATCATTAAAATATGTTTGCACGTTAATAAAGAAAGAGTATAGATTGTACTGTTAGTTGCTTTAAATTTTGGCAAGTTAAAGTAACCTGGCACACGCATGGTCGAAGATTTCCACCTTACACAAAATTATGCATCATTTGTTTTTGAGTAAAGTGCACTTTGTGTATGTGAACTTTGATGAAAATATCATTTACAATATTATCTTTTTAAAACTATCATATGTAGTACCGAACAATAAATTTACTTAAACTTCATTTACCGTCGTCTATCTGTTTCTAATGGCGTTAGAATTCCAGGGGCAAATCAATCTTTTCCATCCTAATACAACTTTAAGGATCAAATGCTAAAATTTTTGAAGAGCACTAAGAAAGCTTCAAGCTCATCAACGGAGGTCACCGGAATTTTTCCAAATTCCGGTCAAATTCCGGTAACTCCAAACAAGCCCAGAAATTTAAGTAAAAATACATACTTGACTCCAAACATATCAACAAACACAAATACGCAACTAGAATTTACCAACAACCAACAATTATCAAAATCCGGCCAAAAACAACCAACTAACAAAAAAAAATAAAAATTACAACTCACATATAACAAGTCCTAGCTAACATGAAATCTTTTACACTAACTCCACATGATTAAACAACTATACACCCACCAAAAACACAACCAAAATCAACACCGCCGGATCAAGAACACACCGTCACTGGCGGTGATTTTCCGACGAACCCGAAAACTCAACAAAAATCGACAAACTTACTACCAACATGCTCCAAATTTAATATTCTATACTAACCCATCATCCACAACATCATCAAAAATCAAAATCATAAAAAACGAAATTCAAACGAAATGAGTTTTAAACCCAAAAATTTTCTTTACCAAAACACAATATCTATCACTCGAAACTACTCTACACATCAAGATAAACAAAGAATAAGCATAAAAAACAATAACAAATCGGTATAACACAAAAATTGAACAAAAATCAAATTGGGTTTCAAAAAAAATTCATGGATCTTCCTAAATCATATATCAAAATGAAGCTATGAATTTGTAGGTTAATATCATGTAATTGCATGTTCAAATTGATGCAAAACAAAGCAAAAAAAATCGAAATTAAGGTGAGTGTGTGTGGGGGTGTGTGTGTATAAAAATCGGGAGAGAGAAAGATTTATAATAGAAAGGAATAAAAGTGAGTAAAATGACTATTTTACCCCTGGAATTCTAACGCCGTTAGAAGCAGATAGACGGCGGTACACGAAGTTTAAGAAAATCCACTGTTCGATATTGCACGTGGTAGTTTTAGAAAGGTACACAAAATGCACTTTACTCTTAGTTTTTCTGAAGGAAATAATGCATCATTTTTTGTGTGAATTTTACCATTTACATTTATTATCTAATTTTCTTTCTGTGAATTTTACCATTTACAGTTATTCTCTAATTTTCTAAACATAAATCTATGATATTTTATCTTAGATTATTTTATTTGCAGCAGAAATTATACCACTAGAGTACTTTTCTGCAAGTGTTGTGGTCACAAACTCGCAATAATAGCTAATAAGTTCTAGCTGTGTGTAAGTGATTTAAAGTTACATATTTAATTATTAAAGAGCAAAAGGAAAAGAGAAGATATTTATTCAAACAAAAAGAATAATAATTATAAGTTTATCATTAAAGTATAGTCAAACAAAAAAGAATGATAATTTGGGAGTTAGTTTGATCTTTCATTTTTCTCTTTTGGTTAATTCTAGACACCTTTGTACAGCTCTCTATCCCTTTCATTTATTTACCTTTTTTATTTTTGGGATGTTATTCTCAATTTTTTCCGTTGCAAAATTTATCCAAAATAGTAAAATTTTATAATATAAAAAATAATTTATCCCACTATTTTTCTTCATTAAACTCACTTTATTATATAAAATATTGATTAATTCCATCACTTTACTCATTTTTTTTAAATTTTTTTCATTACTTATAATTTTTTTTAATTTTCGTATTCAATTCATTTGTAAACAAACGAGAGGATGGAAATAATAATTACTAGCTTAAAACCCGTACGATGCACGGAATTTTTTTAATATTATATTGAATTTTTTATTAATTTTTTTAAATACGAATTTTAGAGACTTAAATATTTAAATGAGATGATGATCTTAATTATATAAATGTTATCCGTGATATTTCTAGAAAATGAATGATTTTAGTTAAAAAAAATACAGAAAATGTGATAGGTTTTAGTTGAAAAGGTAATAAGTTATTTATTAGTAATTTTAAAATTATTATTTAGTTTTATTAAATAAAATGCCCGTGATATAATTGGAAAAAGAGAGGATTTAGTTAGAAAAAATTAAAAAGGTAATATGTTTTAGGTGAAAAGGGTAATTGATTAGTTTATAGTAATTATAATTTAATTATGTTATTTTACAAAATAAAATTGCTCGTAATGTTTTTAGAAAAAGAGAAATTAATGTTGCCCGTAATATTTCTAAAGAGGAATTTTAGTTAGATAATATAGGAAAAAGATGATACATTTTAGCTAAAAGGATAATCAGTTAATATTAGTATTATATTATTATTATTTAATTTTATTAAATAGAACCGTCCGTGATATAATTGGAAAAAAAGAGATTTTAGTTTTAAAAAATAGAAAAAGATAACGTGAAAATTAAAAGGTGACATACTTTAGGTGAAAAAGGTAATTGATTAGTTTATATTAATTATAATTTAATTGTTATTTTATTAAATAAATTTGCTGGTAGTATTTTTAGAAAATGAAAAATTAATGTTACCCTTGATATTTCTAAAAAAAGAAATTTCATTAGGGAAAAAAAAGATGATACATTTTTAGCTAAAAAAGTAATTTATTAATTAATAGCATTATAATATAATGATTTTATTTTTATTAAATAGAATTGCCCGTGATATAATTTGAAAAAGAGAGGCTTTAGTTAGAGAAAATAAAAAAGGTAACTTGTTTTGGCAGAAAAAGGTAACCCGTGGGAAAAAAAATATTTTAGTTAGAGAAAAGAGAAAAGATAAAAAAAATAATTTATTAGTTAATAGTAATTATAATTTGTTTTTTAATTAGGTAATATATAAAAGATATTATATTTTACCTGAAAAAAGAAACTGCTTAGTTATTAAAAAAAAGGTAACGTGTTTAACCTGAAAAAGGAGATTGATTAGTAAAGTAAAAAAAGAAGATTTTTAAAAGGTAACCCGTGATATAATTGGAAAAAGAGATATTTTAATTAGAGAAAAGAGAAAAGATAATTTGAATGAAAAAAATTAATTAATAGTAATTATAATATGCTTTTTAGTTAGATAAAATATAAAAGATTTTATATTTTACCTGAAAAAGGAAACTGCTTAGTTATTAAAAAGGAAAAAAAAAGGTAACATGTTCAGCCTGAAAAAGGAAATTGATTAGTAAAGCAAAAATTTTAGTTAGATAAAATATAAAAAAAGATTTTATCTGTAATTAAGTAAGGGTAAATAAGTAAAATCAACAGGTACCAACCAACCAACCAAACTTGGCTTAAAAAGGTAACCCGTGGAAAAAAAATATATTTTAGTCAGAGAAAAAAAAGGGATAAAAAATTTAATTTATTAGTTAACAGTAATTATAATTTGTTTTTTAATTAGATAAAATATAAAAGATATTATATTTTACCTGAAAAAGGAAACTGCTTAGTTATTAAAAAAAAAGTAACATGTTTAACCGAAAAAAGAGATTGATTAGTAAAGTAAAAAAGATGATTTTTAGAAGGTAACCCGTGATATAATTGGAAAAAGAGATATTTTAGTTAGAGAAAAGAGAAAAGATAATTTGAATGAAAAAATTAATTAATTAGTTAATAGTAATTATAATATGCTTTTTAGTTAGATAAAATCTAGATTTTATATTTTACCTGAAAAAGGAAACTGCTTAGTTATTAAAAAGAAAAGAAAAGGTAACATGTTTAGCCTGAAAAAGGAAATTGATTAGTAAAGCAAAAATTTTAGTTAGAAAAAATATTAAAAAAGATTTTATATGTTATCAAGTAAGGGTAAATAAGTAAAATCAACAGGTACCAACCAATCAACCAACCAAACTTTTAATGTTTCGGCTTTTATATAATAGTATAGATTTACATGCGCAAGAATGGTGCGCACAAAATACCAATATAACATTAGTCCAGTTGGAGGTTGGGGTGTTGGCCATATATATCACAATCTGAAAGGAAATGGTCTCAAATATGACAGCTTAAAAACTTGGCCCCAAATATCACTCCAAGACATAGTATAAAATAGCGTTTAAACTTTTTTTTTTCTTAACGCTATTGCGCATAGCGTTATAACTGTTTTTTTTTGTTGCTTCAAAACGCGAGTGTTTTTTTTTTCTTTTTTCTCTTAAATATATACGATTTATTCGTTGTTCTAAATATTTCTAAAACCTAAAATGAAATGTTGAACCCAAAAATTAATTGTTGAACCCCTAAATTTAATTAAAATTTTATTTTTAATATTTAAAAATTTTAATTTAAAATATTGAATCCGACGGCCTGATTTTTAAACGCTAACGCGTTTAAAAATCAGGATAAGTTAGGGTTTAGGGTTGTTTAGGGTTGTAAACAACCCTAAACCCCAAACCCTAAGTTCGTATACGGTTTATTCGTCGTTCTGAATATTTCTAAAACCCAAAATGGAAAAATTTGAACCCTTAAAGTTAATTGTTGAACCCCTAAATTTAATTAAAATTGTATTTTTTAAATTTAAAATTTTTAATTAAAAAATTAAATCCGGCGGCCTGAGTTTTAAACTCTAACGCGTTTAAAAATCAGGATAAGTTAGGGTCTAGGGTTTAGGGTTGTAAACAACCCTAAACCCTAAGTTCGTATTAATTTATTTATCGTCCCAAAAATTTCTAAACCCAAAATGGAAACGTTGAACCCCAAAGGTTAATTATTAGAATCGTAAGGTTAATTAAAATTTTATTTTTAAATTTAAAAAATAAAATTTTAAATGATCATTTATTTATAAATTTATAATATTATTTGGGAAAAAAACAAAAAAAAAAACGTCTCCTCCCCAAAACAAATTAATCTACATGTATCGATTGTTATTAAGTATCGGGTGATCTTGGTATTTTTATTTTAATTTATTAAAGTCCCGATGGTTATATATGGAAAGTTTATTAGTTTTATTTTTATTCATAATGTTCGGATACTTATTATCTATCGACTCTCAGGTGGTTTATCAATTTACAAAAGAAAATACACAAGAAACGTAATTTGGTAATTCGTTTGTTATGACAACGCTACATTATCATGCGTTTGTATCCTATGTAAACGCTATGTAATGTAGCGTTAATAAAAAAAAAATATTCCTCCAAAACGCTAAGCGATCCAGCATTTTAAAAAAAAAAAGATAGAAGCAAAACGCTACACGAAAATTCGTTTTAAAGTAATATTTGGGACCAATATTTTGAATTGTAATATTTGAAACCATTTATTTTAGAATTGTAATATTGGTGGCCTTTTCTCGACGTTGGGCAAATCAGAACTCAAATTAAGTTCCAGTACATAAAAAAACACCAACAGTCACTTTAGGTTACACCTAATCCATTTTCCCGTTTTCTTTTAATATAAATCTTCCGATAATTTATCCATTCAAGTACAAATTATAAATACTTCTACTGTCGCTGAAATCATAAAATTTAAATTCGATTATTAAAAAATTCAATACGAAAGTGTCGTAGTCGCATTATCGTTTAATTAGTGGAGTTAAAATTACATAATCCAAATTTGTATAATATTTTATACACACTTAATTCTGCTGACAAGAATTTCCATCAAGTCAGGGGTGAGCCGGCCTGGGTTCAAATTCAAATCATGCCATCTTTATACTTTCACTTTACTCCTTCTGTCTCTAAAAACATTTCTCATTTACTAAATCGGAACTATCAAAATACTTTTCCCCTTTCTATTTTAAGTCATAAACAATATTCAATACCCACTACTCCACCCACTACTCCTTAAAAATAATATTCAATACTCACTACTCCACCCACTAATCATTACAAATAATATTCAACACCCACTATTCCACCCACTACTCCAAAAAAATAATATTCAATACCTAATATTCCACCCACTACTTCTTAACAATAATATTCAATACTCACTACTACACTCACTACTCCAAAAAAACAATATTCAATACCCACTACTCCTTAAAAACAATATTCAATACCCACTACTTCTTACAAATAATATTCAATACCCAATTTTTCTTAAAACCCGTGTTTTTAGTCAAACGACCAACGGGCAAAGTAAAAAGAGACGGAAGGAGTAACATTTAAAGATTGCTTCCAACACACACATTGATTTACATTTCTCAATTATGTGGGTGTTTGAGGTATCTTAAAAAAAGTAGCTTATGACTTATAAGCGCTTATGTCATATAAGTGATAAGTAGAGCATAACTTATAAGTCAGTAAAGTGTTTGGTAAATCAGAACTTATAATCAGTAGACTGTTTGGGTAAATCAGAACTTATAAGTTAACTTTTTTTTTATAATTTTCAAAATATTTGTTTTTTATATATAACAATGGATGTCAATAGATAGATCTCGATGAGTAGAAAAATTTGAGATATACATATCAATTTTCTAATGAATGGATCGATAGATATATGGTTTTGAAGATTTGAAGGATATTATATATTGCGTATATCGAGAAATAAGTTATAAGCATAAGTTGAATGTTAGGATTTCCTAACATTCAACTTATGGGCTTATAAGTTATAAGTTGAGCCAAAACTTATTTAGGCAAACACCCCCATAAGGACTTATCAACTTATAAGGCATAAGTTGGCCGAGATAAGTCAAGCCAAACAGCCCCTATATTAAATCGAAAGATTTAACTCTGTAGTGAAAAAGGATTTGCGTTAGCTTCATGTCTTCAACCACTCAGACCACACTAGTAAGAGCAGGGCATCCAAACCTATATGATTCCAGTAGATATCATCTTCATTTTATCACAACTGACAATCAAGTAAGTAAATTCCTCCGTGTCGTTACTTTTCTTAGGATTTTTCTTCGTTGCAGTCATAATTGATCCGCAAAATCTATTTCTTTGGATGATTGGCAGCTTGCAGTAGACTTTCTGGTTCGTATCACGGTGTATGTCACACTTATGGGTAATTTGGTGTTCTGTATACATTATATTTTTGTACAATCTGTGAATGTGTAGAGCTTGTTGGTAAGATATCATAAATTTTAACGCGCGGTCTTAATATGCAATGGTGATGCAGTTACGATCATGATCATGATAGTGTTAATTATGAAGCTCATGAAGGCTTATCATCAAGAAGCGGACTTGAGACAAGTAGTGGTGTCATCGTCGGAGACTGATAGGTTGTTACCAAAGGAGACAATGTCTGCGCTGAATTATGGAACATGCTGCGAACAGGGTCTAGTGGCGGAGAATTATAGCAGCAGCTCATCGGAGGATTTGTACGACGAAAGTATATGCATCATTTGTTATGACAACTCACGGAATTGTTTTTTTGTTCCTTGTGGCCATTGTGCTACTTGTTGCGCTTGTGCTAAGAGGTAATCCTGCTGTATGTTAATGTCTTGTGGTGCGTAGATAATTTTTTTTAAGATGGCAAGTAGCCTGTAGGCATTGGCATGCCTCATACAAACTCGGAGCATCAACCTCTTATTTTGAAAAGAAAAGACTATCCGCTAGGCTATAATGGTAGAGATAAGCTAGTACCCTGATATTAAGGGGGGTGTTTGGGAAACTTTTTTTCAGAATAAAGTCAATTTATTTTAAGATAAAGTTAAAGATTCCTAACTTTCCAACTTATTTTTGCAACTTATTGAATCTCAAACATACATTAAATACTTGTATAAATTTTTTTTATCAAAATATAAAATTTTTACCCGAAAATAAGTTCATAAGTCCATCTTATAAGGTGAGCCAAACAGGCCATAAGATGCATAATTTTTTATGCTAGATTATGCTGCCCAATTCGATTATATGGTAAACTGTTTATGCAGGATTGTTGATGATGGCGAAAACAAGAATTGTCCGATTTGTCGAAGATTAATTCAGAAAGTGAGGCGATTATTCATTCCGTAGTGCCAGATGCTTTCTGCTGCTTTCGAGCTTTAAAATATTGCTGGGTAAAATGATACGAAGAAAATGAAATACTATGAAGATGGGTGCTGTGGTGCGTAAGTTGTGCTATAAGTATGTCATAATAAATCAGTTTATAATTTAAACTTAATAAATTGAAAACCTTCAATTAAATTTGAGTATCAAGCATCAACCGCTACCATTTTTGCAGATTCTCATTCTCTCATGTACAAAAACCTTAAACTCAAAACTAGGCAGAGAGTAAGTTTGATAAAATATCGGGGAATACTCGTCTGACTTATTAATAATTTAGACATATATCTTGATTCTTTAGCCAATACTTAATCCATCATAAATGTAAATAACATAATAAAGAAACTATTTTATTTCGCTAATAATAATTAATTATTACAATAAATTTTCATATTGCATCAATAATAATATGGTAACATCTCCTCAAAATCAAGATATTCAAAACAAAAAGAAAATTTAAAAAAAATAGTAATATTGAAAGTAGTCATCGTCTCGAATAAATTTAAGAATTTAGTTCAGTTTATAAATCAAAGTACTACTACTAATAATACCAACAACTCATGATCTTTTGGGGCGGACTTGTATTTTACCCAAATTGGTTGCATTTGAGCTACTTAATTTTGGTTTATTACGGATTCAGAATGGGGACTTGATCCGAATACATGGAGGTTGGTGATATTATCTCATAATGGATAGAGGTTCGAAGGTGTAGGCACAAATCTAGTTGTTATTATTCCATAATGACTAGAGAGGTGCGATTTTGTATCTATGGGATATTGTCAGAAGCTTAAGTGGAAGAGTTTGTAACACCCTAATAACACATCGTGAAGATTTTTATAAGTATTACTACTAATTACACCAACAAATCATGATATTTTAGGAGCATGTGCTAAACTTGTATTTTACCAAGTTGGCTATATTTGAACTAATTTATTTTGATTTATTTCGGATTCGAAATCAGGATTTGATCTAATTTTTGAAAAAATATTCAAAATTTGATCCCGAGTATCATAATTATTACTCCCTCTGTCCTATCCATTTCTTTACACTTTTCTTTTTGGGATGTCTCATCCAATTCTTTACATTTCTAAACTTTCTTAAAATGGTAAAGTTTTATAATATAAAAATCAACTACATCCACTACTTTACTCCACTAACTCATTTTATACATTATATAGTGATGGATCCCACCACTTTACTCATTTTTCCTACTTCTCTCCTCCTTCTTTATAAAATTTAAACATTTGGGTGGGACAGAGGGAGTACTTCTGGTAACAACTATTACGGGAACTTCCATTATTATTAATTAAGTAAATTTGTTGTGACGAGATTCGAAATTTGGATTTTTAGAAAAATGATTTAAATGTAAAACATTTCTTATTATTGCATCTAATGGTTATGATTTATTTACTAAATATCTAATGATCATTATTTTTTTAACGGTTTAATTATTGAACTAAATTACTAACAATTATACACATGTTTGCTTATTATAGATTACTATCTTATAACCCGTGCAAAGCACGAATTACTTTTCATTTTTTATAATTTGTTTATAATGTAACATGATATAATAAATATTAATTTTAATATGCTATTGGAAGAATTCGAAAGTTAAATATTTGTAAATATATAGTGTAATATGATATTATAAATATTAATTTTAATATGTTATTTGAAGAATTCGAACCTTAAATCTTTGTATATAATAATTTTTAGTATTAAATATAAATTAATATGTTGTTGTCGGGAATCGAACCTTTAATTTTTTATAATTTATTTATAGTGTAATATGATATTATAATTATTAATTTTAATATATTATTGGAAGAATTTGAACTTTAAATCTTTGTATATAATAATTTTTAGTATTAAATATAAATTAATATGTTGTTGGTGGAAATTGAACTTTAGACCTCTATATATAACAACTTTTAGTATTTTATATATATAACGATCATGATCTCTTTGAATTGAAAATCTAACGGTTGTGAATAGTTTAGTTAACCAAAGTACAAACTACAAAAGATTTATAGTTTGCTTATAATAATATAGTATAGATAGATTAGGACAAATATGGAATTAACCTTGATATTAGATCTAACGATTCTTATCGATTTACTAAAAATCTAACGGTCACTATTGTGTGTATGATTGAACCATTGAAACAAACTACGAACAATTATCCCTAATTTGCTTAATATAGTTTAGTAAAGCTATGTATTGTTTATAAATAATAATATAAATTCTTAACTTTAATTTGTTGTTAACGGGATTCGAACCTTGGGTATTCATTAAATTAGCACAAATATGAAATATTCCTTAGTGTCAGATTTAACGATTCTCATCGATTTACTAAAAATTTAACGGTCACTATTGTGTGTATTGTTGAACCATTGAACCAAACTACTAATAATTATTCCCTAATTTGCTTATTATAGTTTACTATATAATATATATATATACCATGAAACATTAAAACTATGTTGCATCAGAAAAAGATACAACAATGAAAGTTATCATCAATGTATTGAAGTGTAGATACATACGAAATCATAATGTGCTTTCAGTTTCTTAAACTTGTCATCTTTAAGACACTATTCAGTTTGTTTACACATACAAGCACCATTCAACTCCAAAATCTCAACTTTTAACAAACAAAAATGTTATTTCTAACAGCACCCATGATCCTAATAATGCAAACCAATTTGATTTTTCACGCGAAAGTATATATGATTACAATGAAATCAGGAATCCTCACAAGCCCTTGGTTCAAATCAGCGTGTCAAACACAACACCAGGAATTGGTGCCCACAAAAAAATTGTTGCCAATAGAAATTGAACAATTAACCTCAAACTCTTCACACTCCATAATACACTTGGCACCATAACCACCAAGTCAAACTCCATGAGGTTCCTAATTTCTTTTACATGCTTGATAGGTGTGAAGAATCCACTCTACATTTTATTCTTTTAATACAACAAAGATAATCTACAATGAAAAGCCTATATTTCAAATCTGCATAAATAAATAACACAAAGTAACTACAACTATCTGCCTTTTCTTCACTTGTCAGTTTCCCTTCCTCACCAAGTCCAACTGAAGAAATGAAGTCGCTAGAAGATTGCAATTGGAGAGCGATTGGACTGCAATGAAACACATCACACACTTCGAATATACAACATAACCATCTCTTCTTGTGACAACTACAGCTAACTGTATAAAAAATGGGGACAAAGCACATTAATAATGCTAATGTCGAGAAGATTATGCATCTACCTATATAGTCCACTCCAAGCCTTATGAGACAACACAGACAAATTCTGGCCCTCATATCTCAGTTTGCAAAAGGTCATAATCCTAGGCAACCAAAGTTGGTATTTTTTCATCTACGTTGTCAAATTTTGAAAGACATATGATAATAAAACTTAATCAAAGTATAGGAAAAAAGAAAGCTACTGTACAATAACAAGGTCTACTTATATTAGTCTACGTCGCATCATACCCTTTCCAAAGTGAGGCTGCATTAACCAGACATACAATCCATTCCTTGCCATCAACATATCATGGCTCCCTTCCTCAACAATTTGTCCTTCATTCAGTACAATGATGTTGTTAACATGTCTCATCATAGCTGCTCTATGTGCAATAAGATGGTGGTTTTCTTACCAATGACTATTGTATCAAGTGCCTCCTGAACAACTCGGCTTGAATCAGACTCGATAGATGAGCTTGCCTCATCCAATAACAATATGGGTGCATTCTTTAACACAATAGGAGCAATTGCAATACTTTGTTTCTATCCTGGGGGCAGATCCACGCCTCTCATCCCAACATGTGTGTCATAACCATGAGGTAAACTGCTTATAAAATGGTGAGCATTAGCTGTTCATGAGGTAAATCTACCATCTGGGGACTGAAATGCATGAATTGCAGAAACTCTCTGTAGAGAGGATGATTTGGCCATTTTGGGCGATGATAGTTCTTGGAAGCTATGACTTGCTAAGAATCTTTGTCAATTTGGAATGATGTAGCCTCTTTGTAGTTCTCTTGGGCATCCTGAAAGAACATTAGACATGATGAATATGAAATTTATATGAACAACTGCTCTTGGGCAGATAAGCAGAATAAAAGTTTCATCAACTTTAATACCTCCTTGGTAATTTTGAAGCTTCTTCACATTTCAGAAGCTCTGCATGCAATTGTAAGCCATCCAAAGCTATCAATTCATCATGGGTACCCATTTCAACTAGTGAAACTTCTTCAATCACAACTATGTTGATTTTTTATTAAACTAAGCTGTCGAGCAATTATTATGGTTGATCGACCTAACATGAGAAGATCTAAAGCCTCCTGAGCAGATCTTTCTGTTTCAAAATCAAGCCCACCAGTAACCTCATCAAGAAGAAGAATAGATGGACTTGAAATAACTGCTCTGGCAACAGAAAGTTTTTTTTTTATGTTCTTCTGTCAATGCCTACCGACCTGAAACCCAAGATTTCAGATATAGAAACATAACCACGGAGGGATACGAGGATAGAGGAGTGCTAAATTACGAAAGAGTAAGAAGCCAATTTAGATGCCTACTTGTGTCTGGTATCCTCTTTCGAGTAAGCAGATGAATGTATGAACATGCACTATTTTGGCTGCTTCTTCTATCTGATCCATTGCAGCATCCTGCCCATAAGCAATGCAGTCTCTAATGCTCAGACTCACAACACCAGAAATTGGTGTTTAAGCAAAAGATTAAACTTGTAGCTCAGAAATGATTGTACATAACAATTTATTGAAAATGTTATCGTAAATAATCTTGAGATACATTGTGAAAAATCTCAAACCCCTTGATTACTATAATATTATGATCATATTTCCCCTCACAGTATCCAAATTTCTAGCCCTAATAACAGCCACTCCAACATTCCTGTATTATAGTCAAAGGAGATTGGGGCTGCCCACAATATATATATGCCCATGAAACCTTGACCTTATGCTTTTGGGAAACACTCATAAAATTTTTCTAATTCAGGCTTTTTGCACAATCTTAAATTCTTATAGCACAGGCTTTTTGTAAAATAATGTTTGTCCATTACCATCATAGTAAAACATCAAGTAATCCACTACGCTAAAAAAATTATGTGAATAACTTTACCTACATAAGCACTAAACACATACAATAACAAAATAATCACCACGCATACGCATTATATATATATAATACATATAACTTCTTTGAAGTTCAGGGGTGAGCCATCCATAGGCGTATTACATATATGATACATATAACCTCTTCGAAGTTCAGGGTGAGCCACCCATAGGCTCGTCTATCGGTGGCTCCTCCCCAACATAATATAATATTGTAAATATAGACAGAAAGTTGTGTAGCACTTCATCTGAATGGAAAGGTGACTTGCTTGATCTTCAAATTCAGGGCTAGAAAAATTTACATCAAGGTTCTTCATCAACATCAGTATCTGGAAAATAGACATCCAATAGCTTTCATATTCTTTTTTTTTCTGGGACAAATTTATGTGCATGTTTGTCATGATTTGCTAAATAAAATTCAGTTACAAAAGCAACTTTGGAGAAGAACAAGGAAGCCTTCGATGATCTTCAAAGTAATGTGCTGCATTTAAGGGTTGTGCTAAGGCCAAGAGTTTTATTGGTTTAATTAACCTAGATTAAAAAAGATAATCATGTGGCTATTATTGACCAGTATTTTTCTCCATCGGTTATATACTTATCTCCACCCCATTTTTTAGAAATAATATTACTCTGTTTTAATATATGTTTCATGTATGAATATGATTGAAGCCAGGGGAAACTTGAGTTAAGAAGCGGATTTTAAAGTTTGAACACAACACAACCCCCTATAGTTATCCGTCTGTCAATACACGATTGCAGACAAGCAAAGTCAAATATTTGAAAGATAGTAATACCTAGTGTAGTATCACTTACCACAATTTATCATGTTTTAAAATACAAAGCAGAAGTTTTAATAACATATCTGCAAATATGAAAATCAAACGGTAGATAGACGATGTTTTGCTACTGCAGAACACATGAAACAGATTTGAAATGTATGCCAATGTACTGAGATGTGTTGTGGTTCTTGGGGTAAGATCAATTTTAAAGAAATAATAATTAACACTCACTTTTACAACTTCTTCATTGTTCAGACAATTAAGAGTTAAGACTATCTCGGGTATTCACTATGTGAAAGCACGTTGAGAACTACATCGAGTAGCACTTTGTTGTAGCAAATGATTATAATTTAAAGAATATGACTTGATTTGCTGAAGATCTACCTGAATTTTTGCATACAGAGACCAAGATATCAATTACTAGTCAATAGTCACAGAATAAGACACTATCTCAATATTCATTGGGCCCATCATCATTAGCCTCTCCATTTGACCACTTGGATTGGAATCAAAGATGCTAATAATGAAGCTGTAAACTTGAGCAAAATTTGACATAATGCAATGGAAGAAAATATAAACATATGAGTAGAACAAAAGACAGTTATAAATGGTCTCTACTGGTCCACTACAACATCCAACAAAGTTGTGATCGGAATAAAATATGGATAAAATATAGATATTTGGATGGACGGGGAACTAAAGCATAAGTGGTTAAACATGGCAAACTAGGTAAAGCAGGGAATGCTTGAGTAAAATTTTGAGTTTATTTATACTATAATAGTAAAATTCCCAGGTATTGATTTTGTTATGCATTTACCAATATTTCAGGGTAACAAAGTTTGCAGTTTGTTGAACTTAGTATGTAGTTTGATATTGACTTTCTAATGGAGTAAATTGCATGTTGCATCCTCTATAATTGACAGATATAGACATAGTATACATACTTTGATCTTATGCACTTTGGTCGCATAAGTTTCAACCTGATGCACTCTGAATACCTTCACAAGTAATTTTCCATTCAATTTTAAAGTTACTGTTGTAAGGGAAATTTGGTACAACACTTCTTGGAGGTAGTTGCGGGAAGAACGGAGAATCGCGTAGAAATCGGCGTTGGAAACAGGTTCGCATGCCCACTACCAGGGTTCAACTGCCTTGAACCGAGAGGTGATTGTGGCTGATTTTGGATTGAATTTTCAAGGTCTCCAGGCGATTATGACTGAATAAGTCCTATTCAGTCGAAAAAGATGCCTAGAACTGTGTTAGAGGTGTGTATATTTGTGTCTAACCCTTACAAATGGCCTACATACCCTTATATTTATAAGGGATCAAGTTTAATGTAGTTCTTGATAATTGAGCCACGATTTGATAAGCTTTATCCTCCATAACTGAACTGATTCCATGAATTATCCCAACTGATATGATTATCCAGTTGTTATTCCTCCATAAATCAATGATTATCTTTATAATTATATGATTTTCCATCATATATCCACATATATATACATAATCCATGTATATATAATGATTATTTGTGCTAACTGATGTTGTTGACCCACTCCTGATGTTTAGGACTTATACATAAGTCAGCTGGGGCGTCCCTATCCGTTCTCCTACAATTTAGGAAGCTGTAGGGCTGCTGGACCATTTTCTGGAAATCTTCAGGGTACGTGCACGTACCCCTGCCTGGAAGCCTACCACCCGGATGAACCCCTATCAAGCCTCCATACAGCAGTAGCCCTACTTGAGGTTCAAACACATGAACCCCTTCATAGACGAACCCCAATCCAGATGTCACAATCCTCATCTTTCTAAGGTATATTGGGCCACCACATCCCATAATCTTAATGGGCCTTAAATCAAGCCTAAGGGGGGTTTTGGGCACAACAGTTACCAACAACTTTTCCGGGGGCATATGGAACATAAATAATAAATTCTATTGGAACTCAAATCAACTCTGGTAATGGAATTTGGTTAAGTTTTAAATCTTACCATAACTTCAAAGTGGTAATGGAGTTTCAAATTTGTAATTTAAGTTTGAATAAAGTTTTTGTGAAATTATAAAAATTCAATAAGAATTTTAATAATGTTTTAGAGTTTTATGAGTATTTGTTTAATTGAGATTAATTAAAGTTTAATGGAGATTAATTAGAGCTGCACTTTTAATTTAGAATATGACCTAATAAAACTAACAGTAACTCTGAATCTGAATAGTAATCTGTCACAGGATGCGAAGTGCATGAGATTTGAGACTTACGGGACCAAAGTATATGAGCTAAAACTATGCATACCAGGTCAATATTTGTGAATCCTAGCCTCCTAGGGGATGCAACATGCAATTTACCCCTTTCTAGTTTCTACTTTCACTTTTTTTAAGGTACACCATTCAAATTTAAATAAGAATCTTTTTCTTCATGTGGAGGAAGTGTAATAATGTGTTGGGTATCTTAATCTACTAATAATAACCTTGAGCAAACCATGACATTAGGAGTTCTTCATTGTTATTTTTGAAGGAATAAATGCAATGTAAATATTCTGACATTCTACCTTATATAAGATGTGTACACACGAAAGAAGACAAAACGAAGTTTATGTGAGATGAGACTATGAAACCAGTAAAGAAGTGGACAAAATATAACTAATGTTGATGTGGACATATAATATTACACAAACATTAGTATTTTTAATGATTTGGTGGTACCTTTACTTGGTACCCCCATTAGAGATGCTTTTAGTTATCAAACATTACGTCTAATGCACACATATATCGTACTAACCTTTTATTGTCTTTACTTTTCTGTCATTGTCTCCCCAGTTGGCCACATCCTTGAATCATTACTATAGCTACTGTTATGCACCTCGTTTGGTCCTGGTACCCCCACATACACACTATCAAAATTAGATTCATAACAAACATATAGATTGCAGGATGAACATACTGAAGAAACATATAAGATATTAGAACAGATATGACACCACTCTTGCATGGCTGATACACTGATAGGTTTAGTCGGCACTGCTATTGAATTTGGAGTTGCCACAAATTTAGGGATTGGCAGTTGATGATTGAAACCTTCCCGTAACTTGAGAGGCTGAAGCAGTCGAGTTGCTTGGGTGTAAGCTTTATTCGTTCTCACTTTTCAGTTAACATATTTAAACTCCAAAGAAAAGAAATAAGGATGAGAAGCTAACCATTTTTCTGAGAGAAATTGTTCTCTCACAAAGCTGGCTGGCAGTTATTTATCGGGTACCATATCTTATTACAACCCTACTCATGGATGACCGGTATTCATATGTTGTGTACTGGAGTTCTAATTTGAAAGTTAAAGAGAGATACTCATCACATTACTTTTGAACTAAATTTTTTTTAGAAAATAGATACAATGAAAAAAACTGCCAAATGTTATGATTCAATAATTTACTCGGAAACAAAGCAATGGAATGTTTCTAGTTCTTCGGTATAATATTAAACAAATATTAACATATTGGCCATTAAATTATCACCATTCCTACAACTAAATCACTCAAAGTAAATCTTTTATGTTCCGACCATGTCAATTTATAAGTTCAATTGCCAATAATCTTGGGATGCATAGTGAAGAAGCTTGAACAAACACAGTGAATAAAAGGACAGAGTTTGTAGAAGTGCAAACACATGAATACATCTTCTTTATAACAAGGTAGTAATAATACAACAACTCACGTTAAACAACTACAACTACAACCATGGAGGTAGGACATCCCCTACCTTCATTCTTTTTGAAAATTAAAAATTAAGTAGAATAATCAAACTATCTTATATTCACTCTAGCTACTCTAATCTCACTATTGTTGTCGACTTCGTAGAATGTTTCTGATCCTTGCGGGGAGATCCTTCTACTAACCACAAGTCTTCTACACATTAAGACCTCTCTAGGAGCCCCCTCTTCATCATTTTCCACTATCAAATTAGGTTTTTGATTTTGTCCAATCCTATTACAAACCTCACTAATTACAAGATACGTGTTTGTAATTAACATTTGACGGTAGTCATATTTCTCCCTCAATGCATCTGCAAGTTTCTCACTTAATCCATATTTCTTCACACCATGATCCAAAATCTCATAGATGATTCCTGCCCCTAAAATAGGAAATGTCACAGCAATAATGGCAGCAATTTGCTTAATCGATTTAAAATAGAAGACATGATCGCCCATTTGATCAACACTTCTATAATAGAAGAAGTCATTGAAGAAGTTATCTTCACGAACACTGAGATGAACGTCGTCTTCCGAACGTTCAATTAGCAAATGCAAGAATTGCAGCAAAAAACAAAGAGACATTAACCCATTGGAGACAAATTCTCTCCTTCTCGCGACTCTTTTGTTTCCCCAGGAAAAGGAGTGACCATAATTGAAGTCACTCCTTTGGTTATGATAAAAGAGACCTCAAGAACTCTCTTAAGAACTCTATTTTTAGTAAATAAATTATACACATATATGAGAAATGTGAGGAAACCGGTGAAGAAAGCCATGTATTTGAAGTATGAAGATGAAGAGATGAAGAAGATGAATAAAAATATAGTTATATATAGGGAGTAAAAAATGATATGAATCATCAGGAATTCATATGCTTCCATGATTTCAAATCACTAATACAAATTAGGTAAGAATTGTAAAATGAGGCTAGATCAATAAAAAGAAGAAAATGCAAAGAAAAGGGAAGAATTGTGGTACCAGATGATTAGAAGAGCAGAGGAAAAGAGATGATTGTGATGTGTCTATATTATGTATATAGTTAAATGTTACCGTTGCATTCACATATAAATATATTAACATCATTTATTAGCAAAACCAATTTATTTAAAATAGTTATCAGATTAATTATTATTTTAGAGAAGAGTTTATTATTAAGATTTACGAAAGGCAAAGAAAAGATTAATATTCTATTTAGAATATCTTTAAATTTAATTATTTTATTATTGATCAGATATTTGAGTAAAATATAAGAAATTTATAATTTTGGGAATAAAAGAAAAAACATAAAGCATTTTAACGGCCTATGGAGTCTTAAGAAAGTATGGTCACGTAGGAGACTTGAGAGCTTGACCTACAAACTTATGATACTGTGATACATAAATTAATGGTACTAGCTTAAAATCCGTGCGATGCACGGATTTTTTTAATTTTAAATAAATTTTTTCATTAATTTAAATTAATTTTTTAAGACATGATTTTCGGAGACTTAAATTTTTAAATAAGATTATTTGATAATAATTATACAAATATTATCCATGATATTTCTATAAAATGAGAGATTTTAGTTAGAAAATATAGAAAAGATGGTAGGTTTTAGTTGAAAGGATAATCGGTTAATTATTAGTAATTATAAAATTATTATTTTATTTTATTAAATAGAATCGCTCGTGATATAATTGGAAAAAGAGAGATCTTAGTTAGATAATATAATAAAGGTAACATGTTTTAAGTAAAAAAAGTAATTGATTAATTTATAATAATTATAATTTAATTATGATGTTTAACTAAATAAAATTGTTCATAGTGTTTTTAGAAAAAGAGAAATTAATGTTGTCCGTGATATTTTTAGAAAAAGAAGGATTTTAGTTAGAAAATAAAGAAAAGATAATACGTTTTAATTGAAAAAGGTAATCGATTAATTATTAGTATTACAATATTGTTATTTTATTTTATTTAATAGAACGACCCATGATATAATTGGAAAAAATGAGATTTTAGTTAGAGAAAATAGAAAAAGTAACGTGAAGATTAAAAAGGCAACATGTTTAAGGTGAAAAAGATAATTGATTAGTTTATAGTAATTATAATTTAATTATGTTATTTTTACTAAATAAAATTGCTCGTAGTGTTTTTAGAAAAGCAGAAATTAATATTGCTCATGATATTTCTAGAAAAAAGGGATTTTAGTTATAAAATTATATCCTTATATATAATAAGTATAAGAGTGATTTTATCTATAATTTTCGTCACTGTACTACCAAAATAATATCAACCGTCGAATCTGTTATTATTAAAAATAAACGATCAAGATTATATCATATTAAAAGAGAAAATTATAATTTAAAAAGGATATGATTAGAAAAGGTTGCCTTAGAAGTGAATTTTAAAAATAAAATTATAATCTAAAAATGATATAATTAAAAAAGGTTGCACTAGAACTGAATTTTAAAAAGAAAATTAAAATCTGAAAATGATATAATTCAAAAGGTTGTATTAGAATTAAATTTTATTTATTTTTTTATTATTAAAAAATATTCATATTTACTATTTAGGCTTTATCTTGAGATCTAGAAATCAGAATTGGATGATTTTACAATTCACTTGAAACTCATAAATTATCTTTAATTTAGTGATGATTTAATAATTATTATTCAAATGGAAACACCAACGGTTTTCAAATAATAATTTTAAGATTTAACAGTTCTTATTTATTTTTGACTAGACTACCGATTATCAAAGTTTTTGACAAAATCTCACATACACTTATTATTAAAATTGTATTTTATTATTAGTAGAACTATTTTCAAATAATAACAAGGGTATTTTGAAAATCAAAACGAATTATAAGTAGAATTCGTAAATCGAATAGAATTTTCAACGTCAAAAGTTATCAATTTCTTCTCTCTTTTGTTTCTAAGTAGGTTTAATCGGAAAATAATTGTTAAACCATCACTAAGTTAAAGATTTTTTTTTGTTAATTTCACGTGGGCTGTAAAATCTTCCAAATCAAATTTTAATAATTCAAGGTAGAGTACAAATATTAAATCGAATGTGTAAAATCTTATGTATTATCAATTTTTTAACAACAATTTGATATGTAAATTAATAGCATATAAAATTTAAAAAGGTAATATAATTTTATAACTTAAAAAAAAGAACTGTGCGTTGCACAAATTATAAGCTATATAGAAAAGATGATACGTTTTAGCTAAAAAAGGTAATAGGTTAATTATTAGTAATATAATAATATTTTTATTTTTATTAACTGGAACCTCCCATGATATAATTGGAAAAAAAGAGATTTTAGTTAGTGAAAATAGAAAAGGTAACGTGTTCTAACTGAAAAAGGTAATTGTTGTGGAATAAAAACTAGGTTACGAATTGTATTTAATGCTAGGGTTCGGGAGCTTCGTGCTTTAATGGCTGTTTCCGTGTTCGAGATTGATCGGTCCTCACAGAGTGCCTACGTATCTCGTTATTGAGAATCAAGCCAAGACGTAGTTCTTGGTGTTCGCCCTCGGGGCTATGGCGGCGAGGGCACACCAAGGACGTAGTGGCTTGTATGTCCTTATTCGAGGATTAAGCCAAGACGTAAGTGACGTATGGAGCTGTGCCCCAAAAACGTAGTTCTGAGAATGAGGGGTCAGGCCCTTTATATAGGCTGAGAAGCCTTAGAATTATGGTAAGATTTGGAGACTTGGTGGGCAAGTCACCGCCTTGAGGAAGGTTCTAGGCTCCTTCCTTGTAGGAGTCAGTTTCCATGTTGAAGTAGGTGCCTTGGAGGCTAAGTCAGGCAGGAGTAATATCCTTATTTGACTCTTATTGCTGAGCTATTTATTACCCTTAATATTAATTACGAAATTAATATTAAAATAGGGCTTTTGACCTCATTAATGGGCCCCACGTTTGGACCATGCTGGGTCTAATTAATGCCACATTAAATGTGTCTTTAGGGCTTATTTTTAGCCCATATCAGTAATCAATTAGTTAATAGTAATTATAATATAATTACATTATTTTATTAAACAAAATTGCTCTTAGAGCTTTAAAAAAGGAGAATTTTTAGTTAGATAAAAATTTCTAAGAGCTTCTAAGAGCTTGTCAACTTCTTGCTTGATGGCCTCTTGCCTTTCAGGAGCAAAATTCCTCTTCTTCTGTTTTATTCCGTTCAGGATCAACATTCAATTTGTGAGTTATGAGTTGGGGATCAATCCCTGGCATATCAGCTGTAGTCCAGGCAAACACATCACAGTTCTCTTGTAAAAATGCCGTCAACTTGCCCTTCAAGGGTTCCTTCAGCGAAGTTCCTATATAAGTAACTTTCTCAGGGTCGCCCAGCTCTAGAGGTATGGGAACTAAATCCTCTGCTGGCTTCCCTCGATGTTCATCATCACCACGGACATCCATGTCTTCAATCGGGAGTACCTGCCCCCCGACTCCCCCCCGACTCCATCAGCCCTCAATGCAGACACATAGCAACTTCTGGCCATTTTTTTATCACCTTTTTGTTCTCCGACACCATTCCGGGTTGGAAACTTAATCTTCATGTGGAAACTTGAGGCAACAGCCTTGAACGCATGAAGTCCAGTCCTTCCCAGGATTGCATTATAAGTCGAGGATGCCTTGATTACCAGAAAATTCAGCATCTGAGTAGCCTCCTTAGGTTCTTGCCCAATTGTCATGGGCAACTGAATAGTCCCTTCAAATTTGGACTCAACTCCATTAAACCCGTAGATGGGCATGTTGGTTGGGGTCAACTGAGAGTCAGTGTACCCCATCTTCACAAATGCGTCATGAAACAAAATATCAACAGAAGCTCCATTGTCTATCAAGACTCGCTTCACCTCTGAGTTTCCAATCACAGAAGTTATGACCAACGGGTCGTTATGGGGGAACTTCACCCCTTCCAAGTCTGAGTCATCAAAACCAACCATTACTTCAGTTTTTGCATGCTTCGGGGCCTCTACCACGATGTGCATCACCTCTCTAGCATATGTCTTTCGAAAGTTTCGAGTTGTGCCGGCCGCTGTTGGGCCTCCCCAAATCATGTTGATAACTAGCCCTCGGGGTTGTGTGTTACGATCACAATCATTATCCCTTCTATCATTGTCTCTCCTGTCGTAATCCCTTCTTTGGGTTCCACGATCTTCACCCTTAGTGAATTTATTCAGTTTTCCTTTACGGATTAAGAACTCAATTTCGTCCTTCAACTGCCTACAATCATCCGTATCATGTCCCACATCTCGATAGAACCTACAGTATTGATCCTTGTTCCTCTTAGCGGGGTCACCCCTGAGTGGCTTCGGCCATCGAAAGTCCTTATCCTTCTCGATCTCTAATAAGATTTGGCTCCTAGGGGCGTTCAATCTTGCATAGTCAAAAAACCTTGGTCCCAAATTCTTCTTTGGTGGTGATTCAGAGTCTTTGCTAGTACGGGGATACTTATCCCTAGCATCATACTCCTGGTCTTGCTTTCGCTTCTTGGAGTCGTTGTTACCCTTGTCATTGCCTCCCGCGGCTTCTTTCTTCATGTTATCCTCAGCCTTGATATACTTGTCAGCCCTTCGTTGGAGCTCGACCATGTTTTCAGGAGGATGCTTTGCCAATGACCTTTTAAAGAATAGATCAGTGGTTCCGTGTTCCAGGGCTACCATGGCCACCTTATTCTCCAAGTCGGTAATATTCAATGTCTCCTTAGTGAATCGCTTAAGGTAATCCCTTAGATTTTCATTCTTCCCTTGCACTACATACATGAGGGATGAACTCTCCCGCTAATGAATTGGCTAACAAAAGCGGCACTCAACTCCTTAAAAGAGCCAATCGAATTCGCAGGTAGACGGTTATACCATCTTTGAGCCATGCCCGACAGAGTTTGAGGGAACGCCCTACACTTTAGGGCATCACTTGCAGGCTGCAGCAGCAGCAGTGCGTTAGAGAACGTCCTGACGTAGTTCCCGGGATCACCCGTTCCATCATAAGCCTTAATCGTCGGCATCTTGAACTCCTTTGAGATACGAGCATTCATCACCTCCTCAGTAAACGGGGGTATGGGATCATCAGGATCCCCAAGTGGCATCAGATCCTTGGGGTTGCTTTTGGGGGTTTCCACCCTTGTTCTTCCAGTTGGGGCGTCAACCCTTCTCTACCTTCTTGAAGACCTCTCTAAGTCTATAATGGGAATCTTTCCTGAGGTTGGAGGAGGTTGAGTTTGATTCAAACTAGCTTGTCCTCTTGCCATATCGTCCTTCAATTTTAAGATCTCGGCCTCATGAGCCTTGATTCTCTCAGCGGTTGTCAAAGGGGGTCCATCATGGATAGTTTGTGTCCTCCTTCGAGGTTCTCTACTAGCATGTCACCTCCTCGGGGCTTCATCGAGTTCATCATTATCAGATGATGAATCATCAGTATAGGGGCCAGAGTAGTCATCATACTCTCGATCTCGGATTTGCAAGGCATGGCCACTTGGTCCAACACCTTGAGTAGTGGGAGGGTAGTTAGGCAGACCATACATCGGATTGGTATTCATGGGGAGATCCGTAGTATGGATCTGTACCCTCAGTGGTAACGAATGATTAGGATTAACCAGAGGAGAGACCACCATCTGAAGAGGGTTGGTTTCTTGACTTGGGTGGATGACCACAGGTAATGTTCTCTCGGCATGGGGATTCGTCCCTGGAGGTTGAGAAACTTGAGGTTGAGTGATCGTCCCTGTTGTTATGGGTACTTGTTCAGAGACAGGCGGAGCAGAGCTTAGAGGCAAGGCCTCATTAGAGGTCGGTACCATTCTTCGTGTGGTTACCATGGTTGACGTCTTTTTCCCACAGACGGCGCCAAATGTTGTGGAATAAAAACTAGGTTACGAATTGTATTTAATGCTAGGGTTCGGGAGCTTCGTGCTTTAATGGCTGTTTCCGTGTTCGAGACTGATCGGTCCTCACAGAGTGCCTACGTATCTCGTTATTGAGAATCAAGCCAAGACGTAGTTCTTGGTGTTCGCCCTCGGGGCTATGGCGGCGAGGGCACACCAAGGACGTAGTGGCTTGTATGTCCTTATTCGAGGATTAAGCCAAGACGTAAGTGATGTATGGAGCTGTGCCCCAAAAACATAGTTCTGAGAATGAGGGGTCATGCCCTTTATATAAGCTGAGAAGCCTTAGAATTATGGTAAGATTTGGAGACTTGGTGGGCAAGTCACCGCCTTGAGGAAGGTTCTAGACTCCTTCCTTGTAGGAGTCAGTTTCCATGTTGAAGTAGGTGCCTTGGAGGCTAAGTCAGGCAGGAGTAATATCCTTATTTGACTCTTATTGCTGAGCTATTTATTACCCTTAATATTAATTACGAAATTAATATTAAAATAAGGCTTTTGACCTCATTAATGGGCCCCACGTTTGGACCATGCTGGGTCTAATTAATGCCACATTAAATGTGTCTTTAGGGCTTATTTTTAGCCCATATCAGTAATCAATTAGTTAATAGTTATTATAATATAATTACATTATTTTATTAAATAAAACTGCTCTTAGAGCTTTAAAAAAGGAGAATTTTTAGTTAGATAAAATATATGAAAAGAGAAATTAATTAGTTATTGAAAAAGAGAAAAGGTAATATGTTTAACCTGAAAAAGGAAATTGATTACTTACTCTAATGAATTTTATATGTAAATAGGTAATAAATAAAATCAATAAATACCGTATACAAAATTTTTTATGTTTGGATTATTGTAATCTATACTATTATATAAAAGCCGAAACATTAAAAGTTTGGTTGGTTGGTTGATTGGTACCTATTGATTTTACTTATTTACCTTTACTTAATTACAGATAAAATCTTTTTTTATATTTTATCTAACAAAAAAATTTCCTTTAGTAATCAATTTTCTTTTTCAGGTTAAACGTGTTACCTTTTCTTTTATTTTTAATAACTAAGCAGTTTCCTTTTTCAGGTAAAATATAACATCTTTTATATTTTATCTAACTAAAAAGCATATTATAATTACTATTAACTAATTAATTTATTTTTTCATTCAAATTATCTTTTCTCTTTTCTATAACTAAAATATCTTTTTTTTCCAATTATATCACGGGTTACCTTTTAAAAATCTTCTTTTATATTTTATTTAACTAAAATTTTTACTTTACTAATCAATCTACTTTTTCTACTTAAACATGTTACCTTTTTTTTAATAACTAAGCAGTTCAGGTAAAATATAATATCTTTTATATTTTATCTAATTAAAAAACAAATTATAATTATTGTTAACTAATAAATTAAATTTTTATCTTTTCTCTGACTAAATTTTTTTCCCAATTATATTACGGGTTACCTTTTTCAGCCAAAACAAGTTTCTTTTTTTTATTTTCTCCAACTAAAACCTCTCTTTTTCAAATTATATCACGGGCGATTCTATTTAATAAAAAAAATCATAATATTATAATGCTATTAATTAACCAATTACCTTTTCAGCTAAAAATGTATCATCTTTTTTATTTTTTCTAATTAAATTCTTTTTTTAGAAATATCATGGGTAACATTAATTTCTCATTTTCTAAAAAATATTACCAGCAATTTTATTTAGTAAAATAATAATTAAATTATAATTACTATAAACTAATCAATTACCTTTTTCACCTAAAGTATATCACCTTTTAATTTTCACGTTATCTTTTTCTATTTTTTCAAAGTAAAATCTCTTTTTTTTTCAAGTATACCACGAACGGTTCTATTTAATAAAATTAAATAATAATTTTATAATACTAACATTAACCGATTATCCTTTTTAGCTAAAACGTATCATCTTTTTCCTATATTATCTAACTAAAATTCCTATTTACAAATATTACGGGCAACATTAATTTCTCCTTTTCTAAAAATATTACGAGCAATTTTATTTTATAAAATAACATAATTAAATTATAATTATTATAAACTAATCAATTACCCTTTTCATCTAAAGTATATTGCCTTTTTAATTTTCTCTAACTAAATCCTCTCTTTTTCCAATTATATCACGGCCATTCTATTTAATAAAACAAAATAATAATTTTATAATTACTAATAAATAACTTATTACCTTTTCAACTAAAACCTATCACATTTTCTATATTTTTTAACTAAAATCATTCATTTTCTAGAAATATCACGGATAACATTTATATAATTATGATCATCATCTCATTTAAACATTTAAGCCTCCAAAATTCGTATTTAAAAAAGTTAATATAAAATTTAATATAATATTAAAAAAATTTCATGCATCGCACGAGTTTTAAGCTAGTATATAGTATAGATTATAGATGTTACTCCCTCTGTCTCTAAAAACATTTCCCATTTACTAAATCGGAACTATCAAAATACTTTTCCCCTTTCTATTTTAAGCCATAAACAATAATATTCAATATCCACTACTCCACCCACTACTCCTTAAAAATAATATTCAATACCCACTACTCCACCCACTAATCATTACAAATAATATTCAACACCCACTATTCCACTCACTACTCCAAAAATACAATATTCAATACCTACTATTCCACCCACTACTTCTTAACAATAATATTCAATACCCACTACTCCACTCACTACTTCAAAAAAATAATATTCAATACCCACTACTCCTTAAAAACAATATTCAATACTCACTATTTCTTACAAATAATATTCAATACCCAATTTTTCTCTTAAAACCCGTGTTTTTTAGTAAAATAGGCAAAGTAAAAAGAGACGGAGGGAGTAACAAAGTTTGAACTTTGGATGTGAAAACAGAGTTACTTCGGTTTTTGCCATTAATCCTCTAATACGCCAGTCCTAGAAATTTATGTGAATATACAAATTACAAACTCCGTACAGCATGGAGTATTTTGATGTGTCGATGAGTCGATCCATCTACATTAAAATTTCAAGCACAGTTAGCCTAGGAGCTTGTTTAAACGGTTGGAACTTGGAAGATACACACAGTTGCATAATTAGACGATTTCGGAAATAATTTCAATTTTTTTTGGGTGAAATCTCAAAATATCCACATTTTCAAACTAGCTAACCAAAATACCTATATGCGTGAACTTCCGCCCAAAATACCTACCATACACGCATTCGCAACCCCTTACACGCAAATCCAGCATGCGTATTTGTACGATTTAACATAAAATTTAAAGGGATCCGTTCCCTAGCAAATAATTTAAAGGGGTCCGTTCCCTAGCAAACATTTGCTAGGGAACTGTTTCCCAATATATGGTTTCAGGACCGTTGGAGATCCAACGGTCCTGATTTTTAAAAAAAATTACACTGTACCGCAGAAACTTTCCGCGGTACGGAGTAATTACAAAAATGGCCTCACTGTTCACGTACCGCAGAAAGTTTCTGCGGTACGGTGAACAGTAAATTTTTGATGTGAAAACAGGGGGGCATTTTTGTAATTATCCCGTACCGCGGAAAGTTTCTGCGGTACGGTGTTTTTTTTTTTTTAAACCCCAGGTTGATCCAACGGCTGGGACACCATATGTTGTGTAACAGTTCACTAGCAAATGTTTGCCAGTGAACGGGAACCAAATTTAAATGCACGTAGAATCATCTCTACTAGGTCATTTATTTTATTGATTCGGTCAAAAGTCAAATGGTCAGCTCTAGCAAAAAATTTATCATCCTACTGATATTTTAAATATAAGAGATATTCCATTTTGCGAAAAATTAAATTATATTTTACAGAATATATCTCTACACCAAGGCAATAAGATCGAAAAAAAAATATCGTGATCTGATATTTTTTAGATCTTCGTTGCGAATATTGATAAGGCGACAAGCTCAAATAAGGAATATTAGAGAATTAATATTCTTTAGAGAACTCGTGCTACATTAAAAAACGATCAGTTTTTATTCGAAAAATATTCTGTCTTCACACTCAAAATATTTTCTCACCATAGAAAAGACTTTTATCTTCAAGAATATTTTCCTTTCGCTCCAGAAATATTTAAAGTATTTTTTTCTCCCGGTTCATAATTATTTCATATTTCGGAGAAAATTATTTTAATCGTTCAAAAATATTTCCTACACTCTCAAAATATTTTATATATTAGGAAATATATTCTTAGTATTTATTCTAGCCAAAAAATTGATCAAAAGATTTATCTATTTCAAAGAAAGACCAATAGTATTTTATTCGGAACCGAAAGCTGATTTAATCATTTTAAATCCAAATAAAATACTTCCACTTGCTAAAATGACTTGAAACTTGAGATTAATCATTTAAATGCTATTTTATATGCATGATTAAAGTTTCGTAATTTTTCGGGAATTTTAGTACGGGCACGTAAACCGAGGTAATTAGTCAACAGTTGACCATGTTTGACCAAGTCAACCTTGACCAAAATTGACCAAACTTTCGAATATTATTTTATAATATTTCTAAATGCTCCATAATTTTAGAATTATTTATTGGGTGTTTTTGTATTTATGGGGTATTTATTTAACGATACTTGATTCATATTTATTCGTTAATTAGAACGAATGGTATATCTATATATATTATAATGCCTGTAGATCGGAAAGTTACCAGAAACTTTTAAGGTATTTTTCTTGAATTTTCGCTTTTTTGATTTTTTAATTAAAATTATTTTCTTGCATTAAATAGCTCTTAATGACATATTGATTAGTCATTAATTATACCTAATAAATATGTATTAAATTTATTTTATTTATTTAAGAAATTATAAAACTTTATTTGAGCATTATAATTATTATTTCAGTATTAAATATTAATTACATATATAATTAAGTTTATTTTTAGGCAAAATGACGATTAAAAATTGTTTACATTGCGTCCTTTTTTATTCCCTATCGAATACCACTCCAATTTCTTTTCGGAAAATTGTAGTATAGACTATCATTAACTTCTCAAGCAATCTTTATCATTAGTGATTATGGAAATTGTAATAATTTATAGAAGTATGTTAATCTTCGCTTAACACCTATAATAAAAATAATACAAATAGTTTTTTATTTTTACACATGAATAAATTACACATGGGTTATGACCAAACCGGTTAAATTGAAAAAAAAAATCCAATTTTATCGATAAATTAAATCGATAAAAAAGTTATACACCCGTTGTTCATTAAATTGTGTCGAAATAAATTAATATTCTAATTAAATAAATTCTTACACTACAATTGAACATGTATGTTATGGGAGGGGTGTCGGCTTTAAAAAGTGTTATTATATATAATATTTATAACTTTTGATCGTAAAGACTATGTTTGTATTATAATTACTACTTTTTATGTTTATGATATTTTTGAGATTTTAAAAAATTTAGATATATAAAGAGAATACCTTCAAACTTATAAATTTATGTAAATTATTTTGAATCTTATTTTTTTAAAATTCTTAAGAGATCAATCAATTTTTAAAAATAATAAAAAATAATTTATCTATTTTTAATATTTTAAAAGGAAAATTTATGCACCGCGCGAAGCGCGGATAAGTTGCCTAGTTATATTATAAATTCAAAAGGGTGCTGGGATATTTAGTTCATCCACTTGCAAAGCTACTTTACATGTTGGCAATCCAAGTAAAAGCCAAGTCACCAATCCAAGTGAAATCAATCACAACCACTCCCTTACATCTAAATCTCCACCATTCATTCCACCCAACTCCTTCTATAAATACCCCCCTCATCCACCCATTTTAAACACAAGCTAAGAGCCATAGAATTGCTGGGATTTTTGAAGTAGACTCTCTCTTTCAATATTCAAACACTCTCTTCATCTACTTCATCTCAAAAACCTTCTCTCTCCTAAATATATATCCATATACACAAGGTTTTTGATACACCAAGCTTAGTTCCACCCAACCAAGCTTAATCCCACCAAGCAAGCTCATCTACTACCACTTTTCGGCCTCCCGAAGGACTGCCCAAGTTCGACCAAGTGCCAAAATCTAGCCGAACCTCCGGCGAATTTTTTCCGGCGAACTTTTCCGATCATTTTCCAAAGGTGGTAAGTTTTAGCTCCGTCTTTGTGTCTTAACCGACCATATTTATATTTGAGATTTGCGCTTAACTTCTATACTTCATCTTAATCTCTATTCTTGGATCTATAAAATTCCAAAAGTCTCTTTATTAAAATAGAAAGAAATTATTTGACGATACGTCGAGGTTGTAACGATTAAGTATTTTTACGGATTCCCAACTAGCATCTTTAGTGCTCCGTGGGTTATTCTTTAAAGAAATACTTCGTTCAACAAATACTTCTTTTAGCACAAGTTTAGCCACTTGTTTATCATAATTACTTTTTATTTGTTAGTGGCTATAACTAATCTAGTGCAAGAAGTAAAAGAAGAGTATACTTTGACACTTGTATTTAGTCAAAAGAAAGTATACATCTTAAATGCCTTAAGCATATTAGCTTAACGGACTTTACATATTATCAAACTTCGAGATCTACTTTTATCTCATCTTAAAGGAGTATTGATATAAACATATTTGATAATAAGTCAAAGTTGTTACGATTAAGTATTTTTACATATTTCCAACAAGCATCTATAGTGCTCCGTGGGATATTCTTTAAAGAAATACTTCGTACAGTATAAGCTTCGAATAAGCACGCATCTTAGTCAATTGTTTTTATTGCACTAACATTTAGTATTTTTAGTGGCTCGTGCAAGAAGTTATACGTATACCTTGACGTTATATTAGTCTAAGAAAGGTATACATATCGAAGCCTTAAAGCACTATAGCATTTAATAAGGTCTTCCAATATTACTCCATCCATCTTTATATTTATTTGGAGTAATTAAAAGTATACTTTGATTATAATTTAATATCAAAGGAAGTATACTTAAATCATAAACAATATAACTTAATATTCTTATACGAATATTAAAGTTAACTTTGGATCTAGTACCGTAACATACTAATCCAAACTTTATATATCATTCATCATATTTGTATCGTAGATATTGTTGTCTAACTTTTGTAGTGAGGTGAAGCTGAAGTGAGGTGATTCTCGTTCTAAGACCCAAGTCCTAGACGTACTAACGGGGAGTTAGTAGTCTTCGCACCGTGAAGAAGAGGAAAAACCCGAGACCTTTCATCTAAGACCCAAGACGGACAAAAGCCAAGGATCAATAGTCTACACCAAAGTAACTACATCAACTTTGAAGAAATAGCGGGGAGTTATTGTCTAAGATAAGTCGTGTAGGTTTTTACAACGAATTTGAGGTGGTAACGGGTAGTTACGTACCAAGACGAGTCTTGTATTTGTTTGCATTTATTTTGAGGTGGTAACGGGTAGTTACGCACCAAGACAAATATTTGTACGGTTATAAAGGCTTCTCCGCCTACTAAAGGAACGAGTTTATTTTTAAGGGAAAATCTCGAGTCCGGAGAGGAGCTCGGGGACTGGAGTAGGGGTGAGCGAATCCAATAGGGGTTGTGCCATCGCGAACGAGGATAAAATCTCCTGCGTGGTATTTTTCTTTACTTGTCGTTTATTTTCTACACTTAAAAACTGCTAACGACTCGGTAAAATATTTTAAAAATAGAAAAATATTTTAAAATGCCATAATAATTTTTAATTTGGATATTAAGCTATTCAACCCCCCTTCTAGCTTAAAATAGCCCTCATACGGGACCTATCAATTGGTATCAGAGCAGTGCTTTTTAACGTGTTTGTTGAGTGATTTGCAGATCTACATGCACAACAAAAAGTGATCCTACATGGCGTATCTAAATACCATTGGTTGTGGTGAAGGCCTATCTAGCTCTCGCCCTCCTCTATTTGATGGCACAAACTTTGCAACATGGAAAACGAGGTTTTGCATCTATGCTAGATCTCAAGGAGTCGAAGTTTGGATGGCCATAGAAGATGGAGTTGTTATTCCTACCGAAACTATCGACGGTGTCATTGTTGAAAAGAAGGTTAGTGAATATACTCTTGCCAAAGAAAATATGATGAATACTGCCGTAAAGGCGGAAATGGTTCTCACAAGTGCACTTGCCGAAAAAGAGTAAAAACGAGTAAACAATTGCAAGTCGGCACAAGAAATGTGGAACAAATTGGTGGTTACCTACGAAGGAACCATTGATATAAAAGATTCTCAAATGGATACTTTAATTCATGAATACGAGAACTTTAAACTCCAAGAAGGAGAAAATATCATCGATATGGAAACAATATTTACTCGTATTATCGATGAATTATCTCAACTCGGGAAGAAGTATTCCCGAAATGAAAAGAACCGACGAGTTCTTCAATCTTTACATCCTAGTTGAAAGGTTAAAGTTACAAGTATTAAAAAAATGCATAACCTAAATGATTATGACATTCATAGTTTATTCGGAAACCTTCGTGCATATGAAGAGGATAATTTACCGGATAAGGTCATTCCCAAAGTGGAAGACAAAAAGAAAAATATGGCACTAAAAGCTATATTAATCGATGAAAATGAAAACGACGAGGAGTTGAACGAAGAACTCCAAGATCTCGATGAAAGTGAAATTGCTTTACTAACGAGACAACTTCGTCATGTGCTTCAAAGCAAAGCTCAAAGATACGGAAAAACCTTCCTAAAATCCAATAACCAACAAAGAGTTTTCAACTCTAACGGAAGGCCAAACTACTCTCAAAACTATACTCCTAAGTATAAGAGTAATTTTCCTACAACAAGCTATAACAAAGGCAAAGGCACTCAACATAATAATGCCTATAATAATGCCAATGCCAATAATAATCCTCCTTACACTCCTCCAAAGCATAAGGAACAAACTCCGGAAGAAACCCAAGAAGTATGCTTCGAGTGTAAGCAACCGGGTCATTTTAAAAGAGAATGTCCTAAGCTTTCAAAAGGACGAATTCTCGTGGCCGAAAACGGTTGGGATTTAAGTGAAGATGAAGAAGCTCCGGAAGCTAGTGAAGAAGTTGTTAATCTATGTTTAATGGCTATTGAAGACGAAGCTACATCAACACAAGCCTCCACTTCAAATCAAGAGGTAAACACTAATCTCAACTATATTTCAAATAAGTTGCAATTAGATGAATCTAACTTGAATCTAGTTGATATGAGTAAGCATGATTTGATTGAGCTTGTAGTAGGTATCAACAACAAATATAAAGATGTTGATAAAATGCTTCATTTATTATGGTCCGAGAAAATGAAACTCGAAGAAATGCATCATATGCAAAGTAAAGAGTTCACTCGGATGATGGATTCAAAAATCCAAGATGAAAGTGAAATAATGATCTTGAATGACCAAAACCATCTCTTGAAAGGTGAAGTCAATCAATTCAAGAATAATGCTCTCAAACTTGAAGTAGAAAATGTAGCCCTAGTACTTCGAGTTGAAGAGTTGGAAAATGAGAAGTTACAACTAAATGACAACATTAGTAAACTTAATGTTGATCTTTTGAACTTAAAGATTCAAAACGAATCAATTATTCGAAACAATGTAACATCTCAATCTCATGAAAACAATCTTGTAAAAGAGAATGAGCGTTCACAAATCTTTGAGTTCAAAGAAAAGGAATTACAAGAAGAAACTCAAAGATTGAAAGAAGAAAATTTCAAACTCATATCTCAAGTTATGGATCAAGCAAGATTCTTTAACAACAAGATTGATGTCTTAGAGGTGCTAACGGGTAGTTACGCACCAAGGCGAGTCTTGTATTTGTTTGCATTTATTTTGAGGTGGTAACGGGTAGTTACGCACCAAGACAAATATTTGTACGGTTGTAAAGGCTTCTCCGCCTACTAAAGGAGCGAGTTTATTCTTAAGGGAAAATCTCGAGTCCGGAGAGGAGCTCGGGGACTGGAGTAGGAGTGAGTGAATCCAATAGGGGTTGCGCCATCGCGAACCAGGATAAAATCTCATGCGTGGTATTTTTCTTTACTTGTCGTTTATTTTCCGCACTTATAAACTGCTAACGATTCGGTAAAATATTTTAAAAAGGGAAAAATATTTTAAAACGCCATAATAATTTTTAATTTGGATATTAAGCTATTCAACCCCCCTTCTAGCTTAAAATAGCCCTCATACGGGACATATCATTTTTTTAAGAATCAAGCCACGCATAATTACTATGTGTATAGTTTGTATTTTTTATTTTTTTTTTTAAAAAAAGAAAATTTGATCTACGTATTATTGTAATGCGTGTATTTAGAAAGCTTCCTCACAGAGCTTAAAAAAAAAGAATTAAAGAACACGTATTTTGGACATGCGTATTCAACCCTTAAAATGAATGCGCAAATCCAACATGCGTATTTAGCTGGTATTTTGGTCAGTCCTTAGCATCTACAGGTATTTTAGGCAGTGAGAACCCAAAAGTGATGTATTTTGATCATATTGTTTTTCTCATTTTGGTGTCCTATAAACTAAAAAGTACTATAATTTTTATTCAATCAAATTAATTAGTAGAGTCAATCAAATTAATTTTTATAGTAAAGTACTATAATCGCCTGCAGCCACTTTTTTGAAAGGAAAAAAGGCAAGTCTGGCCACCATTTTGCAAAATTGAAAGTCTGGGCACTTTTTTGAAAATTAGTGTAAAATCTGGCCACCACTTTGAAGTTTACTCTAATTAGTATGATAATTTCTTAAAATATTATTTTATTTCAAGATTATACTTTTCTCAAATTATTGTTTTTATTACTAATTAAATAATAAGAGATGCAAGAGAATTATAACTTAAAATTTACCATAAATATAAAATATGGACAACATTTTTAGGACAAATGATTATGAAAATAAATAGTAATTTTTATATATTATTACGAATTATCACTAAATTATATCAAAATGTAAATATGTATGTTAAAAATTGTTTTTAAATATGTAGTAATAAAAATAATTTAAGCAAAAAGTACCTACTTTTTTTGGCCGGTTTTTTCATAAATGGCCAAATCCATAACTTCTTTTGCAAAGATACTTTATTTAAAAAAATTATTTTATAAAATATTGATAAAAATACGTTCTGCAAATTTTGTAATAATATTAACAACCGGCATTAACCAAAATCAACATAATTGCAATTTAAAATTTTAATAATTAGAAATCATATTTGCATGAGTGTTTAACAAGATGTACGGTTAAACCAAATGTAATCAAAATTAATTTCAAATTCAATCAGTTTCAAATTATTTTTGAGAAAAATATGAAATATGTTACATGAGAAAACTGGGTTAACGTTGTGCTCACGTATCTCTCTTAGCAAAATATACCTATAAAGTAAGAAATTTCGCAAGAACATTTTTGTAAATATAAATTTTTTTCATAATTTACAAAAATGTCCTTTAATTTGTATTGAAATTTGTTTTAACATGGTAGAACCACGAGGTCACCCTCCTCGAGCACATGAAACCTATGTTACATTTTGCTAGTTTTGTTGGAGAAGCTATTTTTGCAATTATTTTTAGAAAATGATAAAATGGCAACAAAATTAAGAAAAAAAGATGTTTTTGATGAATTCCAATTTTTTTTATTAAAATGTCTAAGACCCAAATTTGCAACCCCAGTTAACGATGTTCATCTCCTCAGCATAAACCAATTCAGGGTTTTATACTTGTCTACCTTGTTGCATTTTGCTCCACTCGCGCTTCTTTAGGTACCCCTTTCTCTCTTGTAATTTTCATTATTTGCATAGTTTGTGTGTAAATAAACACTTGTACTATATTCAAGTTTGATTCTAGAGTGTTTGTTGGGATTAATTCTGGTTGTTTTGAATGAAATTATACTCCACTAGAACTTATATATATGTGTATACATATATAGCCTGCTGTTAATTTGTTTCGCAAAGTTTCGTAATAGCTCTGCTGTAATGCTGTTCCCCTTATATGTCTATATAGCCTTGTTTGTAGAAAGAAACTCATCAAGGTCTTAGCTGTTTAGTGGTTTACATGTAAAACCTTCTTGTATATACTATACTCCTCCTAATGATAACATATTTGCATTGTTAAGGTTTTGGTGGTTTACCTGTTAAACTGGAAAGGTTATAAAACTCGGAAGGTTATACTCGCTTAAATCCGAATCGGTTAAACATGTTTACCTGTTAAGGTTTTGGTGGTTTACCTGTTCTCGTTTTTACCATCTGAGTACTCGCTTAAATCCGCTCCGATTTCCTGGTACTCGGCCGAGTCAACGGATTTGGTGGTTTCAATGTACAATTGGTATTTGCATTGTTAAGGTTTTGTGGGTAATTAATCATTTGGAAGGGTATACCGAACTTGTACTGCAACCTTATATATTGTTGTACCTTCTCTTTAGGCCTAGATAGATCTTGTGGAGTGTGTATAGAGAGAGTGAGGAGAGATTAATTTTGCTGTAAGTTGGGAACTTAAATAAAAATTATTTGCCGATTAAGACAGCTAGGTAATGCATATTCGGTAAATAAAACATCACGGACTTGCATTGGCATATATTACTTTGCAACAAGTTTTTTGCTGGCCTGATGCTTTTTCCATATCATAGCCTACAGCCCAGGTTAGTAATAAAATACTTTTTTAGTTGGCCTTGCAGACTTTCAGAACATCGTTACTCTAGTGATGTGTTTGGTTGGGAACTTGGGATGATTGGAATGGAATGTGATTTGAAGTATAAAATGGCTATATATTCAAACTTTTCATCCTTTGGCCCATTCCATTCTTAACCACCTACATTACAATTGAAACACCACAATTTGAGAGGGAATGCTTCATTTCTTACCCCATCCATTTTCTTCACAATTCTTATCATAACAATTTTGCACCGTCTCATTTTTTTTTCAAATCTTCCCTCCTTTTCCTGTAATTTCATCAATTCCATTCCATTCACCCCAACCAAACACAACATAGATGAATATATTTTAATTTTCTCACTTTATTTTTGTTACTGGTAAAAAACAGTGCCTTTACAACCTCAGCGTGTCTCCATCAATGTATAAATTTAAGATTCTCAGATTGTTTGCAGCTTTATTAACTAATAGTAGTCACTTCTAAGCATTCACCCTCGAAGTCTTTACCTTTTTATATGTGAAAGTACCAAATTTTTTTATTGTTTACAACCTAAACCTTTACATTAATAATTAACCATAAAACCTATAAGACAATTCTTAACATCTCTCCTTAGAATTGTCTTTCTAATAAAATATAATAAATAAAGAGGTAAGCTGGAAGATTTACATGACTTGTTAGTAATTGTAACACCCCCAGATCCGGGGTCCGGGATCTGGTCGTTACGGTCTCAATTTCCATCCATAAAATCAATATAAACTGAATAACAACCTTGTGACCCAAACAATAATATAGAACACACACGTTATAGTCCCAGAGATGTAATCAGAGTAACCAAATTTATTAATCACACAGTTGAGTTCTTACAACCCAAAGAATTACAATATATACATTACTTACTCTTTGCCATCCATTTGTATATGTCATATAATAAATACATTTGATATTCAAATGCTAACAACTAGCCTTCCAATAGCTTACTCTTCAGCAATGGTAGCTACGATCTCAGCGGTGAATCCTCTGACGGCTGACACCTGCTCGCACCAAGTGCACCTTGTGCGGCCATCTGATCTCACTGTTGTTGTGATATAAATAATAAAGCAAGGGTGAGCAATAGCCCACCAACAAGAATATAACTGAACAGTAATATATATGACAGTTCAAAGATATATTTTGAAACCATATGCCATGCATAACCGAAAATGGTGCCAAATCAATATAAAGGATGAAGTTACAGGGAACTCAACAGGTATATATTTCGTGGAAGCATATGCTATGCCAAAATAAGCAAGATAGCATCATTTTCATAAAATAGGAACTTGCAAGAAAGATATTGCAATTCCAGTTTGAAATACTTTTCAACTCTGCCAACTATGATGATGTTGCAGAAAATTTCCAACATTGAGTGATGAACTAATACTGGAGTTTGACGCGCCAGGAGACATAGCATATACACGATGATCAGTCGCATGTTATGCTCCCCACCTCTTGTTTACTACATGTAGAAGGAAGCACCGACGGATTTACTTGTCTACCGCCCTCTGGAACCCCCTCGGCCAACGGTTGGGCCATTTGCTGGACCGGCGCCACTGGGTCACTTACGCATCTCCTAGTTCATTCCACATCCATAACTTTGAAACGTAAAGTTCGTCCCCCTTTCCCCAAGTATAATACTTGTTGATAAGACTCCACAAGATAGTCATATCTAAATGGAAAGGAAAATTTACCAATATTTCCCAAGCTGCTGCTTGTTAATGGATACTGACTTGTTCCAACATTCTTACCCCTCGAATAATGAGTGGGTACACATAATACCATGAATAATAGCAACCAAGTTGCGAGTGAAGCGAATAATTTATGACCGGGCAGTCACAAGATAAATAACATTTCTCAAGTAAGGTTCCCTTACAATAGAATCGAAGGAAGAATGGAATCACTGAGAACCTTCCTTGATAATATAATAATATTAATAAGACTCTGTAATAATTTATATAATGTTCGAAGGTCGATGATACTATGTGAATGACACCAAGTATCTTTGAAACGAGTTAGAAGAACTAAATAAATATTCCAAGAATATTTTTTTAAGTCACAGATATTGTTGAACAAATAATGAACATTCAAATTAATAACAATGTTTATTGAAGGAGTAACAGTCAGATGGACATTGGAGATAATATTTATTGAATCAATAGTGAATATTCAACTCAAGAAGGATACATATTGATGGAATAATTATCGACTTAATATTTGGGACAATATTCATTGAATAAATAATGAATATTCAACTTAATAATATTTATCGAAGAAATGCTTATCGAATGAATATTTGAAATTATGTTCAATAGTTGAATCGACTTTAAATAAAGGTCGAAGATAATATTCCTTATCTCAAGGGAATATTCAAAATAATATTTATCGAATAACTGGAGTTCGAATCAATGTTCAACTAATATTTATAAAATAACTAAATATTGAATGAATATTCGAATTAATATTCATTTAAATAAATAAGGCTCGAATGAATATTTAAAATAATATTCATTAAATAAATAAACTTGAATGAATATTCAAAATAATATTTATCGAGTAAATAAGAATGAATATTCTTTAAGTAAATAACTCAACTGAGGGTTCGAATAATATTCGAATATTTAATCGACTTTATATGAACATTAAAGATAATATTCATCGCATAAATAATTAACTGATGAATAATCCGAATAATATTTCTCAAATAATCTCAAGGGAATATCCCAAGAATATTCGCCAGATAACAAATGGAAAATATTTACTTAACTATTTTCCTCTGAAAATAATATCAATATATCAAGAAATAACGACTCCCGGTCTATAATCAAAGAATGAGATTCACTGCCCTTCGATTAAGGGTCTAAATAATTTCCGGCTTATAACTGATATATATCTATCTAGCTTATAAGCCAACAATAAATCAGGGAACAAGTATATCAATATGACTTTTAAAGTAGGCATGCATGCTATGGCATATGTACTGTAACAGAAACATATATATACATATATATATTCACAACAACAGCCTTAAAGAAGGATTTGAAACTTGCCTGGAAATCGAGTACGGGTAGGGGTAGTGGTAGCGTGTCCCGGGTCAGCCTGATGATCTATAAATAGCCAAGGCATTCGGGATTAATCACTTAACTCCTTTCAAAGGTTAAGTATAAACTTAACTCAAATCGAAACACGTTTTCAAGTCGTTTCGTTATACCCCTCTAATTCACTCTTATTATTGCTTTTATCATCCGACACTTGTTCGTTAATAAAGCATGTCATTATCCTTACATATGGTAAGCATTCGATTTGTAAAAGTTTTAAAGTCGAAAGATTATACCTCGAGATTTATCGATCGTTTGCTAAGTGGTTTACCGTAGTTATATCCAAGTATACTCTTTAGGGGTACTTTCGTACTTAACCTTGGTTCGAGCATTTTTATAAAATCGAAAAACGATCTTTTTAATACGAGGTCTTCTCTCACACCACCCTTATGATCTCTAATATTTAATTACCAAGATTCGCCACTGCGATACTTATTTTACACGGTTCAATTTCAATTACGAATTCGCATTCTCGGTTTCAAACCACTTTTACGAATTTAATCATAACTCCTAAACCGTAAGTCAGAATGTTTCGATTCTTTTTCCAAAATGATCTATGGCTCGAGATCTATAAGGTTGGGTTAATTATTCATCAAGATCAGAGGTTCAATCTTACTGTCAAAAACGGATTTTAAGTGCTAACGAAATTTCGTCATTATAACGGCTATATATCGAACGTTCCGAAAATCATGTCGTCAATACCAAGCCACATCGGGCATCAATACAAGTTATACACATATTATACATCTCCTACTGTCCAATAACATCATCTTGACCAACATATCACAATCATGTTTAGATCCACTAACAAACTTCATAATCATACTACTACATCACTTACACTAAATCCATCAAGAACTTAACAAATCTCAAAGTAAGACCTAGGGTTTCAAGTGATGATTACCTTCCTTGGAGTGTCCTAGAGCCTCACTAAGACTTGATCTATCCTTGTGTGGCCTTAGAGTTGCTAGATCCACCATAAGAATTCAAGAAATCAAGATTAGTTCATAAAAGTTACTATTCATCCGCACTTTGATGATTTATTTGAAAATGGAAAAAGATGAATTTGAAGCTGAAATTTCTAGGAGATCATCACCATGATATGTAGTACTTACCATAAAAATTTGAAGAACAAGTGATGGTTGGAAGTTGGACTTCCAATTAGCTAAGAATGGGCAGATTTTTATGGAAGAAATGGAGAGAAAATGTTGTTTTGTTTTGTTGTTTTTGATGTGTAAAATGGCTAAATGCATGTATCTTTATGTATATACTTGGATGCATCTCTTTTTAATGTGTTGTTGGCAATCTATTGGTGCCACTTGTTGGCTTCTTATTGGACCATGTGTTGGCTCCATATTAAGCAAGTCCATTTTTGGTTAAATGCTAAAGAATCATCCTAGTTGTAGTTGACTTACAAGTATGCCACTTAGGTTCTTCTTTTTCCACCAATTGCACATGTATGCATCTTGATTCTTTGCTTGCTCTTTTGTCCGGTTATTGCTCAATTTGATTGATCGTTCGTAGGAATATCTCAAAGATTTCTAGTTAGGGTTTTACCGGAAACCTTCTTAATAATTAGAATACCATTCTCCATCTTACTTAATACTTCTCGAATTTAAATTCCTTAAATACCTTTAATAAATCCTTAAGTCTGGCAGTGTCCAGAGAATTCTCGGAGAAAATAAAAGTGCTATTTTTCTGAATCCGACAGCTTTTACATACACTTATTTTCCCCTCGGATCACTAATACGAACCCAGAAATTCATTCCGGGTACTTCTATATAGTGTCGTCTCATAATATTCTTATTTCCATCAAAAACACTATTCATCACTTATTCTCTTTTTAGTCCTGGTACTTAGAAAATATCTTTGTGCTTCCTCGAGCGTTCCTTAACTCTTTCATGGAACCTCCGTACTTGTAACCGATATCGATCTGGATGACACGAGGGTATCTATTTCTCTCTAGGGAATCTTATCTTAACATTCTAGGAGATAGATTATTCTAATCTAAGTTATCACCCAATAGCATCCTTCAGGACATATATCCTTGGAATCTATATCCTTTCATTATTCATTCCTTAAAACCAGTATTACATGGCAGTTGTAACCACTGTTCACTCTTACATCAATACATAATAAAAAGTTTTAACTTTGCCCAAAATCTGGGTTCTTACAGTAATTAAATGTGATCCTCTATACCACAAAACGTTTATTACTACTATAGTTTTTGGTATATTCAAAACAAACAAAATCTCGGTAGGTTTATGTGCGGTAAATTTGAAGGTTTACCTGGATAGAAACGTTCCTGTGGTTTGTATTTTAATATGACATGCCATTTAAATCATATGGTGTTGTGTACCTCATTTGGATCTTAGTGTAATATATCCTAGTACAGATTTTCAAAGGTTTTTCTGGGATGATTGTGTATTTGGAGGTTGGTTCTAGTGCTGAAAAGTTTTTCGCTTTGTAGTTAATTCCTGTGAGTAAAGAAGCTCGAGAGACACTATTTGTTATTTTTTTTCCTAATAGTCGTTTATATCTCTGTTGCTGCACAGCAGAACACTGAGATAGTATGGATGAAGCAAATATGATGGATAAGACAGCTACATTGATTGAACCACTTGGAAAGGCGTTACTCGAAATGGAATCCTACAAGGATGTGGCTGATAACAAGGTTTCTTGGAAAGAAATTGAAGAGCATTTTCGCTACCTCCATATTACGATGATGAAGCAGTTTTCAGAGTTAGAAGCTAGGGAGAAGGCTTTTAAACAACAAGAATCTGAATTTCACTCATTTCTTGAAGTGAGGGAGGCAGATGTCGCTGCTAAAGAGCAAGATATGAAGGATCGGATACAGGAACTAAAAAGTGCAGCTGTTGCTGCCATTACAGAGGTACGGGCTAAGAATCCATTATCATCTTTAGAGCCTATGGATGTTGGAGATAATAAACAGAGCAAGGTACGTTGCCCTAATGGTGATAATACAGTAATCCTCACTAACCAAATTAAAATTCCTCATAAAACATCTGAGAGTGATGTAGTCGGCGAGGTTAAGCCTCGTCCCGAGCTGATGGAGTTTTGTAGGCAGATGAATGCAAAAGGGCTTCTGGGCTTTATTGTGGAGAATCAGAAAATTATACCTGGGATTTGTGATGAGGTCTCTGTTGCGCTGAAAAGTGCAAGCAAACCAGGCCAATTGGTACTGGCTTCGATAGAGGGGTTCTTCCCTTCTGACCATCACTCCCAAGAAGGGAATAAAAAGGATGCTGTCCTTCAGGGCATGCATCAGTCTTGTCTTATAATTTTAAAGGCCATGGCCACCTTGTTGGCAAAGGCTGACCCTAGAGGTGATAGCCTCTTGAACCCTGAGATTAAGCAGCAAGCCAAAGCCATTGCTGATGTGTGGAAGCCTAAGTTGGCTGATGCAGGCATAGATGCTGCCAATGAAATTTCATTGGAAGTTGAAGTATTCTTGCAGCTTCTTGCAGTTTTTAGGATTGCTCCTGAGTTTGATGACGAAGAACTGTGCAAGCTTGCTCTTGAACTTGTTCAAAATAGACAGATGCCAGAGCTCTGTTTTTCCCTTGGTTTAGCAGACAAAGTAACAGGTTGGTATTACTTTACCGGATGGAGATTGTGGCCCTTTTCCACCTTAGGTTTCTATCCTTCATGATTTTGTGGTACAGTTGGTGGATATTTGATTAGAGACGACTGTCAAGGGTGTGAGCCATGTTATAGATTGTGCTTGCCAAATGCATTATACTGGTAGATGCCATTGTGAAAAGTTGAACTTTCTGAGACCTTATAATTTTTTGCAGGTGTTGTTGAATCGTTGATCCACAGGGGCCACCAAGTAGATGCTGTACATCTTGTTCATGCTTTCCAGCTTACTGAAAGCTTCCCTCTTGTGCCCCTATTAAAGACTTACTTGAAAGATTTAAGAAGAAACTCTCAAGGAAAGGGGGGTAGTGCAGCTGGTGGACAGGTACTGTTCTGGCTAAAATAAATCATATCTGAACACACGCACACAATACATGTATACAGACACACAGTATCTCATATTCTCAGTGTGCTTGCTGCCATTATGTTGTGCAGAATGATGCAAATGCCCGAGAACTTGCAGCGCTGAAGGCTGTGATTCATTGTGTGCACAGTTACAACCTTGAAGCTCACTATCCACTTGATCCACTTCAAAGAAGGGTTTGTCAGTTGGAAAAAGTCAATCCGGATAAGAAGAGGTATGGAGAATCTGGTAAGCACCAACAGTCAAAGAAACAAAAGACAAAGGGAGGTTTCCTTGTGCCTCCTGCTGCACCCACAGTTGTTGGTAGGCAAGCTCCACAATTTTCTGGAGAAATAGCATATGCAGGAATGGCAGAGAGGTTTCGTCTTCCTGTTCCGGACCCATATACTTACCAGACCCCACCACAGTCGACATACGGCCAACCAGCTTATGATCAACGATTGAATTACTGTCCACATGATGAACGTGTAACTGCTGCATACAAGACGGTTCCATCCAATTATGGCAGTTATCTGGAGAGTGGATTGCCCCCGTCACGCCAACCTTATATCTAACTTCCTAATTAGAGTAGTATATGTAGTTTAGTCAGTTCCCTTGTTGATTAAATTGGAGGTTGATATGTACGACAGTATGAGCCTCTATTTTGAAGCCTCTAATTTCACTGAAACAGAAGCATGTAATATGAGGGTGTAACATAGGTCAGATTAGGAAGAGTCTTGGACTGAAATTGCTGTTTTTAAATTTTTGGCCATATTTTGTGATTATCGATGTTGATTGCTGGTGGAGTATTTGGTTTTGAATCACTTGGAAAGCGATATATTAAAAATATATAAATAATATTTAAAAATATGTGTATTTAAATTAAATTAAACAATAATATAATTCTTACCAAAAAAGAAAGATATTTAACAATGAATTACGAAATAGCAGATGAATTAATTAATTAAATATAATATGTACTCTCTACTAAGTACATACAACTAGTACTAGTAGTTGATCTGAATAGGCAAAAAATGAGGCTTCACACTCACATTCACTCAATGGCACCGCCCAACATAACAGTAATTACCTCACTTGTTCTCCTTCTATTCGCGATCCTGTTTTCCCGCCATCTAGTCTGTTGTTCAGTTAACAACAACAACAGCGCCTTCATTCTCCGGCGACCTAACGACGGCACCAACCGCCACATTCTGCTCCTACCTCTCACTCTCTCATCTCCTCCGCCCTCCAATTTCTCCGCCGCTCGCCATCTTCATTCTCATCTTCCCAATGCTCGCATGCGTCTCCACGACGATCTCTTGAAAAACGGGTATTTCGAATCATCACTCCTCAATTCTTATGTTTTAGCGCATAATGTCGTAAAATTTTACTAGAGAACAGTTTTAGCGTGACAACTCGTACTTATTAGTTATTACGTAAAACTACACACATGTATTTATTATGACAACACAATTGAAACTCGCATTTTCTTCAACACTCACTAATCTCAATTCTGAACATGTTTTGATTGTTTATTAGGTATTATACTACTCGCCTTATGATCGGAACTCCACCGCAGAAATTTGCTCTCATTGTTGATACCGGGAGTAGTGTTACTTATGTTCCTTGCGCTACTTGTGAACAGTGCGGCAATCATCAGGTACAAATATACTAAATCCTTGTATTCTCATCAATAATAATTATTGATTACTGCGATTCACTTCTATGTATGCTTCGCTACAATTAAATTGATTTGAATTGTCTGTCATGACATATCTGTCGACACTTGTTTGCTTGTTATAGAGTGTAATAATTTCAGTATGTAACAAATTGGAGATCTGTATGATTAATAGGAAATTGTTATTAGTGGTTGCACATTTATAATCGAGGTATGATGATTTTTAAGTAAGAAATGTAACATCTGTATGAGTATGACACGTAAGAATTAATTGATATTAGTGTGTGAATAACATCACTTTACTTTAGGTGACTTGGTCACTCTCATGTGATATGTGATGATTTTAGCATGTTTTAAAAAATAATGCCATTGACTACGGAACAAACTGTTGATGATATCCTGTATTCCTGTGAATTACAAAAAAAAAAAAAAATTATTCCCACTTGAAATTTTACTTGTTGTTCATCTTTAAGCATGATTGCATAACGGACTGACTGTGTTGTCATTGAAGCAGCATTCCTACCCTGACATCCCTCTCCACAAAAAAGGAGAATTTTCGTGCTATTTAATGTGTCGATCTCTTAGTTATATGTACATCTATATAGATATAATAGATCTCAAGACCGTCCTAAGTAGATAATGATGAAGTTGGGATTGGATTACTCTTGGTTGGTCCCCTGGGATGCCTACAGTGAAGGAAAATGATAGGAATCCAATCCTAATGTGCTGCCTGCCTATGCCGCTTGGCCATACTGGTAATGTTGGCTTTGACCTGCTTTTGTGTCAAAGCCACTTGCAAGTAGGCACTACTTAGTTTTCCTCTTTCATGGTTTTCTACTGTTAGTTGTCAAATTGGCGTGAAAATCAGCTGATTGTTACCTTTATACATGTTGGTTTAGTCAAAAATTGCAGAGCAGCTTTTGGCTTATCTTAGGAATATGTCTTTCCAACTCATGCCTGTGAGAATGTATTCTTGGCTTTTTCATAACTTATCTCTGAATCTTGCCAAGTGTTTCCTTTGTATTGGTCCACGTTACTCAGCTAAGCCATCAGACTGGGGATAAGCCTCGGGTTTTATATATTTTTTGTTAGAATTGGTGCTTTTGTAATATGGCGTCACTTTATTACCATTTCTCTAGGTCTTTTTCTTGGATTGTGCCTGACTGGTGGACCTCTGCTATCAAAATATATTATGGAAGAGCAAAAACATGTGGCTTATGACATTGCACGACCATTTTACTTTGACATTTGACATGATGGTTTATGTTCTAGTGTGAAAATAGAATTACCTACAACAACTTTGACTCCATCTGTTGCAATTTCGATCGCACGTATTTTTTGATGAGTTTGCGAATAGTAAGCTGATGTAAATTATGTCGAAAAGTAAATGATGTAATTCCTGTGATTCATGAATTATATCTTAAGTTTTGTTGCCTGATGTTTTAAGAAATTTATAACTTAGTGTAAACGTCAGAATTCTGCAGTGGCCGGACAGAAATGAAACTCTGTTTATGAAACAAAACATATATGTTCAGTGGCTTGATACAACAATATTGGTGTGCAGTGGACAAATTTTAACAGGAACCTATTATTAGTGAATTCTGTTTGTTTTTCTAAGAATTAATATACTGCTCAACAGGACCCAAGATTCCAACCAGAGTTGTCTACTACTTACGAACCTGTAAAATGCACTTCTGATTGCACTTGTGACAGTGATAGTGAGCAATGTACTTATGAAAGACAGTATGCTGAAATGAGTACCAGCAGTGGAGTTCTTGGTAATGACATTATTTCTTTTGGTGACCAAAGCGAGCTCGAACCACAACGTGCTAATTTTGGATGCGAGAATTTGGAAACTGGTGACCTCTATAGGCAACGTGCTGATGGCATAATGGGTCTGGGACGTGGTGAACTTAGTATTGTTGATCAGCTTGTTGATAATTCTGTAATAAGTGATTCCTTTTCCTTATGCTACGGTGGAATGGATGTTGGTGGTGGCGCAATGGTTCTTGGAGGAGTTTCACCTCCAAATGATATGATTTTTACCCATTCAAACGGGGTCCGCAGGTATGTTTTAATCAGATTATTCATTTGTGGAACAATATTTTGTTTTTACAGTGACACATTTTATCTAGTATTGGGATGACAACAGTCCATATTACAATGTCGAGTTGAAGAATTTTCACGTTGCTGGGAAGCCTTTGTCTATAGATCCAGGTGTTTTTGACAGAAAACATGGAACTGTGCTAGATAGTGGGACAACTTATACTTATATACCAGAAGAGGCATTTATAGAGTTTAAGCAAGCTGTAAGATTCTATTTCCAATTCTTTAGGTACTCCTCTTCCTAATTCTTCTGGTGGTAGGTATACTTGTCAACCCTTCATGCGCCGGTCTCTTCCTTTGCAATTTGGTTAGGTTAACTTTGATATAAATGAAATGATACGCCTAATCAATATATCTGCTTCTCAGTAACTATCTAGTATCGACTAGTGTAGTCAAATAAACATCCGATTTTAAGTACCTCCTCTTGAGATGCCAGTGTCAAATTTTGCTAAGAGACTTTCAAATTACTTGATTACTTCTATAAGTTCTTTTTCCCTCGAATTTTCTGAATGATCTCATACGTTATTTTATAGGACCATTCATATGGATTATAAATTGCTTCCTCTGTCCTATTGATTTTGTCCATGGACAAAACACACGTTTATAATAATCACATAGATAATTACAAAAAGTATATATTGCTTTCCAAATTAACAAATTTACACCCAATTCACACTATAGTTATAAAACTTTGACATTTAAAACTTAGTTTACCTCAATTGATGAATGTGGCCAAACTTAATGGGATAACTAAAATTGGATGATTATAGAACAGTCTAAGTGCATCAGTGAAAAAGTTTAGCTTTAGTTGCTAAAGCTCTGTTTTAGCTTACTTGACAAAAACATCCCCAGAATTTTTATCTAGTTACAACTTACAACTAGTGACCCTCTTATAAATTTTAAATCTAGTGGAGAAATGTCCCTAATAAGCAATGCACCTTCCATTATATTCAACTTTCTGTTATATTTATATCGCCATTGTTGGAGAAAAATCCAACACGAACCCATCACTATCCCCCCCCCCCTCCCCCAATAGTGCTGCTTGGATTGTTTTTGGTGGAAGCTATTAGTTTGTTCCGTTCTTTTCTGCGCAAGAGTCCAGTCATGGTTATTCAACATATACCTAAATAAATCATGTTGAAGTAAACAAATAACCTTTTTTTAATCATTAAAATGAATAGCATTTGTTGTACATCAAGACACCATTCGGACACTCCTTGGACTTGCAGATCTTAGGAACAGCAACCGTGTTTTTGTCCTGTTTGTGAACTGATTTTGTCGTTAAATCCTCGCTTTCATAGATTGAAACTGTAATGGCCAGTAGCTGTAAGTGTGATTAGGTAAAATGGTAAAAATACTGCAGACATATGCATAATACATGTTTGTTTAAATAATTATATATAGTTACGTGTATTATCCAAAAATTAGATTATCTATTTTTGGATGTATTCATGTTGATGTATACCTATACGTTAAAATATCTTATGTACAATTTTTTATCTTAACTCAAATGAGGGTTAAAAAAAAATGTAAACTGATTGGGAGTTGTAAACAGATTTTTGTTCAGAAAACCACTTTATTATTCAGACAGTTTATTAGATAAGTATGCATCAGCACTTGTTGTGTTAAAATCATCCAAATTTGGTGTATGCTCTAACTGAACTGAGGCCTCAACTCTTGATGAAACAAGCAACACCAATAAAATGATATATAACCATTCAGTTTTGGTTTGTTAACGTCACTTCAATCAGCCAAATCTCTCCTGTATTACGAAGATTAAAAAATTATAACCCCAGCCTTCTGTCACTAGACTATATATGTTTGCAATTTCAATCATTATAAGTCTTAAGCCTAAGTTGTGTGCAGTATGCCAAAAGTTTTGCTCTGTTTTTAGGAATTTGTTGATGATGGATTACTGTAAATTAAGAATTGGATCTTAGTTTACTAATGGATGGTGAAAATGAGATGGTTAAGAAATAGCCTGTAGCCACTTAACCAGCCGGCAGCAGTTTTAGTAGATCATACCCTGTCTCTGTGTGTGTGTGTGCGCGCGCGCGCGTGCAAGCGTGTTACGCTGTTGTAGGTGTTTCTGTATATATACTGCCATCCACTCTATATTACTTTTGTAACTTGTGAAGACATCCTTCATACCTACAAGTGACAAATGTTGAACGTGATTTTGCGTAGAGCGCTATTAGGCTCAAAGTTCTTTTGTTTTGACTCAAGAATTTTACTAAATGGTGTATGCAGATGATGAAGGAGGTGAGTTCCTTGAAGCAGATTCCTGGTCCTGACCCTAACTATAATGACATCTGTTTCTCTGGTGCTGGAAGGTAATGCAAGCCCAACTAGAATGCTCAACTTATTTGATAGATTTACAAGTATCTTCATGGAGTGTGTTGATTGGAGCATTGTTTTCAGTAATATTTCAGAATTACCAAAATTCTTCCCAGCTGTTGATATGGTATTTGAAAATGGACAAAAGTTATCTCTATCTCCAGAAAACTACTTGTTTCGAGTAAGAATCTGCATTAATTTATTGACATTCATCTCTGTTTTCAATTTCTTCCATCCCATTTCACGAAACTGGTTATTTGACATGTAGTGAGTGACTTATATGCTTATTCTTGTTGTGTTAAGCATTCCAAGACGCATGGTGGATATTGTCTTGGAATATTTCAGAATGGGGATCAGAGCACTCTCTTAGGAGGTATATATGCTTTTATCTGGTGTGTAATATACATTGATTCTTGCCCTGCCCTGCCTATTACATATACATTAATTCTTACCCTGCCACTCTTTTTATTTCCGGTTTTGTTTATCAAGGATAAAAGGTAAATTGTGTTCCGCTATATCTAAAAGTGTTATTTGTCCTTTACTTTTTATTTTGTCTTTCTGCATTTATACAGGAATAGTTGTCCGCAATACTTTTGTGACATATGACCGTGAACATGACAAGATTGGTTTCTGGAAAACTAACTGTTCAGAGTTATGGGAGAGACTTAATGCTATTGGGGCAAATCCACCTGCAGCGTCTCCAGCTGAACCTCCAACCGTGGACACACCGGAATCCTCTGCAGTATTGCCACCTGCAGCAACTCCAGTTGAAGCTTCAGTTCATATTATTCTAGGTATTACATGCCACTTTCTTTAGGTGACCTGTTTCTGCTGCTCGCTTGAATTCATTCTAATGATTATTGTATCTGATACAAGAGTTGGAGGTAACACCTATTTGTCAGCTTGATTACGGCTTACATGCTTTGACATGCAAATTTTGTCTGCGTGCCTTGAATAAATCATAACTACCTAAATTCAGAATCCAGTATCATCGCATATTCAAAAAATTCAAGGATAACATCCCTTTATATTACTTATTCCCTCTTTAGATTGTAATACATCTTTTTAGTTTCTGTTGTGAACTGTCTGTCAGTTTAAGGACTAGTCAGAAACAGGATTAATTTTACTCATGCAAACATCATAGAGACGAAATTAATTGTTTGAAGAGGCTAAGCATTGCGCGTGATTCATGAATGTGTACTATGTCTAGTTTTTGCTTGTTAATCTTGTCTGTGGTAGAATGTAGACTACTATAAGTTGTATATAGGTTTTGTGGGCATTTAAAAAAGAAAAATATCCAGTAATCAAGTAGATTTAGTTTTCTTCCTATCATGGTGTCACAGAATCATATGAAGCCCAAACAGAATCTGTCAAAACTCAAAAGTTTAAAGCAAATCTGTTTTAGGTCCTAGGCTTGAATTCCAGCATCGGTTGTTTTTACTTAGTTGTTATAGACTTTGATATACATACACATACCAAAGAAGAAATAGTGAAACCACTCTTCTCCCTTTCATAGTTTACTTGTAGATAATTAGTAACAAATAACAATACAGTTTTTCATTTGGTCTGTGATATTGTGTACTTGTCATATTATTCCTGCAGGGATACCCAGAGTTGGCCGTGTAACATTTTCTATGTCTTTAAATGTCACGTATTCAGTCATTAAGCTTCACATCAAAGAGCTTACTCGTAATGTAGCTGAGGAGTTGGATTTACTTGCTTCACAGGTAAACCAAATTTTAATTGAGATGCATTACTTTTTGATACTTTCTGTTTCGCCTGCTGGTTATTATCTTTTGAATCTATCTTGCTAATTTTCAATAGGTGCAAATAATGAATTTCACTTCAGAAGGAGATGCTTCACTCATACGATGGGCCATTTTACCGGCAGGCTCTGAAAATTACATCTCCAATTCAACTGCATTAGTGAGTTTACTTTAAGCAGCTGCTCCAATTAGACAATTAACACTATCATTTGCTTGTTTATAATTTGAACTTCATGGGCAGAGTATAATATCTCGGGTGGCTGAAAATAGCATGCGTCTTCCTGAAATCTTCGGAAGTTATCAAGTTTCAAGCTGGGCAGTTGAAGTTCCGCAAAAGCGGTATCATATTACAGTTTACATTTTCTTAATGTGTCGCATGTTAGGCAGTTGCCTAATTTTCGTATGCATGAGTTTGCTTCTTCATCTCATAAAGACATACATCCCAAGCTCCTTGCCTGACCAGAGCGGCCCCTTTTTTCTTGGGGCAACTTTCTAAAAGAGTTGATACTAATATTCTGATCAGCATCATCACTTGCAGAAACTTCTTTCTCTCTGAAACAAATTATGACATTTTATTTTGTTGCAACTAACCACTGTCTCTTTTTGCAATTTCTAAATAGGCTCCCGGTCTGGTGCAAACGTATGCACCAGACCTGTTATGGAACATACGGCTTCCTCGCCGTTGGATCAACCATCCAACGGCCCTGATTTAAAAAAAAATTTTAACGTACCGCAACAAGTTTCCGCGGTACGGGAAATTACCAAAACACCCCTTCACACCGTGTGAAGGGGTGTTTTGGTAATTTCCTGTACCGCGGAAACTTGTTGCGGTACGTTAAAATTTTTTTTTTATTCAGGGCCGTCGGATGGTTGATCCAACGGCGAGGAAGCCGTATGTTCCATAACAGGTCTGGTGCATACGTTTGCACCAGACCGGGAGCCTTCTAAATATTCATTGGAGTAACTTACATATCAAGTATGATAGCTTACTGTTTCTTATCACTGTTCGGATATATCTCAATTTAGTTGTTTATTATAAGATTCCCCACGCCCCAGAAAAATTAGAAATTTAACGGGCTTGATATGTATTGGTGAGCAGGACATGGTGGCAGAAACATCACATAGCTGTGGTCTTGACAGTCGTTTTGTTGCTGCTTCTTGGCTTATTAGTTTCTGCGACATGGTTTATTTGGAGACGTAGGCAGCAAACAGTTTCATACAAGCCTGTAAGCTTTGCTTTTTCAGAGCAAGAACTCCAGCCCATTGTAAGGTGAGACAAGTTTCCCTGCTCAATTAGCCAGGGTACAGAAGATGCAGAAGAGAAAAGAATATGCAGCAAAGGTAGGTGCAGTTATAATGGGCAGTAATGGCTACCACAGCGAAAGATGGATCAAATACTTTCACATACATGGAAGCTGAGTTTTATTTTTTTGTTTCTTATATTGGTAGAATTGTAAAGTTAGTATAAATTTGTTTGATAAATGTACATGTCCATTTTATAAGTATAGATTAGTTAATGAACAAATAAGACCAATTTTATAATGGAAAAAGAGTTTCTACTTGACATAGGAAATTTTTCTACAGTATCGCCTTAAATTAAATCTGGACCATAGATTAATCTAATCCAATGGCCCCGCTAGGGGACCACACACAAATCGAATACACCCTCACACACACAATCCCATCTAATTTCCTTCATTTTTTATTTGATTTTTCCCGTTAATTAGTGAATTTTTTTTTTGAAATCTGACTTCACTGTATTTTTCTCCATCTCTCAACAATCAGTTTGCATATCATATGTGCAGCAAGATCGTGATTTTAAGGCGACACTGTAGAAAAGTTTTCTATAGTGTCAGGTAGAACCTCTTTACCCTTTTATAATATGATTTTATTGAGGAAATTCGTCTTATCATGTAATGTCAATTTGGTACTCCCTCTGTCCCTAAAAACTTTTCTCATTTCCCTTGGACACGTTTGCCAACGCACACTTTTAATCGTTAATATCTTTAATTTTGTATTAGTTTTAAATTTTAAAACTTCACTGTATTAAAGTACTCATAAATACGAATCCAACAAGATCACTCATGACTATATTTGGTCTTATAGAATAGACGTAAATTAGTAATTTGTCTCATGTTATGAACAGTCTCGACATTTCAAATGAGAAGAACAATAAGGGACGGAGGGAGTATTAATATTTCAATCTGGTGCGTGAAGATTTGTCTAGGGAAAAGAATGATATATGAGGAAGTCAAAAAATGTTTAAATTTACGATTAAATTGAAGATTTATGTATAATACATTAATATGTATATTAAATTGAATACAACGTTCTCAATTTTCCAATGTTTCTTTTATAATATATTCCCTCAATCTCATCCATTTCTTTACAATTTCCTTTTTGGGACGTCCCACCAATTCTTTACATTACTAAAAATAGTAACTTTTTAACAATAAAATACATTATTACATTCACTACTTCATTCCACTTTTTCAACACTTTATACTATTACACCAACTACTTCATTTATTTTAACAATAAAATTACTATTACACTCACTACTTCATTTATTTTAACAATATTACACCCCCACTATCTTGTCTCCGTGCCCCAAGCCCATGTAAAGAACTACACGGGGACAGAGGGAGTAACTTATTTTGAGTAAAAAATTTAGTGTCAAACAACTCTGCCCTGTTTGGCGCGCCTTAAAATAAGTCCTTATGGACTTATTTTAGTGTAAAATTTTCATATTTTGATTAAAAAAAATTATACAAGTATTTAATGTATGTTTGATATTTTATAAATTACAAAAAAAAAAGTTGAGTTTTTTTAGAAAAAAGTTAAAAATCTCTAATTTTGTCTTAAAATAAGTTGAAAAACCTTAAAAAAAAAAAACTTGTACTGTAATAAGAATATCAAAGTTGAAATAAGAATATCAAAGTTGAAATTTCAAAACCAGTCCATCGGATGCTACATGCCCGTGTTGAAGAAAGTTCACTAATTAAATGTTTAATCTCTAACAACACTTATGCTTTAATCATGAGAAGCACTGCACTGCACTGCCATATACAGTATTCAACACCATCCCCCACCGCCGCTCATCATTCTTGTCTCAACCTATTACAAAAATCATCCCCAAAACTTGTTATTTTATTGAGCATGGTGTATTGAACTGCTTTTCTTTTTGTAACTTACTTGTCTCTTGATGTGTTTCGATAGAAACATACTTAAATCTATCCGAAATAGTACTGTAGCAATATCACATTCTCGATCTCCTTGTAACAAAAGATGGAAAGTTCAAGTGTCAAAACGAGTATGTGCGAGTATAGCTAATGTCCAACAGAATAAAATCATATACTCTATTAGGATATTACCTAAAAGACAGTTACAAATCAGCTTGCCTGCGTAGATTCCACTACTTGAAAAAGGTATAGATTCATAAACAAGAAAAAAAAAACAGAAACACTTGTGAAATGATTTACATATATAAAGGCAAGCACGCCGGCCGGGCGGCACTAATCTTGATCTCTAGTTCTATTTGCATCTATCCAACTCTTCATAAGAATCTGGCCTACCATTAACATTAACATCAACAGTTGCAATCTGCTTTAACCATTCAAATGTTCTATGACGTGACATTGCTTGCTTTCCTTTTTCTTTCTCCTTCTTTGTGTCTCCTCCTCCTCCTCCAATTGTCTCATAATTAACACAACTATTACTAGTAATCTTGCTTACACTAATTAATCTCCTTCCAACTGTTTGATCAACAGTGTCAACCTTACACTTGCACTCATTAAAAATTGCCCAGTATTTCTTTTTTGTCTTCGCATCACTACTTGCACCACTATGGCTTGTACCGGTACTACTGTTACTGTTACGACTTCCGAAATTTGTACCCGTGTTGATATTGCTGTTACGTCGAATCTTGAGGTCTGCGAATTTCATGTCAGGTGTTTGTACTGAAACTGAACCGCCCATGTGAAAAAATCTTAGCTTCTGGCTCCAGTGATGAGTACTTGGGTTTGTGTTGCGATGTCGGTTAGTTGAGAACCGGATTTGTGGTGTGGGACTTGGGTGGGAATGGAATTGGTTTCGAATCTTGACTCGTGGTGGCTTCCGGTTGTGAAGTTGTGGTACATGAGCAATAGTACTGGAAGTGCTTCCACTACTTAATGAACTTCGGATGCTACTGCTCCTAGTGGTAGTGCCACTAGTACCACTAGGAGAACCAGTACCATTGCTCGTGTACCGATGATCCATGGACTGGGATCTTGAAATGAAAGGACGGATATCATGACGGAACATGGCCAACCCGGTTTCAGAACTTATCGAGTGACGAAAAGGAAGAAGTTTCCCTTTGAAGAAGACTTCATCAGCCGCGCACATTTGCGAGTCTTCCAAAAAAGATCCTCCACAAGAGCTGAAGTTGAAATCTTCTTGAGCTTCAAATTTACGCTGCACTTTCTCATGCTTTTCATTTTTCTTCTTGTCGGAAAGATCGGAAAGAGACAATGATTCTTCTTCTTCTTCTTGATCTTCTATCAATGGATCCTCCTCATCTTTACTATGATGGCAAGCCGTAGACTTAAATTTTACACCTTTGTCTTCATCACAAATTGTTGCCATTTCGAACTTTGTACGATATGAATTCTATGTTTTATTCTAACAAACTGTTTTGTCTTCTTTTTGTCTCTGTGCGGAGAAAGAAAGATTGACTTGAAAATTTTTATATGTAAAGAGGGCAAAGATTAGATTATATATATAAACAGTGGAGTATATATAATTTAAAAAATTCGAAGATCGAGAGGGGGGAGATAAGGACAAGAGCAGTGCGTGAGATATTACCTTAAGTAAAGGTAAAATGAAAAGGCTAAAGGGGGTGCAAAAGCATGAGAATTGAATGAAATTTTGAATGATAGAATTAGTCACACCAGGTGAGGCCTAAACAAGTGTTTCTTTGTAGCCGGCCATGAAATGATAATGATGAAATATACAAGTACTAGGCTATGATTGTTTATGCATTTGGGACAAGCATGCTGGTGCCGAATGATTACATTAAAATGTGTGCATCCTCAGCTCTAGGGGAATGGATTGGATGCTTGCACTGTTGATGTGTAGAGTAATGCAGTTCAGGTGCTTGAGTTTGCTCGTCTACTTGGGAAGTACAGTAGATCTGAGACTTGCGGAGACAATTAGTTTGGATGAACTGATCAACGATTTATATACGTATGTTATGTGTGATATTTCAGAACACAACGGTACTGTAGTGCTTCTAGATTTCTGAATATATGAGGCTGTGTATTAAAGACCGTTTGGTGGTTGGTTCCAGTCTGTTTCTTGGCTTGTTGCATTGCATGGTCCTGTTTATTTTTGAAACCAAACTTAATAAGCAGACGTAAAAACTTCAAATATATATATTTCAAATTTTATTACATATATTTCGAATTTTGTAGCTGATCCGCACTAGATGATAACCCGTGCGAAGCATGGGCTCGGAGATTTATGTTAATTAATTATTAATTTTTTATTTAATTAAATATTTATAAAATTATATTACGGAGTATAAAATTATAAAAAGAACTATGTTATTTGCATAAAAAATTTATACGATTAACAAACTATAAACTTAGATTGTTTAATAGAAGTGCATGGAAACACGTTTCAGTTGTTTTCATTAAAAATTATTTAAGATAATTGATCGTAATCTTTTTTTATTCTAAAGTTATAATAAAAAAATTGCTAATACAATATAAGAATTATAATAATAATAAGATTTCAATTTTATTATGTTCTTTTTAAAAATAACATATAATCGCAGGGAAAATTGTTCTAGAGTATTGTATAGAAACATGTTCTAGTTATTCTCCTTGAAAAATCTTTCGGAGAATTGATCGTATTATTTTTTTATTCTAAATTATGATAAAAAAATGTATTATAATTATAATAGGATTTCAATTTTATTATTTTCTTTAAAAAATAACATAGAATATAAGGGAAATATGATTCTAGGGGTGAAACTAATTTTTTATTTAAAGTTGTAACAAAAGAATTATAATTATAGTGCGAACCAAAAAGGAGTGAAACCAAAATATAGTGCGAACCAAAAAGTGGTACCGTTAAAATGGTGTTTCGCTTATTAATAAAGGTTATAGATTTGTCGAGTTCCTGTAAATTTACATTACATAAACATGTAATTTTGCACCCGGATTTACATTATATAAACATGTAATTTCACACCCAGAGCCGGTCCTAAGCTCAAACTGTTTATGCTCTCGATTTTCGAATGGAAGTACCGTAAAAAAATGAAATATATAAGGATACACAAAATATATTAGAATAGAAATATATGAAAAATTTATGAATGATTTTGTTAGCAAAGTATTTAGAAGAATAATTTTTTCAAAAATAATTAATTACACATTTAATTTACATAATTGTCGGGACACAAAATTTCGAGTCGCTTGGAGCCTGTTGGCACCCCCTTTCCATACTTCAAATCCTAGAGTCCAACACAAAAGATTCATCGGATACTTGTGAGGCAACTGTTTGTAACGTTTTGTACATTGAAAAATGCTAGAGTTACATAAAATTTTTATAAAATGATAAGTGTCTTAATTTGATTGGTTATAATTCAACGGACCCCTTACATTCACATTAATATCAACCAATAAAAATTCATATTTGTTATAAATATAATAATGTGGATGTCCTTTGACCTTTCATGTATTAGACTTTTGGCTTTTCAATCCTTAAACTCTTAGCCTTTCATCTACTTGTAACATTTATCTTGTAGCCTATATAAAGGCTTGTTGTATGATTATTTTGGAGACACCAACATATGAATAATAAGATGATCTCTTTTCTCCTCTCTATTTCTTAGCTCTCTCAAGTTTGTCTCTATTACATATTATTATATAACACGTTATCAGCACGACGACGCTCTAACTGAGAAGAATTACAACTACTTTGTGAGAAGAGCAACATCGGAAGAAAAGAAGGTGCACCCACTGTTTGGAAAATCAAAGATTACATAAAATAAGGTTCATGATATAGATTACCTCTCTATAATATCATGATATTTGCCTTGTATGTTTTATGTCTTATCTGTATAATTATGTGCATCTGATTTGTTATATGTAAGTGGACTTAATATCACTAGTTGATTCAAAACTTTTAGTACGTATAATCTTATAAACATTAATTTATAATATGCAGACTAAAGACACATAAGATTGAATTCAACCTACTGTGTTTTCTGTGTCTTTATAATCAATCTATATTTACACGGTAGATTGAATTCGATCTACCATATCACTACGATACACTATGAATATTGATTGCAAAATTGATTTCTTATTAAAATCTTATCTGATTCGTTGTTTGTCGAAATATTATGATATTTGCCTCTTTGGAAAGGTAATTTGATTATCTTCGATTTCCGTTCTTTAAGTTTTCTGAAATTCTGCTTGCAAGTATGAGTTTTCTGCAATTTTTGTTACCTGCCAGTTTGATTTCGAAATTGTGATATCTATCTTTGAAAAATCGTAGTAAATCGAATAATTATCCGAAAATTGTGAGTAATATAATTCTGGAAAGGTATTTTCATTATCTTTGATTGTAGTTCATATTCCTTTTGAAATTATGTTGTTAAACATTCCAAAATACCATATTACTAAACTGATCAGGGGCTGATTCTGTTATGCCAGTCCGTATTTGCATTATTTCTGAATTCGTTACTTCTCCGTTTTTAACGAGTCTTACCATTCTAGAAAGGTCTCGGAATCCTCTACGAGTTCTGTGTTTTATACCTTTTCATTTAAGTTCATCTTTACAGAGTAAATTACTATTCTTTGAGACTGGTCAGATCTGAGATCATAGTGTTTGTCTATCTAATTAAAAGTAGACAACGTATTAAAGCTAAGCTTATAGCGAAATGGATTAATTTCATATGTGTGCTCAATGAAAATTACTAATATTAATATGCCTAATTGTTAATTATGCATGATTTTCTTGATGGATTAATGTTATCAACTTATATGTGCCCATGTCAATATTATGTTTTTGGTAATATTTGTTGCATTATGCTTATTTCATAAATTGACGCTGTTTGGAATTATATTTTAGTGATAATGTCAAATCTTACAAAACTCGAGTTCAATGCACTTGATGTCACCGGCAAAAATTATTTGACATGGATTCTTGATGCTGAAATCCATCTTAGTGCTATGGGTCTTGGTGACACCATAAAAGAGGGAAATAAAACCTCCGAGCAAGATAAAGCAAAGGCTATGATATTTCTCCGCCATCACCTTGATGAAGGATTGAAAATGGAGTATTTAACTATTAAAGATCCATCAATTCTTTGGAAGGATCTCAAAGAAAGATATGACCATAAAAAAACGGTGATACTCTCAAAAGCTCGCTATGATTGGCTACACTTGCGATTGCAAGATTATAAAAGTGTGAGAGAGTATAACTCAGTCATGTTTAAAATTACATCTCAATTGAAATTATGTGGCGAGAATATCACCGATAAAGATATGTTGGAAAAAAACATATTCCACTTTCCATGCCAATAATATGCTCTTGCAACAGCAATATCGTGAACGTGGATTCACAAATTATTCCGAGCTAATTTCTGTATTGCTTCTTGCTGAGCAAAATAATGAACTTTTGATGAAAAATCATCAAGCCCGTCCAATTGGCTCAACACCATTCCCTGAAGTGAATGCGGTGATTAATAATGAATATGGAGATAATAAGCCATTTGGACGTGGGCGTGGTCGTGGATATGGACGTGGACGTGCCCGTGGTCATAATTTTGGGCATGGTCGAGGTCACAATCATCAAAATTTCACCAACTTTAAAAGGAAGCCTCACCACCAGAAGTGGATAAAAAATGAGGAGATACCCAAGGGAAGTGCGATGATTAAAAGGGATGAAAGTATTTGTAGTCGTTGTGGAATGAAAGGTCATTGGAGGCACACATGTCGTACCTCAAAGCATTTTGTTGACCTATATCAAGCCTTTTTGAAAAATATTGAAACTAATTTTGCTGAACAAAATGATCCCTTGGGAATTGCTCATCTTGAAGCACACCTTGGTGGTGCAGATCCAGTTGATCCTTCGGGTCTCACTCACATGGAAGTTGGTGATTTCTTTGAAGACGTGAATGAAGAGATGACCAAATTTGTTGATGGCAATAATTAAGCCATATGTTGAAACTTTGCTTTAATTAATGAATGAAATGTCTTGAAACATTTTCTAAAATTTAATATTTTCTTTGTGAAGAAATATGGCCAGAAGCCTCTCACTAAATGCAAAAGATGAGGAATTATTCTGTTTGGCGGATAGTGCAACAACACATACAATTTTGAAAAATAAAGAATATTTTTCGTATCTCATATTAGCTAAAGCTAATGTAAATACAATATCGGGTGCATCAGATATTATTGAAGGCTCCGGAAGAGCAAGTATAGTGTTACCTCATGGTACACATTTATTTATTGAAAATGCCATGTTCTCCACCCGATCAAAAAGAAACCTTTTCAGTTTCAAAGATATACGCCATAATGGCTATCATATTGAGACAACAAAACATGAGCCATCCAAAGGGGGAGTATTGTATATATTGGATGTCTCGTTACATTTTCTATATTAAATGCTCTAGACGAGCAGGTATATTATTTCATGGTATTGAGTGGAAAACAATTCTAATATTATTGATGTTATTATACTCTCTCCCAAGTGAAAGAGAATCGAATATGCGGATATGATATATCATATTACACAGAAAAACCGTTGAGATATGTATTAAAGTAAATCAGAAGTTTACTGATAACTTTATAGTTGGTATGACTAAACCATGCCAAAATTATAAAAGATGTGAATATTAATTAAAATTTCTATGGACGTTTATCGAAAAACTAGAAGATTCTTCTCAAAATATATGCTAATAAGGCAAATTGATCATGAACTATATGGTTACGTGTCTAGTTGTTATATACTCACAACCTGAAGTTTGTGAGCCTGATTAATCAAATCAAGAATATGCATTTGGTGAGTCTACTACTCAAGTGCTCAATGAAATTTATCGTCCATTGAAAATTGTTGAATATATTGTGGCTCATTTTGATTCACATCTAGCTATCTAATTAATCATAATTTCTCCCCGACTTGAACAAATTTTTTGTCAGCTCGAATTGTTCCACCACAACACTAAAATCGATGGTTAAACTGGATATACATTATAAATGAGTGGTTATTAGTTTGGTACCACCTAATGTGTATATGTTTATGACTCGGTCCAATGTGTTTGTTTTCCCAAAATCAGGGGGAGAAGCTAAATAGCTGGTAATATTTTGGTTATCATTGCCTCGTCTTGATCTTCATAGTAAGGAATATGAACCAGAAGTTCTTTTATTTAATTTTTAATTGTTGCCAGACATATATATGCTGACCTGAAAGAATGACTATATTACATATACTAGCTACACATGCTCCAAATAAATATGTCCCAGAAGGACAACCTCAAGAAGCTAATGTGTCTAAAGAACGCCTGAAGCGTGATAGACCAGAGGGTTCCATAACAAATTATATATATCCTTAAAAGTAAAATGGAGCAGTGATTGATGATGGCTAAATCGAATAGTGGATAAATTTTGAATGATCTCCAGAAGAGATTTTAGACATGCAAAATATGATGAAGGTACCTGAAAAATTGTGAGATCTCAATACATTGAATCATGTCTAGAATAAATGGAACTATTACTCAAATTGATGTCGACAATATGGTTTTTAATACTTGAGGTTATGGATAATAACGAGGATCAGAAAATAATCTCTTTTGAATTTAGAAAAGATTTGCCAAAGATATAAGAAAAATGATTAAATCGAGGCAAAATCTCTTGCAAAGAGAAAAAATATTTGGACCTGAAGTCCGCACACATGAAGTTGTGAATGTGGCACTCTATAAGAAATATTATCTCTTAAAAGTAGAGAAATATTTTTGGAACTGCAGTTTACCTAAAAATGTCATGTCAGTGGGATATGAGTAGATATATGTGTGAAAACGAAAGATAAGCTCAATGATCTTGTATTGATTACGAAGAAATATTATCTTGTGGCGGATATAATTATATGATGGGTAAAGTCTGACAATATAAGATTGAGCATGTGAACATTTTACAAGACCCACTTGACATAATCCTGGAAGGATATAAACTGCTGGAAGCAGTGAATTAAATTCTCGAGAACTAATCAAATTGTGAATAGATATGGACCAGAAGTCCAATATTATATTATTCCGGAATGAGAAGTTTTATGTATTATAATATTATATGTGATAACTCATAAAAATCTCTGGCCAGAGTGGATGGAAATTAGAAAGTTTTTCTAATTGACATTCGAATGAGTTTCACCTCATAAACAAAATACATTGAGATTATTAGTTTGTTTTTTTTAAGTTGTGATGTTGGCCTATTATTTTAGAATTTTTCTAAAGCAATACACATTTTGTGGGAGAAACATAACTTCTCCCGTAAAGGAAGATTAGTCACCACTGAGGACTTGAAAAGAAAATTATTGGTCCTGAAGTACCAACATATCATATTGCAGTAAGATACTAATTTATCTTGCTAATTGTATATGTCCCGATATAATTAATTAATTTACTAGAAGACTTTAAAGCATGTCCGATTTGAAGGAATGAGAATCTTAAAGGTACATAAAGAAAATTTTGATCTCACTAACCTAAGGGTTTAAATTGATTTTGCAGGTGCTAAGGGTTTACTTTGATTCTCATAATTTTGATCTCATATATGTTGGAGATATTATTATTTTGGCATGCTATGAAATTAACAATTGCAGGTACTTCTTGAAATGATATTGTGATTCTAAAACTTATGAAGATTGGCCGTATTGGAGATTCGATAAAACACAACAAGATATGATTTATTATGGATCGAAGCTCTACAAACTTGATAATGTGCTGGCTACACAACTCAAAAGATTCATTGGTCATGGCGTTGCGAATAACTACATTTGAGAAGTTTTTAACTCATCAACTCAAAGATGTTATGCAATATTATTGTGAGGGGGAGACTAAGCGCGCTGCACTCTTTTTTCCTTAACCATGGTTTTTCCCATAGGGTTTTCCTGGTAAGGTTTTTAATGAGGTAGCTTCACATGCGCATTATGGAATAATGTTCTTGTTTCTTTCACTTAGTTTTCTACCCACAAGGTTTTTCCAGTAAGGCTTTAATGAGATATTATTTCATATAACGTACATCCAAGGGGGAGTGTTATAAATATAATAATGTGGATGTCCATTGACCTTTCATGTATTAGACTTTTGGCTTTTCAATCCTTAGACTCTTAGCCTTTCATCTACTTGTAACATTTATCTTGTAGCCTATATAAAGGCTTGTTGTATGATTATTTTGGAGACACCAACATATGAATAATAAGATGATCTCTTTTATCCTCTCTATTTCTTAGCTCTCTCAAGTTTGTCTCTATTACATATTACTCCCTCTGTCCCATCCATTTCTTTACAATTTCCTTTTTGGGACGTCCCACCAATTCTTTACATTACTAAAAATAGTAACTTTTAACAATAAAATACATTATTACATCCACTACTTCATTCCACTTTTTCAACACTTTATACTATTACACCCACTACTTTACTTAATTTAACAATAAAATTACTATTACACCCACTACTTCATTTATTTTAACAATATTACATCCACTATCCTTAATCTCCGTGCCCCAGCCCCATGTAAAGAATCACATGGGACAGAGGGAGTATTATATAACAATATTAATGGAATTCAACTCATTTTATGCAAAAATTATGTAACCAATCATATGCACCTAGCGTCTGGTATATTATACACTCCATGACAATAAACACTAATATTGTACTGTAGGTCTTTTAAAATTTTAACCTCATGTGAAAAAAGACTAAAAGGTCACATTTATTATTACCGGTGCCCACATATACAGTTTGCACTTCGATGTGCTACATAAATTCAAATATTCAATACAATATTAACAATGGAAATCATAGTACAATTTTATATCTGGTCACCAAGTATATATAAAAAAAAAACTTTTGCATCGAATTTTAACGTATTCAATTTCTTTACAAAACAATCGTATTCAAACTCGAACTTGTTCTAGACAAATAATTTTTTTAAATGACCCCATCAATAATCGAATCTGTTCACGAACTCTAGTACACTGTAATATCTAGCCTTAAACCAGCAAGCGGAAGTACAGTAATATTAGGTATCTATCTATGTAATTGCAGTCGGTGTAAGATGAGATATCATCAACAAGAAGCTTGTAAGATGTGAAATTTGTTGGTAGGCCATCGTAAATAAAAAGTCATAAATAGAACACACACACATTTAAGTAAGTGTCATAGAAAGCTTGTGATGATCTTGTACAGAGTAAAGATGGTTTTGTGTTAACTTTTGTTAGTTTTATTCCCCTTTGCTTTAGCTTTACGTCCCTTGGCAAATTATGGACCGCCAATGCATGCCATCTCCCTGCTGCTTTTACCTCGCACCACTTGCATCTTTAATTTTCTTTCTCGTGAAAGATCTTGGCTCCCAAATTCTTGCCTTCTTCATGGTTGAGTTGTTACGAAAATTGACACTTATCATGCATTCATGAATGTCAACATATGCAGGTGATTTACAGATAACCAAATTTAGTACGAAACTATGAATAGTGGCAAAATCAGAAATTGGTCGACCTCAACCGAAGTCGAGCATGTCAGGTGATCTTGAAAAATTAGTAACATGCAATTTTTAATTTTGGTTCACGTCTCATTCTCACAATTCGGTAAAAAGGATTTGTTAGAGCCCTACCACTCAATGTGTACTGTTAAAACCGAATCTTAGGGCCTGTTTGGATTGAGGGTTGGGGAGGGATGGGTTGGGTTGGGTTAGAATGGGATGGGTTAGGTTGGCAAGGGATGGGTTGGGTTGAACCCTTACCATGTTTGGATGTAAGGGTTGAGTAATGAAGGGTTCAACCCTTATCTTATTTGGATGGAGGATTAGGTTGAGAAGGGTTATAATATAATTAATTATTATTTTTTTGGGAAAAAATATTTTCAAATCAATATTTTCGAAAAAAATATTTTGGAATCAATATTTCGGGAAAAAAATTTTCCGAACCAATATTTCGGGAAAAAAAATTTCTCAATCAATATTTCGGGAAAAAATAATTCAGAACCAATCTTTCGGAAAAAAATATTTCCGAACCAATATTTCGGGAAAAAATATTTCTGGATCAGTATTTTAGGAAAAAATATTACCGAACCAATATTTCTGAACGAATATTTTGGAAAAAATATTTCCGAAAAAAATATTTCCGAAATATTGGTTCGGAAAAAAATATTTCCGAAATATTGGTTCCGAAAAAAATATTTCCGAAATATTTGTTCCGAAAAAAATATTTCCGAAATATTGGTTCGGGAAAAAATATTTCCGAAATATTGGTTCCGAAAAAAATATTTCCGAAATATTGGTTCCGAAAAAAATATTTCCGAAATATTGGCTCGGGAAAAAATATTTCCGAAATATTGGTTCGGAAAAAAATATTTCGGAAATATTGGTTCCGAAAAAAATATTTCCGAAATATTGGTTCCGAAAAAAATATTTCCGAAATATTGGTTCGGGAAAAAATATTTCCGAAATATTGGTTCCGAAAAAAATATTTCCGAAATATTGGTTCCGGAAAAAATATTTCCGAAATATTGGTTCTGAAAAAAATATTTTCGAAATATTGGTTCGGAAAAAAATATTTCCGAAATATTGGTTCGGAAAAAAATATTTCCGAAATATTGGTTCGAAAATATTTTTTCCTGAAATACTGATCCAGAAATATTTTTTCCCAAAATTTTGGTTCGGAAATATTTTTTTCAGAAATATTGGTTCAGAAATATTTTTTCCCGAAATATTGGTTCGAAAATATTTTTTCCCGAAATATTGGTTCGAAAATATTTTTTTCCGAAATATTGGTTTGGAAATATTTTTTCCCGAAATATTGGTTCGGAAATATTTTTTTCAAAAATACTGATCCAGAAATATTTTTTTATTGTTATTTATTAGGAAATATTTTTTTTATTATTGAAATATTTTTTTAACCACGTCCAACACCCCAAATCGGGGTGTTGAAATGCTCCCTCATTTACATTATATTAGAACCCTCTCCTAACCCCTCACCAACCACTATAAACCCAACCCTCCATTTTAAATTTCTATCCAAACAAGGGTTGTCAAATTTGAACCCCTCCCAACCCAACCCATCCCTCCCCAACCCCCGATCCAAACAGGCCCTTAGGGAAAATAGATTACACGGAACTAACCCCCTATTTGAAAATGTAGGAATGTGTACAGATCGATTCAACTCGATTTTTCTTTGAAACCGTTATATTTTGGTTTGATTTGGTTTGGATTTTATCTTATAATCATTATTAAACAGTTTTTTTCCGATTCGGTTAATTGATATCGGCTTCAATTTTCTTCTCAAACCCAAACCAAACCAAACCAAACATACCAAGTATATCCCGCACAGAGCAGGGTCTGGGGGTGAACTGTACGCAGACCATGCCAATTTAATCTAATTAAAACAATAATACACAAGTTGAATTGATAATCCTCACGGCCGATTAATGGCTTCCGATCACTGTTCCGGGGGTACTTCACCTGAGTTTGGATATCTGCAAAATAATGCTTGCCCGGGGGTGGTGGCCGTCAAGCACCTCCGGTGTGAGAATCAGTAATCGAAATAATAATAATCGAAACGGGTGAAAATGTATCTGTGTGAAGGGAGAGAATGAGTAGTAAATTTTGTGCTATTGAAATTGTATATCTTACCTTGTGTGTAGAATAGGGGTATTTATAGGCTAGGTTTTCTAATAACTGTTCACCCACTTGGTGACCCACTTGTTATGCTGTTAAAGCTACAGTGAGCCACTATTGGAACAGTGATTAGTGTCCCTTTCCCACATACCTCGATTCTAGCACAGCCGCTTTTGCTATAGCTTGAATGCTTTTGTGTCCCCTTAGTTGCCTTTATGGTCCCCTGCCTTAGTAAGCAAGGTAACAAGATATTTTGCAAATGTATTTGTGTGAAGATATTTGTTTGTCAAGTGGATTGCTTTTAGTAAAGATAATATGAAATGACACATGTGTAATTAATGAGTATTTGTTACAGGTGGATGTGCAATAGCGGACGGCGGGTTGTTTACAGCGGTTGCCCGCTGTAGGCTTACAGCGGGTACCTATCATTGCCCCCCACTCCTGCTGTGCGGTTTAACGGACAGGAGGAGGAGAAACTAAAGATGCCGTTTTGTTTTGAGAAATTTTTTTGAAAATGATACCTTGTGTGCCCCCCAAGTGTTGGCGGTCAACACTTAAGAATTTAGAAAATATTTGTGAAAATATGCCCCCCAAGTGTTGGCGGACAACACTTCGGAGTTAGGAAAAATTTGTGAAAATATGTCCCCCAAGTGTTGGCGGACAACACTTAGGAGTTAGAAAAAATTTGTGAAAATATGCCCCCCAAGTGTTGGCGGGCAACACTTAGGAGTTAGGAAAAATTTGTGAAAATATGCCCCCCAAGTGTTGGCGGACAACACTTAGGAGTTAGAAAAAATTTGGTGAAAATATGCGAATTTTTGACAACGGGTTAATGTGCTTGACGGGTGTGTCATTTGAAACGTTTTTGTAATGCTTGTGAATAAATGTAATAATTGGTAATAAATGAGAATTTTGAAATAAATGAGGGAATAATATTAAATGTTAATAATAAGTGAAATGATAAGTTGTAGTTCGTATTAATGAGAAATGACCTTTGGGAGGAAAGAGAATGTACCTTTGTGATGTAATGTGTCATGAGTGAGTGGGAAGTTAATACATAGTGGACAGTTTTGCTGGAAACGAGGCAGTTACCACCGGCTGTAAGAGTGACGTGGACCAATCCTATCCATCCACGAATATTTTGCAACTTTTTCACCCTTATTACACGCGCCGCACGCGTATAAAAGATGGGTTTGTGTATCATTTGTTAAGGTTTTTTACTGTCTTTCTTTACTTTTTTCTCTCCATTTTCTTTGTCTTCTTCGAGTATGTTGCTCTCCTTGTACCGGATTTGTGGAGTATTTCTGCCATTGAAGCCATATATAACCTCCTGATTTGAGGTATGCTTTCTTTTTCTTTTGTGATTTCTGTTTTTTTTTATCATACAATTTGTCTCTTCATATATGACTGGTTTTGTGTTTATATCCTTGGTTTGCATGTCTCAAATATTTGTAAGTGTGAGTCGATTGTGTAATCTGTAAAGGTTAGTAATATGTGAGTGTTGGTTGTGTATTTGTTGTTGGGATTTTGGTGGTTTGGATCCGTTTCCTGAATCGTGTAAATATAGGTGTCTGATTTCGTATTGTTCATGAGGTGTTTGTAATTTGTATATAAATGTGTATACATTCATAAGTGTTGTGTATATGGGTTTTTGATTCTAGGGTTTTGTTGTTTCTGGAGGGAATGGAATATGAATTGTTTGTTTGGATTTGTAAAATGGGAAATTGTTTAAAAATATATGTGTGTACCAGACATCTGTGATGGCCATCTTCGTTGTTAGCGGTAAAATCCGAAAAATTGTGCTTTTGTCTGCAGATGGGCGATGAATTTGTCGATCCCGCTACTGGAGAGAAAAGGCCATTAGTAAACATGTATGGTCGTTGGGCGGACATTGGTTAGTTGGGTTACACAGCAGTGTTACGAAGAAACCGGTATCAATACTTTGAAAGTTGCGAGAGTCTGTGGCGGGCGAGTAATGTGGTGCCAACCCCTTATTCGAAGGCGGAGATGGATGCTGAATTTGCCGAATTTGCTCATTTGCAACAGGACAGCACGTTTAGAGGCGATGACTGGGGTGATTATGTTGAAAGGATGTTGCGAATTGAAGATGGGTATTTCTGGAGACGGCCGGTACCCGGTGAGAAATTGTACCATCGTTTTGATGATGATTCTGTCTGCATTCCTGTAAGTCATTTCAGGGCGGGTTTAAGGTTCCCACCTCATAAGTTCTTGATGGATCTCTTTCGATTATATTTCCGCTGTCCGTTAGCTCAGATGTCACCCAATTCGATAAGGTCTATTAACTGGTTTATAGCTAGTTGCGAGGCGTTGAACAAGCAGCCAACATTTAGGGCTTTTTTCTGTTTATTTGATGTTAAAGCCAGCCGTGCAAAACACTTTTATGAGCTCCAGTTCGTAAAGTCGCAAACCCGTATTGGAAAAGCTCTGGATGGGCACCGTCCATTTGTGTTTCCCAAGGGAATGGCGGGTTGGCGGGAAGAGTTTCTGGTAGTTGGTGGCGGGGAGTTTGCTTGGCAGAAGAATTTTGTGAAAAAAGTGGAATGTGCCTATAGGACGGACCGTAACCGTCTTAGCCAGGTTGAGATAGATTTTTTAGTTAAGCTGGTAAAAGCGTTGGGTGAGGTATGGACCGAGTCGAATTTGATCGACCCGGCTGACTTGAGAAGGCATTGTTGTAAGTCCTTGTTTTGTCTTTAACTTTTGGGTTTTTGTAATGTTCTGTATTTGATGTTTTGTTGTGTTTTTCTTTGTAGTGTTGGATCCCCGGAAAGCAGAGTTGGACCCTCATCCCACTTTGTCTATAGAGCATGAGGCTAAGATGTATGCTGATTTTATGCTTTTACAACCGCCCAGGCCTAAGCGGGTTCGCGGGATGTTTGCGGCAGAAAATATCATAGATGCCTTTGATCTGTCTGGGCAAGGTGCTGGTGCGGGGAGGATGGAGCAAGTTGAGCATGAGGAGCCCGTTGTTGCAGAGGAAGAAGTGCCTGTTAGTAATGTTGAGTCTGAGGAAGAAGAAACTGGAGAAGGTAGACATTCTGAGGATGATTCTTTGTCCGAATTGTTGGGTGATATATCTGTACGGAGAAGGGATATACCTTTGGAGTCGAGTCTGCAAGATGCCCAAGGTGATGGGTATGATGTTGAAGATGAGATAGAGATGTCCGCCGAGAGGCACGTTGAGGCGGAATCTGAGCAATTTGTTGATAGAGATTTTGTTATTGATTCTGAGAGTGAAAGTGATGGTGCTGTTGCTAGGAGGACAAGTGTGTCGCATACAAGTGGAGGTATTGGTGAGGGTTCTGGTATTCGGTTGCCAGTTGTAGAGCCCGCTAAACAGAGAAAGATTCCTGCTTTAGTTGTGAAGCCCGTCCAGGTTGGTTCTGGCACAGCCCATGTTAGTACAAATATTGAGAGCGGTGAGAAAATGCCCGCTGGGAGAGATGAAGAGCCAGTAGTGAAAGTAACGGAAGTGCCCGCTACTGAGAGTCCTGAAATGCCTCTGCGTCGGTCGAAGAGAAAACCCGTGGCTGAGGCCAGCACTTCTAAACGAAGGCGTATTGAGCCTACTAAGGTGAGCGAGGCCGCTGTTGCTGAGAAGGTTGTGATTGAGGAACCTGTTGAGAATGAGCCCGTTGATGGTGATAGCGAGGATGATGATGAAGATTATTGTGAAGGTGATACTGAAGATGCTTCTGAAAATGAGTCCGAGGATGGTTCTGAGGATGAAGGTGATAACGGTGAGGAGGAAATCGTTTTCTACACAAGTAGCGATGATGAGGTAAACGACCTAGAAGTTGGGTCCCGTCCAGGCTATGGATTTCTTTTTAAATCTGGGCCCAATACCTTCTCTGTTGATTCTATGACCGATGATGATCTTGTGAGGATGAATGAATTGAGTTGGGAGCGAATGTGCCGTTTGTCCCAAAAATATGCTGCACGGGTAAGTCTTTTGTGTTTGTTTTTTGACATTTTTGTAGAGTTGATATGAATCTATTCGTTTGTAAGTTGGATGTTTTTCTGTGTGTTTGGGTTTTGTAGAATCAATGTATGTATACTGGTTTGATGGCTCGTGGGAACATGTACCGTGGTAGCAACCTTGCTTTGAAACAGAGGATCAAAAGGTTGGAGGAGGAGCTGTCCGGTGAGAAATATTTGAAGAATAATGCTGCCAGGGCTTTACATGAAATCGAGATTGAGAGAAATGACCTTAAAGCCAGCTATGAGTATAGTGCTGATCTGCGCCGGTTTTTGGCGGAAGACAAGATGGAACTTCAGGCCGCCAATGCTACATTGTCTGAGCAAGTGAAGAATTTGAGCACTTTACTGAAATTTGAGAAAGAACGTGCTGAGGAGGCTGAGGCTCATCTTGATTCTCGTCCAACTGAGGCCAATGCTATATTGAAGTTCCGAAGTAGTGCTGAGTTTGCGGAAATTGTGAAGGCTGAGGCTGCCAAGGCTGTTATAGAACGACAGGAGCCTGCTAAGAATTTGCCCGAGATCGGGCTGTTACAAACCGAGATCGCAAGACTGAAGGCCAAAGTAAAGAAATCTAAGCGTAAAGCCAGAGCCCTGAAGGCCCGCCTAGGGAAGACTGAAAGGAAGAGTGTTGGGTGCCAGGCTGAAATAGCCGTTGTTGGCTTGGGTGGAGAAACCGCTGCTATGGAGATGGTTGTCACGGATAGCGAAAAGCCCGTTGAGAGGCCTTTAGCAATAGAAGGTGTAAGTCCAATTTTGACAGTAGCAGCCGTTGATGCTGAGATCAATTCGGAAACGGACAGCATTATGAAGCCTGTTGAGAGTGAAAAGGAACCAGTGGATATTGCAACTGTTAGCGGGACGGCTGACGAATCTGATATTGCGATCGAGCCTCTTAGTGCCATAGCAAGTGCGTATGATAGTGAAGATGAAGATGCAGCACCGCTAAGGGGTATGGATGGTCCCTTGAGCGCATCCCGTTGGGCTTAGTTTAATTTTGTAACTCTAGCTAAGTAGTGTTGGCGGATTTGTTTTGGAATCTCTCAGCGGGTATGTCTGCTGTGCGATTGTGAAACATTTTGTTTTGATAATTTTTGTGATTGTGAATTGGGTAATTTTGTTTCGAACTATAACTGAATTTGTGTTTGTATTTTTGTGTCAAAGTGTGTAGTAAATATGCGTGGGAAAATGGTTACCTTGAATTTGTGATTTTGACTGTGGGAGTTAGTCCTCAGCATTTAATACTGCATTGGAGTCAAAAGAATTTTGACTGAGCTTTTACTTCTCTCTGCATGGGAACTGTAATTTTTTGACTGGGAGATGACTTCACCCCTCCCCCTTTTTTTTTACCTTCCTATAAATAGGATGGTTGCTTGTAAATTTAGATCATTCCTTCTCCAACTTATTCTTTGAAAACCCTTGTTCCCTATGTCGAAGAAGCTTGCTATTTCTGATATGAATGACCACTTTTCCCCATTCCCTTGGGGGCGTGAACTGGCTATCTCCGAGGCGACAGAAGCCAGTTGGAGAGCTTGGGCAAACATTTGGGAAGAGGAGGGTGATGCCTACAATGCCGAGGAATGTCGTAAGGCTGCTCGGGAAGTTGCTGCTGCCCGTGCTGCTAAAGAAGCAAAAGATAAGCCGGAGACGGATGTAATTGACTTCCGTTTCCGAGCTCCTCCTCAGGGTGAAAGCTCCAAGAAGGGTGCAGATGCTAAAGAGGAAGCCCCCCAAGCATGAAGGATTCTTAGATGTAGGAGTCTATGATCCTTGTAATAACATGCTTGTAATAAAACAAATTTTTAAATAAAATATTTATTTATCCTTTGCCTTCAACTGTTTTCCGTTTTTGTTCTGTTTTGAGTCGTATTGCCTTCATATTTGTGTAAACATTTCGTTGTAGATTGTTTGTAGTATCCGTCTCTTGGCGGGTTTTTTGCCGTAATAAGTGCCCGTCAAGGGTGCTTTATTGTTTCTTGTCGAGAGTTGTAGACTGAAATTCACAGCTGTCTTTATGCCCGTTTAGGGGACTTAGCTCTTTCTTGAAGTATTGAGTATTTATGCCCTGATATTTTCTTGTCAATTAGCCGCAACAAACAATTTTTGTAACTTCTGTTGTAAGATTCCATCTTTTGTCCGCTGACGCCCTTAGTAACGTCTGTAAACAGTGTTTGCGGAAAGTGTCAGTAGACGAATTGTGTAGATTTGGGATTTGTAATCGTGTAATGGTCCGCAGAGGGACTTTGTAATATTTGCAATGTGTAACTTGTGTAAATGTCCACAGAGGGACTTTGTAATATTTGCAATGTGTAACTTGTGTAAATGTACGCAGAGGGACTTTGTAATATTTGCAATGTGTAACTTGTGTAAATGTCCGCAGAGGGACTTTGTAATATTTGCAATGTGTAACTTGTGTAAATGTCCGCAGAGGGACTTTGTAATATTTGCAATGTGTAACTTGTGTAAATGTCCGCAGAGGGACTTTGTAATATTTGCAATGTGTAACTTGTGTAAATGTCCGCAGAGGGACTTTGTAATATTTGCAATGTGTAACTTGTGTAAATGTCCGCAGAGGGACTTTGTAATATTTGCAATGTGTAACTTGTGTAAATGTCCGCAGAGGGACTTTGTAATATTTGCAATGTGTAACTTGTGTAAATGTCCGCAGAGGGACTTTGTAATGGTTGCAATGTGTAATTTTGTGTAAATGTCCGCAAAGGGACTTTGTAATGGTTGCAATGTGTAATTGGTGTAAATGTCCGCAGAGGAACTTTGTAATGGTTGCAATGTGTAATTTTGTGTAAAGTAGACCACTTTCTTTGTAAAAGTATTCCATTGAAAATATAGTTCCCTTTATTACAAAGAAAACAGTGAGAAGAGACCGTCTAACCATCTATTGATAATATTTCCGCAGTTTGTCGACGTGCCAAGTGTTGTTGACTTCGGTGCCATTTAGATAGGCTAGTTTGTAAGAACCCGGCCTGAGTACTTTGATGATTTTGTAGGGTCCTTCCCATTTTGGCATAAGTTTGCCAGTGTGTCTGGGGTCGGATGCTTCAGTTGCTCTGTTAACCAAATCGCCTTCTATATAGGCTTTGATTCTTGCCTTTTTGCCAAAGAATTCTTTAGTTTTTTCTTTGTAAGCGGTCATTTTCTCAACAGCGGCTTCTCTGACTTCATCTAGAAGGTCAAGATTTGTTTTAAGTCCCTGAGTATTTGCCTCCTCCTCAAAATTGAGGGCACGGTAAGATGGTGAGCCAATTTCGACTGGTGCCAGTGCTTCTGTGCCAAAAGCTAATTTGAATGGAGATTCCCCAGTACTTGTCCTGGGTGATGTGCGATAAGCCCAAAGAACGTTGGGTAATTCATAAGGCCGTTTTCTCTTTGAAGTTGTCAATCTTTTCTCTAGACCTCGAACGATGATGCGGTTAGTGACTTCAACCTGCCCGTTGCTTTGAGGATGGCAAACGGATGCTTTCTTATGTCTGATTCCGTGGTCGGACAGGAATTTAGTAAATTTTGATCCCACAAACTGTGTACCGTTGTCAGATATGAGTATCACTGGGATTCCAAATCTTGTGATGACTTGCTCTTCAACAAAACGAATGGCGTCATCTTGTGTAATGTGCTTAAGAGCTTTTGCTTCTGCCCACTTTGTCATGTAATCAATGGCGACCATAACATACTGCAAGTCACCTTTGGCTTTAGGGAATGGTCCTTCAATGCCCCAGATTGCAAAAGGTATTGGGGATAATATGGCTGTTGGGAGTGCCGGTGACTTTCTGGACATATTGCTAAATAATTGACATTGACGTCACCTTTTAGTGAAGTTTTTGCATTCCTTGTGCATCTTCGGCCAATAATAGCCTTGTCTGAGTATTTTGTGTGCCAATGCCTTGCCAGCCATGTGGTCACCACAAATCCCTTCGTGGACTTCTCTTATGCAATATAGGGCTTCTTCTTCGTCGACACATTTAAGTATAGGGGAGTCAAAACTTCTCTTGTATAAGGTGCCCTCATGAAGAAAGTATTTCGTTGCTTGTGATCTGACTATTTTTGCTTTGAGTCTGTCATCTGGTAGTGTGCCATTTTCCAGATAACGGATGTAAGGAGTCATCCAACTATCCCTTGGCGGGCTTATTTCCATGATATCTAGTTTGTTTGTACTTGGGACAGTTAACTCTTCAAAGTAAATCGTGTCCGCCTCTGCTCTCTTGCCTTGAGTTAATTTAGACAACATGTCCGCAACTGTGTTATCCATTCTGTCTATTTGCTCAAGAGAGTATTCTTCAAACTGAGTTAGCATTGTCTGAACTAATTCCTGATATTTACTGAGATTACTATCTTTTGTTGAATAATCTCCTGTTGTTTGTCGAACAACCAGCTGCGAGTCGCTATAGATGGTTATCTTTTTTACCTGTAAATTTTTTGCCAACGCTAAACCGGCCAAAAGTGCCTCATATTCTGCTTGATTGTTTGTGGCTTTGAAGCTTAGCTGTATGGCTTGTTTGACTTGAAAACCGTCAGGGCTAGTCAAGATGAGCCCTGCCCCACAACGGGTGTTTGTAGAGGAACCATCTACATACAACTGCCAATTGCTGTCCGCGGCTGTGTTTGTCTTTGTGGGTGTCTCTTTTTCATTTGTGACGAATGAACATTCAACCATAAAATCAGTCAACGCTTGTGCCTTGATGGCGGTTCTTGGTATGTATTTGAGATCAAATTGACCAAGTTCTACCGCCCAGTTAATCAATCTACCTGATAAATCTGGTTTGTGAAGTATTTTTCTTAGCGGTTGATCCGTGATGATTCTGATTTGTCTCCCTTGGAAATAGTGCCGCAATTTTCTGCTTGCCATGACCAAAGCTAGAGCAAATTTTTGGACGTTGGGATAGCGGGTTTCCGCGTCTTTGAGCACTTGGCTGACATAGTAGACTGGTTTTTGCTCACCATTTTCTTCTTTGATAAGCACCGCCCCCACGGCTTTGTCTGTTGCGGATAAGTAGAGTGATAGCGGCTCTGAGGGGGCTGCGACCGCAAGTAGTGGAGCAGAGGAGAGATAATTTTTGAGATCCTCAAAGGCCTTTTGACATTCCGCTGTCCAAGATATTTTGTTGGTTTTTGTGGCCCCTTTCAAGGTGTCAAAGAATGGAAGGCATCTGTCTGCCAATTTTGCTATGAATCTTCTGAGGGCGGCCAACCTCCCCGTTAGTTTTTGTATTTCCTTTAAGGTTTTGGGTGGTTGCATGTCGATTATGGCCTTTATTTTCTCAGGATTGGCCTCAATACCTCTGTGAGATACCAAGAAGTCTAGGAATTTGCCAGCATCAAGTGCGAATGCACACTTATCCGGGTTGAGTTTCATATTGTGTTTCCTGAGGGTGGAAAAACATTCTTCCAAGTCCTGGAGGTGGGAAGCCGTTAGGAGAGATTTTACTATGAGATCATCCACATATACTTCCATATTTCGGCCCAACTGTCCGCTAAAGATTCTATTCATGGTTTTTTGGAAGGTGGCACCGGCATTGATCAATCCAAATGGCATCACTTTGTAACAATATACTCCCCTATGTGTAACGAAAGCCGTTTTCTCTCTGTCCTCTGGAGTCATTTTGAGTTGGTTGTAGCCTGAGTAGGCGTCCATGAAACTTAGCATTAGATGACCCGCTGTGGCATCAATGAGTTGGTCTATCGAAGGGAGAGGATATGGGTCTTTTGGGCATGCTGCGTTCAAGTCTGTGTAATCGACGCATATCCTCCACTTTCCATTAGCTTTCTTTACTAATACCACATTTGCAACCCACTTAGGGTAGGTGACTTCGCAAATCAAGTCTGCGTCCAAGAGTTTGTCAATTTCAATATCAATGGCCCGCTGTCGTTCTGGTGCAAAGTTTCTTCGTTTCTGTATTTTTGGTGTTTTGTCTGGATCCACATTTAGCTTATGGATTGCCACGGACTCATCTAATCCTGGCATATCCTTTGGACTCCATGCAAAAACGTCCGCGTATTTCCTCAAAAGGTCAGTGAGACCCTTTTTAAAGATAGAATCCAAACCCGCACCTATACTGACAGTCTTGTTTGTGTCTCCGGGTGTGATTTCTATTTTCTCTGTCTGTACCGCAGGGGTTATTGGCGGGTTTTCTTCTCTTTTGAGACATTTCATTAGATTGGCATCAATTCTTGGCGGGTCTTCTGTCAATGGATCATGCCCGTCAATAAATTGTACCTCTTTTCACTTTTTGTTGTTGGCACGTTGGTTTGCATCGTGCCTCTGTCTTTTTGCTTGTCTCCTGCTTTGAGCTTTTTCCCTGTTGATATTGCTGGGCTCGGACTTTCCCAAGGTAAGAGCGATGCCGTAGCACCTTTTGGAGGTTTCAAAATCCCCTTTGATTTCTCCTATCCCATTTGAAGTAGGGAATTTGATTTTGAGATGAGGGGTAGAAGTAACTGCCTTTAACAAGTTCAATGTGGGTCTCCCCAAGATCATGTTGTAGGAGGAGGCTGTGTTAATGACATAGAATTTGATGATCCTGCAAGCTTGTCTGGGAGATTCCCCAAAGTAGACAGGGAGCCGTGCAATGCCTGCTATTGGGACGGCGTTGTGGCCGAACCCGTAAAGCGGTGTTTCATCAGGACATGTTTCTAACTTTTCGTCGCTTAGCTTTAGCCTGTCCCAGGTGTGTTGGAAACAAATGTCAACCGAGGACCCGTTGTCGACCAGAACCCTTTTGACCTCATTTTGAGCAATGCCCAAGGATATGACTAGTGCCTCAGTGTGATTGGGATTGATGCCTTCATAGTCTGCATCTGTGAAATTAATGACGTTTGGCGGACCCTCAGATATGGCATAGACGGTCTGTTCCTCTCTAGGTGGTGAGACCTGTCCGCCAAACACGGTATGTACTATGTTTTTGTTGTGTCCTTGAGAGGAGGACGGGCCAAGTATTTGCCTGGGCAAGTACTGAGATAAGTTGCCTGCCTTGACTTGTTTTTCCAGAAAGTACTTGAGAGAAAGGCAGTTATCTGTAAAATGCCCATGTGTTTCGTGATAATCGCAGTGCTTGTCTTTGGGCCTGTCATCAGGTGAGGAGTGCATTGGGGCTGGTGGAAAGTAGAAAGGTTTCCCTTTGATTTCTCTTAAGATGGTTGCTCTGGGGAGAGTAAATTCGGTCCATTTTGGCTCAGGACGCCTATCTGGTCTTTGCGGGTTTAAGGGCCCTTGGCGGTCCCTGATTGGTGCTGATGGTTGAGATCTTTGGGCGGGCAGCGGCCCGTGAGTGGTCTGTACTTGATGCAAAGCGGGTGCTTGCCTTTGGTAAGGCGTGTACCTTTCTCTTTGGAAATATGGTGAGGGAGTGGGTGGAGCCCTAGATTGTTTAAGTACGTTGAGAGACTCGATTTCGTTGATGGCTTGAGATGCCAAGTCATATGCCTTTGCCAGAGTAGTGGGCTTAATTTCCATGAGACGGCATACGTATTTCTCGCATTCGTAAGGGTTGAGACCTCTCCTTAAATGCACCAAAGCCTCTGTTTCATTGACACAGACAACTTTGTTGACGGCTTCCTTGAAACGGTCAATGTAGTTTTGTAAGGTTTCACCATTACGTTGTGCAACGGTTTCAAGAAACACGGTATGAACTTCGTGCTGTTGGTTTGCTTTGAATTTGTTGAGAAATAATTTCTTAAATTCCAACCAAGTATCTATGGATCTGGTGGATATCCTGCAAAACCATCTTTGGGCGTTACCGCGGAGAGTCGCGGCGAAGAATCGGCATCGTGTTAAGTCATTATACTCGTAGTGGAGAGCCAGTTGGTCGAAATAGCTAAGGTGCTCCTCCGGGTCTCCCAGCCCGTCAAAAGAGTTGAAGCTGTGATGTTTGATGTATTTTTGTCGTGGCTCGGCCTCTAGCCTTGCTGTGAATGGTGTTCCACTCATATCTTGCTCGCTATTTCCTTCTATTTTATTCTTGAGTTCCAATATGGTCTGTAACATTTCCGCGTTTGATGGTTGTGTTATCTCGGGTTGCTTTGAGCGGACAGGAGGAGGCTCTTGGTGCTTGTGTGCTTCATACTCAGCCACTACCTTGTCGTAGGCGGCTTTTTTGTCAATGATTATTTTTCTCAGGTCCCTATGCCTTCTGTTCTGTTCCCACACTTCAGGGGGATGGTGATTCTTGTTGTGCCTGTCATGCTTAGTATTTTGAGACGAGCCTAGGCGAGAGAAAGCAGAGTTCGCCTCGCGGGGTTGGCTGTTTGCCTCATCATGATTGTCAAGCGGGTTCATGGGTATGCTTGCTTGTTTTGTCAAGGATTTTGGTCCGGCCTGGGGGAGGGTTGCGGCTATTTGCATGATTAAGTCAATTTGTTGTTGGTTACAGCCTGTGAGATTAAGGCTAAGGATTTGCTCTCGCCCGTCATCTTTGGGCGGGTTCACTGGCGGGATGCCAGTTGTATTTCCCTCGTGTTCTTGTTCATCTGGGTGTGGTATTGCGGTTTCCATTTAATGTTTTTGAGGTGTTTTTAATTTGTGTTTTGAGCGTGTAAGTAGCTACTGTGTAGGTAGAGCAGGTGGTGGGTTTTTCTTCAAGAAAAATAAGCCCCTCCTTCTAGCGCCAAATGATAATCCTCACGGCCGATTAATGGCTTCCGATCACTGTTCCGATCACTGTTCCGGGGGTACTTCACCTGAGTTTGGGTATCTGCAAAATAATGCTTGCCCGGGGGTGGTGGCCGTCAAGCACCTCCGGTGTGAGAATCAGTAATCGAAATAATAATAATCGAAACGGGTGAAAATGTATCTGTGTGAAGGGAGAGAATGAGTAGTAAATTTTGTGCTATTGAAATTGTATATCTTACCTTGTGTGTAGAATAGGGGTATTTATAGGCTAGGTCTTCTAATAACTGTTCACCCACTTGGTGACCCACTTGTTATGCTGTTAAAGCTACAGTGAGCCACTATTGGAACAGTGATTAGTGTCCCTTTCCCACATACCTCGATTCTAGCACAGCCGCTTTTGCTATAGCTTGAATGCTTTTGTGTCCCCTTAGTTGCCTTTATGGTCCCCTGCCTTAGTGAGCAAGGTAACAAGATATTTTGCAAATGTATTTGTGTGAAGATATTTGTTTGTCAAGTGGATTGCTTTTAGTAAAGATAATATGAAATGACACATGTGTAATTAATGAGTATTTGTTACAGGTGGATGTGCAATAGCGGACGGCGGGTTGTTTACAGCGGTTGCCCGCTGTAGGCTTACAGCGGGTACCTATCATGAATAAATTACATTAAAAATGTCATAAAATGAAAAATAATAATTTACAATGATCCCATTTTTAGAGAAATTGTCTAAATTATCCACGGGCCACGATTCATAACAGGAGGCTTGATATATCGATTGGCGAAAAAAGTGGTCTTTTTCGTCCATGAAACCTGCATGCTTCACATATGTGTTCTTCTTAACAGTAATCTTCGTGTTGCAGCTCGACTCCAGCCTGGTATTCGCATATTTAGCATGTGTGGCCACTAGGGGAGAGCAAACCCCGGTTCGGTTCGATTTTTGGTAAAACCGGAACCGAAACCGGAAGCCCTCGGTTTTAAAAATCGAAAACCGGAACCGCAACCGAACCATCGATTTTGGTTTCGGTTTTAAAATTCCGGTTCGGTTTTTATCAGTTCGGTTTCGGTTTTAAAATCGAATAAAATAATAATAGAAAGTATTATAAATTAATTTAAAAAATAATTCTACCATAAAAACATAAATCGTTCAAAAGTAATCATACTAACAATTTTCAAAACTTGAGACACACACATGCAAAGAGAGAGAGACTTAAGGTAGCTAGGTAGGGAAAATAAAAGTAGCAGAACATGAAAAAACTGATAAAAATAAGTGAGTGAAAATGCGTGTTTTGTTAATTTGTCCTTATATATGTCCAAATGCAATTCGGAAAAGAGACAGTGTGCCATTTGCTTACAACAAGTTTATCAAGCAAGTAACAAAAGTGAAAAGATTTTTATGTTTTAAGTGTTCATTAATTTTTTATATATATTGTAGATACGTTTTTGTATGTGTGTATTAGAAGAATGTAGCTACGATTAAAAATATAAATATTTATTTATTTATATAAATAATCGGTTCGGTTTCGGGTTTTTTCGGTTCGGTTTTAATTTAAAACCGAAAGTCTCGGTTTTTAAAAATCAAAAACCGCAACCGCCGGTTCGGTTTCGGATTCGGTTTTTTCGGTTCGGTTTTGATCGGTTTCGGTTCGGTTTCAATTCGATTTTTTGCTCACCCCTAGTGGCCACCAACTATACGCATATCCAACATGCGTGTATGGTGTACCCACGCCTGTAGTACTTACGTGTATAGTTATAAAAAGAAGCATATGTGTAGGTTTCAACAGGGTTAAATAATTTTTATTTAGGATTTAGAAAAATTCAATTTTTTAATTAAAATTTTAATTTATACAGTTAATTTTTGCGATTCAATATTTCCATTTTGGGTTTTAGAAATATTTAGAATGATGAATAAACAGTATACGGACTTAAGATTTAGGATTTAGGATTTAGGATTCAGGGTTGTCGGACTTAGGGTTTAGGGTAAACAACCCTAAACCCTAGACCCAAAACCTTAATTTATCCTGATTTTCAAAAAATCGGGGCTGACCCCCGATTTTTTAAAAATCATGCCGCCAGACTCATTATGAAATATTCAGAACGACGAATAAACCGTATACTTATGCGGACTTCTTTATACCTAAATTTTAGATGATATTAAAAAAAAATCGTGAACCGCCCAGCCCAAGGCCAGCCCGTAGTTGAACATGCTCCATGCATGCTTGATATGCGCATACTACAACTTTACTTAAAAAAAATTGAAAAATAAAACAATCACACTTTGTTTTTGATACACGCATGAAAGACATGTGTTTACTTCACCAATGCCGTCCACGCATGTACAACATGTGTGTACAGTGATTAAAAAGGATCGGCATTCGCGCGAAATAGATAATATGGACAATTTAAATTTTTAAATGGGTAAATAGGGCTTTCATCCCAATTTCTATAGCAAGGACAATTATAAACCCGTAAGAATGAACTAGGAGGTGATGATTTTTTGAACCCATAACCCGAAATGCCGTTTAGCGCGGACTGCTGCCCTAAATGCCCACGGTGTGCACATTATATTAATGCATATAGTTTCTTTTTTTTAATTTACGGTGTGCGCATTATACTAATGCGTATAGTTTTTTTTTTTTGTTCTATAGTGTATAGTGTGCGCATTATACTAATGCGTATAGTTTTTTTTTTTTGGGTAACAAACACGCATGTTGGACATGCGTGCATGAACAACAAAAAAATATTATGAAAACAACGCATGTTTATCATGCGTGACCTTCCAGTAAAAAAATTATGAAGACTATGCTTGCCATGCGTGTATGAAGCTACGCATGCTGGAAATGCGTGGTTGCTGGTATTTTGGGCGGCCCTTCATGCATATGGGTATTTTGGTTATTTGATTTAAAAAAGTGGGTATTTAGGGATTTCACCCATACAACTTATTCTTATATTTTTATGAAAAATAATTTGAAGTTGTGATGATATTTTATATTCAATTTGGTTTAACAGATGCAAGTTGTTAATCAATCTATTATGCAACCAAAAATGATTTCAATTATATTAAGTTTTTAAAGTTACATTTATAATTGATGTTGGTTGCAAATTTGATTGTAAAAGTTGTAGAACGTATTTTTACAAATATTTTAAAAAAGTTGTATTTTTGTAAAATAATTTTTAAAAAATAATTTACAAAAAAAATTCTGAACTTGGATATAAATTTATATAATCCATTAGTTTAACAATTTAGAAAATAGGGAAAACAAATTAACTATCAAAATTTAATATGGATCACACGGAGAAAGAGAATCAAGCAACAAGATCATGCTTTTCTCATAATTTATTATGTACAATATGGCCAATTGGCCATTGTATAGATGGTTTAGTTTTTCAATTCGATTATAAAAATAGAACTATAACCATTACAAAATCGTGTCATCGATTTTGTTTAATTACAATTTTTTTTCGATTTTTCTAGATTTTGGTTTTTCTAATATTTTTTTCGATTTCCTTACTTTTTGTTCTTGTTTTCTTCAATAATTAGTTATCCTTGTGCTTAGATCTGAATCTTCGGAATTTCTGGATTTTTCTTCTCCGATTTATGGTAGATCCTCGGTTTCTTCCCAAATCCTTGGTGGATCTTCGGTCTCAAGAGCGGTCTGGTTTTTCTAGTTTTTAAAGATTCCGTTTTCTAGATCTAAGATTTGTTTTAGTTTGATTTTTTGTGTAATTTCAATTTTTGTAAGTTCAGTTTGATTTCTCTCCCTGGTGAGAGGTGTGGTTTTTCTCTCCTTGGTGAGAGGTGTGGATTTCTCTCCTTTATTTGTGAGAGTTGGTTCGGATTCAACGATAAGAGCTTGGTCGGAACTTTATTTGTGGTCGGTGGCTCAAACGGATTTTGGCGAATATATGGAGCGTAGAGCGAGTATCTATAGACATATCATTTTTTTCAGACATCTGCTCATTTGTCTCATTTTGATTATGAAGACGAGCATGTCATCCTATTCTATGTTTGATCGATTCGATCACTCTTGTAGATGCCGTATGCCTTTTATGTATTGAATTATCACCTTTCATAAAAAAAAATGTGGCATAAAAACAATTTCTATATACTCCCTCCGTCCCATAATAGTAGTCACTTTTGAGAAAAAAAAATTCCCATAATTCATTTCCAATATATCCAAAAGTATAGCCTTTTGAGAGTATAGCGATTCTCTCTCTGTCTATATTGACAGTTCTCTCTCTGTCTATATGACAGTTTTTCAATATATCCAAAACAGTTTTTCAATATATCCAAAACACAATCTTGACCATCTTTTAATCATCTAAACTCATTCATCATCAAGTTTATTTCCATTATTATTTCTAGTCAGAGAGAATATCATGCAACCATAGAAGCAACATTGGAGGACATGTACGCAAAGCTCGTGATTGAAGACGAAGAAGATGAAGAAATAGTGCTAACAAACAAACAGGTGGTAGAACAGAAGCCTATGTATATGCTGGTGGGAAAGTTTTTGACGGACAAAAACATAAACTTCCAGGCCATGAAAAACCTGATGGCATCATTGTGGAGGCCAAGAGAAGGAATGGAATTTCATGACATGGGAGATATGAAGTACTCATTCATATTTTTTCACAAACTGGATATGCAAAAGATCCTAGAAGGAGGTCCTTGGTCCTTTAAACAGTCGATGCTGGTGTTACACCAAGTCCCAATGGGAGAAGATCCAAGTACAGCTCAGTTACAAGATTTTGAAATATGGGTACAAATACACGACATACCAAGAGGTTTTATTTCTGAGAACATCTTAAACAGCATAGGTACATCATTCGGGAAGTATATTAAATCAGAACCGGGGACATATGAAGGAGGATGGAAACCGTATGTCAGAATTCGGGTAACAATGAATATCAACAAGCCTCTGAAACGAAGAATGAAGATAAAATGGGAAGGAAATTCGAGCATCTGAATAAATTTTAAGTATGAGAAACTTGGTACAATCTGTTTCGTATGCGGGATTATAGGACACTCTGAAAGGAATTGTGCAGTAGTGTATGCGAACCCTGACAAACAGATCGACAAGGCATACGGTACATGGTTACGGGCACAGTCTAGGGGTGCAAAACCAAATGTTGGATTAAGATGGATTCGAAATGCAGGAGGGGGAGATGGCACCTGGGGTACTCAGAAAAATCAAGAGGATGCATCAAGCAGTAATAGTAAACAACAAGGGGAGCCGAGATTCATGAAAATTCAAGGTAGGACCCGAGTAATTGAGGGAGGGATTGAAGACATGATCATAAGGCCACGACAGTTGAGGATGCAACAAGCGCGGGAAAATTATGTGGAAGAAAATAAGGAATCTAATGAAGAGAACGTAATTATTGAGTCAAAAAGAAAAAGGATTGAAATCATACCTAGTGGATAGAATAGTAGAATGGAAACAAATGAGAGACAACAACAGGAAATGGAGTCAATGAATGTCATACAAGAGGGTCCAGATAGTGGGATGGACCAAGGCCATATCACTTTATATTCAAAAAACGAATCAAAGGCGACCTCTGCGACAGGGGTTCGCCTACCACAATGAGTGTTTTGAGCTGGAATTACCGTGGGCTTGGGACCCCATGGGCTATTCAATTCCTAAAGGAGTGTGTAATCCAAAAGAAACCCAGGTTTGTTTTTCTTTGTGAAACTTTATGCAAGCAAGACACTGTAGAGAAGGTTAGAGTTTATTTGAATTTTGAGGGTGCTTTAGCAGTAGACTCCCAGGGTCATAGTGGGGGGTTAGTAATGTTTTGGAGGAAAAATAATGAGACCAAAGTGCTGTCTTTTAGTAAAAACCACATAGATATTGAGGTTGACAACTTGACATGGTGGGATGGCAAAAATTCAGGCGTACAGGGTTATACGGTGAACCCGATCGAAATAGAAGGTAAGATACTTGGAACCTGATCTATACTCTGCAAACTCATAGTAATCTCCCTTGGTGCTTAATAGAAGATATGAATAACATTATCCATCAGGAAGATAAGCAAGGTGGTCGTCCGTACCCTCAATGGCTTTTGCAGGGTTTCCAAAAGGTAATTGAGGATTGTGATTATTTGACATGGACCTGGTGGGATATAAGTTCACATGGGATAGAGGAAGGGGAACGAACAACTGGATAGAAGTTCGTTTAGACAGAGCTCTAGTATCAAGTCAATTCCTTCACCATTATTCAGAAGCAAAGTTATCCAATCTGGAAATTTCAACGAGTGACCACAGTCCAATTTTTATGGAACCAATCACTGAAAGTTATGAATTTTCAACAAAGCGTTTCAAATTTGAGAATGCCTGGCTTAGAGAACCTATGTGCATGCAGATAGTGCAAGATACTTGGCTGAAAAATCAAGACAAGTCGTTCCAGGACAAAATTGCAATGTGCGCTAAGACCCTTTCTAGCTGGGGAAAAGAGATCACCGATTGTTTTAGAGACCGAATTAATTACAACAAGAAGGTTATAAGCAATCTCAAGAATAGAAGAGATCATTTATCAAGCAAGATCTACCAAGAGGAGGCCCACAAACTCATGAAACATATAGTCAGCAAGAAGTTTTTTTGCGCTAGAGATCAAAGCAGCTTTGGCTTCGTGAAGGAGATAGCAATAGTAGATTTTTTCATGCCTCAACGAAAGCTCGCAGAAAAACAAATCATATCGATTTCTTGAGAAATGATGAAGGTCACATGATTGGATGGGATTCTGGCTTGCAAGATATGATGGTGCAATACTTTAACGATCTCTTCAAGGCCTCGGACACGGATTGGAGGGACATCACAGACTGCATCGACACAAAAATTACGGATGATAAGTGGAGTTTATATCCACTTGGAACATTCTAATTCGGCTTAAATTGATTGCTTTGGCCTCAAGTTTGTGGTAGTTTTGATGTGTTTTGTGTAATTGTGCAGGGTTGAAGAAATATCGATTAAAGGTGTAGTTTCCGTCGTTTTTGGAGCATTTTGTGGAGTTGATTGATGATATGGAATGAAGAATGGAGGCTAATGTCAACTCCTAAGAAGTATACAAGTCATTAAGGATGAAAGACGGAAGCTCATGCAAAAGGAACGGGAAGAAAAGGCGAAAAAAGCAAAGAAAAATCAGTTTTCGCAGAACGGGACCAAACCGGGGGCTCCCAGCCTTGTTTCCAGCGCTCCAGCCTTGTTTGGGCAGATTGGGCCGGCGCTTCAGGCGCCCATACGGCGCATCAGGCGCTGCGGGATGCTGGTGGTGCGCGGGAGAAAAATCAGCCAGAATTTCTGATTTTGTTTTGGCCATATCTTGAGTTCTACAACTCCGTTTGAGGCCCGTAAGCTATCCACGCGAAGATAACGAGATTCTCTATCATTCTAAAGTGGTCCAGAGGTCCAATTATGATTGGAACGTTCCAGAAAATCTGAAGAAAAGGCAGCTACGAATTTTCCTTTAAATCAGAATCAGTTTAGGAAACGTACTTCTATTATAATTCTGATTAGGTATTTTCTTGCTGGGCAAGATGTCTAGAGCCTATATAAACACATCCAACCCTTGTAAAATTCATTCATCATAATTAGGAGTAGAACCATTACATATCAATTACTTAGGTTTATTTGTATTTTTTTAATACTTTGTTTTTATCATGGTTTCACTTGATCCCATGATGACGAGAGGTTCAATTATGAACTAATTGTTGTCATGGGATTCTAACGGATTTATTTATGGAGCTTTAGTATCTTGATGCTTTACATATCTGTGTGTGATGTATATCTGATATCCTCGTATGGTTGTGTTTCATGTATTTAGATGTGTAGCTAACATCTAATTTGTTAATCTCTTGCTAAACGAGAGTGGATCTTGAGATTTAGAACTTGCCATGCTAGCATAGGATAGGTTGATGTTTTAACATCATGATTTGTGGCGTAAATAGAGATATTATGCTGCCCTATGTGATCAATGTGGATAACTTGTTCTTCAACCGTTATGTTTTCAAATTCTATAGAGATGAAGGGTCTAAGCATAATTGGTGTCTATTCATCTTCTATCTCTTTTGTGGATGTATGTTTAGTTTGGTATACGTATACTAAGAAGTAGCGTGTACTTGTTTCGTGTTATCCGATCAGATATCATAACCATTGCATATAGTGATTAAAGGCATCAGATCTAAGCAAAGTATTTAATGAAGTTAGGATTCCATGTTTACTCTTGCAGACGTAATTTAATTTTAATTCTTGTTAGTTAGTTAATTCTTAGTTTTGTTAATTTGTGTCTTAGTTAATTTAGTTTAATAAACCCAAAATTGTTATTGTCTTAGCAGTGCATAATAACCATACATTGTTGCATAGGCATATTTACTGAATAGAACCATAACTTGATCCTTGTGGGAACGAATTTGGACTTAACCTTATATATTACTTGTGACCACGTACGCTTGCGTGATTTAGTGTAAACAACGGACTCGCAAAGTGACGTCTTATTAACTCCAATCGATCTAGAGAAAGTAAAAAACGCACTCTTTAGTAAGCATCCAGACAAATCTCCTGGACCAGACGGGATGAGTCCCGGTTTTTGTCAAAAATTCTGGAATATCGTGGAGAGAATATAATCAATGTGGTAAAACAGTTTCTTGCAACCTGCAAATTTGAGAACAACATCACATAGACAAAAATGTTCTCATTCCTAAAAAGCAAAACCCAGCAAGTATGTCAGATCTTCGACCTATTTCCCTTTGCAATGTAACTTATAAAGTGGTATTGAAAGTGCTTGAAAATAGAGTAAAGAAGGTGCTCAATGACATTATTTCATAAAATCAAAGCGCTTTTGTCCCGGGAAGGTTTATTACGGATAATATAATGATCTCTTTTGAAGTCATGCGTTATATGAAACGTAAAACGCAAGGAAAAAATGGATGGATGGCCTTGAAATTAGACATGAGTAAATCGTACGATAGATTTGAATGGGGTTTTCTAGAAGCCATGTTAACCAAGCTGGGGTTCGAAAGAAAACTGATTAATATGTTTTTAGAATGCATCTCTTCTGCAAAGTATCAAATTAGTCATGCAGGTAAGGAATTTGGGAATATAGTGCCATAAAGGGGTATTCGTCAAGGCGATCCCCTCTCTTCATACCTTTTTTTAATCTGTATGGAAAGGTTCACTGCTTTAATAAATCAATTTGAGAGAAGGAAGTTGTTAAAGGGTATTCAAGTAGCTAGAGGAGCTCCAATTATCTCCCACATGTTCTTTGCGGACGATAGTTATATTTTTTGTAAAGCTAGAGAAGAGGAAGCAAATCATGTAGTGAACCTTCTCCATTTCTTTGAGAGGGCTTCGGGACAACAAATCAATGCAGGCAAGTCTTCGATTTTCTTTAGCCGAAATGTGGAAGGAAGTGTAAAGCAGCAAATTTGTGGTACTCTGCATTTCCAAGAAGCGGGGGACAACACATTGTATCTAGGATTACCAAATACTTTGAGTAGAAATAAGAATGCAGTGTTTGGGTTTCTCAAGGAGCGAGTTAGAGACAGAGTGGCAGGATGGAATAAGAATTTTATGTCAAAAGGAGGTAAGGAAATACTCATTAAAACGGCAGCGCAATCTATGCCAAATTATGTCATGAGTATGTTCTTATTACCCAAGCAAGTTTGCTCAGATATAGAGAAAATTCTTTCAAAATTCTGGTGGCAGACATCTTCTAATACGGATTCGGGAATTAAATGGAGAAGTTGGGATAGGATGAGCATTAAGAAATCTCAAGGTGGGCTGGGATTTCGAAAATTGCATGATTTTAACGTCGCATTATTGGGAAAACAAGGACGGAGGCTCTTAAATAATCAAAACTCCCTAGCAATCAAAGTGTTTAAAGCCCGATATTTCCCAAACGAAACGTTCTTAACAGCAAAAATTGGCACCAACCCGAGTTACATTTGGCGTAGTATTCTTGAAGCACAGGTGTTGTTAAAACAAGGAGCGGTTAGGAGAATAGGAAATGGTCGTTCAACAAGTATAAAGACTGATCCTTGGCTGCCAAAGGGTGATGAGCCGTTCGTTCAGACTTGTCACCCAGCATTGGAGGGTCAAACGGTTGTCTCGCTAATGCCAACTAATCAAAAAGATTGGGATCTAGATTTATTAAGGGACATTTTTTAGGAGAGGGACATCAACCTCATTGTGTCCATTCCTATCTACCAGAATGAAACAGACGCATGGTTTTGGAAGAAGGAAAAGCTGGGCTTCTACTCAGTCAAAAGTGCGTACAGTTTAATGCAGGAAGGAAATCAGCATACCTCTAGTAGCAGCTCAGGTTTCTGGAGAAGCATGTGGAACTTGAAAATTCCACACAAAGTAAAAATATTTTTATGGAGAGCAGTTTCAGAGTGCCTACCCACTAAAGAACAGCTACTCATCAAGCATGTAAACGTGAATCCCTTATGTCCAGCCTGCAATCTTGAACACGAAACAATAATGCACATTCTGGTTGCTTTTCAGTTTGCCCAGTTATGCTGGCTTAAATCAAAGCTAGTAACAAACATTACAAGCATGGATACTTTCGTGTAGTGGATAGAAGAGGTAAAAGAAAAAGGCTCGATTGATCATTTCTCAAAAGTTGTCATGTTAGCATGGTTTTTATGGAAAAATAGAAATGATATCGTTTGGAAGCAAAAAGGAATGGAGGTTTCGGAGGTTGTAGCTTCGACATTTCTCTGTCTTAATCAATGGAAGAAGGCTCAGGATCGTTCATTTGATAGTTTTCTTGGGTTCATGACCCAAGCAGATGGCTCTGAGCATTGGAAGCGACCACAGCAAGGAAGGATTAAGATTAATACTGACACAACAATTTTCGAGGACACCAATCGTTACAGCTTTTCAATGATTATTCGGGATGATCAAGGAAACTTGATAGAGGCAGCCTCAACGTGCAAGCAAGGCGAGATGGACCCTTTCATGGTGGAAGCATTAGGCATCCGGGAGGCTCTAAGCTGGGTAAAGAAGAAGGGTAGTTCGAATGTGGAAATTGAAACAGACTGCTTATCTCTGGTGCAGGCTTTAAGATCTTTCTCAACAAATCTGTCTTACCTGGGGAGGGTGGTGAATGAATGCAAATTTCTATTGGCATCTCTAAATCATCGAAACATCACTTTAAGTTTTATCAAACGTTTTGCGAACATGGTTGTTCACTATATAGCGAGAAACACTAGTTCAATAGCTGAGCGTTTCTGGAAAAAAGGGGACGCCCTTCCAGAATTCTATCATGTAATGTTATCTGATTTTAAGAGTTATTGAATTGTTCTTTTCTCCGCCAAAAAAAAAATAATGGGCATAAGGGGAAATGTATCATCAAATTAATATTTTCTTAAGATATGTAATTTTTCCAAAATAGACTTGTATTGTGGGACGGAAGGAGTACGTCTATTTGTCCATACGATGTGTTTGACTTAACCATAATTTTTAATATTATGGTAAAAAAATGCATTTAATACATCAATCTTGCACAAAGTTTAATATGATTATTTAGTACTCTTTTCATCCCCTTTTAGTTGGCACATTTGCAAAAAACACACATATTAAGAAAGCTTTAATTATGTACTTTCTTTTTATGTTTGCCATTAATCTTACCATTAAATGATCAATTATGAGTGTGTGTATTAAATATAAATTCAAACATTGGTATTAAATATAAATGGATATATATTGAAAATTGGTAAAAAAATGTATCAGAACAAAGAATGTGACAACTATTTAGGGACAATTTTTTTTTTTTTTTGTAAATGTACCAACTAAAAAGGGATGGATGGAGTAATTTAAAATGTTTTATTGGTAAAAATTAATATGAATATAGAAGGGTACACTATTATTACCTGGGAAATAAAATTAGTGTTACATAAGGATATTGAAAAACTAAAAACAATTAAATATATAAGAATAAATGTTAAAAATATGAGAGTATTTAATCCTTAACAATAGCCCTTAGGACGGTGATTAACATTTTTTTTAATTATTATATTCTAAATTTTCTTTTTTAAATAGAAATAAAAATATATTTATTTGAAGAAAGAAAAATCAAAAAATATCAAATCATCTAAAATTGCATGCAAAAAAGTCAAATATCTTATATAATATATTAGAGACGTATTAAATTAGTAAATAAGTTGACTAGCTGAGTAATAACTAGAATCAGCAATTTTATACATGACACGAAAACACGACACGAAAATGACATAAAAATTACGGGTTTTGGTTGATTTTTGCGGTACACGAACACGAAAGTACACGAACACGAAATTACACGAATGAATTTAGTATCGGTTTTGCGTTTACCCTTGGGTACACGACACGAAACGAAAATACACGAAATAAATAAATATTTAAATAATTTTATTAAAATTATTTAAATACATATTTTAAAATGATATTTTATATATAATTTTTACATAAGATAATTACAAAATAGTTTAAAATTTTGTTTCACAAAACTTAAGCACACTTCATTCCTTATGACATATTTACTTAATACTCGACTAGTAAACAATTAATATTTAAATATTTTTATTTTTATTCAAAAATTACACGAAACACGATACGAAACGTACACCACGAAACGAATCCTTAACGGATCGGTTTTGGATTTGACATTACGTACACGAAACATGAATGTACAAGACACGAAAATATACGAAACGAACGAATTGCTAATAATAACGTACTAAGGTAGAATTCCAGTAGGAAGGTGATGGGTAATGTGATATATTGCCCGCAAAAATTAGAACGAAAACAGGGCAAAAAAAAAAAGAAGAAAAATACACTTTATGATGGAAATTGCAATCCACATTTATTCATAACATAACTCATTCCTTTCAACCGAATTTCCATCATAGGAGACTGGAGACTAGTGGAAAGAGATATATATGTCCCGCCGTCCCGGTTAGCTTTCATTTGGATTGGGGGTTAACAAAGATTGGGTTGGTTCGAATTCAAATTTCAAAATTCATTTTTGAAAAAATTTTAAAAATAAAGTATTGGATTTTGAGTTTAATGTGTAATATTATTTTTATTCTTTCGTAAACTACCAAAACCCAAATTTTTAAATTTGATGTGGATCAAATGAATTGATAGTTAACATAACTAGGAATCTTTACTAGAGGAGGCCTAGCATTATACTAGCACCGGGACTCCTCGTTAGAAAGGGTCGAGCATTATATGGCAGAGTACTCTAATACATAAAACTGGAACTGCTAAAAGTATCATGAATTCATAAAAATTGTCTTATAACACATTACACTAGTGATACACCATTAGGCCTGTATGCTTTCCTTCAAGCTTGATGACTGAAATGTACGGAACAAATTCTTTTTCATCGATATTGTTAATACAGATCCATTAGCACATACAACTCGAAGACAAAGTTACAAATGTCACATGTAAACCATGCTTTAACCAATACAAACTACTGTGTTCTCATCCTGCTATTCTCTGCCGCCCTCACTTGCAGGAAATATGCATGACCCTATTATATCAAAACATAAGCATAATGATATAAAGGATGATAGCATATATTTTAATGTTCTTTTGAACAGAAAGATAAAATTCTTTTAAACAGAAATATAATATCATTACACCTCCGCAACAGTGTAGAATATTGCATGTGGCATCTGTCAACTGATCATTAATTTATAGTCAAACCTATAACTTGTAAGGTGATGATAAATTTTAGTAACCGGAAACAAAATTTTGCTGGGAACCAGAATAGGTTATCAGGCTACATCTAACAACCTAAAATAACACAAGCACAAGACAAACTTTGGCATGACGCAGAATACCAAACAAATGAAGTTCGACAAGCTAGAGGAATTTATTTATTTTATGTGAGAAAGTAGCAACTAGCAAGTAATTTCTCAGTTCATTGTGGATTTGTCTGATAACTGTTCAGCTAGAGAAGGTTCACTTAAATTAAAATGCACAAAAATTTATTACTATTTCCGAAGGGGAGGGTGACGGAAAGTGAAGGTCCTCAAAAGCTGATTCAACAAAAAGGAAAATAGTAGGGGTCTCAAAACTTATAATTACCATTGCTTCTTTGGCGGTGACCCTCTCCTGATGATCGTAACGAAGGAGCCTACCAAGAAAATCAAGGGCCTGCACGGGAAATGAATACATAACATACTGGAGATGGGCAAAAGAATTTGACTGAATTCACTTGCACCAAGTATACGTTACCTCATGAGATACTAGATGCTGATTATCTGCATTTATGAATTTGGACCAGGGCTTCCTGCTATGCCTGTATCAACAACAAAAATTCAATACACATTACATAGATTTAAGAGAAAAGTAGCGAACACAAGGCATCGTTTCTCCCAGGTTATTGAATACAGCACGTTAACAACACCATAAGCATAGGTCAAAAGAACTTCTAAAATCTGAAATACGAAGCTACCTCCCAACAAGAGCATCAAGTTGAGGATCAAGTTCCAGATGATATTTATTCAAATAAGCGTTTAACTCATCTGTTCCAAGCACCTGATATTTGTTCAGGAAAAATCATAAATCAAGAGCACGTCTCACAAGAGGAAATCGAAATAGAACATGCAAATACATACAAAATTAATTAGCAGAAGAAGAAAAAAAAACAATAACAAGGAGCAAATAAGCCTTTACAATTTTTCTTCCCAAAGACACTTTATAGTTGACTGCAGTATAATTATAATTAATGGAGGTCTAAGTTTAGCTTGGATGCCGAATATTCAGCTGAACTCTATAAAACATAACTTGAAAGTTGAATGTCAATAAAGTTTTACACAACAATAGTACAGTAGCAATCTATGGTGAATTATCACAAGGTAACTACACATATGCCTAATTCTAAGGTTATGTATTCTGAAGCTATTTCTACAAAATAAAAAAGAAAAGCATCAACAATCATAAATCAAGGAAAGTTTTGGTTTGAAGTTTCCTATTGCTATACAACAACAGAAAGAGCCTAGAGCCTAATACCTTAAAACTCAAACCTTTTTCACAACATAAGGAGAAACGGTGGTGTTTCATGATCTTCATTTGGTCAATTTTCAGTGAGGAGTTTTGAATAATAGACATAGTGGAGCTATCTATCAGTTTCACTCTGTGGCCTACTTGGGAACTTGGAATTTATCTAGAATTCTGGATTCGGTACAAAATAAAAATAACATGTTTAGACTTGGTTGAATTCCACGAGTTATAAAATTTGAATGACAACTCAAAAAATGTCATTTAAAATCCAACATGTAAAATGAATTTCATTTTCAAAATACAATCTTAAAGAAATGCATTTATCTTATTTCCTTGCACCACATGTTTACAAAACATAAGATTAAATAGAAATAAAATTATCTGCAGCAGATTATTCAAAAATACTAATAAGATATTCATTATTTATTATGATAATCTAGAAGATACTGATTTTATTTTTATAATTTTTCACAATATCCTTTATGACGTGTTCCAAATTTTCTGCAATGACACCCACCAGTAGATAAGCTAAGTGATATTCAGACTTCAGATAATACCTTGTTGAGAGAAAGAGGGAGTTGAAATCTAGGAAAAGCTAGTAACAATTTTTTAAAGTCATTTAGAAAAAAGGCTTGTACTTGATCAAAATAAGATGTATTAACAACAGTAAGGTTACTCAATAAGAAATGTTTTTAATACACGTATTAATCTGAACTGGTTATTGAATAATTTTCATTAGTCCAAAATTAACTTACCCTGGCAATTTTAACAAGCTGATCATGATTGTCATGACCATAGAAGAAAGGCTCTTTGCGAAATATCTGCAAACAGAACCATTCCACATGTCAAAAACTGTGAAATCATCAGATAGCTTGTCAATGTATTTATTTTCCAGTGGGAAGTTCCCTAACAAACTTAAAAAGTTTAAAATTCTCACCATTCCAGCAAACATGCAGCCAAGGCTCCACATATCCAAAGAGTAATCATAATCTTGTAAATCCACAAGAAGTTCGGGTCCCTTAAAGTACCTAAGTTAACAAGGAAGTTATTTTTTTTGTTGCTTCAAGGAAATTTCTGATCTGAACAATTTACAAAAAAGAACACTCTCCCCTTAAATACAAATGTGAGCTTAACAAACATTCTCCTTGCATAAAAGCTACACAATTCTCTCATCAAGGACCAAGGTCAAACTCAAAATTTGGTGTTGTAGCATCAGCTCGGAACCATAAAGCAATAATTCAATTTCTGCCTGGAATATTAACAAGTGTTTACGATGTCCCTACGGCCTAAATTTGTTAATAAATGATTTGACCTGCTAAAAAAATGTAAAATATTTCCTAACATACTTCAAAACTTTATTTATAATTAATTATTAGTTATGCTCCAGTCGGCCCACTCTTAAAAATCCATTTGTTTTACTTGAAATTGATATGTTCACTGTATGACAAGAAAAAGGGTACCACAAAATCAATTCTTTTCAAACAGAAAAGATGGCCACAAAGTAAGTTATAATACATACAATCCAACAAGGAATTTACCTTGAAGCCACACGAACATTATATTCTTTACCAGGGTGATAAAATTCAGCAAGACCCCAATCTATCAACCGGAGCTTACGCAACTCATGGTCTATCATAACGTTGTGAGGCTTGACATCTCTGTGCATTATGCCTTGTGAGTGACAATAATCTAGAGCCTATTAAATATTGCCAAAAAAGAACCTAGTCAGTTCCAAAAGTATGTAATGGGTGTCACAACTGAAAACCTGACCCAGAATATTGAAGACTATCTGCATACTAGTTGCTAGTAATAATCTAATTCCATTCAATTAATGAGTCTGCAAATGAATGAAAGCTTAACAACCGAGATCAACTTAGATCAGTAAAATTTAAAGGCTTAAACGACAATAGAATGATAGATGCATGATTGACGAGAACCTTTAGTGCACCAATATAGTCTGCCAAAGACAATTTGGAAAAAGAGCTTTGTCTCATTTCTTCTTCAGAAAAGAACCCCCCCCCCCTTCTTCTCTTTGCAAAATAGTTTGTTATAACGTTATGCTTATTTTTGGTTAAAGAGAATGGATCACAAATTTGTGAACAAAGTTAAAGGGGAAAGATAGGTTGTAAGAGGAAAGAGTTAACAAAAATGAGGGAGTGCAAATTTACAATGATGATGTTTGTAAGGAGAATGAGTAGGATGGAGAATGGTGCATTCCTTCTCAAATTGGGCATTGACCTCTAGCTTAGATTGCCAAGAATGGAATGGAATAAAAAATGAAAATTTAAGCATTTAACAATAAAACAATATGTTTATGATCCATCTTCACTGTTTTACTTTATGTTCCACATAAAAAGAGGCTACTTAAAAAGCAACATTATCTGACCAGAAAATTCCTAAAACAAATAAAGTTTCAAGGTAAAGTGCAACAACAATAGGATGAAGGTCGAAAGAAGCTATCAAATTGAACAACACATATAATCTGTAGCATTTGAATTAATGACTTGCCTTGAGTAGCTCATATATGTAATACCGAATGTCGTAATCCGTCAATGTTGGGTACAAAACTTTAAAATCTGTACTATTCACATACTCAAATATCAAGCTAGGAGTTTTTGAATGCTGATCTCTCACTATATCGAGCAATTTGACAATATTAGGTCCTCCGCAAAGGTTCTGTAGTATTTTAATCTCTCTCTTTATCTGCAATAATTCATCGAAGTAAATATTAACAAATATGCCAACATATTAAATTTGTCAAGATACTGTAAAACCAAGTAGGCAGGTACTCGTATGACATGGCAGTCGCAAGGACCAGAAAATAGTTAACATGGCTCCTGAAGCTCGTCAAAATTTTAGATTTGGCACTATTGCCAGTTGTTACAACTGTGAATCCCAGTCAACTTCCAAAAAAGTTAAGTTATCTTGTCATACTTGATGCACACAACGGAATCAAAAGCTTACTCTGTTCATATTAGATTTATTATTCAGGGATATCTACTGTGAATTGTGATAAATTAGAAGTGTTAGTTATACTAACCTCTATCCGTGCGATGCATAGATCTTTATAATATTTTAGTTTATATTTATTTATTTTAATTAAGTTTATGTTCAATTCAAACACTTTGTGAATATAGGTTTAATAGCATTTTATTGTTCATTATTTTTTGACAATCAAAACATTCATATACACGAATAACGGTTTTTTCTAAAAAAATATAGGGATATTCCATTTGGTACCATTGTACAATTGGCTTTTCCATTTGGTACCACTCGAAGTTTTTGACTTCTTAGTGGCACCATTATACTTTTGGCTTCATCCATATAATACCATTCTGTTGACCATTTGGCACCACTCGAAATTTTTGACTTCTAAGTGACACCATTCTACTTTGAGCTTTACCTCCATAATACCACTATATTAATGAATCCGATGATTCTAATCATTCCGATCAAACTCCTTGGCTTTTGGTGGGGCAAAGGAATGCCCAACAATATTTTGAGGTGCATAAAACCAAGGAGTTCTAATAGATTCATCAGATTCAATAAGAAAGTGATATTTCATTTAAATAAAATGTGCATATACAGTATTTTCATTTTTCAATAGATTAGTTACTCCCTCCGTCCCTCATGGTTGTTTACATGGGGGATGGACACGGAGACCAAGAAATTGTGTAAAAAATGAGTAAAGTTAGATGAAAAGTGGGTAAAGTGGTGGGACCTATTAATATTTAATTACAGATTTGAGATAGTAGAGGAAAGTAGTGGGTGTAATAGTGTTTTTTATTCTTAAATATATGAGATAGTGGGTGTAATAGTGGGAGAAACTTACTATTTTTGAAATGTAAAGAAATGAGAGGGACACCCCAAAATAGTAACTGTAAAGAAATGAGAGGGACAGAGGGAGTATTAAACAAAAAATGTTTTCGAAATTCATCTTATCTTTACATTATTCCTTAGAAATCAAAAAATAATAAACACAGGATATTACGTTAGTTGTTGAATAATTTAGATTAAAACAACTCATACTGACAATGAGCAAAAGAATGAAAGCTTATACCTTCTTTTTCTTCACAGGTTTCAGAATCTTAATTATGCATCGCTCGTTATTGTTGACATTGATCCCTTCAAAGACTTCACTGTATTTTCCTCTTCCAACTTTGCGAACAACCTCATAATCATCCTGATCACTGGGAAAAAAAGAAGAAGATAAAGTTAGAGCCATTTATAAAGCTAGGATATATAAGTAAGCACAAAAAGGCACAATTACTTGGATAATTTTACCATGTGAAAAAACAATGTAAGAATAATGAGTACAAATATGATTTTATTTGTACATACTACATACCCATATGCTAACGTTTCACAGGTACAAATAAGCTACTGCTTACAAACACAACCAAAGAAGTTACTACCTATTTTAAAGTCCAAAAGTATGTGTTATTTGTTGAATTTTCATTATACTTAATATTCCCATAAGCTGTAATGGGGTGTTAGCTTCTATCAGGGATAATTCAATTGCGGATAAGGTGTCAGCTGCGGGGAGATATCGTGTCTGATTTGATTAACGACTAATTAAAAAGCAAAAACACAAACTTTATTCGGCCCTCCATCTTGGTTGCTTTAATTAAGTTACCGAAACTACTATGTAGCTCGCTCAAATTGATTTAAGTCTAATAAAGTAAAGCAATCCTTTGTATCTAAACAATACCCATGAACACTTTTTTTTGCTAATTAATACCCATGAACACTTGCAGTTAAGCAGACATGAAATCAACAAAATCTTGAATAGAAACAAGTGTTTTTGATTCATTTTATCTAATTCAATCAGTAAAACAAACTATAAGAAATTCAAATGAAATGAATCCAAATAAAATGAACACAAATAAATCAAAATAAAATCAAGACAGCTAAAAAAATTTAAAAAAAAAAAAATAGGGTAAGGTAGAGTTACCCCCACTGAACAGCAAGAGATTCATAATCCCAATATTCTCTGGGGCGGACAACATTGATATCAGTGTAAACTTTGGATTTAGACATGATCAAGGTTGAATCGCAGATCAAATCTGGGCCGTCGGATTGGGAACAAGAATGAGATGAACAGAACAAGAAGAAGAAGAAGAAGATAGTAAGAGAAGCAAGGGCATCTACAATCTGCACCCACCGCCACATTCACTACTTTCCTCTCCTCTTTTTATTTTATTTTTTATTATTTTATTTCATGTGAATTTATAATTATTTTAGTATTATATTAGGTACTACATTCGTAAATTGGTATTTCTGATTTTTTTATTATAAGGTAACTAAGAATATACTGTAAAATCTCTATAAATTAATATCAATTATTAAAATTATTAATTAATCGAGATTAAATTTATACTGTTGCTATTATATTGGGACAGAAATCTGTATCCAAAATATTAATTTATTATGTTATCGAGTATTAATTTAACGAGTTTTTACTGTAGTTTTGTATTTTACACATGCATGTTTTATATAACAAAGTAATAAAAGTATGTTGCTGATATTTGGATTCTAAATCTTGGATGCAATTATTTGTCATGATATAACAAAAATATAAATTTAAACTAATTTATAATGACCTAACTAATTTTAATAAGTTAAATGCAACAAACAAGTTTCATATTCCTTTATTTAATCTAAGGGTCACGGTCCACGGCAAACATTTGCTGTGGACTGTTACACAACAAATGACTTTATAGCCGTTGGATCAACGATCCAACGGCTGGGATTTAAAAAAAATCGAGTACGTACCGCAGAAACTTTCCGCGGTACGGTAAAATTACAAAAATGCCCCCGCCCACGTACCGCAGAAACTTTCCGCGGTACGGGACCCTTTTGTTTTATTCGCCTTTTTGCAGTAGCAGTTCACAGATAACATAAAAGGGGAAGAAATTAGGGATTAACAAGTGAAATTGAGGAGCAACTTCGATTCTTTGCCTGTTTTCTTTGCCTGTTCTTCATCGTTTTAGATATGTGTTGCCTTCTTACTCTCTTTTTGTACTGTAATGTGTGTATACACAGCACATGTATGTATTAATTATAGTTTGGAGGTGAATTTGTGGATTTTTTGGATTTTGTGGAAGTTTTGGATTGGAATGTATGTGTAAAATTGTTGGTTATCCTTTGGAATTTGTGGATTCGAATTTGTGGAATTTGTGGATTGTTGGTTACCCTTTGAAGGGATTTTTTGTTGAAGTATAGTTCATTTAAAATGTTAAAATTATTTCATTAGTGGTAAAAATCGAATTTAGGGTGTATTATTTCACTGATTAGAGGCATTGTTTGTTGCAATTGAATTTAGGGTTTAAGAATTATGATTTAGGTTTTAAGACTATGAGCAAAATTCGAATTATTTGGTTATTAATTCAAATTGAGTATTATTTTTGGTTATTAATTTAGTTTAAATTTTAACATATAGGGGCCATATTTTTCTAACATGTTTTTTAATGTAATTGGCAGAAATGGATCATTTTAACGACGACTTGCTTGACACTTTGCCCGGTCCTAGTAGAGCGAACATCATTTGGGATAACCGCTATCATGTTAGCGAGGATGTGTGGGATGGTAGTGGGAGAGAGGAGTTGGATTGTATATGTGGTAATAGGGCGATGCGGGATTGGAAGTTACGAAGACCGCAGAGGGAGCTTCTACATATGATGGGGTTTGGGATTTTTACCAACCCCCATGTTGTGTTGGGTAACGATGCGAGGCTCATTTCGGCTATGATTGAGCGGTGGAGGCCTGAGACGAACACCTTCTTCATGAGGCAAGGGGAAATGACGGTAACGTTAGAGGATGTAGGCTACATCTTAGGATTGCCGGTTGTTGGTGAGGCTGTGACATGTGGTCTCATAGCGAATCGGAAAGAGTTCTTCGTTCGTAACTGGTTTGAGCCTTTGACAGATGAGGAGGTGGATGATGCGTTGTTTAGAAATCATATCAAGTTGACATGGCTCTTTGAGAGATATGGTAGGCAGAAGCCGGAGAAACATAATGCCGAGGCAACTATTGTACATACACAGGCATACTTGGTATTTTTGTGTGGGGCCGTACTTTTCCCTACGAAGGACAGAGCTTATGCCCATGTGAGATACATTGTGCCCTTGTCCAACATCCGGGAGATTCATAATTATTCTTGGGGTGCAGCGGTGTTAGCTCATACCTATAGAGGGTTAGAGATTGCTGCCAGGAGGGGTAGTAAGAGTGTTGCTGCTTGTGTGTGGTTACTGCATATTTGGTCGTACGAGAGATTTCCTCGCATTGGCGTGCCTCAGCGGGACCCTGATCAGGATGATTATCCGGTTGCAGAGAGTTGGGCTTATTCCTCTCTTCAGGGTATTAATAAGAAGCGGCGTCAGTCCGATCCTCACCACAGCTTACCATTTTATAGGGGTGAGTTTGATGGAGTTGCTGGTGATGACGTGGTGTGGAGGCCATATGCCAGATTTGACGACGTAGTTGATTGGGAGATGCTACAGGCACAGTTAGCTGGAAATGCTCGAGTGTCATTGGTATGCTTTGATGTGGTTGAGTGGCAGCATCCGGAGAGGGTGGTCAGGCAGTTTGGTAACTTGCCAGTGATTCCTCAAGCTCCCGTTAACATGGTCTTGTATAGGCAACCTAAGGAAGCCACTTTTGCCGGTGAGGATTGGTTGGTTCGATGGTTTGTTGAAATTGGGAGGTGGGCCAGATTTTGTTCAGATTTGGAGGGGTTGGTTGACTGCACTACCAAAATTGCATCCCAGGCTGAGTATATGGCTTGGTATTCAGAGATTACCCGTCTACGTGTAGGGAAGCCAGAACTTGTCCCCCATTCAAGGTACCAAACGAGGGAGCTCTATGATGGAGTCGAGGGATATCGAGTTGTAAGTATCCTAAATTTCGTACATTTATATTACACTATACACACGACATTTTTTTTTATTTTTTTTTATTATGAACATTGTTTTATCGTGTAGATGGTAGCTGCACTTGATATGCTTAAGCAGTTGGATTCTAGGGCTCCCGTTGAGTTTTTGGAGGATCTTGGAAAAATATCAGATACCTTTCTCACTCCTTTCACAAGGTTGATAAAGAAGATCAAAGGACCGGCTTATAAACCTCCAACATTTGAGAACATAAAACCACTTTCACTGTATGAAGAAGCGAGTGCTACAACGAATACTTCGCAAGATGTCATTGAGATGACACAGCCATCCCAACATGTGTCTCAACCTCCCATTCCCAGTGGTAGTGCATCGTCTACTAGCACGCACAAAACCATTAGTAGTGGTGTAATCCGCGAGGGTTGTGTTGTTGTTTTGTGCGTGCTAGTAGACGATGCACTACCACTGGGAATGGGAGGTTGAGACACATGTTGGGATGGCTGTGTCATCTCAATGACATCTTGCGAAGTATTCGTTGTAGCACTCGCTTCTTCATACAGTGAAAGTGGTTTTATGTTCTCAAATGTTGGAGGTTTATAAGCCGGTCCTTTGATCTTCTTCATCAACCTTGTGAAAGGAGTGAGAAAGGTATCTGATATTTTTCCAAGATCCTCCAAAAACTCAACGGGAGCCCTAGAATCCAACTGCTTAAGCATATCAAGTGCAGCTACCATCTACACGATAAAACAATGTTCATAATAAAAAAAAATAAAAAAAAATGTCGTGTGTATAGTGTAATATAAATGTACGAAATTTAGGATACTTACAACTCGATATCCCTCGACTCCATCATAGAGCTCCCTCGTTTGGTACCTTGAATGGGGGACAAGTTCTGGCTTCCCTACACGTAGACGGGTAATCTCTGAATACCAAGCCATATACTCAGCCTGGGATGCAATTTTGGTAGTGCAGTCAACCAACCCCTCCAAATCTGAACAAAATCTGGCCCACCTCCCAATTTCAACAAACCATCGAACCAACCAATCCTCACCGGCAAAAGTGGCTTCCTTAGGTTGCCTATACAAGACCATGTTAACGGGAGCTTGAGGAATCACTGGCAAGTTACCAAACTGCCTGACCACCCTCTCCGGATGCTGCCACTCAACCACATCAAAGCATACCAATGACACTCGAGCATTTCCAGCTAACTGTGCCTGTAGCATCTCCCAATCAACTACGTCGTCAAATCTGGCATATGGCCTCCACACCACGTCATCACCAGCAACTCCATCAAACTCACCCCTATAAAATGGTAAGCTGTGGTGAGGATCGGACTGACGCCGCTTCTTATTAATACCCTGAAGAGAGGAATAAGCCCAACTCTCTGCAACCGGATAATCATCCTGATCAGGGTCCCGCTGAGGCACGCCAATGCGAGGAAATCTCTCGTACGACCAAATATGCAGTAACCACACACAAGCAGCAACACTCTTACTACCCCTCCTGGCAGCAATCTCTAACCCTCTATAGGTATGAGCTAACACCGCTGCACCCCAAGAATAATTATGAATCTCCCGGATGTTGGACAAGGGCACAATGTATCTCACATGGGCATAAGCTCTGTCCTTCGTAGGGAAAAGTACGGCCCCACACAAAAATACCAAGTATGCCTGTGTATGTACAATAGTTGCCTCGGCATTATGTTTCTCCGGCTTCTGCCTACCATATCTCTCAAAGAGCCATGTCAACTTGATATGATTTCTAAACAACGCATCATCCACCTCCTCATCTGTCAAAGGCTCAAACCAGTTACGAACGAAGAACTCTTTCCGATTCGCTATGAGACCACATGTCACAGCCTCACCAACAACCGGCAATCCTAAGATGTAGCCTACATCCTCTAACGTTACCGTCATTTCCCCTTGCCTCATGAAGAAGGTGTTCGTCTCAGGCCTCCACCGCTCAATCATAGCCGAAATGAGCCTCGCATCGTTACCCAACACAACATGGGGGTTGGTAAAAATCCCAAACCCCATCATATGTAGAAGCTCCCTCTGCGGTCTTCGTAACTTCCAATCCCGCATCGCCCTATTACCACATATACAATCCAACTCCTCTCTCCCACTACCATCCCACACATCCTCGCTAACATGATAGCGGTTATCCCAAATGATGTTCGCTCTACTAGGACCGGGCAAAGTGTCAAGCAAGTCGTCGTTAAAATGATCCATTTCTGCCAATTACATTAAAAAACATGTTAGAAAAATATGGCCCCTATATGTTAAAATTTAAACTAAATTAATAACCAAAAATAATACTCAATTTGAATTAATAACCAAATAATTCGAATTTTGCTCATAGTCTTAAAACCTAAATCATAATTCTTAAACCCTAAATTCAATTGCAACAAACAATGCCTCTAATCAGTGAAATAATACACCCTAAATTCGATTTTTACCACTAATGAAATAATTTTAACATTTTAAATGAACTATACTTCAACAAAAAATCCCTTCAAAGGGTAACCAACAATCCACAAATTCCACAAATTCGAATCCACAAATTCCAAAGGATAACCAACAATTTTACACATACATTCCAATCCAAAACTTCCACAAAATCCAAAAAATCCACAAATTCACCTCCAAACTATAATTAATACATACATGTGCTGTGTATACACACATTACAGTACAAAAAGAGAGTAAGAAGGCAACACATATCTAAAACGATGAAGAACAGGCAAAGAAAACAGGCAAAGAATCGAAGTTGCTCCTCAATTTCACTTGTTAATCCCTAATTTCTTCCCCTTTTATGTTATCTGTGAACTGCTACTGCAAAAAGGCGAATAAAACAAAAGGGTCCCATACCGCGGAAAGTTTTTGCGGTACGTGGGCGGGGGCATTTTTGTAATTTCACCGTATCGCGGAAAGTTTCTGCGGTACGTACTTGATTTTTTTTAAATCCCAGCCGTTGGATCAACGATCCAACGACTGTAAAGTCATTTGTTGTGTAACAGTCCGCAACAAATGTTTGCTGTGGACCGTGACCCTTAATCTAAATAAAATCGCTAAAACAAACAATTCATCTTTTAAGAAATTGTGATTGATTGATTATCCTACCAATAAAGGAGAGACAATCATTGAGTTAAAGATCCAATTTGCCATTTTTATAAACATTAAAATAATTTAATAATCGTTAATTTAGTTTTTTTTATACGTAAATAAACCCTACAGGCTACATCCCATTGGGTTAAAACTTAAAAGCCCATCAAAACACAAACACGGCCCGTATTTCAAATAAACATTACGATCAGAATTGGATTAGAAACCCAAAAACATCATCCAAATCCGATTCCTTTCCATCCCTATTTATGACCTTCCAAGGGTTAACAAATCAAACAAACCCCCAAACCCTCTCTCTCTCTCTCTCTCTCTCTCTCTCTCTCTCTCATTATACATACAAATCGCCGTGTCTATAGGATTACCTCCTCCAATTTGTGTTCTATGGCAAGCTCCAATTTAGCAGACGACTCTGTTTCTTTCCCTAAAAAACAATCCCCCTCTGATTACTTTAATCCTCTCGAAAGAACCACTCCTTCCTTACCCTTGTGCTTGTACTACACCCAAAGCTGTTGCACTAACATGAATGATCCCTCCCACTTGGAGGCATTCGATCATTCTTTCTTGGAGCTCGACGCTTCGGGTTTCGATTTGAAGCTTGTTCAGCCTCAGCTTTTCGATTATTTTCTTGTTCTTGATTTGGAGGGCAAGAAAGAGATTCTCGAATTCCCTGTTGTCTTGATCGATGCTAAGACCGCTAAGCTTGTTGATTTCTTTCATAGGTTTGTTAGGCCTGTAGGGTTGAGCAAGGAAGAGACGGATGAGGATGTGGAGAAGCACTTTGGGCAGTTCGGAATTAGTAGTGTGTGGCACGAGACAGCTGTTCCGTTCGAGAAAGTGTTAGGAGAATTCGAAGATTGGTTGGTGAAGAATAAGCTGTGGGAAAAGGAGTTGGATGGACCTCTTAAGAAAGGGGCTTTCGTGATTTGTGGAAATTGGGATATCAAGACACAAGTTCCGCACCAATGTGGTATATCAGGGATGGAGCTTCCTTCGTACTTTAGGGAATGGATCAATTTGAAAGACGTGTACTTGAACTTTTATAATAGGAAGGCTAGAGGTATGCTCGCGATGATGTGGCCACTTAAGATCACGGTAGCAGGAAATCACCATCTTGGAATTGATGATGCAACAAATATCGCTAGAGTTTTACAACGGATGATAGTCGATGGTGCAGTTCTGCAGATCAGCGCACGGAGAAAGGATGATGGCAAGTGTCAATTTCTCTTCGAGAATCGTATCAAGTACTAGCCTACTCTTCAGAAGAAGCTGGTTATATAATTTTCTATGTGAATTCCAATTTATGCTAGGATAACATGAGTAAAATAAGATAACTATTGCTATATGATCTGTAACTAGATTAAATTATTCATACTAGTATGAGTTATACTTTCTATGGTAAAGATTAGACTACTTGTTTGGTTGTTCCGTATTGCTTCTACCATTATGTCATTAATTATGACTGATGATAATTGCCATGTGTTATATTTTCTATAAGAAAGGAGGTTGAACTCTTTTTCCTAATGCATCTAGATTGTTGCCCTCTAGCCTTGAGTTGGAAGAATTTTATTCATTGTTTTATAAGTTTTGTATGAGCTCATAGGTGCCTAGCTAACTATTCAGGAGTTTTTTATGTGAATCTTGGAGTGCAGAGGTTGATGAAACAATCCAACTTTTGTACCAAATAGAGGCAGTTGAATGATTTTAAAGTTTATAATGTAACTTGTTTTTGTGCTCAATATTGACACACCTGTTAAAACTAAAATGTGTTTCTAATACCTTTACTAACTAGTTGCAATTGGAAAGTATTTGGTATAAAATTGACCAGGAGGTTCCAGATGCATTACATATATTGGTCCAGCACTTGATAACAATTTTTTATCTCCAAGACTACTACATGAATTCTAAGGTGATGGCATAAAACGAAGCAAAATGTATACATTTATATATTCTCTGTTTTGCTAGGATTAGGAACCGGAATGACAGCAATTCAAACCTCACCAGGCTACTTCTATCCCTAACCTTTTGTTTAAATTTTACTTTTACAAGTTAATTATGTGATTTAAAATATTCAATCAGTTCAGTGGTTTGGTGCCCTGGTTTGTGACTTCTGATATAATCATAGTAATTAAATAAGTGAATGATAGTTACTTTTACTTGCTGAGAAAGGGTCAACCATTTTTTATGTCCCAAGTGATCAAGATGTGTCTAGGATTATCGTTAACTTAAAAGTTAAGACTGCATAATAAAACATGTTTCTATCTGTGCAATTCTCATCATCAGATATCACAGCTGTTAATTAGGATGACATGTGTTTTTGAGATAGTAGTTATAGTTTAAGTTCTGACGTGTTCATGTATTTAATAAATCTGTTTCAGGTTATTCTGATACTAACTCTGTCTGATGAGTTTTAAAACTTATAAAAGAAGACATGATCTAGTATTTGTCTTATTCTAATTTCTTTTAGTAAATTAAGGTCATAAACAGCCAAAGCCTAAGGGTATCTCAAAATTTGGATTGACTATCCCTGCCAATTTCATTGAGTCATGATCAGTATTGTGGGGTTGATAATAATGTACTGAGAGAGACAGACTGTCTAAGTTTGGGTTTTATATCAAACGGGCCACTGATCTCATTAAAAAGTACCGATCTCCACGGGGACTCATTTAAACCACTAAAGTAAGAAATATATCATTTGCCCCCTTGCATCCACAAAAATAATACAATTTATGGTGGCCTAAGTGCTAATGTGCTATACACTTGATACTTTTGTGAATGCAGGGGGTAAATGATATATTTCTTAGTTTAGTGGTTTAAATGAGTCCCCGTGGAGATTAGGGAGCTACTTGATACTTTTTAATGAGATCAGTGGCCCGTTTGATATAAAACCCGTCTAGGTTTCTCCTCTGTCCAGGTGATGAAAGTAGTGATTAAAAGGTATTAAAACATTTTCTAACAGGTTTAAGAACTATATCTTTTTTTGGTGCTCAATTCAACTAGTTTTACTTTATATTCATGGGATAATATGTTAATTTATCATGCATTTGTTTGGAAGTATATATATCTTATTACAGGTATGCTAGCTTCTGGTTCTGCCTTGCAGTAAGGTCACTATCTATATTGTGCCTAATCTTCACTTGGGGGTAATAATTGCTGCTGTCAGATAATACTTTTCCTATACTAATTAGCTTTCCGCAATTTATTCTCTTTGTGAATGGGTATTTTTCTCTTGTTAATGGCACCCCACGAATGATCAGATTTCACTCCTATTTATCAGTGGGCATTATATTAAAATTCACTATTTTTTGGCATAATTGTGGAAAACGCTTTGCTAGAACACGCCATGTAGCATGTGTGTAGTAGGCAAGAAATTTAGGCATCCAGGTCCCAAAGATTAGTATACGAAGATAACTTTGGTTGCATGGCCAAACAAGAAAGTTAACCTTCACTTTTCCTTGTTAACAAAATATTCAGATGCTTAGAAGAATGCATATGCTTAAGAGAATGTATGTTGCTATGGTATTTTGATGATGAACTCATATATAGGTGTTTGCTACTACTATTTTTCTCTACTTGATTTGAAACAGTCCAGATTGATTGGATCAATAAGCTATACTATGGAATAGGTACTTATCAGGTTGATGTGCTCACCACATTTTATTATTTGTCTTTCATTTTTACGTAGTAGTATACTTGAGTTGATATACAAATGGTACCTTTATGGCTATATTTCATATTGTAGATCTTACCTATCAAAGTTCTTATACATGCATTCATCGAGGAAAAAGTTTTAAAATATGTGAAGTCCTATTGATAGTAATCGCACCTCACAGCTGTTATAACAATTTTGATTTTGAAGTAGAGAAGCAATAGACTGGACTGGAAGCCTAAGAGGTCTAATATACTTTTTGTTTTGAGAATTACTGTTCTGGATGGCATAATGTTTTGTCAGAATTTCTCTATCAGATTCTATGAAATTATGCCTCATATGAATGCATTTATGGAAATTTTACTTAAACATTTGCAAGTACATTTCTCCCTTTGTCTTATACTCCCTCGGTCTCATTTTACATGTCCCTTTTTTAAAAATACACACATATTAAGGTAAAGATTAGTTGGATAATATTTTCCAACAAATACCCTTAATTAATACATTGGAAAATGAGAATAGAATTAAGTTTGGAAAAAGTCAAATTTTAGATACAATAAATGTAGGAATAGTTTTGGAAAATTACCTTAAATTTGTATTGAAAAAAGAAAAGGGACATGTAAAATGGGAGAAATTCATTTTTTAAAAGGGACATATATTTTGGGACAGAGGAAGTAGTATAAACTAAAAAGATAGTTTACTTGTTATTATGTATTAATTTCTAAAATAAGCTTAACCGTTGTTTGAAAGGAGACCTGATAATGGAAAATAAAAGGCATTACATGTATCACATACTTGAGCGTTTATTTAATATTGACTCTTTTATTTATCTTAACTTTTATTATTTTTCCTACAACACTTGACAATGTAAAGATTGCAGGGATACTAGGTGATAGCTTTGGTTAAAAACCAGAGATGGGTAAAAGAACCCTGATAGGGAAGGTAACCAAAATGCAGGACATGGTAGATCGCTATATTAATTTGTATGCTTTTATTGACCAAATCAGGTTGGTCTGTTCAATTTAATTATATCGGCTGAATGCACTATATATAGTCAAAATTTAATTTTCTATTTTTAAAACGATTTCTTCGACAATCCAACTATACGGATGATAATAAATAGTGATTATAGTGTTGGGAAAAAATAACTAAAAAAATAAAAAGACCGGGTTGTATGACTTTTAAACAAAAACGTTGTATAAGTACTGCTTAAAATATCATAAATTTTTTTAATTAACAATGGGTTAAATAATGAATGTGGATCTTTCTCAAACGCAATATGGATACCAAACCTAAAAATGGATTATTCAGTGGGTTAAAATCAATACAAAATCTTTTCCAAATCTAAATATGGATACCAAACCTTAGGGAAGGACTATCCACTAATTTATAATATATAGATATAGATGCGTAACTGACCTTTAAAAAAAAGATTTTACCCAATCTCAAAATGCGTAACACCTATTAACCTAATTCCAAATGCGTAATTGGTTGGTATATTTGGCCTTCATCCGCGTGCGTCGATAATCCTGTAAATGAAGGTGGTATTTGTGGTAAAGTTGGCCTTTATCCTTTAATTAATATAGCCAATTTCGTTGGAACATAAAAAAAAAACTTAGCTTACTCAGTTATAATACCACTCAAAGTGGTGTCTGAGGAGGGTAAATGTACGCAGACCATGCCCCTATACAATAGGGAGGCTGTTTCCGAAGGAAACCCGGCCAAATACAAATACAAATACAAATACAAAGAAAGGAAACTAATACAATCTAAACTCACACACACCCAGGGGTCGAACCCTTGACCTCCTACAAAGGAGACAAGAGTTCAACTCACTGCACCAACATGTTGTTGGCCCAATTTCGTTGGAACATAATACCTTTTTATTTTAAGTTATTATTTTAACTACATATTGAAAATGTTCTTATATACGATATTTTTATTTATGTGAATATGATGTTTCCAGAATATAATGTTTCCAGTGATTTATATTCTTGTTGTTAATCTTGTACGTTGTTAAATCTTATATTTCTCGTCTTCTCGAATTTGGAAAAAGTCTTCTCGAATTTGGCAAAAGTCTCTAGTTAAGATGGGAATAAGTTTAAGATATATTTATTCAAAAAAAAAAAAAAAGTTTAAGATATCTCTAGTTAATGATGAAATTGATTATGTAACTATTTATCGGGTCCACCTTTAATGAATTGTGATAAGTGGATTTTATATCCACTTAGAGCGTTCCATATCAGCTTAAATTGATTACTTGATCTCAAGTATGTGGTGTGTTTAATGTGTTTTCGTTGAGTTTTGCAGAACTAAGAGTTGGAGGTTAAATTTGTGACAACCCGGGTCAAATCCCGAACCTTTTTCGAAAATCGGATCAAGTCCCGATCACAAATCCGAAATAAGCCAAAGCAAACTGGCCCAAATGCAACCAACTTGGGTAAACAACAAACCCACCACAGGCCCCCAAAAGATCATGATTTGTTGGTGCAATTAGTAGTAATACTTTGCCTTATAAACTGAACAGAAGTCCCAAATCTCCTCGATGTGGGACTGAGGTGTTACAAATTGATTAAAATTCGGATTTTCCGGGTAGTTTGCGCAGTCTACACTGTTTTGGCCATATCTGGAGTTCTAGAAGTCCGAATTCAGTGATCTTACAGCTCACGCGAAGACAACGACATTTTCTACAATCTTGGACAGAAGTCTGGGCGCAGGCTGCGCGTGGCATGCGCAGGCAGCGCGTTGGACAGACTGATGGGCGCAGGTTGCGCGCGGAAAATCCTGAAAACTACTGTTTTGGCCATATCTTGAGTTCTACAAGTCCGTTTTGGACGATCTTACAGTCCACACGAAGATAACCGAATTCTCTTTCATTCTAAAGTGGTCCAGATGTCCAAATACAACTGGAACGGCCCAGAAATACTGAAGAAAAGTCAGTTACGAATTTTCCTTCAAAACCGAATCAGTTTAGGAAACGTATTATGTGCCGAACTGCAGAAATTCAACTTTGACAAGGAAATTGCTATAATTCCTACTTCCAACTCTAAAACGGCAATTGCTTGATGGAGAGGCAAATTGTGGCTATAAATACAAATCTTGGGGGATAGAAAAAAAACATACACCATTACATATCAATTACTCTAGTTTATTTGTATCTTTTCTTACTTTGTTTTTATCATGGTTTCATCAGATCCCATGATGACGAGCGGTTCGATTATGAGCTAATCGTTGTCATGGGATTCTAACGGATTTATCTATGTAGCTTAGTATCTTGATTGCTTTAAAGATTTGTGTATGGTGAATTCTTGATATCCTCGTATGGTTGTGCTTTATGAATTTAGATGCGTAGCTAACATCTAATATGTTAATCTCTTGCTAAACGAGAGTGGATCTTGAGATTTAGAACTTGACATGCTAGCATAGGATAGGTTGATGTTTTAACATCATGATTTGTAGCGTAAATAGAGATATTATGCTGCCCTATGTGATCTTAATAGACAACTTGTTCTTCAACCGTTATGTTTTCAAATTCTATAGAGATATAGGGTCTAAGCATAATTGGTGTCTATTCATCTTCTATCTCTTTTGTGGATGTATGTTTAGTTTGGTATTCGTATACTGAGAAGTAACATATACTTATTTCGTGTTGTCTGATCAGATATCATAACCATCACATGCATTGATTAAAGGCGTCAGATCTAAGCGAAATATTTAATGAAGTTAGGATCACATGTTTTCTCTAGTATAAGTCGATTTCAATTCTTGGTAGTTAGTTAATTCTTAGTTTGTTAATTTACTTCTTAGTTTATTTAGTTAATTAAAACCCAAATTTGTTAATTGTCTTAGCAGTGAATAAAAACCTTACATTGTTGCATAGGTACATTGACTGATTTGAAACCTAAACCAGATCCTTGTGAGAACGAACTCGACTTTATTCTATATTACTTGTGACCACGTACGCTTGCGTGATTAGTGCAAACAAATTGCTTGGCCAGAAAGTAATTAGAGTAATTATATTTAGTGCCGGGTGATTATGTTTTTGTTGAATTGCGCTATGATTTTGTAGAGTAATTAGATTTTGGGCATGTTATATTTTATATTTTTGAGTTCAGAGTTTTGGTTCCGATCAGCAATGCGGCAGTTTCTCTCTTGGCGTTTTATTAACTTCATTCATAACAGCCTCTATATGTTCTTTTTTCGATTAATTAGGATAATGATTTGGTTTGTAAAGTAGGGTTCTTGGAAGTTTTCCCCTTTTCGGGATTGCAGTGTTAGTTGCTATATGTAAGATCGGGTTTGCATTATGGATCATCGTAGGGATATTGTTCATCGTTGTGTTAGTCGTTTTAGGAGTTCGAATGGAGGGTCGTTACGGAGGCTCGGGGTACGAATGACTATTTTGAATATAGGATCTTTGACTGGTAAATTTTTCGAATTGGTTAATATATTACAGAAAAAGAAAATAGATGTTGCTTGTATTCAAGAAACCAAGTGGAAGGGGGACCGAGTGAAAGAGGCAAATGGGTATAAATTGTGGTATTGAGGGTGATATGACATTTGATAAGGCTGATTGGAGACGATGTATTAGAGTTTTAGAGGTTGCCTCAAGTAGGTCCGGGCGAGGTCCTTGAGTATATTCTCATCTTTGGTCATGCAAAAGCACTGAACTCGAAGTAAGTACTGTAAGTATAATGTCACGGGTTAAGGTACTATCCTAAACATCACTCATTTTTATGCACTGTGTACTAAGTCGGGGGTCTGCACGGAAACAGACTCATTACTTTCAAGGACAGATCTGCGTACAATCTACCCTCCCCAGACCCCATTATAAACGGTATATAATGTTTGGTTTGGTTTGATTTAAGTACCAAATAATTGATATCTACCAATAAATTAATCTCATTTCTCAACCGATAATGTTACCAAAAATACGATTTTTAAAAATAAATTACAAGCCGCGTGTCCCGGCGTGTCCCGGTTATATGGAATAGAAAAATTAAAACACATGTATACATTACAAAAACAAGAACAAAGAACTTGCAATAATACTTGCGCGTGTCCGTGTCCATGTCCGTGTCCTGGCCGAAAACAAAGAACAAGCGTGACTGTCCGGACAACAGGCAGAGTCAAGTTACCGTACATAAATAATGTAGAGTATAAAAAACCTGAGTTTCATCACTTTGTGAAAATCACTGGTCTTTAGCTTACTTTTGTCTTTGTCTTTCCATTTACTTATAACTCTTAAGCCTGAGTTTCATCACTTTGTGAAAATCACTGGTCTTAAATTAATTTAGAAAATTTCCGAGAATAGAAATCAAATTACCTATGGGCTTGGTGGGCTTTCTTGCTTTTGTGTTGAAATTCATCCAACTACTTGCTTGATAATTTTCTTTAATCCTACCTTTTTAATTTTAGAAATTAGTTTTTTTTATCCTTTCTATTTTTGGGTTTTCTTTGTAAATGTATATACTTAACCATGCATGTGGATGGATGCTAATCTTAATTATAATTTTGTGTTTTGATGAAATTTAGGCCGTCAGTTGCTCTTGGGTACCCTTTGTAAGTATCTTTCTGTATTTGATTAAATTTGAGAGTGGGAAATAGTGAAGATTCTTCTACTTCTACTAATCATACATTTAGCTTGTTTTTTAGTTTGTTAAACGTGTTTATGTGATTTCATTTGGTGTTTGACAGATGTGCTTCGATTCGGGCAATTGAGACAAAGTCCAATTTCCACATGAGGAAGTTGGTTGCATATTGGATTTTCTTTTCTTTGATTTCTCTTTTTGAGTATACGTTTTGTAAACTCCTCGAGTGGTAATCATTTCTTGTCTTTATAACTGACTATACATATTTTTGCATGACAATAGAAAACAAAAGTGTGAATTCTTGGAAATTGTCATTTTTGAAGTCTTACAATTATAGAAATTTAGTTGTTTTTGTCATAGAGCATGGTTTGACTTAGGCTTACCACTGCTAAGTATGCAAATTCTAATGTGGAAACGTTTTAATAATATTAAATATTTTCCTGAAGGTCGTAACCCCTTTGCATTTATGGAAGCTTAGGTACGATCATTATATCATTTGCAGCTTGAAGTAGAATAGTTTTCCTAGATACATTATAAAAATTTAACTAGTTGAAAGGTCATTGTTAGACAAATAGATAGATTTCCTTCATTGTCTAATGTAGAGTAATTGTTATAAGTAGATGTACTTCGAATAATTTTAATACATCTGTAGGGAATTTAATGCCTAGGTCAACCATTACTGAAATGCAGATCTCTTTGTTAATATGAGACCTTACCACAATTTCTGTTCTGGCTTTCCTCTCTCTTTATGCTAGGTTTCCAGTGTGGCCTTATGTAAAGATATTAACCATCTTCTGCTTAGTGATACCTGGCTTCAGCGGAGCTAGTATTGCCTACGACAATATTGTTCGTCCATGCTTATCTACGAAACTACCTCAAATCATTGTCGACATTTTAAACAAGAAACAGTACGTACCTCTTACGAGAGAATCCTTTTTCGAAGAGGCAGAGAAATACGTTAAAGAGAATGGAACTGAGGCGTTAGAGAAACTTTTTGCTAGCAAGGTACATTCTGATTACCTCTGATGTGGAAAGCTTCTGTGAATGAATTGGAATTATCTATGACAAGTTTAAAAACCTTTTATTCTCCATAGTCTCATTTGTTCTATATTCAGTGTGAAAAGGGAAGTACATTTAAATCATTAATCTTCATGGTTCATATGTCATGAATTACGGTGCATACTGCTTAAGGATCCAAAAATATTAGACTTCTCTACATTTCTTGAGAATAGGAAGTACAATTAAATCATGAATCTATGGGTTTTTATTTTAAAAAAGCCGCATCATTGTAGCCAAGTAAATACACCTCTTCCTTTGGTAACAAAAAAGTGAGGTATCGATTCATGGATACATGTCTTCTTAAGTATAAAACTCTTGTAGTTTACTTCACTGAGAAAAAGGATTTTTGATGTCAGTGGATGCTAGTAGGTAATAACTATTTGAGCTGTTTTAATTAGGTGATAATAGGCCTTTATAATTTTATTAACATTTTTAAGAGTGCTCTTTATAGTCATAACACATTTATCATTTCCTTTTGAATGTCATGTACTGCAACATAATAAAACAGCCAATAATCAATGAGCCTCCAGTTGCTCAAAAGGATATTCAACCGGTGGAAATTTTGGACATGAATACGGCAGCTGCAGAGAACAAGGTCAGTCTTTATATTGGATCTATGTCATTAAGAGTGCTCTTTATAATTTTATTAACATTTTTAAGAGTGCTCTTTATAGTCATAACAAATTTATCATTTCCTTTTGAATGTCATGTACTGCAACATCATAAAACAGCCAATAATCAATGAGCCTCCAGTTGCTCAAAAGGATATTCAATCGGTGGAAATTTTGGACATAAATGCGGCAGCTGCAGAGAACAAGGTCAGTCTTTATATTGGATCTATGTCATTAAGCCTCCATTTGTTTATCAGAAAATATTATGTTTCGAAAAAGAAAATTTTGGTTGGAAGAAGAGGTATATTGAGTACGATTGCTATCAACTTCTTTACTACTGGAAGAAAAGGTTTATTAAGTACGTTCGTTAATATCTTCAGGTGTTTGTTTAATTCTTAGGAAGGATTATAATTTCCTAGTACTTATTTGTAGAACAAATAATTTATTTCTAAATTCTATTTTCCATGCAATGTAGACAACTTTCTTAAAGATTCACGAAAATATATGTTTCGTGTAGGAATTTGATCAAAATGTACTGTAAAAACAAATAAAGCACGATAAGGCCATTCACAGTTCTAACGGAAGTTGTTAATTTTGGCACACAGAAACAATGAAACTAACAAATGGGACATACCAATGAGACCATCCTAGTAATACTGAGGTCTCAAAAAGCATAGAAGTACAATTCTAGAACACATGAAGTTGTATTAGCATCATCCCCATTTTCAGCAGAGTCAGGCCCCACCTCATTATCTTCCTAACTCAGCAAATTCCCCTCTCTTGCCTCCGAGAATTTCCTTTCTGCCATACCTTCATGTTAACAGCACATCAGAAGAAGAGAAAGATTGTATATTGATTGATAATGTTATTACAAAGAGTACAATCATATATAGAGATGAGATATTAAGGAACACAATGATGATAGACAACATAATTAACATTAGCACTAGCTTAGCACTAATTTAGCACTAACTAAGCATCCCAGGAGCATCCAAGGTTTAACACTCCCCCTCAAGTTGATGCATATATATCGCTCATGCCCAACTTGCCAATAAGAGGATGAAGCATCTTCCGATTTAGACCTTTGGTAAATATGTCAGCTATCTGGTCCTCTGATCTTACAAAGTGAATACCAATGGTATCATTACTGATCTTCTCTTTGATGAAGTGTCGATCAATTTCGATATGTTTGGTCCGATCATGTTGAACTGGATCATGTGCAATGGCAATAGCGGCTTTGTTATCACAATGCAACTTCATTGGAGTTGCGGATGCAAGTCCCAATTCTTGTAGAAACAATCTTATCCACAATAATTCACGAACACCTTTAGCCATAGCTCTATACTCTGCCTCAACACTGGATAAGGCAATCACAGGTTGTTTCTTGCTTCGCCAAGTAACCAAATTGCCACCAACAAATGTACAATATCCTGAAGTCGAACGTCTATCGTCTTGACATCCGGCCCAATCTGCATCTGTATAGCTCTCAACCTCGAGATGTTTGTTTTTAGTAAACATTATTCCTTTTCCAGGAGCAGCTTTAAGATACCTTAATATCATATAAACTGCATTCAAATGAGGTTGGCGAGGATCATGCATGTACCTGCTAACAATTCCCACTGCATATGTTATGTCTGGCCTTGTATGTGCAAGATAGATTAGTCGTCCAACTAATCTTTGATATTGAGGTCTATCGACAATTTCACCAGCATCTCCACAAAGTTTATGATTTGCTTCAATAGGAGAATCTTCCGGTCTACATCCCAACATCCCTGTTTCATTCAGAAGATCAAGTGTATACTTCCGTTGTGAAAGGAAGATACCACCCGGACTTCTAGAGACTTCAATGCCATGGAAATACCGCAGTTTTCCTAAGTCTTTCATCTCAAATTCAGAGGCAAGTCTTTGTTTAACATTTGTAATCTCACATGTGTCGTTGCCGGTGATCACAATATCATCGACATAAACAATCAACACTGTGATTTTTTCATCTCATCTTTTCACAAACATGGTGTTATCCGAGTTGCTCAGTTTGTAGTCAAATTTAATCATTGCTCTCTGAAATTTGCCAAACCAGTCCCTTGGAGACTGTTTTAACCCATAAATACTTCTTTAGCTTACATATTTTCCCAATGGTTGCAGCTGTAGAAAAACCCGGTGGAATATCCATGTAAACTTCTTCTTTCAGGTCTCCATGTAAGAATGCATTTTTTACATCCAATTGCTGAAGTTCCCATCCAAGATTTGCTGCACATGATATCAAGACTCGAATAGAAACCATCTTTGCTACTGGAGCAAAAGTTTCCTGATAATCAATCCCGTAAGTTTGAGTATACCCTTTTGCTATAAGTCTTGCTTTGTACCTATCAATCAGCCCATTAGGTTTCTGTTTCACAGTGAACACCCATCTGCATCCTACTACCTTCCTTCCAGCGGGAAGAGGAGTTAACTCCCAAGTGCCATTATGTTTCAATGCATTCATCTCCTCTATCATGGCATCTTTCCATTTAGGTTCACATAAAGCATCCTGCCAAGTATGTGGAATAGAAACACTAGACAAAGATGACACAAAAGCAAGTGAAGAAGGAGATAATGCATTATAAGAAACAAAGTTCGAGATAGGATGATTAGTACAAGAGCGTTTACCCTTCCTAATAGCAATATAAAGATTCAGAGTGGGATCAAGAGTGTTACCGTTATTAGGCTCAATTGTAGGAGCTGTAGGATCTGTCTCGAGGTCAGAAGTCTCTGGAAGTGATAAAGTGGTTATATCCTTATTTTTCCGTCTAGAATATGTGATCAAATCCGGCCCCTTCAATCTATTTAGATCATCCGACTCTCCACTCATAATTGGAGGGATGGATGATGTGTTTGGGCTAGTGTTTGGCACATTGATGAATGGAAGGAATTGAGACTCCTCTGTCGCTTTACTATCAAGACTGTGTCGGTTAATCTCCCCCTGAAGCAAAGAGGAGGATCCGGGAGAGAAGTAAGAAATAGACTCCCAGAAAGTAACATCGTGACTGACATATGTGCGATGTGATGGAGGATGATAGCACTTATACCCCTTTTGAGTTGGTGTATAACCAATGAAAACACAGCGAAGAGTACGAGAATCAAGTTTATCCCGAGAGGGAGAATGATTATGAACAAAGCATACACTCCCAAATAACCGAAGAGGCAATGGATGAGACGAAGGTGCAGGAATAAATGACAACGGTGTTCTGAATTGTAGTACACTTGAAGGGAGACGGTTGATCAGATATGCAGCAGTCATGACTGCCTCACCCCAAAGATATTTAGGGACATGCATAGTTAATATGAGGGACCGTGCTACCTGTTGTAAGTGACCAATTTTCCTTTCAGCAACTCCATTTTGCTGAGAGGTTTTAACACACGTAGTTTGATGAATAATACCCCATGTGTCCAAATAAGATGTAAACATGCCGGCATACTCGGTACCATTATCACTTCGCAAAATTTTAACAGATGCATTGAACTGTGTTTGTATCATGTGGTGAAAGGATTTAAAACATCCGAATACTTCACTTTTGTGTTTAAAAAGGTATACAAAAGTAAGTCGAGAATGACAATCAACAAAGACAACAAACCACATATACCCATCATGTGTAGGATGACTAAATGGACCCCAAACATCAGTATGAATAGTAGAAAAAAGAGTAGGACTTCTCTTATTTCTAGATGGATACGGTGATCTTTTATGTTTGGCTAATTCACATGGTTCACAAAAAAATTCTTCCTTTTTACATTTTGATGCTAAATTTGGAAAGAGATGCAACAAAACACCAAATGAAGGATGACCTAACCGTCTATGCCATTGATACAAGGACTCTAAACTGGGATTAGATTTAGATGAAACCTGATAACTTGCCGATGGCAAAACAGAATTCTCTTCCATAATATAGAGGCCATTTACCACTTTACCACTGCCAAGGACCTTGCCTGTCGCCAGATCCTGAAACACACAGTGAGAAGGGAAAAAAGTTACTGAATAATTAAGATTTTCAGTAATTTGATGAACCGATAATAAATTCACTGATAAGGAAGGAACATGTAAGACAGATGATAGTGGTAGTGAAGGGAGACAGTTGGAAGTGCCCCATCCGTGAACGGGCACATGAGTTTCATTGGCAACACGAACACTCTCTGTTTTATTGATGTAGTGATATGACTGTAGTAAACTGGAATTGCCAGTCATATGTTCTGACGCTCCCGAGTCAATAATCCAAGAATTAAGTGAACTGTGAGAGACAGAATGACAAGAAATACTCGAATGAAAAGTATTTGTCGGTACAAATGAGGCTGCAGTCTTCAACTTTATATCAGAAACCAACTGTTGAAACATCTTGAGGTCCGAAACAGTTAGGCCGGAGTGAGTTCCAGAAAAATCCCCTTTCATCATGCTAAATAAATCCGGAATAAAGTACCCGAAAGATAATTATCCAACAATTATAATCAAGTCTTAACTTGAACTAAATCAATATCAATTTAGCAAATTTATGCTAAATTTGGAAGCATTGCCCATTAACAAATAATAGCCTGTTGTAATCGAATCATCCACAATATCTTAGTATTCACCAAGCCCAGCTAAACAAAGCACAAGGTGAGGCTAGTCTGACATGCAATCAGGTCTAAGACGTAGTAAAAGGGCCACCAGAAACCGTATTGATTATAGACAATTGGAGATTCAGAAAATGAGTCACTAAAAATGTGAGGAATCAAATTCACAAGATAAAAGGCACACCAATGCAAATGATACTGCCGAATTTTCTTTGGGTACCCAAAGCGAAGATTCAGAACCAAAAAAATTTACCAGATTTCAACTTAACGCTGCATTAGCATGTCATGCCCAAGACTGGAAAAATTTTTGCTGATGGCCAGATATATATATATATATACGTGTATATATATGAGTTGAATCAATTGTACTAAATGGAGAAGATGTTACCACGGACAGACTGGGCTAGACAAGGCGATCAATATTGCCTGAAGGACCATGGCCGGAATCTTACCGGAGCTGTGTTCACGTGCCGGCGCGTGTAGCGCGTGACGGCGAACTGCGGAGCGATTGTGGCGCGTGAGGGCACGTCGAATGAGCTTCTGCCGGTCGGAATTTTTCTGGTAGGTCGTCCTTCAGTGTTCTGTACTGTGGTAAACTTGTATTTTCCCTTTGTTGTGTTTTGTTTTTCCGATTTCTTATTCGAACACTACCAGGTCTGGTATTTTGAAGAAAAATAAGGAGCCCTGATTTTCCTGATTTCTGACCTTCAATCCCGCTCTGATACCATGTTAGCAGCATAGCAGAAGAAGAGAAAGATTGTATATTAATTGATAATGTTACTACAAAGAGTACAATCATATATATAGATGGGATATTAAGGAACACAATGATGATAGACAACATAATTAACATTAGCACTAGCTTAGCACTAACTAAGCATCCCAGGAGCATCCAAGGTTTAACACTTCACCAGTGCAGAAATCACAATTTCCCTTTTTGGATACATCAAAACAAACTTGTTATGTATCCTTGAACACAGCTATGTGAGAGATTATCATACAGCTTTGTACCCTCGCCAAATCACCTCCGGGCACATCAGTTGGGGCTTTTTATCGCACACTTGAACTCCACTGAAACCAATTAATAAACTAAACGGTTCTCTTAGTATTGGCTTTTTCCATTGTTTGCATTTAGATAACGTGCCACCACATTTCCTTGTACATCGTTCAACATGCCATGTGTTTCCTGTGTTGGGGATCACATATAGGCATCGAGGTGGCTCAAACTCAGTGTTTAAAACCTCTTCACCAGTCATATCTTCTGTGAAAGCTGCTTATGGTAAGCCCTCTCTGCAGATAAGACGCATGCATATAAAGAAAGCATGAAATAGACTCATATTCTTTCAGTTATCTACATATACGAATCATAATGTCATGATGCAGACCAATAAAGACAACATAAGCTTACCTTTCTATGTGCCCATAAAAAACATAATATGTTCGCCCGTGTCTTTACCAACTAAGGTTTGAAGATACCGTAAAAAATTATAGTTGACACAGACCGACCTATGAAGGTTGTAGTTAATTGTTGCATGTACTCTGCTGAATTTTTACTTTGCAGTCTAAGTTTACTAATACTTGATATATTTAGTTACCTAATGATCCTACCTCTAATTTTAAAATAATTTTCATTATTTTTACACTTAGTAAAACTATGCATACTGAAATAAGTGAAAATTAATGACTCTAATAATACAATTTGGCTGGCCCAGTTGTACTGAATCTGTGACTAGGAGTGACTGGAAAATTTAAATGATTGTCTTTGTTTAATTTATGTCCCATCACTGGATCAATGTTACCGTCTTGGCATTTACAAATTTGTTTTGTTAACTCATAATGTAACATAAGGTCTGAGGTCAGTCTCTCTGATTTGTTCCTTCATGGATGAAGATTTTCGGTTTTTTTATTACCAAGTTCTGCACCCCTGGTCTATTGCCTTTTGGGATTCTTTTTTACTAGGCTAATGTCAAGTGAGAGAACTTAGCATTATAATCTTGCTGGATTCCAGTGGACCTGCTATGCTCTCTGGATATTCTAGGAGACAGAAAGCAAGAGCTGAAAAACAACAGGCAGGAAAAATTTGTGCTAAATTTTAGTTCAAAAACTTCTAAGTCTGGTGAACCATTGTTGAGTTGTTTCCATCTTTCAATGATTTTAAAACCGAACCCGACAGTTTATTAGCGAACCGCATTTATCATAAACAAAGCTGTACCAATGGTGTTTGTTTCAAATTTCAGAAATCGCATAGTTTTCATTTTGGTCTTAGGTCAAAACCGCATCAAACAGCACCATGCACATTCCTACCAATGAGATCAAACAGTGCGGCCTGTTTGGTTTATTTCAATTTTTTTTTAAAGTTACTTGTTATTTAAAGTTTTTTCATAACTTACGAGTACGGCTAGTGCTCTTACTTGTAAGTGTATCTATTGATGAGTTTAATTGATAAATAATAGAAAAATACTCCCTCCGTCCCAATGAGTTCTTAACATTTGTTTTTTTGCACGGAAATCAAGATAGTGGGTGTAATATTATTAAAATAAATGAAGTAGTGGGTGTAATAATGATTTTATTATTAAAATAAATTAAGTAGTGGGTGTAATAGTGTAAAGTATTGTTAAAATAAGTGAAGTAGTGGGTGTAATAGTGTTAAAACTTACTATTTTAGGAAATGTTAAGAATCTATTGGGACATCCCAAAATAGAAAGTTTTAAGAATAAAAGGGACGGAGGGAGTAATTTAGAAGCTAAATGTCGTGATGACAATAATCTACACATATAAGCACCAATTCTATACTTTAAAATTATGTTAGTTAGTCAGTTTGGAGTCACTTGTAATATTTCAACAGTCGGAAAAGTTATTAGTGACCTATGATCAAAGATTGATTTGTTGATCTCTAAAATAAATGTATAGAACTCCTGCATGATCTACAAATAGGCAATGTATTACCAGTAGTTTTTTTCTGTTGCCTTTCTTCGTCCGCTTTGTATTCATTAACTGTTCACACCTTTGAAACATTTTTTCCGCAGATCACAACAGTGGATACAGATTTCAAAGTCAACAATACGACATTGCCAGAAAAACTAACAGAGAATGCATCTCGAGCACCTCCTGCTTTTGAGAATGTCCAGAAAGAGTGGACTTGTGCCGTGTGTCAAGTAACAACGCAGAGTGAGGCAACTTTAAATTCACATCTTCGGGGGATAAAACACAGGACCAAATGTGAGGAGTTAAATGCAAGAAAGCAGACAGCAACAAAGAAGTGAGTCTCTACTGGTACCCCAAACAAAGAGAGGAATTGTACAATCAGTCAGGTAACAACTCAGAGCAAGACAACATGGACTTCACTTCAGCAGGAATTCATAGCAGGAAAGCAAACAGCAACCAAAAATAATTTGACAAGTACCACAATTAAATCAGAACCACTTAATCAAGATCTAAAGAAAGTATCATCTGGCAGTGGAATAAACAAGGTTAGTTGTGCTAATCAAGATCTAAAGAAATCATCATCTGACAGTGGGCCAAACAACAAGTTTGGTTGTGATCTATGTCAGGTGAAGTTACAGAGCGAGGCAACACTGAAATCACATCTTCAAGGGGCAAAACACAAGTCCAAATCTGAACAACTAAAAGCAAGAGGGAAGACAGAGAAGGACAATATTACCTCGTCCGCAAAGTATTCAGATAAAAACTCTAGTGCACTAAATAAAAATTTGAGTGCAATAACAGAGATAAAGATAAAAGCTAACGTCAGCAATGGGTCTCACTTGTGCTCTATATGTAATGTAACATGCACCAGTGAATCTGATATGGCATCTCATCTCCGTGGGAAGAGACACTTGTCCGAAATTGAAGATTCGGTTCACACAAGGAGGGTGCATTATCGGTGCAATATATGTGATGTGAAATGCCTAAGTGAGATAGATATGGCCTCTCATCTCAATGGGAAGATGCATGACTCTTGTTAGAAAATGGAGTTTTTAGAGCATAAGTATTTTATGTTCTTGATGTAAATTCCGGATTTTAACGATTAGAAATTGTTCCTTGTTATGAGGACTTAAATTTTCATATATAGGTCTAAGTAATTTTCTTAGTGAAACCCATAGAGAAATATAGTTGAAGTTAGTAGCTTGAAAGAGCTTGAAAATGAGAATGTATTTTTGTCCCACATTGAAATAAATAAAGGGGGTTGTTGGCTTTATATAAGAATCACACACATGGGTAGTGTACAACTACTAAGGTGTATGATGGTGCATGGTGTTACTGTGTGCTCCACGCGCACACACAAACACACACGTGCGCGCCGCCACAACACGTCACGTCTCGACTCGGGTCGGCTCGGTCGAAGGGCGATTTGGGCGAATGTCTCGGCGTCTCGCGTACACGAGGCGACCTGGGCGAGGGATTTTATTTCTGTGTTTAAATAATATTTTAATTAGACTATATATATATCGTTCGGGATCAGTACTTGGAATAAATCAGGAACTGGCAGACATCTAATAGTGATGGGCTCAAGTCCTGATTAAATCCTGAAGGTACTACCAGATCCTGATGACTTGATCAAATACTGATGGACCTTAAGTCCTGACGGTACCAGTCTGATCAAATACTGATGGACGTACATCAGATCCTGACGGACTAAAATCCTGATGGATCAATCCTGATGTTGTATCCTGGACAGAATTTGATTATATATATATGTGTATATTCAGATTAATTAAAAATAAAAACTGATATGTGTGGATAATATATATACGTAACTGTTACGATTTATTTAATATAAATCAGCTGTTACAGCCGTTTTGATTATATTAAATCGACCATTTCATTCTAATTAATTGGAATGGGAGTTACAATATTAATTGGGTGGCATCAGTTACACTTAGCCTCTCCTATATATAGAGAGCTAAGTTACTGATTTTTATGTACCACACCATACATTCTCTGTTATTCTCTCTACACACTCTGCTCTCCCTCTATATACAGTTCGTAGGTTTTTCTGGCGACTGAGGTGTTAGTCGTAGTTGAGTTTTTCTGGTTACTGTGACCATCTAAACTCGGAGCTGTTTTATCCTGGAAGAATATTGCCAAGTCCTGACACAGTGTAAGTGGGGGCAATTATCTCTTCAAGAATGTTGGAAATATTTTGCCCTTGTTAAGAATACTTTAGGAGTACCTGTGTCTCAGTTAAGGTATTCTCAGATTATAGGGAGTTTGCAGTGTCTTGCTAACTGTACTAGACCAGATATTTCATACTCTGTGTCTAAGTTGGCTAGATATACAAGTTGTCCAAACATAACTCATTGGGATGCTCTTGATAGAGTACTTAGATATCTAAAAGGCACAATGTACCTAAGTTTACACTATAGGAGATTTCCTGGTGTGCTTGAGGGGTACAGTGATGCAAGTTGGATAGCGAAGAAGTCTGGTTCCAATGGAGTGACTAGATACGTGTTCACTTTAGCAGGTGGAGCAATATCCTGGAAGTCAACCAAACATACTATAGTAACTCGGTCTACTTTTGAGGTTGAGTTGTGTGCGCTTGATGCCACAGGGACGGAGGCTGAATGGTTACACGGACTTATGTCCGCAATACCTGTAGTAAGCAGACCGCTTCCTGCGCTTGCTATTCATTGTGATAGTAAAACAACTATCGACAAGATTAGCAGTAAAAAGTATAATGCTAAAACCAAGATACACATCCAAGTTAGACTAAAGTCTATTAGGGGTTTAGTGTTTGATAGGATTATTGCTGTAGAGTTCATAGGAACTCAGAATAATATAGCTGATCCTTTAACTAAAGGACTGGAACCTGCAGTGGTCCTTAAGTCGAGGTTGGGGATGGGGCTGTCAACCCATCATAGTTCATCATCAGTAGGAACCCAATACACATGAGAGGAGATCCCTTGAAGTGTATTCAATGTGGTAATAACAAGCTGTAAGGATGAATTGGTAGTACCTTTGCTACATAGATAATACCATTGTATTTGAGTCTATCCCCTGAAAACCTAGAAGGTACTGATACTGCTAGATAGCAAGAGTTATTATAACTCTGAATGGGGTCAAGTCTTTTGATGAGATGGTAGCAGTACATCTCTGGAGATGCCCAGCTAAGCGAATGTAATTGTGTGGTCTCAATTAGAGGAAAGGTTTATTCCTTGAAGCATTCGACGAACAGGATCGAGACAAGACCATTAATGTCTCAAAGTCGTAGATTGGCACCATAGCCTTTGACTTGTCGTCGTCCATGGAATATGATTACATCAAACGGATTAAGATTCAAGGTGAAACATTCCATCTGAATCCGGTAATCATTGAAGTAGGGGACTTAGGAGGGTTCAAACCCGGAAGGGTACCGACTCTGAAAAACAAGTCATGATGAGAAACCTGAAGCATTTCTGTATGGATTTGTGGGGGATTGTTAGAAAATGGAGTTTTTAGAGCATAAGTATTTTATGTTCTTGATGTAAATTCTGGATTTTAACGATTGGAAATTGTTCCTTGTTATGAGGACTTAAATTTTCATATATGGGTCTAAGTAATTTTCTTAGTGAAACCCATAGAGAAATAGAGTTGAAGTAAGTAGCTTGAAAGAGCTTAAAAATGAGAATGTTTTTTTGTCCCACATTGAAATAAATAAAGGGGGTTGTTGGCTTTATATAGAATCACACACATGGGTAGTGTACAACTACTAAGGTGTATGATGGTGCATGGTGTTACTGTGTGCTCCACGCGCGCGCCGCCGCCGCCGCCCGCCTCGCCACGCCACGACACGTCACGTCACGTCACGTCTCGACTCGGGTCGGCTCGGTCGAAGGGCGATTTGGGCGAATGTCTCGGCGTCTCGCGTACGCGAGGCGACCTGGGCGAGGGATTTTATTTCTGTGTTTAAATAATACTGATGGGCTCAAGTCCTGATTAAATCCTGAAGGTACTACCAGATCCTGATGACTTGATCAAATACTGATGGACCTTAAGTCCTGACGGTACCAGATCCTGATGATCAAATACTGATGGACGTACATCAGATCCTGACGGACTAAAATCCTGATGGATCAGATCCTGATGTTGTATCCTGGACAGAATTTGATTATATATATGTGTATATTCAGATTAATTAAAAATAAAAACTAACATGTGTGGATAATATATATACGTAACTGTTACGATTTATTTAATATAAATCAGCTGTTACACCCATTTTGATTATATTAAATCGACCGTTTCATTCTAATTAATTGGAATGGGAGTTACAATATTAATTGGGTGGCATCAGTTACACTTAGCCTCCCCTATATATAGAGAGCTAAGTTACTGATTTTTATGTACCACACCATACATTCTCTGTTATTCTCTCTACACACTCTGCTCTCCCTCTATATACAGTTCGTAGGTTTTTCTGGCGATTGAGGTGTTAGTCGTAGTTGAGTTTTTTTGGTTACTGTGACCATCTAAACTCGGAGCTGTTTTATCCTGGAAGAATATTGCCAAGTCCTGACACAGTGTAAGTGGGGGCAATTATCTCTTCAAGAGCAGTCAGGCTTCCTAGCAAATCCTGACGACTCAGCTGTTGGTTTTTCCTACTCGTTTAACATACTGATTTTGCTATGGCTTATGGTATGTTTTCTGCCTTCTCTTTGTTCTATCAATTACTGACATGCATGTGTTTTACCTTCATGTTTTGTTTCGCTAATTGTATGCTTGGCCTGGACTTGTTAAATACGATATATATATATAACTGCCTCTATGTTGCTGTTTTAGTAAATATTTCCAACAACTCTAACCTATATGAATCGGATTAATCTGTCATTCTAATGAGATTACTGCAGTTATGAAGATTGCTTCTCTGGTTTTGCTTAAGGGTCATCAAAGGAGTGCCACAAAGTTTGAAATATGTATTGGTTCGTATCAGCCTGTGATGTATCCGAGAAGAAAGGGGCAATTTGTGAATGAAACAAGGCCATGTGCCAATGTTAAAATTTTCATATTTAACGTAAATAAAGTGTTTTATTCTCTAAGCATGTAAATCTGGCAATTTTGACAGAAGTATTGATGATGCAGTACTTAAAAGCTAAAAAAATTCAATCAATCCTATAGTCTTCTTTCATGATGAAATGAATGCTTTTCTGCAGACACGAAAACCAGTCCGATCGTTCTAAATCAAATCATTCAAATTATTCGATGAGAATAAATAAAAAATTTCTAGGTTAAGCATAAAACTAAGAGAACAAGAGCAGTATAAAAGAAATTGATGAATTGTATACACGGACAAGCACAAACGAACATCGAAATCCGATTATGTAAAGTTTTATTGTATTATATATTGAACTTTCAAGCTAGTCAGGTAGTAGATGCCAAGACAACACATAAGTCAGAAAAATTATTTAACTTGTTAATATTTTGTTAAAGATTGAACGAAAAATTATTTAACTTGTTATTATTTTGTTAATGATTGAACTTATGGTGGATGCTGCACGAACTAAAAATTATAAGATGAATGTGAATTTGTATGAAGAGAATTTACATAAAAAAGAATACTGATTAACATAAAAAAATCACCATAAATGAAGAATGAGACAGTAACTAAAATGAAGGTACAGTAAATATAGCCTACGTGCCCACAGGCCACAAGATAACCAAAACTAAATTATATTAGTTTGCTTCAGTGCAATCTCAGGACACCAATTAACTGTTCATCACAAAAATATGTATCTGCTATTTGCTCATATATACTTGTGCAATCCGTAAAAATCAACCACAAAACATATACATATCACGGTTAAAATTTTGTATATAAACTACCACCTCTAATTTCTTGACAATCAGAGGACAGAAAGTAGCACAAAGTTTAGCCACCTAGCCATATGTTCACATCCTCTAAAAATTACCCCTATACAGATTTGATGCTCCATTAAATACACCACATTATCAAATTTGTCTACACCGTAAATGAAATCGGAATCAGTGGGTACTTCAGACCAAAAAACGTCGTCTCAACTGCCATAAAGACAAATGAAGAAACGATCATTAGAGAGATACTGACTGTGAAAGTAAAATTAAACGTGTTACGCTTGTGCAGAGCATGGGCTACAAGGATTACATAAAGAGCTATTTAAGCTCTACAAGGCTAAAACGACATGAATTATTAAGATAGTAAACATTCAGTTGCTTACTTTACATTGAGTGTGCTTCGCTATGAATTAGGAAAGGTTGACAAGTAAATACTACCATAATTCTAAGGCTCTCATAGCCTAAATAAAGGGTCTGACCCCTCATTCTCATAACTACGTCTTGACTTGATTCTCAATACAAGATACATAGGCACTGTGGATCGATTAGTCTTGAACATGAAGTTTACGAACCCTAGCATTAAATACGACAACTACCTAAATTATAGGATTAGTATATTCCTCTATAATTAATTTTTTTATGGGCCCTGCCAGAGACACTCTTTTTAATACTAATAATGTTTTAATAGTGTATAAAGATTTAGTCCTAGATTTACTCTAATAAATATTTTCATTGTTCTCGCACCAAATCCTTAGGACGCGCCCTAAGATCCCGACCATAAACATATAAGAATATTCTTGTAAGAAGAGTTATGAATCATAAGGAGGATACGCGGGCGCTTAGGTGGCCTTTTAAGATCGTCTCAATCTACTTTTTTAATTTTATAGAATTTTAGAATTTTAAATACACAATAAAAAAAATATTTAACATATTAGAAGTAGAATAAACCTTCAAAATTATAGAGGAGAAGAGTTATTAGAAGTAGGATAAGGGATAGAGGAGAAGAGTTATTAGAAGTAGGATAATGGAGAAGAGTTATTAGAACTAGGATAGGTGTTTGATTATGAAGGAAAATATTTTTTTTTATAGATAAGACATGTAATTAAAATTGAAAGTTTTATTAAAAGCAGAATAAGTGTTCGTATTTATATCGGAGAAGACTTCGAATTTATAGGTATTGCATATATCAATATCAATATCTATATCTATCTATCTATCTATCTATCTATCTATCTATCTATCTATCTATCTATCTATCTATCTATCTATCTATCTATCTATCTATCTATTATATCTATTATATATATATAAAGGAAATTCCCCGGGAGTTTGGTGGAGCTCTAGAATCGCTCGATTCATATTTATCTATTTTTATAGTTATTTTTAAATAACTAAAATAAAATTTCCTTCTTTAAACCCTATTTTTTAGAAAAGAAATCAAAACTTTCTTTTTTAACATTAACATAAACATTAACATAAACATCTTTGAAATAGAAAAGGTTCTCGAATTTGTAGGGAAGAAGAATTCAAATTACATATTTGAAATAGAAAAGGCTTTCGAATTTGTTGGGAAGAAAAAAATTATATATTCAAAATAGAAAAAATAAATTATATTCTTATATTATATATCTAAAATAAAATTTCCTTCTTTAACCCTATTTTTAGCAAAGAAATCAAAACTTCCTTTTTTAACATTACTATAAACATTAACATAAACATCTTTGAAATAGAAAAGGTTCTCGAATTTGTAGGGAAGAAGAATTCAAATTACATATTCGAAATAAAAAAGGTTTTCGAATTTGTTCGGAAGAAAAAATTAAATATTCGAAATAGAAAAGAAATTTTATATTCTTATATATATACAATCATTACTTCTAATAATTAAATTTTATCACCATGTTTGTAATCATATTTACTCGATTTATAAACAATTTTGCGTAGTCCAAAAATATTAGTTCTCTTTATATTTATGTTTGCGTTTAGAGTATCTGTATCTTCTTAAACATAAACAATTAGTCATGATTTTTACTGTAACTTTCTTTTTTAACATTAATCTAAACATTAACATAAACATCTTTGAAATAGAAAAGGTTCTCGAATTTGTAGGGAAAAAGAATTCAAATTACATATTCGAAATAGAAAAGGCTTTCGAATTTGTTGGGAAGAAAAAATTATATATTCAAAATAGAAAAAATAAATTATATTCTTATATTATATATCTAAAATAAAATTTCCTTCTTTAACCCTATTTTTTAGCAAAAAAATCAAAACTTCCTTTTTTAATATTAATATAAACATTAACATAAACATTTTTGAAATAGAAAAGGTTCTCGAATTTGTAGGGAAGAAGAATTCAAATTACATATTCAAAATAAAAAAAGGTTTTCGAAGGAAAAAAAAATTATATATTCGAAATAGAAAAAAAAAAATTATATTCTTATATATATACAATCATTACTTCGAATAATTAAATTTTATCACCATGTTTGTAATCATATTTACTCGATTTATAAACAATTTTGTGTAGTCCAAAAATATTAGTTCTCTTTATATTTATGTTTGCGTTTAGAGTATCTGTATCTTCTTGAACATAAACAATTAGTCGTGATTTTTACTGTTCTGTTTTTTGTAAGTTGCAGGAACAGACGCCAAAGTTTTGTCGCAGTACAAAGAAGATAGATGTAATTTGATGATATTTGTATTATCAAAGAAAGAAGCTGGATGCATCATGATTCATGATGATATGCACCTATCAATTCTGATTCAGTCAAGTCCTACTTTATTATTGGTTTGAATTTCTGTAAGAAACTACTTATATAATTTTACATGTATTAGAATTTTATGTTTGAACAATACATTTTTCACCATGTCCACCTTCACGTAGACAGAGAAAAGAGATCGTGCCAGGTGATAAATTGATATCTATAAAATTTTATGTTTGTGGAAAGAATTTTTTGGTGATACAAACATCAAAATAGTTATTATTATATGTGTATTTTTCTTTAAACACTGTTAGCATCATACTTTATTATAATTTTGCACTTTCAAATTCTAATTATACTGATTCTCTAATAGCTTTTTATGTCTTTTAAACCGAAATTAAAGTAAAAAAGGATATTAATAATTAAATTATTATTATTGTATATACTGGGTATTTTTAAAATATATGCAACAGACGTTGGCCTAAAAATTGTGAGACAAAATCGATAAATCAAAGTCAAAGAGTATTTTAGTATTCAAAATTTTATTATTGTGTATGCTTAGTATTTTTATAATTTATATAAAAGGGTGTCGGCCTAAAATATTGTGAGACAAACTCGATATAAATAAATATATGAATAATTTATCTTATTATCTATGTATATTTAATTTATACAATATTGTGTTCACTAATTTATATTGATATTTTAGATATATTTAAAATTTTAAGAAAGAATTGTGAGACAAAATTGGTAAATCAAAGTCAAAGAGCATTTTACTGTTAAATTTTATTATTATGTATGCTTAGTATTTTTATAATATATACAACGGGTGTCGGCCTAAAAATTCGTAAGACAAAATCGGTATAGAAAAATATATGAATAATTTATCTTACCATCCATGTATATTTAATTTTTATAATATATGAATAATTTCATTTTTTTTCATAAATGATCTTTATTTAAAAAAAATTATAAGGCCGCCGCGAAGCGCGGCTTAGTCGACTAGTTATATATAAATGAGGATACGCGGGCGCTTAGGTGGCCCTCTAATATCATCTCAATCTACTTTTCTAATTTTATAGAATTTTAGAATTTTAAATACTAAATAAAAAAAATATTTAACATATTAGAAGTAGAATAGACCTTCAAAATTATAGAGAAGAGTTATTAGAAGTAGGATAAGAGATAGAGGAGAAGAGTTATTAGAAGTAGGATAAGGGAGAAGAGTTATTAGAACTAGTATAGGTGTTTGAATTTATGAAGGAAAAAGGTTTTTTTTTTATAGATAAGACATGTAATCAAAATTAAAAGTTTTATTAAAAGTAGAATAAGTGTTCGGTTTTATATCGGAGAAGACTTCGAATTTATAGGTAATGCACATAGATAAAAATACTAATCTATTATATATATAATACCACAACATGTCACATTTTATTCCTTACAAAGTTACTATTTTAGCCCTTCATTTTAAACCATTTATTTTTTTCCAAAAAATTGTTGTTGCTGAGAATCGAACCTAGGTCTTTCCATTCAAATACACACCACCTTACCACTAGGCTAGCCAATCGCATGTGTTATGTAAGTCATAAATATGCTAGGTATGTTGGGTGATGAATGAAGATTATTTCGTATTTTAATTTCTAAGATATTTTATATGTTATAGTTTAGTATAAATTAGTGATATATGATATGTAATGAACTTAGGTATATACATGTCACATTTTATTCCTTGCAAAGTTACTATTTTAGCCCTTCATATATTTAATATACATCATTTAATAATTTTATATTCAATATTATTATTTAATATCTACTTTAATATTACGTAATTCATTACAACAAACTAATAATAGTCATTAACTTTTAATAATTTACATTGGTGCATATATTTAATTAAAATTCTTGGGTAAATTATTATATAATTACGCCAATATATGAATAATAATTGTATAGAAATACTCATAAAATTCGAGAATCGAAACTAAACGATTGAGTTCACGATTATGAATTAAGCATGGGAATAATAAAAGAATAATAAACATATATATTTTAGTAATAATAGTATTTAATGTATTAGTTTAATTTGTAATAAAATATACTATTTAAAACCTCATAGCGAGTAATCAGATTTAAATTCTCAGTTCTGAATAAAGTGAATTTAAATTCATAACTGAAAACATTGAATTAGATGACTATCTTCATAGATATTATAAATCTTAGACAATTCATGTTGAAAATGAAGTTCTCGAGAAGAGAGTTTGTTAATCTATATTTAGGCAACACCGCTACAAATTGAAAGGTGTTCACGACTACAAAGTCAAACTACTAAAACCCAAAATATCGCAATATTCCACATTTTATTTAATATCATTTCACATTTATGCCTTCCAATTTCCTATGATTTAACTCTAAAATCCCCATAAAGTCAAATGCTATGAAAACGTTAGTTATAGACATTGTCCAGAATCGAAACTGTGACATCCAATTCTAATTATAATGAATTTAAATTTATAACTAAAATCATTGAACTAGATGACTAATTGATTGTATATTAGAAATTTTGGACACAACCTGTTACAAAGTGAGAGCACTTGAAAAGTGAGTAAGTTAATCTATAATTATGCAACATTGCAACAAATTGAAGAATATTCATGGTCACAACTATTAAAAATCAAAATCTCACAATAAAGGTTGAATATCCCCGTGCCTTGCACGGTGCACGGGTAACGAAGCTAGTAAATACTAATATTGAAAGTACATAAAACTAAAACTAACAGAATAAACATTTAATGTATTCGAAGTAGAAAGACATTTAAATGTATAAAAGATTGAATTTATAAATAAGGTCGAATTTATGACAAGTTATATTAAAAGAAGGCAAATGTTTTAATATATAGCTATATAAAATCTTTACGATGCAGCTTTCATCAGGTTCGTACTTTTGCTCAAGGTACAAAATCTAATGCGTTAGTTTATGTCTTTCTTGATTTTCATACAATTTCATAACTATGCATTCATATAGACTATAGTATAAAGTGGAACCCATGTCCGTTGTGTATTCATGTACTTTTGTTAGTAGTAATTTTTATTTATTTGATCAATCAATTTCATGATAATATATTTTACAAGTGCTTTATTTACATTATTAATTTAATTTATAATTATAAATTGTACTTTTTCCAGGATCGACAATACTGCGTTAGAGTTCAGTGTAAAAATCAGCATACATTATGGACCACACCCACTTTTTCCAGGATCGGCAATATTGCGTTAGAGTTCAATGTAAAAGCCAACATAAATTATGGACTACACCCGACACCGGATCATACAAAATACAAGGTAATAAGATGTGTCATACATTTTCGTAATTATATGATGATAACAATGTGTTTTATCCGTTTCTTGATAGTAGTATAAAGGAGGATACATACTCTAAGATCGTTTCAATATATTTTTCTAATTTTCTTAGAATTTTTGAATTTTAAACACTAATAAACAAGAAATTATCTTTATTAGAAGTAGAATAGGTATTCGAATTTCTACATGAGAAGAGTTCGAATTTATAGGAAAAACATATAATTAGAAGTTCTACTGGAAGTAGAATAAGCATTTAATTATAAGACATATGATTAAAAGTTCTGTTGAAAATAAAATATGAGTACGAATAAACACTAATAACTATAAAAATATCTTTTAACATATTAGAAGTGGAATAGGTGTTTGAATTTATAAATGAGAATAATTCGAATTTATAGGGAAGACATATAATTAGAAGTTCTATTGGAAGTAGAATATGTATTTTTAAGGCATATGATTAAAAGTTCTATTGGAAGTAAAATAGGAGTTCGAATTTATAAAGAATAAGATTTTGAATATATAGAAAAAAACATATAATTATAAGTTCTATTTGAAGTAGAATAGGTGTTTGAATATATAGAGGAGACATATGTTTAACGGGAATACGACTCACTAGAAAAGATTGTATGAGCTATTAGAATTTGATATTGGTGTTATAAATTTTATTTCATTTTTAGGATTAGATTTTTATGGATAAACATTTTTATACAAGTAATATATGTAGGGTTTTGATCTTAACGAGAGAACGGCTTAATAGGAGTAGCCATGTTTAACGAGAAAGCGGTTCATTAAAGATTACTGTATTGAATATTAAAATGTAATATTGATCATATAATAGAAAATAAATATATTTATTATTTTTCAGAATTTTAGGATTTTAAATATTAATAACTAAAAAACTATATTTTAACATTTTAGAAGCATAATGGGTGTTCATATTTATAGAGAGTAAGAGTTTGAATTTATAGGGAAGACAAATAATTAAAAGTTCTATTTGAAGTAGAATAGGTGTTTGTAAGACATGTGATTAAGAGTTTTATATACAGAAAATAAAAGATGTATTTTCATATTTTAAAACACCATAAATATTAGAAAGTTTTAAAAATGTAAAAATTGGAATTTACTCTTTTTAAGATTTTAATTTTTAAGGAAAAAAGTTATTTAACAAGATAAGTGCCATCAATAAAATGTAGTGAAGTTAGAATTTCGGAACATAAGAACGGCTCGAAACATGTTTTAACGGGAAGACGGCTCACTAGAAAAGATTGTATTAGCTATTAGAATTTGATATTGATGTCATATTTTTTTTTTAAAAAAAGTTATTTCATAAGATAAGTGTCATCAATAATATGTAATAAAGTTAGAATTTCGGTTACAAATAAGAATGACTCGAAACATGTTTTAACGGGAAGACGACTCACTTAGATTATTAGCTATTAGAATTTGGTACCGATGTCATAATTTTTTTTTATTTTTAGGGTTCGATTTTATAGATAAAAATTATCATATAAGTCTTTATAATATATGTTAAAGTTGAGATTTCGATTTTAACGAGAAAGTGGCTCAATCGAAAGAATCGTGTTTAACAAGAAATCGGTTCATTAGAAAAGATTACTTATCTATTAAAATTTAATATTGATAATATAATATAACGTAAATATGTATTGAATTTATTTAGAAAAATTGTAATGCCACCGCGAAGCGCGGCTTTATCGACTAGTTAAGTAATAAAGATGGGGTTCGCCCTCCCATGCTATGAGGAGATGAGGGCGCCCTATCCTAGCATTGGGTCAAGAATTCGGCCCATAAAAAATATCCTTGTTATTTTTGGGCATAACAAAGTGTACAATCACTAATATTATTATATGTTAGAATATTGATTGCTCAATTTTTGTTCAGACTTTACTGTGTGTGATTAAATTTTCTATCTATATAAAGGAAAACCTCGGGTGTGTGATGTGGCGGACTTCAGCTTCCTCCAAACCAATTTCTCTCAATTCAAAGGCTTCCTTAATTTTGGAATTTTTTCGTTAAATTAATCGAATTTAGTCTTTCAGTCTCCCGCATTCAATCAGTTTCGACCTTCTATCTACCAGACCCAAATTAGATTAATAACAAGATATCTAAGGATGAGAGAGACTTTTAGGATTTGATAATTGGCCGGGTTTTCAATACATACTCAAATTTATTATTTTTATAATTTTTTTATATTTCTTTTTTGCTATTTTAATATATTAATTAGAGTAAAGTGCACTTTGTGTACCTGAACTTTGACCAAGACACCACTTGAAATACCACGGTTTCAAATCTACCACGGGCACTACTGAACAAGCTAATTACTTACAGTTATTGTACTACCGTCTATTTCTCACTAACGATGTCAAATGACCAGGGGTAAAATAGTCTTTTCCTTCATGAACGAATTTGGGTTTTTTTCAATTTGTTGATTGGTTATTGAATTGAATCCTACAGTTTTATATTGATGTCTAGAGTTGATTTGTGAAATCAATTTCATAGTATCATCCCGTTTTGGGTTCATTCGAAAGTTTATGGTTCTTAAGATAAGAATTTAGGGATTTTTAAATTGATCTTTGTTCTTGTGAATTGATGCTTCCAATAGCTTTATAAAGTTATGTGGAATGAATTAAAGTAGCTAATTTGACTGATTTGGTTCGTTTAATGTTAATACGATTTTAAAGTTTATTTTGAATTTTTGATTCGATTTTCTGAATTATCCGGTAATTGTTCAGTCATGGGACCTTAGGGGAAAGCTTTGGGGTGTTGTAAGCTTCAATTTAACAACCTAATTGTTGAGTTTTATTTTAGTTTTGTGTAATTCGGATTTTTGGCCGGAATTGATGCTTCGGCGTTCAGTTTATGTTGTAGTAGTTGTAGTCGAGTCCAGGAAGGTATATTGAGCATTTGGCCGCATTTTCCTCTGAGTTTTAGCTTGGTAACGGAATGGCCGTAACCTCCGCCGTCAGCGGATGGTGTGTGTGGGGGGAGGAGGCTGTTCTTAAGCTCCTGTGAATTTCTATTAATTATGTATACAGTAAATAACTGAATATGAAGATGAAGATGTGGGTAGAAAAGATTGTTTTATCCCTAGCCATTTAACTCTGTTAGTGATCGGTAGCACACTAACCGTAAGTAATTAGTTTGTTAAGTATTACCCGTGGTAGATTTGAAATCATGGTTATAACGCCCTAGAAAATTTCGTATTTATAAATATTATTATTTAATATTAAATGTGAATTATAGAGTGAATTTTTTTTAGATAAAATAAATGTGACATCATGTTTACATGTTTATATGGTGATGTATGTGTGACGTGCTAGTCCGTGAAATTTTTTTATTTGAATTTTTATAATTAAAATATATTTAAATTGTGTAATATTGATCTTTGAAAATTCTTATAAAATCATCGGAGTATTTAAAAATTCCGAAATCTTTTGTGTTATCCTCTTTATAATATTATTTGGTTTTTAAAATTTTTGGGTGAATTAATTTGGGTGTTTTTGTATTTTAAAATGATTTTAAAATTATTGATTTATTTAAAGGATCAAAACTTGTAAAATTCATATCTAATTCGTTTTTGATCCTAAAAATATTTTAAAAACATGGGGATGTTTGTAATTTTGTGAAATATATTTTAAGATTTTAAAATAAATTCTTCAATTAATTTTATGATTTATTTCGATTTTAAAAATTGATTCAAAGCAAATTTTTTTGTATTTAACATGTATAAAATTTCCAAAATGTATTCAATCATTTCTTAAATTTTCCCTAATGCATCCCCTGAGTTCTTTAACATTTCTGCTGCTTCTGTATTCTTCGAGAATACTCTGGACTTGGCCTCTTTTATCTCAATCTCTCTCAAAACTCTCTCCCTCTAATCTCTTTTCTCTCCCGGAAAGATCTCTCTCTACACTCGCTATTTTCTCGTTTGGTTACTGTAAACCTTAATTTTACTCTTAATGATTCTTGATGCCAGTCGACCTATCCCTCTCCTCTACTCACCTCTGCAACTGCGTATGTATATATATATATACGAGTGTGTGTTTGTGCGTGTAAATCATTGTGTATCGAAATTGCTGGGTATATATCAGTCGAGTTTAGTGAGTGAATGAGGAGGGGTGTTGTGATGTTCCGATTGTATGAGTTGTGAGTGTGTGAAGAATACAGGGGAGTTGATGACTATGTTGAGGGAGTTGGTTTTGTCGAAAAGGAAGAAAGTCGAGGGAGAGATGGGTGGTGTGAAGAGAGGTCAAGAGGTATGAATAGAGAGATTGAGGTGGGAGTATGGAGCAGGGAAAGAGCAGCGAGGCGGTGTGTTTTATGGTATTGCAGTGGTGTGAAGATGAAAGGGAGAAGAAGGAATGGCGTACGTGTGTGTGTGATTCGCTGGGCTGTATGTGCGCGGTTGTATGTAAGTGTGTGATTACCGTGTATGTGATTAAGTTGGTGTGCAGAATTAAAGGGTTGTGTTGATGATGGGTATTAGTTAATCGCGGTACGGAAGTGGCGAAGAATGTAGAGAAGCAAGGAGTTGTGAGAAGAGATTGAGGAGTGGAAAAGAAGAGGCAATTATGTTGGTGTATGGGTGCAGTGGTTCGAAATTGGTGAGTCGGATTTGGGGGTTGTCATTGCTAACTGATGGGAATTACGGTATGTGCTTGAGGTGTGTGTTACAGTGAGAGTATGATGGCATTGTTTGTTGGCGTAGTAATAATCGAAGGTGGAGGAAAGGGAGGGGGATTAAGAGGGAGATGGTGAACGAGAGAGGGAGTAAGAAAAGGAAAGTGAACTTGTGGGTGTTGTAGTGGCCATGTGTGTGTGCGTGTAGAATCAAGATTGTGTGTGTGGTGAAGTTTGTGTCGGCCGAATGAGTTGCAAAGCTGAAACAATTCCCCTCCCCTGTTTCTATCACTAAAGTGCAGTGTGTGTGAGTTAACAGTGAGCGTGTGTGAGATTGTATTGTGCGAAGGTGTTAGCAGCAGTGGAAGTTGTGGGAAAGATAGTTGCAACTGCTGGAGTAGATAGTGGTTTAATTTCTGTGCAGGGGTGTTGTGTCCGTGCAGTGGTAGTGTCGACTGAAAGGGGTGTGAGGCAGGGGAGATGATGCGGACAGGGAGAGATTGGGGAGTTCGAGGGTGGTGCAGAGTGTTGGTGTTGGACTGTGTTAATCGAAGGAGGGCAATGGTATTGAGAGTAAAATACAGTTTTAAATTCAGTATTTTCTTTACTTTAGTAATTAAAATCTTGTTAATCGTAGTTTGTTTGTATTGCCGGATTTTAATTGCCTGAATTGTCAAATTCTAGTTAGGTAAATTGTTGAGTTTTGTTGTATCAAATTCGAATGGTGGATGACTTTCAAATTTGAATACTCTTGCTTTAAATTCAAGTCATAGTATATATGGGTGATTGGTGGTTAATTGTGAAATTAAATGTAGTCTATAATACGAGAAGGTTATTGTTAAGCATTATTTGATTTAAGGTATAAAGTTAGTACTAAACTAGGTATTAAATTGAACGTTTATAATTTATAATGAGTACTTAGAAAACCTGGGATAAGTAATTGTCTAAGCTTGATTTATGAATACTTTGATTTATGAATACTGATGTGAGTCTCCTTAAGCTTCAATGGCACCTAAGGTAGACTTGAATGTGTGAATGTTTGTTTAGCTAAATTGATAGTATATGTGAGTATATATAAATCCAACTATGATCATGCATACGGTCTTAGAAATTATAAGTTGTGTGTATATGATTAGCACACGGGTTGTCAGAAGTTTGTGAAGAATATATATATTGGTATAATTGTGATGGGTATGAGATTTCACTGAGTAGTAGAGCAAAGGATGTTGTGATTGCTGAATTGGTTGATTTTATTATGACAGATTAGATCATATTTTAAAGGAGGTGCTGTCCAATTTTTGTTAGAATTATTTTATAATTTCTATAGCAATTTGATAAGAAGTATTTGTAAATTGATATGATATACGTGTTTAAGTGTAAGTTAATAATACGTGCTAAGTGTTATGTGATTTATGTGATTATATATATTACTATTTTGAGAATGTGATTAATATGTGTTGTATATGCTAAGTGGTAAAGCGTTATAGGACGCGTTTGGGTAGAATGAGATTAGATGATTACGATTATGAGCGTACTGAAGTAGTGCTTCCTTGTATAGGTACGAGTAGGAGGGCCGACCGAGATCAGTGGCCGTGCAGAGGGAATCTCAAGGAAGGAGATAGCTGTCAGTGGACGAGTGTGATCGAGTAGAGGACAACGGGTAAAGAAGTAGAGACTGATGCGAAGTTGAGTAACGAATTGAGATGTTGGAAGTGGAAACATCGGGTATTGAGGCAAGTGTTCTTGCTAATCACTTATTGTTCAAGTGATGAAATTCTGTTCTGTTTATTTGTCAATTGTGTCTGTCAAGCTATGTTTACAAAGTGACGTCTTTCTTCGCATGACTTGCAAATGTTTATTTTCCCCACCTATAGATCAAGTGCGAATTTTCAAATGGTTTCGCAAGACCCTTTTCTTCAAAGATATTTTAAATCATGGTTATTGGATCCCTCAGTGGTGTACCCTTCCTTTTATTTTCTTCGAAAATATTTAAGAAACTTTCCAAGAAGAGGAAATCCAAGATTTTAAATCCTTTTAAAAATCTTTTAGCATAATTCCTGATTTTAACATATTTTTACCCGATGGACCCTTTTTAGGGGATGTCTTCTTCAAACCGATTTTTCAATTAATTATTTTAGTATTATTTCACAAATGTTCATTTTGAACCATCTAATTTACTTGATTTAGTCCAAACTTTTCAAGATGTTGGAGAAATTTTATTAAATGTTTAGCACTTGACTATATCCTCGTTTTATCAAATATTTTCAATTGTTGATAATCATATTGCCAGTAAATCATTTCTTCGATTCATTTAATGATGCTTTGACCCAATTGTTTCTATTTATCTTGTCGATACATGTTATTCCTATTGTTTAATTGTTTACACCCTGCTTATTGTATCGAATACGTTGATACTTGTTGATGATCTCGATTAATCGGTTATCACCCTAAATAGTTGTATCGAACCTGTCGATACCGTTTGAGATTATTGTTATATATATTATCACCCAATTATCGTGTCGAACTTGTCGACACATGTTGATCCTGAATTCTTCATTAATTCTTGGATTATTAGTTGTTGTCCTGGAACGTGAGTTTTCCAGTTGGTTGATGCGGTAAGGTTGTCGATTGTTCCGACACCTAGTGCGTTCGATATAGAATTGGAATATTTTTGACCGTAAGGTCGGACCATATTGTGGTCGTGATAAAAAAATGTTTTGACCGAAAGGTCGGACCCTATTGTGGTCGTGATAAAAATATTTTTGGACCGTAAGGTCGGACCAGATTCGTGGTCGGAAGTAATAAGGCCAATGTGTGCCGTGGATCCATTCTAGGACATTGCTGTGTGCGTTTGTCCGGGGTTAGTGCATGACTGATCAGCAGCCTAACCTTAATGATGTTTTTTTTAAAATAAATAAAAATTCCAATTCTAATCTATACTTTGAAAATGAGATATTCAGTTCTTGACTTCCTGAAAGTCTGTTTGAATAACATTTTGATATCAGAATTCTGTCCAGTTCTAGTTTTGAGGCACCTTATAAATGGTGAATTGTTGGCCCTTGTGGCAATCTAAAAAGCTGATATAACTGATTCCTTCATAAAATGAGATGGAACTCTGTTGCTCATCAGAATTGTCATCACTATTTACACTTGCTGAGCATTGTTGGCTCACTCTTGCTTCTGTTTATTTTTCTCCAGTTATTAGAGATAATCAGAAGGACTAGAGGTCAGTGGGTATTGCTCTATAGGCCGCGAGAGGAGACGTTCGAGTCATGGATATGTTGAGGTGGGATATCTAGTTTGACAGTGATTTTTGTATATTCATAAAAGTTGTATAATATTCTTTTATTCTGAGACTGGGTTGTAATATGATATTCGATAGTTGTTTCATACCATAACCTGTACGTGATCTTGGTTAAGGGGTTTTATTATTAAATGTTGTTTTTATTCAAAGATATATTATATTGTTTATGGTTAGTGGCCCCATATCTGTACCCCGGATTTTGGGATGCTACAAGTTGGTATCAGAGCTACAGGTTATGGTCACTGAAACAGATTAGGAGGGTTAGGGTACGAGTATAAGATAGGAGTCGGGTAGGACGGTTTAGGGTAAGGATCGCGTTAAGATACTTCGGCAAGCGTCGCGACATTAATCGGTCTTTCGGCATGTCACGCGAGTAGAAGTTCGAATCGTTTAAGGATTGAGCTATTAGCAAGAAGGCGAACCTGAAGCGGCATAAGCTAAGTGGGAAGCTGGTGCTATCAGTCCGGGGGACGTTATCTCGAGATTTTGCATAGAATCTAGAACTTTCTACGATATTAGTTTCGATGTGAATGTTTCGGAGATAGTACGAGAAGGTTAAGAATGCGAAGTGAGAAGCGAGTATTAGCAAGGATTGAAGGTTAAGCATAATTGTGCACCCCTAATTATTGATTCGTTCAAAGTTATTACCTGAAGAAATTTTCTATTCTTTCTTTGAATTGTTGTAAACTAATTCCCGGTTGATATCGTTGCTGAGGCATTCGTTGCACAGTGACGGTTCAAAATCGAGAATGAATTGAGATCTTCTTATTTATTCAAATCATTATTGTCAGGCCGGTTTGGCAGCTAAGTATAATAGTGCTTAGTCGACAAGAGTGACACTGAATAAGTAAGAATTTCTTAAATGTTTGCCTAATCAGTAGTTGAAGTATCTCTTGAAAAGTCTTTTATCCATCAATCGATGATGAATTTCGTATATCGGATTTATTTGAATTCAGTCCCATTCTTTTAGAAATATTTATATTTCCGGATGATACTTGATCCATCTTTGCAGAAAGATTTTTGAAACTCTTGAATCCTTTCCATTATCATGAATACTTGATTTTTCCTCTATCCCAGCTGAGATGAACAACCTATGTAGATAGGGGATTCAGGGACATCTTATCTTTGTGATAGGAGTTCAGTGGGACGCCACTGATTGTGTTTGTCACGAAAGTACTAAGGACTGGCCATCCTTATGTACTATGGTGGTTAACCAAGTGACGAATGCAACCTGAAAATAGTTCAAAGATCATATTGATCTCTCAGTTGAAGTCCTTTCTATATTCGTATTTGACACCTATTTATCTTATTAACTTCTTTTGTCAGAAACCCTAACGATTTTAGAATTACGAGTGATGAAAAGCTGCCAAGATAGACGTGACGGCATCCTAAGTGGTTGAAACTGCAATTAAGTTGACGAAGAATTGGTTGAGTAAGTTGAGAAGTGGTGTTAAAACAGAGGTGGCGTATCAAAGTGGATTACTTATTGGATTGAGAACATCAGTACAAGGTTCGATATTACTGAGAATTGAGTAAAAATAAAGAAGTGGTTATGCGAGTTTAAGACTTTGGTGGTTAAGATGAATGTGTTATGTCAAATTGGAATAAGTATCGATTCGAGGAATCACGAACAAGAGTTGAGACTAATGAGAATTGTATAAAGGAAAAGTTTAACGAATTTGGAAAGTTATAGATGGAAGATCCAAAGGTCTAAGTTATTGCGAATGAATCGTTAGAGAAAAGTAGGAAGTATCAAGCGGAGTTGACGGAAGCAGAGGGTGAAGATGATGAATGTAGAAGATATAATCGTTCAAGAAATGAGTGATGGACGCATACCTTCTTCTGTTTATTCGGTTATTAATAAATATTGGAGTTATAATGTACAGATTTTAGATTGAGGATTTGTAGAATATGTGGAGTAAATGACTTATGCATAGCTAGTGTGAGAATTCATGGTTACCAAGGATGGTGGAAAGTTAACCAAGATGAAGTAGAATGTCAGTAAGGTGGAAGACAGAGAAGTCAGAAAGTTCCAGTAGTGACTAAGTAAGACATGGAGAATTTAGTTAAGAAAAGAATGTGGATTCCGAAGATGTGGAGTTAGAAGAGTAACGACACCGTAGTTGCCTATAGGATGAGAATTAGGAGGGATTAACGAGATCCCATGTTCAGAAAATAAGATTTCGGGAGTAAAATCCCTAGAGATTTTATTTAGAGAAATATGGGAAGTTGTGGCTGTAACCAGAAGGGCAGTATAATGACAAGTAGTAGAGTCAGAAGGCAAAGCTATGTATTATGAGCTTGGAAAGATGGCAAATTTTGCCAGAAATAGTATCCTATTAATCTTAAGTGGATTTATGAAGAGAGTAATAAGGCCACTGATATAATTGTCAAGAAACGAGAAATGTAATCCGACTATAAAGGGAGTTGTCAGGGAGTGGACTGTGATGACTATATAAAGAGTCAAATATGATTCAGGATTAGACTTATTTCCTACTAATGAAGGAAGATTTTGATCTTAAGTAATGTGAAAAATGATGTTCTGAAGTCGAAAGCAGATATAGAAGTCTTGGCAATCAAGCCGAACAAGAGATTGATATATCAAAGGAATGAAGTTGTTTCGTATAAGAAGAAGGTAGCAGAAAGGAGATGATTAATTAAAACATATTTCAATGAATGAGCTTTCATATAACATCTAAACGAAGGAATTAAGATGATCATGGATCACATATCAAGATGATCGAAGATTCGGGAAGCATATGCAATCTAGTGGAGAATGACCTTAAAAAGGTTCCAAGTATGTAGAATTCTAATGTGAATTGTGTTCAATGTTGAAGTCATAACGTGTAAGGTCAAACCTGAGGACTCGATAAGTATGCAGAGTGGACAAGTGGAAGTTGACTCCAGAGGAAACGGAATAATGTATTACAAATAAGATAAATGTATGATTCAAGGAGAATGGTTATCAGTTCGAAGCGGTCACTCAGTAAAACAAAGAGATTAAGGATAGATAGAGATTTTTGATTGTTCCCTTCTCAAGTAACATTGCACGTGAAAGACAAGTAAGAATGATTAAAGATTTCTTAATATTCTTTATCTCAGAATTTATCTGAGGAAGTTTATTTCAGGAGATATAAATAAGTGGCAATGCAGGTTAAGTGGAAGATTCATGCTAATAAAGGCGGGAGTTGTTGGAAATCGTTGAAGAATTGTTTCATGATTAGTATCGAGTGAAGTTGTGACCTCGGGAGAATTGGTAGTACGTTGGATATTTTAATCTTGTGCTTGTATTAAGTGAAGTTACAGTTAAGGTGGCAAGTATAACAGTTATCAAGAGCTGCAAATAATCAAGGTTATACTTTAAAGACTTAGCAAACCCAAATATTTTTATAAGAAAGAGAATCCAGTTGTTAGTTGAGGTATGCCTGAGTTACGCCTAAGAATGTATGCGATAATTTTAATATTCGATGGCAGGGATGCGACTGAGAATGAACGAGATGATGTCAAGTTTCCGGATTGGGTTTTTGATTATTCACTTCTCGATCGACATAGTACTTGAAAGCGGAGTGGAAGCGATCAGAAAAATTCTGGAGATTCTTTCTCGGAGTTCTATTTAAAATTGTGTGGTTATAAGTAAAGAGTGGAAATGATACCAAGTGTAGATCGTGTGAATTTAGGCAAAATGCACGACAGTATTATTTCGAAAGAAATGCGTGGTAGTATAGTTTGACGCAGAGTATAGTTCAATATGCGAATAAGTATATCGATTGTCGAGAAAAGATATTCGTTTCCGTGAGTTAAGCGTTTAGAGTAATAGAACTCGGAAGTCAAAGTTAAGGTTATTTTGAAATTTGAGGGCACAAGACGAGCATGTTAAAGTTTGAGTTGATAAGAGAAATCCTAGAGTTGAAGAGGCAACCTGGGAAGTGAAAGTAAGATGTTTGAGGAAAATTGTTAATGGCGTCCTTAGCATTGATTCTGAGGACAGAATCCTATTAAGGGGGGAAGGATATAACGCCCTAGAAAATTTCGTATTTATAAATATTATTATTTAATATTAAATGTGAATTATAGAGTGAATTTTTTTTAGATAAAATAAATGTGACATCATGTTTACATGTTTATATGGTGATGTATGTGTGACGTGCTAGTCCGTGAAATTTTTTTATTTGAATTTTTATAATTAAAATATATTTAAATTGTGTAATATTGATCTTTGAAAATTCTTATAAAATCATCGGAGTATTTAAAAATTCCGAAATCTTTTGTGTTATCCTCTTTATAATATTATTTGGTTTTTAAAATTTTTGGGTGAATTAATTTGGGTGTTTTTGTATTTTAAAATGATTTTAAAATTATTGATTTATTTAAAGGATCAAAACTTGTAAAATTCATATCTAATTCGTTTTTGATCCTAAAAATATTTTAAAAACACGGGGATGTTTGTAATTTTGTGAAATATATTTTAAGATTTTAAAATAAATTCTTCAATTAATTTTATGATTTATTTCGATTTTAAAAATTGATTCAAAGCAATTTTTTTTTGTATTTAACATGTATAAAATTTCCAAAATGTATTCAATCATTTCTTAAATTTTCCCTAATGCATCCCCTGAGTTCTTTAACATTTCTGCTGCTTCTGTATTCTTCGAGAATACTCTGGACTTGGCCTCTTTTATCTCAATCTCTCTCAAAACTCTCTCCCTCTAATCTCTTTTCTCTCCCGGAAAGATCTCTCTCTACACTCGCTATTTTCTCGTTTGGTTACTGTAAACCTTAATTTTACTCTTAATGATTCTTGATGCCAGTCGACCTATCCCTCTCCTCTACTCACCTCTGCAACTGCGTATGTATATATATATATATACGAGTGTGTGTTTGTGCGTGTAAATCATTGTGTATCGAAATTGCTGGGTATATATCAGTCGAGTTTAGTGAGTGAATGAGGAGGGGTGTTGTGATGTTCCGATTGTATGAGTTGTGAGTGTGTGAAGAATACAGGGGAGTTGATGACTATGTTGAGGGAGTTGGTTTTGTCGAAAAGGAAGAAAGTCGAGGGAGAGATGGGTGGTGTGAAGAGAGGTCAAGAGGTATGAATAGAGAGATTGAGGTGGGAGTATGGAGCAGGGAAAGAGCAGCGAGGCGGTGTGTTTTATGGTATTGCAGTGGTGTGAAGATGAAAGGGAGAAGAAGGAATGGCGTACGTGTGTGTGTGATTCGCTGGGCTGTATGTGCGCGGTTGTATGTAAGTGTGTGATTACCGTGTATGTGATTAAGTTGGTGTGCAGAATTAAAGGGTTGTGTTGATGATGGGTATTAGTTAATCGCGGTATAGAAGTGGCGAAGAATGTAGAGAAGCAAGGAGTTGTGAGAAGAGATTGAGGAGTGGAAAAGAAGAGGCAATTATGTTGGTGTATGGGTGCAGTGGTTCGAAATTGGTGAGTCGGATTTGGGGGTTGTCATTGCTAACTGATGGGAATTACGGTATGTGCTTGAGGTGTGTGTTACAGTGAGAGTATGATGGCATTGTTTGTTGGCGTAGTAATAATCGAAGGTGGAGGAAAGGGAGGGGGATTAAGAGGGAGATGGTGAACGAGAGAGGGAGTAAGAAAAGGAAAGTGAACTTGTGGGTGTTGTAGTGGCCATGTGTGTGTGCGTGTAGAATCAAGATTGTGTGTGTGGTGAAGTTTGTGTCGGCCGAATGAGTTGCAAAGCTGAAACAATTCCCCTCCCCTGTTTCTATCACTAAAGTGCAGTGTGTGAGAGTTAACAGTGAGCGTGTGTGAGATTGTATTGTGCGAAGGTGTTAGCAGCAGTGGAAGTTGTGGGAAAGATAGTTGCAACTGCTGGAGTAGATAGTGGTTTAATTTCTGTGCAGGGGTGTTGTGTCCGTGCAGTGGTAGTGTCGACTGAAAGGGGTGTGAGGCAGGGGAGATGATGCGGACAGGGAGAGATTGGGGAGTTCGAGGGTGGTGCAGAGTGTTGGTGTTGGACTGTGTTAATCGAAGGAGGGCAATGGTATTGAGAGTAAAATACAGTTTTAAATTCAGTATTTTCTTTACTTTAGTAATTAAAATCTTGTTAATCGTAGTTTGTTTGTATTGCCGGATTTTAATTGCCTGAATTGTCAAATTCTAGTTAGGTAAATTGTTGAGTTTTGTTGTATCAAATTCGAATGGTGGATGACTTTCAAATTTGAATACTCTTGCTTTAAATTCAAGTCATAGTATATATGGGTGATTGGTGGTTAATTGTGAAATTAAATGTAGTCTATAATACGAGAAGGTTATTGTTAAGCATTATTTGATTTAAGGTATAAAGTTAGTACTAAACTAGGTATTAAATTGAACGTTTATAATTTATAATGAGTACTTAGAAAACCTGGGATAAGTAATTGTCTAAGCTTGATTTATGAATACTTTGATTTATGAATACTGATGTGAGTCTCCTTAAGCTTCAATGGCACCTAAGGTAGACTTGAATGTGTGAATGTTTGTTTAGCTAAATTGATAGTATATGTGAGTATATATAAATCCAACTATGATCATGCATACGGTCTTAGAAATTATAAGTTGTGTGTATATGATTAGCACACGGGTTGTCAGAAGTTTGTGAAGAATATATATATTGGTATAATTGTGATGGGTATGAGATTTCACTGAGTAGTAGAGCAAAGGATGTTGTGATTGCTGAATTGGTTGATTTTATTATGACAGATTAGATCATATTTTAAAGGAGGTGCTGTCCAATTTTTGTTAGAATTATTTTATAATTTCTATAGCAATTTGATAAGAAGTATTTGTAAATTGATATGATATACGTGTTTAAGTGTAAATTAATAATACGTGCTAAGTGTTATGTGATTTATGTGATTATATATATTACTATTTTGAGAATGTGATTAATATGTGTTGTATATGCTAAGTGGTAAAGCGTTATAGGACGCGTTTGGGTAGAATGAGATTAGATGATTACGATTATGAGCGTACTGAAGTAGTGCTTCCTTGTATAGGTACGAGTAGGAGGGCCGACCGAGATCAGTGGCCGTGCAGAGGGAATCTCAAGGAAGGAGATAGCTGTCAGTGGACGAGTGTGATCGAGTAGAGGACAACGGGTAAAGAAGTAGAGACTGATGCGAAGTTGAGTAACGAATTGAGATGTTGGAAGTGGAAACATCGGGTATTGAGGCAAGTGTTCTTGCTAATCACTTATTGTTCAAGTGATGAAATTCTGTTCTGTTTATTTGTCAATTGTGTCTGTCAAGCTATGTTTACAAAGTGACGTCTTTCTTCGCATGACTTGCAAATGTTTATTTTCCCCACCTATAGATCAAGTGCGAATTTTCAAATGGTTTCGCAAGACCCTTTTCTTCAAAGATATTTTAAATCATGGTTATTGGATCCCTCAGTGGTGTACCCTTCCTTTTATTTTCTTCGAAAATATTTAAGAAACTTTCCAAGAAGAGGAAATCCAAGATTTTAAATCCTTTTAAAAATCTTTTAGCATAATTCCTGATTTTAACATATTTTTACCCGATGGACCCTTTTTAGGGGATGTCTTCTTCAAACCGATTTTTCAATTAATTATTTTAGTATTATTTCACAAATGTTCATTTTGAACCATCTAATTTACTTGATTTAGTCCAAACTTTTCAAGATGTTGGAGAAATTTTATTAAATGTTTAGCACTTGACTATATCCTCGTTTTATCAAATATTTTCAATTGTTGATAATCATATTGCCAGTAAATCATTTCTTCGATTCATTTAATGATGCTTTGACCCAATTGTTTCTATTTATCTTGTCGATACATGTTATTCCTATTGTTTAATTGTTTACACCCTGCTTATTGTATCGAATACGTTGATACTTGTTGATGATCTCGATTAATCGGTTATCACCCTAAATAGTTGTATCGAACCTGTCGATACCGTTTGAGATTATTGTTATATATATTATCACCCAATTATCGTGTCGAACTTGTCGACACATGTTGATCCTGAATTCTTCATTAATTCTTGGATTATTAGTTGTTGTCCTGGAACGTGAGTTTTCCAGTTGGTTGATGCGGTAAGGTTGTCGATTGTTCCGACACCTAGTGCGTTCGATATAGAATTGGAATATTTTTGACCGTAAGGTCGGACCATATTGTGGTCGTGATAAAAAAATGTTTTGACCGAAAGGTCGGACCCTATTGTGGTCGTGATAAAAATATTTTTGGACCGTAAGGTCGGACCAGATTCGTGGTCGGAAGTAATAAGGCCAATGTGTGCCGTGGATCCATTCTAGGACATTGCTGTGTGCGTTTGTCCGGGGTTAGTGCATGACTGATCAGCAGCCTAACCTTAATGATGTTTTTTTTTAAAATAAATAAAAATTCCAATTCTAATCTATACTTTGAAAATGAGATATTCAGTTCTTGACTTCCTGAAAGTCTGTTTGAATAACATTTTGATATCAGAATTCTGTCCAGTTCTAGTTTTGAGGCACCTTATAAATGGTGAATTGTTGGCCCTTGTGGCAATCTAAAAAGCTGATATAACTGATTCCTTCATAAAATGAGATGGAACTCTGTTGCTCATCAGAATTGTCATCACTATTTACACTTGCTGAGCATTGTTGGCTCACTCTTGCTTCTGTTTATTTTTCTCCAGTTATTAGAGATAATCAGAAGGACTAGAGGTCAGTGGGTATTGCTCTATAGGCCGCGAGAGGAGACGTTCGAGTCATGGATATGTTGAGGTGGGATATCTAGTTTGACAGTGATTTTTGTATATTCATAAAAGTTGTATAATATTCTTTTATTCTGAGACTGGGTTGTAATATGATATTCGATAGTTGTTTCATACCATAACCTGTACGTGATCTTGGTTAAGGGGTTTTATTATTAAATGTTGTTTTTATTCAAAGATATATTATATTGTTTATGGTTAGTGGCCCCATATCTGTACCCCGGATTTTGGGATGCTACAATGGTATTTCAATTGGTGTCTCGACCAAAGTTCAGGTACAAAAAATTCACTTTACTCTATTAATTATTATTTTTCACGAATGATTTGGTATTATCTTGCCGTAGCAAGATAACAAAACAAAAAACCGACCATGCTATTATTTTGATTTTTTTTGCTAAATTATTATTTTGATATATTACACATTAGTTAGTTAATTATGGGTGTTTCATGTACAGTAAAACCTCTATATATTAATAGTATTGGGACCGACAAATTTTATTAATTTAACGAGATTATTAATTAATCGAGGTTAAATTTACACTATCGCTATTATGTTGGGACCAAAAAATTATTTTGAAAATATTAATTTATAGTGGGTTATTAATTTATCGAGTATTAATTTGTCGAGGTTTTACTGTATACTGGATTTTTTTAGTAAACTTTAAAAACTCTTTTATATTCATCTATATAAGTATATAACAGATAAATATGTACACAATAAAAACGTACAAAATAAAATATTTAATACCATTTGTATAAATTTTTATATATGTGCATAGTAGACATATAAATTGGGCCAATTGTTTTTTTATTAATTTAGAGAAGTATTAATTAATCAATATAATAATAATGATTAATTTATAGAGAATTTTAACCATCAAACAAAATTAAATTTTGATTATATACATTTAAATAGAACGAACAATACTAATTTATGTATTATACTTAATTTAATACTACCTCCGTTTGTTTGATAAATGTTTTGACTTTTGTGCGTGTATGTTTAGGTGCTTTGATTCTATAGTTAAAATTATTACTTTCAACTAACTTTTTTAAAATAAAATTTAGATTATATATTTTTTATTCAAAAAAGTTAAAAAATGGCAATCTCGAACACTAATGTGTACCAAAAGACACTAAAAATGTGGACCAAAAAATAAAACAACTTATAAAAAAAGTAAATAGTAAATAGTAGTTACAAATTAAATACACCGGTAAGATGTACATGCATTTATTTCCAAAAATAATGTTAAAAGTGATGTAAAAAAGGTTGAAAAATGCTAGGAAACTCAAAAAATTGTCCCCAAACTTGTTCCTAATGCTTATGTGTTATAAAACCTAGGGGTGAGCAAAAAACCGAATTGAAACCGATACCGAACCGAAACCGGTCAAAACCGAACCGAAAAAACCGAAACCGAAATCGAACCGACGGTTGCGGTTTTTGATTTTTAAAAACCGAGACTTTCGGTTCCGGTTCCGGTTATAGGTTCAAACCGAACCGAAAAAACCCGAAACCGAACCGATAAATTATATAAATAAAATAATTATATTTTTCATAGATATTTAAAATTAATCACATTCACATATATATATTTGGAAAGTAAAGAAGCAATGAAATAAAAAATAATTGGGGTCTAAGATTTATTATAGTGTTGGGCCAGAAGAAGACATTATTTTTCATGTTTAGTGTTACTGAATAACAACTTATAGCCTTTGTAATGGTTGGACAGAAGCATTATAGCCGCCGGTAAGTTAATCGAATTCTAGCATTTTTTTTATTGTTTTAAGTTTTGAAAATTGTTGTATGAATATTTTTGAATAATTTAAGTTTTTATGGTAGAACTATTTTTTAAATTAATTTGTAATACTTTTTTATTTTTATTTTATTCGGTTTTAAAACCGAAACCGAACCGATAAAAACCGAACCGGGATTTTAAAACCGAAACCGATGGTTCGGTTGCGGTTCTGGTTTTCGATTTTTAAAACCGAGGACTTCCGGTTTCGGTTCCGATTTTACCCAAAAACCGAACCGAACCAGGGTTTGCTCTCCCCTAATAAAACCAGCGTGCATATATGCGTCCCCTATTAAAACGTACCAAATACGTATCACGTTATTTGGGAGAATTTTTGGAAAATATTTTTGGGTTCTATAGCATTGATGTACAACACTTTTCGGAGCTCTCAGTCTCACCACATCAAACATATATTAAATAAATTTTGAATGTAATTGACAATTATCATACCCAAACTTTTTGGATACCACCAGAAAAATTAGAGATGAGGTTCAAATACATTTAAATTTTAGGAAAATACAAATAATAATAGAATTATATATTATAACATTATAATATATAATTTTATGATTTTTATTTTATAATATTATTCAGATGAAAGAATTTTCCAAAAAAAAAATTGATCATTTTTAAACTGATTATTAAATAGATAAATTATTAACTAGGTTTTACTGTATATTATTTCTTATTCATACTATTCTACCATTATTTTTATCTGCCAAAATTGCTATGAGGAGGTACAAGGATGAAACCACCATTACAGATCTACATGAATCCATCATCATCAATATTCTAATTCATCTCCCCCTTGAATTTATCATAAGATGCAGTTGTGTATGCAAACATTGGGCCAACTTAATCTCCCAACCTTATTTTATACAACCTTATTATACAAATCATTCAAATAAAAGATCAGCCCCTCCTATGCAATTCTTGCTTCAGGATCGAAAGATATCAAACAAATTATTCTTTGCCGAACTTGATGAAGCTTCATGCACGTCCACCGCCTCCCCCCCTCCCGATTTTATCATTCCTAAAAAATTACCACTTTACATGAAATTCCTTGATGATTTTTATCCAGACCCTTGTTTGGTCACCTTAAAAATTTGTACAACTTGTACTTTGACGGGTTTTATAGTGGCAGATGCATATGATCCTCATAACAATGTTAGACGTGGACACTACCACGTATTTAACCCCATAACAAGTCAGCACTTTCTTGTTAAACAAATTAACAAGGATGAATTTGTTACTCAGTGTGCTTTAGTCTTCGTTCAGAAAACCAACCAGTTGAAGTTGTTGTCGTTTAATGTTTCCATGCATGAATACCTAAGAGTAGATATTCAAACTATTGGCACAAAGTCGTGGAGGAGCATTGGGGGGAGTATTCCTTTTGTGCCGGAAGAAACTCAGTTTCCTACATTTGCAAATGGCTTATATCACTGGATCGGGCACTGGAAACGATTTATAACTTCATTTGATGCTGAAAAAGAGGTATTCCAGCGAATTCCAACTCCTGCTGCTATTAGGGATTTTAATTGTTCGAATCTTGGGTTACTTGATGGTTTTCTTTGCATTTGTATGAAATCGGACAGTAGGAGGGCCATTGAATTTTGGGTGATGAATGAATATGGTATTCAAGAATCATGGATTAAAAAGTTTGTCCTTGATTGTAAATGTAATATTGATTCTGATCATAGAATACTAGGGAATATTATGAGGCATTTAACATTTCAAGTGTTAGAGCCTATACGATGTTTAGAAAATGGAGAAATCGTGGTGTTGTGTCGCAATCCCTACGCAATATGTTATAATCCGAGCACGACAAGTTGCAAATATATTAAATTTGATAACAAGGCTTGTACGAGGTACAAACCGTTTCCATATGTTCCTAGTTTGAGAAGAGTTCTCGACACAGATACTGAGTGTCGGAAGCTGAACAGGAGGAAGACCAAATATCTCCAACTGTGATTCCAATTTCTGGATTTCAAAATGTAAGTCGTCTAGCTTTTAGTGATACTGTTATTTTTTATCTCTTAATCTATATCAATAATGTTATACTGAATATTTATCATTTTCTTGGATAGATAAGATTGTTTGTATTTGTGTTCTCACTTGAGTAAAACCTCATGTAATATATTTTGGTGCATGTATGATATGAATTGTATTGATCGAATATGAACTACAGAGGTGTGATTTGTAGATTACATAATACATATCTTAAACAATGATTACAAGATAACTATGCAGCGAGTAAAAGAAGGGATATGATTAACCTATACAAGATAACTGCAAGCACAAGTCTCCTGGTTGTTTAAATATTCAAATAAGATTATGTTTGGCGTTATACCCCCTCCTGATTGCTAGAAAACCTTGTCGAATAAGTAGTTTTGTGAGGCCGTTGTGAAAACAACACCTAGAGGGGGGGTGAATAGGTGTTTTTGATAAGTAGTGTGAAATTATGAACTGTTTTGAAAATAACCAGAAACAGCTTGCTGGTTGTAATAACACAGTTTACAACTGGCACGCTGTCTGAGAATAATAGGCAGTGCAGAATGAAATAAACAGTAAATAAAAAGAGACACACAATCTTTTAGCCAGGTTCGACCCCTAAACCCCTATGGTCTACGTCCTGGTCCCTTACCAAACTTGGTAAGAGAATATATTATTGATCAAATATAATCCGATTACAAGATACAACAATATATCTCCCTTATACCCTGTTGCTTACAAATGGCTTGCTGTTCCTGTGCTGAACTAACTTTCTAAGTAACACTTCCCAAGCTTACTTCTCTAGTCTAGCTCGACTCACCCTAACACACTAAGCCAACGTTTGTACAGCAACAAATGAATACAATCTGAATAATACAAATGTTTGAAATATACAACTCGATCTATGACCCTCTGAGTATATATATATATACGAATGTAATGGGTTTTAAAGGTTTATAAAGATTTTGCAATGAAGGCTTGAAGTTGTATGATTGTTTGCTTTTCTGCACTTAATAGATATTCAAGATTGGTAACAATAACTGAGAAGAATCAGTCTTTAAATAGGTGAGCAGAAAACAAGTTTCAAGAACTCCAACGGATATAAATGTATCCGTTAATGAAGAAGGACAAGAACGTGGGAGGAGGAAGGTGAAGAAGTGATATGATAATCATGTATAGCAGGTGGTGTTTGGGAATAAATGTAGTAACGGGAATATAAGACAAAAGTTGACAAGTGATTGGTTTTAGTGGAGGTATGGGTATATAAAGTAAAACTTTTACTTTACATAGTTTAAGATAGGGAATAAAGTTTTGTCTCCTAAGGTATGATGTGAATGATTGTATATTAATTATACTCAGAGGACTCAACAATTTAAAACCAAAAAGTTCCCACTTGATGCTCTTTTATTTTCTTGATATTCGGTAATAAACTGCCAGGAAGAATCAGCTTGCTGCTTGAGTAATTGGCTTGCTGTTACTGATATTGTCTTCACTGAATGAACACTGCATACGTCCTATGGTCTGCTGTTTGTGTCAACTGATTATATAATCAGTGAGCTAATTGTATTCTGCAAAACCAAGTTAGTATACAGAGAGCATGCTGTTTTATATCTTAGTATATGCCAAATGGCTTGCTGTTTGTTATCATCAAAACTTAGGAGTTTCAATCTCCCCCTTTTTGATGATTACAACTAATTTAGGAGAATTTACAAACTCCCCCTAAATCCCTGCATATCAGTTAGATATAAAACAATAATAATCTATAGAACAGTTCAACGAATTAATCATGAAAACCATCAAGATTAAAAGCATAGGTTCAGCACATAAAAAAAACCACTTAGATGCTAAGTTCAGATAATAGCAAATATCCAGTCATGACAGAATTCAAAACAAACACAACACACAAGTCAGAAATTAAAAGAGCATGAACATAAACATAAATTCTCCCAAATTGTCTCCCCCTTAAGTCATCAAAAACTAAGAGGCTTTGGGATCCTTATCAGCACCATCATCTGACTTTGTGACCTCAGTGTCATTATCCTCCCCAGCTTTTTCTGCTGCTTTTGCCAGATCATCCAGTCCTGTATCTTCCTCCACAGCAGAGTGGGTTGAAGACGGCACCCCAGCATTCTTGAGCAGCAAATCCTTAACAAGCTTGATTTCACGAACAAATTCCTTCATGGTGCTTTTGATAGACTGGTAATCAGCTTTAACAGACTGCACATCTTCTTTCATAGCTAGCAAATCATTTCGGATAGCTTGAGTATCACTACGGAGAGAAGTGACCTCACTAGATATTATGGTAACATTAGCATGAAGGAACTGAGAGAATTGATTTGCATTCATCGATATAGGCCCTGCAGAAGTAACATGATCAGAAGTAGGGACATCCAAGGAAGGAGGAGGCACGATTCGAGATAGCTTCCCAGATTTGATTTGAAGATTGTTTAGGGCTAAAAATTTTGAATCAATCACATCCTTCAAAGTAACCTTATTAGCACTGTTTAGATCAACCGAAAAGAAATCAAACACACTAGTGAGAAGCAAACCATAGGGAATCCCACTAACTGTCTTATCCAAAGTGGCCACCATTTTTTGGAGAATCAGGGAGGGTAGATCGAATGCTCTTCCAGTCATCATCATTGATACCACAATCACATCCTGACAAGTAAAGTTTGATTTGTTGCCTATCCTAGGACAAATGTGTGACCTACACAGTTTGAACATTAAATGGGCAAGGGGAGTAACCATTGTGGTAGAGGGAAGATTAGTATCTTCAAGACTATCATTTCCAACCAACACCCTTAACTGATCAATGAAGGCAAAATCAGGAAAGGATTTGTGGCCCTGAGCAGTAAACACATCAATCTCACTATCATTTTTAATACCCAGAATGGACCCTAAGATAGGTGGATTTAAATGGATCCTCTGTCCATCAACAACAGATATAACATTCCCAAATTTATCCGAACGAAGATTAGCATAGTATTCACGCACCAAATCAGGATAATAAGTTTTGGGTAAATCCACCAGAAATGACTTCATGCCCAAATCAGAGAAAAGCTTAAGAACACCGCATTGATTTAGAGGAGAGACGAACTTACTAGCAATTGGCTGTTCCAGAATGATTGAACGACCACCTAGCCCGAGTTCCTTGTACCGAGATTCGAAGACCGGTGATGAGAATGATGGAGACGGTGTCAACTTTAGTTTCTTGGAATCAGGGGTTTGAGATATTTCATCCCCGCCTTCGTCGATGAGCATTAAAGCATCATCCTTCCGTGAAGAAGGAGGAGATTGAGCCCTTTGCGCCTTTTGCTTGCGAGTCATGATGTTTTTCGGAGCAATTTTAGATAACCCTAACTGCCGCCTTGAGAAACCCTAATTGCTTTGAGAGAGAGAGAGACGGTTCGTTGGTCTTGAAGAAGAGAACTGAATGACCCGTGTCTCTTTTATTTGATGATTTTTAGGGGAGAATATTTAGGATTAAAGATAAAACTAAATATCTATTTAACATCTCAGAAGATTATCAAAAAGGATTTTATGGAATTAATAATTAAACAAACAAGAAAAACAAAAAGAATCCAATTAATTCCTATTTTAATAAGGCATAAAATTTGTATCTATTTTCACATCAAATATCAGATAATATTAGTTTAAGACACATAGATACATAGTAATTCGATTTTCATAGAAAAAATAAGCCAGAAATGTTAACCCCAAACTGAATGCCATATAAAATATGTAATTTGAGCAAATGGTAAGCTAACCTGTCCAGTACTCAGCTTTCAGCACGCTGTTTTACATAGAACACATACCAAGTTGCATTCGAATGACTGAAAATCTCTCTTCGGCAAGAGGCTTTGTGAAAATATCGGCTAGTTGGAATTCAGTTGGAACAAAAACCAACTCTATCTTGCCCTTAGCAACATTATCTCTCAAGAAATGGTGTCGAACATCAATATGCTTCGTTCTTGAGTGATTCACCGGATTTTTAGAAATGCTAATGGTGCTAGTGTTGTCACAGTTGATTGGAACTTTTCTACACTTGATATCAAAGTCCCTTAGAGTTTGAATCATCCATAGAAGTTGAGAACAACAGCTCCCAGCTGCTAGATACTCCCCTTCTGCAGTGGATAAAGCAACCGAAGTTTGTTTCTTGCATTGCCAAGACACTAGGCTTTGTCCAAGAAATGTACAAACACCACTAGTGCTTTTTCTATCAATTAGGCAACCTGCATAATCTGCATCACTATACCCAACAAGATCAAAAGTATTTGTGATAGGATAGAACAAACCAAGAGAAATGGTACCACTTAAATATCGAAATATTCTTTTAATGGCATTTAAGTGAGATTCTTTAGGGTTTGATTGAAACCTTGCACAAACACATACACTATACATTATGTCAGGTCTAGAAGCAGTTAAATACAGTAGGCTTCCAATCATACCTCGATATCTTTTGATATCAACAGCCTTACCACTTTCATCTGCAAACAGCTTGCTGTTTTGCATCATAGGAGTTGATTTTGACTTAACATCTTCATAACCAAATCTTTTGAGCAGATTCTTTGTGTACTTGGATTGATGTACAAAAATTCCATCCTTAGATTGCTTGATTTGAAGTCCCAAGAAATAGTTGAGCTCACCCATCAGGCTCATTTCGAACTCACTATGCATACACTTAGAAAACCACTTACACATAGATTCATTAGTAGCTCCAAAAATAATATCATCCACATATATTTGAACAATAAGAATATCTTTACCATCTTGCTTAATAAATAATGTGGGATCGATTTTACCTCGAATAAAACCATTTTTGATGAGAAACTTACTAAGCCTTTTGTACCAAGCCCTTGGAGCCTGCTTTAAACCATAAAGAGCCTTCTTTAGCTTGAACACATAGTCTGGATACTGTTCATGCTCGAATCCAGGAGGCTGTTTTACATAAACTTCCTCTTCCAGCAAGCCATTTAGGAATGCGCTCTTTACGTCCATTTGATATAGCTTGAATTTCTTGAAACATGCATAGGCAAGAAGCATCCTAATTGATTCCAAACGTGCAACAGGAGCAAAAGTTTGATCAAAGTCAATGCCTTCTTGTTGATTATATCCTTGAGCTACAAGCCTTGCTTTATTTCGAGTAACGGTGCCAAATTCATCAACTTTGTTTTTAAACACCCATTTTGTTCCAATGATTGAAGCATCTTCTGGTTGCTTGACAAGTTCCCAAACTTCACATCTCTCAAACTGATTTAATTCTTCTTGCATCGCCATGATCCAATTTTCATCTTCTAATGCTTCATTGATATTTTTGGGTTCTTCTTGAGCTAGAAAGGCTGCATGAGCACAATAATTTGCCTTTCCTCTTCTTGTGGTAATTCCATCAGTAATGTCACCAATGACCAACTCCGGAGGATGATTCTTAACCGTTCTTGTTGCTCTTGGTAAAGAATGTTGAGCTATTTCTTCATGAGTTTTCTTTCTTATCCTTTCTTGAGGTGACTGATCTTTTTCATCATAAATAGGTAGTTTCTCAGGAGTCCTTGATCCTCTAGGGCCTCCCAAAGACATTTTTGCAATTCTGGAGATTGTATTTTCCATTTCAGCTTGCTGTCTTGGACTTTCAGCATGCTGATTGTTGTTGTCTATATCATCCTTGACTTGCTGACCTTCTTCTTCATCTTCATCTTCAGATTGCTGTTCTGAACTTTCCTCTTGCTGATTTGCACTGTCAGTTTGCTGATTTGCACCTCCAGCTTGCTGATTTTCACTTCCAGCTTGCTGATTTTCAATTCCAGCTTGCTGTCCTGCAAAATCTTCCTCATCTCTTGGTAGATCATTGTTAGGTTCTTGAAAAGTAACATCAATAGATTCTTCAACAATATGTTTATTAACATTATAAACTCTATAAGCTCTACTTGTTAAAGAATAACCAAGAAATATAGCCTCATAAGATTTAGCATCGAATTTACCATCTTTACCAATTGTCTTGAGCACAAAACACTTGGAGCCAAAAATCTTGAAATAACTGATATTAGGCTTCTTGTTTCTTAACAGATGATATGGAGTTTTATCCAAAATAGGCCTGATAATAATTCTGTTTAACAAATAGCATGCTGTATTCACAGCTTCGGCCCAAAAACTCCTAGGCAGTTTGCTTTCTTGCAGTAGAGTCCTTGCTGTTTCTTGAAGTGACCTATTCTTCCTTTCCACCACTCCATTTTGCTGTGGAGTCCTTGGAGCAGAAAATTCATGGGAGATTCCTCTTTGTTCACAATATGTAATGAATTTCTCATTTACGAATTCACCTCCTCTATCACTTCTTATACCTACAAGTCTTGTATCATGCTTGTTCTCAAGTAATTTAATCAGTTTCTCAAATTCATCAAAAGCACAATCTTTAGTACGAAGAAACAGTACCCAAGTAAATCTAGAAAAATCATCTACAATTACAAAACCATATTGGTTACCTCCAATACTTTTATAAGCTTCTGGACCAAATAAGTCCAAGTGCAGAAGCTCTAAGGGTTTAGAAGTGGATACCATTTTCTTTGCTTTGTGAGTACTTCGAATTTGTTTCCCCAATTGGCATGCTGAACATACTTCAATCTTAGAATACTTCAGTTTTGGTAGACCTCTGACCAGATTCTTGCTTGAAAGTTTATTAAGCAGGTCCATGTGTGCATGTCCCAACCTCCTATGCCATATATATGGATCATTGTCGATTGCAGCCAAACAGCATGCTGTTTCCTGCATTTCGAAATCTAATACATATATATTTCCTTCCCTTCTAGCAACTAGGGGGATTTTGTTAGCACCAATAGTAATAACAGTTTTATCTATGCCAAACTTAACAAAATGTCCATCATCAAATAATTGAGTGACACTAAGTAGGTTATATGAAAGACCTTTGACATATTGAACATTTTTAATCGAAATATTACTATTGCCAATGGAACCAATACCAAGAATTCGAAGTGTCTTGCTATTGCCAATGGTAACTTTTCCTCCTTTCTTCATTTTGAGCCTCATAAACTGAGATTTGTCTCCACACATATGTCTAGTGCATCCGCTATCCAAAATCCATTGATTTGACTTTACTTTAGCGGCAAGACATATCTACAAAACAAACAAATACCAATTTAATGTTTTGGAACCCATATAGGTTTGGGTCCAAGTTGGTTAGTAGCAAGGATATATAACACATTTAATTCAGCTTTCTTGATCCACATTTGGATCACTTTTGGTGACTGTTGGTAAGCTGTTTCTCTTCTGTCAGGAGCATTCTGGCGTGCTGTTTGCCTTCTGACTGGCCTCTTCTGGTAAGCTGTTTTCCTTTTGGAGTTTACTTGAACTACACAGTGTTTTTCCAGATGGCCTTTTCCTCCACACTTGTTGCATATCTTCCAAGGCATGGCATAATTGTATGGTATGCCATTTCTTCCATCGTATTTGAGTGCACCAAGTTTGTTGTTTGATTTCATGCCAATTCCTTCTCTGACCAAGGGAACATTTGCCTTTTTCATCATTGTCTTTAAACTGTCTTCACCTTGAACAAATGTTTCCATTCCTTTCTGAAGGTCTTTGACTTCTTTTTCTAGAAGAGAAATCAATTCAGCTTGCTGTTTGACAAGTTCAGCTTGCTGTTTTCTCTTTTCAGCAGTTTTTGAGGATTCGGCTTGGCTGGATTCTTCATGCTTGAATGATTTTATACATTCATCTTTTGCTTCAATATCTGCTCTCAAGTTTCTGAGTTCCTTCATGAGTGCTTCATTCCTTTGTAGGATTACTTTGTTGACACCTTCGAATTGAGCTAGTTTCTCTTTTAAATCTGTGATTAAATCATCATGATTTAATTCTGAAGCCTTCTCAGCCATTAACTCAGAAATAATATTCTTCAACTGATTGTTCTTCTTTTCCAGCTTGCCATTCTTATTTTTCAGTTCCATGAACTCAATAATGGACACATTACTTGGTACCTGCATGGTTAGTTCTTCTAGAATAAAAGGAGAGGAAGATAGATCAGAATTAATTGAGTTTACCTCACTTGCATCATCTTCCGAATCTGAAAAATCACTTTCTACAAGACCTTCTTTTATGGATCCTTGTGAGCTTTCTTCATCATTTAGACCTACAAGTGCCAAATTTACCATGTCTTCACTTGAGTCATCACTGGAGTCTGAGTCATCATCACTCCAAGTCAGTAAGGCCTTTGCTTTTCTTCTGTCTTTGAAACCAGCAGGCTGTTTTGACTTCAGCTTGAAACAGTCTCTTTTAAAATGGCCTGGCTTGCCACATTCGAAGCAATTTTGTTCCTTAGCTTTCTTGTTGAAGTTGAAATTTGCTCTTTCCTTTTTCATTCTATTTTTCTTCTCAATCAGTCTCTTGATTTTTTTAGAAATGAGTGCCATTTCTTCATCAGATTCTTCATCAGAATCTGTCAGCTTGCTGGATGCAGTGGCTGGCTTGCTGTTTGTGGACTGAAGAGCCAAATTCTTCATTTTGGCTAAAGGAACCCTAGCACCTTCAATCTGACTTTTATTTATTTTGCTTTCAAATTGTTCTAGCTCAGCAAAAACAGCTAGATGATCCATGGTGTCGATTGTTGAGGATGATTCCAAAGCCGTGACCTTAGCCTCATAAATAAATGGTACAGCACTTAACACTTTCATGTTAATTTCATCCTGTGGAATATTTTTTCCAAGTCTCTTTAAGGAGTTTATAGTAACCTGGAACCTTGCTTGGCCTTCCTTGATAGTTTCATCTTCCTTGAGCTTGAAGTTTCCAAAGTCGTTCATTAGTTTGCTTAGCTTCACCTTTCTCAAAGTTGTTGAACCTTCATGGTAGGTTTCCAAAGCATCCCACATTTCCTTTGCTGTCTTTAGAGAAGAAACTTTATCATACTCAGCTTGGTCTAATGCATTCATTATAGAATTTCTGGCTTCTCCATTGTAACCACATTTGATAATCTCATCGGGAGTAAGATCATCAACATCTTTTGGATTGTTCTTATCATCCAGAAATTTGAAGTCTCCTTTTTGCACCACTCTTAATACCAGGGGTCTCTTGGACAAGAATGTTTCCATTCTACATTTCCACCAGTTGTAATTTTCTGATCCAGTGAGGAGAGGAGCTCTAAAATCTGATTTAGCTTCGATATATTGTTCACCCATGATCGATACCTTCCTGTTACAGAAATATTAGTATACCTCTCTCTGATACCAATTGAAAACAACACCTAGAGGGGGGGTGAATAGGTGTTTTTGATAAGTAGTGTGAAATTATGAACTGTTTTGAAAATAACCAGAAACAGCTTGCTGGTTGTAATAACACAGTTTACAACTGGCACGCTGTCTGAGAATAATAGGCAGTGCAGAATGAAATAAACAGTAAATAAAAAGAGACACACAATCTTTTAGCCAGGTTCGACCCCTAAACCCCTATGGTCTACGTCCTGGTCCCTTACCAAACTTGGTAAGAGAATATATTATTGATCAAATATAATCCGATTACAAGATACAACAATATATCTCCCTTATACCCTGTTGCTTACAAATGGCTTGCTGTTCCTGTGCTGAACTAACTTTCTAAGTAACACTTCCCAAGCTTACTTCTCTAGTCTAGCTCGACTCACCCTAACACACTAAGCCAACGTTTGTACAGCAACAAATGAATACAATCTGAATAATACAAATGTTTGAAATATACAACTCGATCTATGACCCTCTGAGTATATATATATATACGAATGTAATGGGTTTTAAAGGTTTATAAAGATTTTGCAATGAAGGCTTGAAGTTGTATGATTGTTTGCTTTTCTGCACTTAATAGATATTCAAGATTGGTAACAATAACTGAGAAGAATCAGTCTTTAAATAGGTGAGCAGAAAACAAGTTTCAAGAACTCCAACGGATATAAATGTATCCGTTAATGAAGAAGGACAAGAACGTGGGAGGAGGAAGGTGAAGAAGTGATATGATAATCATGTATAGCAGGTGGTGTTTGGGAATAAATGTAGTAACGGGAATATAAGACAAAAGTTGACAAGTGATTGGTTTTAGTGGAGGTATGGGTATATAAAGTAAAACTTTTACTTTACATAGTTTAAGATAGGGAATAAAGTTTTGTCTCCTAAGGTATGATGTGAATGATTGTATATTAATTATACTCAGAGGACTCAACAATTTAAAACCAAAAAGTTCCCACTTGATGCTCTTTTATTTTCTTGATATTCGGTAATAAACTGCCAGGAAGAATCAGCTTGCTGCTTGAGTAATTGGCTTGCTGTTACTGATATTGTCTTCACTGAATGAACACTGCATACGTCCTATGGTCTGCTGTTTGTGTCAACTGATTATATAATCAGTGAGCTAATTGTATTCTGCAAAACCAAGTTAGTATACAGAGAGCATGCTGTTTTATATCTTAGTATATGCCAAATGGCTTGCTGTTTGTTATCATCAAAACTTAGGAGTTTCACGTTGATCTTTAACATGCACATGAGTAAACCGAAGAGATTTGTTGCTGACTCATTCGCGAACAAGTGGTAAACTAATGAGATGTGTTTCTTTAACAGGATTGGAACCTAAGTTGCACATGTATTGTCACCGAAGATAACAGGAGCTGGAGACTTAATGTCTAGTTCTTTAACATTCAACTGCTTTGTACTCGGCTTTAGTTGACGATTGAGAAATTGATTTCTGTTTTGTGGAATTCTAGGAGAAAGGATTAGAGCCAAGATATCCCAGTAGAACCCCCAGTGTAAGGTTCTCCACCCCAATCAGAGTCATAATTGAATGCACTTAAAGTTACACCATAATTTTTTTTTTAAAAAAAAAAATAATCCATGGAGAATCGGCCCTTATAATGAAGCACTCTCTTGTGGGCACTCTAATGCAACCCAGAGGGTAAAATGCATATACTGGATAATTTGCTTCCCTCAAATACAAATGTCCCAAAGCAAATGTCCGGATGAGTTGCACATGGATATTATAAACCCTCCTACAAGTTGGTGAAATGGAGTCAGATCAACAGTGGTTGGGCGATCAATATTAGTGAGATGTGTGGAAGAACTCATGGCAGTAATTGTTTCTTTGGCACCATCCATTTGATACTGAGATAACAAGTCTGTTATATGTGTAGGAATAAACCAGTGGTAGTAGAAATTATTTCAATACCCATTAAAATTATTTAAAGGACCAAGATCTTTAAAGAAAATGATTGGTGAATGAAATTGCTCAACAATTTTATTACTACAGGATGACCAAGATGGTTGTAACAAGTACGTAAATATAGTTATATACTCCGTAAGTTGTTACTGTCTTGTAAGTCTTGTAGATGCTCAAACCCGGATCAAAAATCGATTTTAATCGGGAGAACAGCGTCCTAACCTCATGCCTATATATACTGTACACACAAACAAAACAGGGAAAATAAAACTCTATCTTAATGAGAGATAGATGCATAGATTAGAATCTGGACATTCTCATGTTTCAAACCTTTCTAAACTATTAAAACGAATGTCATGCCTATATGTAAATTATTGTTTTGTAATAAACTTAAACAAATACAATACTCTAATGGTTTCTCCGGCAATTAATACAAATCATTAATCACATCCAAAGCATCTTCATAACTTAAGTTTTCTTAAAGTGACATGGTTCCGTATTCTGCGTATTCTGCTCACCCCTACTGACCAGATAAACAACCACATGGAAAATTAGAAAAGGGATCACTTCTAACCGTTGCATCACTAATGTTGTTCAACTATATATCACTTCACTTGTACAACTGTTGTATATTGTTTCACACGCATATCCATCCTGCTATTCAGTTGCACCAGGCAAGTGTTATCTAGACTGAAGCACAAATGTACTCCTATCCGTGTATACAAACATCGGATAATAAACAACTATCGAGCCCTCAAACAGCTCATTTTAATATGATTGGTGTGGTTGGAAGAAACCTAAATAATAGCTTTGGGTTGGATTTGCTCAAAGTCAAAAACCTCAAACATTAAGCGCCTAACATCTGGTTTCCCATATATAGTGTATGAGAGACCATGAATCGCTTGTTGAACAGAAGTTGTAGCTGGATTTCTAAGCCTGCGGTTGTGCTCATAAGAGTCTTGGACCTCATCGCTGTAAATGATATAGCGGTGAAGATTCTTTTCCCTTAAATACCTCCCACAGAATTTGTTCATAAGAAGGCGCCGGTGCTTTTCCTGTAACCATCTCCCTGGAGCATCCAAATGCTTCATAAGCAACCTCTCAGCCATAACAAGATCCTGCATAATATGAGCATGTTTGCAAAATGATTTGAAAGCTACATGGATTAAATTACTCTGCTAATATTCCTTTTACTTAGCAACTATCAGTTTTTTTTTTCTCAATCTAGACTGTCTTCTTTAAATTGAGAAGAGAGAACCTTTTAGTAGAGCACTTACCTGGATTTTTTGCCCGACGTATTCAAGTCGCTCATAGCAAAAGCGTGGATGCTCAAACTTGTGTTTTGATGGGTGCAAGAAAGACAACTGTAAATATAATTAAAAAAAAATTGATAAATAAACATTATATAACTAGACAGAGACTAATAAAATTTCTCACAGAATCCACATTGACCTTACAAGTAGATACATATTTATAATGTTTTTTAGAACTACTATGTGTTAGGTATTGAACAAGATTTAAGTATTAGGAATGTGAAGTAGTTTACGAGATCAAGCTGTAAGAAGAAATTTAACAGAGTGAATAATAAACATAACAACTTTAAAAGACATACATAGCATGCACTCAGACGTTAGACATGACTGAGTAAGTGATAATGGAAAATTGCAGACAGTCGGCGTTCTATGCAAATGGCAAAAAGTGTGATGGGCCAAAATACTGCAATATGAAAATTTTAGTGTGCCAAGCATTTTGTTATCTGTACAGTCATCTCTTATACAAGGTCATACACTTGGGAAAGGAGCATTTCATTAGGTCGCATCTTCCGAATGCATGACTACACACATTAATAGATCACACAACAGTGACATGTGCTGCCTTTTAAGACGCGAACCTCCAGAACATGTGTGACCATTAATAAAAGGGTTCCACATGTGCAAGTTGTGCAACTGCTGTGGTATTCTTGGCAATAATTGTTATGTGTGCTGTCCTAGGCTATCCTACAGAGTTTTTGTAGTATTTTAAGATTCTTAAAAAAAAAAAAAAAAAACTACTAAGAACAACTGCAGCTACAGAAAAGCTATGTGGCTCAATAAAAGTCCAACTCGTCTTTGGCTCATTTCTAAACTTGGCTCGGTAAGAGAGCCCTACAAGAACTGACATTGGACAAAAGCAAAGCCATATTTATAATCCTATTTTCATACCATCATATTCAATTTATTATTAAATATAATCGAGGATTTTATTACACGGGTATACAACCTTAGTTTTTCATTTGTCAACTTGATAAAAAAAACCATGTTTACTAATTTTACTGCATAGTTTCCTTGCATCTAATCACTGTACTTTGAGAGTCTTCGGCAGGTAGTATAATGCAAAAAATATTAATACATAGGTGGGGGATCAAAATATATACAACAAAGAATATTGAAGAGAAGTCACTGGAAAGATTACCTGTAACCCCAGTCCAAGTTCAATGTTTCTGGCTTCCGTAATTTCTGGAATTCTATCCTTCATTGCAAGAGGATAGCCCAGTTTTTCCATAACATGGGGTCGGCTATCGTAATCCCATATATTTCCTCGAAATCTATGCATTCCTGGTGGAACACATGCCCGGAAAAGCCTTGGGTGTGCAAAAAGAGCATCTTCAGGAGGCTGTGCTACATGTAAAACAAAATGAATAAATATATGAGGCAGATGCAAAATTGGCTCTCACCATATTCGAATGCAAACCCAGACTAGCTCAGACTTTAAGGTGACAAAAAATCTAAATACTCTAATCTAAGATCAATTGTGCCCAAGGTAGATAGCTGTTGTTTTATGATTTAGAGGTGAATATGGAAGTAGGAAACATAAGAATGTATGACAGCAGAATATAGTATATCTAGCATCAAGTATGTAATAGGTTTAAAAAGTTTAAGAGGGGAAGGCATTAATCCCCATGCAGAATTATACAACTACAATAGATTGCATCCTTGCGTGTGATCCAGTATTATGCTAAACAAGGAGGGTTATTTGCATGAATATTTCATCAGTATGCAGTTTTGATGAGAGCAAAATGCTTCACAGTGTTGTTTAAACTTTAGATCTCATACATTCTGTTAATCTGAAAGAATATTTACAAGAATCTCATGGAAGTGACAAGTTCCAGTGACTGCTTTTTGGTTTATAAATTAGATTGGTGACTACTGACAACTCATCTTCTACAGAGTAATTGCATAATAACCTGATTCTATGAGATAAAAGGATGTACAAAGTGAGCAATAAGAGAAAAGCTTGCCTTGTATGTAGCAACATCTTGCCAACTAATTTTTTTTGCTTCAAATTCTACAGAGACATAGTCTACATCTTCAAGTTGTCTCCTTAATTTAGGCTGGCACTCTTCATCTTCAGGGTCCATTCCAAATACTTCAAACAGAACACGGTAAACTTCCGGCATGCCAAAACACAAATATATAGCCCCAAATAATGCCCAGAATACTGATCTGTCGCATAAAACAACAAATTTTATTAGTGATATGTCATATTATTTTTTCAGCTACAATAATAAATGTGACTAAGGTATTACCAACATCAAGCAAATGCTACATCAAATCCAATGCTGTGTTGGCTCGCAAGCCTTGGTCATGTGCCTATATACTTCAAAGCTTAGTAAAATGTATAACATACAAGAGACAACCAGATGGAAGAAGGACAAATTTAACTTGAACAATCCAAATATCAATCAGTTTTTCTAGCTCGTGTCACAAAAATCGTTACACCCATGTAGCCCATGTACATGCACACATTTCTCGAAGAATATGGTAAAAATTCGGGAAAAAAAATTGTCATCTTCAGTCAGTTATGTTTCGTGATTGAGGTGGTTCATTCCTTTGCAAATGATAGGTTTTCATCGTTCTTAAGTAGGAACCTTATACCCCTGCTTCACAACAAGCAACATGTTTTCGCAGTTTTTAGTATAAGATTCGTCCAGAAATAGCAGTTATGCTCCTACAGGTTACATAATGATGATGGATACATCTTCTAAACGCAAGTGTCCTATGCAGTAAACTTGATCTCCTAAGTGCTAACATGTTCACTAGTTTCATGAGAATACTTCTTTCAAGCTGCTCAAGCATATATGCTTTACAACAAAAGAACTATATAAGCTTCTGCAAGGACCTCAACAAGAATTGAAATACTAAACTACCACCAGGATCAGAATGATAATGGCTGACAGATAAAAGTATGTTTTTATAGCATACAATGTAAATCTCAAGAAAAAATTGATCCATATGTCTTTCAGCTTACCCACTTCTTTTTTAGCATATTTTTTTCTTTTTTTTTTCAATTTTCTTTTACAATAATGGCAGTTGTACGCTACCTGGACTGTATAGATATACATATATGTTTAGCCCTATAAAATTAAATAAAAATGCAACAGTAATTGACTATACTCTAACTACAGATTGTAATGATACAGGATTACTGCACAAGGACAACATAAATATACATATACTAATTTAAAACTACAAAATCAAACAGTGATATTTCTTTATGGTACACATATTTCTTCTTCATGCCGAATAAGGGTTTTTTTAACTAAATTTTCAATGTAAGTTTCCGGACCTATTCTGTTTTCTTTTTCCTTCTAAAAACTTAGCCTCTTTTTTTCCTTCTAAAGATTAAGCCAAAGACAGAAATCAAGGCTGTCCCATCAAACGCTGCATAGAGAGAAGCAATAATTTGTACGTACATGATAGATTTGCTTATAGGAAGATTAGAAAATGAATTCGCCTATCCCAAGGCCAAGTAATAAGCAAGCAATACAAACCCAAGGCCAAGTAATAAGCGAGCAATACAAAAAGCTAACCAAAAAAAAAACAGCACAGCAGCAATGATAATTGTTTGTGAAAAGTTATAAGCAACTTGTCTTTAGCTACATGGCCAGATGCACTTCTGTCCATGACATTCATCAATATTTTAATGACACACTAACCGCATTTTCAACTACTAACTTCTGGATGTTACCTTCCATAATTTGCAGACATATTGTTCAGTTTTTGCTTCACTAATTAGCTCACAGCTGATTCACATATGTATTAAAGGAGTTATATATCAATTGAGCAATCACAACTAATAGCAATGACTAATATAGAAATGTTGCAAGTTGTAACTTACTTTACGGGTGGTTCCCTATCTTTCCTGACTAGCCTATCCATATTATCGAACGGAAACACCAAATTCTGCAAGCTAGCAGCTTTAATCCACTTTGGAAGATACCTCTTCCCAATCAGAGCATACACTCGTTCCCTTATCGGACCAGGCGATTCCCTTGGATACCTCTGCAAGAAAAACTCAGCTAATCCCAATTCAAGCACATACTGTCCCAAAAACCACAACCTCGAATGCGCAGACCTTATGTGCCTGGCATTAGTCCTCTCACAATGTGGATGTTGAAAAGCCAAATACAACAAAGTATCAAATTGTTTAGCTGGATTATCATCCCCAAAAGTATCAGATGGGTCTAAAGGGTACCCAAGTGCTTGTTTAGCCTCAAGTAAGTACTCATCAATCCAAGTATTATCGGCATTGTTAAGTCGAGTCGAAGGCAAACAAGAACTCAACAAAGGGAATGATTTAAGTGACAATTGAGGGCTATTAAGAAACCTTTCAGCTAATCTTTTGTCATCAAGTGGGGGTTTAAGTATAAATCTTTTAGGGGGTACTTTTCTTTTAGGGGAAACAACCTTTTTTCGCTCTGCAAGTTCTTTAAGAAGCCTCTGAGGGCTATTTTGGGGGAGTTCTTGAGGGTTTGTTGCAACTGCAAAAAGATGAAATTTTGATGAAGAGGGGTTGATAAAGTTTGGATTTTTTAAGTGGGTTTGGTGTGGAAATGGTGAAAATGAGGAGGAAAATGAAAAATCAGGTGTTTGATGGTTTGCAAGAGGCTTGAAAGGTGAAGAAAGCTCCATTTTAGTAGACCAAAATACACACACTAGATGATATTAATGTATAAAAATAGAACAAATTAACATTAAAATAAATAAAGCAAAAAAGGAAGCTAGAGTAGGAGGTTTTGTAGTGGATAATATGGAAGTAGCACGTAGCAACAACACAAATGATCTTGTGAATGAAGACGATAACAGTTTTTTTTTTTTTTTTTTTTTTGACATTCAAAAAAGAAAATTACTTGTGTTGAATGTTGATGCATATCATATATTGGGCTTTGTTTTGGGCTCATACAAATTTTAACTATTTGCAATAAACTGGGCCGAAAGAAATTATTGCACTTTTGTGTTGATGTTATTCATAATTTCCTCCAGCACAGCTAATCAGAGGAATTGGCACCATTTCTTTATGAAATTTAGGTTGTGGTCAGGTCACACAACTCCCAGCTTGCCTTAACCCCACACTTTATTCATTAAGACATTTTTTTTCAAACTCTTTAAGGACATATGGGTCAGTTATTAGACTGACTAGTCATTCAGGCAAGATTTTTCATGGTTGGCTTTGGCTATTTGACTACAGCAAATTTCATTAACACCACATATGAGGTATGAGGTAAGGTCTTATCACTATCTTAACTGTACATACATGTTACTAACATTTGTTAAGGATATACTATCAAATCATGATCACGTCACAGTTAAAGAGAATGATTTGTTATTATCTTGTATTTTCTTATATGGTTTTGGTAAATATAGTCATTACCAGACTTGTAAAGATAGCAATCATGTAACAAAACTAACTTTGGTCTTGCTTTCATTAGTTTATGTGCATATATGTATTGTCCATGGAGTTTGAACCCATCTCCATTGAGATTTAAATCATTCACTAGACTTCAAATTCTTCTGTCATTTTATGTAGATGGTCGTACTATATGTAACGTGAGAACAGTGAGAATAATTATTCTACACATGTCTCATGTTTTCGTTCTGCATTTTTTTGAGACCGTAGAACATTTGTTCATACCGTAAATTGTTGTCATCCGAATCACTGCAGAATGCAAATACATATAATCATTTTTAAAGGTATGTTCAGTAACCTAGCACAAAACTCCATTTCAGATAACTCCATCTTTAAAGGTATGTTCAGTAACATACAAGCTTATGGAAGAGAAACATTCCAGGGAATGATCAATGTACCAACTCTTGGTACCACTATTACCTCAACACTATAATTATTACAAATTTGAATTTTATGAAATTTATTTTTTTACATTAGTAAAGTATGGATGACGACGCAGTATAATACCTTGAGCTGAGCAATTATGTAGTTTTGTTTTTGGGCCAACAATCAAGATATGCAGGTACTCATCTTGGATTGTTGGGCCATAGCTAGCTAGCAACTATTCTTGGTTGCACTAATTTATTGAGGACATACATTCAAGATTCATAAAACGTACACCTCTTCTATTATACTACAACCAGTTTTACAGAACAGATGCAAGGACATTCACTCACACTCATGCATCCAGTAAGGTGAGGTTTGTAGCCGTAGGATGGCTTTTAGGACTCATAATCCAATTCGAACCGGACTCGATTTTATAGAGAATCAGGATTTGGTAAACCAAAATTTAATCCAAAATGACTGTTTTATCAAGATTTTATTCCTTAAGCTTACATTTTCATTTTTCGAAAATAATATTTAAGCAAGTCCGTGGTATCAACTAAGCTAGTTCCATTGATAAGGACTCAACATTTGGATAGGGAGCAATCGTCGTTCCAAGACAGTAACTACAGTTGTGGCATCAAATTGTTTGATGTGATCAGACATACCTGAAACAAGCCCTACTTATATGGAGAATTTATTGCTTTAAATCTAGTCCAGAGACCTCTAGTTTGTGAGAATGCATGCCAAAGACTGTTCTTATAAGACATAGACACACCCACATGAATTTATCGTTATCTTTACAGATTCTTAGGTAGTAGAAGGTGCACTGAAATGAACACTTAGCAAACAAAGTTGATAGTGAAAGGGACAGCTATGCAAATATTATACTTATCTGGAGTATTATTGGAATTTGCAGGCACCCCCAAGTAACTCATTCTTTCGAAAGTTAGCTACATAGATTCCATCGAACCCACCATTTAGAATAACTGACTCAGATTAGGATATAAAAGTTGAGTAAAAGGTTGTTAAGGGATAATAAACCTATTTCTTTATAAGTAATATGTATATTTATGCTACTACAATACAATATAAATCTAGTTGCAAAAGATGTTTGTGGATGATATACTTCCTAGTTGGAATATGTTCTCCCCTTTGCATGGCTCTGTCATCTCATCTCTTCAACTTAACCCCCAATGACCACCACCACACACTTTAAACTACAAAAATACCCTTGCTTTTATCGTTATTAGAATACCAGTTACCTCCTATACATGTTACATTTAAAATAGAAGGCATCTTCTGTAAATTACTTGTGTTCTGTATAGGCCAGTTCTTGGTCTTGCATCTACTATAAGTGATACTGAATTTTTTAGCAATTTATGAGTTTCATGAGATGATGGTTTGATGAATGTGGTAGAGATTCCAGTCATACTATGGCGGACCTTATAGATCAAAAGGCTACCGCGACACCTCTGCTCACAGACTTTACTATGTCTACCAAGAAAAAGGAGCTTCTTTGTGATGCCATGAAGAGGACCAGCGAATGGTAAGCTTTTTTTTTTGTTCTTTTGGTGGTCAGACACAATGCCGTTGAGTTCATTGTATAATAAAAAGAAAAATTGATGATTCTAGAGTATATTTTGGAATTTGTACAGGATCTTTTCACAAGAGATTCCAAGAGATGTCACAGTTCATGCTGGGGGAGCTTCGTTTTTACTGCACAAGGTGAAGTACAACCTTTGCTGTTTACTTTTGAAGTTAAATTTTTTTTTTGTGTCAGGACTTTTTAAGTCAAAATAAATGTTTGCCCTAGTATATACAATAAAATGTTGATTCCTTATCCAAATTAATCGCAAGCTGGGTAAGTTTCTTATCTTTACATTACTTGATACATTTGTTACATAATATGCAGTTCCCTCTAGTCTCAAAATGTGGACTTATTAAAAGAATGGTGTCAGAATCTAGCGGTAGTGATCTTTCTGTCATTGAACTTCCTGACATACCTGGAGGAGCAGAAGCATTCGATTTTGTGTCAAAGTTTTGTTATGGAATTAACTTTGACATAGGTTTGCACAATATTGGCATCCTCAGATGTGTGGCTGAGTATCTTGAGATGACAGAGGACTATGCAACTGGAAACTTGGTGGGACGAACTGAAACCTATTTGAATGAAGTTGCACTAAAAAGTCTAGGAGGGGCAGTATCAATCTTGCATTCAACAGAAAGCCTACTTCCTATAGCTGATAAAGTGAAACTGGTGAATCGATGTATAGATGCAATCGCACTTATAGCCTCCAAAGAAAACCAATTTGGTAGCTCAGCTAAAGTAGAGAGTGGCACTAACGATGTACATTCTTCTTCATATCAATCTAAAGACATTGACCATTGGTGGGCTGAAGATTTAACTGTCCTTGGAATTGAAATGTTTCAAAGGGTTCTGATTGCAATGATGGCAATGGGGTTTAATCAGTACGCACTTGGTCCAATTCTAATGCTTTATGCCAAAAAATCGCTTCGAGGTTTGGTGAGATTCTACCCCATGTAGCAATTTCCTATATACTATATTTGGCAGCTCAGTACAGAATTCCTGGAATGGAACTAAAAAACACATTCGAAGTTTCTTGGAATTAAAATCAGGCGAAACTTAGTGCTCAATTCTGGTTGTAAAACTTAAAGTTTAGTTAATAACTTCATCTCTAACTAAATTTTATAATCTTGAATTTTTTTTGCAGGAATTGTTTGGGAAGGTAAAGAAAAAGATAGAACCAAAACAAGAGTACGAAAAGAGAGTTGTTTTAGAAACAATAGTTGGTCTTCTGCCACGGGAGAAGAATGCTATGTCAGTTAGCTTCCTGTCAATGCTCCTCCGAGCTTCCATATATCTTGATACGACAGTTTCTTGCAGGCTCAACTTGGAGAAGAGAATGGGCTTGCAACTTGACCAGGCTGTTTTAGATGACTTGCTGATACCTTCTTTTTTCTCCACCACTGGGGACACATTGTTTGATGTTGACACTGTGCAGCGTATCATGATGGATTTCCTTGATCATGAAGAGGGAATTCGTATGGACTACAACGCAGATGAAGTACATCGTTCACCACCCCAACATGATATGGAGCGGGTAGAGAAGCTAATGGAAGATTACCTTGCTGAAATAGCCTCGGATCGTAACTTAACTGTTTCAAGGTTCGTTAATTTTGCTGAATGCATGCCTGAGCATTCAAGGACAAATGAGGATGGGATGTACAGAGCCATAGATATCTACTTGAAGGTGCAATCCCTTGTGTTCCAATCTTGTAAATATTGAATATACAAATGGATACTACTTAAAACATAGGTATGCATGTATAAATCCCAGGAGTTTTTTTAACAGCTTACTCTGACGGGGCTTTGAGTAGTTTCTCATAACTCTGTTGAGGCCAATTTCCTAAATAATGATGAATTTACTTAATATCATCAAGTCTAGTGTAGATTATGTGAAACTGAAGAAGATGCTGTCCCAATTCCCAGCACAACTTTACTGAAATATTCAAATAAACTTAAAACACATCTCTTCTAGTAAGAAGTCTCGTTGGTTAACCTAGAGAATAACCCTTCTCTTTTTATTATTGCTTATCAGGCCCATCCTTTTATAAGTGACATGGAAAGGAAGAAAGTGTGCAGTGTGATGGACTGCCAGAAATTATCTCGTGAGGCCTGCGCTCATGCTGCTCAGAGTGATAGGCTTCCTGTTCAAACTGTTGTACAAGTCCTTTACCATGAGCAGCAGCGCCTTCGAGAGGTCATGGATAGCAGTCTTTCAAGTGAAGATTCCCCAACTCCTGCATCTAAAGTAAATGTATCCTCCAAAGATGTTCATCCTGTACCCGACGAACTCTCTAAATTACAAAAAGAAAATCAGGATTTGAAACTCGAGTTGGCCAAAGTGAAAATGCAGCTGGAAGACATCAAAAGGAAGACAGCTAAATCATCACCTAACACTCCCTTGGCAATCACTTACCCATCCGCTGATAAACCTCCTTTGCCCCCGAAATCAATCATGAATTCCATGTCCAAAAAACTAGGGCGGTTTAATCTATTTGTTCGTGCTGAGGGAACCACTCCCAGTAAAGTCCGGAATAAACCTAGTAAAGATCGGAGGCATTCTATGTCCTGAGATTGAATTTTCTATGCTGTTGAGAAATCCCAACAATTTTTCCGATGGCATAGATAAATGCTGGTGGAGAGGACTACCATTTACCATATGATTATTTCTCCATCTTCACTCTTTATTTGTAATTGTATTGTGTTTCATATGTATGTACGTGTAAAGATGCAACTAGTGTACAGAATCGCAAGGATCACGATGCCCATCAACGCACTGCTGCTGAACTCTGGGGTTCAGTCAATTTGGCAATAACAGAAATACAGAATTACAATATCATATGGCCCATTTAGCTTTCACATGTTTGTTTCGAGGTTAATGGGATGCATGATGCATCTACAATTTGCTTGAAATGTCAGTCCTTTGAAACCTTTTGCCTTCTGTCGGCAAATTCTGTAGATTCACAACCAAATAAGGTTTGCGTTCTGACTTCTGAGCAAGAGCTTCAAATACAGGATGACTTCAAGAAATCATTCATTCTCCATGTTATTCCATACAACTCAAAGAGCATACACTTGATTTTTTAGTAATCAAGCTCATTCTTCTCTTTAATGTGAGTGTCACTCTGTGAGGGCTAATCGCACACCAGGCTCATTCTTCTCTTTAATGTGAGTGTCACTCTGTGTCAGGACAAAGGAAAATCAACTTTGGTAGTCGGCTTTCTGAAATTAGTTCTGGACATATTTGATGCATTTAGTCGTAAGTACTAAAATATCTGTAACTGACCAAAGTCGGGCCTTCTCAGTGCTCTAATCCATTCATTGACATGCTCTGTCACCTTGTCTCTCATTCCATTTTTTATTTACTAAATCTCTCCGTCCATTTCTATCAAGAATCATCAATATCTGAGTAAACTAACTAGAAGTCTATTGAAACCACAGCCAATGACTGCAAATTCAGCCCTTTTTAGAACCAGCTGAGTAGTCAACATATTAAGGGAATCCAGGACTGGAATTATTGTATTAGGGACCCTTACTATCTTAAAGAGATGCGATAACGAAGGCTGACCAATTCAGAATTACTTTGAGATTACAAGCGACAACTAACGAATAACTAGTAGTATATCATACCGAATCAGCAACATGTTTGATTGACTGATCGTTCAATTCCGTTGAAGTTTCCATAATCATGTAGTCTGCTTGCAACTTATTTGGATCATCATGATACTTTCCTTCCATAGTTTCATATGAGCCACAACTCTTCTGGTGTTTATAGTTCACTGGCCTAGGATTTCAGATGTTTTATGTACATTAACAATTAATTCCAGGCATAAATGACATTTGTTTATAAGTTCGAGTTCGAGAGATACTCAAACCTCGATAAATGAATACACTCGAGACTGAAAATACTCAAAAATCAACAATATTTTCATCTCGTGAAAATATTACTGTAATACGAGCAAACAGAATTTCATAAGATGATATGACAGGTAAAATTCGACAAGGCCTTTGATTTTTATGACCGATTAAAATACCCATACTCATACCGAACTAGACACGACTCATGCCTAATGCTTAAAATGAGTTGAACAAGAGAAAACTTTTATAACGTGTGCACTCAAAAGCTTAAGCTTGATTATGTGGAAAAACAGCCTCTAAAGACTTATCGTTGTGACGGGTGTAGAGACTTGGTTTTGTTTTGAATTTTTATTTGTGGTAGGCGCTGTTCGTTATTGGACTCCTTTATGTTTATTTTTAACACTTCAAGTCTCCGTCTTGCAGCATTTTGTAAGGGTGATGCTACTTTGTTCTAAAACAAACAACTCCAACTGACTTTCATATGATATCTTGCACAGTTAAATTAGACACCGATACTAGTTATTCGCCAGCAAACATGTTTGAACCTATTTTTTAACATCTTGAGTTGAAATACAAGAATACAGTTGATAACAAGTATGGGATGAGTCGAATTTTGTAGTTGTTCGAACCTCAAGCAACTCGTCTCATTCGACTCGATTAGTTTACATATCACAATAATAAATCAAAAATCAAAAATATATATATACTTATAAACACTGCCACTTCATAAATATAGGCACATAAAGAAACATGCATGATGCTCCATTTATAAAACGTTTAATATTTACTTTCTAGATATTTAGCCTATTTAATCGGTACTATACCACCTTCCGGTCTATTGTTTCAATTAAAATTGACATGTATCTGGCAGGTCTACCTTAATGATCACTTAAGTGTATAATTATTAGTATTTAGTACCATACACCTTTCGACACATTGCTCTCTTTCATTCCATGTACACGCACACTTTTATATACATGTGTGTACTAGTGCATATATATCACATCCCATCTCTTTCATTTGCCTTCCGTTTACATCATGGGTGGCCGAGTACTAGTACCCTGGTGGTCAGTTTGTGTAAGTTTCTGCCTGATCCTCCACCCCGGTTTAGCATCCGGAGCTCTTAGTACAAACTACTATGCCAATGTGTGTCCCGAGGTGGAATCCATAGTTCGAGAAGTTGTCAAAACAAAAATTAACCAAACCTTTGTTACAATCCCTGCAACTCTACGTCTCTTTTTCCATGATTGCATAGTCCAGGTAACACTGCATGATTCATGACATGTACATACTGTGTATAACCACAGACACGCAAATTAACACTGACTGTAAAACACACACACACACACACGTAGCATAAGTAGAATGCTATATTCTTATTGTTCACCAAGCGAAATGCTATATCATATTGAGTTGGTATGAAATGTTGTGTTGGAACAATCAATATACCAATGCAAAGGTGCCATGTGTAGCGCACATATTATTAGGAAATGTTTATACATACTATCTCGCAAGTATGAGCAGGAGACTAGTATGAATACATGTTTACCTTTAACAGGGCTGTGATGCATCAATAATGATTCAATCAACAGAGGACAATACAGCTGAGAAGGATCACCCGGATAATCTGCCACTGGCTGGAGACGGATTTGACACGGTGATCAAAGCTAAAGCTGCAGTGGATGAAGTTCCAGATTGCAAAAACAAGGTTTCATGCGCTGATATACTTGCCATGGCTACTCGAGATGTCATTTCTCTGGTTTGTAACTAAACTACTTCTCGTGTATAGGAGCCACAATCCTCTCGAATTACTCACACGTGTATGAACATTGTAACTGTATATGCACATTAATGCAGTCTGGTGGGCCTTCATACCGAGTGGAGTTGGGAAGATTAGATGGGCTGGTGTCCACTTCTTCGAGTGTGAACGGGAAGATCCCTAAGCCTAACTTTAATTTGGATCAGCTTACTTCCTTTTTTTCTACACTTGGCTTAAACCGAATGGATATGATTGCTCTATCAGGTACAGTCCCAGCAAACTCTAATCCCTTTATTCTGGATCCCAAAATTGCTAATTTAAAAATTGTTTGTTTTCACAGCTGCCCACACAGTGGGGTTTTCTCACTGCGATCAGTTTGCAAATCGCATTTACAATTTCAGCCGTAACAGGAAGGTAGACCCAGCACTAAGCAGGAAGTACGCAGCTGAGTTACAATCTATGTGCCCAATAGATGTTGACCCAAGCATAGCTGTCGATATGGACCCAGTTACCCCCAAAATATTTGACAACCAATACTACAAGAATCTTCAGGTGGGCAAGGGGCTCTTCAGCTCCGATCAGGTTCTCTATACTGATTTCAGATCCAGGCCGTTCGTTAACATCTGGGCTGGTAACTCTGGAGCTTTCGAACGAGCCTTCATTGTGGGCATCACCAAAATGGGTCGGATCCAAGTCAAGACCCAAGGAAGTAGATTTGGTAATATTCGTCAAGACTGTGCTGTATTTAATTCATAGGAAAGATAAACATTCGTCAAAACATTAATGCAAACTATGCTCATTGGATTTAAACTTTACAAAACTAATAACAGAATAAACTGAGTCCAAATTTAAGCACATTATCTACTCTCCATTTAATTAAAAACAATCAAAGGTATATAACTTTCTTTTGTTACACTTACATTGCCTCCATGCCCAGCCAGAGGTGGAATATACACTCACCCTTCAGATGAGTACATTTTCCACAAAGAACAGTTGAGGTAAAGTAATCTGCAAAGCGTGAGAAAGATTTAACATATAAATCACCTGCAACAACTGTATTAGTCACAATTAGGCAGCTTCATTTAAAATTGTGATGACTTGGGGCCACAGACCCACAATTCATACATATAATAGACACAATTAAAGGATCATAGTCTGTTCTTTACTTATAGTCGATTGCAGGATACAAAATCCAAAGAAAATAACTGGAATTATATTGATTTAGAATTATTTGCAATTAAAGCTTCAAAGTATATAAATTTTTGCACACCACCAACTATAAAATGAGGAGTGATGCATAAATCTGACCTTAAAGTACGATAGTTTGGACACTGGGCATTGGCCTCGAAGCTGGTACATTGACAAGGAGGCTGGGAGTTTTTTTTTTTTTTTTTTAAATCAATGTCAAAGTAACGTACTTCGTAAATTTCTTCAATCTCCGTATGGATCAACAGACAAAATAAAATAAAATACAAAGTCCAAGGGCAGATGGCAGATGGCAAATCATAAATACAAAGACATGCCGGAAAAGTCCTTTTAATTCTTGTAGGCTATAGAAATCAACACCAAGAGATGATACTGATTCCATTGTGGTAATGCTTCACGCTATGCCCACAACAATGTCAAAGGAACTCGGAAGACTGGAAAGGGAAAAATCGACCCAAAAAGGCCAAGGGAACATTGCTTTTAGCTGTACCATGTCACACTTAAAAAATTAGACAACCTACTAATGCTTGCAGAAAACATCATTCAAAGTCTAAAGAAGGAAAGAACAAAAAATGAAAGTAGGTAAAAGGGAAGAGCAACAGATAAAGAGAGACAGGAGAAAAGATATGGAGAGCTTACCTAAATGCAATACTGACCCTGGTGTAAATAGTATCACTGATGCTCGACTTAAAGTTATTCTTTGGAGTCTTCTGATCATAGTTAGTAGTCAATAGTCGGAAATCTTATAGGATAGATCTGATATGTAAATAAAATCTGTTCCTTTACGGGCAGTAAAGCTACTATTCATCAATTATGGAATTACCAATCCACCAACCATCTGTTGCTTCTTAAATTCTCTGATTGCTTTGTCTAGCATACATGATATCTGTATAAAACAAAGCACAACAAACCCTTTTGTGACACTGGTATTAATAGAGAAGAATACCAAACTGAACATACCCAGTGCATGAAACTATGAAAGGTAAGATGTACGCATACCTTGCCTCTACTTTTTTCTCAGAGGCCCACAGCCTCCTGACACCTCCTGACACCTTCAGGTTTTGGGAGAACTGGTCACTTGACATGGTTTCATAGCTCACTTAACTGGTCTTGAGTTCGAAGTTTTGACCCTCCACCTCCAGTATTCAAATTTATTTGTCTGTTTGGTGATATATTTTGCCTGTCTGTCCACTCGTTCAAGTGAGGGGGAGTGTTGAATATAATATGATCCAATTAAACCTTAAGGTTTCGGGAGAGCTGGTTACTTAACAAAAACAAAATGATGTATAATATATCAAATTAGCTCTTTTCTTGAATAGGAATCTGGAACATACATAGTCTACGCTGATAAAGAAGCCAAAATTTTCAAACTTATGTTCATCCTAATTCTAATACAGTGTGAAAAAGCTTATTTAGGTTATAGACAACAAACGATTGTCTTCTTACATATTGCCAAAGGAATTACCAATCTCATTTTGTAAGTATTATCAAAGTAGTTGCCAGACAAGACCCCAGTATACAATAACAATGTGCGAATGTTGTACGAAGTAATTGGTCTACAACTTTTTTGATATACTGTATTCAGTGTCTGCAATCATATCTTGCAAAAGCAAACTAAACCAATAAAAGAAAAGAAAACACAAAGAATTACCTTTAAGCAACCAAGTAAATCATCAAATATTATCCCATACTTAATATTGTCAAGTTACCATCCAAACCAAAAATAAAGGAATTGGAAAATGAATAATATTTCCTTGTGAGAACCTGCAAACTGCAATCTGCATGATAAGAGTAGCAAATAATAGAAAGAAAAAGTATGTAGCTCTTCAAGTTAAATATGGTCGAATATATAAACAAAAAGTCTCATACAATTATTATAACAAAACTAAGAACCAATACCAAGTCTAACTTATACTTCAGCACCATAGGTATTGATTTTTATTTTTGAAGCCCAAAAAGATCTTATGAAAGTTGATCACACCCAAATAGTTTTCAAATGTTACCAGTCAATTTCTCTTATTAATTTTTTGTCGTAACATTGTAAAAGTACTTGGGACTAGGAGATATTCATGTACTTACAAAGAAGATAGATCACTTAATATGTGCAAGACAAATTTTATTATTACATTGCAACTGCAGCCAGAGCCAATAACTCAGATGTTTAAGACAAAAACCTTGGTGCATCTTATTCATGAAGTCGGCAAAATAAGAATACTCTAGAAACAGTGCAAGGAAATAAGAATACTCTACAAACAGTGCAAGGAAACTAGATAAAGAAAGGACCATTCCTATAAAAGTATGCAACCTACCTAATGGACCACTGAGTCTGAAGTTTTGTGTCCCCAAGCAAAAAGATTGCCATGTCTGGAATCTTGTTTGCCAAAATAAGTTAGCATGGTAGTATACTAGCTGAGAAGCTAGAACAAGTTTCCATTTAAATGTGTGACTTGCCAAGAGGAATAGTTCTTCTCTATTTAGATTTTCACTGTTTCTCAATCACTTCTATTGATAGATGCATAGCACTTATGTCAGCACCCATGACACCCCAGTCAGTAATCAAAAGTTGAAACAGATCAAACCTACTGTAGATGAGCACTCATAAACAAGTGCTAGAAACAAGAATATCATAGCCATCTGAGATTTATGGTTCCCAATTAAATTTATTTGTTTGCATCACTGAGTTTAAATAGTTAAAAGACAGAACATTAAATTATGTCAGAAATGATAATTAAGAAAAATAAGATCCTCACAGTACTAAGCTGTCATGAAGCACTGTCGTACATAAAAGACAAAAACAGATGGTAAGAGTATAAAGAATAAGCAATTGACCGATAATAATGAACGAATTACGTTGTCAAAATGGGGCCTTCATCACTCTATGCAACAGAAAATGAAGAACAATTCATCTGAGTATTTAATATACTACAGAGTTTAAACCACAAAGGATGAAAGGACAAACAAAATTTATATAGAAAGAAGTCAACAGTGATACATCGGGCAGTTATAGATATAAACTATTGGGCAAACATAAATCAATAGGATTAGTCAACTATCGATATAAGGTAAAACGAAAAAAGTCCACTAAACTATCTATAACAGCTAGAATTCTTACAGGTACTCATGTCCTTATACTTTACAGGTAACCAAACCCATTCCAGAAAAATCAGCACTGAGTTTTATATACAACCTAGTGACCTTGAGTCAAAAATTTCTATAGCATTTACCATGTGGATACCTCAGCATTTCTTACCATATGTCTGCGTCACAGTTATAAGGGATTACTGAATCACTAGAATGCAACATCATCTCTGAGCAAGATATAGAATTAGTGTCTCCCGACTCGAGCACATATTAAAAGTAACTGTCTGGGGATGCACCCAAGGAAACCTTCTCAAGGTGAAGTGGCCAATTACTTCCAAGTATCTGGGGATTCAATTCCACTGCAACACGGACATCCAACATAGAAGCGGGAAAGGATCTTACTGGATTTTGTGCATGTCGCATGGGCCTTGTAACATTTACACCCGGTGCAGCCTGATTTACAACTTGATTAAAGCGGTTGTGCTCAGACCTTGAACCAGCTAGCTGTAGACAGGGTTTTAGCAATCCCTTTAAGAAAACATCCAGCCCGGCATTCAACAAGTTAACGCCATCCATTGAAATTTTTGAGCCCTCTGACTCTAACTTCTGATCCAACCTACCCTTTAAAGAGCTATTCCCGGGAAGCTCGCCACTACTATGACAAGACTGGTTTAATAAATCAGGAGTACTGCCATAAGATAGTAATTTCCTAGGACCTTTTGCGTGTATGGAAATGCCAAGCGGAGCTCTAACTGAGCTTCTACTGTAAATTCCAGGGCTTCCAGATGCCTGCTCGACCTCTTCTCCATCTTCAACAGAGTAAACTTCACCAGGTGGTCTGCTACCTACAGAAACCAAATCCATAACATTTTGATGTTCTTGACCTTTTGCAGACTTTTCATCAAAAGTAACATTATGGGTCTTCCCATGAGGCCCGAGAGGGCTTGGCCGATCCTTAAACTTGCGTTCCCTAATATTAGGAGTTCTTCCCTTCTTAGGAGACCGGGGAAACACATCTCTACATTGTGACTGAGAACCACTTTTCTCAATCCCATTCGCCACTTTCACACTTAGTGAACCATTCCGTTTAATTGGTTTTGGCGGAGGAGTCTTAGAAAACGTTGCATTACTCACAATCGCTCGAATAAGTTCATTATGAAGACAAATATTCTGTCTCCCTATCAAACCAACACAAACTCTATCAAACTCCGATTTGGACACCTGGAGACTCAAATATCTATCCAATAAATTAAAGTACTTCTCAGCTTTTTCCTCCCCAATTTTGGTTTCGATCCGAACTTTCAACTCTAAAGTATCTATCCGGAAACAATGCCGACTAGCCGGCATTTTCGATTACTAAATCCTTTATCAACACTTAAAAAACATCATTATCAAAAAACAAGAAACGCAACATTCTCGAAACAATCCATACCCAAGTTTTCGAGTTCGGAAACACAAAACCACTATCCTAATAGCCCGATCTCACTTATCCAAGTAACTTCATTACATGCTGACATAAACTGTATAGATAACTGTACAAATTGAAATGATAAAAAAGAAGTCAAAATTAAGCTAAAAACAACAAGTACATGTAAAATAAAAGCATAGATACAGCATATACATACAAGTAAAGTGGTGAAGTGAAGAGTAACCTGAGAATTGTGATTATAGGATAGGATCACTGAAGGAGAGATTAGGGTTTGAATGTTGTAGTAAAAGGGGGTTTGTGTAAGAAGAAGAGTGTGTAATTGGGGTCAACTGACACGTGCGTGCGTGTGTGAACAAGAGGAGGTTAGACGTTAGACTGAGCTCGTGCGTACGTACTTGTTCAATTGGGGGCTGTGTTATGACTCAATGACCAACAAGTCAAAGGCTCGATTTGTACGAGGGGTATAAAGTAGTTCTCCGTTTAACCCCCAAAAAAAAAAGCTTAATTAATTAAAATAATAACAAAATTCAAGTATAAGTTAATTTTTAATGGCAAATTTGATAATAATACTAGCGTTCTAGCTACGCACCGACCGATAGATTGTATTAATAAATTAATATAAATATATTATTTTAATTTTTATTTAGAAAATATATAATTTTATTAGAATGTTAATTAACGTAAGTAAAAAATTACTTATCCGTGAATTCATATCAATTGAATTAATATTAATATTATGAACCAATCATCAAAACAAATACAACCCTCCTTGAAAAGTTCAAAATCCCTCTTTATTGTTTTCTTTTAAATTTAGCTTTCATTTTATTTCTCTCTTTGTTAGAAAATATTTCTACGTATCATGTTAACAAATTTTCCACCCATATTCTGAGAATTCGGTATATTTATTAAATATCAAATCCTTAAAATATTTATTATATTAATTTATTGAAAATATTTGCATGGTCGTGGTTAATTTTTTGATTACATATTAAAAATGAGTAGAAACTTAATCCTGACGACTCCAATAAATCATTAGAATGTCTATCAAAAAAAGGTTGCATGTTTCAGCTATATGAAAATTGATGTCTACTGTGCAAGATATATGAAACGAACGTAGTCATAATAATAGAAACTTTCATCTAATCTAGTTTGCTATGTGATTGTTCAATATCATATTTACAAATTATATGTCCTTTTATTAATGAATTGATTTACTATAAAAAAAATTATTAACTAACCAAACAAATTCAATATATCGCGCTCTTGGAGTAACATATAATTGTTAGATTTTATGGTTATTGCCCTTAGCTTATTCGTAAAGACAACTTAAAATGTGCATTTTCAGTTTGAAAGTTTGTATTTTGGTTTTTTTATTCTTTTCTAGTAAAACATGGAATAATAAATTTTAGTTTTCTTTTATTTTTAAAATAAGACATATGAAAATGAGTATCACCCATCTTTTTTTTAATTTGACTAACTTGTGAAAATAAGTTATTGTCCATAAAATTGAAATCAAGTGTGTAATATATAAACACATAATCACATTTTAATATATGTGTCCATGTAATTCAGATTTTAGGTTAAATAACATGAAATTCATTTTCCTTTAACAGTGAGTATATTTTTCCTACATATATAAGAAGAAAGAGCTTATGTAGACCTGACAAATCGTTTTGTACATTCATTTCATGTACTTAGGGTCTTGAACGAAAATGACATGATATTAAATCATGTACCCGAAATTTAAACACAAAATGACACTAAATTACACAATTTTTTTCGTGTTCACGAAATGAAATGAAATACGCGAATAGAAAAAAATATAACAATTATATGAAATATTACTATGTATCCAAATTATGTAAAGATATAATTATATGTCTTAGAACAACATTGAGATGTTACAAAACAAAACTAAGAGTAACATGCATGGTATAAAGTCTCCCAAACAAAATGAAATCCTCCTTTTTATTTTTTTTTCTTATTTCTCTTTAACAAATATCTCTCTTTGTGTAGAATCTTTCTACCAAGTTATTTAATTTTCTTAGCCATTTTTTATGCCTTGTTGATATAAAAAAAATATAGTCAACCAACCAAGCAAATTCAATATATGCTCTTAGGTTAAGATATGGGAATTGATACTATTACTTTAATTCAAGAATACAAAATTTAAAAAGGCACCCTTTTATTAAAAACAATATATAATTTTAAGTGTATCAACCTTTTTATTTATCATTATTAATAATTTTTATAACAAAAACCGTAGATGCTGCTATCCCTCTTTCTCCACCTTTCCCCAAAGATGCTAAACTAAAGATTAGGAGTGGATATCAGTTTTTTAAAAAAATTATATTGATTTTACTTTATTTTTCAATAAAAATATCATTGGGAGTATAGTACCCCGTTGTCCGTTTGTTGTGGAATAAAAACTAGGTTACGATTTGTAATTAATGCTAGGGTGGTTGAGCTTCGAGCTTTAATGGTTGTTTCCGTGTTCGAGACTAATCGGTCCTCACAGAGTGCCTACGTATCTCGTATTGAGAATCAAGCCAAGACGTAGTTCTGAGAATGAGGGGTCAGACCCTTTATATAGGCTGAGAAGCCCTAGAATCGTGGTAGAATTAGGTGACTTGGTGGGCAAGTCACCGCCTTGAGGAAGGTTCTAGACTCCTTCCTTGTAGGAGTCAGTTCCCATATCGAATTCTGTGCCTTGGAGGCTAAGCTTGGTAATCTGACTCTTATTGCTGAGCTGGTTATTACCCCTAATATTAATTACAAAATTAATATTGTAAATAGGGTTTGGGCCCATCTGGTGGGCCCCACGTTTTGACCATATTGGGTCCATTTAATGCCACATTAAATGTGTCTTTAGGGCTTACTTTTAGCCCATATCATTTGCCCCCCAACTTCTAGGAAAACTGATCAGGTTTTCCTTGAAGTTTTAACGGCCTTTCCGAGACTTGGGTCAGGGTTTATTGCTCTTACGCGAGTACTTTCAACAATATCATCTTAATGTAAAGCGTGGAGCGACCGACGCATTTACGACGATGTTGAACGACACTAAACATTGTTAAACGGCACTACACAGCGCTAATCAGCCTTAAACAACGTTTAAACAGTGTTAAACGATGTTAAACGGCATAAAACGGCACTAACAACACTAATCGGCACTAATCTGTGCTAATCAGCACTAATCTGTGCTTAAATGGCACTAATCTGTGCTTAAACGACACTAATCTGTGCTAATCGGCACTAATCTGTGCTTAAACGGCACTAATCTGTGCTAATCGGCACTAATCTGTGCTTAAACGGCACTAATCTGTGATAATCGGCACTAATCTGTGCTTATCGGCACTAACCTGTGCTAATCGGCACTAATCCATGCTTAAACGGCACTAATCTGTGCTAATCGACACTAATCTGTGCTTAAACGGCACTAATCTTTGCTAATCGGCACTAATCTGTGCTTATCGGCACAAACTGTGCTAATCGGCACTAATCTGTGCTTAAACGACACTAATTTGTGCTAATATTAATCTCGTTTCAGTACTGAAAATCATCCGAAATTCGTTGAAAAAGTCGAGATCTAGGTCTGAAAACTATCCGAGGTTCGCTGAAAAAGTCGGGTTCTGGGACCACAAACTACCCGTGATCGGCCGGATCAACGGGTAGCTTGTGGTCGGCTACCTGCTGATCGGCCGAAGGGCCTTAAAACACCATGGTCGGCCGAACCATGGTCGGCTGGAGGGTGATCGGCCAGCTGGTGGTCGGCTGGCACACCCCCGGGTGCGGTGGTCGTCCGTCTCGTGGTCGGCTGCTGCTCCCTCGGGCGTGGCGGTCAGCTGCTTCGTGGTCGGCTACGGCCCTCCGGGTGTCGTGGTCGGCCAGCTGGTGGTTGGCTAAAATGCCCGGACCTGAAAATCATCCGTGATCTTGAGGATCAAGAATCTTGATCTTGATCTCAAGTCACTATTTTGGTCATTCGTGACTTCTAGGATCAAGGATCTTGATCTTGATCTCAAACTTTTATTTTGGTCATTCGTGACTTCTAGGATCAAGGATCTTGATCTTGATCTCAAACTATTATCATGGATCTAGGATCTAAAATCATCCGTGCTCTTAAAATTTTGGATCTCGGACCTAAAATCATCCGTGGTCTTAGAAAGTCTCGTGGTCGGCCAATCGGTGGTCGACGAAAGCCCCTTGAATCATGGTGGTCGGCCAGCTGGTGGTTGGAGCTATGGAACCCGGATCCAAAATCATCCGTGGTCTTGGAAAGAATCAAGGATCTAGGATCTAAAATCATCCGTGATCTTGAAGATCAAGGATCTTGATCTTGATCTCAAATTATTATCATGGATCTAGGATCTAAAATCATCCGTGATCTTAAAATTTTGGATCTCGGACCTAAAATCATCCGTGTTCAAACGGCGCTAAACGGTGCTAGCGGCACTTACAGCACTAAATGGTGCTAAATTTTAATTACGGCTTCGTTCGTGCCTTGGCTCAGGATTGAAAATCAGTCTTGGTATGTTGATGGAGGTGTTTGCTATGCCTTGAAGGGTTTCGTGAACCTTGAACTCAAACGACTTGTTTCTTAATCTTCGTGACCTTCCGGGCTTTAACTTGTTTGCTGAATCCTTGGTCTTAAGGTTATCATCAACCCTTGACTCTCATCCTTGTGATGAAATTCTTTAGTTCTTACCTCATCCTTGTTTCTCATGGAGGAGGTCTTCCTTCTCGGTTGATCATTCAGGTAGTTCACTTGCTCCTTAGCGCTTGACCTTAGGCCTGGTATGCCTTTGTTGGTTTTCAACCCTTTAGCTTGATTCTAGGTTTCCAACCTTATTCTTATGCTCATATAACCTTTCTTAGGTCTCAACTTGACTAACGACTCTTAATTCGAGTCCTTAAACTCAAACGACAAGCTCGATTGGAGGCAGACAACCTTGTTGGCCATCAAGGCTTAAATTTTGTGTCAGGATTTGAGATTCAAGATTTTAAGTATGGAATGACAAAGGACCTCTTATCTCAACATTCTCACTAATAGTTTCTGTGCTTTTAAGGAATTATCAGGGAGCCAACCAGTCTCAAGATGAGATTTAAGAGGGTCTATCCTTCAGCTTACATCAACTGGTGCTACCAATTTCGAATCGATGGTGGGGTCTTCAGGACCTGGAAGTAAAAACTCTCTAGGCTCTATTTTCTATCTCAGAAGAGGTGAACTTAAATAGGGCATCGGCCTTAATGTTCTCATTTCTTGGAATGTACTCCTCATAGCGCTCATCATACTGAGTCATAACAGCCATCACAACTCTCAAATACTTTGTCATAGTTTCATCCTTAGCTTCAAATTCACCATTCACTTGCGAGACTACCAATCTTGAATCTCCAAAAACTTTGAGGTTCTTGACCCTCAGTATTCTGGCCAAGCCCAATCCGACTATCAAGGCTTCATATTCAGCTTCATTGTTGGTAGTAGGAAAATCCAACTTCAAAGCATACTCAACTGTGAACCCATCGGGGCTTTGCAAAACCAAACCTGCACCACTAGATTTTGTTTTTGACGCTCCATCAAAATAGAGCACCCAATATTCCTTCTGATCAGCTACAAGTTCTTCATGTTTATCTCCACTTTCAGGGGTGGTTACTATCTCCTACCCCCCGACTTCTTGGTTGTTAATGGTGCATTCAACCACGAAGTCAGCCAATGTCTGAGCCTTGATGGCTGTCCGAGGCTTATACTTGATATCAAACTCCCCAAGCTCTATGGCCCACTTGATTAGCCTTCCACTGGCCTTTGGGCTATGCAATATGTTCCTTAACTGCTGGTCCGTCAGGACTTCAATTTTGTGCGCCTGGAAGTAAGGTCGTAGCTTCCTCGAGGCCGTTATCAATGCCAATGCAAACTTCTCTATGGTCGAGTAATTCAACTCAGCCCCATGCAAAACCTTGCTCACATAATAGATAGGTTTCTGAATCTTTTTCTCTTCTCGAACAAGGACAACACTCAATACTTGTTCAGATACCTCCAGGTATAGGTAGAGAGTCTCCCCAGGACTTGGTTTGGCCAACAACGGGGCTTCAGCCATGTACTTCTTCAGCTGCTCGAAGGCCTCTTGGCTCTCTGTAGTCCACTCAAAATTTTTCACTTTCTTTAAGGCCTGAAAGAAAGGCAAGCACTTATCACCAGACTTGGAGATGAATCTCCTTAGGGCCGCAACTCGGCTAGTTAGCTTCTATACATCTCGTATGGAGCGGGGTGGTTCCATATCCAAGATCGCTTTGATCTTATCAGGGTTGGCCTCTATGCCTCTCTTCGAAACCATCAATCCCAAAAATTTTCCTGATCCAACGCCAAAAGCACACTTAGCTGGGTTTAACATCATCTTGTGGTGCCTCAGCACTTCGAATGCCTCTCTGAGGTGCTTAATGTGATCTGCCTTGAGTAGGCTCTTGACTAACATGTCATAACATAGACCTCCATGGTTTTTCCAATCAGATGGGCGAATATCTTATTCACCGGTCATTGGTAATTAGCTCCTGCATTCTTTAGACCAAAAGCCATAACAAGATAGCAAAAAACACCAAAGTCAGTTATGAAAGATACCTTAGGGATGTCATCCTTGTGCATCTTAATCTGATTGTAGCCGCTGAACCCATCCATGAAGCTCAACATCTCGTGTCCAGCTGTGGCATCTATCAACGTATCAATCCTTGACAGAGGAAAACAATCCTTAGGACATGCATCATTTAAGTCAGTGAAGTCTATACACATCCTCCACTTCCCATTTGCCTTCTTGACCATCACAGGGTTAGCCAACCATCCAGGGAACTCAATTTCCTCAATAAAACCAGCTTCCAAGAGCTTGTCAACTTCTTGCTTAATGGCCTCTTACCTTTCAGGAGCAAAGTTCATCTACTTCTGCTTTATTGTCTTTCATTTAGGATTGACATTCAATTTATGAGTTATGAGTTGGGGATCAATCCCTGGCATATCAGTTGCTGTCCAAGCAAACACATCACTGTTCTCTTGTAAGAATGCTGTCAACTTGCCCTTCAATGGGTTCCTTCAATTGGCTTTCAGGCTATGCAATATGTTTCTTCAATGGGTGGTCCATCAGGACTTCAACGTTTGTCTTGGTTCCATCTTTGTTTCTTGTTTTTCTTGATTCTAGGTCAAGGATTCAAGGTTGATTCCTCGATTTAGATTTCAAATAAGACAATCATGTGGGCTTCTTGCCTTTTAAACTCTTTAAGACGAGAGTTTGCTTGAACTTCTTGAACTTCTTGATCCTTGTTTAAGGTTTTCTATTGGTCTTCTACCATAGATTCTCCATCCAAGTCATTTTTGAAAACATTGGAAAGTGGCTAGTCTTTAGCCTCCACAACCTTGCATGGCTTTGATTGCCAGATGTCTTTTATCCCAGGTCCTTCAATGACTTGAAACACTTATTTGGTTGTGATGTAACCTAACTCTCGACCCTTCAGAGTTTTATTAATGCGTTTGTTTGTTTCCATTCGTATATTCTTTTATTTTCGGTACTTGGTCATCTTTGACTTACACACATCAAGTGCTTGGTACATAAATAGAATCATAGAACGAAAAGCAAACTTGCATTAATAAAATAAATGGGTTCAACCCGTACTACTGTCCTACTCGGAGGGACATGCTCTGCATGGTTTCATCGAACCTTATTTCTACTTTTACTAGATAAATATGAAGCTAAGTCTAACTTTGCAAGACTAGGCTTGCATGACTTGATTTTGTTTTTGATGCTCCCTAAAAAAATAGAGCACCCACTACTCCTTCTGGTCTCCTCATTCTTATTCTGCAGTTCACTTCCTGCTTGGGGTACTATCTCTTGCCCTCCGACTTCTTGGTTGTCAATGGTACATTCAACCACGAAGTCAGTTGATGCCTTAGCCTTAATGGCTGTCTGAGGCTTATGTGTGATGTCCTCTACTGGCCTTTCTTGGTGTTCCTTATCACTGCGGACATCCATGTCTTCAATCGGAAGGACCTACCCCCCGACTCCTTCACGCCTTAACGAGGCTACATAACAGCTTCGTGCCATCTTTTGATCACCTTTATGTTCTCCAACACCATTCCTGGTTGGGAACTTGATCTTCGTATGATAAGTTGAGGCAACAGCCTTGAATGCATGAAGTCCAGTCCTCCCGAGGATAGCGTTGTACGTTGAAACCGCCTTGATTACCAGGAAGTTCAACATCTGGGTGGCCTCCTTTCCTTGGGCTCCTGTCCAATAGTTACAGTCAACTGAATAGTCCATTCAATTTTGGATTCTACTCCATTAAATCCATATATAGGCATGTTATTGGGGGTCAACTGAGAATCATTGTACCCCATCTTCACAAATGCATCATGAAATAGAATGTCAACGGAAGCTCCATTGTCTATCAAGACTTGCTTCACCTCTGAGTTTCCAATCACAGAAGTTATGACCAACGGGTCGTCATGGGGGAACTTCACCCCTTCCAAGTCTGAGTCGTCAAAACCAACTATTACTTCAGTTTTTGCACGCTTCGAGTCCTCTCCCACGATGTGCATCACTTCTCTAGCATAAGCCTTCCGAGAATTCCTTGTTGTGCCGGCCGCAGTCGGGCCTCCTGAGATCATGTTGATTACTTGCCCTCGGGGCTGTGGGTTGCGATCTTAATCGTCATCCCTCCTATCATACTCTCTTCTCTGATTACCACGGTCTTCACCCTTAGTGAAGTGGCTCAGTTTCCTTCTACGAATCAAAAACTCGATCTCATCTATGAGTTGCTTGCAATCATCAGTGTCAGGCCCCACATCTCTGTGGAATCTGCAATACTAATTCTTGTTTCTCTTTGCGGGATCACCCCTGAGTGGCTTCCGCCATCGGAAATCCTTATCCTTCTCAATGTCCAACAAGATTCGACTCCTAGGAGTATTCAACCTTGCATACTCAGTGAACCTTGGTCCTTAGTTCTTCTTAGGGACATAGTCGGAGTCCTCGCTAGTTCGGGGATACTTGTCCCTAACATCATACTCCTGGTCATCATACTCATGGTCTTGCTTTCGCTTCTTGGAGTCGTTGTTACCTTTGTCATTGCCTCCTGTGGCTTCCTTCTTCATGCTATCCTCAGCCTTGATATACTTGTCAGCCCTTCGCTGGAGCTCGACCATGTTTTCAGGAGGATGCTTTGCTAATGACCTTTTAAAGAATAGATCAGTGGTTCCATGTTCTAGGGCTACCATGGCCACCTTATTTTCTAAATCCGTGATATTCAATGTCTCCTTAGTGAACCTATTGAGGTAATCTCTCAGGTTTTCGTTACTCCCTTGCACTACATACATGAGGGATGCAGAACTTTTCTCATGAACTCTCCCGCTAATGAATTGGCTGACAAAAGCGGCGCTCAACTCCTTAAAAGAGCCAATCGAATTCGCAGGTAGGCGGCTATACCATCTTTGAGCCATGCCCGACAGAGTTTGAGGGAACGCCCTACACTTCAAGGCGTCACTTGCAGGCTGTAGCAACAGTGCGTTCGAAAATGTCCTAACGTGGTTTGCGGGATCACCCGTTCCATCATAAGCCTTAATTGTCGGCATCTTAAACTTCCTGGAGATGTGTGCATTCATCATCTCCTCGGTAAACGGGGGTGTGGGATCATAAGGATCCCCAAGTGGCATCAGATCCTTAGGGTTGCTCCTGGGGGTTTCCACCCTTGTTGTTCTTCTAGTTGGGGCGTCGTCCCTTCTCTGCCTTCTTGAAGACCTCTCCAGATCTATAATGGGAATCGGTCCTGAGGTTGGAGGAGGTTGAGTTTGATTCAACCTAGTTTGTTCTCTCGCAATATCTTTCTTTATCCTTAAAATCTCGGCCTCAGGAGCCTTGATTCTCTCAGCAGATGTCAATGGGGGTCCATCATGGATAGTTTGTGTTCTCCTTCTTGGTTCTCTGCTAGCACGTCGCCTCCTCGGGGCTTCATCACGATCATCATCATAAGTTGATGAATCATCAGTATAGGGGCCAGAGTAGTCAACATACTCTCGATCTCGGATATATAAGGCGTGGCCACTTGGTCCAGGACCTTGAGTAATTGGAGGGTAGTTAGGCAGACCATACATCGGGTTGGTATTCATGGGGAGATCCGTAGTATGGATCTGTACCCCCGGTGGTAACGGGAGATTGGGATCAACCAGAGGAGAAACCACCATCTGAAGAGAGCTGGTTTCTTGGCCTGGGTGGACGACCATGGGTTATGTTCTCTCAGCATGGGGATTCGTCCCTGGAGGCTGAGAAACCTTAGTTTGAGTGATCGCCCCTGTTGCTGGGGGTACTTGCTCAGTGACGGGCGGAGCAGAGCTAATTGGCAAAGCCTCGATAGAGCTTGGTGCTGTTCTTCGTGTAGTTACCATGGTTGATGTCTTCGTCCCATAGACGGCGCCAAATGTTGTGGAATAAAAACTAGGTTACGATTTGTAATTAATGCTAGGGTGGTTGAGCTTCGAGCTTTAATGGTTGTTTCCGTGTTCGAGACTAATCGGTCCTCACAGAGTGCCTACGTATCTCGTATTGAGAATCAAGCCAAGACGTAGTTCTGAGAATGAGGGGTCAGACCCTTTATATAGGCTGAGAAGCCCTAGAATCGTGGTAGAATTAGGTGACTTGGTGGGCAAGTCATCGCCTTGAGGAAGGTTTTAGACTCCTTCCTTGTAGGAGTCAGTTCCCATATCGAATTCTGTGCCTTGGAGGCTAAGCTTGGTAGGAGTAATATCCTTATCTGACTCTTATTGCTGAGCTGGTTATTACCCCTAATATTAATTACAAAATTAATATTGTAAATAGGGTTTGGGCCCATCTGGTGGGTCCCACGTTTTGACCATATTGGGTCCATTTAATGCCACATTAAATGTGTATTTAGGGCTTACTTTTAGCCCATATCACCGTTGGTGGATTTTATGTACCAAAATATTAGATTTTGTACTAACTCCTTGTAAATGATAAGCCTTATTTTCTTTTCCTTGATTTTACTTTGGCTTTCACTAAATATCTCTCTTTATTGAGAGCCTAATATTCTGTTCGTGGATTTTGTCTACCCATATATTAGATTTTGTTATATTAGTTCATTGATTTGGATAGTATAGAATCGCAGTTCTGGTTGGTTGTTTGAATATGTTATGACAAATCAGATATACATATTCCTCACGTTTATAAAAAATTGTTAGATTATCTCGCCGAAAAAACTGTTTAATTTAGTGGCATAAGCTAGAGATGTACCATAATTGAAGATCTGTTCAATGATTGGATAAGGGAAATTAGTGATATAATTTACTATGTGTTTGTTCAATTTTAGTTGTTTTTGTAGATGTGTATGCCTTTTTATTGATAATTTTTGCAGGTTTGATTATTTTTGTCTATGACATAAGTCCTTTTATTAATGAATTAATTATCAATAAATAAATTGTGATTTATAAGAAAATTTGTGCTAAATTGACCAATTTATTATGGAAATATTCACTTACAATATTTTCATTAACTTTGTAATATATTTTATTTTTTGATTGATAATTTATACACCAAATAATATAAAGTACTATTTAAGAGTATATTTAATATTTTGAATAATTCAAATATATTGTCAGGTCAATTTTTTTCCCATTAATTATTGCATAGTTAAAAAATTTCGTAATTAAAATGTTAAAATTGGTTTAAAATTCATTCTAACATTTTAATTGGTTGATTAGCTTTTTTTATGACTGAATTATTTAATACTTTGCATAACTTAAATTTTGAATGGGTATTTGGAATAGTGTGGTAAATAGTTTTATATTGTTAATATTTTTTAATTCATGATTATAATTATACCTTATGATTTTGAATTGAAAGTTTGAGATATCAAAATATCTATTATAAATATAATATAGATTCATGTATTAGTGTATAAATTTTTAAATTAAATAATTATTGTATTTAGAATAAAATTGTTAAGTAATCACTGAATAACATTGACAACCCAACAATATAAAAAAACATTTATTTATAGGCACATCTAATAATGTAAACAAATCAGTGTAATGTGATAAGGATTTATGCCTACAATTTAGGAAGTCGCTGAATTATTGAAGTTTGCTACTGAATATTCTAATGGAAGTAACTCTGAGTGAATCCGGATTGGGGATGATGATAACCTAAATCGTTTTCTGTTTTTTTTGTCAGAAATGTTTTTCTGTTGAATTTATTGGACAATTAAAACACGATACATATAATACATATATACAATCGAAATAAAAAGATAATCTATCCAAGAATAGAATGCCATATAATAAAATATATAAAGTAGTACCTTAACCGAAATTGATATGATTTAGCCATGAGAAGAATTGAAGCATACACTTACTTTATCAAAGTTGGCTAAGTCTGATGGTGAATAGGGAACAAGCGGCTTAGATTTCCTGTAATGTTTAAATTGATATAATAATTATATTTTTTAGATTGTAAGAATTGTATTTTATATAAATTGTTTATTAGTTAACCGTTAAAATAAAAATTAGTAGTTATTATGTTTAGTTAATTGATATGAAAAAATAAAAATTAATTGTTATTGAGTGTCACTTGATTTGAGTTTAGTCTTGGCTGAAACCTTTGATTTCTGAAAAATCTACGATAAATCGGTCAAAATTTTGGAACCGATTCGGCCGATTTTGCAAAAATCGCCGAATTTTCAACTGAATCCCCCGATAAATCGTAAGTCGATACCTCAACCGAATAGTTCCGATTTCCGAAATCTGCAACATTGGCTGAAACGTAGAATCCAGATCCAATAGAGAAACATGTTACATTAAGTTTAATTAATTTAAATTTAATAGATTCTGATTGATGTTAAAATAATTCACAATCTTGTGATTGGTTAACTAATACGTGTTAGATTCGGGTATCCTTTATTCTTTGTTATAATAAAGGATGTTTAAAAACAATTCATAACTAAAAGATATATAACCATATGTAATATACTGTTATGTGAATTTATAGAAAATAATATTTACGGTTAGTAGAATTTTTTTACAATTAAAAACAATGTGATATGCGAAGTTATTAAATCAAGATATTTTATATTTCAATTTAATTTAACCGCGATTAGTAAATTAGAATAAACATGGTAAATAATAAAAATTTTGTATATGATTGATTGATTTAAAGTTTAGAAGTAAATTCTGATTGCCTAAAAAATAATTTAAATTTTGTGATTGGTAATTTATTCACCAACCAATAATAATACTCTTATAGCGTATATTTAATAATTAAAATATATGTAGTGTTCTTTTATATGAATTTATTTATTATTTTATAAAAAAATTGTGAATAAATATATTTTTGAACCTTTTAAAAAATTGAGTTTTTGAAGATATGAATTTTATCCAAGTTATTTAAAATTATTTATTATTTTATAAAAAAAATTGTGAATAAATATATTTTTGAACTTATAAAAAAATCAAAATTTTGAAGGTATGGATTTTATGCAAGTTATTTAAAATTTGATTTCAAATCCAATTTTTTCAGATTTTTAGTTAAGTTAGATTATAATTATTTAATATCGGTTATGACTGTACAATATATATTATAAAAATCATATGATAATATGATTGTGATTGACTTTATATCAAAAGAGTGGTTGATTAATGAATGATTAATTATGAAATTTAATTTAAAATATATAATAGTATATCGTGATTGATTTCAAATTAAAATTGTGATTTTCTAGTAAATATTTTTTGATTTTAAAAATATTTAATTATGGATATGTTTAATAAAATCAATATTTTGTTTTAATTCATTTATATGAATTTATTAATTATTTTATTAACAAATTGTAAATAAATATATTTTTGAACCTTTCAAAAAATCGAGTTTTTGAAGATATGGATTTTATCCAAGCTATTTAAAATTTGTTCAAATTCGATTGTGTAATGTTGGTTTATATGCATTTATTAATTAATTTTATTAACAAATTATGAATAAATATATTTTTGACCTTATAAAAAAATCAAAATTTTGAAGGTATGGATTTTATCCAAGTTATTTAAAATCTGATTTCAAATCCGATTTTTTCAGATTTTTAGTTAAGTTAGATTTTTATTATTTATTATCGATTATAATTGTACAATATATATTATAAAAATCAATCTATATTGTATCATAATATGATTGTGACTGACTTTATATTAAAAGAGTGGTTGATTAATGAAAGATTAATTATGAAATTTAATTTAAAATATATAGTGGTATATCGTGATTGATTTCAAATTAAAATTGTGATTTTCTAGTAAATATTTTTTAATTTGAAAAATAGGTATTTATGGATATGTTTAATAAAATCATTATTGTATTTAAATTAGAAGTGTTAGGGTGAGATTGTAAATAAGGAAAGGTCTAAATTTTAGGAATTAGCTCTGATTGGTCCTAAAATAATTCCTCGATTCAAAACAAAATAGACAAATGCAGTGTTTAACAAATAATCAAAGTTTAAACTTCTACTTAAACAAAATTTACCAAAAGCAAGAAATTCTTACAGAGCATTAATCACTTAATTTCCTCAACATCTGGTGTTGTTCTGAGATAGTCTATAAGCAATCTTCTTTCTGCATTTTCAAGTTCTGTCTGCATGATCTCCTTAATCTCTTTCAGCTTAGGATCATCTTCACCAGTTTGGTAGATAGTAGATCTCAGAGAATAGATTTTATTTCTTCTCATTTCATTACCCAGTCTGATGAAATGTGCTTTCTCTGACTCGGAATTAAAATCAAGAACTGTTATACCCAAATCTGTCTTCAGCTTAGCACTATTCTTCTTCATCTCAACAATATTCCCATGATAATCTCTGTACTTTGGGACATACTGACTATTGTATTTGATTCCTCTAACTGCCAAATTATGCAGCATCTTCTTTCTTAGCACATTTGCAGCTTGTTGAGTCCTTTGATTCTTCACTTTGAAAATATACAGAACATATTCCAATTCTTCCCAAAACTTCAAGTCAAGATCATACTCACCAATTATATATACAGTCCCATCATCCATGAAGTATAGCAAAAAATCTTTCTTTAAACTCTTCTGATGAATCAACTATACTGATTCCAGTCTGTCTAAACTCTCCTGAGTAACACCTTGACCTGGAACAGCCAGTGATGAAGGATCTTGAGGACTGGTATTCATTCTATTCTCTCTATGGGAGCCCAAACCAGCTTTATCTCTTCCTAGCTTACCCATCAGAGCTCTGCTTTGTAGAAAATTACCTCCAGCCTCTCCAATCTCCAGAGTTTGTTCACGAATTGTTGATTTCCCAAAAATCGCTTGCATTTGAGTAGACAATGGTTTCTGTACAACTTGTGTAGCAACAGAGGTTGTATTCTCTTTCTTCAAAACCTTCTCTCCTTCAACAGCTTTACCCTTCAGCTTCTGTTTAGTCTCTGCTTCTGTTGGTTTTCTAGATACCTGTATCCTCTGATCAGCACCAACATTTTCCTTGATAATAATGCCTTTAAGAACAGGCCTAGGAGCTTTCACATTTTTCTTGAACTTTCCAGACTTCAGAGCTTTCTGATGTTCTTCTTGTAGATTCTTCTCTTCAGCTTGAATGTCTGCAATAGTAACTCCTTCTTCATTTTCTTCAAGGAACAATCTAGCATCCAATTCTTCATCTGTCTGTGGATTAGAAGTTAATAACAAACTCTGAGTCTTTGAAGTACCCTGAGCATCAGTTTTTACTCCATCAGACTTTGACTTAGAAGATTTGCCAGATTTTAGACTCATATCAGCTTTTGATTTTAAACTCTTTTGATCATTTGCTCCTCCATATCCAGCATCATCCTTCTTAGTCAGAGTTTGAGATTGCCTGCATTTTGACTTTGCAACTCTCTCCCCCTTTTTGACATTATCAGGAATTAATAAAGATGTAATCAACTCCAAGGAGGTAGCAATAGAATCAATTTTTCCAGACAAGACAGTCTGATTCTGTTCAACTTGACCTAGCCTTTGAAACAGAGTCTCTTGAGCTTTAGAAAAAGTCTGGATCTTCAGTTTATTATCTCTCTCCATATTCATGTCTCTTTTCACAATTTCAGTTCTCAGATCAGTGATAGCCTTCTGAGAATCATCAAACCTTTCATTCAGAGTTTTGACTTGAACAACAGTTGCTTTCAGACATGAAAGAATCTATGGATTTGAAATCTCTTTAGCAGTTGTATGAAAAAATTTAGCTGCTCTTTTTTTTGGAAAAATGCAATCCTCTTTATACCAATTCTCAGAGAATTTAACAAAATATTCTGCTTCAATCTCATGTTGATGTGAAGGTTGAGAAAAAGGTGTGTGCTTTGCATCAGTGTGCACTGGTATGCTCTGAGAAGAATTAGACTCTGCACTTCCTTCATCTTCAACATCAGCATTTACATCCGCAACTGGATCAGTCTCATCAATATGCACTGCAGCCTCAACAGTTTTAGCAACAGTCTCTACAACAGTCTCTGCAGGTTCATCATCAACATTCTCTGCAGGTTGCTCTCTAGGTTCAACAGACTTTGGAATGTCACCTTGGTCAACTTCTTCACCTTGTTCAGTAGTTTGGTGAGCATCAGAGAATAACTCAGTATGAGTTGCTACTGTTTCATCAAGTACTACAGTAGGCTGATCTGCAACACCAGTTTCTCCAGAATTAGCATTAACAGGTGAGATAGGAACATTAATGGGATCAGAGAATGGTATGAATGTTTCAACAAAATGATCCATAGCTGCAAAACCATCTCTGTTTGCCTCATCCATTTGTACATTTTCAGGTGTATGAACAGCTTCTTCTGCAGTATGTACCTCAACAGTAGGTATTTCCATAGAAATCACCTCTGGAGCTTCAATGTTCATCTCCTCATCAGACTCATCAAGTATCAACTTTCTCCTTTTAGATTGAGGCACCTCAACTGCTCTTCTTCTTCAGTAGAATCTTCCTCTATAACAGAAGGTGATGGAGACCTATTTGCTCTTTCCTTTCTAACTCTTTTAGCCCTGGCAGAGCTATGCCTTGTATTATGTGCTGTACGCTTTGTTCTACCTCCACGTTTTGGTTTAGCCTGTGTAGGTGGTGGTTAAGATTGAGATTGAGTGGTTGCTGGTGTTTCAGTGTTTGTGTGTTTTGGAGGTTCAGTGTTTGGTTCATTAATTGCAGGTTGAGTGGGTTGAGGTTGATCAGTGTTTGCAGGTGGTGAAAGTGAAAGCTCAGGTTGTTGTGGTTCTTGTGGTTGATGTAAGAAATTTTGAAGAGCAAGGGGTAAAAACAAAGTAGGTAATTCCCCCTTGGTTGCATCCTTGTTTGTCAAATCAGAGAATATTCTCTTATTGACTTTAAAAGGCTGAATAACATCATCCTCAGCAATTGTAATACCAGGCACACAAGCATTAAACAATAATTGACAAAATCTAGCAAAGTAGATAGTAGTAGACTCTGACAATCTATCACCTATGTTCATTAAAACAAGTCTACCAAAATCGAATTACTTCCATAGAGAAGAGAATACCCGATTTGAAGACTATCAATAGGAATGGCATCCCAATTTGTGACTTTCTTTCCAAAGGCCATTGTTATACAATCGAAGAAGAAAGCCCACTCCTTCCTTAGCTTTGGCCTTTTCACATTACCAAGTCTTGCTAGAGAATCAGAATAACCAAGTTGCTGCAACATCTCTTTTAGGGTATTTTCACAAACAACACTGTATGAAGTGTGTGTATCAAAACCCATGGTTTCTCTGACAGTAGTTGGAGTAATGACATACTCTGTTTCCTCATAGGTAAAAACAATAGACGGAGTCCCATTCTCTCCTTCATCGTCATAAGCAGAGTTCTGCCAGAAAGTAACAATTTGCGTGGCAGAAAGCGTTGGTGGTTCGACTAGAGCTTGACATATCTCTGAATCCCTCAAGAAATTCTGAATCAAATGAAACGCCTCTGGAACGTTTGAATTGTTCAATGGGGCTGCATAATTATTAGAAACAAACAATAACCCCTGAGCAGTAAAAGATTTGGTGGCCATTAGAATTGATGTGAGAAGAAAATAGTAGTGAAAAGTGAGTTGTATGCAAGGTGTTTGCAAAAATGCCCAAGTAAAAAAAACGAAGTAACTGAGTGGTTGTATGAAAAGTAACTGTGAGTGGATGTGTGTAAGTGGATGAGTGAATATGAACCGTTTAAGTAAAATGAGTAGATATGTAATTAAAAATTAAAACCAATCGTTTTAACATTAATACATACAACCAGTTACCATGTGTGAGTGGAACACGTTCCTAGAGAAATGTGTGAGTGAGACACGCTCCTAGAGAAATGTGTGAGTGGGACACGCGACACATATTTAATGGAACAACTATGCACGCTCAGTAATTAGAGCAATAATTACCGCTACTTTCTCTCTCCCATTACTGACACACTTTAACAACACTCATTAACAGTTGACAAAACTCTTTTTACCCCAAGTATGTAAATTATCTGAAATAAACTATACCTTAGAGTATTAGACAAAATTCGTCAGCGTTTGTCAATTCTCCAACTTTATTACTGTAACCCTTTTAAAAACTGCACAGTTGTGAATATATGTGTGTGTATAGTAGAGTTTACCAATTCAATTTTTAGAGCATCTAATTTTTCATAAAATCCATAAAATAAATCAGTAAACACTGGATGCACAAACTCTCATAGTAAACACTGAATGTATGATGAATGCTAAACTCTGTAGAAAATAGTATACAGTAACTCTGAAATAACTTATACTCCCTTTCTAACTAATTAATTTTTTCTTAATCAGAGGTTGGAACTAGTCACCAAAAATCCTATAATTTTAGCCCTTATCAGTTTGATAAGTTCCTGGGTCTTCCTAATCTCTACCCAGTCCAAAAATCCTATAATTTTAGCCCTTATCTTTTGATAAGTTCCTGGGTCTTCCTAGTCTTTGACTAGTCACCAAAAATTAGAGAATTTTAGCCCTTATCTTTGGATAAGTTCCTGGTTCTTCCTAGTCTTTGATTAGTCACCAAAAATTAGAGAATTTTAGCCCTTACTGTTTACCAGCAAGTTCCTGGGTCGTCCTAGACACAACATAATCTGAAAGAAATTCTAACATCCTATATTCAATTTCTTTGGGGGTTGACTAATTACAGCAACTAACTAAACAGAGTTTAACTAATAGAGTTTAGAAGTCATCAACATCAGAAGTTATTCATGAGAGGCAATGCACACAGTATTTACAGACTCAGAGTTTAGGATAAATAAACTAAGAGATGCTATAAATATGAAACAATATCATGCTGTGTTAATTTTCTATACAGTCTAAGATTAGATCACAAATAACTTAGAAGGATTCATGATTATTTACTGAGAATCATGCTTCATACATATTTCTTCATCGGTGTTTACATTCAGACAATAATAATATCAGAGTTTCTCAGAGTTTATCCAACATGTCAACAGTGTATGACTTATAGAGCATGTTAACAGAATTTAACAGTATACGAACAGAGTTTGCATAGCAGAGTTTAACAACAGAGTTCACATAACAGTTAACATATCAGAGAAACATGAGTAACACATTAAATAAGTAAAATTTTGAGTCTAACCAATATCTCTAGTCAAAACCAGAGACCATTCCTAGTTCATTTACCAGCCTTGTAAATGTAGCTTCACTCAATGGCTTGATGAAGATATCTGCAAGCTGTTGTTCTGTAGACACAAAATTAAGCTCAATATCTCCTTCCTCTACATGTTCTCTGATAAAATGATACCTTATGCTGATGTGCTTGGTCATTGAATGCTGTACTGGATTACCTGTCATAGCAATAGCACTTTGATTATCACAGTAAATAGGTATTTTACTATACCTCAATCCATAATCCAACAATTGATTCTTCATCCACAGAATCTGTGCACAACAGCTACCAGCAGCAATATACTCTGCTTCAGCTGTAGATGTAGAAATTGATTTCTGTTTCTTGTTGTACCAAAAAACAAGTCTATCACCCAGAAATTAACAACTTCCACTAGTGCTTTTTCTATCTATCTTACAGCCTGCAAAGTCTGCATCAGAGTAACCAAGGAGCTTGAAATCTGATTCTCTAGGATACCACAGACCTAAGTTAATGGTGCCCTTGAGATACTTGAAAATTCTATTCACAGCTGTTAGATGTGGTTCTCTGGGGTCTACCTGAAACCTTGCACAGAGACAGGTTGCATACATGATATCAGGTCTACTAGCTGTTAGTGAAAGAAGAGACCTTATCATGCCTCTTTAGCTTGTCATATCTACTGAAGCTCCTGTATCTTTATCCAACTTTGTTGCTGTTGCCATGGGAGTTGATGTAGATGAGTAGTCAAGCATACCAAATTTCTTGAGAAGATTTTTGGTATATTTTGCTTGATTTATGAAAATTCCATCATCTGTTTGCTTCACCTGTAGGCCTAGAAAATAACTAAGCTCTTCCATCATACTCATTTGATACCTGGACTACATGAGTTTGGCAAACTTCGTACAGAGTTTCTCATTAGTAGACCCAAAAATTATGTCATCAACATATATTTGAACTAAAAGCAAGTCACTACCAGATTTAAAGTAGAACAGGGTTTTATCAATTGTACCTCTCTAGAACCCACTTTCTAGAAGAAATTGAGCCAGAGTTTCATACCATGCTCTTGGTACCTGCTTAAGTCCATAGAGTGCCTTATCAAGCCTGTAGACATAATCTGGATATTTGGGATCCACAAATCCTGGTGGTTGTTCAACAAACACTTCTTCTTCAAGCTTCCCATTCAGAAAAGCACTTTTCACATCCATCTGAAATACCTTAAATTTCTTGTGAGAGGCATATGCTAGAAAAATTCTTATTGCCTCCAATCTTGCAACTGGAGCAAAAGTTTCATCATAGTCTATTCCTTCTTGTTGTGAATAGCCTTTTGCCACAAGTCTAGCCTTGTTTCTTGTAACAACCCCCTCACTGTCAGTTTTATTCCTGAAAACCCATTTAGTACCAACAACAGATCTATTCTTTGGTCTTGGTACAAGGGTCCAAACTTCATTTCTTTCAAATTCATTTAATTCCTCTTGAATTGTTGTTATCCAGTCAGCATCTTGAAGAGCTTCTTGTACCTTCTTTGGTTCAGATTGTGACAAGAATGCATGAAACATACATTCATTTGGTGTAGCACTCCATGTCCTTACTTTTGCATCTGGATCACCAATAATTAAATCAGGAGTATGATATTTTGTCCATTTCCTAGCTGAAGGTAAATGACTTCTATCAACATTTGATCCTCCCCCTTGATCCATGCTCTCCTGATTTTCTTGTTGCCTTTCTTCATTCTCTGAGGCTCCCCTGAATTTGACTGCTCAGAGTTTGAACTGTCATATTTTGGACTTTCAGAGTTTGAGTCATCAGAGTTTGATCCAGATTTTTCAGCTCGCTCAGTTTCAGTATTTGAGTCATCACTTTGAAGTGATTCTTCATGCTCCCCCTCAACTGGTTCTTCCCTTGTTTGTGGCTGAGAAGTTTCTTCAGTGTTTACCAGCAAAGGCTCAGAGTTTGCCTCAACAGAGTTTGTCAGTTCAGCCTCATCAGAGTTTACTTCATTAGAGATTAAATCTTCATTTTCAAAGTGCAGTTGATCATGTTCATCTACATCTTCAAGTCCAGTTATTTTCTTGTCATCAAATGACACATGAATTGACTTCATAATCACCTCGGTCCTCAGATTATAAACTCTGAATGCCTTAGTTGACAGCGGATAGCCAACAAAAATTCCTTCATCAACTTTTAACTCAAATTTGGTCAACTGTTCAGGATGAGTTTTCAACACAAAGCATTTGCACCCAAAAATATGAAAATATTTCAGGTTTGGCTTCTTTTCCCTCATCATCTCATATGGTGTTTTTCCATGCTTGTTGATCAGATTGGCATTCTGAGTAAAACAAGCAGTTTGAACAGCTTCTGCCCAGAAATAGGTTGGCAATTTTGCTTCGTCAAGCATAGTTCTGGCAGCTTCTATCAAGGTTCTGTTCTTTCTTTCAACTACACCACTTTACTGTGGTGTACCAGGTGCAAAAAACTCTTGCTTCACTCCTCTGTTCTTACAGAATTCTTCCATTATTGCATTCCTGAATTCAGTTCCATTATCACTCCTGATTATCTTGACTTTGTGTTTTGATCCTTTGTCCAACAGCTTCATATGCTCCATCAGAGTTAATGCAGTTTCATCCTTCTTTGCTAGAAAATACACCCAAGTGTATCTGGTATGTTCATCAACAATGACTAGAGCATATTTCTTTCTTCCAATTGACAAGACATTCACTGGTCCAAAGAGATCAACATGTAGAAAATGATAAGGATCAACAATTGAAGATTCAGTCTTGCTCTTGAAAGATGACTTCCTTTGTTTGGCCTTTTGACAGGAATCACACAGGCCATCAACATTTAATAAAGACTTTGGAAGTCCTCTTACAAGATCCTTTATTATCAATTCATTAATGTTGTTCATATTTAGATGAGAGAGTTTCTTATGCCACTTCCAACTCTTCACTAGACATTCTTATTGACAGGCACACAGCTTTTCCATCAGAATTTGTTGACAAATTTATTTCATAAATATTATTGCGCCTGTGTCCAACTAGAACAACTTTTCGTGTAGATTTACTGATGATTTCAAAGTATTCAGGCTAAAAATCTACATGAAATCCTCTGTCACAGATTTGACTCACAGATAGCAGATCATGCTTGAGTCCTGGAACCAGAGATACAGTTGTGATGATGACACTTCTAAGATTGATATTGCCATATCCCAGACTACGTCCTATGTTGCCATCTCCATAGGAAACTTTTGGGCTAGCCTTCTCCACATACTCTGATAGTAGGGCTTTATTTCCAATCATGTGTCCTGAACATCCACTGTCCACGACTAGGGAACTCTCCCTGATGCCCTGCAATCACAAACATTCACTGAAGGTTAGATTTAAGGGTCCAGACTTGCTTGGATCCTTTGGCTTTCTTAACTTTGTTAGCTTTAGCAGCGGAATTCACATTATCAAAGTTTAAGCTAACATTTTCAGAGTTTACACTTGCTGAATTAACCTTAACCCATTTCAAATTGGGCTTAAGTTCATAGTAATTATGATAAATAGCATGATAATTCCTGCAAGTATAAATAGAATGCCAAGTACTTCCACAATGTTTGCATAAAGTCTGTGGTCTAGTTCTAACATAATCTTTCTTTACTTTAGACCTGGAAGATAAAGAATTAATGTTTTTATTCTTTCTGCAGAAACTAGCAAGATGGTTAATGCTACCACAGTTATGACATGTCTTTCTTGGAGCAAAAGTAGCAAGCATTGGATAATTACCTTGAGTAATGCCTACTTTACCATTTCTATTCTTCCTAGACACTTTCTGTTTCTTAACAGATTTTAACTCCTTAAGCTTATGCTTGAGTTGTTTATCTGTCATGGAACCAATATTAACCTGTTTAACACTAGTTTTTACTGGTTCTTTCTTTACTGCTCCTTTTTTAGCTTCAGACTTAGGTTCATTTATTCCATGAACAAATTTTGTAGATGGAAGATGTGTTCTAATTTTGACTTGATTTTGAAACCTAAGTTCATCTCCCTCACAGTAACCTAAACCAACTGTGTCTGACTGAAAAACTTCATTAGTGTCTTTTCCAGAATGAGTCCAAGTCTTAATTATGTGATTTGCCTTCTCCAATTCAGATTCTAGTTGCTTATATCTTCCTAGCAACTCCTGTTCTAGATAAACAACGTCATCTCTTTCTTTCTGAACTCGTTGCATGTTTTCAAGTTTCTCTTCAACAATTTTATTTCTTTCATTAAGTTCAGAATTTTTAGATTTGATTCTCTCATTCTCTAAAGTCTGATCCCTATAACTGATATGCAATGCCTTAAGATAAATTCTTAATTCAGATATATTATCAGTATTATAAGCATAAGTAGTTAAGGGTACCTTGTTTTCAGAATCTTCAGATTCATTCTCAATAGAAGCCATGAGAGCATAGTTGACATCCTCATCCGAGTCTGAAGTGTCTGCCCAATCTCTGCCTTTTGTGATGAGTGCTTTTTCAGTTTTACATAAGTGGTTGTTTTCACATCCCACTTTTCAGGTAGAGCAAGAAGAAATTTGAGATTTGAGTCTTTTAGATCATACTCTTTATTAACCAGTGACAAATCATTGAGTAGTTTACAGAATCTGTTAAATGTTTCTGTCATTATTTCTTCAGATTTAGCCTAAAAGTGCTCATACTCCTGTGTGAGTATGTTCCTTCTATTCTTCTTGATAGCAGCAGTTCCTTGACATCTAACCTCAAGGGCATCCCATATTTCTTGGGCAGTAGTGCAGTTAATCACTTTATTAGACATAACATTGTCTAATGCACTATGAAGTAGATGCCTAACCTTTGCATCCTTAGCAATAGATGAAATATCCTCAGGAGTCAGATCTTTCTTCTCCTTTGGAACTATTTTAGCTTCTTGACCAGCAGTAGCAACAGATAGCTTTGTAGGCTTATGAGGACCTTCATAAATTCTGTCAAGATATTCTGGATCTATAGCCTCCAGAAACATAGTCATCTTCACCTTCCAGATAGCATAATCTGCTGGCCTCAGAATAGGAACCCTAATTGTTTCATAACGACTCATAGTAGTAGGTTGAGCCTTCTCAGTCATAGAACCTGATGGAGGAGGTATTTCTGTCATGATTATAGTTGTGTGTGTGGATCTTAAACTGTATAGAGTAACAGATCGGCTCTGATACCACTTGTTAGGCCGAATACACAATTATAATCAAGATTCGTATGAAAGAATAACAAGAACACACGTTTGAACAATTAAAAACTGTTTGGAATTAAAAACTCTTCTCTCAGTGATGTAAAATATCACAGAGAGCTGCTTAGGTTACAATGAATGATAATTCGTTACACGATACCCTTCTAGGGTTAACCTAACTGTATTTATAAGATATACAGATGCTATACAATCGATAATTGATACTCCTATAAATTAGCTATACAATTAATATCAATTACGATTGCTACACGTCTCCTTAGTCGACACAATCTCTTTGACAGCTATCCAAACTTCAAAGATATTGCTTCCATAATTATCTTCAAGTATTCTTCAAACTCTGTTGACCAGTAGACGTTTCCTCTAGACAGAGTTTAACAAACTCTGTCGAGCTTCCATCTGTCAGCATTTAACTAAACTCTGACTGCTTCCAGCTAAACTCTAATATTTCACTGTAACACTTAAACACTGATTATTATTCACATCAATTATATCTAACAACTAAAATTCATAACTTTTCATTTGATTACAGTAGTATTTAAGAAAAATGTGTAGAACTCGATGAAAAATTACTTTTACTTCCCGAGTACATATATTGAGGTATTCGTTTGATATTTATTATGATTTTAATGGTTCAAATGATATCGTTTTTAAATGGATGGTCTGCTTGATACATTTGAGTGAAATAGGTGGCCATTTTGATATAAAACCCTCTCCAATTTTCATGTTCCTCCATACCCCATTTCAAGATTCGGTCCAAAATATCCAAAGATACGCTGTTTCGTGCTCCGTAACAACTAATACGCCACTTCGTCCATCGTATCACCCCCTAAAGCGGCATTTTGTGTGTAGGATTAGGGCTAATGCGGAGACGGTGCTCAGCAACATACCCTAATGTCGCATACGAAAAATCGTGTCAGCGAATTTTTTCAAAGATACGGTAGACAACATGTCTTGTTTATGGGGAAATTGAGGGCCATGTTCCTTGAAAATTGGGCATTTTGGTGATTCTTTCCTTATATACTATAAAATATTTTATTTAAGTAAGTTTTTATTATCGTAGAACAGTAAAGAAATTTAATTTGTTTATAATAATGTATTTTTCAGCTATAAATTCGGAGATGAAAAAGAAAATTATCATTATTAATATATTAAATTGCAAATCTCTATAAAAATTAGAAAATTGATTTAAGCGATTTAAGATCCGCTTATAAAAGAAATTTTTTATGAGTTTATAGTAATTTTTACTTTAAGAGAAAGTTTAGGAAGTCTTATAAGCAAATATATATTAGGTAATTGTAATTTTAAGTATTTATTAATTAAAAAATTTGTAAAAACTAAAAGATAATTCTAATTTTTTCATAATTTTTAACATAAAAAGGGAATTTGTAATTTTTAACACTAAAAGTTTGAAAAATAAAAAGAAAATAATAATTTTTAACATAAATAGGGAAGTTATAATTTTGATATTGAAAAAGGAAGTTGTAAATATTTACATTAAAAATTGAAAATAAAAAGGTAAGTCATATTCATTAACACTAAAAATATATATATATAAAAAAGAAGTTGTAATTATTAATACTAAAAATTCAAACATAAAAAGGAAAGTTGTATTTATTAACTATAAAAACATGAAAAGGAAAAATATAATTATTAACACTAAAAATTCGAACGTAAAAAGAAAAATTGTAATTATTAACGCTAAAAATTCGAAAAATATAAAGAAAAAAATTGTTTTCATTAAAAATTGCAAAATATTATAAAAGTTAGAAATATATATATATATATATATATTGGAGAAATGTCACCTCACCCGTCCCTGTCTTCTTTTTTTATATAATAGTACTATTTAAAATTTATATACCGTAATCAATATTCGAAAATATAATGATATCTATAATAATATTAAAATAAAAACTTAACTCAATAAACGTCACATGAAAAGTTTTCCCGCTCCTCTCAATTAATATTTCCAAATAAATAACATAAACATTCTCGCTAATTTTATTTCTTATTTGTTAATATAATTTCATTTTCGAAAATTAATTTGCATTTATATATGCTATTTTTAAAATACTATCTATATATTCTTGATACTGTTATGGTTTTGATTATCACAAACTGTTAGTCACAGAGGTATGCATGTATACATCTAAATAACAAGCCTAATTGTTTGTAATACTTTGCATTACTTACATGACCTCTTAACTGAGGGAACCTCTAGTTGTAGAGTTTCCACTTGTTTAGTACTTGTAATAGGCATCAATTCCTATCTGTATAATTTTACTTAAAAGTCAGAGAATAATGCTTGAAAGAAGTTCCAAGATTCATGCCTCAAGCTTGAAGAACAAGACTATCAAATAATCACAGTTGGGATTTGAAGAAATGAAGAATTTGCCTAAGTACCAATTCGAAAAGTATGTTTGTTATAATCGAGAAGTCTAGCCTTCGAGAAGTCAGGGATTCGATATCTCAAAAGACACTATTCGGTATCTCTGAATACACTGTTCGATATCTCATTCGATATCTCAGAGATTCGATATGTCTACTACTCTATTCGAGAACTCAGAAAGTCAACAAGTCAAAGCATCATTCGAGTTCTCTAGGAGTCAACAAGTCAAGGTGCATTCGATATCCCATGGACTCAGAAAGCTATTCGACATCTTAGGGATTCGACAAGTCAAGTGTTCTATTCGACAACTCAAGGTTCTATTCGAGAAGTGATTCAATATGTCAATTATACAGTATTCGAGAACTCAGAGTTATCTAATCCTAGTTCTCGAATCAATCACTTAGCCATTTCTCGAATACATTCTTGGAGACAAACTACTGGAGAAATTGTACAAGTCAGAAACCTGCAGCAAGCCAAAGCACTTTATGGACCACAATTTGTAACGTGCTCTGGAAAGCCTACAAAGAAGCTTGGAGAGATGTAGAAGAGACAAAGAGCTAAAGAAGTGGATCTGAACAGAGTTTCACAAAGCCAAATCTGTAGCCGTTTGGACACTTACTCAAAAAGGATAGACATACAAGAAAGTAATTTATCCTCCTTATTTGTAGTAAGTAGGTTGTATTCATGTTCTATAAGAATACAATCTCACTTCTTTAGTAAAAAGAGATTAAGTTTTTCACATACATTGAAAGAGCACATCTCTCTGAGAAAAATGAAGCTAAGAATACTATTATTTGTATTCACATGTTGTAGCAAATCTTTATCTAATAAAATATTAGATTAAAGTGAAGATTGTGTCTTGTGTTGTTTATTATCCGCACGTTTAGATCATCAAACACACAACACATATCTTGCTACATTTACCAAACAGATTCAAGAACAACAAAACTTCAAGAATCCATTCACCCCCCTATGTATTCTTTTTGTGTGTTCATTTCTCAACAATTCTCAGCTCCAAGGACTCCACAACAAAATGGAGTAGTTGAGAGAAAGAATAAAACTCAAATTGAGGCTGCTAGAACAATGCTGCTTGATGCAAAGTTGCCTACATGTTTTTGGACTGAGGATGTGAGAACTGCATGCTATATCTAGAACAGAACCCTCATTAACAAAAACACTAGAAAGACACCTTACAATTTGATGACTGGAAAGAAGCCTACTCTAAAGTATGTTCATACTTTTGGAAGAAAATGCTTTGTGTTGAAGGATAATTCAGAATATGTTGGAAAGTTTGATGCAAAGGCATTTAAAGGAATTTTTCTTGGCTACTCTATGGAAAGAATTGCATACAAAGTTTATGTCATCAGTCAAAAGAAAATTATGGAAAGCACAGATGTAACATTTGATGACAGCAAACTACTTGGATTAGAAGAAGTCAATGATGAAGATAAAAATCCATTAAAGTTTGAAAATCTAGATGATTCTGATGAAGAGATTGAAACTGAAGTTGAAACTGTAGTTCAACAAACTCAAGTGAATGATGAAGCAAGAGAAGAATTTGTGTCAATCAACAGTGAAGACACAAGTATCCTAGACACACCTGTGAATGAAAGCAACTTCACAGGGGGAGGAAATGAAACAAATCATGACTTGGATGATGAAGCAATATCAAGGTTGAGAAGTCAGACTGAGCATTCAAGGAAATGGGATAGATCACACACTGCAGAGCAAATTATTGGAGATCCAAATGCAGGAGTGAGGACTAGGAGAGCAACTCAAAATGAGTGTCTCTGTGGTTGTTTTCTATCTCAGATTGAGCCTAAGAAACTTGATGATGCACTGTTGGATCCAGATTGGATTGTTGCTATGCAAGAGGAGCTGAATCAATTGAAAAGAAACGAAGTATGGGAACTTGTGTCTACACCAAAGAACAAAACCATTGTTGGAACAAAATGGGTTCTGAAGAGTAAAATGGATGAAGATGGTGTGATAGTAAGAAATAAAGCAAGGTTGGTTGCAAAAGGATACTCTCAACAGAAAGGCATTGATTATGATGAGACATTTGCCCCTGTTGCTAGATTGGAAGCCATCAGAATATTCTTGGCATTTGTTGCTCATTCAAATTTTAAAGTCTATCAAATGGATGTCAAGAGTGCATTTCTGAATGGAGAGTTGGAAGAAGAAGTATATGTGCAACAACTATAACGCCCTAGAAAATATCGTAATTATTATTATTACTTTTTAATTATTTAATGTTTAATGTGGATTATATGGTATGAATTTTTTTTTAAGGTTAAATATATGTGACGTCGTGTTTACATGCTTTTATGATGATTTATGTGCGCGTGTAAATCTGTGTACTTTTATTTGTATATTTGATGATTAAAATCTATTTAAATCCTACATTATTGATCTTTTGAGTTTTTATAAAATCATTGGAATTGATAAAATCATGAAATCTTTTGTGTTATTATCTTTATGATATTTTTTCAGTTTTTAAAATTATTGGGAGAATAATGTTGGGCGTTTTAATATTTTAAAATGATTTTAAAAGTTTTATTGGATTTAAAAGATCAAAACTAGTAAAATACATATTTAATTCGTTATTAATCCTAAAAATATTTTAAAAATATGGGAGTGTTTTTAATTTCATGGTCTTTATTTTAAAATTTTATTTTCTATCTATTTTAAATTTAATTTCGAATTTAGAAGTGATTTAAATTGATTAAATGTTGATTTTCAGCATGTGTGATATTCCCCTATCTCTTTAATTATAAACCCAGCGTACTTTTCCCCAGTTTCTAGAGGGTTCTGGGCAATGCCTCTAAAAGTCTCTCTCGATAGCTCCCTCTTTCTCTCTATTAATCTCTCTTGTCTCTCCTTTATCTCTCTCAACGTTTTCTTCTCTCCCTTCTCCTACCTCTCGCTGTCATCCTCTTTTCTTCCCCCTCACCCGTAAACACAAACCCGAGAACTCCAATCTCACCCTTGCGTTTCAACTAGGTTATTTGCAATGGGTCTTGTCATTCGGAAATATTGCAAAACAAGGAAATATATGTATGTTGGTGGTGTATGTATATGTAGTTATCTCTATTGGATTGATTGTTGTTAAATAGAAATTATTAGTTTCTTTGCTTTTGTTTATATTTATGTCTATGTGTACTTATGATTTTTTGTTAAGGTAATTAAAGGAGCTAAGTGAAGTGTGTATGGGGGTAGTAGTAGCCGAGTTGGTTAGCAGGCAAGGGGTGAGAGTCTCAGTCAAAGCTGAGGACTCTGTTTGGTTTTCGTGGATGTGTGTTTTTGGTGTTAAGGCTAAGAACTTGAAGGAGGTAAGGAAGATTAAGAACAGGGGAGTTGGTGGGAGAAAGGAATGAGGGTGGTGTAGTGTGGGAGTGTTTATGTTGGGTTATGGTTTTGAATTGGTATGGGCAGTGAGTATGTCTAAACTGTTTATGTGTATAGTTGTATCATCTAACAGCTTGGGGGGTTTTGATTTGGGTACTATAGGTGATCGTTTGGAAGGTGTTAAGTTGGTGGTGTTGTGCTGGGTAGTTGTGAGTGTAGAGTTGGGCGTTGATTGTGTGTGAAAGGCTGAGAAATGATGGGTGGGTGAAAAAAAGGTTGCAGGGAGGATTGAGACAGAGGAAAAGTATGATGGGTGTATGGTAAAGTGGTGCGTGGGTGTTTAATGATGAGGAGGAGGCATTCGGCAAGAACAGAGGACTTGAATATATGTATGTTTATGGTGTAAAGTCGAGCAAGGAAGGAATCAGAGGTTTGGGTGGTTTAAGTTATGGTTGTTATATATCTGCAAGTAGTTAAGAGTATTAATTCTATTCGTTTGGTATTTGTTATGAGTTGCAAGTTAAACATTTAAATGAGAGTATGCGATTTTAGTATGATTTATTTGATGGGTAAGAGTTTCAAAGTTTGATTAATTAAGGTTGTAAATAGTATGAATTCTCTAGGGAAGTTTGGTATGTACCAGCTCTTAAAGATATGGTTGTAAATAGTTTGGTTTAGTAGAATGTTGAGAAGAGTTTGGTATTGCAAGGAAGGAGCTGAAAGAGAAATATGAGAAGAGAGAGAGAGAGAGAGTTTGAAAGTTAATAAGGAGAACGAAAGAAGAAGAAAGAAAGAAAATTATGGGGAGGTGAAGTGAAGAAAGTATGGTAATAAATGTCATCAAGTGCTTGAATCGTTGTATGTATGTTTCGTCAATTCTATGAGTAAGTAATTTTGTTCGTATTTACTTGATTCTGATAAATGTGTGTACTTAAATTGGTGTAGTTAATATTAACTGGCGATACTTGGTACGAATTTAGTATCATGGTAATACATATTTAGTGTTTAACGTAATTTTATTTAAACGTCATAGCTTGCAATGTTCTTGGCAACTAAAACCTTTCATGCGATGATTTTATCTTGAGGTTGTTTGACAAAGGATATAAGTGATCATGCGAGAAGTTTATTATAAGTATGTACTTTGTCGAGATAATTTTATGACGACTTGGTTGTATATATATAGATAACGTTGGGGTAGAAATTAAGTGATAGGTTATTGATCGTCAGAAGACCACCTGAGGAGTACTAAAATAGTATTTTACCTTTCTATAGGTACGAATAAGAGGCTGGTTGAGAGTCGGTGCACACGTAGATGGAATCTTGATGAAAGAGATAAACATCGGAACTGATGAGTGTGCTCGAGTAGAGGCTAACGTATAAAGGAGTAGAGACGGATGTAAAGTGATAAAGAGTTAAAGTATTGGAAATGGTAACCCTATGTATTGAGGCAAGTATACTATCCCTCACTTATTGTTCAAGTGATGTGAAACCTTCTGTATTATTTAATTATTCTTTCAAAATCTTTTCTTGCAAGCATTTATACTCTTCATATTTATTTTGGATTGATGTGAACATGTCTTTATTATTTGTGAGATTTTCTTCCAAATCGTTTTGCTAGGGACTACACCTCTTTCTTTTGTTTCAAGTGACTCGGATCTTGTATTTAAGTTCAGATTCCTAGAAATGCTGTGAATTGTTGTTTAAATTCTTCTACCTTATTGTCACCCTACTATCATTCCTTTTAATTATGGTTGAACCTTGTATAACTTATTGTTCGTTCCTTATAAATTATTATTGAAACACGAGTACCTTGCTTATCCTTATGAATCATTAATTAAACTTATGTAACCTATTATTTATCTTGTTTTCTGTTGAACTGTAGCCCTTTATTTATAATTGATGCTTTGCCTTATCTCATTCTTCCCTTTATGATTATTCCTTTAAACCATACCAGCGAGACCAGACTTGATAACCCGTGAATCAACAAGAGTTTGTGATTACTCCACAAACTGTTCGCGAGACCATGGATTTCGACACACATACTTCGTATGCTGTTGTCTCTGAGCAAAATCTGAGAGAAATGTTAATAGAGATTGGGTATATGGAATCTCTTGCAAAGCTGGGCAGTGTGAGGAGGCCGAATTTTAGAAAAGAATGGAACTTTTTCTTTGACTGTATCACCAGGACATTCCAGAAGAAGGTCACCAACTGGGATGCCATTCCAATGGATAGTCTGCAAATTGGGTATTCTCTACTCTATGGCAGTAATTTTGATTATGGTCGTTATGTGTTAATGAATTTAGGTGATAAGTTGTCAGAATCTACTACAGTTTATTTTGCTAGATTTTGTCAACTTTTATTTAATGCCTGTGTACCTGGGTTAGAAGTTGATGCAGCTGATGAGATTCAACCCTTTAGAGTCAATAAGAGAATATTCTCTGATATGACTAATAAAGATGTTGGTAAAGGCATACCTGCTTTTGTCTTGCCACTTGCCTTGCAGAATTTCCTGAACCAACCACAAGATCCTCAATCACCACAACATGACCCACACCAAACACAACAACCAGAAACACAAAATATGCCTGAACCTTTAGACACTGACCATACTGAAACCATACCCTCTCAACCGGTACAATCACCTGAGCCAACACCAACAACCACTGTTACTCCTACATCACCACAAACACAACCTGAACCAATAAATCCTGAGCCAACAAACCCTGTCACTACTACTCACCCACAACCAACATCTAAACCAAAAAGGAAGAAGCATACTGCCCTCAACACAAAACATTCTAAGGCTAAACAGACATCTCCTAGAGCTATTTATTCCAGAAGATTCATTAAAAGGGCAAATAGACCTTCAACACCACCAGTTCAGGAAAGTTCAAGTGAAGAAGAAGAACTAATTGAAGTGCCTCAAACAAAGAGGAGAAGGCTTATTCTTACTGATTCTGATGATGAGCATGTTGATGAGGCTCAAGAGAAGATTTATACTGATATTCCCACTGGTGAGAAAGAGGTTATCATAGAACCTACTATAACAGAATCAGGAGCCAACATTGCTGAACCAGAACTTGATACGGTTCAAGATAATGAAGATGTTAGAGATGCATTGCCTACAATGGAAGAGTTTGATGAAACTCCATTTTCTTTTGATAATGAAGCATCTACTCCAACACCCATGGAGGTTACACACTCTATTGATACTGGTGTTGCAGATGGGCCTACTGTTGTTCTTGAAGACACTGAGGTTGCATCACACACAGAATTAAACTCTGATGCTCATCATGTTTCTGATCATGGTGAGGAGATTGATCAACCAGAGAAGGTTATTTCTTCAGAGCATCTTCAAAATGATAAAGGAAAACAGGTTGCTCAAGAACCTGTTGCTGCTCAAGATGAAGACATTGATTCAGTTGCACCTACTGGTGTGTCAGTGAGTGATTCAGTTGAAGACAAGAGTACAGGAGCTGAAAAAGCACAATTTCAAGCTGATGGTCAGAAAACAGGAGTAAAACCAGATTTTGCTGGACCTTCTGTAAATGAAATTGATGACAATTATTTGACCCAACAAACTGCTGATTGGTACAAGTCAGAGTGTATTTTTCCTCCTGGCAGGGCAGCTATGTTTCTCAAGGCAAATTCTTCAAAGATTACAAATCCAGATATTTTCACTTGTTTGCAAGGAACAGTGATTCAGATCAAGTCCTTGAATCACAGATTTGATGACAATCAGAAAGCTATTGTTGATCTTCGAACAGAGGTTGCTACTCATGAGGAGAAATCTCAACGAGCTAATTCTAAGCTTTTTCAACAATTCTCCAAAGCTCAAGAAAATCTTAATGACAGACTGAGCAAAGTTGAAAAGAATCAGCTTTTACTGACTGAGAAGGTTGATTCTATTGCAAACTCTCTTGAGTTAATCACCTCAATTCTGATTCAAGATGGTGATGATGTCAAAAAGGGGGAGAGAATTGCTAAAACCAAGTGTAAGCAAACTCAAACTCTGTTAAAGAAAGATCATCTGGATGAAGAAGGTACCAATGCTGATAAGGGATTAAGAAGTGCAAATCCTAGACATGGACATGGAAGGTCTACGAGGTCAAAGCCAAATTTGGTGACAGATACAAATATTCAGAGTACCTCTACTTCAAAGCCAAAGGATTTGTCATTCACTGACAATCCACAAACAGATGAAGAATTGGCTGCTAAACTCTTTCGTGAAGAAAATGCTGAAGCTACACTTGATGACATACAAGCTGAAGAAAAGCTATTGCAGAAAGAGCATTTAAAAGCACTAAAGTCCAAGAAAGGGAAGAAAACTGTCAGAGCTTCAAAGCCTGCAATGAAAGGAATTGAAATCAAAGAAAAATTATCTGGTATTCAAGAAGAAGAAGAAGAAGAAGAAGAAGAAGAGGATAAAGGAAAGTTGATAAGAAAGTCTTCTCTTGATGCCAAGCTGAAGTTAAAAGGGGTAATGGGTGAAGAGAGCAAGAGTAAAGTGATAGTTACAACCTCTGTTGATACACATGTTGTACAGAAGAATGAAGACACAACCTCTGTTGCTACACAAGTTGTGACCACACCACTATTGTCTTCTCAGTTGAAATCAAAGTTTGGAAAATGAGTTCTTCATGATCCAAATCTAGCATCTACAGCTCCAATGGATTTCACTGATGATAGAGCCTTATCTGGTAAAATAGGATACAACAAAGGAGGTATAGGCTCACATAGGGATAAAAGACAACATGTTGGTCCCAGAGATCCTTCTTCACTGGCTGTTCCAGGTCGTGGTGTCACTCAAGAGAGTTTAGACAGACTGGAGTCAGTACAGCTTGTTTATCAGAATAGTTTACAGAAGGATTTTCTGCTATATTTCATGGCTAATGGAACAGTGTTTAAGGTTGCTGAGAAGGATATTGATTTAAAATACTGGGAAGAACTAGAATATGTTCTGTATCTTTTCAGAGTAAGAAATCAAAGAGCTCAGTCAGTTGCAAATGTTCTCAGACAAAAGATGATTCAAAATCTTGCAAGAAGAGGAATGAAATACAACAGCAAGTATGTTCCTAAGTACAGAGATTGGAATGGCAATCTGATAGAAATGGAGAAGGGGACTACAAAGCTGAAGACTGATCTTGGAATTACTGTTCTGGATTTTAATGTGAAGTCTGAAGAAGTGAAATATATCAGGTTGGGAAATGAAATGAGAAGAAACAAAATCTACGATCTTAGAGCTGCTATCTTTCAAACTGATGAGAATGATCCAGATTTAAGAGAGATCAAGGAAGCTATGCAGATTGAACTTGAAAATGCTGAGAGGAGATTGTTGATTGATTATCTCAGAACAACTCCAGATCTTGAGGAGGTTAGGTAGACAGAATTTGTAAGTAATTTGAATTTTCTGTAGATTTTGCTAAGTCAAGTTTAAACTCTGATTATATGTTAAACACTGTGTTTTTATTTGTTCGTTTTGACATCATCAATTACTGTGAACTTGTACATTTTTCTAATGAACAAGTTGGGGGAGATTGTTAGATATAATTGATGTGATTTAATGTCAGTGTTTAAGTGTTACAGGTAAAAGGAGTTTAACTTGTTGATTGAAAGCAGTTATAACAGAGTTTGAGTATACGCTGATAGCTAGAAGCGCAAACGCTGACAGAAGAAAGCGTAAACACTGTTAGCTGAACACATGGAAGCGCAAACACTGTTAGGTAGGAGAGCAACAGAGTTTGCTAAAGTCTATCTACTGGAAGCGTCTACAAGTCAACAGAGTTTGAAGATTAATTCGAGATTAATATGGAAGCAATATCTTTGAAGATTGGATAGCTGTCAAAGAGATTGAGTTGACTTAGAAGACGTGTAGCAATCGTAATTGATATCAATTGTATAGCTTAATTATAGGAGAATCAATTAACGATTGTACGTAGCTGTATATCTTATAAATACAGTTAGGTTAACCCTAGAAGGGTATCCATCGTGAACGAATATCATTCAGTGTAACCTAAGCAGCTCTCTGTGATATTTTACATAACTGAGAGAGGAATTATTAATTCCAAACAGTTTTAAGTGCTAAAACGTGTGTTCTTGTTATTTACTCATACAGTACTTGATTATATATATTGTGTATTCGACCTAACAGGCTACAAACAGGCTTCCCTTTCTTACTCCAGATAGAGCAAAATCACCAGTCTTCTTGTGGGTGATCAAACATTCAACTTTGTCAAAATCCACCTTGAATCCCCTATCAGTAAACTGACCAACATTTAGCAGATTATGCTTGAGCCCCTTGACTAGTGCTACATCTTCAGTGATGACATTACCAACTTTCAACTTGCCATATCCCAATGTGTTACCCATGCTGTCATCTCCAAAAGCAACCATTGGGCCAGCCTTTTCCTCATATTTCCTCATATTGTGATAGCAGGGCCATATCACCAGTCATATGATTTGAGCATCCACTGTCCAAAATCCACACGACCTTCTTTTCACTTTCTTTGCCCTGAGGGTCTGATGGAGATGTGTCATCCTTGGAATTGGCCATCAAGGCATAATTGCAGAATTCTTGCTCCTCTCCATCACTGTCAGAATCATCCCAGCACTTCCCTTCAACTATGTAGGCCTTACCTTGTGTCTGCTTTTTCAGAAGGGCCTCATACTTAGCTTCAAGCTCAAGATAATCTCTATCCTTCTTTTTAGGCTTCTTGCATTCACTGGCAAAATGCCCTAGGTCATTGCATCTATAGCACCTTACAGATGACCTATCTACATGGCTGGTTTTAAACTTATTCTTGTTTGGTTTCACAGGTGCCTTGCTTTTGTTGAATGAATGGTTTTGGGTTTTGGGTTTGAAGGGTTGATTCCTTTTGAATCTGATGTTTGGAAATTTTCTGGCCATGAAAGCATATGAAGTGTTTTCCATCCCATCTAGTTCTTCAAGAGTGTAAAACTCTTCTTCCTCCTTCTCCTCAACAGGTTCACTTACCTCAGGTTCAGTTTCTTCCTCTTCTACTACCTCCTCTATCCTTAACTGACTTGTAGATGCTTCTAGGTCTTGAATAGATTTGTTGACAATCAAGGCACATGATGTGTTTACCATTCTGCCTTGATTGGCTTGGATAGCCCTTTTCTGAAGCAGCTCAAGCTCATGAGTTTTTAAAACTCCATAGAGCACATCATATGTAACTTTGTTCAAATCTCTTTCCCTTAGAGAAATGACCCTTTGCTCTAGATGGTTTGGTGAGGATAGCAGAAACTTCATGTTTAACTCCTTAGTACTGTAAACCTTGCCATTCATCTGCAACTCTGTAACTAGCTTGTGAAATCCCTCAAACATCTCAGTAATGCTTTCCTTGGGCTGTGCCATGAAAGCCTCATACTGTGTGACCAGTATCTGTTTCTTGTTCTCCTTAACCTCATCAGTTCCTTCACACAACACCTCAATGTGATCCCACATTTCTTTGGCAGAAGTACATGATGCAATGTTTGCAAACATTGACATGTCCATGGAATCAAGAGTAAAGTGCACTTTGTGTACTTGCAGTTAGGCTGTCAGACCACTTGGGATACTGGACATTAGAAAGTATCACGGGCTATACTGAACTTCACTTTTCGTTACGAGTTGCCCCTTTCCGTTAAATGACCCTAACGCCGTCTACCAGCCTGGGGGTAAAAAAGATTTTTTAATGTGTCTTATTGTTTCTGCAATATATATATCGCTACTTTACCCAGATCACACTAATTAGGTCTCCAAGTTCACCTCTTCTTCTTCTTAACTTCAATTGCATACCCCCACCCTTAAATAAAATTCATTCAAATTTGGATATACCCTGTGTTTCTCTCTAACATAAACTCCCTCTACAAACCAACTACATATACACACACACACACACTTTGTATCTATCTAATTAACAACTCCTTCAACTCTTGCCTTAAAACACATAAATCAGAGAAGTGGGTAGGGAGGTGTGGCGGTGTTACGAGATGGGGCGAAAATGGTGGGAGGAGGCGGAGTGAAGAGTGGAAGGAGACGGACAATTGGAGGTTGTTGGTCGGAAAATGAAGGAGGTGGGTATTGGAGGAGTAGTGGCTGCAAAGGCATGGTGGGTTAATGGCGGTAGGGGGGATTGACGAGGTGGGGAGGCTGGAAAGAAAAGAAATGGAAAGGATGGTTGGTGTTTCTGTGTTGTGAATTGGGTTAGGAGTGAGTCGGAGTGAGAGGTTGGTGGGTGATGAAGGACAGAGTAGAAAGGGGTGAAGTGGTGATTGTTGAGGAAGGAGGAGAGGAGTAAGGAGGGTGAAAGTGAACGGAGGAAATTGGTGGTGGTTGGAGGTGTGGAATTGAAGGAGGTGAACGGAGAATGAAGAAGGTAGGTGATAAGGCTGTGAATGGAGAAGAGGGGCAGAAGGGAATTGGAGAACGGCGGTGAAGAAAATCATTGGTGGGGTTGTGCAGGTGGTTGGCAGAAGTTATTTATTGTTTGAAATCAACCCATTTGTGTTTCTTGAATTTTAGCCATAGATATTTGTCGACCAATCTGAAAATGCTGTTACCAAAAATGATGATGATCCCGTTAAGGGTCTTTTCAAGAATTATGGATTTAGTAATACCCAAATCTCGAATTTGATCAAGACGTACCCATCATTTTTATCTTCGAAATTGAAAGTGATTTTTGAAGAAATTAAGGAACTGGGTTTCATCCAGAAAAGAGAAGTTTGGAGGAAGAAGATGATGATGAAAAGACTGAAATGCCCTTGAAAAACTTAACGGAGCTAACCAGATTTGAAGGTAGTACACATATTATAAAAAAGTTGATAGTTCAGTATAGCCCGAGGTACTTTCTAAAGTCCAGTATCCCAAGTGGTCTGACAGCCTAACTGCAAGTACACAAAGTGCACTTTACTCTGGAATCAATGATAAGCAACATGAGGTGGCTGTCAAGAGCAACCTTCTCCCTTTCTGATTCTGTCCATTTTGATGGATCCTTGGCCTCATAAGATCTTGGGATAGTTGTAGTTCCAACAGTCTTCTCTAGTATCTCTTGTTGTGGAACAAAAGGACCATTCTTAAGAATCTCAGGATACAAAGGATGAGAGGCTTTGATGAACAACATCATCTTTATATTCCAGAGGTTGAAGTTATCTTTGTCAAACTTAGGGACTTTCACCGTTCCTGTAGTCTTTGGTGTATTCGAACTCAAGATCGTTTTTCTGTTTTTGAATAAACAGCCCGCTCTGATACCACTTGTTGAGTATTGAATACGATAGAAGAATATAGAGGGGGGTGAATGTATTCTTGAACTTTTCTTTGTTTAAAAGTCTATGTAGCAAATAAGTGTTTGTGTGTGCAGAAGTGAAGATGCAGATAAAGAACAACACAAGACACCGTTATCACTTTAATCTAATGTATTATTAGATAAAGGTTGCTACAATCTGTGAATACAAATGATAGTATTCTCAGCTTCATTTTCTCAGAGAGATACAGCTTGTAGTGTATGAAAAACTTGACTCACAAAGTTACAAAAGTTAATGACTAAGGAAGTGAGGCTGTATCCTTATAGAACATGGATACACCCTACTTACTACAAATAAGGTAGCTGAACAAATTACTTTCTAGTCTGTCTATCCTTTTTGAGTAAGTGTCCAAACGGTTACAGATTTGACTTTGCAAAGCCTGTTCAGATCCACTTCTTTAGCCCCTTGTCTCTTCTATATCTCTTCAAGCTTCCTTGTAGGCTTTCCAGAGCATGTTACAGATTGTGGTCCATAAAGTGCATTGGCTTGTTGCAGGTTTCTGACTTGTACAATTTCTTCAGTATTTTGTCTCCAAGAATATATTCGAGAAGTGACTAAGTAGTTGATTCGAGAACTAGAATTGGCTTGATCGATAACTCTGAGTTCTCGAATACTGTTATATTGACATATCGAATTACTTCTCGAATAGCTCTTTTCTTCAGGATTCCTTGAGTTGTCGAATAGAACACTTGACTTGTCGAATCCTTGAGATATCGAATAGCTTTCTGAGTCCTTGAGATATCGAATGGAACTTTGACTTGTTGACTCCTTTAGAACTCGAATACCACTTTGACTTGTTGACTTCCTGAGTTCTCGAATAGAGTACATAGACATATCGAATCTCTAAGATATCGAATGAGATATCGAACAGTGTATTCAGAGATATCGAATAGTGTCTTGAGATATCGAATCCCTGACTTCTCGAATGCTGGACTTATCGAATAGACAAATATACTTCTCGAATTGGTACTTAGGCAAATTCTTCATTTCTTCAAATCCCACCTATGATTATTTGACAGTCTTTATCTTCTTGCTTGAGGCATGAACCTTGGAACTTCTTTCAAGCATTATTCTAGACTCTATAATTACAGTTACACAACTAGGATTTGATGCCTACTACAAGTACAATACAAACAGAAACTCTACAACTAGAGGTTCCCTCAGTTAAGAGGTCATGTAAGTAATGCAAAGCATTATAAACAATTAGGCTTGTTATTAGATGTATACAGGCATGCCTCTGTAACTAACAGTGTCTAATGAATTCTTACTGAAGACATCAGAGTCTAGTAGAGAACCTGAAAGTGGTATACTGGAGCCTGTAGTCTCTGGAAGGAAAGAAGATGTTTGTGAGGGTTCAGAGACTATAGCAGCTCACTCCTTGGAGAAAACCTCAAGCCTCTTGCTAAATGAGGAACCCTCTCTTCATGTGAGTTCAGGTATAAAAACTTCTTCTAAACTCTATTTTTCCGTAGGTCATGAGAGCACTTATCCAAATTTGAGTGATACACTTGAAAAGATGGATATTGATCCACAATCAGAGAGGCTGGCTCCTGACCAGGCAAAAGGAGAGGTAGAAAGAGTGTTGACTTTAGATAGTCAAAGTGAGAATGAGGGTATGGATGATCAACTACATAGTGAGGGAGAGAAAATTAGGAAACCACCATCATTTGATTTATGGGATCAGGTTTTTCCTGAATCTTGGTCTGACAATCTTGGCATGGATGCTGGTACTTATTCTTTTATTAAGATGTATGAGAAGAATGACTTAGCAAAGCACAATACAAAGCCAGAAGTTAAAGCTCAGAAGCAAAAAGAAAGGCTTGCAGGAATTATCAACAGAAGAGGTGAAAGGCTAAGACAAACTTCTACACCACCAGTACCAGAAGATATTCCTAATGATCCTAGTATTCCTTTGTTTGTACTACCAATATCAGCCAAAATTGAGACATCAACAGTATCTGATCAATCTAAGGAGTCAGGATTTGTAGATGTTAGTACACAGAATACTGGTGAAGGACAAGATGATCATATTGAAGCTTCAGATAAGAAAGATGAAGATGTTTGTAACTCTAATCGAGTTTTATTACTTGAATATCATTCTACACAAGCAACTTCTTCTACAAGACATGAATATGAAGATATTCCAAACACTTCCAACATTGAAGTCAATTCTGATGTTTTACAAGACATTTAGAAATCTCAAGTTGAAATTAAATCAAGACTTCAAACACTTGAAGATAACCAAGTCACTATTATGGAAAATCAAGCAGTTCTGATGAATCTCATTTGTTCTGTTACTGAATCTCTTGGAATTAATGTTGCTGATGTCAAAAAGGGGGAGATAAAAACAGTTCAAAGGCAACAGACTGGGGGAGGAGATAAACAGATTGGGAGAGATAAAAGAAGAACTAAGGATGACAGAGGTGAATCTTATCAGGGAAGTGGTAAAGGAAAAGAAGCATCAAATAGTTGAATTCTTTCTTCTAAGTACTGGATACTATGTCTATATTTGAAGAGGGAGGTACTTAACTTCATGATTTTTGAATTCATAAATTCTATTCTGATTGTATTGTTATATGTTTTGACATCAACAACTCAGATTTATGCTTCAGGTTTTAAAGCATAAATAGGGGGAGATTGTTAGGAATAATTCATGAGTTGTGATGTTAAGAATATAATTTTACTTATACTTCTTGTATATCCTTATCTTATAAAGGATTTAGCACTTTGTATAGGAGATATGTGTTAGACAGTAATCTATAGAATTTAAGTCAGGAATGAACAGTGCATCGAGTACTACATGTCAGGAACTGAGATTGAATCCTGATATGTCAAGTCAAATACTGATCAAGTACTGATGGAATGGTCAGATCCTGATGCAAGAAGGAATCCTGATATCAGTCGTCTTACTGATGATGTCATTATGGATGCTACAGAAACTGGCAAGTGCTACAAAACAGGATCTTTGTTTGAGGAACAAGCAAGAAGATTTTATGAAGGAAAGAATTTTCTATTGATGGAAACTATCAACTGGACGGCAGAACATTGTCATGTATAGATTATCTTTCTGTGATTAGTTGATAGGTAGCATTATAAATACTCTCTCTATATCATTGTAAAAAGAGGACGTGAGTTTGAGTTGTGAGTTTCGTATGCGTAGCTCTGTATAAGGTTTGTATTCGAGAGTTCGAAACAAACAGAGAGAGAGAGATTTATTTTGTCAGCAGCTACTAAAGGTATTTGTACACCTTTGGTAGAGTTTGTATTTAATCTTATTAATACAAACAGTTTGATTCATTCGTTTATTCTTGTTTATCTAATCAAGCAAAAATCAGACACGATTATATAACTTGTATTCAACCCCCCCTTCTACAAGTTATTCGAGTTAACAATCTTAGATGACACGTATAATTCCACGTGCACCTCAACTTATAATAATTATCATCGTTCGGAACAACGAACGATTGCTACTTCCAATAAATCACTCTCCGCTCGAAATATAAGAGGAGAAATATGAATGACTGCTTTGATCATGGATTCGAATAAAATGATCCAGATCAAATATCTCATCACCTCCAATAATTAACAAGATAGTTTTTCAAAACATTTATCTCCCTCCGAGTACGAACAATGTACCTCGATACTTGTCCCAATCATATGGACCAGTAACTCTTATACATACTACTATACTTATAAACTATCCGGATAACATTCACAACAATAATATATATACATGCATTCAATTGCATCAATATCCGGTATTTGAGTAACGAGATAAAATACTTGCAACTTGTAAATAAAACATTTGGAATGGCATACTCCATACGTTGAAACATATATACTCTGAACAATAGAGTAGGGTTAAGTATACTTGCCTGGTACTCCGAATGTAGTAGGGGCTCGTAGCGGGATCCGACAATCTAATCAAAGTCAAGAAAATACGCGATTAATCCCCTATACGATCCAGTTATAACTCAATGATCAGACACTTAATCCAATCACAAAAAAGGCACTAAGGGGTCCCTCTAGACTCGTACTAAGTCCATGTTAATCGACAAACACCTTAGTCATAAGTTTAGTCTGAAATCGATCCTCAAATTCATGCTTACACTTAACAATTTATAACCTCGACCTTTACACCAATATGTTGCCTTGATAATCCTTAACAAGTTTTGTGTTTTAGTCGACTCGAAATTCCTCTTTTAACTTAGCCAAAATGGATGGTCAAAGTTGCACCTCTAGAGTTGACTTTCCTGAGAATTACTATTCCTTGACTCGCACTCCAACACTTTTAATAAATCACTGGAAACTTATTTAAATACGAAACCACTTCTAAAATCATCTTTGGTATTTGTAATATTTATCATAAAAATCTTGATTCGAAAACACGGGTCTAGATAGGTGAAATGTATTTTCAAAGTTGGGTCAACTGCGGATTCTTACTATTTGCACCACTTTTACTAAAACCTTCATAACTCGATAACCGTTAACTCAAATAACGCACCGTTTTCACGAGCACGATCTAGAGAATGTCTAGAAGATAACAAACTCAAGATTTAGCTCTAGTCAGAGGACTCATTTTTCGGAATTTTACAAAACAGGACAGTGGGTGGTTTTGGTGAATAGTGTCGTTCCTTTAAGGGCTTTTCACTCGCGCAACCTTGCCTAACGCATTTTTATAAAATTGAAAAATAATCCTTTGGACTCGAAACCTTCGCTCATACTTTGCTAACGGGCCTTATTATTTATCTTCAAAATATCATACTATAATTCCATTTTTAAGGGTCTCAAACTTAACCACAAAGTTGGTACATTTCTGCGACATCATTCTTCGAACAACTTTCACTAAAATGGTCATATCTCCTAAACCGTAAACTCTTTTGATACGATTCTTGTGGTCACATAAACTAGACAACAATATCTACACAATATGGTTAGTGGTTACAATTTAAACATGACTAAGGTCTCGGATGGCTACTGTCAACATGGTACGAAATATTTGGGCATTAGGACGGCTCTAAATTGAGCATTTCCATATTGTAACTCCTCTAATGAGCCACACAAAACAACCCATACTATAATATTATAAACCAACCATCATACTAATCCTCTAGGGCCAGTGGTAAGGTCCTTTGACCACCACTCATCATAAACATCTCAAAACAAGGCTTAACAATCATTAAACTCTTAACATGAACTGATCTTTCCACTAACATCAAAACTCCACCAAAACTCATATAAATAAAAGGTAAAGTTGAGGTTTATACCCTCCTTGGTACTCTCACAACACTAACAAAGCTTTGTACACCTTATAATAGCCTTGGGTAGTCTTAACAAAGCCTAAAAGCCATGAACAAAACATGAAAACAACTTAAAACACTATTCATCATCAACTTTGTAAAATTTATATAAAATCGAAAAAATAGAGATTGGTTCTCAAATTTTTACCACACCTTCTACTCTTCAAGGGCTTTCTTTTGAGCTATAGATCACAAGATTTGGTGCTCGGCTGCTAGGGTTTTTGGCCCCTTCTTGCTGCTGGGCAGAAACTGAAAAAAAAGAGTGGTCTTGCTTTTTCTTTCTCTTCCACCAATCTTGACTTTGTCAACTCAATTTTTATGAAATATCTAGGTAGGATCAGATGTTATGGCTGTGTATTGATCTCCTAGGTTCTTGTGCAAAGAGTATGCAAGAAGCTTGGTTGATATTTGTTTGATTTTGGGTTGATTTAAAGTGATTTAAATCACTTCAATCCTAAATTATTTTGTTTTAATCCTTGAATTAAATCTTTTAATCCACTTGATATGATGCAATTTATGATCATGTATGGTATCTAATCTCGCTATGAAATCAATCCATAATCCATAATTCGTTCGTTTAATCGCTTAATCTCGTTATAAAGTTCTAGCGATTCCTAGAACGTTCGTTATACTAACTCAGGATTTTCGTTCTAAATCCTTAAATCACCTTAAATAAAATAATAAAATATAAAATCCTCAAATCCTCAATTTTAATATCTCACTCCCTTGATGATACTGATATATACTTTACTGCCCGGTCTAATATTCCAAAAAAATAAACTTTGGATTTTCTGAATTCTGATCGTATTTACATACACTCATTTACTCTGTGGATCACTAATACGGCTTCGAAACATCCAAACCATGTCACGTACATAGGTTTGCAGGAAAATTTTTCTAGTCCTCAAAATCACTATTCATCCATGAAAATTACTATTCATCCCTAAAATGAAAATTTTTCTCAAGTACAGAAATTAGGGTTATTACAGTCTCCCCTCCTTAAAAGGATTCCGTCCTCGGAATCAACGTTGGCAGTAACTAAGATTGCTTATCTCGTACTCTACTCTCCAATATCTCCTAATTGCTTTTACCAGTTTTATGCTCTCATATCTCGATTATAAACCTTTATTCTATATCGTCTATTCTATTTCCGATACTCCTCTCTCGTTCTTTATCATACCTCTATGTTCATATCGGCTCATCATTTATATACGCATTTACAATAGTAAGTAAACGTGTACCTGCCATCTCGTCCATCTCCTTCATGCCATCAGCCAATGTCATGTTAAAAATCCTAGTGGTCGATTGGTTGCCATATCTCCACAGATTTGTTGTGATGCGCTGGTCCCATTGCTGATGCTTTACAGTCTCTATAGATGTGACCTTCCTTTCCATATTTGCAACAACTACTCATTTCCTAGAACAATTCATCTGTTGATGCCCCTCTTGACCACGCTTGTAACACCTACCTTCCGTTTTGCACATACACTCGTATGCTTCTTCCCACATGCCTATTTTAATCCCTCTTTCTTACTTAGTATATTAGCCACCACATTGGCCTTCCCCGACTAGTAATTATTGCACCTCGAAATCCTTCATTAATTATACTCACTTCCTTCGTTTATCCTTATCCTGACTCTATCATCAAAATACACCTTACCCTCAATAGTAAATCTCACTTATGCCTTGAAATTCCTCATATTCTTTTCTCTTACTAATCATCTAATATACCTCTTTCTTCTCATCTTTATCCTCCTGAATCAATTCACTCTCAGCCTTTACCATGGCTGCTTCTTATACCCATATCTCATAGTCCCTTATCTAAAACACTGCATCATTGTATTCAATCTATTGTTTCAATCCCTATTGAAATATTCTAGCTCCTTCCTCCTCCAAATCCATACATAATACCATCATACTCTTCTTGTTTTGTCTCTATCTATAAAATCCACTCAATTTATCTCTTCTACACTTCTCCAATAGTCACAGCCTCACTCAATTCAATCTATCCCAATATGGTTTAGTCTAATAAAACTGCATACCCATGAAATATTTATTTATGAAAACAAAATAGTACATATCTGTACATATACACATATATACACATATATATCTGCAGTTATAGATATATGTATATTTATGTATACATACCTCTATATACTCATTTATATAAAAAAATCAAACCCAATAAATAAATCATGGATACACATTTTTCTCGTCCCAATTGATTCTACTACTGGTATTGTCCATCATGCCTCCATCCTAACTACCCCTTGAGGCTCTACTATATAACTCCCATATCAATTTCTGTGTTTCTAGTTCTCCTTCTCTTGTCTTAAGGGTATCACATAAACAGTCTATGTCATTATCGACTCACATCACCTCTAAAGAGTTCCATAACAACCTTCCTCAATCACTAAGGGTCTTACTTAACTCATCTTTAGTACTACCCCCAGTAGTCCAACCATAGATTCTACGTAAGCTCTTTCATCACTTTCTTATCTCGTCATAACTCCTCCTACTCTCGTTCTAAGGTTTATAACCTACTACTATGATACCATTTCTGTAACGCCCCCAAATCCCTTACCAGGAATCTGGATCATCACAACCTTAACCATACCGATACATACCTTTGCGGAATATTCTACCACCTGCTCACAATATAATCTACAACAATATTCATAATACACTCCATAATCTACTCCACGGGTTATAGTCTTAGAACAAGAACTTACTAATCTAAAAGTGTTTACACATCAGAGTATCCTCCATAATCTTATTACAACTTCAAAGCACTAGAGCTATTACAATACTTAACAGTTAATCCCATATATCACAATATAATTCATAATACTTCTTCCACCTTATTCTCATATCCGAAACCTTTCTTCTAGCATGCTACGTCCGTTGCAGGACCTTTCCTCTTATCACAGTTCGCCGTACTAGTGCCAGCTCTGATTGTCCATGTTTAATAATAATAAAATAGCAAGAATGAGCCAAAGAATGCCCAGCAAGTTTTATACACCAGAATCATATATATTTATACTCAAAGATATGAATTGTACTTCAACAATGTACTATCAAAATCATTTCGAAAATAAATTCCTTTTTTGATTAACAATAAACAATTGAACCCTTAAACTCTCCCACTTTAGATATTACTCGTAAATATATACTACAAACTTCTTCGAGAAAAGACTCCCCATAATTTCCTCATCATACTGAAATTTACCCGCAAAAACTGAGTAAAAATATAATATTCATACTGCAATTAATACCCACCTGTGGTATTAATTACAATACTGATGGACTATATTCAGGAGATTCTTATCCGCTGGGCTGTAATGGATGATCAGTCCATACATCTTGCAATTTACTACCGATAGAAGGATGATCCGCCTATCAAACCCTAACCCGCATCCGGGCTTTTATACACCTTTGCTGGGCTGACCGCTGTACCAGTCTCTTACACAATCTCCAGTCCAGAACCTGGGGTACCAGAGTATCCCTGGGCACCTTTAACACTTATCACCTTAGATGTCACGTATAATTCCACGTGCACCTCAATATACTCCTTACCTTAGATGACACGTATAATTCCACGTGCACCTCAATATACTCTTTATCTTAGATGACACGTATAATTCCACGTGCACCTCAACTTATAATAATTATCATCGTTCGGAACAACGAACGATTACTACTTTTAATAAATCACTCTCCTCTCGAAATATAAGAGGAGAAATATGAATGACTGCTTTGATCATGGATTCGAATAAAATGATCCAGATCAAATATCTCATCACCTCTAATAATTAACAAGATAGTTTTTCAAAACATTTATCTCCCTCCGAGTACGAACAATGTACCTCGATACTTGTCCCAATCATATGGACCAATAACTCTTATACATACTACTATACTTATAAACTATCCAGATAACATTCACAACAATAATATATATATATACATGCATTCAATTGCATCAATATCCAGTATTTGAGTAACGAGATAAAATACTTGCAACTTGTAAATAAAACATTTGAAATGGCATACTCCATACGTTGAAACATATATACTCTGAACAATAGAGTAGGGTTAAGTATACTTGCCTGGTACTCCGAATGTAGTAGGGGCTCGTAGCGGGATCCGACAATCTAATCAAAGTCAAGAAAATACGCGATTAATCCCCTATACGATCCAGTTATAACTCAATGATCAGACACTTAATCCAATCACAAAAAAGGCACTAAGGGGTCCCTCTAGACTCGTACTAAGTCCATGTTAATCGACAAACACCTTAGTCATAAGTTTATTCTGAAATCGATCCTCGAATTCATGCTTACACTTAACAATTTATAACCTCGACCTTTACACCAATATGTTGCCTTGATAATCCTTAACAAGTTTTGTGTTTTAGTCGACTCGAAATTCCTCTTTTAACTTAGCCAAAATGGATGGTCAAAGTAGCACCTCTAGAGTTGACTTTCCTGAGAATTACTATTCCTTGACTCGCACTCCAACACTTTTAATAAATCACTGGAAACTTATTTAAATACGAAACCACTTCTAAAATCATCTTTGGTATTTGTAATATTTATCATAAAAATCTTGATTCGAAAACACGGGTCTAGATAGCTGAAATGCATTTTCAAAGTTGGGTCAACTGCGGATTCTTACTATTTGCACCACTTTTACTAAAACCTTAATAACTCGATAACCGTTAACTCAAATTACGCACCGTTTTTGCGTGCACGATATAGAGAATGTATAGAAGATAACAAACTCAAGATTTAGCTCTAGTCAGAGGACTCATTTTTCGGAATTTTACAAAACAGGGCAGTGGGTGGTTTTGGTGAATAGTATCGTTCCTTTAAGGGCTTTTCACTCGCATAACCTTGCCTAACATATTTTTATAAAATTGAAAAATAAGCCTTTGTACTCAAAACCTTCGCTCATACTTTACTAACTGACCTTATTATTTATCCCCAAAATATCATACACTAATTCCATTTTTAAGGGTCTCAAACTTAACCACAAAGTTGGTACATTTCTGCGACATCATTCTTCGAACAACTTTCACTAAAATGGTCATATCTCCTAAACCGTAAACTCTTTTGATACGATTCTTGTGGCCACATAAACTAGACAATAATATCTACACAATATGGTCAGTGGTTACAATTTAAACATGACTAAGGTCTCGGATGGCTACTGTCAACATGGTACGAAAATTTTGGGCATTAGGACGGCTCTAAATCGAGCATTTCCATATTGTAACTCCTCTAATGAGCCACACAAAACAACCCATACTCTAATATTACAAACCAACCATCACACTAAGCCTCTAGGGACAGTGGTAAGGTCCTTTGACCACCACTCATCATAAACATCTCAAAACAAGGCTTAACAATCATATAAACTCTTAACATGAACTCATCTTTCCACAAACATCAAAACTTCACCAAAACTCATATAAATAAAAGGTAAAGTTGAGGTTTATACCTTCCTTGGTACTCTCACAACACTAACAAAGCTTTGTACACCTTATAATAGCCTTGGGTAGTCTTAACAAAGCCTAAAAGCCATGAACAAAACATGAAAACAACTTAAAACACTATTCATCATCAACTTTGTAAAATCTATATAAAATCGAAAAAATAGAGATTGGTTCTCAAATTTTTACCACACCTTCTACTCTTCAAGGGATTTCTTTTGAGCTATAGATCATAAGATTTGGTGCTCGGTTGCTAGGGTTTTTGTGCCCTTCTTGCTACTGGGCAGAAACAGAAAAAAAAAGAGTGGTCTTGCTTTTTCTTTCTCTTCCACCAATCTTGACTTTGTCAACTCAATTTTTATGAAATATCTAGGTAGGATCAGATGTTATGGCTGTGTATTGATCTCCTAGGTTCTTGTGCAAAGAGTATGCAAGAAACTTGGTTGATATTTGTTTGATTTTGGGTTGATTTAAAGTGATTTAAATCACTTCAATCCTAAATTATTTTGTTTTAATCCTTGAATTAAATCTTTTAACCCACTTGATATGATGCACTTTATGATCATGTATGGTATCTAATCTCGTTATGAACTCAATCCATAATTCGTTCGTTTAATCGCTTAATCTCGTTATAAAGTTTTAGCGATTCCTAGAATGTTCGTTATACTAACTCAGGATTTTCGTTCTAAATCCTTAAATTACCTTAAATAAAATAATAAAATACAAAATCCTCAAATCCTCAATTTTAATATCTCACTCCCTTGATGATACTGATATATACTCTACTGCCCGGTCTAATATTCCATAAAAATAAACTTTGGATTTTCTGAATTCTGATCGTATTTACATACACTCAACTACGCCATAGATGGCCTTCGGCAACACTTGAAAACTGTTGCCAAAGGCCCAAAAACTGTTGCCGTTGCCTAAAAAATATCTACGACAACACTTTTTGGGTGTTAGCTTTTTCGATGTTGGCGTAGGGTCAATAACAACACTTTTACACCTACAGCAACATGATAAAATGTGTTACCGTAAGATACACATTTGGTGTAAATGGCCACTGACACGTGGCAGGACCCCACTAACACGTGGCAGGACCCACTAACACGTGGCTGGACCCGCTGACACGTGGCTGGACCCGCTGACACGTGGCTGGACCCGCTAACACGTGGCTGGACCTGCTAACACGTGGGGCCCACTGACAGGTGGCAACACTTTTTCATAACTATTGCAACACCTTTGTCATAGCTATGCCAACACTTTATTGGTCTATTACAACATTTATCATACAATACTGTAATATTCTATTAAAACTACTACAACACCTTTTTAATGCAAAATAAAAATGTGCATTTTATACATAAGTTTTTCCAGTACAATGGTACTTACAACCTCCTGTTTTCAGTTCAACCCCAACATACCAACATAATTCAGTACATATGATCAACATCACAAATTACCATAACTAGCTAGTACCTAAATATCATAAACATCAAATACTAACTAAGATCATAACTTGGATATCTAACTAAGAGCTAGTATCATACTAATATCAAAAATTAGATATCTAACTAAAAGCTAGTGCGTCCGATGGCCATCTTTTTCTTTTCCACTGAATTTCGATGTGATCCCCTGCTTTTAAATCATCTAAGAAATCGGAGGGATGAAGAGTGTGTGGTACAGATCAGAAGCTAGAGCATCACCTCCAGGATTATCAATCTTTATTATAAGAGCCTTGTACCTTTTGGACTCTATTTTTTCACACAAGTAAAACAGGATGAATGATCAGGTACAAAAGGATTAAATGATTAGCACAAAAAAAGGAACAATTTATCGTGTTCCATATTTTTCACAATAGCCCAACTATATTACTTGCAAAGTAAATGTAAACATGACAAATGTCCATAATAGTGCAAAACATAATGAATCAATTTATAATCAAGTTAACATGCCAAAAGTCATTGGCTCCCTTGATAATGAATCAACAAAAAATAATTCATAAGATAGACTCGACAAATATAACAACACATTTTACAACATTGCAAACTTGCAATGGATAATAAGCATGCCTGATCATTTCGGATATAAGGAATCTTCTAGAAGATTGATCCTGTACAAAAGTCGCTTGACTGTGAAATTTAGCTGCTTCGACCAAAAGGCAAAAAATAAAGAAAAAAGCGATGTAAATCTGTCAAATACTTGCCAGTAACTCCTTCAGTGTAGACTCCATGTCTTGCAAATCTTCTTGTTTGTCCCTAGCCCTATCGCTAGTAACATGCTTATTTCCGACAAGGACAGGAAAATTCACTCCCTTCACAAGTAACAATGTTAATAACTAATAAATCATCAATTCTCATGTTCACATAAAAAAAGCATTTATAACCATGATTGATAACGTTTGTCTAGGAGCCAATGAGCCAAAATTCACTCCTCGAGACGATTAGTACAAAAGGGCTTTTCGTATATGATGTACAAAACATCATTACGAACACGAATTTAAGGGAAAAATGTCGAATTGAACAAGAACGCCGAGAGGTGATTTCTAAGGTTTGGAGTTTGAGAAATCTGGAACTACAAGTCGAAAATTGAGGGATGAATTCGATGTATTTTGGTGAGAGGAATACGGGTATGATGTTCATTTTTGGGAACGATGAAGTGTGTGAGCGGAAAAGCGAAATCACCGATTAGGGTTAGCGAGAGAGAAAAGAGGCGAGAGAGAGAACTGTCCTCACATCACATAGATGAAGTGTGTATTCCTAATTGTAATATGTTTTGACCCTTTTCTTTGACTTAGACAATAATTGTCAAAAATTTAGGCGGTTGAAATTGCCGCTCATCAAATTTCATTGTGTGCTGTCTTTTTTTTTTACGCAAGTTTTGTATTTATTTTATTTTTGAATTTTTTTTACAAAATATTTCAATTTCAAATTATTCAAAAAAAATCATCATTTTCATTCCTATTTAATTTAAAAGCTTTTTGATAAATATATGAAAAAAAATAATTTTTTTCAATTTTACTTTTGTTAAGAAAAACTATTTGCAAATTTACTATCTTAATTGCAAAGATACAATTTTTATTACAAAAATAATAATTTTAAATACATTACTATACAATTTATTTATTTTTATTATTTTATGTAAAATGTTATTTATTGTGAGTGTGAATTATTTTTAATTTTAAAAAAAATTAAAAAATTAGTCTTGCGGGACCACTGCCACATCAGTTGCCACATCAGCAAGGAGTAGGACCTACAGCCACATCAGCTGCCACGTTAGCAGGGGGTCCCCACCTACCACGTCATCATGCCACGATAGCAGGGTAGGGCCCACTGCTACTTCAACATGCCACATCAGCAAAGCCGTGTCAGTAGTGTGGCCCAATGCCACGTCGGTGCACAGTCAGCATTATAATATAAAATAAAAAAGAAAAATAAATACATGATAGTGTAATACACTACTATAAAACATCTACGCCAACACTTTTCATGTCTACGCTAACACAAATACTTGGTGTTGTAATAGGTAAGGATGAAAATAGCTACGGCATCACTTTTTAAGACGACAACACCTTGCAAAAGTGTTGTGTAAAGTCATCTATGGCGTAGTGTCATTTACTCTATGGATCACTAATACGGCTTCGAAACATCCAAACCATGTCACATACATAGGTTTGTAGGAAAATTTTCCTAGTCCTCAAAATCACTATTCATCCGAAATTTTACTATTCAACCATGAAAATCACTATTCATCCCTAAAATGAAAATTTTTCTCAAGTATAGAAATTAGGGTTATTACAGTAGTATCCGAGTTGGTTAGTAGGCAAGGGGTGAGAGTCTCAGTCAAAGCTGAGGACTCTGTTTGGTTTTCGTGGATGTGCGTTTTTTGTGTTAAGGCTGAGAACTTGAAGGATGTAAGGAAGATTAAGAACAGGGGAGTTGGTGGGAGAAAGGAATGAGGGTGGTGCAGTATGGGAGTGTTTATGTTGGGCTGTGGTTTTGAATTGGTATGGGCAGTGAGTATGTCTAAACTATATATGTGTATGGTTGTATCATCTAACAGCTTGGGGGGTTTTGATTTGGGTACTATAGGTGATCGTTTGGAAGGTGTTAAGTTGGTGGTGTTGTGCTGGGTAGTTGTGAGTGTAGAGTTGGGCGTTGATTGTGTGTGAAAGGCTAAGAAATGATGGGTGGGTGATAAAAAGGTTGTAGGGAGGATTGAGATAGAGGAAAAGTATGATGGGTGTATGGTAAAGTGGTGCGTGGGTGTTTAATGATGAGGAGGAGGCATTCGGCAAGAACAGAGGACTTGAATATATGTATGTTTATGGTGTAAAGTCGAGCAAGAAAGGAATCGGAGGTTTGGGTGGTTTGAGTTATGGTTGTTATATATCTGCAAGTAGTTAAGAGTATTAATTCTGTTCGTTTGGTATTTGTTATGAGTTGCAAGTTAAACATTTAAATGAGAGTATGCGATTTTAGTATGATTTATTTGATGGGTAAGAGTTTCAAAGTTTGATTAATTAAGGTTGTAAATAGTATGAATTCTCTTGGGAAGTTTGGTATGTACCAACTCTTAAAGATATGGTTGTAAATAGTTTGGTTTAGTAGAATGTTGAGAAGAGTTCGGTATTGCAAGGAAGGAGCTGAAAGAGAAATATGAGAAGAGAGAGAGAGTTTGAAAGTTAATAAGGAGAACGAAAGAAGAAGAAAGAAAGAAAATTATGGGGAGGTGAAGTGAAGAAAGTATGGTAATAAATGTTATCAAGTGCTTGAATGGTTGTATGTATGTTTCGTCAATTCTATGAGTAAGTAATTTTGTTTGTATTTACTTGATTCTGATAAATATGTGTACTTAAATTGGTGTAGTTAATATTAACTGGCGATACTTGGTACGAATTTAGTATCATGGTAATATATATTTAGTGTTTAACGTAATTTTATTTAAACGTCATAGCTTGCAATGTTCTTGGCAACTAAAACCTTTCATGCGATGATTTTATCTTGAGGTTGTTTGACAAAGGATATAAGTGATCATGCGAGAAGTTTATTATAAGTATGTACTTTGTCGAGATATTTTTATGTCGACTTGGTTGTATATATATAGATAACGTTGGGTAGAAATTAAGTGATAGGTTATTGATCGTCAGAAGACCACCTGAGGAGTACTAAAATAGTATTTTACCTTTCTATAGGTACGAATAAGAGGTTGGTTGAGAGTCAGTGCACACGTAGATGGAATCTTGATGAAAGAGATAAGCATCGGAATTGATGAGTGTGCTCGAATAGAGGCTAACGTATAAAGGAGTGGAGATGGATGTAAAGTGATAAAGAGTTAAAGTATTGGAAATGGTAACCCTGTGTATTGAGGCAAGTATACTATCCCTCACTTATTGTTCAAGTGATGTGAAACCTTCTATATTATTTAATTATTCTTTCAAAATCTTTTCTTGCAAGCATTTATACTCTTCATATTTATTTTGGTTTGATGTGAACCTGTCTTTATTATTTGTGAGATTTTCTTCCAAATCGTTTTGCTAGGGACTACACCTCTTTCTTTTGTTCAAGTGACTCAGATCTTGTATTTAAGTTCAGATTCGTAGAAATGCTGTGAATTGTTGTTTAAATTCTTCTACCTTATTGTCACCCTACTATCATTCCTTTTAATTATGGTTGAACCTTTTATAACTTATTGTTCGTTCCTTATAAATTATTATTGAAACACGTGTACCTTGCTTATCCTTATATATCATTAATTAAACTTATGTAACCTATTATTTATCCTGTTTCCTGTTGAACTGTAGCCCTTTATTTATAATTGATGCTTTGCCTTATCTCATTCTTCTCTTTATGATTATTACTTTAAACCATACCAGCGAGACCAGACTTGATAACCCGTGAATCAAATTCTAGAACCCTAACCCTTGTTTTGTTCTTTATTTACTAACAACTTTTCATTTGTTTATAACCAATGTATTACTCAAATCTTCCCTTGAACTTCAGATCCCTCTATCCCAAATCTATTCTATAGATGGTTGTTAAATTTCTAGAATCTTAACAGTTGCTTCATTTCTTAAATTTATTAATACTTCCTTGTTGTTATATGATTCTGTTTTGCTGCATCATGCCATGTTAAATTCAATCTTATTGCTTTACTGTTTATTATTCTTTATATCGAATCCTTCCCTGTCCCTTGCTCTTTTATCGTACTCATAAAAATGGTTTAATTAATTAAAGATGTTTTTAAAATTTCTTATACTGGGCTGATCTGTTATCAGTGAGTATAAAGGACCTGAAAGTAAAATGTTTTAAGGGTTTTAAAGATTTTATTGTAGGGGAATTCCGTTAAAATGTTTTCCACGGATTCCTTCAGATTGGAGAAGCGTAAGAGGTCGGGTGATGCCGGTCCAACGCTTTTTATTTAGCGTAAGAGGCTAGTGGGACTAGTCCAGCAATTAAAGGCCAATGTGTTGCCTAATTGGGAACCCAATTTATGTCCAGACGGACCGAGTGTCTGGGCTGGGGACTTTACGTGGCTGATCACCCGTAATGTCCGTAGTCGTGAAAAAACTCCAATCAACTGAAATGATTTTAAAAAGGATTTATGGAAAGTATGTTTTAATAATGGAATGGTTTAAGAAAAGGAATGTTTTCATGAAATTTATGATTTGATAAATATGGAAGTTATCCTATGATGGAAATTGAATTCTTTCCTTGAGTTTAATTGATCATTGATATTGTTCATCAATGAATTATCGAGATGTTGTTTCACTATATTATTAACTGGCTGAGCGTTCTTTGGCTCACTCTTGCTTTGTTTTACCTTCCCTTTCAGTTAGGGTTAAAGAGTTGGATACATGCGCATTATAATTCAAATGAGAGCGATGGTGTATTTTTCAAAGGTTAGTTACAGAGCTAGCACGGGCATATACTATTTGGATTGCACTATTGATTAAGCGATATAGAGGTTTGTATTTGGATCAGGGATAGAAGGTGTAAAAATTTGTATAGTGTAGATTCTTGTTTCATACCATAACCTGGAATCGATCCTCGGTGAGGAATCGTTGGTTTATTAAGTTTTATCGTAATTGTTAATTGGAATTTGGTTTGGGTTGAAATACAGGTGGATAGTCCGATTTACGAATACTTCATGCCGAAATTTTATAAAATTTCCCTGTATCAAAGTCTATTTTATTATAAAGAGTATATTTTCAGTATTGGAAAGTCGGGGCGTTACAACAACCACCTGGCTTTGAGGATCCACACTTCCCATAATTTGTCAACAGATTGCTTAAGGCATTGTATGGACTTAAGCAGGCTCCGAGGACATGGTATGACACTTTATCACAATTTCTTCTTGAAAATCAATTCACTAGAGGCACATTGGACAAGACAATATTCTACAAGAAGCATGGTGATGATATTATCCTAGTTCAGATCTATGTGGATGATATTATATTTGGTTCTACTAATGAGAAACTGTGTGAGAAATTCTCTAAGCTCATGCAGAGCAGATATGAGATGAGTATGATGAGAGAGTTAACATTCTTTCTTGGATTGCAAGTTAGTCAAAAGAAGGATGGTATTTTTATCAGTCAAACCAAGTACATCAAGGATTTATTGAAGAAGTTTGACTTAGAAGACTGCTCACCTGCAAAGACACCCATGGCCACTGCCACCAAATTGGATGAAGATGCTAAAGGCAAGAAAGTGGATATCTTAGTCTACAGAGGCATGGTTGGTTCTCTACTCTATCTCACTACAAGTAGGCTAGACATCATGTTTGCTACATGCTTATGTGCAAGGTTTCAATCAAATCCAAAAAAGTCACATTTGATTGCTATAAAGAGGATCTTTAGATATCTGAAGGGCACTCCAAACTTGGGTTTATGGTATCCTAAGGACACAGGGTTCAATCTGGTTGGTTATTCTGATGCTGATTATACTGGATGCAGAGTGGATAGGAAAAGCACCTCAGGTAGCTGCCAGTTTCTTGGACAAAGGTTAGTCTCTTGGTACAGCAAGAAACAACAATCTGTGTCAACTTCCAGAGCTGAGGCTGAATACATAGCTGCTGGAAGTTGTTGTGCTCAAGTGCTTTGGATTAAAAATCAACTTAGAGACTATTGACTTGTGTTGGAAAGAATTCCAATCATGTGTGACAACACAAGTGCAATATCTATAGTTGTCAATCCTGTCAATCATTCTAGGACAAAGCACATTGACATCAAATATCATTTTATTAGAGAACATGCAACTAATGGACAATCTGGTTGGTTATTCTGATGCTGATTATACTGGATGCAGAGTGGATAGGAAAAGCACCTCAGGTAGCTGCCAGTTTCTTGGACAAAGGTTAGTCTCTTGGTACAGCAAGAAACAACAATCTGTGTCAACTTCCAGAGCTGAGGCTGAATACATAGCTGCTGGAAGTTGTTGTGCTCAAGTGCTTTGGATTAAAAATCAACTTAGAGACTATTGACTTGTGTTGGAAAGAATTCCAATCATGTGTGACAACACAAGTGCAATATCTATAGTTGTCAATCCTGTCAATCATTCTAGGACAAAGCACATTGACATCAAATATCATTTTATTAGAGAACATGCAACTAATGGAACCATTGAGTTGCATTATGTCTCTACAGATAAATAACTAGCTGACATATTCACTAAGCCATTAGATGAAGCCACCTTCACAAGGTTGGTTAGTGAGATTGGAATGCTGAATTCTTCATATTCTGGCTAAGTGAATATATCACCTAGATTGTTGCAGCGGTAAACACTTACTTTATCTAAATTTTCAATATTTTTGAAGTAAGTGTTGGCTGAAATATGATTTATAAATATTTCAAATCTGTTGCATATGTTGGAAAATCCTATTATGTCAACTTGAAATTTCTATGAAATTTTGAGAAAATCACTATTTAATTTGTTAAAATATTCTTCATTGAATATGTCTGGTAAATTTTAAAAGATAGTGAAAATTGAATTTTATGAGTGAAAAGAATATTTCGACAAGTCAGACTTCTCCAATGATTCACTGCTCGACATCTCTAACAAGTCTCTTTTGAGCACTCTCGAATAGAGTCTTTTAGAGATATCGAATAGAGGTGCTCTTGACTTCTCGAATATGGTAATTGAGTTCTCTAATGATTGAGTTCTCGAATACTGTATTTGAGTTCTCGAATCATTTGAAAAGGCTGAATTCTCGCTGAATTTCAATCGTTTTTGGATTTTTTGTTATAAAATTTTAATTCATTCATAAAAACATATTTTATTTAATTTAGAATTATTTCTAAGTTAGATAACTGCTAGCTGTGAGTTACAAACTGCTTGAGTTATCGAATAAGCCTTTCTTGACTTATCGAATAGTTGTTTTCTACTTCTCGAATGCCTGACTTGTCGATACAAAACATATATCTAATAGACAATTCAAGTCCTTCATACTTATACAATTTTACATCTATTCAACTCATTTCATTCGATTTCTCAAGCATGTAAAGTTCCAAAACCCCTGAAAACCCTAATCTCAAAAAGCTAAATTTCTTCTTCAACCTTCATTCTCTTCTCTCTGTAACAATGGCACCTGTGAAATTCAACATCAACTTCATTGCTCTCTCAAGTGATGTCGAAGCTCCAAATGCTAATTACAAGTGTTTTGTCAAATGGATGTCTGAATTTTATATCAAAGGAGCACTTACGGCCAACCCAACTCTGTATCTAGACATTCTAGAACAATTTTGGAACACTGCAATTACTGAAACGGTTGCTCTAGATGATGGCAGTCTGGGCTATGTCATTAACTGCAAGATTCTTGGTAAAGAGTTCAACATCACCTTTGAGGACATGAGCAAGGCCTTGGGTCTTCACCAGGATGAGTATAATGGCCTTGTAATAGATGGTCAACTGGTGGAATTCTTTGACCTAATAAGGTACTCAAACACCATCAAGGTTGGAAACCTGAAACGGGCGCATCTGAGAAAAGAGTGGAGCTATGTGTTTGCCAAACTCCTACAAGTATTCAGTGGAAGAAAATCCGGCTTTGACCAATTGAGTGCTCCTGTTCAACAGATATGCTACTCACTTGCCTATGATAGGAAGATTGATGTTGGAAAGCTCATAATGCAGGAGCTTTATTGAAAACTTGGTAAGAACACAACCAAGAGAGGTAATGATATCTTCTTTCCTAGATTCATTCAATCTGTACTTAATTATTTAGATAAAAATGTGGCACTCCTCCCCAATGCACCTACTTGTACTGAGTCAGCACAAGGGAGTGATAAGGCTGGCACAACACTGAGTGGAGAGCACATCACACTTGAAACTCCCTCTATCTCTCAGGGGGAGTTGCTAAAATCAAATCTAAACAACACTTCTCTTCCATAATCTACATCTCAAATTTCTTTGGAGCCTGCAACTCAAGCAATTGAGGAGCAAGGCATTGATCACCAAGAATTCCTTTCTCTTGGTGAGCCAATGGATTCAAGTGACTTAGTGCATGACACTTTGATCACCACCCAGGAACCACATTTAGATGGTGAGTGAATGTAAGATGGGGCATATCCTGATGACACCATCATAAACACAAAGGATTCAATAGTTTTCACTAGAGACTCTGTGCCTGTGTCAACTACTGTTGTAACTCATCCCACTCTTGTGGAGACAACAGTAGTAAAGTCAATCCATCCGGTTGCAGAAGTTGCATCTGTAACTGAGGAGTCTAGCTTGCCTAGCTCTAGCTCTGACTTTATGTCACAATGGTTGAAGCCTGTGCAACATGACAGTGCTTCAGGATCAGGGTCTGTTCCACCACAATTGACGGTAGAAGCACTTCAAAGCTTAGTTGTGGATCAGATTCCTGAGTTTGTAAAAATTGCCCAATACCTTGTCACCTCAAACATGCCAAATCCACAGTATGAAGCCATTCTGCTATGTCATAAAGAAGATGTGGAGAGTCAATAGAAGAAAATAGCATATGAGGCTGAAAGAGATGGTAAGGTAGATGTCTGGTTACAAGGAAAGTATGATATTGCTCTATCAGAAGGTCTCCAGTACCTCAGAGAAGAGTACATCACATCACTAGGGTCCAATGCCAAATCTCTCACCCCTAGTGATGTGTATGAAGCAATGAATGACACCTACAAGGGAATTCTCAAAGCTGCACACTATCTTGGCAAGGGCCTCAAGACAGGAGTTAATAAAGTATGTTCAGTTACAATCAAAGAGGTGCAGAAAGTAAAACAAGATTTTGATGCCAAATTTCCTCAACTGGATACTGTTCTTAAGGATATTCAACTCTGCAAGTCTGAGTGAATCAAAATGGACAACTCCATGCTACTGGTTCAAGGGTCTGTCAAGAATTTTGCAACTCAAGTCCAGAATCTATCTTCTCAGACAAATGATGCTAATGCCATGACCAGAACTCTCTTTGCCAATCAATATGGGGATAAGCTGGTGACTGAGGTCCCTGTGCATAATATGAAAAAATTTGAAGTGCAGAGACTCAATGAACATTCTCTCTCTGGTTTCAAGGCCACTGAGTTATTAACCAAGGTGGATACTCTTGAAAAGGAGGTGGTCACTCTCAAGAAATCCAATGCTCAGTTGACAGACACTGTTGCTATTCTCAATGAAAAGTTGGACACTCAAGCTACTGTCAATGTTGATGTTCTTCTCAATCAACAACTGATGTTGTCTGCTATAATGAAGCACATGTGACTCCCTCTGCCTGATGAATCTGTCACTCCCACATCTCTCAACCCAAAGGCCACTACTACAGCCTCTGTGCCTGACAACAAGCCTAAGGGGAAGAAGAGGACCTTAAGGAACTCAAATCCTAAGGGGGAGAAACCTAAGGAGAAAGGCATTAAAATAAATGAGGGTGGTCATCAAAGGACTTCTAAATCTATAACTCATGTGCAAGGCAAAGGGAAATCCAAGGTTGATGAACCTTCATCCTCTCTGCCAGTTGTTACTCTACCAACTGTGCATATCACTACTCCAAGAGGCCAGAAGCAATCCATCACCACCACAATGGTTGCAGGGAGTATGCCATCTGACAAACCTCCACCTCCAAAACTGAAAGTGCCAAGCCTGTAGAAGTAAAGGTGGTTACTGAGGCCAAGTTACAAGAAATTGCAAACTCAAATGTCTATCATGATGATACATTCTTGGAGTTCCTGAAAGTCTCAAGAGAATAGGCTAAGGACACACAAGAATATCTGAGGAGCTTGAAGGATCAGATTGACTACCTCACTGTCATGCCTAGAAGAAATGATGGTGTGTGGTTCAAGGAGATAATGATGGTGACAAAATCCAAGATATGGCACCTAACCTACAAAACTCTACAAGTCCAAAAATATTCAGAGGTAGATGTGTTGATCAAACTGATTGAGAAGAGAAATGAGAACAACAAAAGTCTATATGATGACCTAAATAATGAACAACCTGCCAATTTACCTGAAGTGTTTACAAATCCTAGAACCATCATCTACCAATCTGGAACAAGAATTGATGACATCAAGCAGTTGATTATTCCCAAGCATCTTACCCCTCAGAATCATAGTCTCATCATTACCATCATTGAAAGACTAACTAAAAAGTAAGGATTCAGAACTACTGAAGAGGTGGAAGCACTGAACATTCTCAAATCTTTCATTGCAACTGGCATTGTCCCAAAAATGGCCCAAAAACAAAAGAAATAAGGATGATGAAGATGAAGACAAAAGTGATGGAAGGAGAAGTCATCACAGGAGTGATAAGGGTGATAAAGATGAGAAGAAGAAGAAAGATAGCAAGGATAAGAAAGGAGATGATAACCAAGGCAAAGTCTATGAGAGGAAGAATGGAAAACAGCAAGCCCTAGGCATTGCTAGCAGTAAACTTACCACAACACAAGACTCTAAGTCTAGGGTGAATGCTGTTAGTAATGACCTACCAATATATATATCCATGGCTTCTACAACTATTTTGCCACCTCAAAAAGAGAAAAAGATTCAAATCAAGAAACCATGTGTATGTTTCCAAAAGCAAACTGCTAATGGAGTACTACAATGGTCTACAAGCAAGGGTCACAAGTTTCTGCCAAGTAATCAAGTGAAAAAGATTAAGTTCAAGCATGTTGCAAGAAGAGTGAAGCCATCTAAGTCAAGGGCCCTAACAATCATTCCAGGATTGAAACTCCAACCACTGGATGAAGATTTTGATGAAGACCAACTGCAATTTATAAGAGCTCAAAGAATCTACTATGCTGCAATTGTGAATGACTACCTTGAGACCAAGTACACTGATGGAAGACAGATGAAATTCAAACAAGGGGGTTATCAAAATTGGGGCAAGTTACATGAGATAGAAAGAATCATTGCACTGTTGGATTCTAAAGACAAAGTGGAGAGAGTATGGAAGCTGGAGTTGATTGATTTTGTGAAGATGAAGAGAGATCATGCTGAAGAGATAAGAAAGGGATGCCTTGAGAAATGGATAGAAAGGGAGAAGGAAATTGATGGACTGGAAGTTGAAGCAGAAAAGCTAAGGGAAAAAGGATTGTGTAGAGTTCAATTCAATCCCTATGTGGTGAAGTATAGGAGAATAAATGGAGATAATGTCAATATAAGAATGAACCTACTAAGTCACTATCCTGCCAACATTCTGAAACCAGTATTTGAAGATTTCAAGAACTCAGTTCTTCTTGAAGAACTGGATGCTATGGCAGAGAACATAAGGGCTATGGATGAGAATGCAAGAAAGGAGAAAGAAAGGAAATAGAAGGCATATGATGATCTACAAGCCAAAGCAATGGAGATGGAATCAAATGAGAATGGCTAGTATTTCACCATATTGTGTAAGATTACTCACCTTGTAGTTCTATTCATGTTCTCAATCAAATTTCATACATGTACTTTTCACGTTTTATCTTTATGTATGTTAGGCTTGTTATCAGACATGAAATTGTGACTAAGGGTCTTACTCACAATTTGTGGGAGATTGTTAGTCACAGAAGCCTAATTGTTTGTAATGCTTTGCATTACTTACATGACCTCTTAACTGAGGGAACCTCTAGTTAAAGAGTTTCTACTTGTTTAGTACTTGTAATAGGCATCAATTCCTATATGTGTAATTGTACTTAAAAGTCAGAGAATAATGCTTGAAAGAAGTTCCAAGGTTCATGCCTCAAGCTTGAAGAACAAGACTATCAAATATTCACATTTGGGATTTGAAGAAATGAAGAATTTGCCTAAGTACCAATTCGAAAAGTATGTTTGTTATATTCGAGAAGTCTAGCCTTCGAGAAGTCAGGGATTCGGTATCTCAAAAGACACTATTCGATATCTCTAAATACACTGTTCGATATCTCATTCGATATCTCAGAGATTCAATATGTCTACTACTCTATTCGAGAACTCAGAAAGTCAACAAGTCAAAGCATCATTCGAGTTCTCTAGGAGTCAACAAGTCAAGGTCCATTCGATATCCCAAGGACTCAGAAAGCTATTCGACATCTCAGGGATTCGACAAGTCAAGTGTTCTATTCGACAACTCAAGGATCCCTGGAGAAAAGAGTTATTCGAGAAGTGATTCGATATGTCAATTATACAGTATTCGAGAACTCAGAGTTATCTAATCCTAGTTCTCGAATCAATCACTTAGCCATTTCTCGAATACATTCTTGGAGACAAACTATTGGAGAAATTGTACAAGTCAGAAACCTGCAGCAAGCCAAAGCACTTTATGGACCACAATTTGTAACGTGCTCTGGAAAGCCTACAAAGAAGCGAGCTAAAGAAGTGGATCTGAACAGAGTTTCACAAAGTCAAATCTACAGCCGTTTGTACACTTACTCAAAACGGATAGACATACAAGAAAGTAATTTATCCTGTAACCTTATTTGTAGTAAGTAGGTTGTATTCATGTTCTATAAGAATACAATCTCACTTCTTTAGTAAAAAGAGATTAAGTTTTTCACATACATTGAAAGAGCACATCTCTCTGAGAAAAACGAAGCTGAGAATACTATCATTTGTATTCACAGGTTGTAGCAAATCTTTATCTAATAAAATATTAGATTAAAGTGAAGATTGTGTCTTGTGTTGTTTATTATCCGCACGTTTACATCATCAAACACACAACACATATCTTGCTACATTCACCAAACAGATTCAATAACAAGAAAAGTTCAAGAATCTATTCACCCCGCCCTCTGCATTCTTTTCGTGTGTTCAATACTCAACACAAACAGCGAGCCAAAAGGCTTATTATTATATATAAACAATATGTTATTTCTGTATGCACTAACTTGGTTTTGCAGGATACTTCAGTTTACTGATTGTCAAATCAGTATCCTAAAACAACAAGCCAAAGTCAAAGTTCTATTACAGTTTGACAAGTCATTTGCGCAGAGACAGATCACAAACAACATGCCATTTGTCATCACAAACGACATGCCATTTGTCAACAGTCCAGAAATATCAGAAGTGCGGAAATCATAGAAATGTTATAGGGATTGACTTCTAATCAGTTGTAAGGATTGTTTAAATATGGAATACGTATATTATATATATCTGAGCTTATTTTCAACATATCTTTTCATTCAAATTTAATTTCTTAAATTATAGGAGTTTGTTTTTAGTCAAAACTCTTCTTTACTTATCCAAAACCCCTATACGTGTTTTACTTGTATATCTTTCCGAAGAACAGGTCTTACACATTCTATCTCTTCTTCTTCTTCTTCTTCTTCTTTATTGAAACGTTAACATTAACGTTATAAACAAATCTAACAACTTGAACGTTGGAAAATTGTTTGATTGGTTTATGACCGTTTATGTAAACCTTATAAATACTTGTTCTTGGTTTTATTTTTCGGTTGCTGAAAATCTAAGGAACACAAGAACATAAACAACTCAGTTTTACTTTGCAAAATCTTTTACCTTGATTCTCTCGAGCTCATTTATATATCGATTCGTATTGTTTATTTAGAGAATCCATTAGTTTGAGTTGTATATTTTATTAATTGTATTGATCTGATTGTAAGTGTTTAGTTGTTGGATACTTGGCTTGGAATAGTAGGGATTCGAGATTTGTGCTAGAAAAGTATACTATGGTAGTATAGCTTACAGAGCAGAATCTGTATTAGGTCTATTCAGCAAGCCATTTGTATCGGCGGCTGGGTTGTAGGTTGATATATTATTGTATATTGTAATCGTTTCATTATTGATCAATAATATATTTTTTTACCAGGTTGTTAAGGAACCATGACGTAGACCATAGGGATTAGGGGTCGAACCTGGCTAAAAGTTTGTGGTGTTCTTTATTTTTTCCTGCACTTTACTTACTGCTTGTGCATTCAGCTTATCATTTATATTCAACGTACCATTTGCATCTGTTAAAATTGAAATCAGTAAGTTGTTTCTGGTAATTATTGAAGTTGGACATAGTTAGCCATTTACACCTATTCACCCCTATAGGTGTACATTTTCAATTCTTAGGTTATGTTTTTTTTAAATATTAAATTTTCAAAATAAAGTAATAAATATATCAATTTATTTCCAAAAAAATATATTTACAATTTATAAATAAGTAAAATAAAATAAAAACTCGATAAAACTAAAAATGCCGCATCCCGAAATATTTTAGCACACAAAATACAAGTACAATAGAAGGAATTTGTGAGTTTTCTCACTTGTTATATTTTAAATAATATTTAAATTACATTTTTTAAAATTCAATGAATATAATTATTACTTATAAATAATAGGTTTAAACTCTATTTTTTTTACAAATTTTTGAAAATATCCGAAAATAAGTGTACTAGAGAACAAAAAACAATTTTTTTCTCATTATATTATTTCGGTACTACACTAATTTATCCTTTTATGTAATAAACATAAAATAGATTTTATTCCGAACTTTAATGATAAAAATAATAAGTCTAATTGTATATGAGAAAATTACCAAAATAATCATTTTAGAGACTTAGTGGCCCAAAATACTGAAAAGCAAAGTTTTGGCCCTTTTTACAGACTTAATACGGAGCATCGTCTTCCGTATTACTGACTTAATACGGAGCAACGTCCTCCGCATCTTCCTTCAACACGGAGTACCGTGCTACGTATCTTCCTATGAAATAAACAAACTTTTTCCCTGCTCCACAGCCTACTTCACCCAAAATGTTGTTCCTAATCTCAAAACTTCATTATCTCTTGTTCTCAAACACTTCTCGCCATTGGCTGGCAATTTGTTAACTCCCTCCAATTTAAATTCAGACACCATCCTCCAAGTTCGTTACTTAAATGGTGATTCTGTATCCTTAACTATTGCAGAGTGTGCTACTGAGAATTACTATCATCTCTCAGGAAATCAGGCTCGTGATGTGGATGACTTGTTTCTTTTTGTTCCACAACTCCCATCAGGGGTTCACTTGTTAATTGAATGACTCATTTTTGGAGCAGACGAAGAATTCCCAAATGATGATTGCAAATACATCATATCAATATTACCCTCCTCACTATCATCCATTATTTCTTTCCACTCAATTCAACAATGACTTTCGAAACCCGCTTAAATTACCACTCTCTAAACCACACTTACACTAACGATGAGAACAGTGGTGGAGTATGGGTGATGTTGAAGTGGATGCTGCTGGTGGAGGAAAGGTTGTGGTGAACAAGGGTTTCGAAAGAAAGAACAGTTTCGAGAATCAGGTAGATGTTAATCGGAGTATGCCGGTGAGATTAACGTATCTGCTGCTTATGTCGGCCCCGCAGGGGCACAAATTAAACAATCACTCATCTTCGTCATCGTTGCCTTGAAATGAAATGAAACCCAACTGAAGAAACGCAGATGCACTGAAGAAAGATATAGGCTATGTCACGTTGGACGGTGTGCCGTATCTGTTTATATCACGGAACACGGAATAACGTATCTGTGCAATACGGAACACGAAATAACGTATCATAAGTAATACGGAACACGGAATAACGTATCCGTGCAATGCGGAGCACGAAATAACGTATCTCGTCAATATTTAGGGCCAAATATTTGGAAATCAGTATTTTGGGCAAACAGTATTTGTTTTTGATTATTTAGGGCCTTCACCCATTGTATATATGAAAATTGTTGGATTTAATAATAAAAATGTATTTAATAGTTAATATAATTTCTGTATTAAAATATTGAAAAATGTATTTTTAATAATTTAAATCAAATATAAATAGATTTTATAAATTGGATAGAATTTTAAATAAAAAAATTTGTACAAAAGGAAGTTACTAAAATTTATTCTTTATTCTTTAATTGTAAAATCAAATCTGTACCTGAATCCAAGTAATAAACCCTGCAGACTTCTTTGGATCTACAAATGTAAAATCGCAACAAATTGTGGGAATGTGGCCCAAGTTGTCTTCTTTGTCACACAGCCCAAGTCTTGTGCACTAAGGTGAACTGTAATTTAACTAATAACTATATAAACTAACATATATAGTGTCCTTTTTCTCTCCTTCCTCTCTCCTGTATCTCAACCGCCGCCGACCCAACATCCACCCAAATCAGCCAACCCCCTTTCTCTCCGTGTTCATCGTCTAGGAAATTAAATGAGAGTCGACTCCCGATGAAAGCTTTTCCCTTTCGTTTTTTCTTTCAATAAACGAGTTTTAGTTGAAAAATCATTCGAGTTTCTTCTCCGTTTTTCTCAGATCTACTCCGGTTTAGAGCTTGAAATTTCAATTAAAATTCATTCTTAGAGTCAAAATCTCATTCTTAACATCATATCAAAATTTGGTGTTATTCCGAGATCTTTGATTTTTCGAATTTATTTGATTGTTTGAGTTATTAGTTGTTTGTTTGATTGTCTCGCTTTATGCGATGTGTATGTTGTATTGAAAATGAAGTTTTCGGTGTTTTTGGGAGATTTGGATATCTCGTATCAACTCTTTCGGCAGGTCTATAGCTGGTATCCGGCAGGTAGATAGCTGGGGTGTTCTTGAAGCGGTGGTGAAAATCGCATGTGCTTACTTCTCACAAAAATATGTTCATAACATCTTCTGAACATTGTACTATCCATGGAATTAATGTGAGGGTCAATTGTGAAGCTACTGTTCTCAGGGGTGATGCAGACTGGATTGCTCGAGAAACCGTTATCTTTATTTTTAATTTTCAGTAATTTGTATTTAGGTAGTTAAGCAATCCGGAAACAAGACGGCTAATTTTTTAGCTCGTTTTTTGTTTTTCAACCTGGTTGCATGATCAGTTGGGGGTTTGTCCCGATTGAGTCGCCTTTAAAGTATTTATGAAATCACTTTAAATTTGGCAAAAAAAAAAAACATATATAGTGTCCGTTTGGTAAATCTCAATATCAACTTATAAGTTACTTATTTTGGGAAAAAATTTGTATTTACATACTTTTCTTTAGAGAAAAATGTGTATGTGGAGTTTAATATTCGTTATCATGCAAAAATAAGTTACTTATTTCAGAAAAAAAAGTACATATTTCCTAACTTTTTTCCAAAATAAGTAAATTATTTCTGAAAAATAAAATTTCCCAAACGGGCACATAGTCTTGTACTCTTGTTGATACGAACTTCATGTTGTCAACTCGTCGTAATCATAGTTTTTATTCCATAACTCGTAAGAATATAGAAAGCAAAATTGAGATTTGGAAACAAGAAGATTAAAACAATTAACATAATTATTTTTCAACATAAAAAAAAAAAAAAAAAACTCTTTTTGTGCCGACTTGCGAGTGCAACTTGCCTATTCTATTGTAGATGATGAAAACATCATCCATCAGGCCACCACTGTGTGCAATAGTTTTAGGTATTACTTTCTCCATGCATCTCATTCTTTTATAGTTTTTTTTCGTTTATTTACACGCATTTTAAAGAATGTATAGTATAATTTTATAATTCATTTTTAAAATTATTTTAATAAAAATTAAACATTAAATTTTTGTTATAAAAATAAAATTAAAATAAGATCTTAAAATATGTGTCAACTATAAATAATCTAGTGGGACAGGAATAACTATTTAAGAGCTTTTACATCTACTAATTACAATTCTATACTATTATATAAAAGCCAAAACATTAAAAGTTTGGTTGGTTGGTCGGTCGGTACGGTACCTGTTGATTTTACTTATTTAGCATTACTCATCCTACTAACTAATATATAATATCTTATATATTTTATACTAAAATTTCTCCTCTATTAATCAATTTTTTTTTTCAGGTTAAACATAATACCTTTTCTATTTTTTAAAAACAAAATAATTTCTTTTTTCAGGTAAAATACAATATTTTTTACATTCATTTTTTAAAATTTAATCAAATAATGGAATCTGGAAGGGCCGGCAAAAAGAAGTTAGCTTCGGCGCAGAATTAGTTGAATTCATACCCTTTTTAGAAACGTTACCTTTTTTCTTTTCTCTAACTAAAATCTCTCTTTTTTCAATTATATCATGGACGGTTACCTTTTTCAGCCAAAACACGTTACTTTTTTATTTTTTCTTACTAAAATCTCTCTTTTTCTAATTATATCACGAGCGTTTCTATTTAATAAAAATAAAACAATAACATCATAATACTAATTATTAACCGATTACCCTTTCAGCTAAAACGTATTGTCTTTTCTATTTTTTCCAAATTAAATTCCTTTTTTTTAGAAATATCACGGGTAACATTAATATCTCATTTTCTAAAACACTATGAGCAATTTCATTTAGTAAAATAACTATTCAATTACTTTTTTCACATAAATCATGTCACTTTTTGAATTTTCATGTTACCTTTCTATTTTCTCTAACTAAAATCTCTATTTTTTCAAGTATATCACAAGCGATTCTATTTAATACAATAAACTAATAATATTATCATTTTAATAATTAACTGATTATCTTTTTCAACTAAAACGTATCAGTTTTTTATATTTTCTAACTAAAATCCCTCTTTTAATGAAAATATCACGGACAATATTAATTTTTACTTTTCTAAAAATATTACGAGTAATTTTATTTAGTAAAATAACATAATTAAATTATAATTTTTATAAACTAATCAATTACCTTTTTCAACTAGAACATGTTACTTTTTTAATTTTTTTAACTAAATCCTCTCGTTTTCCAATCATATCACAGACATTCTATTTGATAAATAACATAATAATTTTATAATTACTAAAATTAACCGATCACCTTTTTCAACTAATACCTATTATCTTTTCTATATTTTCTAACTAAAATCACTCATTTTCTATAAATATCACGGATAACATATATATATATAGGGTCTTGTTCTAATAGAAACTAAATTAGAATAGAAACTAGAAACTAAACATAAATTAAATATTTCAAACTAATCTAATGACCAAATTAGGGGTACCCCAATACAAAAAGTTCATAATATTCTTGGCTCCATCCAGCAAAAAAAAAAAAAAATTACTGTTCACTGCTGACGTGGCAGTGACGTCAGCGTGAACAGTAATTTTTTTTTTTTTTTTTTTTGCTGGATGGAGCCAATAATTTTAAACACTTTTTGTGAAAGTGCCTCTGGCGGGGCCATTAGAATGAATGAAATATAATTTATTTAGTGTTGGTTTCTAGTTTCTATTCTAAGATTGGTTTCTATTTGACCACTAGCCTATATATATATAGGGTGTGGCTCAAAAGAGAACTCATTTTTTGAAGAAAACTAACGTACTAATCTTAACCATTGGATGTATTATAATCAATGGCCCCGCCAGGGGCACCCACACACTAATTAAATATACCCTCACACACACAATCACACCTAATTCCCTCCGTTTTTAATTTGATTTTTTCCGTCAATCGGTGATATTTTTTTAAAATCTAATTTCACCACATTTTTCTCCATCTCCCAACGATCAGTTTGCATACCATATGTGTTATATTTTAATTTAGTTTTCTAAGTTCTCCTTCTAAAGGGGTTCTCTCTAGATCCCTACTATATATATATATATATATATATATATATATATATATATATATTTATCAAATCATCTCATAAAAAAATTTAAGCCTCCAAAATTCATGTTTTAAAATAAATAATTTAAATTAATAAAAACAATTCATATAATATTTAAAAAAATCTGTGCATCGCACGGGTTTTAAGCTAGTATGTATTAAATCGAGATATGATAAGTACTACTCCCTCCGTCCCATATTACTTTGCCCGTTTGCTGAATTTCACGGGTTTTAAGATAGTGGGGAATGAATATTGTTTTTGTATGAAGTAGTGGGTATTAAATATTATTTTTAAGGGATAGTGGGTATTGAATATTATTTTTTTGGAGTAGTGGGTGGAGTAGTGGGTATTGAATATTATTTTTAAGGAGTAGTGGGTGGAATATTGAGTATTGAATATTGTTTTTTTGGAGTAGTGGGTAGAATAATGGATGTTGAATATTATTTGTAATGATTAGTGGGTGAAATAGTGGATATTGAATATTATTTTTAAGGAGTAGTGGTGGAGTAGTGTGTATTGAATATTATTTTTTATGGCCAAAAATAGTAAGGGGAAAAGTATTTTGAATTACCTTAAAAGGAAAGTGGGAAAAGTATTAAGGGACGGAGGGAGTAGTATAAAGTTGATGGCAGCTGAGCCCTCACAAATGAATTATGTATATTATTTTTAATAAGAAAAATGCTAGAGTTACATAAAGTTTCACAAAAACTTTCACAAAATGATAAGTGTCTTAATTTAATTGGTTATAACATAATGGGCCCTATTCATTCATATTAGTATCCACCAATAAAAACATATATAAGTGGAATACACCTCATTCTATGAATATTTTTGTGCAAATTTTCTATGCACCTAGCATTACTTTTTTAATAATTCTAATAACAATGCAAGCTGAACCGGACAAAGAAATTCTATATATTTTTTATCCTAATAACAAAGCATTATAACCCGGTAAAACTTTTGCACATTTTCAAAGGTCAAGTTCTCAAACACTTGTCCAAAGGTCAACTCCTTGTGCTTCCAATGGCTTCTTCTTCCTATTGGTTCTTTTATTGTATTATAAGAATTGAAGAAGATGTTACGTGCAATTATTAGACTGATCAATAAGCAACTTATAACCGGCTAAAGCCCTTTTTTTTGGCCGGGACAAAGGTTAAACTTTTTATTAAATCAACTATTTATCGGGTGAAATGTTACAATACCAACTTTAATTAATTAATTAGCAAAGGGAAAACCAACTTCATTTTCTAATTATTTTGATTTTAAATTTAAAATGAAAAGTAAGAAGTTCTATATATTTCTCATCCTCACATAAATTAGTATCAATCCAAAACAAATTCTTAGTAAGTTATTAGACTAAAAAAATACTACACAATATTAGTTGATACCATTTTTTTTTACAATAGTTGATACTCCCTCCCTCCTAATCAAATGTTTACATTTGGGTTGGGCATGGAGAACAAGGAAAAATATAAAGAAAGAAGAGAGAAGGAGGAAAAATGAGTAAAGCGGTGGGAACATCACTATATATTGTATAAAATGAGTTAATGGAGAAAAGTAGTGAATGTAATTGATTTTTATATTATAAAACTTTATTATTTTGGGAAAGTTTAGAAACGTGGGGCCCATTAATGAGGTAAAAACCCTAATTTAATATTAATTTCGTAATTAATATTAAAGGGATAAAACAACTCAGTAATAAGAGTCAAATAAGGATATTACTCCTGCCTGACTTAGCCTCTAAGGCATCCAATTTAATGAGAAAACAGACTCCTACAAGGAAGGAGTCTAGAACCTTCCTTGAGGCGGTGGCTTGCCCACCAAGTATCCGAATCCTATCGTAATTCTAAGGCTTCTCAGCCTATATAAAGGGCCTGACCACTCATTCTCAGAACTACATTTTAGCTTAATCCTCGAATAAGGACATACAAGCCACTGCGTCCTAGGTGAGCTCTCGCCGCCATAGCCTCGAAGGCACCATCACCTAGAACTACGTCTTGGCTTGATTCTCAACACGAGATACGTAGGCACTCTCTGAGGACCGATCAGTCTCAATACACGGAAACAACCATTAAAGCTCGAAGCTCAACAACCCTAGCATTAAATACGATTTATAATCTACTTTTTATTCCACAACATTTGGCGCCGTCTGTGGAAAAAAGACATCAACCATAGTAACTACACGAAGAGCATCATCAGTCACTACTGAGGCCTTGCCTCTTAGCTCTGCTCCGCCCGCCACTAAACAAGTCCTTCCAGGGGCGATCATTCTACCTCAAGTTTCTCAACCTATAGGGACGACTCCCCCTGTTGAGAGTACGTTACCAGTGGTCGTCCATCCCGGGCAAGAAACCAACCCTCTTCAGATGGTGGTCTCTCCTTTGGTGAACCCTAACCATCCCTTACCAGTGGGAGTACAGATCCATACTACGGATCTCCCCGTGAGTACCAATCCAATGTATGGATTGCTTAACTACCCTCCTACTCAAGGTCCTGGACCAAGCAGTCACGCTTTACAAATTCTGGATCGAGAGTATGTCGACTATTCTGGTCCATACACTGATGATTCTTCATCTGATGATGATGATGATGATCGTGATGAAGCCCCGAGGAGGCGCCGTGCTAGTAGAGAACCTCGAAGGAGGACTCAAACCATTCATGATGGACCCCCTTTTGACAACTGCTGAGAGGATCAAGGCCCATGAGGCTGAGATCTTAAGGTTGAAGGAAGATATGGCGAGGGAACAAGCTGGGTTGAATCAAAATCGACCTCCTTCAACAACAGGGAGGATCTCCATCATAAATTTGGAGAGGCCTTCAAGGAGGCAGAAAAAGACTGATGCCTCAACTGACAAAACAACAAGGGTAGAAACCCCCCGGGGTAAACCCAAGGATCTGATGCCACTTGGAGTTCCTGATGATCCTACACCCCCGTTTACTGAGGAGGTGATGAATGCTCGCATCTCAAAGAAGTTCAAGATGCCGACAATCAAGGCTTATGATGGAACAGGTGATCCTGCAAACAACGTCAGGACGTTTTCAAACGCACTGTTGCTGTAACCTGCAAGTGACGCCTTGAAGTGTAGGGCGTTCCCTCAAACCCTGTCCGGCATGACTCAAAGATGGTACAGCCATTTGCCTGCAAATTCGATTGGGTCTTTTAAGGAATTGAGCACTGCATCCCTTATGTATGTGGTACAAGGAAAGAACGACAATCTGAGGGATTACCTCAAGAGATTTACTAAGGAGACACTAAATATTACTGACATAGAAAATAAGGTAGCCATGGTGGCCTTGGAGCACAGTGCCACTGACCCCTTCTTTAAAAGGTCATTAGCAAAGCATCCTCTTGAGAATATGGTTGGAACTCCAACGAAGGGCTGACAAGTATATCAAGGTTGAGGATAGCATGAAGAAAGAAGCCACAATAAGTGGAGGAGGAGGTAAAAACGACTCCAAGAAGCGAAAGCAAGACCAGGAGTATGTTGACCAGGAGTATGATGCTAGGGACAAGTATCCCCGAACTAGCGAGGAATCCGACTATGCCCCTAAGAAGAACCAAGGACCAAGGTTCATTGAGTATGTAAGGTTGAATACTCCTAGGAGTCGAATCTTGTTGGACATTGAGAAGGATAAGGATTTTCGATGGCCGAAGCCACTCAGAGGAGATCCCGCAAAGAGAAACAAGAATCAGTATTGCAGATTCCACAGAGATGTGGGGCATGACACTGACGATTGCAAGCAACTCAAAGATGAGATCGAGTTTTTGATCCGTAGAGGGAAACTGAGCCACTTTACTAAGGGTGAAGATCGTGGTAATCAAATTAGAGATTATAAAAGGGATGACGATCAAGATCACAACCAACAGCCCCGAGGGCCTGTAATCCACATGATCTCAGGAGGCCCGACTGCGGCCGGCACAACAAGGAACTCTCGGAAGGCTTATGCCAAGAAGTGATGCACATCGTGGGAGAGGCCCCGAAGCGTGCAAAAATTGAAGTAATGGTTGGTTTTGATGACTCAGACTTGGAAGAGGTGAAGTTCCCCCATGACGACCCGTTAGTCATAACTTTTGTGATTGGAAACTCAGAGGTGAAGCGAGTCTTGATAGACAATGGAGCTTCTATTGACATTCTGTTTCATGATGAATTTGTGAAGATGGGGTACAATGATTCTCAGTTGACCCCTAATAACATGCCTATATATGGATTTAATGGAGTAGAATCCAAAGTTGAAGGGACCATTCAGTTGTCTGTAACTTTTGGACAGGAGCACAAGGAGGCCACTCAGATGTTGAACTTCATGGTACTTAAGGCGGTTTCAACGTACAACGCTATCCTCGGAAGGACTGGACTTCATGCATTCAAGGTTGTTACCTCAACTTATCATATGAAGATCAAGTTCCCAACCAGGAATGGTGTTGGAGAACATAAAAGTGATCAAAAGATGGCACGAAGCTGTTATGTAGCCTCGTTAAGGCCTGATAGAATCAGGGGGCAGGTCCTTCTGATTGAAGACATGGATGTCCGCAGTGGTAAGGAATGCCAAGAAAGACCATCAGAGGACATCACACAGAAGCCTCAGATAGCCATTGAGGTTAAGGCGTTAACTGACTTCGTGGTTGACTATACCATTAGCAACTAAGAAGTCGGGGGGCAGGAGGTAATACCCCAAGCAGGAAGTGAACTTCAGGATAATAAGGAGGAGACCAGAAGGAGTGGTGGGTTCTCTATTTTGATGGAGCATAAAAAACAAAATCAAGTTGTGTAGTCCTAGTCTTGCAAAGCCCCGATGGGCTCAAGTTATCCTAGTAGGACTTAGCTTCATATTTATCTAGTAGAAGTAAAAATAAGGTTCATTGAAACCATTGCAGAGCATGTTGCTCCGAGTAGGACAGTAGTATTCTATGTAAGGGTTGAACACATTTCAAGTTATTATTGCAAGTTTGTCTTCCATTCATTGATTGTGTGATTTTATTTTATGTGCCAAGCACCTGATGAGTGCAAGTCAAGGATGACCAAGTACAGAAAATAAAAGAATACACGAATGGAAAACAAACAAATACATAAATAAAGACCCCGAAGGTTCAAGAGTTAGGTTACAGTACGACCAAATAAGAGTTTAAGTCCGTGAAGGCCTCCGGTTAAAAGACAAGCAGATAAAAGCCACACGCAACAATCAAAGCCATGCAAGGCCGAGGATGTTAATGACTAGCTACTCTTCAATATTTCTTAAGTACCTGGATTAAGGTTCCAAGGATAAAGACCAATAAAGAACAATGATGTATTTGATTGGACAGTGGCTGATATGCTAGGGATTGATCCCCAAATTATAACTCACAATTTGAATGTCGATCCTGAGCGAAAGACAATAAAGCAGAAGAAGAGGAATTTTGCTCCTGAAAGGCAAGAGACCATCAAGCAGGAAGTTAACAAGCTCTTAGAAGCTGGGTTTATTGAAGAGATTCAGTTCCCCGAATGGTTGGCTAACCCTGTGATGGTTAAAAAAGCAAATGAGAAGTGGAGGATATGTATAGACTTCACTGATTTAAATGATGCATGCCCAAAGGATTGTTTCCCCCTGCCAAGGATAGACACATTGATAGATGCTACAGATGGACATGAGAAATCAGATTAAGATGCACAATGATGACATCCCAAAGGTATCTTTCATAACTGACTTTGGTGTTTTCTGCTATCTTGTTATGGCTTTTGGTCTAAAGAATGCAGGAGCTACTTACCAATGACTGGTGAATAAGATATTCGCCCATCCGATTGGAAAAACCATGGAGGTCTATGTCGATGACATGTTAGTCAAAAGCCTAATCAAGGCAGACCGTATTAATCACCTCAGAGAGGCATTCGAAGTGCTGAGGCACCACAAGATGATGTTGAATCAAGTCAAGTGTGCTTTTGGCATTCGATCGGGAAAGTTTTTAGGTCTGATGGTTTCGAAAAGAGGCATAGAGGCCAACCCTGATAATATCAAAGCGATTCTGGATATGGAACCACTCCACTCTATACGAGATGTACAGAAGTTAACAGGCCGAGTTGCAGCCCTGGGGAGATTTATCTCCAAATCTGGTGACAAATGCTTGCCTTTCTTTCAGGCATTGAAGAAGTTGAAAAATTTTGAGTGGACTCCCGAGAGCCAAGAGGCCTTTGAACAGTTGAAGAAATACATGACTGAAGCCCTGTTGTTGGCCAAACCTAGTCTTGGGGAGACTCTTTATCTATACCTGGCGGTATTTGAACAAGCATTGAGTGCTGTCCTCATTCGATAAGAGAATAAGGTTCAAAGACCTATCTACTATGTGAGCAAGGTCTTGCACGGAGCTGGGTTGAATTACTCTACCATTGAGAAGTTTGATTTGGCCTTGATAATCGCCTCGAGGAAGCTACGACCGTACTTCCAGGCACACAAGGTTGAAGTCTTGACGGACCAGCAATTGAGAAATATTTTGCACAGCCCGAAGGCCAGTGGAAGGCTGATCAAATGGGCAATCAAACTTGGAGAATTTGACATCACGTATAAGCCTCGAACATCCATCAAGGCTCAGGCATTGACTGACTTCGTGGTTGAATGTACCATTCGCAACCAAGAAGTCGGGGGGCAGGAGATAGTAACCACCCCTGGAAGAGAGGATAAAGATGAAAAGATTGTACCTGATCAGAAGGAATATTGGGTGCTCTATTTTGATGGAGCATCAAAAACAAAATTTAGTGGTGTAGGTTTAGTCTTGCAAAGCCCCGATGGGTTCGCAGTCGAGTATGCCTTGAAGTTGGATTTCCCAACAACTAGTAACGAAGCTGAGTATAAATCCTTGATAGCCAGATTGGGTTTGGCCAAAGCCATGAGGGTCAAAAATATTAAAGTCTGTGGGGATTCAAGACTAGTAGTATCGTAAGTGAATGGTGAATTTGAGGTCAAGGATGAAACTATGGCAAAGTATTTGAAAGTTGTGAAAGATGTTATGACTCAGTTTGATGAGTGCTATGTGGAACATATTCCAAGAAATGAGAATGTTAGGGCCGATGCCCTATCTAAGTTCGTCTCTATTGAGATAGAGAACTATGCGGAGAGTTTTTACTTCCAGGTCCTGAAGACCCCAACATCAATTCGAAATTGGTAGCACCAGTTGATGTAAGTTGAAGGATAGACCCATAGACCCTCTTAAAGATCATCTTGAGACTAGTTGGCTCCCTGATAATGCCATGAAGGCACGGAAACTATTAATGAGAGTGTTGAGATAAGAGGTCCTTTGTTATTCCTTACTTAAAATCTGGAATCTCAAATTCTGATACAAAAGTTTAGCCTTGATGGCCAAAAAGGCTGTCTGCCTCCAATCAAGATGGCCAAAAAGGTTGTCTGCTTCCAATCGAGTTTGTCGTTTGAGTTTAAGGACTTGAATCAAGAGCCGTCAATCGAATTCAAACCAAAGCAAGGTTGGAAACCTAAAATCAAGATAAAGGGTTGACAACCAGCTAAGGCACACCAGACTTGAAGTCAAGTGCTGAGTGGCAAGGAAACTTCTTGAACGATCAACCGAGAAGCAAGACCTCCACCATATGAAGCAAGGGGGTAAGAACTAAAAAGCTTCATCACAAGTTCTACATCTTAGAACGAGGATGAAAGGTTGGTTATAACCAACAACCATGAACGGATTCAAGGTTTAAAACCAAGAATTAAACAAGTGAGTTAAGGCCCAGTAGGTCACGCCAATTTGAATTGAAGGATGTCTGTTTGGTCATCGACTTAGAATATTGACATTGAGGTCCAAATATCGACATTCGAATACTGATGTTGAAGTCCAAATATCGACGTTCATATACTGACGTTGAGGTTTAAGAACCGAGCAACGACCGACCGAGCTTTCACTCCAGCCAACCGGAGGCCAGCCGACCGGGGCACCCGGGAAGCTTCGGCCGACTGGTCTCCGTTTCGATGTCGAAAGTCGATCCGACGTCATTTCGAATATGAAAACTAAGCTGAAGCCATTGAAGGCCAACGAAGCTACTAGAGCCAACCTTGGATCAAGAGATTCAAGAACAAGTTCAAGAATGAACCACTGAATCTTAGGCCTTCGTTTCGATGCTGAAGGTCCCGACTTAATTTCGATATCGAAAGTCGGTCTCGAATCTTAGGATGAGAAATACGAGATATTAGCCATGAAGGTCAAGATTAGCTATGAAGGCCAAACTTGAGGGGGTCATGGACCTCCAATCAAGATCCAAGGGTTGAAGTGATGTTCAAGTGTTGACATTGATGTTCTATTATCGATATGAAATGTTGGTATTCAAGATGGAAGTTGAATATGGTTAGGGAAGCCTAATCAAGAGGTTAGTGCAATGTACAGGATTAGCAGCGCTGATCAAGAAATTAGGGGAAGCCTTAGGAAAAAGTCATGAATGACCATATTGTTGGATTTCCATATCCATGTTCATAGACAACATGAAAACTCATGTTCATAGACAACATGAAAACTGATGTTCATAGACAACATGAAAACTCATGTTCCATCGACAACATGAAACGTCGTTGTTCAAGAGGGAAGCTGTAGTATTGAAGCCAAGAGTGCAAAAAAAAAATTAAAAAAATTAAAAATCGGCCGACCAGGAGCTAGCCGACCGGGGAAAACCGGAAGGCTTTGGCCGACCAGGAGCCAGCCGACCGGGGCACCCCGGAGGGCTTCAGCCGACCGGTGGCTGGCCGACCGGTGCACCCGGGAGGCTTCGGCCGACCAGGATCGGTCAGGAACATGAAGATTTTTTTGGCCAGTCGGGTTCCTTCAAGAACATGAATATTTTCGGCCAACCGAGTTCCGTCAAGAACATGAAGATTTCGGCCGACCGAGTTCCGTCAAGAACATGAAGATTTCTGGCTGGTCGGGTTCCGTCAAGAACATGAAGATTTTTTCGATCGGGTTCCGTCAAGAACGTGAAGATTTCGGCCAACCGGGTTCTGTCAAGAACATGAAGATTTCGGTCGACCGAGTTCTGTCAAGAACATGAAGATTTCGGCCAACCGAGTTCCGTGAAGAATATGAAAATTGAGTTGAACCAGAATATGGTTTAAGCACTGTTTAGTGCCGTTTAACACCGTTTAGTATCGTTTAGCGCCGTTTGATGCCACTAAGACCATGTTTGGAGATTGAAATTCATGTTAGAATACTGAAATTGACGTTTGAAACCTGAAGTTGATGTTCGAAACTTCACCTTGATGATCGATATGTCACCTTGAAGACCGACCTCATGCCCCGGACCCTTCAACGCTGTTTGGGCCATATCTTGAGCTCCGGATATCAGATTTGGACGATCTTACTGTCCACGCGAAGCTCACTGAGTTTTATACAGTCTTGAAGACCCTTGGCCGACTGTTGGTTGGCTGACTGAGGCATTTTGGAGCCCTTAGGCCGACCGGGAACTCAATCTGACCCTTCAACGCTGTTTGGGCCATATCTTGAGCTCCGGATATCAGATTTGGACGATCTTACTGTCCATGCGAAGCTCACTGAGTTTTCTACAGTATTGAAGACCCTTGGCCGACTGATGGTTGGCCGACTGAGGCATAAAACATAAACAATTTTCTTTCCTAATAATACCTTTTATACTCATTACTTATATAATATTTTACTGTTAAAAATGCAATGTATCAATAAAAGTATAAGAGAGAAAAAGAGGTAGTGAAAATTATAATTTATTATAAAATATAAGATAAGGAATCATAAAGAGAATTGTTACTTAAAGATAAATAATGAATGGAATCTATTACTGATATAAGGAAGTAAGAAAGTACGTAATCTCTTAAATCACTTTTAAATATAATATAAATTATTGACTCCTAGTGATTTACTTTGGATTCATCTTCAATAATAATTCTTACATTCACTTTTTATTTTTTTATTTTATGTTATTAAAGATAAATTGCATTGATAAAAATATAAAAAAAAAGGGATGCACTACAGTTGATTGAGAAAGAATGCCCAAAATACCTCTTTTTTACTACCTTCCATACCAAAATAATCATTTTGAAATACACTGCCCTATCTACCCATGGGATACGCGGTTGGAGAAGGCGTATCCCATGTCCCCCATGTCTCTCTTCCTCTTTGCACTCTCTCTCTTTTTTTCCTCTCTTTCCGACAAAACATTGAACGATTTGGGTTGTATTTCCGGTAATCAAACTGGGTTAATCACTGGTATAGGATTGTAGATCGTGTTGAGACGAATCTAATGAACTATAAAACATCAACGAAAGCTTAACAGAACTGGACGAACAGAGGAGTAGTGAGTTCGTCGGAAAATCGGGGGATAAGTTCGAATTGGGGGTTTACAATCCGGCATTAGAAACGATAAATGAATGGCATAGGGTTGTAGAGGATGAAAAGCCGATTCCATTCATGTATAGAACATAACCGGAAAGTAAGTGATGGTGTTGGTCGAGCTTCGCCGGAAAGTCATCGAAATCGCACAAAAAATGGCCAGAGTTCACGTTTCTGAGAAAAAGTGAGAAAAGTGATGATGACGTCATCACGCATGTACAGAATGCGTTACCGCGAATGCGCCGTACAGACATGCGTATCACAGGTACATGCGACTTTTCTGTTGGTGTATCCGGATACTTACTCCTCTTGTATGGGCATGTCCGATTAATTACTCCCCTCCTGTGTGGGCGTATCCAACGATACTCCTCTGTCATGGGCGTATCCCGTAGGTATTTTGGGCGGCTGTTCGCGAATTTGGCATTTTGGACAAGAATTAATAAAAAGTGGGTAGAAAGGACATTCACCCGTTGAATGATGAATCCTTGGCAAAAATGTTACAATACACTGGAAAGATGAAAATATGATTATCATAAGTTCGGTTTTAATGATTTACTCCCTCTGTCCCAACGAATAGTTTACATTTGGGACAGAAGGCTCGATACGTATTTTAAGTCTTTTATAAAATATAGTTTCATATTTTTTTCTTCTGAATAAAAATTTAATTTTTAAATTTTTATTCAAAAGAAAGAAAATTTTAAAAATAAATTATGAAACTATACTTTATATACACCTTAAAATGCGGGTCAAGCAGTGTTGAAAACATGTAAAGAAATGGGTGGAACGGAGGTAGTAGTAAATAGGCAATCTATATTATCTGTATTATATTATATAATAAGCAAACAAGGATATAAATTGGTTATTTGGTTTAATCATCTAAAAATATAGTGATCGTTAAATATTTAGTAAATAGATGATAGCCGTGAGATCTAATAATAAGGAATATTCTATATTTAAATCTCTCTTCTAGAGATCCAAGATTTGAATCCCGTCAACAACAAATTTACATTAAAATTTTATATTATTAGTTTTAATCAGTACATATCATTTATTAAATAACAATTATTATTAGTAAATAGATGATAGTAGTTAGATCTACTAATAAGAAATATTATATATTTAAATCTCTCTTCTAAAGATCCAAGTTTCGAATCCCGTCAACAACAAATTTACATTAAGATTTCATATTATTAGTTCTAATCAATACATATCATTTATTAAATAAATATTATTATTAGTAAATAGTAGATGATAGCCGTTAGATCTAATAATAAAGAATATTCTATATTTAAATCCCTCTTCTAAAGATCCAAGGTTCGAATCCCGTCAACAACAAATTTACATTAAGATTTTATATTATTAGTTCTAATCAATACATATCATTTATTAAATAACCATTATTATTACTAATAATTTTATTAATTAATATTACAAAGTTAAATTATATCCATGATAAATTATTATACCCTATACTATTATATAATAAGCAAACAAGGTGTAATTTGGTTGTTTGGTTCAACCATCTAAAAGAATAGTGACTGTTGATGATAGCCGTTAGATCTAATAATAAAGAATATTCTATATTTAAATCCCTCTTCTAAAGATCCAAGGTTCGAATCCCGTCAACAACAAATTTACATTAAGATTTTATATTATTAGTTCTAATCAATACATATCATTTATTAAATAACCATTATTATTACTAATAATTTTATTAATTAATATTACAAAGTTAAATTATATCCATGAAAAATTATTATACCCTATACTATTATATAATAAGCAAACAAGGTGTAATTTGGTTGTTTGGTTCAACCATCTAAAAGAATAGTGACTGTTAGATATTTAGTAAATAGATGATAGCCGTTAGATCTAATAATAAGTAATATTCTATATTTAAATCCCTCTTCTAAAGATCCAAGGTTAGAATTCCATCAACAACAAATTTACATTAATATTTTATATTATTAGTTCTAATCAATACATATCATTTATTAAATAACTTTTATTATTACTAATAATTTTATTAATTAATATTACAAAGTTAAATTATATCTATAATAAATTATTATACTCTTTTTTATTTAATCATGTAATTTTAAAAGTATTTAAAAGTAACCCATGCTTTACACGGGCTATAAGCTAATATAGATAAAAATGAGAAAATGCCCAAAGTGACAAAAAATTGGGATTGAAAGTCCAAAATGGCACTTTTTGAAAAGCAGGCCCTCCACTAGCACTTTCCTTTTTTTTTTTTTTTTGCTAAATAGCACTTTCCTAATGTTATATACATGTTTTCATTTTTTTTAAAATAACATTTTCATTCTTTTAGAAACCGTTCTGAGTACTACATAACAAACATCAAAGCAATACTTTAAACATTAAAATATTATTATTAAATTATTAAAATTTTATTTTGTAACTTTTTTAATTAAAATTTTATATGTTATCTATATTCCTTTAGGGGTTTAACAATTAACTTTTGGGGTTTAATAATTCCATTTGGGTTACAGAAATATTTAGAATGACGAATAAACTGTATACGAATTTAGGGTTGTTTACAACCCTAAACCCTAACTTATCATGATTTTTAAACGCGTTAGCGTTTAAAAATCAGGCCATCGTATTCAATTTTTTAATTAAAATTTTTTAAATTTAAAAAATACAATTTTTATTAAATTAAGGGGTTCAACAATTAACTTTTGGGATTCAACGTTTCCATTTTGGGTTTTAGAAATGTTCAAAATAACGAATATTTTGATTTTAAATTTTTTAATAGTATTTGAAAATACATATTTAGTAAAAATAAAAAATAAAAAAAATTAGTTAACATCACTTAAAGTAATGCTTAAAAAAAATTGCTTTACCTGAAAACGCATGTAGTAATGGTGTTATGGATAAAAACGTATTCCTAAGATGCGTTTTACGCCAAAAATGCATTTCGTTCATGCATTTTGATCCGGTAATGCATTTGGTAAATGTGTTTTTGACATAAAACGCATGTTACAGACGTTTTGTCTAAGAAAGTGCGATTGCAGGGCACTATTTTAAGAAAATGTCATTTTGGATATTTTGATCAGAATTTGTGTCATTTTGGCCATTCACCCAAATAAAATGGGGTGAAATTTACTACTCCCTCTGGTTTTTTTTATATGACGTTTGACTTTTTGCACACATTTCCAAGTGCTTTGATCGGGTACTTAAAATTATTATTTTAAATTTTTTTTTTGTGAATTAAAATATTTATTTTATATTTTAATTCAAAAAAAGAAAATCTTAAAAATAATAATTATAAGTACCCGATCAAAGCACTTGGATTGTATGCAAAAAGTCAAGCATCATATACAAAAAGAGTAGTGCTACAGACCCCAAATTGGGTACCAAATTTTGACACCAAATGATGTGGCATTCATTAATTGGCATTTTGGAATATTTTAATTGGATGGCCCTGGCGGGCCCATCATAATTATAACCAATAATTACTTGCCATGTCATTTGGGAAAGGAATTTGGGGTACCAATTTGGGGTACCTAGTATTTTCCATACAAAAAATAGAGGGAGTAGTGTTCATCTTAAACATAAATATCATTCATTGAAGTCTGAATAACACGTTTTACTCGATTACCAATTTACCATACAAATGATCGCTTCATCAAACTAATTAAGAAGCTACCAGAGTAATTGCTACAAAATTACAAAGTTTTTGACAAACTTCTTAATTACTCCGTAATTATTAACCCTCAAAAGAAACCTCAGTTTTCCACACATGTACTAATGTAGTGGTAACAAACTAGACATCCCTTGGCTGTGCTGCAACAGCTCTCATGGATCTCCATTAAAATCTTGTTATCCAAATCAAAATAAGTTCAAAAGTTTCGGTTCTCCTGCTCCAAAACAAGTCGTAGTCACAGATTCCTCCGAGTTCCTTGATACAGTGACCAGCTGCCTCTTTTCTGAAACCTCATAGCCTTGCGTTAAGCTGAGATCAAGATCGAGATCAACCACTTGCAAAAGCTTTGAGGATTCGTGTACACGTCTACGCTTCGATCTTGAAGTCGAGCCCTGATGTCCATGCTTGAAAGTAGTCGAGCCCTGATGTCCATGCTTGAAAGTGTTGTTAGAATCGGACACTCCTTTAAACCCTGCCGAAGTTGAGTGGAACTCTGAGACTGGACATAGAGTACCACCGCGGAGAACCGTTTCCACAGCCGCTTGACACTCGTGCCAGTTTCCAGTCCACAGAAGCCCCACGGCTCCGTTCACAGGGTTTATCGTCCGTCCAGCAGCCTCAAACAGTAAGGATTGAAAAATTGCTGCAACCATAACAATTTTGTATTGTTACATTAACATGTAAGAATGACGGGCCTATTCCACATTTACGGCTATGTTTCTTAAGTTGTCAAATTTGAAATGATCTTACACCGTTGAAGTAATTAGTGTATGCCTAATTGACTAAGATTGCTAGCTTTCACTATATTTCACATCAATTATAGCGGAAAGTAGCAGAAAGAGTGAACAGAGAATTATAGGCCCTTATCTTACGCTAGCGGAAGATAAAAGCTACTACGAATATACCATGTTAATTTTATCCTTACCTTGAGGTACATATAAGATAAGTAATTAGCTCAAATCAAACAATCACAAGTGAACACCTAAATCCAAAAATGATGCACTTTGGATATATAAATTTCTCTTGAACAGAATTTTGATAAACGATTAGTATCAGATCAAAAATCGAACACACATATCTTGTATTCCTCAAAATTTACTAAAGTGGTAGGGGAGTGAAGTACCTTGATATCAAAGTGAGCTTAATTTGCATTCATTTTCACTTAATTTCTTCTTTATAAAAAATTCAAGAACAAAAAAATGAATAAAAATGAAAATAGTTTACTTACCTTTCACTCACTTCCTCCCCTATTTAAAACTTAAAACTCAGGAGTAAGGTGTAAAATTGAATTTCGAAAGAATATACTTAAGTAAGTTTTGATTAAACATATGCACGCAAAAATAAAAGTGTAAAGAAATGAATGATACTGAAAGAAAGAAAATATGAATACCAGGTCTTTGGGTTTGGGGAACAGCAGAAATGAAGGACATGAGACCCGCACGGCCAAAAAACTTGGCAACAAAAGAAGTGGCGTGAGCTTGAGCTTGAGGGCTCTCAATCCACTGCAAACAATGCCTGAGAACACAACTTTCACTGCATCCCTTTCTTAGAACTCGGCATCCATTGCAACTCATTTCAAGTTATCGTTTAGTAGGTTTGCTCTACGTACATATAATTTTAATAAAATATGGGGAATAATAAGTGTTAGGTCAGGCTTGATTTGCGGAAGCGGAGAAAAGAAAACGCAGACAGGCTAGCTAGCTACAAGAAAGAGAATAGGGAGGAAAGGAGGGGATGAGGAGAATAGAAGAAGAGGAAAGGACGGTGATAATGGGAGCATGATGATTTGTGTATATAAAGGCGAACTAGATAAAGAGGGTGAGTAGGAGAGAGATTAAACAAAGAATTTTTTACTTGTAAACTAGTCCCCCACTCAACTCTAGTTGAGTTACTTCTTGTTCATCTTGGGTTTACAACAAAGATGTAGGACTTGTATTTTTCTTTGGTTTCAAATTAGTTCTTTTTTCGTTTCTAATGTTTTTATTTATCTTGATTTTTGTATATATATTTTAAGATATTGAACATAATTACATAATTTTTTTTTTTATAAAAACTGTAAAAAAAATTGATCTAATTTGTTTAATTTAAGGAGAAATAAGAGAAGAAGTGCGATTACATTTGTTCTTTATGTTCTACTGTGTATTGATAATTTGTGATTGGGTTAGATTCCAAAGTACTGGCGTAAGCGGCTCCGTGTTTCCGCGAATGGACATTCCGCAACTGTTCGATTATTTTTATACTCCTTTTACCCAGCTCAATGGATTGTATATCCGACCCGATCCAATCGGTAGTTAAATTAGTGGGTATGGATATTTTTTTAAAAAAATTGATCACTAAAGGTCCGATCCGATAAGGAATGAATATAAATTTTGTATGATCCAATCCGAATATATTGTATTTATTATATATTTTATATATTTATGTAATATGTAATATATAATATATATGATATATATATATATATATAACATATATGATATATAAATTTTTTTATAAACAATATTATTTTGGAATATAAATTTGGATTTGTCAATGTATATGTCATAATTTTTATTTTTATTTTGCAAAAAATTTTAAAATACTATTTTTCTAATTAAAAAAACAAAAAGATATTTTTTTAAAATTTATTAAACGGATCGGAGGTCCGATCCGATAACCCGAAATCCGAATGAATCGAATATGGATTGACCTAAAAAATATCCGACCCTTGATCCGATCTAATCCAAATCCGAAATTTTTTAACAAATTCGAATATGAATTTAGAATAATCCAATCCGAATCCGGCCCGTTGACACCCATCTATCGTATTACGTATACAAAAATGCTTCATTTTATGAGGAGAGAAAAAGGGTATCGATTGATGCCTTTGTTCAAGTCTTTTCACTTTCGTTTCTTTGCTAATCATTTATCAACCACACAAATTCATATTTCCTCATCCAAATAATCACTTCCAACATCCGCTTGGATTGAGTTGAGAAAAGTTGGTTAGATCGAGTTCAAATTTAAAATTTTATTTTTAAAAGTAAAGTTTTGGATTTTGGATTTAATATATAATATTATTTTAATTCTTTCGTAAATTATTAAAATTCAACACTTTATTTTTAAATTTTTTTAAAAAATAAATTTTTAAATTTGAACCCGACCCGGCCCAACCCTATTCAACTCCCAATCTAAACAGACCTTAACATCAGAAATTAATTCACAATACAGTACCTTCATATTATGATGATATCTGTATTAGCCATTATGTATGTACACTTAACATTAAAAAAATAACTAAAACGATCTGTTATAACCAAATGTTTGACAGGTCTTCTTCAGTCGGACTTGCAAGAGAAGAATGCGAGGATTTGACCCCGATTCACCTTCGATGTAAGAATAAATTAATCGATTTAAATGTAAGGTACGATAGAACGTAAAAGAGTTTGTGTGTGTGTGTTTTTGATTAATTGAATGAAAATGGATGTCACTTGGTTAACTTATTTATCCCCTTTTCCCTTTCTCCATCGTGCAGAGATCGTGGGGAAAAACCTTACTGGAGTTGGTATTCGTGTGCCTTACGGGCCATGAATGGATTATTGTTTCCAATGGGCCTTCGTTCGAACTGGGCTTTCATACGGATCCATCGGTCCGGCCCAATAAGGAGATGGACCTCCAACCTCTTCCTTGAATCTTGCCAAGTAATTCCCAAGTTCTTCGTTCGGCCTCTACCTGCAATGGATCAGGGCCTCTATATCTTTCTCTCTTTGGCACAGATGAGAGTAGTGCCTCAAGAACTTCCTTTTGATCTGCTCATACGAACCGTCGACCTAGGCCTCAGCGAACGATACCACATGGACGCCGACCCCTTCAAGTAGGTCTTAAACATTTTGCACAGCATGATATCACAATGTCCAATACCTATCATGAAAGATTCATATTTCTCACAATGTCCCATACCCATTCGTTCTCCCTCTCCTTTTGCTTCCCCTTGGCTTTTTGCTTTTCTCGCCATTTCAAGAGCATTTGTTTTGTTCTTCAGGGGAGGGTATAGGTCCTTCGTCCTAAAAAATCAGCGTTTTGGGCGTAATGGGAGGAGGACGACTACCTCCGGACATGGTAGGGTTTTCGTTCTCTGGAGTTTTTTTGTTTTGGGTAGGGCATATTTCTCCGTTCCCACAGACGGCGCCAAATGTTACAACCAAATGTCTGACATGCCTACTTCAATCGGACCTACAAGAGAAGAATGCGAGTGTTTGACCCCCCGATTCACCTCCGATATGAGAATAAGTTAATCGATTTAAGTGTAAAGTACGATAAAACGTAAAAGAGTGTGTGTGTGTGTGTTTTTGATTAAGTGAATGAAAATAGATGTCACCTGGTTAACTTATCTATCCCCTTTTCCCCCTCCTCCAACGTGTAGAGATCGTGGGAAAAACCTTATTGAAGGTGGTGTTCGTGTGGTCTTATGGGTCATGAATAATGGATTATTGTTTTTAATGGGCCTTCGTTCGAATTGGGCTTTCATACGAATCCTTCGGTCCGGTTCAATAAGGAAATGGGCCTCTAATACGATCAAAATTTTGTAATCTCATCTAATTTAGAAAATTGAATGATAAACACACCATTTACAAGTTTGACACTATAATCATGGATATATGGCTGTATAAGTTTAGTTAATTTATTTGTTACTCGAGTTTGTTGCACTTTATATCCCATATTTAAAAAAAAAAACATGCTTAAGTACTTATATTTCTTTAATAGCAGTTAAGTACCATTAATTCTTTTTTAGTTTCACTTTACACTTTTTTCCGACATTTTTGTAATTACATTTTCAAACTTTTGATTTTACATTAAAAAATTTAATTTGAATTAATTGCCTGAAATATTATTATTCTCAAATATTAATAAGTTGTGCTATATTTAATTGAAATAATTATCATATAAGAATTTTAATATCATATTCTAGCCTTATGGCTATAAATTTTATTTAACTTTAAAATTTTCGAATAAGATAATCTTAAATTGCATAATATTATTTCTAAGAAAAAAATTAATTTACAATTGCATCATCGCATTATTCAATTAAATCAAATAATGCATAATTATTTTTAAATAAAAAAGGATTACATTACTAACATAAAATTAAATTATAGTATTTTTTTTTTGCAAAATCAATTATATATTTCTTGTAAAATGAATATATTTATTAATAAAATGACTAAAATAACCCTTACATTTAACGGCATTTTGACGGAATCACGCTCAGGATTGCAAACTGAAAATGAAATCTACTATATATATAATACCACAACATGTCACATTTTATTCAAAGTAAATTACATTTATGCCCCTTAATGATATTTTATGAAAAAAATTAGAATACATAGGCTTTGCTAAGAATTGAACCCATGACATGTCAATTCATGTCATTATGTTGTCAACTATAACCATTTGAGTTACACATGTTTTTGGTTAAATAGTAAAATTCATTATTTATATCCATCAATATTTTATCTACTATATATATAATACCACAACATATCACATTTTATTCAAAGTAAATTACATTTATGCCCCTTAATGATATTTTATGAAAAAAATTAGAATACATAGGCTTTGCTAAGAATTGAACCCATGACATGTCAATTCATGTCATTATGTTGTCAACTATAACCATTTGAGTTACACATGTTTTTGGTTAAATAGTAAAATTCATTATTTATATCCATCAATATTTTATTCATTAATTAGATTTTTTTATTCAAGATGTAATGAATGTTTCACTTCTCATGCTATTCTTGCTTTTGTTAATTTATTTTTCTGTATATACATAAATTTACTTGTCTACTCTATTAATAACTTGTTATTTTATTTCATAAAAAATGCTTAAAATTTCACATATTTTCTTAACTCTTGTGTCTTACTCCAAGTACTGATTATTTATGATTATTCACCAATATCAAATACAATAAAATACTTGATTCTAAGTAATTGCGGAATTTTTTGATTGAAAAAATTTAATAAAATGGTTCACCCAAAATCTATTACAAAAATGAGAATCTAGGAAGTCGGACAACCTAAACGTCATTTGCAAAAAAATGTGACATTAAATTTTGCAATTTATAATTTTATATATGTGCATATATTTAGATTAAAGTTTTTTGATAAATTAGTATATGAGTATACTAAAATATGAATAATAATTATATAAATACTCATAAAATTTGAGAATAGGGACTAATCTATTAGGTTCTCGATTAAGAATATAAACAGAAAATCAAGAATTAGCCAGAAAATAATCATATTTATTTTAGAAATAAAATTATTTGACGTGTTTGTAACAAAATATAAATAATAATTATATAAAAATATTCGTATAATTCGATAATCGGGTCTAATCAATTAAATTCTTGATATGGGTCAAGCGGCAAATTAAAAATTAACCAAAGTAATAATCAAACATATTTTAATATTATAATAGTATATTATTTTTATTTCTAATAAATTTACTATTCAAAAATAATTCTTAGTGAGTAATTTTTTTAAAAAAAATTAATCGGAAATTTCTCAAAATTTCAAAAAGTTTTAGAACATTGTAATGCAACTCAGGGCACTCTGGCACCTCTCATTGGACCAAGTTATGGACGAGTGTGCCAACACCCACCTAAGGAAAACTAAGGTATGAACTCATTTCTCTAGAGTGTTATGTGTTCCATATTTGATGTATGCTTGTATTAAAATTTGTACCAAATTTTTAAGATCATGATTTTTTGTGTACTCTAAAACTTTGCCTTATAAACTAAACTAAAGTCCCTTATGTATTCGATGTGGGACCGAGGTGTTACATAATATGTATGCACATACATATTTCATATCATTATTCAAATTGAATTCATTTTATATTTGTATGTGTATATATATATATATATACATGCACACACATGTTCATCACTTTAATTTGAATTTAAACTTGATTCAAATAAAAATTGTTCATAACATAGTGAAAGATGGAGTGTATAATTAGAGATGAAAAAAAATTAAAATTCTGAAATGAGTTGATTAAAACCCTAAATTTGCATATAAAATACTATATATTAACAAAGTTAAGTAGATGGAGAGACAAAATTTCATCCTTCACAAAATTCAGATCCAAACATGTTTAGATTAAGGGATGAAGATGACAATGAAGAAGGGAGTCAGGATTATAAAAGTGGATCTAAGGCTTTCTATATCCATGAAAACTGGTGGAATAGTCGCTTCAAGACAGTGGATGAAAGCAAAAAGATACGGAAGAAGAAATTCAGAAATTGGAGAGATAAGACGATTAACAATTATGGCCCAGGAGATCAACATTAAGAGAACCAATTGAGAGAGAGGGTAATAGATTACAACTTAGAAGGAGAAGTAAGGATGAGGTTCAAAGATGAATCACATTGGAATGATCTTAAAGAGGAAAAATTGTTGAGAAACATACTATTAATGAAGAAAGAGTTGAATAGGGGGGGAGCAAAACCACAAAGAATGGAGGAAGATATTCAAAATTTTATAGAAGCTAAAAGGAAATGGGTAGAGGATGAAGTTACAGTTAAAGCTTGTAGGGGATGATAATCTTGCAATTACAAAGCCACTGCACCAAATTCACGTTAGGAGTCTAGGAATTCATAAAGAGAATTCAAAGCTAGATTACAAAGAAGCCCTGTTGAAATAAAACCAAATATCCAAAGAGCAAAATCGAGAGTCATTATTCAAGACATGAGAAAAAAAGGATGGAAAGAAACCCTCATGAGTCATTCAAAACGGATAGAGAAAAGAATACATGATTCATCACCAATCTCCCGAACTCTATTCAGCTAAAATTCAAAAAGGAAGGAAGGATCAAGGACATTGTTTTGCCTCAAAAAGAGATAAAAATAATAATCGTGATGGGTTTGTTAAGTTTTTCGATGAAAGAATATTGGTGAGATTAATCTTTAAGCTTAATGGCCTCATCATCAAGGACAAACAAATTTATGTTAGTTGGGAAAGGAAGAGGGCTCCACAAAGACATATTAACGGGAGTTCACCGAGGTCTGGGGAGAGAGAGGTAGAGCCAATGTATAGTGCAAATGAGGCAGCAGAGAGTAAAACTTTTAAGCAGAAAGCAATCTTAGTAAATATTATAAATCTTATACAGATCATGTTGGAAATGAAGCTCTCGAGAAGGGAGTTTGCTACACTTTATTTAGGTAACACCGCTACAAATTGAAAGGTGTTCATAATCAAAGATGAACTACTAAAAACCAAAATATCATAATATCTCACATTTTTTAATATTATTTCACATTTAGACCTTCCAATTTTCTATGATTTTACTCTAAAACTCCCCAAAGTCAAATGCTATGAAAACGTTCGTTAATCTTCACATTGTCCAGAATCGAAACTGTGACATCTCAGTTCTAGAGATATACTGAATTTAAATTTATAACTAAAATCATTGAACTAGATGACTAAGTGATTGGATATTAGAATTTTTTGAACACAACCGGTTAGAAAGTGAGAACAATTGAAAAGAAAGTAAGTTCATCTATATTTAGGCAACATTACAAACTCGTAATAAACCTAGAATATCCCCGTGCCTTGCACGGGTAATGAAGCTAGTTGAAGTATAAAAGGTGAACTATCATGAAAAAAAATTTGAGTACTTAAACGTATTTATTCAAAAAATATGAATTACAAACTGCAATAAATTCTTGTTACTCTTTTAAGTGTCCGGTGCCTAGAAAGTGCTCATAGTGTGTTTAGTGGGCAGGTTGTTTTTCTCATTTATAGCGGGGTAGTTTTTAAGAGTTAAAATTCTATATAAGAGCATCTTCAACGGTACTAGTTAAAATGGTTAGCTAAAATAATATAAATAAAGGTTATGTAAAATTTACTGGACCTGAAAGGAGTTGTACTCCAATGATGTTAGCTATATTTCAAAAACAATATTTTATTGTTATTTTAATTAATAAATATATATATAAGATTAAACTAAATTGATGATGTGTCACAATATAAGTGGATATAATATTTTTAGATGTTATGTATAAATTTTTGGATATCCTCCAAATATAGAAGATATGTATCTTGTTATCTAAAAATATTGCTAACAACTTTGTGCATTGGAGACCAAATTTTCTTACCTGTTAGGTAAAATTTGTTGCCATCTCAGTTTTGAATATGATTATAGGTAACAGGTGCATCACGTTGGAGTTGCTCTAATAGTCTATAATAATCCCAGATGTATTGAAGATTATTATGTAATAGAAACATTTTAATATCTTCCTCTACTTTTCTCTAATATCTCTTAATCTTCAAAATTCCTCATCACTTGTACCAGATTACATGTTCTTTCAATTGATACTCATGACAAGAGTAACACAGAGTTCCGTAATGATGTTAATGAAGCGTTGGCTCGCCATGAATTTAAATTCGATCAGATCAATGCTACACTCCAATCCGTATTAACTGAGTTTCAGGTCTTGCGCCTTATATACCCAGTCCCACGCTCCAAAAAGACATTAACCCATTTTCTTTCGCAGAAACATTATAGCGGGAACTCCCACATCCATCGACACCAAACTTCATTTAAAGCCCAACTTTTCAAAGTTCAGTGGTGAGGATCCTTTCGGTTGAATTTATAAGCAGTCGCCTAAATTTAAAATTAAGCAGTCACAAACTCTAACTAATGCAATAGGAGTTGCTCAACTAATCGAAAAACGAAATCAATTGCACGAACAATTAAGCAAAACATTTTGCTCTAGATTAATTCCCATGATTCCAAACTTACCCACCCAAAATTCAACAATTGGTATATTAGGCCCTCTACCGATTAAGCGGGTGAACTCAAGTTTTACACTCAAACACCGTTTCGTCAAATCACAAATCAAGATAAGCAAGATCGTTGAAAGTAGAATTTATGTTATTATTGTGAATTCATGCCTGAACCAACCTCATGTGTTCATGATTGAAGATTCACAATGCTTAAGTCCAAATAATAGTAGAAATATTGGCTTAATCCTTGCGGACAAGGATCTTTAGGGCGGGAGACTGATATGTGCACCATTTACAAGTCTTATAATATAATCGTGGGCAAGTGACCGTAGAAATTTAATTTATTTATTTGTTACTCTAAATTATCCAGTAATTTAGAAAGTGCTCATATATATAATGTGTTTAATGGGTAATGTTAACGGAGGAATTTGGTGATAACAAATTCGGGGAGGGTTGCTGGAATTGTGGTGGTGGTTGATGACGGTGAGCGGCGTAGGATGTTTAGGGTTAGGGTTTTAGATTTGGGGATGGCTGAGATTGTATGTGAGAGTTATTGCAATTTAGATCGAATGTTGAATTCTCTCTTTTTCGCAAGGGTTGCATCATGACATACAATGTGCCTACGTACCCTATATATTTGGATCAAGCCAAACGTAGTTCTTGGGGAACAAGTCACCGACATAGGCTAGGTTTCCTTGTTTAGGGAAGTCCCTTGGATTGGGCCACCGCCATTAGTGGAATCATCATGGGCTTTCTAGCCCAACTATTTTCTCGGAGCATGGCGGTTAAGTCATTGACCCGAGATTGTAGGAGTCAATGCCCACCTTGAGCCACCAATGGGAGAATAACTAGTTAGGGCTAGCCCTCGGGATCACTAAAGGGCGACTCCTCAATGGGGAAATTCCTGATAGCCTAGGCAAAGCCATATATTCTTTTAATTTCTTGGAGGAAATCCCCCTTTCATCAACAGGGGGCAGGGCCCTTTATCTTCATAAAAGGTTATTAGGGGAGATTCCCTTTTCTAGTGGTGCGAGGGCGAGGTCCCTTTTAAAGGCGAGATCCTCGTTCTGACTGACATTCCAGCTGTAGGGCAATTGTTAACACAAAATCACGCAAGCGTACGTGGTCACAAGTAATATATGAATAAGTCAAGTTCATTCCCACAGATATCTGGTAATGGTTTTAATTCAGTAGATTTACCTATGCAACAATGTATGATTATTATTCACCGCTAAGACAATTAACAAATTTGGGTTTTGATTATCTAAATTAACTAAGAAATAAATTAACAACTAAGAATTAATTATCTAATAAAAATTAAAATCGAATTACTTCTACAAGAGTAAACATTGGATCCTAACTTCATTAAATACTTCACTTAGAGTTGATGCCTTTAATCAATGCATGTGATGGTTATGATATCTGATCAGACAACACGAAACAAGTAAACGCTACCTCTCAGTATACGAATACCAAACTAAACATACATCCACAAAAGAGAAGAAGATGAATAGACACCAATTATGCTTAGACCCTATATCTCTATAAGATTTGAAAACATAACGGTTGAAGAACAAGTTGTCTACTAAAATCACATAGGGCAGCATAATATCTCTATTTACGCTACAAATCATGATGTTAAAACATCAACCTATCCTATGCTAGCATGGCAATTTCTAAATCTCAAGATCCACTCTCGCTTCACAAGAGATTAACAAATTAGATGTTCGCGACGCATCTAAACACATGAAGCATAACCATACGAGGATATCAAGAATTCACCACACATAAATCTTTAAAGCAATCAAACTACTAAGCTACATAGATAACTCCGTTAGAATCCCATGACAACGATTAGTTCATAATCGAATAGCTCGTCATCATGGGATCTGATTAAACCATGATAAAAACAAAGTATGAAAAGATACTGTTGTGCCCAAAATTTGCCGTGAGCTTGATTTTAGGCCCATTAAGGTTATAGGCCCAATCTGTGTGGATATGGAAGAACATGATAGGTTAGGCATGGATGCATGGGCCCAATATGCCTTGGAGATGTACTTGAAGAGGAAGATTTTGGCATCTAATTTCGGGGTTCATTCATTCAGGGGTTTAGGTGTCTGAACCCCCAGGTAGGGGTACTACCGTATGGAGGCAAGATAGGGGTTCACCCGGGTGATAGGTCCCCAGACAGGGGTACGTGCGCGTACCCCGAAGGTTTCTAGAAAAATGCACCATCAGTACCCTGCAGCCTTCTAAATCGTAGGAGAATGGATAAATATCGGCCTAACTGACTTCTGGATAAGTCCTAGACATCAGGGACATGATAATTGAGTCAGTTACATGGATAATAACAACATATACATGGAATATATATATATATATATATATATATATATATATATATATATATACATACATATGGTGGATAATCATGGAAACATAAGGATAATTCTCATGGATGGTGGAATAACTGATTGGATCAGCTTTGTTGGAGGAGATGAGGCATATCAAAACGTGGCTGGGCTATCAACAAGGACTCCAAAACCCTAGAACTACATGGGACTTGATTCCTATAAATATAGGATATGTAGGCACTTTGCAAGGGTTGAATCTCACTTCACTTTACATGGATCATGTAGAAATCTTGAGTAATACACATCTCTGGCAGCTGGGATCGACTGAGTAGGAATTACTCCGTCCTTGCTGTCTGGTGACCTTGCAAACTCAGTCCCAAAATCATTACAAACAACCGCCCACTCTGGCAGTTGAACGCCGGGTTGTAAACGCTTGAACGCCGATTCTGCAGCCGGAAATCAAGCTATTCATCCGTTATTCCAGCGATATTCTCTCGAAGTGTTGTACCAAATTCCTCTCATAACATTTTTGGCGCTAGAAGGAGGGCATTGGATGATCTTTTGAGAGGAAAGATAATGAAAAGCTCCGGCGATGAACATATACCGAAGAACAACGGAGGTGACCACGAAATTGAGATTGAGAAAGGAGGTCACCAATCGAGATATGGTGGATTATATCATGTATATGGACTGGGAAATAAAGTTTCTGGAAAAAGAGATACAAAAAGATGAAAAAACGGGGTGAAAATCATGGCTTATCGAAATAAAAGGATGAAGACGAATGAAGGTTAGCCACGACCGCCTTTATTCTGGTCATTTGGTGGTAAAATGCATAAAAGAAGAGATGTGGCTCTGAGGTCTTGGATAGAATGGCCGAAAAATAAGTGTTTCGGATACTAAATTTTGACAGGAAAGAATCAGCTTAGGGGTTCAGCGATGCGGGGTTCCGCGATCCAGAAACTTCTCCAATCAGGTGCATTAATACATATAATAGAACGTATGAGGAACTGAATGTCCACATGTTGATAGAGATAAAGGCCATTTGGAAAGGTACTAGTTGAGAGGTTCAAGCGGTAAAGGCTGGAGAAGCCTCAATCTGGTGGTCGCACCCATGATAGAAGGCTCCTTGCAGATGAACCCCCAAATACTCAATTATGGAGAACGTACTCATGGTAAAAGGTACTCATAACCAGATGAACCCCCAATATTTTATTGTCAAAAGGTGGATATTATCCATCTAGGGGTTCAACCAGTTGGAGGTTAAGCTCTATCAAAGCTCCCTTTCAACAATTTTGGGGTTAAACAAGTCCAGGAGTTTCTGTTAAAAATTGTGGAGCACAACACTAGTTTACACCACTGCTCAATCCATGAAGGGAGTAAATGGGTGAACTTGAATGATGATGGGGGTACGAACACCATGATTGATGAGCTGTAGGTGAATCCCAGCGCAGATAAGGGTGCGAACCTCCTGATAGATGAGTAACAGGTGAACCCCAGTGCAGATAGGGGTACGACCCTCCTGACTGAAGGGGTACGGGTAAACCCAAATTGAAGTAAGGATGCGAACCCCATAATTAATGATCAGTAGGTAAACCTGGATGATGGCAAGGATATGAACTCCCTCATTGGCGAACTGCCGGAAATATTTTACATTATTCTCTTAGATACCTCTTATATCTTACAACGAGCTAGCTCATGTAAGCTTAGAGGTGTCTTATTGATAATTCACATATTCGGTACGAAGGTTTCCCATCAACATTGATCATGAGAATACGAATGAGCAAGAAGAGAAAGCTTCAATGAAAAGGAGGTTTATTGGTGGGAGGAACCCGGATAGGGGTTCGATGATGACAGGTTCAAGGAAGATAAGCCTTAGAACCGAGAGGATTCACTTAACAGAAGTCCGAGTGTGTTCAATAGACTGGGAAGGAAGCTGAATATGAAGCTTGTCAAACTAAAATGTGGTTCATGGCAGAGAGCTTCCACAATATCACTTTCGGGAAGCTGCATGAGAAATGAGGTTCCCGATAGAGTTTTAACTGCTAAAGTTAGCAAGAAGCTGAATAATGAGAAGCCCTACAATAATCAAGAAGAACCCGGGAAGCAACCTGGAAAAGGGTTTAAGCAAGGAAAATCTCATTCAAAGGCGTTAATCCAAAATGGAAAGTATTAGAACTCAATATAGGGGCTCAACTGTGGCAGTTGTATCACTCAACATGAGGACCCCCAAAAGGATTAACTAGTGCCTAAAGAGGCTTCCTAAAAAAAAAAATCTTGGCCATGATTCGTCCCTTATGACACAAATGGGTGTTACACAACTAGTGTGGGATACTCAAATGGTTAAATCAAGGAAATGGTCAGAAGTGGACACCTCACTGTACGGGTACGATGGAAGCTCCATTCAGAATACATCGGGAATCATGTCACCAGTAGCCCTGCTGATGGAACCCCATAAAGTGGTTCCAGTTTTTCGGGGGGTAGCACCACCTATAGCGTTGATGTAAATGGCTGCTCTAATGGAGGATTATGTAGGAACCTGAAACACTCGGTAAAAAGCATACTGGGGGGGTACTATTTGAAGCACCTAAGTGGAGGCCAAAGAAAGGAGGTTTTATCATCTAGACAAGGAAAATGGTTACACACCTCACATTTATAAGGAGGAGCATGGCTTCCCACACGGATTAAAAAAGAGGTTGAAACTACGGTGAGACGTGTATAGCCAGCTTCACGGATGTCCATTTAGACTTTTCCTCAAAGTGGATGAGAATCTGAATATGTTTCAATATTGGCCATGGACAAACTACACCGATGAATCGGGGGGTAGTGGATACCAGGCTGCATGGAGGATTTCTAAGATGCGCCCTTTTTTCAAATGAGAAGATGTACACAGGAGGTTCAGGTTCGTGAACCCTCGGCAGCCTTCAGCCTCAGAATCCCTTACTGGGTTACAACAGCAAAACTTAACATAAAACGGGATCTTCAGCAATCAACATGGTTGGATTTATAGGCGGTCACAACTATGTCCACGGTATACGCCTGGGGTGGGATCTTGAAGGCATGCGTACTTGATACCTCTGGCGGGAGGTTCAGTCAATTGAACCTACGGAAGCTTGATTTATGTGAATTTTTGGTACCAAGGAGGTTTGTGAAATAAGGTTTCGAACTTGGAACCTGAAAGAGATCCTTGGAATACCATAGGAGGTGATATGGATACAATCATCAAGATTCAAAGGCGTGCGAGGATGGCAAGCATGTGTGGGCGTACGTGCATCGAGCATGTTTGGGCGTACGTGCATCGAGCATAAAAGGCTGGAAGGTTTATTGATGGAACCACGACGTAGGGGTACGACAACCGAAGCCTGCAGGTTCAAGAATAGAATTTATGGAGTAATCATCAAGAAAAAATAACATAGTCTTTCTTAGAAGGAATTTACGAGCAGTAGTCGCTTCACCTTTGAAACCCCTTGTTTCTTACAATGAGTACGCTCACGTAAGCTTAGAGGTTCAGGGTGAAGGTTGATTGAGCTGAGTAAGGATTATATTAGGTTCCTCTTGTATTAATGGCTGCAAGGAACCGGGGGGTAGTGGATGGTATACTGCCGTGATGGTATCTTGAAAATGGTAACTTTTTAAGCAAACGGAACTTATTTACAATGAATGGGTCAGGGCTCAAGACCATGAGATTCTTGAGGTTCTGGTATGCGAACCCCTAATGGAATCTAATTCGAGGTACCCCTGGAAGCTAGATCAAGGAGCATATGCAGATTAGATTTAATGAATTGATTTGGAAAGGATTTCTCATGTATGGATTATGCATGAGCTGGATTTACCATGTATGGATTATGCATGGAGAGGATTTCTCATGTATGGATTATGCATGAGCTGGATTTATAGCATATGGATTATATGCTAAAGGAACATGTATGGATTATACATGAATCGTATGTGGATTACGTGCGCAAGGCAGGATTGGAAGCACATGGATTATGTGCTAATTGATTGCACGGACTATATGGAACATGTATGGATTATACATGAATCAAGGCAGGCACATGTATGGATTATATATGAATCAAGGCAGGAACATGTATGGATTATACATGCATCACATGTGGATTACATGTGAATGGATGGGAAACCCAAGGCAGGCTAGACCTAGGGACGCTAGGGCCATAAAGTTCCCCTATATGGAGGTTCACTCGTTTGAACCCTGAAAAGGCGTAACGCCGATAAACTTCCGTGTAATAATGTTGGTGGACAACCAACCCCGTTATGGGACTTATGTACAGCTGTGGAAGCTACGTACAATTTGGCAAATGGCTTCGCCACGACCCCAGGGAAACTGGGTGAGTGAGGTCTAACTCTTGGAAACTGGAATACTAAGGATTTTAGCGGTGTGAGGAAATCACATTGGATGGCAGACGGCTTTGCCACGACCCCAGGGAAACTGGGTGAGTGAAGTTTAACTCTTGGAAATTAACATCGTGAGGGAATTAACATTGTAAGGGAACTAACATTGTGAGGAAATTAACATCGTGAGGGAATTAACATCGTGAGAAAATTAACATCGTGAGAAAATTAGCATTGTGAGGAAATCACATGGAACCTCGTTGAGGGAATCTCCGAGGATGGAACCTGGTCGAGGGAAACTCCTATGATGGAACCTCGTTAATGGGAATTCTTCATGCACTCTAGGTCTGATCCCGAAGACCGGTCTAGGATTAGGGGTTCAGTCGGTAAGAGGTTCTATATTATATTAGTGGAAGCCCGGGGGTAAGGTATGAGCGCTTATCTGTGAAATAATTTTTTATGACTTGGTTTAATAAAACTATGATCACTTTATCTTTACCTTTATTTTCTTAACTGCTATGAATGACTATATGTACTTATGTGCTTTGTGTGCTATGTGTACTTATAATTATGTGCTTCATGTCATATGTTCGCATGCCTTCTTTATGTGTTCATGTGTTATTGTTTACATGAACCTTGTTCTTTAATATAAGATAGGTTATGCCAAAGAACTCTAAGGGTAGTACGTGTATGGACCTGTTAGGTAGGAACCTTTTAGGTATGAACCTCTTAGGTATGAGCTTCCTCTAGGAGTATGGATTGGATTGGATTGGATTGGATCTGGATTGGATTTTGATCTAGATTGGATTGGATTTGGATTGGATTTGGATTTAGATTTGGTTTGGATTTGGATTGGATTCCTCATGTATGGATTATGCATGAGCAGGTTTAACATGTATGAATTATGCATGTCATGGGTTCGCGTCAATCCTAGGGACACTAGGCTAGCGAAACTCCCATCAACTTAAAGCCCACGTAAGCCCTCGGCAGGCAGTGTGGTTAGGCCCACGTGAACCCTCAACAGGTAGTGTGGTCAGGCCCACGTGAACCCTTAACTGGTGGTGGTGTCCTCTTATTATTTACATTATGAGTACAAAACAATGCTCACATCAGCTTCAAGCCCGCGTAAGCCCTCGGCAGGTAGTGTGGCTAGGTCCACGTGAACCCTCAATTGGTAGTGGAACCTTCTTTCTGGATTCGCATTGACCCTAGGTATCCTAGGTGAGCGAAGCTCCTTTCAATCTTACGCTCACGTAAACCCTTCATAGGTAATATGGTGAGCCCACGTGAACCCTTGACAAGTAGTGGTAAGCAAATATATACAAGTTAAGGCTGTTGCGTGAAGCCTCGATATTTATAAAACATTCAAGGGTACAACTGGGTGAACCCCTAGGGCTTGAACGTACCCCTAAGCAGTCTACTTTACATATGGAATATGCACAAACCAAGGTTCAAGGATTCAAGCGGAGGAAGGCTTACATATCATGCAGGAAGGAACTCTGATCCTCGGGGGGTATTCGATCAACATCTCACAATGGAAGGACTTACATAATGGAAAGAGGTCTTCATCTTATGCTCAAAGGGAGGCAGCCCCAACCTGAGGGGTTCTGTGGTTGAACTCTGATTTGGATTGACGTGCTAAAAGAAAAGATAAGTTTTGTTTTCATTCTTTTACATATTCTCTATCACACATGTTTTCTATGCATACAAGGAAATTTATATAGCATCTAGCCAAAAACTTCATTGCGAAGTTCATCTTTTCACATGGATCATTATCCTCTATCACACATTAATTCATGTTCATCTGGAAGTGTGTATCACTTGATCTCACACTTGCATGGATTTATACACAAAGGGTCATCATGACATATATTTACTTACATTATGCATGAGTTTCAAAATTATTTTCAAACTTACTGGCTGATAGGTACTTAGGCATACTATATGCCTCATAACGTAACCACTTGGAAAGACATAGTTACAATTGAGGAGGTTTCTATAGCCTTACCTTTGTCCCTCTTGGGGTACGCGTATAAGATCATCTGCATCATATGGATTATAGGTTCACTTGGGAAAAGCCCCATAGTTTATGGGCATGGTTTGGCAAAGTCCCATGGTTTATGGGCACGGTTTGGAAAAGTTTTATGGTTTATGGGCACATGTTCATGAAGTCTCGGAAAGCTTAGCAATATCCTGGGAGGTCCATTGTGATGGTTTCACGAAAATCTCTAAATATTGTGGCATATGTCTTGAGGAGTGCGTTCGCTAAGGTTTTACTTGAGTGTGAAGGCAGTAATGGGTTTATTTATACAAAATCATATGCACTCGCATAATCATATTTGCATCTATGCATTATATATCTATGCGCTATGTGCATTATATATGTGAGCTACTTAGCTCATGTTACTAATTACTTTTTCTAGTTGTCTTGGTAGCACAGGGTTCTGGAAGATTGAAGCCTATATGCAACAACGGAAGCTTCATGGCTTCACCCACAAGGATTCACACATGGAGGCCAACCTCACAAGGATAAGAAATATATCGAGAAGTCAAGCTATGGTTTTCAATGAAGAAGGCTGGAAGTTGGTAGGTTCAGGTGATAAGGATAAAAAGCTCATGACTGGAACTGGTACGCTATGCATAGTCTAAGGTATGTGGAAGGAGTTCATTTAAGGATTCAGATGGGGTACATATATGGAAGCATTATGTTTCCTATTTCTTACGCCGAGTTAGCTCATGTAAGCTTGGAAGCATGATGTGAAAGCTATGTATTTCACTGAGGAAGATAAGGAAGGATTGGGCCTCGATTTATTTTGGTTCCTTTTGCATTCACTGGCTACAAGGAACCGGGGGGTAGTTGTTGTGCCCAAAATTCGCCGTGGGCTTGATTTAAGGCCCATTAAGGTTATAGGCCCAATCTGTGTGGATATGGAAGAACATGATAGGTTAGGCATTGATGCATGGGCCCAATATGCCTTGGAGATGTACTTGAAGAGGAAGATTTTGGCATCTAAGTTCGGGGTTCATTCATTCAGGGGTTTAGGTGTCTGAACCCCCAGGTAGGGGTACTACCGTATGGAGGCAAGATAGGGGTTCACCCGGGTGATAGGTCCCCAGACAGGGGTACGTGCACGTACCCTGAAGGTTTCTAGAAAAATGTACCAGCAGTCCTGCAGCCTTCTAAATCGTAGGATAATGGATAAACATCGGCCTAACTGACTTCTGGATAAGTCCTAGACATCAGGGACATGATAATTGAGTCAGTTACATGGATAATAACAACATATACATGGAATATGTATATATATACACACATATGGTGGATAATCATGGAAACATAAGGATAATTCTCATGGATGGTGGAATAACTGATTGGATCAACTTTGTTGAAGAAGATAAGGCATATCAAAACGTGGCTGGGCTATCAACAAGGACTCCAAAACCCTAGAACTACATGGGACTTGATTCCTATAAATATAGGATATGTAGGCACTTTGCAAGGGTTGAATCTCACTTCACTCTACATGGATCATGTAGAAATCTTGAGTAGTACACATCTCTGGCAGCTGGGATCGACTGAGTAGGAATTACTCCGTCCTTGCTGTTCGGTGACCTTGCAAACTCAGTCCCAAAATCATTTCAAACAACCGCCCACTCTGGTAGTTGAACGCCGGGCTGTAAACGCTTGAACGCCGATTCTGCAGCCGGAAATCAAGCTATTCATCCGTTATTCCAGCGATATTCTCTCGAAGTGTTGTACCAAATTCCTCTCACAACAGATACAAATAAACCTAAGTAATTAATATGTAATAGTGATGCAAATTACAATGGTAGGATGTATTTAAATAGGCTCTAGAAGTCTTGCCCAGCAAGGAAACTACCAAATCATAATTAAAATAGAATACGTTTCCTAAACTGATTCTGTTTTGAAGAAAAATTCGTAACTGAATTTTCTTCAGTATTTTTGGGCCGTTCCAGTTGTAATTGGACATCTGGACCACTTTAGAATGATAGAGAATCTCATTATCTTCGTGTGGACAGTAAGATCGTCCAAAACGGACTTGTAGAACTCAAGATATGACCAAAACAGTTAATCAGCAATTCTTTTTCAGGAGTTTTCCCACGCCGCAGCACCCAACCCAGGCCGCAGTGCCCCAAACTTTCTTTCCAGGATTGTAGAAAATTTCGTTGTCTTCGCGTGAGCTGTAAGATCGCTAAATTTTGACTTCTAGAACTCCAGATATGGCCAAAATAGTGCAGACTGCGCAACCTACCTGGAAAATCCGAATTTTCCACAATTTGCTCATTTCTCCTCCGTTTCCTCTTCCGATTCTTCTGCCACTTCCCGTTCTTCAATTCTTGAGCATTATGATCTTTATGGTAACCTAGGGAAGTACGCCATCCTTCATTCCATTGCTAAATTTCAACTCCAAGATCAATGAAAAACACCAATCCTAGCCGATAATTGCAATCCTGCACAACTACACAAAACACATAAAAAATGCAACAAACTTGAGGTCAAGTGAATCAATTTAAGCCAACATTGAACGCTCTAAATGGATATAAAATCCATTTATCACACCACCAAACTTAAATCGATGCTTGTCCTCAAGCATAAACAATTAAAAACTAACTAACTAGTACCACTTCCGTAGGTGATCACGGTTGCATTTGGCATATGCAACAAGCCCTTTAAACCCCTAGGCAGCCCTAGTGGACGAGTAAGGTCTCGTGAGGGCCTATAGCGAATGTACCCACAAAATCCATCTAACTAAACAATGCAATGAATGAATGCAACTAATATGAAAATGCAAAGATCCCCTTCAAACTAACCAAAACCAACTAGCAAGCAAATATCTCAAAGAATGCAACTAAATCCAAATATAGCACGACTAAGTCCCCGTATACTAACAATACATGAACAGAAATGTGCGTGTGTGCGATGCTCATCAGATATACTCCTAGCACTAGATCGAAATCATACCCATTTTTCGTCAAGACAATCATAGGTTTATAAATAGAATAGACTGTAAACACTTCATAACTTCGAAACACCTCTATCCTCATCTGAGTTAGCCAGAAACCATGCTTTATTACTAAGCAACAACTACAACACATAATAAACAAGCATGCTTATTTAACCGTGCAATGGATGAGACCTCAAAAGGCTTATACAATAATACCCATGTAGCGAGCATTAGGTTAGTGGATCCCAGACTATAAAAGCCTTAGGTCACTAGGCACAAAGTCCCCGCGAACTTAATTGCTCGAGTATTAAAGAGCTCACCCTGGTTAATTCTGCATTAAACAATTAAACTATTGACTTTTTTTTCTTTTTTTTCTTTTTTTCTCTTTTTTTTTTTCTTTTTTTTCATGCAATCTGGAATGAGAATTCCCATTTCCAACCCTAGACTACTCATATAAATATGAGCCGGCTACTAGCCATTTGACACCTAGCCATTATTTAACAAATATTAACAACTAGCATGAAATCCCTGGTTTCCCCCAAACTTAGACTTTAGTGCTCCTACGCTATCAAGAGAATAACAAAAATTCTAAATATAATCAAGTGATTAAATCTCAAAACATCCAAACAAGCATGACCCTAACCTAGCCCAAAAGCACCCAATGAGACTGTGAAAAAGTTTTGTTTCTGAAACATGCAAGTCAATTCCGTAAGAACTACAAATCAACCCTCTATTCATCATTACCACACTCAATTAAACATCGACCTACCAATCAGAATTAGCTCATTCTAAGGGATCATGAAATATGCATGCTATGCAAATGCAACTAAAGTGAACTCACATGATATACGAAAAATAAAAAAAACAGAATGTCCTATATGAAACCAACATAGATAACACGAACATACATGCATTAATTACTACTAATATGCAAAATATGATATATATATATATATATGATCACAATGACTCACATAATCACAACTAACTACATATACACTACTTATCCCCCAAACCACCCCCAAACTTAAAAGATTCAATGTCCGCATTGAATGGAAGTAAATACAAGGGATAGTAGGAAACATACCTAAAAATACCGAAACACGTGGGTTGCCTCCCACTAAGCGCCTTCGTTTAAAGTCTTTAACTAGACATGGCCATGGCTTTTTCTCTTGAAAATATCTACACCGTATCTCTATATAGCCATTTAATTATCTTTTCCGGGGCTATATCCTTGGTGACAAGTTTCAGCCTTCTTTGCTCCTCAAAAGTGTCAGCAACATTGTTCTCTTCACTACCTGACAAGTTAGCAATAATAATAATCGGCAAAGTAGATGATTGACCCAAATATGCATACCTCAGCTGATCTGGTGGTTCCAGCTCGAGTTTGAAAACTTCTTCACCATGATGATTTTCATTATTAACCACCAAAGACTGATCAAGAGTGGACATAGACAGATTAGGAACGGAAGTGGGTGGTTCACCAATAGAAGTCTTCACAACAGACTTAGGATCAAAAGAACTCTCCTCAAGTTGATATCATGCTTAGAACAAATAGAATTTAATTCATCTAACATCTCATCAGAAGTAAAATTCCTATACAAATCATGAAGTTCTTTATTGCTCTCATAGTCTAACAAAGCATCTTCCTCAAGAAAAGACTCAATTGCACTATCCTCAAGATTTGACCATGAAACAACCTCATCAATCAGCACCTTAGAATCCCAGAGATCAGCCAAGCCTAGCGACTCACACTCTTCCTCCTCATCACTATCCACCACAGGTTCTGATAAAACAACATGTTCTTCTTTTTCTATAGGGTCTTGATCTTGAATTTCTTCTTCATCTTCAATTGCTGAATTCTGATCGTTCGTGACTTTTCCAGATCTGAGTGTTATGGCATTAACCTGCTCCATGCCATCTTATTTTCCTGGATTCACCTCTGTGTCACTAGGAAGAACTCCCTGCGGTCCGTTGAGAAAGGCACTTGCAATTTGCCCAATCTGATTCTCCAATGTCTTGAGAGATACCGCCTGACTTTTAATCATCAACCTCAATTCATCCAATTCAGATTTTTCATTCGAAGATTGACCATCATCCCCATGAAACTGTTGTTGCTGAAAATCTTGATTGTTGCTCCAACCGAAATTGGGATGATAGGTGGCTGGAGCTGGTTGCGAAGGTTGCTGGAAGTTGCTCACAAACTGTGCCGATTCAAAAGATATGGCACATTGACTCGTCTCATGTGCGCCCTCACATAGCTCACAAACACTAGCAACTTGAGGCACCCCATGCTTTGACATAAAATCCAATTTCTTATTAAGTGCCTCTAGCTGAGCTGCTAGAGCTGTGACTGTATTAACTTCCAGAATTCCTGCTAATTTGCCTTGTGATAATCTCTGAGTTGGATTCTGGTATTCATTCGCAGCCATCATCTCAATTAGCTCATAAGCTTCCGCATAGCTCTTAGCTCATAAAGCTCCACCTGATCCTGCATCTAGCATGGGTCTTGACTGTGCACCCAAGCCATTATAAAAGCAGTTAATCACCATCCAATCAGGCATCCCATGATGTGAAAATTGAGTAATATCGTTCCTGATTGCTGCGGTCTTTGCCATGGGGAAAAATTTAGTGAGAAATCTCTGAGCAAGATCCTCCCATGTCAAAATAGAACCTGCTGGTAGAGAGTGCAACCAGCCCTTAGCTTTATCCCTCAAAGAGAATGGGAAAAGTCTCAATTTGATAGCATCTTCCGACACCCCGTTGATCTTGAAAGTGTCGCAGATCTCAATGAAATTCCGGATGTGCATGTTAGGATCTTCAGTCGGAGCACCCCCAAACTGAACCGAATTCTGCACCATCTGAATTATGCTAGTCTTGATTTCGAAAGTATTAGCTGCAATAGCTGGACTGACAATGCTAAATTTGACGTCATTGATCTTTGGTTGAGAATAATACATCAATGCTTTCGCTGCTGCTACTGGTTCTCCCATTGCTACCTGCAACACATAAAACTAAACAACTATGTAAGAAACAATCTGAGTCAGTGAACTCTAACGACCACTGATGACAAGCACATAAACTAAAAATAAAACACCGATGATCCCCGGCAGCGGCGCCAAAAACTTGTTAACACAAAATCACGTAAGCGTACGTGGTCACAAGTAATATATGAATAAGTCAAGTGCGTTCCCACGGAGATCTGGTAATGGTTTTAATTCAGTAGATGTACCTATGCAACAATGTATGATTATAATTCACCGCTAAGACAATTAACAATTTTGGGTTTTGATTATCTAAATTAACTAAGAAATAAATTAACAACTAAGAATTAATTATCTAATGAAAATTAAAATTGAATTACTTATACAAGAGTAAACATGGGATCCTAACTTCATTAAATACTTCGCTTAGAGTTGATGCCTTTAATCAATGCATGTGATGGTTATGATATCTGATTAGACAACATGAAACAAGTAAACACTACCTCTCAGTATACGAATACCAAACTAAACATACATCCACAAAAGAGATAGAAGATGAATAGACACCAATTATGCTTAGACCCTATATCTCTATAAGATTTGAAAATATAACAGTTGAAGAACAAGTTGTCTACTAAAATCACATAGGGCAACATAATATCTCTATTTACGCTACAAATCATGATGTTAAAACATCAACCTATCCTATGCTAGCATGGCAAGTTCTAAATCTCAAGATCCACTCTCGTTTCACAAGAGATTAACAAATTAGATGTTCGCGACGCATCTAAACACATGAAGCATAACCATACGAGGATATCAAGAATTCACCACACATAAATTTTTAAAGCAATCAAACTACTAAGCTACATAGATAACTCCGTTAGAATCCCATGACAACGATTAGTTCATAATCGAACAGCTCGTCATCATGGGATATGATGAAACCATGATAAAAACAAGTATGAAAAGATACAAATAAACCTAAGTAATTGATATGTAATGGTGATGCAAATTACAATGGTAGGATGTGTTTAAATAGGCACTAGAAGTCTTGCCCAGCAAGTAAACTACCAAATCAGAATTAAAATAGAATACGTTTCCAAAGCTGATTCTGTTTTGAAGGAAAATTCGTAACTGACTTTTCTTCAGTATTTTTGAGCTGTTCCAGTTGTAATTGGATATCTGGACCACTTTAGAATGATATAGAATCTCGTTATCTTCACGTGGACAGTAAGATCGTCCAAAACGGACTTGTAGAACTCAAGATATGGCCAAAACAGTGAATCAGCAATTCTTTTCCAGGAGCTTTCCCGCACCGCAGCGCCCAACCCAGGCCACAGCGCCCCAAACTTTCTGTCCAGGATTGTAAAAAATTTCGTTGTCTTCGCGTGAGCTGTAAGATTGCTAAATTCTGACTTCTAGAACTCCAGATATGGCCAAAACAGTGCAGACTGCGCAACCTACCCGGAAAATCCGAATTTTCCACAATTTGCTCATTTCTCCTCCGTTTCCTCTTCCGATTCTTCTGCCACTTCCCGTTCTTCAATTCTTGAGCGTTATGATCTTCATGGTAGCCTAGGGAAATACATCATCCTTCCTTCCATTGCTAAATTTCAACTCCAAGATCAATGAAAAACACCAATCCTAGCCGATAATTGCAATCCTACACAACTACACAAAACACATCAAAAATACAACAAACTTGAGGTCAAGTGAATCAATATAATCCAACATGGAACGCTCTAAATGGATATAAAATCCATTTATCAGCAATCCCCTCCTATCCATGGGCGAGATCTTCTGAAGATGCATCATTTTATGTAGACAATGGGCCAGGCTCAATGTCTGTATTCTTTCTTCATATTATGGCCCATAAATCGGGTTATTCTTCTCTTGTCCAATTAAAGGACGACGCCTCCAGGTAAAGCGGGGCTGATTTTATGGCGTAACAACTACCCCCCAGTTTTTTGCAACAATTGTTTGTAAACGATAAGTCCCGATCTATATGTAAACTATATGTAAACCATCTCGAGGGCGAGGTCACCAAGCTGGAGAAGTCATACAGCAACATGAAGAGCTCTGTCACTTGCTACAAAGGGCAGTAAATTGATAATGCAGAGGCTATCGAGGCGGCTAGAGAAGATCTCCGTAAGAAGATAGAGTCAAAACTAAAGGCTACTGAAGATGCTGAGGCGAGAAAGAAAGAAAATGTCGGGGACGGGAATACTGCAGCGGTCTACAATGGTCTCGCCTTCTCAAGCTACTGCTAGCTGACTGTATGAGCTTATTATCACCAAAACTATCGGAGTGCGGGCCTTCCTGTAATGGCCTCGCCAGTTGCAGATTTTGCTTAATTTTTGCATGCCAAAATATTTATAATCTCTTCAATTTAGCTGCCCGATTTATTTACCTTGATAACTATGTATTCACTGCTACAATTTAAAGGAAAGTGCGTCCCCCTTGTTGTTCTGGGCATCGCCCTCTTTGCTAACATTTTATTAGGGTTACCACAGGGGATCGCCCTTGATGAACAGCCTCGCCTGTTCCAATATTTCTTGAATTATTCATAGTAAAAAATGTCTTCGAAAGTAACTTCTCATAAGAAAAACATATATCTTGAGGATCTTCAGTAACTCGGGATACCCTCCTCTCGGGAGGTCGTTCCCCTTTCCAGAAATACCCTCCTCTCGGGAGGTCATTTTTTCGAAGTTCGTAAAACATATATCTTGAGGATCTTCAATAACTTAGGATACCCTCCTCTCGGGAGGTCGTTCCCCTTTCCAGAAATACCCTCCTCTCGGGAGGTCATTTTTCCGAAGATCGTGCCTTGATGAGGCGCTGGAAGTACGGACATCCCCCCCGGAAGTACGGTTTTTGCAAGGGCTTTAATAATTCGGGATACCCTCCTCAAAGGAGGTCGTTCCCCATTCCAGAAATATCCCTCCTCACAGGAGGTGGATTTTCCGAAGATCGTGCCTTGATGAGGCGCCGGAAGTATTGACATCCCCCCCGGAAGTACGGTTTTTGCAAGGACTTTAATAATTCGGTACACCTCCTCAAAGGAGGTCGTTCCCCATTCCAGAAATATCCCTCCTCACAGGAGGTGGATTTTTCGAAGATCGCTTCATTCTTACTAAGACTCTCCTTAGAGGAGATCATCTTTTAACATGTTCCACGAAGATCCTCCTTAGAGGAAGTCATTTATCATAGAAATTCGAAAAATATTTTCGAAGAAAAAACAAGCATGCTTTATCCATAAATATAAATCTTGGCTAAGGAGGGGTACATACACTACCCCCTAGACTTTCACGAAAATAAATTAAGAGAAAGTATAACGAAAGGCAGAAAGCATAACCTGAATATCTCTTTTGAGAGGAATCCCCATGGAACTATTCCTTTGACTTGTAGCAGACCCTCTTTCGGCATGCTGATTTCCTCCGGGTGTTTGATAACTCCTCTCCCAGTTATGATGACTCTCCCTCAGATTCTCCCTCTCTCCAAGTGGCGAGCGACATCCATCATGGTTCAAGCGAGACCCAACACGGAACTATCTTTTCCTCTTCATCGCATCCATCCTAGCTCCGATCAGAGTAATAGTGTTCATCATGTGAGTGATTTGATTCAAAAGTTCGGTGTTTCTCATCAGGACTGGGGGATCCCCTCCGATCTGTGGGGTAGGCCATCCGTTAGGAATATTAGGCGAAGCGGATCTTAGATTTGAATCCCTCGGGAGTGAGCAATTAAGGTTTCTTAAAGCGAATCTCCGCAGGGTTGAGGTTCTTGGCGGTGGTGGGGGTAGATCTCCCTGGTCCTAATCTCCTCCACACGACGATCATCAACACATTCTCGATTTTACTGCGACATCCTTCCTCCAGAGATGCCAAAGGGCCCCTCCTTCTAGCGCCAATTGTTAACGGAGGAATTTGGTGATAACAAATTCGGGGAGGGTTGCTGGAATTGTGGTGGTGGTTGATGACGGTGAGCGGCGTAGGACGTTTAGGGTTAGGGTTTTAGATTTGAGGATGGCTGAGATTGTATGTGAGAGTTATTGCAATTTAGATCGAATGTTGAATTCTCTCTTTTTCGCAAGGGTTGCATCATGACATACAATGTGCCTACGTACCCTATATATTGGGATCAAGCCAAACGTAGTTCTTGGGGAACAAGTCACCGACATAAGCTAGGTTTCCTTGTTTAGGGAAGTCCCTCAGATTGGGCCACCGCCATTAGTGGAATCATCATGGGCTTTCTAGCCCAACTATTTTCTCGGAGCGTGGCGGTTAAGTCATTGACCCGAGATTGTCGGAGTCAATGCCCACATTGAGCCACCAATGGGAGAATAACTAGTTAGGGCTAGCCCTCGGGATCACTAAGGGGCGACTCCTCAATGAGGAAATTCCTGATAGCCTAGGCAAAGCCATATCTTCCTTTTAGTTTCTTGGAGGAAATCCCCCTTTCATCAACAAGGGGCAGGGCCCTTTATCTTCATAAAAGGTTATTAGGGGAGATTCCCTTTTCTAGTGGTGCGAGGTCCCTTTGAAAGGCGAGATCCCCGTTCTGACTGACATTCCAGCTGTAGGACAATCCCCTCCTATCCATGGGCAAGATCTTCTGAAGATGCGTCATTTTATGTAGACAATGGGCCAGGCTCAATATCTGTATTCTTTCTTCATATTATGGCCCATAAATCGGGTTATTCTTCTCTGGTCCAATTAAAGGGCGACGCTTCCAGATAAGACGGGACTGATTTTATGGCGTAACAGGTAAATTATTTTCCTCATTTATAGGAGATTAGTTTATAGGAATTGTAAGATTATATATAATACTATGATGTATTCAATTCAAGATTATTATGAAATAGAAACACTTCAATATTTTTCCACGAATTCTAACTTTACTCTTCTGTAATATTTTTTAATCCTCTAAATTCCTCTTATCATTGAATTAAATGAGTTTAAATGAAACAAACGTAGTATATTGTGTTATTTATCGTATTAATTTAAAAAGTATTTTAACTATCAAGTACCTGGCATATCACAATGATGATCCTACTTCGTTAAGAGTTTGACACCATTATTTTGGAAGAATGTTAATGGGAGTGATTTTATTATATTATAGGAAATCAAAATAACAAAATCGACAAATATATGAATATATTGAAACACACTCAAATGTTGCAATAGATGCTAGCAGAGTGTTAATACAAAACGTAAAAATATTACTCCCTCCGTCCCTAATTAGTTGTCCAGTTTAATTTTTCAGTGGTCAAATTGACTAACTTTTGACCGAAGATTAAAATTAATCCGTTTATTATTTTAAAAAACTGAAAATCACATATTAAAATAGATTAGAAGTAGTTTACAATGGTATAATTTTTTTAAAATATTTTACATTATATAATATATATAAATTTCAGTCAAATTTAAGTCAATTTGACCAACAAAAATAGAAACTGGACAACTAATTAGGGATGGAGGGAGTATGAATAATGTTAGGGGTACCAAAATTAGTTCCCAAAATTTTCCCCAAATACACATGACAAATTCTGATTCGTTGTAATAATTAATGGACCCCTATATACCAACAAATACATTTTCGCATTTTTAATTATCGATAGTTAAGGTGGTACATCCCTCATAAATGAAATCACTCTCCTAAGATTTTTCCTGTAAGACTCTTGCAAACATCATTTCTCAGTTAAAATTTCAGGATGAATAATACAAAAACAAGTTCAAACGTTCAGAATATTTTCAATTAAATGGGAGAATAATTAAACATCTTATCTATTAATTGAAATAGAAGTATCATCATCCGTATTTCATAGATCCAGCTTTGTAGATAAAATTGTCAAGCATAGAGATATTCCGGAACATAGAAGAACATGCCTCCAAGCGTTCTCAACCATCAACCAGCACAAAGTTTTGATTAGTAATAGACATGCAACAATTAAAGTGAACTTATCCCTTTTTGCGTCACAAGACATTCTTTGAAAAGACAGTACTGGATTTTGCCAAAAAATTAAAGAAAGAAAAAGGAAAAGACAGTAGTCGAGATGAGGACACTGCGCATCGAGTACAATTCTTCAACCACCTAAGTATTTCGGTCCACACATTTCATCGAAAAAAACTATTCTCTTACAGAACTGCGGAAACTAGACTTCCTTCATAGATGGCTATAAACTGACCAACTAATAAGTTACTTACCAGTAAGGCAGTAACCCTAACTTCTAGTGTACCAGAGGTCAAGTGCAAGTGTATAAAAATCCATGCAAATACCCATATTTAGGAAAAAAGAAGTTCTGCAATCTAAGGTTATCTTCACTGAAAGTAATCTCAATTCCTGCATGTCAAGTCTTTCTGCTTTATAATTCATTTTGCATAACAGCAAATAACTGATAATTAATAGTTTTCTCAAAAAAAAAACTGATAATTAATAGTATATCGAGAGTGTCCGGTGGTGTTTCAGAGATGGGCTTTGGACTCCAACTGACCATAACCAGAGATCCAGTTCCACACTCAAAACCTGAAGAAAAAAATCCCAAATTCATAAGAGAATTAAAAAACATAGCCAGCTTATAATTTTAAAAATGTATGCACTACAGAGTACAGAGTACAGACATCAAGAAAAACAAGGATATATTATTTGTGAAACAGCATATATTTTTCGCAAATTGAATAGTTCTCTTTGAACCGAGTTACCTACATACATATGCAATTTTTGTTTTGATCTCATAAAAAGAAAAGATACAAGAAAAGCCAGCAAAATAAGGACAGTGCACAAATGACTATTGACTATGGACTGTACTAGGTCTCATCATATGGACTAGAAGCACATAAAATTGGTGGAGAATGTTTGAACCCAAAAGATAGAATAGACTGTATAACAAAATATGGTGGATGATAGCTAATATGCCAGACCCACTACCAAAGTACTAAATTCGAACTTCCTGGTTTGCTTCTTGGTCTGTATAGATGAAACAAAAGAATAAATACATTGAATTTCCTAATGAGATTGCAGGACATTAATGTGATAATCAAACCGAAGTGTTGCAAGGTAAGTAATTTCTAATGTTTCAAATCAAGGTATAAGAGTATTTTCTACATTATCGGTCCATGTTCTCACTTATCAGGCAAAAACTGAAAAAATACACAAATTCAAACATATAATAATTCCCCTAACAAAAACCGCTCATGAAGTAACAACTTTGAGTGGGGGACGAGGAGAGCAATAATATACCCAGAGAAAATATATATTAAAAGTAGACATGTGATCTCTGCTCGAATTTTTTTAGTGACACATAGGCACCGGAAAGTACATGGAATAATAATAAGACTAAGATTATTTAACGCAGGAACATTGGAAAACCTTTAAAAACAATTTATTCTATTCCCACATCTTCTTGATAAGAAGAGGACCAATGGAGGAAGAATGCTTTATAAAGAGGACAAAGCAAAAAATATAACAATTTGTTGAACATAATATAGCGAAAAAAATAAATCTGATATAGACAAAAGGGACTTTCTGTGTGTCTGTGAACATGTAAAACCAATAGGCCACTCAACCAGTATTGAGTATTAACATGAAGAAACTCGATTTTAAATAGGACATGCAAAGTAAACCAACCTGCTTTCCAATTTTCTTGTGCAGCACTTCCCTCATTTTCTCCACAGCATAAATCGAGCACGCTCGCAATTCAATTTCCTCCTCACTGCCTGAACAAAGTTCGGTACCCCCCTCAATCATGCTGGCCAACGATGAACTATATCTAAGTACTCCAAGCTGTTGAAGTACTGCTGGAACAATATAGTCTGCGAACATAGTAATGGAACCTATATCATGGAATTCTCCATAGCTTTTACCCTTAAAAGCACCCCACAAGTCAGCTGCAAATATCTGAGCTCGTTTATACAAGAAAACTTGGTGACCCTTGTAGACCGTGTGATCACGAAATCCTACAATATTGAGCCAGGTAACATAAATAATATACCTATACACTGATAATTAGAATCCTACTGTTTGCGATCACTTTGTAGTCGGAAAAGTGGGAGAAATGGGAGGATAGTGAACAGATTAAGAAAGTTATAGCAACACAGATCCCCTAAGATACACATTATTGACTATCAGGGGAATAACACCATTCAACTTTGTTCGTCTTCCAGAACAATGATATGTGCCAGATGAGATCTATAACAGTCTTTGTCCAGTTAATTATCTCATAAGCTTGAGTGCAAAATATGAAACATGATTACCACTCGTATTTATCCTCATCAAAAGAACCAAAATCAAGATCCACATTAACCATATATACTTAAGGCCCTTTCTAGAATCAAGCTAGAGAGTTCGCTATTTATACCATCTTATTATTACTTACAGAATTCCCTCCTCCAGAACTTAAAAGCCGGGCTCTTCAAGACTGAGTGAAGTAATTCAAGATCTAAAGGCAAGTAAATCCAATTCGACTGTCAACAAAAAGACCTGTAATACCTCATCTCCCATATTATTCATGACTGTGACACTAACTATGTATGGACTGAAGTAAAATTTTGACCTATGAGATTTTATTTCATTTCCAATTCTAAAATTCAATACAAATTCTTTCCGCTTCTGATGCTCTCCTGATATCCAGACATGAATTGAGTAACTCTGTATAATAAATAAACAGTTTAACTACATGCAACACAACATTATATGTACCAGGAAAAAAACGAGTCACAAGAGCTACAAGCTTTGCTGCGGATTTTCCACAGGACTCTACAAGTTTGGATGCTTTCCCCTCAAAGCTTCTCTCCAGCTCAAAGCCAACCTAGTCCAAGGGAGAAGATAATTTCATTTATAAAGCCAAAGAACAGAATTTGCCTGAAGAAACTAGGCGATCTGAGCAATGTCATATGGTGTAATAATACTGAAAACTTGAATAGTTACACGCAGACATATGATGTGTCCCACCACAAGATTTTTAGGCTAGTACCTCATGAATTAAGCGCACGCGTTCATTCTCCAGAGGAAGTGGCTTTGTCCAATTCAGTAATTTGCGCAACTCAGGACCTTGCAACAATCAATTATGCAGTCACACTTAAACACAAGAGAGGTACACTGAGTATAGCTACAGAGATCTACTTATACTGCAAGATCATTACTAGCAGTTTGATATTCATCTTGAACAGTAGAGGGACGAAGGATAATATAAGGGGGCTTCAGAAACTCAACGACATTATAATTCTATCATCAAAATGAACAATTGATGGCTTAGAGTCAGATGTATTTAAAATTAAAAAGCAAAGAATTAGTACAGTAATATATTGTACGATACCAATAGTCAGAGGTGCAGTTTCTTGTTCAAATTTGCCAATTTTGTACACTCACATAACAAATAAATGACAACTTAACAAACAATTAAAACTCAAATGAACTAAACGGAATTTTTAAAGATATTGATATTTTTGGTTCTAAAGTCAGTTGAACATTTACAGATTTCATGTTAACCTAAATATCCGAAATCGAGTATGAATTACATGTTGTCAAATAAGACAGATACATTTGATCTTGGTTTGTACAGTTTGTCATTATAAATTAGTTGTCAACTATTATTATAACAAACAGTTTAGTATACATCAATGACATCAACTTTATGCTAGGCTTCACAAATTAAATTTTAAAGCTTAAAATGGGACTCTTTTATCAGCAGGAGAGATTATTAATTCTTATAGTACTAATAACATTGGTAATAGAACATCACAACTTTAAGGCACAAAAGAGCTTAACTCAAAGTAAGTGAATAAAGACCAAATACAGAGCATTTATGGCTGGAAATAGGAATCCAAATTACCAGTGTATGACTGTAAACGATCAGCTTCAAAAGCAGATTTGTCTTTCTGAAGAGCAGCCTTCAATCCCGCAGCCAAATGATCATATGTCAAATCCTTGTCTGTTATTGAATAAGCAGTAAACCATGAAAAAGTTCTGAGAGCTGCACAATAATATTGCATAGAAACTTGAACGACCTAATATACATAACACAGCTTTCAGCCATTTAAAGAATTTCGATGATAATTTAACCCTGCTGGAAATAGTATCTTAATGCTGAATGGCTACACTCTGACTCACACAATAAGATAAATTCAGAAACGTAGACAGGGACAGCTCCAAGAAAATACTCTAAGTTTAACCTAATTGTGGACTCTATCATTCTTCTAAACAAATGGGCTACGAAGCTGACTCCCCCCACCCCCTCCTAAAATGATCCAAGTAACGACACATGCCATTTAAGCAAGCACAGATGTACTTGGATAAAGCTACAAACTGCAAAAGTAAATTGCAGATATTACTCCCACTGTTGATTAGGTAATCCAATTTCATTTGAATAAGTACATGAATAAACCCCGTGAGCCAATATAATCCATTGACCGAATAACTTTATGTAAACTAAATTACATTGAAGTTTAAATAAAGCTAATGATATATGAAAGGAAGCGAGGCTAAACCCCAACTTCTTACATTCAAATTAATAAGCAAAGGCACAACAATATACATAGCACTCAAATAATCAAGCATCATCTATACAAATAACAGATTACATTTTACAAAAAAAAAAAAAAAATTCCAAGAAAACTTCCAGTTTTTCCAGCATTTGTTGCTTGACTAGCTTCCACAAAATATTTTCGAAAAGTCAAATAAAGAGGAAAACATTTTCCACATTGAAGAAACAAAGTAGATAATAGTAACATAAATTAGAGGTTACCAGGCCAAAAGCAGAAATTCAAAGCATCAAGTACAAACAAATACTGGACAGAGAGGGGGCCATTGTCAAAATAGTGAATCCCTTCATAATCCCATTCCACTTTGGGTATTGAGTTTTTCATGCTTTCTGCTACCTTCTCAATGCCTGTACACATATACATATATATACAATGTACATGGTACTATTAATGTGAGTATAATTTGCTATTATTAATTAAAAGAAAAATAAAATGAGAATGAGAATTAGATAGAACCTGGTAAATTAACAGTTACATGAGAAGCATGAGAAGAAACCCACTCAGAGCTTGCCCTAACCTCTTCCATAGCCAGCCGCCCGCTAACTTGTTCTCTTCCTGGAGATAAGTAGAACAATGGCCTAGATATTTATGTTTATTTAGTATAAATAAACTCAAGTAATAAAACAAAATATTTATAGGCCATGTTTAAATTAATTTGGGAGTAGTTGTTAGTTGGGTAAAAAGGTACGGCCCATTTGATTTTTCTCTCCTTTCCGTGATAAGGAGAAGTTTCCCGCTTTTGTTTGTTTCTACTTTCTAGGCTCACATTGGGTGCATGTACCACATGTATGTCATGTTCGAGTCCAAATCTTTGGCACCATTTTAGGTTTGGCATTGCATGTGCCATTATTTTTGATTGGATGGTTGGTGTGAATGTAGGGGGTTCCATTTATATTAATGAATGGGATTCCCTGCATTCACACCAACCACCCAATCAAAAACAATGGTACATGGAATGGCATACCTAAAGTGGTGTAGAAGATTTGGACCCGTCATGTTCACATTCAAAGTATGGATGATAAATTAATACTCCGTACATTTTGAAATTCAAAATTTTGAATATAATGAATGAGTTAAGTTCTATGAAGATCACCATTTGAGTGGAAATCGTGGAAACCATATACATTATGCACTCAAAACATTGCAAAACATATTTATTTGTAAAGAATGTTCAATTACCATTATTATTTCATTCAAAATCTTAAAAACCATATATGATTTGCAAACAGAACATGTTTTGGAGAACAAAACGTTTTGCAATATTTTGTTTGCGGAACATACATGATTTTCAAGATTTTTAATGAAATTTGCATGTAAAACAAATATGATCTTCAAGATTTTCAATGAAATAGATGGTATAGTGATTTTCATAGAACATGATTTTCAATAAATAAGTTTTTGTAATGTTTTGATTGATATTGGTATCCGGTCTCCACTAAAAATGTTGGTCGCCATAGAACTTAACCCATATAATTCAATTTCTTGAATTTGGATATAATCAGAAAAATTTTGAATATAAGAGACCATTTGGGATTACTTAAAATAAGTTACTTTTGATTTAATGGATGTGTTTTTAACTTAACGGAGAAAGTAAAGTTGTTTGTTTTAAGTTGAATGAATGTGTTTGGGTAATTTTACTTAAAGTTAAATAGGGATTTAATAATTTTGATTTAAAATGAAATTTGACTTAAAAAAATTTAAAATTAATAATATTTAAACTTTACAAGAGTCCTGAAACAAAAACAAAAAAAAAATTGGATAAATCATAAGTCAAAAGTACCTAAAAGGAACTTATGACTTAATGGAGTTTTTTAACTTAAAGCCCACCTTTAAGCAAGTTACACAAATGGAGCAAAAGCTCCTTAAAGGAGCTTTCTCCTTTAAGCACAATTAGCCAAACAGGCTCTAAACTTGTATAACTCGATCCGAATTAGAAAAATATTTAAACACATAATATACAGAGTCTTATTCCATCGCATGCAATGTGAGATATGAGTGTTAGACAATCTGTGAAAATAGTACAAAATAATAGCAATCATGTGTGTGAATAACAGAACAATCAAAACAAATAAAGAGGAGGCAGGAACAGAAAAACCCGAGTCCAGTGCGTGACTGTCTCCTTAAAGCGTATTATCCCTCACCGTATGTGCGAGCGAATCGCCTCCCAGGATAAAACGGATTGCAGCGAAGCTATAAAAGCGTCACTCTCAGCGAGGTTGAAAACGAGCAAGAATATCACCGAAGGAGAAGAGGCTGTGTATGAGAAGAGGACGTGTTTTCGAATGAATAATCCTAAGGCTCTACGAGAGTTTATATAGGATAGGAAAACTTGTGCGCTACACAATTTCCCTAATTAATTAGCTGTGCTAATTAAAAAGTCGGTGGCAATTTTCCTTTATTAATTAACTGCGTTAATTAATTAAGGTAAGACGGTGGCAAAAAATTCGTTATATAAACGGAATTGATTTTACCAAAATTAATTCCAAAATCGAATTAATTTAGTCAGATCTTTAAGCTCAAGCCCAGTGGAAATAATAATTAGCAAAACTAGTCCGGGTTTATTCGGCCCAATTTTCTGCTGCATTCGTGTCCGCAGGTCGCACACGCGGAAAGCCCGAAGGCTTGCGAAGCCACGAATTTTCCCTCGAAATCCCATGATTTGCACCCCCCTGCGCGCACGTAGGAGATGGAGCAACACTTAGCCAACACAAGTGAACACTACTCATGTGTTGTACTATATAAAGAAAAGGAAACTCCTTTTCCATTTCAATGTGGGACTTCAAGTTCCATTCTATAATTTCCACTTCAAAGGGAGCAACTTTGGATAAGCATAACTCATCCATCCCTTAGTCGTTTTGAGTGTTCAAATATGCATTGGAAAGCTCTCGCGGAGGAGAACACTCTCCAAGCACGACTTGTTGCAAACACGCACACAAGGCACACTCAAATCGGAGCTCAAAATGACTCGACAATGTGGGTCTAAAAACTCACATTTTCTAACAATGAGATCGGATCTAAACCACTCATTCACATATCTTATTTTCACATATCACTAATTATTAATCTCAACCCCACTTTTCATCTTCAATCACCATTTTATTTCTCATTCAACCATAATTTTGGATTATAGTCAATCACCACTTTCGACTACCACCAATAATCACCAATTATACAATAATCATCGGCTTTAAACAAAAATCACCAAATTCAAATTAACAAATTAATCACACCACCACCACAATTATCACTTCCGGCAACCATATTTAGCCACCACCACTTGCAAATCACCAAATATCATTGAAAATATGCATAACATGCATACTATGTATATATACATTTAAACTGAATATCACCAAATAAGAGGGTTTTCTGGGCAATTGCCATAATATGCATACATATATACATAGTTTTATTGTTTTATATATTGTAATATATACATTATTCATATTATTTAATATTTATAAAACATTACAATAATTAAAAACTTGCTACTTACCAATCAAAAAGAAAGAATAGATAATAATCAAATAATGTATTTCCTTCTTTATTAAAAATTTAAACTACGCTTGTAAACCTTGTAAACTTCAAATGTTGATTGTTAGATTGATTTAAACTTGTATTTTATGATTATGCATAATTATATTTAAAATTAATATTTTTCATGCTATCCTCAGCTTTGATGTATTTACTCGTCCTTTGTTGGAGCTCGGTCATACTCTTGGGGGGGTGCTTAGCCAATGACATCTTAAAGTAGACATCATTGTCCCATGCTGCAGGGCTACCATGGTCACCTTGTTCTCCAATACAGTGATATTGAGTATCTCCTTGATGAACCGCTTGAGTCAATCCCTCATATTCTCATTCTTTCCTTGTATCACATTCATAAGGGATGCAAAACTTTTCTCGTGAATACTCCTGCTAATGATTTGACCGATGAAGGCAGTACTCAACTCCTTAAAAGAGCCAATAGAGTTGGGGGTAGATGACTATACCAATGTTGCGCCATGCCCACTAGGATTTGGGGAAACGCCCTACACTTCAGAGCATCATTCGCGAGTTGTAGCAATAGTTCATGACATGGTTAGCGAGATCTCTTATTCCATCATAAGCTTTTACAGTGAGCATCTTAAAATTCCGGGTGATATGCGCATTCATCACCTCCTCGGTGAAGGGAAGAGTCGGATCATCAATATCTCCTAGTTGCATCAAGTCTTTGGGGTCTGATCCTTGGGATTTCTCTCCTCTTAGTCTCGTTCCTCGGGATTTCAGTCCTTCTCTGCCTCCTTGAGGGTATTTCCAAGTCAACGATGAGAATCTCTCCCGACCTTGGAGGGGGGCGATTCTGCCTTTATTGTTCTATTGCTATGTTTTGCTTCAACTTCTGTATCTCGACTTCATGTGCCTTGATTCTCTCCATGGCTGTCATTGGCGACCCATCATGAAGCCTTCAGGAACGCCTACCAGGCTCTTTACTTGCACATCGACTCCTCGGGACTTCGTCTTAGTCGTCCTCTTTAGAGGAGGAGTCATCGGTGTAGGGATCAGAGTAATCATAGTACCCTTGGTCATGAATAGGGCCTAAGCCCCATGATATATGGGGGTTAAATGGTTCATGCAGTTGATGAGCGTGACCACTTCCTCCAATGCCTCCTTGAGATGAGTGATAGTTAGGTAACCCGTATACTAAATTCGTGCTTGCAGAAATCATGGTAGTGGAGATCTGGGCTACATGAAGTAGAGATCGACCTCCAAGAGGAGAGACCACCATCTGGAGTTGATTGGTCTCTTGATTCGGGCGTGCCACCAAAGGCAAAGACCTCTCAATTTGAGTTGTAGAAACTTGGGGATTCATCCCTTTTGGTTGAGTTTGGAGGTTGGGAACTTGCTCCTGGGGGTACTAACCCTTGCTCTGTAGTTGGGGGTGAGATAGTACTGGTAGTGGTTTCACTAGTTATTGTTGTTCTCCGTGTAGTAACCATGGTTGATATCTTTGTCCCACAAACGATGTCAAATGTTGTGGAATGAAAGCTAGGGTGTATTTATTACGTATTAATTGCTAGGATTTGAGAGCTTTGAGCTTTAATGGCTTCTCTCGTGCTTCGTGACTCGATCTGTCTTCACAAGATACCTACGTACCTTGATGAATATCAAGAATCAAGCCAAAAAAACGTGTATTTATGAGTATGAGGAGTCATGCCCTTAATATAGGCATTGGATGCCTTGGATTTGGAGACTCGGTGAACAACTCACCTACTTAAGCTAGAATTTTGGATCCTTTCATAGAGAAGGCTGATTCCTGTTGGACTTGGGTGTCTTGGGGGCTATTCCTTAGAGGAATTGAATCCCTTTTGGATTTGGATTCAATGTGGGAGCCTGATTATCAACTGAATCATTAATTACGAATTTAATATTTATTTAGGATTTTGGACCTCATTAATGGACTTTAACCTTATACCAATCTAGGTTAAATAGGCAAAATCATAATCAAACTGACTCTCAACTTGCAACTGGATAATTCAGCTCAAAAACCTTGCATTTACATAACTCAAGTAATTAAAACTTGCAACTGGGGCACTAAACAAAAGTAAACTTGCAACTTGCCAACTGAATAAAAATAAACTTGCAACGGAGGTACTGAACAAAATTGAGACTGAGAATAAGCAAAATAGGTTAATTGGCTATTTCATAACTCAACTCGTGTTCAACTTGCAGTTGGGTAATCGGAATCAAAAAACTTGCAGTCAACTCATCAAAGTAATTAAAACTTGCAATCTCATAACTGCCGTTAACTCATTTAACGGAATTGACTGAAAGCCAATGTAACAAGCTGATGTGGCAAGCTGATTCAGACATTACAGAAACACATATGCATCATTTTATCTCTCCCAGAAAAAACAGCACAAAAAAAACACAAATCAATAACTAAAAAAAATCACAAAATCAAATTAAACATAAAAAATTCAACCAAAAAAATTCAAACATCAACACAATAACACAACACCATGTCCTACTAAATTTACACAATCATCTCATTTTTCGATGCTAAAAACCCAAGCTCATTTAACAGAACGTCAACCCAGCTACAATATCCTAAACAGTTGTTGGCCGGAGAAGACTTGAAAATCATCGGAGAAGGCGCGTGAGCCGGAAATAGCGAGTTCTCGACGGCAAGAGTTGAGTTTGGATGTAATAATTATTTGGGCTCTTGAATTGTGAGTTTGGATTGAGAAATTTTGTGATTTGGGTAGTTCTTTGATTGTGATTCTGGTGGAAAATTGAAGAAATCAACTGGGTTTTGTGTCATTGTGTGTGTGTGCAATTTGGGTAGGTTTTGAAATTTCTTTTGGTTTAGTATTTGTTGATATTATGGTGGATGTGTGTGAGTAGAGCTAGTGGACTTGATTTTTGGTGTGTGGATGGATTGGTTTTTAACTAGTGGAGTAATCTAGTTGTGTGTATATGTATCTGCAATTTGGGTAGTTTTACACATTTCTGTTGGTTTAGGATTGTTGATATTAGGGTGGATGTGTGTTAGTAGAGCTAGTAAGTTGTTTTTAGGAGGATGTATGCGGTGGGGAGGCTAGGCAGCTTTTTTATTTCACAGGGCATGTACACGGTTTCTACACCATTTCATCCATTTGGTGGTGCTGTTGATATTGTTGTGGTTGAGCAGCAAGATGGTACTATTAAGTCGTCTCCTTTGTATGTGCGGTTTGGGAAATTTCACGGGGTTTTGAAGGCAAGGGGAAAGAGCGAGTTATCGACGACAAGAGGAGAGGGGGAGGAGAAAAGAGAGGTGATTGGAGTTGAGTTTGGTGGTGAAGAATAGTAGAGCAGTGGCGGTTGAAGGAGTGAGAGAGAGAGAGATTAAAGGGGGGAGAGAGATACGAGAGAGAGATAAGAGAGAGTACAGGGGAGAGAGAAGAAAGAGGAGAAAAAAAACAAGTAAATTAATTTTTGATTTAATTTTAAGTTAAAATACTGACATGTCATCACACGTGGCAAGAGTTAATAGAGCACCGTTAAAAGTCAACGCGAGTTAACGGCGTTGCAAGTTATTTCGTGTTTAGTGGTTCAATCGCAATAAATTATTAGTGTACTTACCTATTTGCAAGTTTTTTGAGTTCAATTATCCAACTGCAAGTTGGGCACGAGTTGAGTTATGAAATAGCCAATTAACCCAATAATTGATTGAGAGAGGAGACATACTGAAATTCAGTTAATTTTTTTATTTTAAGAAAATTCGTATTTTTTATAAATTAAAAAAAGATTAAGATTTAAAATATTTGTTTATAGTTTTTATATATAAAAAATTAAGATTTTAAAATAAAAAACTGAATATGAAATTTTTAAGAAAATTCAATTTTTTTTATAAATTAAACAAAGATCAATTTTCAACGTAAAAAAATGGTCAATTTCTTATCTCTTTTGTTTCTGCATAGTTTTAATTGAAAAATAATTGTTAAGTCATCACTAAATTAATGAATATTTTGCTAATTTCACGTGACCTGTAAAATTGTTCAAATCAAATTTTAAGAATTCAAGATAGAGCACAAATATTAAAATTGAATGTGTAAAATCTTATATATATATATATTAATTTTTTACCAACAATTTGATACGTAAATTAATAACATATAAAAATTTTAAAAAAAATATATATAATTAAAGAAATTAGAAAAGGAATCGTGCATTGCACGAGTTATAAGCTAGTAAATTAAAAAAAGATTAAGATTTAAAATATTTGTTTCATAGTATTTATATACAAACAAAAAAATTAAGATTTTAAAATAAAAAACTGAATGTTTTGTTCAGGGCCCAATTGTAAGTTTATTTTTGTTCAATACCCCAGTTGCAAGTTTTTATTAATCTAGTAATGTAAATGCAAGTTACGGATAAGTTCAGTTATGTAAGTTGCAAGTTCAGTTTTTATTCTGTTAGTTAGGTTAATGGTAGTTACCTAAATGCAAGTTTAATTTATTGAGTTATGTCATTGCAAGGTTTTTGAGTTCAGTTACCCAATTGCAAGTTGAGGGTCAGTTTGATTATGAATTTGCCTATTTGCCCGTTTATTTAATGTTATATGTCTTTAGGGCTTACTTGCCAATATCATTTATAAACAACTAAAAACTTTAATCTTACCATATCTCTCAATCATTTATATTTCTATTCAAAATAAAACACAATACCTTTTAATTTAAAACTAATCATGCAATCATTGATATATAACCAAAAATATCACACATTATTTTTCTATTATTAATAAAATATATTAAAAATTCGTAAGTTTGTCGGTTTGATTTTCAGTATGATCATCCAAATTATTAAAATAAATATTAAAATATAATAGTAAATGATAATTAGTTGATTGCTTTTTTCACGTTTCCTTAATTGAAAATAGCACCTTTTAGAAATACCTAAAAACATTAATTGTAGCTTATTTTCCAGTCATTAATATTTTTTTCTAATTAAAGCACATTATCTTTTTTATTTAAACTAATCTTGCAATCATTAATATATGTCCAAAAATATCACACCATATATTCCTACCATTAAAAAAATATATTAATAATCCGTATACGTTGTTTATAATAAGAAAAAATGAGTATAATCCGTAAACATTATTACATTACATTATATTATATTCAAATTAAAAAACTTATGAAAATATTGATTATATAAAAAAATTATTATATTATAATATTAAATAAAAATCATTACATATCAAAAGAAATTTGTACATCGCACGGGTTGTAAGCTAGTAATTATATTAAAATCGAAACATTGAATTTTGATTTTCGATCATTTAATTTAATAAGATAAAAAATATATATAATTAATGATAACTAATCGATTTTCATTTCTAATTAAAATACATTACCTTTTTATAAACATACACAAGAATTTCAATTACCATGTATATTTCAATTAAGACGCAACATTGAAAATTTTGGGTTTCAGTCATTTAATTTAATAAAATAAATTTTTTTTATTAATGGTAACTAATCTATTTTTTTTTGCTAAATTAATGGTAACTAATCTATTACTCTTTCTAATTAATATTATTGAGATTTTAGGTTTTCGATCATTTAATTTAATAAAATAATTGTTCGGGAGACCATCAAATTCATTTTTAGCTTCAAGAATATTTGTATTCAGTATGTTAAGCGATCCGGAAACAAAGCGGTTAATTGTTTAGCTCGATCGTTTATTCATTTTTTCAACTTGATTGTATTGCTAACTGGAAATTTGTCCGGGCTTAGTTCCTTTCAATTTAATGAAATTTGCTTGAAATTTGTCAAAAAAAATTTATAATTTAATGGTAATTAATCAATTACCCTTTCTAATTAAAACATATTACCTTTTTTTTTTTTAAGAACAAAGGAGTTAATTCAATAATAAAAAGCCATACGGCATCTACACCATTGATCGAGTTGAACAAACAGAAAATTGTAATCGTCTGTTCTCATAAAGAGACAGTTAAACGATATTTTGAAGATGTATATACAAATACAAGTACCCACTTCGTGCATCCTCGTTGTATTACCGGTACCCACTTCATCATGTCCCGATGGAACTATTGTTTAAGCTATCGACCAGCACTGCAAATCCCTACAAACTTTCATCACTAAATCAAAAACCCGCGCTCACAATTAAAGAGCGAAAAAACAAAGCTTTCACAAAGGAGAGAAACCAAACCTCTCACAAAGGAGAGAAACCAAGCAAAAAAATACAAGTTATCTAAGAATTTCATTCAATGTATTATGGGGGTTTACTTTCTCTTAGTCTTAACAATTACCATCTCTGTTCTAAAAGTCGGCGATTAATCGGGATTAATCGCTGTTCGGTAAGGAACCGAACTGATTTTACAAAAATCGGCCAAAAAATTGTTTTTTTTTAAAATCGGGATTAATCGGTCAAAAATCGGATTAATCGGTCAAAAATCGGCATTATTGATAAAAAATTGAAAAATATGTAGAAAAATTACAAAAATTCAAAAAGTAAAAAATTGAATAAATTTTAAGAAAACTATTATTCTCATATACGAAACTAATATTTTAAACGGTTAAATCATGAATTTTATCAATTTTTTCTCTCATATTGACTCCAATTCAAAAATTAGATCTTAAAATTTATACTTACTTTAATAATGTTATATATTTTAAATATATTTGTATAAATATATGATAATTATTCATGTATAATCAAAATAATAAAATAATTATGTATATTAATAATAATTATATTTAAAAATAATATTAAATTAGTTCCGATTAATGATCCGATTAATCATTCCGATTAATCCCCGATTACCCGATTAATCCCTGGACGGTGCCTCCACCGATTAAGTCCGATTCCCGCTTTTTACAACACTGATTACCATATATATTCCAATTATTAATAACAACAAAATACTACATTAAGATATGTTACCTTTTACTTAAAATACATAATTTTGTAAATACATTCAAAAATAACAATTACATATATTTTGATTATTAATAAAAATTATGTATATAAACAGCTCGTACATTGTACGAGAGATATAAGCTAGCAACATGAGATATAAGCTAGTAACATGTAATCGGAAATGAGAAACAAGTTCTTCATCCATTTTTAATGCTTTTTCAATAAATGATACCTTTTATAAAGAATGTTATAATTTGGATACGATATTAAAAAAAGAAGAGAAAAAGGATTCTGAAATTAATCTCAGGAAAATACTTTTTATAATTTATTGGACCCGCAGGACTAATTAATAAAATTTTAAACAAATTCTGAAGTTACAAAAATGCCCACATATAAAATTATACTATCTCAGAGAATTTACCCTGACATATATGTCAGGCTCCATACTCTCATAAAAAAAATATTCTTTTTTTAAAAAGAATATTATAATTTAAATACAAAGATATCTGATATTTTATAAATTAAAAAACTTTAAATGCATGACTAAGTATGGTAATGGATTAATATCTCGTTTCTAGTATTTTTATTTGTAAAATAATCATAAACAGAACAAATTCGGTACACATATTTTATTTTATCTTGAAATCGGGACATAGGTTTTTTAATATTTATTTTAGATACTCTAAAATATGCCACAAATAAATGGTTGATTTCTTAAACTGGTTTGAGTAAAATATGCATATTTTGATACTAAACATGGTAATTTTATACATTTTGATTCTATAACCTTACCTTGTTACTCAAGACATTTTTTATTATTCATCTAAAAATAAGTGAAAATTTTACATATTTTCAGATTTTTTCAATATATATACACTTGACATTTTTTTCCTAGAAGAAAAAAAAACGAAACAAGGGCACAAATAGATTAATCGGTCTCTCTCTGCCTGCGCCTCTGTTTCAAGTGAGCGAGTATAACATGAGTAACGGACCCGGACTTTTCTCCGACATCGGCAAAGAAGCCAAAGGTATACATACAGATTCTCTGTGTCTATAATAAATGCACACCGCGATAGATTTATGATTGACGTTGTGTTATTTGTAGATGTTCTTACCAGGGACTATATCTCTGATCAGAAGTTTTCAGTCTCCGCTGCTACTGATACTGGCGTGGTATGTTTATTTATATATCATTGAGATTATATGTTTATTTGGTGAATGCATGCACAACAGTTAAAATTGATTAAACATATGCTGAGTGATTATTGGTTTTAGTTGCATGGTGTTTTATGATGGACTATGTATCTAGTTTTTATTTATTCAGTCAAGTTGTTGTAATTATACTCGAAACAGCTCTTACAAGTTGCAAAGTGGAGGATTACTGAAACTTTTTGTTGTTCGATTATTCTGAGTGTATTTTTCAAAAAATTTGTAAGGGTTTAGTTTACAACTAATTGTCTATAGCGGATAGAGAGATAAGTTTAGTACGATTTAGGGAGGTTTTGAATAAAATTAGTTTAAGAGGTTCTGAGAGATTCACCCATTAGTCTTTACCAATTATAAAACGATCCTCTGGTCTTGGAAATCCTATTTGAGATTCGGGGTTTTAAATACTTATAGAATTAAGTTCTTACTTGGTTAATCAAGTTTCACCTAAAAACAGGACGCCCACTGATTAACTTCTGTGAACTTTGGACTTCGACATACAATTACGTTGTTCCACATTGTCCTGCAGATTAAATATACAGTAAAACCTCGACAAATTAATACTCGATAAATTAATAACCCATTATAAATTAATATTTTCAAAATTTTTTTTTGGTCCCTACATAATAGCGATAGTGTAAATTTAATCTTGATTAATTAATAATCTCGTTAAATTAATAAAATTTACCGGTCCCTATGCTATTAATTTATAGAGATTTTACTGTAGCTCCTAGGGATTGCCCTTATCTCCAACTCGTGAACTTAGCTGATACAGAATTTAATGTTTCTGATAACAATTTCAATGCATGAGGAGATATAACAGCTTTTCAGCTCATAAACGATTTATTAGTCAATATTAGTTGAAATAAAATGAGAGTCGGAGATCATCACATTTTGATATAACAGCTTTTCAGCTCATATACTATTTTTTGTGTGTTATATACATGGTTGTAAAAATCGGTAATCGGTATAAATCGGTTGATGTACCAATTTAAGATTAATCGGGTAATCGGGGATTAATCGGAGTATTAATCGGATATTATAATAATATTTAATATATTAGTCTAATTTACAATTAAATATATCATTTTAAATAAATTCACAGGATTAATCGGATTTCAAAAATCGAATCGGTTGGCTACCTTACAGAGAATTAATCGGGGATTAATCGGTTAAATCGGGGATTTTTAGAACCATGATTATATACCCATAATTCTTGAAAAGGTTTGTGACTGAGCCTTGAACTTCTAGTAATTTGGCCATGTTTTTTTTTATCGCAGTAATTTGGCCATGTTAACTATATGTATATGCATATTATAGTATTACAATGCAATTATGAATTATACCTTATTATACCCTATATCTACAGAAAACTTTTTTTGCACTGAAAAATATTTTGTTTTATTATATTTAATTTAAGTGTTGTTATTTATTTTTAATTTGTAGAATTACTTTCCAATTTTAATACAAATCTTCGGTTATATTTTAATTACTGTATTGGGGAATTTATCATTGTGTTAACTTTTTACTTGTATTACTACTTTAAAATACTCCTATGTATAACAATAATATTTAATTACCATTAAATTTTTTTGATCAATTATATTATTAAAGTTATATTTAATAGAAATAGTGTTTTTTTATTATAACTTATAGAATTAATTTACAATTTTAATATAAAATTTTCCTAAATTTTAGTAGCATGGGACCTGCGTGACGACCACTCCATACCATACCACCTGAACTGCTTTACAACAATTATATATAGGTATATAATGGAGGGATTATTCATTTTGATAATTCATTTGCAACAATTCTACGCTTTTCTGTAGGTACTTACTTCTACTGCAGTGAAGAAAGGAGGACTATTGAACGGTGATGTTGCGGCACAATATAAATACAAGAAAGCTCTTATTGATGTTAAGTTCGATACAGAGTCAAATGTACGTTCTTGTGACCTTCAGCTGACAGATATGCGAATTTAAAGTAGCAAAATTCTCAAAATTTACATCTTATAACCTTATTGCTATTTACTCTCTATGGCAGATTGCGACAACTTTAACTTTAAGCGACATTGTACCTTCAACAAAGACCGTCATTGCCTGTAAACTGCCTGATTACAACTCTGGGAAGGTAGAGATTAAGCAGCATCTAGACTAGTTCATTTGGCTTTCTATGATGATCTAGTTTTCAATTACTTTAACTTTATTTGTCGACTGTTTTTTCTCTTGCTGCTGAGCATGGGTTTTCTGAAATGCAGCTAGAGGTTCAATACTTTCACCGTCATGCGACCTTCACTTCAGCTGTTGCTTTGAACAAGGAAAAACCAGCTGTTGATCTTTCAGCCACACTTGGTTTTCCTACATTTGCCTTTGGAGCAGAGGCAGGTTATGAGACTGCTTTAGGCAAATTAACAAAGTATACTGCTGGTTTAAGTGTTACAAGACCAGATTCATGTGCCTCGGTACTTCTGTAAGTCACTATAATAAAAGTTACAATTTTTACATGAATACTCTTATCTAGACCAGGTTAAAGGCACCATTCTCATTATATCGTTCCCCCTTTTTTTCTTCAGGGGTGACAAAGGGGACTCTATTAAGGCATCTTATGTGCATCATTTGGATCAAGTAAAGAAAAGTGCAGTTGTTGGGGAGATCAGTCGTAAGTTTTCAACAAATGAGAACACATTCACTGTTGGTGGGGTGTATGCATTCGATAATCTAACAGTGGTAAAAGCAAAGCTCAACAACCACGGGAAGTTATTTGCCCTTTTGCAACACGAGGTCATACCAAAATCACTGCTAACTATTGCTGGTGAGTTCGATACCAAGGCATTGGACAGAACACCGAAATTAGGCTTGTCCCTTGCTCTGAAGCCTTGATACAGTTTTGCCATTTATTTAGGATGACTTATCGTTCATATATAATTTATATGTTGGACTGCGCTTTCTAAACGCATGCAATAAGTAGTTCTTAGTATACATTTTTTTTACTAGGTTACTGCTGATTAGATATTTTGATTTGATACTTGGCTGTGGTACATCTTTGATTTCTTTCCTGTTGATTGCGAGGCAAGCTGTATGTGCACTCTGTAACTAGATAAATTCGTTTCTAAAAGCTACTAGAGAGTTCCCGTTTTAGCATGGTTTGCTTGTACTACCTATTCTCCTTTCTCCTTTCTACCTATTAGCTGTGAAAATCACCCTTTCAATATGTAATATTGATGTTCCTTTGTGAGCTGGTAGTCAGTTTTGTAACTTTAAATATTTTTTCATATGTGACTATCTTGAATTTTTTGAAAATTGGGTGAATCTTAATTCTAAATTCAAAAAAGTTAAAAGTACACGATCTAAACGTAACTTGTGCAATTTACAAGTCACATTCCCCCAAAGATCATTTTGGTGCACTTGATAGGAATGCTCATGCTTATAAATTGAACAAAGTGCCACACATGCTTCCCACTGGGGTGCCAGAGACACCATTGACAATCCTATGTTTCAATGACAATTTTTGAAGAACTTGGAATGTGTCTTTCTTGTATTTGAACTTGTTCTTATGTTCTTTTGTGTGGAAGGACTTGTTCTTATCTTCAAGGTAATCGATTTGATTTGGTACAAATTCCACATCAGAAAGTGCAACAAATTTATATGGATATATGAAGTGAAAGTGAAATGGTAGACAAAACTTAAAATCCCATGCTGAAGAGTTGGGATGGGATGTTCAAGTTCTTCTCAAGCACAATATTGGAAGTGTTCATTGATCCTTATTCGATATAATATCAATTCAAAATATCGATAAAAAAAATCCTATAAAGTGTATATACATTTTTTTTATTATATCACAAATTACTGAATCATGCAGCTTGTACCCGTCAATGCTTAACTGGTTCCTAAACCTCAGTCAACAAGCAACTAAAAATCACAAAACTAGTCTGTACTCTGTAGCAATTGCAACTAAAACTCATCCTTCCCATCAATTGTAAATCTAGAAAACGGAACTCAATAAGCAAAATATAATTTAGATTCTCAACTTAGCATAAAAATAGAAAACAAGAGTAAAACAAACTCACACAACTATAAATTAATTAATCCTCTTGCAGTCAGGTTTTTATATGAGAGTAATATATGCTTAAAAACTATACTTAAAATTGAGCAAAAAAAAAATGTTGATTTTGGAAGATGAGTTGTGTGGCCAAATACTCAAACTGAGATAGGTCATTACTCATTGCAATATGTTCAATTTGCATTTAAAATAATATGTCCAACCGGTTCTAAACAATCTAGGACTCTAGACAGAATTTAAACAACCTGGGCCTCTAGACAGCAGAATCTTTAACGTATAGCTGTGGTACTCTGTTTATGATTGCAAGCGGAGCTTAGCTGATTTAGCAACTGAAGACCTACAATTTGTACTAATGAGTTATATAAGAAATGCACATAACTACACAAACGTCTCGTGAATTCAAAAGAGACAATTTTACACCCTAAAGCAAATTTTAGGAAGATAGCTCACGAATAACAAATTTGGAATAAGGTAGTGTAGGACAGACTTATTAATTCAAATCAAGGAGATTAATTATTAACAGTTTCAGAACCATTTTTCTATACGCAGAAAACTATAGCAAATCAGTCAATAGATACAACTCAATAACATAGAAATCCAACAAGACAAAGGACAACGCAAAACAAAATTACTCATTCATAGATTCAAAATTTTTCCGATGACTTTAGCTTCCAAAACCATTACTCTATTTACATTTAGTTTATATCTTCGTTCAATCTACACAGGAAACAGAAGCTTAATACCTAGAGTCTAGAGATATATTAACTAGCATCATCAGCAATTTTAGAACCACATCAAACAAATCATTGTGATACATTATGTATAAATTGTATAATCCCATAGCAATCCAACAGGACAATAAAGATAACATAAAACAAATTAGTCATTCAATCTATCATCAAAGGCTTTCAATCTTCAAAAACAAGTCCAACAGTATGCATTCATTTAAATTTGCAACCAATGATATTGATTCACAACAAAAAACACAAAATGAAGACTAACAAAACAAATTTAGCACATATATGACCTAATTCCGCAACAAATAAATAGAGACATAACAAAATGGAAACCGAAATGAAGATCAACAAAACAAACACATTTCACTTAAGTCTTAACTTCAAATTCATAGCTAATACCAAACATAATACTAATACCAAGTCTAACATCCAATACGATTATACGCAAAATAAAAACATTGACGAAAACACGAAACGAAAACAACTAAACCATCTTAATCAATGGTCTGCATAATATCCTCAGTAGTAAACTTGGTCCCCTTTTCCTTATCAGCCACAGCACGTCCTTTGGCCTTTCGCTCCAGCAACGACTTTCGATCCTTATCGAGCCTCAGCTTCGTAATCACAACTTTGGAAGGGTTAACACCCACATTGACAGTAGAGCCATTGACTTTCTCACGAGTGATTCGTTCAATGTGAATGACCCATTTCCTACGGTACACTTGGACAACTTTGCCCTCACGGCCTTTGTAGGTCCCACGAGTAACCTGGACCTCGTCGTCTTTGCGGACAGGCATGGAACGGACGTTGTATTTGGTGCGGAGGTCGGTGGAGAGAGGGGCGCTCATGAGGACGCGACGGACGCTTGATGGGGCGGTGAAGTGGGCCTTTCGGTTCTTGCGGCGAGAGCTTGTGACTCGTGGGTTGTACTTCATTTTTGCTGGTTGGGTTGTTTCCTCTCTCTCTCGATCGAGATCTCGATGGAGCTGTGGCGATTTGTAGAGGGATTGAGGGAGGGGTGGGAATTAGGGTTTTATGAGGGGTGGTGTTATGTTTAGGTTTATTTGGGCTTTTTGAGGGTTGGAGTGGTTTACAAAATGATGGATGGGCCTTTGGCCGACTCATGTCCAGACGGCCCACTCGTGATTTTCATAGCAAAATTTATTTTAAGAAATATATTACTCCCTCCGTCCCGGCATGTTCTTAACATGGGGGCTGGACACGGAGACCAAGGATAGTGGGTGTAATATTAGACCAAGGATAGTGGGTGTAATATTGTTAAAATAAATGAAGTAGTGGGTGTAATAGTGATTTTATTGTTAAAATAAGTGAAGTAGTGGGTGTAATAGTGTAAAGTGTTGAAAAAGTGGAGTGAAGTAGTGGATGTAATAATGTATTTTATTGTTAAAAGTTACTATTTTAAGTAATGTAAAGAATTGGTGGGACGTCCAAAAAGAAAATTGTAAAGAAATAGATGGGACAGAGGGAGTATTTAGTTTTGACAAGATAATCATCTCTGAGGATAGAAAAACCATTGTTTAATAAACGATTTAACTCGAGCACACTAAAAATTATGTAATTCTTTTTGTCAGAATTTTTTTATGTAATTTTGGTAGATACAAATTATATACTTGTACTATTTGGTAAATAACAAGCTAAGAGCATCTCCAGTGATGTTGGCTAAATTGGTTGGCTAAAATGATATAAAATATTGATTATGTAAAATTTACTGAACCAGTAAGGCGTTGTGCTCCGATGGTATTGGCTATAATGATTGGCTATTTTTTAAAAATAGTATGTTATTATTATTTCAAGTTGTTATAAATAGAATGTATTATTTTATTATGGTAATAGATGATGTGGAATCTTCTTACAGGTCTCTAGAGGTTCGACAAATATAGCCAACATCACGGGGTTGGCTAAATTTTTAGACAACAGTAATATATGGTTGGAGTGGAGAATTTTTTACATATTCTCTATAAATTTTATTTATGGTATCAATTATCCAATTTTACCTAAGGGTTTTGGAGGGTTGGAGATGCTCTAAGGAAAATAAGAATGTTAATCATATTAATTTTAGAGTAAAGTGCACTTTGTGTACCTGTACTTTGGGCAAGACACCACTTGAAATACCACATGTCAAAAACTGCCACGAGCAATACCGAACAAAGTAACTTTTTACAGAGTGTGTACTCCCGTCTATTTTTGTCTAACGGTGTGAAATGGCCAGGGGTAAAATAGACATTTGCACTAGCAGTTTTGGCGCCCCAGATGAACTACGCGGGAATTACACTTATATATACAACATAGCAGCCCCCTTTGCTATTGCAAACCCTAATTGATTCTGTAATCTGAAAAATGGAGGCTAGACGTCGTACGGATGGAGAAATCGATGCCATCTTGGACCTTGCTTGCTACTGCGACCAGATGAGTGTAATGAAGACTCAATGGTTTGGCCCAAATGCAGGGAGGCGATTCAGGGCATGTCCTAACAACATTTGCGGCTACCAGGAATGGATTGATGAAGAACTTGGGCCTCGCACTCTAGAGATTATTAAGGAGTTGCAGGAGTCTCAGCTGGAGAGTAGTGATGAAAGGTATAAGCGCAGGATTATTTGTATGAGGGAGAGGCATCAAGCTGAGATGTTACAGTTGAAGTCTAAGCAACAGTGTGTTGCTATTATTGGGTTGTTTGTGCTTGTTAATTTGATGATGAATATGGCTTTGAACACAATGAGGGATGACACCGAAGTTGGGGATGATGACTACGATTCTGTTGATGAGTGAAGCTTTGGTTAGGATTGTTAGGTTTAATTAATGTCATCGTATGTTTAATGCCAAAGGTTTGTTAGGATTGAAGCTTTGGTTAGTTTGTTCTAGGACTGTTAAGTTTGTTGAATGTGGCTGTTCAATGTTAAGCTTGTTAAGCTTTGGTCTGTAATGGAACCATTTTGTTATGTGTATGAATTATTGTTTTTATGTATCTTCATTCTGTTTCCGTTCCTATTGTTACCTTCCAATTATAAGTGACAATAAACTTGGCAAATAAAAGACACTATGTTGTTAAAAGTGCTTACTTGCACCTAATAATACCTAATGAAACCAAAGTTGTTAAATCAATACCAAAAGGTATCCTTTGTTAGTTGCAGAGGCATGCCTGTATACATCTAATAACAAGCCTAATTGTTTGTAATGCTTTGCATTACTTACATGACCTCTTAACTGAGGGAACCTCTAGTTGTAGAGTTTCTATTTGTATTGTACTTGTAATAGGCATCAAATCCTAGTTGTGTAACTGTACAAATAGAGTCTAGAATAATGCTTGAAAGAAGTTCCATGGTTCATGCCTCAAGCAAGGAGTTAAAGACTGCCAAATAATCACAGTTGGGATTTGAAGAAATGAAGAATTTGCCTAAGTACCAATTCGAAAAGTATGTTTGTCTATTCGAGAAGTCCAGCATTCGAGAAGTCAGAGATTCGATATCTCAAGACACTATTCGATATCTCTGAATACACTGTTCGATATCTCATTCGATATCTCAGGGATTCGATATGTCTACTACTCTATTCGAGAACTCAAGAAGTCAACAAGTCAAGATGGTATTCGAGTTCTCAAAGAGTCAACAAGTCAAAGTTCCATTCGATATCTCAAAGAGTCAGAAAGCTATTCGACAACTCGAGGATTCGATAAGTCAAATGCTCTATTCGACAACTCAAGGAATCCTGATGGAAAAGAGCTATTCGAGAAGTGGTTCGATATGTCACTATAACAGTATTCGAGAACTCAGAGTTATCGATCAAGTCAATTCTAGTTCTCGAATCACTTACTTAGTCACTTCTCGAATACATTCTTGGAGACAAAATACTGAAGAAATTGTACAAGTCAGAAACCTGCAACAAGCCAATGCACTTTATGGACCACAACCTGTAACGTGCTCTGGAAAGCCTACAAGGAAGCTTGGAGAGATATAGAAGAGACAAGGAGCTAAAGAAGTGGATCTAAACAGGCTTTGCAAAGTCAAATCTGTAACCGTTTGGACACTTACTCAAAAAGGATAGACAGACTAGAAAGTAATGTGTTTTAGCTACCTTATTTGTAGTAAGCAGGCTGTATCCATGTTCTATAAGGACACAGCCTCACTTCATAACTTAGTAACTTTGTGAGTCAAGTTTTTCATACACTGTAAGCTATATCTCTCTGAGAAAAACGAAGCTGAGAATACTACCATTTGTATTCACAGATTGTAGCAACCTTTATCTAATATACATTAGATTAAAGTGATATTGTGTCTTGTGTTGTTTATTTATCCGCACCTTAATTTCTGCACACACAGGCACTTATCTGCTACACAGACTCAATCCAAGAAAAGTTCAAGAATCCATTCACCCCCCCCCTCTGTATTCTTTTACCGTGTTCAATACTCAACAAGTGGTATCAGAGAAGGCTGTTTATTCAAAAACAGAGAAACGATCATGAGTTCGAATACACCAAAGACTACAGGAACGGTGAAGGTCCCTAAGTTTGATAAAGAAAACTTCAACCTCTGGAAGATAAAGATGATGTTGTTCATCAAAGCCTCTCATCCCTTGTATCCTGAGATTCTCAAGAATGGTCCTTTTGTTCCACAACAAGAGATACCAGAGAAGACTGTTGGAACCATAACAATCCCTAGAGCTTATGAGGCCAAGGATCCATCAAAGTGGACAGAGTCAGAAAGGGAGAAGGTTGCTCTTGACAGCCACCTCATGTTGCTCATCATTGATTCCATGGATATGTCAATGTTTGCAAACATTGCATCATGCACGTCTGCTAAAGAGATGTGGGATCACATTGAGGTGTTGTGTGAAGGGACTGATGAGGTTAAAGAAAACAGGAAACAGATACTGGTCACACAGTATGAAGCTTTCATGGCACAGCCCAAGGAAAGCATCACTGAGATGTTTGAAAGGTTTCACAAGCTAGTTACTGAGTTGCAGATGAATGGAAAGGTTTACAGCACCAAGGAGTTAAATATGAAATTTCTGTTGTCTTCACCAAATCATATGGAGCAAAGAGTCATTTCCCTAAGAGAGAGAGATTTGAACAAAGTCACCTATGATGTACTCTATGGAGTCCTAAAGACTCATGAACTTGAGTTGCTTCAGAAGAGGGCTATCCAAGCAAACCAAGGTAGGATGATAAACACATCATGTGCCTTGATTGTCAACAAATCCATCCTGGACCTAGAAGCATCTACAAGCCAACTAAGGATAGAGGAGGTGGCAGATGATGAAGAAACTGAAGCTGGGGTGAGTGAACCTGTTGAGGAAAAGGAGGAAGAAGAAGAGGAGTTTTACACTCTGGAAGAACTTGATGGGATGGAAAATACTTCATATGCTTTCATGGCCAGAAAATTTCCAAACATCAGATTTAAAAGAAATCAACCCTTCAAACCCAAAACTCAAAACCATTCAGTCAACAAGAACAAGGCACCTGTGAAACCAAACAGAAATAAGTTCAAAACCGGTTATGTGGATAGGTCATCTGTAAGGTGTTATAGATGCAATGACCTAGGGCATTTTGCCAGTGAATGCAAGAAGCCTAAAAAGAAGGATAGAGATTATCTTGAGCTAGAAGCTAAGTATGAGGCCCTTCTGAAAAAGCAGACACATGGTAAGGCCTACATAGCTGAAGGGAAGTGTTGGGATGATTCTGAGAGTGATGAAGAGGAACAAGAATTCTGCAATTATGCCTTGATGGCCAACTCCAAGGATGACTCATCTTCATCTGATTCTCAGGTACCATCTCTCACTACTATAGACATGTCTGTTTCTGAATACAAATCCATGATTGAACAATTATCTGTTGAAATGTTTAATATTCATACTAGTATGACTGCTGCTAATGAGGAGATTGCTAAACTGTCTACTAGAAATGAAGTATTAACCAAAAAGAATGAGGAACTTGAGCTAACTGCTATGCAAGTAGAAAACCTTAAGAAAGAAGTTGAATATTTGGAGAACAAGGTTCTATGTGCTAGTCAAGTAGAGAAGGCTCTTAGGGATGAATTAGCTGAGAATGAATTCAAACTTAAAACTTTCAAGAAATCATCTGGTTTAGTGCAATCCTACTGTGAGAAAATTGAAGCTAAACCTAAAGCAGCTATTGGACTTGACTATGACTCTCTCAAACAAAGGAAAGGCTATGCTGTCATCGAAGAGGACACAGCTGTTCATGAGAAAGTGCCTCACATTTTGAGAAAAACTGAAAATCCAATTTTTAAGGAATCAACATTTGAAATTGATGAGGATGCCTTACTCATCAAGCAAATGTTGAATGATGAGGATGAGGCACAATCTAGTGAACAGCAAGCATCCTCTAAGGGTGAGAGTGCCAAGTCAAAGACCAAGAAGCCAGTAGTTGATAGGCCAAGACCTAAGAAGTTTGTTAAGTTTGTATCAGCTGGGAAGAGTGAATCAGAAAAGGAAGTGACTAAAAAGAAACAGAACAGAAATGGCAAGTTAGGGATTAACAAGGATAACAACTATGCTTATATGCCTAATGCCCCTAGGAAAACTTGTCAGAACTGTTTCAGTACCAACCATCTAACTCATGCATGCAAGAAACCTGTTGGTAGTGTGTCTAAACCTTTCTATGATTGTTCTGTGCCTCTAAGACATAGAGATGCACCCTTCTGTGATAAATTTGACTGTATGCCATGCAATATGAATGTTATGACTAGTTGTTTTAATTTAAGAAGACAGTTCATTGATGGTTGTATCAGTCACAATTCTCACACACACTACACAAGGTCAAAGTCTTCAAGTCCTCCTAAAGCTAGGAAGGTACCTTTGTCACCTAAGTCTGAAACCTCAGGTTTTAAGACTTCCAACAGTGACAAGAAGACTGACACTAAGAAAGTTAACAAGCATGTTGTTTATGATAAAACTGTCTCTAAGTCACATGGACCCAAACTTGTTTGGGTACCAAAGGAAAAGTAATACCTTTGTGTTTGCAGGGCAAAGAAAGTGAGAAGAAGGTCATGTGGATTTTGGACAGTGGATGCTCAAATCATATGACTGGTGATATGGCCCTGCTATCACAGTATGAGGAAAAGGCTGGCCCAATGGTTGCTTTTGGAGATGACAGCATGGGTAACACATTGGGATATGGCAAGCTGAAAGTTGGAAATGTCATCATTGAAGATGTAGCACTAGTCAAGGGGCTCAAGCATAATCTGTTAAGTGTTGGTCAGTTTACTGATAGAGGATTCAAAGTGAATTTTGACAAAGATGAATGTTTGATCACCCACAAGAAGACTGGTGATTTTGCTCTATCTGGAGTAAGGAAGGGAAGCCTGTTTGTAGCCAATATGGACTCTGCAAACAAGGACAAAATTTGTTGCTTTTACTCAAAAGCATCAAATGAAGATTGTTGGCTGTGGCACAAGAAACTATCACACCTGAACTTTAAGGCCATTAATTCTCTAGTCAAAAGAGAGTTAGTGAGAGGCATGCCCACACTTGAATTCTGCCAAGAAGGAGTGTGTGAGGCTTGTCAAAAAGGAAAAATGAAGAGATCAAGCCACAAGTCAAAGACAGTGACATCTGTAACCAAGCCACTTCAACTTATCCATATGGATTTGTTTGGGCCTGTTAACATAATGTCACTTGGAAGAAAGAAGTATGCCCTGGTAATGGTTGATGATTTTTCAAGGTATACATGGGTAGAATTTCTGGCATCAAAAGATGAGGCTCCACAAGTAATCATTGAGCATATAAAGAAAGTTGACAAGGAAGCAAAGGCAAACGATGCAAGTGTGATTGCATTGAGGAGTGATAATGGAACAGAGTTCAGAAATGCCACACTTGAAGCATTCTGCAAAGAGAATGGCATTTCTCAGCAATTCTCAGCTCCAAGGACTCCACAACAAAATGGAGTTGTTGAGAGAAAGAATAGAACTCTAATTGAGGCTGCTAGAACAATGTTACTTGATGCAAAAATGCCCACATGTTTTTGGGCTGAGGCTGTGAGCACTGCATGCTATATTCAGAACAGAACCCTCATCAACAAAAACACTGGAAAGACTCCTTACAACTTGATGACTGGAAAGAAGCCTACACTGAAGTATATTCATACTTTTGGAAGCAAATGCTTTGTACTTAAGGACAATTCTGAATATGTTGGAAAGTTTGATGCAAAAGCATTTGAAGGAATTTTTCTTGGCTATTCTATGGAAAGAATTGCATACAAGGTTTATGTCATCAGTCAAAAGAAAGTTATGGAAAGCACAGATGTAACATTTGATGACAGCAAACTACCTGGACTAGAAGAAGCCAATGATGAAGACAAAGATCCATTGAAGTTTGATAATCTAGATGATTCTGATGAAGAGACTGAAACTGGAGTTGAAACTCAAGTTCAACAAACTCAAGTGAATAATGATACAAGAGAAGAATTTGTGCCAATCAATAGTGAAGAAACAAGCATCCAAGACACACCTGTGAGTAATGGCAACTTCACAGGGGGAGGAAATGAGGATGATCATGATGAGGATGATGAAGCAACATCAAGGATGAGAAATCAGGCTGAACACTCAAGGAAATGGGATAGATCACACACTGCAGAGCAAATCATTGGAGATCCTAATGCAGGAGTAAGGACTAGGAGAGCAACTCAAAATGAGTGCCTCTATGGATGTTTTCTATCACAAGTTGAGCCTAAGAAACTTGATGATGCATTGTTGGATCCAGATTGGATTATTGCCATGCAAGAGGAGCTGAATCAATTTGAAAGGAACAAAGTATGGGAACTTGTGCCTGCACCAAAGAATAGAACCATTGTTGGAACAAAATGGGTTCTGAAGAATAAGATGGATGAAGATGGTGTAATAATAAGAAACAAAGCAAGGCTGGTTGCAAAAGGATACTCTCAACAGGAAGGCATTGATTATGATGAGACATTTGCCCCTGTTGCTAGATTGGAAGCCATTAGAATATTCTTGGCATTTGCTGCTCATTCAAACTTTAAAGTTTATCAAATGGATGTCAAGAGTGCATTTCTAAATGGAGAGTTGGAAGAAGAGGTTTATGTGCAACAACCACCTGGCTTTGAGGATCCACATTTCCCAGAATTTGTCTACAGATTGATTAAGGCACTGTATGGACTTAAGCAAGCTCCAAGAGCATGGTATGATACTCTATCACAATTCCTTCTTGAAAATCAATTCACTCGAGGCACATTGGACAAGACACTGTTTTACAAGAAGCATGGTGATGATATGATCCTAGTTCAAATCTATGTGGATGATATCATTTTTGGTTCTACAAATGAGAAACTGTGTGAGAAATTCTCTAAACTCATGCAGAGCAGATATGAGATGAGTATGATGGGAGAGTTGACATTCTTTCTAGGGTTGCAAGTCAGTCAAAGGAAGGATGGTATCTTTATCAGTCAAACCAAGTACATCAAGGATTTATTGAAGAAGTTTGACTTGGAAGATTGTTCACCTGCCAAGACACCCATGGCCACTGCCACTAAATTGGATGACGATGCTAAAGGCAAGAGAGTAGATATCTCAGTCTACAGAGGCATGGTTGGTTCTCTACTCTACCTCACTGCAAGTAGGCCAGACATCATGTTTGCTACATGCTTGTGTGCAAGGTTTCAATCAAATCCAAAGGAATCACATTTGATTGCAATAAAAAGGATCTTTAGATATCTGAAGGGCACTCCTAACTTGGGATTATGGTACCCTAAGGACACAGGGTTCAATCTGGTTGGCTACTCTGATGCTGATTATGCTGGATGCAGAGTGGATAGGAAAAGCACCTCAGGAAGCTGCCAGTTTCTTGGACAAAGGTTAGTTTCTTGGTATAGCAAGAAGCAACAATCTGTGTCAACTTCTACAGCTGAGGCTGAATACATAGCTGCTGGAAGTTGCTGTGCTCAAGTGCTTTGGATTAGAAATCAACTTAGAGATTATGGACTTGTGTTGGAAAGAATTCCAATCATGTGTGACAACACAAGTGCAATCTCTATAGTTGCCAATTCTGTCAATCATTCTAGAACAAAGCACATTGACATCAGATATCATTTCATAAGAGAACATGCAACTAATGGAACCATTGAGTTGCATTATGTCTCTACAGATAAACAACTAGCTGATATATTCACTAAGCCATTAGATGAAGCCACCTTCACAAGGTTGGTAAGTGAGATTGGAATGCTGAATTCTTCAGATTCTGGCTAAGTGAATACATCATCTAGATTGTTGCAGCAGTAAACACTTACTTTATCTAAATCCTCAATATTTTTGAAGTAAGTGTTGGCTGAAATATGATTTATAAATATTTCAAATCTGTTGCATATGTTGAAAATCATATTTTTATTAACTTAAAATTTCTATGAAATTTTGAGAAAATCACTATTTGATTTGCTAGGATATTTTTCAATGAATATGTCTGGTAAATTTTTACAAGATAGTGAAAATCAAATTTTTTTTTGAGTGATGGGTATAGTTCGATAAGTCAGACCTCTCGAATGATTCACTATTCGACATCTCTAATAAGTCTCATTAGAGTACTCTTGAGTTCTCGAATAGAGTCTTTCTGAGATATCGAATAGAGGAATTCTAGACTTCTCGAATATAGTAACTGAGTTCTCGAATGATTGAGTTCTCGAACACTATATTTGAGTTCTCGAATCATTTGAAAAGGCTGAATTCTCGCTGAATTTTAACCGATTTTGGATTTTTATCTAAAAATTTAATTCACTCATAAAAACACATTTTATTTAATTTAGAATTATTTCTAAGTTAGATAACTGCCAGCTGTGAGTTTCTATCTGCTTGAGTTATCGATTAAGCCATTCTTGACTTCTCGAATAGTTGTTTTCTACTTCTCGAATGCCTGACTTGTCGATACAAAACAGTCTGCTAATCGACAATTCAAGTACTTCATACTTATACAATCTCACATCTACTCGATTCATTTCATTCGATTTCTCAAGCATCTACACTCTCTAAACCCCTGAAACCCTAGCTACGAAAAGCCAAATTTCTTCTTCAACCTTCAATTTCTTTTCTCTCTTCCACACAAATGGCAACAGTAAAGTTCAACACCAACTTCATCGCTCTCACTAGTGATGTTGAAGCACCCAATGCAAATTTCAAGTGCTTTGTGAAATGGATGGCTGAGTCATATATCAAGGATGCACTCTCTGCCAACCCAACTCTGTATCTCGATATTCTGGAACAATTCTGGAGTACTGCTATTGTGGAGGTTGTAGCCCTGGAAAACGCAATCACTTCCTATGTCATCTACTGCAAGGTTCAAGATAAGGAAATCACTATCACTACTGCAGACATGAACCAAGCACTAGGACTACAACAAGAGTCATTTGACAGAATGGCCACTAACGCAGAGTTGGAGGAATTCTTTGAGTTCATAAACTACTCAGATGGGATTAACCTTGGAAAGCTAAACAGAAAGAATCTAAGAAAGGAGTGGAGCTATGTGTTTGCAACTCTTCTCCAAGTCTTCACTGCCAGGAAATCAAGCTTTGATCAAATCAGTGCACCTGTGCAGCAAATTGGATATGCTTTGGCCTATGGAAAGAAGATAGATGTTGGCCAAATCATACTTCAAGAATTATATGGGAGACTTGGTAAGAACACAACCAAGAGAGGTACTGATATTTTCTTTCCTCGCTTTATTCAATCTGTACTTAATTATAAAAATGCTTCATTGATTGAATTGCCTGGGATTGATAAAAATAAAATAGGCTATCCTAAGTCCATGACCAAACTCATTTTTGGTAACTTGGAAACTAGGAATGATGTGGATGTAAGACTGAACATAACTCCCCATATGGAGAGTTTGTTTAGGACTTACCCCCACAACATGCCAACATTTGATGCAAAATCTAAGTTAGCACAGCCCAAGCAAGTAGAACAAAATGCTAACCCAGGGCCTGCTAACCAACCCTCTCAACCAAACACTCTACCTCTTACTGAGCCAACTACATCATCCTCTCAAAAGGGTGATGTTAGTAAAAAGAAGAGAAAGGAAGTAATGTCTGCACCTTTAAATATCTTGTCTGAAGCAGCATTAGCTGTTGAATTAGGTCTAGGAAGTGAGGAATCTGAGTTACCCTTACATAGAACAAAGAAGAAGAAAACTAAGACCACCTCTTCAGTCACACAAATGGCTGAAGTTGTAAAATCAGGGGCACACAGCTCACTAGGTGTATCCTCTCAACAGGGTGCACCTATAGAATCAAGCATTCTCCCCAATGCACCCTCTTGTATAGAGTCAGCACATGGGAGTGATAAGGCTGGCACAACACTGAGTGGAGAGCACATCACTTTTGAAACTCCCTTTATCTCTCAGGGGGAGTTGCCAAAATCTACTCTAAAACACACTTCTCTTCCAGAATCTAACTCTGAAATTTCTTTGGAACCTGCAACTCAGACAACTGAGATGCAAGGTATTGATCATCAAGAATCCTTTTCGCTTGATGAGCCAATAATTTCAAGTGACTTAGTGCATGACACTTTGTTCACCACTCAGAACCCACATTTAGATGGTGAGGGAATGCATGCTGAGGCATATCCTAATGACACCATCACAAACACAGAGGTTCCCCTAGTTTTTACTAGAGACTTTGTGCCTGTGTCAACTGCTGGTGTAATTCATCCCACTTCTGTGGTGACACCAGTAGTAGAGTCAATCCATCCGGTTACAGAAGTTGCATCTGTAACTGAGGAGACTAGCTTGCCTAGCTCTAGCTCTGACTTCATGTCAACATGGCTGAAGCCTGTGCAACATGACAGTGCTTCAGGATCAGGGTCTGTTCCACAACAATTGACGGTTGAAGCACTTCAAAGCTTAATTGTGGATCAGATTCCTGAGTTCACAAAGATTGCTCAGCACCTTCTCACTGCAGACATGCCCAATCCAGACTATGAGGCTATTCTGTTATGCCATAGGGATGATGTGGAAGTGCAGAAGTCAAAGATCATTGATGATGCTGAGAGAGATGGCAACATAGATGCCTGGTTGCAAGGAAAATATGATATTACTCTCGATGAAGCACTTCAGTATCTCAGGGAGGAATACATCACTTCACTGAGCTCCAATGCAAAATCCCTGTCACCTGGTGAAGTGTATGAAGCTGTAAATGACTCCTACAAGGGTTTCCTCAAGGCTGCACACTATCTTGGCAAGGGAGTCAAAACTGAAGTCAACAGGGTGTGTGATAAGACAGCCACTTCAGTAGCAGAAGTCAAGAGGGCCTTTGATGCTAAATTTCCTCAATTGGACAGTGTGTTCAAGGACATCAAACACTGTAACTCTACCTGCACTCAGGTGGACAATGGGCTGGCTGTGCTAAAAGATGCTATCACAGGTCTGGGGCATCAATTTCAGAATCTATCTGACCAGTCTACAGATGCCAATGCCATGCTGAGGATAATGTTCAAAAATCTTTATGGAGATAGACTAGTGACTGATGTCCCTGTGCATGAATTGTCTAAATATGAAGTGAAGAGGCTGCAGGATCAATCTTTATCTGGCTTCAAGGCCAATGAGTTATTCACTAAGGTCAACACTCTTGAGCAGGAGGTAGCTACTCTCACCAAGACCAATGCTCATCTCACAGAAAAGGTTGCATTGCTAAATGATCAGTTGGACACTCAAGCATCCACCACAGCTGATGTCCTTCTGCATCAACAATCCATGTTAGCTGCAATGATGAAGCATATGGGTCTCCCTCTACCTGATGAATCTTCACTCCCAAAGGACATTTCTACAGCCTCTGTGCCTGACAACAAGCCTAAGGGGGAGAAGAAGGTTAGGAACTCAAATTCAAAGGGGGAGACAAAGGGAGAGAAAGGCATAATAATCAAAGAGGGTGGTCAACAAAGGGCTTCTAAGTCCCTAGCAAATGTGCCTGGCAAGGGAAAAGCCAAAGTAGATGAGCCTCCATCTATCTTGTCAGTTGTCACCTTACCAACTGTGCACATCACTACTCCTGGAGGACAAAAGCAATCCATAACTACCACAGTGGTTGCAGGGAGTATGCCATCTGACAAACCTCAAATCTCTATATCTGAGAGTGCCAAGCCTGTAGAAGTCAAAGTTGTTACTGAGGCCAAGCTACAAGAAGTTGCTAACTCCAATGACTATCATGATAAAGCCTTCTTGGAGTTTCTGAAAGCCATAAGGGAACAGGTTGGTGACACTCAGTTTTATCTGAGGGAGGTGAAGAAGCAGATAGACTACATCACTGTCATCCCCAAGAAAGTCAACAATATATGGGTCAAGGAGATAGTGATGGTTTCCAAACTAAAGATATGGCATCTAACATACCAGACTCTACAAGACCTAAAGCACTCAGAGATAGATGCCATACTTGAGATCATTGAGAAGAAAAATGAGAACAGCAAGAGTCTGTTTGATGATTTGAGGAATGGTCAACCTACAAGGCTACCAGAAGTGATCAAGAAGCCATGGACAATTATTTATCAGTCTGGTACCAGAATTGAAGATATCAAGCAATTGGTCATTCCTCATGATCTCACCTCCAGAAATCACAGACTGATCATTGCTATCATTGATCAATTACAGAAGAAGGTTGGAGCCAGAAATGCTGAAGAAATTGAGGCACTGCATATCCTCAGAACCTATATTGCAACTGGTGAAATTCCAGAGATGGCTCAACCTAGGAGAAATAAGGATGATGATTCTGAAGACAAAGGTGATGGGAGGAGAAGACATCACAGGAGAGATAAGGGTGATGAAGATAAGAAGAAAAGGGGGACAAGGATGAAAAGGATGATGATGACCAGGGTAAAACATATGTGAGAAAGAGTGGAAGACAGCAAGCCTTAGGCAATGCTAGCAGTAATCTCACCACAACACAAGACTCTAAGTCTAGGGTGAATACTGTTAGTAGTGACCTAGCAAAATCTACATCTATGGCTTCTGCAACTGTCTTACCATCTCAAGAAAAGAAGAAGATTCAAGTCAAGAAACCATGTGTATGTTTCAGAAAGCAATCTGCTAATGGAATACTACTATGGTCTACCAACCAAGGTCAAAGATTTCTGCCAAGCAACCATGTCAAGAGGATAAAATTTAAACATGCTGCAAGGAGAGTGAAGCTATCCAAATCTAGAGCCCTAACAATCCTTCCAGGATTAAAGCTCCAGCCACTTGATGAAGACTTTGATGAAGAGCAACTGCTATTTCTAAGAGCTCAAAAGATATGCTATGCTGCAATTGTGGATGACCACCTTGTAATCAAGTACACTGATGGGAAAGAAATGAAATTCAAACAAGGGGGTTGTCAACATTGGGGTAAATTGTATGAGATAGAAAGAATCATTGCATTGCTGGATTCTAAGGACAAGGTGGAGAAAGTATGGAAGCTGGAATTGATTGACTTTGTGAAAATGAAGAAAGAATATGCTGAGAAGATAAGGAAGGGCTGCTATGAGAAATGGTTAGAAAGGGAGAAAGAAATTGATAGACTGGAGATTGAAGCAGAAAAACTAAGGGCAAAGGGATTGTGTAGAGTTCAGTTTGATCCCTATGTGGTGAAGTATAGGAGGAGAAATGGAGACAATGTCAATATAAGAATGAACCTACTCAGTCACTATCCTGCCAACATTCTGAAGCCAGTGCTTGAAGATTTCAAAAACTCTATTATGATTGAAGAATTGGATGCTATGACAGAAATCATGAGAGCAGTAGATGAGATTGCAAGAAAGGAGAAAGAAAGGAAACAGAAAGCATATGATGATCTACAAGCCAAGGCAATGGAGATGCAATCAAAAGAAAACGGCTAGTACCTCATCATACTGTAAGAAGTATTTATCTTGTAATTTCATTTATGTGTTCAATCAAATCACATACCTGTACTTTTAAAAGTTTTATCTTTAATGTATGTTAGGCTTGTTATCAGACATGAAATTGTGACTAAGGGTCTCACTCACAATTTGGGGGAGATTGTTAGTTGCAGAGGCATGCCTGTATACATCTAATAACAAGCCTAATTGTTTGTAATGCTTTGCATTACTTACATGACCTCTTAACTGAGGGAACCTCTAGTTGTAGAGTTTCTGTTTGTATTGTACTTGTAATAGACATCAAATCCTAGTTGTGTAACTGTACAAATAGAGTCTAGAATAATGCTTGAAAGAAGTTCCATGGTTCATGCCTCAAGCAAGGAGTTAAAGACTGCCAAATAATCACAGTTGGGATTTGAAGAAATGAAGAATTTGCCTAAGTACCAATTCGAAAAGTATGTTTGTCTATTCGAGAAGTCCAGCATTCGAGAAGTCAGAGATTCGATATCTCAAGACACTATTCGATATCTCTGAATACACTGTTCGATATCTCATTCGATATCTCAGGGATTCGATATGTCTACTACTCTATTCGAGAACTCAAGAAGTCAACAAGTCAAGATGGTATTCGAGTTCTCAAAGAGTCAACAAGTCAAAATTCCATTCGATATCTCAAAGAGTCAGAAAGCTATTCGACAACTCGAGGATTCGATAAGTCAAATGCTCTATTCGACAACTCAAGGAATCCTGATGGAAAAGAGCTATTCGAGAAGTGGTTCGATATGTCACTATAACAGTATTCGAGAACTCAGAGTTATCGATCAAGTCAATTCTAGTTCTCGAATCACTTACTTAGTCACTTCTCGAATACATTCTTGGAGACAAAATACTGAAGAAATTGTACAAGTCAGAAACCTGCAACAAGCCAATGCACTTTATGGACCACAACCTGTAACGTGCTCTGGAAAGCCTACAAGGAAGCTTGGAGAGATATAGAAGAGACAAGGAGCTAAAGAAGTGGATCTAAACAGGCTTTGCAAAGTCAAATCTGTAACCGTTTGGACACTTACTCAAAAAGGATAGACAGACTAGAAAGTAATGTGTTTTAGCTACCTTATTTGTAGTAAGCAGGCTGTATCCATGTTCTATAAGGACACAGCCTCACTTCATAACTTAGTAACTTTGTGAGTCAAGTTTTTCATACACTGTAAGCTATATCTCTCTGAGAAAAACGAAGCTGAGAATACTACCATTTGTATTCACAGATTGTAGCAACCTTTATCTAATATACATTAGATTAAAGTGATATTGTGTCTTGTGTTGTTTATTTATCCGCACCTTAATTTCTGCACACACAGGCACTTATCTGCTACACAGACTCAATCCAAGAAAAGTTCAAGAATCCATTCACCCCCCCCTCTGTATTCTTTTACCGTGTTCAATACTCAACATCCTTCATTTCATTACAACCCAAAAGGTTCTTACAAGGTTCGAAAGAGACCATCAAAAGATACCATTACAAGGTTCGAAAGAGACCATCAAAAGATACCATTACAAGGTTCGAAAACAGACCATTAAAAGAGACCATTAAACAGCATTACAAAGGTTCTTACAGACCATAATTCAAAATAACTGTAATGAGTAAAATAGATCACTACTTCCAAATTGGCTTTTGTTTGAGCCTGCTTTCTCTTTTCTTTCTAGCAAGCTCCAGGTTCTTCAAAGATGTAACCTTGCTCTTGTCCTTAGTTGTAAAGCTCAGGGGCTGCACACCAAGAGGGTTGTTGCTTGCTTCAGGATTGTTGGGTGTTTGAGAAGTGTTGGGGTTGGTAAACACCCCTCCCTGGCTGCCTTCACCTAATGTTGTAGTTGTCCTTCCAGTGCCTATATTGGCTTGTTCAGGAGTTGTCAAATTCACTTTTGTTCCACTCTGATCCTCATCAGCCTTCTTGGTCTTTTTGTTCTTCTGCTTCTCACATCCATTAGCCCTATCATGTGCCTATCAACACAAAAGCATATGCATTCAGTGCAAGAAGTGTAACGCCCCCAAATCCCTTATAGGAATCCAGGTCATTACACCTCTTGCGGAATATTCAATCACCTGCTCATAATATAATCTACAACAATATTCATAACAACTCCATATTTTACTCCACGGGTTATAGTCTTAGAACAAGCACTCAATAATTCCAAAAGTTATTACATCCCAAATGCACTTCCGAGAATCTCTAAAATACTTTTACAATTCCAAAGTACTAGGTACTAAAACATTATACAAACATTTTCCCAGCCTACACCCTCCTCAAATGCTATAAGGTTAACCCACTGAATCAATCGTCTTCCTTTTCCTTTAATCACGGTTCGCTGTACTAGAGCCAGCTCTGATTTCTCCTGTTTTATAATTATTAAATAGCAAGTATGAGCCAAAGAATGCCCAGCAAGTATATATAGATATCATATAATACAACAACAACTCGTCCAAAATATGTTTTTACCACTCTATAATATATATACTTTTGAAAAGAGATCAACTCGGAAATTTTTATAAATCTCGAAATACTACTCATATGAAAGAATAAATATATCTCAATAACTTCTAAAAATACCACTCATATAACTCAATACCTCCTAAGAACTGCTGAATTGATTTGAATGGATAAAATTTTAAAACTCCTCAGATCAACACCCTATCCCATTAACAGAACCACAAAGGCATCGATTAACAGTTAGGGTATCGATAATTGGATTTCTGCTCATAACACCTACTCAAGTAATGGATGATCAATCCATTATCACTACTCGTTTTCTATCGATAGAAGGATGAGTCGACTTGCTCGGACCATCATCCTAATTTACTTCTCAGGTTGGGTGAGCCGACTTGCTCGGACCATCACCCTAGTTTACTTCTCAGATTGGGTGAGCCGACTTGCTCGGACCATCACCCTAGTTTACTTCTCAGATTGGGTGAGCCGACTTGCTCGGACCATCACCCTAGGATGAGCCGACTTGCTCGGACCATCATCCTAAATACTCCTCAATTGGGCCGGTGCGTTACTCCGGTCACTATTGCTTTTAGAAGCAATAAATCACAACTTACTTTATATATATATAACCCCACTCTTAAATATAAATATTCTGTAGTATGAAAATATTATTAAATATATCTTTATCATCTCTTCTACGAATACGAATGAAGTATCTCATTAAACGTCCCAACAATATGGACCAACTCATGAAATAAATTTCAACACCTCATATAATAATTTCAACACATCGTATAATAATTTATATGTATGTAGATTGCATGAATAAACTCTGATATAAACCACTAAAAAGAATATTTGATTTTTGTATAGCGAAAACTTAATCAGCATATTTAAAAATATAAATACTCCGAACGATGGAGTACGAATTAGTAAACTTGCCTGGTTCTGCCGTACGATACTCCAACTTGCTCCGCTTCTGTGGTTCTCCAGTATTTCACCTTCTCCGACCTAGTTCAGCTATTATTTAACTCCACTTCTGATCACCTTTCAATCAACTTCTATTCACTGCTATATTGTACCTTTGCATATCTACAACTTTCGTTCTTTAAGCTTTTCCAAACGAGTCTCCTAACTCCTCCAAAATCCTACCCCAAAATGGTTCCTCGAATACTTCCAAAACTAAACATTTTTACGCAAAACCTTTTTCCATTTTTAAATCTCACAAATAATTTAATAATAATCCGATTTTTAGCTTCTAAAATAATCTGGTTCATCAAAATAATCCTAAAATAATACCATTGACATCCTATATAAAGACTCAATCAATAAATAATCCTCAAACAATTATCTTACTCCACGATAAAGAACATAATTAACCAATTAATCCTCGAAACAAAAATTAATCCTTAATTTAAATAAATAAATCATCGAGACAATAATTAATCCTCAAATTAAATAAATAAATCCCCAACACAACAATTAATCCTCAAATTAAATAAATAAATCCTCAAGACAACAATTAAACCTCGAATTAAATAAATAAATCATCAAGACACAATTAATCCTATTTACTCAATTTAAAACCATAATAATTATTCCACTTTAATACCCTCACCATTTTAAATACCTCTTTTATCAATGAATCATTAAATCTCTAAATTATGTCCAAATAATTACTAATTATTTTTATTTAATTAATTAATTACACCATTTTTATTCACAATAAATCCATAATTATTACTAAATAATTCAGTTAAGACAATTATACCATTTTTAATAAATTATTAATTACTAATCAAATTAATTAATATTCCATATTTATTCCTAAATCACAAAACTTGCATTTTTAATCCAAATAATTAAATCCTGATTAAAACATCCGCCCGTCAATTTTATTGATACGTTATTATTATATTATTATTTTAACAGAAAATTTTACGTGGACCCCAACTCACCCCCTCGTGGGCCCCCTCCCTCCCCTGCACTCCTTCCATCCCGTCTCTCTCTCCCGAACATCTCTCTCTCTCTCTCTCAGCACATCTCTCTCTCCGTCCTCTCTCCCTCTCTCTCTCTTTCCCTCTCCCTCTCCATCTCTCCTCTCCGCCTCCCTCTCTCTCTCAATCTCTCCATCACTCTCGACCTCCCCCTTCTCTCCCGCTTCTCCCTCTCTGTTTTCTCCGTCGTCCCTCGCACCTCCCTCTCTCTCATTGTATCTCCCTACGCCTCCCCCTCTTCTCTCTGTCAAACCCTCTCTGTCACTCTCTCCGTCTCCCCCTTCACCTCCTTTCCGTCTCCTCCATCTCCTCCCTGCCTCTCACCTCTCCCTCGTCCTACTCCCCCTCTCCGACCAACACCATCAATAACACATCCGAACACCACCACCGCAACGGTGGTGGTCGTATACACCCCCAATCACTGCTTCCCCTTATCCCGACCCAATCTCCCTCCCTCAATCTTCGACTACAACACCGTCTTCCTCCTCCCCCTTTTTAACCCAATTCAAATCACCAAATACCATATCGATATACAACAACAGTCGAGTCCTCCGAATTAACACAAAAACGAATCGAACTTAAAACAAAGAACTGACTGGAAATGAAAAGTAGACTACCTGTGTTTCTCTGTGAATATGTATGTATGTCCGAGTTTTGTGATAAAAATAGACAATATATGGGTCTTGCATGGAAAAGAAAAAGAGGTTGTTTTGTTTCTATGGAAAAATAAGTGATATCACTAATATAGGTAAAGATGAGGCCGGTTAAGTCAAAAGATATGGGCTAAGAAAAAAATGGTGGAACATGTTTTGTTGCTGAAAAAAAAAATGCCGTGTATGCGGTTTTTATGCTTAAGTGGGTGCTTAGTAAATTAAAAAGAATGAAATCATTGGGGACAAAAGGAAATGCTACAAAACAATGATTACAAAACAATGATTGTGTTTTGTTTAAATTACAGCCCGTGTTAGGTGAAATAAAATGTCGTCTCCTCGATAATCTTGTTTCTCCTCTGCTGGCTAATTAAAACGAAACTTTAATTTCGTTCTCTAAAATAAATTCGATTAAAATCTTATTTTTACTAAATTTCATAACTTTATTAATAGAACCAAATAAATATAAATAAATAAATATAAAATAATTTTACTTACATATGAATATATAAAATATTGAAATTTTACCAAAAACACGGTAATTAAAAATATACTAATGCATCACTCTTAATTAAAATTTAAATATCGATCAGAAAAAAATTATTAGAAATTCGCGGATATTACAAGAAGGCTAGCTGGACATAGAGAATTATCAACTAACATAGAGAATTATGAGTGCAATAAGAAATCATAACCATACCCTAGCTGGACAAGTCCTTGTGTTATGAGAATATTCAGTACAATAACTACACTTGATCTTGGTGTTTTGTCTTTTTAACCTAGTTGCACCAGGTGTTGTAGCATCATTTGTCTTATTCCTACTTTTTTAGGCCTTCATGTCTGCACCTTGACCACAGGAGGTCGTGGTCTGGGATACTCAGTCCTAAACCATTCTTCTTCACCACATATGGGTTCAAGAGTGTGGCTGTAGCAAGCAATAAAGGCATCCTTTGAGTAGCATTCATGAAAAAAATCCTCATAGTTCTTTTTTGACCATGCAATGCATGCACATGCATGGTAACATGGTATTCCACTCAACTCCCACTTTTTACATGCACACTTTTTAGCATCCAGGTCCACCACCATCTGATACCCCCCTGCAGACATGGTGACCAAGTATTTTGCCCCCCAGACCAGATCACATGGCACCCTTTAGTCATTTCAACAGCCCTAATAGAAAACTCATACACATTAGACATGATTCTAATTCTTATGTAAAATAAATAAAAAGACAGAATAATGTATGAAAAGGCTTACTTGTTTAATCTCCTCATAGCATTGGGACAGATAGGATTCAAAGCATAACTGTTAATCATTTTGTCCCTTCTTTTTTGGATTCTTGTCATGACATCTATATGTATGGCTTGTAGCATAGTCAGTATAGGTAGATCTCTATGCTTACCAATACTGCTGTTGAAGACCTCACATTGGTTATTCACAAACTGATCAGATTTTGCAGTCATCCTAAATGCACTTCTACTCCACTGACTCCTAGGTTTTTCAGCCAACCAATCATAGCACTTCTTAGACAGCTGGAAAATAAATAAAGTTAGGAGAAGTTGTAATGTAAAATGAAGGTAGTACAATTTCAAGAGCATTTTAAAATAAGATACCTTTCCCAATTCTTCCATGTGTTTATTGTAGGTGTAATCAGTGGTGGCCCTTGCTGCTTTCCACAAGCACATCCTCACACCAATTCCTTTGTGGTCCTTCAACATATTTCTGTACAAGTGCATAACACAGAACCTATGTTCTGCATTAGGCACTATGTTCTCAAGAGCATTGATTAAGCCTTTCTGCCTGTCAGAGATGAATGTCCAACTACCATCATTAACAATCTGCAAATCTTCAACCACATTCTTCAAAAACCAATTCCAAGAGTCAGAATTTTCTGCTTCCACAACTGCCCAAGCCAAGGGGTACATGCCATCATTAGCATCTGTCCCAATGGCTGTTAGCAGTTGGCCCCCATACGGTCCCTTCAAATGGCACCCATCAAGTCCAATTAGTGGCCTGCAACCACTTTTGAATCCCTTCTTAATTGGACCAAAACAAGTGTAGAATCTTTTGAATAGCTTCTTCTCAGGATCTGCTGTGTCCTCTGTCATTACTAACACTGTGCTATCAGGCATTGCCTTTAGAAGCTCATTAGCATAGTCCCATACCTGACCATACTGCTCATCATGCCTGCCTCTAATTTTCTGCAGTGCCATCTTTTTAGCTCGTGCAATTGCATAAATACTCATATGACAACCCCAATCATTGACAACTTTTTTTAAGAATGCTGCCAAAGGCCAAGTAGGGTTTATCCTAATATCATTTTCATAATGATTAGCTATCCATCTTGAGTTAATTTGCTTCTGCTCAAAGGTTTGAATGCAAGTATGTTTAGGATTGTAGACTCTTATCTGGTAAGTGTCAGAGTTTGGCATTTTTGTCCCATAAATACTCCATTTACATCCTCCATGACAAACAAATTTGACTCTGGTACCATAATTCCTCTTCTGAATGATGCCTCTCCTCTCCTTGATAGCTTGCTTCTTGATAGCATCTCTAAGCACTTTTGCACTGGGAAACAACTGGCCCAGCTCAAATTTAGGATTGTCCATCTCAGCTTTATCAAACACTGGCCAACTTATCTCATCCTCATCAGTGGAGTTGGCAGCCATTCTTTCCTCTTCACTATCATAGAAAATAGAGTCACTAGAGGAACCCATATTCTCATCTGTCCCCATCTTTGTGGCACTCCCTTTCTCTTTCTCTTTCTCTTTGTTACACTCAGCTTGCTCACCATCCTTCCTAGTACCCTCCTTAGCATTTTCACTCACTTTACCTGCTTGCTTACTCTCCTTAGCAGCTTTCTTACCCTCCTTAGTAGCTTTTGCAGTCTCTTTAGCAACCTCCTTCTTTGCTCTTTCCTTCTTGTAGTAAGCCACATCTTCATCTGTACTGTCCTCATTTGAAGAGTCAGAATGGAATGAATCATCACTAAGTTCATCATGTTGGTTTACCACATAGTCTTCATCTTCTGGGTCACTGTCATTGTAGCTTGCATTCTCATCGTAGCCACCATCCTCATCAAACATTTCTCTAACAAAATCTCTATCATATTCAGCCTCAACAAATTCCAAGTCTGGATCTTGTGATGGAATATAGCTCTGTGATGGAATTTGGCTTTCCTTAGCTAGAGGCTGGATTTCAACAGCAAACACTAACACCAATCTAGAAGGTGGCACCAGTTCACACATTTCCAAAACATCACTATCACTTTCTAAGGTCCAAAGACCATTAATCCAATCAGTTTTAGGGAACTTATAGTAGTACATTTGACACCCAAGAACCCCACATTCCTTTAACATACCACCCAGTTCTAACATGGACATCATGTCTACATTACAGAAGTCCACATAGTCAAAAGCACCACCATCGTAGTGTTTTGGATTCTCTATCATTACCCCCCCCCATGAAATAGTTTTATAGTAAACAAATCACAAGCTGGAACATTGACAAACAAAACAAACACAAGTGGGGTTTCAAAATGAATACAGATCGAATAGACATAAACAAATGAATAAACAAATCAATTGGGACCACAAAAATTAAAAAACCCTAATTACTCGCAGAAATCAATAAAACACCACAACCCACTGCATTTAAAACCCTCCACAACATGATTAAAGTATGAAAACCATTTTAAAAACCCTAATTACATAAACAACACCACTAATTTTAATTAAACCCTAAATACGAAAAGGATGCTTACATGTATACTGTGGGGTCTCATTTGGAGCAAATGCGTCTCTGTCCTCTCTTGGTCGAACAGCCCAAGCCATCGTCTTCTTGATTAAAGCCCTACAATGTCTGATTAAAGTAGAGTAAAGTGTTCAGATTCTCTAAAGTTTTGTTCTTGATTGATTAAAGTAGTAGATGTACAAAAGGGAGGCAAGAAGACAATAAAAGGACCGCGTAAACTGTTATTGCAAATGTCTGTTTTACCCCTGCCCATTTGACGCCGTTAGGCAAAAATAGACGGTAGTACACACTCTGTAAAAAGTTACTTTGTTCGGTATTACCCGTGGCAGTTTTTGAAATGTGGTATTTCAAGTGGTGTCTTGCCCAAAGTACAGGTACACAAAGTGCACTTTACTCTTAATTTTAACTACATAGATGTATGAAAACACATCAAGGAGTGATGATCATGGAAAGTGCTGGTAATTTTTCTACAAACTATTACCCTGAAATGGTAAACAACAGAAATGTAGCATGTGGAATGTATTACTATACAAACCAACAGTAAAACTTCGTTAAATTAATAATCGATCCTACGATAAATTAATATTTTGAATGCAGATTTTTGGTCCCAACATAAGAACGACAATATAAATTTTACCTAATAATCTCTATAAATTAATAAAATTTGCCGGTACCAATGATATTAATTTATAGAGGTTTTACTAAGAGGGGTGTATTCATTTGAGATTTTAATGGATTTATAATAATCCATGGATTTTAATGGAATGTGTAAATCCATGGATTGTTTAAAATCTATTATAGATTGTGTACACAAATTATTTTAATTCCCTACAGATTTTGATGGATTGTTTAATCTAGATTTTTGTAGAATCACAAATTCTACGAGATTGATTTCTAATATTTTTTATTTTATAATATCTATATATCAATTAAATATAATTATTTATAAATAGTTATAAATAGTTCTAAAATCAAACTACACTGATCTATTGGTGGTGTGTAACAGTGTAAACATCTCTTCTGGAAAAGAGGTTGGCTGCATAAAAAGGTTTAAGTTATTTTTCAGTGAAACGTGTAGCCAAGTTCTTGATGACAATGACAATAAAATTAGCCAATAGTGAGCGAGTTGCAAAATATATACTTGATGTGTTGCTATTCTCCTGTTACTTATAAAGCATTCTGCGAGAATTGGTTATATAACTTAAGCAAAAAATCTATAACATTTTTAGAGTTTAATTCCTAGAATAAATGTAGACAGGAAAGTTGTCCCAAGTTTTATGAAGGTGAATGGAGTTATATGGTTAAATATGGTCACAAGATGAGTAGATGTAATGTTATTGCATGAGGCATGTTCATAAACAAAGAGGTGCTGAAGAAGCCATCATTTTTTGATTACAATTTACAAATTCATCAAAATATTATCTAGTATGAACAAATTTTACGTTGATAAATTTACATATAAAATCTCCCACAAATATTTTAAAATCCATGACTTTAGTTAATCCGTTGACATTTGAATACCTTGAGATTTTGATTGATTTTTTAAAATCCGGATTGAATACCTACAAATTTTAGAAGTTTTTTTAAAAATCTTCATTGAATACCCACAGATTTAGAAAGATTATTTGAAATCCAAATTGAATACCTACAGATTTTAAAAAATTGTTTAAAATCCCAAATGAATACCTACTGATTTTGAGAATCCTTTAAAATCCAACAAAATCTCAAATGAATACACCCTTCTAAATGTTAAACAAGATAGAATCTATCTTTTCCTGCTCATCTTCCTCGATCAGCTGCAAAGTTATACTCCCTCCGTCCCTCTAGGTAGTTTACATTGGGAATGGGCACGGAGACCAAGAAAATGTAAAAAAAATGAGTAAAGTTAGATGAAAAGTGGGTAAAGTGATGGAACCTATCAATATTTAATAATAGATTTGAGATAGTGGAGGAAAGTAGTGGGTGTAATAGTGTTTTTTATTATTAAATTTGAGATAGTGGGGGAAAGTAGTGGGTGTAATAATGGAAGAAACTTACTATTTATGGTATGTAAAGAAATGAGAGGGACACCCCAAAATAGTAACTGTAAAGAAATGAGAGGGACGAAGGGAGTAGATTTTTGCTAATTCTGAAGTTAAATGCTCAAACATATGTGAATCGTATCTTAGCGATAGTCAATTCTCAATTTAGTGAAGCCGGTAGTCTTGTCTAGTTTGTTGGCCAAGGCTACATTGCTTTGTAATGCACATATATAAACAAATTTGTGTCAATTAAGTAGGAATATTCTGCATATCTTTGAGTCAAGCAGTTTCTCAAATGAATTGTTTAGTGAATTATTATCAATATGAATATTGCTTCTTCTGCTGACATCACACAAGGCTTGACAGCTGGCATCACCTGATTGGTTTAAAGCTTTTGTAACTTATTTTTCCGCCTAGAAGTTAGTTAGAATCTTTGTATATATAATCAGATTAGTTGCTTAGTTTTTACTCAATTGTATCAACAATATTTTTCTCTTTCAATGAACAAGTTTTCATGGTATCAGAGCTAGACTGGTGTTAATCGGAGAGCTAGTCGGTGATCGAAATTGCTGATCGGAAACTTTCATTTCATCATTTCTCTACTAGATTCTGTGTTTATCAGGTTTAATCTTTTGATTTGCATTCAATTGAACTAGTTTTCATTATCTATCGTTGATCTGATTTGTGATTTACGATCTGTCGTAATCTTGTTGAGTTTATCTGAATCTTTCTCTGAATCTTCAATTTCTTGTTGAAATTTCTCCGATATCTCTCTGAATCTGAATCTCTCTGCGATATCTCTTTGCGATATCTCTCTGTGATATTTCGGAACTTAGATTTGTGACCTAATTCCTGATTCCTAATTCGTGATTGATTGATTTGATAGTTCATTTTTATGTGTTGATAAAACATGACTACAGTTACTGGTAATCAAGATCCAAATAGTATATATTACATTCATCCTTCTGATGCTTCGTCGACTCAACTAGTATCTGTTAAGTTTGATGGAAATGGATTTACGAATTGGAAAAGGTCGATGTTGTTGATTCTCTCTGCGAAAAACAAGATCGGTTTTGTAGACGGTTCTATTGCTATTCCTGAAATTACTACTGCTGAGTACAAGTTCTGGTCTAGATGTAATGATCTGGTAATATCTTGGATTTTGTACAATCTTGATGAGACAATAGCGAGAAGTGTGTTATTTTTGTCAACTGCTAGAGAAATGTGGTCAGAACTAGAAGAAAGATATGGATATACTTCAAACACTCAGGTGTATTCTTTGGAACAGAAATTAGCTGAAATTAAACAAGGTTCTCAAACTATTTCAGAGTTTTTTACTTCAATCAAGACTCTTTGGGATGGCATCAATGACGCAGATCCTCTTCCTCACCGTACTTGCAAGAAGTGTACTTGTAATTTGACACAAAGAATTCAAGACAAGTTAAAGAAGCAGAAGTTACTTCAATTCATGATGAAATTAAATGACAATTATGCTGCTATAAGAGCCAATGTTCTCATGATGCAACCCTTACCTAATGTGTCTGCAGCTTACAGACTTTTTGCTCAGGAGGAAAATCACAAAGAAATTTCAAGTGTTGGTCAACCTGAATCAATGGCTTTTGCTGTGGATAATAGAAGATTTTATGATAATAAATCTGGAAATAATTTTAGAATTGGGAACAGAGGTGGTAGTTCAGACAGTTTTTTTGGTGCTAGAGGTGGTAATTCTGGGAATTACTCTGGTAGAGGTGGTAGAGGTGGATACTCTGGCAACAATGTTGGTCATATCAATTCTGGAAAATCTTTCAATTCTGGGAATTTTGGGAATAAACCTGGAGCTAATTACTATTGTGCTCATTGTCAAGTTCCAGGTCACAGCATAGACAGGTGTTTCAAGATTCATGGTTATCCAACCAATTTCAAGGGTAAAGATACTAGAATGGCTGCTTTTGTTCAGAATTCACAAGATGATCCAGTACAGAATGATCACATTGATATGTCAAATACTTCACAAGCTAATCTATCTATGGATCAATATTCTCAACTAATGGAGTTTCTCAACAAGCAACATCTAAACAACAACACTCATTCTGATGACAATAGTCCTGATCAACTTGGTCATACTGCTTTACTTACAGGTAAAGTATGTTTTCTTTCTTGCTCCAAGTTAGACTGGATATTGGATAGTGGATTAACAGATCATATAACTAATAATTTAGCTGATTTTTCATCATACAAAGCTATACCTGCTTCTGATAGTACAATAACTATACCTGATGGAAGTAAAGCTCAAGTTACACACATTGGTACAGTCATTCTTCATGATAACATCATTTTAAAAGATGTACTTCATGTTCCTAGTTTTCATTTTATATAAGCTTTGTCATGATCTCAACTGTAAATTGATATTCAACTCTGATTCATGTCTGATTCAGGACCATTCTCAGAAAGGTCCTCTGATTCCTCTTGGTAAAATGATAAATGGCTTGTATAGTTTGAGCAGGATTGGACAACAACCATTCAAATCCAGTTCATCTATTCAAGCTTGTTTTGCTACTACTCTTGATTCAGCTGGCTTGTGGCATATGAGATTGGGCCATTTGCCATTTCCTCAAATAAAGCTTCTCTTTCCTTCTTGTGATATTAGTTCTCATGTTTCTGAAAAGATTTGTCAAATCTGTCCATTAGCTAAACAAACTAGAAATCCATTTCCTAGTAGCTGTATTAAATCTACTACAATTTTTCAGCTGCTTCATATTGATGTTTGGGGACCTTATAAGGTCAAGACCCCTTCTGGTTGTAATCAGTTTCTTACAATTGTTGATGATTTTAGTAGATTTACTTGGGTTCATCTCATCAAACATAAATCTGATGTTCCTTCTATCTTTGAACAATTCATTCATTATGTCAAAAATTAGTTTAATAAATCTATTCTTTGTGTTCGATCTGATAATGCATTAGAACTTACAGCTGGAAAAATGAAAGAAATTTTTCTCAGAGAAGGCATTATAAATCAAATCACTTGTGCTTACTCTCCACAACAAAATGGTGTTGTGGAGAGAAAACATAGACATCTTCTTGAAACAGCCAGATCATTGTTTGTTCAATCTAAAATTCCACAAAAATATTGGGGTGATTGTGTTCTATGTGCAACTTTTTTGATCAATCGAATGCCCTTGAAAAGTATTGATTTTAAGACCCCTTACTACAAGCTTTATAATGAACATCCAGACTTATCTTATCTCAAATGCTTTGGTTGTCTATGTTTTGTTTCTACTCACAAAGTTAACAGATCTAAATTTGATAATAGAGCAAGTCCTGCTGTTTTCTTGGGTTATCCTGTTAATCAAAAAGGTTATAAAGTTCTGGATCTTATCAGTAATCAAATTATTGTATCTAGAGATGTTAAATTTTTTGAACATCATTTTCCATTTCACTTACTTAGTCAGACTACTTCTGCACCTTATAATTCGTCAGCTTATTTGCCATGTCATACTTCATCATTTGATCATGACATTTCATCTGTTCCTGTGTCTGATGCTAGTCAACATAGTTCTAATTCTCCTGTTTCTAGCCAACAAAGTTCTGATTCTACTTCATCTTTATCTCACTCTCCTTCTACTTCCAGTTCCACTTCTACACCACCTACACCACCTAGACAATCTACCAGAGTTAAGAATATTCCTATATATCATAAAGATTATCACTGCAATCTTACTTCTGCACATTGGTGTAATCTTGTTACTATTCAACATACTCCTATTCAGTCCGTTAACATTACAGAACCATCATCTTATTTAGAAGCTTCTGGTAATTCATTATGGGTAGAAGTTATGTCTAAGGAAATTACAGCTTTACAGAACAATAATACTTGGACTCTTACTGAATTACCCAAAGGCAAGAAAGCCATTAGTTGCAGATGGGCATACAAAGTTAAATTGAAGTCAGATGGTTCTCTTGAAAGGTGTAAAGCCAGGCTAGTTGCAAAAGGGTTCACACAGAAATATGGTATAGACTATCAAGAAACCTTCTCTCCAGTCATTAAGATGAATACTGTCAGATGCTTGATTGCTCTTGCTGCTCATAAGGAATGGAAAATATATCAAATGGATGTTAATAATGCTTTTTTGCATGGCAACTTAAAGGAGGAAGTTTATATGAAAGTTCCAGAAGGCTTTTCTCATCTTCCACATCAGGTTTGTAAGCTCAATAAAACAATATATGGTCTTAATCAAGCTTCCAGAGAGTGGAATGATAAGTTGGTTGAAGAGTTAATTCATCAAGGTTTTTATCAATCAAAACTTGACTATAGTTTGTTCATTTGTAAAGACAAGTCTGATATTACTATAGTAGCTGTGTATGTTGATGACATCATAGTTACTGGTAGTAATTTGTTCAAGATTGATGCTCTTAAACAGCATTTACATGCAACTTTTGGCATCAAGGATCTTGGTTTGCTCAATTATTTCTTGGCATAGAAGTCAATTATACTTCTTCTGGTATTACTCTTGCTCAAACAAAATATACCAAGGAAATTCTGCAGCTTGTGGACATAGATTTCTCAAGGTCAGCTGTTACTCCTTTACCTTTAAATTTGAAACTTTCTGCTCATGAAGGAGAACTACTGGATTATGCAGAACTCTATAGATCTCTTGTTGGCAAGTTAAATTTTTTAACTAATACCAGGCCTGATCTTAGTTACACAGTACAGTTACTAAGTTAATTCTTATAAACACCTCGTATGCCTCACTATGATGCTCTTTTACACACTCTACGATATCTACATGCTACTGTTGGTCAAGGCATTCTTCTCAAAGCTTCAAATTCCATCACCTTACAAGCATTTTCTGATTCAGATTGGGCATCTTGTCCAGATTCTAGAAGGTCTGTCACAGGTTATATTCTCTTACTTGGTAATTCTCTTGTTAGTTGGAAATCGAAGAAACAATCTACTGTATCAAGGTCTTCTTCTGAGGCTGAATATAGGGCAATGGCCTCTGCAGCATCTGAAGTAGTTTGGACTGTACGATTACTGGAAGAATTAGGTATTTCCAACCTCAAGCCAGTTCAGTTGAATTGTGACAATCAGTCTGCACTTTACATTGCCAAAAATCCTGTTTTTCATGAACGGACCAAGCATATAGAGACCGATTGCCACTTCACTAGGGATAAAGTATTGGAAGGTTTACTTCAATTGTCCTATCTTCCTACTAGACATCAACTTGCAGATGTACTTACTAAAATCCTTCCATCTTCCATCTACTCATTTCTATGAACTATTATCCAAGTTGGGTATGTCTTCTACACCTCCCAACTTGAGGGGGGATATTAGCAATATGAATATTGCTTCTTCTGCTGACATCACACAAGGCTTGACAGCTGGCATCACCTGATTGGTTTAAAGCTTTTGTAACTTATTTTCCCGCCTAGAAGTTAGTTAGAATCTTTGTATATATAATCAGATTAGTTGCTTAGTTTTTACTCAATTGTATCAACAATATTTTTCTCTTTCAATGAACAAGTTTTCATGAATCAGTGTATGTTGAAAACGTTCATGTAAAATGTCAGGTGACATGAGACGAATGAATGAACGACAAATTTTCGTGCAACATTGATGCTCAGTTGACAAAATCGCAGGTCTCAGTGGTTCTGCAAATAGGGCTGTGTCGTTTGGATCACATGTCTCAGTGGTTCAGCCGTGCAAGTTTGCATACTTCTTCAGATTACCTTTAACCCACAAACTTCAAATTTATTTGAAATCTCCTTTTTTCATCAAGAAAATTTCATTATTAATCAAATGTCACTCGTTAGAAAAGGTTAGATTGCTAATGTTCTCTAAGTTATAGACAGATTCAGGATGTATACTGTATACACCGTAAGATTGTGCCGCTATGGAATAGTGATACCCAAACACGATCCAGGCGGAATTGAACTGGTGGTGTTTATGGATCTATCAATAAATGGTAAAAATTAGATATTGAAAGAGTGTGCATGGACAGTTATAAAATGACCTTAATGGCAATTTCTTGTTACAGTAAGAGGATCTTTGCTTAACTAGCTTGAATCCTAATTTCCAGAAGTTTGTTTAATCCCCATTGATAATAACTTAGAAGTTCGCAGAAGATTTTTTTTTTTCACAAAAGTTAGCTGGGGAACAACTGTGCAATTGGTCTATTTTCTTTTTAATCGAACCCACACCCACTTTCGCCTTTGAACCACTAAGACACGCACACTTTTGTAGAATATGTATGTAATATATGGGAAGTTGAACATATTTTTAATGCCGTTTTAGTCTAAAAATTAACCACTTTGGTCAGTGTAGTAGTTCCTTTGATTAATTATTAGATGTGTAGGAGTGCATGTTATTTGAACACGCTTGACACTATGCAATTGGTTTATCCCACTTATGCATTTTCTTCTTGTTTGGAGATTATAAGGCCTTGAATGTGAATTCAGGAAAGAGCTCTTTTGGTTGCGCTTTGGCTAGAGGCTTGCGCATTAGAGGAAAGTTACCTTCACTCCCCTGATGGTGAATTGGTGATAATGTTCATCATGGTCCGAGAAGTGACAAGTACCTTATTATAAAGCAGAAAACAAATCACGAAGGTAAAACAATATAATCAGAGATTGAAATATAACAAGAAAAAAAAAGAGAGAACTTATCTCTCACAGTAGCTTTAGCCAAGACAACAAGAGAGAAAGAACACAGCTGAGTCACCAAGCCCTTCGAGAAGACTTGGATGTTCTTGTTTTAATATATATATATATATAGGGGGCTACTCCAATACAAACCTCCTTAAAATACAAACCTACAAACCAAGCATAATCTAATGACCAAACTAGGGGTACCCCAATACAAAAAATGCTTAAAATAATTGGCTCTATCCAACAAAAAAAAAAAATCATTGTTCACGTGATGACGTGGCAGTGGATTTCACTGGTTAACGGTGCTTCGCACCTTCTTGTACGGCGCTTCGCGCCTTTATCATTCTAAAGTTGTAAGGAATGACAATCAATGGTAAAGGTAATAGACGATTGACAGGTGTGTCGAAAGCCTTCGGCCCTCATGACTACCTAACTCATCCGTTTACTGTCTTAAATGCTTCGAATTTCCACGGCAAGTTTTTTTTTTTTTTTTTTTATTTTATGGATAGAGCCAATTATTTTAAGCATTTTTTGTGAAGGTACCCTTGGCGAGAACCTTAGAATAAATGAAATATAATTAATTTAGTGTTGGTTTGTAGGTTTGTATTTGAGCACTTGCCTCTATATATATATATATATATATATATATATATATATATATATATATATATATATATAGTATATATAGGGTCTTACTCCACTACAAACTAAAATTAACTACAAACTAAAAACTAAACACTAATTTAACATTTCAAGCTAATCTAATGATCAAACTAGGGGTACCCCAATACAAAAAGTGTCTAAAATCCTTGGCTCCATTCAGCAAAAAAAAAAAAAAACACTGTTCACTGCTGACGTGGCAGTGACGTCAGCAGTGAACAATGATTTTTTTTTTTTTGGCTGAATGGAGCCAAGAATTTTAGACACTTTTTGTAAAGGTGCCCCTGGCGGGGCCATTAGAATGAATGAAATATAAAATATTTTATGTTAGTTTGTAGTTTATATTTAAGAATTGGTTTGTATTTGAGCAAAAACCTATATATATATAGGGTTGGACTCCATAAAGAACACTTTAAATAAAGAACAACAAAGAACACCTCATATCTAATAGATCCATTGCCCCTGGCGGGGCCACCCAATACAAAAAGTTCTTATTTTTTTAGGCTTTATTCATCCAGCAAACAAAAAAATGAAAATTTTACTGTTCATCGATGACGTCATGACGTCATCAGTGACGTCATCATGAACAGTAAAATTTTCATTTTTTTTTGCTGGATGGATAGAGCCTAAAAAAATAAGAACTTTTTGTATTGGGTGTCCCTGGCGGGGCCAATGGATCTATTGGAATAAATAATTTTATAGTGTTCTTTATTGATTGTTCTTTATATAAGAGTGTTCTTTATGGAGCAAAGGCCTATATATATATATATATATAGGGGGCTGCTCAAATGAGACCCCTCTTATAATGAGACCCTCTCTTATAATGAGTCCCCCTCATATTTCTTTTATTCTAAAGGACCCCGCCAGGGGCACCCAATACGAAAAAATCTTATAATTATATCCTCTATCCATTCATCAAAAAAAAAAATCAAAAAAAAAATTTTAAAAAAAAACAAAAAAAACTGCTACCACGTCATCATTTTTTTTTGAAAAAAAAAATTATTTTTTTTAAATTATTTTTTGATGAATGAATAGAGGGTAGAATTATAAGACTTTTTTGTATTGGGTGTCCCTGGCGGGGCCCTTTAAAATAAATGAAATATGAGGGGGACTCATTATAAGAGAGGGTCTCATTATAAGAGGGGTCTCATTTGAGCACCTCCATATATATATATATATATATATATATATATATATATATATATATATATATGGGACGCGTTCCACAGCCCCCGGGGGATATCCCCCTAATCCCTCTGCCCGCAATGAAACATGGCGGGCGCCCGCAATGAAACATGGCGGGCGCCCGCAATGAAACATGGCGGGCGCCCGCAATGAAACATGGCGGGCGTACTCTTGTGAAAATTAAATTAAAAATAGGAAAATAGTGATATTGAGTTGACATTCATCCCAAAAAATTAGTGACTACCACTAATTAATTGTGTATGAATTTTTAGTTCAAATTTAATATTTTCTTCTTTTTTAATTAATTTTATAACATATTTCACAAACTAGCTAAATATTATTGAAAATAAAGAAAATAGAAAAATAGTGATATTGAGTTGTCATTCATCCCAAAACTAGTGAATACCACTAATTGAGTGTGTATGAATTTTTAGTTCAAGTTTAATCTTTTCTTCATTTTTAATTAATTTTAAAATATATTTCACAAACTAGTTAAATATTATTAAAAAATCAAGAAAATAGAAAAATATTGATATTGAGTTTTCTTTCATCCCAAAATTAGTGACTACCACTAATTAATTGTGTATGATTTTTTAGTTCAAATTTAATCTTTTCTTCTTTTTTAATTAATTTTATAACATATTTCAGAAACTAGCTAAATATTATTGAAAAATAAAGAAAATAGAAAAATAGTGATATTGAGTTGTCATTCATCCCAAAACTAGTGAATACCACTAATTGAGTGTGTATGAATTTTTAGTTCAAGTTTAATCTTTTCTTCATTTTTAATTAATTTTAAAATATATTTCACAAACTAGTTAAATATTATTAAAAAATCAAGAAAATAGAAAAATATTGATATTGAGTTTTCATTCATCCCAAAAATAGTGACTACCACTAATTGAGAGTGTATGAATTTTTAGTTCAAATTTAATCTTTTCTTCATTTTTAATTAATTTTATAATATATTTCACAAACTAGTTTAAAATCATCAACCGGTTTAAAAGAATTCATTGAGAACTCACAAAAGGCTTTGGAGAAACAATATCTCAACGAGGTTGGAGTCGACCATGAGACCGAGTGCAGAATCGGGTTTTGTGATAATACAGTGTTAGGTTGTGTGTATAATCGGGCATCGTAAGGGTAAGTATGTAATTTCAGTAACGCCCGCAATGTTTCATTGCGGGTGTGCAGACAAATTTTTTATTTTCCTCCAATCTGTTATTTGTTTATTAAGAATTTAAATAAAATTCAAAAAAAAGAAAAAAAAATAAAAATTAAAATATATGTCCAATTTAGTGATATTCCCAATATTTCAAAAATAATAAATTAATTTGGAGGGTAAAAGATATAATAATAATAATAATAATAAATAATAAATTAATTTCAAAAAATAAAAAATTAATTTGGCTGGAGGTCTTAGTAAATCACTGGTATATTGACGAGTACCGTAACTCGTGCTTTGTCACTGATTATTGTTTCTATTTGTTAAAAACTATTTCTCGACGATCCAACCGTACGGATGTTAAGATATATCTAATATATTGATATTCCCAAGTTTTCAAAAAATAAACAATTAATTTGGTTGAAGATCTTCGTAGATCACTAGTATATTGACCAGTACAAGTAATTCGTGCTTTGTCACTCATTATTGTTTCTATTTTTTAAAAACTATTTCTCGACGATCCAACCGTACGGATGCTAAGATATATCTAATATATTGATATTCCCAAGTTTTCAAAAAATAAACAATTAATTTGGTTGAAGATCTTCGTAGATCACTAGTATATTGACCAGTACAAGTAATTCGTGCTTTGTCACTCATTATTGTTTCTATTTTTTAAAAACTATTTCTCGACGATCCAACCGTACGGATGCTAAGATATATCTAATATATTGATATTCCCAAGTTTTCAAAAAATAAAAAAGTAATTTTGTTGGAGATCTTAGTAGATCACTAGTATATTGACGAGTACCGTAACTCGTGCTTTGTCACTGATTATTGTTTCTATTTTTTAAAAACCATTTCTCGACGATCCAACCGTACGGATGTTAATATATATCTAATACATTGATATTCCCAAATTTTCAAAAAATAAAAAATTAATTTGGTTGGAGGTCTTAGTAAATCACTGGTATATTGACCAGTACCGTAACTCGTGCTTTGTCACTGATTATTGTTTCTATTTTTTAAAAACTATTTCTCGACCATCCAACCGTACGGATGTTAAGATATATCTAATATGTTGAAATTCCCATGTTTTTAAAAAATAAAAAATTAATTTTGTTGAAGATCTTAGTAGATCACTAGTATATTGACGAGTACCATAACTCGTGCTTTTTCACCGATTATTGTTTCTATTTTTTAAAAACCATTTCTCGACGATCCAACCGTACGGATGTTAATATATATCTAATATATTGATATTCCCAAATTTTCAAAAAATAAAAAATTAATTTGGTTAGAGGTCTTAGTAAATCACTGGTATATTGACCAGTACCGTAACTCGTGTTTTATCACTGATTATTGTTTCTATTTTTTAAAAACTATTTCTCGACCATCCAACCGTACGGATGTTAAGATATATCTAATATATTGATATTCCCAAGTTTTCAAAAAATAAACAATTAATTTGGTTGAAGATCTTCGTAGATCACTAGTATATTGACCTGTACAAGTAATTCGTGCTTTGTCACTCATTATTGTTTCTATTTTTTAAAAACTATTTCTCGAGGATCCAACCGTACGGATGCTAAGATATATCTAATATATTGATATTCCCAAGTTTTCAAAAAATAAAAAATTAATTTGGTTGGAGATCTTCGTAGATCACTAGTATATTGACCAGTGCTAGTAATTCGTGCTTTGTCACTCATTATTGTTTCTATTTTTTAAAAACTATTTCTCGACGATCCAACCGTACGGATGCTAAGATATATCTAATATATTGATATTCCCAAAATTTCAAAAAATACAAAATTAATTTGGTTGGAGATCTTAGTAGATCACTAGTATATTTACTAGTACAGTAACTCGTGCTTTTTCACCGATTATTGTTTCTATTTTTTAAAAACCATTTCTCGACGATCCAACCGTACGGATGTTAAGATATATTTAATATATTGATATTCCCAAGTTTTCAAAAAATAAAAAATTAATTTGGTTGGAGATCTTCGTAGATCACTAGTATATTGACTAGAACCCGTAACTCGTGCTTTGTCACTGATTATTGTTTCTATTTTTTAAAAACTATTTCTCGACGATCCAACCGTACGGATGTTAAGATATATCTAATATATTGATATTCCCACGATTTCAAAAAATAATAAATTAATTTGGATGGTAAAAGTGGTAGTCAATTATCGATTTGACCCATACTTCTAACTAGTGCTTTGTCCCGGATTGTTGTTTCTATTTTTTAAAAAATACTTATTGACAATCCAACCGCACATAAGTCAATATATATCTAATTTAGTGATATTCCCAAGATTTCAAAAAATAATAAATTAATTTGGATGGTAAAAATGGTAGTCAACTATCGATTTGACCCGTACTCCTAACTAAGTGAATCTAATATATAAAATCTCAAAAATAGAAAATTAGTGAATCTAATGTAAAATTAATCATAGAATTAATGAGTATTAATATTTGATTTTTTATGAATTTTAATTCAAATTTTATCTTATTTTCCTATTTTTAATTAATTTTAACAAAATTACGCCCGCAATGAAACATGGCGGGCAGGGGGATATCCCCCGGGGGCTCCTGATTGATTTATATATATATATATATATATATATATATATATATATATATATGCGCGTTGTTTAGTGTAATATACCCAACAAGATCGTGTTGAGAACATACAAGGAATTGACAGGTTTTTCTTTCGTCATTTAAATTTTATTGTCTAGTGTCTCTATTCTCTTTGGTCACTGTTGCTTAATGTATACAAATTGTGAGTTTCAGGCAAGGGCCGTGAGGCTAGTAAGCTTTTTGCAGATGCTGGTATTATTTGTATTGCTAGTTTCATATCTCCCAACATAAAAGACCGTGATTCTTGCTGTGCTTTGCTGCAAGAAGGTGATTTCGTAAAGGTCTGTTAAATCAAATTCTGGGAATTGGCACATCTGGCAAGAAATTATTCAGGGACAAATTGAGTGTTATCGAAGCTTTTTGAGATATCTGGGCTCGTCTCTACTACCCAGAGGGTTTGCACAATCTGGAACGAGGTGGAAATAGGTTTGTTTTGTGAATAAGCAAGACAAATGGAGATTGAGAAGTTCTGAGTTTTTATTTTATTTTACTGTTTACCCAACTACGACGAAAATGAAGTTTGGGGAAAAAAGTGGACACCTTTACTAAATTAATCCTTCGGATGGTGAATGAAGCTGACTGAACTCACTCTGTGAAATAATATATACAGTATGTTTAAGTGTTTATTGAAGGTATTTGTTATATGAATCTTACTCCCTCCGTTTCGAAAACATTTTCCTGTTTTGACTTTTGTTCCTGTTCATTGTAAGCGCTTGACTACTAATTTGCGCATAATTTATAAGATAAAATATAGTCATGAGTGATCTTGTTTGATTCGTATTTGTGAGTACTTTAATACAGTGAAGTTTTTATATTTAAAACTAACACGAAATTGAAAATATAAACGATCAAAAGTGTGCGTTGGCAAACGTGATAAAGCAAACAGGAAAATGTTTTAGAAACAGAGGGAGTAGTAGTTAATACATTTTTCTGTGCAGCAGGCACACTCGATGCTGCTAGTAAGTTTTATACCAGCAGAAATGACTCTCATACAAAGGTTAAGGCTAAAGCTCATTAGTAGCCTCTTAAAATATCATCATTTTACTGCTCTGTAAAAATTATAAATCAACCAAATGGTTTGAGCATCATTTTACTGCTCTGTAAAAACCACAGTTGTTTTGTCTGTAGGACTAAAAGTTACAATAGAACCTTTAAACATTTTATGTCAGACTCTGTTCTAGAAGTGAATATCATCTCATGTCAGTATCATTTATCCTTTCATGGCTCTCAATCGAGTGCAAGAAATTACAATAATTACTCGATCTGTTCTATAAGAACCATAAGTAAAATAGTTACATAGATGACTAGGAAGAACGCCAAAGGCATTGACAAATATTGCTATACCCTAGATGGCTAGATTGAATAAGGATGCATGATTTGCATGAGCCCTTGGGAACAGAATCAGTAGCAATCAAGTTACATTATCTTCTAGTACATCTATGCGGCAAATCATTATTGGAGGGTATTAGCCTTTACTTCAAGCCTAGTCCTTGTGGAATCTAGTATTTCACTTAGAAAGCAATGCTTGTTAATTCATCTGTAACTGTTCTAAGAATTCTATTTGCAGGTTTTACAGGCATTAATAATGATCCATACCGCGCACTATTAAATCACTATACTAGAACATACCCGAAAAATAATGTATATTACGAAGCAATACGGCAGTGTAATTGTACTATTATTTAATTAGTGAATCCCTACTGTTATTAAATTAGTGAATCCCGACATTACAGATAGTACTACAGCAGAAGAGGGAAATCTGTTGTTCCTTTTCTGATATAGCTGATGTAGTTATCCTACTTGAAGAGTATTCTTCCTTTTATGATATAGCTGAAGTAACTATCCTACTTGAAGAGAAAATGTTACCTACAGGTTTTGTTATTCTGCAGCACAATAAATTTATCTATTCAGAAGTACCTCAAGATTCTGCACTTGATAATGTTTCGATGCTAGGAAACCACTCGTTTCCTGGCGTTTTGGTTCAATCAAAGATGACATCAAATTAGTTAAATGATTAATTTACTAGTCATTTAGTTATCCTAGTGGGGTTGTGTCTCAGTAAAGTGTAATGTTAGATTAGTCTATTGATGGATTAGCTAATCCCTAATTTATCACTGTTTCTTACCAGATTTGTTAATTGATTAACTATATAGTCTGAGGATATCTCATGTAACATGTTTGGACAAGTGGTATGAAACTAATTATATTGTCTATACTTGGTTTATGATAGGACGTGGAAGCAAATCTATATAACTTATAATTTCTGAATCCCATATGGGCACGATTTTACTTTGTTGCCCTTCTGCTTTTGCTAATATTTACGTGCCTTACCAATGCAAGTTACTACCACCTTTCTACCCTTATGGTCTTTTTACAGTAAATTTTGAGCTTCCTACTTTCCCGAGCAATTACGTTTATGACCTTCTACTTACCTCTCTAAAGCTGCAGATTTTTACTCACTTGATACCCTTTCTGTCATTTTAGTGTAAAATCTATGTTACATTTGAAATGTCTCGGTTTCCGCTGAGAAATTGTTTATTACTCTACAATGTACTTGATGCAGAAAGAGAGTTGTAGAGGAAGCTTTAGTTGTTAAAACTATTTTCAAATTTGAATTCCAATCTCTCTTGATAGCACACATCAAAGGCTTCTCTACATTTGAAGAGAACATCTGCAGAATATTGAATCCAACAATTACTTAACAATGAAGAAGGTAATGATCTTTAGTCGTTTGTTTCCAACTTTTTGTTTCTGGGGTTTAAAGGTATATTTTAATTGTTTGAGTTTTTTTTTCCCAGGTTTTATTTGTTGATGGTTTGAAGATTTTTGATGGTGAGGCATATTTTACATATTTCAGTTTTATGTTCATTTATAATCCACTTTTTTTTATCTTCTTCAACAATTGGTTATATTAAACAGGATTGCAATCTGATGAGGATTGTTCGGTTGTCAAATAGAAGACAAGGCCAGGTATTTCAGTTTTAAATTGATTTGGTTTTCAGCAAATTTAGCTTTATGACCTTACTCATTTTCAAACCTTACTCATTTTCAAATGGTTTATTTGTTTTTTCTTCTTCAGTATATAGTCTCTATAACAACAAAGAAAATGATATTACCCATCAGGTATGAAAGTTGTTTTGTGTTCTTCAAAACCATGAATCTGTACTATATCTCTCACTTCTCATATGTGTTTGATGTTGTATTAGGGCAATATTATAACACGCCACAACTTTCGTCCATTTACCTCCGAAGATCTGAATGGTGATCTTTTGTAGTCATTTTATTATTTAGATTTTGATCTATTATAAGCTGACATAAATACATTTAACTTCGTCTGTCATTTGTTAGGAACATCAACTAATAGAAAGTCAATGCAAAAGAAAAGAAGGAAGACATGTGATCAGAAAGAGAACTTTACAAAAGGTGAATTTTTATTCTGCAGATTTAACATTTCAGAGCATGATTGTAGAGGGACATGACTTATGGTCTTTTGCAGTTTCTTGCAAGTCCCACAAACTTATAATTTCTGAATCCCATATGGGCACGATTTTACTTTGTTGCCCTTCTGCTTTTGCTAATATTTACGTGCCTTACCAATGCAAGTTACTACCACCTTTCTACCCTTATGGTCTTTTTACAGTAAATTTTGAGCTTCCTACTTTCCCGAGCAATTACGTTTATGACCTTCTACTTACCTCTCTAAAGCTGCAGATTTTTACTCACTTGATACCCTTTCTGTCATTTTAGTGTAAAATCTATGTTACATTTGAAATGTCTCGGTTTCCGCTGAGAAATTGTTTATTACTCTACAATGTACTTGATGCAGAAAGAGAGTTGTAGAGGAAGCTTTAGTTGTTAAAACTATTTTCAAATTTGAATTCCAATCTCTCTTGATAGCACACATCAAAGGCTTCTCTACATTTGAAGAGAACATCTGCAGAATATTGAATCCAACAATTACTTAACAATGAAGAAGGTAATGATCTTTAGTCGTTTGTTTCCAACTTTTTGTTTCTGGGGTTTAAAGGTATATTTTAATTGTTTGAGTTTTTTTTTCCCAGGTTTTATTTGTTGATGGTTTGAAGATTTTTGATGGTGAGGCATATTTTACATATTTCAGTTTTATGTTCATTTATAATCCACTTTTTTTTTATCTTCTTCAACAATTGGTTATATTAAACAGGATTGCAATCTGATGAGGATTGTTCGGTTGTCAAACAGAAGACAAGGCCAGGTATTTCAGTTTTAAATTGATTTGGTTTTCAGCAAATTTAGCTTTATGACCTTACTCATTTTCAAACCTTACTCATTTTCAAATGGTTTATTTGTTTTTTCTTCTTCAGTATATAGTCTCTATAACAACAAAGAAAATGATATTACCCATCAGGTATGAAAGTTGTTTTGTGTTCTTCAAAACCATGAATCTGTACTATATCTCTCACTTCTCATATGTGTTTGATGTTGTATTAGGGCAATATTATAACACGCCACAACTTTCGTCCATTTACCTCCGAAGATCTGAATGGTGATCTTTTGTAGTCATTTTATTATTTAGATTTTGATCTATTATAAGCTGACATAAATACATTTAACTTCGTCTGTCATTTGTTAGGAACATCAACTAATAGAAAGTCAATGCAAAAGAAAAGAAGGAAGACATGTGATCAGAAAGAGAACTTTACAAAAGGTGAATTTTTATTATGCAGATTTAACATTTCAGAGCATGATTGTAGAGGGACATGACTTATGGTCTTTTGCAGTTTCTTGCAAGTCCCACTCCACTAATTGTGGTACAAGTGCGCTTACCAATAAAACTAATGTGGACCATTGCAATTTTGATCGAAGAAACAATACCATAGAGGCACAACGAAATTTCAAGTTTACTGCTGAAGATCTTAATGATAAGTAAGCCTACTATATATTTCTTTGTATTCTATATCAAATCGGAATATTATAATTTATACAGTTTCTGTTCTTAATCTTAAATCAGCCGAAATTCCCAAAAGAAGAAAAATTATATGTGCAAAAAATCAACGTGGGTGTGTTAAGAATGTGTTCAACACTCACAGTCAAAGAACATGTGTTGAAATCAATGTTGGTTGTTCAAATGATGCTCCTATGATATGCAAAAGTGTGTCTAAACTCAAGCCGTCAAACATGGATTTGATTCGAAACTTATTTGAGCCTGTTACAACAGAAGGATGTGAAACGAGTTCTGTAAATTGGGATCAATTAGGTTAGTGATTCTATTACATTTCAATTTTACTCATGAAGACCTTTTTATGACGTTATGTTTTTACTCATTCTCTGTATTCTGCCTATTTGAGTTTGTAATTGTTTTAACAAATTACTTGCACATTCTGTTTGTCCTGTAGAAAACTCTGTCATTGATGGTTTTGATGATGTTGAAGATGGATTTCTTTCTGATGATTGCCATGGTCTGTTTGTATTAATTTAAATGTTTTGAAGTTGACGACATTTGACTTTGTACATACTATGATGTTAATTATTGATACAAACATTTTGTATACAGGTGATATCATTGATGAAGAAGTAGATGTAGCTCATCACAAAGTAGACAGTAATTTAGAATCAGGTATGAAATCTTACTGTTTATTTTGTTGTTTAATCATTTAATCATTTATTTACCTTCTGATTTTTAAAAGCATGTCATATGAAACCACAGAATATGCTACTTTGGGTGGACCATCTGAAAAATGTCAGCATTGCCATGCATTCATGTGGAAGGAAGATAGAGTTAACAAGCGTGTAAAGCGTGGGCTTTCGAAATTTTCAATTTGTTGTCATAAGGGACAGATTGTGCTTCCGAAAAATCCACCAACTCCTTCGTATTTGTGGCAGCTTTACAATGATCCCAAAAAAGGAAAACATTTTAAGAAATGTGCGCGCATATACAATAGCATGTTTGCATTTACTTCTACCGGTGGAACGGTGGATAATTCCATAAATAATGGTGGAGCACCTTATGTTTATCGTTTGAATGGTCAAAATCACCATGTTTTTGGTGCTTTGATACCTGATGATGGTCAGCCTCCTAAATTCTGTCAACTTTATATATACGACACTGAGAATGAGGTATCTAACAGGATGCATTGGGTGGATGTTGAAGAAGGCCAAAACATTGATCCAGAAATTGTTGAAGGGTTAATGAAAATGTTTGATGAAAAAAATGAGTTGGTAAAGGAATTCCGTGTTGCACGTGATCGATTCAAGGAATCTCCAGTTGTTGAATTGAAGATTACTTTGAAAGTATGTCGTTCGGAAAGTGGAAGAGAAAATAATATTGTTGATTCCGATGAAGTAGCGGGTATCATGGTTGGTGATTTAGAGGAAACTGAAGAAGGCCGTGATATTATAGTTCACAAGAAGATGGGTGGTCTTGAACGTGTTACAACCATTCATCCGAAGTTAATGGCTCTCCAGTATCCTCTACTCTTTCCAAATGGAGAGGATGGTTACCACAAAGGAATTGCATATGTAGAGAATGAAGATAATAAAGGAAAGAACCGTCGAGAATGTTCAATGATGGAGCTGTTGGCAAAAGTTTCATTCTTCCTGCTGGATTTGTTGGTTCTCGACGTTATATGCAACAGAATTTTCAAGATGCTCTAGCCGTGTGTCGTTATATTGGGCATCCTGATATATTTTTAACAATGACATCAAATTCAATGTGGGATGAAATAGTTCAGATGATGAAACTTATACCTAATTGCACTTCGCAAGATAGTCCCGATATTGTTGCTCGCGTATTTCACTTAAAACTGCAGCAGTTATTGGATGATATTAAAAAAGATAACTACTTTGGGAAGTGTGTTGGAGGTATTCACCTAATTTGAAATCTGTTAATGAGTTCATTTTATTGTTAATTTGTCTTTACTTAATTTTACAATTTTTATATGCTTATTGCAGTGATGTATGTAGTTGAATTTCAGAAGCGTGGGCTTCCCCATGTGCATATGTTGATTTGGCTTGATGAAAAATCGAAGAGAAATCTTAAAGAAAATGTTGACGACTATGTTTCTGCTGAGATTCCTGATCCTTTAAAAGATCCAGTTGGCTATGCTGCGGTTAAAGCTTTTATGATGCATGGTCCTTGTGGTGCCGAAAATTTCAAATCTCCATGCATGAAAGATTCAAAGTGTAGTCGACACTTTCCAAAGAAGTAAGGTTATGCTTATTGTGAAGAAGTACTTCTGGAAATTCCATTAATTGTCAAGTTTTTCAATACATGATGTTTATTAATGTATTTTGCAGGTTTGCTGCACGTACAATGTTTGATGAATCAGGATTTCCCCTTTACAAGAGGCGCAACACTAACGTAACTGTTAAAGTACGAAAATCAGAGCTTGATAATAGATATGTTGTCCCTTATAACAGGAATTTGTTAGTTAAATTTCAATGTCATATGAATATTGAAATTTGTTCTCATGCACGGAGTCTTAAATATCTATTCAAGTACTGCTTGAAGGGCCATGATCGAGCAACTGTTGAAATAAGAGGGAAGAAATCTGACCGTACTATTAGTGCTGATAATGCTGTGGATGAAATTCAAGCATATTTTGATGGGCGTTACATATGTGGAGCTGAAGCAGCTTATAGGATTTTTGGTTTTGATATACATCATAGATCAATTTCTGTTGAACGGTTGTCTTATCATTTGCATGGGAAGAAAAATTGTACATTTCGCTCAAGCGATTCTTTGGAAAAGGTTATTGAGAGGGAAAAAAACAAGAAGAGTAAGTTGGAAGCTTATTTCCATTTGAACACTGTTGATAGCAATGCAAGAAAGTACACATATGATGAAATTCCAAAGCATTATGTTTGGAATTCTACAGGTTGCTTCTGGAGTTTACGAAAAAAAGGCCTTCACATAGGACGTTTAACTTATACTCATCACAGCACTGGTGAGTTATGGTATCTAAGGATGTTGCTCCATAAGGTACGTGGTCCAACATCATTCAGAATGGTTAGAACAGTAAATGGTGTGCATTACCCTACTTTCCAGGAAGCATGTGGTGCATATGGACTTTTGGATGATGACAAAGAATGGCATGAAGTTCTAAAAGAATGTTCAAAATGTGGTTTTCCATCGCAGATACGAGAATTATTTGTTCGAATAATTGTCAATTGTCGAGTTGGGGATTTGAAATGTCTGTGGGATAAGCATTGGAAAGAAATGAGCGATGACATTTTGTACAAACGGAGGAAGATATCTCGAAATTCTAATCTCTGTCTAGATGAAGAAACTATTCAGTATTTTACCCTTGCTGGTGAGTTTTTTGTTTGTTTAGATATTATTATATCTTCTTAGTAAAATTAGCATTAACTGTTATTATATTGTAACTCTTTTGCTTGAATTTGATAGAAATTGATGCTTTGCTGAGATCTATTGGTAAGAGTCTGAAGGATTTTCCACTACTGCCTCGCCCGCCATCTAATTTTTTGGATTTAGACATCAACAATTTGATAATTGAAGAAACTTCTTACGACAAGGCACAGTTGGCAAATCAGCACAACAATCTTTTTTCTCAGTGCAATGATGAGCAAAAAAATGTGTTTCATGCTGTGATGGAACGTGTCAATCAAAAGCAAGGAGGTTTACTCTTTGTATACGGTAGTGGTGGATGTGGCAAGACATTTCTCTGGAGAACTATTATAAGCAAATTGAGATCTGAAGGAAAGATTGTTCTTCCAGTTGCATCATCTGGAATAGCTGCGACTCTTCTTCCTGGTGGTCGTACGACTCATTCCCGTTTTAAGATACCTATTGTTCTTGATGAATTCTCACATTGCAGCATTGCTCATAATTCTGATATTGCTCATCTTATTAAAAGCACAAGTCTGATTATATGGGATGAGGCTCCAATGCAGCATAGATATGCTTTTGAATGTCTAGACCGTTCTTTGAGAGACATTATGAAGTCTGTTGATGCTAACCGTTATCATATGCCATTTGGAGGTATCACTGTTGTTTTAGGTGGAGATTTCCGGCAAATATTGCCTGTAATTTCGCATGGTAAACGAAGTGATATTGTTTCAGCATGCATTACTAGATCGAAGTTGTGGAGTATTTGCAAAGTATTTGTTTTGGAACAAAACATGCGATTGAGTAGAGGAAGCAATGATGATGAGAATGATCATGTAAGGAAATTTGCTCAATGGGTGCTTGAAATTGGTAATGGTACTCCAGTTTCTAGGCATGTTGATGATTCACAGTCAGATGGATATGATATTTCTATCCCGGAAGAATTTTGTAATCTGCAAGATGAAAATTCGGTGGAGAACATGGTTGAAGCTATTTTTCCCGATTTTCATCAAAATTTCAAGAACGCACAATATCTAAGTGAAAGAGCAATTCTAACACCAACAAATGAAACCGTTTCTCATCTTAATTCTCTGATTGTTGAAAAAGTTCCAGGAGAAGCAACATCTTATTTAAGCATTGACACTGCTGAAGAATTTGGTGGCACTGATGCTGAGTTGAACTTATCATTTCCAACAGAATATTTGAATTCACTTGCTATTTCAGGTTTGCCTGCTCACAATTTGATATTGAAGGAAGGAGTAGTTGTCATGCTAATGCGGAATCTCAATCAGACACTTGGGCTTTGCAATGGAACAAGAATGATAGTTACAAGATGTTTGAAATATTGTGTAGAGTGTGAAGTGATTTGTGGTACTTTTGTTGGTACCCGTCATTTTATTCCCCGAATAGAATGTTGTCCAACTGATTCAAGGCTTCCATTCAAACTTATACGAAAGCAAATGCCTCTACAGATTTGTTATGCAATGACTATCAACAAATCTCAAGGGCAGTCTCTTGAAATGGTTGGTCTCTTTTTGCCAAAATCCGTATTTACTCATGGGCAACTCTATGTTGCTATAAGTCGGGTAACTTCTCCTACAGGTTTGAAGGTTTTCATAGATGATGAAAAGGGTAATAGCACATGCATTACCCAGAATGTTGTCTTCCAGGAAGTATTTTACAACTTACCTTTGAGGAAATTAGGTTAACTTTTTGACAATGTATTTCATAACTGTTAGAGATGTTGATGCAGAAGTTATGTTTATCTTTCATTAGCGAAATGTAATGAATCCACATTTTTTTGCAGTTTATGCTAATTTCTATCATGCTACTTTATGCATTTTTCACATACCAGCTCATTTCAGAATTACCAACTGTTATTACAAAAATCAAACATTAGTAAAGCTACTTTACACTTAATACATTGGATCTGATCTATATGATCAACATTTGTGTACCATGAAGAAGCCTGAAAATGTCTATTATCTGTTCCACGGCTGTCTCCACATAAATTTTTTATAATGCTACCGTTGTGAACAATAGGTTCCCATCCTGCTTTTAACACGTGCAATTCCTTCATCCATTTCTTAATTATGGCATTGTCGATTTTTTGTAAAACATTAATCATGTTTTGTATTGCTTCTTCGCAATGAGATTCTGCATACAAGATTTTGAAAAAGTTGAAACAAAAAATTGATCTCAAATGACCTTCTTCTCCAAGTGCGTTGAGAACAAAGAAAGCATCTTCTTTATACAAAGTTTTTCTGACCAAATGCCAGGCTGGGAGATAAAATAGGGCATCATGCACATCTAAATTGCATGAATATGTCATGAATGCTTCGAACTCTTCTTTCCATGCAGCATTTTTGAAATATTTGCAGAGATCAACATTTTGAAGGACTTGTGCGCGAATTTCAGGGCTTTTGCCATGCATCCAGACCTTGAATGCATTTGCAAACTCTTCAAAATCTAATTTTTCTAATATTACAGGGACTATAAAAGATGGAAGGTTAGCATAAGTATTCATTTTTTGAAAGTTTTACCAAGTAATGCAAATATTGATTTTCAGCTTCAGTTTAGCTGTTTTTAAACTACTGAGTAAGAGCATTTACTTTACAAAACTTTAACTTTCACTCTTTCGCTAATAAATGTTGAGCAGTTGATGTGGTGATGAAACATTACAGTGACGGCGGAAGGCTGTTCTTTCACATATTTTTAGAATATAAAAAGTAGATTACACTGTTGTGTACTCGTGTATGATAGACATGAATGCATTGGAAAAGATATAAAGTAGAAGTAGTACTGGGTGTTTTAAATGAAAAAGTGGTACATGCACGCTTACGGCTTATGTCTGACAATTGACAAGAGGCTATGTCTATGGTAATTAATGTTGTTATCTGCCCTAGAAACTTTTTCAACTACCAGCTTACATGCTTTGGAAAGGAAATCTTCTTCCTGCTGAAATGTCAGTTTCTTAAAGTTGAAATCATAATTCATACCTTTGGTCACAGCTGTTTACCTGTATTCAAAGAATATGCAACATGTATGTACCATATTTGTGTCACAGTAACCTAAACCAACCAATTTTTTTATTTAAACAGCGCAAAGTTCTTTGTCCATCAATACTACACCACGATATGAACTTATGTGCGAACTTCGGATAATTTTTTTGTTCACTCCCAATTTTAAAAATGATTAGATAATTTGCATCATATATTATAAACTTTGATTGATTTCCCAAAAATGTTTCATGTTCAAGTTGCATCATAAATTATATATTTCGAACTAAATTTGTATCAAAATTTACAATCATTTTATGACAGTCGTTTTTTTCAATAACTTTTTTATTATACGTTTATCATAATATTTATATAAATTTCGAATAAAAAAATCTATATAGTATTTTTTTTGAAGTAAACTTATAATGAATACATATATTCTTCTATCAAAGATGTTCCACATGATTAATGTAATATAATGCACAAGTATTTTATATAAATAAACATATTTAGGAATATGAATTTTAACAATTTTACTATAACTTGCGTCCAATTTTAGTTACGGCTCTATAGTGTTAATTTTAATTGTTCGTAGGCAAAATATATGAAAGGCTATGAATTAGCATCCCTTTGTGATTTTGTTTTTAAGTTGGACGTTAATGTGAATTTTTCGTTATGAATACAAATTTAAGTTTCTGTCCTAGAATTTTGCTCAATCTCACTTTAGATCTATAGATAATATGAGTTTATACCTAAAATAAATGAAACCCTATCAATTAGTATCCTTTGTGAAATTGACGTTCAGTTGGACGTTAACGTTAATTGTTAGAATTGTATTTTCCTTATCAATACAAATTTCATTTTGTTCCCTTTTATTTAGGTCGAACCTCACTTTACATCTATAGATAATATTATTTTAAGATAATGCATGAAAAATGGATTTATGTTTAAATTTTTTCACATATTCGCTATTTGTAATTAAATTTTATAATGATTATTTGTTTCAAAGTTATGCTTATTTGCATTTTTCATTGTATAACTTTCGTCCAATCTCAACTATTCCTTTACAGTTTTAACTTTAATCGTTTGTAGCCAAAATATATGAAACACTATGAATTAGGATTCCTTTGTGAAAGTCTCGCTTTTAAGTTGGACGTTAATGTTAATTGTTATAAGTGTATTTTCGTTATGAATACAATCTTCATTTTCTGTCCTATGATTTTGGGTTGGACCTCAATTTAGATCTATAGATAATAGATAATGGTTTAGTTCATAAAATTACAACATTTTTTACTTTTACATATATAATAAGCAGATATCATAAGCATACATCATTTCACCAAATACTTACCATTTTAGTCTTTATGGAATTCCAACATATGCAAGTTTTGCATATGGATTAAGTTTGGGTAATCATCTTATTAATTTTTATGTATTCAATTTTCATGACATAACAACCAATTGTTATGATATTGGTTGTATTTCTAATTATGATAAGTATAGGTGTTTATGATATAAAATAATTTATGAAATATGGATTTATTTTTAATTTTTGTTACATTTTTAAATTTTTAAATTTAATTTTAAAATGTTAAGATATTTTTTATATTGATTATTTGTTTCGAAGTTATGGTAATTCGCACTTTGCATTGCATAAATTCCGTCAAATCTCATTTAATCCTCTATAGTGTTAACTTCAACAGTTTACGCCTAAAATAAATGAACCCTATCAATTAGTATCCTTTATGAAATTGATGTTCAGTTGGACGTTAAAATTAATTGTTAGAATTGTATTTTCGTTATCAATACAAATTTCATTTTGTTTTCTATGATTTAGGTCAGACCTCACTTTAGATCTATAGATAATATTATTTTAAGATAATTCATGAAATATGGATTTATGTTTACAATTTGTCACATATTCGCTATTTTTAATTAAATTTTATAATGATAAGATATTTTTATAATGACTATTTGTTTCAAAGTTATGCTTATTTGCATTTTTTATTGTATAACTTTCGTCCAATCTCAATTATGCCTTTATAGTGTTAAATTTAATCGTTTTTAGCCAAAATATATGAAACGCTATGAATTAGGATCCCTTTGTGAAAGTCTCGCTTTTAAGTTGGACGTTAATGTTAATTGTTATAAGTGTATTTTCGTTATGAATACAATCTTCATTTTCTGTCCTATGATTTTGGTTGGACCTCAATTTAGATCTATAGATAATAGATAAAGGTTTAGTTCATAAAATTACAACATTTTTTACTTTTACATATATAATAACCAGATATCATAAGCATACATCATTTCACCAAATACTTACCATTTTAGTCTTTATGGAATTCCAAAATATGCAAGTTTTGCATATGGATTAAGTTTGGGTAATCATCTTATTAGTTTTTATGTATTCAATTTTCATGACATAACAACCAATTGTTATGATATTGGTTGTATTTCTAATTATGATAACTGTAGCTATTTTATGATATAAAAGAATTTATGAAATATGGATTTATGTTTAAGTTTTGTCACATTTTCAAATTTTTAAATCTAATTTTAAAATGATAAGATAATTTTTATATTGATTATTTGTTTCGTAGTTATGGTAATTCGCACTTTGCATTGCATAAAATTCGTCAAATCTCATTAAGGCTCTATAGTGTTAACTTCAACAGTTTACGCCTAAAATAAATGAACCCCTACCAATTAGTATCCTTTCTGAAATTGATGTTCAGTTAGACGTTAACATTAATTGTTAGAATTGTATTTTCGTTATCAACACAATTTTCGTTTTGTTTCCTATGATTTAGGTCGAACCTCACTTTAGATCTATAGGTAATATTATTTTAAGATAATGCATGAAATATGGATTTATGTTTAAAATTTGTCACATATTCGCTATTTTTAATTAAATTTTATAATGATAAGATATTTTTATAATGATTATTTGTTTCAAAGTTATGCTTATTTGCTTTTTTCATTGTATAACTTTCGTCCAATCTCAATTATGCCTTTACAGTGTTAACTTTAATCGTTTGTAGCCAAAATATATGAAACGATATGAATTAGGATCCCTTTGTGAAAGTCTTGCTTTTAAGTTTTACATATATAATAAGCAGATATCATAAGTATACATCACTTCACCAGATACTTACCATTTTAATCTTTATGGAATTCCAACATATGCAAGTTTTGCAAATGGATTAAGTTTGGGTAATTATCTTATTAGTTTTTATCTATTCAATTTGCATGACATAACAACCAATTTTTATGATATTGGTTGTATTTCTAATTATGATAAGTATAGTTGTTTTATGATATAAAAGAAATTATGAAATATGGTTTTATGTTTAAGTTTTGTCACATTTTTTAATTTTTAAATTTAATTTTAAAATGATAATATATTTTTTATATTGATTCTTTTTTTCGAAGTTATGGTAATTCGCACTTTGCATTGCATAAAATTTGTCAAATCTTATTTAAGGCTCTATAGCCTTTACAGTGTTAACTTTAATCGTTTGTAGCCGAAATATATGAAACGCTATGAATTAGGATCCCTTTGTGAAAGTATAGCTTTTTAAGTTGGACGTTAATGTTAATTGTTATAAGTGTATTTTCGTTATGAATACAATCTTCAGTTCCTGTCCTAGGATTTTGGTTGAACCTCAATTTAGATCTATAGATAATAGATAATGGTTTAGTTCATAAAATTACAACATTTTTTACTTTTACATATATAATAAGCAGATATCATAAGCATACATCATTTCACCAGATAGTTACCATTTTAGTCTTTATGAAATTACAACATATGCAAGTTTTGCAAATTGATTAAGTTTGTGTAATTATCTTATTAGTTTTTATCTTATTAGTTTGTGTAAATTGATTTTGGTTGAACCTCAATTTAGATCTATAGATAATAGATAATGGTTTAGTTCATAAAATTACAACATTTTTTACTTTTACATATATAATAAGCAGATATCATAAGCATACATCATTTCACCAGATAGTTACCATTTTAGTCTTTATGGAATTCCAACATATGCAAGTTTTGCAAATGGATTAAGTTTGGGTAATTATCTTATTAGTTTTTATCTATTCAATTTGCATTACATAACAACCAATTGTTATGATATTGGTTGTATTTCTAATTATGATAAGTATAGGTTTTTTATGATATAAAATAATTTATGAAATATGGAATTATGTTTAAGTTTTGTTACATTTTTAAATTTTTAAATTTAATTTTAAAATAATAAGATATTTTTTTATTGATTATTTGTTTCGAAGTTATGGTAATTCGCACTTTGCATTGCATAAAATTCGTCAAATCTCATTTAAGCCTCTATAGTGTTAACTTCAACCGTTTACGCCTAAAATAAATGAAACCCTATCAATTAGTATCCTTTGTGAAATTGACGTTTAGTTCGACGTTAACGTTAATTGTTAGAATTTTATTTTCGTTATCAATACAAATTTCATTTTGTTTTCTATGATTTAGGTCGGACCTCACTTTAGATCTATAGATAATATTATTTTAAGATAATTCATGAAATATGGATTTATGTTTACAATTTGTCACATATTCGCTATTTTTAATTAAATTTTATAATGATAAGATATTTTTATAATGATTATTTGTTTCAAAGTTATGCTTATTTGCATTTTTCATTGTATAACTTTCGTCCAATCTCAATTATGCCTTTATAGTGTTAAATTTAATCGTTTTTAGCCAAAATATATGAAACGCTATGAATTAGGATCCCTTTGTGAAAGTCTCGCTTTTAAGTTGGACGTTAATGTTAATTGTTATAAGTGTATTTTCGTTATGAATACAATCTTCATTTTCTGTCCTATGATTTTGGTTGGACCTCAATTTAGATCTATAGATAATAGATAATGGTTTAGTTCATAAAATTACAACATTTTTAACTTTTACATATATAATAACCAGATATCATAAGCATACATCATTTCACCAAATACTTACCATTTTAGTCTTTATGGAATTCCAACATATGCAAGTTTTGCATATGGATTAAGTTTGGGTAATCATCTTATTAGTTTTTATGTATTCAATTTTCATGACATAACAACCAATTGTTATGATATTGGTTGTATTTCTAATTATGATAACTATAGCTATTTTATGATATAAAAGAATTTATGAAATATGGATTTATGTTTAAGTTTTGTCACATTTTCAAATTTTTAAATCTAATTTTAAAATGATAAGATAATTTTTATATTGATTATTTGTTTCGTAGTTATGGTAATTCGCACTTTGCATTGCATAAAATTCGTCAAATCTCATTAAGGCTCTATAGTGTTAACTTCAACAGTTTCTGCCTGAAATAAATGAACCCCTATCAATTAGTTTCCTTTCTGAAATTGATGTTCAGTTAGACGTTAACATTAATTGTTAGAATTGTATTTTCGTTATCAACACAATTTTCGTTTTGTTTCCTATGATTTCGGTCGAACCTCACTTTAGATCTATAGGTAATATTATTTTAAGATAATGCATGAAATATGGATTTATGTTTAAAATTTGTCACATATTCGCTATTTTTAATTAAATTTTATAATGATAAGATATTTTTATAATGATTATTTGTTTCGAAGTTATGCTTATTTGCTTTTTTCATTGTATAACTTTCGTCCAATCTCAATTATGCCTTTACAGTGTTAACTTTAATCGTTTGTAGCCAAAATATATGAAACGCTATGAATTAGGATCCCTTTGTGAAAGTCTTGCTTTTAAGTTTTACATATATAATAAGCAGATATCATAAGTATACATCACTTCACCAGATACTTACCATTTTAATCTTTATGGAATTCCAACATATGCTTGCAAATGGATTAAGTTTGGGTAATTATCTTATTAGTTTTTATCTATTCAATTTGCATGACATAACAACCAATTGTTATGATATTGGTTGTATTTCTAATTATGATAAGTATAGTTGTTTTATGATATAAAAGAAATTACAGGGAAATATGGTTTTATGTTTAAGTTTTGTCACATTTTTTAATTTTTAAATTTAATTTTAAAATGATAAGATATTTTTTATATTGATTCTTTTTTTCGAAGTTATGGTAATTTGCACTTTGCATTGCATAAAATTTGTCAAATCTCATTTAAGGCTCTATAGCCTTTACAGTGTTAACTTTAATCGTTTGTAGCCGAAATATATGAAACGCTATGAATTAGGATCCCTTTGTGAAAGTATCGCTTTTTAAGTTGGACGTTAATGTTATTGTCATAAGTGTATTTTCGTTATGAATACAATCTTCAGTTCCTGTCCTAGGATTTTGGTTGAACCTCAATTTAGATCTATAGATAATAGATAATGGTTTAGTTCATAAAATTACAACATTTTTTACTTTTACATATATAATAAGCAGATATCATAAGCATACATCATTTCACCAGATAGTTACCATTTTAGTCTTTATGGAATTCCAACATATGCAAGTTTTGCAAATTGATTAAGTTTGTGTAATTATCTTATTAGTTTTTATCTATTCAATTTGCATGACATAACAACCAATTGTTATGATATTGGTTGTATTTCTAATTATGATAAGTATATGTGTTTTATGATATAAAATAATTTATGAAATATGGAATTATTTTTAAGTTTTGTTACATTTTTAAATTTTTAAATTTAATTTTGAAATGATAAGATATTTTTTTTATTCATTATTTGTTTCGAAGTTATGGTAATTCGCACTTTGCATTGCATAAAATTCGTCAAATCTCATTTAAGCCTCTATAGTGTTAACTTCAACAGTTTACGCCTAAAATAAATGAAACCCTATCAATTAGTATCCTTTGTGAAATTGACGTTTAGTTCGACGTTAAGGAAAAGTGTTAGAATTTTATTTTCGTTGTCAATACAAATTTCATTTTATTTTCTATGATTTAGGTCAGACCTCACTTTAGATCTATAGATAATATTATTTTAAGATAATTCATGAAATATGGATTTATGTTTACAATTTTTCACATATTCGCTATTTTTAATTAAATTTGATAATGATATGATATTTTTATAATGATTATTTGTTTCAAAGTTATGCTTATATGTTTGCAATTTTCATTGTATAACTTTCGTCCATTCTCAATTATGCCTTTACAATGTTAACTTTAATCGTTTGTAGCCAAAATATATGAAACGCTATGAATTAGGATCCCTTTGTGAAAGTCTTGCTTTTAAGTTGGACGTCAATGTTAATTATTTTATTTTATTAATATTCATATTCAGTATTTCGAATTAAATATAATTAAGCACTTAAACTTTTTAATTTGTTTGAATCGAAAAATATTTGTTTATTTATAAAATAATCCAACTGTCAAAAAAAAGATTTTTTAATCGTGAGTGGACAACAACAGCCCACAGATCCTAATCTCATCTCTTCCAAAAAAATTCATCAACATTAAATTAAGGTGTGTGCTAAGTTCTCTCGTGGGAAGATGTCTTTCAGTCGATTTTCTCCTCTAATGAATTTGAATCCATCTAAAATCAAATGGAACATTCGTGTAAGAGCTCAGGCTATTTGGAGAGGAATAACTCGAGAAACAAAGGAATTTCGTGGACTGAATATAATCTTTGTCGATGATTCTGTAAGAGAAAATTATCTATTTTATCATATATATAGTTCAAATGTTACCAATCAAATATCTTACATTTCATTTGTTGCTTTTGATGTGCACTATGTAGAATGCAAGAATTCATGCTTTTATTAGTGCAAAATTGTGTGACATATTTGAAAGCCAACTTAATAAAGGGGATATTTACACAATTTCAAACTTTAATGTGAGAGATTATACTGGTGACGAAATGAACCGCCGCATAAGATCTGAAAAGCACATTTACTTCGCTGACTTCACCAACCAAAAGAAAGATTCCAACCCAGGTTTAAAGATTCCAGATTCGATTTGTTTGATTTGCTTGCTACAGAGAAAATGGAAGATGACAAGCGCTTCTTATGCGGTTTGTTCTTTTATATTTTCTTTTTTCATATTTCAATTTCTATTAGTAGCTACATTTTCAGGCTTCTTTCTATTTTGCATTGTCTATTGTATAATTTCAGATGTTATTGGAGTCATTGATTGCAAACCAGACATAGTAGAATATACAAATGATAAGAATGAAGAGAAGGTCCAGCTTAAATTTTCAATTACTGATGGAAGGTAAGATAAATGTAAGACAATTATCAGAAGCAGAACATAAATATTTCTATAGTTACTGACTATGGTTTATTACAGCTGTTCTAGGAAAGTGACATTTTTTGATGCATTTGCTCAATATGTGGCCAAACAATTGATGGATGAGTGTGAGGAAGGAAACATAAGCATAGTTGTTATTGCCAGTGCAAAGGTTAATAAATATGCAGGTAACATTTTCTCAGACATTGCTTAGTATTTCTAAAGTTATTTTAATATATTTTAAAGGTAAATAAGTGAATGTTCCTTTATTACATAGGAGAATTGTACCTGAGCAATTACCCTGCGACTCGGTTCTACATTAATCCTAACCATTACAGTGTGAAGCAGATGCGTATCAAGTAATCATTTGTACTATTTTCTCAATAAAAACATTACATGTACATTCTTCACACATGTGTATCATTTTTTTAGACATGTGTTCATGCGAACTTTTGTAAGAGCAGGACTTCAAATCCATCTTTCTTTAAAGCAAAACATACTGCATTGGAAATCCCGGATGTATCTTCGAGCTTGACCACAATGACAATAGCTGAGATCAAAGAATTGAAGAAAGGTTACATTGGGGTATGATATTGAATTGTTAAAAAACTGTTTGATTCAAAAAGTAGACTTTACAATTAAAAAAAACATGTTTCTAAATACTATATGTCATTTCATTTTGCAGCAAAGAATTATTTGCCAAGTTAATGTAAAACAATTTGAAGGTGAACTGCAATGGTATTACAGTATTTGTTTAAGGTGCAAGAAAGATCTAAACTTTGCAGATGGAAGGTTTCAATGCCCAACATGTGGTCGCGTATTTCCCCATCCAGATAAGATGTAATGTTGAATCATTATATAGATGTTGGAATTATAGGATTTCTTGCAACTTCACTTTTATTTCAACTCCATGTAGGTACAGAATTTGCACCATATGCAGTGATGGTACTGGTGCAGTTCCTATCATTTTCAAAGACCATGCAGTCCGGAAAATCACTGGAAAAACTGTTTTTGAAGTTATTTTAGATGAGGCACAGGTAATTATCCGCTATTAATCTTATTATACTTCTAATAAAGTATATTATATTAACATTGATGGCACTCTGAACATATGAAGCAAGTGAAAGTTGGAGAAATTCCACCAGTGATGAAGGAACTTCTTGGCAAGGAATTTACTGTTACAATAGAACTCAATGAAGACAATGTTAAGTTTGGCTCGAATATTTATGAAGCATGCGACCTTGCTTTAGGTTTTCTGAATATTGCAGCCACTAAACCAACATCTGAATCCACTGGGGAAAGTTCTGAAGAATCATCAGATGCATCTTCTACAAGGTTGCAAACAGAAAGTGAAGAAAATATTAAAGAAAATGTAGGTTTGCATCAACTCTATTTGAAAATTACTTTGTCGAAACATACTAAACATGTTTATATTTTATTTATCTCATGTGTTAACATCCTTTTCATTTTTAGGAAATAGACAATGATGAAACAAGTTCTTCTCCCGAAACACCTCTTACAAAACGTTCAAGAACTAAATCATTTGCCCGGAAAAGTCCTCATATGGACAAAGAGGATGAAGATGACCATCTTCCATTGAGTAAGATGAAACTTATAAAGAAGGAAAAAAATGTAAGCTATATTTCAATTTTTTCCTATGAATAGTTTCTAAATTTTCATTTCACGTAACATTTCATTATATGTTTGAACAGTGAAGAATATTTCAAGGAAGCCGTGTAAGTGCATGAAGTGCATGGGACAACTTTTGGAACCAAGTTGATGGTGTTATTAGTTTGACAATATATTTTCACGTACTAAAGCTTTTGCAGTCCCATGCATTGGACATGTGTTTTATTGAAAAATGCATTGATGTTGTTGTTGTGCTTATTTTCTTAATTTAAATCATGTAATCTAACGTTAAATTCATACTGTCAAGTATTTATGATATTTTGTAATGACTGTTGTTTATATTCTTTAGTCTTTCTGATAAGCATTCAATTTTTTGTTTACCATTCTGCCTAACCATCCACCAACCTATTACAACTACTTTACTAAATGTTCACAGCCACAAAATTTAAAAAGATTTACTTTTACAAAAAGTATATTTAATTTAGGACAAATGTATCACTCCTACCACTGTACTACACATTAATTACAATGTTAATTGCTATAAATCTGAATTGCCATGAACTGTTTATTCAAACAGTCTCAAGAACTCTAACAAATCATATAGTATACACTACTTGCAATGTCTCTAGCAAATTTCAACGACTTGAAAGATTTGTCTCCAGGTTCCTTTAATTGGAATATTAAAGTAAGAATCATAAGATTTTGGCGTGGAGTTTCAAGAAGTGGTGATGTATTCAAAGCATTCAACTTGCTGCTTTTGGATGAAAAGGTTTGTATTGTATTTGAAGTTATGTTACACATGGTCTTATGTTGCTTATGTTCAGTCAAATTTTAAACGTGAAATTTGAAATTATTGTAAATAATAATGCAGAACGAGAGAATGCATGCTTTTGTACCAGGAGCAATAGCCGACAAACTCGAAGATGCTATCATAGTTGGACAAATTTTCAACATCTCGAATTTCACAGTTAAAGAGCATAAACCTGATGACAAATTCAGATGTGTTCAGAATGATAAGCAAATTATGTTCACTTCATATACAAAAATTAAACATATTCTTGACAATGATACTTTCATTCAAGAAAACATGTTTGATTTCTTTGATCTTGGTGATCTTAAATCAATAGCTAACAAAAATGTTTACCTCACAGGTACACGTAAAATATTCATATTGGTAAATGACTATCCACATTATGAACATCATTTTTGTAATCAACTTCTTTTTTTGTCCAAAGATGTTATTGGAGTCATTGAAAAAGAAACACCACTGAGAAGGTTCAAAAATTACAACGGAGAGGAACAATATCAACTTAAGTTTCAAATAACAGATGGAAGGTAATTTTTTATAATATTATGCAAATAAAACTTGCAAAAAAATGACTGTTTCTTCTGTAGATGTAGCACAAATGTCACTTTCTGGGATGATCTAGCTAAGGAACTAGAAGAGAAGTTCAACGAAGATCTTGAGATTCCTAAAATCATTATCATTGCGAGTGGAAAAGTTACTTCATGGCAAGGTATAATTTTCTTTACTTTTAAGTTTCAGAAAACATCATTTTAACATTGTAGCTCAATGTTTCAGCTGCTGATAGAACTGAAATTGCAAATGTTAGTGCAACAAAGTTCTACATAAACTACAAACACCATAGTGTTTTGCAACTGAGGCAAATGTAAGTTCTATATTATGTTATACAATATACGACTTTTTTCCATGCTATGTTATTGCCCTAATAAATTTGAATGTAAAGGTTGAAGACACCACTGTTCTCAAAATATGATTTTTCAAGCCAGTTAAGTGAAAAGCTAGAAAAGTTTACCGTTCAAGAAATCAAGAATCTGGGTCCTCAATATGTTGAGGCAAGTTTCTCATTCTTTTTTCAAGGCTTAAGAGTTAGTAACAGTTTATTTAACCATAAATTGCATGTTTATACAGAAAGAAGTAATCTGTGACTTGAAATTCCGTGAAGTCCATGAATTGAGCTCTTGGTTTAGAATTGTATGCACTACATGCTTTAGAGATATCCGAATTGTTGATGGATACGATACATGTGTAAAGTGCAATAGAAATGTTCCTCACCCTGACAGGAAGTAAGTGTTTTCCTACTAAAAATTAGAGTATCTAAAGCAATTAAATATTTTATTTGCAACATAATGTAACATAACTTATTCCAATTAATTCAACAGATTCAACATAATAGTTGATGCTTTTGATGAAACTGGGAATTTGGGAATTATGCTGGAAGATCAACCGGTTAGGACTTTGATTGGCAAAAATGTGTTTGATCTTGAAGAAGAGGTAATCTGTTACTCATAATTTTACCTATCCTCATACGCAAACACATGACTCAGTTATCTAACAAATTTGCATCATTAGGGAATCAACATGAAAATTTTCCCACAGATGTTAAAGGTTATTGAAAACAAGGACTACACATTAAAGATTCAGATAATAACTCCGAATACCAACAACGACTGTGATTTGTACAAGGTTACTGACATTTATGAAAGATCATCTATTACTGAAACTTCAAATTTGGAAACTAACATAGCGGAGGAGCACTTTGAACAATCGATGACTGAGGTATATAATTTATTCCTTATATCTACGTTGCTAAATGATACAAAATGTTTGCTAATGTCATATTTCAACCACAGACATCTACATCAACATTTCACCTAGATGGACTGTCACAGATGAGTTTCCAAACCCCTGAAGTAAGTAAGAGAAAGTCATCTCGCAAGTTGTGCAAGAAAAAGAAAAGTTGAATGCATGATTCAACTGTTGTTTCAAGGTAACGACAATTTGAACAATTTTAATTATCTAGACTATTATCGCAAACAAATTTATTTAATTTCCAAATTGTTGTTCTTTGTTGAACTTAATTTCTTATCTATCATCATTTCATGTTCCTAAATTGATTAATGATTGCATTTGATTAGAATAAGTTGTATGATTCGCACGTAACATAAGAGCCTTAGTTGTCGTTATGCATCAATAAAGTTTTACTACATCCAATTTGCACATATGCAAATTCAATATTCGAAACATGACCATCAGTTTGCAAAAGATATAATTATCTAATTAATTTGGGAGACCTCCATATAGTTTTGATGAAGGAACCTGAACTCCAATGTTTGACCTGGCTGGAGCTCACTTTTCCTTAAGAAATTGTCCCATCCTTTTCCAAATCTGCAGCTTCTATTCTTCCGCTGAACTCCCACTTCAAATCTTTCTCCTCTATAATTTAAACTCACAATCGTGGTAGAATTCCAACTTTTGTAGAGATCATAAAATTGTGTACTACAATACTGCAGGTGCACAAGAAACATTTTAAAACCAATTCTTAATTTTCAATTTAAATCAAATCATGTTCGTTAATAAAATCTTACCACTCCACGGCCTTTGCCATCAAAATGAGATTTTTTCAACTTCACAACAAAATTGTTCATTTGTTCTCCTGCATTAGTTGATTTATAGATGTAGTTAATGAAACATAGAAATCTATAACAATCTACCTTCGTTCAAACTTAAATGGGAGATTATCAACCTGCTAGCATAATGTGATAATTTCCGTCCGGAATCTGATCTTCGTCATTTCCATTTTCCACTACAAAATTACATTAAGTATTTGTGACAATAGCAAGTATGATATTCTATTGTAAAGTTTAAATTAGAAATTGAACAAACATTAAATAATCTGTAGACAATATTACCTTGATTTTCAAACTCATCATTTCCTTCATCAATCAAGAAAACATCATCTTCTTCATCTTGGTCATGCATTTCTAAATTTTCAATCCCACCTGTTCCAAATCATACTTATATAATTACAAATTAGAAAGCACATTTATTTTCAGTTTTCGATTAGTTTTTTTCAATACCTTCACTTCCTTCTTCAGCTTCATTGCCAATTTGTAATTCATTCATTTGCAACTCTGCTACTATATCTGCTATGAACTCACCAGTAACATCTTTCAAATGATCCATGTTTTGTGAATCATATATAGAAACATGAAATGTTGAATTACCAACATATTCGAAAACTATAACACAGTCTTGATAAATATCGTAAGCAAATATCATTTCCTTTAGACCAGAAATATAATTTTCAGCCAAACTATATTTCCCTGTAAAAACACGTCCATCAGTAGTATTAAAATTAATTCTTCTTCCCAGTTCACTTCCAAATCTCATAGCAAACAATCTAGGCATTTCCTGCAACAAGTGATATTGTTAAAAAAAATGGAAAAAAAACAAATTTCAGGATTAGACGGATAATGACTTACCACTTCTCCTGTTTGCAAGCTGCTGCCTTTGAGTATTTTTAACCAACTAAATCGCTGATGAACGAACCTGTCGTCTATATTGCAATAATTAAAATCAATAAACATAGGAACAAATTCACCAAATTTGTCAAATGTTACATTTGTCTAGGAATCTTACCAACTGTCGATGACCACTGTGTCAACAAATTTTTAGAGAGCACATCTATTTTGAATCTACTAACTGCAGCAGTGCTTTGAACAACACAAACATCTCCTTCGCAAATATTAGCTTCCTTAACAAATTCATACCATCCTCTATCAAAAAGCAATTTCCCCTTTCTTCGCATCAATCTAATTGTCCAACGATTACGCTCAAAACAGAATTCCATGGTGTTCAAGTCTTTATCCATGCCAAGTTTTTGGAACTCGGTATAAGACATTACCTGCGTGCCACATTATCACTGTCTTCATGTACAATTAAAAACAGAAAGGATTATTCAAGACTGAAGATTTGCTAATACCTCATAATTCGAATTTTGGGCCAAATGACTTTTTTGGATAACTATATCATGCAACCCAGCAAAGTTGCGTTTTGCATTAAAGGTAAAAGTAGCAGCCAATTTATCAGTTTCAATATCCGTCAATTTCATTGTCGGAACTTGAACAAATGGATCATTTCGTCTAATTCGGAAGTTAGCAGATGACGGACAAGAGAAAGGATAACAAATTTCGACGCCACATTCATTAAAAACATGTAACTTGAAATTTGAATCTCCAGAATAGTGAAAAACAACCATATGATACGGTCTAATTCCGTAAAACGAAATCATATTTTTCAAACCTTCAATATACTCTTTATCTTTTACATATTTCCCATACCAAATTTCTCCCGAAGGAAATTCAAGATATACTTTTTGTGGAATTGAAGAACCATATTCCAGCACAAAGGGATATGCCAATTCCTGCGTCGAACAAAATTACATATTTAAATAAAAAATTTGCAAATCTGCATCACAGCAGCGTAATATTAACCAATATTGCAAGTACTTAATCATACCAATTTGTCTGCGGAATGAACCTTGGCATAGTTTTTACATATGAAACCAATTTCAAAATCTTCCATTGTCACTGTAATTGAAACTACAACAGTTTAATTGGAACAAATTGAAGCAAATAGCAAGCAGATATTATTTGAGAAAGACGCATGCACTTCAAATTCGGCAAGTTTCTAGAAAATAGACTTCAGAGTATTTTGTAAAACTTACCTTAGTTAATGAAAAGATCGAAATCTGAAGAGTTTGAACAATGTTTGTTTTCTTTCGGTCGATATGTATTGTGCTCTATTCACCTTGCAGCTACAAACAACTCTCAATTACTAACGTCCTATTAATGTCAAACACAGGACTTAATTAGAAGTTATCTATTACAGTTTTCATTTATCGAGAATATTAAATGACGTAGAAGAAAATATTCTTATTTGTTTGAAACGATGAAAATATTAGTAGATTTTTTTGAAAATATATTTATGTAATAAAATTAGTAATATGTAAAACGTTATAAACTTAAATGTTAGTTCTCTTCAAATTTTTCCAACCAATTTACATTTTTACACGTATGTTATCGTTTTCACTTTTGTAAAATATAATCATTAATTCATGATTTATAATATTTTTTTGCTACATCGGAACAAATAATGTTTCAACTGATCAACTACTTACCATTAATTATATTATGTTATTATTTTTTTTACGAGTTTTAATAGTATAGATATCAATTAATCAATTTTAATTTAAGATAATTTAATATACTCTCATATTTATGGATTATACTAATGTTTCTTTATTATAAACAACGTATACAGATTTTTAATATATTTTAATAATAATTGAAAAATATAATGTGATATTTTCGGGAATATATTAATGATTGTAAGATTAGTTTAAAATTAAAAAGGTAACGTGTTTTAATTCAAAAGGAAATATTAATGATTGGAAGATGATGTTTTTAGGTGTTTATAAAATGTAATATCTTCAATTAAAAGTAAATGTAAAAAAATGGCAATTGATTACTTACCGGGTATATATTAATGATTGTAAGATTAGTTTTAAATTAAAAAAGGTAACGTGTTCTAATTCGAAAGGAAATATTAATGATTGAAAGATTTCATACGATTGATGTTTTTAGATTTTTATAAAAGGTAATATCTTCAATTAAAAGTAAATGTAAAAAAAGGCAATCGACTACTTTTAAAATTGCAATATGAATATACGATACAATATTTTATATTTCTAAAAACAAAACCAGAAATTTAGTGAAACGATAAACAAAACCAGAAATTTAGTGAAACGATAAACAAAACCAGAATCTTTCGATTTTTTTTACTACTATAGATTTATACAACAATTTGCAAATTTCTAATTCAATATTTACTTTCGGTTAAAAAAATATGCAATATTTTCAATTTAATAAAACATAAAAGCAAAACAATAATGTTTCAACTAAAGGATCAATGAAATGAAACATCACAATTAAAACCACATTTTTCAAGTACACACGTTGATAGTTACCAAGTTGTAGAGATTGAACCAGCACGGTTTTCCAAATAAAGGTAATCACTCATAGCTGAGTTCCACCTAACATAGATACTTGGACTTCTACTATATACATCAACAATCAACCACCGCCTCATCAACAACACTTAGCCACCATAGAAATCATGTCAAATAGAGAAATGATGCATGCGTTAGTTTACTTCTCTCTTCTATCAAACTTAATTTGTTCAATGCAAATCACGGATCTGTACATTCTTAATATTCTTTCACTTTTTTCAGGGGAAATAAGAGAGAGAGCAACGACAACTTTTCAACCGGAGCAAGCGATTCATCCTCAAGAAAGAGGATGAAACTAGATCCAGAAAGAATGGAAAAATCCTTGACAAACTTGCAAATCAACATCAGAGCTTTGGCTGGAAAAATGGAAGAAATGATGAACGCATTTGACAACTTCTCAGAAGCTTTTAAAGCGAATCACAATTTGTTGGTGGATGACATGGACGAAGTCAAGGAACTCGCAAATGACATTAACAACTACTTCCGCCAGGGATTCGATTAATTGAAGTTAAACTTCGTCAAGCTTAAGACTCCTCTTTATGCTTTTCTATTTCTATTTATCTGGATATTATTATTGCTTTTGTTTATCGTCAAAACTATTGCTATCTACCGTGTTAAATGATGCATGCATCTGTAGAACACTGCTTTTGAAGTTTTAATTAAGGATAATGTCTTTAAAATTGAATCATTTCAATTGGGTACTGCCTTTTGTCATGCTAAATATATGTAATATTTGATTTATATGTTTCCCTAAAGTCTCTTCACTTGGCCAAAGTTCAATCATTTTTGTTATGTATATTGAATTTGTCTTTGGTACCATCGTAGTTCAACATGCCCTGTGTCGATATCTGGTAGAATCACGTATTTGATTTCTTCCTCTACACATTATTCATTTCTTGACTATGTGTCGAGCCTTCACATGCTCATCTGTGAAGTTCAACTTTTGCCAATTCTTATATATATTTCAAGTTCAACTTTTAGCAATTGTTATCTATTTTTCAAGTTCAACTGCTACCAAATTATGTACATAAGTTAGATTGCAACCGAGTTTTTACTTTCAGATTTTTTATGTTGTTAGGCTCCAAGGAATTGTAATGCCAATTTTAGTACACATGTATTTTATAAATAATGAAGCAAACAGCTGCACAAATCTATGAGCCAAGCAGCTACACATTCTTCATTGTAATTGAAAATTTCCTGTCTTTTTAGGACTAATAACGAAAGTGTGAGGTATAATACATTATGGAAAAACGATTTGTCAAATATTTAATTTTTTTAAATATTTTCTTGCATGTTTTTCATGTTGATCGATGTTTGAATGAACCAATTTCAGTGTTCACAATGTTTTTATCTATTGCTAATTTGGTCAATATTGTGTTTTACAATTTAAAATTTCTTTATCAGTCCTATTGTTAAATTCAATCTGTAACATACTATAAACATTGTTTGTATACTAATGAAATCGTTAAAATAAAAATTTACTATGAACTATAAGCGTGTAACAAAAGAATAAATAGAATGTTAAATAGTTTTTATGACAATTAGAAACATGACGAAAGTAGTAGACAACAATATTTGCCATATTCTGCCATAATTCAAACTTTGCCGAAGCCCTGCAACGCGGGCAAAAATCCTAGTCTTGTATAATCTATTATCTTATAGTATCAATTAGGGATCAAAAAACGTACCAAGAAGTTGCTAACATGAGGGTAAACAATCAAAGAAGAGATGAAACTAGTTGAGATAGTTGCTGATAAATTGCAGAAAAGAAGGAAGCAAGGGCATGGTTGAAGGACATGGCAGCAGACTTTACAACGTTGTAAACGATGGTGAGACGTCGCTCCTGCAGACCCCATATGGTTGAAATGCATTCCACCAACTTCACTAATATTTCCATCATTTCAGAATTCACACATAAAGAGTGTACTGAATTTTGTGAGGAGACCTGGAAGGAATATTTGCTGGGCAGCTGATAATTTAAATTTTGTGAAGGTTGGATCGGTTGTCTTGATTCCCCTTGGTATTTTGTCATTGTGTAATGTTAACTTAAAAGTTGAATTCTTGTCATGTAACCAGTCTTATCTTATTCAAGGGAGCTTTGTGATAATTCAGACTTCAGAGACCAAGTTTACTGAAAAACTGTACTTGAATGCGGAAGTTGTGTGTTTGAACTTTCAAGTAAAATGAAAGCGATATATAATTCCAGGTAAGCAAATCAAATTAAAAAAGGGCTAACTGTCGGTTAGGTTATTCAATTGAGAATTTTTTTTTAATTGGATCATCCAATTCAAAAAACTTTTAATAAAATCACATAACTAATAAAAAATATCAATGAAATTACTGGGGTTTACGGATGTTAAAATGAAACGTAAATATGATTCAGCATGCTGATCTGATTGAATTTTTAAAATTGAATGATCCAACTAAAAGGGGTCATTTGTTAAATCTGAACCGTATTTTCTGAATGATTAAAATTCTGAACGAATGAGTAATCTGAATGCTGGACGAATAATAGTATTTGTTAAATTAATTTTCAATTTTTGTGAATGAAAGAATTTTGCACATTTTTGTTATACGGAGTACTACCTTGTAATCTATTTATACTTTCGATTCCCTCTAACTACATAATTATACAAAATTTATTTATTTAATTTAATTTCTTTAATTTCGATCACTTCGTATTCGATTCCCTGTAACTACTTAATTAACTATTGTTTTCTTATTATATATATTTATCATTCAATTCTCCAGAAGTTTATATTTAAATACTACTTTATAGATTATGTTACTATACTATAATAAACAAAAGGGTATATTTTGTAGTTTGGTTAATTCTCAATTTTTTGTTATCATTTATGGTTATCCCTCGTTCATAATTGTGAAAGTTAAATTCTCAATTGAAATAGATAATTACTGTTAGGTACAATAATAATAAAAATTGTTATATGTAGTGGTCTAAAGTTCAATTCCCGCCAACAACATATTAATTTGTATTTAATATTAAAAATTATTATATTCAAATTTTAAGATTCGAATAGTTACAATAACATATTAAAATTAAGATTTATAATATCATATTACATTATAAATATATTATAAAAAATTAAAAATAACCTGTGCAAAATAAGCAAATTTTAATAAAATGAATAGATTTTTTTTCAAAACAATAAAAATAAAATGAATAGAATTTGTTTACAAGAGTGAAAGGAGGTGGGTGGCCAATTTGAACAGTTCAGCTGAAATATTTAGGAGTACTGGTCCAGAGAAATTTTGGTGTCGTCCAGACATTTACTTTATGAACCAAACAATTTGAATAGGTGATACAGGACTGATTCAGTTCATACGATCTCATTCCGCTATTAACAAATGGAGCCAAAGTTTTCAGTCAATTAAATGATCTAACTGTCATTTAACACAATTAAAAAATATAGAAAAAGAGAGCTTGCAAAAACTTATAATATTTGAAAGCAGAGAAAAGAGGGCGTTGGCTTAGTGTGATTAGTTTTGTTTAATATTTTGGCTTACTAAGCCACCGTTTGGCAATTCTGGTGAAGTACTTATAAGTTACTTATTTCGGAAAAAATTTTGTATTTACATACTTTTTTTAAAATAAAAATGTGTATGGGGAGTTTAATATTCGTTATCTTTCAAAAAATAAGTTACTTATTTCAGAAAAAAGTACATATTTCCTAACTTTTTTCCAGAATAAGTAACTTATTTCTGAAAAATAAGATTTCCCAAACGGGCCCTAAGTGTGATTAGTTTTGTTTAGTATTTTTCATATAACAAATTAATTTTGTGGTACAACTTTGAAAAAACAGATGAAACAAGTAAATTTTTATAATTATTTTATACAGTCCCACGCGACTAAATTTGCTAGCAGTAGTAGTAGTCCCACGCGACTGAATTTGCTAGCAGTTAGTAATAATAAATTGGGAAGATGGATAGTATAAAGAAATCAAAAAAGTAAAATGCATTATTTTGTCAAGTTACTTAATGATAACCTGCGTAAAACACGGATCAAGTAAATTTTATTTAAATTATTAATTTATTATTTTATATAGATTTAGGGATAAAATTAAAATAAGAATGAAATAACATTTGATACCTAAATATCATTAACATGGATTTTTACTTATTAGTAAAGATTATTTTATTTATTTATTTCATTTATTATTTATTAAAGGTTATATTGAGATAATCAAGAAAATTAATACCTTATATATAATAAGCATAAGGGAGATCTTATCCAAATTTTTGGTCGTCGTCATTGTACTATTTGGTCGTCGTCATTGTACTACCAAAAGCATATGATCCGTTGGATTAAAAAATTGGATTAAAAGTCATCCGTTAGATTATAAATTATATCCTTATATATTTATTTATAATTTTCACTTTGTTAATTTACTATAATACCCTTTCTTTATCAATTTGTTTTTTTCTTCATCATTAGAACTAAATTTAATTTAAAAATATTTTTATAAAAGGGATCTTATCCAAATTTTTGGTATGGTCGTTGTACTACCAAATTATATGATCCGTTGGATTGAAACTAGACGATCAAGATTAGATCACATAAAAAAGAAATTATAATCTAAAAAGGATATAATTAGAAAAGGTTGTATTAAAAGTGAATTTTAAAAGAAAATTATAATCTAAAATGGATATAATTAAAAAAGGTTGTATTGTAATTGAATTTTAAAAAGAAAATTATATTCTAAAAAGGATATAATTAAAAAAAAAGTTGTATTAGAATTGAATTTTATTTTTTATTTATTAGTATTAAAAAAATTCATATTTACTATTTGGTCTCTATCTTGAGATTTAGAATTCAGATTTGAACGATTTTACACTCCATGCGAACCTCATAAAATTATCTTTAATTTAGTGATGCTTTAATAATTATTATTCAAATAGAAACACTCGGAATATCAAGAGAAAATATAATTACGAATTTTTACATTAATCCTAATCTATGTAGAGTTCTACATTGATAATGCTATCAATTGTAGAAAACCTAATTGTATATGATTTAAATCATTGACATATACATTTTCGTATTTCAATATAAATATACTTTTTATTTTATAACATATTAAAATATAAAACATTTTTTATGCCAAATCCAACGATTTTCATCTATTTATTTTAAGATCTTTGTCGTAAGGAGGAATAGACGATTATCAAATTTTTGGACAAAATCTATCTTATATAAATATATATATGGAGTACTTTTAAGTTTCATCTATTTATTTTAAGATCTTTGTCATACGGAGGAATAGACTACCGATTATCAAAATTTCGGACAAAATCTCTCTTACACTTATTATTAAAATTGTATTTGATTGTGAGTAGAACTATCTTTAAATAATTAAATAGAATTCATAAATCAAATAGAATTTTCAACTTAAAAAAATCGTCAATTTCTTCTCTTTTTTGTTTCTGTGTAGATTTAATTATATTAAACCATCATTAATTTAAAGATTATTTTGTTAATTTCATGTGGGTTGTAAACGTCCAAATCAAATTTTAAAATTCAAGATAGAGTACAAATATTAAATCGAACATGTAAAATCTTATATACATCAATTTTTAAACACCAATTTGATATGTAAATTAATAGCGTTGCACGGGTTATAAGCTAGTATAATATAAATGATTCTTATAGAGAATTCGGTAGGATTATAAAATACTATCAAACGGGTTTTCAATAAACAATTTTAGTTAATTTATTTTTTATTTAAAATTATTTTTTAATAAAATCAAGAAAATTATAACAACTTTGTTGAAAGAATAATATAGAATTCTATACTAAAACGGGTCGTTGGGTACTCTCTCCGTTCAAAAATACATGTCCCTTTTGAAAAATAAAGTTGTCCCAAATTACAGGTCCCTTTTCTTTTTTCCTACATTATTATATCTAAAATTTGACTTTTTCAAACTTAATACTATTCTCATTTTTAAATGTATTAAATAAGAGTATTAGTTGGAAACTTTATCTTAATATATGTTTTTTTTAGAAGAGGGATAGGTAAAATGGAACTGAGCGAGTAATATTCATAGGTTTGGACACACCAAACTTAAGGTACATGTTAAAAGAATCATCTGATCTAATGGCTGCAGCAGCCATCCTCCATGGCAGATTGTCTGCTTGTGTTATTAGAGGAAGTCAATTCCGGTTCTTAACCACTGCTTCTAAGGCTAAGGACAGCGGTCTTTTTGTTCCTACTGCGATATCATCTTCATCTGTAGTGAACATTGATATTACAACCCCGGGTGCTGATGTAAAACATGTCAACAACGTTGATCAGCAGCCCCTTGATATCAACCAACTCCTCGATATACGATATCAAATCGGATTGATGAGGAAAGAAATCGAGTCTCTTCGAAAAGTTAACGAAGAGTGTAAAGAATCCCCTCAGGAAGAACGAATTGTGGATGCCGAGATGAAATATCGCAAGAACAATTATATCTTGAATTACGAAATCGAAGCACAGAAACCGGACGATGAGTTCATCATTCGGGTCAGTTATTTCTTGACCGTTTATGTTTCATATTATATAATTTTGTGCTCTCATAGTGTCATTTTTGTAGATTTGTTTTGAACATAGCATGCACAGATCAATACCTAACAAAAATCCTACTAAATTATTACTCGTCCCTTTTTATTCTTAACACTAACACTTTTTTTCAGGGGTGTATTTTAAGTATAGTTTCATAATTTTTTTTCAAAAATTTCTTTTTTTGTATTAAATGCGTGCCTAAAAAAGTGTTAAGAATCAAAAGGAACAGATCAGGGAGTATTGTTTTTTTAGCACTAATAAAATAGGATCTTGATTAAATGAGGACCCATATATATTATTTGGGTACTGCTAAACATAGCCCATGATTAAGAATTAATGTAAGTGGATAAATGCATTTAATATGTCAATTTTGCACTTAATACATCAATTTTGCACGAATCTCAATATAATTATTTAGTAATCAGAAATGTTTTTATTAGTGGAAATTAATGTGAATGCAGGAGGGTCCACTATTATTCCTTGGAAAATTAAATTAATGATGTAAAGGAGAACACACACATACAAACACTCGCCCCCTCCCCCGCTGTCACCCACCCCCCGCCATCGATGCTGCCGCCGATGACCAACCTCCGACCGCCACCTCTAATCAGACCTTCATCATCGTCACCACATCACCTGTCTCTCATTCCTCGCGTCTCTCCCTCCCCTGTACCATCTCTCTCTTTTGTTCTTAATCCCCATCAACAATCAAAGCCTTGTTTCTTCATGTTTTTGGAGACCAAATCAAGCATGTAAATATCCAAATCGATTCTCTCTCTTCCCTCTATCATGCCATAGCATCAAATCGAGTTTTAGGTAAAGTTTAATTTTCGGCATATTTATAAGTATGGGTTCGAGTGGGTTTCTGTTGATGTTGATTATATAGATATATAGATCGTTGCAAACCATGCGATATTTGTTAATTTCAATAATTTTTGGGCATATTTTTGATTCGTCGGAGTTCTTGGTTTTGGCCGAAAAATCTTCATTTGTAATCGTTTTGCAATCTTGTTGCGAGGAATGAGAGACAGGGGGTGAGGAATTTGTGGTGATTACAATATTGTTGGTTATTGAATTTGTGGTGATTTTCGGGTAATATAATATATAGTGCTGGTACGGGTGGTCACCATTGATTCCGGCGATTTACTTTGAAATCTTAGGCCCCGCAGGGGACAAAAAGTGATGATTTGTGTTGACGGTGGTGATTTTCTTTTAGCTGTGGTGATTTTAGTGTAGTGGGTTGGGGTGTAGTGGGGTGTTAAAAGTAGTGATTTTCGTTTTCCGGTGGTGATTTTTTGTTTATAGGTGGTTGGAGTGGTGATTTTTGTGTTTTCTGGTGGTCTGGTTTGACGGTGGTGATTTTATGTTTGTCGATGGTGATTTTTGTGTTTCCGGTGGTGATTTCTTTGCCGGTGGTGATTTTCTGGTGGTCGCCGGAGGTGGTGGTGGTCGCCGGTAGTGGTGGGTGCATGGTTGAATTAGAAAGAAGATGGTGAAATCCCAAATATTAAAATATTAAATGAATGGTAAGAGATGAACATAATGTATTTAAATGGATGGATAGGATTAGATCTCATATCTCATCATAAGTAGTGGTTCTCACCTGAGCAAGACCCTATATATATTATATATATAGGCTAGCGTTCAAATAGAAACCAACCTTAGAATAGAAACTAGAAACCTACACTAAATAAATTATATTTCATTTATTTTAATGGCCCCGCTAGGGGCACCTTCACAAAAAAATTATAAAATTCTTGGCTCTATTCAACAAAAATATATATAAAAAAAAAAAATTACTGTTCACGTGCCACGTCATCACGTGAACAGTAACTTTTTTTAATTTTTTTTTGATTTTTTTTAATTTTTTGTTGAATAGAGCCAATAATTTTAAACGTTTTTTGTATTGGGGTACCCCTAATTTGGTCATTAGATTAGCTTGAAATATTTAATTTAGGTTTAGTTTCTAGTTTCTATTCTAAGTTAGTTTCTATTAGAACAAGACCCTATATATATATATGAGAACTGAGATCTAATCTCAACCATACAATTTTAGTACTAATTTAAATCTTAGCCACACAAATCAGATCTAAAATTTCTCTTTCATCCTTATCATAATTCACCCACCACATCTAAAGAGGAACAGAAGTGAAAAAGATTTATATGTTATTTAATAGTTTATATGTATTTAGTTTAGAAAGAATTAAAATTATTTGGTTATATGTTTATATGTGGGGTAAGTAGTTTATTAATTACCTAGTAGGTTATATATATTAAGCCCAATTGTTATCGGGTCTTAGTCCATTAGGTTATTTAATTAGGGTTCATATTTTCTATATAAGCATGTAATCCCCACATTATTACTTAGACTTGATTATTGGAATATATGATATTATAATTTGGCCTCTTCTATGGGTTGCGATCCATAAACTTTTCTCCCATCTGCGGTTTGCGGTTTGGAAACCTTTGGGGTAGTGGTTCTTCTGCGGTTGAATCACCCAAGTTATCTTTTGTCGTTTTTATTCAATAAATCGTTGCTCTACGCGTTGTCCTACATCAAATGGTATCAAGAGCTTAGGTTTCTCCATCGATTTCTGAATTGTTGGGAGATCTGGGTTTTTCGAGAGAGGGAAAAAATAGTACTGTTCATTGGGGTACTATTCACTGCCGAAGTTGCTGTTCACCACCGGAAAAGGTCACTGTTCAGCGTCGGAAATACTGTTTATTGTCTGAGTACTGTTCATCCCCTGAAATTGCTGTTCACGGCAGAGGTAAAAGACAAATCTGGAGAAGAAGGAAAAAAATAAAGAGGCGACGGCTGGAAAAAGGAGGGTAACCCTAAATCTATTTTTATATATTGTGTGAAACTGTTGTTAGGGACCTCAAAATTTTTGAAAATTGCAAACTAGTCCCTGGAGATTCAGGAAAGTTTAAATCAGTCCCTGAAGTTTTTAGAATTACAAAATAATTCCTGAGCTTTGCAGAACCTTTCAAATCAGTCCCGAACTTCAAAATTTTGATAGTTTAACCACTGAAGTTTCTGATCTTTGACATTCGATATTTTAATGTTTCAGCCCCTTGAACTCCAGAATTTATCACAATCAGCCCCTTTTATCCTTGTTTAAGCCATGTCTGCTCACATCAAGCGTCAAATTGATAGTGTGAAAGAAAATATTAATTTTCTTGGGTGTGAACGTGATGAGTTTCACTACGAAGTCTATATTGTCATCGTGAACGTTGGTTACTTCAATATAAACTTACATTGCGGGAGTTAGATAATCCATATGATGAATTTGAAAGGTTGGAAAGGAAGTACAAAATTGAGTTGAACAAAGAAAGGTAAAAACGTACAGATGAAAGTTACAAACGTACAAAGGATGAACTAAATAGGACTCTTCACTACGCCATAAACGCACATACGCAACCCCCATTTTCAGTTGCGTAAGCCCTGAAAAACGTTGCGTAAGGTCTTACGCAACGCTTTTGGGGCGTTACCAATACTGGCGTTGCGTAAGACCCCTAACGCAACGCTTTTACAAGCTATTGCAACACTTCGAAAAGCGTTACGTTAGAGGCCTTATGCAACACTAAAAGCATGCAAATGCAACGCTACAGGGCGTTGCGTTAGATTTTTCAGCCATGTCAGCATGCTGACGTGGCAAGCATGCTGACATGGAAGTGAGGTGCCACGTCAACATGCTGACATGTCACTAGTGGGGCCCACAAGTGCCACGTCACAAAATGGGGGTGGCTGCCACGTCATCAGTGGGGCCCACCAAGGTGCCACGTCATCAGTGGGGCCCACATGCCACGTCAGCAGTGGGTACCCACATGCTGACGTCATCAGTGGGACCCACATTGACACGTCAGCAATGAGGTCCACTATCTAACGCAACGCTAATTGTGCCTAATGCAACGCTTAAATTTTTTTTAAGCAACCCCTTTCTTTTCAAATGCAACATTAAAACTATGCTAATGCAACTTTAAATAGAGTCAAACGCAACGGTTTTTTTATAAAAAATTTGAATTGGCAGCTTTTTCATACATAATACCAGCCTGTCTTAATCCAAACAACTAAATGTCCAAAAACAACCACAATTATGCAGCCAACAAAAGTACTTAACAGTCATTGCCAACACAAGTACTTAACAGTTTACATATTCTTATCAACATCAACTAAACCAAGCTAGCGCATGCACTAAAAGTTCAAAGTACGCCAATTCAAACTTCAAAAGTATGGAATAACTAAGTTATACCATAAGTGAGCGCTACAAAATAACTAAGTTATACCATAAGGGAGCGCTACAGAATAAAATCCCTAAGTTGTGCCGGCTTGAGTCATTGGAGTACCATTGTCGTCTTGATCACTGGAAATCGTGGCACAGAACTGTCCAATATCCAATTTCAGTTCTGGATTAGCTTCACCCAATTTTTTCAGCATCCATGTCATGTTCTCTTGCACTTTTTTGTCCATCCTGGATTCTAATTCACCTTCAAGTTGCTTTATCTTTGTTGTCAACTCCTGAACATTGTCTTCTGTAGGAGCAACCGGAGTCGACGTGGTACTAATCTTTTTCCCTGGCCTTCCCACCAGCCAGTTTCGTGCATGGTTCTTGCCATTAGAAGCGACTGCATTTGCTTCAGCCTCGTTTCCATCATTAAGTAACTGCTGGATTTTGGTATACAAGAAATGGTTAATTCAATATGTGAAATAAAGCATTATTATAGACTACATCTATACAAGAAAATACACTTACAATTTTTTCCTTCATTTCTACAGTATTTGACTTGTAGGTTCGACCTTCCTGTCGCTTACGAGAGTCTGAATAGATTTGAGCATCACATGGGTCTGCATGCTCGGGGTCAGTCTTTTTCTGTCATGTATGGGATAACACATCAAACATGTCATTAATCAAAAATACCAATGTCATTTTACGAAAGTTATGCAGAAAATTTAACTCCTATATATCAAAGATACCCATGTAATTAGGTACAGAGAATTTAACTCCTATATACCAATGTCATTTTACGAAAGTTATGCAGAAAATTTATACAGTGTCCTGGCATTATTATTAAAAATAATAATTATTATATTACAGAGACAGTTACAAAATTAGGTACCCAAATCGCCACAATTTTATCTCCCTAGTCATTTTCCACTTTTCCAATTGTGTATGAAATCCATACTCAAACATAGCAAACATAAAATGAGTTATCACATAAAAATATGAAAATGTCCCTAGTTACTTTTTTTTGGTGTGATACAAAATTTAGTGCAACGCTATAAATTCGTGAACTTTTACAATACACCACAATAGCTATTTCAGGTAAGTGGGATAATCTAAATTCTTAATTTAAGCTATTACAATATTCACGATCATAAATTTCAGTAGGTCTCAGAATATACACCAATGAATCCTGGATCATTGCTAAAACAGTAAAGCTATATTTAGTGTAAGTATTTTTCAAAAAATTTACTTCAATGTATCTGTTACCTAATCCATATGAAATATCAAACAAATCTAGGGCCTATATGAAAAAATTAAACTTGGACAAAGAAAAACACATACCATGTCTTCAATAACTAGGGACACAGGTTTACGACCCAAAGTGTGTGTCTCAACTAATTCTTTACGATTCTTAGCATTATCCGCAGCAAGTTTCTGTAAAATAAAAACATATCATGATACTTGAATTTTTTTTGGTCAGGATGCTATAAAACTGTTGGTATAATTTTTGCACAAAATGATTTAATAACCGATTACTTGTACTAAATCTTAAAGCTCTACCTTAACTGATTCATCCCCCCAGTACTTCAAGAGCATTTTGAACTCCTCTAGTGGAATCCGCTCGGTTCTGTGTTCCAGCCTTTCCCGATCAGTTTCATATCGAGTATAAAACTTTTCCTTCATACGAGACTTGTGCACCTTCCAAGCAGCATTCATTGTATTATACACCCATTTCTGTCCATCTTCAGGAATGACATACCTACCCTATAAAATAAAAAACATAAAAGAAATAATTAAATTTATTAATTCACTACATAATTTTTGAAAATGATTTAATCTATGGATTAGGTAAGAATTCACCAGAGTATATTCCCACAAATTTTGCTTCAATTGGTGGGGAACAACGCGCCAATTGATGTAAGTAAGTGACACATTATCCCTTGCTAATGCCCCCAAAAAATTGCTTAATTCCGCAATATCTTCCTTATTTTCAGAAATTGCTTGACCTTTATGATTCAACGAAATTACTTTTTTTTCTTCAGGGTTCCTTTCATGAACCTTACTCATTCTTGTCTGTCCTCTAGGTTTTCTAGGAGCTCGTACTTTATTAACCATGTGCACAAAATATAAAGAAAATTGTTAATACTATGTTACCAAGTTGACAATTCAACTGACCATATATTACCAAAATTCAACTGACCATATTACCAAAATGCTACAAAGTTAACAATTTGTTACCTTCTTCAACTTCCACATCCATAATCTCCATGTTCAATTCAGCAACATTCTCAACATTCTCTTCTGTTCTAGCTGCTTCATTTTTCTTTTGACGTTCTCGTAATGCTAGGTAAGCAGCAACCGTACCAGCACCAGGAGCTACTTCATCATTACTTGACTGTCTAAACACTTTGCTGCATGTTGGTTTCACTTGTGTTGGACGAAATGAACTTGTAGCTTCCTTCTCAGTGCCAACTTTCCTCGACTCCTTCACAGTGCCAGCTTTCCTCGACTCCTCAATTTCGAGGGTTGCATTAACTCGTGACCGAGTTCTTGGTCCAAGTTGAGTTTTCTTTGTTTCAACAATTTTAATTCTCTACAATTTGTAAGATATTTAGATCATTAATTCCACACTTTTAATGAACATTATAAATTCTGGTATAAAAATTTAAATCGAAAGACCTACCTCCGACGAACCATCACTTTGATCATCGCCCTCATTTTCTGGAATATACTGTGAGTCGCAGTCCTCAAGTTCTTTCCCATTTTTGCCTTTCCCTTTTTGGCCTTTCCCTTTACTGTTCTCGGCTCCATCTCCCATGAGACTAGAAACTAATGGCGGTATCCCAAATTCTTGACATTTTTCAGCATTTTCTTGCATTCTGCGAATTCTATCAATTTCATACTGTGTCAGCGGTGGTGGAGGCACCTACAAGAAATCATTACATAAACAATAATTAGAAAAACTAAACACTAAAAATTCCAGGTGAGTTATATTTATAAGACCCTATTTTCCAACAGGTACATAAAAATCAAATCAGACTAGTCAAATCATACCTTCACGGGAACATCATTCTCTTTGGTCTTTTCACTGTCACTTGAACCTTTATCTAAATCTAATTTCCTTCTTACAGTTGCATTTTCATTCACATGTACGTCTTCTTGACCAGACATCAAAACAGGCTGTGCTGAAAATTCCTTCTTCTTACCAACCTCAGGTGAGGTCTTACTCCTTTTCTGCTGTTATTGCTGGAGTTGATGTGTAGTAACAAACCTACGCTTCACTTGTGGTTTCTTAGCAGAAGCTGTAACAACAATGTATACATTTTGTGTGAACATTAAAATTCATTAGGCTGAAGGAAATTATGAAAAAGAAAAAAGATCCAAGGTATTAGACTGTAGCTCTCTGCTTAGGTTTACTATTTTTAATGGCTGGATTGTTCTATCTTTTCCTTTCGATTCATATTTTTTTGACAAGTACCAGAGAAAAAATGATATAGCCTAATCAAGACGATAACTCTTTAAAGTCGGCTCTCCTCGTACAGTCAAGGCAACACAGCCTCCCCACATCTCGCCTCTATACTAATTACGCCTTTAATAGCATTGAACTATTAAGAAAAAAGTCCCAACTAAGCGCTAATTTTATATACTAGTCTAAATTCAGTTTGTGTTACATATCAGAACACAATCAATAATGTAATAAAACTATACAATACTAGTAAAGCAAAACACTAGTCAATAATATATGCAACACTTCAATAAGACGTTGCAATAAAATTGAATCAGATGCAAGCAATATACCAGGCAAGAATTTAATATTACATGTAGATTATACCTTGGATTAAGTTTTTCCTTGGCCTGACGATTACGTGAGGTTGCGTCTGAATCATTGGCTCAATTTCTTTGTCAACAACATTGTCTATGTAAAAATTTATTTCTTCTCCCTCAACGCAGTCCTTAGTAAGTTCAACCACTTCCGCGTCTTTTGTCATGAGTTCCCAACCACCTCCCCTTCCTTTGCTGATATAGATTCCTCCAATTTCAGTGTAATGGAGGTAGTCTTTTACATACTCCATAAGCACAGTGTAAGAGAAACAGTCCACTTCTACGCGGGTTACCACCATAGATTTTCCACCAGCATAGACTGTCTTCTTAAACTCTCCTTGATGGTACAACCTGACATTGATGATTTTTCCTTCCATCCTGTTCACAGTAAATGTCCCATTAGAACCAGGTATATATATATATATATAAATAATGAAGAGTTATAAATCATTAAATCTAATGAATGCACTTCACAGGGAAGAGTTAAATTAAGGAAAACAAGTGAACAAGTAAATTAATGACAACAGGAGTACAAATTTCATTACAAAGAAACAGTGTCAAGTACATTAATAAAGAGAGAAAATTACATAAAAAAACAAAGAGCGACAAATACACTTTAAATCTAAGACAGTAGACATGACAGAAATAGAGCAATGTAATTCTCTATGAGAAGCAACAGTTCCTAAGGAGATACGGGAACTTCTGCTAGGGGGATATCATCTCTGAAACAATCCCCATCAGCAACTTCAATGTCTATGCCACGACCAATATTAATATCTTGTACATCAGGATTGTTAATATCTTCTTCGGTTGCATTCTCGTTCTCAGCATCACACCAGTCCCTCGGTAATTTTTTAATAACATAATGTACCATCTTTTCAGTCGGATCTTCCACGTAAAAAACTTGTTGCACTTGAGAAGACAGGACATAAGGATCATTTTTAAAGCAAAACTTGTTAAAGTTTACTTTAGTAAGCCCGTATGCGTCTTTCTCTTCTTGGTACCAACAACACTTAAAGAGGACCACATTTAAAACTCCCCAATAATCTAGTTCAAAAATCTGTTCGATTGATCCATAATAGTTGACATTCCCAACTATTGGATTTTGGTCTTTCGAACTAGCAAAACTAGTGGTTTTGGCAGTCAAAAAAACCCCACTGTTTTGTGTGGTACATTGAGAATCCCTAGACTTGGTATGGAATCTATATCCATTTACTGCATAGCCACTAAACCTCCTGGCCATCCGATTAGGACCTAATGCAAACACCTCTAAATCTCTTGAAATCATGTCCTTCTTCAGAACCTCTTCTTTTAGCCATTTCCAAAAGTCGTTGGTATGTGTTCGTTCCCTTTTGTATCTTCTTGAATTTGCATGACCATCTACTACAGCTCGATGCTCCCTAGAAAAATATTCAGTTTAGACAGACTAATAAATGTAGACGTTGATAACATAGACTTGAATAAAATGAAAAAAGGACTTAAGAACATACTCAATCAGATTCTCTATTTCATTATTGCCAGAGTTGAACAAAATGTAGCGATGACTGGCCCTCCAATCTACATCATTTAATTTAAAGATTTTTCCATCTTTATTCTTTCTTGTTCCAATATGATGCCCGACATTTGTTGGACATCTTGCAAAATCAGTACAATACTTGGTGTCTTTTGTTACTCCTTCGCTGCTCAAAAATCTTGAACAGAAAGTAACACATTCTTCTGCCAAGTAACCTTCTGCAATCGAACCATCAGGTTTATTCCTATTTCGAACGTAAGATTTCAGCTTTCCAAGGTACCGCTCAATAGGAAACATGCACCTAAGGTGTTGTGGTCCACCAAGTTCGACTTCTCGGCATAAATGAACAAGCAAGTGGACCATTATATCAAATAAAGCTTGTGGGAAAATCGTCTCAAATCGACAAAGTACGTCGATAATTTCTTGTTGCAGCCTCTTAATTTCATCCAAATCGATAACCTTGGCCCATATACCTCTTAGGAATGCGCTAAGTCTGATCAGTGGTAACGCAACCTCGGGTTTTAATGTTTTCCTTACCGCAAATGGTAACAAATAGTGGAGTATGAAATGAGCATCGTGGCTCTTATACCCTACTACTTTTCTCTCGCTTGTGTGTACATACCGGCTGATATTCGAAGCACAACCATATGGCAATTTGGCATTCTTTAATACAGAACAGAAGATATCTTTCTCCTTATTTGTCATGTCAAATATTGCTGCTCTAATTTCATAATGCTTTCCATCCGCGGATTTAACAGGATGAAGGGGCTTTCTTATACCCAATTCTTTTAAATCAAAACGAGCACTTAAGTGATCCTTCGACTTGCCACCAATATTAAGTAAAGTACCTAATATTTTGTCACATACGTTCTTTTCTATGTGCATGGCATCAAGGTTATGTCGAAGTGGATTTTTACTCCAATATGGCAAGACAAAAAAAATCGACTTCTTTTTGAAAGGACAATGACTTTTAACCTGTTTATTGACCTTCCCAAATTTGTTTTCAAACCCCAACAATAACTCTTCAATATCAGTTCCTGACAAAACTTCTGGAATCTGCCCCATTTCAATATCGCCATTAAATCGTCTCTTATCCAGCCTCCATTCGTGTGTAGGATCAAGAAATTTTCGGTGATGCATGTAGCACATCTTTTTGCTATGTTTTAAATAATCCGAAGAAGTCTCGTAGTGGCATACGGGACACGCTAGTTTCCCCTTCGTGCTCCAACCTGACAACATACCATAGCCCGGAAAATCACTTATGGTCCACAACACGCGTGCACGTAAATTAAAATTCTGGTCAGTTAGGGCATCGTAAGTTTCGACTCCCACGTCCCATAATTCTTTCAACTCCGCGATCAAAGGTTGCATATACACGTCAATATTATTGTTCGGCGAATCTGGACCCGATATTAATGTTGAAAGAATCAAATTCTCTTGTTTCATGCATAGCCAAGGTGGAAGGTTATAATTAACCAACAGTATTGGCCATGTGCTATGAGTTGAATTCATTGAACGATAAGGGTTAAATCCATCAGATGCTACACCTAAACTCACATTTCGAATATCTGATGGAAAATCAGGATATTGAGCATCCATCGTCTTCCATGCCCCAGCATCTGCCGGATGTCTTAGTTTCCCGTCATCTTTTCGTCATACTGCATGCCATGTCATAAGTTTCGAAAATTCTTTGCACATAAACATCCTTTGCAGCCTTGCTTTTAGCGGAAAATATCTCATCACATTTGCTGGAACCCTGTGAAACACCTTCTCCGCATCATCATCAGTAGCAATCCCTTTTTTCTCTTGTACAACCCACCTTGAAACACCACAAGTCTGACAAACATCTTTGTCTTCATTTTCCGCCCAATACAACATGCAACTATTTGGGCATGCATGTATTCTTTGATAATCAAGTCCTAAATCCTTAATAATATTTTTCGCGGCATTGAATGACGTAGGTAGGTGGGCATTAGGAAATGCTTCTTTCATTAGTTTCAGCAATTCCCCAAATGCAGACTCACTAATTCCATGAGCACACTTTAAATGATAAAGTGTGATCAAGAAACTTAGTCGAGAAAAGTTAGTACAACCAGGATATAACGGTTTCTTTCCCTCATTAACATGTCGATAAAACCTTTCAGCCTCTGCATTTGGTCTACCTTCAAACTTCTTACCAATACATTTAAACATAAAGTCTAAATTATTCCCAAAATCCACCCCCGTTTCATAATCCATGGAGTCATTACTATTTCCTAATTTCGTTCGTGAAACATCATAAATCCAATTGACATGTAACGGCGATGGCCCATTGCAAACCAGATGATCATAGATGACATCTTCTGTATGCCAGTTACGATCCATACAGTTTTTGCAAGGGCACTTCATTTCATCGCCTAGACAAGAAACAGGGAATGCATTTTTCAAAAAATCTTTTACCCCTTCCCCATATCCAGCACTATATCTGGGAAGTCCTATCCAAATATTACTCTCATCAACCATTACAGCAATATATCCACTGCCTAGTAAATCTAAACTTCTATACGTGGCTAACAGTTTCGACAAATCACCAAGGCCGAGCCTGTAAGGTTTAAATATATTATAATCTGCCATATGAAAAAGGCTTTTGTAACGAACATTGTAATTTTACTATAAGTAGTTTAACGCTAGAGTGTAATGAGAAGAACAGATGCACACTTAGAGAATTAGGAAAAATATATAACAAGTTTAGCTAAAACTTGTCAATATAGTTGCTAGCACATTGACAAAATAGGGATGAAACAATGAAAAAAAATAGACATGAAAACACACATACATTACAGTACTCTCTCTGTTTGTCTCCCTCTCTCTCTCTCTCCATCTCTCTGTCTCTCCAATCTTCTTGTTAGCTCTCACTCACTCTAACACTCAACAAATATCAAGCACATAAAACACAAATACAAGTACATAAAACCCTAGACATGAAAATCGTAGATTTAATCACATGCAATAATTATTTAACCAAATCCAAGATAATCAAGCACATAAAACACAAATACAAGTACATAAACCCCTAGACATGAAAACCCTAGATTTAATCACATGCAATAATTATACCCAAATCCAAGTTAATTAGAGATTTTTACCTAGAGAGAAACCGTGAGTAACGAAGATGTTAACTGAAAGCCCCAATTGAAAAAGGCCCAATTGAAAAAGCCCTAATTCCAACTGCAAAATGAAATGAATCTGTGAGTACAGAGAAGATGTGTAAAAAAAATGAATCTGTGAGTATGTGAGAAGAGTATGTGTAAAGAAGATTATGTTTAAACCGTCGGTGTATGCAATTTCAGTGTGGGAGAGTCGAGAGTCGAGAGTGAGAGTCGAGAGTCGAGAGTGTTTAGATCTGGGAAAGTCCTCACAATAATTGGGGGAAAGTATAGCTTTAGTTTTGGGGGGAAATTGTCCGCCTCTTTTTCACCGTGCAAATCACGTGTCCTTCATAACACATATTAATGTTGTCTTAATTCTCAAATGATTTTAATTTTTTTCAAATTAAATGATTTTAATTTTTTTTATTTGAGTAATATTCCATTCATTAATGATAAGTCATAAGACATCTATAAAAATAGTCGAACAACGAAAACATAAACAAATAATGATTAATCCATAATCAGGCAATTTGTTGAAGATGATTAATGATTTTAATTTTTATTTGTTGGATAAAAATTTTAATATTTTTAAAATAATAATTATTATTAGAATAATATTTTTTTAACATCCACGCGATTGGAACGTCGAAAAAATAATTTTAAAAAATAGATTCATCATACGGGACAAGACTAGTTAATAAAAGAAAATAAATATCTAATGCAACACTTCAAACAGCAAATGCAACACTAGTGATACCTAATGCAACGCTTCTGACACGTCAGCAAAATGCCACGCCATCATTAGTGGGTCCCACTTCTGCCACGTCACCAATTGTGGGTCCCACAATTGCCACGTCAGCATGTTGGGCCACCTGCCACATCACCCTTGTGGGTCCCACAATGCCATGTCAGCAGTGGTGGGTCCCACATCTGCCACGTCATATTTTAAAAAAAAATATACATATATCTAATGCAACACTTTAAACAGCAAATGCAACACTACTTGTCTCTAATGCAACGCTTTTGCCACGTCAGAAAATGCCACGTCAGCATTAGTGGGTCCCACTTCTGCCACGTCATCAATTGTGGGTCCCACAATTGCCACGTCAGCATGATAGGTCTCTTGCCACGTCACCCTTGTGGGACCCACACTGCCACGTCAGCAGTTGTGGGTCCCACATCTGCCACGTCATATTTAAAAAAAATATATATATATATCTAATGCAACACTTCAAAGAGCAAACGCAACACCACTGGTACCTAATGCAACGGTTGCTGCCACGTCAGCAAATGCCACGTCAGCAAAGGTGGGCCCCACTTCTGCCACGTCAGCACATGTGGGTCCCATATGTGCCACGTCAGCACATGTGGGTCCCTCTCCTGCCACATCACCATTTATAAAAATAAAAAAATATCTAACGCAACGCCATCAGTTAGTGTTGCATAATGTGAAACACTGTGGGTAATACGCAACGCTAATCTATATCTAACGCAACACCAATTAAGCTCAGTTGCAAAATACCCAAAACTTCTATCTAACGAAACGCTTTCTGTGCAACGCTTTGTAAAAAGGGTTGCGTATGCTCACTTATGGCGTAGTGCTTGAGACTCTCACATCTCAGGTTGAACGTCTTGTACATTTGGAAAATGAGAAAAAGGTAAAAGGGGATGTAATTGTAATGGAAATTGAGCATCATGTTGAAGAAGCTGCTACAGAAGATCCAGGCGAGGAGGTTAAACAAGTTACGAAAGATCCAATTGAGGAGGTTAAACAAGTTGAGGATTCAGAGGTTGCTAGTGAAGAAACCATGCGACTACTTGATTGCTTTCAAAATGTCGAGGATCGTAAAGTAGTTGATGATATTATTGAGGTTGAGCACATCGACTTCATCATATCGGAATACTTGCCTAAGCCTCCTTCACTTGCTACTCAGTTTTCGAAGTTCTTTGCATCTAAGTCATTCTTCTTCAAGTGGAAATACTTTTTATTCATTCCAGCTCAGTCTTGCCTAGTTCTTGATTTCTACAAAACTCGTGGTCGAGTTTTCTCCAACAAGGGGAGAATAATGAGGAACAGAAATGAAAAAGATTTATATATGTTATTTAATAGTTTATATGTATTTAGTTTAGAAAGAATTAAAATTATTTGGTTATATGTTTTATATGTGGGGTAAGTAGTTTATTAATTACCTAGTAGGTTATATATAATAAGCCCAATTGTTGCCGGGTCTTAGTCCATTAGGTTATTTAATTAGGGTTCATATTTTCTATATAAGCATGTAATCCCCACATTATTACTTAGACTTGATTATTGGAATATATGATATTATAATTGGGTCTCTCCTATGGGTTGCGATCCATAAACTTTTCTCCCTTCTGCGGTTGGGAAACCCTCGGGTAGTGGTTCTTCTGCGGTTTGAATCACCCAAGTTATCTTTTGTCGGTTTTATTCAATAAATCGTTGTTCTACAAGTTGTCCTACATTATCATCCTTCAACCTCCCTCCTTCACCAACCACCACCGATCTCCGATCATCACCATCAACAACGTCCGGCCGTCAACACCACCATTCCCTCTTCCACCAACCACCAGCAACCTCCGGCCGCCACCACCAACAGCATTTAACCACCAACGCAAACTCCGACCGTCACCCCATCAATTCTGGTCTGTTTACAACCAAACTCCAGAAATATCATATTTGTAAAAAGTTAGCTTCTTTACCTGGAGTAAAAATCCCGCAGGTGGTGATTTTTGTTGAAAATCTGGTGATTTTCATGATTTTTTTGCCTTTTTTTTTTTTTTATTTTTGGTGATTTTTGAGTTGTATTAAGTGATTATGTAAAATAGAGATGGTTTGTAGCCGGAGATGATGGTGGAATATGGTTGAAAATTCAAAGGAGAACCTGGTGATTTCTGTTTGTCGATGGTGATTTTATTCTGAACAGTGGTGATTTTGATGATAGCGGTGGTGGTTCCTGGTGGTGGTGGTCTCCGGAAATGGCGGTTGTTGATGGCCAGTGGTGGTGAATGCAGAATGGGTGGAGCTGTAGTGCTGAAATATTAATTTTTTTAAAAAAATGAACGAGTGGTGGGAGATTGGTGTAGGCTATGAAAATGAGTGAATGAGATTACATCTCATATCTCACAATAGTTGGGGGTTCTCATTTGAGCAAAACCTCTAATATAATACTCCACCGATCCCATTCTACATGTCTCTTTTGAAAATGCAATGTGTCCCTTGTACGTCAATTTCTTTTTTCATATACAAGTTTAAGTATAATCTTCCAAAACTATCCTAGTATTCCCGAGTTTTGACTATAATACAACCTAATCATGTTCTCAAACGTACATATAGGAAAAACAAACCTTTCACATGAAATTGTTCAGGTCCGATTTTAATGCTGCTGAAACATATATAAAATTAGATAAAACTGCTTGAAGAGTCTAGTTTTCAGATAAAACATATATATTGCATTCTTCCTTGGGACGATTGAGATTTATAGTACATATCTTTTTTTTTTCTTTTTGAAACCTTATACTGTAGTTTCTTTTCGTATGTAGGATGGCTGGCCAGTTCCAGATGGATTCAAAGTTGACTGTGATAAACCTGGTGTGGCCAAAGTCACTATGAAAAATTCGTATAAGAATGAGATTATCAACATTGAAGTTTTCAACCCAGCTTACTATGATCAACACTTATACGAAGAGCCCCCCTTTAAAATGAAACTGATTGTTAAAGTCAGTTTCTCTGGGATTTTTAGCAGTACAGTAGCTGAGTTTCATTGTACTGCATTGGAGGATGAACTGATAATTGATAAAATTAAGGACCCTAGTGACGGACATAGTGAAGGAGTAATTTTTAAGTAAGTATTAGTGTCATTTCTAATAGTATACAAGACAATATTATTTATATTTACTAGTCAATGACATTTTGTTCTCTAAAATTATTCTGCTTTTCCAACCCCAGACAATTGCCAGATAGTCTGCAAACGGAATTCTACAACTATTTGGAGGTTCGGGGAGTTGTCGACAACATAGGTGATTCGCTGCATTATTACATGATGGACAAGATGGATAGAGAAAACACGAGGGGTCTGGGAAATTTTCAAAAGTTGCTAGAAGTCGAAGAACGGGGCTGGGAACTTTTCAAAAGTTGCTAGAAGACGAAGAACGTTTAATTAATATCCGATTAAAACCATATACTTTTGGTTTATTTTGTTTGATTGATAGACGGTCATTGAATATTTCCTTCCTATATATATTTTTCCCATCGGAAGCACATAACACTTTCTCTAATACTTTCACAAGTATGATTAAGTTTTTTGTTGGACACAGTATTTCCCACTTCTCCAATATATGCTTGGGAATATTAGTCAATGAAAATTGCAAGTCAAAAAAAGAGCTTCACTAGGGATTAGGGGTGGCAATTTCCGACCCAACCCGAAACCCGACACGAACCCAACCCGAGAAAATACGAATTTGGGTCAACAAATATTCAACCCGAAATTATCAGGTACAATCAGACACGAACCCGAAACCCGAAAATGACCCGAAAATTAATGAACCCTCTTTTTATAACCTTGCTTTTGAAATACTCTATGTTTAAAATAACTAAATTTAAGTATAATAAAATAACTTTCACGTGCAATGATAGAGACTCGCTAGTTGATTTATAATTATTTTTTCAATATGTCATGCCCTTTTTTACACCTCACAAAGTGGGTACTGTACATATTATACATTTGAACTGTAACTTTCACGTGCAATGAAAGATAAATGAACTGTTTTTTCTTAAAATTTTCTGTAAAAGCAATCAGTGCATACAAATCGGGAGAGAGTGAGTATATAATATAAGAGTATATTTTTAGTCACTCTAAAAAAGAGTTGAGGTGATGAAACCCGAAATGACCCGAAACCTGACACGAACCCGGTAGGTACGGGTTAGGGTTAGGAAAAAATCAACCCGAAATAATCAGGTACAATCTGACCCGACACGAACCCGACCCAGAACCCGAAATTGACACCCCTACTAGGGATCCGCCAAAGAGTGTGGATGATTCTGCCACTATTGCATCATGCGTTAAGACCAGATTCATTCTCTATTAGTACTTGGCAGATCCTGAAAGTGTATTAATTCAAATGAATATGTATGAAGAGGTTAAATTATAACGAGTAAAACAAACTTCTTGTACCTGTCTATGAGTACTTTGTTTCTTTCTTTCTTTTTTTTTTAATTCATACGAGAAGATTCAAGATCGATTGGTACTTTCTTTTACTTTCACAACCGGAGGATTTCAATATTTCTCTATCCAATAAACCTTTGTCAAAGTTGCTCCTGCGAACAAGAAAACGTAAGAAGCATTGCCATCGAGTCAATTAACAGTAAATTATATTCATTATTTTCTTGTTCAAAATGAAATTCCCATTGTAAACAAGATAACAGATTCAAAAACTTAGCTAGCTAGTTCAAAATGACATTATTCTGCTACTATATGGCTCTCTCAAGTAACAGAGGGTTCTTATAATAATTTCTCACAACAAAACTCCACAAACGAAAATCTTTCGAATGGCTAACCGGGAAGACTCTACACAGGATCTTGTTACCAACAAGATGTCAATGATGTTAAATATGTCAAAGACAATAAGGAGGGTATGGGTTCCTTCTGCGACCACAGGCTGATGTTCGCTCAACAACGCGACCTAGTCAAGCATGAACAAGCAAGTCTAAATCAGGTTTTTCCAGTCTCTAGCTAACTACGTTGACATGTTATAGACGTTGATTCTGCTAAAACGTAAAAAACTACATTAGAACATACCCTGCTTGGTTTTTCTAATCTCTGCTACAAAAGTGCCTTGACTTAATATATATGCCAACAAATCTATGCACAGCTACAAAAAATAATGCATTTACGAAGCTGTAAGGGAGTGTAATTGTACTGTCATTTATGAATTCCTACATTACATAGAGTACTACAGCAGAAGAGAGAAATCTGTCGTTCCTTCTCTGATATAGCTGAAGTAGTTCTACAACTTGAAGAAAAAATGTTACCTATAGGCGTTGTTCTTGCGCAACACAATAAATTTATCCATTCGGAAGTACCTCAAGATTCTGCACTTGATAATGTTTCGAACTCTTCATGCTAGGAAACCACTTGTTTTCAGACGTTTTGGTTCAATCAAAGATGATATCAAATTAGTTAGATGATTAATTTACTTACCATTTACAATAGTTATCCTGATGGGTTTGTGTTTCAGTAAAATGTAATGTTAGATTAGTCTATTGATGGATTAGCTAATCTCTAATTTATCACTGTTCCTTACCAGATTTGTTAATTGATTAACTAGTCTGAGGATATCTCATGTAACATGTTGTTTGGACAAGTGGTATGATACTAATTATATTGTCTATACTTGGTTTATGATAGGACGTGGAAGCAAATCTTGTACAATCTATTATCTTAGAGTATCAATTAGGGATCAAAAAACGTACCAAGAAGTTGCTAACATGAGGGTAAACAATCAAAGAAGAGATGAAACTAGTTGAGATAGTTGCTGATAAATTGCAGAAAAGAAGGAAGCAAGGGCATGGTTGAAGGACATGGCAGCAGACTTTACAACGTTGTAAACGATGGTGAGACGTCGCTCCTGCAGACCCCATATGGTTGAAATGCATTCCACCAACTTCACTAATATTTCCATCATTTCAGAATTCACACAGTGTACTGAATTTTATGAGGAGACCTGGAAGGGAATATTTGGTCAGCAGTAAGTGTTGAAGTATGTCGAATAAAGTTCAAATAAAGCTACTCACTACTCATGTCTCAGGGTCCACTACTAGAAGTCTTTTGTCTCTCATGATTGGCACTAACTCCCAAAGTTAGTTAGCCTATTAATGTTAGTCTGTAGTAGCTATTTGTCTGTTTTCTTTCAGTTTGTCTGATTCCAGCAATATAGTTGTCTGGTTCTATTTATGTGGCTTGTTGCCTTCAGTTGTAAGACAATGCAGAATTAATATTATCTTTGAGCTCTATCTTTTCTCTGCATATCAGTTGTTCATGATTATGTCTATCATGTATTATCTTTGATTCAATCTTGTTTAATCATATTTATCCAGTCTTCATGGTATCAGAGCTCTCTTGACTGTTCTTCATTGTTCTTGTCACCAAAACTAAATCTCTGTTTTTATACAGCTATATTTCCAAACTTGTTTCTGTGTGTGTTCTTTTGATTTTCAGATCTAGTTTTTTACTCATGGCTAATCCACGTATTACTTATCAAGAGATGCTCAATCCCTTGTTTTTACACCCTTCTGACAATGTCAATTCGATTCAAATTGACAAACTTGAGGGTATTTCTGATTATAGAGCATGGAAGAGAGCCATGGAAATCAGTTTAACAGCTAAACGGAAACTTGGCTTTGTAAAGGGCACGGTTTCTGTTCCTGTTGACGATCCAGTGAAGACTGAGATGTGGGAAACCAGTGACAACATGGTCATCTCTTGGCTCACATCCAATCTGTCTCCCACCATCAAGAAATCTGTCATTTATTTGAGCTCCTCTAAAGAGATTTGGGATAATTTAGAGCTACGTTTTTCTTTAACCAATGGATCTCAAAAATACAAACTTAGTAAAGATTTGTATGATATTAAACAAGGCTCTCTCAGTGTCAATGATTATTACACTACAATGAAAACACTATGGGAAGAGTTAGACTCAATGAATGTTCTCCCTGCCATTCCAAACCCTACTACTGAAGTAACTAAACTCTTAGCTAAGATAGATCTTCAAAAAGAAGAATCTAAACTATTTCAGTTTCTCAATGGCTTAAATGAGGTGTATGCTCCACAGAGAAGTCAGTTGTTGTTGATTACTCCTTTACCTAGTGTGGAAAATGCCTCCTCTGTCATCCAACAAGAAGAAGCTCAAAGGGAATTGTTGCAAGGGTCCAAGCCAAACAATGCTGATTTTTTGGCTATGTACAGCAAGGGCACAAACTCAAGGGTGTTTATTTGCAATGCTTGTGGAGGCAAGGGGCACACTCGAGATCGTTGCTGGTCTGTCATTGGATACCCTACCTGGCACAACAGTTACAAGGGAAATGCAAGTTCTTCCCAAGCTAGATCCTCAGTGCCAAGACCCAGGTGGACACCAAATTCAAGACCACAGCATTACAAAGCTGCAAACTCTGCTCAAGTTACAGACTCAGTGACAGACACTACCTTGTTCACCTCTGAGCAACTAAGTCAGCTAGCTCAGTTTATGAAGCTTACAAATCAAAGCCCTCAGGAGGCATCTGCACCACTTGATACACCATTTTCTGGGATGCTGAACAGGCACAAAGCCCTCACCACCTACAATGACTGGATAATTGACTCAGGCGCCTCTGATCACATGACACCTCACCTGTGCAACATTGAGTCTCCAACTGTCATGAACTCTTCCTCTAATATTAATCTCCCAACTGGAGCTACAGCTAAAATCACTCACACAGGTAACACTACTCTCTCTAATGGCTTGATATTGAGTAATGTTCTGTGTGTTCCTTTCTTCAAACATAATTTGTTGTCTGTGCAAAAACTAAGCAAAGATAACCAGTGTGAGGCTCAGTTCTTTCATTCTCATTGTGTTATAATTGATAGTCAAACTCAAACTATAAAAGCTGTTGGAGAGGCCAAACAAGGTCTTTATTATCTGGTCCACACTACTGACCCTGTATCCTGGTTAACTAAACTGTAAGAACCCTGATTTTTGTAATCTTTTAAGAATATAATATCATATGACATTGTGAATTTGGGACCTTTTGAGTCACCTATGTTAATTTATAGAATTGATTGTCTGAGAAACTGTGTTGTTGTATTCACTATGTAAGATAAAAAGGGAGATTGTGAAGGCAAGAGTCTTATTGTTAGTAAGATTTATAAAACTTGAGATTTGAGAATGATTAGAGTGTTAAAAGATTTATTAAGGATTATGACAAGGAATTATGGACATTCGAGGAATTTGCACAATTAGTACTTAAGGAATTATAGGGGAAATCTCTACGCGACAAAATATTATTACGAGAGATTAATTAAGATACGATACGAATTAAAGATTAGATAATAAACATTGGTGGGAGAATAATAATACAAGGAGTAGTATTGCATGCAAGCCCATGCAACCAAGTAGTTAGAAACCAAGCCAACTAGTTAGCCATTGGATGATGAATAGTGTTTAGTTGCATGCTTTTTGAAAAAGGAGGAGACAAGAGTACATGAGAGCCATGCCTATAGCCATACCTAGGCTTGTACCATACTAATACACACAATAATACATATCAACCTCATCTAATACCACTCATTCACCCAACACCAAAATCAAACACAAAAACTCTCTCCCCCCCCCTTTACCTTGCTCTCGGCCTAAGCTAAAAAAGGGAGAAGAAAAATTCTTCTTCCCCATTTCCCATCACTCATAATTCCCACCATAAATCCTAGGTCATCTACATCATCTAATCAAGGTATGCTAGCAATTTCACTTCATTTCATCCATCCAATTCCAAGTTATAAATTATTAAAGTTTGGATGAATAGTAACCAAGTTTGTTTTTCTTTTAGATCTTGGATTATAAGTGTTGTAGGAGATCATCTAAGGTGTTGTTGTGTTGTGAAAAGCTTACCCAAGGTCCCTAGGAGCTCAAGAAGGTATAAAAATCACAAACCCTCTTGGTTATGTAGTATTTATAATGTTTGGTAGTAGATCCATGCATGTATGAGCTAATCTTGGTTGTATAAGTGTTGGATGACTTGGATCTTGAGTTTTATGTTGAGATTATGACTTTTATGACTATGGATAGTATATATATCACCATGAGTATTATGAACCATGATTTGAGTGTATTAAGTGTTGGTTGTATGGTGGAATTGTGAAAAATGATTGATGTAAGTGGTATGTTCATGCTGAGTTTTTCCAGGAGCAATGACCTGTATTGTGACACGATTTTGAACACCCAAATGATGTCCCCTGATGTCCTACCTTATATTGTTGGAAATATAATTGAATGTAGTTTCTGGATATGTAAGATTCATAGCTAGGTGATGTGTGGATTTTTAGTTATGGCCGGAGAAGTGATTTTTGTTTCTGGACTATGGACTGCATAAAGTGACCCCCTTGTGAACCTTGTTTAAACACCTTAAAAATTATTTGGGATCATGGAAAAATTAGAGAAGCTATGAAATACAGTGGTGAAGGCTACACAAAAAGAATTGGATTAAAATATGAATTTTTGGATTTTATAAAAATGCTAGAGTAAAATTCGCGCAATGGAAAAAGGTCGATTAGGGGAACATTATTCTAGGGTTAATGGTTATGGTTCGAACGTGGTAACTAAATTAAGTCGATTAAGTGACAAGCGTAAACGAGTGATGTCATGGACCTATAGTGGGGCTAGGGAGTCATCAGACGAAGTCGTTAAGTTAATTTCGTATCCCCTTAAAACCCCGTAATTAGAAAGAAATTGTTAAGGTACTAACGAACGATTATTGTTTATGAATAGATCGTTCGAATTCGCACGCTCGACCACCCCAACCAAACCAAGGCAAGTTTACTTTTCAAAACTTATACATATACAAGGATTTTCACTGTTGTGTTTGTAGTTTTCAAATTATATCAAATGCTATGTTTATCGAAGTATTGATGCAATTGAGATTGAACAAGTACATGTATGCTTTTACCCCTTGAACTTAGATTGAAATGTTTTCTTCGGACAACGACTCTAGCAATAGAGGTCGTAGCGGTCCGTATATACTATTGACCGGGGAGCGGTATATTATTATATCGTATCTATATTGCGAAAACCCGAAGGGTCATTCGGGTGGTATCGTATATTCAAATACCTATTATTATATCTTCGTAAATACTCGAAACCCTATCTTGGATTAAAAGTTTATTTATTAAATAATTATTTTATTAATTATTAATATTAAATCTTAAAATATCGTTTAATAATTATTGTTCACTATTTTAGAAGCAAAGTTAATCCAAGATACCTTTTAATACTTTCAAACTCGAACTTTTTCGAACTCAAAACATTTTCGAAAACCCCCGGTCAGGTTCTGCTTCTTGTATGATTTCAAGAATTATCGGTCGACTGATGTCGAACCACAACTACTCTGTTTACAATCAAAATCTGGTTTTTAAAAGAAAAAGAAAAAGGGACTCTGGCAGGTGTGGGAACCGTTGACGAACGATTCCCGGGATGTGTAAGCGGCCGTGAGCCAGGCGGTCCATCACTTATTATTCCGGCCCAGGTGTTGCCGAAGGATGATTACGGATGTAGTTTTCATCGAGGGTGATTACGGATGTAGTTTTCACTCGGGGATAGTTACGGATGTAGTTTCTATCCTTCTACCGGTAGAGAAGACCCGCGGATTGTTGGACTTGGTTGTGGCGACTGATCATCGTCAATCCTTGTCAGGTTTTTATGTTTTCTTCCAGTCCCATCCTCCACTTTGGAAAAATACTCAAACACTGCTTCTTGGGCCCAAGTGCCAAGTTGCCGATAGTGTGGTTTTTGATAAGAAAAATATTAACATCGTGCAGTATCTAGAACTGCAAGATTTTCTATAGAGATTGGCACGTGTTAGTGCACTCTTGCAATTATTTCAAAGAATGAAATGTTTTTGAATGAGAAACCTTCTAAGCTAATGGAAGGAAAGAGGTTTTGCATCAATGCATTCCATGTACATTATGTTAACCGTAGAGTGTTTTGCCGAAATTGATATACCCATACGTATATATATTTTCAAACTTGAGATATATTGAAATGAGAACCTTATAAAGGATTCATATGTTATTCTTAAAGCTCCTTAGTGAGTATAAATGTTTTATTCAAACTCGGACATATATATTGTCGAGTTATGTTTTGTAATCTGAGATATATACCCATACAGTTGGGAACGTTTTCGCAATAAACCACATTATTATTTTTCAAAATGGCGAACTTGCTGAGCATTATGTAGCTCATTCTTGCTTTATAAAAACTTTTCAGAAAGAGAAGAATTTGGTCAGTTAACTCCGTACCAGCAGAAGAGGAGTAGAAGATTTATCCCGAGATGACTTAGTTCCGGATAAATACTACAAAGTAAGTCTGATAGGTTTTCAACTGTAATAGTAAGACTCGTCTTCAAGTGTAGTTGTATAAGTGGAAGTGCGTAAGATTCTGGATTGTACAGATGAATTGTAATATTTAGTGTTACTTTTGGTTATCGTTTCTGAGGCTCTAACTTGTATGTGCGTAAGATTGAGGTCTGGATGGATGTATTGTTGAGTTGTAAAGTTAATACATGTATGATATGGTTGGATGGTGATGTGACGACTTGAATCTTTGACCTCGGATTTGGGGGCGTCACATAAACATACCACACCAAATCAGACTGCAAACACTATTACCTGCTTCAATTCAACCAATAAACCTGCACCCCTCACAGTAAATGTTTGGCACAACAGACTTGGACATGCCCCTTTAGCCAAACTCAGACTCATTTCTGATGTCCCTAGGGAAACTAATATCCTACAACTTTGTGTTACTTGCCCTATGGCAAAATTCAGTGATCATCCTTTTGATCTGAGCTCATCTTATGCTACTGATAAATTTGATCTTATTCATATAGACATATGGGGTCCCTATAAAGTCAGTACTCAAGGTCAACACAAGTTCTTTCTCACTATAGTAGATGATCACACCAGACACACTTGGATATCTTTACTTGTGCACAAGTCTGAGGCTTTTTCTGTTATTCAAGCCTTCTATCAGTATGCTAAAAATCAATTTGGAAAGTCAATTAAAATTATAAGGTCTGACAATGCTCTGGAATTTTCTGATCACAATTTTATCAAGTTTTTTCATGAGACTGGCATTCTTCATCAAACTTCTTGCTCTCACAAGCCCCAGCAAAATGCTAGGGTTGAGAGAAAACATAGACATATTCTTGATGTGGCCAGAGCTCTTAGATTTCACTCTCAAATTCCTCTCTCCTTCTGGGGTGAGTGTGTTCAAGCTGCAGTTCTCATTATCAATAGACTTCCCTATCCTGTCATTCAAAATGCAATCCCTTATACACTACTTCACAATGAACCTGTCGATTATTCCTATCTTAGAGTTTTTGGATGCTTGGCCTTTGCTCACAATCCTGCCTTCACCAGTGATAAATTTGCTGCTAAGGCAGTTCCTTGTCTGTTTTTAGGATATCCTTCCAGTAAAAAAGGCTATAAGCTCCTTGACTTGACCACAAACAAGCGTTTTGTGTCAAGAGATGTTCAGTTCCATGAAACTATCTTTCCATATAATTCTGAGTCTCTGTCTCAGTATATGACACCCTTGCCTATGTCATCTACAACTTTACAACCTCCTGCCTTTGTTGATGATGTGCATCTTGATGAAGAGTGTGAACCTCATTCACCACCTGAAACACCAGTCACTCATTCACCTGAAGTCAATGAGGAGACCAATGATGACAGCAATGATGACACTTCTTCTCTGGTTCCCACACCACCACCTAGAAGACACTCCACAAGACAACATAAAACACCTGCTTGGATGAGTCAGTATCAAACCTTTCAAGTCAGTACCAAACCTCACAATGAATATCATGCTTCACATCTGGCCTTCACTTCTATGCAGCCCCAATTCAGTTGTTTTCTATCCTCTCTTACCTCTCATAGTGATCCAATTAATTTCAAACAAGCTGTTACTGATGAGGGATGGGTCGAAGCCATGAATGCTGAGCTTAATGCCCTTGAATTGAATCAGACATGGATCATAACTACTCTTCCACCCAACAAGAAGGCTATAGGGAGCATATGGATTTACAAGACAAAATACAAAGCTGATGGCACTGTTGACAGAAAAAAGGCCAGATTGGTTATTCTTGGTTGTCATCAAACCTATGGAGAAGACTATGCTGAGACATTTGCTCCAGTAGCCAAACTAACTACTGTGAGAACCTTGTTGGCTGTGGCTGCTATGACTGGTTGGGAAGCAATACAAATGGATGTCACCAATGCCTTTTTGCATGGTGACCTCCATGAGACAGTATTCATGAAACTTCCTCAAGGTTATTCTCATTTTGGTTGCAGAATTAAACTTAATGATACATCTGAGAAAGCTGCTCCAAACCTGGTATGCTTGCTGAAAAAATCTTTATATGGGCTCAAACAAGCACCCAGGCAATGGTTCTTCAAGCTGTCCACAACTCTTCTAAATATGGATTTTACTCAATCCAAGGCTGACTATAGTCTGTTCATTCAGACAACAGAGAAGCACATTACAGTGGTTTTAGCTTATGTGGATGATTTGCTTATCTGTGGCAATGATCAGTCTCAGATTGCTATACTTAAGCAATTGCTGTCTAACAAATTTCATATGAAGGACCTAGGTCCAGTGAGGTATTTCCTAGGCCTTGAGGTTGATCGAACAGAAGATGGATTCTTTCTCTCCCAACAAAAGTATACAAGGGATCTGCTAGCAGAATATGGGATGTTAAATGCTAAGCCACTGCTATTGCCATTAGACTCTCATCTTAAATTGTCTGCAACAAAAGGTGATCCTCTTCCCAATCCTGTTGTTTATCAAAGGCTGTTGGGCAAACTCATATACTTAACAATCACTAGGCCAGACCTTTCTTTTTCTGTGCAACTACTAAGTCAGTTTCTGCAAGCTCCCACCACTGTGCATTTCCAGACTGCCAAGAGGTTGCTAAGGTATTTAGTTGGTACCATCTCTCAGGGCATACTTCTAGCTTCTAGTAGTGCTGCTAGACTAACAGCCTATTGTGATAGTGATTGGGGCAGCTGTCCAATCACAAGGAGATCGACATCTGGATATTGCATTTTTCTAGGATCATCACCTATATCATGGAAGGCAAAGAAACAGAATGTAGTTGCTAGAAGCTCTGCTGAAGCAGAATACAGGGCAATGGCCTTGACAACATGTGAGGTTACTTGGCTAACTGCCTTACTCAAGGATCTGGGCATTACTAAGCTACCACCTACAGTATTAAACTGTGACAATCAGGCTGCAATTGCCATTGCTGCAAATCCGGTCCTACATGAAAAGACAAAGCATGTTGACATTGATTGTCACTTTGTCCGAGATGAACTCAAAGCTGGTAACATCACAACTGCTAAGGTCTCCTCTACTGATCAAATTGCTGGTATTTTCACTAAGATCTTGCCAGTCAAACTCCACCAGGCTCATGTTAACAAGCTGTCAAGTTCAGTTCCCTCCTTGCAGCTTGAGGGGGAGTGTTGAAGTATGTCGAATAAAGTTCAAATAAAGCTACTCACTACTCATGTCTCAGGGTCCACTACTAGAAGTCTTTTGTCTCTCATGATTGGCACTAACTCCCAAAGTTAGTTGGCCTATTAATGTTAGTCTGTAGTAGCTATTTGTCTGTTTTCTTTCAGTTTGTCTGATTCCAGCAATATAGTTGTCTGGTTCTATTTATGTGGCTTGTTGCCTTCAGTTGTAAGACAATGCAGAATTAATATTATCTTTAAGCTCTATCTTTTCTCTGCATATCAGTTGTTCATGATTATGTCTATCATGTATTATCTTTGATTCAATCTTGTTTAATCATATTTATCCAGTCTTCAGTAAGGCAGGCAGGCAGGCGATAGTTGCATTTACGAAGTTGATAATTTTAAATTTTGTGAAGGTTGGATCGGTTGTCTTGATTCCCCGGCCTTCTTATTTTGTCGTTGCTGAATTCTTTTTATTCATCCGGTCTTACCTTATTCTTAGCAGTTTCGTGATACTTCGGAGCATAGCTGTATTTTCTTAGCTAAAATATATTCATTGTTTGTAACTATTGTTGGACGAAGCTAGTGATAAAAGACGGGGTTACATGCACCAGGGATGAAAGATGAGTGGCCTGTATGTGAAATCATGTCATGTTTTGTATGGTTGTAGAAGCGTCCCACTGACATTTATAACTCTGCTGAGTGCTATTGTCTCCGTTTAATTAGTACCTACCCCTACCCTTATTCATCCACCATTTACCTTTACCACCCACCATTCTTATTCTCTTAAGCAACTGAACTATCAAGATTAGTTAGCATACAACAGTTGATCAAGTACAGACCCAGCATTAATCAAATATGCTTTATCTTTTCGAACCTCTACAAATTAATATTCTTTCTCAGTTTCCACATGTTCTAGATAATCAAGAAAAAAAATACTACTTCTAAAAATTCATAGAATGGGATGAAATCTTTCTCTGGGAGGAAATGATCAGGACACAGTGGGAAACAGTCTACAAAACCTTCCCGTAGGAAGTTAGGAATCCACAAGAAACGCGTAACGTTCTTCCATTATTTACACGGTCTTGCTGATTCGAATTATGAAAAGAAAAATTAAAATAATTTGCATTGTACCATAAAATAAGACTCGTAAACCCACACCTCCAACAAGAAATTGACATTTAAACTGCATTAAGATTCTTAGAATAAATACTAGCACTTAATTAATTAAGCACATCAAGTCCCAATTAAAAACAATCTTCACAGGAACCCTGATCACTTTTTTGTCGTTTGATTTAGAAGTTTTTCTGTAACTTTTTTGTCGTTTGATTTAGATGAGAAGTTTTTTGGTGATTTTTAAAAATTCTAATATACATATAAAATTATAAATGACCATGTATCTCAGTCAATGTATATGTTCTCTAATTATACATGCTTAATCTTTTTTTTTAATTAAAGACAACCAGATAAAATAATTAGGCTCCACAGGACACAAAACCAATCCATGCCCCCCCCCCCCCCCCAATTTCATTACTCTCATTCAGTTACACCAAAAGGAAAGCTTCAGAACATCGTTCAATCATATTCTGAATTTCTTCCTCGAAGCCGCACGAGCAATAGCTGACAAGAACAGAACGCGCCTCCAGCAGCTTATATTAATGCTCAATGAGTTAAGCTCACCATACGGTGACACCGAACAAAAGCTAGCTAGCTTCTTACTTCCTTCAAGCATTGTTTAGCCGCATGACTGACTCAGGTGAAAGATGTTACCGCACTCTAGCTTCCACATCTGAAACAAACTGTTCATTCGACGCTACACGTAAAATTGTACTTAAATTTCAAGAAGTAAGCCCTTGGGACTACTTTTGGACATGTTGCATGTAACGGAGCTATTATGGAAAGCATTTGAAGGTGAGAATAAATTACATATTATTGATTTTAGTAACACTTTTTGTACCCAATGGCTTACATTGCTTGAAGGCCTAGCTACTCGCACCGATGAAACACCACATCTCTCCCTCACCACCGTGGTGGCTAGTAAGCCCAGTAGCCCCGGTTCGGTCGCAGTTTGAAAGGTTATGGGAGAGATAGGCAATAGAATGGAGAAGTTTGTTAGGCTTATGGGCGTGCCTTTTAAATTCAATACTCCTATTATTCATCACACGGGTGATTTATCCGAACTTAATTTAGCTCGATCAACTAGATATTAAAGAAGATGAAGCCATTGCTGCGAATTGTATAGGCGCTCTACATTCTGTCCAGGTGGTTGGTAACCGCCGCGACCATTTAATTTCAATGTTTAAAAATTTGCAACCAACTGTAACGGTGGTTGAAGAAGAGAAGCTGATCTTAACGTAGGTGTTGACGGGGTTGACTTTTTAAGAGGGTTCCAGGAATGTTTGAGATGGTTTAGGGTTTATTTTGAGTCGTTGGAGGAATGATTTTTGAAAACGAGTAATGAGAAATTGATGATGGAAAGGGCAACTGGACGCGCTGTGGTTGACTTGGTGGCGTGTCAGCCATCTGATTCGATCGAGACGGGGACGAGTTGGTCGCATAGGCTACAAGGAGGTGGGTATAATAGAGTTGGTTTTAATGATGAAGTGAGTGATGATGTTGGTGCACTTTTGAGGAGGTATAAAGAGGGACGGACAATGACACCCTGCACCGACGCCGGAATATTCTTTGTGGTGGAAGGAGCAACCGTTGGTGTGAGCAAACCGTTGATGCATGCATGCATGCTTGCTTGTTAATTACTCTTGGGGGTAACATGTAAAGAGGTTAAAATTGAAAATGAAGAAAAGTTTATTGATTTGATTGATCGATCAAAGAAATTAATCAAAAAATTGATTAATGTAAATGTAATGCTCTCACACAGAAAAACTATAGATGCGGCAATTTGTTTTATTACTTGCTTTTCTGTTTATTCCGAGTTCTCCCAACAGAACTTGTTATATTATGCAGCAGCAGGAGAAGCACTCGTCTGAAAGTATTATGTGAGGAAGCGCTCGTCTGAAAGTATTATGTGAGCCAAAACTTATTTAAATTGCAGAGTTAAACTTCTAGGATTTTAGTGTGGTCTCCAAAAGTATAAAAAATATCTATGATCATTAACATTTTCTTTGCCACGTCAAATCTATTCAAAAGTAACATCTTCCGAAAAATTGCTGCATTAATCTATTGCAGATTAATATATTGCTGGATCAAAGCCAAAACTTTAGGCTTGTGTATTTTAACCTTTCAAAACCTTTCCTCAAAATCATTTCCAAAGTTAGTGAAGTATCTCAGTATATTAACAGGATGACAAGAGATTACCAGGTGAGAATTTTCTCTCGACTTCACCATCGAATTTTTCTACGCTTCAGAGCCAGACTTGATGCTTCAGCAAAAGCTCGTGCTGCATCTGCTTCACGTTCTGCATCCTCTGCTTCTTTTGTTGCCTGTTCAGCCTCAGCTACAGCTGCTTCAGCTTCTTTAACTGCTTGTGCAGCCACATATGCAGCTTCCTCCGGAGTCATACACATCATCTTTCTCAACTCTTCATCAATGTCAGCTCTAGTAAGAACTTCACGGTGATTCTTTTTTGCTATTCGGCAATCTGGCTTCTCTCCGTTCAGAAGCAATGAAGCAACGATCTTGTCATTCTTCCCTTCTTTTGAAGGACAATTTATTCCATCCAGCACTGGGGAAGTAGGACTTATAGTGTCATTTGTCTCTGGTATGGAATTATCCTTTATGCCATCCAGCAGCAACGGGAAATTGTTCTTTTTGACATCTAGAGTAGCCAAAGCTGGTGCAATCCTGTACTGATGTTTTACCTGTGAAAGCAAATAACCACATTGTGATCCATGGTCTAAACTTCTTTTGAAGCAGCAAAGAACTGAAAAGCACCATATTCTGTAGGGATATTATCTCTATTTCTCAAGTGGTTTCTACAAGTTAGACAGGCTACTGACATTATTACATCATTATATATTATAATGTTGCTATTGTGGTTTTCACCAGTCAAAGCATACTTCAGAATCCGTATTCATTTATTCAAAAGTATAGAATGGTGGAACCTAAAGTCAAATAACGAATCCCATTATCATCATGTTTTTCTACTGCAAGTGTTAGCTCTAACTATTTATCCTACGGATACCTTAATTAATTTCCTGTCATCTGTCAAAAGCTTCAATTTTGCAGCCAACAACCTTTTGAAGTTCGGAGGTGCTGAGTATTGTTCCTGCATATGAGTGTTGGCAGCATCATATAAAAAAACAGTTTTTCCCAAATAAGCCTCAATTCATCTAGCAGTTTATGCATGCAGAACTACAAACAGCAGTATTTTTTTAATGACATATCAAACAACAGCAATATATTAAGACCAGACCAGAAGAAGATTAAATTGATGGACATTAAGGTTGACAGTTAGTTATTTCACCAACAATTTATGCTGTATACATATATAGAGTATGAAAACTATCTACTATTAAGCTGATCTAGCGGTAGTTGATGGAGTAATTTCTCTACACTTGGCTTAGTTCAAAAATCTAGGTGAAGATCCTTCTAAAAAAATTTTGTTTACACACTTGGCTATCTAAAAATTTGAACAACTGGTGATCTGAGATTTCATGAAAGGTCTAAGTGGGTTAAATTTTAAACTGAGCCTGTTCACTTTCAAGTAATTATGACCTATAAGATTAATCCATAGTATATGAGACAGTAGACAACAAAGATAAACTGATTGATGATTGTTTTAATTGAAGTTATTGTACTATTACCAAACCAATTGGTGTCAGATACGAATGGCATTACATACTCACAGAGCTGATACTTGGGAGACAGTATAGAGTATTAGTCCCTCCTCCCCCCACATTAAAAGATTAAGTCTTCCTTTTTTAGTCGTCCCAAAACCTTTCCGAATCAGTAACTAGTTTCTAGGTATTAATACATGGGTACGGCTTAATATATGACAGTGTATATATTTATTACATAAATTTCAAAGGTATTCTCTTCAATCGGAAATCTGATTTTGTTCTTTGGCATGTGCAAGGGACATAGGAATAATTCAATATAATAGAAAAATGTGAAGTATGAATAAAATCTTTTAAACGTAATTCTTCACAATTTCAGATTGTCGCATAAATAATGGAAATTCTTTAATTGATGATTTGTTTCTAAAACCAGTAGATCCAACCTGTTTAGCAACATACCTCTATATATGCAGCAATTGCACCCCGGTTTGAACCATGAGGTTCCTTCAAATTGGTTATAGCCTCTAATATATGATCATCCAACCTAAATGACAAAACAGAGTTCCAAATATGCAGTCAGTTGACACATGAATTTACAGATGCCTATGCCCTGCATAGTTGAATCATTAAAAACTATTATATGCTTCTTTCTTTCTACCTTATCTAAGACTATAGGCTTTTGATTTAAAAGTGAAACCTAACAGAACCTGGTTTTATTTAGTACAGGTTTTAGCTTATTTATACAACATCAAATATGTTGCGTTATCAGATATTCATTGCCCAAGGCCACTCGGATCTTTCGTGTGCCTCTCCTATTTTTATTCCATTTACACATGGCACATCACTTTTTTTCACTCTAATGCATCTACAATTCAATCTTTAAATTGTCTAAAGCAATCCAACCAAGATTTAAAACACCTCTCCATAGCAATATGGGTCTGGATTCTGGTCTACATTTGACAGTCTACACCTTAAACCATTAAGATTTAATTTCACACGTAAATTCTTCTGCAGAAATTGCTAATTAAAAACATATCCAGATCAAAGAACCTCAAATAGTAGATTCATTTATTTGGACCTAATTTTGATAAAGATAAAACTAAAAGCTACTGAAGCCCATGCCTAAAGTACAGAGATTTATGGTCCAAACTCAAGGAGTATACTCATAGTACAGATGAAGGAAGTGGATATAACCTTGAAAATGGTCTTTTAGAACCACAATTTGGAAAGTTTTGGCTAATCGTTGCAAGAGGGTTGGCATCACATATTGTTTCATCACCAGATACAGCAGTGCTAAGAGTCCTGGACTCATCACAAACCATGGGAGACACTTCAGTATTAGTAGTTACAGGCTTGAACCTCTGTCGCGATAACCCACTTGTGAGAGCATTCATATTTCTCCATTTATCCTGCGATTGTAGATGTAGATGTTCAAAGCAGGGAAAGGTAACAATTTTCCCCACCATCAGAACTATGATTAAGACATAATGCACCATACCTTCAGATCCACATTTGTGCGCAAATGCAATGCAGTAGAAAACTCAGGGTCTTTAATAATCGTGCTCCATTTCCCTATTCCATGTTTAGCTATTCCAGCTTTTAGAGCAGCTTCCTCTTCTGCTGTCCACTTTTGCTTTGGAGCACCCATCAATTTCCCAATATCACTATAAATTTCAAAACGGAAGATGCATCAGATAATGCTTCTTATCAGCATATCAGCATATCTGCAAACCGAAATATATAATCTATGTATTTAAATAGAAATTTAAACGCAGTTCTGATCTCCTTAGATTTAATAAAATCCAACCACTAATTTTACACGTTGACAATCAATCAACAATAAACCAAATGAAAAACACCAGAGTTCAGACCAGATTGTGTTGTCAAATTGAACATTTATTACTTTTCTATATGTGAAGCTTAATTTCGTTGAACCTCAGGATATATGAAAACCAGCACATGTAAATTAAAAGTACGCAGGTATCAGCTATAAAAACTCTTCACCTTTTAATTTTTTTTTTTAGGGATGCACCTATTTAACTTATACAAACATAATCCCACCGTTTAAGTACATTGATCAATTTAGCAGATATTACTACAACTCAGAGTTTTGGTGAATTTGCTCATATATATAACTGATATGGAATCTCAAATTCCCGAGAGTTTGAGTTTCGACTTTGAATGCTTTTACCCCCAATTTTTTTTTTTATCAAATTAACATATATACAAAGAAACGTCACTTGGCATGGAATGGAAGAATACAATAAAAACAAAACTAATGTAGATGCCCCTATACACGAATATATTCTGTTCCCTTATCTAATACCTCCAGTACATGATTAACTGAAAATCACACACAAACACAAAAATTGAAGAATAACACAACACAAAATTTTACGACAAACAAATGGAGACTAAAACACAATCTTCGATCATTTAATTATCGTAAAAACATTAACAAAGCAATTTACAAATGTGAGGCCTAACGCAGTTAGGAATTTGTCCTATACATGATTAAACTAATTCTGTACTCTTTATTATCTAATAGTACATGATTAACTAAACAATCACACACAAACAGTAAAATTAAAACACTAACAAAGCACAATTACAAAAATTTTCGACAAACAAAAGACACAATCTTCGATCATTTGCTTATCGAAAAAAATAATCAGAAACACAGATGCACAAATGTGAGTCCTCCGATAAATAAACATGTACGATACGAATGAGTTACCAATTATGCGTAAACGATAAATTTGTTTATCGTCTGAATAAAGCAGTAGTTATCCAACAGTGAAGAAACTCCTCCGATTGGAACCCTAGAAATTGTGCAACTCCAACATATCGAGTGTCAAATCCTTGTCCAACCCGTGCTGAATCTTAATTAATTTGGGTATTTTATTTACTTAATTTTTTTTGGTTGCGCGTTGGAGAATAAAAAAATTAGTAGCGCTTCAGCTGGCCTTGTGCAATTAGACAGATGTAACGAACTATTTATAACTAAGCATTCGCGATACACGTGCTCTTTAACTTTTTTTTTTTTTTTTTACTGAATTTGCCCCTCCTTATAAATTATCCTCGAAATTTGGGCCGGAAATCGTAAAACAATTTCTCGGACTGGATTTCATCAAAAATTTAATCAAAATTTTGAACTTTTAACTGCGTATCTTTTATTAATTTTTACTTTTTGAGGAAATAGTTAAATTTTAGATATTTTAATTATAGAACTAGGGTTAGGTATAATTTATAATTTATACCCGTATATTTTCTGTTATGTTTTAAAAAATAATTATGACAAAAAATAATTAAAATATTAGAAAAAAAATATAATATTCTGCAGCATAATATATTAAGTAGCTGTAAGAATTCAAATTAAGTGGTTCTTTGTAAAATCTAAGCCGATAGGACTATCCCATAATTTCTATATAATGAAGTACATTAATTTTTTTTTAACGATAACTTAAGTGATAAAAGTTTAACTTTTAGCGTTCCTTGATTATCAAAAGAAATTTGTTGGAACATATATTTATTTGTAAGGTATACAAGTCTAATTACTCAAAAAAATTTATCAATAATTGTCTCATTTAAATATTAATTCATGAAACTTATTTTCCAATTTATTTTTAAAAATAACATAATTTATGAATATATATGAAATTTATTAAAAAATTGAGAAATAAAATTTTTTTTACCTTAATTCGTATAAGGGATCTCATAACAATGAAACATTCGCCCAATGAGTTATAGCTCATGTGATAATGATGGTTCGGTTTCTCTTCAATATTTAAGTTGTTGGTAGAGTGATTTATAATGCCATATAAATATAAAAAAATTCGATGAAGAAAATTGATGAATACTAAGAAAATATTAGAAAAATAAAAACATTAAAATATAATATAAAAGTACATGCGAAATTATATGAACTTAAAGTAAAGCAAACTATACTATTAAGAGTAGGATGTGATAATTTTTTTTTTTTTGACAAACAAAGAAAGATTTTATTAATACGATAACTCACTCCTCAATACATCATTGATCACGATAGAAATAGATGACCTATCGAAAACTCGATCTGGAAAAAAATATGACAGACGAGCTAACTCATGTGTCGCCATATTAGCAGATTGTTTAACAAAAAACAGAGAAACTGTGTTTAACTCCTCTAGCAAATCTCGACAGAACTGAATAACCTGCCCAAACGGAGATTGCATCAACACTTTACTACGAATTGCCTGAATAACTGTCAGGCAATCTGACTCCACCACCACCCTGCTCTAGCCTGTTGGAACATTGACTATTTTTGAATAAAAATTTAGTGCATTTTATTATTGGTTTTGTAACTCCTATACTAATGATATTGTAACTCCTATTTTAATGAAATAATATTGATAAATTCATTATTGTGGTGGAGGTTACAAAATTGATTAGTTTGGTAAGTTACATATTTTTCACTCCTATATAAGGAGTCCTTGGTTTAGGGTTTTATATACACAAAAATATACAAACTCTCCTTGGTTTTCTTGCATTTTTCTTAGAGCTCTAGGATCAATTTCTGTGAGATAGCAGCGATGTTTGTTTGGTTCGTAGGAGGTGGATCTCTAGTGCTTAAGATCACCTCGTTTCGTTGTATCCTGGGAGACGGAAGCCACAACAACCTTCAAGCACCACACAGAAGGGGCTTATCTGTTTTAAGGATAGCGTGGTTTTCACGTGCCTCGAAACATCCTTTTGGTATTTTATTATGGTTATTTTGATTTCAGGTATATCTCTAATCTATCCTTCTTACAAGCTTAAAACAGATAAATTAATTCATATAAATGAGTTTAGGTGATAAACTGATTTGTGTAATTTTGTTATACGGGAGTATAGTGGTTTCTAATTTGGATTTATTATAAAATTGTGTTCTGGCATGATTTGTTCTTGATTTATATGCATGTTCAATTGTTCAGCCTTGTTATATTAGTGTTTACTAATCTGGACTATGCATGGGGTATTTGGTTTTTGTTTCCATATGCATTTTATCTTGTATTCATATGGTTAATTTATATCAGCTTACTTTATTGGGCCTTAGGTATTATTTTAGTTTGGCTACTATCACACTTTTGCATATTAGTTATGTATCGTTACTTATCATCTGCTACTCATTTTATTACCCTATCATGTTCGGTGGCGTGATCTTATAACAGTAGTTTTACCACATGGGATTGTGTTTTGAGTTTTTTTTTTTTTTTTAGAAATTTTTTTTTCTTTGAAGAATTTTTTTTTTTGTCATGATTATTGGCCTTGGTATCTTTAGCAACTTGCTGGTAATTTATGGTTGATGACTATTTGAGTAATATAGCAATATATCATGCTTTTATTCCATGATTATGTAACATCAGCTTTTAACATGATTACATGGTTCGTTTATAAATGAGTATTAAGATTTTTCTTGTAACGCTCTGGATATGTATGACCAATTTTTAAATGCTTCTATGGGGTTTCTGTTATTCGTGCATAACTATGCACTTTGGCTGGATTACTGGGAAGAAAAAAAAACACTAATCTAGATGTATTTCACTTCCGGGATGAATTGGTTTGTTATGCAACTATGAGATACTACCATGTTATTTGTTGCCATGCCCCATGCTTCTGTTTAAAAAAAAAAGTTTGTTAGTTTGAGCATTAAAATTGTATTATGGTTTTATTGTCATGTTTCGATTGCTTCTCCGGTGGCGTGATTAGCTCGTATAAGTTTAAAAGTACAAGTCTTTAATGCCTTGGGTTTATTTGTAACTGATACGATGTGTGTATATTAATAGACATTAATATGGATGTTATGAAATTATTTTGGCATTAAAATTTTTAAATGCCGGCGTAATATTTTGTTTCATAACTGATGGAGATTATGAATATATTTATGTGAATCAAATGTGCTAATTTGATTTTGGTTTATTTATTTATTTTTTTTTGGGAAAAAAAAATTTTGGACAAATATATGAGTATATATATTATTTTGGAAATATTTTTCTGGAAGAACATACTATTTTTTGATATCGATAGAAGATAATTCTGTCTAGGAGTTGGTTATTAAGTGGGACCGCTGTGACCCCTCCAACCCCTGAGAATTATTTGTGGAGGTATCAAATTTGATGTATTTAATTCAGAAAAAATATAATCTATATGTTAATATCAAGCTAGTGGATTATGGTTTTTTTTTCTTGAAAAAAAATAAAATAGCTTTGATATGTTTGATAACTGTACACGGCAAATTTGTTTTTGTTGAAAAAAAAAATTCTATATTTTTGTGGAATTTTGCAAAGTACAAATTCTATATTTGTCTTGTGACGGGCGTGTGACTGCAAAGGTAGTGAATGTGCCTAATGCGGCGATCCTTGTAGTGCCAAATATAGTCGTACCGGTAACCGCTCAAGCGGAAAACCAGAAAGATTTAGTGGGCTGAATTTTGTGAGGTTCTTGACCGAGGATGCACCTAAGCTGAAAGAAGATGAGTCTGATGGAACCACTCGAATTTATTGTGTAGCCGTTATTGTTGAAAAAGTTCATTGGAACTAAAATCCTTCGTGGATATTCAGTACGTTAAAAACCTAACGGCCTGGTACCTATAAAGTACAGGTTATGGGTCAGCATGAGATTTATATTTTTCTGGTTGGGTTTGTTCCTCCAGTTAAATTGTTAATTCTCATGTTGGTGTCGGTCTGTTGAGACAATGACACACGAGCCTATTATGGTGATCCGTGTGATACCTAATACGGCATTGCAGTCAGCTCTGTATGCTGAAATTTGGAGAGATCCAGAATGTTGTTAACCCTAACGCATCAGTTGATCAAGGATCACTGAATGTGGGTTTATTGGAAGTTTATGTTCTTTCTCGGACCTCTTCTGGTTGTACTGGTTGGTGAGCCATAAAATTAGGTTCTCTTGTGAACCAAATTGAAATTTGGAAAAAGAAAAAAATTCAATAATTGAATTTTTCAAGAATAAAGAAAGTTATGTGAACATGATATTAACGTGAAACCTGCTCTAGTGAGAGGTGGTATCAAGTTGTGTGATTACTTGATAGTAATACATTACTAGTTAAAGAATATAAGATGAAGCATTATAGTAAAGAAATATTCTATAAGCTTGAGGTTGAAAACCAACTTAATATAGAAAATTAAGATGGTAATTAGTGATTTTGGTGGTAAATGTTGTGAGGACACTGCACTTTACTCGCATTAGAAGAATGGAGTAGACTTTCTTATGAAAGGAAATAATTGGTTCCTATTAGTTTTGCAATACATTTTGACTTTCTTAGAAATATTCGAAATGTGGGGGTATCTTGAAAATGTTATGATACCAATACCTATTAAGGTAAAAAGAGATCCAAAACCAATTGAGGTATTTGGGATGGATATATAGACAACATTTGAGTCTAATGATATCTTGTAGCATGCAAATGGATCTAATCTGTGAGATCATTAAAATGCAATTACGGAATCTAGGAATGCTTCTTTGATGAGCTAGTAGTTCCTTGTAGATCTATAATTAAAATTTATCCAAATAAAATTATGAGTTATTGGATGAATGTGAGGTTGAACCTAGAGGGCAAAAGATTTAAATAAAAAAAATTGTTAGTCCAAAAAATGTTTGAAATTTTGCTTGAAGGTGAACCTCAAAACTTGAGAGAATCTATGAGAATTCTCTGATGATCCTATGAGAAAATGGATGACAATAAAGAAATTGACCAGAATTATGTGTTTCTATGAGAGAAGTGATTCTATGTGACAGAATCGTGTTTAATACATATATGGATGGATCTTCTTGCAAGATAGATGCCATTTGGGTCCAAACGAATTTTCAAATTAGAAAATAAATATATGGGTCAAAGAAAAGTAAAAGGTCAGACTGATAATTAAAAGATTACAGTCAAAAGTGAAGACCTAACTTACTTTATGATATATTCTTGAGTTATAAGAATATGGTTCATCAAGATGATACTTAAATTGTCGGGGTTGTGAAATTTAGAAGTACATCAATGAACTTTGGAATAGTCTTTCTTGGTTTCTCTGGCTAAGGCAAGAGTCGAAAGTCTGGATTTTGGTGATTATGTTGCTTGGAACAACATAGATACGAAAATTGGCATATAAAATTTGATATTATTGCGATATGTTATGACTTCATAATAAACGATATAGTTGCCATTTTGAGGACGCTCAAATTTTGTAACTGAGTGAATGAGTGTTGCCAGTTTAGGGACGCTTAAACTTGGTAATGAGATAAATTGACATTATTGATTTTTGGGACGCTAAAAATTGGTAATGTCAATGACGAATTGAAGTCTTGGTTGATGACTGGTAAAGTGATTACCAAAATATGATATATGCCAAAGTGAAGATGCACGAGTATAGTGAAAATGATTGTAATGGAATGTCGAAACATCTTTGTCGTCGACACAATTCCGTTAGACAACTACTCTCAACTGGAGTTATCACTATTGATCATATTAGGTCAAAATATAACACTGCGGATCCGCTAACCAAAGGGTTAACAAGAGAGTTAGTTGAGAAATCATCGAAAGGAATGGGACTAAAGCCCATAATAAAAGTTGATGCAAAGGAAACCCAACCTTGTTGACTGGAGATCCCAAGATCTTGGTTCAATGGGACAACCTAACTGTAACGACTTAGGGAGATCACTGTGGGGGTTTTACTCCCGGGTCCATTCCTATGATGAAAAACAGTGATAAAATTTGGATAAGGCTAAGCAATGCTTTTAATGATCCTTATGTGTCGATATGTCGAACAAATAATACTTTTGTATTGTTCAAGAGATCACCTATGTGAGTGAAGCGGGGTCGCTTCAAGAAGGAATTGTGGGGCCAATTTTGGGAAAAACTCACAGAACCAGGCTAAAGCTCAGGACCAAAATGGGCTTAACAGTGAGAACTGAACAAATATAGGGAAAGATGCCAGTGGGGGATGTATCATCATTTCACAAAAAAGAATGGCAGTTCAAGGTCAACGCGACTACTGAAATTCTAGAAATGTAAATATGTTCTTACAAGGGAAGGTTCAAGGGTGTACGCCTACCTATCCTATGCTGGTTTCTACCATGCGCTCTATCTCCGTGTCAAAGAGTCGTTTTGAAATGTCAATTTTTATTCATGTGGGGGATTGTTGGACCATTGACTATTTTTGAATAAAAATTTAGTGCATTTTATTATTGGTTTTGTAACTCCTATACTAATGATATTGTAACTCCTATTTTAATGAAATAATATTGATAAATTCATTATTTTGGTGGAGGTTACAAAATTGATTAGTTTGGTAAGTTACATATTTTTCACTCCTATATAAGGAGTCCTTGGTTTAGGGTTTTATATACACAAAAATATACAAACTCTCCTTGGTTTTCTTGCATTTTTCTTAGAGCTCTAGGATCAATTTCTGTGAGATAGCAGCGATGTTTGTTTGGTTCGTAGGAGGTGGATCTCTAGTGCTTAAAGATCACATCGTTTCGTTGTATCCTGGGAGACGGAAGCCACAACAACCTTCAAGCACCACACGGAAGGGGCTTATCTGTTTTAAGGATAGCGTGGTTTTCACGTGCCTCGAAACATCCTTTTGGTATTTTATTATGGTTATTTTGATTTCAGGTATATCTCTAATCTATCCTTCTTACATAGCCTTCACTATATATCCAGCTTAGGGCCTCTTTCAAGCTTAGGGCCTCTTTCACAGCCATGGCCTCAGCTAAATTCGCTGAAATCAGACCCAAATTGCACTTCGTTCTTGCTTGAGTAAGCTCACCTTTGCTGTCTCGAACAATCAATCCGAAACCAGAAGCATTGTACTCTGAGAATATCGCTGCATCCACCGAGATCTTCATGAAATCAATCTGTGGCGCTACCCAAAACTCATTCCCATCTCCCTCCACATAGTAAGGAAAACAGGACTGTGATTTATTTTTCTGGGCTATATTTCATTGAAGAAGATATTGTTTAGGTTTTGCAATCACGACATTTACTCGAGTATAATTCCTACTCCAGACGAGCTCATTCCTTGCTTTCCATAACGACCAACATACTGCTGCTACTTCTGCCTTTTTTTCGTTATCACAGACTTCCAACACTCTTCCCCACCAATCATAAAAACTGCTGGCATCATTATAAGGAACCTGAGGGAAGACTCGTTGCCAACATTGGATTGCCAGATCACAGCTACACATAATGTGTTCAACTGTTTCCACTCCTACCCTGCAAACTTGACACAGAGGGTCTACAGGTACGTTTTTCTGCACCAATGAGATCAACGTAGGTAAACAGTTAGATAATGATCTCCACATAAAATTCAACGTAGGATGTGATAATTTTTTTATGTGAATAAGATGTGATAACTTAGTTGTAGGAGTTCTTTCGGGTTCATTTAGATCCTAAATTTGATTCTTGATAATTATTAAAAATTTATACTATTTGATGGAAAACTTAGAGAACTAAATCTATACCATTCATCCTTTATTATAATACCTGAGTCTACCACACGTTAGTAAACCAATAAGAATCGAGGAATTATCTTAGGACCAATCAGATCTAATTCCTAAAATTTAGACATTTCCTTATTTACAATCTCACCCTATCTCTTTAACCATGGTTAGTTAACACTTCTGAAATTTAAAATCATTTTTCCAAAAAAAAAAATGATGCTGACATGGCAGTGACACGTGGCAATGCCACGTCAACACTGCTGATGTGGCAGTGATGACGTGGCAGCGGGTCAAATTTTTTTCTTTGCACATTTAAAAAAAATTTGGATTTTTTTTCTTGGGAAAAAAATGATTCTACTATTGAACCATATGGGGTTCACCACGGTTCTCCACGTAAGAGGGGTCTCTCTAGAGTGGGACTTGTTCTATGGAGAACCATCTTACGTGGAGAACCACTAATTTTTTATTCTATAATAGAATCAAAGTTCTAATTTTTTGTATATATACAAAATATACCAATTTTTTTTGGTTCTATAACAAAAAATTGACCAATTTGATGATTCTGTGATAGAACCAAACGTTTATTTTAAAAAAAATTTAAATAATTTTTTCAAAAAAAAAAACTGGATGCTGACATGGCAGTGCCACGTTAGCAGTGATAATGTGGCAGCGGGTCAGATTTTTTTTTTTTCAAATTTTTTTTTAAAAAAAAAATTTGGATTTTTTTTTAGGGAAAAAAATGGTTCTACTATTGAACCATATGGGGTTCTCCACATAAGAGGAGTCTCTCTATAGTGGGACTCTATATATATAATAATACGGCAACATACACTGAATGATTTTATTCAATTGAAATGACGTTTTTACCCTGCATATTATGTATGTAGAGGGCTACTCTAGTGAGACCCCTGTTATTAGAGGTGAGCAAAATAAAACCGAAAAACCGAAACCGAGCCGAAAAACCGAAAAACCGCACCGAAAAAAACCGTAACCGACAAAAACCGAAAAAAACCGTAACCGAACCGAACCGACGGAACGGTTTGGTAACGGTTACGGTTTTATCCCAATAACCGAACCGAAAAACCGAACCGAAAATATATTATTTTAATAATTTATATTTTTATATTATATACTTATGTAAATATAGAATTTTATATAAGAAGTAAGACAAAAGCTAGTAGAACTTGAATTGCAAAAGTTTCCCATCTTATTTTTTACACTAATTATTAATAATCTAACAAAAAATAATTATTTACTTAAAAAGATTTAAAAATGTCAAAAAAATTGATTTTACAGTTTTATATTTTAAAAATGAATTGATTGATCTTATGACCACCTTTAAGCTAAAACATGTGCCACCTTCGTAGGAATAGCGGGTTTAAGAAAATTAGAAACTTATAATTTTTACTAGCATGATATTAAGTATTAAAAATAAAAAACCGAAAAAAACCGAAACCGACAAACGGTTAACCGAACCGAAAAAAACCGTTCCGAGCGGTTCAGTTACGGTTAATAGGTAAAAACCGAACCGAACCGACATGTACGGTTTGGTAACGGTTTTTGGTAAAAACCGAGCCGAACCGACCCGTGCACACCCCTACCTGTTATAGTGAGAACTGCACATTGGGCCGTCTTAAAAAGCCCAATAACCAAAAAGGCGTGCATCCTCCTCTCCCCTATTTCTCTGCTCCTTCTCTGCTCAATCAACCTCACCTCCGACCAATCCGCACCAGAAACCTCCGGCAACAACATTCACCTCCAATCAACCACGCTACCACCATATTCAACCTCACCTCCGACCATGCTACCACCACCGGAACTTCACATCACCGCCCTCACCATCACCTCACTACCATATCACCACCGTCGTTACCACCATCACACCATAACCACTATCACTCCACAACCACCACACCACAAACCACATATCACCAAATCACCACCACTCCTATCACCCACAGAATCACTAATTTTTGGCCAAAATCACCAAAAATTCAAAGCAAATCACCAAAAAATTCAATACAAATAATCAAATATTCGAGCATAAATCATCAAAAAAAAATCCAAATCTGAGACAAGATAAGTCACAACACCACCATCTCCGGTCCCCCCACCACCACCACTAACCACCTGCTCATTTAAGATTTGTGACGAATTTTTCAATCAAGTCTCCACTTTCTTCTTCAACATAAATCACGTGCTCACCGGATGGAGATCGAACCATGGACGGAGATCGAACCATGGAGCTCGCCGGAGGAACGATAGAGATGGTGCCCCTGCGGGGCAAGCATAAATTAAACTCAAATTACTGAAATTTATAAGCAAATAACTAATTCTTTTAGCGCAAATCACTAAATTTGTTGAAAGCAATTCCTTAAAAACTTTTAGATTTGTATATTACTTCCATGGAGATGTTGCAAATCACTAATTGTTTTTTAAAAGAACTTCGATTATCGATGCATTTATAGCCGAGAGTGATGGAAGAGAGATGAAGATGAAGAGGAGATATACGTATGTATACATGTGTATATAGATACGATATGTATATATGATGAAATGATTTTGCTGGAATCATTGAGAAGAACGACGGTGGAAGATGGCAGTGACTTCCATGGATACTCTAGCAAAAGAAAAGGAGGTGGTGCCGATCGCCGGAGAAGATGACCGGTTCCGATGCGGTGTCGATGGGGGATGGGGGGTGGGGTGAAGTGGGCTGGGGTGGGGGTCGGGGGTGGGAAATTGACACAATACGTACTATAATTAGATTATATTAGATTTTGGGGTAATAGAGTATAAAATGGAAAGGTCTCAGTTCTCACTATAAGGGGGGTCTCATTTGAGCACCTGCCTATGTATGTATTTGTTTGATGTGCCCGGTGCTTTTCCTCCCTCTCCAACCCTTCCGATTCTCTCTCAACTTTTCAACATGCCCACGCCCCACCACCTATTCGAAAAAACTGTGTTGGTATTTAACCCTCTGCTTCTATGAACTCCAATTTCAATACTACTATGCACAAACCAAATCATGTTGCAGGCCTTCTATAGATTGTAAAGATGTAATCATTCAGTCAGTTTTCAGCCAATTTTTTGGTATATAGGCAGAATCAACAGATGGTAGATTAATAACCGGTCGAAAAGGACATTCTTGACAAAATTCAAAACTTATCCCATAGGTATTCTTTTACGCTTTATGATATTTACAATTGATTGCTTATTATAGTTATGTTGGATGTCAATTGGTTGCCCTTTACTGTTTACTCAAATTAGATGCTTATGATAATGGTCCTACTAGCTTTGTATTACGTTATTTTTATAAATTTTATTGACAATAGCAACTTAAACACTTGATTGATTTGATTGTTTGTATCACGCATGATAGTAACTGCAGTTTGATGCTTGATTCAAAATTAAGCTTGTTTGGGATGTCTATTTATCGATGCTTGCCCTTCTAGGCCTTGATCAAGCTTTTGGTGTTCAATCTATGTGTTTGGCTTCTGTTTAAAGTTATGTCATGCTTTTCTTGCATTTTTGAAAAAGTGCATTGCTGGATAAAGGAATTTCTCTTACAGATAGGCCAGAAAGAATTGCATGCTATGGGGACAAGTTGGAATAGTACTGCTTCATCTTTAATTTCAACTAACGAAATTGCGTTTATGTCTACTTTTGATTTCTGCCCAGTATTTGCTAAGCTTATTTAAATTCTATACATAGCATGATTAAATGTTTTTAGAGTGGGAGACTATGTAACTTTTAATGGAAGGGTGGCTATGCGTGACCATGTCCCCGTTGCTTATTAGCTTTCAATCATTTACTTGACAGATTTCCCTTTCAAATTTGCATGCTAAATTTTTGTTGGCTTAAGAATAAGTGTGGAGTACGAATTATAAAATAATAGGTAGATACTCATTGACGAAGATCCTTGGCTCAGTAACTACGTCAACGACTTAATTCTGACTTAATTAATCATCTAGAAGAGTTACAGATCCAGCTTGCAGCTTATAGCTGAAGGATATCAATATGCCTGGGGATTATAGTGACTTCCCTACTGTAAGTACTACAATTCCAAGCTGAATGAAACCACATCAGTTGCACATTTTACCTGGTAATAATATATTATTTGCATATCTTGATGTATTTTTGATTCCTATGTATCGATGCTTGATCTTTTAGGCCTTAATCAAGTCTTGGGTTCGTTCTATGTGCTTGGCTTCTATCAAAGTTATTTTGTTGTGTGTACAAGTAGTGATACATTTATTCTTACATGAGAAGCCTAATAAGCTTGGTTCTATATTGTATCTATAAATGTAAATCTTATCTGTACGACTAACAACAGCCAAGTTTGATGTTTTCAGCCATAATAGCACTGCAGGTATGTGCTTGAAACTGGTAACTAGGTTTCTTTTTTCTTTTTGTTCATTTCTCTGCACTTCATTGTGCTTTGTAGAATTGTATTAAATTAGATATTTATTTTTTTAATGAAGCCCTGACTAGCTACATGAAAGTAGCATGTGGCGTTTTAAGTTTTTAGTTTTATAAATAATATCAACCTAAGAAACAAATACTCGAAGCAAGTATAATTAATTTCTTTGCGAAATTTAATAAGCAATATTTGCTATCTTTTGTACATGAAACCAGCTAAATATTGTCACAGAACTATTTGATGTATACATTTTTTTTCGGGCATACTAAACCTGTATTGTAACAGAACAGAACTGAACTTGTTTTGGTTGCTATAATAAATCAATACCAATTACTAATGTGGATGAACCATCAAAGGGTCTGGCGATTGAAGGCCAGGTAGTAAAAAAGACTGGTTTTTCAGATGATTTTTGGAGCACCAGCACATATGACCTGGATAACAGTGCATTGCAGTCTCAGAGAAGCTTATCATCTATCAGTATCTCAAATAAAAGTCTCCCCGGCAATAGTAGCAATCATTCCGGATTCGTAAACAATGGTATGTTTAGATTTTTTCCCTTTAAAAGGCTTTGATTTGCAGAAGGAGTTTGGGAATTCCTTCTAGCAACCATCAAAGAACCTATTGTGGGCACTTGTGCTCTGAAGTGACTTGGTTTATTTTTCTTCTCTTGTATGTGTGTTGTAATTGTTTATAATTTTGTTTCTGTCCTTGTATTAGTGTAAATAATCTTAAAGATCTTCTGATAACAGGTTATCTTCGGTGGAAGCAGACGAGGCTTCGGTGGATCAAAACCATGCTACTTTGTGAGTGATTTTATTTCATGATTTTATTTCATATCAAATTACAAATTTAATCATATTGTCTTGATTATTTCATTCATTTTCTTCCCCAATTCATACTAACGCTTACTTTTACTTGCAATACTTGGCCTCTCCGAGTTCTCCCAATTCCTCATTTTCTCTTTGCGATGGATAGAAAAGCCTTGTAGCAGAATTTTCATATCATCAATTAGGGTTATTTGAAAGCATAGCGTGCACAGTGAAGAGAAAGAAAAGGTATATATATTTCCTAATTTAAATGTGCATAAAATTGATGATCACATAATTTTGCCCGCTATTTGCTTCCATTATTTGGGACTGAGTGTTTGGCAATTTAGTTATGCATATGGTTGCATATAGACTGCGTCTCCTGGTATCTCTCCATATAGTTATGACTCCAAGTATTTCACCATATCGATTACTGTATACATCGAATGAAGCAATTTTTATGGCGTCAATGGTTTTCCCTTGGTATAAATACTATTTAGATCTTAAACTAAATTAAGCTGTTTTTGCAAAAATCTTTCTTTTCTGCCACTAGGAAGAGTTGTTTTTTCATGTAGTCTGACTTCATATATGTCAGGAAGCTTGAAGTCTGTCTGTACTACAGGCCTGTCATCAATGAATTCATTTTTGTCATACAAATTATCTATTATGTCAGGAAACTGGATTGCAGGTAGATATTCAGATGTAGTTCATATATGACGAATTTATTTCTAAACCAGCTGGATGAGTAGACTGCATAATGAATTGTTAAAAAAAGCCGTGTGACATAGACGTTAATGCAATTTTTATACGTGTCCACCTTTTTGTAGGGACAAAATTAATATTTTCAAACGATGAACCTTTTGGAGGACATGGGCTTTCCACATAACGAAACGTTCACAACTATTAATAGATGTGGTTAGTATATATCTTGTGCTAAATACTACTCACATAATAGCTTTTACTTTTGAAATTCATCTCCATCTCTTCAATCTGTTTAGGTTTGGAAACCCCAGTAGAAGAGATGGTGGAGTTTATTAATGCTGCTAACGTGGCTAAGGAAGATGATCCTCAAGGTGCATATATGTCAAGTGGAACAGTGGAATGCAATTCATAGGAATAGTGCCTAAGAAATGTCTGTTGTGTTGCGAGTAGGGTTAAACGATGTTGGACAGCTAAGAAATGGAAAGAAGCAAAAACTTTCCAGAGAAGAAAGGTGGAAAAATAGTGGAAAACACAAGCAACTAATGATAGGATTTGGAATTCCTAATGCTGGGATCAAAACGGTTCATAGAGAAATCCCAGCCGCAGGAAAGGGGCCTCCATATTTCTATTATGAGAACGTTGCTTATACACCGAAAGGTGTGTGGGAGAACATGAGCAGATTTCTCTACGAGATTGAGCCAGAATTCGTGGACCCAGTGCATTTTTCTGCAGCTGCAGGCAAAAGAGGCTACATCATAACCTTCCAATTGACGAAAGGTTTCAAATTCTTCCCATCCCACCATCCACCATACAAGAAGCCCTTCCTCCATTAACAAATAAATAGTGGCCAAAATGGGATCTAAGAACCAATTTAAATTGCATTCTTATTCGTCATGGGAGTGCAGAAGATACCAAGAAGATAAAGGAAGTACTTGATAAATCTGGACCTGATCCACCTGAGCATGTCAGGAAAAATGTGCTTGAACAGTGCAGAAGGTATAACTTTGTTTGGGTTGGGAAGAATAAGGTTGCTCCTCTTGACCCTGAGGAGAAAGAGGTAATAATGGGATATACAAAGTATCACACAAGAGGCGGCGGGATCAACACTACTGCTCGATACCAATGCCTTGGCAATTCATTTCAGGTATGCACTGTGAAGAATTTGTGCAAGTTATACAAGTACACATCAAATGTCTTGGATGTTAGAATGAGTTAAGGAAGCGCCTTGACTCTTTAGGTGCCAAATTCACTTCTTGATATAAATAAGTAAATGTAGTTGTGTGAAGGATGAACTTATACCCAAATTTTTGTATTAGCCTTCAATGGACTACTGACAGGAGCCTGCGTGAGCCATATTTACGTATTTATTTATTCTATATAAAGTGTGATTAAATAATTTTTAAAAAAAAATGAATCATGTCAAAATTGTCAGCAAGGTTGGCACCGTCCATAGACTTGGTGCCTCTAGTATAGACTTTGTTGTTCACTTCACTAGTACATAAATGACCTATAGCGTCGCCACCTATAGCGTCGGTTATTGACCCATTGCGTCGCACTTTTACCTATTGCGTCGGTTGTTTGCATTAACCGACGCTATAGGCCTATTGCCAGAAGCTTTGGCGTCGGTTGTTTGCATCAACCGACGCTATAGGTATAGCCTATAGCGTCACCCCTTAAAAGGGCGACGCTATAGGTATACCTATAGCGTCGCACTTAAAATGCCGACGCTATAGGCTATACCTATAGCGTCGCCCCCTAAAATGCCGACGCTATAGGTGTAACTCAAAAATAACAATATAGCGTCGCACCTATAGCGTCGGTTGTTTGAATTAACCGCCGCTGTAGGTATAGTTTATAGCGTCGTCCTTTAAAATGCCGACGTTATATGTATAACTTAAAAAATATAAATAAATATAAGAATAAAGGCCAAAAAATTAAATAAAAATAGGAAAAATGACAATTTTTGAAAATAAATTCATACACACCAAAGTAGTCATACTCACTATTTGTGTGAGGAATGTTACCTTATTTTTACTAATTTTCCATTTTTTTTAATTTTTCCCAAGTTTTAAATAGTTTATAAAATAAATCAAAAAAATAAATAAATATAGGAAAAATGATAATTTTTAATATAAATTCATAAACACCAAAGTAGTCATACTCACTATTTGTGTCATGAATTTTAACATACTTTCACTAATTTTCCATTTTTTTTATTTTTCCACATTTTTAACTAGTTTGTCAAATAAATCAAAAAATTAAATAAAAATAGGAAAAATGACAATTTTTGAAAATAAATTCATACACACCAAAGTAGTCATACTCACTATTTTTGTGATGAATGTTGCCTTATTTTCACTAATTTTCCAAATATTTTTTATTTTTCCCCATTTTTAACTAGTTTGTAAAAGAAATCAAAAATTAAATAAAAATAGGAAAAATGCCAATTTTTGAAAATAAATTCAGACACACCAAATTAGTCATACTCACAATTTGTATGATCAATTTTACCCTACTTTCACTAATTTTCAATTTTACTCGATTTGGTATTTTTTTTTTTTGACTAATTTGCCCGATTTTATCATTTTTTGGCGGATATTGGTAAATTTTTAAAATCGTGATTTATAAAATGATTTTTTTAATTATTTTTTCGACGTTCCAAACGTACAAATGTCAAGATCTACCGATTTTAGTGATGTGATAATTTTTTAAAAAATTTCCTAGATGTTTTTGGTTTGATTTTGTAATGGTCAAATCGGTCAAAGTACACATTCCTTTTAACTAGTCTTGTCCCCTATGATGAATCTATTTTTTAAAATTATTTGTAATATTACCTTTATATATTTACTTAGTTTTTAAAATTATTGGGAGAATTATTTTCTGTATTTAAGGATTTTAAAATGATTTTATAAGTTATATTGCATTTAAAAGATCAAAACTTGTAAAATTCATATTTAATTCGTTTTTAATCCTAAAATCATTTTAAAAATATGGGGAGATAGATAATACAAATCTATACGTTTTAAAAATTGAATATATAAAATAAAAGTAATATATTTTTTTAATAATTTTGATATGAAAATTATAAAAAGAATATAATGTTTATTTATATAAGTGTGTGTAAAGTGCACAGAGTGATGGCTGAGCGGGAGACGAAAAAGAAAATCAAAAGGTGCGCTCAAGTTTTTTAACCCGCACAAGATCTCTCGGTCTCTTTATCTCTCCCTCTTTGTCTCTCTTAACCCGCTCCTATCAAAACCACACTCTCTCTCAAAATCCATAATACGCAAGATGAAATCCATAATACTCTCTCTCTCTTTATCGAGTTCAAGCTTTGATTAGAGATTCGTTCTTTGATTCAGGTAATACACACACACTCTCTCTCTCAATCCGTTCATCTATTAAAAACCCCCAAATCTTTCTATGAACCCTAATGTACACATATTTGAAATTGGGTACAAAAATACCTACAAATATTTGGTACAAAAATACATATCTGTATGATATGTCCCCTCTCTCTCTCGCCCGATTGTAAAGATGGAGCCTCGGGTCGGCAATAAGTTTCGGCTTGGTGGCAAAGTAGGGGAGATGGAGACTCAATTTTTTAATTACTATACACGTTTCTGGTGAGGGAAGGAACAATGAGGACCATCAAGTTCTGTGTTCTCATTTACAAGGAAGGTATTATTTGATTTGATTTGTTAGTTAGTACCTTACATGTTTGATTTGGCAGATTCAAGCTTCTGTTTCTGCTCTACGTAACACCAGTGGTCTGCTATGGCCTCAGGGTCACAAAAAGAAGTTAGGCGAAGACATTCTAGACTGGCTCCAGGCAATGTTTGGTTTTCAGGTGGCTAACTTCGTAACTAATATAACCATTTCTCTCCTTTTGGTTTATCTTTAATATGATATCAAATTATTGTTATTACAGAAGGATAATGTGTCAAACCAAAGGGAACACTTGATATTGTTGCTGGCAAATGTGCACATACGCCAATTTCCAAAGCCTGATCACAGCCTAAGGTAAATCTTTACTAATTTTAAAACATTAAAATATCATTAATTATGACTTTGTAACCCACATTGCCTTTTCATATAATTATTGTTCAGTTAGATGACCATGCTCTTACCGATGTCATGAAGAAACTTTTTAAAAATTACAAAACGTGGTGCAAATATCTGGGGCGCAAAAGTAGTCTCTGGTGAGTAAATGTTCCATCTGTCAATTTGTAACTTTTTTTGTAAATGTAGTGATGGTTAGATATGTTTATCTCTATCTTTGTTTTTTATATTGAAATACAATGATTATTTATCTTATTTATTTTTGCCTCTCTTCTTATCTATCCTCTTATTTAATGTTTAGTCTATCTGGTTCACTATCGTCATTCCCACTCCATTGCAGGTTACCTACTATTCAACAAGAAGTGCAGCAAAGAAAGTTACTATACATGGGTCTATATCTTCTAATATGGGGGGAAGCTGCAATTTAAGATTCATGCCAGAATGCCTTTGCTACATCTGTCATCATATATGCTTGAAATATGTTGCTTTTACATCTCAGTGTACCTCTCTTGTGTTTAAGTGTGACTGCATAATTGATTGTTGCAAGGTCCTGAGTTGCTTAAATTACTGAATTGGACAAAGCCACTTCCTCTAGAGAATGAACGTGTGCGCTTAATTCATGAGGTACTAGCCTAAAAATCTTGGTGGTGGGACACATCATATGTCTGCTATGTAACTATTCAAGTTTCCAATATTATTACACCATATGACATTGCTCAGATCGCCTAGTTTGATCTACAGGAAAATTCTGTTCTTCAGCTTTATAAATGAAATTATCTTCCCCTTGGACTAGGTTGGCTTTGAGCTGGAGAGAAGCTTTGAGGGGAAAGCATCCAAACTTGTAGAGTCCTGTGTAAAATCCGCAGCAAAGTTTGTAGCTCTTTTGACTCGTTTTTTTCCTGGTACATATATTGTTGTGTTGTATGTAGTTAAACTGTTTATTTATTATACAGAGTTACTCAAGTCATGTTTGGATATCAGGAGAGTATCAGAAGCGGAAAAGATTTATATTGAATTTTAGAATTGGAATCGAAATAAAATCTCAATAGGTCAAAATTTTACTTCAGTCCATACATAGTGTCACAGTCATGAATAATATGTCGACTGGAGATGAGGTATTAGTATTACGAGTCTTTTTGTTGACAAGTTCCTGATGACTACAAAGATATGAGTGGTAAATAATGTTATCTACTTTCCATTATATAGTCAGTTTAGGTTGTCATGTTTTATACACTTATGTTAAATCCTTCCTCTTTTTGCAGGTTTTTTTCCTGTTGAATTCCCCATCAGCTTATCATTACAATATAGATTACTGGATGTTGCACTCCTTCGTTCTGTACGAGGCAGCGTAAGATATAAGAAAGTGCAGGATTCACGTATATATTGGTGACATTTATATTTAGTTGCTAAGCTATATGTGTAGACATTTAGTTTATCTACATGAGCATCATCAGACTTAGGTAGACTTATTTGTCCTTAAAAATATTGGCATTTCTTCTTTTGTAGCTGATACCACAACATCTCCTTGAAGGAGTTCGGTCGCAAGAACGGAATGTGAGAGTGACTGGTGACAAGAAACAAATTGAGATGGCAAGAGAAATGATAAATGAGGTTATTGATCAGGTCTGTTAGATTGTTCTCATCTTTACACCCTGCTAGGATTATTTGTAATGTGTAACTATACCATATGCCATAGGCCCATAGCAATTATTCTGTTTCGTAGTTTGACTGATAGATACATTTTATTTATATCACTATCTTTATTATGTTTGCAATGCAGGTAAGACCGAACTAGGAGAATGTGAAGGTTGATATAATGTACAAGGCCTTGAAATATAAATCTTGCAATTACTATACATCATCATTTTTTAATAACACAATTACTTGGTATGGCTATTGCAGGAGCAACTGAGGATCAGTTCAGAGAAACATGGACTAGTTCAGGGGCTACGAACATGGGCAGCAACGCTGTGGTGGTTGCAAAATCAAGAATGTAAGACACATTGCCTATCTAAGGATGGTGGAAAAAACAGCTTTGGAAAAATTATTTAATGTTCTTGCAATTTGTAATAATGTGTTTCAATAGGTAAACAATGGTTATTGTGTAGTTTTTATGGTCCACAAACTGTTACGTACAAGCAAGGTTGTATTGTTAGTTGTTACTACCATAACTCTCTAAAGCTTTGTCAATGAAAATGTAATTCAGTTTATAAATCTTACAATTTGGTTTATATATTGTACAATAGAATAGTATTGAGTATCCCAATGTTCTCTTTGTAATGGTGAAATTCCAATTTTGAAATTATTTTTTTTAAAAAAAAGTAACCTATAGCGTCTGTCATTTGAAAGGGCGACTCTATAGGCTTTTTTTTAAAAAAAAGATTAACCTACAGCGTTAGTCATTTGAAAGGGCGACGCTATAAGCTATACCTATAGCTTCGGCATTTTAAGGGGCGACGCTATAAGCTATACCTATAGCGTCGGCATTTTAAATGTGCGACGCGATAAGATATACCTATAGCGTCGGCATTTTAAGGGGCGACGCTGTAAGCTATACCTATAGCGTCGGTCATTTAAATGACCGACGCCTAAAGTAGACTTTAGCGTCGCCATTTTAACCGACGCTATAGGCCTATACCTATAGCGTCCCTTGCATATACTACGCCAAACAACCGACGCTATAGGTCTATATAGGCGACGCTATAGGTCCAGTCTGTAGTAGTGCTTATTCTATATATAGTATCTTTGTTCATGTAATTAAAAATAATGAATATAACACAAAATATATACAAGATATCTTCTTCCTCTGTCAATCTCTCTACATACTGTTATATATTATTAACATGGTATCAGAGCGGGTTTGAGTGATTAATCTTTGCAAAAGCTTGTGTTCTTCAAGAAGAACAAGCTTCCAACCAAAAACAGTGGTTCAATCAAGAAATCGGAAAATCAAAGTGTTCAAACCCAAGATGTAAACATACCACAATATAGTGCACTACCAGAGGAGCTCCCAGAAATTTTCCGATCTGAAAAACAACGCCGCACGCGCCCTCACGCGCCGCCCCACGCGCGGCAGTCCGCGACCACGCGTGCCACACGCCGGCACGTGGGACCACTTCCGCTCAGATTCCGGCGACGCTGTAGTTGGACTTTTTGATCTCCTCCCTATTCTAAATCTATACGTGGTATTCGTTTTTGAATCTGAGAATTTTTCAGTTTCTCCTCTGAATTTGCTCTGTTTCGTTTAATTCACCCGTGTTTTACTTCTTTATTATTTGTTTGAGGGAGACAAGAAAAAAAGGGGGAGTCTTGCAGCTGTGACTCACGATTGTGTGTATATAACTATATATATAATATATATTGGATCAGTACTTGTTATACAACTGGTTCTTCTTTATTATTGGGCTAGCAGGCTATTGTTTGTTAATGGGATTCTTGTTATTTGGGTCTTATATACATTAACTGGGCCAAGAATTAAAACACAACAGGTGCTTCCAAATTTAGCATAAATTTTCTAAATTGATATTGATTTAGTTCAAGTTAAGACTTGACTATAATTGTTGGATAATTATCTTTTGAGTATTTTAGCATGATGAAAGAGGAATTTTCTTCAACTCATTCCGGTCTAACTGTTTCGGAACTCAAGTTTTTTCGACAGTTGGTTTCTGATATAAAGTTGAAGACTACAGGCTCATTTGTACCGACAAATACTTTTCATTCGAGTATTTCTTGTCATTCGGTCTCTCACAGTTCACCTAATTCATGAATTATCGACTCGGGAGCGTCAGAACATATGACTGGCAATTTCAGTTTATTGTAGTCATATCACTACATCAATAAAACAGAGAGTGTTCGTGTTGCCAATGGAACTCATGTGCCCATTCACGGATGGGGCACTTCCAACTGTCTCCCTTCACTACCACTATCATCTGTCTTACATGTTCCTTCCTTATCAGTGAATTTATTACCGGTTCATCAAATTAATGAAAATCTTAATTGTTCAGTAACTTTTTTCCCTTCTCACTTTGTGTTTCAGGATCTGGCAACAGGCAAGGTCCTTGGCAGTGGTAAAGTGGTAGATGGCCTCTATATTATGGAAGGGAATTCTGTTTCACCATCGGCAAGTTATCAGGTTTTATCAAAATCTAATCCCAGTTTAGAGTCCTTGTATCAATGGCATAAACGGTTAGGCCATCCTTCATTTGGTGTTCTGTCGCATCTCTTCCCGAATTTAGCATCAAAATGTAAAAAAGAAGAATTTTTTGTGAACCATGTGAATTAGCCAAACATAAAAGGTCAACGTATCGATCTAGAAATAAGAGAAGTCTTACTCTTTTTTCTACTATTCATACTGATGTTTGGGGTCCATTTAGTCATCCTACTCATGATGGGTATAGGTGGTTTGTTGTCTTTGTTGATTGTCATTCTCGACTTACTTTTGTATACCTTCTTAAACACAAAAGTGAAGTATTCGGATGTTTTAAATCCTTCCACCACATGATACAAACACAGTTCAATGCCTCTGTTAAAATTTTGCGAAGTGATAATGGTACCGAGTATGCCGGAATGTTTACATCTTATTTGGACACATGGGGTATTATTCATCAAACTACATGTGTTAAAACCTCTTAGCAAAATGGAGTTGCTGAAAGGAAAATTGGTCACTTACAACAGGTAGCACGGTCCCTCATATTAACTATGAATGTCCCTAAATATCTTTGGGGTGAGGCAGTCATGACTGCTGCATATATGATCAACCGTCTCCCTTCAAGTGTACTACAATTCAGAACACCGTTGTCCTTTATTCCTGCACCTTCGTCTCATCCATTGCCTCTTCGGTTATTTGGGAGTGTCTGCTTTGTTCATAATCATTCTCCCTCTCGGGATAAACTTGATTCTCGTGCTCTCCGCTGTGTTTTCA